>OX387241.1:32649892-37449892 GCA_947561735.1 Cenchrus americanus | reverse complement strand
GCAGATTTTCAGTGTTGACGTGCCCGATCTCTCTGGCGTTCGATCGAGTTTGCTGGTTGGTTTTGATCGCTTAGCGACCTCCAACAATGAAGTTGATCTCGCGGTTGGCCTTCTAGAATGCACTGTTGGGGTTGCCCCCTCTGGGCGGCGGCAGAGGTGTCCGCTCCTTACGGTTGTTGTCTTGGCGGTTGTGGTTGTCCTGGCGACGTCGATCATCACATCGGTCGTTGTTACGATCATCGTGACAATCATCACGACGATCACTTCTGTCGCGCCTGTCGGTGCGGTCGTTTCAACGGTAGTCATCGCGTTTGTCATCACGGCGGTAGTCGAGGCGATAATCACGTCGATCCCTATCGTCATTGCGAGGATAGGGTCTACGGTCACGGTAATCTCGTCGATCAGGTCAACGGTTACGATTGTCGAAGCGTTGACCACCACTGCGGTCGTCATTGCTGTTGCTCCTGGTCTTCTTGGAGGTAGATGGTACCCCAAGGGCACGCTTTAGCTGCTCGTACTCCCTCATGGTGTGCTTGGCATCACAGTGGAACTGGCACTGGTCGTCCATGACCATATTGAAATCACCTTCGAGGAAGGTGGAAGGTCTTGGTGGATCTGTTACGTAGGCTTCGCCGGATCGCTTGCGTGACCTGGTGCCTCTGTCGTCGTGATCTTCTCCATTGAAGTCGTGCATTACCGCATCTTGAGTGTCGACCAGTTTGTCGACGTAGGCCATGAGGTCGCCAATGGTTTTGGCGTTGGCTTCGTGGATCTTCTGGAACAACTTGATGTTGGTGATTCCCTTTTTGTAGTAGGTAATGACGTCGTCGTCTTTGACACCTGCGAGGGTGTTGCGGTTCTCGAAGTAGCGGTTAGTGTACTCTCGGAGAGTTTCATCGCTTCTCATCCGTACTCTAGCGAGGTGGTGAGTATTGCCAGGATGATTGTAGGTCGCCTGGTAGTTGGTCGTGAATAGGCGGGACAAAGTCGCCCAGGAGGTGATGCATTCTGCCGGGAGATTGTCAAGCCACAGGAGTGGTGCCTTGCCCATCACGAGAGGAAAGTATCCGGCCATGTGGTCTTCATTGCCTCCTGAGGCACGTGCAGCTATACTGTACGTCTTGAGCCATATACTCGGGTCGGAGCGACCATCATACTTCTCAATTGAAGGCTTGAAGTCTTTAGGGTATCTGATCGTCCGGAGACGTCGTGAGAAAGCTGGAAAATTATTGACCGCTCCCGGGCTTGCTGATGGAGCATGATCAGCAGGGATAACGTAGAGGTCGTCGGGAGGGCCATTGTTTTGGTCATACTCGGTGCGTCGTAAGAGTTCCTGGTCGTGCATGATCCGGAGATCTGAAGCTTGGATAGGGTTGTTGGCGTTGAGGGTGTCAAGGACCCTATGCTCGCGGTCGTAGTTTGCATGCCGAGCTGTCTCGACTTCATCTCTTATGCGGTGACGCCGACTTCCCTCCGCACAATCGGCCTGGATCGGAGGAGGCTGAGCTCCTGCATTGCGTCTTGGATTTGGGGCAGGGTCTCCCTGGATGTTGGCAGCGTTGGCTGCGTTGTTGGCGGCATTGCCAGCGGCATTAGCCGGGGCGTTTGCTGGGGCATTAGCCGCTGGGTTGGCTGGAGCATTGGCTGCAACATTAGCAGCGAGATTAGCCGGCTGCATTACTTCATTTTCACCTCTTTCTTCTTCAGCCACCGGGTCGAGGGGACCCTGGTTACGACGTCACTGGCGAGGGCACTCCGATCTGCTTCTGGAATAGGAACTTGCTATAGATCTACTGTATTCGGGGCCTCTTTCCTCGATCTGAGGAGCTGCAACACGAACATTGGCTTGAAGGCGCCGGATCGCTGGAGAATCTTCAAGGTGGTTTAGGACGGCGAGAGCGGCTCCCAAATTGGTCTGCGGTGAGTTGTAAACTTCAAGTCCGTCGCGCTCGAAGTCCCTGAGGAGATCTCGCGCACGTAGTCTGTTGGCACGAGGTGGATCATCTTGGTGTCGCTGATGTGGGGCCGCTGGTGCCACGAGTGCTTGTTGCGCGGCGTTGGCTTGACGGGTGTTGGGATTGACCTGCCCGACATTGGTGTTGACCTGACCAGCATTAGCCGGTTGAAGGCCTGCACCTGGGGCAGCAGCTGCGACCTCTTGTTGTCGTCGGACAGCTCGGGAGTTGGCGTTTTCACGCTCTTGATGCTGTGAGTTTGTTTCTCCATCTTGTGGTGGTACATCTGCAGAGACGACCAAGATCTGACGATCCAGAGTCTCGAGCTCTTCTCCCGGATAGTTCGAGGAGATTGTTGTGTGGGCGACCTGGAACGCAAGGCGGTCCGGAGACGACTCTTGGTTCAACTGGTGGCGGTGAGCCGCGGTGATAGGTCGGTGAAGCTTTTTGAGGACACGGCACTGGCGTGCGGTGTGCTTGGAGTTCTCGTGGATAGGACAGGGCTCGTCGAGGTGACTCCCGCAGCTTCCACGATCTTGATGGTAGAGTCTAGAGTCGATCTGGATCTTGCACTTCATGTAGCATGATGCTACGCGAGTGGCATTGCGCAAGACAAGAGGCATGCTGGAGGTCGAAGGAGTCGTGCGAGGACGCTTGACGCGCTCACAAACTTTGATTGTATCAGAGAGCATATCTCCGACACGATCAATCCCAGCGATCAGGTCACTAGGAGTGGGTGGGTGGGTCCTCTTTGACAGATCTGTTTCGATCTGTTGGTGGGTGGTGACTGCGTTGCCTTCGATGACGAGGCAGGCGGCTGGAGCGGTGGATGCCGCCGGCATCGAGCCGAAGCGGATGTCGACGGGGTTGGTGAGGAAGTCCGCCATGCTCTCCAGGAAGATGACGCCGTTGGTCGAAGCCATCGAGTTACACGAAGAACCTTGACTCAACCCCTACCTGGCGCGCCAACTGTCAAAAGGTGAGATCTGAACAGCCCACGGGGGTGTTAATCCCTGTGGTTTAGTTGTTCGGCGAGGAGTCTAAGGCTAAGAACTCGAAGGTCGCACACGAGTACGCGGAACACAAAGAACACAGTGAGTTTATACTAGTTCGGGCCTCCGGAGAGTAATACCCTACGTCTAGTTGTCGGTGTAGATTGCTTGAGGATTGGTCGAATGTTACAAGGGGTCGCCTCATCCACCTTATATTGGCCAGCGGATGAGGTCGGTTCCCTAACTCCTGGTCGGTTACGACCAGGAGACCTAAGTCTACGTTACACATCTTGCCATATCCCGTCGATCTGCTTCGGTTGAAATCCACCGAGGTCTTTGTATTGTATGCAAAGTCTTGAGGTCGTGATGGATTAGGTCGTCTGGGGGGATCTTCTGGAAGGTCTTCAGGCGGTCGTGTGGGCCGCCAACTAGGTCGGTTGGGCCCACTGACAGGTCGGCGGGTCTTCTGATAAGCCGGACCCACTTGTCGGGGACGGCCGTGAGCCTGGTCAGTGGGGACCCAGGGGTACCCATATCTCACAGTTATGATTGCAACAAATCAAGAATAAAGACAATCGGAGGTTCCTACAAGCAGTTATGCCCGAATCACAGAGTGCAACACGTTTTGAAATCAGTTTTGGACAGCACGCAGCACTGAAGTAAAACGGACATAGCTCCCTTGTTTGAACTCCGTTTTCGATAAATGACCACACGTTGGAAAGGTAATTTCATAAACTTTTCAATAGAGCTATATTTCAATATATGTTCTATTCTGTACAGAGGTGAAATCCATGAAAAAGAGACAGAAAAGAGATGATGAGAACAAGAAAGAGGAGATGGTGATGACAACATTGAAGAAAAGGGCGACCAATGACTCCATTAAGCATACAAGATCAAATTCAGAAGTTTAGGAGCATTGATAAATCAAGACAAAAGCCAAAGACACATTGATACATGGATATGTCGGAAGAAGGCAATGAAGAACTACAAAGGATGGTAACACCTCCATGGACCTTCTCTATTCCGAACATAAATGCTTGTAAGTATGCCTTCAACCTTATTAGTGCAACATTTTGTTTTTCTCTTCCAACAATAACATGGCTACTAGGACAACCTAGGTTCGTTTTTATTTTCAATATAAAGACATGACCATGTGTTCACCTTGATGTTTTATATTGTGTATTCTTACGGAAAGATGATGAAAGTTGTCGCTTTGTTTTACCTACATGAAGTTATACATGTCTTGGCTAATTGCTCTCTATAATATGAACTGAAATTAATCTAAATACCGGCTCTTTTATTTGTGGAGGTGAAAAATTATGCTCTAGACCCACATACATATCTTTGCTCTTTGATTTAAGTTTATGGATAGCCGGATAACTTGCTGTTTTTATGAAAACTTAACTTTTATGCTATCTACATATTTGTGATGCTCTTGCAAAGTTCTACCTACCAAAGCCATATACATATATGTTCTATGATAACAAAACCCGTAGATTGCAAACATATGTTTTGATGAGTTGGATTAGGATTGATTTCTATGGTTCAAGACTAAGAAGATAGTCATTCATTTATGTAACTTTTATGCTAGCCTTTTTGTCCATGCATTGTGGGTTTTCACATCGAAAATTTCACAAACTTCGCTGGGCATCCACCCTAAAACAAAAACATCTTTTTGTGATCACCTCCTTGTCCACAACCCAATTTGAGTATGGAGTAAAATTCTCGATGGAGATTCAAATATTCCGTAAGATTATGAAATTTATACTTACTTTAGCAGTCATTTCCCCCTCTCTTTTATGCTCGAGGACGAGCATCATTCAAGCATGGGGGAGGAGTCATTACATCATCTCTCGCAAATGCTATGTAAGTATTATGTTGCAAAAAGTTCTGAGGAGCAAAAGAAAAAAAATGAAAAGTGAAAAAAATTATGATGAGAAGAAAAAAGTAAGAAGAAAGGAAGAAGAAAGAAAAAAAGAAAGAGAAAGAAAAGTGAGAAGGAAATAAAATAAAATTAAGAAAAATAATAAAGATGCTCCTCGGTTCTTTTTGCTTCCTAAGTTCTCAAGTGCCTTGATGACAAATCCATACTTAAATCTTCCAACCATGTGCAATCCGATAACAAGGACTTCACTCGTGTCGGGATCATACATTGACCACTTGCACATGTCTACCTATCTAAATGTGTGTGTTTTATCCCTCTCTCTTTCCAACATTTATTTTCCATGGCATTTTTTATGAGTCTCGGTAATTCCAATAGATCTCTCTCTTAATTTGACAATATTTCGGATGTACGTTTTGCTAGGATTGTTTATAACTATAACACCCGAAAATTCCATCACAATAAAATATTTCTAGAAACATGGTTTAGTTTTATTTTCTAAGGATTTAATAATTTTGAATAAATAAATTTGCCTTTAATAAAATTAAACAACATCTAATAATTAGAATCACCCAAGTGTTTGTGCATCATGTTGAAATGCATGAGTTTTGGTTGTGATGTGGTTTTAAAAAGTCTTAAAATAGTTGTGAAAAAGTCTTAAAAATATTGGTGAAAAAGTTGGAAAATTTTGTGAAAAGATTTGATTTAAAAAGGTTTGAAAAAGATTTGAAAAGGATTTGAAAAAAAAGAAAAAACAAACAAACCATCCTCCCTCCCCAACCCCGCGGCCCACCTCTCCTCCTTTTTCTTTTTCCACCGCCGGCCCATTTCTTCTCCGGCCCATTCGCCGCGCGGCCCAACTCCCCCTCCTCTCTCTCCCACTCGCTGCCGGCCGGTCCCACCGGTCAGTGTCGCCTCTTACCTCCAGCTCCTCCCCTGCCGAGTCAACCACGCCGCCGCCGGCCGTTTTCCCTTCTTCTCCAGCGCCTCTCCCTCATTCAAGATTGCTATCAAGGCGCACTAAAACCACCGGTCGCCGCCTCCTACCTTAACTCCTTCGGTTTCCTCTCCATTCAAGCCTCTCCCTTGAATGCAATGAAGGCCGCCGAGCCCCGTGGCCATTGAAGGCCACTGCCTCTCCGGCAGGCGCCCCCTTTCCTTCCCTTCCCCCTACAAGAGCCGAGGCCGAGCCCTGCCTCGCCCTTTTCCCTCTCTTCCCAGACCCGCCAAGCCCTGCACCTCCCTCCCTTCGTGCGCGTGCCGCCGCATGGAGGATCTTGCAACCGCGCCATACCGGTGCTTGGAGCCCCCTCGACGCCGGTGGACACCTTTCCTGGGCCCTCTTCATCCTCGCCGTCGCACGTGCTACTCACGGAGACCCCGCGCCCCGGAACCGCCGTCTTCTTCTCAGAAAAACATCGAGCTCCGCCCGATTCCGGAGTCCGCCGCCGCTGTCGTCGATCTCCCTCGACGTTGCTTCTCCGTCGCCGTTCTCTTCGCCCTGAGTATCGTAGCGAGGTGAGGAACCTCGTCCCTCCATCTGTCTCACACAAACCGCACTACCCATTTTGCGCTTCCTCGCCGGAGTGGCTGCCGCTGCCCCCCTTCCGTTGCGAGCCGCCATGGCCACCGGAGCCACCTCCCCGACCACCTAGATAGGTTTGCCGTCTTCCTAGCTCCGCATAGAGCCCGACCGCATCCCAAATCGTGGCCCCTAGCTCGAGAACACCTTTTCCGGCGATGCTCCGGTTAGTTTTCCGCCCGGCGCCGCCGCCCACCGCGTTGCGCGCCCCTTCCCCTTCCCTCTCCACCCTATAAAGGGAGCGCCAGACCCCTGCATCTCCCGCACCCTCCCCTCTCCTCCTCCCTCGCCCGAGCCGGAGCTCCACCGCCGCCGGAGCGCCGCCGCAAGATCGCCGCTCCGATCTCCTCCTACGGCGCCCCTCCCTCCTCTTCAAGCCGCCGGTGTGTTTCCCCTCCTTCTCCTCTTCCTCTCCATGCCCTCGCTGTCGAAAATGGCGCACCGAAACGTCATTTGGCCCCCCTCCGGCGAGCCGCCGCCGCGCCGTCCGCCGGCCGCCGCCGCGCGCCAACCGTCCGCCGCCACCCACCACTCGCAGGCAGCCAGGGCCGTCCGATCGGCGCGGACAACCCAGATCGAAAGGGGGCATACCCCTTAGATCGGTCCACCGTGGACCGGTGAACCCAGTCCACAAGCGACGGTCCACGGCCCACGTCAGCATGGCGTCAGCATCACGTCATCCCGGCCACTCACAGTCCGCCACGTGGCGCTCCATCAGCCTCCGCCGGCCGCCCAGGTATTTTTGCAAATAAGCCCCTGCAGTTTTGAATATCACAACCATAGCCTTCCACCTTTAAGAATCCATTCAGTTAGGTCATGTTTTCAACGTTTAAGCCCCTGTCCTTTTTAGTTCTTCCCATCAAAGGTCCATTCTTGATCTTTTACACTATAAACCTTGGGTTTATATGTGTAATTATGTTTTAGCCCCTGGATTCTTGCGGATAAGCCCCTGGAAGTCTTGTTTCTTCACATAAAAGCCTCTGAACCTTGTTTTAGCCATATCTTTTCCGTCCTAGCTCCGTTTTAAGCGTTCTTGGTGTCCACGCGACCGTCTTTTCAAGCCCGTTAGTGTTAGGACCTTGTTATGGCCATATCTTGTGTGTTTTAGCTATGTTTCCACCGTTTCAAGTTGCGTTAGGCTCATATCAACTAAAACTACGTGATAGGACCAATGTTGTACGTGTTCTTTGTTTTATAATTTATTTAAATGTTAAATATGATTAAATCTTATTACGCATGCTTTTCTAATTAAGATCTAATTAGAGTTCAACACGTGTTTTCATAAGAAAGTTAATATGCTTAATACTAGTTAAATATTTCTTATAATTAAAAGCTAATTAGATGTGTATCTTGGTTTTCATAATCAAACTAAAATTGAGTAATGTTTATGCAATTTGCTAACTAAATAAAAGCAATATAGGTTTATCTCGAGTTTTCTTAATTAAATTGTTAATTTGATTAATATGAATATAAATGTGTTTTTAAATTGTAATTTGATTAGAATAACTCGAAATATAAAGATAAGTGCCTAGATGCTTCTACATGCTTCTTTTAAATTAAATGTTTAAATTGCATAAATCATACTTGAATATTTATAAATATTGGTCTAGGTTTCAATCGTATCTTAAATATAAAATAACTTGCTTAATTGTAAATAGGGTATTTCTTTGAAATAACCTATACACATGACTTTATTTAATTAAAATATACCAAGCACATAGCTAGCTCGTGTTGGTGATCATCCAAAGCTCTCGATAGTTCCTAGTGCTTTTGTGTTCACGTTCCTAAGCCAACCCTTGTTCTCTCTTTAAGCTTTTCATGCTTGGTGTGTTGTTTTGTTTATTGTATGCTTTCTTGTGTGCTCGTAGACATCGTGCCAGTTTCAAGTGAGCAACCAATTGAAGTAGATCAAGAGCAAGTGTTTGAAGAAGAAGAACTCCAATGTTTAAGCAAGGAAGGCAAGTGGTCTTCTCCCCCTGCATATTCTATTTTTGTCCCACTAAACTTGCATGATAACTAAGTTTACATTTAAATGTTGCTATGCATAAATTTGATGGGAAAATTACCTTTTTAAGGACATGACTAGAATTTTATCCCCTTTACCTTGGACAACCCTTTTAAATAAATGTTTTGGGTAGAAATGCTTAGTTGCTATAACTTGGGATGGTTAAAATGAATCTTTTGCAATATGATGAATGTTGATCATGATAACTTTGGTGATATATATGTGTGTGCTTATGGTTAATAACAAGATCATATGGTTTAATCGGAACATGGAGAACCACCCAGGAAAACAGTGCAACCACAGTCCATATGGCTCTGGCTTAGCCAATTAATTAGGTGTGTGGAATTATCTGACAGCCTTATCTGAAAGGAGCATAGGGGGCCGGAGTTGAAGGAGTATAGCCCGGTTCTTTTGGGGTAGCAGCCTTTGCTAAGGTCCTGACCACTAGGGAGGGTTATGGTCCGCTCCGCTGTCAGAATCGTCGCGGGTTGTTGGTCTTCTGCATATCTTTGTAAAGGGTTCGTAGCGTCCCTATGCAGCCACACCTCGGTAGTGTGGTATTGTGTCTGATCAACACATGCGTGGTTGGGTTCAAAGTTCTTCGGAGCTTTTACGCGAGCTGTGGTGAAAGTGTACAACCTCTGCAGAGTGAAAACTGATCGATCAGCCGTGCTCACGGTCAAGAGGGGCCTGGACCCTCACATGATTAATAAACTTGAAGATGGAATTAAATTGTGGTTTCTGAGAGGAGATGCTTTCCTAAATGCTTAAGTGGGTTGGTATAAACTTACATCTAGTAATTAGGTGCTTGCTAATAAAATTTGACCAACATTAAAAATGCTAACCGCTACAAAACCTTAGCCTATTCTTGATAAGCCTTGCATTTTCACCCACTTGCTGAGCTCCAACCATAAGTGTGCTCACCCTTGCTTACCCGCTGTTCAGAGGAGAACACTGGAGAAGAGTACTTCAGCGACTACGAGGAGTTCTGAGGCTTGCGTGCCCCCAGTCATGTGACTGTGGAAGATGAAGATGGAGTTACGTCTTCATAGTTATCGTTTGATCGTTGTAAAGACCTTCGAGTCTAACGTCTGAGTGTAATAAAGAGATAATGTAATGGTTTAACTCTTGTATGTTTTTATTGCTGTTTATTGCTATTTCACTCATGACATCTATCATATGTGTGTAAACTTGATCCTGGCAAACATATGAGATGCATTTGGTTTTCTTCAGAAAATTAGGTGTGACAATAACCTTCCAAGCTCTACATAAGCCTTCCACTGTCACATATGAGTAGAATAGGTTGAAAATAATCTAGTATAGGCTTGAGTGACTTGATAAGATGAGTCTTTCCATGAGCTTTTGCAAGAGATTTTCACTTATGTTGGTTATGCATCTTTTTGAAAATTCTGTCATGTAACAAGGTAATGGTTTGAAGTTTGCTTAAGTTTGAGAGCATCGTGTTTATTAAATGTGGCTTGTTTTTTATTGTTAGTCTATCTTCCATAATGAAAAATAAGTCGGTCACAACTTGAATTTTAAAAATAAATTCATAAGAGAGAGAGAGAGAGAGCAATTTGCCTCATCATGAATGACTAAGTGCAGGGACAACATTGGAAGGCAACGCTAATTTCCCTTTTAAGCAAGGATTACTTACTCGAGGACGAGCAAGGTTTAAGCATGGGGGAGATGTTGACGTGAATTTCCGTCAACCTAGAGTACTTGTTATACATTGGTTTCGATTATGATTTCCAACTAACTCGCCTAGGCATACTAATGATGTAACAAGTTCACACTTGCATGTTGGTTTTGGAGTTTGTTGCTTACGCAGGAAATTGACGTTAAAGAGGAGACTTTCGGGATAAGTTCATCAAGCACTTCAAGAGAAGATCATGAAGCCCGTCACAAGTCAATACACGAAGTGAACAAGACTCCAAACAATCCAAGGACCGAAGCATCAACACGCAAAACTCCGGGGACTTGGATGTTTACCAACGAGATCAACTTAGCCCCGCAGCCCAGGACAGCATGATCTTTCGGTACAGATTCGGAGACTTAAACGGCCTTTAATGGCAAAAGTTTGGCTACCAAAGTTGTGGGCCTCGACGATACCGTTGATTTGGACATGTGGAAGGCCCAATTCGGATAAGGGAGCTAGGAGATATGACCCCCGAAATCCCTGCTGCGCAGTCAGTGCGAAATCAGAACACATTATCTTCCAAGGCCGATTTAGAGATCTTATCTTCGTTTCCAAGGAAAGAAATAAATACCAAAGTTGAAGATAATTTCGTGGCACACAACCTGGACACCGAATTTGAATTATTTAGAGTCCAGACGTGGGAGATATGGCGCCGGCAAGGAAGGGCTGCGAATCACGAAAATCTGAACGAGGTTGATTTTATGGAAACCAAGTTTGCTTCTCTCCCAAGGAGGATCTCATGCAAGGCAAGGTGGAGCACACCCAAGGAACCCCAAGGACATAAATACAACCCCCTAGGCGCCTCAGATGGTTAGCCATTGACATCCATTCATCGGAGACACGCCACAAGATGAGGGATGAGATTAGATGAGTTCGTCGCAAGGATCAATATCGGCAGAGGGAAGGAAGCAAGAGAAGGACTCCAAGCCGCTGGCCTAGGGGTGTTCCCAAGCTTCATCGCCACCATCTTCATCGATGACGTTCTCCGGAGTCTCCATCACCCCTATGTGCTTCAATCCTTGTAAGATGATGGGGTAATGTCTCCGTTCACCCCTAGGGTTAGATGGATACATGCTATATGATTGCTACTTGATTCGTGGTTTCAATCTATTGTTTCATGTTGATGATGCTTTGATGATTAAGGTTAGCTACCGTGTTTTTCGGGCGTATGATATCCGCTACTCCCATAGATTCCATCAACATACTGTGTCCATCATAGGTCTAGTCACGATTACCTCCGCGTAGTGACAGTACGGGGGGATGGAAAGGGCGAAACCATGGTCACAACCCCCGGTAGATTAGTTTACCACTCCCGTGTAGTAGATGCATATCCATGATATCCTAGATCTTAGGGAGGTAACGCTTATCTATCTTAATCTCTCTCTTGTGTCCACCCTTTGCCATCTAGTTTCACCTTAGTCTTCTTAGATTAACATAGGTTAGGTTGTCTTTACCTTTAAGTTTAATCCTCTCTTTAAAGGTTTCCCTAGTCAATTAGATTAGTGCTTGGTTAAGCGCTAGCAATCCCCTTGCTCCGTGGATTGACAAGAACCTTGGGGGTCACCCCGTGGTGAAAAAGGTGTAGGTCCATACGCTTGCGGATCGAAGGTTGTTACGTGTTTCAACCGCCAACATACACTCACTCCATCCCTTTGATATTGTCATTTTCGCTTCCCGAGAAATAACTTTTAATATATATATATATATATATATATATATATATATATATATATATATAAATACATTAATATTTATGGTAAAAAATTAATATCATTAGATAGATATTTGAATCTAGTTTTTTAAACAAATTTAATGAAGATACAATTGTTGCACGTATTTTTACAAATTTGATCAAAATTGTGGCACGAAAATCGACGACGACAATCATTTTGGGATGGAGGGAGTAGGTACTACAAAAAAGTGCATTTAGAGAAAAGAATGTCATTTCGAAGAAAGGTAAGGCGCATAGGAGAAAAAGAGAAGAGTGGGGTCTACCTCTTGTGTAAGCATCAACAAATTACTTTGAATTTGGGAGAACCTATTTTGTGACTTGGTCGGCATCGTGCTCACTTTCACACAGTCTTCTCAGGTCACTCGTGGCACAACTGGTCAACGCTTTAGCCCAACCTGCTTTCTCATTGTAATCACTACTTTCAGAATGTCATTGAAAATTCACTACTTGAGAATAGGTCATTGTTGATGGTTGAAACACGTAAAAACCTTCGATCCGCAAGCGTACAGACCTACACCTTTTTCACCACGGGGTGACCCCCAAGGTTCTTGTCAATCCGCGGAGCAAGGGGATTGCTAGATCTTAACCAAGTATTAATCTCGTTGATGGAAAACCTTTGAAAGGGGTATTAATCTAAAGGTAAAGACAATCTAACCTATGTTAATCAAACAAATCTAAGGTTAAACTAGATGGCAAAGGGTGGACACAAGAGAGAGATTAAGATAGATAAGTGTTCCCTCCCTAGGGTTTAGGATCACATGAACATGCATCTACTACATGAAAAGGGGGTTGCCTACACTAGCTTCATGGCGGTTATGCGGCCGCTAAGCCTTTTCCCTCCACCGTACTGTCACTACGCAAGGTAATCAAACACTTTCACGTATAACCGCATCTATACCTAAGCATCCATAGGGTTAAGCTAATCACCACGATTACCACAAACCCTACTAAGACCACATGTTGCGCAAACATATCTAAACAAAGCATACGCGAAGACATAGACCATAAAGCATTGATTGACATAAGGTTCATGTATAGATTACATATCATGCATCCATCTAACCCTAGGGACGAACGGAGACATTACCCCATCATCTGACACAGATTGAAGCACATAGGGGTGATGGAGACTCCGGAGAACGTCGTCGATGAAGATGTCGACGATGAAGCTTGGGAACACCCCTAAGCCAGCAGCTTGGAAGTCCTCCTCTTGCTTCCTTCCCTCCGCTGGTATTGATCCTTGCGACGAACTCATCCAACTCTCTCCCTCATCTTGCGGTGGCGGTTTTCTGGTGAATGGCATCGGTAGAATGATTTGTTTGATGTGGCGGCGGACGGAGGAAGAGGTAATAATAGACGAACACCTAGGGCAAAGGGGGCGCCGAACCAGGCCCGGAGTGGGGGGGGCCGGCCGGCCCGGCCCAGGCCGGCCGCCCAGACCCATTTCGGCCCGGTTCGGCCTCGGTTTCCTCCCTGGCTGCTTCTCGCGTGATTCCTTATTTGTTTGCACTTGCATGTGGGCCTTTGACGTCGTTTCCTTCACGGTTAAGACTTGAATCCTTTCTATCCAAGCCTCGTCGTTTTCTGGTTGAGTCCCTGAAGACTTGCACGTTGACTCTTCGGTCCTCAGGTCATTTGGACTCATGTTCATCACGTGTCTTGACTCTTGTCGGGCTTCATGATCTTCTTCCAAAGTGCTTGGTGAACTTATCACGAAAGTCTCCTCTTTAGCGTAGATTTCCTGCGTAAACAATAAACTCCAAATACCACATTCACAAGTGAACTTGTTACATCATTAGTATGCCTAGTGGTGGGTTCGTTGCAAATCATAATGGAAACCAATGTTTAACAAGTACTCTAGGTTGACGGGAATTCACCGTTGACACTCTGTGTTTTTGTCGTGATGTCGATCTTCTCGGAGACCTTCTGCTCTGACTGACTCCTCTGCCTTCTTATTGTTGCAGTTGAAGTGTTCCCACCTCGTTCTGGCCAAGGCACCTCTCCCGGAGGAGGCGATCTTCAACCGGAATAAGGCGGCTGCGGAGAGGCGGCGTGCTGCGCGCAAGGCGCAACACAAAGAGCGTAAGATTGCCAAGTGTGATCGGAATGACAACCGCATCAAGAGGATGCAGGCGGGGGAGTGTGGCGTCTTCTGCAATGAAGATCCGTCACCGGAGCCATCATGGAGCGGCGACATAGCCAGCGTGGCAGTGGATTGGAGCAACATGTCGGGGTCGTCCTCGTCGTCGCCTCCCCGCGCCACAGAAGTGTCATCATCACGACGGCCGCAGACAAACGCGCGCGACAAGAATGTGGGCTCGAGCTCGTGACCTGCAGCTCGCCCCACCCGAGAGGACCAGCGGACGGTCCACCCTCGCGTGGCGCCCAGCGGGACGAGTGCCTCCAAGTCGCGGAGAGCCCCACCCCGCCAAGCCGACCCTCTGAGGCGGTCAGAGGAGCGAGCAGCTCCTGTCCGCCAACTCTTCGACGGTTCCGACCTGGTCATGAATGACTCGTCAACATCAAGCAAATTGCCATTCATGACGAGGTCTTGGAGCTAGAACAACGAAGTCGCTGAGGAGGTCTTTCGAACTGGTGAAGGTGACGACGGAGCCATAGGGAGGTCTAGCGACCTGACGAAGGCGACGACGAAGTCGAAGGGCATGTCTAACGACCTGACGAAGATGACGGCGGAGCTAGAGGAAGGTCTAGCGACCTGACGCTGATGATGATGGAGACACAAGGAGATCTGGCGACCTGACGTCGGCGACAACGGAAACACCTAGAGGTCTAATGACCTAAAGCTAGTGACGACGAAGCCACCGGAAGGTCTAACGACCTGACGAAGACGACGTCGGAGCCGGAGGGAGGGTCTAGCGACCTGACGAAGACGACGACGGAGTCGGAGGAAGGTTGAGCGACCTGATGAAGACGACGACGACCTGATGAAGACGACGTCGGAGCCGGAGGGAGGGTCTAGCGACCTGACGAAGACGACGATGGAGTCGGAGGAAGGTCGAGCGACTTGATGAAGACGACGACGACCTGATGAAGATGACGTCAGAGCCGGAGGGAGGGTCTAGCGACCTGACGAAGATGACGACGGAGCCGCAGGAGAGTCTAGTGACCTGACAAAGACGATGACGAAGCCGGAGGAAGGTCGAGCGACTTGATGAAGACGACGACGGGGCCTTAGGGAGGTCTAGTGACTTGGCGAAGATGGTGAAGCCGGAGGAAGGTCTAGCGACCTGACGCTGACGATGATGGAGCCGGAGGAAGGTCGCTGACGACCTGATGAGGATGACGACACAACTGGAGGAAGGTCGCTAACGACCTGACGAGGACGACGACAAAGCCGGAGGAGGGTCTAGCGACCTGACGAGGATGACGATGGAGCTGCAGGGAGGTCTAGCAACCTGACGAGGATGACGATGGAGCCGCAGGGAGGTCGAGTGACCTGACGAAGATGGTGAAGCCGGAGGAAGGTCTAGCGACCTGACGCTGACGATGATGGAGCCGGAGGAAGGTCTGGTCCTGTAAAATGAAATAAACACCAGATCGGTGTATCAATCTGTCGAATATAAATATGATGAAGACTTAGCCTGAGCTAATCAAGCAGATGCTAAGTAATGCTAGCTGGAACTAAACATTCTAGTGCTATGTCTTGTTTTTGAAAAGGGCATTCCACTTATCGTACCACGCACACATTATGCAGACTCGAAAGCTTTGAAGCTGCAAAGTGTTTCACCCCTCTACAATGCTCAGCAAGGAGTCTTAGATGTAGCCGACGCACGGGGAGGGGCCTAGGACCCAGGTTTTGCAACCACACAACATCGAATACTCATAACGAGAGTCAAGCAGTTAAAGGAAGAACACATAGGAGAAGCAGGACCCCACAGGTCTGGCGACCCTTAGATTGGCAAGGCCAAGCCCCCGAGCATGTCAAGGGGGAGGGGAACATAGCACAAGATAAAAAATTTGAACCCTCAGGTCTGGCAACCTACGTGTTGGCATGTCCAAGCCCCCGAGCATGTCGAGGGGGAGGAATCAGAAGAGCAGACAAAAAGCATGTAGAGCAGATCTACGAAAGAAATTGAAACCGTAAAAATATTTAATTGCAAATAATACTTAACTTGCGTGTAGCCGACGAGGTCGTTGTCATGTTGTCGAGCTCGAGGCGTCGAAGAGGTTGGCAGGCGTTGGCGGCGCGATCTGGAGTCGAGCCGAGGAGGTCACGGATGAGTCGCTGAAGGTCGACGTGTGGTCGCCGACGAAGCCGACAGGTTCACGGGCGTGCATGATAATAGCACACAACACCGCCGGGGAGCAGGGCCGGTCCTGTAGTGTTAGCATCCGGGGCAGCCGCCCTGGGCCCCCAAATGCCAAGGGCCCCGGGGCCCCAACTAGTTTACACATACACATATCAAGTGTATATACTAAAGCTCAAAGCTTGCAAATTTGCTACAAATCAAGTCCAATTGTTGAAAACAAGTGGCAAATTTAGCTCAAGAATGAAACAAGCAAACAGCAATAGTAGATTTAGTAGTACATTCTTCTTCTGTCTTCAGAGTGCATAGTGTTAACACCAAAATTTGGTAAGGAGTCTGACTTGTGGGTCCGGTTCGATAAAGAGTCCGTCTGGTGGAAGGAAGGATCTTTTCAGAGATATTCGGCAAAGAGATGCGCGGTCGGCTATCCGCTCCGGTTCGGCAAAGGAACAAGAGAGCCGATTTTGCGGGATTGGACGGTGACGTGGCTCAATCGGGGAGAACGAACGGATGGATAGGCGATCAAGCTTAGAGATAAGTTAGGCAACGAATCCATTCGAAGTTGTACTTGACGGGGTATAAATATGACCCCCGAATGTATGTAACGAACACAATCATTCTTCAATACACACCGGCCTTACGCCAAACCCTAGAGTCCTTTTGTCGTGTCGTCGAGTTCTTCGAGAGGGTTCATCGATCCGTCGACCTCCGTGAGTACCGGCAACCTTGTATCATGTCTAGTATCATGCGGTGGATTTAGATCGATGCAAGTAGTCTTGTTACCATGCTTCGTGTCATGCGGTAGATTCAAGCTTGGTTCAAGAGGGTTTCTTGTTAGGTCATGAGTCATGCGGTAGGCTAAGATCTAGCTCGAAGCTAGTTATCGGCTCTATTGGATTTTGGCAAGATTCAATAGATTCATTAAGTTACCCCGTGTTGCTTTGAGTTTTTACTTTATGTTTAAATTCATGTAACACACTTTTGCCCAATCTAGATAGATTTGGATCGGCTTTATCCTTTTGTGATCCTTGTACGGGTCGAGTTCGTATTTTAACACGTGGATCTTGTGCTTTCCGAAAGCCGAAACCGAATCGATGCGGATTGTTACGTGTTGCGGGTTCAAGCTTGCCAATGTTGGCATAAATCTTGAAAGAGCCGGGTATCATGCGGTAGATGCAGGTTTTTGGGTTGCTTTGGAGCTAGTCATCCGGTGGATTAGATCCCAAATCAATCTGATAGATTTACTTACTTGGTAATGTTTGTTCCTTCTTCATGGACCCCGAATCGGCTGTTCAGCCGTATATGGTTATGTTTCTTCACGAGTAGAACACGTGCGTTACTCATGCTTTAAATGATGTATGCTTTTAGCTTTCCATATTTAGATTGTATCATGCGGTGGATAGATCTATTTGTGGAAAGTGGTACGGTCTTCATGCAAGTTGTATCATGCGGTGGATAGATTTGTTTGATATCGTGCCCGGCGGGTTTTAAAGTACCTAGACATGCAGTAGACTAGTACTTTGGACCTATGCATGCTTGTTTATTACATGATTATGTCCGTGTTTTACTTTATTCATTTATTTAATGCTAATCTTCATGGGGATCGGTCATGGCCTCGTGCATGTGTATCTTCGTTCAAACAAAGACCGATCGCTGTCATGCTTACGTCATCCATTCGGCAATATTACTTTTTCCTTTCATAAGTTCCCGATTGGTTTTAATCTATTGGCAGATAGCTCCCTATAGCTATGTGTCATCCCATCTGGCTTCTTAGCCGTAAATATGGAACTGTCTGGTACCACCCGGCAAGTTCCAAACTTTGGTATCTAACTTCTTTATCTTTTGTTAATTTTCAGGAAAAATTGACTGGCACGTCTCGTGACTCTTTGCGCGTGTGAAGCCAGCTTGTTCGGCTTGCTGTGTGTTTGGCGCTAGGTGCACTTTTTGCGTCAACACACTTTTTGGCACGCCTGGTGGGACCACAGCCGAATAGATCAAGATGCCCGAAATTGGGGACATCATGGACGTCAACCTTGAAGATCTCTCTCCGAGCAGCGGCGACAACTCCGGGACGCCATAGACCGGTTCCGGAGAAATGTCTGTTGTCATTCAAGAAAAATAGAAGCGGCGTCCCATACTTGAAGAACGAGATGCCCGGGGGTGTTGCCGCCGGGGAGAGTGATACCACGGCTCGGCGGGGAGAAAGAGGAGTGCATGCGAGTGTTCCGAGAATCTGCGGACTACATGCCGAGCAAGCACAACAAAGCCTTCCTCGGTGCGCTCCGGCGGATGATGGTGGCCGTCTTTGGCCCGGGGCATGGAACAAGCGTTCGGCAAGGCACCCATCCAAGGGGGCACCGTGGAGCCGGGCGAGTCAAGCTCTCAACCACCGTTACGAGCCGACCACATCGGCCTCCTCCTCGGAGCTGCGGAAGTCAAGCGTTCCGGCCTTCTCCGAGGGTGCCGGGGGTCGCCGGTTCGGCCCCCATTGCGAGGCTTCGGGAAGGAAGCCAATCCGGCCACCACCGCGAGCAAAGACGGGTCAACTCCGTGCAACGGCCCGAATCCATACCAGCCTACGTATGGAGAAATAGCGTTCGGATCGCCTGGAGCCCCACTCGCCTCCGGCCACAGGATTGCTCCGGCGAACAATTGGCTGCAGAGGAACTTGTACGGCGGAGGCTACCATGAGGTGGGATATTATGGAGCATTTGACGCCTTCCCGCATCCAGGATACGCGCCGGGGCGGGCGCACAAGAGGACGACGCCCCGGCACGGAAGATGGCCGAGTTGATGCAAAATCAGTTCGGCCTCAAGCCAAAAATACAGGGACCCGCCTATAAGCCGCCGTTCCCAGAATGGTACTACAACGTGCTCCTGCCGCCAAGGGTGAAGCCGCAGACGGAGTTCACGAAATTTTTGGGGCAAGACGACACGAGCACGGTGGAGCACATCGCTCGTTACCTCATGCAGCTCGGGGAACGCTCAGCTGAGGAAACATTTAGGGTCCTCTACTTCCCCGCATCGCTGACGGGTCTAGCATTCCAGTGGTTCTCGTCCCTACCCCCTGAGTCAGTTTGCAGATGGAAGGACCTAGAGCGGAAATTCCACGCTCATTATTTCAGTGGCAGCTCAGAGAAGAAGCTGATCGACCTGGCCACCCTAAAGCAGAGGCACAGCGAGACGCCGTTAGAGTTTGTCAGAAGATTCAGGGAGGTTAAAGGCATGTGCTTCTCGCTTAACTTGCCAGATGACCAGTTGACTGATATGGCCGTCGCCGGGATGCTGCCGGCCGTACGTGAAAAATTGTTCGGGATGGAATTTGAGAACCTGGGCCAGCTATCGCAGAAGCTATCACTGATGAGCAACCAAGCGTATGGCTTCAAGAAGGATACTAAGTTTGGCAAGCAGCATGATGTCGCTGGCATCTACAACCAGTTCTTAGACAAGGCTGATCTGCTCGAGGATTCTGATGATGAATTGGATGTGGCCGCGGCAGAGATCATGTGGGGGAAAGAGCCCTTGACGATGAACCAACGCTGGGTCAAACAGACCAAGGGCGCCTACGATTTTGATATCACGAAGGCTGACAAACTGTTCGAGCTCTTAGTGAAGGAAGGCCGAATCAAGCTGCCTGAGGGGCATTCCATGCTTCGGCCCAATGGAGTTAAAGGGAAACATTACTGTGGCTTCCACGACAGGGATTCGCACTCCATCAATGATTGCAGGGTCTTCAGGATGAGGATCTAGAAGGCCATCCAGGAGGGTCACCTTAAGTTCGACAACAAAATGAAGTTGGATGGCCACCCCTTCCCTCAGAACATGGTGGGCTTTTCTGTTAACATGATAACGGCCGAGGAGAAGGGAAAGGTCAAGGTCTTGGCCTCAGCCAGGGCTAGACAAGATAGAGCAGTGGACCCAGAGCGCCAAGTAACTCTGGAACAGGTGCATGGTGAAGCCCCCCGCATTCTTAGGAGTCACGTCGAAATCGGGGAGTCATCCAGAGCCAAGCCCAGGGTGACCTCGCGCATCCTCCTCAACAAGTGGCAAGCCAGATGGAGAAAGAGCGCTACCAGAAGCGACGCTACGAGGAGGAGAGGCGTAGAGCCGAAGAAGAGGCACACGAAGGGACCGGGAGCAATACACACGCGAGCGCAGGCGCGCACACCGGGGATGTGCCTTCTTCGGGCATTGCCGGAATGAGGGTTTGAAGCCGCCCACGTTGAAGAAGCGTCCCGAATGCAGTGACAGGTATTTTGAGTACAGGCAGGAGACTGCCAATCGCCGATCCGTCCACGAGAGAATTGGAAGGATCCACCCTAATGGGGATCGGCGCCAAAAAATTGAAGTCATCGATCATCCTAGGAAGTGGCGAGCTGACCTCAGGTGGGCTGATCAAGAGGAGGATGAAGATGACAACATCTGGCAAAAGGGGCAATGGTGCCCGCCCGGCCAAAGGAGAAGCCAGAAGAGACGGGTCCAGCGCTTGAGGAACCGCGAGCTGAGGCAAGCTGGGATCCAAACAAGGCAGGTGTGGCGCCCCAAAGATCAACCTGAAGGGTCAAAGCGTTCGACTCCAACATGCATGGTATACTTTCTGCCGAACGAGTTCATGGCTCCTGCTAACTAGGTTGTGCAGGAGGAAGCTTCCTTGGATGACGAGCAGACTGAAGGGATGATGGCACAACTGGTGTTAGCCAAGCAGGCAATCTTCAACAAGCCGGCCAAAAATCGACATATGAGGCCGCTGTACTTAAGGGGATACGTCAATGGCAAGCCATTGACCAAGATGTTCGTCGACGGCGGAGCGGCAGTCAACGTAATGTCGTACACCACCTTCAGGAAACTTGGCATGAGCCCGAGCGATCTGACGCCTACCAGCATAATACTCAATGATTTCGCTGGGAATCCTTCAGATATCAAGGGATGCGCTCACGTGGATTTGATGATTGGATCCAAGACGCTGCTCACTACCTGGTTTGTCATCGAAGGTAAAGGAGCCTACGACTGCGGCTTGGGCGGGGACCGGATTCATGCCAATCGTTGCGTCCCATCCACCATGCATCAGGCCTTATCTAGTGGGTGGATGATGAGATTGAGGTCGTCCAAGCGAGATGACTGCGTGAGCGTGGCGAACATGGAACCGACCTTTCCGGAAATACCAAGGTATTGATTGTTTCTTAGGGAAAGGCGGGGAGAAGGTCTCCGTTGAACCCGTCGGCAGTGATCAACGACCGATTCAAGCGATCGGCTCTTATAGCAATTTTTAATGGAGAACCCTGTAGATGGCACTGATGGCAAGTTGGGGCGAGGATTCATGTCGGCTGATAAATTAGAAGAGGTTGACATTGGAAGCGGTGATAAGCCAAGGCCGACATTCATCAGTGCAAACTTGCAGCCAGACTTCGGGAGGGAATTAATTAAGCTTCTCAAAGAGTACAAGGATTGCTTCGCCTGGGATTATTCGGAGATGCCTGGATTGGATCGTTCCATCGTCGAGCATCGGTTGCCAATCAAATCTGGTTTCAAACCATATAAGCAACCACCCCGGAAAATCTACAAGGATGAGGTATTGGCCGATGTGAAGAAGGAAGTTGAAAGATTACTTGATGCAAACTTCGTTCGGCCATGCAGATATGCGGAGTGAATTTCTAACATTGTCCCTGTGTACAAGAAGAATGGAAAGATGAGGGTCTGCATAGATTTCAGGGACCTGAATAGAGCTACTTCGATGGATGGTTACCCAATGCCTATTGCCGATTTGTTGATTCACGTCGCAGCTGGACACAAAGTCATCAGTTTCATGGATGGTAATGCGGGTTACAACCAAATCTTCATGGCAATAGAGGACATATCAAAGACGGCCTTTAGATGTCCTGGTCATATAGGCCTGTTTGAATGGATAGTCATGACATTTGGGTTGAAAAATGCCGGTGCGACTTATCAGCGGGCCATGAATTACATTTTTCATGAGCTGATCGGCAAAATTGTGGAAATCTACATCGATGACGTGGTAATCAAGTCCCTAAGTCATGACACACACTTGGAATATGTGAAAAGGACCTTAGAGTGCACCCGGAAACATGGTTTAAAGATGAACCAAAACAAGTGCGCTTTTGGAGTATCAGCTGGAGAGTTCTTGGATTTTTAGTCCACGAAGGAGGAATTGAAGTTGGCAAGAAGAGCATGAAGGCCATTGATGAAGTTGTTCCTCCAACTAATCTCAAGGAGTTGCAATCGCTGCTCGGCAAAATCAATTTCGTGAGAAGATTCATTTCAAATTTATCACAGAAGGTTTTGCCATTCTCTCCATTACCGAAGCTAAAGAAAGATCGAAGTTCACATGGGGCGACGAACAACAAAAGGCTTTCGATGAGATCAAGCAGTACATGAAGGAGCCACCGGTCTGGTCCCTCCTCGCTGGACAAGCCTTTCAAGTTGTACGTGGCGGCCGATACCCAAACCATTTGGATCGGCCCTTATTCAAGAATTTGAAGGAAAGGAGCGGGTAGTAGCATATCTTAGCCGAAAATTACTTGATCCCGAAACCAGGTATTCGGTGTAGAGAAGTCGTGTCTTTGCGTGTACTACTCGTGTACAAAGTTTCGGCACTACTCGTTGAATGCCGAATGCATCGTGTATTCCAAGTTTGATGTGATAAAACATATGTTATCTATGCCAATTTTGAACGGCAGGATTGGCAAGTGGATTTTAGCTTTATCAGAGTTCGAGTTGAAGTTCGAATCGGCAAAGGCCATCAAAGGACAAATCATTGCCGATTTTATAACTGAACATCGGGATCCGTCAGTTGATTTGCTTGAGATTACCCCTTGGGCTTTATTTTTTGATGGATCATCATGTGGTAAAGGTGGGGGAGTAGGGATTCTATTGATTTCGCCTAGAGGTGAGATGTTTGAATTTGCCATCCCTATACAGCCCACTGTCACAAATAACCAGGCTGAATACGAGGCATTACTTCGAGGGCTTCAATACTTGAGAGAAGCAGGGGCCGTTTCAGTTGAAGTTTATGGAGATTCAGAGCTGGTGATCAAGCAATTGAACGGCCAATACGAGTGCAAAAGTGAAGCGCTGAGGAGTTACTACGAAGAATGCAGGGAAATTTTGAAGAGCTTCCCGTTGGTCACTCTACAGCGCATTCCTAGGGAGCATAACGAAGAAGCAAACAGGCTGGCTCAAAGCGCCTCTGGTTACAAAGAGAGTCAAGAAGCGTTTGCTGGGAGGCGTGTGCCGGGGGGACAGATCTTGCAGAAGATGATTGGAGGAAAGAGATCGTTGATTACTTGAAGGATCCATCCCGAAAGGTCTCTAGGAAACTCAGGTACAAGGCCATAAAGTTCGTTCTTCTGGATGATAATTTATTCTATAAATCATTAGATGGGGTATTACTACGATGCCTGGGTCCAGAAGAAGCCAAGAACATGATGAGCGAAGTGCACGATGGGATATGTGGAGCACACCAATCGGCCTACCGTATGAAGTGGGTTATTAGACAAGCTGGATGTTTTTGGTCGACGATATTAGAGGACTGCTTTGAGTATTACAAGGGATGTCAGGATTGCCAAAGGTTTGGGAATATTCAAAGAGTCCTCGCATCAGCATTGAATCCCATCATCAAGCCATGGCCATTCAGGGGTTGGGGTATAGACCTGATTGGCCAGATTAATCCACCATCTAGCAAGGGGCATAAGTTTGTGCTTTTGGCTACGGATTATTTTACCAAATGGGTCGAAGCGATTCCGCTGAAGAAGGTGACATCAGAAAACATGGTTGACTTTGTCAAGGAGCACATCATCTATCGCTTTGGGATCCCTCAGACGATCACCACTAATCAAGGGGCACAATTCGTGACACTAGAGTTCAGAGAATTTGCCGAAAGCATGGGGATCAAATTGTTTAATTCTTCTCCCTATTATGCCCAAGCTAATGGTCAGGCGGAGGCTTCTAATAAGATCATGATCAAGCTAATACAAAAGAAGATCGACCAGAAGCCAAGGAGGTGGCATTCGGTACTCGGTGAGGCACCGTGGGCTTACCGAATGGCCCCTCACGGAGCTACAAAGACTTCTCCTTACGAATTGGTTTACGGACATCACGCGGTGCTACCGTGGGAAGTGCAATCTGATTCAAGGAGGGTTGTGTTACAGAAAGATTTGAGCTCCAAGGATTACAGTGGTCTAATGATGGACGAGCTGGAGGATTTACATATGATCCATCTTAGAGCCCTGGAAAACATCGAGAAGAACAAATTGTGGGTTGCCAAGTACTTCAACAAGAAGGTAAAAGTAAGGCAATTTGCAGAAGGCGATTTGGTTTGGAAAGCGCTATTGCCGATTGGGACTAAATACAGTGAATTCGGCAAATGGTCTCCTAATTGGGAAGGACCTTTCCGTGTGGTCAGATGCGTCCCTGGTAATGCATACATATTAAAAACTTTGCTAGGAGAAGAATTTTCTGCTGCAATAAATGGAAGATATCTGAAGAAATATTATCCTAGCATTGAGATCGATCGATGATTACACACATCGACACGAGAGATAGCCGGTGCTCAAGAACGAGGCCGCCTTCGTAACAAAAATCCATAAACGGAAGAAATGGCCGGTGCCTAGATGCATTGCCCTTAGCACAAAAACTACATTACAAGCGCTTCTTGCGGGTTTACATCTAACAACCCCGGGTGGTCGGATCTTCAAGGAGGTGGGAAGCGAGAAGGCGTGGAGAAAGAAGCGAAAGTATGATTCAATCTTTTCTTTGCTTCTTCTGCTGCTCCCTCTTCAGCTGTTCCAGGACCACCGTGACGGCAACTTGGAACGCATGGGGGTGACCATGGTTTGCGGCCTCCACCAAGCTATCCCAGGCCGTCTTCAGGTTGTTGTACCTGTCAGAGACATCTAAAAACGGAGGAATCGGTGTTAAGGGCAAGAAATCCAAATGCAGGCATAAGGTCAAGAAGAGGTCAGAAGCATTTACCCCCTACTAGTGCCTCCAGAGCCATGCGACGCTCGCGCTCGGCTTGGCAACGGGCGGTGATGTCCCCGAGGCCGTGCTCCGGTGCCGAACGCGGTGGCGCGGTTGATGGCCGGTCCTCCGTTCGGGCGTGGCATCCTCTCGCTTCGAGGGAGGAATCGGAGGAGATGTACTCGGGGAACATCTTCGGTCCCGATGATTTCTTCGGGGGAGCAAATCAAGGCTGGAAGAGGAAAAGAAGAAAACATGAAGCACGAGATCATGTGGAAGAACGAGGAATAGATCAAGGAAGAACTCACCTTCGAATCGTGCGCTTCTTTGGTGAGCCGCTCTCCGGGGTTGCTTGCCCTTGTCCATGGCCTTGGGGTTTTCTCCTCTAGAGACGGGGGAAGAGATGAGAAATGATGGATGAGTGCACGAGTGGATTTGCGGGGCATCCCGTTGCGAGGCTATTTTATTGACCGAAGGGGTGCATTGGGAGTGATGACCGGCCGGTACACACCGTTGGAACACCAAACGGCGAGGTTTTCTCCGGATGCGAAGGGTTTTTTGCTTGAATAGTGTTTGCGGATTGCCAATTCAGGGATCTTCTGTGGATTTTTGCGCCAAGGGGCATCTGTTCGCGTGTATTCGGCTCAAGATAGTTCCCGGATGCGTTCAAAGAGAAAACAAGATTCACGGATACAAATGTAAAGGGAATCATCACAAAACAAGCACAGAATTCAAAAGTTCTTCATTTATTGTCGATATTTAAACATCCCTAATACAATCTAGTCGAAAAGCACGTTCAACACGGATTGGGGATGAGTAATTTCGGCAATGGCGTCGCCATGGCCATCAAGGCGCTCCGGGATGAGCTCGATCTCCTCGATGTCCTGCGGCGCGCCACCCCGAAGCCGCGCGGCCGGGTGGAGTAGTCGACGTCCGTGTGCGTCGCCATGGCGGGCCCGGACCCAAGGTGGTGCCCAAGCGAACGTCGTGGGTGGCCACCTCGTCGACGCGGTGCTCCACCGCGGCAAGGCGCTCCGCCGGCGTGTCGCCACGGGCGTTCACCTTATCGGCCGGTGCTCCACCGGCGCCCTCGACCGGTTGAGCTCGGCATCGCGGGCTGCAAGGAGCAAGAAGAAAGGAGATTAGTATCAAAAAAGCCGGGTTGGAATCAAGAATTGATTTCAGAGCCGTACCATCGATGGCTTCCAGCAGCTGTTTGCGCTGGTCCTCCCATTCCAGCTCGGCTATGCCCGCCTTCTTGGAGACGTCCTCTAGCTCGCGCCGGGCCGTCTCCAGCTCCTCCTTGAAGCGGAGGGCGTCGAGCTCCCCGTACGGCGCGGGGGAGTGGCCATCGGACTCCGAGGAGTCGTCTGGAAGGGGTTGATTGGCCGGCGCAGAAGACGGATTCCACTGAATCAATCTGAAAGGAAGATGATCGTCAAGAAGAAGATCAAAAATTGAAGCAAAGAAGAGGAATCGACGATCATTGCCTCCGGCGCGCATTGGCGCTGCTCCCCTCTGCCTCGTCGGAGGCGCGGCGGCGGTTGAGGCGGCGCACCATGTTGGTTTGGGATGTGCACTGTTTGGAAAGAGGAGCAACTGAGATTGGCAAAGATTCGAGAGCTAAAAGGCTTGGTGGAGAGCTAGGGGCACCTACGGTTGCATTTATAGGCCTGGCAAGGTGAATCGTGGCCTCGAGTCGTGGCTTTGGATCGTGGCGCATATCCCAAGAAAATCGGAAGGTGGAAAGGTTTCCTTGGCCAGCCCGCCGGCGGGTCGCTTGGAGTTCTAGGCTGAGTCACATTCAGTTGACCGGCTCGGCTAAGAAGAATCAGAGTGCCATTCGGGAGTTGGCATTTATTTGCCGAATGGGTCGTTCAGCATTATATTTGAAGGTGCGCAGAAGAAGAGGAAATAAATTGCAAGAAAAATATCACAAGAGCGACCAATTCGGTTACACATCAATTAGAACGTTCAAATGTTTCGCAATCACACCACGAGCATTGGATGTTGCTTGGCGGAAATTGTCCAACAGTTCTTGGCAGTCTTTTTGGGCGTTGGACAAGGTGGTGAGTTCTGCATCGCATCGTTCCATCTTGGCTATAGCCGATCTTGCTTCCTCTTGGGTCTTTTCTATCAATCCAGGAAGCTCGGCTATTTTCTTTTTATCAGCCTCTATCTCGGTCGACGAGGCTTCTCAGCTCCGCTTCTAGAGCAGCTTTCTTGGCAACTTTCAGATCACAAGAAGCCTGCAGACTAGCCAATGTGTCTTTGTGGCTCTCTGTTTGGGATTGCGCCCCGTTCATGGCTTGTTTAGCATCGGATCTCTTCTTTTCGATAGCCGGACGGGAGCGCAATTTCCTCAAAGCGTGTCTTATGGGCGCATAAAGGACGTCCAGGCCACAAATGGATACCAGAGAAGCACCGATATCCTCAGGAAGTTCTTGGTTGATGGATTCAAGCATCTCCTCGAAGTGATCAAGATCCTTGAACTGATCTTGTGCATCTCTTTCCAGCCAGGCAACAATTTCTCTAAGCTTTGCTAGCACCTCATCTGACGGAGGCCGGTGCATCCCTTTCATCGCCTCGGCAAGCGGATTGTTCCCCGATGTCGGGCTTGATGATGATGGAGCCTGATCCTAGGAAGCAGGTGTTGCCGAGTTAGGGGTGCTAAAAGTAAAGATAGCGAGTTAAGTGCAAATGATTACCTCATGGCGATTTCTTGAGCGGGGGCAATCACGGGGAGAAGTAGGTGTTCCGGGTAAAGCTGAAGCTTCCAGGTTAGAGGGTGTTGATGCGATCCGCCGGTAACTCATGGGCTTCTGGCTGAAGAAGAGTTGGATCCACCTGCGGTGGGATCGGTGTCTCCGCATGACCAAGCGGTGATTGTGGCCTTGGAGGACTTGGCGGTTCCGCTGGATTGGGAGGCTCATCTCTCGGGGAATACATTGCTTACGGCAGAGGGTGATGAAGATGAGATCTCCATCGGGATAGGTACTTCAACCTCGGATGGACTTGCTTGTTGAGCCACTGGGACATCCACGAGTTGTTCTTCCATTGTCTCTTCTGCAAGTGTCAAATTAAAAGGGTAAGTGCCAGTGTTCATCCTTAAGAAAGGACAGTAGAGGTCATACCAGTGGATGGGGCGTTGGCAGGTTCTGGCACTGAAGGCTGCTGGGTTCTGGTCTGAAAATGCACAAGAGATGATTTGTCAGAACTAGAGTAACCTTGTGATCAAGAAAGCAAAAGATTTTACCCCAACAAGAATTTTCTTGACAGTTCTCCTCCTCTTGGCATTTGGAGGGGCAACCAGAGACAAACCTTGCCTCCTATCAGCAGCAAGGCTAGAGAGGCTGGGATCTGTTGTAGCAAACCTGGCCATTAACCGAGCCGAGTGGTGGACTTGAATCCCGATCTTTGAGATTGGGCCTACGCATTGTAGGTGATATTCCTAGCTCGAGGGGCGAGGACCGTGTTCGTGAGTAAGAAGATGAAGGTCGAATCGTGATTAAAAGAGATTATGTCCGAGTCGGTGGTTCATCATATTACCTGCGAAGTTGGCTGAAAATCGGGCATCAATGCACGCACGAACGAATGCACGGTGCTCGTTGAAGATGTGATCATGGAATTCTTGCCACCGGGGAATTGAAGGTAGGATGAGCTATGGTTGTGGGCACAAAAGGCCAGGTGTAGATAGTGGGACTACACACATAATGGAAAACCTCGTCGCCGTGCATAAGCTCTTTGATTTCCTCTGCGGGCCGAGGAACTCATGCAAGAACAGCCTTGGGGGCATCTGGCCACATCCGAGCCGCCTAGCCATTACATTGGGCCGATAATATTCATAAGTACCGGAGTTCGACCTTCCTCCATTGAATTCGGTGGCGGCATGCATGGGCGGATTATGATGTTGAGAATCTCAAAGAATCTCCCATCTTGGCGTTCAGATTCAAAGGAGAAGTCACAGGGGAAAGTCAAAGTGTCATTGTCCAGATAAGGAAGCCAGAGAGGATTCTGAAAACCTTTGAAGAACAGCTCGAAAAGGCTGGGCGATGTCCTGTCGAACAAGAATAGTTGAAGCCGCTTCTCCATAATTCCGGCATCCTCTCGGTGGCTTGGGGCTCCCCTTCGGGGTGATTGGATAAGGGGAAGAGCACGGTGTTCAAATCGACGCCAATGATTTGATGCATGTGGAGTTGCGACCACATTTGAACAAACCACCAAGGACCGTTGACACATGTTATCCTGCGGCCGGTGTACATTTGGGTGACGAGTTTGGTGAAGCATATGGTACACACTGCCTAAGAGGAATTTTCCAAGGGGGAGGCGGTTGCCACTGGCCAAATGAGACGCCATTATGATGTGATTCAGGGTAGGCTCATTGGCTTTACCACAGAAGACAAATCTGCACGGCCACATATTCAGAAAAGCCTCGTATTCGACATCACCAAGGGTGTTGTCTTTCATGTGGCTCAGGATATACTGTTTGTATCCGTTCCCTGGTTTCACTCCTGTTTGGCGTGAAGAACCTTTGAAGTTCCAGGGTTGAACGGATCCTGTAATGTCGAGGCCGGTGATCATATACACATCGGCCAGGGTTGGAGACATTGGGCCATGGCCAAAAAGGAAGGCGTTGACGCCGTTTGACCAAAAGTGACAGGCTGCTATCAGGAGGTCTTCATTCTTAGGGGTCTCAGCCACGGATAACTCCAAGCATTGAGCAATGCGGAGGGTATCCCAGTTTTTGGTCAATCCACTCTTGTCTGCAAGAATCCTCCGGTACCAAGTTTTTCGACTGCGATTGGAGGTAAAGGCCGAGTTCTTGAAAGCGTCTTGCCACCGAGGAGGTGGGGACGGAGAGTCGCTTTGAAAGGGATCCTCCGAGATTCGGCGCGATGAAATCTTGAGGATCCGAGTTCCCTACGGGACCAAGGAAATAGGATCTCGAATTGGCCCGGTGCGAATCGGAAGCTCGGTGGAAGGCTCCGAAGAAAAAGCGGAAGAAGAAATCTCGGGTAAAATTGAAAACCTAAATGCCGAACGAAGCTTACGGGAGAAAAATTTACTTGAGCATCTTGGTTTTGAGGCCGCCATTGGGGATTTGAGCTCGGAACGAGGGGATCTAGGGCTTGGATCTAGATGAAGATTCCGGCGGATTGCGAAGAACAGGTGTTGACAGATTTGATTTGAAGTATTCGTGGCTGGAGTCAATTGCGGAACAAATTACTTTTATCCCACAATTGAAGGGGCATGTGTTAACACCAAAATTTGGTAAGGAGTCTGACTTGTGGGTCCGGTTCGATAAAGAGTCCGTCTGGTGGAAGGAAGGATCTTTTCAGAGATATTTGGCAAAGAGATCTGCGGTCGGCTATCCGCTCCCGGTTCGGCAAAGGGACAGGAGAGCCGATTTTGCGGGATTGGACGGTGACGTGGCTCAATCGGGGGAGAACGAATGGATGGATAGGCGATCAAGCTTAGAGATAAGTTAGGCAACGAATCCATTCGAAGTTGTACTTGACGGGGTATAAATATGACCCCCGAATGTATGTAACGAACACAATCATTCTTCAATACACACCGGCCTTACGCCAAACCCTAGAGTCCTTTTGTCGTGTCGTCGAGTTCTTCGAGAGGGTTCATCGATCCGTCGACCTCCGTGAGTACCGGCAACCTTGTATCATGTCTAGTATCATGCGGTGGATTTAGATCTCGATGCAAGTAGTCTTGTTACCATGCTTCGTGTCATGCGGTAGATTCAAGCTTGGTTCAAGAGGGTTTCTTGTTAGGTCATGAGCCATGCGGTAGGCTAAGATCTAGCTCGAAGCTAGTTATCGGCTCTATTGGATTTTGGCAAGATTCAATAGATTCATTAAGTTACCCCGTGTTGCTTTGAGTTTTTACTTTATGTTTAAATTCATGTAACACACTTTTGCCCAATCTAGATAGATTTGGATCGGCTTTATCCTTTTGTGATCCTTGTACGGGTCGAGTTCGTATTTTAACACGTGGATCTTGTGCTTTCCGATAGCCGAAACCGAATCGATCTGGATTGTTACGTGTTGCGGGTTCAAGCTTGCCAATGTTGGCATAAATCTTGAAAGAGCCGGGTATCATGCGGTAGATGCAGGTTTTTGGGTTGCTTTGGAGCTAGTCATCTGGTGGATTAGATCCCAAATCAATCTGATAGATTTACTTACTTGGTAATGTTTGTTCCTTCTTCATGGACCCGAATCGGTACATTCGGCCGTATTCGGTTATGTTTCTTCACGAGTAGAACACGTGCGTTACTCATGCTTCAAATGATGTATGCTTTTAGCTTTCCATATTTAGATTGTATCATGCGGTGGATAGATCTATTTGTGGAAAGTGGTACGGTCTTCATGCAAGTTGTATCATGCGGTGGATAGATTTGTTTGATATCGTGCCCGACGGGTTTTAAAGTACCTAGACATGCGGTAGACTAGTGCTTTGAACCTATGCATGCTTGTTTATTACATGATTATGTCCGTGTTTTACTTTATTCATTTATTTAATGCTAATCTTCATGGGGATCGGTCATGGCCTCGTGCATGTGTATCTTCGTTCAAACAAAGACCGATTGCTGTCATGCTTACGTCATCCATTCGGCAATATTACTTTTTCCTTTCATAAGTTCCTGATTGGTTTTAATCTATTGGCAGATAGCTCCCTATAGCTATGTGTCATCCCATCTGGCTTCTTAGCCGTAAATATGGAACTGTCTGGTACCACCCGGCAAGTTCCAAACTTTGGTATCTAACTTCTTTATCTTTTGTTAATTTTCAGGAAAAATTGACTGGCACGTCTCGTGACTCTTTGCGCGTGTGAAGCCAGCTTGTTCGGCTTGCTGTGTGTTTGACGCTAGGTGCACTTTTTGCGTCAACACATAGAAATTCTCTTAAATAAAGGCCCCTTAATTAAGTTTTGCCCTGTGCCCCTCAAAACTCAAGACCGGCCCTGCCGGGGAGCTGACTCCAGGACGGCAACGAAAAATTTCCGGTAGGCTAGCTTTGCTTGTAGATGCATGTGCACGTATGTGAATAATGATTCACGTACGTATACTTCCAGGTCTTCATATTCGCTTGCTTTGCTTCAAGTACACGCGTATGTACGTATCCTGTTCACGTGGCCGCGGCATTGTAGATTGATTTTTTTTCTTTCACGGAACGGACAAGGAATGCTGCATGCGGCGGTTACCGACACACCCAACCGCTACCGTGGAGCCTCGGTACACGCGTGCGGGACCCGTGCCTGGAGGCCAAGGGCGATTCACACGACACGAGCACCTAGGCCAATGGACCCGGAGGTCGGATTGCAGAGGAGAAACGACGTCGTCAGGAACTCGTGCCGCCACGCCGAATCAAGGAGGTCCCAGCGACTCATCACATCTCGATGACTTGAAAAATTAACTCGACGACGAAGCCATCTTAGGACGTGGGTGGGTAGGCAAGCGTTAGAAATCCATGGTGTCATTGCGGAAGAGGTCGCCGAAGCGAGCTGCCATCACGCTGCACGAAGAACTCGTGATCACCCCTACCTGGCGCGCCAACTGTCAGATGGTGAGATCTGGACAGCCCACGGGGGTGTTAATCCATGTGGTTTAGTTGTTCGGCGGGGAGATCGGGAGCTAAGAACGCGATGGTTATGCTAGTGTAGCACACAGAAATTACGACGAGACACAAGGACAAGGCGATTTTATACTGGTTCGGGCCTCCGGAGAGTAAAACCCTACGTCCAGTTCTTCTATTTGTATTGCTTCGATCTCAGGTGGTGGTGGTCTGCGGGTTACAGGTCGATGTCCCCGGGGGACGCCCTTGCCCGCCTTATATTGGGCGACGGACAAGTTCGGTGGACCGGAGTCCAGGTCGGTTACAACAAGAAAACCTATCTCTAGTCTGTTTACATCATGCAAAGCTTATCCGAGCTGCCATAATCCGTCCGGACTGCCTTATCTTGCACGTCAAGTCTTGTGGTCGTTCTGAATGAGATCGTCTAGGGAATCTTCTGGAAGGTCTTCTTGAGGTCGTGTGGGCTGCCAATTAGGTCGGTTGGGCCCACTGACAGGTCAGCAGGTCTTCTAGTAGGACGGACCCACTTGTCGGGGACGGTCGTGAGCCTGGTTGGTGGGGATCCAGGGGTACCCATGTCTCACAATCTTCGAGAGAGAACGGAAAAAGATTCCACTTGAACCAAGCGGCCGGAACTCCTTCTTGTTGCACCGTGTTGCATATCATCGTGAATCCTTTAATGTGTCTATATGGGTTGTCATCCTCCAATCCTCTAAAGGGGTTTGTCGCCACTAAGTTGATGATTCTAGGCTTCACTTTGTAGTGGGTTGTAGCAAGCGCCAAATCTGATTTTTTTTCATCTCCATGTCCTCCATTGACGACATTGCTAGCTCCATTAGCGACATCTCTTCGTCCTCCAAAGGTGAGGTGAACAAATAAATCTAGGCACTAAAAATATGAAAGAAAAACGCAAGGTTTTTTTCTAGAAAACGAGGGTTAGAAGTTAGTAATCAACAAAACTAATACAAGATTAAACGTAGCAAACCGGCTTGCTTCCCGGTAACGACGCCAGAAAAAGGGGCATGTTGATGGTTGAAACACGTAACAACCTTCGATTCACAAGCGTATGGACCTACACCTTTTCACCACGGGGTGACCCCCAAGGTTCTTGTCAATCCACGGAGCAAGGGGATTGCTAGTGCTTAGCCAAGTACTAATGTAGTTGATGAAAAACATTTGAAAGGGGTATTAATCTAAAGGTAAAGACAATCTAGCCTATGTTAATCAAAGAAATCTAAGGTTAAACTAGATGGCAAAGGGTGGACACAAGAGAGAGATTAAGATAGATAAGTGTTCCCTCCCTATGGTTTAGGATCACATGAACATGCATGTACTACATGAAAAAAGGTTTACCTACACTATCTTCATGGTGGTTATGCGGCCGCTAAGCCTTTTCCCTCCACAGTACTGTCACTATGCAAGGTAATAACCGTATCCATACCTAAGCATCCATAGGGTTAAGCTAATCACCACGATTACCACAAACCCTACTAAGACCACATGTTGTACACACATATGTAAGTAAAGCATCCGTTAAGACATAGACCATTAAGCATCGAAAGGCATAGAGTTCATGTAGCGATCACATAACATGTATCCATCTAACCCTAGGGATGAACGGAGACATTACCCCCATCATCTTACAAGGATTGAAACACATAGGGGTGATGGAGACTCCAGAGAAAGTCGTCGATGAAGATGGCGGCGATGAAGCTTAGGAACACCCCTAGTCCAGCAGCTTGGAGTCCTCCTCTTGCTTCCTTCCCTCCACCGACGTTGATCCTTGCGACGAGCTCATCCAACTCTTTCCCTCATCTTGCGGTGGTAGTTTTCTGGTGAATGGCGTCGGTAGAACGATTGGATGCGGTGGCTGTCGGAGGAGGGAGCTATTCATAGACCGAGGACCGACTAGGTCAAAGGGCAGGCCGAACTGCCACAAAAACCCTAGGCCGATCCGACCAGGCCGGCCGGCCCAGGCCCTTTGTAGGTCAGTTCGGACCCGTCTTTCTCCCCGCAGATCATCTTCACATTTTTCACTTGACCCCCTTCATTTGTGTCATTTTGAGGTCGTCATCCCGGCGATCTAGAGAGGAGGTCTTCTTGTATGAATGTCTTAGTCCTCGGGGATGATCAATCATAGCACCTGGGTCCTTGCCACCTTTGGAAGTGATTTCGCCTTGCACTCGAACATGAACGGAACTCCTCATTTGCTCCTTCGAACTTGTTGTGACTCTGTCCCTTTTGTCCATGTTTTCCCGCAAAAACACAACACTTCCAAATGCACATACAAAGTTGAACTTGTTATATCATTAGTGTGCCTAGTGGCGGGTTAGTTACATAACCAAGCTCAAACCAAAGTGTAACAAATACGTTTTGGAGCACCAAAATTCACCGTTAACAGTCATTTGTTTCGGTTAAACTATAAATATGTGGTGCAGAGCTTAAAATGGCGTGGAAGGGAGCTTGTGAGGCCAGTCTCAACGAGTTTCATGAAGAGTTTCATGGTATTAAATTTGATGACACGTCGAAGAGAGAGAATGAGTTTATGAGATGTGAGAGGAGTTTCATCCTCATGAATCTTCACTGACACAATTATTTAATTTTCAGTCTAGATAAATGTGCAATCAAACATGCACTGAGATTGTCTTGAGTAGTTTATTTCCATATATTTTCCTACTTTTGTGGTTATCAAACTCAAGAGCTCTTCATTCCATCATGCTAATTCAATTATGTTTTCTTTGTAAAAGGTCAGAGTATATTATTTGCCCTGTTACAAAGGGTGAACATATGATATATGGGTAAGAGTCAGTAGATACCCCTCAACATGCAAACTATTTACGTCATCATGCACTAGATTTATCAATTTATGTCTTATACCGATTTCTTTGGCTATATCTATGCATACAATATATTAGTCTTTGCAAATGACATTCTACAAAATTCTCAAATCATTCTCTCTCAATAAAATGAAAGTGATTTTACATATAATATTATTTGAAAAAATATTACAATGAAATTCTCTCTCAATAAAATGAAAGTGATTTTACATATAATATTATTTGAAAAAATACTACACTGAAATCATCTTATATTAGTGTTTCTATTTAAATTTGAATTTTTAAATTTTGTCACAGCAACGCGTGAGGAAGGAGGTACCACATCGTGGTGTCCACGTCAGCAAATCTGATATTAGCTCTACTACTAAAAAGAGTGTAAGTAAGACAATTCCATCGGTTCACCTTTGTCCGTCCACCTCCGCGCCTTCACCCTGTGCCGCACCTTCACCCCGCACCCTCGCCTTCCCCCGCGCGCCTCCACTCCGCACAGTGCCTACTCCACTGGTCCCACACGCATCCGCCGATCCAATAGCACGAGAAAAGAAAAAAACGCATCGCCCTCCCCTTCGCAACGCGCGAGAAAGCTGGCGTCGGCGCCGCCGCTCCCCAAACCCTCGACCGCGCCCCCTCCCCGGATGCCCCTCCACATCGGTACGCCTCCTCCCCAAACCCTTCCATCCCGCGCCGGCGCCAGTGCTCCCCAAACCCTTCCATCCCGCGCGGCGCCGCCGCTCCCCAAACCCTACCGCGCCCCTTCTCTGCTCCAAGCACGCCTCCTCCCCCGACCGCGCCGCACTCCTGTCTCCCCTGCTCCCCGCCGCCACCCCCGTCGGCCGCCACCGCCGTGATCTACCTCCGTCCCCTCGGCCGAGGGCGTCGGCGGCGGTGACGGCCCCTCGGGGAGGCGCACTCGACCTCGTCCCCGGTGGGGGCTTGCGGCGACGTGCCCCGCGGAGCACGACGACCCCCATCGTGGAGGCTCGTGCGGCCGCAGCCCTTGGTGGCGGCCGGTCGGCGAGCTCACGCGGCGAAGGTGCCCCTCCTGCATTCATTGCAATCAGCCCCTAGTGGAGAGTGCAAGGCTACCCAAACATGAAAGTGAGGTTTAGTCTGTTGAATCCTGTTCGTTTCATCTGATTTTGGGGACTTTGATTTCGTCTGATTTCTTCGATTGCTAATTGCTGTCATACTGTTAGGGGTGGAAGAAGATTCCAGACTGTTGGGGTACGGTGGAAAAAGATTCAGGGAAGGGGGTGTCCAAGGTTCATGAAACAAGGTGTGCATCCACTTTTTTCTCCCCATACTACCTTCAATAGCTCACTGGTAATTAGTATTTTCATGGGTATCTACATGGCGTGTGCTGCATCTTTACTAATCTCACATGCGTTTAACCGATGCTACGATGTAGCATTTTTTCTAGGCCCCACGATGAGGTGTTGTATGCAATGCTATATAAAAATTGAGCATCCTGGATAAGAATTTTGGTGGTAGTATGATCTATAAATTAAGAATGTTATAGTTCATCAGTTTTTTGTTTCTTCTGTCTAACTGGCGAAACATTTTATTTTTTCTGTAGGGGTAGTATGATATATAATTTGAGCATCCTGGTAAAGTTATATGATATATGTATCTCTATAGGTTAGGGTATATATAGCATGTTTCACTACAAGAAACTATTTAATCTGTGACACTTTCTCCACGACGTTTTCAGAAAACGTCACGAATGTGCATTGCAGCCCAAAACACTGCGACGATTTCTTTGATTCGTCGCGATTCTACGACGTATTCCTTTTTTTCGTCACGGATGTGCATTGAAGCCCAAAACACTGCGACGATTTGTTAGATTCGTCGCGATTCTACGATGTATTCCTTTTTTTCGTCACAAACACTACGACGATTTGTTTAGTTTGTCGCGATTCTACGACGTATTCATATTTTTCGTCACGGACGTGCATCGATGGATATTGAAGCCCAAACCATCACGACGATTTGTTAAATTCGTCGCAATACGGCCCACAACACAGTGACGTTTTAGCAGATTCGTCGCGATCCCTAAAAAACAGCCACCTCACCAGCACCTAGGACCCACCCACATTGTCACGCAGGCGCCACCTCACCCAAGCGTCACGTCACCACCACGTGAGCGCCCAGAGCCCACCGCACTGCCACGCAGGCGCCACCTCACCCAGGCGCCACGTCACCACCACGCGAGCGCCAAGGGCCCACCTCACTACCACGTAAGCGCCACGTCACCACCACGTGAGCGCCCGAGCCCACCTCACTGCCACGCAGGCACCACCTCACCCAGGCGCCACCTCACCACCACGCGAGCGCCAGGGGCCCACCTCACTGCCACGCAGGCGCCACGTCACCACCACGTGAGCGCCAGGGGCCCACCTCACTGCCACGCAGGCGCCACCTCACCCAGGCGCCACCTCACCACCACCTGAGCGCCAAGGGCCCACCACACTGCCACACAGGCGCCACCTCACCACCACGCGAGCGCCCGAGGCCCACCTCACTGCCACGCAGGCGCCACCTCACCCAGGCGCCACGTCACCACCACGTGAGCGCCAAGGGCCCACCACACTGCCACGCAGGCGCCACCTCACCCAGGTGCCACCTCACTGCCACACAAGCATCTAGGGCCCCACCTTACTGCCATGCAAGCGCCACTTCACCCAAGGCATGAGTTCCTCGTAAAAAAATGAAAACCTGCAACCTAAGGGACTTGAACCCCAGACCTCACACTTCAACCCGAGCGCTCCTACCACTGGGCTACCACTGTGTTTGTGACTATGTCTAACATTTAAGTGCCTTTGAACCTATCTACCCAGAAGCTGGGCCGTTTGTGCCACATTGGCCCAGCACTAGCCCAGCGCACACCACATTAATATGGGCCGCAAGCGCCATTTTTGGCCCAACTGTAGCAGACCTTTATAATTAACCCAAATGCAAAAAATGTGGTGTTGGTGGGATTCGAACACAGGTTGTGGAGATAAGATTGTAGCACCTTACCACTGTGCTATGCTGTTGTTGACGATATAGAGTGGCAATAAACATTTCATATATCGACTGCTGGAGCTTTGGGACCACGTGGCAGCATTGGATTGGTCGAGTTGCTTCGCAGGGACCACGTGGCGCACCGTGAGCTCGTTTCCCCATCGTTTTTTCTTTTTAATCTACAATTAAAATTTTAAACTAGTGTTTCTCGGTCATAGTAACTCCAAATTCATTTATTCTTTTTTCTGATTTTTTGTAAAATCACAATCTTTAATTTAATATTGCTTGTTTTCATATTAATTGCTATTACATTTATCTTTTTCATACAACTTCTTTTCTTGTACCGAAAGAGAATAAATAAAAGATATTTTTCAATAAGAAATGGTAACATAACTTCATATTAACTAATGTTATGCTAAACACAAGGTTATGGTAAAGTTTGAAATGCATATGGATTCGAAAAATTTGAAAGGTATGATACACTTCAATGTTCAAGTAATGTTTCATGAAACTATGTGAGACATGTATCCATTTCTAAACAACGTAGGTTCCGCTGTTACCGGAATCATTTGAAAGTTTGATCACAAGTTTATGGACCCCAATTATGTTACCACGTCAATTCGTAGAACCATTAGAGCATATTATGATATTATTTGAATTATGATGATGTAAATTCGAGATGTAAGTTTGAATTACCCCTAATAAACTGGTGTTGAAAACTTTTTCATTTGTTAAAGTTGCAGATCTTGGTAGAGAATGATTTTAGAAATTTTAGAAAAAAGAATCATCGATTTTGGAGTTAGTATGAGGCAGAAAAACTAGTTACAAGTTTTAGTCAAAGATTAAAAAGAGAAAACACACTTGTTCATCTCAGTTCATAGCAAGTGCAATTTCTGTTTTTAATCTTTGGATAAAACTTGTAAACTGTTTTTCTTCCTCATACGAACTCCAAATCGGTTGATTCTTTTTCCTAATTTTGTCTAAAATCGAGATGTTTTATTCAGTGCTATTTGTTTGTATCTTAATTACTATTTCTTAATTTATTTTCATACAACATATCTTTTCCAACTAAAAAGAGAATATAAAAAACATGTTTTTTCATAATAATTGCTAATATAACTTAATATTTTCTATTGTTATGGTCAACATGAGATGGTGTCAAAAATTGAGGTGCATACAAGTTCGGTCACATTATTAGTTGTTCAAATCTCAAAGTTTGTTTTCAATTGTAGGAAACTATGTGAGTATTGTGTCCTATTTGTGAACATCTATAATCTCACTTTATCAAAACCATCTGAATTTTTTATAGGAGCATTATACACTTAAAATATGGTTTCATGTCAATTTGTAGAATGTTTTGAACAAAATTAAGTATTGTTATCATTATTTTACATCAAGGTGACTAGTACAAGTTGTTATTTTACATACATCTTGTTTTCTTTCACCCAAGTAGCAAGTAAAAATAACATATATTTTAATACAATTTCAAATGTAACTTTATATTTACTCTAATGTTGTGATAAATATAAGGTTGTAGCCAAGTTTGAGATGCATACAACTTTGAAAATGTAAATCACTACTCAAATCACAAAGTTTGTGTTGAGTTATTAGAAACTATGTCACACATGTATCCATTTGTGAGCAGTGTATGTTGTCACTTCCTTGAAATCACTTAAATTTTTTATGGTAATATTGTGGACACAAAATATGTTATTACCTCAATTTGTAGAATTTTTTAACCAAATTTAAATATATATCAATTTGGAATTACTTTCGGTAAACATGCAGAAATTCATTTAAACGATAGAAAATACCAAGTACGTTTAGAATTTTTTGAAACTCCTACATGACAACTTAAATGTCATCTATGACATGTAAACATTGTGTTTGGATCTATAAGATATTTAACTTTGCAATTTGCTTCACAAGATTGCCTTAATTAGTTGTTTAAAAGTTAAATAAAAAGCAAAAATCTAAATGGGCCAAAATAGTCGAGATTGGACTCTGTTTGCACAGCCCAATCATTTATAACCATCCATCTTTGATTCAACGGTCTGGATCGCATCATGGTTCTATAAAATGCCCGAAACCCTAGTAGCTCCCCCAGACCACCGAGTCCCGATCCACCGCTCACCGCTGCCACCTCCTCCTCTTCCTCCCTCCCCTTCAACCTACGCTCACCGCTGCTGCCTCCTCAGATCCACCGCATGCTGCATCTCCCCAAAATCCCCTCTTCCGGTGACAAACATCCCACTCCTTCCTCTCCTTTTGTCCTCCCCCTCTGCTCACCCCGTCGCCTCTCCGCGTCAGTTACCATCCCCTTCGCCGTCGCCGACGCCGCCCTTCTGCCCCTCCAGCGCCGCGTTCCACCTCCACCAAAATCCTCCGCGCGCGCCGCCGCCATCGACGCCGCGGAACCCGATCTTATTCCTCCCGCGTGACAGGCGCGGGCTCCCATCGGTGAGCAAGCCACAGCCCCGCTTTGCCCTAATTTTCCCCCGACATAGCCTCCGCGATTCGGCTCACATCCGACTCCTTCGCGCACTGTTCGCGTACTTTGATTTTGATTCCACGCGTGTTCCTGTTCGTCCGTGCAGCGATTGCTTTTATGGAGTGGGATTGTGTTGTGCGCTCGCTGGAATTTGCCTTCCATCCGTGGACGTGTGTTATATTGAGATCGGCGTGCTCACCGAGGGATTCTTATCCGCTGGAGTTTTTGTTTGTTTCCGGTGGCAGATTCTTCGGTCGGGCTTGGGAGATGTCGGATGAGGAGCTCTGCCTTGTAAACTTGGTATGGTCTGCCCCTCCTCAGATCCACTGCATCACCCTTCCTCATATCCATCCACCCTTCCCTTCCTCAAATCGATATGAAGATGGAGGCTGGAGCCGCCGCTGTATACGCCGACGCCGACCAAGAGCTGGAGAATGTGCCAAGTACAGAGGAGCTGAGGAGCGACTACACCAAGCAGAACCGCAATAGAAGCCGGAGGCCACGACCGTGTGTTGGAGGACGCCGCAGAGCTGCCCGAGCTGCAAGCCATCACGTCGAGGCGCTATGCCCACCACCTGCTTGACGCTTTGTGCAAAAGCCAAACCTGCTCTGGTGAGCCACCCTTTTTTCTCCTCCTTGCACCTACAGCTGTGACCATCCGATCTGCTACCCTACTTGCAATGTGAGAGGGCCAGGCCTGCGCTGCAATAAGGCCCGATAGATGTAATGATGCTAGGCAATAGTTTAAACCTTTGATAATGTTTGCAAGTATAGTATTCTATGAGACATGTCAATTGCAGGCTAGTACTTTTTAAGCAGCTGAACTGTATGAATGTAGAGAACTACCAAGTCGACTTGCTTTCCGTGCTAATTCTGTGCTAATAGTGTTCTCTGAAACATGTCAACTTGCTTGGCCAGACTATTCAAATGATCATCAGAGAACTAGTGCAGTTCCCAATTTTCAAATAGGTTACTCTAAATTTTGGTGTATTTTCTTCTAATATGTTATGAGGAATGTCAACACAATGTTGATGTAGACCGGTTTTTAGAGTCATCTTGGTAAAGCTTTCCTGCTGGTCCTAGTATTTTATAGCAGGATTTATCTGTAATCAAGCCTTTTAAGCTGTTTTAGTTACTAAAATCAGGAAGAATGATGCTTCCTGTTTTTGGAAATCGAAGTTTGTATTTATGTCATGATTATACTTGAGGGTTATGTAATCTACTAATATATGTTTTTTTGAATTATTAGCCTTTTCAGTATAGTAGCGGGGCAACATGCGTCATTAGTTTGTTAAAAATTAGGTGGATGTCCTACAATGGTTTTTTCTTGATGCATATTTTACCCATAAATTTATGGTCCAATAACATGGAGAATGGATTTGACTTATGAAAATTCAATTTTTCTGTTAGTGTAAATCAGATTTAATTTGTCTCGTGGACTATACTGATGTGTTGTGTTAGACTTGAGGGCTATATAATCTATGTCTTTTGTGTAAAGATCAGTTCCTTTTGTAAGAGCAGGGCATGATTTATCTTCTAACATGTATGTGTATATCCTTCCACAGTCCTAAAACATAGCTGCACTTTTTGAAGGCAGATGAATTTTTGAAGGTACTTATCATACTCCCTCCGTCCTAAAACATAGCTGCATTTAGGAATTTTCAGATTTCAGATAATAATAAGACTGAAGAAAAGACTAATTTACAATTGATTAATTTCTACAGTTGCGTATGCACTAATAACATGCTGATTTATTGTCCTCTCTAGCCACTTTGCATGCTTGTACATGAATGCTACAATGAGATTGCACTTATTTGTTTAATACTGTCAGTAAACAAGGCTGCCCTGTTTTGGGGAAAGAAAACTTTGTTTGACCTCTGCCTCTGGTTGATTTGAGTAACTGCATCTGCAATAGTACCTTGTGAATGGAAACTAAGCTATTTTATCAGGGTGATCCTCTATTAACCATTCAGTTAACTTTCAGGTGTCAACATTGAATTTAAGTTATTTGGTTGAACCCAAAGTTATTTTTGCTTGTCAGTTAACACCGTCAACAAAGTTATGTTCTTCTGAACTTCTGATGTTCATGCATATGATCATTCATCAATGGATGTGGTTTGTCGGTAGAGCATGTTTCCAAGTGCAGATTTCATGTGTTGTCTCAGATATTGCTCTCATATGCTCTACTATAGGCTAAATTAGCACAACAAGGTTCTTTTTGCGTCATTCCTATTCTGTTGATTTATGATGCCAATTGTATGCTTATAGTGATACTTTCATTGTACAATGCACGCTTTATCTAGAACTCCAGTTTTAGTTTGGTTTCCCTTTATATATATATACCTTGCCAGAAAATTCAAAGTTGAGGTATCCTATATTTGATTGTCTTTTCTCATTCGATTCTGGTTTCCTTTATTTCAGGATTTATACGAACTCGCAAGGAATCAGAGAAAAGAGTGGCAGAATAACAAATAGGAAGGTGTAGTGTTTTAGGAATGGTAGACATCTGAAAGCATGTGTTATCTGCCTCAATATTTTATTGTATTTGCTGGGTTTTTTCCCAGAGATTGTATCTGATTTTTCTGTTCATTGAATTTTGGTAAATGTGTTGGAAAAATGTACCCTCTGAAAAATGGGCTGAAGATGGGCTAATTTTGCTAATTTTATGCTAGAATATAGTTCTGAAATGGGCTGTGGTGGGCCAGAATTTGTATCTGCTCGGCTTAAAATTTTTGCCACGTCATCGTCCACATATGGTGCCACGTCATTGTCCACATTGGATGCCACGTCATCGTCCACGTAGGATGCCACGTCATCGTCCACGTAGGATGCCACGTCATCGTCCACGTAGGATGTCACGTCATCGTCCATGTAGGATGTCACGTCATCGCCCACGTAGGATGCCACGTCATCGCCCACGTAGGATGCCACAGCTGCCATGTGTGTAGCAATCCGTGACGATTTTATTTTGTCACGGATAGTGAGCCATGGGTTGGGCTGCATGGGCCTCGGGCTGCTCCGTGACGATTCAGATACGTCACGGATCGCGACGTTTATTAAGGGAACGTCGAGAGATTTAATCAATGACGCTCATTCCACCACGAAAATGTAAATCGTCACGGATGCTGATTTGCGACAAATTTTATTTAATCCGCGACAGAATGGTTACGTCACATATTAAATAGTTTCTTGTAGTGTTTGGCAATCTTTTGTGTGTGTCATTTTCGCAGTAGCTCATTATCATAGGCTATTATGGAAGAAAGTTAGGTACTATGATTAAGCATATATGTCACAAAATATAGAAATTTAGCATATCAATTAAGCATGTTTTAACTGTGTTTTATAAATTTAGTAATCTCACAGCTTATCACTTTTTATTTACATTATTCGTAGCATCCATGGTTAATCTTTTGTTTATCATTCATTATTTATGCTGGAAATTTTTATTATGCATAATCCATTTGCATGCAGCACTGCAATATAACGAAAAAATTTCTACTACTCGTGTCTAATTGGTGATGTATATGGTGTGCTAGAGTTTTTTTAATGAAGCATATCAGTTTGTCAACATTGATCACATGTTATTTTTCTCTGATGTGTTATTCTTAGCATAGGACATCGGGAACACATGATACTTATCGGCAATTGTAGATAGGAAACAACATAGGATATGATGAAGCAATTTAGGATCACAGGGTGAAGCATTTGTAGGCCATTTAGTATGGAAAATTAGCATTCCAGTAGTATGATTTAACAACTTTATAAAATCTTTTCTATTTTCTATTTTTGTATAATTTCTAGCATCCTCTTGTTAGTCATCATAGCATATGGTGTACTATAATTCATTTTTTCATACAGTAGCAACATGTTTTTGGTTCAATTTTCTGTGCAACCCTTGCGTTCTCTTTTTCCTATAATGTGCAACAAAAAATAACTAGAGAAGGGGATCTAACTTTTTTCTGTATGTTGCCACTTTTTCATTGTCTAACTTTTTTCTAAATGTTATGATCATTTTTGTTCAACTAAAATATTAATTTGGTTTTCTTGGTTTCCCAATCAATGGCCTTTTTTTGAGTTTTAACTTTTGTGCTCATTTTAATTAGTTTATCCTTTTTTTCTTTTCTTTTGTATGTTACTGATTTCGATTTATTATATGTTTGAAGGACACTACTGTGTCAATTTGACAACAATAGTGAGGCAGCCATGTGCATGATGATTATGTTTAAAAACATTATATTGATTAGACTAATGCAATTTAGGACCTACGATGAAGCATTGTAGGCAACAAAATATAGGAATTTAGCTCCTTAAATTAAGCAAGTTCGTAGTATTTTATATTAAATAAAAAGTTCATAGCTTTTTATCATTTGTGCTTAAAGGACATTTTACCATGTGTATCATTTACTGATTGTTCCAGATTTCATGTTCACAGATACCCTTTGATTTCACAAAGTAGATCATGGATGAATGTTTTGATCCTGAAAACGTTTTCCACTTGTGTTGCTCAGGAGGGGATCTCACTGACAGCAGAGTCTGCAGCAGAAATATTGGATTTGCCAAACAGGAGTCATCCAGTGAAGTATGAGCTTGACGTTGATGTTATCGACTTAGTTCATGACAAATTTGCAATTGGCAGGGAACAACACCCAAGATTCATCAGCATCTTGGGTAGCTAATTTCGATGAAACATGCATAGGATATGGTGAAGCAATTTATGATCATAGGATGAAGCATTTGTGGACCATTTAGTATAGAAAAATTAGCATTCCAGTAGTATGATTTAGCAACTTTATAAAATATTTTCATTTTTCTATTTTGTAGTGCATAATAAGATACAATCATTTAGTGTCCAATGCTCGTGGCAACGAGGGGCACTTCCCTGTTCGCTACTTATATATAAACCGTCGATCCTCAAGTTTTCTGAAAAATAAAACCGGAGGTGATGTGTCTGTTCGCTATTGGCTAGAAGACTAAAAGCTTCTCCACGCCGCCCGTTCCTATCCCCACCTCCCCGTTGCCGGCACGGCGGCGCCCCACCGGGGCACCTCGCGCCCACCTCGCGCCCGCGCGCCGCGCCGGCTCTGCTGGGATCTCGCGCCACTTCTTGCCCGTCGCTGCTAATGGCGCGCGTCGGTGGGCCACTACACCGGCGACGCCGCCCGCGGCTGGTCTGCCTCTCCCGCCGCGGCTGCGACGATGGGGGCCGCCGACGGCTCGTCCTGCCTACGCCTACGCGCCGATTCGGCCGGCCTGCTCCTCGCGGCGCGCCTTTGGCGTCGCATCCATGCGCAGCTGGAGCTCACGTTCCGGGAGCACTGCACCAGCACCTTTGTCTGCGAGAAGTTTCAGCACCTCGGTATCAACAGCCGTGCCGTCGCCCGAACGGCCGCCGTCGCTGATGTTGGCTCGGGCGTGGCCTCCTTCGTTGCGCTTCGCGCCGGCATGGACGTAGTCCCTCTCCAGGTCCTTTCCATGTCCCCTCTCTCCCTGATGCTGCTCTTGAGTCCTGGGGACTTCGGGTGTGGACATTGAACTGTAGTAGATGGTACAAGGCTGCGTCTAGAACCGGACTGCCTCATGTTTACGCCTAGGGGATTAAGATGGCTTATTGTTACAGCTAGCAGATATATAGTTGAAATGTTGGATAGATTTTCATTCTGTTATTTCTGAGGACAGGATTGGGAGCATATATAAGAACAAAGTGGACGGGGTGATGCACGCCTGTGGGCATGATGTGCGCACTGCGATGCTGCCGGGGGCAGCAAAGTTGCTTAGTCAGCTCAAGGTAGAGCATGATTTTATAGTCCTACTTCAATGCAGAATTATTCAAAAATTCGTGCTCTACTCAGACCTTAGAGTAGAGGCCGTAAAAAAGAAACTACCTGATCTTCGATCACTGCAGTCATCATATATATATGCTCTCTCGTTCAGATTTTTGGCATAATACCCTATCCTTAATTTTTATTTCTCTGGTTCATTCCTGATTTTCAATTAATATGCTTATTTCAGTTAACGGTGTTATCACTGTCTGTAGCTCCAAGAATTTGTTTCTCTATCCTAATATTGAGTTTTTTCCTCCAATGGTTGAATGGAGAATGTTTTCGTGGACCTTCGTTTCATCCTAAATGTAATCCAGTGGATAGGAAGTTTCTGATAGAAGACTGCATGATGTTAGCTTAATTCTATAGAGCAATCTTAAGTACATACATTTTAAATTCCAACAAGTTTTTGCTGCTTGCATGTATGGATTAATTAATTAATGGGTAGTCACTTGTTGGTGAAGAGAACAATGTGAATGCTTTTTCAGCCTGCTGAAGAAGGTGCTGCTGGTGTATTTCATTTTCATATGATAAAAGAAGGTGCTTTAGAGATGGTGTAGAAGCCATTCTTGGCATGCATGTCGATTATCAGAAACCAAATGGAGTAATATCAGCTCATCCAGGACCTATGCAAGCTGCTGTATGTTTCTGAAGCAAAAATAGAAGGTAAAACTGGGATGGCTGAAACCCCACACTTAAACATGAATCCTATTGTTGCTGCATCATTCATCATCCTGTCGCTACAGCAGCTCAATTCCACATAAGATGATCCTCTTCACAGCCAAGTATGATTCCTCTCTTGATAATACTATTTTGCCTCGTGAATTTCTTTAACACACTACAGAGAGGGTGTTGCACATGAAATATCAGAATGTGCATTAAAATCAACATTTTTTTGACACAAATAACTGGGGCTTGGTTTGGTAGTCCTTGAAAAAAATTTTACTGGACAAAGATATCCTCCTGATCCTGGTATCTTAAAAGAGGGGAATACCTAACTTTGGAGAGGTACTGCCATGGTCTGTGAGCACCCAGGTTATGACTTACAATAGAATAGAAGCTGCTTTAACTTTGCTTTTTAAGACGCCCAAAATATCATGAGCATGGCATTTTTTCTAGGTCCAGCTAACAATCACTACCGGAATCCACACCTCTGCCGAGAGCAGGATACTCTCGGCACAGGGTTGATTGCTCTCGACACAGGCAGATGGTGTTGGATGAGAGGACGAAGGAGCTCAGGCAGATGTGCTTCAAGGAGAGGTTCAAGAGGAGGCAGCTCATCATGGCCCATGGCACCTAGCTAGTGAAAGATGACTGCTTGCAGATTCTGGTCTCTTGGATTTTGTTCAGCTGCAGGTTTGGTCATAGGAATTTTGTGTGATGGCCAAGTGTCAACCGTCTCAAAGCTTAATTAGTAGTGGTGTGTTAAGTTGTTAACCCGTACTAATCAGTTGTAGAGTCTACTGTCTAGGCTTGTCACTAGCAGTAAGTTAACCTGGAGAGTAGAGCAAGAACCATTTTGCTACTGTATGTAACTGTCCTTGGCTCCTTTGGCCCTTGCTGACCTCCCATTTTGATGCTCTGGATTGGTGTCTGTAAAGACTTTTGTTGCCAAACTTGTTTTCTGTTAGAAACAATTTGACGGTTTCATTTCATTGAATTTTATACAATTCTTAAATTTTTCTATCTCACGATGTTCATCGTGATGAGAGAGTCAAATGTCGAAAATTTAGCGTCATTTCATGTAATTGGTCTTGAAGATGCCTCATGAACATGAATATCATTTTTCACTAACTTTACTTCATGATTTCATGCACCTCGAGTTCATATCGGAGCTCTACTGTTCGGTGAAACTAGCTAGCTAGAAGGAAATAAAATTGTTAAATACAAAATAAATATCTATTTTTATGTGAAATTTGAGCATATGCTTTTTGTAGGGGTGTAGGTTGATGAAGCAAAAGGTTTGAATGCGTGAATTTGATTTTTTTTAAATTCTTTGCCGAGAGCCTTTGTCAGGCACTCGGCACAGATTTCTGTGCCGAGAGCCATAGGTGGGCTCTCGGCACATCTGACGGCCGGGCCAACGGCCGTGGCGGCCGTTACTTTGCGCCGTGAGGTCTGGGCTGTGCCGAGGGCCCGCTTCTGCAGCTCTCGGCACAGTTCCTCTGTGCCGTGAGTCAGTGGCTGTGCCGAGAGGTGCCTCTGTTCCCTCTCGGCACAGTACGTCTGTACCGTGGGTTTTTTTCTGTGCCGAGAGCTCGATCTTTTGCTCTCAGCAAAGCGTCCCTGTGCCGAGAGCTTTGGATCTGGCTCTCGGCATAGAGTGGAGCTCTCGGTACAGGCTGCGTTTCCGGTAGTGAATGGATTGGCGAACTGCTCTGCCACAGGATACAGTTGACTTCTTTTTAATAGGCTGGGGAATCGTGTCTGTTCCTCTATTCCAGATTTCTACTTTTTTCGTGTAGGGATATAATTCCTGATAATGCAATCCTATCTTTGGTTTCAGATTCCTTGTATGTTTTTTATCAAAGGCCCCCAAATTTAAGCTTTGGTGCTACAGTGTACAGGAAGGGATCAGGTTAGCAGTTATGCAACTTCTTTTTAGTTGCAGATTAGTACTACTATCACTACCACTATTCTTTCAGAAAAAAGTAGTTTAGGAGTTATCCCCCATACCATTTACTACTTCGCTGCAGGTTTGTATCAATATTAACCGTTGGAGTTACAACAACTCCAACATTAGCCTGCCAACAAATACACAACTTGCCCTTGACACAACTCTTGTATGAAGCATGTCCTCACCATGACATGCTGATCTAACCTTATTTGACATGTCAGCACGTCTTTTACAAATGTACAAAATCATTTGCATTCAGCGAATTCTTTTGTAATGCTAAAAAAATTCTATGCTGAGACCTCAAGGATAGCTCTGAGACCTCAATTCTATGCTAAAAAAATTCGTTTGAGGGCGGCCCTTGGCCTCAAGGATAGCTCTGAGACCCTCAGATTGACCGACACCTCGGAGATCCAATCTACTGACGTCTCGTCCTTTGAGTCCTCCGATAGCAGCCGAGCGCCCGCCTTCGTCTATGCTGCGATAGCTGTCAACGCGCCTCCAGTGATCTCAAAGGAGAGACGACCGCTAAGAAAATCGAGCGCATGAGGAAAAACGTTGATTGTGCGCGACGACTCTTAGAGGCCAACCGCACCAACCGGCACCAAGGTGATGAGGACGATGGAGACAAGTATGACCACTTGTTGTCCAGCCTGCCGCGCCGGAGGCGGAGGCGGAGGCGGAGGCGTCGTACTCGGTGCACCCGGAACATACGCCCCTTAAGCTGGAGGACGACTTCATGTCTTCATCGTAGATTTCAGTGGACACATGGTCTACGCGACCCCTAAAGAGAACCTCATCGTGCTGAATGAGGAGCTCAAGAAGATGCCCGCAGAAACACCGGGCATACGCCTACAAGCTTTGGTGCAAGCCAGCGCGACCCAGGCCAACCAGATTGATCCCTCTCCACCAGTCAAGCGGGGGAGAGACAGGAGGCACACGCAAACTGCGACGCAAGCGGGGCACGTTGCGACGACGGCGAGGACCCGCGTGAAAGGCTCTGCACCCGCGACGCGAGGCACACCAACAACAGCCGCGCCCGAGAGTGTCGCTGCGACTACGACAGGGAGTACAGAACCCGAACCGTCGCAGCAGGCGTAACGTGACCCCGCCCTCTGACTCACGTAGCAGATATGAGGACTACTCGGATGACTAAGGGAATTCCAGGGAAACTAGAACTCCTACGAGCGGCCCGCCGACATACGCCGTAGAGGTTGATAGGACTAGTATAAAAGCGGATCGGATCGGATAATACCTTTACCACATCCGCATCCATATATTTTTGTCGGATGCGGAGCGGAGCAGATATTACACGGATGCGTTTACGGATGCGGATTTTTTCGGATGTCGGATATGGTGCGGAGTCGGATCGGTTGCAGAGTGGATGCGGATTAATATAGTCGAGATAGTACATGCTTATATTTAGTTTCAAATGGTGACAAATGATGCTCTACACATGACTGTGGTTAAGATTTTTGATGCATGGGCAAAAAAATATATATATAGCTAAAGTTTTGTGGGCTAAAAAATTACGTATAGGTAAAAGATCAGTGTATGAGCCGTATTGGGCTGTCATAGTAGTCGGATATCCTATTATAGGCCTCGGGTTATCCGTATTCAATTATCGGATAATCCGTATCCGTCGGATATCACTAACACCATATCCTAATCCGCATCCGCACACAATCGGATTCGGATTATCCACCTCCGCATGGATATCAAAAACTTTTCTCCATATCCGCATAATTCGGATTCGAATCGGATCGGATGTGGAAATTATCCACACCACTTTCATCCCTAGATAGGACGCACCATTTGTGACGCCCCAGGTTTTTAATTAACGCCATTAACGCTAATGACCGAATCAGCCGAGTCAAACCGGCCGACACTGGTCAAACCTAGGTCAACCTGGGTCATCACCTCGAAAACCTCGCCAATGAACCCTATTGAACCCCTTGACCAAGTCTACACACACCCGTGGTCAACCCTTGGTCAAAGACGCGGTCAAACCCGGCTTAACATTGATGTCGGCGAATGTCGTCCGGAACTTTTTCTTTGCGTTCTCCAAATTTCACCTAAACACTTCAAAATCTACCAATATGAAAGTTGTCCTGTTTGTCGAGGGACACAACTTTCACGTAGATTGGCATTTCAAATTTTGAGAGGAAATTGGTGAAAAACGTGGTCAACTGACAGTAGCTCCTGTTCACCGAAACAGAGCGGCATTCAAAGTTTGGCTGCAATTTATGCAAAATCCGTTGAGAAAAACACTATACGACCTTTGTGAAAGTTGTAGAGGGTAGTGAGATCTACAACTTTCCTATTCACCACTTTGAGCACTTCTATTCAAAATTTTTGAGAAAATCTCGGTCAAACGTGGCCGGTCCAACACAAAAATTTCGACCGGCGTCGCCCGCGCTCCCGCGTGCGCGCCCACGCGCGCCGGCCGCACCCCGCCCGAGCATCCGCGCCGCGCGCGCCTCCCGAGGCCGCGCGCGCCTCGTGACGCCTTGAGCTCCGCGCCGCGCTACGTGCCGCTCCCACACTCGTCGGTCGCATACCGCGTCAAGGACCGTCGGTCCGTCCGCCGTCGCACGGACGCGCGCATTCCCGAGGCGCTCGTCATCGACCCGCCGGACGCAAGCCGGCACGCGTGTCACCTATAAAGGGCCCGTTGCCTTGGCCTCGACACGCGAGCACGCCCAAACCATCGCCCGAGCCGCCGCCGGCGCCATTGGGGGCATCCGCGGCGAACTCGGGGCCGGCCGGCCCGCACTTGCTCCACGGAGGCACCCCCGCCCTCTCACGCGCCCTCGCTAGTGCTAGTCGTTCCGCTCACCCACTCCATGGAGCCGCCACCTCGCCGGAACACGCACCGCCGCGGCCACCACCCGAGTGCACCGCCGACGGCCGCCGCCGGCCGCCTCTCCACCGATTCCTTCCCAAATCGGGCCTAGGGCACTCCCGGACCTTCCCGCGCCCGTCCCCGCCGACCCCGCCGTCGGCCCTCGCGGAATTCCACCGCCCGCACCGGCCGCCGCCCACTAGTACAAATGCTATCATCTATGACCATTATCTAGTGACGATTTCCTGTTTGGTCATAGAAGTTCTCTTTGCAGTGACGAAAAAAATATTTGGTCATAGAAGATTATTCTTTCTATGACGATATACAAATTTGGTCATAGTAGTTATTCAACAGTGACGAATTGCAGAATTTGGTCACAGTTGACGAGTGAGGAGTGAGACGAATCTGCTGCATGCGGCCGGGCCCCGATGGGCTTGGCGGGCGGGCCGAGCGGGCTCCAGTAGGATAGTTTTTTTTCGAATTTATTTTTCAATGTGAAAACAATTCCAGTAAACACCAGAAAATGTTTTTAGAGCACGAAAAATACTCGAAAAATAACAAAAATTCCTAGAGATAGATTAAGACATGAACAATCCAAATAAAACATTTGAAGCTCATGAAAAAGATTTTAGAGCCTTCTAATAAATAGAAATAGCTCAAGGAAAATGAGAATAAGTTCCGGAAAAATCCGGAAAATTCTCGGGAAAATTAGGACTGACTCCTAAACGCATTTTTAAACCTTTTGCACTCAAGAACCACTAGATGCATCGGCATGAATGCAACACACATAACTTTTTATTCAATTTAGAAAATCAAACAATGGATTTTTCATATACTATATTCCCTATAAAGAAAAATAAATCTTGGAAAAAAAATTAAAATTATGAGAAAATCGTTATTTAATTATTCTTTCTATTCACATCCCGAAATTGGAAATTTCGGGGTGTGACAATAGCTCATGAGCATTTTCACAATTAAAAACTCTATTGAAAATGCCTACATATAGTGAGGACAAAATGTTACTCTTAGCGATCACATGAAATTGTTTTTCCTTCTTAGTACCATTTCTCATGCCCTTGTGTCCTAGGAAACAAATACCTGTGGAAATTTGACCTACACAAAGTTTGTTAGTCTCGACAAGTTATGAAACTTTTGTGTTCAAAAGATTTTCAACCGAGTTCATTTCGTGTTTCGTTTGACTGAGTTTTGACCGAGTCAAACTTGGATTTTAAAATTTGAATTGCTCATGTTTTGTTGCATGAAGAAATGATTGAATCCAACACCATAACTTGATAAATCATGATTTTAAAATTTTTTGGGAAGAAGAATCACCTCATTTCGAGTTCGTATGAGGGAGAACGACTACTTACAAGTTTTAATCTGAGGAAAAAAAGAAAAATGGATCAATTCATTCCAGTTCGTCACGTGTTGATGAAGAAGGACCGATTTCTCTTTTTTTCCTCGGATTAAAAATTGTAACTAGTCTTTCTCCCTCATACAAACTTCAAATCGGTTGATTCTTTTTCCTAATTTTATCTAAAATCGAGATGTTTTACTAAGTGTCATTTGTTTGTATCTTAATTACTATTTCTTGATTGCTTTTCATAAACATATCTTTTCCAACTAAAAAGAGAATATAAAAACTTTTTTTTCATAATAATTGCTAATATAACTTAATATTCTCTAATGTTATGGTCAACACAACGTTGCATCCAAATTTGCGGTGCCCATGGGTAAGAAAGTATTTGAATGTGTACAAACTTTGAAGTTTAAGTTGAGTTGTATGAAACAATGTGATGATCTAGCTAGTTTATGAACAGTGTATAGTCCAATTTTCACAAAATCTTATGAAACTTTTTTGTCAAGCTTGTGCATTGATAAAATGATCCTATGCCAATTTACATAATTTTTTATAAGTTTTATTTATTATTATCATTATTTTATAACAAGGTGACTAGTAGCAGTTTGAAATTTTCTACAAGCCAATTGAATTTTTCGTCAATCTCTTAGATGTGGCCTAGAATGGAACATAGGCGCCTAAATAATTTTTTTTAATTTTTTAAACTTATTAGATGCTCATATAGGTCAATTTTGAATTACTTTCGGTAAACACGTAGAAATTCATTTAAATGATAGAAAATAGCAAATCCACTCGAAAAATCTTGAAACTCCTAGATGAAAACTTGTATCCATACCGTTATATATAAAAAATATATTTGTACATATAACATAATTATTTTTTAGTGTTACTTCACAATGGTGCAACAAAAAGGAAAAAAGAAAAAGAAAAACAATACACGAGAGAAGCCCATGTCGGCCCAAATAGTCCAACGATTTGCGGCCATCGATCGTCCATCCAATGGTTCTCATCGTGTTTCCTTGGTATATAATACAACATCCAACCCCAACCCTAACCCCATCCCCTCCTCCCGCAGTCCCTCCTCACCTCTCCGGCGTCACCCACCCCTCCCTAGATCCGCCGCCCCTCCTCCCACTCTCCCCGCGCATCCACCTCAACCTCGCCTCCCCCAAGCCCCTCGCCGTCCCCACTCCTCCGCATGCCCCCCCGCGCGTTGCGTCCCGCCGCGCCGCCCACGCCGCCGCGCCCCGCCCAATGCGGTTGGTCCTGCCGCGGTGTCGCGTGGTGGTGCCGTGGTGGTGGTGGTTCCCGGCCAGCCTCCACCCGGGCGGGGAGGAGGAGGGAGGCGGCCGCCGGCCCCCGATCCGCCACCGCCACCGCCACCGTCGGAGCCGGCCCGGGCGCCCCCGCCTCGGTTGAGCGCGCTCCACCCCACCCCACCCATGGCCGGCTCCATGGTGGACCGGGCCACCGACAACATGCTCATCGGCCCGGACCGGGCCAAGAACATGGAGATCCGCGACATCCGCAACCGCGACCCCGGTACCTCTCTCCCTCCCTCCCGGCCTCCCCCCCACCCCCGATCCCCGCCGCCCCGATTCCGCCAAGGATTCCGTGTTTCCCCGCCGGATTCGCCCGCCCTCCACCCGTCATGGGTGGAATGTGATTTTATGGAGTCGGGGATGATGAGACCTTTTTTTATGCCGAGTGCCGCCTGCTGCGGTTGGTTACCGAGGATGATGCCATACGACGGCCATCCGCCTCCCGAGGATCGTGTTTCACGACCGCCGAATCTCTCCGGTTCCCGCCATCGGTTTTACCGTTTTGGTTTGGTTGGTTCCGGCTACTTTTACTTTCTCATGTACTAACTAATCATCGAGATGATGATAATTAGGCAATTTGCCGTGCTTGCTTCATCATTATGCTTCGGGGAATCGGCTTTTGCATCATTATTGGTCGAATGATGCGATCTTGTGGTCGCTCGAGTTAAGTCTACCTTGCAATAATATTCTTGCTGGTACCGGTATCAACAACCAAAGAAGAGTATCCGAGTTAGACCTAGAAATTTTCTATGGGAGGGAGTATCTTTTGATATTTTTAGTGCTTTATGACCTATAACTTTATTTGATTTTGATACCGCAAAGTCCGATACTATAAGCTATGGAGATATTTCAATTGTGAAGATGAATGTTTTGATGAAATCTTGTGTATATGCTGTAGAAGTATTTACTATACTACTCTGTTTGGATCCGGAATATATCCGAAGCTTATCGGTAATGTCGTCCATTTTCGATAGCTTGTCTCTTGTCTCTTCCGAGGGGGCCCGTGAACTTAGCGACTTCCGTGTCCTCAATTTTGATTAATATATATCGGAGAAAGAATGGAAGATTTACAAGATTGAAACTCGAAAAGCACGGTTGCCCTTCCGGGCTTTTTGGTTCTCGCATCCGTTTAGGCCGTTTGGTCGCGGGATCGAGTTCATGGCAGAAGTACATACTAGCTTACTTTCTGTTGGTCAGGAATGAATACTTTCCATATATTTGTCTTTGAGCTTTGTGGTATATTTGTTACATTGAATCATTGAAATGGTTTCCTTTCCATATATGAATAAGTACTGTTAGTTTGAATCAGAAATGCTATTTCCTTTGAGCTAATTGTTGCATTACACTTTGATGATGGCAGGCTGCCATGGAATCTTTGAAGGATCAGCCTCTTCTTGGAAGTTTTGTTTTGTTGGAACTTGAAGACTTGTCTTTGCCGTCGGATCCGAACTTGTCTTGTGTTCTCGCTTAGTCGTATGTGTCTTCCGTGAACATGATTGTGTCGTCCGTGAACATGGTTGTGTCGTCTCGTGAACATGGTTGTCTTGCGAGTCCAAAACATGTTTGTGTCGTCTCGTTATATGCCTTGTGTCATATGAATATGTTATATATGCGAAATTCCTGTCTCCGTGAATTGTATGTGTATTGACGGTGAAACCGGAAATAGACACGTGGTGCATTTAGAAGCAACCACGTGTCGCAACCTAAATCAAACGCGTGGCCCAACCAAAAATGAAAAGGTGGCCCAACCAAAAATGACGCGTGGACAAGCCGTAGCGCGACACGTGGACAAACCGAGTGCGACACGTGGACCATTCGAGCTCAACACGTGGACAAACCGCGGCGCGACACGTGGTGCTCGTGTCAAAGAGCCACATCATCATATCCATGTCGGCACGCGCATTGCCACGTCGGCCGGCCCGGCATGGGCCGTGCCACGTGGCATCCCCTTCCGTGACCAATTTCGTGACCATTTGGCTTGGTCATAGAAGAAATACACTTCTATGACGAAAAACGTGTTGGTCATGGAAAAGTTCCACTTCTATGACCAAAATGACCAATTGGTCATGGTAGACCAAATGTGACAGAGCTTCGTGACCAATTCAATTTGGTCATAAGTTGGTCATAAAAAAGTGTTCCGTGACCAAATTTGGATGTACCGTGACCAAACCGTTAGGTCATTGATGTTGAGTACCGTACTAGTGGCCCCCGAGGACGACATTGCAAGGAATCCGAGTCTCCGGGGTGTTTTTTCGTGAGCCGGGGGCATATTCGTAAGAATCTAAACTTTCCGGGGACCCCGGTGCAAAAGTGAATCTCAAATAGTATTGCTGTTTTGCTGATTCTTGTAAAATCCATATAAAATCGTAGCAAAATCAGAAAAATGCAAACTCAATTTTGTTGGATTAGTGGTGAAAAATCCCACAACGTTTGTTATTCTTGCCGAGCTAGTTCCTCATAGTTTTTGCAATATCTCAAAATCTATAAATCCTCCGTGTCCAATTTTCGGATATGTTGTGTGTTACGTCATGACTAGCTCCTGTGCCAAAAATTGCACAAAGTTATGATGTAAATATTTTTATAAAATTGGTTTTCTCTTCTGCAGAATTGGCATAAATGATTTTTGTAGCTAAAAATAATTAGATTTTTGCAACCAACTTTTGCATACTGTCTTTTTATTCCAAAACACACATCCGGTGAATTAATCACAATTTTATAGTTAACATAGATATTTATTCTTGATTTATGCTTGTTTTTCTTAGTAATTGCATAAGTCAAATTTCATAGTAGTTCTAGGTGTATATGCTGCATTCCTAGGTTAGTTTTGGACCATATAACATGTGTAAGAAAGTTAGGATCATTTTGTTGAGTATTCAATTTTTGTGTTCATTTACCTTGTTCTTCTAGCTAGCTTTTGTTATTTTCAAAAATAATTAAATTCTAGCTATCCAAAGCATGCATGTTTGTCCAATGGGTTGTTATAGGTGTTTAGTGTGTAACACACCCTCCCACTGAATTTTATTAATTAATTTCATGAATGAAAGCTAAGAAGGCCATTAAGGGCTTAATAGTCCTTTAAATGGGAAAAGTCACCAACTCATCCTTAATAACCTTGTGGGTGGTTGTAAATCATTTTAAAAGGCTAAATATACCCACCCACTACTGTTTGTGAAGGTAAACTAAATTACTTACATATATATGTACACAGTCATCATCAAAAAGAATATTTAATAAAGAACCGCATATCATTCCTTTTTGGAATAGTATGTTGAATGTATCTTTATCTAGGTGAATGTGTCCAACTAATGCACCCCATGGTTGTCATCTTTTGTTTGTGGTTAAATTAAATTAAAAACCGTCAAATAAATCTTGCATCCGCATCTTCGTGTAGAACTTTACGCCGGTAGACGTACGCTCGTGCGGAAGGAGGAGACGAAGGTGCCGACGAAGAGCCGCAAGTACGTGGACGTAGCTCAAGACCCGGACCCAAGTCGGAAGGGTCCAAGGCCAACCTTGCCAACAAAGGCAAGCCCCGGATCATTAACCCCGTCTTTTAAAATTATGCAATTATGTTGGCTATGATTGTGCATTTACGTTTCGGGAGTTGAATTGAAACCCTAGATGCATGATCCCAAGGTACCTATGCTCTATCACTAGTATGCTAGGTCGATAGCCGCTATCTTTGTAGGACCCGATACAAGTCGAGTGATGTTCGTCACTCGCGAGAATAGGTTCTTATGTTTGAATCATAAGATCTTTATAAATGGATTGCTCATGTGGTAAGAGCATGGGATTTGGGCTCGGTCCGGTGGCTTTCGTGGGCTAAGCTTTTGAATGTACTAAGAACTTGCGGGAATGGGACCGGTAAGCCTAGTACCTTAATGAGACGGCGCGGGAACTTTTCCCTACTACTCTTGAGTATTCACCTAACCGGCTAGCTACCGGGAAGGGGGGGTGCATGTGTGACACTGGGTACCTTGCGGGGGTATGCCGGCTAACCTTGTACCCGGGGATCGTAGGCTCGTTCCCAACCCGAGGACTTTTGGGAACCGCATGGGAAGTTGTCCTTGTGGGGGCAGCCTACCGTGTGTTTAGGTTTACCTTGCAAGGTTTAAATCAATCGATTGTCGGCCTCTCACCGTTATCCGAGACTCGCTTAATCAAGCGGCCATGATATCCCGTAATGATGGAAGCGAGGAATATTGTTGTATGAATTAATTGCTTGTCCAATTCTTGATTGAATTAGATGGCACACTTCGAAATGGTAATCAACTAGAACTTGTGCTAAAATATTGAAAGTAAGGATCTACTCTTAGTAGCTATTCGGCAAAAAGAAACTACACCGCCAAAAGCCTTTCATGTCTAGAGTATGGTGGTGTAGTTATCACCCAATGATTAAGTCTTGCTGAGTATTAGTATACTCGGCCTTGCTTTAAACCGTTGTTGCGGTGTTGTTGACCGGAAGGGTGACGACAAGTGATGACATCACGGATGGCCTCCCGTGATGTTTACCGTTGCGCTAGCCTAATTTATTTCCGCCGTTTTCGAACTCGAACCTTTACTCCATGTCATGAACAATGGTTTGTAATGAATTGTTTTTAACTCGTGTTGTACTCTAGACTCGCCTTCGCGTGAGTTTTAATGCATATGTCGATCCTCTCGTTTGAATTCCAAGTGATTTACGGGTATTAACCCTAGGCAACTAACGACAGGATGATACTTTACTATTGCTTAACGACCAAAGTGGATCGGTCTTAGGCGATAGTACGGTATTTTCCTGGGCGAGTTGTCACACCATTCTACGATGATTTCTCTCCCTCACGGCACGGGTGCGTAGGGTAACCCGGCCCCGTGGGTTCAAGCCGTTAGACGTAGACAAGTACGAGTGGACGTCGGATCCCGTTCGATGGCTACGGATCTACTCGATCGCGGTAAAGGCTGCGGGAGGAAACTCGACATGATGGCAAACTACTTGCCGATCATGCTATTGACGATGTATATTTGTATCAAAGTTCATATGGATTTGCAAGTGGACAAATCCCTCGTCGTAGTCAAGGGATCCTTCTTCCCTCGAGTGGTGAACCCAAGGTATCGAATCCATGAAACAATGTGCAACGCAAGGATTCAATCTAGTAAAGCAAGGAAAGCTATCTATTGAAGAACCAAGTTGCATCTAATCTAAGAGATAATCAAGAGAACACATCTAATCTAATCTACTAAAGAGGTAGCAAGAGAAAGCAAGAGATAACCGATCTAGAGAGTCTAGATCATGCTTATGTTGTAGCTCCAAACAAGATAGATGAAGATAGGAAAGCGAATCTCATTAAAAGCATCTTTAAACCGTGGCCTTCGGTCCGATTCGAAAACGCCCGCCTTTCGGAGTCACCGTTCGTCACAACGTACCCCTATTCATGCGGGTAGTCTAGGGCGAATTCGATAAGAACAAGTTGAAATCACTTGGTCGGTCCGTATGCACCTCTAGCCACCGCGGCTACAAGAGAACCCTATGCAATCTATCTTAAGTATAGATTGGGGAAGAAGCAAAACTAAGGGAGAACAAAATCATCGAGAAGGCACTTGATCGCATGAAATCGGATTCACTATAAAACTTCACCATGAATGATTACATGAACAAGATCACCACCGGGATCCTACCTCGATCTTGCTGCGGAGCTCCGACGTGGTCTTCCATGCAAGGTTCCCACGTTGGCTAGGAAGACCCTAGACAACTAGCACGACCCTCATCTCCGAGATAGTGTCCCTCAAGCTTCTCTCGCTCCTCGGCGGCGGATGACGAATTGATTGATGTGTGGCTCTCGGTCGGGGGGCTATAAATAGCCCGAGAGGCACCTAGGTCAAAGGGGGGGGGGACGACCGGGCCTCGAAACGGGCCGGGCCGGCCGGCCGGGGCCGACCGACCCGGGCCCGTTCGTTGCCTCCTTCGCCCGGCGTTGTTTCCGGGTCTTTTGGATCCTTCCCCCTTCGCATGTGGGCCCTTGTCGTCAGTTTCTCTCCGAGTTGGACGAAGCTCCTTGTCTCGCAAGATTCGGCACTTTTCCGGCTAGGTCCTCGGAGTTTGTCGGCTTCTCGGGTTTGGTCCCCGGGCTTCTTGGAGTCATGTTTGCTTCATTGCCCGACTTGTACCGGGTTTCAAGGTCTTGTCACAAGGTGCTTGATTAACTTATCCCGGAAGTCTTGCTTTCAACGCTAAAACCCTGCATAAACACTAAACTCCAAAACCGACATGCACGGATGAACTTGTTATACCAAGGGGGTTAGTACCGATGGATAAAGTATAAAACTCATGCCAACACCGAAGGTAAACTCATGGCTAGGTTGACGGAATTTCACTGTCAACATCTCCCCCATGCTTAAACCTTGCTCGACCTCGAGTAAGCCTTCGATGGATATCATCGTTGCCCCTCATTGTTTAAACCCGGCACTTGATCATACATGAGAAAACATAATGCTCTCAAAAGTTTAGTTCGTTAAAGTTTCATAATGTACTAGCCTTGATCCCTACGAGAGGGTAGATTATTAATTAAGCTTATCCCACAAGTATTAATATTCTCCCAAAATTCAAATAGATCTCAAAAATTTTGAAATAAAGATCGAGATGAAAAAGAGCTAAACCAAGTTCACAAATTTAAACCACCTTGCATCTTTCTCATGAGCTCTCGTCTCATCTTGTCTCTCAAGCCTATTTCTTCTACTCCTTTCCCTCTCATAACATATATATGTGGTAGGCTTTTATATGGAGCTTTTTTTGGAAAATTTAGTCCTACCAAGATATTATAAATGAGATGTTGTCAAAACAAGACAAGCTTCTCATGGTCTTACCGAGACTCGTCAAAAAGTTCATTGGAAAATAATGTTATATCATGGAGGGGGAGAGAAAAATACACACACTTGAGATAGGTGGACATGTGCAAATGGCAAAGAATGATCCCGAGGCACAAAGAAAGTCCTCGTTATCGGATTGCACATGGTTGAAAAAATGAGTTTGGACCTTTTAATCTTGAGACCTTGAAATTCCTAACACACTTTAGAGAACGGGGGAGTTCACTTTATTTTATTTTTATATCATACATACTCATATGTTTTTTCTTTTCTCAATTTTTTTATACTCACCTTTTTTTCTTTTTCTTTCTCTCTTTATTTTTTATTTGCTCCCCTTGAACTTTAAAATTGAATTGTACCTACCTCCTCCCCCATGCTTAGACATTTGCTCGTCCTTGGGCAAAGAGGTGATAGAGATAAGGTAGGTACTAGAAAATTTTTCCTTTGGAGAGATACTTGAAATCTTCAATCTTGGCACCATCTTGCGATCTTCCTTGAATTGACGATCCATTCTCAACGATAGGTTGTGGTCAAGGAGGTAAACACAAAAGATGATTTTTGGTTTTAAGGTGGATATCCGGCGAGGTTTGTGAAATCTCCGATGTGGGGATACACAATGCACGGATAAGAGGCTAGCAATAAGATAGATACGCAAAAACGGAATGACCGACTTCTTAGTCTCAGGCCAGAGAAATCATGACCTGAAATAACTCACCCAAAAATAAACCTTGTATACTATGTTTTTGCACTCAAATATTTATATGGCTCTGGATAGGTAGAGCAACATGCAAGTGGTATTTATGACAAGGTTAGCATTACTTTTAAGAAAAAAAATAAATCATCTTTAATCCATCTAAAACTCGGAGAGCACATAAAACACTATGGGTCTTTATTTTTATCATAACCTCCGCTAAAGATTAAGCTAGCATTTAGATCATTTTCAGATTTGTATTTTAAGAGAGCGTTAGCTTAATCCGGCATAAAACAAATACAAAGGTAAACAAAGCGGCAATTATAATCATACATCATCATGGCACAAATTTTGTAATTTTACCAAAGGCAAAAATAAGGTGGTGATTTTATTCATGATGAAAATAAAAACTAACACACATGCTGAAAATTTAAATAAAGACTGAAAACACTACGCATATATAGGCACATCCAAGCTGAAAATTAAAGAAAAAGGGAAAAGAAAGATTAAGTAAAGCTCCTCCTCTCTCTAATCTTTCGCTGGTAGTTGATATTGATAGTCTTGGTTGTTGTACCCTTGCTCGTAATAGGATTGCACCACTCCTCCTATGAATTGTCCGGCGGTGCTAAGTGAAGGTGTCAAAGCTCGTAAGCGATGTTTGCATTTCCTTCACCCATTTGGTTTGTATTGGTTTGAATGGCTGCGATAATTTGCATGTTTCTCGCATCGTATCCTCCAATGATGGTCATGTTTTGTTGTGGTTGAGGAAGGTGTGCATATGGCTCCACAAAGACTATGTTGGGCACCGCAAAATTTGGTGGGGGCATGGCTGCACCACTCCCCCATGCTTGCATTGGTACACCACCGTAGTAACTTGGCGGCACCGAATTCCTCCAAATGGTGGCACATAATTTTATTTGCGCACCTCCCTCTTGGGCCGTGCAAGAACCTTCTCCTATAATCCTTATATTTTTCTTCGACGGCACAAGAAGTCCTTCCTCTAACCAATCTTCCTTCCCCTCAAGAAAAAGTATTAATTTTTCGATCCGATAGGGGCAAATTTACTTTGGCCACTTTGAAGCCTCGTCTCTCATCTCCACTTATATATTTGCCTTGCTTCATATAATCAAATCCAAGGGAAGTCCCGCCTAGGAGATGCTCCGGGTTTCTTGGAATTGCCGGTTTCAAAGAGATAGCCAACATGGAGAGGTGACACCCCGAACCAATATCTCCCGAACCCGATGTTGCTTCACAACACCACCGGTTGATCATAAAGTGAGTGGGGTCAATCGGCTTCTTGGCAATCAAGCATAGTAAAGCCAATTCAACTCCATGTTGGTTATCTTGGTCTCTCTTATTCTCCCCAAAATCCTCTTGCACATCCATGAGTGAAACACCCGGATGATGGGGTTCCGGATACTATTCCTTTGTTGGTGAGCTCCTCCCGCGATCATACTCCAAAAACCTTCCAATGTGCCTCCATGCACATCCACTTGTTCGGGGCTCCCATTTGGAAACCGAGTAATTCCCAAGTATACTCATAGGGATCCACTTGTTCAACTCCCTCCAAACGGAATGAGAGACTCGGCACCCCTTCATCAAGGATATGCGCCATGGTCATGAGAATTTCCTAGGCGAATCCCTTGTGGGTGTTTACCGACACTCGGTTGGAGAATTGCACCCAACCTCGGTGTTCTGTATGAAAACCCAATATGTGGAGAGCTTGGTCGTGGAAGTCGACGTTCGCTACAATCCTCTACTCAAGGCGAGTGAGCTTCTCCTCCTCCTCCTCCATCGTGATGATAAACCCATTGGAATACCACGAAGCGTATGGAGGTGGAGCAGATGATCGTGTCGAGTGGCGAGGTCGGACGGGCGGCTCCTCCGTACATCCAACCTTATAGAGGAGCTTCGTGTGGCCCTCATCCCACCGAGGAGAAGAGTATCGTTCCTCCTCGGCGGTGCCGTGTCCTCCTCCATGCTCCGAGGAGATCGGAAACCGAGTGCCTCCTCGAAGAGGTTGTCGATGATGGCTTGGACGATGATGATACATTCTTCTTGGTGAAAAGACTTGTAGCTTTCTTCCATGGTTGCAGCACTCTCCCTCACAAATATATATCCGGGGTTTTCAACCGGTAACAAGGTACACAAATATTATTTGGAGTATGGACTTTGAGTGGAATTAGGATGTGTTTTGTTGCACAAAACAAACGAGGTGGATGGCTAAGTCTAAGGTGGTTCCGACCTACAAACTAGAGCACATGAACAAAGAGCTGGATGAGCGACTTACCTAGTGCACTCATGCTTGCTTTGTTGCTTCGTGACCGCGAGCTCCACGGGATTGCACCTTCTACGTTCTCGTCCACTCCTTCGCTTGCATTATTGCTCCTTCCACTTGATGATTTTTCTTTGAGTCACCTCCATGCCCCCTTGCCTCACATGCCTCCATGATATTCCTACAAAACAAAGCCTTGGCTGTCCCCCATGCTTGTCCTTTGCATGTGGTTTGATAAAAGATGTTGGAGGGGCACCCCGTGATGCATCATGGTGCATGCATGGTTAGGTTAACTAGATTGCCTCCCTCTAAGCGGATTTTAATGCTAAGCACTCCTCTAATTTCAAAGAATAAAAATAAACTCGAGCTTGCAATGAGTTCAAAGATAAATTTAGAGGAGTTTTTAAAGCATTAAAAACAAATGTAAGTCAAAAGTATTTTTCGACTACTTTTATGTTGGTCTCACTTAGGTATTGTTTGCTTTCATTAGTTGAGAGCAAACTTTTCCCGACTTGATCATGGGGGTATAGGTTTAGATTCTAATTTTGATTAGATGAGAGAGATTTTGAATGAAATAAAATTAAATGAGGCTTAGAAAAATTCTAATATAGAGAAGCCAAGGATGAGGATTTTTAAACCAACCAAAAGTCAAGTTTTTATGTTCACGCGAGTCCTACCACATGCTGAAATTTAAATAACATCTAGGTACAAGGCGTGGCTCTACTCATGTGTTTTTACATGTAAAATAAGTCAACCATAACATCATGAAGAGGATGAAAGGTTGAGATAGGTTCTGAATTTTTTTTTGTTTTGGTTTCTCGAAAAGAAGCAAAAAAAAAAAACTCATAGGATGGCTCATGTAAAGGGTTTATGATCCAAGCAAAACATTCAACCAAAAATTATGTCTCTAACATTATTCAACCATTCTAAGTTTAATATCTTGTGTAGTAAAATTCAAAACTAACTTACTTGAAAAGACTCGAGAAATCTTGAATCGAGTTGTCCTCCCGGTAGCTTATTCTTGACTTGACGAAACGGGTTGCCTTCCGCATAGTGCTTCGTTTATAGCCCATGGCTAGACTTCTCCACTTGATTACTTCAAATCAACGCTCTTTGCGGGCGTTGCAATCTTGGGTACCCACTTCCGCACCATCTTGGGCACAGGCTTATTCTTCGTCTTAGTCATATTTTTGGTCTTCATAGGCTGGCTTTGTCCTTTGGTCTTGACGGATGCAACAACTTCCTTCATGTAGTGGCTCGGTATCTCAAACTCTGGTCCTTCGGTCGTGATCTTCATGGTCTCCTTAGTGTGATCCTCCATCTCTCCCGAATGAGTTTGAGTAGCCTTCGCCTTCTCGGGACCTTGGGATTGTCTCGGAAATTCTCCTTTGTTATCCATCGGGTGCCCGACAAGTTGTTCCACTTGCGTCTCTAGCATCTTCATCATGATGAACACTTCACGTAAAGAGTTTGCGACCTCCGTCACCTTGTCTTCTAAATTCTTCAATATTTTCTCCATAGCCTCGAACTTAGTGACGACGTCCTTGCTGATCTTAGCTTGTTCGTCTTGAAGTTCTTGAATTGTGCACAAAGAGGAACCAAATCTTGAATGGATGAACTTGCATTTAATCAGGGTTTACCTTGGACATGGTCGTACTCATCACACTCCTGCATGTGGATCTTGCTTCGGTAGCCTTTAGGTGTTGAGCTTCTTTCTATATCTCCATCTTCTCCATCCTCCTTTTAAGTAAACCGATATGCCACTCAAGAAATTCGGCTCGCATGTATTCGTTGAAACGCTCCAAATATTCTTCGATCGTCTCCATGGGCAATCGAACAAACGTATCAATCTTGTTGCGCAAACTTTGAGTCTTGGTATGCGAATAAAATTCCTTCATAAAGTTCCTCATCAACACTTCCCAATCTTGTTTTGTCTCCGCCGGTAAAGTGTGGAACCAACGCAAAGCTTTTCCAAGCAGTGAGAACGGAAAAAGCCTTGCCCTCATTTGATCTTGAGTCACCCCATACTCATCGAAAATTTGACATAGTTGAACAAATGCTTGGAGGTGAAGGTTTGGATCCTCCGTACCGGTGAGAGGCGAGTGTTGCATCATGCGGATAGTTGTCACCTTGATCTTGAACGGCCTTCCGGCGTCTTGAAGGTTTATGATAGATAGATCAACGATGTCCGGGGTGCATAGCTCGATCTTGCGCTCCGGTTGCGATTGTTATCCCACGGGTGGCGGTTGAGGTTGATCTTCCTTTGGACTTGGAGGTGGTGGTTCCCTTGGAGATTTCGACGGTCCTTCGACTTTGGCTCTTGGATCTAGGGTTTTGAACCATTTAGCTTGTGTTGCATGTCTCCTTTGCCTCGTAAAGTTTTCCTGGATCATCCACAAAAGAAAGTTTGGGTTTCTTGGAGAGGTAGCCAATTATCTCCGGTTAGGGTTAGCAAAAACAAAAAATCTAAAAAAGGTATCGAATCCGTGGAACAATGCGCAACGCAAGGATTCAATCTAGTAAAGCAAGGAAAGCTATCTATTGAAGAACAAAGTTGCATCTAATCTAAGAGATCATTAAGAGAACACATCTAATCTAATCTACTAAAGAGTTAGCAAGAGAAAGCAAGAGATAACGGATCTAGAGAGTCTAGATCATGCTTATGTTGTAGCTCCAAACAAGATGAAGATAGAAAAGCGAATCTCATTAAAAGCATCTTTAAACCATGGCCTCCGTCGATTTCGAAAACGCGCACCTTTCGAGCCACCGTTCGTCACAACGCACCCCTATTCATGCGGGTAGTCTAGGGCGAGTTCGATAAGAACAAGTTGAAATCACTTGGTCGGTCCGGTATGCACCTCTAGCCACCGCGGCTACAAGAGCACCTTATGCAATCTATCTTAAGTATAGATTGGGGAAGAAGCAAAACCAAGGGAGAACAAAATCATCAAGAAGACACTTGATCGCTAGAAATCGGATTCACTATAAAACTTCACCATGAATGATTACATGAACAAGATCACCACCGGGATCCTACCTCGATCTTGATCCTTGCTCCGGAGCTCCGACGTGGTCTTCCATGCAAGGTTCCCACATCGGCTAGGGAGACCCTAGACAACTAGCACGACCCTCATCTCCGAGATGGTGTCCCTCAAGCTTCTCTGCTCCTCGGTGGCGGATGACGAATTGATTGATGCGTGGCTCTCGGTCAGGGGGCTATAAATAGCCCGAGAGGCACCTAGGTCAAAGGGGGGGGCGACTGGGCCTCGAAACGGGCTAGGCCGGCCGGCCTAGGCCCATTTCGACCCAGTTCGTTGCCTCTCGCCCGACGTTGGTTCCCGAGTCTTCTAGATCCTTCCCCCTTCGCATGTGGGCCCTTGTCATCAGTTTCTCTCCGAGTTGGGCAAAGCTCCTTGTCTTGCAAGATTCATCACTTTTCCGGCTAGGTCCTCGGAGTTTGTCATCTTCTCGGGTTTGGTCCTTGGGCTTCTTGGAGTCATGCTTGCTTCATTGCATGACTTGTACCGGCTTCAAGGTCTTGTCATGAGGTGCTTGATGAACTTATCCCGAAGTCTTGCTTTCAACGCTAAAACCCCGCATAAACACTAAACTCCAAAACCGACATGCACGAATGAACTTGTTATACCAAGGGGGTTAGTACCAATGGATAAGGTATAAAACTCATGCCAACACCGAAGGTAAACTCATGGCTCGGTTAACGAAATTTCACTTGTCAACACATGCTCACGATGAGGTGTAGAAGTTGTCTCGCTAGGCTCCCTAAGGATTGCATTGACTCCTTGGACGAGCTCGCGCCTTCTTCACCGCCCCGCATCGCGGCACGTGGGAACGACCGGGGCAATAGGAGGATCTTTGGACCGGATCCCGCAACGCAATAACGAGTCCTTGCGCTCGTATATTCGCCGCTTCTTCGAGAAGAACTCTCTTCTTTTCGTTGAGGAGCACCACGTCATCGGCGCCCTCCCGCATGGGCCGGCGTACGACAAGCCGGTGAACACGTGGGCTCGGATGCCTCCCCGGATCGCCAATGAGCTTTTCACCGTGGTGAACCCGGAAGCTAACAATGAAGAGGCGGAGGAGCGCGAACTGCTCGGGGCACATCAAGTCCCGCCGCGCGCATCACGACTCGGATCGAGACGGAAAAACTTCCCGACAAGGGACCGGACGAAATAGGAGGCCCAAACCCTAGACCGCGGCGGCCGTACGGCCCGACACGAATCGCATGGATCCCTTCGAGTTACGAGAAGATGCTAGACATGCGGTGCCCATATCACAAGAACCACAAGCACTCGGCCCGTGATTGCTTCGGCTTCAAAAATCACTTCTCCGACAAGAGCCGTCGGAGAGGTCCCCCAAGGGGCAATAAAGGCAAGGCCAAACGCGACCAACCCGTGGAGGATGAGGACAAATACTTCCAAGTTGCCGACCACACCATCAAGATGATCTACGGTGGGCCTAAAGAGCCGAAAGGCAAGCACAAGGCTAAACTCACGGAACGGCGCCGGTGGCCGGTGTATGTGGCCCATCATGGGACGCCCCGGTACTGCAGGTGGTCGGAGGTCTTAATCACCTTCGTAGGGAAGACCACCGGGAGGTGGTCGTAAGACCCGACGGTACCCCTTGGTGCCGAACCCCGCGATTCGCAATGTGAGCCTCGACAAGATGGTGATAGACGAAAGTAGTGGCCTCGACATCTTATTCACCGAAGACGCCGAAGGAGTTGAGGCTCACCCCCATGGATCCGAATCCAACGGACAAGCCCTTCTTCGACATAATACCGGGGATCCCTCGGTACCACTCGTTGAGATTTCTCTACCGGTTACCTACGACACGATCGAGAACTACCGGACCGAGTACGTCCGCTTCGTCATGGTGGATTTTGAGACAACCTATCATGGCATACTCGGCAGGCCATCGCCGGCCAAATTCATGGCGATTCCGCATTACACCTATATGGTGTTGAAGATGCTCGCACCCAACGACGTCATCACCTCAAGGGGGACGCAAACACGCCTAAAGCTTGTGAGAAGAACCTCCACATCGCAGCTACGCTCGATCTCTCCGTACGCACCGCGGAGGTCATGGTCGCCACTAGCGAGCTAGACCCGACCGATCTCGAGATCCCGACCGGAAGCCGGCGATGGAAGCGATCCGGTGGGAGGAGGCTACAAAGAAGGTGTCGCTCGGGCTCAAGGACCCCTCCAAGACGGCAACCATAGGGGCCAACATGGACCCCAAATAGGAAACCGGCGGATATGCGGGGGTGCCCACAAGATTCGCCGAGCACTCCATGAAGGTTGATGTGAACGCGAAGCCAATCAAGCAAAAGTTGTGTCGATTCGCGAATGACCGCAAGGAGGCGATAGGGGTAAGCTTACAAAACTATGAGCTGTCGGTTTGTAAAGGAAGTGTATCATCCCGAATGGTTGGCTAATCTAGTTCTTGTATAGAATAAAAAATGGAGAATGTGTGTTGATTATACCGATATCAACAAACACCGCCCCCAAAGACCCCTTCACCCTCCCGCGAATAGACCGGGTCGTTGATTCCACGGCGGGTTGTGCCTCGCTTTGTTTTCTCGATCGCTATTCGGGCTATCACCGGATTAGCTTGAAAGTTGAAGACCGGATCAAGACATCGTTCATTACTCCCTATGGCGTGTTTTGTTACTTGACAATGTTCTTCATTCCGAAAAATATCGGTGCGACATACTAGCGTGCTATCCAAGCATGCCTAGCGACGTAGATCGACAAAAACATCGAGGCCCATATAGATGACGTTGTAGTCTAGATTCGAGAGCCCGACAACCTTATCAAGGACTTGTCCGAGACCTTCGACAACCTTAGGGTTTCTTGCTGGAAACTCAACCAGGAAAAAATGTGTTTTCGGCGTTCCCTCGGGAAAACTACTCGGATTCCTCGTCAACAACCGTGGCAAAGAGACAAACCCGGAAAAGATTTACATGATCACCCGAATGAAGCCCCCAAAGTGCCAAAAAGACGTGTAGAAACTCGCCGGGTGCATGGCAGCACTCGACCGGTTCATCTCATGACTCGGCGTACTAGGCCCGCCCTTCTTCAAACTCCTAAATCATCAAAACAACTTCAAGTGGGAAGAGTAGGCCCGTAAATCTTTGCACCACAACCTAGGGAAATGCTCTACCTCTACATCTCTCGCCACCACACATGTGGCAAGCACGGTACTAGTTGTAGAGCGCAAAGAGGAAGGCCACGCTTACGCCGTTCGCAGGTCGGTCTTCTTCATTAGCGAGGTATTGACCGACTCAAAAGTGCAATACAATCAAGCGTAGAAACTACTCTACGTGCTACCGATCACCGCCCGCAAGTTGAAGCACTACTTCTAGACTCACAAGATCGTTGTAGTTTCGGACTACGATAGGCGACATTCTCGCACAACAAGGGATGCCATGGGACGAATCGTGAAGTGATCCATCGAGCCGGTTGCGCACGATATCACTTCCGTATCCCACAATACCGTCAAGTCGCAAGTATCGATAGACTTCATGGCCGAGTACACGGAGATCCAAATGCCATCTACTACCGCTAAACTCAAGCATTGGACCATGTACGTTTATCTCCCCCAAAGGCCGGCATACCGTTTATCTCCCCCCAAAGGCCGGAAACCGCAAGACGTGCTTCGCATCATGTTCAAGGTCTCGAACAACATGACAGAGTACGAAGCGGCCCTCCACGGGTTACACATCGCCATATCACTCGGGATAAAGCACTAGGTAGCCGGGGGTGAAACGACCCCGGATTTTCGGTGAGGAAAACCCGAGTCCCCGTACCTTTACGATAGTCCCGGGATCAGTAGCTATCGCGTACAGATCTCATCACAGAAGGTAAATCACAACCGTACATCGCATCACACAAATATTAGTACATAATTTATTACATGTCCAAAATGGAGTACAACATTACAAGCCTCAAGGCTGAATCAGAGTAAAATTCTACGCGGCGGTAGCTAGCATCCCGGATGGGTCTCCGTCTTCGATCTTCACGCCCACGAGCATCCTTGAGCGAAGCGACGTATCCCTCGCTTGTACCATCCGTCGGCCGTTGTTGTCAAAGTCGGACTCGTAACCCGCACACTCAAGGTCTATCCCCAAGGAGTGGGATAGGTTCACGTCACCGACCGTATGCGGCTTTAAGTGGCCTATCTTCTAAAGGGTAAGAAAAGAGGCAAGGTAGAAACTCGAGTTTCCTATGTAGCGACGAAGCAAAGCATAAACAGAAATCATCTCCATATAGGTCCCAAACCAATCTCTCGGACACGTTCGGAACCACCCGGTACTCCGTGGCTCCGTCTCCACAACCTACCTCCATCTAGGGTCGATGCGAGAACTTCCTCTCCTCGCACCTCAATGATTGCAATCGGATCGACGAGGTAGAGGGAGCCACTCTCCTCTAACCGACCGCAACCACGGCTCACCACACTCTCAACTACGGGGGGGAGGTAGAAATCCCAAAACATGAGGAACGAACATGTCTTCAAGGTTTGTCCATGACCGAGGACGCGGCTATACGTATAGATCGAAACTCGCGGAGCGTGTACACACTGTACCCAACTCGGGATGGTACCCGATGGTGATCAGCCAACCGAGCCCACCCTACCGTGCGAACTCTCGGTAGTTACGGTCCCATCCTGCATCCGGCCCTCAAAACGAATCCCCCTCAGAAGGAATCGCACCGAACCGTGAAATGCCCCCGTGTGGCCACACGGGAGTCGCTCCGAGAGGGTGGTCTCACCTCCACCGCTCCCCCACCGACACCCCGCTATCCATCCTAAGCGGGTATGGTTTCGCACTAGCCGAGCTCAACTCGGCCCTATCCCCACTCTCGGTGAGGTGGTGTGTACGAAAGTCCTATCGACAAGTTGATCCACTCGGTTTCAGACCGGGGCAAGCTCATGTCCTCCATCCGCAAGTAAAACCCCAACACCTAGGCTCCGAAAACCGTCAAAGTAGGAATACACCGAGGAGTGCACCCCTATCCCCGATCCCAGATCGGTTGTTTCGAGCTCACCCCCGCCAAAGTACCCAAAACGCCTTCTCCTGCCGGTTTTACCCCACGCACGCCAAGAACCACTATTCGCAACCCAACACATGCATCGCGAAGCTCAGCGCATAAACACGCTTATATACACATATATAGTAGTAGGACAATCAAGGACAGGATAATTAAAGAAGGCAGTGCAAGGTTCATCATCATCATGCATTTAAAGTAAAGCGCTAGCATACTACATAGCAATGCCTAATAGGTATTTCAGAATCGATCCGGCGTGAACACCGCGTGCGAGTAGTCGTCGGTGACGTAGTCGTCGTTGTAGTCGATCTCCGAGCTCGCCCTCCCGCTCCAAATTTCGCTCCTATTAACGCGTAACCAAAATAATGGCGGGTCCTATTGCAATTAACTCCAAATGAACAACAATTAAGAGCCAAAAGAGAGCGAACACTAGTCTAACACGGAGTTTATAATTTTAGAAGAGCTTTGGAAAAGGTTTCACAATTTTCGGAGTTGAAATGAGTTTTCTAGGATTTTCCAAAGATAAAATAGATTTCTGAAATTAAAATACGCATACACAATACACTTAACTATAAGCTAACTACTGGCAGGCTCAAAAGGGCTCTAAGCTATCTACGGTGGCCGCAAGCTAGCTCTTCGAGCTCACATGGCTGCCACATAGGTAGCTATAAGCCGACCCATGCACAAGTGGTCGCCCACATGGTCGAAGGTGTGGTCGCCACAAACGATCTCGGTCGGACCGCCGCGGCTCGGCACCGAGCGGCAGAGGTGTGGTGCTTTTGTGGTTGGTCGACCGCACTAGATCCGACAGAATCCACTACGGTAACGAAGGCGTGTGGGCGCGTGTATGCAACTATTTCCTACGGGGCTCTGGCGTGGGCGCCGGGTGCTCGATGGTAAGTCCCAGAGGAGCGACGGGCGGAAAGGGGCTCGTCGGCGGCGAGGTGGGTCGGTGACTCGAGCTCACGCGACTCGACGCGGCTCTGGTGCACCTAGAGATCCACCTAAGCAAAGAAAAGGGTTGCCTTGGTCGGAAACTCGCAAGACGACGGTGACGGAGAGCAGCTTGGCGCGCGGTGCAAAGCGAAGGTCTCGGCGACCGCATTCGGGTGGTCGGCGTCGATGAGGTCGTATGAGCTTGCGTGCCCGAGAGCGAACGCGTACACAAGTTGGTCCGGCGCTCGCGCGCCTCGCCGGAAAGGATGCTCTTGACGACGGGGTTCCGGTCGCGACGGAGATGAGCGGCGGTTAGGTTCGGCTCACACGCGTGAATGCGTTCACCGGACTCGAGCAAGGAGAGCAAGGGCGACGGCTTGGTCGAGCGCTCGCACGAGCGTGCGGCCGTGAGATGAAGCTCCCGACGAGCAAGGCGGCTCGAAGGTAAACGGCTCGGTGCGGCTCGAGCTCCGCGGCGTCGCGACCGGGGTGTCCGCGGCGGCGTGGCGGCTCGCTTGCGAGGGCGTGCGTGCGCGTGAACATGCGCGTGCACCGTTTGGACGAGGAGAGCGGGGGCTCGACTCCCGCGAGGTGCGGGTGTGCGTGAGCCGAACGCCGGCGGCGAAAGAGAGCGGCCCGGCGCGGCGAAGGTTGGGACAGAGACAACGTACTACGCGGCGGGAATACCGTCTTGCGAACGAGGATCACGGTCAAGAACGGGGCTTGCCCTCGGCGACCGTGAGAAGGTCGGCGGCGAGGGTTTGAGTTCACACTAGGTTTGGCCACGAAAGGCGAGCTCCACGGTGGCACACCGGGGTGTTCGCGGCCGCGTGCGTACGTGTGGACGAACACATGCACTGACTTGGCTTGACGCTCGTGCGCCTAGGCGGAATGACGTCCTCGGCAGTGAAGTAGAGAGACGGGGTGGTCGCGATTTGGATGCTTTGGCTTCGCTCGAGGTGGGGAAGGCGACGACTGGGTTGGCGCGCTCATGCGCCTGAGCAAGTGTGCAAGAACGGGAACGAGTTGGCGCTCGCACTCCCGGGGAGGAAGGATCTCCATTGGCGGCAAAGCCGCGTCCCGTGGCGGGACGGAGTGCCGACAAGGTCTGGCGCGAAAGGGAGCCAAAGGTTTGGCCTTGACCTCCCGGCAAGCGCACGCATGGTTGCGCGGCTAGGCACGGGCACGTGCGTGCGTGGTTGCACAAGGCAAGGGCGAACGCTTGCGCATACCGGCATCCGGTGCCACGGCGGTGGGCCGGAACGGCGGCGGCGTGACCATGGCGACAACACGACTGCGGCGGCGTGCCACAGTGACGGCGCAAAGAAAGGAGAGTGGCGACCAGGCTAAGGCCGGGAGGTGATGAGGATCAAGGCGGCCAAGATGGTTCGACCTCGCATCTGATGGCTTCGGGGAACAAACGTGTGCCGACGCATTGGGGTTCGCGGCAGTGGCAGAGCGCTGCGAGATGGGGCTCACCGACACAAACTCTTGTGCGGTGCCGGTGGGGATCACACTATTACGTGCGGAGATCGAGCGTGAGTGTGCGCATGGGTATGTGTGCGGTTGGACGGGGGAGACCGAGAGGGGTTCGACTCCTCGGGTGTACGTGCTTGCATTTGTGCGAACGTCGGCGGCGTGGCCACGGGGGCGACACAAAACCGACGGCGCGTGCACGGCGACGACACAGAGACGAGAGCTCAACGAGCAGATTTAGGCGAGGCGGTGCTCAGGGTCGAAGTGGCCGAAAGGTTCGAACTTGGGGTCGATGGCTCGACGGACACACGTGCGCCGGTGCGTTGGGGTTCGCGGCGACGGCACGGCGGAACGTCGAGCACGGTCACAGATAGGTGAAGCAGGGGCTCGGCCCCTCGGTTGCGTGCGTTCGTGTGTGTGCCGAACGCCGACGGCACGGCCATGGCGGCGACACGAAAATGATGGCGTGCACTAGGCAAGGGAACAGAGAAAGGGAAAACGGCGAGGAACGGCCCGGCGGCGTTGGTTGGGGACATACGCCGGCGAACGACCTCGCGTGCGCATGAGTGCGCGCGCACAGGTTCAGCCAGGATTAACAGGGCCTCGATCCGGGGTTGGTGTGTGCGGGTAAAAGGTCGGCGGCACAGCCGTGGCGATGGCACAACGCCAACAACATGTGCACGACAAGGGACATAAACAGGGTGACGGCAAGCGGGGAAGTGCACACGACAAAGGTCTGTGCTCACCCGACTCCTGGCCCAAGAAAGGCAGGGCCTTCGCTCGACGGTGGTGTGCTCAGTGTGTGGGTACCGACGGCGAGCCGGAACTCGGCGTGCGCTCGTCGGAACAAAGGTACGACACGATTGCAAGGCAAGGGGAGCGCGCGCGGCGACGACGGTAGCGGCACCCGCAAAGCGACCGGCTCGGCTCGATGGCCGCTCTCAAGCGATGACGGGTCCGCGCGCGGCGCGGTGCGGGACAACGGGCATCACACAAGTAGCGAGCTCACAAGGCTCGGTACAGCCTTGGCTCGAAGGCCGGGTCCACAACAAGGTCGAGGGGGTTTCTCACCCTCGCGCTCCGGGACACGACGGTGAGGCGGCCGGTGAAGGGCTCGACGAGGGGGATGCGAACGGTGGCGGCGCGGTCCTTGACTTCCACGGCGACATCTTCCCGATGCCGCAGCCCCGCTCCTTGGCGTTCCGGCGAGGCGGTGTTGGAGAGCTTGGTGAAGAGGAAGGCAACCAGTGGACGGTGGCGGACCGGTTGGAACGGAGGGAGTAGAGGTTGGACGGGCTTCTTCCTTCCACCGGCGGCCCCGGCTTCGGGCGTCGGCGACTTGAACCGCTCCGGCTCCGCGGTCCAAGCACGAGCGCTCCCCCCATCCGGCGGCTTCTCCCCGCAAGTCGACGGCGACGCGGCGTGCGGCGGGCGGCGACCTCGGCCCTCCCACCCGGCGGCCTCCGCTCCTTCTCCCCGGCTCCTCCTTCTCCCCCCTCTCCTCCTCTCTTCTTGCGGTGGACGGGGAGGAACTCCCATGGGGGCGGCGCGCGGTTCGGGGAGATGCCGGGCCGGGGCGGCTTTATAGGGCGGCGCCCTAGGGTTCCGGGCACCGGAGCGGACGGATGGGGATGCGGTGTAGGGGGCACGCGGCAAAGCATTCGGTGGTCGGGCCGCGGTGGCGCCGCCGCAGGGAGGGGCGGCGGCCATGGGGCCGGGCGTGCTCACGTCGCCCCCGCCCCGCGCCCCCACGGTGGTGTCACGGGGAAGACAACGGGGAGAAAAGGATAAGGCCCGGCGGGCCGGGCCCACACGTAAGTGGGCGTGGGGTGTGGCCGGTGGTAAGTGGGCCGGGCCGGGCGTGTTGGGACGAAGTGCATAGGCGGGCCGCGGCTTAGGTGAACCAGAGGAGGGCTTCGGGGTGGTCCAGAGGACTTAGTGAATTGAGTTGAGGCCCAAGGTGCAGAGGCTCCTTTCCTAATTTCTTAAACCTTAGCTCCTATTTAAACTACGATTCGAATTTGAATTAGAATTCAAATTTGAATCCCACACAATTAAGATGCAAAATAAATCCCATAAAACTCCAAGGTTCTCACACTAGCAAGTTATATTTCCTAAATTTTATGATTTTGCTCAAAATAAATCTAGGAATTCAGGGGAGGTTCAAAGAAGACAGCCTTACATCTTAATTATGCACTCAATTTCAAATCGAAATTTTGAAATCCACATTTTTGCAACGCTAACATCCGGAGAAAATTCCGAGATGTTACGTAACCCCCCCCTCACAAGAATCTCGTCCCCGAGATTAAGAGCCGACTCCCGGTTTTTGAAGAGGAGAGAAAGCGAGAAGAAACGAGTTGCTCCAAGATCAACAAGAGTTAGAGCCGATGCGACCCAACTTAAAACTCTCCGATCGCGTGCGTAAGCGTTGGTAGCTTCTCCTTCCTTCGGGTGGGTAAACCTCCCACGGCTCGCGCATTGCCGAGTAGACCGAGGATGTCCTCCTCCCGGAGTCGGTGCTTTTGCGGGCATAGCCGTGGTCTTCTTGTCGGAGCACCGGGAGGACTTGTGCCCAAGCTTGCCACGGGGCGAAGCAAGTCGGGGTGAACTCTCTCGACGTTGGGTCTTGGAGTGCTCGGCCACGGACGGTTATATCCTCCATTCCGCCGTCGGTAGTTGAAACTCCCTCCTCCCGAGTAGTAGTTGTTGCCTCCTCCGAAGTTGCTTCCTTGTTGGTTAATCCTTGGGCGGAAATTCCCTCTCATCATGTTGGTTGGCCCATCCCTCGGCCTCTCGGGATGATCTGGTCGAAGTGGCCTCGACCTCCCATCCTCTTCTTGTTCCGCATGCGGTCTTCATGACCCCTTCTATCATCCTCGAGTGCGATGGCGTAGTTCATGAGGTGTCGTAGAGAGTTGTGCTCACTTGCCTTCGGTCCTTGGCGAAGGCCGTGGTGAAGGCCTCGCAGAACCGAATCGCTTCTTATATTCGAGGTTGGTGTCCTCGGGAGCGTAGAGCATCATTTTCACGAAGTGGCGCTCGTACTCCTTCACTCTCATCGCACCCATGTCATGGTGCAGAACTCTTGAGTCGTTTGGACCATCGCTCCGCCGGGCGGTGCATCGCTTGCGAACGCCTTGCGAGAACTCCGGCCAAGTGATGAAAACCGGGTTCGGGTGGTCGGCGGCATAATTGTCCCACCAAGACTTGGCCGAACCATCCAAACCGGTGCGCGGCATTGGCGACACACTCCTCACCGGTGTAGACAAGTGAGGTCGAGCTTGGTCTCGATTACCCCCAACCGCTCATCGGCATCGAGCGGCTTGTTCGAGTAGCCGATGGTGGGGGCCTTCAAGCGGATGAACTCCTCGATTTCTTCATGAGGTCCTCCCCCGGCGGGGCATTGCGGTTCCCACCATAGCCTCGGTGCACGCATGGCTTCGCCATCCCTGCATCGGTTCGAGTCCGCGAGCCATCACGTCCACCAATTTGGGTGGTGGCGGTGGCACCCGCTCCGTCTCGAGCTAGCCTTACTCCGGTTCGGCTCGCCTTCCTTCTCTTCGTCATCAACTTCGGGGTCCTCGGGTGGCGGCGGCACGCCCACGACCCCGTGGAACTTCCTTTTCCTTGGCAGCCTTATTCAAAGCGTGCCAAATAGGCGACCCGACCTTCGGATCGATATCCTTTTGGAAAACACGACCGGGGAAGGAAAACTCTAGACAACGTCACTCACCAACCAATGAGTCGACACAAGCATGAAAATATCACTAATTATATATCCTATCACTCAATGAGAAGATGCATTAAAACACAATTAACTCCATTAAGAGACAAACACTCACAAACATGATAGATACACATATAAGCTTCCTCGAGGGTGACTCAGGCCTCAGAGGTCGCGAGCACATCAACGATCTAGTTTATCGTTAAAAGATCTTCGAGGGGTTGTGCCTAGTATGGTGTTTCAACACTGCTCCACTTCATCGTGTTCAGGACAAGTTCTCGACCAAAGGTCGTGTCCTCGTGAGAAAAGTTGAAGCTCGTAGGTAAGAAGGAAGCTTTTCAAAGGGGGGAAGCTTTTATAAAATAATTCAAGGGGTTTATATAAAGGAAGGAAACGCATAGAATCCTTATTTACTATCAGCCATTTCTAGGGATACGCGCTATGGTCAATTACGGCTCCGATACCACCCGAAACGACCCCGGATTTTCGGGTGAGGAAAACCCGAGTCCCTGTACCTTTGCGATAGTCCCGGGATCGTAGCTATCGCGTACGGATCTCATCACAAAGAAAATCACAACCGTACATCGCATCACACAAATATTAGTACATAATTTATTACATGTCCCAAAATGGAGTACAACATTACAAGCCTCAAGGCCGAATCGAGTAAAATTCTACGCGGCGGTAGCTAGCATCCCGGATGGGTCTCCGTCTTCGATCTTCACGCCCACGGGCATCCTTGAGCGAAGCGACGTATCCCTCGGTTGTACCATCCGTCGGCCGTTGTTGTCGAAGTCGGACTCGTAACCCGCACACTCAAGATCTATCCCCAAGGAGTGGGATAGGTTCACGTCACCGATCGTATGCAGCTTTAAGTGGCCTATCTTCTAAAGGGTAAGAAAAGAGGCAAGGTAGAAGCTCGGGTTTCCTATGTAGTAGCAGAAAAGCATAAACGAAATCATCTCCATATAGGTCCCAAACCAATCTCTCGGACACGAGTTCGGAACCACCCGGTACTCCGGGCTCCGTCTCCACAACCTATCTCCATCTAGGGTCGATGCGAGAACTTCCTCCGCTCGCACCTCAATGATTGCAATCGGATCGATGAGGTAGAGGGAGCCACTCTCCTCTAACCGACCGCAACCACGGCTCACCACACTCTCAACTACAGGGGGGAGGTAGAAATCCCAAAACATGAGGAACGAACATGTCTTCAAGGTTTGTCCATGACCGAGGACGCGTCTATACGTATAGATCGAAACTCGCGAGAGCGTGTACACTCCGTACCCAACTCGGGATGGTACCCGACGGTGATCGACCAACCGAGCCCACCCTACCGTGTGAACTCTCGGTAGTTACGGTCCCATCCCCGCATCCGGCCCTCAAAACGAATCCCCCCTCGAAGGAATCGCACCGAATCGTGAAATGCCCCCCGTGTGGCCACACGGGAGTCGCTCTGAGAGGGTGGTCTCACCTCCACCGCTCCCCCACTAATACCCCGCTATCCATCCTAAGGGGTATGGTTCCGCACTAGCCGAGCTCAACTTGGCCCTATCCCCACTCTCGGCGAGGTGGTGTGTACGAAAGTCCTATCGACAAGTTGATCCACTCGGTTTCGCACGGGGGCAAGCTCATGTCCTCCATCCGCAAGTAAAACCCCAACACCTAGGCTCGAAAACCGTCAAAGTAGGAATACACCGAGGGAGTGCATCCCTATACCCGATCCCGGATCGGTTGTTTCGAGCTCACCCCCGCCAAAGTACCCAAAATGCCTTCTCCCCGCCGGTTTACCCCACGCACGCCAAGAACCACTATTCCCAACCCAACACATGCATCGCGAAGCTCGGCGCATATACACGCTTATATACACATATATAGTAGTAGGACAATCAAGGACGGGATAATAAAAGAAGGCGTGCAAGGTTCATCATCATCATGCATTTAAAGTAAAGCGCTAGCATTCTACATAGCAATGCCTAATAGGTATTTCGAATCGGTCGGGCGTGAACACCGCGTGCGAGTAGTCGTCGGTGACGTAGTCGTCGTTGTAGTCGATCTCCGAGCTCCGCCTCCCCGGCTCCAAGTTTGCTCCTATTAACGCGTAACCAAAATAAAGGCGGGTCCTATTGCAATTAACTCCAAATGAACAACAATTAAGAGCCAAAAGAGCGAACACTAGTCTAACACGGAGTTTATAATTTTAGAAGAGCTTTGGAAAAGGTTTCACAATTTTCGGAGTTGAAATGAGTTTTCTAGGATTTTCCAAAGATAAAATAGATTTCTGAAATTAAAATACGCATACACAATACACTTAACTATAAGCTAACTACTGGCAGGCTCAAAAGGGCTCTAAGCTATCTACAGGCTGGCTGCAAGCTAGCTCTTCGAGCTCACATGGCTGCCACATAGGTAGCTATAAGCTGACCCATGCACAAGTGGCTGCCCACATGGCTGAAGGTGTGGCTGCCACAAACGATCTCGGTCGGATCTGCTGCGGCTCGCAGCTGAGAGGTGTGGTGCTTTTGAGGTTGGTCGACCGCACTAGATCCGACAGGATCCACTACGGTAACGAAGGCGTGCGGGCGCGTGTGTGCATCTATTTCCTACGGGGCTCTGGCATGGGCGCCAGGTGCTCGATGGTAAGTCCCGAGTAGCGACGGGCGGAAAGGGGCTCGTCGGCGGCGAGGTGGGTCGGTGACTCGAGCTCACACGACTCGACGCGGCTCGGTGCACCTAGGAATCCACCTAAGCAAAGAAAAGGGTTGCCTTGGTCGGAACTCGGCACGACGGTGACGGAGAGCGGCTTGGCGCTCGGTGCAAAGCGAAGGTCTCGGCGACCGGATTCGGGTGGTCGGCGTCGATGAGGTCGTATGAGCTTGTGTGCCCGAGAGCGAACGCGTACACGAGTTGGTCCGGCGCTCGCGCGCCTCGGAGGAAAGGATGCTCTTGACGACGGGGTTCCGGTCGCGACGAGATGAGCGGCGAGCTAGGTTCGGCTCACACGCGTGAATGCGTTCACCGGACTCGAGCAAGGAAGTGAAGTAGAGAGACGGGGTGGTCGCGATTTGGATGCTTTGGCTTCGCTCGATGTGGGGAAGGCGACGATCGGGTTGGCGCGCTCATGCGCTAGAGCAAGTGTGCAAGAACGGGATCGAGTTGGCGCTCGCACTCCGGGGAGGAAGGATCTCCATCGGCGGCAAAGCCGCGTCCCGTGGCGGGACGGAGTGCCGACAAGGTCTGGCGCGAAAGGGAGCCAAAGGTTTGGCCTTGACCTCCCCAGTGCAAGTGCACACATGGTTGCGCGGCTAGGCACGGGCACGTGCGTGCGTGGTTGCACAAGGCAAGGGCGAACGCTTGCGCATACCGGCGTCCAGGCCACGGCGGTGGGCCGGAACGGCGGCGGCGTGACCATGGCGACAACGCGACCGCGGCGGCGTGCCACAGTGACGGCGCAAAGAAAGGAGAGCGGCGACCGAGGCTAAGGCCGGGAGGTGATGAGGATCAAGGCGGCCAAGATGGTTCGACCTCGCATGCGATGGCTTCGGGGGAACAAACGTGTGCCGATGCGTTGGGGTTCGCGGCGCGGCGGGGCGCCGCGAGATAGGGCTCACCGACACAAACTCTTGTGCGGTGCCGGTGGGTGTCGGGGGACAGCCTTAGGGGTCCCCTTTAACAACCGGGAAATCCCCACTTAAAACCCGCAACAAAGCCAAACACACTTTGCCTAACCATGCAGATACGGCCCACGCCGCAAGGACCTCAACGGCCCACCAAGGCGACCCTCTTCAAGATCCCCTCGAGCGAGGCTTCGCCTCGCTCGAGGGTGCGCGCCTCCCTCGGGCGGGCTCCGTCCCGTTCGAGGGGGTGCGCTTCTCTCGAGCAGGCCCGCCCCCGCTCGAGGGCCCGCTCCCCCTCGAGCGGTGCTCCGCCTCGCTTGAGGGTCCGCCCCGCCCTCGACCGGGGTCCGCCTCGCTCGAGGGCGCCCCGCTCGCGTGCGCCTGCCCCCGTACACGGGCATTTAACGCCCTGACACCGGCGGGACACCGCCATCATGCGCCGGGGCTCGCGCCCCGGTGCCGCCGCACCAACTCCCCAGGAGGGAGCCCATCCCCATCACTGTGGGGAGGGACTGTGCAGCGCGGCCGGTGTCAGTCCCGTGACGCCGTGCGCCTTCTCCAGTACGGCTAACGCGCCGAGCCCTCGAAGGGGGCTGGCTACACCCTCGATTTGCTTTCTTCTGACCCTACAGGGTTAGGTGGAGGCGCTAGGCCGGAGGAACGCCATCCCTGCCACCGTTACGCATGGCCGCCGTCCCCGCGCGGCGGGTGCACGCCCGGCACCGTAGCAACAACTCTAGTACGGTGAAACGTATTGGGACGAGACGCCGTTTTACCTACTCCTGTACTCCGTACGGGCCAACGTCAGCAGCTCCCTCGAGCCCATCAGAAGACATCACCGCCATCCGCCGCCCTTCTACCCTCGAACCGCCACTGTTCGGGTACAAGATAGGCCATGATGGCCGGATCGCTGCAAGGATCGTCCGGACGGCCGCCCACTCTACAGCATAGCACGCCACGCCCCTTCACGTAGCTAGATAGCGCGGCGCGCATGTGATTCGCTCCCTCCTTGATCTATAAAAGGGGGACGAACCCTCCCTGCCGCGAGGGGGGAGGAGGACGAAGAAAAACACAGACACAACACAACTGGAGACAGGCTGCACCACGCACTTGCTCTCCAATTCTCCCACAACATCTTCAGCCATCACACCAGGGACTTGGAAGCCAGGCTTCCTCTCCCGCCTCGCTTGTAGCAGCCCCACTACAGGCACCCCCGGTGCTAAGTAATATAGTGCCTTGAGCACGCCACTGCTGGACGTACGGCCCCCTCGGCCGGAACCAGGATAAAACTCTGTGTCACTTGTTGCTTAGCATCGACCATTGAGGGATAGACCACGGCGCTTATTACTGGTTAGTGTCGGGACCACATTCCGCACCGACAGTTGGCGCCCACCGTGGGGCAATCTGAGCGCCTAAGGTCAATCCGTCAACTCCCTCCATGGTGATCCGCACTGAGTACCGTGGTACACGCTACTGCATGGGCAGCTCGGACCCCCTCCCCGCCGGGTTCGAAATCCGGTTCGGGGGCCCGAACTTTCAGGCTACGGGGAATGGCTACCTCATGCGCCTCACGAACCGTGAGGAGCCCGCGCGCGGCGCCGGGCCGGGCCCGCTCCGGTCCCCGCCGCACGTACCACCACGGCGCGGACGCCCGCAGGGCGCGGATGCGCGCGGCCCGTCGACGCCACGACGTCGCCGCCGCTCGGGCCGCGTTCGCGCCCAGGCGCGGTCGGAGCGACGGCAGGCCGAGCGTGCCGCCTCTCGGCATGGCGCGCCCGCCGCCACGATCACCACCATCCCGGCGGGACAGCGCACGGTCTCCGGACCGCGCATCCCCATTGGGCTGCGTGGTGCCACGTCGGCCTACAACGCAAGCGTCAACACCACGATGCGCAGGGTTCCGCCTGGCCGTCACGTCTTCATCGCCAGGGATCCCGGCGCCTCAGCGGCTGACGAGTCGTCCCTGGGCTCCCTCGACGCGTTGCCGCCCGCCAACCGCCACGGGTACGCAGAATGGGACTTCTCCGGCGTGCCGGACCCAGTCATGTTCAGGCGTTTCCTTGACGCTACGGACTACTGGTTCGGCTGTTCCGACGACTCCAGCACCGGGAGCTACGACCCCGCGCGGGAGTGCTACGCCGTCATCACCAACGACCCAGCCAATGCCGCCGGCGCGGTGGGCGCCGGAGACGGGGAGATCACGCCTGCCCCAGGGATCGCCACACACCTAGTCGCGCAGGCCAAGCGCTCCCCGCCGGGCCGACGCCGACGCGCAGGCGGCCCAAGCCCGCGAGCTCGAGGCCAAGCCGGCGGAGGAGTACGGACGGTGCGGGCGCTCCGCGCCTCGATGGCCGGAGAAGCCTCCGCCGCGGCGAGCGTGTGCGGGGAGCCGGGCGCACGTGCCCGCGACCGCATCAACACCGACAACCCTAACATGCCGCCGCGGGCAAGTCGAAGCTTGTTGCCGCCGCAACGCCGCTACGGGCCATGCCGCACCCTCCACCCCCGAGGCACGAGACCCGCACCGCGAGGTGCGTACTCTCATCGAGCAAGCGGTCGTCCGGCGGGCCGAGAGCTCGGCGTCGCGCATCCGCCAACAAGGGGATGCGCGGGGTGACGGGGCCGCACAAGGGGGCGAACCCTAGGTCCACGCAGGGGAAGCGGCGGGGGCGACCCGCCAACTCGGGACGCGCAGCCGGCCAAGGAACGGCTCCTTGACACGCGCGAGCTGCGGACGGTGACGCTCGCAACGTCATCAACGCCCACCGCACGAGCAAGGCGGACGCGCGAGCGGCCGGTGGGCTACCACCCTCGACGGGGCGGACGCTACGACAGCGGTGAGGACCGCTCCCCCGACGCCGAGCCCCCGGGGACCCGTGTGTTCGCCGGGGAGATCCGCGCGGCGGCCTTCCCCCGCCGCTTCCGCCAACCCCTCGACCATTGTCAAGTACAACGGGGAGACGGATCCTCGCGTGTGGCTCAATGACTACCGCTTGGCTTGCCGCCGGGCGGGGCCACCGCCGACGAGGTCATCATCCGCAACTTGCCCCCGCACCTCGGCGATGCGGCCCGACATGGCTCGAGCACCCGCCCGCCACCCAAATCCACAATTGGGATGATCCGGTCCGCACGTTCGTGGGCAACTTCCGGGGCATGTACGTGCGCCCGGAATTCCTCGGGACCCGCGCTCCCCGCACACGGAAGCCCGACGAGTCGCCGCGGACTTCATACGGCGCTTCTCTAAGTGCCGCACGTAGCTCCCCGCCGTGGCGCAATCCGAAATCGCACGCCTTCCTCGAGGGCACTACGTGCGGGACCTCGTGCGGAGCCGGGATGCGCCCCCGCCCGCGGACTCCAACGAGTCGTTCGACATCGCCACCGCCCCGCCTCGAGAGAGGAGGCCGTGGGAGCGATCTTCGACGCGCAAGAAGGGCAAGCGCTCGGAGGACGCGCCCCGCGAGAGGGCAAGGAAGTCCGGGGAGCCCCACCGCAACGACAAGCGGGGCAAGAAGGGAAAGAAGGCCGCGCCGCGAGGCGCGCGAGCAGGGGCGCGACGGCGGTAATGCCGAGGCCCCCGCCGTTGACCCGCTCGACGGGCCCTCGACCGGCCCCTCGAGGCCCGGGGGTGTTTGACGACATGCTGAAAAAGCCATGTCCTTATCACAAGACCCCAGTAAATCACACTCTTGAGCAGTGCGACATGCTCAAGAAGTTCTATGGCCGCGCCGCCGCAAAGGAGGTAGGGGCCAAGAAAGACGGAGGAGATGGCGACGCCGGCGGCTTCCCCCGCCGTGGAAAACGTGTTCCTCATCTTTGGGGGGCCAACCGTCGACATGTCGACCCGCCAGCGCAAGAAGGAGCGGCACGAGGTCCTCGCCGCGGAGAAGGCGCCTCCCTCCTTCCTCAATTGGTCGGAGGACGCCATCACCTTCAGCCGGGAGGACCATCCGAACCGCGTCCCCAACCCGGGCCAGCACCCGCCGGGTGGTCGACCCCATCATCGGGAACGCGCGGTTCTCGAAGGTCTTGATGGACGGAGGCAGCAGCCTCAACATCCTCTACGCGCATACGCTGCGCTTGATGGGGATCGGGTTGGACCAGCCGGGCGGCCCAAAGACGAAGGCCGTTCCACGGCATCGCGCCGGCAAGGAGTCCGGCCCTCGGCGCATCGACCCGCCGCCTTGGTTTGGCACCGCGAAGAATTTCCGCAAGGAGATTGTTGGGGGGATTCGAATCGAGCCTTCGCACACCCAAAAAACAAGAGAGAGGCCGTGCGAAGGATGCCGGCAAAGAAACCCCGAAGTAGCGGATCATTTCCATCCTCCAGGCGTCGCGTTTTGGCAGCACCCTTCATTGACACCGAAGCCATCAACACGAATCCAACTTAGCACGGGCGTCAACGTCTCGCCCGGCGATTCATGCCATGACGAAACCCCTAGGGTGAATTTTATCCACCCAGGAGCCTCGGCCCCGGGATTCGAACAAAGGGGGTTTCGTCGTTCCTAACACTTAATGAGTTCAAACTTGAGTGTGGTTTTTGTTTCGTGTGATGATGAGCGCTAGGCGAAAGGGGGGGATCTCCAAGAGGTTCTGGGGTTTTCTTCCCGACGGGCGCATGTGATGAAAGCCGGAAAGGCGCCGCGATTTGCGGCGTGACATCATGAAGCGCCGATTACGTGGAGACCTAATTGGGGATTACCCGAAGATAGCCTAGCACATTCTGTTTTGATTCGTTTTACACGAGGGTGTTCTCGGAATGTAAAAAGTCCGCCCGCCTCCCTATAAAAGGAGACGCACCGGCACTTGTAAAGGGGATCGACTTTTGAGAAATCAACTGTTGAGTAAAGAGCTTTTGGTTGTCCTTTGTCCCTAGTTTTGGTTCTGGTTCTTGAGCTTCGTTTTCCTCTCATTGTTTGTGCGAGGCAGCTTCGGCTGTCCCCACAACAGAGATCCTCACCTTTGAGGTGGTAGGGTTCAAGGGAGCCTACCACGCTATACTTGGGCGACCCTGTTACGCCAAATTCATGGCGGTCCCCAACTATACTTACTTGAAGATGAAGATGCCAGGACCGAACGGCGTCATCACCGTCGGCTCGTCCATCGAGCACGCATTCGACTGCGACGTCGAGTGCGTAGAGCACGCAGAGGCGCTAGCGCTGGACGAAGCGCTGGTGACCACTTTGGAGAAGATGGTCAACGACGACCTCGACTCCGCCGCCAAGCACACCGCACGTTCGAAGCCGCGGAGCGCACCAAGGAGGTCCCCCTCGATCCTTCTGCCCCCGAGGGCAAGGCGTTGAGGGTCAGCTCCACCCTCGACCCCAAATAGGAAGTGGTGCTCGTCGACTTCCTCCGCGCCAACGCCGACATCTTCGCGTGGAGCCCCTCGGATATGCCAGGCATCCCGAGGGAGGTCACCGAGCACTCCCTTGACATCCTCGCTCACGCCCACGCCGTGCAACAACGGCTCCGTCGCTTCGACGAGGAGCGGTGACGGCAATCGGAGCCGAGCCGCGGAAGCTTCTCGAGGCCGGGTTCATCAAGGAGGTGTTCCACCCAACGTGGCTAGCAAACCCCGTGCTTGTAAAGAAAAAGAATGGGAAATGGCGGATGTGTATAGACTACACCAGCCTTAATAAAGCATGTCCTAAAGTTCCTTTTCCTTTGCCACGTATTGACCAAATCGTCGATTCAACGGCCGGGTGTGAATTGCTTTGCTTCCTTGATGCTTACTCCGGTATCATCAAATAAAGATGAAGGAGTCCGACCAGCTCGCGACTTCGTTCATCACGCCGTTCGGGATGTTCTCGCTAAGTCACGATGCCATTTGGCCTCCGAAACGCAGTCAACGTACTGCCGCCGCATGCAAGCACGTTTTCGGAGACCACATCGGGCGGACGGTCGAGGCGTATGTGGATGACATCGTCGTAAAGACCAGAAGGCGGATGACCTGGTTGGCGACCTTGGCATCGCGTTCGGCTGCCTACGGCCAATGGGGTCAAGTTAAACCCCGAAAAGTGTGTCTTTGGAGTGTCGCGAGGCATGCTCTCGGGATACATTGTCTCCCAACGGGGAATCGAGGCCAACCCCGAAAAGGTTGCGGCCCTCGAACGAATGGGTCCAATCCGGGACCTCAAAGGGGTGCAAAAGGTGCCGGGGTGCCTTGCCGCCTTGAGCCACTTCATCTCGAGGCTCGGCGAGAAGGGCCCGCCCCCTCTATCGCCTCCTCAAGAAACACGAACGCTTCTCCTAGACCGCCGAGGCCCAGGATGCGCTCGACAAGCTAAAGGCGTCCTTAGCGCACGCCCCTATTCTCACGCCGCCGCGCGGACGGCGAGCCCCGCGCTCTACGTTGCCGCGACCACCCGAGTGGTCGCCGCCGTGATCGTCGTGGAGCGCACGGAGGAAGGGCATGCTTTACCCGTACGCCGGCTCCGTCTATTACATCGCCGAGGTCCCGTCGTACACCAAGACACGCTACCCCCCGTGTCCGGAAGTTGCCGTACGCGGTAGTCCTTGCGCGCGCAAGCTCCGCCACTACTTCGAGGCCCACCCCGTCACGGTGGTCTCCTCTTTCCCGCTGGGGGAGATCATCCGCAACCCCGACGCCGCGGGGTGATTGCCAAGTGGTCCGTAGAGATGATGGGCGAGACGCTTGCCTACGCCCCGCGCAAAGCCGTGAAGTCTCAAATATTGGCGGATTTCGTCGCTGAGTGGACGGATACGCAGCTGCCGCCCCCGCAGATCCAAGCAGAGGCCGGACTCGTTCTTCGACGGCTCGGTAATGAAAACAAGGGCGGGCGCGGGCCGGCTCTTCGTGTCACCCCTCGGGGAGCACATGCGCTATGCGAGTGCGCCTCCACTTCCCCGCGTCTAACAATATGGCCGAATACGAGGCCCTCCTCTCGTGGCCTCAAAATTGCCATTGAGTTAGGCGTCAAGCGCCTCGACGTGCGGGGGGACTCGCAGCTCATAATCGATCAAGTCATGAAGAACGCGAGCCGCCATGACGACAAGATGGAAGCCTACTGCAAAGCCGTGCGAGCCCTCGAGGACAAGTTCTACAGCATCGAGCTCAATCATGTGCCCCGCCGGTACAACGAGGAGGCGGATGAGCTAGCCAAGATTGCGTCCGGCGGACATCGTACCCCCCGAACGTTTTCGCGCGCGACGTCGCTCGCCCCTCGGTCGTCTTCGAGCCCCACCCCTCGAGTCACGCGCGAACCCCTGGGGGCTCCCTCGATTCTAGCGGGTGCGGAACCCATGGACGAGGACCCCTCGAACGAGGCATATGCGCTCTCCCTCCTCGAGGGGTATGGCGCTTACGGAGATGACGTGATGGACATCGAGCCGCCTCCCCGTCAAAACGGACCGGCGTGACAAATACATTGCCTCGGATGGCTCGAGGGGAACTCCCCGTGGACCGGCCGTGGCCGGGCGCATCGCCGAGATGGCCAAGTCCTTTGCCCTCGTTGACGGCGAGCCGTACAAGCGCGCGCGCCTCCGGCATCCCGCGGCGGTGCGTGCCCATTCCCCGAAGGGCGCGAACTCCGCGGGACATCCACGCCGGAACCGCGGCCATCATGCGCCGCCTCGTACCCTCGTCGGCAATGCGTTCCGCCAAGGCTTTTATCGGCCTACCGCGGTTGCGGACGCCGCCGAAATCGTACGCACCCGCGAAGGGTGCTAGTTCTATGCCCGCAAGTCCAACCTACCCGCCCATGCCCCGCGACCATCCCCGTAATGTGGCCATTTGCCGTGTGGGGGCCGGACATCGTTGGGGCCCTCGCGGAAGGCGCCGGGGCTTCACCCACTTGTTGGTCGCAATCGACAAGTTCTCCAAGTGGGTGGAGGTGCGCCCCATCACGAATCTCGTGCGGCAGCGGCGGTAACATTCTTCACCGACATCGTCTACCGCTTTGGAGTGCCGAACTCCATCATCACCGACAATGGGTCCCGGCTCACGGGCGGTGAAGTTTTTGGAGTTTTGCAACAAATTCCACATCCGTGTGAATTGGGCGGCCGTGGCACACCCACGGACCAACGGCCAAGTAGAGCGTGCCAACGGCATGATCCTACGGGCCTTAAGCCCGGAATTTTCGACCACCAACAAATCTCGGGGCGAAAATGGCTCCAAGAGCTACCACGGTTGTGTGGAGCCTAAGGACCACCCCGAGCAGGCCACCGGGTTCACCCCGTTTTTCCTAGTCCATGGTGCGGAGGCCGTCCTCCCCACGGACTTAGAATACGGATCGCTCCGTGGTTCGAGGCTATGACGAGGATGCCAACCAGCCGAGCCCACGAGGACTCGCCGGATCGCCGGACGAGGCACGCCTCGTGGCCTTAATGCATTCCGCAAGGTATCAACACCCTAAGACGCTACCAAGCACGCAAGATACGTCGACGGGACTTCGGTGAAGGGGACTTGGTCCTAAGGCTACGCCAAGACAACCGAGGGCGCCACAAGCTATCGCCCCCATGGGAGGGACCCTACGTCGTGGTGAAGGTACTCAAGCCCGCACGTACAAGCCGGCCAACGAGGACCGTGAAGAGCTCACCAACGCTTGGAACATCCAACGCCTACGTCGCTTCTACCCTTAGCTAGGATTCCCAAGTATTTTTTGTTGTAAAAACCATATGACAAACGCCCCGAATGGTAACAACTATGTAAACGCTTCAAGTCTAATAAAAAGGGCAACTCGGCTTTCCCCCGAAACCCAAGTTACCCTCGGGGCTACGGGGGGGCACCCCCCCCCCCCCAAAATGGTCCCATTTTCGCGCAAAAACAAAAAGAAACACGCGCTAAGTTTGTTTTCTACTTTACCCCGAGCAATGATTCGAACAAAGGCGCGGGCGGCCTAGCGGAATGAGCGCGCGAGCTAGAGATAGCCTACGCCGCGAGGATATGGCCCTTCTCTCTCGCCTCCAACCCAAAGCCAGCCCCCCGCGAAAATCGAACTCCCCTAACTAGAATCTACTCGGGAAGGAGAAACAAAAAGCGTAGTAAACAAAAGACTTCATTTCAGCAGACGTTTATGTCAAAAACAACTTGTTCATTTACAAAGGCCGCGAAGCCAGAATACTGATACACAAATAAAAACGGGCCTAGCGCCCAACTCGTGCCTTCGGGCGGGAGGAGCGGCGGCGTCGCCAGAGCCGTCCCGGAAGAGGAACTCCTCGAAGACTTCCCGCAAGCGTCCCGACGGCGCCGGCGGCAAGCGCGTCCACACGCCCTCCATCGCTACCTCGTCCTCGACACCCTCGGGAACGACGTAGCCCTCCGCCGCCGCCTCGAAGTTGACCTCGTAGTGGGATCGTACCACTCCGAGGGCCTTCTCGGGACGCCCGCATGCGGCCGCCCGCCGCATCCGCTCGGGGACGTGGCCGCCAAGGGCGCGGAGGCGACCAGCCGCCGAGCCGCCACCGTGCCTCGCCCTCCTCCACGGATTGGGTGTCTCGAGGGCCGCACCACGCAGCCTCCCGCAGCCTCCTACTCGGAGGAGTTATAGGAAGCCTCGCAAGGCCTCGCCCGCTCACCGCATGCCCCGCAGCGGTGCGCAAGCCCGGAGTCACCAAGACAAGAAAGAAATCGAAAAAGGAGTGTGAATGCCCAAACGAAAACCAACCAAACAAGAGTCAAGCAACAGCCTCACCTTCGACTTGCTTCCTCTCCGCCTCGAGGTCGCGCGCACGGCCTCGACCGCCGCCCGAGGCGCTTGACGGTCTCACCTTGCTCCCGGAGGGCCGCCCCGGTTTGCATTTGTAATGCCGAGCACACCGCTCGCCCTCGTCCTTGGAGAACGCGGTGTTCCGCTCCTCCGGCCGACTCTCGCGCCGCTCGCGAGCGACGCGCTCCTCGCGCCGCCGCCGACCGGCGTCGACGAGGGCGGCTTGCTCCCCGCCGGAGCCGCCCTCGGCCCCTTGGCGGGCGGTGCGCTCCCTGCAGAGCCGCTCCTCAACGACGGTGAGCGCCGCGACCTTGGCGTCGAGGGCGGCCTTCAAATTGTCGGCCTCCTTGGCCCGCTCGCTCCGCCCGCGCGCCCGCTCCTCGCCCGGCGCCGCCGCGCTTGCGCCCCTCGAGCGACGAGCGGAGCCCCCGGTTCTCGCCGCGGACGCCGGCCACCTCCGCCTCCCGCCTGGTTGCCGCCGTGCGCATCTTCTCAGTGTCCGAGCGCGCGCCGCGCGCCGCCTCATCATGGTCGATGAGGGCCGCGCGCACCCGCTCGAGGTTGGAACGGCGCGCCGGTCCCGCTCGAACTCTCGGGGAGTTCGTCGCGCCGTGCCATGGCCCGCACGCCAACCGGCCGTCCGAGTCCCGAGGGCGTCGGCAAGCGCGTCGAAAGCGTTGCATCGCTCCCGAGGGCCGGTGGAGCTCGGCGTTCACCCGATCGAAGGCGTCGTACTTGTCATGGGCGCGACGCTCGAGCTCCCGGCACCCACAAATCAAAACCCGTAAGCGCCACGACACGAGGCGCGCACAAAAATGAGAGAAAGAAGAAAACGAGCAACGACGCCCTACCCGGAAGACGCACCATGCGGGGCCGCCATGGACCCTCGGCGCCTCGTTCGGGCCGCGCGGTTGAGCATGGCGCCGTGGCTCCGAGCTCTCCCCGCAGCTCCCGCTCCCCCCCGGCGTCGGCAAACGCAGGGGGATTGCCGCCGGCCCCCTCTACCTCGGGCGGAGTGGCCGGCGCGGGAGGACGAGGCCTCGACGCCGTGTCCTCGGTCCCCCGCCACCATGTGACCCTCGCGCCGCCTCACGAGGGCCCCCTCCTAGGGCTCCGGGGGAGCGTGTGGGGAAGCTCGCCCACTGGTCCCACCCGGCGGCGGGGAGTCGTCATCCAGGACCTCCACCACCTCCGCCCGGGAACCGCCGGCGGGCGCGGCCCTTGCGCCGCCCTCCGCCGGCGCCTCCACTTGCGCCTCCACGGCCGGCGGGCGCTTGACGTGGCGCCGCGGCCACCTCTAGCCGCGCCCCCGCGCAGGCCGGGCGCCCGCCGCCCTCCGCGCGGCCCACCGTCTCCGGCCGTGCCTCCGCGACCACGGGCGCCGCCGCGGGCTGCACCCGCTCCGCTCCTCCTCCGCAACCGGCGCCACGGACCGCGCCTCCGTCACGGCGCCCTCCGTGGGCCGCGCCTCCGCCACGGCCGCCGCCGTGGGCTGCGTCCCCACAACGGCCGGCCGCCGCCCGCTCTCGGCGACCGCCGGCCGCGCCATGGCGGGCCGATCCGCCGGCCGAAGCCTCGAAGCCTCGCCCGGGCTTCGCGAGCTCTCGCCCGCCGCCGCCGTGCTTGCCCCCCGCCCGCGACGCCCTCGACGAGCGCCGCCGGTGGGGATGGATGCGTCCGCCCTCAACACCTTGGCCGGTGCAAGGGGAGGCACAGCTTGGCACCACCCCGCGCAAGCACAAACAAAGTTAGAATGCCCGATCGTCAAAAAACCAAACCAAGAAGAAAAGCGAGCTCCCTTACCTCGAAGACGAAAAGGAGCGCTTCCTTTTCCTCGAAGCCTCGGCCGGATGAGGCCGACGCGGCCGCACGCCCCGCCGCCGCGCCTCCCCGACGACGCCACCGCGCGCGCGGGCCCCGTCCCCGCGCGCAGCACGCTCACCCCCGCGCGCAGCGCCGCTTGCCGTGCGCGCCTCCGCGCACGCCGGCCGGCGCCCCCGCGCGCGCGCGCCGCCCTCGTTGTCGATCGCTCGGCGGCGGCGCCGTTGCGCCCGCCCCGTGCGATGCCGCCCTTGCCGCCCGAGCCGGCTCCGGCGACGGGGGCGCAGTGGTCCCACCCATCGAGGGGCCCCGCCCCTCGCCCTCTTCCTCTTCGTCCTCCTTCGAGGACGAGTACTCCTCGGTCCCCGAGGAGGAGAGCCCCGCTCCTCGCGCCGCCGCATCCGCGTTTCGTCGCTCGCGCGCTCGCGTGCCGCCTCGCACACTCCCTCTTGCGCGCCGCCCGCTCCTCGCTCCCGTCGCCGTGCGCCGCCCGACCGAGCGCGCGGGAGTCGGGGGTGGGCGGAACGGACTTCGCGGCGGTGAAGCTCACCACCGCATGCAAGAATGTCAAAGACGCGTCGGAGGCGGAGGCAACACCAAGAACTAAAACGGAATCAAGAATCGAACTCACCGGCGGCCGTTGGGGAGCATCTCGAGGTCCCACGGGGGTCCGGGTCCGGTGCGCCAGCATCCGGGTGTCGACGGCGTTCCGTGCCCGGTGAGCGCATACGGCCGCCCGAGGGGGGTCGGGAGCATCCGCGACCTCGCCGCCGCGATGGGGTCCGCCTCCTCTCGTCATCTCGTAGATGCGGAGCGGCCTCTCCATCGTAGGCACGACCCGCCGGTGATGGAGGAAGGCAAGGACGCTCGCCGCGGTCGCCCTTGCGCCGTCGGGCTCCTCGTGGCGGCCAAAACCGAGTCCTGCCGCCTCCGATGTTGGGGCGTGGACACCCCGTAGCCCCGTGAGCTGGGCTTCTCCTTGAACACCCGACCGGTGTAGGGGGGGAGGCCGGGCTCGGCGTTGCGCAGGTAGAACCATCCCCGCTCCCAACCGGCGTTATTCGTCATCATGGTGCAAGAGATGTAGTCGTCCCTGAACCGCCCCCGCAGGCGAGTGACATCCCGCCGGGCGCGCACCGCGCGGCGGTCCCTCGCTCCGTCGTGGGCGCGTGAAGAGCTCCGCGCGGAAGAGGTGTACCCGCAGCTCCCGCTGATCGGGGATCCCCGAGATACCCCTCGCAGACGCCCACGAACGTGGCCGCCTGTGAAATCGCGTTGGGCGCGAAGTTGTGCAACTCCACGCCGTAGTAGTGGCACAACGCTCGCATGAAGCGGCTCGCCGCCGCGCGTTGAAGCCTCGCTCGTGGAAGCGACAAAGCTCACCACATAGCCTTCCGGCGGGTTGGGCGCGCGGTCCCCCGCCGGCGGCACTATCCACTCCGCCGGCGGCCATCCTTGTTAGCCGCCACCGGCCGGCGGTGACCCCGCTCGCCAAGGGCCAGCTGGGTCACCGTCGACCGCTCCCAGGCGTACGGGTCAAGGATCGTGAGGGGTGGAGGCGGCGCCATGAGGAAAGATAAGGGAGGCGAAGGACAGAGGACAAGAAGAGGAAGAAGAGCTCTAATGGCGAAGTCACACGGGGGCGAAAGCAAAACGTAGAAGAAAGCACGGGGGGCAAAAATGGCGGAACGCTAAGGTAAAAAACCGCCGCTTCCCCTTCCCCTCAGATTTATAAGCCGCGGGCGAGCTCTCCGGGCGTATGTCCCGAGCGCATTAACCGGCAGGAACCTTCTCTTCTCGCCGGCGAGCGGACCCCACCACGACCGCAAAGCGGCCACATCACCGTAAACGGGCCATCATCACGGTGAAGACTAGCCGGGCCGTGGCAGGCGGTCAAGTCCGCCCGCCCGCGCCGCCAACTACGCGCGCGCACGCGAGGCCGCGACGCCTAAAAAGGCGCGCCCGCGATGCGAAACCGCGGCCTCTATCCGTGGAGCATTTAATGGCCCGGTCCCTCGCAAAACAAGGAGGACCCTCGAGCGGCACGGACTCCGGCTCGGGATAAATTTAACCCTCGAATGGGTACGGGCGTGAGAATGTCGCCCCGAGGCCCGCTTGAAACAAAGCAGGCATCGCGAGCACCCATGCCACGTAGGACCCTCGAGCGGCACGAGCCCCTGGCTCTAGACGATGTCAGCCCTCTAAAGGGTACAGGCGTGAGAAGGTCACCCCGAAGCCCGCTTGAAACAAAGCAGGCATCGCGAGCACCCATGCCACGTAGGACCCTCGAGCGGCACGAGCCCCTGGCTCTAGACGATGTCAGCCCTCTAAAGGGTACAGCGTGAGAAGGTCGCCCCGAAGCCCGCTTGAAACAAAGCGGGCATCGCGAGCACCCATGCCACGTAGGACCCTCGAGCGGCGCGAGCCCCTGGCTCGAGACAATATCAACCTTCTAAAGGGGCACAAGCGTGAGAAGGTCGCCCCGAGGCCCGCCTGAAACAAGGCAGGTACCACGAGCACCCATGCCACGCCGTGCCGCCGACCAACGCCTTGAGGGCCGGCACGCCCGGACCCCCTCGACGGCCGCAAACGCAAAGATGGGGTTGCCCGGGCGCCGCCCCGCACGGCCCTACCGATCGGAGGTTCGAAGCCCGAACCTCGACGGGTTCGAACCGTACGCCCCGCATCGCAGTCGGGGACGACGAAGGCACGCGCATTCGAGCCGTTCCACGAGCCCATCGGCTCGAGGGTGCCCCACATGTCGTGTTCGAGAGCCGCCGAGGGCGGCCTAGCCGGGGGATCCCACCGAGGGAGAGCTTCCGCGCCCTCGGTCCCTATCGAACGGGACCGAGCCCCCACCTAGCAAACCCACGCAAGCGCTTCAATGGACGTGTCTCTGGACCACGCAGCCTACCCTTATCGAACGGGGCATGGGCGTCCACTCGAACCACCCACTAGCACCAACGAGGAATCCGCATTCGCGACCCGCTCGATGGGGGTTGCGGAAACCTCACCCTCCGTCCCGCGGAGGGACGGCGAGGGCGCGTTAAGAAACAAGTCGTAAAGCTCTACCCGATCACCTCGAACGGGCCTAGGCTCGGGGGCTTGACGCACGGCTACACCTCCTTGGTTTGCACCCGCCGAAGACAAGCGCAGCCGCGTGCGTCACCGAAGCCGGCTGAGATATTGCCGACGCCGGTTGAAACATGTGCCACGCCCTCCGACCGTTCTCACGGTTAACCCCGGCAGAGCATCCATGCCCTCGCAGGGCTCGGGGCTAGACCCCGCCGGGTCCGCCGACGCGGCCCCACGGAAAGTGTTCGCAAGACAAGAAGGGAAGAATGTCCTATCGCAGGTTCCAGCATCCGCGGGAGCCTCAATGGCAAACCCACGGATGCTCGGGGGCCACCGTCGGGGACAGCCCTTAGGGGCCCCCTTTAACAACCGGGAAATCCCCACTTAAAACCCGCAACAAAGCCAAACACACTTTGCCTAACCATGCAGATACGGCCCACGCCGCAAGGACCTCAACCCGCCCACCAAGGCGGCCCTCTTGAAGATCCCCTCGAGCAGGGCTTCGCCTCGCTCGAGGGTGCGCGCCTCCCTCGGGCGGGCTGCTCGTCCCGTTCGAGGGGGTGCGCTTCTCTCGAGCGAGCTCCGCCCCCGCTCGAGGGCCCGCTCCCCCTCGAGCGGGGCTCCGCCTTGCTCGAGGGTCCGCCTCGCCCTCGACCGGGGTCCGCCTCGCTCGAGGGCGCCCGCTCGCGTGCGCCCGCCCCCGTACACGGGCATTTAACGCCCGACACCGGCGGGACAGCCGCCATCATGCGCCCGGGGCTCGCGCCCCGGTGCCGCCGCACCAACTCCCCGAGAGGGAGCCCATCCCCATCACCGTGGGGAGGGACCGTGCGCCGCGGCCGGTGTCGTCCCGTGACGCCGTGCGCCGCTCCAGAGACGGCTAACGCGCCGAGCCCTCGAAGGGGGGGCCGGCCACACCCTCGATTTGCTTTCTTGTGACCCTACGAGGTTAGGGTGGAGGCGCTAGGCCGGAGGAACGCCATCCCCGGCCACCGTTACGCATGGCCGCCGTCCCCGCGCGTATGGGCGCACGCTTGGCGCCGTAGCAACAACTCCGATGCGCACGGTGAAACGTATTGGAACGAGACGCCGTTTTACCTACTCTCCTATACTCCGTACGGGCCAACATCGCCAGCCTCCCTCGAGCCCATCGAAGACATCACCGCCATCCGCCGCCCTTCTACCCTCGAACCGCCACCGTTCGGTACAAGATAGGCCATGATGGCCGGATCGCCGCAAGGATCGTCCGGACGGCCACCCACTCTACAAGCATAGCACGCCACGCCCCTTCACGTAGCTAGATAGCACGGCGCGCATGTGATTCGCTCCCTCCTTGATCTATAAAAAGGGGGACGAACCCTCCCTGCCGCGGGGGGGGGAGGAGAAGGAAAAACACGGACACAACTCAACCGGAGACAAAGTTGCACCACGCACTTGCTCTCCAATTCTCCCACAACATCTTCAGCCATCACACCAGGGACTTGGAAGCCAGGCTTCCTCTCCCGCCTTGCTTGTAGCAGCCCCACCACAGGGCACCCCCGGTGCTAAGTAATATAGTGACTTGAGCACGCCACCGCCGGACGTACGGCCCCCTCGCCGGAACCAGGATAAAACTCGTGTCACTTGTTGCTTAGCATCGACCATTGAGGGATAGACCACGGCGCTTATTACCGGTTAGTGTCGGGACCACATTCCACACCGACAAGTGGGGATCACACGAATACGTGCGGAGATCGAGCATGAGTGTGCGCACGGGTATGTGTGCGGTTGGACGGGGAGAGCGAGAGGGGTTCGACTCCTCGGGTGTATGTGTTTGCATTTGTTCGAACGTCGGCGGCGTGGCCACGGGGGCGACACAAAACCGACGGCGCGGGCACGGTGACGACACGGAGACGAGAGCTCAACGAGCGTATTTAGGCGAGGCGGTGCTCGTGGTCGAAGTGGCCGAAAGGTTCGAACTTGGGATCGATGGCTCGACGGACACACGTGCGCCGGTGCGTTGGGGTTCGCGGCGACGGCACCGGCGGAACGTCGAGCACGGTCACAGATAGGTGAAGCGGGGGCTCGGCCCCTCGGTTGCGTGCGTTCGTGTGTGTGCCGAACGCCGACAACACGACCATGGCGGCGACACGAAAATGATGGCGTGCACTAGGCAACGGAACGAGAGAAAGGGAAAACGACGAGGAATGGCCTGGCGGCGTTGGTTGGGGGACCTACGCCGGCGAACGGCCTCGCGTGTGCGTGAGTGCGCATGCACAGGTTCGGCCAGGAAGAACAGGGCCTCGACCCGGCGTTGGTGTGTGCGGGTAAAAGGTCGGCGGCACAGCCGTGGCGATGGCACCACGCCAACAACATGTGCTCGACAAGGGACATAGGCAGGGTGACGGCAAGCGGGGAAGTGCACACGACAAAGGTCTGTGCTCACCCGACTCCTGGCCCAAGAAAGGCAGGCCCTTCGCTCGACGGTGGCGTGCTCAGTGTGTGGGTACCGACGGCGAGCCGGAACTCGGCGTGCGCTCGTCGGGACAAGGGTACGACACGATTGCAAGGCAAGGGAGCGCGCGAGGCGACGACGGCGGCCGGCACCTCGCAAAGCGACCGGCTCGGCTCGATGGCCGGCTCTCAAGCGACGGCGGGTCCGCACGGCGGCGCGGTGCGGGACGGCGGGCATCACACAAGTAGCGAGCTCACAAGGCTCGGTCCGGCCCTCGGCTCGAAGGCCGGGTCCACAACAAGGTCGAGGGGGTTTCTCACCCTCGCGCTCCGGGACATGACGGTGAGGCGGCGGTGAAGGGCTCAACGAGGGGGATGCGGACACGGTGGCGGCGCGGTCCTTGACTTCCACGGCGACATCTTCCCGTGCGCGGCCCCGCTCCTTGGCATTCCGGCGAGGCGGTGTTGGAGAGCTCGGTGAAGAGGAGTGCGGAACGGGGACGGTGGCGTACCGGTTGGAACGAGAGGGAGTAGAGGTTGGACGGGCTTCTTCCTTCCACCCGGCGGCCTCGGCTTCGGGCGTCGGCGACTTGAAGCTCGCTCCGGCCTCCGCGGTCCAAGCACGGGCGTTCCCCCGTCCGCCGGCTTCGCCGCGGGCCGGCGGCGACGCGGCGAGCCCGGCGGGGCGGCGACCTCGGCCCTCCCACGGGCGGCCTCCGTTCCTTCCCCCCCGGCTCCTCCTTCTCCCCCCCTCTCCTCCTCTCTTCTTGCGGTGGACGGGGGAGGAACTCCCATGGGGGCGGCGGCGCGGTTCGGGGAGATGCCGGGCCGGGGCGGCTTTATAGGGCGGCGCCCTTGGGTTCCGGGCTGCGGAGCGGACGGATGGGATGCGGCGTAGGGGGCACGCGACGCGCATTCGGTGGTCGGCGCGGTGGCCGGCGGCGGCAGGGGAGGGGCGGCGGCCATGGGGCCGGCGCGCTCACGTCGCCTCTGCCCCCCGCCCGTGCCCCCACGGTGGTGTCACGGGGAAGACAACAGGGAGAAAGGGATAAGGCCCGACCGGCCGGGCCCACACGTAAGTGGTCAGCAGGGTGTGGCCGGTGGTAAGTGGGCCGGGCCGGGGCGTGTTGGGCCGAAGTGCATAGGCGGGGCCGCGGCTAGGCGAACCGTAGGAGAGCTTCAGAGTTGGTCTCAGAGGACTTAGTGAAATGAGTTGAGGCCCAAGGTGCAAAGGTTCCCTTCCTAATTTCTTAAACCCTAGCTCCTAATTAAACTACAATTCGAATTTGAATTAGAATTCAAATTTGAATCCCACACAATTAAGATGCAAAATAAATCCCATAAAGCTCCAAGGTTCTCACACTAGCAAGTTACGTTTCCTAAATTTTATGATTTTGCTCAAAATAAATCTAGGAATTCAGGGGAGGTTCAAAGAAGACAACCTTACATCTTAATTATGCACTCAATTTCAAATTGAAAATTTGAAATCCACATTTTTGCATTGCTAATATCCCGGAGAAAATTCCAGGATGTTACAAGGGGAGATTCAGCCCCGGTGGTTAATCAAGTGGACAAGATGTGGAAGAGGACGAATGAAAAGATGGACGCATATTGTGCGGAGATACGCAATCTCGAAGGCAAATTGTTTGGCATAGAGTTCGGGTAGTCCGTGACGATAACAAGGCACCCGATGAGTTGGCCAACATGGGATCCACCGAGCCAAGGTACCACCCGGAGTCTTTCTCCAAGATCCGATAAACACACTCCACCAAAGATCCCAAAGCTCAAGTCGACCCATCCGAAGGACTCGGCGAAGTTCTTATGATTGAGCCACAACTAGAGTGGATCTCGGGGATGGTCGAGTACATCAAGTACGACATGCTTTTGAATCCCTCGCCCGCGAATGATAGGGAGACGCAAGCGCTACATGAAATGATTGCGCTACATGATGAATTGTTTATATATAAAAAATTGATAAATGAGCACATGTCCTTAGTTCGAGAAGTTTGATTATAGGGAGATTGGTGATCTTGTCTCTACTATGCGATCTAATCGTGATTTTACCCCTATTTTTCAACTTTGCGATTTCACCTCTCGTTATTTCAAATCGAAGATAGTATCTACCCTCGTTTTGTGAAGAGCGATTAACGGTGTTAACTTTGCTATGAAAAGACAACACTCGCTCTTGCGAATTTGCCCTTACTATTTTGTGTTTTTTGCGATTTTACCCACATTTTAGTAAAAAAGGCAAAGCACTCTAACAAGATTTTTTTTCATAACCCATTTTCAACTATCATCCGTCTTATCTAATCATGCATGCCCGCAACTTGAAAAATGAACGAACTCTAACAAGAAGTTCCAAGTTTGTGATGTAACCTACAAATCACAACGCCAAATTTGAAGTTAGCATAATGGACTCTATAGACCACATCTAATTCGTTCTACGTACCCGTTTCAATTAAAATCCAAAGCACCAGGAACATTCAAGGACACGGGAGCCGTCGTCTCCCATGCGGCTTAGCCCGCACCCGGTGGTTGCACTATTGGGGCTCGCGCCTCCCGCGCATCCGGCGGGCCGCGCTTTCGGGGGCCACGTGTCCCGTAGGGTTCATGGCGGGCCGCCGCCGGAGGTCGCGCCCGTCGGACCGCCCGCCCAAGCTACGCTTCCGAGGGCCACGCCTCCCGCGGCATTTGCGGCGGGCGGCCGCCGGTGGCCACACCCGCCCAAGATCGCTCTCCCGTGCCAAGGGGATCGACACCGACCAACCTAGGGTTCGGGTGCTCCGGGATGTAGCGTAAATGAGTGAAGGTAGGGAGTTGGCACCGGTACCGTGGATGGATAACATGAAGAGCGGTAGTTATGTCTATTCCCATGGTATTGAGCATTTTTCTAATTTCTTTTATTCTTCTACAACTAGTGAGCACCTAATGGAGTTAGAAGCGAGGGGGTAGACAGAGGGTTCGTTTGCAAAAAGGAGGGGCAAAATCGTAATGTTCAAAAAATGAGAGTAAAATCACCGTTAGACTCCATAGTAGGGGAAAAATCACCAATCTCCCTTGATTACATAATGATGATAGGAATGTGATACATCAAAGACCGTATATTGTTCTTTCCTATGATTGTTGAGTAGTAGCACTTATTGTTCATTCTTGCTCGCCATAGATGGACCCTGGCCGACTAGAGACGCATGCCCGTGACTCAAGTTGGTACTTTTGTTGTTGTCATTTATGCATACTTCATGAGTAGGCTTAGGGTGTCACGAGTATACGTCCTCACACCCATATTGAAAAGCCCTCTTTAATGTAGATATCAATTTGATCCGTATCTTTATGAAAGTGACACATCGTTCGGTCTCGTGGGTTCTCTCAAAATCAACATGGGCCTCCGAAACTCAACACCATGGATGAACGCAACACGTCTTTCGAACACCACCGAGCAGGGACCCAAAACTATAGGAACTCCCAAAAGCAACATTTGCCCATTTAACTCAACACCGAACAGATCATAACACTACGGACTCTCGAAAGTGACACGGCCCATGGAAGAGGTACCCAACACTCTAACTTGTGAAAGTGAAATGCGGTTCACCCCGTGGGTCCTCCCGAGATAAACATGAGCACATCTCAACATTTAGCAGAACACAACACCATCTTATGAACGCTACACTACGGACTCCCGAAAGTGACACGGGACATATAACGTAACACCATCGTTGATGACCAGCATTGAAAATGAACCCAACACTACATGCTTTCCCAAAATCAACATGGGCCCATAGAACGTAACATTATCGTACAAAACTCAACACTATAAACTCATACAAGTGACACGGGGTTCGGCCCGTGGATCCTCCCAAAATCAACATGGGCCCCTAAAACTCAATACCTTGCATGAACGCAACACACTCTTTAGAACTCAACACTTAATAGGAACGCAACACCGAGACTCCTAAAAGGGCCCATGAAACGTAACATTATCGTTTAAAACTCAACACATTGGTGGAACCCAACACTATAACTCCCGAAAGTGACACGCGGTTTGACTCGTGGGTCCTCTTGAAATCAACACTTAGCAAGAACGCAACACCGTCTTATGAACTCAACACTAAACAGAACGTTACACGCGTACTCGAAAGTGACACAAGACATGGAACGTAACGCCATCATTTAGAACTCAACACTTAGTAGGAACCCAAAACTAAATAACAATTCTCTTCCAAGATAATATTGGGAACCATAGAAATTCGGGTATCACTGGATAATCATGAAACCAATATTTTGTTGGCACTATTTAAATCCTAAGCATCCCTCATGACCGAGTTTCCAACGATCTACCATCAAAGATAAATTAGCTACTACATCTATTACATTTAGAGTTTTCCCAAAAGAAACTACTACTACATAGTCAATCCCACCTGGAAGACTAAAGCCTTGTAGATTGCCTTCCTCCACTAGTCATTCCTATAGAACCCCGATGTTGTCCTCTCAAAAAGAAGTTGCTTCCATTTCTACACAAAATGATACAAAGATGTGACAAACATTATTTTTATCTTGTGGATAACATCTCTTGGGTACAAGAAAATTCTTATTTGAAAAAACATCCTAGGAAGCCAAAGAACTCAACACACTATCCCTACCACGAAAATCTTCATGTTATTGTTCTTAACTAAAATGTTATTGAAATCCTTAACATGGTCATAGGTGGTACGCTATTTCTAGTTTTTCATTAATTGCTATTGTATTACATTTCTAGTATGGAATAATGATATAACACAAGTTCAAGAAACCATGATATAGCAACATATATAGCAAGAAAATAATGATATAGCACATGTTTAAGAACTGGACCTTCACTTCATGCTCAAGTTCTTCATTATATCCTCCAAAGAGCCCCGAAGTTCTTGTTTCTACTCATTGTATGAATCAGCCTCTTTTTTTAAGGCATGTACTCTTTCTCGCAATTCCAGCAAACCATCTTGCAAGGTACCAAACATATTCATGACAAATTGAGAAAAGGGAGGATCATACCATTGCGATAATCCACAACCATTGTTGGTAATAAAAAGACTTAGCGAGATTAGACCAAAACAAAAGGAAATTGTAAAAGAAATAAATAGAATTGTTGTCATGCAAACTTACCATGCCGTTGTAGAACCTCCCCGGGGAAATCACGCCATGAAACGAATCTTCCCATCTTCACTCCGTACCGGCATAAAACGGCCGACTCGTACTCCAAAGGACCCTTGTACCGCACCGGTGACTCTCCAAAAGCCTCGCTAAAGAAAGTTAGGATCCGAAATAGATGTCGGGGTTGATCAATAGAATTTTTACCCTAAACAAGATGATGTTCCCCGAAAGTGATGTTAGACTCCAACGCGGATAGGGGTAAGCGCGCTAAGCCGGGCCAAATCAAGGGGAGGCGCGGGGTGGTGAATAACACACGGGCCTTAGAACTCAACACACCTCTTGCACCATCACGCACCGGCCACTCCACTCGGGTAGCCACCATCGCTAGGGTTAGATGCGGAAAAGCGGAATGGGAGGGGGCGGGTCGCTGTCTCCGCAGCAGGGGCGCTCGCCGCAGACCTTCCAGCCTCGGTCACCGGGATCTTCCGGTCGCACCGGACGATGGCGCTGGAGCATGCTGTGCACGTCCCGGGTGGGCCTTTCCAGCAGCCGCCGGAACATGTTCTTGAGCGGCCTTTTGGGGATTCGCCGGTGCGGTACCGCGAGGGTCCTTTGGAGTACGAGCCGGCCGTTTTATGCCTGTGCAAAAAGAAGATGGGAAGATTTGTTTCGTGGCGTGAGTTCCCGGGGAGGAGGTTCTACTGTTGCATGGTAAGTTTTTATGACAGCAAATCCATTTATTTTTTTATGATTTTGTTCTTTTGTTTTGGGTCTAATCTGCTAAGTCTTTTTGTTTGCATTTATTTAGGATGGCAAAAATGGTTGTAGATCATCACAATGGTATGATCCTCCCTTTTCTCAGTATGTCACGAATTTGTTCGGTGACTTGCGAGATAGTGTGTATGAATTGCGAACAAGAGTGCAGGCCTTGACAAAAGAGGTTGATGAATACAATGAGCGTAAATAAGAACTTCGGTGCTCTTTTGAGGATATAATGAAGAACTTAAGCATGAAGTGAAGGTCCAGTTTGTAAACATGTGCTATATCATTATTTCACTCGCTATCTATGTTGCTATATCATGGTTTCTTGAACTCGTGCTATACCATTATTTCACTCGCTAGAAATGTAATACAATACAACTAATGAAATCTTGGAAAATAGTAGAACAACGACATCTCAAGAAATTACATACCACCCATAACCATGTTAAGGATTTCAATAATATTTTGTTACGAACAATAACATGAAGATTTTCTCTCGTGGGGATAGTGTGGTTCTTTGGCTTCCTAGGATGTTTTTTCAAATAAGAATTTTATCGTGCCCGGAGAGATGTTATCCACAAGATAGAAAAAGATGTTTCTCACATCTTTGTATCATTTGTGTAGAAATAGGAAAAAACTTTCTTTTTGAGAGGACAAATAAGGAGTCTCAGGAATGACTAGTGCAGAAGGTAATCTACAAGGTTGTAGTGTCCTACCCGGGATTGGCTAAGTAGTAGTAGTTTGCTTTGGGAAAACTCTAAATGTAATAGATGTAGTAGCTAATTTGCTTTTGATGGTAGATGGTTTGAAACTCGGTCATGAGGTATGCTTAGGGGATTTAAGTAGTGCCAACGGAATATTGGTTGCATGAGCGATAGCCGAATTTCTAGGGTGCCCAATATTATCCTGGAAAAGCATTGTTATTTAGTGTTGGGTTCTTGCTCGGTGTTGAGTCCGAACGATGGTGTTACGTTCCATGTCCCGTGTCACTTTCGAAGTCGCGCAGTAGCATTCCTTTTCGGTGTTGAGTTGATAAGATGGTCTTGCGTTCTCGCTAAGTGTTGATTTTGGGAGGACCCACGGGCCGAACCGCGTGTCGCTTTTAGGAGTTATAGTGTTGGGTTCCACTAATGTGTTGAGTTTTGAACGATAGGGGTTATGTTGCATGGGCTCGTGTCACTTTGAGGAGTCTCGCAGTGATGTGTTCTTATGTAGTGTTGAGTTCTAAAGATGGTGTTGCGTTCCTCAAATCTGTTGAGTTTCAAGGCCCCATGTTGATTTCGGGAGGACCTACGGGCCGAACCCCGTGTCGCCGTCTTGAGTTTATAGTGTTGAGTTCGTACGATAGTGTTATGTTTGATGGGCCCATGTTGATTTTGAGAGGACCCACGCGCCGTAGCGCGTGATACTTTTAGGAATTATAGTCTTGGGTTCCTTCTCGGTGTTGAGTAATGAACGATGGTGTTACGTTCCATGTCCCGTGTCACTTTAGGAGTCGCAGTGTAGCATTCTTGTTTAGTGTTGAGTTCGTAAGATGGTGTTAGATGGGCACATGTTTATCTCGGGAGGACCCACGGGCAAAATCGCATGTCACTTTCGAGGTTATAGTGTTGGGTTCCTCCAATGTGTTGAGTTTTGAACTATAGTGTTAGATTCCATGGGCCCGGCTCACTTGCGTTCCTGCTCGGTGTTGCGTTAGATGGGGGCATGTTGCTTTTGAGAGTTCCTATAGTGTTGGGTTCCCGCTTAGTGTTGAGTTCTCGAAAGACATGTTGTGTTCCTCCATGGTGTTGAGTTTCGGAGGCCCATGTTGATTTCGGGAGGACCCACGGAGACCGAACGGTGTGTCACTTTCATGACGGTCAAGGAACAAGCTTAAACGGACAACATTTAGGGTTGTGTTGATAGTGGGCCCGTGTCACATTCGAGATTCTGCGGTGTTGTGTTCTAAAGAGGGTGTTGTGTTCCGTTGAGTGTTGAGTTAGATGCGTGTGCCCACGTGCCGAACCGCTTTACGAACTCAACACCGTGTTGATTTAGGGTTTGAGCCTCGTTCAAATTTGTATGCCCGTTTGGTGCTCGGTTCTCTTCCGGGTTCCTCTTTGCGATAGTGACGGCGACTGCTCTCCCCAATTCTCTTCGCGACCTGACCGTCTCCACTTCGGTAAACCCATCTTCCCTTCTCTCCTCGTTCCTTGTTTGGTTTTTGGTTCACATCACCCCACCCCCTCACCGATTCTCGACATGTCGAAGGTAACGTGGTGCCGATCTACGGGTGGTGGCAAGCATGACGAAGGTTAAACTCGATGCCGGTCGAAGGTGAAGAAGAAAGCCAACATGCCGCAGGGGAAGAAGAATATGAAGAAAGCAATCTCTAGGTGTACAACCGGATGTCTAACAAACTTAATCCAACTCCTTCCAATTTCGTCGTCCGTCGAAAATTGTAGACCTTCATTTCGAGAACTTACTCAATCTGAAGTTAGGAAACACCAATAGACATTTTACCCACTTTCTCATGGATAGAGCCAAAGTTCATGAAAATACAGATCAAATTGAGATCTACATTAAAGGGGGTTTTTAGTATGGGTAACAAAGGCCGTAGTGCAAAAATGTATTGATTGTACGGATAAGAAGTCGCCAACGCATTCAACTTCAGAAACATTTGACTCACTCTACAGAGTATTGAGTGTTGTTGATGAAAAATTCAATGAAAATAAGAAGGTGAAGCATGTTCGGGTTGATGGGGAAGGTAGTGAAGAGGAGAAAATGGAGAGGAAGAAAGTGCTAACGAGGAGGAAAATAGCAAGGTTAAGGTTAAGTTCAAAAGAAATTGTGGACTCCTTTGAACATATAGTTTGCATATAAACTTTAGAACTAATTGATTCACCCTAAGCTCTTTGGTGCATTTAAGTACATGCCTCACCGGTGGATAACGAGGCACAAGGTGATGCATTAGTGAAGATGACTAACCCCAACCGTGTCCTTTGGCTCGGTACTTGACTTGCTAAGTACTACTACATGTAGAGTGTTGACGGTGTATTTTGGTACACCAAACATGTTCATTACACTTTGGTTTGGATTTGTTTATGGAACTAACCCGCCACTAGGCACACTAATCATATAACAAGTTCATCTTTGTGCATGCATTTGGAAGCGTTGTGTTTATGTAGGAAAACATGGACATAAAGGACGGATTCACAACAAGTTCAAAGGAGCAATTACGGAGTCTTGTTCGTGTTCATGAGCTTGATGAAATCACTTCCAATAGTGGCGAGGCCCGAAGTGTTACAAAGGAACATCCCCGAGGATTGAAGCGTAAAAGACCGAACTTCATGCACAGAGAACCTCCATCTTGGACGCGAGGATGACATCATCAAAATGGTGCAAGTGGAGGGGGCCAAGTGCATAAATGCATGAGGACCCACGGGAGCGAAGGGGCGACCGAACCGGGATGGGCTCGGGCCGGTCGGCCCAAGCCGGTCGGCCGGCCCGGTTCCGGGGGTCGGTTCGGCCACCCTTTTCTTGCACCCGAAGGAGCTTCAACCCTAAGTTCGTGGAGGCGCCACCATTCGCAAGACAGAGAGCCATTCGCACCGAGAGGCCATCCACAAGCTAGAGAGAGAAAAGGGAGATCTTCTGGAGGAGGATCGCCCAACTTTAAGGAAGCACCCACGGGTGGAGAAGGAAGACACCATCGGAAGCGTCACCATGATCAATGGTGCCATGTCTAGCACCTTGATGGGGTAATCTTTTCATTTGTCCATGGGTTGTAATCGATCTTGAGATGTAATCGCTACATTGTTGGAATGTCTATCTATCATCTTGTGTTGAATATGCTTTGATGTTTAAGGTTAGCTACCGTGCCGTAAAGGGAGTAAGGCCCCAATGCTCCCTTGGATCCATTCAATGCGTCGTGTCCATCATAGGTCTAGTCACATATACCTCCGCGTAGTGATAGTACGGGGGGGAGGGAAAGGGCCAAACCGTGGTCACAACCCCGATAGATTAGATTTGTTTTCATGTCTTTAGCGGTTGCATGTTCAAGTATCTTAGACCCATGGGCAAGTGTCTCTTTCATATCTTGCTGGCTTAATCGTTCTCTTTAGTGTAGTGTAGTTGTTTTCTAGTTTAATCATAGATACAGTTTTGGTAAGTTAGTGAGTAGAAGTAGATCAAACGCTTGTAGCCCCTTGCTCCGCGGATTGACAAGAACCTAAGGAATCTTGTGGTGAAAAAGGTGTAGGTCCGTACGCTTGCGGATTGTAGGTGCATACGTCTTTTATCCGTCGGCATAGAGCTCGGGGTGATCTACATGTTGACCGACCGATCCTTCTTTTGTTTAGTTTGCCTCATCTTGTGTTGGACATAGCTAACTAGAACTAGCAACATTATGCTCCAATTCTTTTTCCTTGAGACAACATGCTTGCCTTTGTTGGTCGGTAACTTATGCTAGGTGGTTCTAGGTCATGCGTGTTCGTGTTTCAAGTTGGTGTGTGGTTGAAGCATTTGCTCGTAATGATGTATTTGATAAGTTAGCTCAATTGCCTATGATGTGATGGTGTAAAGAATCGTATGCTCGTAGCCTAAGGGGGGGGTTGAATTAGGCAACTCAAAACCTTAACCTATGGCTTCCACTACTTACATAAAGCAAACTAGATCAATTCTATCTATATGTGCAATCTACGGTTGATCTAGTGTGAAACTCTCATTCTAAAACAAATTTACAACCTATAGCCAATCCTAGCATGATACTACTCTAGGAAAGTAAAGGCAAGCAAGGATGCAAGAGAGTAATGCGGAAATGTAAAGAGGAATGAGAGGAAGCAAACTCTTCACACGCGATTTATTCCGTGGTATCGGTAGGCACTAAGACACCCCTAATTTACGTTGTTGAAGTACTCCACACAAGAGTATTGTTTCCGGTCACTAAGTCTCTCCTAATAGCACCACTTGACTTGCCACAAAGGTTCGCCACGAATGCACTCACTAATCTCCCTTGGTCATCTTGATGTCGCCTCCGATAAGGAGCTTCTCCACCAAGGAAGGGGATTTCCACGGAGCCGCACAAAGTGTCCTCGCCACTCCACACTAAGTCGGAGGGTCAAAGACGATTGTCGGTGAGCCTCTCGAGCCCCAAGGCTTTCGGCGCACCTTGTACGGCTTGATTCACTCAAGAGTCACCTCACAAGGTATGCACACCTTGCTCTCACTCAACTCTAAACTAAGCCTAGCACTAAGCATCTAAGATAAGCCTAGCACTAAGCACACACACAATGCATGTGCAAGTCTACGGATGGACAATTTAGCACTTGGATGGCTTGGATATGATCTTCTAAGTGTCTTGCATTCCTATGCACTTCTACACAATCTAGCAACCTCAAATGGGTGAGTAGAGGGGGTATAAATAGTCCAAGGCATTAAGCTAGCCATTGGCTAACGATTAGCGAAAAGTATACCACCGGATGAACCGACCCTTGCTTTTCGGGGTCATCGATTCATCCGGTGCCCCCCTCTACATCACATAGTTGTTGCAGCTCCGTTGATGCCTTTCATCCGATGCATAGATCGACACTCCTCTACCGACCGTCGATTCATTCGGTGTTGAACGGTTCCGCACCAAAACCTTATCGTTTGATTCATCTTTGTAGTTGTCGGATGAACCACCGCTACCACCCTTTGTCGGTACATCCGGTGCTTAAGTCTACGCAACTCGTTGCTCCGTGTCTTGACTTCGATCACTCCATAGGCCGTCCGATGAACCGTTGCCTCCTCGTTTGTTCATCCGCTCGCTAGTGCCCCCGTCTTTGCGCGTCTCTGTCTAGTTCAAACTGATCATCGGATAGACCGACGGTCGAACTAACCGACCGTTCATCCGGTGCTACCGTCTTCTGTCGCTTCGTCTCTTCCATTCATCCGACGCATGTAGAAATTGGATCGTCGGATCATCCGACGGTGTCTTTTTGCTATTTTCTTTGCGTCGTCACTTGAAATTAACATACCCTCACTTAGAGCCTCAATATATATTTGTGTCATAGAACATACTTGTTCATGTTGTCTACAACATCGTATTTGAGTGCATCATATGACTCGATGTACCTCATCGGATAGAACCCATAGTCATTTGAACCCATTACCATTAGTCGTGTAGTTTCAACAACGGTAAGCTCCCACTTTCCAAATATTTATAAGCCAACCTTTGGCCTAACCACATGCAAAATTGTTGATAACCTACCCATGAGGGTAGGAACCCACCTTGTGTTACGACCACCCATCATCCTTGGCATTGTAATGCCTCTCATATGGATCGGTGCCCGATTGTTTGTATGGGTTCAAATAAAAAATGAGGATCTTGTTTAAAAGCTCATCGATCACAAAGAGAACCCGGTGTCCCTTGTCAAGTATAGGCACCATAAGCCGCATACAAAAGTGGTGAGAATTAAATCAATTGGACATTACGGTAGCATACAAAGCAAGCGTGAAGACGAGTACAAAACAAAAGGACATGGCATATAAAACAAAATTGGAGATCGTACATCTTTGGAAGGGTGAAACATAGATATATAAAATTAATACATGGACGTCAAACAGATGTGGACCACTGAAACTTACTACTTTGCAATCTTTCATGCTATTGTGTTGTGGCAATATTTTGTGCAATCTATCAAGCAAACTATTTTTTGTTAAATTGCCATGGTTCATGCATACAAGGGACAAATTCACTTTCTAAATTTAGGAGCCTCTGCAAACAACATAAAGGCAGGAGATCAACAAATAACTCGGAACAATAGTCCGGAAAATCATATAAACATGTGCTCTAATCATATGAAATCTGTTGAAATGAATGAAGCATAGAAATTAGTTACTTGCCCCACAATGCACGTCAACTATAACAATTTTACCATTTCTCCATTCTTCTACAGAGTTTGTATCAGCACGGAAGCATTTTAGGAAAAATTTCATGAAAATATACTCCATACAATGGTTGTCTTTGAATGATTGGACAACATCTTCTCCAGGTTGCGATGTTGTCCAATCATTCAAAGACAACCATTGTATGGACTATATTTTCATAGAATTTTTCCTAAAATGCTTCCATGCCGATACAAGCTATGTAGAAGAATGGAGAAATGGTAAAGTTGTTATAGTTGATGTGCATTGTGGGGCAAGCAACTAATTTCTATGCTTCATTCATTTCAATGCATTTCATATGATTGGAGCACATGTTTATATATGATTTTCTCGGACTATTGTTCGAGTTATTTGTTGATCTCCCCGCCTTTATGTTGTTTGCAGAGGATTCTAAATTTAGAAAGTGAATTTGTCCCTTGTATGCATGAACCATGGCAATTTGACAAAAAAAAGTTTGCCGACGGATTGCACGAAATATTGCCACAAAACAATGGCATGAAAGATCGCAAAGTAGTAAGTTTCAAAGTGGTCCACATTTGTTTGACGTCCATGAATTAATTTTATATATCTATGTTTCACCCCGCCGTATGTACGATCTCCAATTTTGTTTTATTTGCCATGTCCTTTTGTTTTGTATCGTCTTCACGCTTGCTTTGTAGGCTACCGTAATGTCCAATTGATTTAATTCTCACCACTTTTGTATGCAGCCTTATGGTGCCTATACTTGACAAGGGACACCGGGTTCTCTTTGTGATCGATGAGCTTTTAAACAAGATCCTCATTTTTTATTTGAACCCATACAAACAATCGGGCACCGATCCATATGAGAGGCATTACAATGCCAAGGATGATGGGTCGTCGTAACACAAGGTGGGCTCCTACCCTCATGGGTAGGTTGTCAACAGCTTTTGCATGAGGTTAGGCCAAAGGTTGGCTTATACAAATTTGGAAAGTGGGAGCTTATCGTTGTTGAAACTACACCACTAATGGTAATGGGTTCAAATGATTGTGGATTCTATCTCGATGAGGTACATCGAGTCATATGATGCACTCAAATACGATGTTGCAGCATAAACATTGAACAAGTATGTTCTATGACACAAACTTATGTTAATATGACGATTTGTTTTATATGATGTCTTTGTCACCGTTGTATGACACTTTGTCGTCATGTTGTGCAGGAGATTCCTAGAGATCTTCATGCTCAAGCGCCGAGTTACTTGATCTTTCACAAGTGCAACCTTTTCAAAGATCCGCCTCCCGCAATTGAGGTCATTCGTCGGTAGGGATGCAAAGTAGGAATTCGTGATGAACTTATTCGTTAGTGTAGTTGAACAATATGCTAGTCTCGGTGAACAATGTTGTGTGTCGAATAACTAATTTCGTGCATTGCTGGGCAATGTTCCACTATTGGTGAAGTCATATAAACATATGTAGTATGTGAATAGGATGCCTATTACCTTCGGATGATCTATATGGCTTTACCTTCTAATCACATGCGAAATCTATGTTTCCATCTATTTATTTCCACTTTTTTGCACTTATTTGTATGAAATGCATGCAAGGTTTTCGTAAACGGTAAACGGTAAACGGTCGGTCACCCTTCGTTTAGCATTTAGATAGTGTTTAGACGGAAATAAATGATCTAAATAGTTTTGCATATTCCAAAAAATACATATTTTGCATGTAAAAATCCATATATTCTAATAAATATACATTTCTCATGCTACCATGCCACATTCATACAACATACAAGAGTACGAGACATAAAAAATTAGACAATATTTCTTGTTCTCTAACATGAGTACATGACAGATTGACGAGAATTCTCACAAATAGATAATGGTTCATACATAACTACATAAGTCCATAGCTTACAAGAAACGCATACACTTCTCAGAGTTCACAAATGACAAGTCAAAATAAAATGATACAACATAAGTCCAATAATACTCGGATTCATAGCCCGGAATCGAAGTCACATTGTCTCGGCCCTCTCAGGGCATCACAACACACAACAGATAACACATGACCAAATACAATAGTTCATAAGCAAAAGAATTTATGCAATCTGCCAGACATGCATGCCCAAATTGACTAGTCATCACTCATCACTATCACCCTCCTCTTCATCCCCAACAATTGGAACCACTTCCTCTTGGTCAAATTCAAAGTCAATCTCGTCCTCATTGATTTGTTCTTCTTCTCCAGTGGAAATCATCATCATCAACATCTCTCATTTGGGCCAGTCTAGCACTCCTACGAAGATTCCCACATTCTTCAACACTACAAGCCTCTTAAATCAATTTCCATGTGAGCCCACATACAGGCTCAGCATCCTCTTCATCCCCTCCCTCAACGAGCCATCCTTGGGCATGGTTTGATTCAGTAGACAGAAGAGGGTCTATTTTCTGGTTCTTCTTGGCCTTCATTTTTTCCCTTTCACCTTGTTATTGTACTAAACAAAAACAAGTTGGTTGAGGCGCTCGCATGTCGGCTTGTTTCTTTTTTTTTTGGTATGATTCTACAAAGAGGCACAAATAATGTTTAGTTTCCTATATTACCAACCTGAAATGACGAGTTATATAAAACATAATTAGGGAAGGGGAGAGATGGGAGGCTTAGCAACTCCAGGTCCTTTCACAACCTCGAAGAGCTTGAAGTTAAGTATAGAATCCTCATCGCCATCCTTTGCAAAGTTGGAACCCGTGTTCCATAACTCGCCCTACCAATTTGCCGCATTGGAAAAACACTACATGAGCAAGTAGATAGATGACATGTACGTAACAAAGACAACGTATGGATCGGGACATACATGGGCTAAAATCAAAATTCTTGCAGCCAAGCATTTGCTACAGGCTTTCCAAAGTGGCCTTGTTTGTCTTTGAACTTGCGGAGTTCCTCATTTAGCACTTTGCTTTGCTTGTCATAGTCACCATGGTAAAATGTCTCAACAGTAGTGATGAATCCATCCATGACCTGCTCACTTGTGAATATGGAATCATCATTGTAGCTGTAATAAGGATTCAATAAATATGCTGCCAAGTGCAATGGACTGTCGAGCCTATCCTTCATCTTGTTATCGATGATCTCTATGATATTATTGTAGACAACAAGATTAGCCGGCTCGCTCAATGTTTTGAAAGACCAACTTGATTTGCTTCTTTGCCTTTACAATTTCTCCATACGTAAAGGCCATGGATATCAACCATGTGAAGTACCTTAACCAATGGCTAAAACATCCTCAAACAAAGTCTAACCCCATTCCAAAAGTTAGGTCTTGTCATTGCGGATGTGGCTAGAACCCCTTTGTTGTTTTTCTTGATGTGGCTCAAATTTAAGAATTTGTCCCGTTCCTCACACCGAGTCATTGTCCTTAGTTTCAATCTCTTCTCATACAAGCTCTGTAAAGTGAGGAAATTGGAATCAAATCTAGTAACACTAGGCCTCACAATATCTCTCTTCTTTGTAAATTTCCTCATCAAAGCCAAGGTTTTGTGATGTAAATAGATAAAGATTGTCATTGACCTAGCTTGATCAATCAAGCCTTTAAACTTCTTAAGCTTCCCTATTCCTTCAAGCATCAAGTTGAGGGTGTGAGTTGCACATGCTGTCCAAAATATACTTGGCCTCTTCACAAATAGCAAGTCCTTTGCTGCCATGTTATTTGATGCATTGTCTGTGACCACTTGCACAACATTTGCAAGCACCCACTTGTTCAATACAGCCCATCCACATACTCAAAGATCAACTGTCCAAGTATGTGATTCTTCATAGACTTCTTTTGATTCAAGAAAACTTAAGCCAACACCGCAAAGTGCATACAGAGGTTCATGATGCTTCTCCTCTTCCGGTCAGACCATGCATCGGTCATGATCGAACAACCATTCTTAGCCCATTCTTCTTCATGCAACTTAAGCATCTTCTTTGTATCATCCACTTCCTGAAACAGCAATGTCTCACGCAACTGATGTTGGTTTGGTTTCTTTCCACCAGGGCCAAACCGGCCAGCTGCTTCTATCACTTGATCAAACTCTTCATTGTTGATCTTGTTGAAAGCTACACCCGAAAGGAAAGCAAAATCATTATAAATCTGTTCATTACTCATAAGAAAATAGAAACTCAAGTGATTGAAGGTTAGAATGGAGACATCGCCAAGCCGCAAGATACAAACTTATAACTTACCATGCACATAAACCCATCCGGCAATGTAGCGTTGCAAACTATGCATTCTCTTTTTCCATATAACTTCGGTGACTAATTGCTACCCGACCACCCTTGTGTTGCTCAAGGTGAGGATTGATCAAGGGGCATGTTGAACTTTCCATAGGCCCTATTTTCCTAATGGTCTTTCCTCCAACCACATCAACCTCTTCTACCTTTGTCATTGTAATGTCGTCATCCGCATCCGGTGCACCAACAAGGTTCACCGCATCTCTAACCTCTTACCGCTCAATTAGCCTTGCCTTTTTAACTTGCTTTGAGTCATCTATTGCTTTCTTGCACCTTTCTTTGTCCTCATCCGTCGACCTTCTCGCAAGGTTTAACCCGCACAATTAAAAATTAAAAGTAAATTATATTCCATTTGCAAATCCGCAATGAAGTAGCAAGGAATCTAGATTTTAGAATAATTGAATCATAGAGTTACGGATCGATATTAACCTGGCCACGAATATTAGCAATATGGACCTTTAGCCTATATATCCCCGGTGACACTTGGATACCACACGGCTTGCACTTGATCAAATTAAAGTTATTTGGATCCACTAACACCCCATACTCCCACCCATTGTCCTCGCAGTTCCTATTCAAGGCTTGTGGGTTTACTAGTTCAACCGGAAGGATTTGATGCGATTGATGACATCTTGGATCTTGCAACTATAAATGAGCAAATTACAGAGAGTCGTAGCAAGTAGGTCCGTATCGAGATCAGCCCATCAAATTGCAATTTGCATAGATCAGCTAGCATAGATGCAACAATTTAACAATCGACTTCAGCTAGCATAGATGAAACAATTTAACAATTTGCATTTTATAATTTATATGTGCAAGACGCAAACTTCAAATTAATAAATTCCCTTCATACGGCAAATTCCAGGATGCTTTCATATGGCAAATCTATAGAGTAGCTGTCAAGTACTACACATTAATAAATTTCAAAGCACTCAAATTTTAGGGTGCCTTCGTATGGCAAATCTATCGAGTAGCTAATCAAGATCGAGTACAAGTGCACAAGAATGTCAATATACATGCTACGAAACATCTAGTATCCGCATAATGCCAAGTGAGCAACAAAGCACAATGTTCGTGGACAAACTAATTCCAAACATAAAAGATACATAGCTATTTGCTTGTCCAAACTCCAGGATTCGATGCGAGTATGCGACAATCGGGAATGAAGGGAATGACGATTGACCTAGGCCGCATAGCTTGTGGTTGGTCGTCGCCGGCTTGGAGCCGAAGAAGTGGGAGCCTCGAAGGAGATCACCGCAGCCCACGCTTGCTCGGCGAAGGGCACACGCACAAGTCCCTTGCGGCGGCGGTGCACCTTTCTCGGTTCTTCTTCCCCGGCGGCCGCAACCTCATGCGAACGAGAGCACGTCCACAAGTGCAAGTACACGGTGGACGGCCGGACGGGGAGGCGTCTTGGACGGAAGAGGTTGGAGGTGCGATGGTAGCGGCGGTGGCAACAGGATGGAAAAAAGAAGTGGAAACCCTAGCTGCGAATTAGTCCGGCTCCTTATATATGTGCTTCGAATTGAGTCAATTTTTGGCATCGGTGTTGGGCGCGATGGCGCGGAAAACCGGTGGGCCAAAATTTCATTCTCGCGCACGACTCGTATCTCCTAAACGACTCATTTAGCCCGTCCCGGGTTCCGCCTAGGTCTCGTTTCGTTTAGAATGTTTCGCCGTTTTCACCGTTTAAACAGTCCGGCCCGTTTAGGTCGCCGTTTTCCCCTAAACAAAACAGAGGGCTGTTGTTTCCGTTTTTTTACCGTTTAAATGGTCGTTTAGGCCGTTTAGGCGAACATTGAATGCATGTTTATATGCCCGACCTTGTTGGTTTATATGCTTGGTGTTGTAGGTTTATATGCCCGTGAGAGTTGCGACTTGTGCTTCCTACAACCGGGGCTTTTATTTTGATACCATATACGCACATGTGATTGACCATATAAATTATTGAGCATGAAAATTTTCATGTTTATTATACGATGATCCTCACTAATTTGTATGAAATGTTGAATTATTGAGCATACAAATTATGGTGTATGTAAACTACGTGTTAATATGATGGTCCGAACTAATTTGTATGAGTGGCCACTCTACTTGATATGGTCTTTCGTGACTAGCTTGTTGCTGCAGTGGTGCTGCTAAGGATACCGTATGATTTTGTCTCGAAACAATCATGCACGAATGCAAAATTCACGTTTATATGATGAACCTCTATAATTTACATGACCGCCAATATTGCATTTATCGTTAAATTCTATATTATGGACTCCCTTTGTTGCATGACTTACACATAAATTCTACACATTTATATGATTCTGCCGAGACCGAGTTTTATATATCGGTAGTTATATAAGCATTGGGTTTAATAGTTGTATGATGCATCATTTTGATTAGGTATATCTAGCTTGTTTTCACATTTTGTACGACGCACATCTCCACAATGCAATTTATTTTCTCGAGGATATAAACGTTGATCAAAACCCGTCTTTAGATGCAATCATTCTTGAAGTACTGCAGAATGCGGTGTCACCCCACATAATCATCCAAAGTTTAAGGTTGCAATCATACAAACATTTCTAGTTCTACCCTAAGCATCCATCATGTTTGTAGTAGGTGATTTACCCTTTGCTCCCCGAAGTCGCTATCATTTATGGATGCTTTTTTGTTCTTTGACCCCGGAGGCCTTCCTTGTCTTCTAGGTTTCATCATTTCTTTCATGTTTATTTCTCGACTACCAACGTTGTTCCCCATTGCATCGATTCCACCTTGTTCTTCGCTCCCGGTGGTCGTCCTCTCTTCTTTGTTCCTAGTTGATCCAACCTTTCTTTGTTGTGCGAGAGGAGAAGGCATGTGCGACTATCATGACCTGCTTGCAGCCCACATGTGCTGCACATCCTATTGTTCTTCTTTGGTCCTTTCGCCCCAAATTTTAGTCCTCGCTGCTCTTAAGGTTTTATTGTCTACCCCCTTTGCTTTTGCTTTTTCTAGAGGTTGTAGGCTCACTCCTTCGCCAACTAGCAAGGCACTCGTTATCAAATGATTTTATTAAACCACGCCATTACCAGATTTTATTAATACAATTGTGGACATATCATCATATATAGTGCATACAATGTATGACTAACGTTTATACGATCATCCTCACTAATTTGCATAACTAATGTTGAAATGTGGAATTATTGACCATGTAAATTATTGAGCATATCATCATATATAGTGCATACCTTGTTCAATGTCCCAGCTCGTAGTGATTTTCTTGTTGAGGTCTCTTCATTTGTACCATTCTCCTTTGCGATTATTTGTCCGCTCCTTCCCCGTGTATTAGTTACTATAAAATATTAACATACTTTCATAAAAAATTGATAAATGTTCGAAACAATTTTCATATATATCTTCTTCAATGTGCATACAAAGTTATTACCTCTTCATCTCTCTCACAAGGTGCATCAGTCTCAAGTTGTATTCCCTATAACTATATATTTTTAGACATTCAACAAAGCAAGTGTGTTGTAACACCCCAAAAATTCATACAAGAGTTATTGATCGTGCATTATAAAAGAGGTCAAAATGACTTTTTGAACAGTTTGTCGGATGGATGACCCGAGACCACCAATGCGTAGAGCCCGTCAAGACGATTCCATTTTTCCACCCACATGTTTGTTTTGGATGTCACATGAGTAACCTGCGAGAGAATGAAGTTTGGTTTAGAAAAAAAGAAACGTTCCTCACCCCTTATTGATTGTGACCCTTAATTGCTAGTAGAGGCCGGTTTTCCTTCCCTTTATCCCGTCACCAAGTCCTATGGTATTTTTTTCTACTGCGACTCTTTTCTCTTTTTCCCCAAGACTGTGACCTGCCCCCTGCCGGCCCTAGTGCCCCTTCTTCCCCTTGCCGATTTGCTGCTGCTACCGAGAAAACAAGTGGGCGAGAAAGAGGAAGAGAGGAGAAGGAAAGAAGAGGGCTGCACAAACCTTAGGATTTTTGTGGTGGATCAAGGTGAGACTATTTTGATCAAATCCCATATTTTTGGATGAGATTTAGCACTGGTAATTAGCCCCCTTCGGTTGGGTTAGTGAGGGATTAGAGATGGATCTCGTGGTTAGTCTCTCGCTGGTTGACAGATGCGGTAGTTTCTGTTCCGTCTCAAATATGACCATGTTAGAATCCGAATTATTTTTTCCTCCTAAGCAAGTTTTTGTTAATGACTCCAAGATCCTTCCACGGAGTCCTATATCATAATTTTTGGATCTATGGTTTAAGAGATATTGCAGTTCAAGGTTGGCTGTTTTAATCTGACAAATTTCTGAACAGCATTATATCTATTCAATTTTAACGAATCTTAAGGGTCCAATCAGTTCTCCAAATGAATACCAAAGTTTGAGGGATTTTATTAAGCTTTCCAGATTGGTAGAGATTATAATTTTTGGTTGGCTAGAACTCCAGATATAAAATTCTAAAGTGGACTGTCATTTTTGTTGCCAGATTCAAAACTCGAGGTTGATATAAAGATTAGTTGATCTTAATGATTTTTACTGCAATGAGAAGTATAACAAAATTTTTGGAATATATATTGTTAAATTCTCTGGTGAAGTTTCATAATTTTGGATAAGTGGTTTGGAACATATCAATGTTTTTAACATAGGTCGACAGAATTGAAGACGGATTCCTTAGTCCGAATGGAAGAGATGATTTGGACAGTTTTATTTGTGAATAAAAATTTGTTAACCAATGATACTTGTTCTCCTTTGTCTTAGTTTCTAAAAATGTATTTATTACTAGCAGTGCTTTTGTAGATTAAAAGATACAAAAAAGGGAAGTGATGCTGCTCTTGTAGGTTTATTGTAGTGTTGATGTTTGTGCCCTTTTGCCTTGTTTGAGGGTTTTGGGAGTAGGAGCGATGTGCTTATTGTTTGTATATGTTTGATTGAGTTGTATGTACTGAGTTCATGATGATAAACAGGTGGTTTTGCTCCGGACCATTCCTAGTGACCTTTGCTTCATCGCTTTGAGGCAAGTGAACGTAGCGGTGCTTTTGCTACAACTTTGACATGTTGTTTATTCTACCTACATTCTAATAAATTCGGAAACCTTACTAAGACAAATTCAGGTATGTTATTCATCAAATTATTTCTTTATTACTTGTCCCATAAAATAATTCTAATTGTTATTTTCCATCTTGAGGTAAATAGGTATGTTTATGTGGTTGTATGTGGCACATGTGGTAAGCATACTTGCGGTTGCACAATATCATTGCATCATATTGCATTGCACATCATTCGTGGATGTCGCCGCATATTTACCGTGATCGTACGGTACAACATCGTACGTTGCCCGAGGAGGGGTACGATGCAGCCTTCATACCTTGTTGGGTATGGAGGCAGTGGACATGACATTTGCATTGCATTTGCACTCATTGTGATTCTTTATATTTCGGATATGCATTGGTATGAATGTGGTTATGAGGACATGATTATCTGAAGTAAATTAAGTTGTTGCGGTTTATTATTTAGTTCATATGAGGATGACTTTCCTTTTATCATGTATTTATGTTTAAATTGATGCCTAATGAACTCGTGGTTTAAATAACTTGTCAAAGTAGTTTCCTTGCCGAGATTTATTATCACACCCCTTTATCCTTCCGGGTGCTTGAGTCGATGTCTTCTTGAAGGGATGGGAGTAGTTGCACATCTTCACGTCATGCCACTTTATTTGTTTTGTTGTTTTGAGCATAGAGTATACCTTGTGGTGATGTTTGTGTTACCTTCTTAATGAACGTGGTTGATTTTATTAGTGATTTATTTGTTAAGTTGCTCACTTAATGTCGGTGTGTGGTGTATCTTTATATATCAATTGTGTTGTTGCTTTCGTGTTTTTACTCGCTTTGGGGTCTTGCCGCCGAGTTGTTATGCTCCGGCATGAGGGAAGGTTGTTTAGTAACATCTTGGGCCTTTGCGGCGCCCGGGGTGTTACATGTGTTTAATGTAACTAAGTATTAGTCATACAAAACCGAAGAAAGGTCATATATAGTACTCACGTCGCTCATTTGCCCCATATAGTCGTATTCACTGGCCTCTCATCATCAACATCATCATCCGAATCATCATCTTGATCATCCTATTTGCAAATCACCAATAATACGCATATGTTTTAGTGGAGATCATACAAACAATATTACAACAACATATATACACTATACGTTTACCTCCACGTCGAAGTCACACAACTTTCACCCCCACCAATGTCCGGTTCGATAGTAGAGAGGTCAACAAGTTGGGTTAGTATTTCAATGGCTCTTTCAAAACCAGCTTTTGGACATACTTCCTTGTCTCACAATTGCCATTGACTTTGATAGTAGCATTTTTGTTTTATACGCCTTTGTTTCACCATCCTTGCCAACTAGTTTCGTATCGGTTCTATCAAATGGCAATTCTTGACATGCATTTTTTGTGTAACTTCTTAGGATGTATTTGCTTCGAATTTTTTCCAGGTCCACTTGCATGAGAACACGGCACAAGTGCGGGCAAAAAAGTCCCGTAACAACAACATTTACATACAAACTACATGAGCCATTCGTGGTCATACAAACCTATGAACAAGCTCACTTATATATAAACTTCATGTATCTATTATACGTAGCAGTGTATTGGTAAGAAACTAACAAGTTGGAGTGTTGACGGTTAATAGTTGTATCAAATTTCGTTTAGACTTGCAAGCGGACAAATCTCCGGCCGTAGTCAAGGGACCCTTCTTCCCTCGAGTGGTGAACCCAAGGTATCGAATCCGTGGAACAAATGTGTGACGCAAAATATGATCTAGTAATGCCAAGTAACTTCAATCTTCGATAGATAAAACCCTAATGCATCTAATCATAAGAATCAACATAAGAACAAATCTAATCTACTAAATACCGGGGGTAACAAAGATAGAGGGGGTAGATAAACCGATCTAGAGAGATTGAGTTGAGCCTTTTGTTGAAGTTCCAAGCGAAAGAAGAAGTAGCAAATCAAATCTCATTAGAAGCCTCTTTAAACCGTGGTTTCCCGTCCGACTCCGAAAACACCCACCTTTCGCAGTCCCCGTTCGTCACAACATACTCCTATTCATGCGGGTAGTCTAGGGCAAGTCCAAGGACAAGTCGAGTTCTTTCGGAAGATCGGCGTGCACCTCTAGCCACCGCGGCTACAAGAACACCCTATGTGATCTATCTCGGGAATAGATCTAAAATAAGCAAAGCCGATTGAAAACGAAGACTTCGGAGAAACACTTCGTCGCTAAGAATCGTATTTAACTTGATACATCAACTATTACAATTATATATGAACAAGATCACCACCGCGATCCTACCTTGATCTTGCTTCTAGCTCCGGAACTCCGACGTGGTCTTCCTTGCATGGTTCCCACGTCGGCTAGGGAAACCCTAGTCAACTAGCTCGACCCTCTCCTCTCCGGGATGGTGTCCCTCTCTTCTCTCGCTCCTCGGCGGCCGATGACGAATTTTTCGATGCGTGGCTCTCGACCCCGGGGCTATAAATAGCCCGAATGGTGGCTAGGTCAAACGGGGAGGTGTTGACGGTTAATAGTTGTATCAAAGTTCGTTTGTGACTTGCAAGCGGACAAGTCTCCCGTCGTAGTCAAGGGACCCTTCTTCCCTCGAGTGGTGAACCCAAGGTATCGAATCCGTGGAACAATGTGCAACGCAAGGATTCAATCTAGTAAAGCAAGGTAAGCTATCTTATGAAGGTAAGTTGCATCTAATCTACTAACTCATAAAGAAAACGAATCTAATCTAATCTACTAAAGAGGTAACAAGAGAAAGCAAGAGATAACCAATCTAGAGAATCTAGATCATGCTTATGTTGTAGCTCCAAACAAGATAGATGAAGATAGAAAAGCGAATCTCATTAAAAGCATCTTTAAATCGTGGCCTTCCCATCCGACTCCGAAAACATCCGCCTTTCGAGACCCCCGTTCGTCACAACGTATCCCTATTCATGTGGGGAGCTTAGGGCGAGTTCGATAGAACAAGTTGAAATCACTTGGCCGGTCCGTATGCACCTCTAGCCACCGCGGCTACAAGAGCACCCTATGTAATCTATCTTAAGTATAGATCGTAGAAGAAGCAAAACCAAGAAGAAAACAAAATCATCGAGAAGGCACTTGATCGCTAGAAATCGGATTCACTTACAAACTTCACCATGAATGATTACATGAACAAGATCACCACCGGGCCCTCCCTCGATCTTGATCCTCACTCCGAGCTCCGACGTGGTCTTCCATGCAAGGTTCCCACGTCGGCCGTGGAAACCCTAGACAACTAGCACGACCCTCATCTTCAAGTTGGTGTCCCTCAAGCTTCTCTCGCTCCTCGGCGGCGGAATACGAAATCTTCTCTCGCGTGGCTCTCGGTCGGGGGGCTATTTATAGCCCGAGAAGCAATTAGTTCAAAGGAGAGGCCGATTGGGCCCCAAATTGGGCTGGGCCGGCCGGCCCGGGCCGACCGGCCCGGGCCCACTCCGGCCCATCCCGCGGCCCTCGCTTCGCCGGTGTTGCTTCCCACGTCTTCTAGATGTTCTCCCCTTTTGCATGTGGGCCCTTGACGTCGGTTTCTCTCCGAATTGGACTCAACTCCTTGTCTTGCAAGATTCGAAGACTTTTCCGGTTCGGTCCTCGGAGTTTATCATCTTCTCGGGCTTGGTCCTTGGGCTCTTGGAGTCATGTTCACTTCATTGCTTGACTTGTATCGGGCTTCAAGATCTTGTCATGAGGTGCTTAATGAACATATCCCGAAGTCTTGCTTTCAACGTTAAAACCCCGCGTAAACACATAACTCCAAAACCGACATGCACAAGTGAACTTGTTATACCACGGGGGTTAGTACCAATGAATAAGATACAAAAGTTATGCCAACACCGAAGGTAAACTCATGGCTAGGTTGACGGATTTTCACCGTCAACATCTCCCCCATGCTTAAACCTTGCTCGTCCTCGAGTAAGCCTTCGATGGATATCATCGTTGCCAAACAATGTTTAAACCTTGCACTTGATCATACATGAAAAAAAAACATAATGCTCTCAAAAGTTTAATTCGTTAAAGTTCCATAAAGTACTAGCCTTCACCTCCACGGAGGGTAGATTCTTATTAAGCTTATCCCACAAGTATTAACATGCTCACAAAGTTTTAAATGGATCTCGAATTTTTGAAATGAAGAACGAGATAAGAAAAGCTAAAACCAAGTTCACAAATTTAAATCATCTCGTGTATTGCTCATAAACTCTCATCTCGCTTGTCTCTCAAGCCTATATATTCTACTCCTTTCCCTCTCATATATATGTGGTAGGCTTTATATGGAGCTTTGGGAAAGTTTAGTCCTAACAAGATTTTATAAATGAGGTGTTGTCAAAACAAGACAAGCTTCTCATGGTCTTACCGAGACTCGTCAAAAAGGTCATTGGAAAATAATGTTAAATCAAGGAGGGGAAAGAGAAAAATACACACACTTTAGATGAGTGGACATGTGCAAATGGCAAAGAGTGATCCCGAGGCACAAAGGAAGTCCTCATTATCGGATTGCACATGGTTGGAAAATGAGAATGGATCTTTTTAACTTGAAGCCTTGAATGCACTTTTAGAGAGCCGGGGAGTTCACTTTACACACATATATTTTTTTCTCTTTCTCATATTTCTCATTCTTTTCTTTCTTTCATTCATTCATTTATTTCTTGTCAAATATTCAGTCCATGACTTTCACAACGAAGTTTTGATTTTTTATACCTTGAAAGTCATGAATATCACTGGATTTTTTTTTACCCAACCCTATACATCTCTTTCATCATTTTTTTTAAAATACTCCCTTTTGAACTCTAAAACCGCACCGTACCTACCTCCTCCCCCATGCTTAGACGTTGCTCGTCCTCGAGCAAAGAGGCGAAAAATAAGGTAGGTACCGGAGATATTTTTCCTTGGAGAGATACTTGAAATCTTCAACGTTGGCACCGTCTTGCGATCTTCCTTGAATTGATGATCCATTCTCAACGATAGGTTGTGGTCAAGGAGGTAATCACAAAAAGATGATATTTGGTTTAAGGGTGGATATCCGGCGAAGTTTGTGAGATCTCCAATGCGGGGATACACAATGCACGGATAAAAGGCTAGCAAAAAGATAGATACGCAAAAACGGAATGACCAGCTTCTTAGTCTCGGGCCGAGAAATCATGGCCTGTAATAACTCACTCAAAAATAAATCTTGTACACTAAGGTTTATGCACTCAAATATATATAAGGCTTTGGATAGGTTGAGCAACACACAAGTGATATTTATGACAAGGTTAGCGATATTTTTGAACATAAAAGACATCTTTAATCTATTCATAACTTGAGAGCACATAAAACACTATGGGTCTTTATTTTAATCATAACCTCCGCTGAAGATTGAGCTAGCATTTAGATAATTTCAGATTTGTATTTTTAAGAGAGCACTAGTTCAAACATGCATAAACCAATTACAAAGATAAACAAAGCGGCAATTATAATCATATATCATCATGGCACAAACTTTGTAACTTTACCAATGGTAAAAACTTGGTGGTGACGTTATTCATGATGAAAATAAAAACTAAGATACACACTGAAAATTAAACTAAAAACTGAAAATTAAAGCAAAGCTGAAAATACTACGCAAACATAGGTGCATACAAGCTGAAAATTAAAGAAAAGGGGGTAAAGGAAAGATAACTAAAGCTCCTCCTTTCTCTAATCTTCCGCCGGTGGTTGATATTGAAAGTCTTGGTTGTTGTACCCTTACTTGTAATAGGAATGCACCACTCCTCCTATGAATTGTCTGACGGTGCTAGGTGAAGGTGTCCAAGCACATAAGCGACGTTTGCATTTCCTTCACCCATTTAGTTGGCATTGGTTTGGATGGCTGCAATAATTTGCATGTTCCTTGCAGCGTATCCTCCAATGGTGGCTCCATTTTGTTGTGGTTGAGGAAGGTGTGCAAATGGCTCCGCAAAGGCTACGTTGGGCACCGCAAAAATGGTGGGGGTATGGCTGCACCACTCCCCCATGCTTGCATTGGTACACCACCGTAGTAATTCGACGGCGCCGGGGTTTCTCCCAATGGTGGGACATAATTTTGTTGTGCACCTCCTTCTTGGGTCGTGGAAGATCCTTCTCCTATAATTCTTCTCCTTTATTTTTCTTCGCCGCACAAGAAGTCCTTTCTCTAACCAATCTTCTTCCTCTCAAGAAAAAGTTTGAATCCTCAATCCGAAAGAGGCAAATTCACCTAGGCCACTTGGAAGCCTCCTCTCTCATCTTTACTCTCATCTTTTCCTTTCTTCATATATTCCTAGGGAAGTCCGGGTAGGAGATGATTTGGGTTCCTTGCAATACCCGGTTTTAAAGAGATAGTCAACATGGAGAGGTAACAACCCGATCTCCCGAATCCGATGTTGCTCACAACACCACCGGTTGATCATAGGTGAGTAGGGTTGATTGGCTGCGAGTAAATCCAATTCAACTCCGTGTTGGTTATCTATGTCTCTCTTATTCTCCCCAAAAATCCACTTGCACAAAAGTGACACACTTGGATGATGGGGTTCGGATAGTATTTCTTCGTTGATGGTCTCTTCCCGTGATCATACTCCAAAAGCCTTCCCATGTGCCTTTATGCACATACTTGTTCCGGAGCTCCCCTTTTGAAAATAGGGGACACTCGCCCATGGGTCTACGATACTAGAACATGCAATCGTTTCGAACATGAAAACCAATCTAATCTATCGGGGATTGTGTTGAATGGATCCAAGGAAGCATTGAGGCCCTACTCCCTTTATGGCATGGTTGCTAGCCTTAAGCATTAAAGTATTTTCAGCACAAGATGATAGATAGATAATCCAACAAAGTGTGATTACATCTCAAGATCGATTGCAACCCATGGTTGAAAGGAGATTACCCCATCAAGGTGCTAGAAATAGCATCGTTGATCAAGGTTACCCTTCCGACGGTGTCTTCCTTCTTCTCCACTTGTGGGCTCCCTCCAACGGAATGAGAGACTCGAGACTCCTTCATCAAGGTTATGCGCCATGGTCATGAAAATTTCCTAGGCGAATTCCTTGTGGGTGTTTGCCGACACTCCGCTAGAGAATTGCACCGTGTCCCGTGTGAAACCCAATATGTGGAGAGCTTGGTCGATGTCGGCGTTCGCTACAAGCCTCTACTTAAGGCGAGCGAGCTTCTTCTCCTCCTCCGTCATGATGGCATACCCCTCGGAATACCGCGGAGCATATGGAGGTGGAGCGGATGATCGTGTCAAGTGGCGAGGTTGGACGAGCGGCTCCTCCATATGTTATTGAAGTTTGGTAAACCTCATAAACGAGTTTCGTGTAGCCCTCATGCCACCAAGGAAAAGAGTGCGATTCCTCCTTGGCGGTGCCGTGTCCTCCTCCATACCCCGAGGAAACTCGGAAACGAGTGCCTCCTCGAAAAGGTTGTCGATGATGGCTTAGACGACGATGATCCCTTCTACTTCGGTGCAAAGGCTTGTAGTTTTCTTCCATGATTGCAGCACTCTCCCTCACAAATAAATATCCGGGTTTTCACCCGGTAACAAGGTACACAGATATTATTTTGGAGTCCGGACTTTGAGTGGATTAAGGATGTGATTTGTTGCACGAAACAAACGCGGTGGATGGCTAAGTCTAAGGTGATTCCGGCCTACAAACTAGAGCACACGAACAAAGAGTTGGATGAAAGACTTACCTCTCTCCTCCTCTTGGCTCGGTTCTTCTCTAGTGCATGCATGTTGCTTCGTGATCGCGTACACCTTCCAAACGTTCCCGTCCACTCCTTCGCTTGCACTATTGCTCCTTCCACTTGATGTTTTCGCTTTGACTCACTTCCATACTCCCTTGCCTCACATGCATCCATGATATTCCTACAAAACAAAGCCTTGGCTGCCCCCCATGCTTGTACTTTCCATGTGGTTTAAATATGTTAGAGGGGCATCCCGTGATGTGTCATGGTGCATGCATGGTTAGGTTGACGGATTTTCACCGTCAACGGGAGGCTAACGGTGCCCCGGATCGGGCCGGGTCGGTCGGCTCCGGGCCCATCCGAGGCCCAATTGCTCGCCTCCTTCGCGTGGCGTCGATTCCCAAGTCTTCAAGATCCTTCCCCCTTCTACATGTAGGCCCTTGTCGTCAGTTTCTCTCCGAGTTGGACGTAGCTCCTTGTCCCGCAAGATTCGGCACTTTTCTGGGTAGGTCATCGGAGTTTGTCATCTTCTCGGGTTTGGTCCCTGGGCTTCTTGGAGTCAAGTTTGCTTCATTGCATGACATGTACGGGGCTTCAAGATCTTGTCACAAGGTGCTTGATGAACTTATCCCGGAAGTCTTGCTTTCTACGTCAAAACCCTGCATAAACACTAAACTCCAAAACCGACATGCACGAATGAACTTGTTATACCAAGGGGGTTAGTACCAATGGATAAAATATAAGACTTATGTCAACACCGAAGGTAAACTCATGGCTAGGTTGACGAAATTTCACCGTCAACGCCTCCCCCATGCTTAAACCTTGCTCGTCCTCGAGTAAGCCTTCGATGGATATCATCATTGCCCTTCATTGTTTAAACCTTGCACTTGATCATACATGAGAAAACATAATGCTCTCAAAATTTTAATTCGTTAAAGTTCCATAATGTACTAGCCTTCATCTCAACGGAGAGTAGATTCTAATTAAGCTTATCCCACAAGTACTAACATGCTCCAAAGTTTAAATAGATCTCGTAAATTTTGAAATAAAAACGGGATGAAAAAGAGCTAAACCAAGTTCACAAATTTACACCATCTTTCATATTGCTCATGAACTCTCATCTCACTTTGTCTCTCAAACCTATTTATTCTACTCCTTTCCCTCTCATAACATATATATGTGGTAGGCTTTATATGGAGCTTTGGGAAAGTTTAGTCCTACCAAGATATTATAAATGAGATGTTGTCAAAACATGACAAGCTTCTCATGGTCTTACCGAGACTCGTCAAAAAGGTCAATGGAAAATAATGTTATATCAAGGAGGGGAAAGTGAAAAATACACACACTTAAGATAGGTGGACATGTGCAAATGGCGAAGAGTGATCCCGAGGCACAAAGGAAGTCCTCGTTATCGGATTGCACATGGTTGGGAAATGAGTATGGATCTTTTAGTCTTGAAGCCTTGAAATTCCTAATGCACTTTAGAGAACCGAGGAGTTCACTTTATTTTATTTTTACACAACTCATATTTTTCTCTTTTTTCTCATATGTATATATATATTCTTTTTCTTTCTTTCCTCATTTTTTTCTTTTTTTTTCTTCCTCATAAGATTTTTTTTATTTGCTCCCCTTTGAACTCTAAAATTGCATTGTACCTACCTTCTCCCCCATGCTTAGACGTTGCTCGTCCTCGGGCAAAGAAGTGATAGAGATAAGGTAGGTACGGGAATACTTTTCCTTTTGGAGAGATACTTGAATTCTTCAATGTTGGCACCGTCTTGCAATCTTCCTTGAGTTGATGATCCATCCACAACAATAGGTTGTGGTCAAGGAGGTAATCACAAAAAATGATATTTGGTTTTAAGGGTGGATATCCGGCGAGATTTGTGAGATCTCCAATGTGGGGACACACAATGCACGGATAAGAGGCTAGCAATAAGATAGATACGCAAAAACAGAATGACCAACTTCTTAGTCTCGGGCCGAGAAATCATGGCCTGCAATAACTCACTCAAAAATAAATCTTGTACAATAAGGTTTATGCACTCAAATATATATAAGGCTTTGGATAGGTAGAGCAACACATAAGTGATATTCATGACAAGGTTAGCATTACTTTTGGAATAAAAACCATCTTTAATCTACCTAAAACTTGAGAGCACATAAAACACTATGGGTCTTTATTTTAATCACAACCTCTGCTAAAGATTAAGCTAGCATTTAGATAAATTCATATTTGTATTTTAAGAGAGCACTAGCTTAAACATGCATAAATCAAATACAAAGATAAACAAAGCGGCAATTATAATCATATATCACCATGACACAAATTTCATAAGTTTTCCAAAGGTATAACCAAGGTGGTGTCTTTATTAATGATGAAAACTAGTTGAAGTACATGCTGAAAATAAACTAACACACTTGCTGAAAATTAAATAAAAACTGAAAAATACTACTCAAACACAAGCAAACATAAGCTGAAAATTACGAGAAAAAGGTAAAAGAAAAGAAAACTAAAGCCCCCCTTCTTAATCCTCCGCCGGTGGTTAGTATTGATGATCTTGATAGTTGTACCCTTGCTCATAGTAGGTTTGGACATCCCCTCCAACGAATTGTAATGGCGGTACTAGGTGAAGATGCCCAATCTCATAGGCAATATTGCATTGCCTTCACCAAGTTGAGCTGCGTTGGTTTGGATGGCTGCGACGTTTTGCATGCTTCTCGCAGCATACCCTCCAATTATGGCCATGCTTTGTTGTGGTTGGGGGTATTGTGCGTAGGGCTCCGCAAAGGTTACGTTGGGCACCACATAATTTTGTGGGGGCATGGCTGGACCACTCCCCCATGCTTGCATTGTTGGCCCTCCGTAATAATTCGGCGGAGTAGGGATTCCTCCGAATGGTGGCACATAGTTTGGTTGTGCACCACCTGCTTGAGCGGAGGAAGATCCCTCCTCTACAATTCTTCCTCTTTTATTTTTCTTTGCCGGGACAAGGAGTCCCTCCTCGAACCAATCTTCCCTCCCTTGAATGAAAAGCCTAAGTCTTGGGTCCGGAACGGGTAGGTTCACCTTGGCCACATGAAAGCCTCCTCTCTCATCTCCACTAATATATTTTCCTTGCTTCAAATACTCAAATCTGAGAGGGGTTCCACGTAAAAGATGTTCGGGATTCCTTGTAATCGCCGGCCTTAAGGAGATGGCCAACATAGAAAGGTAGCACCCCGAACCATGAGGGGTCTATTTGTCGCTTGGCAATTAAAGCCGAGTAGAGACAATTAAACTCCGTGTCGGTCACCTTTGTCTCCCTCATCCTCCCCATAATCCTCTTGCACATCCAAGAGCGGAATACTTGGATAATGGGGTTGCGGATGGAATTGCGTTGTTGGTGGGCTTCTCCGGAGATTAAATTCCAAAATCCATCCAACATGCCATCCGACACGTCAACTTTCTCCGGAGCTCCCTTTTGGAACCCAAGTAGCTCCCTAATACACTCGTAGGAAAACACTTGTTGGATTCCCTCCAAATGGAATGATAAATTTTGCACTCCCTCATCAAGGATAGGCACCATAGTCATCAAGATTTCCAAGGCAAACTCCTTGTGGGTGTCCGCCGACACGGTTGGAGAATTGCACCCATCCAAGGTGCCCCAACATATAATATATGTCCGTGCCGAAACCCAATGCGTTGAGAGCTTGATCGTCGAAAGCCACAAGCCTCTTCTCAAGGCGAGAGAGTTTCTTCTCCTCCACCTCCGACAATATGATGAAGCCATATGTGGAGTACCGCGGAGTGTATGGAGGCGGCGCGGATGAACGGGTCGATCGTCGTAGTGGGACGGACGGCTCCTCCGCACGCCCTTGAGGTTCGGTAAACCTCATGGACATGCTCCTTGTTGCTCTCATGCCACCGAGGAGGAGAGTGTCGTTCCTCCTTGGCGGTGTCGTGTCCTCCTCCATGCTCGAGGAGACTCGGAACCGAGTGCCTCCTCGAAGACGTCGTCGAAGATGGCTTGGACGACGATGACCCCTTCTTCTTGGTGAAGAGACTTGTGGTTTTCTTCCACATGATTGCAGCACTCTTCTCTCCACTAAAATTCCGGGTTGCAACCGGTAACTAAGCACTTAAAAACGTACTTCGGAATGTGGACTTTGAGTGGATTAAGGGTGTCAATTGTTTAAGCTATCAAGCTTGGGAAGGTTGGCTATGTCTACGGTGGTTCGGGGCACGAAAACGAGAGCACACAAATAGAGGAAGGAGAGGGATGCTTGCTGCAGAAGATGGGAGCCGGGGGCTCCTTTTATAGGGGAGGCCGGCCGGCCGGGGCCGACCGGCCCGGGTAGCCGCGTGCTCCTCCCGGCTCGATTTTATTCCAACACGATCATTTCTCCTCCATGACTCATTGCATGTGTGCTCCACGAGTTGCACCGCCCAAACACTCTCGTCCACTCCTTTTCTTGCATTATTGGTCCTTCCACTTGATGCTTCATGCTTTGAGTCATGCCCGTGCTCCCTTGCTCCACTTGCTTCACTTGTCACCATGAATTTTCTGCAAAGTTATGCTTGTTGCCCACCCATGCTTGTCCTTTGCATGTGGTCTTGATGAAAGTTGTTGAAAGGGCATCCAATGGTGCATGCATGATTAACTTTAACTAGATTGCCTCCCTTTAAGTATGTTTAAGGCTAAGCACTCCTCTAATTTCGAAAATTAAAAATATTTTTAGAGCTATGGAAAAGCTCAAGCATAAATTTAGAGAAGTTTTTAAACCAAAAAACAAATGCAAGTCAAAAATATTTTCCGACTACATTGATATCGGTCTCACCCGTATAGTTTGCCTTCATTGGTTGAGAGCAAACTTTTCCCGCTTTATCATGGGGGCATGTTTAGGTTCCAATTTTGGCTAAATGAGAGAGATTTTGAATGAAATAAAATTAAATGAGGCTTAGAAAAATTCTGATATTAGAGAAAGCAAGGATATAAATTTTTAAACCAACCAAAAGTTTAGTTTCTAGGTTCACGCGAGTCTTACCACGTGCTGAAATTTAATTGACACCTAGGTACAAATCGTGGCTCTACTCATGTGCTTTTAGCATGAAAATCAAGTCAACCACAACATCATAATGAATATGAATGGTTGAGTTAGGTTCTGAATTTATTTGGTTGTGGTTTCTCAAAAAGAAGCAAACAAACACATAGGAGGGTTCATGTAAAGGGTTTATGATCAAACAAAATATTCAACCAAGAATTATGTCTCTAAAATTGTTCAACCACTTCAAAGTCTAATGTCTTTGCGTAGTAAAATTTAAAACTGAATTGAAAACTTGAAAAACTTGGGATCGGGTTGTCCTCCCGGTAGCTTATTCTTGACTCGATGAAACGGGTTGCCTCCCCGCCTAGCGCTTCGTTTATAGTCTATGGCTAGACTTCTTCACTTGATTACTTCGGATCAACGCTCTTTGCGGGTGTTGCAATCTTGGGTACCCACTTCCGCACCATCTTGGGCACGGGCTTGTATTTCGGCTTAATCATTTTTTTGGTCTTCACGGGCGGCTTTTCTTCCTTTGTCTTGACGGATGCAACATATTCCTTGACTTTCTTCACGTCATTCTTCTTCAGTTCTTTCTTCTTCTTCAGCCCTTCCTTCTTCCTTGGTTCTTCCTTAACAATGCGACGATGAGGTGGAACATTTTTAACTTCAATCATATTGCATACCTCGAGGCGTGGTCGAAACCTGAAGGAACTCCTTTCTCTGTTAATGTCGAACATGATCTCCCCCTTGCCAACATCAATAGTAGCTCCCACGGTCTTGAGGAAAGGCCTCCCAAGGATGAGCGGTGGCTTCTCCCTCTCTCCCATCTCGAGCATCATGAAGTCGACGGGGATGAAGTGGTGTCCGACCTTCACGGGCACATCTTTGGCGATGCCCAAGGGATAGCAAATGGAGTTGTCACCCAACTCCAAGCACATACCCGTAGGCTCCAACGGTAGGCGTAGCTTCTCGAACACATCTCTTGGCATGACGCTCACACTTTCTCCAAGGTCGCATAACGCCTTCTCGAACTTGAATGAACCAATGGAACTTGGAATTGTCGGGCATCCGGGGTCCTTTTGCTTCTCTAGCCCATTAGCAATAGCGGCACTACATTTCTCGGACATCTTGACATGATCTACCCCGAGTGTTGCTATCTCATATTTATTTGCAAGTATGTCTTTGAAGTAACGAGAATATGTAGGTACTTGAAGGGCATCCAATAGCAGCATGTTGATGCTAAGTCTACGCACAACCTCCACAAACTTCTCAAAGTGATTATCAAGTTTACCACGGAAGTAGCGTGGCTTGAGTTGTGGTATCTTCGTGTCTTCTCCGGCATCTCAAACTCGGGCTCTTCGGTGACGATCCCCGTAACTTCCTCCTTAGCAAATTCCTTTGTCCCAACGGATGGTTTAAGCTTCCTTGCTCCCACGGAACATTCGGATCTTCGGTCTCCTTTCCCGAACGTGTTTGAATAGCCTTCGCCGATTCGAGACTTTTAGGTTGTCCCGAAGCTTCCCTTCATCATTTGTGAGGCGCCCCGCGAGTTGTCCAACTTGCGTCTCGAGCATCTTCATCATGTTGAGCACTTGATGATTGGAGCTTCCGACCTCCGTCACTTTACTATCGATGTTCTCCACCACCTTGTCTATGGCCTTGAACTTGGTGATGGTGTCCTTGTTGATCTTAGATTGCTCGTCCATGAAGTCCTTCAATTGTATACGAAGCGGAACCGAATTCGGAATGGACGAGCTTGCATTAAATTGAGGTCTACCTTGCTCGTAGCGGAAGTTCGGCAATTCTCCCTTCCTCATGTAGTCGAGCACCTTGGCTTCCTCCGGACAATCTTTGTGGACATGGCCATACTCTCCGCATTCTTCGCATGTGGATCTTGCTTCGGCAGCCTTCAAATCTTGAGTCTCTTTCTTTTCTATCTCGATCTTCTCAAACCTCCTCATGAGTGAATCGATCTTGCCTTCAAGCATGTTCTCCTTCTCCACTTGCAAGACTCCTTTGACGTTCCCCGTGGGTTGAACCGGAAGTAGGCGTCCGGATGACGCCCATGGGTCATTATCCGCGACCTTCTTGAATAGAGTGAAAGCTTCGGTCGGCGTAAGCTCGATGATAGATCCTCCCGCTGGTGCATCAATGATCGTCCTTGACACCATGGTGAGTCCTTGATAGAACTTTTGCATGAGGTCTTCCTTCGGGAACTTGTGATGTGGAACCGCCCGAGTGTACTCATTGAAGCGCTCGAATGCCTCCGAGATAGTTTCCGTAGGGTATTGAGCAAAAGTGGCAATCTTATTACGCAAGCTTTGAGTTTTACCCGGCCGAGTAGTATTCCTTCATGAAAGCCTTCATCAACGTGTTCCAATTTTGCATCGCCTCCGCCGGTTGAGAGTGGAACCATTGCAAAGCCTTCCCGAGTAGTGAGAACGGAAAAAGCCTTGCCCTCATTTGGTCTTGAGTCACCCCATCCATGTTGAAAGTCCGACATAGTTGAATGAATGCTTGGCGGTGAAGGTTCGGATCCTCTTTGCCGGTGAAGGGTGAATGTTGCACCATGCGGATTGTTGAGGTCTTGATCTCGAATGGCCTTCTCGATGTCCTCAAGGTTCAAGATTGGTAGGTCAATGATGTCGGGGGTGCATAGCTCCTCGATCTTGCATTCTTGCGGCGGTTGTTCACCCATTGGTGGAAGTTGATTCTCCCGAGGACTTTGAGGTGGTGGATTCTTCGAAGATTCCTTCGATCCTTTGTCTTCCGACTTCGAATCTACAAAATCTAGCTTTTCGGCTTGATGTGCTTCGCGTCTCCTTAGCCTCGTAAAGTTTTTTCCGGATCATCCACAAAATTATTGGGTTTGTTGGAGAGGTAGCCGTCCATCTCCTGTTAGGGTTAGCGATAAACAAAATATGCAAAAAGAAAAGTAAAAACAAATCTAAGAAAATTAGGATTAGACAAACTAGATTAGATTGATTTTGAGGATGATCAAAAGTTAGTAGATGCAAAAAGAAAAACTAAAAGAAAACTCGAAAATCACAAAAGAGCAATAGAAGATCAAATCTTGATCGCTTGCTCCCCGGCAACGACGCCGAAAAAGGGGCTTGTTGACGGTTAATAGTTGTATCAAAGTTCGTTTAGACTTGCAAGCGGACAAATCTCCCATCATAGTCAAGGGACCCTTCTTCCCTCAAGTGGTGAACCCAAGTTATCGAATCCGTGGAACAAATGTGTGACGCAAAAGATGATCTAGTAATGCCAAGTAACTTCAATCTTCGATAGATAAAACCCTAATGCATCTAAAAATAAGAATCAACATAAGAACGAATCTAATCGCTAAAGACCGGAGGTAACAAAGATAGAGGGGGTAGATAAACCGATCTAGAGAGATCGGGTTGAGCCTTTTGTTGAAGTTCCAAGCAAAAGAAGAAGTAGCAAATCAAATCTCATTAGAAGCCTCTTTAAACCGTGGTTTCCCGTCCGACTCGAAAACGCCCGCCTTTCGCAGCCCCCCGTTCGTCACAACGTACTCCTATTCATGCGGGTAGTCTAGGGTGAGTCCAAGGACAAGTCGAGTTCATTCAAAAGATCGGGTGTGCACCTCTAGCCACCGCGGCTACAAGAACACCCTATGTCATCTATCTCAAAAATAGATCTAAAATAAGCACGGCCGATTGAAAACGAAGACTTCGGAGAAACACTTAGTCACTAAGAATTGGATTCAACTTGATACATCAACTAGTACAATGATATATGAACAAGATTGTAACATCCTTAGAATTGGTATGAATTCAAATTGTGGAATTTCAAAAAACTCGAATTGAAATTGAGTGCTCATAAAACAAATAAGAGTGTCTTCTTGTTTCTTTCCCCAATTCCTAGATTTAATTTTGGCACCAACAGTAATTTTAGGACTTATAATCTGCTAGTGTGAGAAGTTGGATCTTCCTTTGGATTTTATTTGGGTTTTTTTTTGAGTGGATTCAAATTTGAATTTGATTTTGAATTCAAATTTGAATCAAGTAAATAACCCAAAGGAAATAGGGGAGCATCACTATGCTAAATGGGCCACCAACCAACCATTCTACCCGGCGCCGCTTTGAGCCCGCCCGCGGCCCGCCTAACCCCGCCGCAGCCTCCACCTACGCGCGCGCGCCGCCCGGCCGGCCGGCAAGCGGCCCCGCTCACCGCGTCACCCGCCCCGCGATGACGTCGCCGCGTCATCCCCTACCTTTGAACTTTGGCCGACGACCAAAGCCAAAGGCGGGCGCGCCGGCCGCGGGCCTCGCCGTCGCGGCGTGCCGCGCGCCCCCGCGCGCATCCGAGCCGTCCGCGTGTCCCAGGACGCGCCGCCCTATATAAGAGACGCCGCCGAGCCCCGGGAGGATCCCAACCCTAGCCGCCTCGGGGAGTTGCTCCCCTACCACGTGCGCTGACCCGCCGGAGGAGAAGGGGGGTGAAGGGGAGGAGAAGAAGAAGAGGAGCCGCCCGTGGGAGGAGCCGTCCGCTGCGAAGCCCAGAGCCGCCCGTGGGAGGAACCGGACCCGCCGTCGACGAGAACGCCTACTTCCCCTACTTCCTCTGCTCCCTCGACGCCGCGCCGCCGCCCTCGTCTTCTTCCCCGCCGACAAGCCGCACTGCCTCACTTCACCGACGCGCTTCACTTCGGCCAGTGGCCACAGAGGTGAGGACGCCCGTTTTCCCCACTTGTGGACGCCACGGCCATCGAGCCGAGGCAGAACGCGCCGTTGCTCCGCGCCGCCGCGCCGCCGCTGGTGATGCCGGCCTTCGTGCCGGGGCCGGGATGCGTTTCTTGCGGGTGCCGCCGCCTACATCGACGCGCGCTCGCTCGCCGGCGTAGTCCTCTTGGTCGTTGTAGTGTGCCGCACCTTTCCGGAGAGAACGCGCCGCCGCGCCGTGATCGTGTTCGCGATCGCGTTCGCGTTCGCGCGCGAGGCCGCGCGGTCCGAACCCCCGCGCCGGTGTGCACCCGCGCGCGCGCACGCTAGAGCGGGGACAAGGCCGGCCTTTGGTCCTTTTTGCGCCCGCGCCGTTCCACACCGCCGCGTCTAGGATGGTCGCGCCGCCATGGCCTCGCCGTGGCCCCGTAGGGCACGCGCGCAGCCGCCAAGAAAAGGGGACGCCACGTCCTTGGTCACCCCGAGCACACCGCCGTAACCCCCATCGTGTTTGCGCCGGCCGACCGCGGGCGCCGTGCTCGCCACCGCCCATGGCGACGAGCCGAGGCTCCGTCGTGAACCCCGCCGCGACGCCCCCGTCGCGACCAAACCCTACTCCCCCCCCGCAAGAGAAACCCGGCGCACGCGCACACCCCCGCGCACGCCGTCACTCTTGCGCTCCCCGCGCCCCGCGCGGGTTGGGTCACCGACGACCGCCGCCGCGCCGACGCCGCCGTGCCCACGCCGGCGATGGCCTCTCGCGACGGTCACCACCCCGGTCTTGCGCCCCTTTCGAGCCGAGCGACCGGGGAGTCCCTTGTGGTCCCCCGTGTTGGCCGGGCCGCCCGGGCGCCGTGGGACTCGCCGCCGGCGAGGTCCTCCCCGCGCCGCCGCATCCCTCTCTTGGGCATTTCATCGAGCACCTAAGGTCGCCGTGGCTTTTCAAACTTGTATTGTGCACCGGAGACCACATGCCGCGTGGCCACAACCTATCCGCCGGGATCCGCCGCGGCTAGGCCGATCCCGTCGCGGCCACACGCCGGCCCTCACCGCCCCGAGCCGCACATTTCCCTCACGGGATCGCATGCGGCGCCCAATGGCGGGCCGGCCACGCACGGGCCGCCGGAGGGCCGACCGCATCGGATCCGGTCCGGGGGGATCCGGTGTGGCTGATCCGTTTTTAAGGGTTTTAACATATTTTTAATTCCGTAAAACCTATTTTCTCTTCGAAAAACCCTAGTAAATCCATTTTAACTCCAAAAATTGTAAAACCTTTTCCGTAAAATTTCTAAAATCTTAAACTCCGGTTGGGTTGGTGTTTGCTCTCTTTTGGCTCTTAATTGCTCTTCTTTGGATTTAAATTGCAATAGGACCGCTATTTATTTTTCCTTTCGCGTTATTAGGAGCACCGGAGCCGGGAGCCGATCCCGAGTACGACTACGCCGACGACTTCACCGTGGAGGACTACCCGAGCCCAGGTTCACGCCCGACTGATTCTGAAATACCCATTAGGCATTGCTGAGTAGTATTGCTAGTGCTTTACTTTATATATGCATGTTGATAAACCTTGCACTGCCTCTTTGTTTACCCTGTCCTTGATTGTCCTACCACTACTATATATGTTTATGTGAGCGTTTATATACGTCGAGCTTCGCGATGCATGTGTTGGGATGGGAATAGTGGTTCTTGGCGTGTGTAAGGTAAAAACCGGCAGGAGAAGGCGTTTTGGGTACTTTGGCGGGGGTGAGCTCGAAACAACCGATCTGGGATCGGGGATAGGGGTGCACTCCTCAGTGCATCCCTCCTGTTACGGTTTTTCAGAGCCTAGGTGTTGGGGTTTTACGTGCGCTTGGAGGACATGAGCTCGCCCCGTCCGAAACCGAGTGGATCAACTTGTTTATAGGACATCGTACACACCACCCCGCCGAGAGTGGGGATAGGGCCGAGTTGAGCTCGGCAAGTGCGGAACCATACCGCCTAGGAAGGATAGAGGGTATCCGTGGGGGAGCGGTGGAGGTGAGACCACCCTCTCGGAGCGTCTCCCCGTGTGGCCACACGGGAGCATTTCACGCTCCGTGTCGTCTTCTTCACCGCGGAGAGGACCGCTTTGAGGGCCGGATGCGGGGGTGGGTTCGTAACTACCGAGAGTTCGCCGGTAGGATGGGCTCGGTCGGCCGTACACCGACGGTACCATTCCGAGATGGGTACGGGTGTACACGCTCGCGCAGTTGTTCGATCTATAGCTATAGTCGCGTCCTCGGTTATGGACACCGCCAGAAGGCTTACTTGATCCTCATGTTTGGGATTTCTACCTTCCCCCTATCGGTGAGTGTGTGGTGAGCCGTGGTTGCAGCCGGCTAGAGGAGAGAGGCTCCATCTACCTCGTCGATCCGGTTGTAATCATTGAGGTGCGAGGAGAGGAAGTTCTCGCATCGACCCTAGCCAGGAGTAGGAGGTGGAGACGGGTCTCCTGGGTAACCAGGTGATTCTAAGTTGTGTTGAGAGATTTGGGTTTTGGGATTATTGATGGAGATACCTTGTTTATACTCTCGTCGTCGCTCGTCAGAAACCAAAGCCGCTTCCTTGTCTACTTTCTTTTCCCTTTAGATGTTAGGCCACTTAAAGCCGCATACGATTGGTGACGTGGACCTATCCCACTCCTTGGGGATAGACTTTGGGTGTGCGGGGTACGAGTCCGAGTTCGACCGCAATGCCGACGGATGGTACGACCGAGGGATACGTCGCTTCGCTCGAGTTTGCCCGTGGCGGAAAGAATAAAGATGGAGACCGTTTCCGAGAGGATAGCTACCGTTGCGTAGAATTTTCACTCCGATTCGCCCAAGAGGCTTGTATTGATGTACTCCATAATGGACGTGTAATAAATTCATGTACTATTAACTTTAAGTGATGCGATGTATGACTTTGTGTATCTATATGTGAGACGTTCGTACGCGATAGTCAATGATCCAGGGACTATCGCGATGGTACGAGGATTCGGATTTTCTATGAAAATCCGGGGTTTTGTGTGGTATCAAAGCCGAGTTGACCGTAGCACGTATCCCTAGGAAAGGTCGATAGAGATAGGACTCTATACGCTCTACCTTTATAGTTACACCCTTGAGCTATGTTATAAAACTCGTTCCCTCTTTGAAAACTTCTTACTCACCCGTGCCGATAGAAATTTCTTGCGTTTCACAGAGATGGAGCACCAAGTCGCGGAGATCACCCCCGAGACGTGCGGGGCGATCTCGCCACCGGATGGAGAGGGTCCTTCTCGGGCTTGGAGTCCCTCCGACCTACGTCACGTACCGCGCCGAGTACGTACCCGCCGTGATCGGGCGGATGGTGCTCGCACGGTCGCTGTGCTCCCTCACCCGAGTCTCCCCGGGTTCAAGGGAGAGGCTCTGCGCGCCGCCGCACTCACCGTCGCGACCGCGCCGGACATCGCCCGCCGCCGGGGCCCCGGGCTCGCCTTCTCGCGCGACCGCGCCTCCTTCGAGACCGGGACTCTTCGGCTGCTACCCCGGGACTACTGGCGCCTCGCACCGCTCGTGGACGGAGTTCCTTCGTACGAGGGGATCCAGGACGACGTCGACGCTGCTCCCTTCCGCGAGTCCGACAAGACCCTGGTGGAGACCGCCAGCTACTTGGTCGACCTCGACAAGTACGCACGCCGACTGGAGGACGAGTCACGTACCCTCTACGGCCAGGTCAGGGACGCCACCATCGACGCCCTCCAGTACCAGCCCCGCTGTGCCGAGCTGGAGAGAGAGAACACCGCTCTACGCCACCGTGTTCGCCAGCTCGAGCTGAGCCTCGACCGCGCGACCACTGTCCTGCTGCAGTCTGAGAGGGAGAGGGTGGACACCCGGGAGGAGATGCTGCACGCCAAGGAGGACTGCGCAGGGCCGACGGGCCGAGTCGAACAGGGTTGAAGGACAAGCTCGAGCGCAAGGACGACCCCGCTCACGGTACGCGCTCACCGCTCGGGTGTGAGCGGCTCAAGGTGGAGAAGCTGGAGAAGAGCCGAGCAGACAACGTCGCCAACATCGCGTGGCTCACGCGCACGGCCGTCTACCTGAGAGACAAGGCCGAGAGACTGAGGAGGACTTGGGAGGACGCCGACTCGCTTCGCGTGGACGAGCTCTTCGAGCTCAACGGAGAGCTACCCCCCGAGTCTCAGCGTGAGATCCGCACCGACACCTTCGAGCCGCACCCGCCACGCCTCAAGCTTCCACCCGTGCCCGATGGCTCGTCCGCCGACCCCCGTCGAGACCGAGGAGGTTCGAGAGGCTCACGCCTTGGTGTCCCGGATCTTTCCGCCGGACTACCCCACCGGGGACCGCTACCCCGTCACGTATCAGAGGGCACGCGCTGAGTAGTGAGCTGAGCGGGAGGCATGACCTAGAGTAGTGTTTTATGCTAGTAGTTTCCATGAGTTGTTCCATGCAGCCGCGAGCATGTTCCGGTGCATGATGAGAGTCATGCCGCACCATGTAGACACTACCCCCTTTTGAGTTTGTATCGATGTATTAGACCGTTGACTTGTAGCTGCTACCCCAAGGTCTGAGTCAGCCTCAGGGGAGCAAGTGTATTATTCATGTTTGATGTGTGCTTGGATCTTAATGGTGTTATTTGTGTCTTAATGCTTCTTCCACTTGAGTGTAGGTTATAATTAGAACTATTTTCTTGATTGCTAAAGACTCATGTGTGAGTTGGTGAGTGACGTGTGTAAACTTCTCCCTTTTTCCTTATGTTTACAGAAAGATGTCGATCCGCCGCTCCAACCGGCTGATAGCCCGCCTCGAGGAGGCGCCCGCCGAGGAAGAAGCCCAGCAGGGGCGTGGACGCGGGCGTGGCCGTGGACGTCCACCCCTGCGTGGAGGAGCTTTGGGAGCTATGGCACGAGGTGGCGGAGCACCGCCACCACCGCCCGAGAACCCAGAGGCCGAGGTTGAGCAAGGAGCGGCCGAGCAAGGCCAGCCTGAGCCGGATCAGCCACCACCGCCCCCACCTAACTTGGTGGAAGTGATGGCGCTCCAGACTCAGCTGATGCAGAGGATGGCGGAAGCCATGGAGCACCGTGGCAACGGTGGGAACCGCGTCGCTCCGCAGACGAGGACCTCACGAGGAAGATCGAGAGGTTCATCCGCCCGAAGGCTCCCACCTTCGCCTACTCGGATGACTCGCTCGAGGCCGACGACCGGGCCGAGGGTGATCGAGACCAAGCTCGACCTCACCGCCTCGCTCCGACGAGGAGTGCGTCGCGATCGCCGCGCACCCGCCCGGAGGGTCCTCGCCAAGGCATGGTGGGACAACTACACCGCCACCCACCCGAACCCGGCCTTTCATCACTGGCCGGAGTTCCGCGAGGCGTTCCGCGAGCGCACCTCCCCGATGAGCCGCCGGTCCGGAGAAGGCACGGGAGTTCCGCACCATGACTCGGGGTGCGATGAGGGTCGAGGAGTACAAGCGTCACTTCATGAAGATGATGCGGTACGCCCCCGACGACACCAACACCGACCGAAGAAGCAGCCCGGTTCCCCGCGAGGCCTCCACCACGGCCTTCGCCGGTGCGCCGAAGGCAAGTGAGCACAAGTCCCTTCGTCATCTCGTCAACCGCGTCATCGCGGTCGAGGATGAGAGGAGGGGCCACGAGGAACGCATGAGGGGCAAGAAGAGGATGGGAGATCGGGACCGCCCCGACCGATCCTTCCGTAAGCCGAGGAGCGGACGGAGCAACATGCCGAGGGGGAAGCTACCGCCCGGGGCACAACCCCACCGGGCGTGGCTTCGGAGGAAGTGGACGTAGCCCGTTCCCCGCAGGGAGGAACCCCGGCTACCCCCGGCCAGACCGGAGGCTACACTCGTGCTCCACCGAGCACCGCGAGACCCGCCGGGCAGAAGCTTCACCGTCACCTGCTTCGCGTGTGGCAAGCCAGGCCACAAGTCCTTCGAGTGCCCCGACAAGAAGAGCGCCGCCACCCCCGCGAGGGCACCCGCTCCAGAGGCCGACCTCCTCGGCCGCGCCACCCCCGCCGCCGGCCGTGGGATGCTGAACCACCTCACTGAGAAGGAGGCTGCCGACGCCCCCGACGTCGTGATCGGTAAGTTTTTGGTTTGTGGTACTTCTGCTCTGGTTCTCTTCGACACCGGTGCAACCGGGTCCTATATCACCTCTCGGTTCGTGAATAAACTTTCCCTCCCTACAACCACCCGAACGATGCCCATTATCACGAGCTCTCCGCTCGGGGATATCCGATGCACCCTGCTGTGCAAAGGAGTGGAAGTGGTCATCCAAGATCACACATTCTATGGGGATCTGACCGTGCTGCCTTCCCACGGTATCGACGTGATACTGGGAATGGATTGGATCACTGCCCACAAAGGTGTCATCTCCACTTCGCCGAGACTTGTGACTCTAGTGCACCCTGACGGGGCGAGGGTTACCTTCGAGCCGAAGTCTTGAGACATACCGGCGGTGTACGGCCTTCACACGAAGGCCATATCGGACGTGTCGGTAGTTTGTGAGTATGAGGATGTGTTCCTAGAGGAGTTGCCGGGTTGCCTCCCGATCGTGATGTGGAGTTCGTGATTAACTTGGTGCGGGGACGGTGCCGATAGCCCGCAGTCCGTACCGTATGGCGAGAGGTTGAGCTGAAAGCTCGTTAAAGGCGTAGCTGGACTCACTACTCGAAAAAGGGTTCATTCGACCAAGTGCTTCACCATGGGGTTCACCGGCACTATTCGTTCCGAAGAAGGATGGAACTCAACGCCTGTGCGTCGACTACCGCGCCCTGAACGCGGTGACCATCAAGAACAAGTACCCCCTGCCCAGGATCGATGATCCGATGGATCGCCTAAGGCAAGCCAAGTACTTCAAAGAAGATTGACCTCCGGTCGAGTTATCACCGGATGAAGATTCGCCCGGAGGACATCCATAAGACAAAGATTCGTAACCTGGTATGGGCGATACGAGTACACAGCCGTGTCGTTTGTCCCGACCAATGCCCCCAGGCATACTTCATGAACATGATGAACAAGGTCTTCATGGCCGAGTTGGACAAGTGTGTCGTCGTCTTCATCGACGATATACTAGTCTACTCCCGTACGACGGAAGAGCACGAGGAGCACCCGAGGATCGTGTTGGGGGAAGCTCGGGCAACATCGCTTGTACGCCAAGTTCGGCAAGTGCGAGTTCGGGATGGAGGAAGTCGCGTTTCGGGTCATGTGTTGTCGGCTAAAGGAGTTGCCGTAGATCCGAGCAAGATTGAGGCGGTGTCCAAGTGGCGGGCCACCGAAGTCCGTGACGTAGATCCGCAGCTTTCTCGGTTTGGCCGGATACTACCGCCGCTCATCGAGAACTTCTCGAAGATCGCCAAGCCCATGACAGAACCGTTGAAGAGCAACACGCCGTATGTGTGGTCGGACAAGTGTGAGGCCGCCTTCCAGAGCTCAAGACTCATCTCACCACTACGCCGGCCCCGACCCTACCCGATGCGAGCAAGGACTTCGTGGTGTATCGTGACGCGTCGAGGCAAGGACTCGGCCGCGTGTTGATGCAAGGAGGAAAAGTGGTGGCCTACGCCTCACGACGGCCTAAGGAAGCATGAGGAGAACTACCCTACACATGACCTCGAACTAGCCGCTGTCATTCACGCCTTGAAGATATGGAGGCACTATCTCGATGGGGAATAAGTGCGACATCTATACTGATCACAAGAGTCTGAAGTATATCTTCACCCAGTCGGAGTTGAACCTGAGGCAAAGGAGATGGCTAGAGCTGATCAAGGACTACGACCTGAACATTCACTACCACCCTGGTAAGGCTAACGTCGTAGCCGACGCTCTGAGCCGCAAGCACTACTGCAACAACCTGATGGTGCGAGAGGAACAACCAGCCTTGCATGAAGAGCTAGAGAAGCTGAGTTTGGAAATAGTGGAAGAGGGGCAGTTGAACCAGTTGCGGGTGAAATACACACTCGAAGACCAGATCCGACGAGCTCAGAAGGAGTGCCCAGAGATTCAAGAGGTAAAACGCTTGATGGAGAGTGGCAAAGCAGCTGATTATCGCCTCGATGAACAGGGTACACTGTGGCTGAAGGACCGCATCTGCGTGCCTCAGGACAAGGAAATTCGGGACTCGATCCTTAAAGAGGCCCATGACTCTCGATACTCGATCCACCCCCGGCCGTACCAAGATGTACAAAGACCCGAAGGTACGATTTCGGTGGGAAAAGATGAGGGAAGATATTGCGAGTACGTTGCTCGATGTGACACGTGTCGGCCGAGTGAAGGCCGAACACCGGAGGCCTCGCCGGATCGCTACAACCACTCGAGATACCCACGTGGAAATGGGACGACATCGGTATGGACTTCATTGTGGGGTTGCCACGCACACGTAAAGGGCATGACTCCATATGGGTAATTGTTGATCGGCTAACCAAGGTGGCACGCTTCTTACCCGTTAGGACGGACTACCGCGTGAGGCGACTTGCGTAACCGTATGTGGACAATATCCTAAAGCTTCATGGGGCTCCGAGGAGCATTGTGTCGACAGAGGGCCACGGCTCACCGCTCGGCCCGGAAGAGTTTGCATGCTTCCATGGGCACCAAGCCGAACTACAAAGACACGCCTTCCACCCCCGGGACCGACGGTCGGACGGAGAGAGTGAATCGGGTCCTAGAAGACCTACCGAGAGCTTGTGTGTTGACCTATGGGTCCGATTGGGAAAAGAGTCTATCCTATGCCCGGTTCTCTTACAACAACGGCTACCACTCCGGCTTGAAGATGGCTCCTTTCGAAGCCCCGTACGACGAAAGTGTCGGACACCGTTGATGTGGTCCGAGGTGGGGGAACGAACCTTTTCGGTACCGCCACCATTGTTGAGGCCGAAGAGAATGTCGCCAAGGTCGGGAAAACCCGAAGATAGCTCGGAGCATGACGGAAGAGCTACGCCGACCCGAAGCGAAGAGATGTCTCGTTTGAAGTGGGGGATCACGTCTACTTGAAGGTGTCACCCCTCCGAGGCACGAAAAGGTTCCACATCGGGGGAAGTCGTCCCCTAGGTACGTTGGTCCCTACCCTATTGTGAGTAGGGTCGGGAAGGTAGCTTACCGACTCGAGCTACCTCCGGAGCTTACCGGAGTGCACCGTGTTCCATGAATCCCAACTTCGGAAGTATGTGGTCATCGAGAAGAGAGTGCCCGCTCGGGCACTCGACATCCGGGAGAGTCCGGAGTACTTGGAGTACCCGGTTCGGATCCTGGACTGGGCGGAGAAATCGACCAGGAACACCACCACGCGCTTCTGCAAGGTGCTATGGAGTAATCACTCCGAGCGTGAAGCCACGTGGGAGGAGTCCGCATTGAGGGAGAAATACCCTCATCTCTTCGAATCGGAGGTAACTTCTTAATCTCGGGGACGAGATTCTTGTGAGGGGGGGGGAGTTCTGTAACATCCTTAGAATTGGTATGAATTCAAATTGTGGAATTTCAAAAACTCGAATTGAAATTGAGTGCTCATAAAACAAATAAGAGTGTCTTCTTGTTTCTTTCCCCAATTCCTAGATTTAATTTTGGCACCAACAGTAATTTTAGGACTTATAATCTGCTAGTGTGAGAAGTTGGATCTTCCTTCGGATTTTATTTGGGTTTTGTTTGAGTGGATTCAAATTTGAATTTGATTTTGAATTCAAATTTGAATCAAGTAAATAACCCAAAGGAAATAGGGGAGCATCACTATGCTAAATGGGCCGCCAACCAACCATTCTACCCGGCCGCCGCTTTGAGCCCGGCCGCGGCCCGGCCCAACCCCGCCGCAGCCTCCACCTACCGCGCGCGCCGCCCGGGCCGCCGGCAAGTGGGCCCCGCTCACCGCGTCACCCGCCCCCGCGATGACGTCGCCGCGTCATCCCCTACCTTTGAACTTTGGCCGACGACCAAAGCCAAAGGCGGGCGCGCCGGCCGCGGGACTCGCCGTCGCGGCGTGCCGCGCGCCCCCGCGCATCCGGGCCGTCCGCGTGTCCCGAGACGCGCCGCCCTATATAAGAGACGCCGCCGAGCCCCGGGAGGATCCCAAACCTAGCCGCCTCGGAGAGTTGCTCCCCCCGCCGCGTGCGCCGACCCGCCGGGAGGAGAAGGGGGGGTGAAGGGGAGGAGAAGGAGAAGAGGAGCCGCCCGTGGGAGGAGCCGTCCGCCGCAAAGCCCGAGCCGCCCGTGGGAGGAACCGGACCCGCCGTCGACGAGAACGCCTACTTCCCCTACTTCCTCTGCTCCCTCGACGTCGCGCCTCCGCCCTCGTCTTCTTCCCCGCCGACAAGCCGCACCGCCTCACTTCACCGACGCGCTTCACTTCGGCCAGTGGCCACAGAGGTGAGGACGCCCATTTTCCCCACTTGTGGACGCCACGGCCATCGAGCTGAGGGAGAACGCGCCGTTGCTCCGCGCCGCCGCGCCGCCGCTGGTGATGCCGGCCTTCGTGCCAGGCTGGGATGCAGTTTCTTGCAGGTGCCGCTGCCTACATCGACGCGCGCTCGCTCGCTGGCGTAGTCCTCTTGGTCGTCGTAGTGTGCCGCACCTTACTGGCGAGAACGCGCCGCCGCGCCGTGATTGTGTTCGCGTTCGCGATCGCGTTCGCGTTCGCGCGCGAGGCCGCCGGTCCAAACCCCCGCGCGCCGGTGTGCACCCGCGCGCGCGCACGCTAGACCGGGGACAAGGCCGGCCTTTGGTCCTTTTTGCGCCCGCGCCGTTCCACGCCGCCGCGTCTAGGATGGCCGCGCCGCCATGGCCTCGCCGTGGCCCCGTAGGGCACGCGCGCGGTCGCCAAGAAAAGGGGACGCCACGTCCTTGGTCACCCCGGGGGGATCCGGTGTGGCTGATCCGTTTTTAAGGGTTTTAACATATTTTTAATTGCGTAAAACCTATTTTCTCTTCGAAAAACCCTAGTAAATCCATTTTAACTCCAAAAATTGTAAAACCTTTTCCAGAAAATTTCTAAAATCTTAAACTCCGGGTTGGGATGGTGTTTGCTCTCTTTTGGCTCTTAATTGCTCTTCTTTGGATTTAAATTGCAATAGGACCGCTATTTATTTTTCCTTTCGCGCTATTAGGAGCAACTGGAGCCGGGAGCCGATCCCGAGTACGACTACGCCGACGACTTCACCGCGGAGGACTACCCGAACCCAGGTTCACGCCCGACTGATTCTGAAATACCCATTAGGCATTGCTGAGTAGTATTGCTAGTGCTTTACTTTATATATGCATGTTGATGAACCTTGCACTGCCTCATTGTTTACCCTGTCCTTGATTGTCCTACCACTACTATATATGTTTATATGAGCGTGTATATACGCCGAGCTTCACGATGCATGTGTTGGGATGGGAATAGTGGTTCTTGGCGTGTGTGGGGTAAAACCGGCAGGAGAAGGCGTTTTGGGAACTTTGGCGGGGGTGAGCTCGAAACAACCGATCCGGGGATCGGGGATAGGCGTGCACTCCTCGGTGCATCCCTCCCGTTACGGTTTTTGGAGCCTAGGTGTTGGGGTTTTACGTGCGCTTGGAGGACATGAGCTCGCCCCGTCCGAAACCGAGTGGATCAACTTGTTTATAGGACATCGTACACACCACCCCGCCGAGAGTGGGGATAGGGCCGAGTTGAGCTCGGCAAGTGCGGAACCATACCGCCTAGGAAGGATAGAGGGTATCCGTGGGGGAGCGGTGGAGGTGAGACCACCCTCTCGTAGCGTCTCCCCGTGTGGCCACACGGGAGCATTTCACGGCTCGGTGCTTGTCTTCACCGCGGAGAGGACCGCTTTGAGGGCCGGATGCGGTGGTGGGTTCGTAACTACCGAGAGTTCGCCGGTAGGATGGGCTCGGTCGGCCGTACACCGGCCGGTACCATTTCGGGATGGGTACGGTGTGTGTACACGCTCGCGTAGTTGTTCGATCTATAGCTATAGTCGCGTCCTCGGTTATGGACACCGCCTAGAAGGCTTACTTGATCCTCATGTTTGGGATTTCTACCTTCTCCCTATAGGTGAGTGTGTGGTGAGCCGTGGTTGCAGCCGGCTAGAGGAGAGAGGCTCCATCTACCTCGTCGATCCGGTTGTAACCATTGAGGTGCGAGGAGAGGAAGTTCTCGCATCGACCCTAGACAGGAGTAGGAGGTGGAGACGGGTCTCCGGGTAACCTGGGTGATTCCGAGCTGTGTTGAGAGACTTGGGTTTTGGGATTATTGATGGAGATACCTTGTTTATACTCTCTCGTCGTCGCTCGGGAAACCAAAGCCGCTTCCTTGTCTACTTTCTTTTCCCTTTAGATGTTAGGCCACTTAAAGTCGCTTACGGTTGGTGACGTGGACCTATCCCACTCCTTGGGGATAGACTTTGGGTGTGCGGGGTACGAGTCCGAGTTCGACCGCAACGCCGACGGATGGTACGACCGAGGGATACGTCGCTTCGCTCGAGTTTGCCCGTGGCGGGAAGAATAAAGATGGAGACCCTTCGAGAGGATAGCTACCGTTGCGTAGAATTTTCACTCCGATTCAGCCCAAGAGGCTTTGTATTGATGTACTCCATAATGGACTTGTAATAAATTCATGTACTATTAACTTTAAGTGATGCGATGTATGACTTTGTGTATCTATCCGTGAGACGTTCGTACGCGATAGCCACCGATCCGCCGACTATCGCGATGGTACGGGGATTCGATTTTCTATGAAAATCCGGGGTTTTACAAACATCACCACCGGGATCCTACCTTGTTCTTGCTTCTAGCTCGGGAACTCCGACGTGGTCTTCCTTGCAAGGTTCCCACGTCGGCCCTAGGGAAACCCTAGTCAACTAGCTCGACCCTCTCCTCTCCGGGATGGTGTCCCTCTCTCGCTCTACTCCTCGCCGGCCGATGAAGAATTTTTCGATGCGTGGCTCTCGACCCCGGGGCTATAAATAGCCCGACCGGCGGCTAGGTCAAACGGGGAGGCAAATGGGCCCCGGATCGGGCCGGGCCGGCCGGCCGGGCCGACCGGCTCGGGCCCATCCGGGCCCGCTGCCGCCTCCCGCGCGTGGCGTCGGTTCCCGAGTCTTCTAGATCCTTCCGCCTTCGCATGTAGGCCCTTGTCGTCGTTTCTCTCCGAGTTGGACGTAGCTCCTTGTCCCGCAAGATCCCGCACTTTTCCGGGTAGGTCCTTGGAGTTTGTCATCTTCTCGGGTTTGGTCCCCGGGCTTCTTGGAGTCAAGTTTGCTTCATTGCATGACTTGTATGGGGCTTCAAAGTCTTGTCACAAGGTGCTTGATGAATTTATCCCGGAAGTCTTGCTTTCTACGTCAAAACCCCGCATAAACACTAAACTCCAAAACCGACATGCACGAATGAACTTGTTATACCAAAGGGGTTAGTACCAATGGATAAAGTATAAAACTTATGTCAACACCGAAGGTAAACTCATGGGTAGGTTGACGGAATTTCACCGTCAACATGGAGTCATATATACCGGTGAGGACAAGCATACAAACATTCGAACTCGGCATTTTATTTAGCATGTAAAGTTAAAGATCATTACCCGTGTGTTCTCATGTCTTGCACTCACATGCAAATTCTCCCGTTTATTTGTTAACATATACTTCAAACCGGTGTTGTTCCTACACTATCTTCTCCAACCTTTTCGTGTGTTGCATGAGCCAGTAATTTTCACTTTTATCAATATCTTTGGTTACTCCATATGCACTTGCTTTGACCAATGTTTCTTCCCACCGACACACGCTTTTGTGTATAGCCGAGCGTACCTACCCCAAATTCCAAGTTTGTCATACTTCTACTCCGGCCTGTTCAAATAATATAATATTACTACCAATCATACAATCCGAGTTGTATAAAAAATTTGTGTATGACTAGGGGTGATGAAATGTATACAACATTTGATTGATCAAATAATCTAATTGATTTCCATAATTAGCATACAGTTCAGGAAAATCCATCATACACATTATGTTACAAAACAAACCATGGCATTGTATTACACTAATTTATGAAATGTACGACGGGTAGATATGAATCATACATATTGTGTCAAATGGAACATACATATTATTGTATCATGTCGAATTCCATGATTATGACATAAAAAGAAAACCCGAGACCTCAACTACCATTTAATACAAATTAAAGTGACAGGTCATATTTTTACTTGTACCTAAGAACTCGTTGTGAGGCATATAAACTATATTACCAGGATATACAAACTATAAAAGGCATGCATATGAGAATATTTCAGGAAACAAAAAGTACGGAAAATCAAAATTGTTGAATGTTCATCAAATTGTATGAATCAATCCCCCTTCCGTATCATGTCCATTCCGTGGATTATAAAAACAAAAAAACGATCATACAAACTGCATTACAGGAATATATGAAATGTGTCACGGGTAGAGATGAAATGTATACCATTCCAACATATGTTGCAACACGCTCGGTCATCTTTCTTCTATGCAATAGTTTCATCATTTGTTTTGCAAACTCATATAGTGGTGTGTTTGCATCCACATGGCACTTCTTGACTATATGGTTGACACTCTCTCCTCGCCGCGTAGAAATTGTAGTGCCACAATAATCTTTCTTGAAGAAAGTCGACACCCACTCTTGTCGAATGGCATATAAGGTCCTCGGTGTAGCATTCTCACCAAGATTGAATTCATCAATAATTAACATTTTCCATGCATTTTTAGATTCGTGGACTCGTCAATGGATGGTTTATCACCGAGTAGAATTTCCCTTTGAACTCCCTCTTGGAATATGTAGAGTATAATTCATTGAGTTGTGCATCGAACTTTGACAAGATATGCCACTTGCATAACCCGTGAAAGGTTCCCTGGAAAAACCTCTTTAATGGTAACCGGCATGGAAGCATCTTGGTTTGTGAACAATAGATTCTTTTTACCAAGCAGATATAATGCTTTGCAAGTATGTAAATTAAGTTTGTATGTTAGTTTATTTTTCATGGTGCATGCAAAGTTCAAATGTGTGAGCAGTTAATCATATAAATGTGTAAAGCATATAAAGTTTAGGTGTAAGTCATGTAACAAATGGAGTCATGTCATGTCACCAGTAGAAGCATATGTGAGCAGTTATGGACTGCAGTGAACGATTCAACAAGTTTATCGACCTAAAAATGCATTTTCAAAGTTGATGGACCTAAATGACACCTTCTTACAAGTTGATGGACCTCTCGGTGCATTTTACTCTAAAATGTAATATTAAAGTCAATATTGTCAGTCATATAAACCAATGAGGTTCATCATATAAAAAGTAATATAAATCTCTTTCAAGCAAGATTATTGTGCATGCAATTACATTAAATATCAAGTAGACAGATTATATAATCCACTAGCCTACATTTCGCCCATCATTCATATTGATACTTCATAACTAATTCCATATTACACACAAAAAATGAAAATTTTTAGATAACATCCTACATATCATACAATCCAAAGGAGCTCTACAGACAATTGTTGCTCACCATAGAGTCATACAAAGCAAGACATATTCTCACCATAGAGTCATACAAACCAAGACGATGTACAAGACAAACCGGATTTCGTGTACATACCTATGAAGATGCATCTTAGAGCAACACCACCCTTGCACTTCAAGAATGTATAAAAAACCTACTTGAACGTGTTTGTAGTCTCATCACCAAGCAAGGCAAATGCAAAGATGGTGCATTGCATATGATGATTAGCACCCACAAACATGCTCGAGAGGTTTCTTGTACATATTTGTCTTGTATGTTTTGTCAAATACAAGCGTGTACCCGAAGTCCGCATATTCACTTTGTTGGCTTGCATGTGACCAGAATAAGCTCAGTGTTTTTCCCTCTCCACCTAACTCGGAAGTCACAAAAGAATTGTGGATTTTGTTGCTTGCGTAAGTGATGAACTCTAGCAAACTTTCTTATGTCATTAGCTCGCTCTCACACATCCTATTTGTTTTTCTAAAAAATGTTGAAACATCCATAACTCGGACATATATGGCGTTGACATATGGCATATATGACATGAAGAATATGATGTAAAGAACACATGATGGTATTCAGATGATGCACTTGCCATGCAATCCATGTTGTCGTTTAACAAGTAGTACAATCTAGAATAGTTATTATATCGAATATCATAGTGTTCAATCATATATACATTATGCAGTTGTCATAGTATATACTTACATATTTGTTATGTCCTTGTGCGTCATAGGAATGCATTCGGTCCATCATGCATGTTTGAAACCATGTCAACAATGCAAAGGCGAGGAGATCTACTACCTTGCATAGCTCCTATGAACTCAACCATCGGAGAATTGAGTCGCTTGTTGCATTCGAATTGCTTTGATTGTGACGGCGTAGTTTGTGGTTGTGATTCAAATTGACATAGTCGATTGTGTATGACACAATAGAACCACTTTGATCTCTTACTTTCTTCAACAAGTATTGCAGCTTTGCACATATTTCTCTTTGTCATCTTCTTCCTTTTGCGGTCTTCACCGGTGCCTCGTAGAATTTCATGCACCTTCTTTTATACAATTCACCCATTTTGACTCAAGCCTTTCTCTATAAAGCTTGGCACCAAACCCTACATTTTCACCATACTTAGCAAAAAAAAATCTTCTTGAGGTGTTTTGAAATTCATTCCAATTGTAGATATCAATACGATCGACTTCGAGTACCGTTGCCTAGATCGTATATATTCATTCTATGCAAAAAAGCATAGAAATTGAGTACCGTTGTTATCAATAACATACACACAATGGCCAACAAGCATATATACGATCGACTTCCGAAACATGCATTTAGTAGGCTAGAAGCATACAAACTTACTATTGATGTCTAAATGACAATACACATAGCCGAAAGAAGCATGCATACAATTCATCAACCGGATATGCATAAAAATCATTTTTTTTCAAGTTGAGAGTAATTCATACATGTGTGTAGATCGTATTTTCCGATGGTGTATCCATGTCATCCCCATCAATTGTTTCCAACGCATGTAGAACAAAGTTTGAGATAGACCTAGCACCGGCAACACAACTTCGGGGTGGAGAAGTGATGAGTTGGAGAAGGATCGAGATGTTGGAGAAGTCGAAGGCCATGGGTCATAGCGTCGAAGGTGGTGTCCTCCCCGGCTCCGATGGTGTAACCGTCGAGGGGTTACATACTTCCCGCCGTGGTACGCAGGGCTTCCCCGACGCCGGCCCTTCCGTCCTTGGTGTACTTCTTGGTGGCCGCATGGATGCCGTTGTCGAGAGAGGAATTCGATTCCCGTCGTGGAGGAAGCCGGGACAGAGGGTGAGGACAACTCGACGGCGGAGGTGCGGGCGGCGGATGACGCACCCGAGGGCCGCTTGCCATCCTCGGAGGACCACCTCTTGGCGGTGGAGGTTCCATGGCTCGCTTGTCCACCTACCCAAAATTTGATGGTAGTAGGTAGGGTTTTCTTCTAGATCTTGGGTCGGATTGGACATGGGTGTTATGTAGGACAAGTGCCCTCGCCTCAAAGAAGATCTTTTGTCAAGACGCCGTTGACTGGTGTATAATCGTATTAAACTTCAAGTAGACTTGCAAGCGGACAAGTCTCCCATCGTAGTCAAGGGACCCTTCTTCCCTCGAGTGGTGAACCCAAGGTATCAAATCCGTGGAACAAATGTGCGATGCAAGAGTTGACCTAGTAAAGCCGAGAAACTTCAATCTTCAAAAGGAAAGTCTAATGCATCTAATCTCAAAGAACATCATGTTGACGGATAAAACTCGTATCCAACTATGATCCGCAAGCGTACGGACCTACACCTTTTTCACCACGGGATTCCCAAGGTTCTTGTCAATCCGCGGAGTAAGGTGATTGCTAGCGCTTAACCAAGTACTAATCTAGTTGAATGGAAAACCTTTGAAAGAGTATTAATCTAAAGGTAAAAACAATCTAGCCTAAGTTAATCTAAGTTGATCAAACAAATCTAGGGTTAAACTAGATGGTAAAGGGTGGACACAAGAGAGTGATTAAGAAAGATAAGCGTTCCCTCCCTAGGATCTAGGATAACATGGATATGCATCTACTACATGAGAGTGGTAAACCAATCTACCGGGGGTTGTGACCACGGTTTCGCCCTTTCCCTCCCCTCGTACTGTCACTACGCGAAGGTAATCGTGACTAGACCTATGATGGACACGGTATGTTGATGGAATCTATGGGAGTAGCGGATATCATACGCCCGAAAAACACGGTAGCTAACCTTAATCATTAAAGCATCATCAACATGAAAGCAATAGATTGAAACCACGAATCAAGTAGCGATCACATAGTATGCATCCATCTAACCCTAGCGATGAACGGAGACATTACCCCATCATCTTACACGGATTGAAGAACATAGGGGTGATGGAGACTCCGGAGAACATCGTCGATAAAGATGGTGGCGATGAAGCTTGGGAACACCCTTAGGCCGGCGGCTTGGAGTCCTCCTCTTGCTTCCTTCTCTCCGCCGGCGTTGATCCTTGCGACGAGCTCATCTAACTCTCTCCCTCATCTTGCGGCGTCGGTAGAATGATTTGTTCGATGGGTAACCATCTTGGGGTGCCTAGGGGGTTGTATTTATGTCCTTGGAGTGCCTTTGGGCGTGCTCCACCTTTCCAAGCACGAGATCCTCCTTGGGAGAGAAGCAAACTTGGTTTCCATAAAATCAACCTCGTCGGATTTTCCTGATTCGCAGCCCTTCCTTGCCGGCGCCATATCTCCCACGTCTGGACTCTAAATAATTCAAATTCGGTGTCCAGGTTGTGTGCCACGAAATTATCTTCAACTTTGGTATTCATTTATTTCTTTAGAAACGAAGATAAGATCTCCAAATCGGCCTTGGAAGGTAATCTGTTATGATTTCGGACTGATCTGCGCAGCGAGGATTTCGGGGCTATATCTCCTAGCTCCCTTATCCGAATTGGGCCTTCCACATGTCCAAATCGAAGGTATCATCGAGGCCCACAACTTTTGTAGTCAAACTTTTGCCATTAAAGACCGTTTAAGTCTGTACCGAAAGATCATGCTGTGTCCGAGCCGCGAGAATATCTCCCGAGCCGAGTTGTTCTCGTTGGTAAACATGCAAGTCCCCGGAGTTTTGCGTGTTGATGCTTCGGTCCTTGGGTTGTTTGGAGTCTTGTTCACTTCGTGTCTTGACTTGTGACGGGCTTCATGATCTTCTCTTGAAGTGCTTGATGAACTTATCCCGAAAGTCTCCTCTTTAACGTTAATTTCTCGCGTAAACAACACTCCAAAATCGACATGCAAGTGTGAACTTGTTACATCATTAGTATGCCTAGTGGCGGGTTACTTGCAAATCATAATCGAAACCAATGTATAATAAGTACTCTAGGTTGACGGAAATTCACCATCAATATCTCCCCCATGCTTAAACCTTGCTCGTCCTCGAGTAAGTAATCCTTGCTTAAAAGGGAAATCGCCGTTGCCTTCCAATGTTGACCCCGCACTTAGTCATTCATGACGAAACAAATTGCTCTCTCTTAAGAATTTATTTTTAAAGTTCAAGTTGTGACCGGCTTCTTTTTCATTATGGAAGATAGACTAACAATAAAGAACAAGCTACATTTAATAAACACGATGCTCTCAAACTTAAGTGAACTTCAAACCATTACCTTGTTACATGGAAGAATTTTCAAAAAGATGCATATCCAACATAAGTGAAAATCTCTTGCAAGAGTTCATGGAAACACTCATCTCATCAAGTCACTCAAGCCTATACTAGATTTTTTTAACCTAATCTACTCATATGTGATAGTGGAAGGCTTATGTGGAGCTTGGAAGGTTAAAAACAATCCTAGCAAAACATATATCCGAAATATTGTCAAATTAAGAGAGAGGTCTATTGGAATTACCGAAACTCGTCAAAAAGGCCATCGAAAATAAACGTTGGAAAGAGAGAGGGATGAAACACACACATTTAGATAAGTGGACATGTGCAAGTGGCAAATGGATGATCCCGAGGCACGAGTGAAGTCCTCGTTATCGGATTGCACATGGTTGGAAGATTTGAGTATGGATTTGTCATCAAGGCACTTGAGAACTTATGAAGCAAAAAGAATCGAGGAGCATCTTTATTATTTTTTACTTTTATTTTATTTCCTTCTCATTTTTCTCTCTTTCTTTTTTTACTTTATTCTTCCTATTTTTCTTACTTTTCTTTTCTTCTCATCATAATTTTTTTCTTTTTCCTTTTGCTCCTCAAAACTTTTGCAACATAATACTTACATAGCATTTGTGTCAGAGAATGACTCCTCCCCCATGCTTGAACGATGCTCGTCCTCGAGCATAAAAGAGAGGGGGAAATGACTGCTAAAGCAAGTATAAATTCCATAATCTTGCGGAATATTTGAATCTCCATCGAGAATTTTACTCCATACTCAAATTGGGTTGTGGACAAGGAGGTGATCACAAAAAGATGTTTTTGGTTTAGGGTGGAGGCCCGGCGAAGTTTGTGAAATTTTCGATGTGAAAACCCACAATGCATGGACAAAAAGGCTAGCTTGAAAAAGTTACACAAAGGAATGACCAGCTTCTTAGTCTCGAACCATAGAAATCAATCATAATTCAACTCATCAAAACATATGTTTGCAATCAACGGGTTTTGTTATCATAAAACATATATGTGGATTTGGTAGGTAGAACTTTGCAAGAGCATCACAAATATGTATATAGCATAAAAGTTAAGTTTTCATAAAAACAACAAGTTATCCGGCTATCCATAAACTTAAATCAAAGAGCAAAGATATGTATGTGGGTCTAGAGCATAGTCATTTCGCCTCCACAAATAAAAGAGTCAGTATTAAATTAATTTCAAATCATGTTATGGAGAGGAATTAGCCAAGACATGTATAACTTCATGTAGGTTAAACAAAGCGGCAACTTTCATCATCTTTCCGTAAGCATAGGCAATATAAAACATCGAGGTGAACACGTGGTCATGTCTATATATTGAAAATAAAAAGAAACCTAGGTTGTCCTCCTAGTAGCCATGTTATTGTTGGAAGATAAAAACAAAAATGTTGCACCTAGTTGAGGTTGAAGGCATACTTACAAGCATTTGTGTTTGGAAAAGAGAAGGTCTATGGAGGTGTTACCATCCTTTGTAGTTGTTCGTTGCCTTCTTCCGACATCACCATGTATCGATGTGGCTTTTGCTTTTGTCTCTATTTATCAATTCTCCTAAACTTCTGAATTTTATCGAGTCATTGGCCGCCCTTCTCTTCAATGTTGTCATCACCATCTCCTCTTTCTTGTTCTCACCATATCCTTCCTGTCTCTTTTTCAAGGATTTCCCCTCTGTCCAGAACATAACATATATCGAAATATAGCTCTATTGAAAAGTTTATGAAATTACTTTCCAACGTGTGGTCATTCATCGAAAACGGAGTTCAAACAAGGGAGCTATGTCCGTTTTACTTCAGCGCTGTGTGCTGTCCAAAACTGATTTTAGGACGTGTTGCACTCGGTGATATGGGCATAACCGCTTGTCGGAACCTCCGATTGCTTTGATTCTTGATTTGTTGGAATCGTAACTTCATGGGGCTTTTATATCCAAAAATATCCAGTGTTTTCCCTTCGAGACCATGCAGAATTTTGATGAGGTCGGTGGCTTCTTGCGCATTGATCCGGAGACGTTGATGATCTTGATCATTCTATCTTCTAGAGCATCATGTTGCACTTTCGTGTTGAAGATTCAGGGTCTCCCCCATGCTTAGCATTTTGCTAGTCATGGAAGAAGAAGACAAAACATTTTTATCTTAGCCATCCTTCAATTTCCTTGTAGTGAGAGTCTTTATCTTGCCTGCAAGACATTTTAACGCACATTCTACCCCAAGGTGACGGTTGGGAGTAGATAGAATTGCCAACAATCCAACAATGTTTCCTAGGACTCTCAACTTGTGGCATAATTAGTCTAATGAGGAATAAAAACCTAATGAGTGTACGTGGTGCAAGGTGTGTATGCACATGAGAGGAGAGCATATAAACAAAGACAATGTTTTCACCTAGTTCTAAACACCATGTTTACAACTAGGTGCCGAATTTCTCCATAGCCATAAAGGATTATTTATCAAGGGTTAAAACACCATGTATATCCCTAAATCAATAACTCTTATAGCACAAGAAAAATTAAGTGCATTGCAAAGCTTATAAACTAACCAATGCAACAAGGAAACATATGAAAAGCTAGCAAGGTTGATCGAACTTAACGATGATAGTCCGCAATCATGTTTAAACACCACATTTACACAAGATCACAAAAGGAAACTACTCATAAGGCCTTATGAAGCATTGACATGGAAAATGAAGCATACATCATTAAGTATATAAAACAACCAAGCTAACTATGTACAAAACATGTATACGCAAAGCAACATCACATTGATAACAAAATGCAATGCATGCAAATAAATAAATATGATCATGAACATGATGGTGGTTTTAAAAAGACAACTAAAATTAGATTAATAACCACAAGTTGATCATCATAAAATAGTGTCATTCTTTATTTTCTCTAAGAAAGTAGTAAAAATATAAAGAAACGGGTTGCCTCCCGAAAAGCGCTTCATTTAAAGTCATAGAGCTCGACTTTCTCACATACCTTCTTTTCGTCACATAGACATGGCCCTTGATGCAAGAAAAGGTACCAATTCAGCTTTAATTTACTTCCCATGTTGTGCTTGATCACTTATAGAAGACTTGCCCAAGGCATCCTTTTGTTTCATCGCTATCTCCTTCTTTATCATCCTTCGGTCTTGCGTTTACTCCATGAATTTTTTCTTTAATATACAGAACAGAAAGTATACCGAAGCTCTACTCCATTGCACAGTGCACAAAATTTCCTTGCAACGAGTCTTTATTTGCCCAAATCGGACTCCGGACAAGAGAGTTACGTCCGTTTTACTTCGGCGATGAAATCTGTCCTGAAATTTCAGAACGCGCAACGCTCAATGTTTTCTCCATAACTCCTTGCACGGGTCTTGAAACTCGTTGGTTCTTGATGCATTGGAATGGTAACTTGATGGAGCTTCCGGATATCTCATTTTCTTCATTTGTACACCTCTGAAGAAGCTCTCAAATTGATGAAGACAACAGCATCCATTGCGGGATTTGGAGAGGTTGATGATTTATCTTGCAACTCTTTAAGCATGACTTCTTTTTTCATTATTCAAGCCTTGTCTACATGGTTAGTGAAAATCGGGTCTTCTCCCCGACATGTGCTTCTTTAAGGTCATTAGCTTGACCAAGCGCAAAGCATGATCGAGATTTACAAAACTTATTGTAAACATACGCGTCCATAATTAACACCACATGTGAATTGTTGTAACAAGTCAAGGTGTAAATAAAAGAAGCATATGTTTCATGCATAGCACTTAGCTCATCATTAGGCAAAGGTTCTTTAGGTATGAGATTAATTGGTTTAAACATAAATGTTTCCTCTTTTTCATTCTCAAGAAAATCTAGCCTATTAACATGATCATTATTGGAACAAGGCATAGAATTTAAACTATCATTCATACTATTGGTTGAGCATGAGTATTTGAATTTATCAACATCAATACCAATAATATCCTGAGATTTCAGCCAAGTGTTATCCTAAACGGCTTAAACGGGCGGTTTAAACGGGTTTAAACGCTAAACGGGATAACATCGTACGCGTCGTTTAGCCCGTTTAAACACCGTTTAGCCCGTTTAAATGTCATTTAGCCCCGTTTAAACAAAGCGTTTAAACAGATTAAACACTAAACGATGGTCGACCGACTTGTCCACCATTTCCATCTAGGAAAACATTGATTTCAGCGCGTACCTTGGCCTTAGAGCTTTTTCAACAAGAGTGATATTTGGTTCATCTAGCGATGTTGAAGGCGAATCAATCTCAACGAGTGAAGGTGTCTCTTTGTTACCTTTTTGCACCCCCTCCATCTCTTTGAAGTCTTCATTGTCATCCCAATCTTCGTCTTCAAAGTCTTGTATGTTACTTTCTTTATCTCCCATGTACCACATGTCGTCAAGATCGCTCATCGTTGATTCACTCTTTTCTTCATCCTTGAGTGCTTCCATGTCTTGATTTGCTAGTGTGTAGGCTTCAATAGCACACAAGTTATCACCTTGTGGGGAGGGGCCTTCTTGGAGTACTTGCTCTATGTCAACTCCTTCCCATTCATCTTCTAGCTTGAGTCCTATCTTCTACCATTTATCCTTCGAGTCACTAGGTTCATCATGATTGTACTCTTCTCTTTCTTCATCATAAATCCTTGAGTTGTCAAACCGGTCGATTCATCCTTCATCTCCTTCTTCTCTTTCTTCTTCAAATATCTTTTGGATTGACTCTCCACTCATCTCTTGATCAAATATATCTTCAACTAGTTTGGCAACATTTCGGCGTCCCCCCTTCCTTCGGTAGTTGATTAGTGGGGCGAAATCAACTTGAACCCAACCGGATTGATTGAACACCGCCAATGGTCTAACATTCCACATACTTCGGCCTACATTCATGTCGGTTTCAATATTCTTAACATCCGAAATGACTTCTCTTACCTTGGGAAGTGGATCTTCAATTTTTTGTATGGTCGGTTCATCTTCCTTGACCTCTCGGTTCATCTTTTTCAGAAATTTCAGCAAGCACCTTGGGCTTGCTTTTGTCATTTTGCTCCTCTCGACAACGTCTTTGCCAATCTTGTTGCGTTCTTTATCCATTGCTTATCCTTTGTAAGATTTGTGCGGCTTCACTAATTGTTTTATCCATTATATCACCGTCTACACACGTGCTTACAAAACGAGACGAGTTAGGGGTTAGTGAAAAATAAAAGGTATGCAACATCAGGTCATCAGAAAATCCCAAGTTCGGGCCTCACTCAAGTAGTTCATTAAAATGGTCTCATTCTTCATCAATTCCATCATCCTCTCCTTGCTTGAAAGTGAGCACTTGCCTCTTTAAGTCTTGGACCTTGCTTATGGTAAAGAACTTCAAAATAAACTTCTTCACTAAATCATCCAAATTTCCTTTTACTTCAGCAGACGCAAGTGTGTACCATCTTCGCGCTTCATCTTCGAGACAGAACGGAAAAAGATTCCACTTAAACCAAGCGGCCGGAACTCCCTGTCGCACCGTGTTGCATATCATCGTAAATTCATTAATGTGTCTATATGGGTTGTCATACTCCAATCCTCTAAAGGGGTTTGTCACCATTAACTTGATGTTTGGTAGTGGGTTGTAGCAAGCGCCAAATCTGATTTTTGCATCTCAATGTCTTCCATTGACGGCATTGCTAGCTCCCTTAGCGACATCTCTTCGTCTTCCAATGGTGAGGTGAACAAATCCATCTAGGCACAAGAAAAGTAGAAAGAAAAACAAACCAAAAAAGATTTTATTCTAGAAAATAAAGGTTAGATGTTAGTAATCAACAAAATCCATACTAGATTAAATGTAGCAAAGTGGCTTGCTCTCCGGCAACGGCGCCAGAAAAAGGGGCTTGTTGACGGATAAAACTGGTATCCACCTACGATCCGCGAGCGTATGAACCTACACCTTTTTCACCACGGGATTCACAAGGTTCTTGTCAATCCGCGGAGCAAGGGGATTGCTAGTGCTTAACCAACTACTAATCTAGTTGAATGGAAAACCTTTGAAAGAGTATTAATCTAAAGGTAAAGACAATCTAACCTAAGTTAATCTAAGTTGATCAAACAAATCTAGGGTTAAACTAGATGGTAAAGGGTGGACACAAGAGAGTGATTAAGAAAGATAAGTGTTCCCTCCCTAGGATCTAGGATAACATGGATATGCATATACTACACGAGAGTGGTAAACCAATCTACCGGGGGTTGTGACCACGGTTTCGCCCTTTCCCTCCCCTCGCATCGTCACTACGCGAAGGTAATCGTGACTAGACCTATGATGGACATGGTATGTTGATGGAATCTATGGGAGTAGCGGATATCATACGCCCGAAAAACACGGTAGCTAACCTTAATCATCAAAGCATCATCAACATGAAAGCAATAGATTGAAACCACGAATCAAGTAGCGATCACATAGCATGCATCCATCTAACCCTAGGGATGAACGGAGACATTACCCCATCATCTTACACGGATTGAAGCACATAGGGGTGATGGAGACTCCAAAGAACGTCGTCGATGAAGATGGCGACAATGAAGCTTGGGAACACCCCTAGGCCGGCGGCTTGGAGTCCTCCTCTTGCTTCCTTCTCTCCACCGGTGTTGATCCTTGCGACGAGCTCATCTAACAATCTCCCTCATCTTGCGGCGGTGGTTTTTCGGTGAATGGCGTCGGTAGAATGATTTGTTCGATGGGTAACCATCTTGGGGCGCCTAGGGGGTTGTATTTATGTCCTTGCGGTGCCTTTGGGCGTGCTCCACCTTTCCAAACACGAGATCCTCCTTGGGAGAGAAGCAAACTTGGTTTTCATAAAATCAGCCGATTTTCCCGATTCACGTTCTTCCTTGCCAGCACCATATCTCCCACGTCCGGACTCCAAATAATGCAAATTCGGTGTCCAGGTTGTGTGCCATGAAATTATCTTCAACTTTGGTATTCATTTATTTCCTTAGAAACAAAGATAAGATCTTCAAATCGGCCTTGGAAGATAATCTGTTATGATTTCAAACTAATCGCAGCGAGGATTTCGGGGGCTATATCTCCTAGCTCCCTTATCCGGATTGGGCCTTCCACATGTCCAAATAGAAGGTATCGTCGAGGCACACAACTTTGGTAGTCAAAATCTTGCCATTAAAGACCGTTTAAGTCTGTACCGAAAGATCATGCGTTGTCCCGAGTCGCGAGAATATCTCTCGGGCCGAGTTGATCTCGTTGGTAAACATGCAAGTCCCCGGAGTTTTGCGTGTTGATGCTTCGGTCCTTGAGTTGTTTGGAGTCTTGTTCACTTCGTGTCTTGACTTTTGACGGGCTTCATGATCTTCTCTTGAAGTGCTTGATGATCTTATCCCGAAAGTCTCCTCTTTAACGTTAATTTCTCGCGTAAACAACAAACTCCAAAATCGACATGCAAGTGTGAACTTGTTACATCATTAGTATGCCTAGTGGCGGGTTAGTTGCAAATCATAATCGAAACCAAAGTATAATAAGTACTCTAGGTTGAAGGAAATTCACCGTCAACACATCACAAGAACGAATCTAATCTACTAAAGACCGGAGGTAGCAAGAGATAGAGGGGGATAGATAAACCAATCTAGAGAGATTGGATCAAGCCTTCGTTTAAGTCCAAACAAAGGAAGAAGTAACAAGTTCAATGTCATTAAAAGCCTCTTTAAACCACGGTGGTGAGGACATCTTCCTCCACCGTTACCCGTTGGCAAAGACGCAACATAAATGGGCCATTTGGCCCAGGTTGTAGTCGGGCGACGACCGTGTGAGCCTCATTATCCCACCTTGCTTAGCTTGAGAGGAGGATGCCACCTTAAAGCGTAGAGCCACCCTTCCCCTAATGGACTAGTCTTTTGGGGCGATTGTGCCTTTCCCCGAGGGGTGCGTCGAAGGACGGTGCTAAGTTTGCATCAAAATTCGGCGCCGAGGCCAAACTCGCGTAATCGGTGCATTGGGCTTACCATAAATCCAATCCCACCCGGGCCGGACTCATCATTTGGTATCGTAGCCGGGCCCATGTTAAGAAGGGGAGAATGATGAGGACATCTTCCTCCACTATTACCCGTTGGCAAAGACGCAACATAAATGGGCCATGTGGCCCCGGTTGTAGTCAGGCGGCGACCGTGTGAGCCTCATTATCCCACCTTGTTTAGCTTGGGAGGAGGAAGCCACCTTAAAGGGAGAGCCACCCTTCCCCTAGTGGACTAGTCTTTTGGGGTGATTGGGCCTTTCCCCGAGGGGTGTGTCGAAGGACGGTGCTAAGTTTGCATCGAAATTTGGGCGTCAAGGCCAAGCTGCGTAATCGGTGCATCGGGCTTACCATAAATCCAATCCCACCTCGGGCCGGACTCATCACATGGTTTCCCGTCCGACTCCGATAACACCCGCCTTTTGGAGCCACCATTCTGTCACAACGCGCCCCTATTCGTGCGGGTTAGTCTAGGGCGTGTCCAAGGACAACTTGAAATCTTTCGGAAGGTCGGGCATGCACCTCTAGCCACCACGGCTACAAGAACATCCTCGGTGATCTATCTTGAGAATAGATCTTAAGATACGAAAAGCCGATCGAAATTGAAGACGTAGGAGAAACATTTGATCGCTAGAAATCGGACCGCAACTTGATAATTCAACATTACATGATACATGAATCAAGATCACCACGGGGATCCTACCTTGATCTTGCTTCTAGCTGCGGGAACTCCGACGTGGTCTTCCTTGCAAGGTTCCCACGCGGCTAGGAAGATCCTAGTCAACTAGCTCGACCCCCTCCTCTCCGAGATGGTGTCCCTCTCTTCTTCGCTCCTCGGCGGCCGATGATGAACGAATTGATGTGTGGCTCTTGGCCTCGGGGCTATAAATAGTCCAAATGGCGGCTAGGTCAAAGGGGGGCGAGCGGGCCCCGAAATGGGCTAGGCCGGCCGGTATGGGCCGACCGGCCCGGGCCCACTTCGGCCAATTAGTCGCCTCCTTCGCCGGTGTTGGTTCCCGAGTCTTCTAGATCCTTCCCCATTCTGCATGTGGGCCCATGTCTTCAGTTTCTCTCCGAATTAGATGTAGCTCCTTGTCCCGCAAGATTCAGCACTTTTCTGACTGGGTCCTCGGAGTTTGTCATCTTCTCGGGCTTGGTCCCTGGGTTTCTTGGAGTCATGTTTGCTTCGATACATGACTTGTACCGGGCTTCAAGGTCTTGTCACAAGGTGCTTGATGAACTTATCTCGGAAGTCTTGCTTTCAACACTAAATCCCTACATAAACACTAAACTCCAAAACCGACATGCACGAACGAACTTGTTATACCAAGGGGTTAGTACCAATGGATAATATATAAAACTTATGTCAACACCAAAGGTAAACTCATGGCTAGGTTGACGGAATTTCACCGTCAACGTACGCACGTACACGACTCCACCGTCGGATTGGACGTTTGTATCTAGAACATTCTCATGTTGATGTCATTTTATATGACATTTACCCGTTGCATACATGACGTTCACTCGTTTGCATATATAACATTGACCGGATGTATATATGATGCTAATGTATGCATGTCTAGTTGCCGTTGATATATATGACGCACGACTCAAACTTCGGCCGCAAAACTTATATGACACTCACGTGGTGTATACATGCAGGTTCGGTATATACGGCTGCTTGAATTGGATTGTATGTCGTCCGGAGTACATAGAAACTAGTATTGGATGTGTCCGCTTCGAGTCTTGGTTTATGCGACGTACGGATACCAACTATAATCTTTGTACGGCTCCTCTACACGACGTACGGATCACGGAGGCTACACTCGCTCATGGATGTTTCTAGTTTTTGGTTATACGACATACGTACACGGGGATCGTACGGATACCAACTACCGTACGGATCGCGAGGCACACGTGCTTGTGGATGGTTTTTTTTTAAAAGGTAGTAGGAGCACCGCTCGTCATTTAAGAAGAAGAAGCAATTGTACATAACGAGCCGAAGCCGACACCACCACACGAACACACCCCGAACAAAACAAAGACACCCAAAACAACACACCGCCATCTACAACCAACTCGGGAGAGAAGACTAAAGCAAGCCCCCGCCACCGCGCCGCCGTCACCGACGTTGTGCCGCGTCGAGGCGCGACCCGCTGCAGCCACCAGCGGCCCCCGAGCTCCTCCACCATGGGACTGTCGTTCTCAAACTGCACATGCACGATCGTCGATCTCTCACATCCATAGAAGGATCAGCACACCCCCACCACAACACCTGGGACGCCCACTGAGCCTGGCCACACTGCGTGGGTGCCTCGCCTCATCCACCGCCTCACTCTCTCTGCCAAGGACTCAGGTAACAAACGCCGCAAAGAGGGCATCTCCTCCACCTCGCCGTCACCAAGATCACCACCGCATCAAGCAGCGCGACTCAAGTCTTCCAGCGCCCATGGGCCCTTAGCACACCGACCGCAACACGGTCCACCGTGCTTCCAGCAGCACCACCGGCCAGCTCCACGACCACCACAAGCGACGGGGCTCCAAACACGACGCCCTCAAGAGGATAACGACACCGAGGCGCCGCCGTCGCACGTCCAAAGGACGAGGTTTTCACCCTGAAAGCCCCCGCAACGAGAAGTAGCGCCTCGCCATGATGCCCCCAGCAGGGAGACCGACGCCCAAAAGCGCCACCATCATACCCACCGTCAGCCGGTGAGAGCTTTCGCCCGATTGCGCTATTCCCGCCGCCCGCTCGTGATCATGGACGAAGGTAGCACTCGCCACCTCCGCAACATCGCCGACAGGGAGTCCCGACGCCTCCCGAAGTCCACCACGGCGGCGCGAGAAGCAGGCGCCCACCCCCGGCCCCACCGCCATGGCGACGCCAACAAACAACAGCCAGCGAGAGGGGGGCCCGCGGTGGCCGCGAGGGCCACCCAAGGCCGCCCGTGGCCACACACGGACCGCACCAACCACCGGCCGTCGGGACCGACCGGCACACACCGGCCGCCGAACCGAGGAGCCCGAAGACCGGCCGCCGCCCAGCCTCCGGCCCGCGGCAGCCCACCGACCCGCACACCGCGCCACCAAAGCAAGCCGCCGCCGTCGACCCGCGGCGAGGCCACCTCCGGCGCATGCACGCGCCGGCCCACACGACCGCACGCGCCGGCCGCCAACCGAAGCCACCGCTTTCGGCCCGTCGTCGCGCCACCGTTCTTCCGGCCCATGGTCGCCACGCCGCCGCCCGCCGCGTGTGCCACCAACCCGAACGAAACCGCGTCGTCGCACCGTGCAACCACCGCATCCGGCAAGGCGCCGCCGGATCCGAGGCCGCTCCACCCGCCGCCGCCGGAGGCGCCCCGGCCGGCGAGCCCCCGCCGACGGAACGGGAGCGGCCGCGCCCGCCCAAGCCCCACGAGGGTGGACCACGAGAGAGCCACGCCGCCGCCATCCTCACGGACCGCGCGAGCTCCCGTGGCCCATTCCGCGCGCGCGGCGGAGAGGAGGGGAGGGGAGGGGCGGCGGCGCTAGGGTTTGGGCTCCCCGGCGTCGCCGCTCGAGAGCGACGCGAGGGGCTTTCTTGCTTTTTTTGGTCCGCTCCCCTCGTCCGCTTGTGGATGCTTCCGCTTTTGGTTTATATGACATACGTGCAAGGGGGTTGTACGGACATAGCGAGACAACGACCACTTTTTTTGGGTTTATCTTACGTACGGACTACGACCTCTTTTTCGGTTGTACGGATGCCACACGTTCGTGCCCGGCGGTGGGTGGGCGTCGCGTGCGCGGGGGCTGCGGTTGGTCCAACCCAACCACCTCCCCCACCCAGCATGGGCCCGCACCACCACCACCCTCCTCTTTGACTCGAGCACGAAAACGAAAAACCGCACCGAATCGAGGAAAATCGAGAACCGAACCGAAATATACCGAAACCGAAAAATTCGGTTCCCGTTCGGTTTCGGGATCCCGGGAACCGAAAAAACCGAGGTACTTTCAGTTTTTTACCTCGGTACCGAAAAACCGAGAAAGCCGATTACCGTGGGAAAAGCAACCCAACCCCAGGAATCATGGCCCATCAGCCCACCAAAGCGATGCAACATTGCAACCCTAGGCATGTAGGCCATCTCGCGCACGCGCAGCGGCGCATGCACACTCCAGCTCTCCCTCTCAGCCATCTCGCGCACGCGGCAACTCTCCGACTCTCCCAACCGTAGCCGCCGGCCACCGCCCCGACGCTACGTGGCTACGTCCCTCGCGGGACGCGCACGCTTGCGCCGGCCACCGCCGGCGCCTACTCGACCGCCGGCCGCCGCCGCCCGCCCGACGCCGCTCGCTGCGCGCTCGCCGCCCATCGCCGCGGACTCCCGGTCCCCCGCCCGCCGGCCGAGCAAGGAGGCAAGACGGCAACTTCGATTGCTTCCGCAACAACAAGGTAAGCCGGCCCCCGATTGCTTCATTTTTGATTTGTGGAAGACTCGGATCTCTCGACTTAGTGCTTCATATTTGAATGTTTGATTTGATTCTACAGATGCTCGATGGGTCTTTGTTGGACAACAAAATTATGTATTTGTGACTTTTTATTTGGGTATGATTTGGCACTATCTTTTTACGAAGTCATATTAAATTCTCGTCAAAATTGGCTATTGAACTAGATATTATATGCTGATGTACCTTGTTCGGTATTTCGGTATTTACACGAACCGAACCAAAAATACCGAAACCGAACAGGCTCGGTACCGAATGTTATTTGGAACCGATCGTTTCCACTTTGTCCGGAACCGAAATATGGCTAATACCGCCCATAGTGACTCCTCTTTTATCATCCACTCGGCCACGGCCCACCCCCCTCTCCCTCCCCTTATTACAGAGTGAGATCCCGTCCGACGATGACGGACGGGCTCGACGACGACCGGCTCATCCTGCTTTGCGACGTCAACCCTCCAACCTCCACGCACCATTGTAAAAAAAAACCTCCACGCACGGGAGCTAGCGGCGGCAAGCCCAGCATCCTCTCCGTGCGGGAGCATGCGCCGACTGGTGGGGAGTCCGGCGAGCTTCCCTCGCCGGAGCACACGGCGAGCTCCCCGCGTCGGCAGGGTGACGACCTGCCTGCATGGACTTGGGACTCCCCCTGGCGAGCATCTGGGCGTTGGGAACGGCGACGTTGGTCGGATCCCTAGCGATGGAGCGGCGCAACGCCACCACCCAAGTGGGCTCGCTCGTCCCCATCTTCTGCGGCACTGCGAGCTCAATGATGCGACCTGAAGGCCCACGGTGTTGCTCTCAGATCCACACCTCTGTGTCATCCTGAACCTGAAGTGCTGACCGAATCCTCCGGCTACCCAAAAAACCAGGTGCGCTCGCTGATGAATCCATGAATAGATTGGTGCGGTGGTTGATGTGATTTTTGTCCTCAAAAAATCTTTCTTATGTCATTTCCCTCACAATTGTTGGTGATAGATTCAACTGCTAGTTCACTTGTTGGACCTTGAGAAGAAAATGCATATTATCTATTCGATGGAATGCCCCTTGAGATGTTTGAGCATATAAATCTCATTTGCATGATTCAATTACCCTGCACCGTCCTTGTTTTTTCAGGATTATATGACTGAATTAACAGCATTGTATGATGTTTCATTGATTGTATGATGATTCCCCACAGTTTATATGACTCTTGTATTCAAAATTCAAATTGTATGGCTCCATGTGTCAGGTTTATATGACTGTATTCAAATTTCAAATCTAGAAAAAACGAGATGCCCAACATTTATATGCTTGTGCTCATAAGTTTATATGCCCAAGATTCCTTTTTTTAGCACGGGGTTGATTCAGATGGCAAGGTCGCAGGGGGCGTGGATATTTTGTGTGAGATTGCTTCCTGCAAGTTCATTGCTTGAAATGACATGTTGTGTTCAGATGTACCGATGGACGCTAAGCAATTGGAAAAATGCATTTCTTTCTGATTTATATGCATATGAACACTGGGATTTCTATGCATATGTTTGCACACTTCTGATTTATATGCTTTAAATATATGAAAGTTGGGTGATTTCTATGCTTGAGATATATGAAACCTACAGCTATGTGATGGAGCTCCCTGTAGGTTTATATGCCACTGTAGAAAGGTTTCTATGCGAAGTATATATGATGGGATTGGGTTTGGTTGGGCACAGGGATGCGACAGGGGAGACGAAGGAGGAGAGGTGGCGGCTACGGAAGGAGCAGGAGGCTCTGCACGCTAGCAGCCTCTATGTCCCGCGGCGGTGAGCAGCCTTGACCGCTGATGTTGTTGTTGTTATTTCTGTTGTGGTATTAGGATTCTTCCTTTTCAGATTGTGAGTCCTTTTTGTGTGATTGCAGCCCGCCATGGCATAATCAGATGATTGTAGAGGAGCTTGACGCGAACGAGAGGCGGACATTCCTTGTGTGGGGCAGGAATCTTGCAAGGTATGTTCTGAGCTGTAACTCTACTCTATAGATGATGCTTAAAAATGTTTAGTGGGGACGATATTTTCTTGTATGTAAGATTACACAGTTGGGGACTGCAATATGACTACTGAGTTACGTATTATCTTCAAGTGCATGATGCACCTTTACTTGATGTTATTGCGTAAGCTACTAGGTTAGTTTTAGACCATTTCTGTCATACTCCATATCATCTGAAGATATATTCTTGGGATCATATATATTCTTGTGTTTGACCATACAAACCTCATTTGCATGTTTCTTTGACTGACTTAACATGATTGTATGACTAGAATGGCATGTTTTCATGACCGACTTAACATGATTGTATGACTAGAATGACATGTTCCTATGACCTGAACAGTAGATCATATATGTGCTAGCATTTGAACATAGATTTCTGTGCCTTAGTAGGTTTATATGTCATTGCACAAAGGTTTCTATGCTTGTTGCCACCATATACATGTAGCTGAGAAAATTGTGATAGGAATCATATATTTGTTTAAGTGATTTTGGGATCATATATGTCCTTGTGTTTGGCCATAGGAACCTCATCCATGCTAAATTTATGTTGTTTATATGATTTCTATGCCTACACATATAGGTTTCTATGCTAGTTCGTGGCAAACTTAAAATCTCAAAGAAAAATCATTGCCTCTATGCTTGAACCTGTAGAGTTCTATGCACTACGATATTGGTAAAGTTATGAGGTATGTCACTGTTGGGTGATTTCTATGCTTGAGATATATGAACGTGTTCCACAATTTTCTCCCAAATATATCTGATCATTATCACTGGTTTGTATGACTGCCACAAATTGTTTATTTTTCTCCCAAATATATATGATCATTATCACTGGTTTGTTGGGGCAGCAGCGAGCGGGGGGGCCTGGCGACCTCCCTGTCTTGTAGCACGCTGCAGCGCTGGGAGCTCCACTCACCGGGGGTGAGACGGCCGCCGCGGGAGTCAAGCGCGTCGGCATGGTGTCGGATCCCTCTAAGAGCCTTCTTAGCTTCCTTCAATTCGTAAGTTTTCATACAAAATTCGTAAGATTTCTGCTCCAAAAATGTCAAAATCCCGAAATTCCCCCATCTTTCCTCTACTGCAGAGGCAAGTGCATACGGCGAGCGCTGGTACCAGTGCGCCGGTCGTGGGGAACCATCGACCGCTGGTGCAGCGGAGTAGAGGACGAGGCGGACCAGCGCTGCAGCTCCACATGGCCATGCCACCCCTGCAGGTGAGGTGTTCGATGATATGTTCCTGAGACAGGTGAAATTCTACTCCTTTCTTGGATGCGTTCCCCAACTCAGTTTCTGCATTCTACCATGTTCGCATGTGTCTGTTGGAGGACTGCATCAGTCGCAAATAGTTTGCTGAGCACCAAAACTCCTGTGTGTCTGGCCATTGAGCTGTGCATTTCTGCAGGATTTTTGTGTCTGGCCATTGAGTCATGTTTTTTCTGCAGAATCTTAGTGTTGAGCTGTGATCAATATGAAATTTTAAATTTGAGAGATGCATTTATGCAGATTTGCCTAGAAATCTGTTTTGGGATCATATATATTCTTGAGTTTGAGCATAGAAATCTCATTTGCATGTTTCTATGACTGACTTAACATGATTGTATGAAAACCAGTTAGGCCTTGCGTAGAATCAGTTAGCGTTTAATTTTTTTGAATCATACATATGTTTGTGTTTGAGCATATAAACTATGAGTTGACTGTCACATGCTTGCAATCAGGTACATGCTAGTGCCTGATCATAGATACTATAGTGTGCTTGAGCATTGATACTTGCTGATGCATGTATCTAATTGGCAAATATTATTGTTTCAAATGACAGTAGTTTGTTCCATGTTTCTATGCATTTTCCATGCACCTTTAAGCATCACTTATGTTGAGATGCATGTTTATATGATTTAACCCTATTGTTTCTATGGCTTCGATTTTAATTAAAAAATGTGGCTAAAGATTGTTTCAATAGAGATGTTTGTATGATGGTCAAAGATTTTGAATCTTGTTTGATCATAGATAGTATTTTTTGCCTGCAATAATACCTCTGTTTGCATCTTTGTTGTTGATCATATATGTGCTAGTATATGAGCTGCTAGAGGTGTTGCTCGGCTCATGTCAAGAATGACTAGAAGCTCGTGAACATGCCAAGGATGTGCTGCTTGTCGTCGTCCCTATGTGTCGGCCTTCGTGCCGAGCTTTTGTTGTTAATGATAGAAATTATACTCTTTGTCATATATCTCAAAACAATCGTGCCTGAATGCAAATTTCATGTATATATGATGGTCCTCCCTAGTTCATATGACTGTCAACACTTGTATTTAAATTTTAAATCGTGTGGCTGCATGCGTCAGGTTTATATTGCAGATGTATCACATTGCAATTGTTAGTTTTGCCCACTTGTATTCAAATTTTCTAATATAAAAAAATTGCAGCTCAACAATTATATGATCATGTTGTAGGCTTATATGCTCGAATCCAAATACATACAATTTTGTTAAGTCGGAGATAGCAACTAATGTTGGTAGTCATGTGGATCCTTGAAGTCCCAACATATGAACATGGAATTTATATTCATGCACATGAATTTATATATGATGTCGGTGCGAAAGCTGGCACGCATGAGCAATGGTGACCAGCACATCCTCAACCGGATGAGCTTGTAGTTGATCTTTCCATCAACCGAGTAGCACCTCCACCAGCTTCGACTATGCACCAACGCCCGTTAAAAATCAAAGAATCTGAAGCGTCCCCTCATCAGAGGTGACTAAATGTGACACAAATACCAACCCCAGGAGGCTGGTAACACATTTATTACAACAGGTGGTTCATTCTCTTACATCACAGCGAGGCTGTGGGCATGGAAGCGCCACTGCCACGAGAAACAACACAAAGACTAGTGACCAAACTACGATGGTGAAGGCTTCTAAAGCCTCATCACAGTACAGCGTCATGGAAGCTCCCTGTGGAGTTCCCGAATCCACAGGCACGAGTTTGGTGTATGGCGGCGACCTACTCAACGTTTTCGGGAACGAAGTCGGGATCCTCCTCTGAAAAATAGTTAATTAAGCAAGGGTGAGTACATACGTACTCAACAAGTTCAACCCCACCCACGGAGGGGCTTATAAACGAGATCATGCACGGGACAAATCAAGGATCGGGTTAAGGTTTATTTGCAAACACATTTAATCATGCAGGGGTTCATTTTCGAAAATGTTTTTGCAAACAATTTTTATAACCCAAGTAACTCAGTTATTTTGAGAAAACCAATTAGGGACTACCGGACTCCCCGTCCGCAGTAGCCCAGGCACACAGCCACACACTTTTCCAGAAAACAACTCACGCCATGAAAACATCCCAAACCCAAACACTAGTTTTGTGACCACACCGTGACTCGTCCAATACCGTGGACACGACTATTCGAATAGGTTTTACACTCTGCAGAGGTTGTACATCTTTACCCACAAGTAGGGTACCGCCACACGAACACCTCAGTGCCGGCGCGGATCCTATCAAAGCCATTACCCACCTTAGCTAACCCTACGAGCCACCACGAAGCAATCAAGGGGTTATCTCACATAACCGGGGTGTACCTCACACGGATCGTATCCCTACTCTTTGATCTCTCCCGCTCACCCGCACTCCCGATGGCATGTAGAGTAACTAGTGGGATTTATGCTAAGTCGTTGCCACATACAACCGTCGAGTGGTTGTACGATAATTGGACCAGGTGAGATGTCACGCAACCCGGTCCTTACGACAATATGGACATCTCCAACACGCTCAACCACAAAGGTACGAGCTCACCCATACTCCTACATACACGTCCATCCCGTCTACCAAGTTCTTTACTCATTTTCGAAAATACCTAATACCCATTTTCAAAGCACTCACACCATTTCAAAGAAATCATTTAGGTCAAACAAGGTTCAATCATAGCAATCAAGGGTGGCTATCCTACCAGGTTTTTGTAGTAAAACAATATGCAATATATAAAATGGGTATAGGGTTGTGTTTATAAAACTGGGACCAAAGCATGCATCAAAGGATGAGATTGAACTTGTCGTCTTCGAAGTCCTCGGGGAGTTCCTGCTCGGGGTTCGGGGTCTCAGGCCCCTGCTCGTAGTACTCGGCTCCAAGCTCCGGCTCGTGGTACCCTCATTCGTTCACTCTGTCGGCTATAGTGCACACACAAACAAGCATGCAATCAATACAAGCACACCAAACCCACCAGCTGAGCTCGAGAAAAGAATAGAGGACTAAACGTCAATTAGGGGGGGGTTGGATGATGGATCGGTAGAGGTGTACCCGGGACGGGTGTGATGAATTTTGGTCACGATTTGAATTAAAATCGCGCATGAAATGATGGGTTAAAGGGGGTGCTTAGGACTAATTATGAAGTTAAGGACCTATTCGTAATTAGGTTTAAAGGAAAGTGCATAATTATAATATTTAGATAGGGTGGGGGTCTAACTAGAATAGCCTAAGGGCCTGTTTGTAAATGAGCAGGGTTGTTTTGTGGTATGGTTTAAAGGATTGGGTCTATTTGAAAGAGAGGAGAGAGAGAATAGAGAAGGGGGCGGGGCTCGGTGGAAAAGAAGAAGGTCCAGGGGGTTTTCGGCCAAACGGCCATCACCTTCCTTTCGAGCGAACGAGAGGAGGGGTAGGGGGGAGCCTCAGGCGGCGGCGCTCCGCTGGCCCTCCGGGCACGGCCGCGGACGACGAGAGGGGGAAAAGAAAGAGGGCGACGAGGGGGTTCTTCTCCCATCCTCACCTTGGGCTGGGGTGCGCTATAGAGGTGGATCGATGGGCGGCTGCGGACTGCAAGCGGCGGTGGTCGGGGCGGCATTAGCGGCGGTGGTCGGGGATGGCACTAGCGGCGGTATTGGAGAGCTCGGGAGGGAGAGGGAACTGGTTGTGGAGGTGCGAGGCGTGGAGGGCGGCACCGGTATCGTATTTATAGGCGCGGAAAGGCGGTGGAGCGGCCGGGCCAAGCACACGATCCTCGTGCGGCCGGCGGCGAGGTCGGTTTGGCTCTGCCGTCGACGGGACGTGAGCGGCAGTGGCAAATTTATGGCGGTCAAGACACGGTGGTGCTGTGGACAAGACCCGTCGGGCAAGAGTGGTGGCGAGCGAGCTGGTCGGTGTGGTGGCTTGCGGTGGTGGTTTGATGGCAGGTGGTGTTAATGTCGGCAGGGTGCAGAGGTGTGGTCTCGTCGATGGGCCAGCGTGGCGTCGAGCAGGAGTGATTGGACGGCTCGGCAGCGGAGCGGGGACGGCGACGCGACGCGTCGTGGCGGCGGTGCGAGCCGGCGCGCGTGCGCGCAACGTGGTGCGCGCGGGCGCGGCCGCGGCGCGTCGCGCACGGTGCGCGGGAGGGCATGGCGAGCGGCGAGCTTGGGCTCGGGCGGGGGACACGGCGAGATGCGGGACCGGGGTGGCATGCCGCGACGGGCGTGCGGTCGGAAGCAGAGGTGCAGGACCAAAGGAGGAAGAAAGAAGAAGGGGAAAGGAAGGAAAGAAAAAGAGAAAGAGAAAGTAAGAAAAGGAAAGTAGAAAGAAAATAGGAAAAAGAAAGGGAAGGAAAAAGTAAAATAGGGAAAAGGAAAAAAAGAAAAAGGAAAAGGGGTTTAGAAAATTAGGAGAAATCCTAGGAAAATTAGGAGAGAGGGGGGAAAAGGATTTTTGCGGGTTTTCGGTTTCTCGGATGCGGCGTAATTTCCGGGACATCGGTGATGGCGAGGCGGGCGGCCGGCGAGACCGTGGCAAGCCGGGATTCCCGCAAGGTGGCCGACAACGGCGCTAGGGCGGCACGCGGTGAGCGGCGGTGGCCCGAGCGATGGCGGGCGGTGCCGGCGGGATTCGCGACACGCGCGTCGAGGGAAGGAGAGAGGGAGAAGATGATCGGGGTTTCAAGGGGATAATCGAGCTCGGCGGAAAGTTTTTGGAAACACGCGTGATTTAGCAGGTGATTTATTAGGAGCTAAAAACGCGGGCGTTACAAACCTACCCCACTTAAAATGAATCTCGTCCTCGAGATTCGACTAGTTCCCAAACGGGTGGGTAAACTCTTTCCTCAACGGGTCTTCTCGTTCCCACGTGGCTTCTTCTACTCGTGTCCGCTCCATTGGACTCGCACACTCGTACTTCGATGTCCTTGTCCTTTTGACCACTGTGTCCAAAATCTTGACGGGCACCTCCCGGTACCTAAGGTCCGGTTGTAGATCAATAGTCTCTATCGACACTCGCTTTTCTACGAGTACTTTCAAACACCTTCGTAACTGGGAGACATGAAACACCGGATGTATATCTGACATTTCCTCTGGTAGTTCCAACCGGTATGCTACTGCTCCAACTCTCTTTAGTACTTTGTACGGTCCAATGTATCGAGGGGTCAACTTCCCGTGCACTTGAAATCTTCGAGTTCCCCGGATAGGTGAAACCTTGAGGTAAGCAAAGTCCCCAGGATTGAAGCTTACTTCTCGTCTCTTCTTGTCTGCATAACTCTTTTGTCGGGATTGGGCAGCCTTCAACTTTTCTCAGATCTCGGCTACTCGCTCCTCAGCTTCCTTTATAAGTGCGGGCCCAACCAGGGCACGTTCTCCTACCTCTGACCACATTAAGGGTGTCCTGCATTTCCTCCCATATAAGGCTTCAAACGGTGACATTCCTAGGCTCGCCGGATAGCCGTTGTTGTAAGAGAACTCGCATATGGCGAATTTGTTCCCGCCTTTGCCATAGGTGAGGACACATGCTCTTAACATGTCTTCCATGATTTGGTTCACCCTCTCGGTCCGTCCATCCGTACGCGGGTGATAGGCCGAACCGAAATCCAGACTTGGTACCCATGGCTTTATGCAAACTTTTCCAAAACCTAGAGGTAAACCGGGTCCCTCTATCCGAGGCTATCCTGCTAGGTACTCCATGCAACTTCACTATGTTCTCTATGTAGAGATTCGCCAACTTCTCTCCACCATAAGTAGTTCGTATGGGTAAAAAGTGAGCGACTTTAGTGAGTCGGTCCACTATTACCCATATGGAATAATGTCCCTTTTGAGTCTTGGGCAAACCTACTACAAAGTCCATGCCTATCTCATCCCATTTCCATACCGGAACGGGTAAAGGCCGCAATGATCCCCGCTGGTTTCGGTGCTCGGCTTTAATCCTCTGACAAGTATCACAGTGGGCGATGAACCGGGCAATGTCCGCTTTCATTCCATTCCACCAATACTTCTGCTTTAAATCCATATACATCTTAGTGGATCCCAGGTGGATGGAATATGCCAAGTTGTGTGCCTCATCCATGATGGTCTGTCAGAAATCTCTGTCTTCAGGCACGCATATCCTATTCTTATACCACAGTGTGCCTTGATCGTCTACTCTAAAGTCTGGGGCCTTATTCTCTCCTGTGTGCTTGCGGATTTTCATCAAATTCTCATCAGTCTCTTGGGCCTTCCTAATCTTTTCTTCCAAGGTAGGTTGAACACTTAGTTGGCGGACGTAGCCCTGGGGAACAATGTGCATGTTGAGTCGTGCCATTTCCTCTTGCAACTGGGCACTCTTAGGCACCGCCTTCTCGTAGGATTTTCTCGCTTAAGGCATCCGCCACTACATTGACTTTTCTGGGTGGTAGTGGATTTCTAGGTTATAACCTTTGACTAATTCTAACCACCTTCTTTACCTTAGGTTCGGGTCGGTTGGGTGAAAATGTACTTTAAGCTCTTATGTTCGTTTAGATTTCGCACTTATTCCCAATCGGGTAATGTCTCCAAATCTTAAGGGCTTGCACTACGGCCGCAAACTCCAAATCATGGGTAGGATAGTTCGCTCGTGGGGTTTGAGTTGGCGGGAAGCATACACCACTACTTTCTCATCCCGCCGTTGACGGTTAATAGTTGTATCAAAGTTCGTTTAGACTTGCAAGCAGACAAGTCTACCGTCGTAGTCAAGGGACCCTTCTTCCCTCGAGTGGTGAACCCAAGGTATCGAATCCGTGGAACAAATGTGTGACGCAAAAGATGATCTAGTAAAGCTAAGCAACTTCAATCTTCGATAAAAGAGAAACCCTAATGCATCTAGATAAAAGACACGAAACTAATCTAATCTACTAAAGACCGGAGATAACAAAGTAAGATTGGGTAGATAAACCGATCTAGAGAGATCGGGTTAAGCCTTTTGTTGAAGTTCCAAGCAAGAGAAGAAGTAGCAAATCGAATCTTATAAGAAGCCTCTTTAAACCGTGGTTTCCCGTCCAAATCCGAAAACATCCGCCTTTCGGAACCCCCATTCTGTCACAACGTATCCCTACTCATGCGGGGAGTTTAGGGCGAGTCAAAAGACAAGTCGAGATTCTTTCGAAGATCGGCGTGTACCTCTAGCCACCGCGGCTACAAGAACATCCTATGTGATCTATCTCGAGAATAGATCTAGAATAAGCAAACCGATTGAAAAACGAAATCTTTGAGAAAACACTTGATCTCTAGGAATAGATTCAACTTGATAATTCAACTATGACAATGATACATACACAAGATCACCACCGGGATCCTTCCTTGATCTTGCTTCTAGCTCCGGGAACTCCGACGTGGTCTTCCGTGCAAGGTTCCCACGTCGGCTAGGGAAACCCTAGTCAACTAGCTCGACCCTCTCCTCTTTGGGATGGTGTCCCTCTCTTCTCTCGCTCCTCGGCGGCCGATGACGAATTGGATCCTCCGTGGCTCTCGACCCCGGGCTATAAATAGCCCGAATGGCGGCTAGGGCAAAGGAGGGGGCGAACGGGCACCGGATAGGGGCCGGGTCGGCCGCCCGGGCCCATCCGTGCCCGGCCCACGGCCTCCTTTGCTTGATGTCGGTTCCCGAGTCTTCTAGATGCTTCCCCCTTTCGCATGTAGGTCCATGTCGTCGGTTTCTCTCCGAATTGGACATAACTCCTTGTCTTGCAAGATTCGACACTTTTTCGGTTTGGTCCTCGGAGTTTGTCATCTTCTCGGGTTCGGTCCCTTGCTTCTTGGAGTCAAGTTTGCTTCATTGCATGACTTGTACGGGCTTCAAGGTCTTGTCACAAGGTGTGTTGGGGAATTCAGGAAAACCCATCACCCTCGAAACGTTAAGTTTGACAAAGTTCTCGAAACATGTTTTTCAGGGGCGGGGAATTCACGATTTTCGGAAGCCTGGAACCTGTGAAGCCTCGAATTTGCGAATGTGCGAAGTTCGGGAATCTTGATTCGGTGAAGTAATAGGGTCACGAACATGCGAAGCCCGAGTCTCGAGCCGGCGATGGAGCGAACGTCGGGAGACGGTCGGTTCGGGAATCTGTCAAGGACCCAGTTCGGGAGTCACGCGCGAAGACATGCACGAATCGATGAAGAAGCGAAGGCCAATTCGGGAATCTGTCGAAGACCCAGTTCGGGAGTTACGCATGAAGACATCCACGAACCTGCGGAGAAGCAAAGTCAAAGTTGTTGTCCCAAAAAGTCTGGGTTTGGAGTGTGAACTAGTGGCAGATTTGTAAATATGTTAGACGAGAAAGACATTCTTGTATGCGTTCACACTAGGAATATTCTCTGAGGCCGAGGGTGTTATCGGCATGTAAAAGTCCCTTCATCTCCCTATAAAAGGGGGCGCGAGGGCACGTGTAAACGGATTCAGACCTTTTGGAACTTGTGCAATCAGTAGGGAGAATCACAGCTTCTCTACATTCTAACTGTGTGCTCGAACGTGCTAAGAACTCTCGCTCTCTCACGCGTGTTCGGGGATCCATCCGAATAGTTCGGGTAACCCCCCAACATTGGCGCCCACCGTGTTCCAGCCGAAAAGAAACTCACGATGCCACCTCGAAGAAATCCAAGAAGAACGTTCGGCACGGTGCAAACCGAGACGATCACCATCCTACCCAAGGGAATGAAACCTCTTTCGTTCCCGAATCTTCTAACACAACGGACCAAGAACGGAGAGAAAAGCTCGAAGCTCTCATGGAGACAAGAGCGAGAAAAGACAGCTCACACCCAAGAACAACCCGCCGAACCACAAGAGTTCGAGAATGTGGATGACGATGACACCATAGACGAGGAGCTACAAATGGTTCAAAGCAAAAGATACAAGAAATTGCAGAAAGACAAAGAAAAGTTCGCGGCTCGTTGACGGATAAAAGACGTATCCCTCTACGATCCGCAAGCGTACGGACCCCACACCTTTTTCACCACGGGATTCCCAAGGTTCTTGTCAATCCGCGGAGCAAGGGGATTACAAGCGTTCGATCAACACCGACACACTAGCTACTAAAACCCTAACTACTATTATACTAGAAAACACTAAACTACACTAGAGAGAATGATAAACGATCAAGATAGAAGACACTCGCCCACGGGTCTACGATACTAGAGCATGCAATCGCTTAAAGACATGAAAAACCAATCTAATCTATCGGGGTTGTGACCACGGTTTCGCCCTTTCCCTCCTCTCGTATCGTCACTACGCGAAGGTATTCATGACTAGACCTTTGATGGCCACGGCGTATTGAATGGATCCAAGGAAGCATTGGAGCTCTACTCCCTCTACGGCACGATTGCAAGCCTTAAGCATTAAAGTATATTCAACACAAGATGATAGACGGATAATCCGACAAAGTGCGATTACATCTCACGATCGATTACAACCCATGGACGAATGAGAAGATTACCCCATCAAGGTGCCGATCATGGCACCGTTGATCATGGTTTCCCTTCCGCCGGTGTCTTCCTTCTTCTCCACGAGAGGGTGCTTCCTTCGAGGTGGTTGATCTCCCGCCGGAGATCCTCCTCCTCTCTCTCTAGCTTGTGGATGGCCTTCTGGTGCGAATAACTCCTCCCCTCTATGTTGGCGGCGCGTCGGGGGTTTTAGGGTCGAAGATCCTTCGAGGGCAAGGAAGACGGGATTGAACCGGTGCCGAAGTGGGGCCGGGCCGGCCGACCGGGCCGGCCGGCCCGAGCCGGTCCCGGCCGGTTCGGTCGCCCCTTTGGCTCCGTGGGTCCTCGTGCACTTATCTACTTTGCCCCCTCCACTTGCATGATTTTGACGCCGTTATCCTCGCGATCAAGATGGAGGCTCTCTTTGCATGAAGTTTGATCTTTTACGCTTCAATCCCCGGGTGTTCCTCGTAACACTTCGGTCCTCGCCACCATTGGAAGTGATTTCAGCAAGCTCATGAACACGAACAAGACTCCATGAATGCTCATTTGAACTTGTTGCGAATCCGTCCTTTATGTCCATGTTTTCCTACATAAACACAACACTTCCAAATGCATGCACAAAGATGAACTTGTTATATGATTAGTGTGCCTAGTGGCGGGTTAGTTCCATAATCAAATCCAAACCAAAGTGTAATGAACATGCTAGGTGCACCAAAATACACCGTCAACATCTCCCCCACACTTAGCTCTTGCTCGTCCTCGAGCAAGTACTCGTAAAAGAACTTCGTCCAAGGAGTGTAATCGTGTACCACTTATCCTTCTTCACAAGTTAGTCAATCCCTTCATCTTTAATACATAAACACAAAGTAATGATAATCAAACATAAACATGGGCGTTTAGAATTTTTACCACGTCAAGATTCACCCCACAACTCAAACCCTTCACTTGAAGTCTTCAATTTCAGCCATGCTTACTCCTTTGCTTCCATTGGAGGGTTTTTATGGGTTTCAAAACAAAAATTCCCGCAACAAGTATTAGACAAAAACCTTTCTCCAAGCTCTCTCAAGTCACTCATATGAAGTGGCTATCCTAACCAAATTTTATAAAACTCTCACCTCCCATTAATCTTTCATATATCATGTAAAAGTGGAGCTATAGGTAGGGCTAGCGCAATCAACACAAGTATTGTCAAACTAAGAACTTCCTCTAATGGTTGTCTACCTTTCAAAGCCAATGATCATGAGAATTAACCATATGTAGGGATATCAAGGATGAGAAGATTTAGAATGGTGGACATGTGCAAGGGCAAAAGAAAATTGTGACTTCAAGGCACCAATGATGTCCTCGTTGTCGGATTGCACATGGTTGGAAATAGAGTAAAAGTTTCGTCTCACAATAAACGTGACATCCTTCCTTACACTTTATTATTTTCTTTTCTTTCACTTGATCCATCCCTCTCATATCTTCATTGCTAACTCATCTTTCTCTCCTTTTCTTTTTCTTCTTTCATTCACATACGATTTTTTCTTTCTTTCTTTCTTTCTTTTCCATACACATACTTTTTCTCTTTATTTTTCTCTCTCTTGACAACTTTTCAAAGCTTTCAATTCTCTCTTTCCTCGCATGCATACAATCTGAAGTTTTTAAATAAATCATGCTAGAGACGAGACGAAACTTTGAAAATAGGTTGTGTTCAAGGAATACGATGTACAAAAGAGATGTATAGGGTTGGGTATGGAATTCGGCTATGTACGTGACTTCCGTTGTGAAAGTCACGTTACCGAATATATGACGAGGCTAGCAACAAAAGATAAGCACAAGTACATGATCATTTCTCGAAATTAAAACTCACCAAGAGAGAAGGGTCCTAGCCTAACTCATCGTGCTAATCACACTTATGGTGGAGCGAAAAAAATAAACTTGGCTTTGGATAGGAATTTTTTTTCTTACTCTCAACTTGGAAAAAGAGGTTTTGCTAACCTTTATTACAAGGGTTTTAAAATAATTTTCAGAACTGAAATCCTCCAATTTTTAGCATCGAACATAGCACAACTAACATGTAAAGCTCAAGATCGAAGTGCGGTATGGGTACTTTAAGTAGTAGCGATTCCACTAAGCACCACGGTAAACGATTTTCAAACCACATACTTGTGTTCATATATCAAGAATCGAAGATTAAACAAACAAGTAAATAAAGATAAACAATACATAAAACACAAAGATATATATAAAGACTCTTTTTATTTGATTTTCTTGACTCAACACTAATTTAAGACACTTGCAGAAATTTTAAAACAGACTCAAAAACTAAAGACTCATTAAAACACTAAGACTCTCACACGAAGATTAAACCGAACCTAAACTTGAAGTTCAAAAGCTAAGGCTAGCGAGCTAGCTCTCCCCCACACTTAAAACATACGACGTCCTCGTCGTATCTTACAAAAATCCTAAGGGGAAAACTAGATCTAGTGGTACTTCAAGCAAGTTTTGCACCACTTGCCTCTCATGTTTCCAACCATGCCGAAAAGTTTGCGCACGTTACGGTTAAGGAACTTGTAGTCATCTTCAACTACGCGCTCCAAGTCCTCCATACGCTGCTTCATCGCTTCCATGGCTTGGAGACATTCATCAGCCGACGTGTAGAGATCCGCGATGGATTGACGGCAAACTCGACAACACATCCGATGCAATCGGAAGGGGTCGTCGTCGCCATAATCTCCACCGTTGTCACCACCGTCGTCGCCACCTCCATTGTCGTTGCCTTCGCCACCGCCGTTGCCGTCGCCGTTGGGGCCTTCGGGAGTCCATTCATTGGGCCGCTCATCCCAATCGTCATCGTCTCTACCGGCGGCCGCCCACGAGCTCGGGCTACGATCGTCGGAGTAGTTGCTATCCCCATAATCCTTAGGCTCGGCGACACCTCCTTGTAATCCTTGCGCTTGATGCCTTGGAGGCGTGCCGACCTTCGAACGGGTGTAGGGACCTTCTCTCCTTCGACGGGGTTGCGAGATGCAAGAGCTCCGGTCGGGACACGTCCTCCGCAACGGATGCGTGCGGTCCTCTTGATGGGTAGCTTGAGCTCGCATCGCATCGCCTCCTCCATCGATGGCTTCTTGGCTTCTAGCTTCAACTCTAAGCTTTTTGGAGGCTCAATGGTCGCTACAAGGGTGCAACACATTGCTTGAAAGGTTTGATTCTCGAGCTCCCAATTCGGCCAAATAAATAGTCCCGAGAGAAAAGCCCCGGGAACCTTATTTTCCTTTTTTACACTTCCCTTAAAATTTTCCGCCCAAACAAGGAAGTCAGAAAGGAGCAATTCGGGCGAAATTCGGGGTCATCGGGCGTCGGCCCCCGCCGGGCCGGTCCGCTCGGGCCGGCCGGCCCACCCCGCCTCGGGGGCCGGGCCGGCCCGGGTTTTTGCACACCGCCCTATTTTTTTCTTCCTCGGCCCATGGGAAAAAGTTGGCCCGCAAATCTTCGCAAAAAACTCCGTAAAAGCTAAAAGAAAAATTATTTACGAAGTTGATGCCTTGTTTTTCGTCCTAGGCGGGACGTTCGGGCTCTTCCTCCATGGTAATGACGTCAACATGATGAAGGGGCACAACATCGGGTTCGTAGTAAACCTTTAGCCGCCGTCCATTCACCACAAATTGATCGCCGTTTATATCCATAATGGTTACCGCTCCGTTGGAGAACACCGAATGCACAACATAAGGTCCGTCCCACTTGCTTTGCAATTTCCCCTTTCCGAAGGTTTTAAACCTCGAATTGTAGAGGAGGACCTTATCTCCTTCTTTGAATTCTTTTTTCTTCAATCTTTTATCATACCACCTTTTGATTCTCTCCTTGTATATGCTTGCGTTTTCATATGCTTTCAACCTCAACTCCTCTAGCTCGCTTATTTGAATTCTTCGTTTCACCACCGCGCATCGAGATCAAGGTTCATCTCTTTAATCGCCCAATAGGCTTTATGTTCCAACTCAACCGGAAGGTGGCAAGCTTTTCCATAGACAAATTGATAAGGGGTCATACCTATCGGTGTTTTAAACGCCGTTCGATAAGCCCATAAAGCTCCGTCTAATTTCTTTGACCAATCCTTGCCTCCCTTCTCTATGGTTTTGTTGAGTATGCTTTTTAATTGCCGATTTGACGTCTCCGCTTGTCCGTTGGTTTGTGGGTGATAGGCCGTGGAGACCCTATGCTCAATTCCCAACTTGGACAAGCACTTTTTGAAGTTCTTCCCGTGAAATGAGTTCCTCCATCACTTATCAAGATTCTCGGTGTACCGAAACGGGGAAAAATCACGTTCTTGATCATAGTGATGGACTCCTCCGTGGAAGCTTTACGACATGGTATAGCCTCTACCCACTTGGATACATAATCAACCATAACAAGGATATACTCGAATCCAAATGAGTTTTTAAAAGGCCCCATGAAGTCTATGCCCCATACATCGAATATGTCGATTTGCAAGTTGTATTTCAAAGGCATAGAATTTCTTTGAGAGATGTTTCCGGTTCTTTGGCATTCGGGGCATGACGCAACATATCTTTTAGTATCTTCATGCATCTCCGGCCAATAGAATCCGCTCGACCATACTTTTGCTTCGGTTCGAAAATGGCTATAGTGTCCACCGTACTCCGCCGAGTGGCACTTCCTTAGAATCTCAAGCCTCTCTTCTCTTGGCACACATCTTCTCATCACTCCATCATTGCCAAGCTTGAAGAGGTATGGTGCATCCCAAAAATATTTCTTACTTTCGGAGATTATCTTCCTTTGAGTGTTCTTATCTAAATGATCAAGGGGCATCTTTCGAATTGCTCGAATGATGTCGATCATCCAAGTATCTTTATCAAGCACTCTATAGAGGTGGTCATCTCTCATCTTATCTTCTATGGGCTCTTTATCATCTTGTCCACGATTCATCCTAGACAAATGATCGGCCACAACATTCTCCACCCCCTTTTTATCACGAATTTCAACATCAAACTCTTGGAGAAGAAGGATCCAACGAATCAAACGTGGTTTAGCTTCCTTCTTGGCCAAGAGATACTTGATGGCTGCGTGATCGGTGTAAACAATGACTTTCGAGTTCACGATGTAAGATCTGAATTTTTCGAAAGCGAATACCACCGCTAGCAACTCTTTTCCGTAGTGGTGTAATTTAATTGTGCCCCACTAAGAGTTTTGCTAGCGTAGTAAACGGCGTGAACTCGGCCTTCCTTTCTTTGTCCCAAGACCGCGCCTACGGCGTAGTCACTTGCGTCACACATGATCTCGAAAGGTTGGCTCCAATCCGGAGGTTGGATGATGGGAGCACTCACCAACGCATTTTTCAAGGTCCCGGAATGCCGCTAGACACTTCTCATCAAAGTCGAAAGCCACATCCTTTTGAAGAAGGTGCGTTAAAGGCTTAGTGATCTTCGAGAAGTCCTTTATAAATCTTCTATAGAATCCGGCATGGCCTAGAAAGCTCCTTAAGGACTTAACATCCGTAGGAGGTGGGAGTTGCTCAACCGTCTCTACCTTAGCCTTGTCCACTTCAATTCCTCTCTCGGATATAACATGTCCGAGCACTATGCCTTGCTTAACCATGAAGTGGCATTTTTCCCAATTTAAAACCAAATCTACCTCCGCACACCTTGTAAGGACCTTTTCTAAGTTTGCTAAGCAATCCATGAATGTCTTCCCGTAAACGGAAAAATCATCCATAAACACTTCAACAATTTCTTCGACGAACTCCGAAAACACGGCCATCATGCAACGTTGAAAAGAGGCCGGAGCGTTGCATAGGCCGAAGGGCATCCTCCTATATGCAAACGTTCCGTAAGGGCACGTAAACGTTGTCTTATGTTGATCTTCCGGTGAATAGGAATTTGCATGAACCCCGAGTATCCATCGAGAAAGCAAAAATAAGCGTGGTTTGCTAACCTCTCGAGCATCTCGTCTATGAACGGTAGGGGGAAGTGATCTTTCTTCGTTGCTTTGTTAAGCTTACGGTAATCGATACACATCCGCCACCCGGTCACGGTTCTTTGCGGTATCAACTCGTTCTTCTCATTCTTCACCACGGTCAAACCTCCTTTCTTCGGCACACAATGTACCGGCTCACCCATTCGCTATGCGGAACCGGGTAGATGATTCGGCATCAAGTAACTTGATAACCTCTTTCTTTACTACCTCTCGCATGGCATGGGTTAGCCTCCTTCGATGGTCTACTACGGGCTTACATTGGTCTTCCATTGGTATACGATGAGTGCAAAAGGCTGGGCTAATACCTTTGAGATCATTAATTGAATATCCAATCACCTTCCTATGTTTTTTTAATAAAATCAGCAACGCTTCATTTTCTTCGGGGCTCAACTCGTCGCTCACAATGAATGGATAAGTTTTGTCTGGGCCCAAAAATTCATATTTTAATCCCTTGGGCAAAGGTTTAAGGTCTACTTCGGGCACTTGTGGCTCCTCGGGTTTGATTTCTCCGATGTCTTCGAACTTCTCTTCCTCCATGCTACCATCATGCGGCTCTAAGCCTTTTGTCGCTTCCTCTAGTTCTTCATCTTGTTGATTACTAATTTGATTTTCCATCGCCCTTTGCAGCGGGTCTCTAAGGGTTTCAACAAAACAAAGACTATCTATCTCTTCTACTTCTTCATCTTCGGGAGGAAAAGGTGTAAGGTGTTTAGAAGCACGAAGAAAGTTATATGTGTACTTTGTTCCATTAAGGTTCATTGTTACTTTGCCTTCTCCGCATCTAACACGGACATCAACCAACTTAAGAAAAGGCATACCTAAGATTATATGATCAGAATTACCATGGTAAGCATCAATAACAAAGAAATCGGTTGGTATATAGTTTCTAGAAATTTTTACTTTCATGTTGCAAGCAATACCTAGAGGTTTGATAGTTCTACCATCTCCCATAATTAATTTCGTTGATGTTGGAGCTAAGTCTAGGTTGTGGTATTGAACTTTATCGTAAATTTTAGAAGATAGAACACTTACTTGGGCTCCGATGTCGCATAAAGCTTTGCATTGAACTCCATTGATCTCGCAACTCAAGTGCGGCGTCATCTTCTCTTCTTCTTCGGATCCTATCGAGTAAATTTCAGCAAGGCGAGCGTATGGTGATGCTTCGGGCTTGATCCCCATGATTCTCTTCACCTCGGCAATATGTTCCGGATCCACCACGTCATCTCCAAAGAGCTTTTCAAAAATCTCACCGGTGGTTTCGAGGTCGTATGAATTTTCAGCTTTCTTCTCCGGTGGGAAATCCACTTCCAATGCTCTTGCCATTCCCTTTTGATTAGGGAACGGTCTTCTCTTGTCGAATACTTCTCCGTAATCAATAGGAACCCAATCCATTGGTTCGAACTCCCTTAGTGGCTTCGCGCTTGACATGCTTCTCTTGTTCGTCTCATTTGGCGCGGCGAAGTCGACGTTTGGTGTAGTTCTTGACTTGATGTGCTCTTGTTCAAGCTTTTCCATGATTGGTCTCCTCTTTTGTGACTTCCGGGTTGCCTCTTTAGAAAAATCAGCAAGCTTCTTCTTCCTTGAATTGAATTCCGGCTCTTCCGCAAGTCTTGTTTCCCAATCTCTTCGCATGGCAGCCGCTTTACTAACTTTTTGTAGAAGTTGGGCGGCTTCCGTGAGTGTTTTCTCCATGAGATCCCCACCGCACACATTTCGACGTGTCGCATGCAACTAGGGGTTAGGGAAAAGAAAAATGTATGCAAGAGTGCGTCACCGGTGAAGCCGAGTTTTGGTCCTTGTTCGATTAATTCATTAAACCTATCCCAGTGCTTGGTCTATCCCTTCCTCTTCTCCTTGCATGAAAGTGATCACTTGCCTCCTTAGATGTTGAACCTTGCTAATTGGAAAGAACTTCTCGCAAAACTTCTTTGTCAACTTGTTCCAATTGCCTTCAACTTCAAAGGACGCAACCGAATACCATGTCTTTGCTTTGCCGGCAAGTGAGTAGGGAAAGAGATTCCATTTGAACCATTCATCGGGAACTCCTTCTTGACGCACCGTGTTGCATATTGTCGTGAAATCCCTTATGTGTCTATATGGGTTCTCCGTAACCATCCCTTCAAATGGGTTTTCCGCCACCATCTTGATGATCTTGGATTTAAACGATGCAAATCAAACGATGTAAACTAACTTGCTCCCCGCAACGGCACCGAAAAAAAGGGGCTTGTTGACGGATAAAAGACGTATCCCTCTACGATCCGCAAGCGTACGAACCCCACACCTTTTTCACCACGGGATTCCCAAGGTTCTTGTCAATCCGGAGCAAGGGGATTACAAGCGTTCGATCAACACCGACACACTAGCTACTAAAACCCTAACTACTATTATACTAGAAAACACTAAACTACACTAGAGAGAATGATAAACGATCAAGATAGAAGACACTCGCCCACTGGTCTACGATACTAGAGCATGCAATCGCTTAAAGACATGAAAAACCAATCTAATTGTGGACCGGGAGCGTCCCAATGGTCGGTGGATGACCGCTCCTTAGTGATGAGTGATTGACAACGGGTGTTGGACCGACTCTTGGCTTAGTGCGCGAGTGTAGGCCGCGGCCTAGTTCGTGTTGTTGCGGGTGAAGAACGGGCGCGAAAGGTCTTCGCCTTGAGGGGCCTCCGGGAGATGGAGAGACAAGTAGGCTCGGTTCGAGGGACCCGGTGGACGGCGGGCCGGGTGCGGGCCACATGGTGGCGACACAAGCAAGACGAAGTCATGGACGGATGAGCGGTGCACGGTGGCGGTCAAGTCAAGTGGTTTGGCGGGAGGCCGGACCGGGCACGCGGGGTTTGGTGGTTTACCCACAAAACCACCGCGGACGGTTTCTTGGTTTGGGCCTCAAAACCAAGTCCGAGGGCCCAACACGACGGAGACGGGATCCGGGCGTGTCGGGAAGCTTCGAGGCGGAGGACACGCGGCGGGATCGCATGGCTTGCGTCGGGAGGACGCGGGGTGCGACAAAGGCGTGGCCGTCCGATGGCAAGACCCACAAACGTTACCAAAATGCCCCTACGTGGGTTGTATCGCCGTAGTGTAGATAGGGGTAGTCGAGTCATTTACCACTCCGGCGGGACTCGATATATAAGCCATGAGTGTGTGTTGATGGCTCTCTCTCTCCGCGGACTTAGGGTTTCATTTGCTCCCTCCTCTTTCTCATTTTCGTAGCTATTTTTCCTTCTATTTTCTCTAGGCTAGCATGATAGCTTCATGAGAGATTTGTTGAGAGGGATGGATGCTAGGGCGGCATGCTAGACCTTGTGAATCTTTCCTGGTTTGTATAGAAGATTCGGGGTTGTTTTTCGTGGCTTTTTGTGCTTGTTTTCGTGCCTTTGTTCCGGTGTGATTCCGCGAATTTAAGTTGGTTTCTCCCCGAATTTCTTTGAGGGAAACATGGATGGATGCCTTGCGCACCTTTGGTGATGATCTTGACCCCTCAAACGCCGGATTTGGCCTTCGATTCGTTGACTTTTGGATGAACCCTAGGTCTTTGTGTTCTTGGCAAGGATTTGCGATTCCGGGAGTTGTAGGGAGTTTGAGACCATAATTTTTGGGGCATAACCTCTCCTTGGGGTGTTCATCATCTCCCCAAAATTTCGTCTCAAGACTCCAAGTGGTTTGGGAGATCCTTTGATCTAAAGTTTGGGGCGATTTCGCGGGCGGTTTTCCGGGTCTGTCCGGGTGATCCGGCCACTGTGTGCGGGTGACCCGAAGGGGGTAGGTTGACCCGGTCACTTGTGCCGGGTGACCCGTGCGGCTCGTAGGGCTCGGGGTGACCGGTCACTTGTGCCGGTTGACCCGGTAGGTCTCAGCCTTCTTAGTTGTTGCTCAAGTTCTTTCGTGCTTGCTTCTGCTTTGCTTCCTAGCCTTTCAAGCCTTGTTCCTAAGGTATCGAGAGAGGGTTGTGTGTGCTTCCGCTTGTTCGTGTCTGACTCTCGGAGTTGCGATTGGGATATAGGCCGAGTTCTTTCGAGAAAGAATTTTTATCGGCTCCCATTCACTCCCCCCCCTCTCTGGTCGCCAATTCGGTCCTTCAATTGGTATCAGAGCTTGGTGCCGGATTCTTTGCGACTTTGACAAGTCCCGAATCCTAAGATGGCGTACGTTGAGCGGGGCGGTCCGCCGCACTTCGATGGCAAGGGTTACCACAAGTGGGCGGCTCGTATGATGATCTTTCTTCGAGGGAAGTTGTTGGATTTTATTGTGCTTGACAAGACATATGCTATTCCGGTCAACATCCATACTCTTATGGTGACCGATGCCGATGCCAAGGCCAAGTATGAGGCTAATGCAAAAGCCGTTGATCACTTGTGCCGGAGCTTGTGTGATCCAGAGTTTGAGCGTGTTCGCCATTTGAATCTTGCTTGGCAAATTTGGGATAAGTTGTTGGTTGCTCACGGTGGTGATAACCATGTGAAGGCTCGCCTCTTTGTCTCTTACCGGATGCAATATGAGAATTTCACTCCACTTCCCGGTGAGGACATTGATGCGATGTTTCAGAGGTTCACCGCCATCGTGAACAACATGAAGGCAAATGTTGAGGATTTTCCGTATTCCGAGCATGATCAGGCTTTGAAGCTCTTGCATGTCTTGGATCCAAATGTTTGGGGTGCTAAGGTTGAGGCCATCAAGGAGTCCGGGAACTATTTGACTATTGAGTTGGATGACCTCTTTTCTAAGCTCAAGTCGGCCGAGGTTGACGGGAAGTTGCTATCCAAGCATGAGGGCTCGACCGACCATAGTCTTGCTCTTGTGGGAGGATCAAAGGGCAAATCTAACCCTTCCTGTCGACGAGTTTTCTTTGTCCTCTCTTATGTCCATTCCGGATGAGGAGTTTGATGTGCCGGGCGAGGAGGAGCCGGCCTTGCTCTCAAGAAGGTTTGAACGACTACACGAGAGTCGGAGGAATGCAAGGCGGAGCTCGGGGACATGCTACAAGTGTGGCAAGCGCGGCCACTTCATCGCCGAGTGCCGGAAGCGGAGGAGAACAAGTACAAGGTGAACGAGTACAAGGCGCACCCGAGGCGTGAAGACAAGTACTCCTCCAAGGGCAAGCACTTCAACAAGTCCAAGAGCAAGGACAAGGACAAGCGGCGACCGAGCAAGAGCGCCTACAAGAAGAACAAGGCAAGAGCGATGGTGGCCGGTGCGAGCGACGTCGACTCAAGCTCAAGCGAGGAGCAATCAAGCTCAAGCGGCGAAGATGAAGACGCCGGGAGGCGCGGTGGCAAGAAGAGTGCAAGCCGGAACCTCGGCGGGCGAGCCGTGTGGCGCTCGAGGGCTTTTGTGGCATGGCTCATAGCTCAAGCGGCAAGAAGAGTGTGAAGGAAGACGGCCGACTCCGACTCGGAGGATGAGGTAAACCGTGACCCCGACTCTTTGCTTGCCGAGATTGCTAGGTTGAATGGTTTGCTTGATAACCGTGATAGTGTGCCGAGAGATGCCAAAAAGATGAGGAAAGATCTTAGGGCTCGGCTTGAGAATGCTAGCGAGAAAGTAGGAGAGTTAGAGTCAAAATTGCTTGAATTGAAACTTGAGAATGACTCTTTGAAACTTGCTCCTACTACTCCCGATGATGTTGAATGTGTTGAATGTGATGCTTGGTTGAATGAGATCAAAATGCTTAACGAGAAGAATGCTTCTATTTTGGCTCAACTAGATGCTCTTAGGACTCGAACATGATGAGCTTAAGGCTAGACCTACTTTGCTTGGTGCTTGCAAATCATGTCCTACTATGCATGCTAAGCTTGTCGATGCTCGTTCTACCATTAGTTCTTTGGAAGCATCTTTGAAATCTCCTGTTGCAAATGCATGTTCTAGCTGTGATGAAGTCACTTTGCGTAACCTTGAACTTACTTCCCGTTTGGATGTCATCTATGAGGAGAATGACTATTTGAGGAAGGTGTTGGGTTGGTTGTCTGGGCAGGAACCTCAGTTGAAAATCATGATTGAGGAGTTCAAGAGAGCTGATGGTCGTGGTTTGGGGTTTGAGAAGTTGGGTGAGAAAGTGGGAGAGAACAGTGGGGAGAGTGTGTATGAGAAGTGTGTTGAGTCCAACCCCGAGTTTGAGGTGATCGGAGAGATCCAAGTCCCACTCCCAAAAGCACCCAAGAACTCTTTCACACCAAAGCCCAACCACCTTTGCAACAAGCTTGACACAACCCAAGATCCACCCAAATTCCCACCTAAAACAAATGATTTCCGGAAAGCGAGTGAAGTTTGTGGGTGAGAAGGGTGAGAAGCCTAGAGAGAAGCCGAGCCAAAACCAAAACCCATCCCCTTCGGGTGTGAGTATTGTGGCAAGGAGAGGCATCTTGCGAGTTTTGCTACAAGAGGAAGAGGGATGAGAGGCTTGCTAGGGAGCAAGCGAACCAGACAGTATCGCCGGCCTCATGGTATTCCCGAGCCTAGAGTGCCACTTCCACGGGGTGTGGGAAGTGTGAGGAGTGTTGGCGAGTGTTCCCACGGAGAGGTGGTGGTGAGAGGTTTGTGGGGAGAGATGATGGTGTGCGTGCCGGTGAGAGGTTTGGTCGGGCTCGTGGTGGTTTTGTCGGACGTCCTCCTACTCGTCCTCGGTACGGGTTTAGGGGAGATGATCGCAGCTTTGGGTTCCGGAGGAACTACGGACCACGTTTTCCCCCTCGTGGTGCTCGTACTCCTCCCATGGGACATGGGAAGTTTGGTGGCAAGGGAGTGATGTTTGCTAACCCCTCTTTTGAGCAGATGGCTCGACACTGGTTTAACTTTCTCTGTGCTAACCCCAGTGTCGAGTCGCTAGCTCACTCTCGTTCTTGTTTCTGACTGCAGGCAGGAGGCTTGGAGAACATTTGGTTGATCGACTCCGGGTGTTCTCGACACATGACCGGAGATAAGAAGTGGTTCTCCAGCCTCACCCCAGTGAAGGAGAAGATGTACATCACATTTGGGGACAATGGACGAGGTAGGGTGCTTTCAGAGGGTGTTGTGCATGTGAGTAACAAGGTAACGTTGAAGAGAGTGGCTCTTGTGAAGTCTTTGGGTTTTAATTTGCTTTCGGTTTCTCAGTTGCTTGATGAAGGTTTTGAGGTGCGTTTCAAGTCTGGCGAGTCTCGTTTGCTTGATTCTCGAGGTGATCTTGTTTGTATGATCATCCCCGAGGGTCGATTTTCGTGGTCGATTTCTCTCGTTCTTTGGGTCCTCGCTCGCCGTTTGATGGCCGGTCCTTCTTCGATTTGTGGAAATGGCATAGGCGGTTGGGACACTTGAGCTTTGATTTGGTTTCCCGCTTGAGTGGTCTTGACCTTGTCCGAGGATTGCCGAAGTTGAAGTTTGAGAAGGATTTGGTTTGTGCTCCTTGTAGGCATGGTAAGATGGTAGCCACTCCCCATCCACCCCTGACCGATGTCATGACCGAGCGTCCGACGTAGCCGTTGCATATGGACCTTGTTGGGCCGGCTCGAGTTCGCTCGGTGGGTGGGAAGTGGTATGTCCTTGTTGTGGTGGACGATTACTCTCGCTATGCCTCGGGTGTTCTTCTTGGAGGATAAGAGTGAGACTTTTGGTTTTGTTCGAGATCCGATCGTGAGGATGAAAAACGAGAGGCATGGGAATGTTATTCGAGCTATCCGCAAGGATAATGGCTCCGAGTTCAAGAACTCTCGTTTTGATGCCTTTTGTCGTGATCTAGGTCTTGAACATCGTATTCGACCCCTTATGTGCCCCCTCAAAATGGAGTCGTGGAAAGGAAAAATCGGACTCTTTGTGAGATGGCTAGGACGATGCTCGATGAGCACGGGACTCCTAGGAGGTATTGGGCCGAGGCGGTCAATATAGCTTGCCATGTTTCCAATCGGATTTTATTGAGAGCTTTCAAGAAGAAGACTTGTTATGAGCTTATGCATGGTCGGGCACCCAAGGTGAGTCACTTCCGAGTTTTTGGCCGCAAGTGCTTTATTTTGAAGAAGGGAAAACTCGACAAGTTTGAGGCTAGGTCTAGTGATGGTATTTTCTTTGGATATGCTAACCACTCTAGAGCCTATAGGGTGCTTAACCTTGAGACTAACAAAATCATGGAGACTTGCGAGGTGACCTTCGACGAGACAATGCCATGTACCTCTCTTGGTTTTGAATGTGCAGGTGATGAACAGATGGCCGAGGACCTCTTTGAGGAGGAGAAAGATGAAGATGGAGATGATGATGGGGAGAACCATGCGCCTGAAGCTGAGCATGTACCCACTACTTCCCCTACGACCACTTTGGAGCATGGACCGTCTACTTCATGGACAACGACGGTGCAACAAGAGGACCAAAGCGAGAGAAGCTGAAGTTGAGGGGGAGGTAGTCTCGAGGCGTGAGGCTCCCCGGCGGATTCAAGAAGTGCATCCCCTGTCGAAGATCATTGGGAACATCGATGAACGCACTACACGATCGAGGTCCAGGAATTCCTCTCATTTTGCTCATGCTGCTTTTGTTGCTACTTTTGAGCCCAAGGACATTGGACATGCTTTATCTGATGCAAACTGGGTCAATTCTATGCATGAGGAGTTGGAAAACTTTGAGAGGAACCAGGTGTGGGACTTAGTTGAACCACCTCCAAATTGCCATCCCATAGGAACCAAGTGGGTTTGGAAGAACAAAGAGGGAGAAAATGGGATGGTTGTGAGGAACAAGTCCGGACTTGTTGCTCGGGGGTTTAGTCGAAGGAGGGGATCGACTATGAGGAGACCTTTGCTCCCGTGGCCCGTCTTGAGGCAATTCGGATCCTTCTAGCCTTTGCCGTGGCTAAAGGGTTCAAGTTGTTTCGGATGGACGTGAAGAGTGCTTTTCGAATGGGGTCATAGAGGAGGAGGTGTATGTGAAGCACCCACCGGGTTTGAGAGCGAGTTGTACCCACACAGGGTATACGGGTTGAAAAGGGCTCGTATGGGTTGAAACGAGCGCCCGTGCTTGGTATGGGAGATTGAGAGGTTTTCTTTTGAGCGAGAGGGTTTGTGATGGGTACAAGTGGATAGAACCTTGTTTCTCCTCAAGCATAGGAATGACTTGCCGATTGTTCGGATATACGTGGATGATATTGTCTTTGGTGGCTCGTCACATAACCTTGTTGCCAAGTTTGCGAGATGAGATGAGCGGGGAGTTCGAGATGAGCATGATGGGCGAGTTGCGGTACTTTCTCGGGGCCGCGGATCAAGCAAGTGAAGGATGGTACATTTGTGCACCAAACCAAGTACACGAAAGACATGCCGAGGAAGTTCCGTATGCAAGATGTGAAGCCGATGTCGACTCCCATGGGGAGTACGGCCACTTTGGATGCGGATGAGGACGGAGAACCGGTGGACCGGCGGGAGTACGGGAGCATGATCGGCTCCCTCCTCTACTTGACGGCGACGAGGCCGGACATACGGTTCGGCCGTGTGTCCGTGCGCTCGTTTTCGGGCTTCGCCGAGGACATCACATCGACGAGCCGTCAAGAGGATTTTCGTGTACCTACGGTCCGCCCCTCGGTCTTGGCCTTTGGTATTCTTCCTCCTCGACTCTGTCTCTTCATGGTTTTTCCGATGCGGATTTTGCCGGTTGTCGAGTCGAGAGGAAGTCTACTTCCGGCACTTGTCGGTTTCTTGGTTCTTCGTTGGTCTCATGGTCTTCCCGCAAGCGGCCTAGTGTAGCTCGGTCTACCACACGAGGCGGAGTATGTTGCCGCCGCGAGTTGTTGTTCCCACCTTGTTGTGGATTTCATACACTTTGAGAGACTTTGGTGAGGAGTGCACCCGGATCCCACTTCTTTGTGATAGCACCGGTGCCATAAGCGTAGCCAAAAATCCAAGTGCTTCACTCCCGAACCAAACATATAGAAGTGAGGTATCATTTCCCGAGGGACAATGTGGAGAAAGGAACCATTGTTTTGAGCCATGTCCCTACCCAAGATCGCCTAGCCGACATCTTTACAAAGCCTCTCGACCAAGCTACATTTGTGCGCTTGCGGGGGGAACTTGGGGTTTGTTGCCCTTTCTAGTTGTTTCTTGGGGGATTTCATTTTGTACCATATGTATCATACCATGTTTACTTTGATGTATATACATGCTTTACTTGATGTATAAACCATGGTAGGATAGCCATCTTGTCATATATCATATTGCATTTGTGTCATATTGCATTTTAGGATGATGAGCTTCTTTCATATGCCATATGTGAGTCTCTTTGGCTAATTGTGAGATTTTGGTCATATGTGTGGAGAAATGGTGATGTGAGGCTATGCTCTTGGAATATTTGAGATATATGTGTGATGAGATAGCCCCTTTTGAAATACATGCTTAACTTGACTAACTTTTGATGAAATTTTGATCCACTCGTGTGTAGTTGTGTATCCATGTCACAGTTTGGTCTAAATATGCTTTTCATGCTTAGATTGTGCTTGGATGCCTTGTTCTTGCATTTGGGCCAAAGGCCGGATATCATTGTGAATGTTTAGCCTATGTTGCATTCATGGGGGAGCATAAGCTTCTTTTTGCCGCAAAGGCACTTCATGTACCATGAAATGAATCAATCTTGAAAAGAAGTGCATAATGCTTGAAAAATGCTCCATCCATCATGTCTATGCTTAAAATGTCTTATCTTTCACATATGGGTGCAAAACATGTTGCATGATGTTCACCAAAGTGGAGAAGTCTCCCCGAAGTGGACACATGGCTCATGAGCTTTGACATGACATGCTTTGCTTTATGGGTGTTTGCCATGATCTTTTGCCGAGAATTTGATATCCTTGTATGATCTTTAAATGGTATGCATGTTTGTGGCTCAAGTGTGACATGGATAGGCTTCTACATGTGAAGCGAGCCTTCTTTTGATAAAACTCGCTTAAATCCGAAAATTTTGCTTTGTCACATGCTTGTATTTTCATATATTACTTGTGGCAATGCTTGTGACTATGCTATGATTCATGTGTGTGATCTTTGTCTCATTTTTAGCCTTTGACACTAGATTTGGCCTATTTGAGAAGCTCATGTAGTTGTTTATATGCTTTGCTTTGCATTTCGCCTTTTCACCTTGATTCATACATTGTCAACAAGGGGGAGAAAAGGTGAGCTTAATGAAAATTCGGAAGAGGTGAGCTGAAATTTGGGAGTTTGCATGAGTTTGCATCCACATGTTCGGGGGGAGGCATTTGTTCGGGGGGAGCTTTCTTGCCGTTTTCGGTGTGGATTTTTGTGATTTGCTTGGCTTGTGACCTTTCTTCGCCTTTCTTCGGTTTTGGTCATGAGTTGAGCTTCTTTGTTTCTCTTTCTTCTTTCTTTCTCTTTTACTCCGAATTTCATTTCGCGTTGTGTGTTGTCAATGCACTCATCAAGGGGGAGATTGTGGACCGGGGAGCGTCCCAATGGTCGGTGGATGACCGCTCCTTAGTGATGAGTGATTGACAACGGGTGTTGGACCGACTCTTGGCTTAGTGCGCGAGTGTAGGCCGCGGCCTAGTTCGTGTTGTTGCGAGGTGAAGAACGGGCGCGAAAGGTCTTCGGCCTTGAGGGGCCCTCGGGAGATGGAGAGACAAGTAGGCTCGGTTCGAGGGACCGGTGGACGACGGGGATCGGGTGCGGGCCACATGGTGGCGACACAAGCAAGACGAAGTCATGGACGGATGAGCCGGTGCACGGTGGCGGTCAAGTCAAGTGGTTTGGCGGGAGGCCGGACCGGCACGCGGGGTTTGGTGGTTTACCCACAAAACCACCGGCGGACGGTTTCTTGGTTTGGGCCTCAAAACCAAGTCCGAGGGCCCAACACGACGGAGACGGGATCCGGCGTGTCGGGAAGCTTCGAGGCGGAGGACACGCGGCGGGATCGCATGGCTTGCGTCGGGAGGACGCGGGGTGCGGCAAAGGCGTGGCCGTCCGATGGCAAGACCCACAAACGTTACCAAAATGCCCCTACGTGGGTTGTATCGCCAGTAGTGTAGATAGGGGTAGTCGAGTCATTTACCACTCCGGCGGGACCTGATATATAAGCCATGAGTGTGTGTTGATGGCTCTCTCTCCCCGGGACTTAGGGTTTCATTTGCTCCCTCCTCTTTCTCATTTTCGTAGCTATTTTTCCTTCTATTTTCTCTAGGCTAGCATGATAGCTTCATGAGAGATTTGTTGAGAGGGATGGATGCTAGGGCGGCATGCTAGACCTTGTGAATCTTTCCTGGTTTGTATAGAAGATTCGGGGTTGTTTTTCGTGGCTTTTTGTGCTTGTTTTCGTGCCTTTGTTCCCGGTGTGATTCCGCGAATTTAAGTTGGTTTCTCCCCGAATTTCTTTGAGGGAAACATGGATGGATGCCTTGCGCACCTTTGGTGATGATCTTGACCCCTCAAACGCCGGATTTGGCCTTCGATTCGTTGACTTTTGGATGAACCCTAGGTCTTTGTGTTCTTGGCAAGGATTTGCGATTCCGGGAGTTGTAGGGAGTTTGAGACCATAATTTTTGGGGCATAACCTCTCCTTGGGGTGTTCATCATCTCCCCAAAATTTCGTCTCAAGACTCCAAGTGGTTTGGGAGATCCTTTGATCTAAAGTTTGGGGCGATTTCGCGGGCGGTTTTACGGGCCGTCCCGGTGATCCGGTCACCGTGCCGGGTGACCCGAAGGGGGTAGGTTGACCCGGTCACTTGTTCCCGGGTGACCGGTGCGGCTCGTAGGGCTCGGGGTGACCGGTCACTTGTGCCGGTTGACCCGGTAGGTCTCAGCCTTCTTAGTTGTTGCTCAAGTTCTTTCGTGCTTGCTTCTGCTTTGCTTCCTAGCCTTTCAAGCCTTGTTCCTAAGGTATCGAGAGAGGGTTGTGTGTGCTTCCGCTTGTTCGTGTCTGACTCTCGGAGTTGCGATTGGGATATAGGCCGAGTTCTTTCGAGAAAGAATTTTTATCGGCTCCCATTCACTCCCCCCCCCTCTCTGGTCGCCAATTCGGTCCTTCAAAATAAATATAAAACTAATTTTGATGTAAATTAAAGATTTTAAAAATTTTTTGCGCGCGGCGGGGGTTTAAAAATGGGGTTGTTGGTTTATTAAATTATTTTCTCTCTTTTTCGCTGGGTTGGTCCCCCACTTTTTTTTTTTCTGGATTCCGGTTTTTTTTTGTTTTTGTAGGGGGGGGTAGGGTTTTTTTTTTAATAATATAAATATTATTTTTTTTTTAATAAAAAAAATATATAAATAGGTCTAATCTATCGGGGTTGTGACCACGGTTTCGCCCTTTCCCTCCTCTCGTATCGTCACTACGCGAAGGTATTCATGACTAGACCTTTGATGGCCACGGCGTATTGAATGGATCCAAGGAAGCATTGGAGCTCTACTCCCTCTACGGCACGGTTGCAAGCCTTAAGCATTAAAGTATATTCAACACAAGATGATAGACAGATAATCCGACAAAGTGCGATTACATCTCACGATCGATTACAACCCATGGACGAATGAGAAGATTACCCCATCAAGGTGCTGATCATGGCACCGTTGATCATGGTTTCCCTTCCGCCGGTGTCTTCCTTCTTCTCCACGAGAGGGTGCTTCCTTCGAGGTGGTTGATCTCCCGCCGGAGATCCTCCTCCTCTCTCTCTAGCTTGTGGATGGCCTTCGGTGCGAATAACTCCTCCCCTCCGTGTTGGCGGCGCGTCGGGGGTTTTAGGGTCGAAGATCCTTCGAGGGCAAGGAAGACGGGGACCGAACCGGTGCCCGAAGTGGGCCGGGCCGGCCGACCCGGGCCGGCCGGCCCAGCCCGGGCCGGCCGGTTCGGTCGCCCCTTTGGCTCCGTGGGTCCTCGTGCACTTATCTACTTTGCCCCCTCCACTTGCATGATTTTGACGCCGTTATCCTCGCGATCAAGATGGAGGCTCTCTTTGCATGAAGTTTGATCTTTTACGCTTCAATCCCCGGGGTGTTCCTCGTAACACTTCGGTCCTCGCCACCATTGGAAGTGATTTCAGCAAGCTCATGAACACGAACAAGACTCCATGAATGCTCATTTGAACTTGTTGCGAATCCGCAACCCATTCGGGAAATCTCGTCGCCACCCCCGAGAAAGTTCGTCAAGGCCTCGGTCAAGTTCGGGACCCCGAACTCCAAAGCATTGCCATCGTTTGGAACCATCATGCCAATCACGGGCGGGTCGCCCATGGAATTCGAGACCAAGAAGCAAAGAAACAATTACTTCGGTGTCCGTGAACACTATCATCAATGACGGCCCAGTACCGCACGGCCACAAGTGGGCAAAGGTGCCAATAACCTTCACGAGAAGAAGATTTCAGGCTGAAATCCGCGATTCACAATGACGCCATGGTCATTGAAGTAAACATAGCTGGATGGGTCATAGGAAAAGTCCTAGTTGACAATGGGAGCTCGGCGGATATCCTGTTCTTGAAAACTTTTGAAAACATGAATCTGAGCCAGCACATGTTGGACCCACCAGAGTACCCGCTGCAAGGGTTCGGAGGAAAGCCCATCAAGCCGGTGGGAAAAATATCACTCCCGGTTTCTTTCGGCGATCTTGAGAATGCCAGAACGGAGAGTCTCACTTTCGATGTAGTTGACATTTACCACCCATACCTCGCAATTTTCGGCGAGAGGTTTCATGAACAAGTTTAATGCTGTCATAAGACAACAGTTTCTATGCATGAAGATGCCTGCGCCCAAAGGGGTCATCACGGTGTTCGGCAATCAGCAAGAAGCCAGAAACATAGAAAAAGGCCACACGCCCGGCCAAACGAACGTGTACCAGCTGAAAGCAGCTGACCAGAAGAAGGAAACCTACGAAGAACCTAAGCGGGACAAGGAAAAAATGAGATAACAGCAGAAGATGAAACAAAGAAAGTGTATCTGGATGACATGCCCGATAGAGCGGTCATAATAGGGGCCAACCTCAGCGCCGAAGAGGACAAGGACCTTATACGATTTCTGAACAGAAACAAGGATGTTTTCGCATGGTCAGCTAAGGACCTACAAGGTGTTGACAGGGATATCATCGAACATGCCCTCGAAACAGATGAAAAAATACCACCCAAGAAGCAAAAACTTCGGAAAATGTCCGAGGAAAATGTGAAAGCAATCGAAGCGAGAAGTTCGGAGATTACGGGATGCACGGGTAACCGGAGAAGTCAAGTACCCGTCCGGCTAGCCAACACCGTGTCGATCAGAAAAAAAAATGGGAAGTGGAGAATGTGTGTGGACTTCACCGATTTGAACAAGGCATGCAAGAAAGACGATTTTCCCTTGGAGAGGGTAGACAAAATCGTGGATGATGCGACCAATAGTGAGATGCTCTCGCTCCCGGACATGTTCTCCGGATATCATCGGATCGGGGTTCGTAAGGAGGACGAGGAGAAGACAAGTTTCATCACTCCCTTCGGAACATTTTGCTTCGTAAGAATGCCGTAGGGGCTAAAGAACGCGGGGTGTACATTTTCAAGAATGATAGCAATAGTACTACACCACCGATTCGGAGAAACATCTTGGCATATGTGGACGACATAGTTGTCAAAAGCGTTCAGAGGAAAGACCACATCGGTGACCTTGCGGAAACATTCGCGAACATGAGGGCGGCGAATGCGAAGCTGAATCTGGAGAAATGTGTATTCGGCATTCACAAGGGCAAAGTTCTTAGATGCCTAGTATCAACAAAAGGCATAGAAGCAAATCCCGACAAAATCAAGGCCCTAGTGGAAATGCAAGACCTAGTCTCACTAAAAGATGTGCAAAAACTGACAGGGAGAGTAGCTGCCCTTAACAGATTCATTCCCAGAGCCGCAGAAAGAAGCTTGCTGTTCTTCCAAGTCCTCAGAAGTGCTAAGAACTTCAAGTGGTCTGAACCTCAGAAGCAAGCCTTCCAAGAATTGAAGGACTACTTGTCCACCATGACCAAACTCGTCCTTTCGAACCCAAATCACCACTTCTGCTATATGTGTCTGCATCAAATTCGGCAGTAAGCGTAGTGCTAGTGCAAGAAAAAGAGGAAGAAGGAAAGCTCAAACAAATTCCCGTATACTTCGCCTGCGAAGCAATCGTCCGGTTCCAAGATCTTTTATTCCGAGCCGGAAAAAATCGCATATGCGGTCATCATGGCGAAGCAAGGAAGCTAAGGCATTACTTCGACGGTCACAGAATAAGAGTCATCACCAACCAGCCACTGAATGACTTGTTCGCAAATAGAGAGGCATCCACCCGAATCATTAAGTGGGGCGCTGAGCTTTCTGAGTATGTAGTAGACTTCGAGAGAAGAAGTGCCATAAAATCGCAAGTTCTGGCAGATTTTGTCGTGGACTGGACTTCACCTACTCAGAACCTCGAGGAAGATGCACCCGAACCTTAGATAGTACGGTGTGACGGGGCTTGGTGTTACAAGGGGGTTGGAATTTCTACTGTTGTGACATCCCGACGGGAGTGGTCATAAGATACGCGGCTCGGCTCGTATTCGCGAACAATGAGCATTCCACGAACAACACAACGGAATACGAAGCTCTTCGTTGGCATTAAGGAAAATGAGAGCCTTGGGGCGAGCAGACTTTCATAATCGAACGGACTCGAAAGTGATCCAAGAGCATATCGAGAAAGAAAGCGAGGCAAGGAATCCCGTTCTCATGAAATATCTCGTAAAAGTCGAGAAATGGAAAAACACTTCAAAGGATACTCGGTCCAAAGATATCCCAAGGGATGACAACAATGAGGCAGACAAACTGGCGAAAGCGGCAGCCTAGAAATCAAGAGCTACCCCCGGATGTGTTCTTCGAAATCATCAGAGAACCGTCCATCAAGGATTTGAGAGCCAAAATCGTGAATGTAGTGGAAACTCCCGACTGGAGAGCAGAAATCATGGCTTATCTGAGAGGACACTACGAACCACAAGATGAGCTAGAGGAGAAAAGATTAAAGCAAAGAGTTCGGGGATATACAGTGGTCAATGGAGAACTATACAAGTCAAGAGTCACTGAACCTTGGCTCCGATGCATCACCTCCGAAAAAGGCCAGGAACTTCTAAAGGAAATTCACAGCGGATTCTGTGGGGCACACATAGGCACCAGGGCTTTAGCCGGAAAGGCGATAAAGCAGGGATTCTATTGGCCCACCATAAACATTGATGCCAATACATTAGTTCGGCAGTGTGAAGCGTGCCAGAAAACGGCAAATCAACAGAACTTGCCTTCAATGCCAGTTCACCTAATTCCACCGACTTGGCCTCTCGCAAAGGTGGGGAATGGATCTAGTGGGACCGTTGCCAACAGCTCAGGGCAACTGCCGATTCGCGGCGGTGGCGGTCGATTATTTCACAAAGTGGGTAGAGGCAAAACCACTTGCAAACATCAAAGCAACAACAATTCAGAAATTCTTTTGGCAGAACATAGTATGCGGGTTCGGGGTTCCTAGAGAACTAACGGTTGACAATGGCAAACGGTTCGATCGCTACACCTTCAAAGAGTATTGCAAAACCTTGGGCACTCGGGCGAAATTTTCGTCAGTATATCACCCACAGTCTAATGGGGAAGTTGAAAGAGCCAATGGCCCGATTTTTTTTGGGAATCAAGAAATGCCTGTTCGACCAGAAAAAGGGAAAGTGGGTGGATGAACTTCCGAAGGTGATCTGGTCTCACAACACCACAGTATCAAGAGCAACAGGTTTCACGCCTTTTCGCCTACTTTTCGGGACTGAGGCTATGACGCCGGAGGAAATCAAGAATGAAAGCCCGAGAGTCTTGAAAGGAAAAGAGATAGAGGAAATTGATAAGAAGGTGGAAAAGGACATGATCGAGCTGACAATCCTTGAAGCCGCAGAAAACATTGAGAAGTACCAGAGAGAAACAAGGGCATGGAGAGACAAGAAGGTGGTCCGAAAGGACATCAAAACTGGTGATCTTGTGTTGAAAAGGAAGAAAAATTGGGAGAACTCAGAAAAACTTCATGAGTCATGGGAGGGGCCTTACATCGCCAGGGAAACAGATATGCCAGGGGCTTTTCGCTTGATAGAGCAAACTGGCGAAGAGTTGCCGTATTCGTGGAATGCTGACAGTCTAAAAAGGTATTATCCATGAAAAACCTAGTTGTAGCTAGATGTAACATATAGTAGTTTTTCAATTTTCGTAAGTTTGTACCCTAGAAAACTAAAAAATCCGAATCACTTGTCTATAAGTGATTTCGAAGAAAAAATTAGTTTTACTTTTTCTAGTCGCATTAGAATAAGAAGGACCGTACTCTTTTCCTTGCAAAGGGGGCTCTAAATCAAGAGGCAAGGTTTTTAACGAGGCGGATCCTATGTAAATACTCTTTGTGATATATATATGAAAAGAGTCTTCCCCCAAATCGCGTATCCTGAAAATTACATCGTGAAAAAAGAAAAAGTTCGTGAGAAAGGCTCCGTGATAGCCAGAATTCCATCGTGAGAAAAAAGAAAAAGTTCGTGAGAAAGGCTCCGTGATAGCCAGAATTCCATCGTGAGGAAAAAGAAAAAGTTCGTGAGAAAGGCTCTGTGATAGCCAGAATTCCATTGTGAAAAAAGAAAAAGTTCGTGAGAAAGGCTCCATGATAGCCAAAAATCCATCGTGAAAAAAGAAAAAGTTCGTGAGAAAGACTTCGTGATAGCCGAGAATTCCATCGTGAAAAAAGAGGCCGAAATAACAGCAAGTTGTGGCCTAGAAAATCCCATCCAGCAAGGGATTCCCACCGAAAGAGGCCTGAGACAACAACAAGTTGTGGCCTAGAAAATCCCATCCATTAAGGGATTCCCACCCAAAAAGGCCGGGACGGCGGAAGCCGTGGCCTAGAAAATCCCATGCACGAGGGGATTTCCACCGAAAAAAGTCGGAAGGATGATTTCGAGAAAGTGAATGCGAAGGGGGTTGCCTCCGATTTTTCTTTAGCATAAAATGCCAAAAAGTTTTTCGTGATAACATCGTTGTGAGAAAGGGACAAGAGGCTCGTGCGAAAATCGTAGAAAATCTTGGTTGAAGCAACTGAGGGTTGCAATATCAACCGAGGCAAGTCTGCCAGTAGGATCAAGTCCACAAAATTCGAGAACAAATTTTGTCGACTTGCGCGACGACGCTTCAAATTTTCAAAAACTAACGAAGATTTCTCCTAAAGGTGCACTCGATCGAAATACACGAATTGTAAGCTTTCTCAACATACCTTCAAGTTTTCATGCAAAATGGCAAGGTGGGGGAGGGTGGCGTTTTTTCAAGGAAAAAACGTATTCATTTCCTTATTCGCATAAAAACTTCCGAATAGTTCCTCAATAATTACGGCGATCAAAGTGCAAAATTTAAAACAACATGTCCTGGTTTACAAACATTGTTTTCAACCATATCGCTAGCATAAGCGAAGTTAGACGCGCCTGCTAAGGGGCTAAGGGGCTCCGTCTTCGGAATCTTTGCGGAGCGCGAAGTAGAGGATCCAGAACGTCTCTTCTTACGAAACAAGAAAAATAAAGAGAGATCAAAACAGCCCATAGAAAATTTAAGCGAGGCCTCCAGCCAGAAATCGGAGAAGTCTTGTTCAGGATGTGCCCGCTTGAATAGGCGCCACGCTTCGCCACTAACAAACATCCTATCTCGATGAATTCGTAGCGGCAACACGTCCGCGCGAGCCTAGCTTGCGGGACTCGCGCGAGTTAAAGTATACAAAACATTTGTTCAGAAAAACTAAGTGAATCTACACAAATGTACAGGCAGCCTTGAATATGTGCAAGGTCCGGACATAGCATCTAATTCGTGACATCCACCTTCGGAGAATTGTCCTCGTGCTCGGAAGATTGCCCGTCGTCGCTGCCCGCATCACTGCTACTGCTGCTGCTGCTGCCGCCTGAACCCCCTTCGCCTGAGTTGCTCGAATCTTCACCGGAAGTCGACTCTTCGGGGGATGCAGCGATGTTTTCGCGATTCTCCTCCTCGTTCAGCTGAGAAAGAAAGAAAGGCAAATGTGAAGGGAATTCGAGAGACCGAAACATCGGTGGCGGATACAAGTTACGAGATCGAACAAAAATTACCTCAGGCAAGTTTGGCGCGCGCAATGGCCTTGACGGTTTCCTTCCCACCGGTCAACCAAAACTCCTTTGCGAACTTGTTCTTGATGGCCCGAACATCGGCATTGGCTCGAAGTATCGCATCGCTTGTAGCACCGGGGAATTGGGAGATCTTCCCGCGGAACTTCTCCAAGTCAGCGCAGTCATAGTCATGAAGAATCTTCAATATACTCTCCACGGAAAAAGCAGCCGCGAAGTCGCTAGCGCCGGAGATCACCTCAGAGAGAGCCTGGAACTCAGTCTCCATCTGGTCCATAAATTCAGGAATCTCAATATTATCTGGGAGAGGAGCTGGACGAACGCCGAACTCGTTCAGTGACTTCTTGTATTCCTCGTAGAGTAGTTTCAATTTTTCCAGAATCTCAGAAGTACTCCTCTTCGAGGCTTCACTCCGATCCGCAAGCGCTTTCTCAAGATCCCGGATTCTCGCGACCTTTCGCGCTCGCAGATTTAGCGAGGCTAGCGTTTTTAGTATGAAGATCTTCGGCAATTTTCATGGCCCTCTCGTGTTTCCCCCGAAGATTCTCGATCACACCGAGGTCATCTTCGTGGGATTTTTGAACCTTTTCTAGTTCCTTCTTGGATTGCTCAAGAGCCGACTCCACGAACTTCTTTTCATCCCGACTTGTCTTCGCAGCCTCCGCCAACTCAGCCACCTTCTTCTCGAGTTCTATGTTCGCGGCGAAGCCGCGCTTGAGTTCCTTAGATTTGCGGGAGAGCCGCTTGTTCGCCTTCTCTTGTTCAACAAGCCGCTCTACGGCAACCTTCCCGAGCATAGAGTGTTTGAGCGCATAATCCTCCCGAAAGTGCGCTAGCTTCGAGGGAGAGTAAGAGTGCAAAAGATCCTTGAATACTGAAAAATTCAAGATTAAAGCCTCAGATCAAAATTCAAGAATCGGAGAAAGCACGAAAAAGTACTGAGAAGGGACGAACCTTGCTTACTGAAATGCTGCATGGTGACCTGTTTAGCCGAACCAGAAGAAGCTCTACCCTGAGGCGAAGGGGTGGCTTTGGGAGAAGGATGAGGCTCTTTCTCAGAACCCGGAGCAGCCTCCTTCGAGTTGTCCCGAACTCTCCCCTCCCCGATTCATCAACGTCGCACGAGATGATTTCCACAGTGTTAAAATCTTAGAAGTCTTGCTCCCAACGCCAGTTGTCTCGAAGACAACACTTAATAATTTGCCGCGATGAGACGTACCGAAGCTCTTGTTGAAAGCAGCCAAAGAGGGAGAGGGAGTTTGATCTTCGGGAACAACCTCCCGAACTTCGACCAAGGGAGCGTGTTCGGTAGGATTCTCCCCCCCTTTGTACGGTGAGCTCAAGATCTTTGGCGAATTCAGGGGAGGCTTCATCCCGAGAGAGAGCGGGTTGAGAGATATCGGCGAGAGAGACTTCGGCAAAGAACGGGGGGCCTCGGTGGGGACAATAACTTCGGATTCAACGGCGGGCTCGAGAAGTAGCATCGGTACAGCCTCCTTGCGAACGTCGGAGCAACATCTGAAAAGGAATCAACATCCACGAATTCATTCTCGAACCCGACGGACGGTTTTCTCGAAAGTTAAACGAGGCCGGAAGCAAACACCTTTTCGGCCGTCCGCTTCCACGAAGGCGTCGTCGTCAAAGGCGGAGGGAACCCGCCGAACCCCAACGGAAGAAACCTTCCTAGCCGCTTTCTTCAATTTTTTGCGACTCATTTGGGCAAGACCTGAAGCCGCCTGAAGTTCGGCATCCAAAGTTCGGTCAAAGGTCTTGCGCTTCTGCTTCGACGACTCCAGAGATCTTGTCCTGGAAGGCTTGACCCCTGAGGAAGTGCCCTCGCTGGCAGATGATGAGCCTCGCTTCGACGACCTTATTCGGGGAGCATTGATCGGGGCAGCTAAGCAACTGGCCACGGCAACTGCAGGAACCTTCAACTTGGGACCTGGGCCTCGAGAACTGAAAAATTTGTCCCCACAAAAATCGGAAAACACGCGGTTGATCCTCTTCTTGTGCTTTACCAGAGCCTTGTACGCCTTATACTCATTCATGGTATATTCGCCCACCATGACATTCACCTTCTTTTCCACTTCTTTCATGAAGGCCTCAGCGCTCTGGTCTTCACGAAGTTTAATCCCGAACTTCGGGAAAGGCACCTTTTGAGTTGCCCAGTTGACATTGAAGTACACAAGCTCAGTGGGGGACCAACCACTCGAAATAGGCCAGACCCGGGCAGCGACGAATTCTTCAATAATGTCACGGCCACCAAGTATAGTGCTGGCCAGGTGAAATGCATTCTCACGGCCTTCTAATTCCCAAGGCTCGCCGGTTGAATTCGGCAACATTCACCGCGGCCGGGGGCACAATCGGGCGGGACAATTCCGGCATGTTGACCTTCGATAGAACCAATGAGAGCTCCAATCGTCGGTGAGGTTAGTCTTGCAACAGGGGAGCAATCCGAATTCGGGTAATTCCCTTTAGGGTGTTCGACGTCACGTGTTGAAAGTGGAACACGCATGTTGACCGTGATAGAACTACCCGTCACTACCCTTAACGACCTCGGGGATAATCACCAATTTGTAGAATCTGGCGAAGGCATCGACACTGGGATTGCAGCCGAAGGTCTTCAAAATCCAAATGAACTTCGACACTTCAAGGAAAGATGTCGGCGAAAGCTGGTGGATCTTCACTAAAAAGGCATGAAGAATAGCCGGTAGGACCGGGTCGCAGGGGAACCTCAGCCCGCAAATGAAGAAATCCCGAAAGACAACAACTTCTCCGTCCCTAGGGGTAGGGATTTGCTCATCAAGTGGGGCTCGCCCAGCGCCCGGAGAGAAGAACCCGGCCTTCTCGTATTCCCCGAACCATGTTGGTCGTGACCTTGGACTCTCCGAAGACAAGTGAGGGTGGCAACGGGCCGGAAGTCCTCGCTTTAACCGGTCACCGACGCCGGCATCCACGTCTCCGATATCTTCACCGTTGTCGATTGGACCTCCCCGTCTTCGCGACTCCCCGGAGCCGCCGGGAGAACCGAATCTTCGGTTGGTGCGGCATGCTCAAGCACCTTTGACGACGGGGGTCGAGCGGAAGACCAGCTGTAATGAGCTCTTCGGTAGTCATGGGTCTAGCTATGCTTTTAACTCGAGTCACCTAACCAACAGAGACAAACATACGAACCGTTAAGAACAACATTCGAGAATGAAGCTCATAAAACTGAGATACTACTGCACCAAAGTATGACAAGTAAGAATTGAGAAGAGAGAAATAAAATAATACCTTAGAGAGATGCGAAGAGGACCAGAAGTTCGCGAGCTTTTCGAAGCGAAGACCAGGTTCCGAGAACACGAAAGATTCACGAACCGCAAGAGAGCGAAATGCCGTAAAAATTTTTTAACAGGCGGCAGCCCGCTATTTATATGGGCGGGGAGGGGTAGTTCCGCGAAACCTGCCTCGATCTAACCGTCCTAGGGTTCCCGGCGACGCGTGTCCCCCTCCGACGTTCCAAGGGTGACGTTTTTTACTAAATTTCCGAAGGATTTGTGGAATCGGATCGTCGGAGTCAACCCGCTTCCCCGAGGGGCTAGTGTTGGGGAATTCGAGAAAACCCGTCACCCTTGAAACGTTAAGTTTGACAAAGTTCTCGAAACATGTTTTTCAGGGGCAGGGAATTCACGATTTTCGGAAGCCTGGAACCTGTGAAGCCTCGAATTCGCGAATGTGCGAAGTTCGGGAATCTTGATTCGGTGAAGTAATAGGGTCACAAACATGCGGAAGCCGGAGTCTCGAGCCGGCGATGGAGCGAACGTCGGGAGACGGTCGATTCGGGAATCCGTCAAGGACCCAGTTCGGGAGTCACGCGCGAAGACATGCACGAATCGATGAAGAAGCGAAGGCCAATTCGAGAATCGTCGAAGACCCGGTTCGGGGAGTTACGCATGAAGACATCCACGAACCTCGCGGAGAAGCAAAGTCAAAGTTGTTGTCCCAAAAAGTCTGGGTTTGGAGTGTGAACTAGTGGCAGATTTGTAAATATGTTAGACGAGAAAGACATTCTTGTATGCGTTCACACTAGGAATATTCTCTGAGGCCGAGGGTGTTATCGGCATGTAAAAGTCCCTTCATCTCCCTATGAAAGGGGGCGCAAGGGCACGTGTAAACGGATTCAGACTTTTTGGAACTTGTGCAATCGGCGGGAAGAATCGCAGTCTCTCTACATTCTAACCGTGTGCTCGAACGTGCTAAGAACTCTCTCTCTCTCACGCGTGTTCGGGGATCCATCCGAATTTTTCGGGTAACCCCCCAACAAGGTGCTTGATGAACCTATCCCTAAAGTCTTGCATTCAACGCTAAAATCCTGCATAAACACTAAACTCCAAAACCGACATGCACAAGTGAACTTGATATACCACGGGGGTTAGTACCAATGGATAAGGTATAAAACTTATGCCAACACCGAAGGTAAACTCATGGCTAGGTTGACAGATTTTCACCGTCAACACCCGCATAAGGACACATCCTAATCCTTGCCGGGATGCATCACAATAGACGACAAAATCACGTTGAATGTCCGGCAAGGTCAACACCGGGCCGTTGTCAATCTTCTTTTCAACTCCTAAAAGCTTTTCTCAAAAGACTCGTCCGGTTGAACTTCTTCTCCTTCTTGAGAAACTCCGTCATGGGTCGGGCAATCTTAGAAAATCCTTCAATAAACCTCCGATAGTATCCCACTAAACCAAGAAAGCTTCGATCTCGCTCACATTGGTTGGTTGTCGACGCTGGAGACTCGTTTCAACTTTCCGGGGTCTACCGCTACTCCTTCGCCATCGAATATGCCCAAGAAAAGATATTTTCTCCGGCCAGAATTCACACTTGCCGAACTTAGCGTACAACTTGTGTGCCCTTAGTTTCCCTAGTGCCACTCGAAGATGTTGCTCATGTTCCTCCACGCTCTTGGAGTAAACAAGTATGTCATTGATGAAAACCATGATAAACTTGTCTAGCTCTTCCATAAATACCTTATTCATGAGGTTCATAAAATACGCTGACGCGTTGGTGAGTCCAAAGTACATCAGCGTGAACTCATACTGCCCGTAACGGGTGACAAAGGCGGTCTTTGGGATGTCACTCTCCCTAATCTTGAGTTGATGGTATCCTGACCTTAAATCCACCTTCGAAAAATACTTGGCTCCTCTCAGTTGGTCAAATAAATCATCTATTCTGGGAAGAGGATACTTGTTTTTGATAGTGACTTCGTTCTACGAGCGATAGTCCACGCACATCCTCAGGCTTTTATCCTTCTTTTCTACGAAGAGCACTGGGGCTCCCCATGGTGATGAGCTTGGTCTGATAAATCCACTTCGCTGAAGTTCTCTTAGCTGCTTCTTTAGCTCTGTCAACTCGGGGGCTGCCATCCTATAGGGTCTCTTGGCTATGGGAGAGGTTCCGGGGATAAGGTCAATGACGAACTCTATATCCCTATCTGGTGGCATTCCGAGGAGTTCTTCAGGGAACACATCCGGATACTCCCGCACTACCGGGACATCCTCTATGGATTTGGCTTCCATGCTAAAAACCATTATGTCTGGTCTGTGTCCTCGGGTGTGGCAGGTCACTTGTATTCCGTCTGGGTTGGTTAGGTGCACTACCTTATCGGCACAACTTATAAGATCATGGTGTTGGCTTAACCAATCCATCCCAAGGATCACATCTATTCCCTTGGACTTCAGTACTACTAGGTCTGCTAGGCACTCTACCCCACTTAAAATGATCCTTACCCAGGAGCATCCCAGTTGACACCTGATGTCACCTCCGGGCGTTCGAGTTAACAGGGGTGCTTTTAGTAGTACTGTAGGTATGTTATGTTTTTCCACAAAACTTGAGGATATGAACGAATGTGATGCTCCTGAATCAAATAATATGGTTGCCAAGACTGAGCTGACCAGGAACTCACCGAGCACTACGCCTTGTGCTTCTTGAGCCTCCTGTGCGTTGATGTGGTTGACGCGGGCTCGTCCATAGGACTGCTGGGGCTGCCTCATCTGCTGGTTGTTGTTGTTGCCAAAGTTGTTGTTGCTGCGAACCGGCACGCAGGTTGGCTCCGGTATACGAGTGGCCTTGGCCCATTCACCGAGTTGGAGAAGGCTGAAGCCGTTGGCTTTTTGGCATAGGAGCAGTTGGCAATGAAGTGTCCGGTCTCACGGCACTTGAAACACACCCCGGAGTTGTTGTTGTTGTTGTTTTTGGCAAGTGACCTAGCTAGTGTTGTTCCGTGGGGGCTTCATGGCATTTCGGTTGTTGTATGGTTTGAACCGGGTTATGGGGCCTTGTGAGCCCGTGGCTTGGGACTCGGGTTACGTATCGCATGGGGGCTTGGAACCCGGACATGTGGTGATCGAAGCTTCTCTCGCCTCCGGGAACGTTCTTGTTGTTGAGTCTTGTGCTCCATGAACTTGCGCTTGTTTTCTTTCTTCTCTTCTCGTCTTGGCTCTCTTTGTGAGGATGGCCATGTTCATATGGGTGTTGAAATCCGGGTAGATCCGAGGGGTAAGCGAGTCCTCGTTTCGAGTCAAGCCCTTCTTGAACATCTCCTCGCTTCTTGGAGTCCTTATCCACTTCCTCGGGGGCGTAACGAGCCGGCTCTATGAACCGATAAGTGCCTCCACGGACTTGTTGCCCCGGCGGAGTTCACGGGAACTCGTCCGCCTTGCACTTCGGTGTGGCTTCCGGGATGTGGTAAGCGACGGAACTCTTCCACGAACTCATTGTTGACGTGAAATCAACACCTCGCGCCAAGCACACGGCAAGTCGAACGAAGCCGGCTTAACACACGTGCCAGATCCGAAGCGTGCCAGTCAATTTTCCTGAAACTGACAAAGGATGAAAAATAGTTAGATAAAACCCGGAACTTGCCGGTGGTACCACACAGTTCCGTATTTACGGCTAGAAAGCCAATTAAAATGACATATAGCTAAAACAAGCTATCTGTCAGCAATTTAAATATCATTCGGGAGCTTTAAAACATGAAACCAGGATATAGCCGAATGCATGATGTAAGCATGACAAAAGATCGGTCTTTGTTTAAACATCATTGCTCGCACATGGACATGACCGATTTTCGAGGATAAATAACAATAAAAATAAATAAGGTGAAAGCATGATTATAAATATGAAGTAAACAAGCATGCATAGGCCAAAAGCACTAGTCTACCGCATGTCTAGATACTTTCAAACCCGTCAAGCGTGATATCAAACAAGTTAATCAACCGCATGATATAACTTGTTTGAAACCACGCCACCAACCACAAAAGATTAATCCACCGCATGATACGATCTAAATATGGAAGGCTAAAAGCATACATTATTTAAAACAAAACTTATGAACACGTTTGACTTAAGGTAGCACTACCGAATACAACTGTACACCGATCCGGGTTTCGTGCGAAGGAACAAACATTTGAAAAGTCAAAAAACTTGAACCCGCAACACGTGACAATCTAGATTGATCTAAATTCGGCTATTGAGAGCACTTGATCCTTTAACAAAGACTTGAAAATACATCACATGGATCTCAAAGAAGTAAAGCCGAAACTAATCGATCTAGATTGGGCAAAAGAGTGTTACATGAATTTAAACATCAAGCAAAACTCAAAGCAACACGTGGTAACTTAATGAATCTATTAGATCTTGCCAAATCTAATAGAGCCGATAACTAGCTTCGAGCTAGATCTTAGCCTACGAACGGCTCATGATCTAACAGAAACCCTCTTGAACCAAGCTTAAATCCACCGCATGATACTAAGCAAGGTAACAAGACTACTTGCATCATGATCTAAATCCACCGCATGATACTAGACATTATACAAGGTTGCCGGTACTTACGGAGGTCGATGGATCGATGGCTCCTCTCGAAGAACTCGACGACTCGACTAAAGGACTCGAAATTTGGCACGGAGCCGGTTTTGTTGTGTTGATGTTCGATCCCTATTACAGACACCAAGGGTTTATATTTATACCCTTCTCTTAACACGACTCCTGGTCGACTACGAGTACAACATTTAATACCTAAATTAATGCTCCGGCACCAATGTCCATCTCGTACCCGTCATCAATTCGCCCCTTCCTTATATCCAGGCCACGTCATCACGCATTCCCTAAAACTTCCTTTTTTTAAAGCTCAAACAGTCCTTCTGCCGAATGATAGAGTATTGCCGACCACAAGCATCTTTACCGAATCCTCTGAGGAGATTTTTCCTGTCGAATGGCATTTCGTTACCAAACTCGGCCCACAAGTCAGACCCTTTCCTATACCAATTTTTGGTGTTAACATATGCCCCTTCAATTACGGGATAAAAGTGATTTTATTCCGGAATTGACCATAAATGCTCAACGTCTCCGAGATAAATTTGTTCAACACCCATTCTTTCCTCTCGCAATCCGTTGGAGTCACCGCTCGGATCCAAACCCTAGGTCATCAATCCCCCAAGCTCAAATCTTTAAATGGCGGAACAAAATCAAGCTCTCCAGGTAAATTTCATCCCCTTAAGGTCCATTCGGTATCACTTTTTCGATTCCCATCTTAGATTTTTTTCTTCGTCTTTTTTTGACGAGGCTCTATCCACCGAGATTTTGATCCCCATTGAGGACAAATCATCATCCTACTTCCTCGGACCCGTGGGAACCTCCGACCCCCTCGAGTTCATTGAAGCCGAATCTAAGAGAATCCCCTTCAAGCAGCTTTGTCAAGACCGCATGAATGGCAATTGGGACAACCTTCGAATTGCCCAGGTGTTTGGAGTTATCTTTGGCCGAAACTCCCAAGAATGAAAGCCTTCGATTGCGTACTGTCATTTCGGTCAAATGGTGTCAATGCTTTCCTTTTTGGTCATGGACCAATGTCTCCTACTCTGGCCGATGTATATATGATGACCGGCCTTGATATCACAGGATCCATGTATCCTTACAAATACAAAGGCTCCACCAGGCAAAGAGGAGTAAAAACAGGAGTTGGATATAAGACATATATCCAGAATCATATGTTTGATGGCCCTCTAACTGAAGTTGAGTACAAGGCCTTCCTGAACATGTGGCTATATAGATTTATCTTCTGTGGCAAAGCCAATGAGCCAACCCTGAACCATATTGCAATGGCTGAAGATTTGGCTACTAGTCATCTCATTCCCCTTGGAAAGTATCTCCTAGGGAGTGTATACCATATGCTTCATCAGACCACCATTTTGATGCACACCAGCCATAAGATTTCTTGTGTCAGTGGCCCTTGGTGGTTTGTACAAATGTGGCTGCAGCTATACATGCACTAGATTGTCGGTATTGATCTCAACAACCGGCGTTTTCCTTCATCCAATTATAAAGAAGGAGAAGTCAAGATTACCAAAGGATGTCAAACTTATGGAGAAGCTACCTCAACCATATCCATTGACCAGAACATCAGTCAACTCTTTGAGCTTTTCTTTAGAGGTTTCACCAATCCCCTTTGGCTTCCTTATTTGGACAATGATAATTTGACCCTCCCTTATGAATTCACCTTTGAAAATGGATGCAATGATGCAAGATCCATAGAGATTTTCAATATCGTCATCCATCCATGCATCCCGGCAGAATTTTGTGGAGGAAGGCTAAATCATAGCACCTTTGAATATTATCGGCCAAACATGATGGCCCGACTGACTAGGATGTGGCCAAGTGCCTCCAAGGCTATTCCTTCACGAATTCCTCAAGCCCGGGGAGGAAATCAAAAAAACCCGCAAGCCGAAGGATCTTTTAATATCAATGCAGCCCAACTATTTATACTTGGCCCTGTGTACCAACATCAATAGCTCATCCCTCTTTTATTTCCTGGTGGCAAGAATTCCATGATCACATCTTCAGTGAGCCAGTACATTCGTTTTTCCTTGAGCTAATGCCTGACTTCCAGCCAATTTCAGAGGTAATGCACTTATCTTTTTTCTTTTCCCAAGCATGTCCTTCCTCACTAATCATGATTTTTGCCACCTTTTGTAGAATACAGTGCATGCCTCTCCAGCTAGGACAATCTCTTATAATGCTGCAAGCCCAATTTCTGCCTTGGGATTTAAATCCACAACTCTGGCTCAGCTGATGTCTAGATATGCTACATCCGACCCAAATCTTATCAGTTCAACTTCTGATAAGAGGAAAGCTCCATCTCTAGTTGCTCCTCCAAACTGCTAAGAAGAAAAGAACCTCCAAAAGAGTTCTTATTGAGGTTAACATCTCTTCCTTCTTGAACACAAAACCATTCTTCATTCGATAAATTTATCTTGTGTAATTTCGGACCGCAGTTCGAAACCATCAATCACTACGGAATCCGCCAATGACCCATCGTCGGTATGGTCTTTGCTATTTTACTTCCTTTCAAAGACCATTCTTTTCATTGGCACTCACTCTTTACTTGTTATTTGCGGAAGAAACATTGGTGAATCAACCTGTGAGGAGTTTTTCTCCTCAACGTGCTTCAAATCCAAATTCACCAAGGATCCAAACATCTCCCCCTCAAGCGTAAACTTCACTTCACCAAGGACTCAATCATCCCCCTCTCAAATAGAAGCTCCGGTTTTACCGGGGATGAATCCATCTTCACCTCGGTCGAAGCTTCAAACCTACCAGGACTCCACCAGCTTTCCCTCGCCGAAGCTTCAGCTTTACCAAGAACCCCTCAAGCTCCTCCTCAGCTGATCACCTAGGAACTTCCTCTTGATCCTGAAAAAATCCCTTCTCCAATTCAGGAGGCCAGGAATGAGGTAAGTATGGGCATTCAATCCTGTTATTCTATTTCAACAAATCATCCTTAATTCGGCAAACCTTCCTTTTCAGGATCAGGTTGCATCACCACCAAGCTTTTCATTCACTGTGGATGATTTAGCTGCCGAAAAAGGTGATGAGGCATCTTCAAGCCAAGCTCTATCAGTGGAAAACCAGGCAAAACTGAGAGAAACCCTCTCCTTGCTGCAAAGAGATATCTAGGACCAAGTCGGGGATGTTGATCTCCGGAAGAAGTGCTTGAATCCAAGACTCAAGAACTCCCCGATGACATCAAAGCCTCCCTGGAGCCTATCTCTCAACTGGATAATCACTTTGCAGCAGTGAGGAGAGCCTTGAAGAATCAATCCTGTCGACCAGTCCTGGAACAAAAGAGAGCTAAAGCCAAGCAATTCGTGAAAGAATCACAAGCTCAAATCCGAGTAATAAGGAATTGCTTGCCGAACCTGCACCGCACTTGAGTTGAAAATTGCCGGGAAAGATGCACTAGAAGCCGAATTGAAAAATCCGACGACCGAAATCGAGGCCGATAAAAAGAAGATAGCCGAACTCCCCGGATTAACGAGAGAAAATTCAAAAGGAAGCTTCAGCAGCCATGATTGAATCAAATCAACTCAAAACAAAACTTTCGCTTTCGTCCAACACTCAAGAAGCCGATCGAAACTCGCCGGAGAACATCAAAGAAATGATATCGGATGCTTCTAGTGTAATCTCAAAGTATTTGAACATTTAATTGTGTCAAACAATTTGTAGCTGAATGATTGATCATCCTTGTAATTTTGTTTACCATAAATTTCACTTTCCACTTTCCGTCTTGCCTTGCGAGTAACTTTAGATGACCCATTCGGCAATTCGATCAAACAAGTACCGAACAACGATCCGACCACAACTCAACCGAGCCGACCAACCGAACACGACTCGGCTTGAATTCCAAATGACCCGACGACGATTCGGTTAAGGAAATCTCTCCACCTCCCAAATTTCTCGGGATATGCACCACGATCTCTCGGCCACGATTTCTTTGCCGGCCCCATAAATAAGAACTCGTGGGTGCCCCTAGCCTTTCACCAAGCCTTCGTCTTCAAGCCTTCGCCAATCTAAACTTCCCTTCTCCAAAGCACTAGTACTCACAAAAACTCGATGGCGGGCAAGCAGAACGGGCGTCGGGCTATCGACGAGGCTGAAGGAAGCCGCGCTGGCGCTCGTCGGAGGCAGTGATCATCAACTCCTTTTACGGTTCTCTCTAGATTTCTTTCTGTTTCTGACAATTCTCTTTGTATTTTCAGGCTCATCTAGTGGAATCCGGCTCCTGCGCCGGCCACAACTCCAGCCATGCCAAACGACTCCTCGAAGTCATACGAGTATTCTCCTTCGCGCTATGACGAGCGCGACGCCCTCTAGTTCAAGGCGGAGCGCGATGAAACCCGGCGCGAGCTTGAAGATGTTTCCGAGAAGGCTGGAATCACCGAGCTCGAATGGGGAGCATCGGCGCAAGCGGCCGCCGGAGACCATTGACAAGAAATCTCCCGATTGGTTTTAACTCAACTTTGAACTAACCGCCATTGTTCCGCAATGCCGCGGACCGCGACGCCGAGCTCAACCGGCCGAAAACGCTAGTGAAGCAACCGGCGAACAAGGTGAACGCCCCCGGGGACACGCCCGCAGCCCGCATTGCCGCGGTGGAGGACCGCGTCGATGAGATAGCCCTCCATGGCGTTCGCCCGGGCACCACCTTAGGCACGGCCGCCATGGCGACACGCACCGGCGTCGACTACTCCACACGCCCGCGCGATTCCGGGCGGCGCGCCGGAAGACGTCGACGAAATCGAGATCATCCCGGAACGCCTCGACGGCCACGGCGACGCCATTGCCGACTCCATCCACCCCGGTCCGTGCCGAACGTGCTTTTTGACTAGTTTGTACTAGGAATGTTTGGAATTTCGGCAACAAATAATGAAATTTTAATTCCTGCGTTTGTATTGTGATGATCCCCTTTTGCTTGTGGATGCGAATCCTTACCGTTCTTGAATGACTTCGGGAATTTTATCTTAGCCGAACACGCAAAAAACTCCCGCCCCTTGGCACGGAATCCGCGTAAAATCCTCAATTCGGGAACCATAAACACCGTTCACCGAAAACCCTTCGCATTCGGAGAGAAAACCCCGCCGCTTGGTATTCCAATAATGTACGCCAACCGGTCATCACTCCAAATGCGCTCTCACGCCTAATAAAATAGCCCCCCCCGGTGCCCCGCAAATCCACTCGCATACACTTCCATCACCTCACATCTTCTCTCCCTGCTCCAGAGGAAAAAACCCCAAGGCCATGGCGGACAAGGGAAAGCAACCCATCAAGGAGGGTAGCGCTCCACCAAAGAAGCGCACCATTCGAGAGTAAGTTTTCTCGTCAATCCTTTCTTTGCTCTCGATTGCAATCTTATGATCCACCCCTCTTCGTTTTCAGCCTTGACTTGCTCCCTGAGGAGATCTTTGGAACTGAAGAGGTTCCCGAGTACATCCTCTCCGATTCCTCCGCCGAAGGAGAAGACGCCACACCGAACAAAGGACAAGCCACCAACCGCGCCGCCGCATCGGCATCTAGAACACAACCCGCGAGACATCACCGCCCGCTACAGTGCCGAACGCGAACGCCGCATGAGCTTGGAGGCGTTGGTAGGGGGTAAGATCTTCCTCTTCATCCGATTCCCACGTTTAAGCTCGGATCTCACATTCAACAAGCTGTTCCTTTCTTCGGATGTCTCGACGGATACAACAACTTGAAGGCCTCCCGAGACGGCCGATGGAAGCCGCAAGTCATGGCAACCCTCGAAGCTTCCGGGTTGTTGTTACGGTGGTCCCGGAACAAGCTTGAAGAGGGAAGAGTCGAAGAGGAAAAACACGGAATCAAAGGAATGAAGCATACTTTCGCTTCTTCCTCCGGGCCTTCGCTTCCCACCCTCTTGTAATCTTAAGAAGCTGGGTTGTCAAATGAAAGCTCGCAAGAAACATTTGCAATGTAGAATATTTTTGTGCTAAGGGCAATACACTCCGATATTGGCCATCTCCTCTATTAGGATTTTTTGTTCTAAAGGCGACTTCTTTCCCGAAGGCCGGCTGTCTTTGTGTTCCCCATGCTTGTAATCCCGGTGCTTGTAATCAACGATCAACCTCAACACTAGGATAATATTTATTCAAATATCTTCCATTTATAGCAAGCAGTAAATTCCTCTCTTAGCAAAGTTTTCAAGATATAAGCATTTCCGTGTGTACATCTAACTACCCGAAAAGGACCTTCCCAATTCGGGGACCATTTGCCGAACGCACCGTACTTAGTCCCGATCGGCGTAACGCTTTCCAAACCAAATCTCCTTCTCGCAAATTACTTGATTTTTACTTTCTTGTTGTAATATTTAGCAACTCGCATCTTGTTCTTTTCAATATTTTCTAGGGCTCTAAGACGAATCATGTGCAAATCGTCTAACACGTCCATCATCAAGCTACCGTAATCTTTAGAACTTAAATCCTTTTGCAAAATCACTCTCCTTGAATCGATTGTAATTCCCATGGAAAAACAACATGATGCCCATAAACCAACTCATAAGGAGATGTTTTTGTAGCCCCATGAGGAGCCATTCGGTAAGCCCACAAGGCCTCATTGAGTACCGAATGCCACCTTTTTGGCTTCGATCAATCTTCTTTTGTATAATCTTGATCATGATCTTGTTAGAAGCCTCTCGCTTGACCATTAGCTTGGGCACAATAAGGAGAAGAATTCAATAATTTGATTCCCATGCTTTCAAAGCAAATTCTCTCGAACTCGATGATACAAATTGTGCTCCTTGATCAGTTGTAATTGTTTGAGGAATCCCAAATCTGTAGATAATGTGTTCTTTAACAAACTCAACCATGTTTTCTGATGTTACTTTCTTCAATGGAATTGCCTTAACCCATTTGGTGAAATAATCCGTTGCCAAAAGCACAAACTTATGCCCCTTGCTAGATGGAGGATTTATTTGGCCAATCAAATCTATACCCCATCCTCTGAATGGCCATGGCTTGATGATAGGATTCAGAGCTGATGCTGGGACTCTTTGGATACTCCCAAACTTCTGACAATCTTGACAACCTTTGTAATACTCAAAGCAATCCTCCAGCATCGTCGGCCAATAACATCCAAGGTGTGCTCGATAACCCATATCATTCGATAAGCCGATTGATGTGCTCCACACACCCCATCGTGCACTTCACTCATCATTTTCTTCGCTTCTTCTTGACCCGGGCATTGCAGCAACACCCCATCAAATGATTTGTAAAACAAACGCCCATCAAGAAGAACAAATTTTATAGCTTTATACCCGAGCTTCCTAGAAACCTTTCGGGATGGATTTTCCGGATAATCAACAATCTCCTTTCTCCAATCATCTTCTCGCCAAATCACTCCCGAAAGCACACACTTCGTGGCAAATACCTCTTGGCTTTCTCCATAACCCGAAGCACTTTGAGCTAACTTTGTTTGCCTCTTCATTGTGTTCCCTAGGAATATGTTGTAGAATTACTAACCGAAAACTTTTCAAGATCTCCTTGCACTCCTCGTAGTAATTCCTCGGGACATCATTTCTACACTCATATTGGTCATTCAATTGTTTTATAACTAGCTCGAATCTCCATAAATTTCAACCGAAATAGCCTTTGCTTCTTTCAAATATTGAAGCCCTCTAAGCAGTTGCCTCATATTCAGCTTGAATATTTGTGATAGTAGGCCAAATAGGGATAGCAAACTCAAACATCTCACCTCTACGGGCAAAATCAATAAAATCCCTACTCCACCACCTTTGCCACATGAAGATCCATCAAAGAATAAAGCCCAAGGAGTGATTTCAAGCAAATCAATTGATGGATCATGATGTTCGGTAATGAAATCAGCAATAATCCGACCTTTAACGCCTTTTGCCGATTCAAACTTCAATTCAAACTCGGATAAAGCCAAAATCCACTTGCCAATCCTTCGATTCAAAATTGGCATAGATAACATGTGTTTAATTACATTAAACTTTGAATATACAACGCATTCGGCATTCAATAAATAGTGCCGAAACTTTGTGCATGAGTAATAAACCCACAGGCAAAGCTTCTCCGCAGCAGAATACCTAGTCTCGGGATCAAGCAATTTTTGGCTAAGGTACGCAACTATCCGTTCCTTTCCTTCAAATTCTTGTATAAGGGCGATCCAATAGTTTGGTATCAGCCGCCACGTACAACTTGAAAGGCTTGTTCAATTGTGGAGGCACCAATATAGGTGGTTCCTTCATGTACCGCTTGATTTCATCGAAAGCCATTTGTTGTTCGTCACCCCATACAAACTTCGATCCTTCTTGATCCTCATCAACGGGAGAGAAAGGCAACACCTTTTGTGACAAATTTGAAATGAATCTTCTCACAAAATTGATCTTGCCAAGCAGTGATTGCAACTCCTTGAGATTGGTTGGAGGAACAACTTCATCGATAGCTTTCATGCTTTTCTTGCCAACCTCTATTCCTCCTTCATGCACCAAAAACCCCAAGAATTCTCCAGCTGAAACCCCAAAGGCACACTTGTTCAGGTTCATCTTTAGCCCATGCTTTCGGGTGCACTCTAGAGTCTTCCTCACATCATCCAAGTGTGATTCATGATTCAAAGATTTGATCACGACGTCATCAATGTATATCTCAATAATTTTGCCGATCAACTCATGAAAAATATAATTCATGGCTCTTTGATAAGTTGCACCGGCATTTTTACACCCAAATGTCATGACAATCCACTCAAAAAGGCCTATATGTCCAGGACATCTGAAGGCTGTCTTCGATATGTCTTCTATTGCCATAAAAATTTGATTGTACCCTGCATTGCCATCCATGAAACTAATAACTTTATGTCCAAGCAGCGGCATCAACCAACAAATCAGCAACGGGCATTGGATATCCATCCATAGGAGTAGCTCGTTTAAATCTCTAAGGTCTATGCAAACCCTCATCTTCCCATTTTTCTTGTAAACGGGGACGATGTTAGAGATCCATTCCGCATATATGCATGGCCGAATGAAATTTGCATCGATCAATCTCTCAACTTCTTTTTTCACGTCGGCCAATACTTCATCCTTGTAGATTTTCGGGGAGGTTGATTGTAAGGTTTAAAACCAGGTTTGATTGGCAACCGATGCTCAACAATGGAACGATCCAAACTAGGCATCTCCGAATAATCCCAAGCGAAGCAATCTTTATATTCCTTCGGTAGCTTGATCAACCCTTCTCTCGAAACTTGAATCTAAGTTAGCACCGATAAATGTCGGCCTTGGTCGGTCACCATCTCCAATGTCAATTTTTTCTAATTTGTCAGCCGACATGAATCCACGTCCTAACTTCCCATCAGTTCCATCAATTGGATTATCCATTAAAAATTTCTATAAGAGCCGACTGCTTGAATCGGCTGTTGATCACTGCTGACTGGTTCAACAGGCCTTCACCCCAGTCCTTTTCTGAGAAGCAATCTATGCCTTGATACTGCCAGAAGGCTGGTTCGACGTTAGACACGCTCACTGAATCATCTGCTTGGACCACTTCTATATCATCATCTACCCATTGGACAAGCTGTTGGTGCATAGTAGATGGGATGCAGCAATTTGCATGGATCCAGTCCCGTCCAAGCAGCAAGCTATAGGCCCCTTTGCCCTCAATGACAAAGAAGGTCGTGAGCAAAGTTTTAGACCCGATCATCAGGTCCACATGCACGCAGCCCTTGGTGTCTGAAGGATTCCCAGCAAAATCATTCAGAATTATACTTGTTGGCGTTAAATCTCCAGGGCCCATGCCAAGCTTCCTGAACGTGGTGTATGGCATCACATTGACTGCAGCTCCACCATCAACAAACATCTTGGTCAATGGCTTGCCATTGACGTATCCTCTCAAGTACAGCGGCCTCATATGTCGATTTTTGGCCGGTTTGTCGAAGGTTGCCTGCTTGGCCAACACCGGTTGTGCCATCGGCCCAAGTTGCTCATCCTCATTAATGTCCGGCGACACTTCTTCCCTGCACAACCTGATTAGCTGGAGCCATGAACTCATTCGGCAAGAAGCATACCATGCATGTTGGAGCCGAACGACCGAGTCCATCGAGCTTATCCTTTGGACGCCACACCCGCTTTCTTTTGACCCCTACTTGTTTCAACTCCCGATTCCTCAAGCGCCGAACTCTTCTCTTTTGGCTTCTCCTTAAGCCGGTGGGCACCACCGTCCTTCCCCGCCGGATGTATTCACGCTCCCGTTGTTCTCGATCGACCCACTTTTGATTAGCATATCTTTTCCTTGGGTGATCGTCAACTTCATTTATTTTTATACGCCGACCGTCACTAGGATGTATCCTTCCAATTCTTTCATGGACGGATCAACGATTGACGTATCCCCGCCTATACTCAGTGTACTTGTCACTGCATTCAGGACAATTGTTCAATGTGGGGAGCTTCAAACCCTCATTCCAGCAATGCCTGAAGAACGCACATCCCCAATGTGCACGCTCCTGCTCTCGTGCATGTTCTTCTAGCTTTCTCCTGTGCGCTTCCTCTTCAAATCTTCGCTTCTCCTCCTCGTACTTCTATTTCTGGTAGCGTTCTTTCTCTTGCTGACGCTGCCACTTGTTAAGGAGGATACGTGAAGTCACCCTGGGTTTGGATCTGGAAGATTCTCCCACTTCAATTTGGCTTCTCAAGATGCGAGGCGCTTCTTTGTGGACTTGTTCCACTGTCACTTGTTGAGCAGGATCAACTGATCCATCCTGCTTTGCTCTTGCTGAAGTTAAGACCTTCACTTTCCCTTTCTCCTCAGCGGTCACCATGTTTTGAGGAAAAGGGTTATCATCCAACTTCATTTTGTTGTCAAATCTCAAGTGACCTTCCTGGATAGCTTTCTGGATTCTCATCCTGAAAACCCTACAATCATTGATGGAGTGAGAGTTCCTGTCATGAAATCCACAATATCTTTTCTCTTTAACTCCATCAGGCCGAAGCATAGAATGCCCTTCTGGCAACTTGATTCGGCCTTCCGCACAAGGAACTCAAAGAGCTTATCGGCCTTGGTTACATCAAAGTTATATGTGCCCTTGGCTTGCTTTATCCATCTGCGGTTCACAGTTAGTGGCTCTTTGCCCCACACCATCTCGAGCTCGTGGCTATCTCCTCATCATCATGAACTTCTTCCCCCGATCGGCTCTTTCGAGGAATTGGTTGTAGATGTCGGCTATATCATTGTGTTTGGCAAACCTGGAGTCTTTCTTGAATCTGTAAGCTTGATTGCTCATTAATGACAACCTCTCGTGACAGTTGGCCAAGATTGTCAAACTCCATGCCAAATAGCTTTTCCCGAATAGGCGGCAACATACCAAGAACGACCATATCGCCAATTGATCATCCGGCAGATTCAAAGAGTACCACATGCCTTTAGTCTCTCTGGACCTTCTGAGAAACTCCATGGGTGTTTCATTGTGCCTCTGTCTCAAGGTGGTTAGATCAATTAGCTTTTTCTCATTACTGCCAATGAAGTAATGAGCATGGAACTTCTGTTCCAAATCCTTCCAGGAACAGATTGATTGAGCAGGCAAAGAAGCAAACCATGTAAAGGTCGGGCCTGTCAGTGACAAGGGAAAGTATCTGGTCCTGAACGCTTCATCAGCCGAAGCTTCCCCAAGCTACATCAAATATCGAGCTATATGCTACACAGTGTTAGTATCATCTTGCCCGAGAGAATTTTGTGAAATCTGCAGAGGTTTCACCCCGTGTGGCAAAGCCACCCCGTGGTACCATTCTCGGGAAAGGAGGAGTATAAACTTGCCCCCGCATCTTAGGTTTCGGGCCGAATTGATTTTGCAAAACATCGGCCATTTTCTCGCACCATAAGGTCAACATTAGCATCTTGTTCCCCCGGCCTTCCAATAGGTCCATTAGGCATTCCTGCAACTGCACCATATCCGGGGTTTTGGAAAGCATCAATGGCGCCATAGTCCATGATTTACGAATACCCCTCACCATACATATTCTTCGTAGCCTGTTGTTCGCTGGGGCTATCCTATAAGTGGAGTTAGGTGGAACTCCAGAAGAACCGAATGCCAAATCTCCATAAGTAGGCCCGTTGGGCATTGCACGATGAGGGTTCGGTTTGTTGGACCGGGCGACCTCCGGTACTTTGTAGAGGCGGCCGGATCGGTTGACTTCCCACGCTTTGCGGAGGTGGTTGGATTGGTTGTCCTCCCATACTTTGCAAAGGCGGGCGAGCACTCGCATCTCGAGCTGGTTGGCTATTGACAAGGCAGCACTAGTTTCTCCAACCTCTACGGTAGATGTTTGAGGTGATACTCGGCGGGCGTCCTCACCATACCTAGGCCAAAGACTCCAACCATCATTTGCTTGAACATAGTCAAGAAAGCAGTATGATGTTTGACCATTATGCTTTCCATAGTTTGCCGAAAAGCATTCATAGCCTCCTCGTTTCTCTTCGGCGGACGTGGTGTCGGGCTCCCCGGTAGTAGAACCCTTGGCATGTCAGATTTGAGATACGACACACCGCTTCTGTTCTTGCCAAATGACATTAAACACTTTTGTTGAAAATGGTCAATGGCATCCTTCAACTGTATCCGCTGTTCCGGAGACAGGTCATCCATTGTGACATCCATGACATCATGAATATCAGGCATCTTGAATCAGCTAGATTTATCCCACCAGGTGTGCTAAAAAGTGTGTTGATGTAAAATCAATACCTCGCGCCAAGCACACAGCAAGCTAAATGAAGCCGGCTTAACACACGTGCTGCATCCGAAGCGTGCCAGTTAATTTTCCTGAAACTGGCAAAGGTTGAAACGTAGTTAGATAAAACCCGGAACTTGCCGGTGGTACCGAGCAGTTCCTTATTTACGGCTAGAAAGCCAATTAAAATGACATATAGCTACAACAAGCTATCGTCAGGCAATTTAAATATCATTCGGGAGCTTTCAAACATGAAACCAGGATATAGCCGAATGCATGACGTAAGCATGACAAAAAATCGATCTTTGTTTAAACATCATTGCTCGCACACGGACATGACCGATTTTCGAGGATAAATAACTATAAAAATAAATAAGGTGAAAGCATGATTATAAATATGAAGTAAACAAGCATGCATAGGCCAAAAGCACTAGTCTACCGCATGTCTAGGTACTTTCAAACCCGTCAAGCGTGATATCAAACAAGTTAATCCATCGCATGATACAACTTGTTTGAAACCATGCCACCAACCACAAAAGATTAATCCACCGCATGATACGATCTAAATATGGAAGGCTAAAAGCATACATTATTTAAAACAAAACTTATGAACACGTTTCACTTATGGTAGCACTACCGAATACAGCTGTACAGCCGATCCGGGTTCCATGCAGAAGGAACAAACATTTGAAAAGTTAAAAAGCTTGAACCTGCAACACATGACAATCTAGATTGATCTAAATTCGGCTATTCAGAGCATTTGATTCTTTATAATAAAGACTTGAAAATACATCACATGGATCTCGAAGAGGTAAAGTCGAAACTAATCGATCTAGATTGGGCAAAAGAGTGTTACATGAATTTAAACATAAAGCAAAACTCAAAGCAACACGTGGTAACTTAATGAATCTATTAGATCTTGCCAAATCTAATAGAGCCGATAACTAGCTTCGAGCTAGATCTTAGCCTACCGCATGGCTCATGGTCTAATAGGAAACCCTCTTGAACCAAGTTTAAATCCACCGAATGATACTAAGCAAGGTAACAAGACTACTTGCATCACGATCTAAATCCACTGCATGATACTAGACATGATACAAGGTTGCTGGTACTTACGGAGGTCAACGGATCGATGGCTCCTCTCAAAGAACTCGACGACTCGACTAAAGGACTCAAAATTTGGCGCGGGGCCGGTTTTGTTGTGTAGATGCTCAATCCCTATTACAGACATTAAGGGTTTATATTTATACTCTTGTCCTAACATGACTCCTGATCGACTACGGGTACAACATTTAATACCTAAATTAATGCTCCGGTGCCAATGTCCATCTCATACCCGTCATCAATTCGTCCCTTCCTTATATCCAAGCCACGTCATCACGCATTCCCGAGAACTTCCTTTTACAAGCGCAAACAGTCCTTTTGCCGAATGATAGCGTATTGCCGACCGCAAGCATCTCTACCGAATCTTCGAGGAGATTTTTCCGCCGAATGGCATTTCGTTACCAAACTCGGCCCACAAGTCGGTCCCTTTCCCGTACCAATTTTTGGTGTTAACACTCATGCCAAGTGATGGCGGAGGGATCCTTGGTCGCTACACGGTAGTTTTCCCACCGAGCTAAGGCCGTTCCCGTGAGCCGGTGAGTAGCCGAGGAGAACCTTGTCTCGGTCTTCACAGTTGAAGGGCTCCAGTTCCCTTAGGATGGCTCTCAGCCAGTCATCAGCATCCAAAGGATTCACGGACCCGCCAAAAGTGGGTGGCTTCGTCCCGAGAAATTCTATCACCTTCTCATTCATGCCCGAACTCGGGGCCTTGGACGGTTGACGGCATTGAATATGGCCTCCATCGGAGAGTCCGGTTGGCCAAAACTTGCGCCGAGTCTACGGGGGGGGGGGGTGGCGGTGGCAGGACCTGGTTTTCTCCTCCATCCTCGCCCTGATTCACTTCTTGGTCGTCAAGGCGCTCCCTTCGATCGGCTTGAGATCCTTCTGCGTCCATACGACCAGAGCCTTGGAGGGTCCTAGTAGGGAGCCTTGAAACCATCTGTAGAGGAGCGAGTTTTCTAAGAGATCTAGGTTTTATGTGACGTTTAAGTTGATTAAGACGGATTTCTTTTTGAAAAGATAGGATCTACTCCTGCCGGCAAGCACACAACAAGCATATAGGAAGCAAACAAGCACAGACAAACTTTATTGCAAACAAGGGAGGAGGATACATCTCGAACTACTCAACTGATACAACGCAGACAGGCTACACAACCTGGTACTACGACAAAAGCTAAGGGTGCGACTCTAAGCTCGAACCAGCACAGCTTCATTCCACGGGCAAGGCAAGCGAGGTATGCTACTTGCGAGGCGAGCCATCTTCGGGGCCGAGTGCACTTCCGGTGGAATGAGCGACTCATCGTCATCCTCGCCCTTGGGATTTCCATTCTCTTGGGGTTGTGCGCGATTTCTTTCTCTTGCCTCTGTCGGTTGCTCGGTGGATTGCCGGTGGTCCGGCCTTTCAATAGTTTCTCCCCATCCTACAAGAGGTGTGCCCGAGTAGGACTTGTGCCTCTCCAATGGCCGGAACGGGTGTTCCACTGTTAGTCCATTCCTGCATGCGCTGATCTTGGATCCTCCTAGGCTTTCATGGGCAACAACTTCACTACTTATGGCGGCTGCGGTTCTTGCTTCGGCTTGAGCCACTCGGACTTGGTGCATCCTTACCGTGACTTCGCTTGCTCGGCCCGACCGATTTGCTCCCTCAAGAGCTTGGCCCGGTCGTCAAAGAGTTTGTCCGGGGAGACGAGGTAGGCAACCACATGGTACAAAAGGTCTTCCCGGTGGCGGCGTCGTTCCGGGTTTCTCATGCGGGCCTACCGGACCGGGGTTCGATGGGCGGGGGAAAATACCTCATCGGTGTGGGGACGAGGTGTTCCTCGTAGATCCGACGCGCGAGTAGAGGAGGCTTTTCCGAGGGCCAAGGGGTAGGTGCCTCGGTGTCGAAACCCTGTGGCGGTCACCCGCCATGGATCGACGTTGGGGTAGCGGTTGCTTCTGGCGATAGAGAGGACCACCCTACAGCGAAGAGTGCCGAGTTGCTCGTACTCTCTGCTGTAGTACCTTGGGCGCTCAGTGATACCGAGGCGCTCCAGGGAGTTGATAAGGAGGCGAGCAAAACCAGGCTCCTCCTGGCACACGCCTTGGGTCCATCCATCTTCAGCCATCTGAAAACAAGGGTAGAGTTGAACAAGTTGTGCAAAGGGTAGGGTACAAAAGATAGATAGTTTTATTTAGCAACAAGGTTGGGGTACAATTATTATTACTAGGACAATAGCTCTAGCCTAGGCACTCCAGTCTATCCTCATGGGGACTCTTCCTCCGTCTGAATGCGACGCTTCTTTGGTGGGAGGTCTAGCTCCGTATCACGTCTTCGGTCCGGGTTCCTTTGTCCCAATGGGTTTCTTCGGGTTCGTCTTCCATCAAACCAGCCTTCTTCTCTTCTCCTACGTTTCTTGTGGAGCTCATCCCATAGGTTCTTGTGGAATATTTCGAGCGTTCCCTTTCCCTAGCGTAATCTTGCTCCGGGTTAGCTAAGGCAACTTCTCGCTACTCTTGTGTTTTCCTTTTCAAACTCCACCCTTTGTTCCGCCCTTTCCGTCCCGTCGATCCGGTGCTTCAACCGCTCGGCTTGTTCACGGTAGAGGTAGTCTAGGCCATTGAGGTAGATGGACGGGTGGGAAACCGCATCTTCTAGGTCTTCTTCTTCTCTTTCCGGTCCCCTCATTTGGTCAATCCATGAGCGTCCTCTACCTCTTGAGGGTGGGAAAAACCCATTGGAGTTCGTACGAGATGCTGCCTATAAACCACTCGTAGACGTCGCGAGGCCTTCGGGCAGCATTTGGATAGGTGTCGGGGAAGCGAAACCCATTGGTGGAGACAAACCGGGGTTCTATGTTAGGGTAGAGTGTGCTCCTACCCACGAAGATTAGCACTTTACACCGAAGGGTGCCATTGTGTTCGTACTCCCGATAGACGTACCCCCGTGGGTCCCTCACTCCGACGCGCTCCGGAGCCGAGTAGGAGCAAGTTAGGGAGACCGAGGTTACGCGGCGGACTCCTCCGTTCCATTCCATGTTAGCCATCCGGGAACCGGGCAAGGATCAAGATAAGGAATTTGTGGAAAGGTGAGCTCGGCGGGGAAAAGAATTAGAGAAAAGGCCAAGAAAAGATCTCGGGTCCTAGGGGTCGCGTCCTACGGCCAACTACGGCTCGATACCACCGAAGCGTCCCCTCATCGGAGGTGACTAAATGTGACACAAATACCGGTCCCGAGGAGGGCGGTAACACATTTATTACAATAGGTGGATCATTCTCTTACATCACGGCGAGGTTGTGGGCATGGAAGCGCCACCGCCACGAGAAACAACACAAAGACTAGTGACCAAACTATGATAGTCAAGGCTTCTAAAGCCTCATCGGAGTACGGCGTCATGTAAGCTCCCGTGGAGACCCCGAATCCACGAGGCACGGGTTGGGTGTATGGCGGCGACCTAGTCGGTGTCTTTGGGAACGAAGTCGGGATCCTCCTATGAAAAATAGTTAATTAAGCAAGGGTGAGTACATACCGTCGGGGATAGCCATAAGGGTCCCCGAAATAACCAGGGGAAACCCGCTTAAAACCCGCAAAAAACGCGAATCGCGGATCAGCTCACGCACATAAAACACATGCACGACACGACCACGACCCTTGTGGCCCCCGCGGACCGCCGGGCGGCACGGCGGAACGCCCCTCGAGTAAGGTTCGGCTCGCTCGAGGCCTTACCGCCCCCTTGGGCGAGGTCCGCCTCGCTCGAGGCCTCAACGCCCCCTCGGGCGGGGGTCCGCCTCGCTCTAGGCCTTAACGTCCCCTCGGGCGGGGGTTCGCCTCGCCCGAGGCCTTACCGCCCCCTCGGGCGGGGTCCGCCTCGCTCGAGGGCACCCGCACGCACGTCGCCCACGCTCATGCCCCGTGTACGGGCATTTAATGCTCGACACCTGCGGGACGCATGCCACGACCCCGGCACGCCGGGGAATCACGTCCCGCGCCGTTTCACCAACTCCCCGGGGGAGGCCATCCCCGCCGCCGGGTGGCACCGTGCGGATGAGGCCGGTGTCGGCTCCGTGACGCCGTGCCGACTACCCCCGTACGGCTAACACGCCGAGCCCTCGAAGGGGGCGGCGCACCCCTCGAATGTCTTTTCGTGATTACACGGGGCCACGTCGTGACGTCGGGCCGGCGAGGATCGGCCATCCCCGTCACCGTCAACCCCGTGCGGCTATCCCCGCCACCGCCGCACCACGCCGGCACCGTGACGACATCCCGATGTTGTTGGGGTGCGCGGGGACAAGACGCCGCCATGCCCCCGCCACCGTGCCGCGTACGGGCCCCCGTCAACGACACCCTCGAACCGGCCCGCGGCGGCGGTCGGACGGCCAACACTACGCCGCCACCCTCGAAGCTGCTCCCGTACGAGCACAGGACGCGCCACGACGACTTGACCGGAGCGGGATTCGCTAGGACGGCCGTCGGCTCCGTGGCACTTCTCGCCATACCTCCACACGTAGGGAAATAGTGCGGCACGCATGTAAACTTGCTCCCTCCTTGGCCTATAAAAGGAGGGGCGGTCCCCGGCCGCGGGGACACGGGACGACGGACGCAATCACCCACATACTCTCTCGCCTTCTCCACGATATTGGCACTTGCCTCAATCAATACCTGCGGGACTTGGAGGCCGGGCCTCCTCTCCCACCACGCTTGTAGCCCCCCTCAACGAGCACCATGGTGCGAAGCAATACAGTGCCCCGAGCACACCACTGCTGGACGTACGGCCCCCGGCGGGAACCGGGATAAACCTAGTGTCATTAGTTGATAGCACCGGCCCATCGAGAGGCAGATCTCAGCGCTCATTACTAGTTAGTGTCGGGACTACTTTTCGCACCGACGTTGGCGCGCGCGGTAGGGCTCTCGCGCTCGAAGATCGGCTCGTCACCAGCCCTCTCGATGGTGATTCGCACCGAGTACCGCGGCCAGAGGTATTCCATGGGCAGCTCGGACCCCCTCCCGGCTAGATTCAAAATCCGGTTCGGGAGCTCGAACTTTCAGGCCATGGGGAACGGCTACCTCATGCGCATCACCAACCGCGACGAACTCCGTGCGTGGCGGCAAACCGGGCCACCCCCCCGGTCCCCGTCACACACCTCGCCGCCGCGACACCAACGCCCGCCAGCACGGATGTTGCGGGCCCCTCGGTGCCTCGGTGTCGCCGACGCTCCGTCCGGGCCGGTCGCGACGAGGGTGCGGACGGAGCGTCGACGCGGCGCGCGCGTCGCCTCTCAACGCGACGCGCCCACCGGTGAGAGACGACGGCCGCTCCGACGGGGGGAGCGCTCGGTTTCGGGGACCGCGATTCCCCATTGGTCCGCGCGGCGCCACGACGCGCATACGTCGCCTCCACCAACACCGACGCGGCGACGCGCGGGGTTCGCCCGGTCGCCATATCCCGGCCGCCGGGGACCCCGGCCGCCTCCGCCGACGACGAGTCGTCTCACCGGCTCGCCGGGCCGAGCCGCCGCACCGTCACCCTCGCACGGGCACGCGGAGTGAGACTTCTCCGGCGTGCACGACCAGTGATGTTCCGGTGATTCCTCGACGCCACGGACTACTGGTTCGGCTACTCCGACAACTCCCGGCCGCCGGAATCTACGATCCCGCGTGGGGAATGCTTCGTCGTACCCGCCAACGACCAAGCAAACGTCGCGAACGCGGCGTGCTGTGCGACGAAGAGGTTACCCGGCCGGGAACCGGACCGCGCCAGGGTGCGGGGCCAAGCCCTCCTCCCTCCTCACCGCCGAGGGGGCCGACGTCAACGCGCGAGCTTGAAGCCAAGCCCGCGGAGGAGTACCGCGCGGTGCGGCTGCTTCGAGCCTCCATCGCCGGGGAAGCCTCCGCACGCGACGAACGCGCGCGTGAGCCGGGCGAGCAAGCCCGCGAACGCATCAACGCCGACTTCCACGTCGACGACCCGAACACGCCCCCGCGAGTGAGCCGAAGCTCATTGCCACCGCGACATTGCTACGGGCCATGCCCGCCCCCCTCAACGTCCGAGGCGCGGAACCGGCGACCGCGAGGCGCGGGCGCTCATCAAGCAAGCGGTCGTCTAGCGGGCCGAAAGCTCGGCGTCACGCATCCGTCGGCCAGGGGAGCCACGAGACGACGGGGGCGCGCAAGGCCCCGAACCATCGGTACACGCGGGAGACGCGGCGGAACGCCTCGCCAATCCGGGCGCACGCCGGTCAAGGAGCATATCCTCGACACGCGCGGGCAAGCCAAAGATAGTGACGCTTGCAACGTCATCAACGCCGGTGGACGGGCAACGCGGAGACGCGGGTGACGGCAGGCTACCACCCTCGGTGGGGTGGGCGCTATGATAGCCGGGAGGACCGCTCACCGACGCCGGAGCCCCCTGGAACCCGCGTGTTCAGCCGGGAGATCCGCACGGCGAGCTTCCCCCAGCGCTTCCGCCAGCCCACGTCGATCGACAAATACAACAGGGAGACGGACCCTCGCGTATGGCTCAACGACTACCGCCTGGCGTGCCAGCTGGGCGGAGCCACCACCGACGAGGTCATCATCCGCAACCTACCCTTGCACCTCGCCGACTCGGCGCGGACGTGGCTCGAGCACCTGCCGGCCAGCCAGATCCACAACTGGGACGATCTGGTCCGCACCTTCGTGGGGAACTTCCAGGGCACGTACGTGTGCCCTGGAAACTCCTGAGATCTGCGCGGATGTACCCAGAAGCCTGGCGAGTCGCTTCGGGACTTCATTCGGTGCTTCTCCAAGCGCTGCACGGAGCTCCCGAGCGTGGCGCAGTCCGAAATCGTGCATGCCTTCCTCGAGGGCACCACATGCCGGGACCTCGTGCGCGAGCTCGGGCGCAGCCCGCCGGTCGACTCGAACGAGCTGTTCGACATCGCCACCAGCTTTGCCTCCGGCGAGGAGGCGGTGGGGGCGATCTTCGACGGGAAGAAAGGCAAGCGCGTGGACGACGCGCCCGCGGAGGGCAGCAAGTCCAAGGACCCCCAGCAGAAGCACAAGCGGGGGAAGAAAGGGAAGAAGCCGCACCGCGAGGCGCGCGGCGGGAGCGCGACGATGACGGTGACGATGCCCTTGTTGTCGACCTAGCTCGACGGGGCCCTCGACCGGCCCCTTGAGGCCCCGGGGGTATTCGATGACATGCGAAGAAGCCACGTCCCTACCACAAGACGCCGGTCAATCACACCCTCGAGCAAAGTGCGACATGCTCAAAAGGTTCTATGGCCGCGCCGCCGCGAAGGACGGCGAGGCCAAGAAGGATGGGGGTGACAGCGACACCGGTGGCTTCCCCCACGGTGGAGAACGTCTTCCTCATCTTCGGGAGGCCAACCGTCAACATGTCCAACGGCTAGCGCAAGCGGGGAGCGCACGAGGTCCTCGCCGCGAGAGAAGGCACCTCCCTCCTTCCTCAGGCGGTCGGAGGACGCCATCATCTTCGGCCGCGAGGATCACCCGAACCGCATCCCCAACCGGGTCGGCACCCGCTGGTGGTCGACCCGGTCATCGGGAACGCGCGGTTCTCGAAGGTGCCGATGGACGGAGGCGGCAGCCCTCAACATCCTCTACGCGCACACTCTGCGCCTGTTGGGGATCGGGTTGGACCAACTGCGGCCCAGCACGACGCCGTTCCATGGCGTTGCGCCGAGCAAGCGCGTCTAGCCCCTCGGGCGGCATCGGACCGCCGTCCGGTTTGGCACACCGGACAATTTTCGCAAGAAAACACTCACCTTCGAGGTGGTGGGGTTCGGGGGCGCGTACCACACCATCCTTGGGCGGCCGTGCTACGCCAAGTTCATGGCGATCCCCAACTACACCTACCTCAAGATCAAGATGTCGGGGCCCAAAGGTGTCATCACCGTGGGATCGTCAATCGAGCACGCATTTGATCGCGACGTCGAGTGCGCGGAGCACGCGGAGGCTCTAGCGCCGGATGAAGCGCTCGTGGGGAACTTGGAGAAGCCGGTCAACAAGGACCTCGACTCCACCGCCAAACACGCCGGCGGCTTCGAGGCCGCCGGCGGACCAAAGAGGTGCCCCTCGACCCCGCCGCCCCCGAGGGAAAGGCGTTGAGGGTCGGTTCCACCCTCGATCCGAAATAGGAAGTGGTTCTCATCGACTTCCTCCGTGCCAACACCGACATCTTTGCGTGGAGCCCCTCGGATATGCCGGGCATTCCGTGGGAGGTCGCCGAGCACTCCCTTGACATCCTACCTCACTCCCGCGCCGTGCGGCAACGGGCCGCGCCGCTTCGACGAAGAGCGGCGCCGGCGATCGGAGTAGAGCCGCGGAAGCTCCTCGAGGCCGGGTTCATCAAGGAAGTGGTCCACACTACGTGGCTAGCTAACCTTGTATTAGTGAAGAAAAAGAATGGGAAGTGGCGGATGTGTGTAGACTACACCAATTTAAGTAAAGCATGTCCCAAAGTTCCTTTTCCTTTGCCACGGAGCGACCAAATCGTTGACTCGACCGCGGGTGTGAGCTTTTGTGTTTCCTTGACGCCTATTCCGGTACCACCAAATAAAAATGAAGGAGTCGACTAGCTCGCGACTTCGTTCATCACGCCGTTCGGAATGCATTGCTACGTGACGGTGCCGTTCGGTCTCCGAAACGTAGGCGCTACATACCGGTGATGTATGCGGCATGTTTTCGGGGATCAAATCGGGCGGACCGTTGAGGCATACGTAGACGATATAGTCGTGAAAACCGAGAAGGCGGACGACCTAGTTGGCGACCTTCGCATCATGTTCGGCCGCTGCGGGCCAACGAGGTGAAATTGAACCCCGAAAAATGTGTCTTCGGCGTGCCGCGAGGCATGTTGTTAGGATACATCATCTCCCAACGAGGCATCGAGGCCAACCCCAAAAAGGTTGCCGCCCTCGAGCGAATGGGTCCGATTCAAGAACTCAAGGGGGTCCAAAGGTGTTGGGGTGCCTCGCCGCCTTGAGCCGCTTCATTTCGCGACTCGGCGAGAAGGGCCTCGCCCCTCTACCGGCTCCCGAAAAAACACGAGCGGTTCTCTCCGGACCGTCAAGGCCCGGGAGGCGCTTGACAAACTAAATGCGACCCTCACCCACGCCCCGATTCTTACGCCACCTCGGGACGGCGAGCCTCTATACATCTACGTTGTCGCGACCACCCGAGGTGGTCGGCGCCGTCATTGTGGTAGAGCGCACGGAGGAGGGGGCACGCCCCGCCGATCCGGCGGGCCGGTGTACTACATCGGCCGAGGTCCCGTCCGAGACAAAGGCGCGTTATCCACGGATCCAAAAGCTGCTCCACGTGGTGGTCCTCGCGCGGCGCAAGCTCCGTCACTACTTCGAGGCTCACCCGGTTACGGTGGTCTCCTTCTTTCCGTTGGGAGAGATCATCCGAATCCGGACGCAAGCGAGGATTGCCAAGTGGTCGGTAGAGCCGATGGGCGAAACACTCGCTTACACGCCACGCAAAGCAATCAAGTCCCGCATCTTGGCGGACTTCATCACCGAATGGATGGACACGCGAGCTTGCCGCCGCCTCGGATCCAGGCCGAGTGCCGGACCCTCTACTTTGATGGGTCGGTGATGAAGACAGGCGCGGGTGCGGGCCTCGCTTTTCATCTCACCCCTCGGGGAACAAATGAGATACGCAAGTGGGTCTCCACTTCCCCGCGTCAAACAACATGGCCGAGTACGAGGCCCTCCTTTGCGGCCTCAAAATCGCCATTGAGACAGCATCAAACGACTCGACGTGATGGGAGACTCGCGGCTCGTGATCGACCGGGTCATGAAGAACGCGAGCGGCCACGACGACAAGATGGAGGCGTATTGCAAAGACGTGCCGGCCCTCGAGGAAAAGTTCTACGGCATAGAACTCAACCACGTGCCTCGCCGGTACAACGAGGAGGCGGACGAGCTCGCCAAAATCGCGTCGGGACGACTACCGTTCCCCCCCGAATGTTTTCGCGCGGGACGTTGCCCGGCCGTCCGTCAACCTCGAGCCATGCCCCTCGGGCCACGAAGAACCCTCGGGGGCTCCCTCGACTCCAACAAGCGCGGAGCCTATGGACGAGGACCCCTTGAACGAGGCGTATGTGCTCTCTCCGCTCGAAGGGTACGGCGCCGCCGACGAGGCCGAGGCCATGGATATAGAGCCGGCCCCCGCCGAGGGGGCTGGCGCGACAAGTACATTGCCTGGATGGATCGAGGGGAGCTCCCCTCGGACCGATCCGAGGCGAGACGCATCGCCGGGATGGCCAAGTCGTTCGCTCTCGTCGACGACGAGCCGTACAAGTGCGCCATGTCCGGCGTCCCGCGGCGATGCGTACCCATCCCTCTTGGGCGCGAGCTCCTTCGGGACATACACGCGGGCGTGTGCGGCCACCACGCGGCGCCACGCACCCTCGTGGGCAACGCGTTCCGACAGGCTTCGACCGGCCCACCGCGGTGGCCGACGCCGCCGAGATCGTGCGCATCCGCGAAGGGTGCCGGTTCTACACCCGCAGGTCCAACCTCCTTGCGCACGTCCCGGACCATCCCCGTCACATGGCCCTTCACCGTATGGGGGCCGGATATCATCGGCCTCTGCGAAAAGCGCCGGGGGCTACACCCACCTACTAGTCGCCATCGACAAGTTTTCCAAGTGGGTAGAGGTGCGTCCCATCATGAATCTCGGGGCGAGCAGTCGTGACGTTCTTCACCGACATCGTCTACCGCTTTGGAGTGCCCAACTCCATCATCACCGACAACGGGTCCCAATTCACGGGCAGAAAATTCCTAGAGTTCTGCGACAAATTCCACATCCGCGTGGACTGGGCAGCCGTGGCACATCCACAGACCAATGGCCAGGTGGAGCGCGCCAACGACATGATCTTACAAGGCCTCAAGCCTAGGATTTTCGACCGACTGAACAAGTCTGGTCGAAAATGGCTCCAAGAGCTGCCAGTGGTCGTGTGGAGTCTCAGGACCACCCCAAGCAAGGCCACCGGATTCACCCCGTTCTTCCTCGTCTATGGTGCAGAGGCTATCCTTCCCATGGACTTGGAATACGGATCGCCCAGAGTTCGGGGCTGCGATGAGGGCGCCAACCAGCGAGCCCGCGAGGACTCGCTGGACCAACTGGACGAGGCCCGCATCGTGACTGCGATGCACTCCGCAAGATACCAGCAAGCCCTAAGGTGCTACCAAGCTCGAAAGGTACGGCGCCGAGACTTCGGCCGAGGGGGACCCGGTCCCGAGGGCCGCGCCGAGACAATCGAGGCCGCCACAAGCCGTCGCCCCGTGGGAGGGACCCTACATCGTGGTGAAGCTGCTCAAGCCCGACACATACAAGCTGGCCAACGAAGATGGAGAAGAACTCACCAACGCTTGGAACATCCAGCAGCTACGTCGCTTCTACCCTTAGCGAGGATTTTCTAGTTATTTGTTGTAAATTACATGCCCAACACCCCAAATGGCAGATTAGATGTAAATATCGGCAAGTTAATAAAGTTGAAGGGCAACTTGTCTTTCCCCATAAAACCAAGTCACCCTCGGGGGCTACTACAGGGGGCACCCCCCCCCCTCGAAAAAATGGTCTCATTTTTTCGCAAAAATTCGCAAGTTCGCCAACTACGCCTCAACCTAAGCTTCGGGCAAGTTCGGATAGAGCGCGGGTAGCCAAGCGGGGAAAGCCGCGCGAGTCGGAGATAGCCTACGCCTCCGGCGAGATATGGCCCTTCTCCCTCGCCTCCGGACCGACGGGCTACTCGTGAAATCGAAATTCTCTACCTCAGATTTGCCTAAGTCAAGGAAAGAGCAGGGGAACGGCGCGACAAGCGAATAAAAAGCTTTACTTATATTTACAAGAAACGTCTCAATTAAGTAATTGTACAAGTACATGGCCACGAGGCCCGAATGCTAACACTTAAATAAAAAGGGCTCGACGCCCGGTGGTCTTCAGGCTTGAGGGTCGCCGGCGCCGGGGGCATCCGGGAACAAGAAGTCCATGAAGTCCTCGGCAAGCGCGCCCGCACGATTCATCGCCTCCTCATCCTTGACTCCGACCGGGACGACGTAGCCGGAGGACGCGGCCTCGAAGTCCACCTGGTAATGGGACCCCACCACGCCAAGGGCCTTCCTAACGCCAAGATGGAGGGCACGGCACATGTGCTGGGAGACGTGCCCCCCGAGGGCGCGCAGGCGGCTCGCCCGGCCGAGCTCCCGCCCGCGCCTCGCCTTCCTCGATCCCTTGGCGGGTCTCGAGGGCGGTGGCTCGTAACGCTTCCAACTCCCGTTGAGAGGAGTTGTAGGCCGTCCGCACCGCCCCCGCCCGGGTGGTCATGTTCCCCGGGGCGGTCCGCGTGCCCGAAAGCCACGAACAAAGAAAAGTAAAGTTGGGAGCAAATCCCTAAAGGACAAATCAACAAGCGAAAAGCGGGCGAAAGCGAACTCACCTTCGACATATTTCTTCTCCCCCTCGAGGGACCGGCGCGCCTCCTCGGCCGGCGCCGCAGTTAAGGACCGTAGCCTCCTCGCTCCTCGAGGGACCGGGCGCGCATCTTCGTGCGAAATGCCGATCCGGACCCGGCTCCCCGTTGAGCCTCGACACCTCGGCCACTTGCTCCTTAAGGGTCACCGCGCCCCCTCGAGCGTGGCGCACTCTTGCCGGAGCCGGCTCGGCCGCCTCCTCCCGCGCCAAGCGCTCCCACTCGAGCGCGGCCCGGGTCTCGACGAGAGCGGCCCGCTCCCCGCCGAAGCCGGCCTTCCGCCTCTTGGCGTGCGACTCGCTCCGTCGAGTTGCTCCTCCCTCGCGGCGAGCGCGGCGGCCCTTGTCCGCCGGGGCCATCTTCGGCCCCTCGGCCTCCTCGAGGGCCGCACGGCCCCGTTGGAGCCGGGCGCGAGCGGTGACGACCTCGGCCTCCCCACGTCGCCGCGACGGAACGCGCCCCCGCCGGTCCTCGCGGGCCCTCGCGCAACGCGTCGTCCCGCTCCACCAGCGTCGTCCTCACCCTCTCGACCGCGGAGGCGCCTCCCACGGCTTGGGCATCCCCGCTCCGAGGCAGGTCCAGCAGGGCCTCAGCCCTGTACGCCAGCCACCGGTCCGGCAACCTTAGGGCCTCGACGAGGGCGTCAAGGGCCTCGTACTGCCCCCGGTACCAGTGAAGGTCGGCGTCGAGGCGGTCGAGGGCGTCGTATCTCTCCCGGCCCGGCGCTCCGCCGCCCCCGCCGCCAATGAGCAAGGCGAGAAGAGAGGGCGTCGGGGAAAAGCACGAACGCGAAAGAGAGAGGGGGGAGGAACCGCGAAACTTGACGAAACCCAACTAACCCGGGAAGACGCGCCATGCAGACCGCCGTGGGATCCGCGCGCCTCGTTCGCCGCCCGGCTGAGCGAGGCGCCTTGATCACGGAGCTCCCGCCGCAGCCCTTGCTCCGCCCGGGCCTCGACGAAGTGGCCCGGCGGCGCACCGGCGTTCTCCCGCTCCCCGACGCGCCGCGCGTCCGCGTGCGATGATGAAACCCCCGACACCATCCGTCGGGCCCCCCCGGCCGCCGCGCCGACGTCGCCCCGGCCACGAGCGCCCCCGCCGAGGCCTCGGGGGCCGATGCGGGGCGAGCTTGCCCACCGATCCCGTCGGGCGGTACCGTTGACGCTAATAATTGTATCAAAGTTCGTTTATGACTTGCAAGCGGACAAGTCTCCCGTCATAGTCAAGGGACCCTTCTTCCCTCGAGTGGTGAACCCAAGGTATCGAATCCGTGGAACAATGTGCAACGCAAGGATTCAATCTAGTAAAGCAAGGTAAAGCTACCTTATGAAGATAAGTTGCATCTAATCTACTAACTCATAAAGAAAACACATCTAATCTAATCTACTAAAGAGGTAACAAGAGAAAACAAGAGATAACCAATCTAGAGAATCTAGATCATGCTTATGTTGTAGCTCCAAACAAGATAGATGAAGATAGAAAAGCGAATCTCATTAAAAGCATCTTTAAATCATGGCCTTCCCATCCGACTCCGAAACATCCACCTTTCGAGACCCCCGTTCGTCACAACGTATCCCTATTCATGCGGGGAGCTTAGGGCGAGTTCGATAGAACAAGTTGAAATCACTTGGCCGGTCCGGCATGCACCTCTAGCCACCACGGCTACAAGAGCACCCTAAGTAATCTAGCTATAGACTAGATCGTAGAAGAAGCAAAACCAAGAAGAAAACAAAATCATCGAGAAGGCACTTAATCGCTAGAAATCGGATTCACTTACAAACTTCACCATGAATGATTACATGAACAAGATCACCACCGGGATCCTACCTCGATCTTGATCCTCGCTCCGAGCTCCGACGTGGTCTTCCATGCAAGGTTCCCACGTCGGCCAGGGAAACCCTAGACAACTAGCACGACCCTCATCTCCGAGATGGTGTCCCTCAAGCTTCTCTCGCTCCTCGGCGGCGGATTAAAACTTCGGTTCTCGCGTGGCTCTCGGTCGGGGGGCTATTTATAGCCCGAGAAGCAATTAGGTCAAAGGAGAGGCCGATTGGGCCCCGAATTGGGCCGGGGCGGCCGGCCTGGGCCATTCGGCCCGGGCCCAGTCGGCCCATCCCGCGGCCTCGCTTCGCCGGTGTTGCTTCCCACGTCTTCTAGATGTTCTCCCCTTTTGCATGTGGGCCCTTGACGTCGGTTTCTCTCCGAATTGGACTCAACTCCTTGTCTTGCAAGATTCAGCACTTTTCTGGTTCAGTCCTCGGAGTTTATCATCTTCTCGGGCTTGGTCCTTGGGCTCTTGGAGGCATGTTCACTTTATTACTTGACTTGTATCGGGCTTCAATGTCTTGTCATGAGGTGCTTAATGAACTTATCCCGGAAGTCTTGCTTTCAACGTTAAAACCCTGCGTAAACACTTAACTCCAAAACCGACATGCACAAGTGAACTTGTTATACCACGGGGGTTAGTACCAATGAATAAGATACAAAAGTCATGCCAACACCGAAGGTAAACTCATGGCTAGGTTGACGGATTTTCACCGTCAACATCTCCCCCATGCTTAAACCTTGCTCGTCCTCGAGTAAGCCTTCGATGGATATCATCGTTGCCTATCAATGTTTAAACCTTGCACTTGATCATACATGAAAAAAAAAACATAATGCTCTCAAAAGTTTAATTCGTTAAAGTTCCATAATGTACTAGCCTTCACCTCTACGGAGGGTAGATTCTTATTAAGCTTATCCCACAAGTATTAACATGCTCACAAAGTTTAAATAGACCTCGAATTTTTGAAATAAAGAACGAGATAAAGAAAAGCTAAACCAAGTTCACAAATTTAAATCATCTTGTATATTGCTCATAAACTCTCATCTCACTTGTCTCTCAAGCCTATATATTCTACTCCTTTCCCTCTCATAACATATATGTGTGGTAGGCTTTATATGGAGCTTTGGGAAAGTTTAGTCCTAACAAGATTTTATAAATGAGGTGTTGTCAAAACAAGACAAGCTTCTCATGGTCTTACCGAGACTCGTCAAAAAGGTCATTGGAAAATAATGTTAAATCAAGAAGGGGAAAGAGAAAAATACACACAATTTAGATAAGTGGACATGTGTAAATGGCAAAGAGTGATCCCGAGGCACAAAAGAAGTCCTCGTTATCGGATTGCACATGGTTGGAAAATGAGAATGGATCTTTTTAACTTGAAGCCTTGAATGCACTCTTAGAGAACCGGGGAGTTCACTTTACGCTCATATATATTTTTTTCTCTTTCTCATATTTCTCATTCTTTTCTTTCTTTCTTTCTTTCTTCCTTTCATTATATATATTTTTTCTTTCTCGCACCTTGAAAGTCACGCATATCGCCGAATTTTTTTTTTCTTTCATCATTATTTCATTATATATATATATTTTTTTAAAATACTCCCTTTTTGAACTCTAAAACTGCACCGTACCTACCTCCTCCCCCATGCTTAGACGTTGCTCGTCCTCGAGCAAAGAGGCGAAAAATAAGGTAGGTACCGGGGTATTCTTCCTTGGAGAGATACTTGAAATCTTCAATGTCGACACCGTCTTGCGATCTTCCTTGAATTGATGATCCATTCTCAATGATAGGTTGTGGTCAAGGAGGTAAACACAAAAGATGATATTTGGTTTTAAGGGTGGATATCCGGCGAAGTTTGTGAGATCTCCGATGCGGGGATACACAATGCACGGATAAAAGGCTAGCAAAAAGATAGATACGCAAAAACGGAATGACCAGCTTCTTAGTCTCGGGCCAGAGAAATCATGGCCTGCAATAACTCACTCAAAAATAAATCTTGTATACTAAGTTTTTGCACTCAAATATATATTAGGCTCTGGATAGGTTGAGCAACACACAAGTGATATTTATGACAAGGTTAGCGATATTTTTGAGCATAAAAGACATCTTTAATCTATTCATAACTTGAGAGCACATAAAACACTATGGGTCTTTATTTTAATCATAACCTCCGCTGAAGATTAAGCTAGCATTTAGATAATTTCAGATTTGTATTTTTAAGAGAGCACTAGGTTAAACATGCATAAATCAATTACAAAGATAAACAAAGCGGCAATTATAATCTTATATCATCATGGCACAAACTTTGTAACTTTACCAAAGGTGAAAACTTGGTGGAGACATTATTCATGATGAAAATAAAAACTAAGACACATGCTGAAAATTAAAGTAACATACTTGCTGAAATTTAAATAAAAACTTAAAACACTACGCATACATAGGTGCAAACAAGCTGAAAATTAAAGAAAAGGGGGTAAAGGAAAGATAACTAGAGCTCCTCCTCTCTCTAATCTTCCGCCGGTGGTTGATATTGATAGTCTTGGTTGTTGTACCCTTACTTGTAATAGGAATGCACCACTCCTCCTATGAATTGTCTGACGGTGCTAGGTGAAGGTGTCCAAGCACATAAGCGACGTTTGCATTTCCTTCACCCATTTAGTTTGCATTGGTTAGGATGGCTGCAATAATTTGCATGTTCCTTGCCGCGTATCCTCCAATGGTGGCTCCATTTTGTTGTGGTTGAGGAAGGTGTGCAAATGGCTCCGCAAAGGCTACGTTGGGCACCGCAAAATTGGTGGGGGTATGGCTGCACCACTCCCCCATGCTTGCATTGGTACACCACCGTAGTAACTCGGCGGCGCCGGGGTTCCTCCCAATGGTGGGACATAATTTTGTTGTGCACCTCCTTCTTGGGTCGTGGAAAAACCTTCTCCTAATCCTTCTCTATTATTTTTTTTTCTTCGCCGGCACAAGAAGTCCTTCCTCTAACCGATCTTCTTCCCCTCAAGAAAAGTCTTAATCTTCAAATCCGGAGGGGCAAATTCACCTAGGCCACTTGGAAGCCTCCTCTCTCATCTTCACTCTTATATTTTCCTTTCTTCATATATTCCTAGGGAAGTCCCGGGTAGGAGATGATTTGGGTTCCTTGTAATACCCGGTTTTAAAGAGATAGCCAATATGGAGAGGTAACACCCCGAACCAATATCTTCCGAACTCGATGTTGCTTAACAACACCACCGGTTGATCATAGGTGAGTGGGGTCTATTGTCCACTTGGAAATCAAAGCCATGTAAAGCCAATTCAACTCCGTGTTGGTTATCTTTGTATCTCTTGTTCTCCCAAAAATCCACTTGCACAAAAGTGACACACTTGGATAATGGGTTCCGGATAGTATTTTTTTCGTTGATGGTCTCTTCCCGTGATCATACTCCAAAAGCCTTCCCATGTGCCTTCATGCACATACTTGTTCCGGAGCTCCCTTTTGAAAGTAGGAGACACTCGCCCATGGGTCTACGATACTAGACATGCAATCGTTTCGAACATGAAAACCAATCTGATCTATCGGGGATTGTGTTGAATGGATCCAAGGAAGCATTGGAGCCCTACTCCCTTTATGGCATGGTTGCTAGCCTTAAGCATTAAAGTATTTTCAACACAAGATGATAGATAGATAATCCAACAAAGTTCGATTACATCTCAAGACCGATTGCAACCCATGGATGAAAGGAGATTACCCCATCAAGGTGCTAGAAATAGCATCACTGATCAAGGTTACCCTTCCGACGGTGTCTTCCTTCTTCTCCTCTTGTGGGCTCCCTCCAACGGAATGAGAGACTCAAAGACTCCTTCATCAAGGGTATATGCCATGGTCATGAAAATTTCCTAGGCGAATTTCTTGTGGGTGTTTGCCGACACTCGCTAGAGAATTGCACCGGTGTCCCGTGTGAAACCCAATATGTGGAGAGCTTGGTCGTCGATGTCGACGTTCGCTACAAGCCTCTACTTAAGGCGAGCGAGCTTCTTCTCCTCCTCCGTCATGATGACATACCCCTCGGAATACCGCGGAGCGTATGGAGGTGGAGCGGATGATCGTGTCAAGTGGCGAGGTTGGACAGCGGCTTCTCCATATGTTATTGAAGTTTGGTAAACCTAATAAACGAGTTTTGTGTGGCCCTCATGCCACCAAGGAGAAGAGTGTGGTTCCTCCTCGGCGGTGCCGTGTCCTCCTCCATACTCCGAGGAAACTCGGAAACCGAGTGCCTCCTCGAAGAGGTTGTCGATGATGGCTTAGACGACGATGATCCCTTCTTCTTCGGTGAAAAGGCTTGTAGTTTTCTTCCTTGATTGCAGCACTCTCACTCACAAATATATATCCGGGGTTTTCACCCGGCAATAAGGTACACAAATATTATTTTGGAGTCCGGACTTTGAGTGGATTAAGGATGTGATTTGTTGCACGAAACAAACACGGTGGATGGCTAAGTCTAAGGTGATTCCGGCCTACAAAGTAGAGCATACGAACAAAGAGTTGGATGAAAGACTTACCTCTCTCCTCCTCTTGGCTCGGTTCTTCTCTAGTGCATTCATGTTGCTTCGTGATCGCGTACACCTTCCAAACGTTCCCGTCCACTCCTTCGCTTGCACTATTGCTCCTTCCACTTGATGTTTTCGCTTTGACTCACTTCCATACTCCCTTGCCTCACATGCATCCATGATATTCCTACAAAACAAAGCCTTGGCTGCCCCCCATGCTTGTACTTTGCATGTGGTTTAAATATGTTGGAGGGGCATCCCGTGATGTGTCATGGTGCATGCATGGTTAGGTTAACTAGATTGCCTCCCTTTAAGTGTGTTTAAGGCCAAGCACTCCTCTTATTTCGAAATTTAAAAATATTTTTCAGAGCCATGCAAGAGCTCAAGCATAAATTTAGAGAAGTTTTTAGACCATTAAAAACAAATGTAAGTCGAAAATGTTTTTCGACTACGTCGATTTCGGTCTCACCAGTATAGTTTGCCTTCATTAGTTGGGAGCAAGCTTTTCCCGGCTTGATCATGGGGGCATAGGTTTAGGTCCTAATTTTGATTAGATGAGAGAGATTTTGAATGAAATAAAATTAAGTGAGGCTTAGAAAAATTCTAATCTTAGAGAAACCAAGGATATGGATTTTTAAACCAACCAAAAATCAAGTTTCTAGGTTCACGCGAGTCCTACCACGTGCTGAAAATTAAATAACATCTAGATACAAGTCGTGACTCTACTCGTGTGTTTTTAGCATGAAAAACAAGTCAACCACAACATCTTAAAGAGGATGAAAGGTTGAGTTTGGTTCTGAATTTTTTTGGTTTTGGTTGTGGTTTCTCGAAAAGAAGCAAACAAACACATAGGATGGTTCATGAAAAGGGTTTGTGATAAAGCAAAATATTCAACCAAGGATTATGTCTCTAATATTGTTCAACCATTCTAAGTCTAATGTTTTGCGTAGTAAAATTCAAAACTGAATTAAATTTAAAAAGACTTGAAAAACCTGGAATCGGGTTGTCCTCCCGTAGCTTATTCTTGACTTGACGAAATGTTGACGAAACGGGTTGCCTCCCGCCTAGCGCTTCGTTTATAGTCCATGGCTAGACTTCTTCACTTGATTACTTCGGATCAACGCTCTTTGTGGGCGTTGCAATCTTGGGTACCCACTTTGGCTTAGTCAATTTTTGTTTGGTCTTCACAGCCGGCTTTGTCCTTTGGTCTTGACGGATGCAACATCTTCCTTGTGGCTCGGCATCTCGAACTCCGGTCTTCGGTTGTGATCTTCATGGTGATCCTTCATCTTTCCCGAGCGAGCTTGAGTAGCCTTCGCCGTCTTGGGACCTTGGAGTTGTCTCGGATATTCTTCTTTGTTACCCATCGGGCGCCCGGCAAGTTGTCCCACTTGCGTCTAGCATCTTTATCACGATGAACACTTCACACTCCTTGCATGTGGATCTTGCCTTGGCAGCCTTTAGGTGTTGAGCTTCTTTCTCCATCTCCATCTTCTCCATCCTCCTCTTGAGTAAACCGATATGCCACTCAAGGAATCCGGCTCGTATGCATTCGGCTCTCGCAATCGTCGTGCGGATAGTTGAGACCTTGATCTTGAACGGCCTCCCGCGTCTTGAAGGTTTATGATAGGTAGATCAACAATGTCCGGGTGCGTAGCGCTCCGGTGGTTGAGGTTGATCTCCCTTTGGACTTGGAGGTGGTGATTCCCTTGGAGATTTCGACGGTCCTTCGACTTCAACTTTTGAATCTAGGGGTTCCACCCCTTTAGCTTGTGTTGCACGTCACCTTTGCCCGTAAAGTTTTCCCCGGATCATCCACAAAAAAGTTTGGGTTTCTTGGAGAGGTAGCCAACCATCTCCGGTTAGGGTTAGTAATAAAACAAAAATCTAAAAAGAAAAGAAAAATTAGGGTTAATCAAAACTAGATTAGATTGACTCTTTTTTTTTTTTTTTGGGGATGATCAAACATAAGAGATGCAAAAGAAAATCAAAAGAAAAACTGAAAGATAAGCGATACTAGATCGGATCTTGATTGCTTGTTCCCCGCAACGGCGCCGTGAAAAAAGGGGCTTGTTGACGGTTAATAATTGTATCAAAGTTCGTTTATGACTTGCAAGCGGACAAGTCTCCCGTCGTAGTCAAGGGACCCTTCTTCCCTCAAGTGGTGAACCCAAGGTATCGAATCCGTGGAACAATGTGCAACGCAAGGATTCAATCTAGTAAAGCAAGGTAAAGCTATCTTATGAAGATAAGTTGCATCTAATCTACTAACTCATAAAGAAAACACATCTAATCTAATCTACTAAAGAGGTAACAAGAGAAAACAAGAGATAACCAATCTAGAGAATCTAGATCATGCTTATGTTGTAGCTCCAAACAAGATAGATGAAGATAGAAGAGTGAATCTCATTAAAAGCATCTTTAAATCGTGGCCTTCCCATCCGACTCCGAAAACATCCGCCTTTCGAGACCCCCGTTCTGTCACAACGTATCCCTATTCATGCGGGGAGCTTAGGGCGAGTTCGATAGAACAAGTTGAAATCACTTGGCCGGTCCGCATGCACCTCTAGCCACCACGGCTACAAGAGCACCCTAAGTAATCTAGCTATAGACTAGATCGTAGAAGAAGCAAAACCAAGAAGAAAACAAAATCATCGAGAAGGCACTTAATCGCTAGAAATCGGATTCACTTACAAACTTCACCATGAATGATTACATGAACAAGATCACCACCGGGATCCTACCTCGATCTTGATCCTCGCTCCGACGTGGTCTTCCATGCAAGGTTCCCACGTCGGCCGGGGAAACCCTAGACAACTAGCACGACCCTCATCTCCGAGATGGTGTCCCTCAAGCTTCTCTCGCTCCTCGGCGGCGGATTACGACTTCGGTTCTCGCGTGGCTCTCGGTCGGGGGGCTATTTATAGCCCGAGAAGCAATTAGGTCAAAGGAGAGGCCGATTGGGCCCCGAATTGGGCCGGGCCGGCCGGCCGGGCCCACCCGGCCCATCCCGCGGCCCGCTTCGCCCGGTGTTGCTTCCCACGTCTTCTAGATGTTCTCCCCTTTTGCATGTGGGCCCTTGACGTCGGTTTCTCTCCGAATTGGACTCAACTCCTTGTCTTGCAAGATTCAAGACTTTTCCGGTTCGGTCCTCGGAGTTTATCGTCTTCTCGGGCTTGGTCCTTGGGCTCTTGGAGCCATGTTCACTTCATTGCTTGACTTGTATCGGGCTTCAAAGGTCTTGTCATGAGGTGCTTAATGAACTTATCCCGAAGTCTTGCTTTCAACGTTAAAACCCCGCGTAAACACATAACTCCAAAACCGACATGCACAAGTGAACTTGTTATACCACGGGGGTTAGTACCAATGAATAAGATACAAAAGTTATGCCAACACCGAAGGTAAACTCATGGCTAGGTTGACGGATTTTCACCGTCACCGCCGGCGGGACGTCGTCGTCCGGGATCTCCACCACCGGCGCTCTCGAGCCGCCGGCGGCGGCGGGCGCCGGCGAAGTCGGCGGCGGGGGCGACCGCCACGGCCGTGGTTGCCACCATGGCCGATGCCGCCCGCCGCGGCTCCGTAGTCGTCACCGGTTGCCGCGGCCCCGCAACCGCCGCCGCCGGCCTGCGCCTACACGGCCACCGCGGATTGTCGTGGCTCCGTGGTCGTCGCCGCTTGCCGCGGCCCCGCAACCGCCGGCCGCACCACGCGAGTCCTCGCTCACCGCCGTCGTCGTGCTCACGGCCGTCCGCGACGCCCTCGACGAGCGTTGCTCGGTAGGGACGGCCGCGTCCGACCCTCGAACATTGGCGGGGTGCGAGAGGAGCACGGTGGGCGCCACCCCGCGAATGCGAAGGCGAGAAAGGTTAATCCCTCACCAATTTAAAAGACGCGGCTATGGGGGGAGCGATCACCTACCTCGGGGTGGAAAAACCTCGTTTCCTCTTCCTTGGGGGCTCGGCGAGACGTTGTTGCCACCGCCGGTGTGGCCGTCGCCACACCCCCCGGCCCGTCTCCGCGGCGCGCGTCACCTTTCTCGTAGGCTGCCTGGCGGCGGGCACTCCCGCGCCCGCCCCAGGCGCTGTCTCTTCTACCGCCTCCGCGGCTCTGGGCGAGGGGGCGAAGGATCCAATCTCTCGGGGGGAACCCGTCCCCCATCGCTCTCCTCCTCCTCGTTCGACGACGAGTACTCCGAAGTCACTGGGGAGGAGAGCCCCCGCTCGCTCACGCAGCCGAAACTCCTCACTCCTCTCGTTCCCGGCGCTCCCGTCGCCGGATCCTCTTCTCCTTCTTGCGCGCCGCCTGCTCTTGCTCCCGCCGCTGCGCCGCGCGCGCGCTCGGGCTCGGGGCGTGGGCGGGTCGGACCGCGCGGCATTCACAACCATCACCTGCAGGGGGCGAGTGAAACTCCAGATCACGACGATGCTCCATGAATCAAAAGACCGAAGAAGGGCGGAAACCCTACTCACCAGCGGGCCCTCGGAGAGCATGGCGAACGCCCAGAGCGCAGTGCCGTCGGTCCTCATGGCCTTGAGGTTGACGGCGCATCTCGCCCTCATGGCGGCATACTCCCACGGGAAGAGATTGGGCAGCGGCCGCGGATCGCGCCGCCGCCATGGGGTCGGCTTTCTCCTCCATCTCGAAGATGCGGAGCCGCCTCTCCATGAGAGGGACGATCCGCCGATGGTGGAGGTTGGCAAGAACTGAGGCCGCGGTCGGCCGGCGTCCGCTAGGGCCTTTAGCGCCCTCAAGGCCGAGTCCGGCCCGGTCTTGACGCGAGGAAGGCGACGAGGGCCGTGCCACTAGGAGTCGGCCTTCTCCCTCACGACCTTGCCGGTCCGGGCGGCGGAGCCGTGCTAGTCGTTGCGGAGGTAGAACCGCCCCCGCTCCCAGTCGACATTGTTGGAGGTCATTGTGCAGGGGATGTAGAGCTCCCTGTGCGTCTCCCGCACCGCGATCGTCACACCGCCGGTGCGCACCGCGCGGCGGGTCTTCGGCTCCAGCGTGGTGGTGGTGTGCAGCTCCGTGTGAAAGAGGTGGACCCAGAGATCCCAGTTCACTGGGATCCCCAGGAATCCCTCGCAGACGCCAACGAACATGGCCGCCTGTGAGATCGCATTCGGCGCGAAGTTGTGCAGCTCCACGCCGTAGTGGAAGCACAACCCGCGCAAGAAGCAGCTCGCCGGCGCCGCGAAGCCGCGCTCATGAAAGCGGATGAAGCTGACGACGTACCCGAATGGCGGGTTGGGCTCCCTGTCCGTCGCCGGTGGGTCAATCCACGCCGCGGGCCGCCCGTCCTCGTTCGCGCCGCCACCGGCCGGCGTCACCAACTCGCTCGGGGGCTAGCCTCGTCGGCGTCGAGCGTGGCCACGCAGCCGAGTCGATGACGGTGATGAGCTGTGGGGGAGCCATGCGAATTGGTGAAGGAGCGCGGAGTGCGAAGCGAGTGCTATGCGATGGCGAAGGAGCGAGCACAGCTCATGGTCGGAAGCGGAAGGGACGGGGACGACAGACACTAAGTGTTGAGGTAAAGATTCACCTCGCCCTCCCCCTCGGATTTATAGATCCATGGAGCCACGCTCCACGAATCGCACGCTCTGCGTGCATTAACTGCAGGCGAATAGCCCAGTCACTGATGGGCAGGACCCACCACGACCGGGGTGGCCGGGCGCACGCGCACGCGCGATCATTACGGCGCGGCAACCAAAGAGCCACGGCGGGCCGTCACGTCCGCCCGCCCACGTCGCCCACTACGCGCGCGGCCGCAGCGCCAGAAAAGGCGTGCCCGCAGTGCGTGACTGTGGACGCGACTGTGGGCATTAAATGGCCCGGTCCCTTACCAAGTAAGGACGACCCTCGAATGGCCCGAGCACGAGGCTCAGAAAACCCGACACTCGAAGGGTGCGATTACCGACCGCAGCCTCGAAGCCCGCACGGCGTGAATGGGCGCCATAGGTGCCCTCGATCTACAAAAATTTACCGATCGGCCTCGAAACCTGCAGATGTCAAAAGTCGGGGGCAACCGGCTGCCACCCCGCAACGGCCCTACCGATCGGGGGTTCGATACTCCGACCCTCGAAGGGTTCGAACAGGTGCCCCGCATCGCCGAGTCGGGGGCGACGAGGGCGCGCGCATTCGAGCCTATCCTCGAGCCCGCCGCCGAGGGCGCCCCACATGTCGTGTTCGAGAGCCAGCGAGGGCAGCTAGTCGGGGGGATCCCACTGCGCCCTCAGTCCCTAGAGAACAGGACCGAGCCCCACCTAGCAAACCCGCGCAAGTGCTTTTATGGACGAGTCTTCGGACCACGAGCCAACCCTTATCGAACGGGGCATGGGCGTCCACTTGGACCACCCGATAGCAGCTCAACGAGGAATCCGCAATCCGCGACCCGGTCGATGGGGGTTGTGGGAACCTCACCCTCCGCCCCGCGAAGGGACGAAGAGGGCGCGTTTGAAACAAGATGGAGAGCTCACCCCGATCGCCTCGAACGGCCTAGGCTCGGGGGCTCGACGCACGGCTACACCTCTTAGGGCGCACCGAACGCAAGAGGTACAAGTCATGCACGCGTGACCGAAGCTGGCTAGAACATCGCCGATGCCGGTTGAAACAAATGTCCCGCACACTGGTAAAGTCTCGCGAAAAAACCCCCCCCGCAGAGCACTCACGCTCCCGCAGGCTTCGAGGCTGGGACCCGCGGGTCCACCGACGCGGCCCCACGGAATGGCATTAGCAACTAGGGGGAAGAATGTCCCATCGGCAAACTCCGGCTTCGCGGGACCCCGACGGGTACACCCACGGATGCTCGGGGCACCTGTCGGGGACAGCCATAAAGGTCCCCTAAATAACCAGGGGAAACCCGCTTAAAACCCGCAAAAAACGTGAATCGCAGATCAGCTCACGCACCTAAAACACATGCACGACACGACCACGACCCCGGTGGCCTCCGCGGCCCGCCGGGCGGCACGCCGGAATGCCCCTCGAGTAAGGTCCGCCTCGCTCGAGGCCTCAACGTCCCCTCGGGCGGGGGTTCGCCCTCGCCCGAGGCCTTAACGCCCCCTCGGGCGAGGTCCGCCTCGCTCGAGGCCTCAACGCCCCCTCGGGTAGGGTCCGCCTCGCCCGAGGCCTTAACGCCCCCTCGGGCGGGGTCCGCCTCGCTCGAGGGCACTCGCATGCACGTCGCCCACGCTCCCCGACCCCATGTATGGGCATTTAATGCTCTAACACCGCGAGACGCACGCCACGACCCCGGCACGCCGGGGAATCGCATCCCGACGCCGTTTCTCCAACTCCCCGGGGGAGGCCATCCCCGCCGCCGTGTGGCACCGAGCGGATGAGGCCGGTGTCGCTCCGTGAAGTTGTGCCGCCTACCCCCGTACGGCTAACACACCGAGCCCTCGAAGGGGGGCGGCGACACCCTCGAATGTCTTTTCCGTGATTACACGGGGCCACGCCGTGATGTCGGCCGGCGAGATCGGCCATCCCCGTCGCCGTCAACCCCCGTGCGGCCATCCCCGCCACCGCCGCACCACGCCGGCACCGTGACGACATCCCGATGTTGTTGGGGTGAGTGGGGAGAAGACGTCACCATGACCGCCACCGTGCCGCGTACGGGCCCCCCGTCAACGACACCCTCGAACCGACCCGCGGCGGCAGCCGAACGGCCAACACTACGCCGCCACCCTCGAAGCCGCTCCCCGTACGAGCATAGGACGCGCCACGACGACTAGACCGGAGCGGGATTCGCCGAGACGGCCGTCGGCTCCATGGCACCGCTCTCCATACCTCCACACGTAGGGAAATAGTGCGGCACGCATGTAAACCCGCTCCCTCCTTGGCCTATAAAAGGAGGGGCGGCCCCCGCCCGCGGGGACACGGGACGACGGACAAGCAATCACCCACACGCTCTCTCGCCTTCTCCACGATATTGGCACTTGCCTCAATCAATACCTGCGGGACTTGGAGGCCGGGCCTCCTCTCCCACCACGCTTGTAGCCCCCCTCTACGAGCACCATGGTGCGAAGCAATACAAGTGCCCCGAGCACACCACCGCGGGAAGTACGGCCCGGCCCATCGAGTGGCGGATCTCGGCACTCATTACTAGTTAGTGTCGGGACTACTTTCCGCACCGACACATACGTACTCAACAAGTTCAACCCCACCCACGAGAGGGGCTTACAAACGGATCATGCACGGGATAACCGAAGGATCGGGTTAAGTTTTATTTGCAAACACATTCACTCATGCGGGGGTTCATTTTCGAAAATGTTTTCACAAACAATTTTTGTAACCCAAGTAACTCGGTTGTTTTGAGAAAACCAATTAGGGACTACCGGACTCCCCGTCCACGTAGCCCGTGCACACGGCCCACACACTTTTCCGTAAAACAACTCACGCCATGAAAACATCCCAAACCCAAACACTAGTTTTATGACCACACCGTGACTTGTCCAATACCGTGGACACCGCTATTCCAATAGGTTTTACACTCTGCGAGGTTGTACATCTTTACCCAAAAGTAGGGTACCGCCACACGAACACCTTAGTGCCGGTGCGGATCCTATCAAAGCCATTACCCACCTTAGCTAACCCTACGAACCACCACGAAGCAATCAAGGGGTTATCTCACATAACCGGGGCGTACTCGTTGACGGTGAAAATCCGTCAACCTAGCCATGAGTTTACCTTCGGTGTTGGCATGACTTTTGTATCTTATTCATTGGTACTAACCCCCGTGGTATAACAAGTTCACTTGTGCATGTCGGTTTTGGAGTTAAGTGTTTAAGCGAGGGTTTTAACGTTGAAAGCAAGACTTCCGGGATAAGTTCATTAAGCACCTCATGACAAGACCTTGAAGCCCGATACAAGTCAAGCAATAAAGTGAACATGCCTCTAAGAGCCCAAGGACCAAGCCCGAGAAGATGATAAACTCCGAGGACCGAACCGAGAAAAAGTGCCGAATCTTGCAAGACAAGGAGTTGAGTCCAATTCGGAGAGAAACCGACGTCAAGGGCCCACATGCAAAAGGGGAGAACATCTAGAAGACGTGGGAAGCAACACCGGCGAAGCAGCCGCGGGATGGGCCGACTGGGCCCAGGCCGGCCGGCCGGCCCAATTCGGGGCCCAATCGGCCTCTCCTTTGACCTAATTGCTTCTCGGGCTATAAATAGCCCCCCGACCGAGAGCCACGCAGAACCGAAGTCGTAATCCGCCGCCGAGGAGCGAGAGAAGCTTGAGGGACACCAACTTGAAGATGAGGGTCGTGCTAGTTGTCTAGGGTTTCCCCGGCCGACGTGGGAACCTTGCATGGAAGACCACGTCGGAGCTCGGAGCGAGGATCAAGATCGAGGGAGGGCCCGGTGGTGATCTTGTTCATGTAATCATTCATGGTGAAGTTTGTAAGTGAATCCAATTTCTAGCGATTAAGTGCCTTCTCGATGATTTTGATTTCTTCTTGGTTTTGCTTCTTCTACGATCTAGTCTATAGCTAGATTACATAGGGTGTTCTTGTAGCCGCGGTGGCTAGAGGTGCATACCGGACCGGCCAAGTGATTTCAACTTGTTCTATCGAACTCGCCCTAAGCTCCCCGCATGAATAGGGATACGTTGTGACAGAACGGGGGTCTCGAAAGGCGGATGTTTTCGGAGTCGGATGGGAAGGCCACGATTTAAAGATGCTTTTAATGAGATTCACTTTTCTATCTTCATCTATCTTGTTTGGAGCTACAACATAAGCATGATATAGATTCTCTAGATTGGTTATCACTTGCTTTCTCTTGCTACCTCTTTAGTAGATTAGATTAGATTCGTTTTCTTTATGAGTTAGTAGATTAGATGCAACTTACCTTCATAAGATAGCTTACCTTGCTTTACTAGATTGAATCCTTTCGTTGCACATTGTTCCACGGATTCGATACCTTGGGTCACCACTCGAGGGAAGAAGGGTCCCTTGACTACGATGGGAGACTTGTCCGCTTGCAAGTCACAAACGAACTTTGATACAACTATTAACCGTCAACAATCCCCTTTTTCCGGCGCCGTTGCCGGGAACAAGCAATCAAGATCCGATCTAGTATCGCTTATCTTTCAGTTTTTCTTTTGATTTTCTTTTGCATCTCTTATGTTTGATCATCCCCAAAAAGAAAAAAAGAGTCAATCTAATCTAGTTTTGATTAACCCTAATCTTTCTTTTGTTAGATTTTTGTTTTATTACTAACCCTAACCGGAGATGGTTGGCTACCTCTCCAAGAAACCCAAACTTTTTTGTGGATGATCCAGGAAAACTTTACAGGCAAAGGTGACGTGCAACACAAGCTCGAAGGACCATCAAAATCTCCAAGGGAATCACCACCTCCAAGTCAAGACGCCGGAAGGCCATTCAAATCAAGAGGAGGATGGAGAAGATGGAGATGGAGAAAGAAGCTCAACACCTAAAGGCCGCCAAAGCAAGATCCACATGCAAGGAGTGTGTGGAGTACGACCATGTCCAAGTTCGAGGCTATGGAGAAAATATTGAAGAATTTAGATGGCAAGGTGACGGAGGTCGGAAGCTCTATACGTGAAGTGTTCATCGTGATAAAGATGCTAGACGCAAGTGGGACAACTTGCCGGGAGACCGATGGGTAACAAAGAAGAATATCCGAGACAACTCCAAGGTCCCAAGACGGCGAAGGCTACTCAAACTCATTCGGGAGAGATGAAGGATCACACTAGAGACCATGAAGAAGAGCCACAAGGAAGATGTTGCATCCGTCAAGACCAAAGGACAAAGCCACTCGTGAAGACCAAAAAAAATTGACTAAGCCAAAGTGGGTACCCAAGATTGCAACGCCCAAAAAGAGCGTTGATCCGGAGTAATCAAGTGAAGAAGTCTAGCCATGGACTATAAACGAAGCGCTAGGCGGGGAGGCAACCCGTTTCGTCGAGTCAAGAATAAGCTACGGGAGGACAACCCGATTCCAGGTTTTTCAAGTCTTTTTAAATTTAATTCAGTTTTGAATTTTACTACGCAAAACATTAGACTTAGAATGGTTGAACAATATTAGAGACATAATTCTTGGTTGAATATTTTGCTTGATCATAAACCCTTTACATGAACCATCCTATGTGATTGTTTGCTTCTTTTTCGAGAAACCACAACCAAAAAAAATTCAGAACCTAACTCAACCCTTCACCCTCATTATGGTGTTGTGGTTGACTTGTTTTTCATGCTAAAAACACACGAGTAGAGCCACGACTTGTATCTAGATGTTATTTAAATTTCAGCACGTGGTGGGACTCGCGTGAACCTAGAAACTTGATTTTTGGTTGGTTTAAAAATCCATATCCTTGGTTTCTCTAAGATTAGAATTTTTCTAAGCCTCACTTAATTTTATTTCATTCAAAATCTCTCTCATCTAATCAAAATTAGGACCTAAACCTATGCCCCCATGATCAAGCCGGGAAAAGCTTGCTCTCAACTAATGAAGGCAAACTATACCGGTGAGACCGAAATCGACGTAGTCGAAAAATATTTTCGACTCACATTTGTTTTTAATGGTTTAAAAACTTCTCTAAATTTATGCTTGAGCTCTTGCATGGCTCTGAAAAATATTTTTAAATTTCAAAATTAGAGGAGTGCTCAACCTTAAACATGCTTAAAGGGAGGCAATCTAGTTAACCTAACCATGCATGCACCATGATACATCACAGGATGCCCCTCCAACATATTTAAACCACATGCAAAGTACAAGCATGGGGGGGCAGCCAAGGCTTTGTTTTGTAGGAATATCATGGATGCATGTGAGGCAAGGGAGTATGGAAGTGCATCAAGCGAAAACATCAAGTGGAAGGAGCAATAATGCAAGCGAAGGAGTGGAAGGAACGTTTGGAAAAGTGTACGCGGTCACGAAGCAACAAGCAACATGCACTAGAGAAGAACCGAGCCAAGAGGAGGAGAGAGGTAAGTCTTTCATCCAACTCTTTGTTCGTGTGCTCTAGTTAGTAGACCGGAATCACCTTAGACTTAGCCATCCGCCGCGTTTGTTTCGTGCAACAAATCACATCCTTAATCCACTTAAAGTCCAGACTCCAAAATAATATTTGTGTACCTTGTTACCGGGTGAAAACCCCGGATATTTATTTGTGAGGGAGAGCACTGCAATCATGGAAGAAAACTACAAGCCTTTTCACCAAAGAAGAAGGGATCATCGTCGTCTAAGCCATCATCGACAACCTCTTCGAGGAGGCACTCGGTTTCCGAGTTTCCTCGGAGTATGGAGGAGGACACGGCACCGCCGAGGAGGAACCACACTCTTCTCCTTGGTGGCATGAGGGCCACACAAAACTCGTTTATTAGGTTTACCAAACTTCAATAACATATGGAGAAGCCGCCGTCCAACCTCGCCACTTGACACGATCATCCGCTCCACCTCCATGCGCTCCGCGGTATTCCGAGGGGTATGTCATCATGACGGAGGAGGAGAAGAAGCTCGCTCGCCTTAAGTAGAGGCTTGTAGCGAACGTCGACATCGACGACCAAGCTCTCCACATATTGGGTTTCACACGGGACACCGGTGCAATTCTCTAGCAGAGTGTCGGCAAACACCCACAAGGAATTCGCCTAGGAAATTTTCATAACCATGGCGCATACCCTTGATGAAGGAGTGCTGAGTCTCTCATTCCGTTGGAGGGAGCCCACAAGTGGAGAAGAAGGAAGACACCGTCGGAAGGGTAACCTTGATCAATGATGCTATTTCTAGCACCTTGATGGGGTAATCTCCTTTCATCCATGGGTTTCAATCGATCTTGAGATGTAATCACACTTTGTTGGATTATCTATCTATCATCTTGTGTTGAATATACTTTAATGTTTAAGGCTTGCAACCGTGCCGTAGAGGGAGTACGAGCTTCAATGCTTCCTTGGATCCATTCAACGCAATCCCCGATAGATTAGATTGGCTTTCATGTTCGAAACGATTGCATGTTCTAGTATCGTAGACCCATGGGCGAGTGTCCCCTATTTTCAAAAGGGAGCTCCGAAACAAGTGGATGTGCATGAGGCACATGGGAAAGTTTTTGGAGTATGATCACGAGAGGAGACCATCAACGAAGAAATACTATCCGGAACCCCATCATCCAAGTGTGTCACTTTTGTGCAAGTGGATTTTTGGGGAGAATAAGAGAGACATAGATAACCAACATGGAGTTGAATTGGATTTACTCGCAGCCAATCAACCCTACTCACCTATGATCAACCGGTGGTGTTGTGCAACATCGGATTCGGGAGATCGGGTTGTTACCTCTCCATGTTGACTATCTCTTTAAAACCGGGTATTACAAGGAACCCGAATCATCTCCTACCCGGGACTTCCCTAGGAATATATGAAGAAAGGAAAATATAAGAGTGAAGATGAGAGAGGAGGCTTCCGAGTGGCCTAGGTGAATTTGCCCCTTCCGGATTGAAGATTAAGACTTTTCTTGAGGGGAAGAAGATCGGTTAGAGGAAGGACTTCTTGTGCCGGCGAAGAAAAAAAAATTAAAGAGAAGGATTATAGGAGAAGGATCTTCTATGGCCCAAGAATAAGGTGCACAACAAAATTATGTCCCACCATTGGGAGGAATTCCGGCATCACCAAATTACTACGGTGGTGTACCAATGCAAGCATGGGGGAGTGGTGCAGCCATACCCCCACCATTTTTGCGGTGCCCAACGTAGCCTTTGTGGAGCCATATGCACACCTTCCTCAACCACAATAAAATGTAGCCACCATTGGAGGATACGCTGCAAGGAACATGCAATTTATTGCAGCCATCCTAACCAATGCAAATCAAATGGGTGAAGGAAATGCAAACGTCGCTTATGTGCTTGGACACCTTCACCTAGCACCGTCGGACAATTCATAGGAGTAGTGGTGCATTCCTATTACAAGTAAGGGTACAACAACCAAGACTATCAATAATCAACCCCCGGCGAAATATTAGAGAGAGGAGGAGCTTTAGTTATCTTTCCTTTACCCCTCTTCTTTAATTTTCAGCTTGTTTGCGCCTATGTATGCGTAATATTTTCAGTTTTGCTTTAATTTTTAGTGTTAGTTTAATTTTTCAGTGTGTGTCTTAGTGTTTATTTTCATCATGAATAATGTCGCCACCAAGTTCTTACCTTTGGTAAAGTTACAAAGTTTGTGCCATGATGATATATGATTATAACTGCCATTTTGTTTATCTTTGTAATTGATTTATGCATGTTTAACCTAGTGCTCTCTTAAAAACACAAATCTGAAATTATCTAAATGCTAGCTTAATCTTCAGCGGAGGTTATGATTAGAATAAAGACCCATAGTGTTTTATGTGCTCTCAAGTTATGAATAGATTAAAGATGTCTTTTATGCTCAAAAATATTGCTAACCTTGTCATAAATATCACTTGTGTGTTGCTCAACCTATCCAAAGCCTTATATATATTTGAGTGCATAAACCTTAGTGTACAAGATTTATTTTTGAGTGAGTTATTGTAGGCCATGATTTCTCCGGCCCGAGACTAAGAAAATTTGGTCATTCCGTTTTTGCGTATCTATCTTTTTGCTAGCCTTTTATCCGTGCATTGTGTATCCCCGCATCGGTGATCTCACAAACTTCGCCGGATATCCACTCTTAAACCAAATATCATCTTTTGTGATTACCTCCTTGACCACAACCTATCGTTGAGAATGGATCATCAATTCAAGGAAGATCGCAAGACGGTGCCAACGTTGAAGATTTCAAGTATCTCTCCAAGGAAAATTATTTTCGGTACCTACCATATTTTTTCGCCTCTTTGCTCGAGGACGAGCATGGTCTAAGCATGGGGGAGGAGGTAGGTACGGTGCGGTTTTAGAGTTCAAAAGGGAGTATTTTTAAATATATATATATATATATAATGATGAAAGAAAAAATTCGGCGATGTACGTGACTTCCGGGTGAAGAAAGAAAAAAAAACATATATATACAAGAAAGAAAGAAAGAAAGAAAAGAATGAGAAATATGAGAAAGAGAAAAAAATATATATGAGCGTAAAGTGAACTCCCCGGTTCTCTAAGAGTGCATTCAAGGCTTCAAGTTAAAAAGATCCATTCTCATTTTCCAACCATGTGCAATCCGATAACGAGGACTTCTTTTGTGCCTCGGGATCACTCTTTGCCATTTACACATGTCCACTTATCTAAAGTGTGTGTATTTTTCTCTTTCCCCTTCTTGATTTAACATTATTTTCCAATGACCTTTTTGACGAGTCTCGGTAAGACCATGAGAAGCTTGTCTTGTTTTGACAACACCTCATTTATAAAATCTTGTTAGGACTAAACTTTCCCAAAGCTCCATATAAAGCCTACCACACACATATGTTATGAGAGGGAAAGGAGTAGAATATATAGGCTTGAGAGACAAGTGAGATGAGAGTTTATGAGCAATATACAAGATGATTTAAATTTGTGAACTTGGTTTAGCTTTTCTTTATCTCGTTCTTTATTTCAAAAATTCGAGGTCTATTTAAACTTTGTGAGCATGTTAATACTTGTGGGATAAGCTTAATAAGAATCTACCCTCCGTAGAGGTGAAGGCTAGTACATTATGGAACTTTAACGAATTAAACTTTTGAGAGCATTATGTTTTTTTTTCATGTATGATCAAGTGCAAGGTTTAAACATTGATAGGCAACGATGATATCCATCGAAGGCTTACTCGAGGACGAGCAAGGTTTAAGCATGGGGGAGATGTTGACGGTGAAAATCCGTCAACCTAGCCATGAGTTTACCTTCGGTGTTGGCATGACTTTTGTATCTTATTCATTGGTACTAACCCCCGTGGTATAACAAGTTCACTTGTGCATGTCGGTTTTGGAGTTAAGTGTTTACGCAGGGTTTTAACGTTGAAAGCAAGACTTCCGGGATAAGTTCATTAAGCACCTCATGACAAGACATTGAAGCCCGATACAAGTCAAGTAATAAAGTGAACATGCCTCCAAGAGCCCAAGGACCAAGCCCGAGAAGATGATAAACTCGAGGACCGAACCGAGAGAAAAGTGCGAATCTTGCAAGACAAGGAGTTGAGTCCAATTCGGAGAGAAACCGACGTCAAGGGCCCACATGCAAAAGGGGAGAACATCTAGAAGACGTGGGAAGCAACACGGGCGAAGCAGCCGCGGGATGGGCCGAGTGGGCCCAGGCCGGCCGGCCCGGCCCCAATTCGGGGCCCAATCGGCCTCTCCTTTGACCTAATTGCTTCTCGGGCTATAAATAGCCCCCCGACCGAGAGCCACGCAGAACCGAAGTCGTAATCCGCCGCCGAGGAGCAGAGAAGCTTGAGGGACACCAACTTGAAGATGAGGGTCGTGCTAGTTGTCTAGGGTTTCCCTGGCCGACGTGGGAACCTTGCATGGAAGACCACGTCGGAGCTTCGGAGCGAGGATCAAGATCGAGGGAGGGCCCCGGTGGTGATCTTGTTCATGTAATCATTCATGGTGAAGTTTGTAAGTGAATCCGATTTCTAGCGATTAAGTGCCTTCTCGATGATTTTGATTTCTTCTTGGTTTTGCTTCTTCTACGATCTAGTCTATAGCTAGATTACATAGGGTGTTCTTGTAGCCGCGGTGGCTAGAGGTGCATACCGGACCGGCCAAGTGATTTCAACTTGTTCTATCGAACTCGCCCTAAGCTCCCCGCATGAATAGGGATACGTTGTGACGAACGGGGGTCTCGAAAGGCGGATGTTTTCGGAGTCGGATGGGAAGGCCACGATTTAAAGATGCTTTTAATGAGATTCGCTTTTCTATCTTCATCTATCTTGTTTGGAGCTACAACATAAGCATGATCTAGATTCTCTAGATTGGTTATCTCTTGCTTTCTCTTGCTACCTCTTTAGTAGATTAGATTAGATTCGTTTTCTTTATGAGTTAGTAGATTAGATGCAACTTACCTTCATAAGATAGCTTACCTTGCTTTACTAGATTGAATCCTTGCGTTGCACATTGTTCCACGGATTCGATACCTTGGGTTTACCACTCGAGGGAAGAAGGGTCACTTGACTACGACGGGAGACTTGTCCGCTTGCAAGTCACAAACGAACTTTGATACAACTATTAACCGTCAACAGTACCTCACACAGATTGTACCCCTACTCCTTGATCTCCCGCTGCTCACCCGCACTCCCGATGGCAAGTAGAGTAACTAGTGGGATCTGCAAGTAGAGCTCGGGAGGGAGAGGGAAATGGTTGTGGAGGTGCGAGGCGTGGAGGGCGGCACCGATATCGTATTTATAGGCGCGGAAAGGCGGTGGAGCGGCCGAGCCAAGCACGCGGTCCTCATGCGGCCGGCGGCGAGGTCTGTTCGGCTCTGCCGTTGACAGGACGTGAGCGGCAGCGGCGAATTTATGGCGGTCACGACACAGTGGTGCTGTGGATAAGACCCGTCGAGCAGGAGTGGTGGCGGGCGAGCTGGTCGGCGTGGTGGCTTGCGGTGGTGGTGTTCTGGCAGGTGGTGTTAATGGCGGCAAGGCGCAGAGGTGTGGTCTCGTCGATGGGCTGGCGCGGCGTCGAGAAGCAGCGATTGGAAGGCTCGGCAGCGGAGCGGGGCCGCGCGCGCGCGGTGTGGTGCGCGCGCGGCGCGGCCGGAGACGCCGGGCCGGCGCGGCGCGCGCGGCCGGGGGCGCGTCACGCGCAGTGCGCGGGAGGGCGTGGCGCGCGGTGAGCTTGGGCTCGGGTGGGGGACACGGCGAGACGCGGGACCGGGGTGGCGTGTCACGACGGGCGCGCGGTCGGGAGCAGAGGTGCGGGACCGAAGGAGGAAGAAAGGAGAAGGGAAAGGAAGGAAAGAAAACGAGAAAGGAAGAAAAGGAAAGGAGAAAGAAAATAGGAAAAACAAAGGGAAGGAAAAAGGAAAATAGGGAAAAGGGGAAGAAAGAAAAAGGGAAAGGGGTTTAGAAAATTAGGAGAAATCCTAGGGAAACTAGGAGAGAGAGGGGGGAAAGGATTTTTGCGGGTTTTCCGGGTTTCTCGGATGCCGGCGTAATTTCCGGGACGGCGGTGATGGCGAGGCGGGCCGGCCGGCGGGACCGCGGCAAGCCGGGATTCCCGGCAAGGTGGCCTACGGCGGCGGCGGGGCGGCACGCGGTGAGCGACGGTGGCCCGAGCGATGGCGGGCGGTGCCGACGGGATTCGCGGCACGCGCGCCGAGGGAAGGAGAGAGGGAAAAGATGACCGGGGTTTCAAGGGGATAGTCGAGCTCGGCGGAAAGTTTTTGAAAACACACGTGATTTAGCAAGTGATTTATTAGGAGCTAAAAACGCGGGCGTTACAGAATCCTATTAGAGTAGTCATAGAATTATGCAAATGAGGTTTGTATGCTGGAACACAAGCATATATATGATGGTGGCTGGACCTGCAGAGCGTGGTTGTGCAGGGAGCGTGCGGACAGAGTCATAGAATTTGTCATTTGGATCATACAAACCCGTGAATACAAATCTGTCCTTCGGGTCATAGAAACTTGCCGACCGGCGTAACAACAAATCATTTGAGTTATACAAACATGTAGTACAGGTTAGATAAACATATTATTTGGGTTATATAAACCTGTTTTTATGGTCATAGAAACTTGTAGTCCATGTTTTTACGGCCATAGAAACATGTAGTCCGTGTTTTTATGGTCATAGAAACCTGTAGTTCGGATCATAGAAATCCATCATCACGGGTCATACAAACCTTCAGTCCAGATCATACGAACCGGCAATCCGGATCATACAAACCTGCATCCGAGTATCTATAATCATGTAAAACTTTTTAATTCGAAAAAATACAGTGGGGACGCGTGGTGCGAGCTGGCTGGGCGCGCATGGTGCTGGGCCGTAGCGTGTGGGGGGCGCAGATCGCGCGGGGGCCCGGGGGGTGCGGGGGTGGGGCGCGCGGGGTGGGGGGCGTGCGGCTTTCGCGTGGCTGGCTGGCTAGGGCTTATATTGGAAGTATTGGAAGCCCTGGGCTCCCATTAGTCTTACTCTCTCTATGTGTCTGTACGCACGCACACACGCACATACGCGTGAGCACACACACTACCTCCGGATTTTTGCTATGCATATGTTAAGTTGCTCGTGGTATGTTAACTTCGCTTAACTTGTGGTATGGTATGTTTAACTTGGTATATTAACTTGTGGTAAATATCTATGGGACCTAGGAATGCCTACAAAGACATGCTCAACAATACAGTTAATCCCATTGATCATGTTGTCATTAATCACCAAAATCAAACTCGAACAAATGGCTTATGAGGCCATGTTCACTACAGATAGACAGATGCCCATGGTTGCAGTTATCACCATGGCTTTGATTCATGACCATTTCTCCTTTGCCTTTGCTGTTTTGTTTTCTTACTTGTGGTTTCTGAGCATTATGTCCATTGCCTATGATGTGAAGCATTCATACTTGCATGATCTGAGCATTCTGTCCAGTGCCTATGATGTCAACCTTTTATACTTGCATGATCTGATCTGTATGTTCATTGCCTATAATGTGAACCATTCATACTTGTTGCGTTTGAGCTATTTGTCCATTATCTAAGCACAATCCATTGCCTATGATATCAGTGTGTCATTTTACATATATCTGAGCACAATATGGAATAGTGGAGGGAAAAGTCCATTTTTGATCATCCAACTCTTACCTCGATTTACGGTTTTGGCCATCAAACTTCAAAATCAGGTATCTTCGACCATCCAACTCTTAAAACCATTTATATTTGGTCATCGGACGGTGTTGATGGGTGGTTTTAACTTTTTTTACAATTTAGTTCTTAGAACTTAAAATTATTATTAATTTTTCCCATAGCTCTGATTTAGGTGATTCTTGCGATCACGCATTCATAACAGTGAGCTTTATCTTTTAAAATGTTCTTTATACTATTTTATTACTATTTGTTATATTATTCTTATGTTGTGTAAAAAGCAACAATATAAGAAAAGTAAAATAAACAATTACAAAAAATTGTAAACAACATTTTAAAAAATAAAGCTCATCGTTATGAACGCGTGACCACTAGAATCACTTAAATCAGAGATACAATAGAAAAATAATAATAATTTTAAGATCTAAGGAGTAAACTGTAAATAAAATGATCAAAATATTCCTTGAACCTCAAAATGATTACTATTTTTTCTTGTGTCTCATATTCAAGTGATTCTTCCGGTCATGCGTTCATAACAATAAGTTTTATCTTTTAAAATGTTCTTCGTATTATTTTATAATTATTTATTTTACTTTTTTTATACTGTTGTTTTTGGACAACAACATAAGAATAATATAACAAATACTGATAAAGTAGTATAAAGAACATTCTAAAAGATAAAGCTCACTCTTATGAACACATGATCGTAAGAATCACCTAAATTAGATGTATTGATAAAAAGTAATGATCATTTTAATATCTAAGTACTAAATTGTAAATAAAAAAAGTTAAAACTACCCATCGAAACCGCATGATGGTCAATTGTAAACTAATTTAAGAGTTGGATGATCAAAAATATCCGATTTTGAAGTTTGATGTTCAAAACCAAACTGAGGCATGAGTTGGATGGTCAAAAATGCTTTTTCCCTTTTTTATAACTAGATCAATCTCCAATTGAGTTGTTCAGTATTGATACGAGCAGCAGGGACAGATTCAAAGTATGGCAATTCAGAGCCAGTACTCGCATGCAAATGAAACCATGCGCGCTGCGTGTGCAATTATTTTGGATGGCTGCTATCGAAGAGGGCATCCACTACGAAAGAAATATCCTGAAGAAATCCATCATGAATACAGATCAGTGCGACCTATGCTTGAATCCCCTGAAACACCGAATCACTGAGCCACACATATAGATTTGTGGACTATGTATAAATGTTGAATTCTGCGATCAGAGGAGGGCAGAACTGGCTTCAGTTGGGCTGTTGGGGTGCTAACTGCTAATGCAGTAAGTGTTGACTGATAGGGGGTAATGTGTTAATGAGATATTAGATGAAACTGTTGAGCGTAGGCATACATTGTAGGCAACATATCCTATGCAAACCAGACTCTATGCAAACTATGCAAACTTCTGTTATAATCACTGGATCTTCATCTAATGACCAGATTAAGAGGTAGGGAATTTAATCATTTAAACCCTCCCACCCAAACATTTACTAATAAAAAACCCCTAATCCCACCCTGGACGCCGTTACTCTGTGCGTCCCAATTCGTCTCGCGAGGGGCGAGACGCTCGAACGTGGCCGCACATCGGGCTACTTCGCACCGCGCAAGAGGATGTCGACACCCCGCTCAATCTCGCCGCCACCGACGCCGCACTGTTGGATGCCGCCTCGCGGGCTGGACGGTGCCGCGCCCTCAGACGCACTGGAGGACGCTGTCGCCGCCATGGGTACTTGTGCTTTTGATGTGGACGGCGCTGCTATTGTATACTACATAGAGCTTTTCCCGCTATGAACTACCTCTATAGAGAGGATAGAGCTGTTCATCATTGAGCTACCGGTGAAATCCGATGGCATTGTTGTTCCTAGTCAATTTTTGTGCACCATGGGGATCGGTAGATTCTCTTCTTTCGACATTGGCTCAGTTGATCCAGACCCAGAGGTCAAGCTAGACAAAGCACGCATTATTCATCGCAGCTACTCTCTGCTGGATGAGGGTGATGCCACTGCCAATTGGGTGGTCATACTGAAGGAGCAAAGGCAGATTTACAAACTACATGGTCAATTCTGTCATCTGGCTTATTCTGTCCAGCACGAGGGGCGGCGTCCAAACAGCACGGCGTCGGCAGCGAGAGCAAGTGGGGCGTCGGCGTCCTCCTGCGCGGTGCGGAGCAGCCCGAGGGGTGGCGGCAGCTTCGTCGTCCGTGCGTCTCGCCCCTCGCGAGACAAGGCGCACAGAGTAACAGCGTCAATGGGTGGGATTAGGGGTTTTTTATTAGCAAATGTATGGGTGGGAGGGTTTAAGTGATTAAATTCCTCACCTCTTAATCTGGTCATCGGATGAGATCAAGCGATCGTGGTATGAGTTTGCATAGTTTGCATATGAGTCTAGTTTGTATAGGATATGTTGCCTACATTGTACTGGTAAAAGAGAGATTAATGATCACCTTTATTCTCCTCTTTGAATCGATGCGTGGTAAACTGCTAAAAACTCAAACTCTACAAGCATTTCCAAACTAATTGCATCCTTATTAAGGTTGCCAACTGAACATTTTAAACATGTCTCAGTGCCTCTCATTTATTATTGATGCATTGATGGTACTCCCTCCTTTCTCGTTTATAAGGCAAGAGCAGACACAACACAGTCTTCCAAACTATACTTTGACCACTAATTCATCTTATATTATTTTATTTGTGGTTATGAACGTATAACCATTAGAAACTACATTTGAATACAAATTCAACCATGTCAAATTTACATTACAAAACAAAAAATATGATGAGTAAATTAGTAGTCAAAGATTGTAAAGTTTGAATCTTGTTATACGTGTGCGCCTTATAAACGAGAAGGGAGTATGATGGAATGGCTACGTTGTTACAATCTGTACAAACTTTTTCATGGAAGTTATTCATCATCATGAGTTGGAAGTATTTGGACATCCGGAAATGACATCTTTAGAGGCGATCATGCAGGAGACAAGTGCAAGAACATTTTCAAGAAGGAATTTGCCTTACTGCTGCACAGGGCAATGCAGAAGTGCTTACCAGAAATCAAATCATGGATAGACACCTTTTAATCCTTTCTTCTTTTTTGTCTCCTGAAAATTCTCTTGGAGCCCTGCTCTCCTTGTAATTTTCTTCATTTAATATGTGTATATATAATCAGTAGGGGCAACTCCTCCTGTGTTTCCCTAATAAACAATCTGTTTAATTTTATAACGTGAGAGATGTTATCGAAAAGGTATATTTGTGCATTTTGTAAAGCTGTGATTTGTTAGGACCCATTTGGTCAGTTGTTCAGCATCGACACAAGATCGTAACAGCAAAATACTCTGCTGGACTCCCCAAGATTGGGGCCTGCACAGTAGAGCCGCCTTTCGGCCTGGTTTTTTTTTACGGAAATCGAGCCTAAACACATAAACGATGCCAGGTAGTCGCTAATGCGATCGTCGTGCTTGGCCCACTTCGGACAGGATCTTCCGTTCTGCTACTCCACCCCTCGTTAGCGGCGGCGCGGCGTGAGGTAGAGCTCGCCGGGGTTGGGAGAGAGGGCGAGGCTGACGTGTCCGCGCGCGGGGGGCAGGCACTACCTGCGTTTAATGCTCCTCGCCACCCGCCGCGCTGCGCTCCCCCGCTTTACCCCGCCGCATGGCGTTCAATGCAGGAGATCCAGGGGGATTTCAGTGCATCTCCCGGGGCGCCGTCTTGTCGCTCCGCGAGAGGACACGCGCCCCCCGCATTCACCCCTGACGTGATGGATGCTGCCCCCCTCCCCGCCGCCTCCCGCTACCTCCATGCCCTCCTAACCCCGTCAAATCCCCAAAACCCTACCGCTCGCAAACCCACCCCCATCACCGCCCGCGACGTGTGCTTCCGTTGTCTCGCCCCGGATCATCTCGTCGCCGACTGCCGTGACCCGGTCTGCTGCCGCAACTGTCGCGGCTCCGTCCACCTCCGACGACACTGCAAGATGCCGATCACGCGCGTCTTCACGTCGTACCCGCGTCAGCGCACCACGGTCGCGAACCCCACCAGTCGGGCGGTGGTTCACGTTGTCCCCTTTGTCCCGCGTAGCTCCACCTCGCCATCCCCTCCCTCCTCAGCGCCGCCACCTCCGACCCCCGCGCACCTGGCGCCGGCTGTCGCGGCGGCGTTCGACCCCCTCAACATGATCCCCTCCTCCAGCACCGGCGACGTCGACTTTGAGCTCCCTCATGTCGGATTTGTTAACACCAAAATTTGGTAAGGAGTCTGACTTGTGGGTCTGGCTCGATGAGGAGTCCGTCCGGCGGAAGGAAGGTTTTTCTCAGATGTATTCGGCAGAAAGATCCGCGGTCGGCTATCTGCTTCCGTTCGGCAAGGGAACAGTTGAGCTGATTTTGCGGGATTGGACGGTGACGTGGCTCAAGCAGGAAGGACGAATTGATGGATAAGCGATCAAGCTTAGAGATAAGTTAGGCAGCAAATCCATTCGAGGTTGTACTTGGCAGGGTATAAATATGAGCCCTGAATGTATGTAAGACACACAATCATTCTCAATACAAACCGGCCTTACGCCAAACCCTAGAGTCCATTTGTCGTGTCGTCGAGTTCTTCGAGAGGGTTCATCGATCCGTCGACCTCCGTGAGTACCGGCAACCTTGTATCATATCTAGTATCATGCGGTGGATTTAGATCGATGCAAGTAGTCTTGTTACCATGCTTCGTGTCATGCGGTAGATTCAAGCTTGGTTCAAGAGGGTTTCTTGTTAGGTCATGAGCCATGTGGTAGGCTAAGATCTAGCTTGAAGCTAGTTATCGGCTCTATTGGATTTTGGCAAGATCCAATAGATTCATTAAGTTATCCCGTGTTGCTTTGAGTTTTTACTTTATGTTTAAATTCATGTAACACCTTTTGCCCAATCTAGATGGGTTTGGATCGGCTTTATTCCTCTTGTGATCCTTATGCGAGTAGAATTCGTGCTTTGGGCTTCTTAAACACGTGGATCACGCGTTTTCCAATAGCCGAAACCGAATCGATCTAGATTGTTACGTGTTGCGGGTTCAAGCTTGCCAACGTTGGTATAAATCTTGAAAGAACTGAGTATCACGCGGTAGATGCAGGTTTTTGGGTTGCTTTGGAGCTAGTCATCCGGTGGATTAGATTTCAAATCAATCTGATAGATTTATTTCGCTTGGTAATGTTCGTTCCTTCTTCATGGACCCCGAATCGGTTGTTCAGCCGTATTCGGTTATGTTTCTTCACGAGTAGAACACGTGCGCAGATCATGTCTTAAATAATGTATGCTTTTAGCTTTCCATATTTAGATTGTATCATGCGGTGGATAGACCTATTTGTGGAAAGTGGTACGATCCCCATGCAAGTTGTATCATGCGGTGGATAGATTTGTTTGGCATCGTACCCGACGGGTTTTAAAGTACCTAGACATGCGATAGACTAGTGCTTTGAATCTATGCATGCTTGTTTATTACATGTTTATGCTCGCGCTTTACTTTATTTATTTATTTATTTAATGTTAATCACCATGGGGATCGGTCGTGGTCCTGCGCATGTACATTTTTGTTCAAACAAGGACCGATCGTTGTCATGCTTACGTCACGCATTCGGCTATGTTACTTTTTCTGTTGCAAGCTCCCGAATGGTTTCAGTTTATTGGCAGATAGCTTTCTATAGCTATGTGTCATCCCATCTGGCTTTGTAGCCGTAAATATGGAACTGTCTGGTACCACCCGGCAAGTTCCAAGCTTTGGTATCTAACTACTTTGTCTTTTGTTAATTTTCAGGAAAAATTGACTGGCACGTCTTGTGATTCTTTGCACGTGTGAAGCCAGCTTGTTCGGCTTGCTGTGTGCTTGGCGCTAGGTGCACATTTTGCGTCAACAGGCTTCTCCCCCGTCTCCCGACTGAAAGTAGGCACCACCTTCCCCAAGAAGGCGGGCCGGCCGGTAAGCCCTGCTCGGGGACGAGACTGATGCCCCACGTCCTCCCGAGGTCCGTTGACCTCCACGTGGTCTCCCCCGCGTGGGAAGGCACCGATGGCCCCGGTGCCGTCCCCGGACAAGGATGTTGGCGCTCCTGGCAGCTGGTCCCCGCCGCGCGCAGACTCCCCTCATACCGCCCCACCAGCGCCCCCGGCCAGAGGCGGCGACTCCAGCGAGGAGGAGGTGGAGGAGACTAGCGCGCACAAGCGCACAGCAACGAGGAAACGGTGGACAGCTCTGTCGTCTCCGACCTCGTTGAATGGGAAGGGCGCGTGTAGGCCCTCGAGGTCTGGCTCCCCTGGGGCCCGACGGAGGTGGCGGCGTGCCTGTCGTTCCCCATCGTCTCTCCCCCGGAGGTTTGTGACAATGTCGCTCCTTTCATCCGCACTGCCACTGCCTCTGTGCTCCCAGATATCCCGGTGGAGCTCCTCCCCTCGTGGCGTGGCGCGATGTTGCTCCGGTTCGCCACGAGCGCAGATTGCGAGCTGGTGCGCTCCTTTCGCCCCATCCTGTTTCAGGGTGGGGAGCTGAAACTCGAGCGCCCCCAGGAAACTCCCAACCGCTTCTTTCGCTCTCCCAACTGGCTGGTCCAGGTGGTGGTCACCGGCTACCCGCCGGAACATTGGGATGAGGAGCACATGCCTGCCTCACCATGTGCGACTACTCCCCGCTGCGGCTCGTCCTCGAGGTGTGCCATCGCCTTGAGGTTCCCAGCAAGCTTTGGGTCTATGTCGAGGACTTGGTCCTCGGAGGCAGCATCGTCAGCATCATGTCGGTCCGCGTGTGGTCGCGCGCGAACTACCTCGACGAGGATGGCGGCTACATCCCCGTCTTTGGGCATCCTGCTCTGTCGCCCGCGCCTGGGCCTCTGGGCCCCCATGGGTCGTTCCTGTTGCACGACCATGGTGGGTCGTTGAACCCCCCCCCCCCCTCCCGCCCGGCTTTGGGGGGCAGCTCGACACGGCACCGCTCTTCGGCGGCCCCCGACGGCCCTACTGCACCTCGTAGCACTGCATGCCCTCTCCAAACTCGCCGCCCGCCTGCTGGAGCCGCGCAAGGCTACCGCCTCAGGGGACGTCAATGAGGAACTGCTAGCGCCGCCAACCCCACCCACGCCTCACTCTTCCCGGGCTTCCATCATCGTTCCGGCGGCCCCGGCGCTGCCACCACGCCGCGGGCGTCGCCCGCGGCGACCGGCCCCTGCGCCCCCCCCGCCAGAGCTCGCGCGTCGCGGCAAAGGCCGGGGGAACTACCTCCACGCCACCGACAAGGCGATGCAGCTGAAGGCTCTGCAGAACGCCCTAGCCCCGTGCTCGTCCAAGATGAAGGCGGTGGTGGAGCAGCGCCAGGTGCTCTCCATGGGCAAGGAGCCGTTTGCCGCAGCTAATCTGCGCAAGATGGTGGCGGCGGTGGGCCTACGCTGCGGCTCTACCTCTGCGGTGGATGTGGTGCCCTACGGCACCCCATGATCACTAGATCCTCCTCCCCCGCCGGCGAGAGCCTCAAGCCGTATCTCGTCGGCGCACGCCGGGGTCTGTCTCCCAGTGGCTTGTTCCTTTGTCATCTATGTCTGTACTAGGCTGATCGCCTGAACTGCTGGCGTTGGTCACTCGTTTGCTTTACCTTGCTGCTTTTGTTGTGTCAGTGTGGAACCTTGGATCAATGTGTAGTTGTCAGTGTTTTACGGTTCTATCCTGGAATGTGCGAGGTCTCGGTGACCTGGGGAAACGCGATGTCGTGCGTGACGCGCTCACAGATGTTGCTCCAGGATGTTGATCAGTCCGCCGCGTGCGCCTTCCTTCCTCCCTCACACGCTGCCACTTTCCACACTGTCGACGCCGACGGCACACGCGTCGGGCTGCTCACAGCCTAGGACAGCAATGTTTTCGTGCTCTCCTCCTTCATCACCAGCCGTCACTCCCTCACAATTGTGCTCGCCGCGGCCGCCTCTGATCTCTCCATCACTGTCACCAACGTGTACGGGCCGTCAGATCACCGCGACACGCACTTGTTCCTCGAAGGGCAGCTCGAGCTGGCCCCCCACATCATTGGCCCTTGGCTGCTCGCGGGCGACTTCAACCTCGTCCGTTCTGCGGCCGAGAAGAGTAATGGGCAAGTCGATCGCCGGCTCTGCGAGGCCTTCAACGACGCCATTGAGGCTCTAGGGGTTGTTGAGTTCCCCTTCCTAGACAAACTCTTCACGTGGTCGAACAACCGCGTGTCCCCCACCCTCGAACGCCTAGATAGGGTGTTTGTCAATAGCCTTCAGTGCTCCACCTTCCCTACCACCTCTCTCACATCCCTGATCCGTCCCACTTCCGACCACACCCCTATCTTTGCCACCCTCTCGACCTCGATTCCGCGGCCAAACACCTTTCGCTTCGAAAATGCCTGGTTACGCAATCACACCTTCCTCCCGGCTGTTCTCCCAGCCTGGAACGATGCAGCTCCGCACGGTGATGCGGCTGGTTTCTTCGTCGGGTGCTTGGAATCGACATGGGCAGCGGCAAAGGTTTGGGCTCGGCGTAACAGAGCACCTCCTTCCATCATTCCTGATTGCAAATTCCTTGTCCTACTGTTCGACTTGCTTGAAGAGTCTCACTCTCTGTCCCTTGCAGAACTGGACGTCCAGGCCTACGCGCGCGACCGCCTCGCTCTAGCGATCTAGGAGCGGGTGGCCTACCGGAAACAGCGGGGCAAACACCGTGCCATCAAGGAAGGCGACGCGAATACACAGTTCTTCCACGCCCATGCCACGCAGCGGCTCCGACGGAACCTGATCCGTGAGGTTGAAGTGGACGGCACCATGGTGAGCAACCACGATGGCAAGGTGGCCGCTGTCACTCGACACTACAAGCAAGTGATGGGGACTTCCACCCCTACTGCTGGGGGTTCAACCTGAATGTCCTCTACCGAGGGCGCCCCACGACGTCTGATGCCCTCACCGCAGCGTTCACCACGGCAGAAGCCCTCCAGGCGGTGCGCGCCATGAACAAGAACAGTGCGCTCGGCCCGGACGGGTTTGGCCCCAGCTTCTACGCGGCAACCTGGGACATAGTCTGCCCCCGGGTGATGGCGTTCCTTGATGCCTTCTACCATCATGAGGTGGACTTGGAGCGCATCAACCGGTCCTACATGGTACTCCTACCCAAGAAGCCTGGCGCCGTCAAGGTCACTGATTACCGCCCCATTTGTCTGCAGAATTGCAGCATCAAGATCGCGGTGAAACTCCTCACCACAAGGCTGCAGCAGGAGATCTCGGAGTTGATCGATCTCGACCAAACAGGCTTCCTCAAGGGTCGGTCGATCTCTGAGAACTTCATGTACGCCACCGAGCTGGTGCAAGTGTGCTTTCAGCGCAAGGCGCCCACAGTTGTGCTGAAACTGGACTTCGCCAAGGCCTTTGATACCGTCAACTGGGAGAGCCTCCTCACTGTTTTCCGTGCATGGGGATTCAACAGCAAGTGGTGCCAGTGGATCTCTCAGCTGCTCAGTACCTCCCTCACCGCCGTCCTAATCAACGGCTGCCCCGGACCGTGGTTCAGCTGTCGCAGGGGCCTGCGTCAAGGAGACCCAATGTCGTCGTACCTCTTCTTGTTGGTGGCGAACGTGCTACAAACGCTGTTCAAGCAAGACGACTGTGTCCGGCATTCGCTGGTGGACGCAACATGCCCCGTCTTGCAGTATGTCGACGACACCCTGCTCCTGCTGAGGGGGGAGCTGCCAGACGTTTGCCCGCTGAAGTTGCTGCTCGAGCAGTTCGCGGACGCCACTGGCCTGAAGATCAACTTCAACAAGAGCATGGTTGTCCCCATGCACATGTCGGAGGATGCCCTTGTTACTTCGATCTCTCCACCGTTACGGGCCAAAGGCCGTAACGGGCTTGTTACCGCGCCTTGGTCGGGGGCGCCCAACCAATCCATGGTTGGTGGGCCCCCGTCGCACAGTGCTATAAAGAGAGGGTGGGGGCCACGGCTCGCAGTACGAGATTCACCGCGCCGCCGCACACACCCCACCTCACAAACCCTAACCGGCCGAGGGAGCACTGGAGCGGCGGGAAGCTCCGCCACCGCCGCCGCCGAGGCCCTCTTCCGGATCCGGTGCACCCGGTGTCACCGCCCGACGCTCGACCGAATCGTTCGTGATCCCGTCGTCCCCGAGCCGGCACTGCAACCCCTGCGTCAAGCCGCGGCCGCCCCTGCGACCTCGACCCGCGACATGGCTTCGGACTCCGCTCTCCCGTCCAACCCCGATGGTCTGCGTCCCCTCGTTTTCCCTCTGTTTCCCTTTCTAGTTGTATTAGATGCAGTAGATCTAGGTCTAGGTGGTCGTGTTGTTTATCTGTAATCTTTAAGTACCTACCCGAAGAGATTAGCTACTGGTGTTTTGTGTATGCCTTAAGTACTTAAGATCTAACAATGGTATCAGTTAGCCACTTAGCCTAGCCAGTTAGTAGATCTGTTTCGGGGTTAGATCTTTAATATCCAGTATAGCATGTTGAAGGAGATGACCCCAAATCTTTTAGATCTGGGGGAGAGAACACTGGATTAGACATAAAATCGTTGAAAAACGAGAATAAAGTTTGAAACCCTAACCCTAGAACTTGCTCGGGTTAGGGGAAGGAAACACAAATATGCATCCAGAGACTACCCTAACCCTAGATCTACTCGGGTTAGGGGAAGAAATGAAGAAAACCGATGCGAATCGAGAAAATCCCAAACCCTAGATCCAAATTTTTTCCCCGAGATTGAACCGGCTACCTACCACCGCCTCTGTGCGGGTTTGACCCGCCGCTATGCGGGGCCTGTTTGAGCCGGAGGCTCGCCGCCGCGTCGTCGTCATGCGCTTTGGGCGCCGCCATCGAGCCGCTCGACGGCCACGCGCTCACCCATGGGGTGGACGCGCGCGCCGGCGAGGGGGCGGCGGCGAGCCGCCGTTTTCCTCCACCGCGGTTTTCTCGTTGCTTGCGGTTTCAAGGCTTTTTGGTGGAGGAATAGGGGAAGGAGCTAGAAAGGTGGGTGGCGGGCCGCGGTTTTGGACCGGGCGGCGCCGCCCACCGCCGCGGCGGGGGGCACCGGCCGCGGGGAAGAAGGGTCGGCCGCCGTCGGTCCGGTCGTCGCGCGGGTCGGCGGTCGAGCAGGGGGAGGAAAAATCTGCAAGCTTCTAGGGTTTTCCAAGGGTCCCGGGCTTATATACCTGTCGAAATCGGCGGGGTGAATGCTGTCCGTTGATCTGCAGATCAACGGCAGCGGATGAAACAGCGGTCGCGCGGGCTGAATTCAGCCCAGGCAGGGTGCGGCACTGGGCCGCTTCGCCAGCCCAGCCGTTGGCTGCTGGGCCAAGAGCCCACGCGGGCGCGCATAGGAGGCCGCAGGCCGGCATTTGCTGCTGGGCATTTTCGGTCCACCGTGAACAGTAGCATTTTTCATTTAAGTTTTGAATTTCAGAAGCTATTTTGTCTTGTATTTCTTGTTTATTTGCTGTTTTTCATTTAAGTTAATATCTCTGTTTAATTTTTGATAAATTCATGAAATTTTACAGAGAGTAGGATGCTTCTGAAATTAAGGTTTACTCTGTTTATTCGTTTGTTTTTCCGTTGCGTTGCTTTATTTTCTCTAGTTAAATTGAACCAAAGGGATATTTAATTAGAGAAGGTTTTTTCTTTTAAGAATATGTTATGATATTGTTATTTTTCTGGCCAAAGCTGATAATTACAATATTATGACCTGATACGCTAAAGTTTTATGCATTAGTTTTATTTTTCTGCCCAAAGGTGGTATAGAATTAATGTAGTAGCATGTTGTATGTATTAATTTTGACCAAAGTTAAATTGATGCATGCAATATTTATTGTTATATGTTCTCACACCTTTTCTGAATTTTATTTTCAGCTCAAGCTGGTTATGTTGGCCAGATCCCTGAGCTGACTGGCAACAACTACACGGCTTGGCGCAAGTTGCTGAAACTGGCATTTTTAATGCTGGGTATGGAGTACGTGCTGACCACAGACCGTCCTGCTGAGCCTGAGGCACCTGTCAGAGAGGCTAATGAGACTGATGATGCATGGAAAGTAAGTGAAGACGCCCATATCAAGGCGGAAAGTGAGCATCAACTCGCTAAAGCGAGGTGGGATCTAGACAACAAGAGATGTCTAGCGATCATTCAGACTAAGATGACAGAGGCAATTAAGGCGTCCATTCCTGAAAAGGATAAGGACGGAAAGTTACTCACTGCCTCCGAGTATTTGGAGATTGTGGATAAGCAACACTCTCATCATACTAAGACTTATGCCAGTACTACTATTGGCAGTTTGGTTGCAATGAAGTACACTGGTCGTGGTATAAGGGACCACATACTTAAGATGAGCAACATGAACGGCAAGCTTGCTGAGATGGGCATGGTCCTTCCCAATGAGTTTGTCATTCATTTGATATTTAAGTCCATGCCTCCTGAGTTTTCTGCTTTTGAGGTTAACTACAACACCATACCAGATAAGTGGGATGTGCATAAGTTGATTGCCATGTCTGTCCAGGAGGAAGAAAGGTTGAAGGCTCAGAATGGTGTTCTTGTTAACTATGTAAACCATGGTAAGAAGCCACAGAAGAGAAGCTTTCCAAATAAGCATTTTCAAGCTAAGAATCAAGCGGAAAGCGGACCTTCAAATGCACCTCCCCAGGGACAGATGAAGCCTAATGGAAAAGCTCCCATGCGGAATGATCGGCCTCGAAACCTCGAAAGCTCCTCGGCGGATGGAGTTTGCACCAAATCGGTGTCACCGGTGCAAGAAGGCTGGGCCTTTGGAAGAAGCAGTGTCCTAAGTGGTTGCATTTCATGTGGTCAAAGGGTGAGGACATTATTACATTTGTAGATGAATCCCTGTACTTAAGTTATAGTAAATCTACTTGGTGGATTGATTCAGGTGCAACAATTCATGTTGCTAATTCTATGTAGGATATGACTACAACCAGAATCCTAACAAGAGGAGCAAGAACAATTAAGGTTGCGAAGGCATCGAGGCTGCAGTTGAAGCCATTGGTGATCTCCCCATCAAGTTGAAGGACGGCTTCACACTTCAGCTCCATGACGTCCTTTATGTTCCATCTTTAAGTCGCAATTTAATTTCAGTGTCATGTTTAGCAGACAATGGTTTTGAGTGTCAGTTCAGTGCACAACATTGTTCCATTAAGTTAAATAATGTGGTTGTGGGTCTTGCCATCCGACAAGACAAACTATACATGTTGGCTATTCATGATAATTGCTCTGAATGTGTTGATTCTGTATGTGAAAATGCGAATGTTGAATCATCTACGAATGTAAGCAAGAAGCGAAAGAGAATTGATAACGTATCTTCGAAATTATGGCACTGTCGCTTAGGCCATATTTCGAGGGGAAGGATGGAACGCTTAGTTAAGAAATCAATTCTTCCGCCGTTAGAATTTAATGATTTAGAACAATGCATAGATTGCATTAAAGGCAAGTTTATTAAACAAATTAAGAAAGGCGCAAAGCGAAGCACATGAGTGTTGGAGATAATCCACACAGACATTTGTGGTCCATTCCCTGTGGCATCTGTGGATGGTTTTGATTCGTTCATTACATTCACAGATGACTATTCTCGATATGGGTACATTTATCCAATTAAGGAGAAGTCGAAGCACTAGACAAATTTAAGATATTTAAGGTGAAGTTGAAAATCAGCACAACTTAAAGATTAAGGTGGTGAGGTCCGACCAGAGGTGGGGAGTACTATGGTCGACACACCCCGTATGGCCAAGTTCCTGGACCTTTTGCTAGGTTTCTACGGGGAAAATGGCATAGTTGCCCAGTATAGTACACCGGGTGAACCTCAACAGAATGGAGTAGCTGAAAGAAGGAACCGTACCTTGATGGATATGGTTAGAAGTATGTTAAGCTACTCAACATTACCGATTAGTTTGTGGATGGAGGCATTAAAAACCGCCACCCACATTCTAAATAAAGTACCTAGTAAGTCAGTACCTACAACACCGTATGAATTATGGATGGGTAGGGAACCCTCCTTGAATTATATGCGTGTGTGGGGATGTCCAGCAGAGGCTAAAGTTTTTAACCCAAATATTGGGAAGTTAGACCCCAAGACAGTAAGTTGTCATTTCATTGGCTACACGGAAAAATCTAAAGGATATCGTTTCTACTGTCCTACCAGAGATACAAAGTTTGTGGAAACGAGGCACGCTGTTTTCCTAGAGGATGAAATGATCAGAGGGAGCAAGACAGTTCGAAAGATTGATCTTGAAGAAAAGCGGGTGTGTGCTCCCACTCCCATGGTTGAAGAACCGTATTTTGAGCTGCCTACTGTTCCGATAGCTACAGTGCAACCCACTGTGGTGCCAGAACCTGTTGTTAGTACGCCTGTGCCATCAGTGGAAGAAAATGAGGAAGCTGTTCAGCAGAATACTACGGGAACAAGCGATGCACGGAAGAAACACAACAGCCCCAAGTGCAGGAAGAGCCAGTAGCAGAGGCTCCGAGGAGGTCATCAAGAGTCAGAAAGTCAGCTATCCCTGACGATTATGAAGTTTATGAATGTGAAGAAATTCACATAGAAGGTGATCCTACTTCTTATGAAGAAGCTATGAGTCGTCCTGATGCATCCAAGTGGCAAGAAGCCATGGAAGATGAAATGAAGTCAATGAGTACCAACAGAGTTTGGGACTTAGAGGAAATTCCTAAAGGAGCCAAAACAGTAGGCTGCAAATGGGTCTACAAGATAAAATATGACTCTAAAGGGAATATAGAAAAGTATAAAGGACGGCTTGTAGCCAAGGGCTATACGCAAAGAGAAGGGATAGATTACAATGAGACGTTTTCTTAAGTCTCTTGTAAAGATTCTTTTAGGATCATAATGGCCTTGGTGGCGCACTATGATTTGGAATTACACCAGATGGATGTTAAGACGGCATTTCTGAATGGAGATTTATATGAAGATGTATACATGACTCAACCCAAAGGTTTTGTTGTGAAAGGGAAGGAACATTTAGGATGCCGTTTAAGAAAATCCATTTATGGTTTAAAGCAAGCCTCTAGACAGTGGAATCTAAAGTTTGATGAGACCATCACAAAGTTTGGTTTTAAGGCAAATATTGAGAACAATTGCGTTTATGCAAAGTTTAAGAATGGGAAATTCATTTTCCTAATACTGTATGTGGATGACATTCTACTAGCTAGTAGAGATGTTAGACTGCTGCAGGAAACGAAAAAGTTCTTGTCCTCAAATTTTGATATGAAAGATCTTGGTGAAGCCTCATATGTCTTAGGCATTGAGATTCATCGAGATAGAAAGAAGGGGGTCTAAGGATTATCGCAAAACGCATATCTGGAAAAGGTACTAAAGAAATATAATATGCATGCGAGTAGAGCCACACCTGCTCCTATAGTGAAGGGCGATAAGTTTGGACTTCACCAATGTCCAAGGAACCAATATGAGATCGATCAAATGAAAATGGTTCCATATGCTTCAGCAGTCGGTAGCTTACAGTATGCACAAGTGTGCACTCGCCCTGATTTAGCTTTTGTTACGGGAGTACTTGGTAGATATCAAAGTAATCCAGGAAAAGAGCACTGGATGATGGCAAAGAAGGCTTTTCGATATCTACAAGGCACGAAAGATTTAATGCGTTAGAGGGTACTCAGATGCTGATTATGCGGGAGATAGAGATGATAGAAAATTCACGTCAGGATATATATTCACTCTCGCAGGAGGAGCTATTTCGTGGAGAAGCTCAAAGCAAGAACTAGTTGCAACATCTACGATGTATGCAGAGTTCATAGCCTGTTATGAGGCAACAGGACAGGTGATGTGGCTAAAGAAGTTTATACCTGACTGAAGAGTAGTGGATTGTATTCACAAACCGAGTACGGTTATCTTGCGATAATAAACCGAGCGGTATTCTATGCTCACAACAACAAGTTAAGTAATGCTACCAAACCGATAGAAACAAAATTCTATGCGGTGAAAGACGAGTCCGGGATAAAACTATAAGTCCGGAGCATATAGGCACTAAAGAAATGTTAGCGGATCCGCTCACAAAAGGCTTACCACCCAATGTGTTCGGAGAACACTTAGCCGGTATGGGTTTAAGGGAAAGCCTATGATTCCCGGACTGGGCCCATGTTAAGATCCTATCAAAATGGATAAGTGTATTGTGGCTGGTTAATCTGGTTGTGACTATAATTTAGATGACCTATGCTCAATATATTTATTTGTGATGAGGTGGATGCCAAGTAAAGAACTCGAGATTAAGTGAATGTTGTAGAAGAGATCGAGAGGGAGAATGTTAGTTCGATCTCTCCACCGTTACGGCCCAAAGGCCGTAACGGGCTTGTTACCGCGCCCTGGTCGGGGGCGCCCAACCAATCCATGGTTGGTGGGCCCCCGTCGCACAGTGCTATAAAGAGAGGGTGGGGGCCACGGCTCGCAGTACGAGGTTCACCGCGCCGCCGCACACACCCCACCCCACAAACCCTAACCGACCGAGGGAGCACTGGAGCGGCGGGAAGCTCCGCCACCGCCGCCGCCGAGGCCCTCTTCCTGGATCCGGCGCACCCGGTGTCATCGCCCGACGCTCGACCGAATCGTTCGTGATCCCGTCGTCCCCGAGCCGGCACTGCAACCCCTGCGTCAAGCCGCGGGCGCCCCTGCGACCTCGACCCGCGACATGGCTTCGGACTCCGCGCTCCCGTCCAACCCCGATGGTCTGCTTTCCCTCGTTTTCCCTCTGTTTCCCTTTCTAGTTGTATTAGATGCAGTAGATCTAGGTCTAGGTGGTCGTGTTGTTTATCGGTAATCTTTAAGTATCTACCCGAAGAGATTAGCTACTGGTGTTTTGTGTATGCCTTAAGTACTTAAGATCTAACAGCCCTGCCCACGTGCGTCCAGGCCTTGCTGACACACTGCCTCGACAAGAACGCGACGGTGCGCACAGTGATCCAAGACGGCCCCCGTCGCCATCTCGTGCCCCGGCTCACTACGCTCGCCCAGGCGGAGCTCGCCGAGCTGGAGTCCGTCGTCGCGGAAGTTAACCTATCAGATGAAGCCGACACCCGCCTTAGCCCGTTGATGCACCCGACGGGCGCCTCCTGACTGGTGCGCAGTGCGCTCTACCATCTGTTGGTTGCTCGGAACTCTACTGAAGAAGCCGCAGCCCGGTTCGTCTGGGACAGTGCGGCGCCCCCTCGTGTGCATTTCTTCGGCTGACTCCTCAGCAGGGACAGGATCCAGGGCAAGAAGAACCTGCTAGTGAAAACCGTGGTGGATGATGCCACCTGTGATCAGTGCCACTGCGAGGACGAGTCGGCCGCGCACATCATCTTCGGCTGCCCGTTCGCGCGCTCCTTCTGGTCTGCATTGGGCTTCTGTCTGCCTGTTGGACAGACAACGCAAGACCTCCACCAGCTGCCCCGGCCATCGGCGGTGCCCCCAGCTAACTACTCGAGCTTTGTTCTCCTCTGCTGCCGGTACTTGTGGAAACGTCGCAACAACTACATCTTCCGTCAGGAACCGACCTCCATGCGTCGTCTGCTCCAGCTGTGCAAGGACGACGGCAACCTCTGGAGCCATAGACTGCCTCGCTCCCAACGGGCAATTGCCCAACTCTGGTGTAGTCTATTTTCTTGCATTATGTAAGCGATCGTTGTTGATTGTATCATCTATCCCGGGCAGGTTGGGGCAAAATGAATGAAAATCTTTCCAGGTGAGGGATTCTCTCCCACTCCGTTGACCTTAAAAAAAAGTTTTTGTAAAATAATGGAAGAAAGTTCCGAACCTCTTCAAAAAGGAATTGGTCTACTATGGTTAAATATTAAATAATATCAGAATAATTCTTCTTGAAACAAAAACCGAGTTCAAAATAGATGCGATCAGATTATAGGAATGGCCAGGCATGCATGTGGTGGACTGTGGAGCGAAGAATTGTGATGCCCACATATGTGTAAAAATCTTACTGTTACCACAATTGGCATCTGAATTCCTTCCAGTCCCAGGCTCCGGCATTACTCTCGTTTTCGCCCGAGTGATCGAGCTAGCTGCTCCTCTGCTCATAATTATCTATGCTTGGATCACGGAAAGTTTGCCTGGTCCGGCGTGTCCACTCAACATCGCTGTCCAGCTGCCCCGCCTCTCTCGAGTCTCAGGAGGTCGGCCAGTGAAATCTAGCAGCGCATGTATCTTTTGCCGAAATTAACTCCGATTAACTGGCCGCCAAATTCCATCACTACGGAAAAAGGTAGAATCCTTACGCCTCTCCCTCCTCATCTTTGCAAGTACAGCAACGCATGCATCTTTCTCACGAGTCAGAGTCACCAACCACACCTCCCGCGCGCGCACGTAATAACTTAACCCACGAGCTGAAACCAACCAGCGCCTGAGAAAGATAACAGTGGAACGCAACGCATCACGCTCACACATCAGCTCCGATCACCGGCCTGCGCTGCACCGTGACAAAACTCACTCCGATCCGTATGTATTGGTGCGACCCCGATGAACGGCGGCCACGCACGCAGGCGGTAGCGGTGGTTGGGAGGAAGACGAAGAAGGGATTGGGGAAAAAACAAAAGGCGACGGATGGATGGTCGCTCGCTTTGCTTCCCTTGCAATGTACCCCACCCACCCAATATTGTCATCACTCCCGCCACGTTATTGTCACATATTTTTTTTTTCCGAATTACACAGTACATCGGAGATACTTACAACGCACGTACACTCATCTTTATGAACACACGCGCGCGATCCCTACCCTAGGAGCATCTTCGAAGACGAGGTCTTTTACGGTACACAATACCACCCAACAGTGGTAGTAGTATTATTGGTTTTTACAATTTTTTGCTATGGGTAAAATGGTAATTTGCTCGATGTATATTATTTGGAAAAGAGCCATCAATTGCCGAGTCCTGGGGGGACTTTGCTGAAGGGACTCGCTCGTCCCCCGGCGGGCGACGGGCGGTCGCAAACCCTAGCCGCCGCCAACCACCGCCCGCCGCACCCCGCCGCCGCGCGCCGCCCGAGCCGGCCGCGGGAGCCCGCGTGGCCGCGAGGAAGGCGGCGGCGTGGCCTTCTCTCCACTCCCCACCAACAGGCTCGGGCGGGCGCGGTCGTTCGGGCCCGACGGCGGGGCTCGCCGCGCGAGCCGCTCCTCACGGCGGAGGGTTGCGCGGCCTCCAGATCCGGCGCCGCCATGGCCGAATCTGGAGCCTTGCACGGTGGAGGCCTTCTCTTCGTTGGGGTTGGAGACTAAGGCTAGACAGCGGTGTTAGGGCTCCGGAGGGTGGTAGCAGCTCGGCGGCGCGCGGCCTGCCTAGCTCGGCGGTGTTGCGGCTCGGCGGCGGCGGCTGCTGGTGGCCGGCGTGAGTTGGCGGCCGCCGCCGGCGGCCCCGGCTCGGATTTGCGACCGGCCGGGGCCGGGCTCGGCGCGGGTCGGCGGGGCCGTACTACCGGTGCGGGTCGTCGTCGCGGTCGGGCGGGTGGCCTCGGTGGCCACGCGGTTCGGGCCCGGCCTCGGCGGGCCGGCCGGCCGCCGGTCCGGGCGGCGGTGATGGGCGGCGGGCCCGACGGGCGGCCTCGCCGGCCCTGGCCGGCCTCGGCGGCGGCGGGCCGCCGGCGGCTACGGTAGGGCTGCTGGCATTGTGGTCGGCGGCGGACGGTGGGGTGAGGTGGCCTCCGGTGTCTGGCGGTCAAGCGTGGGGTGGAGAAGGCGGAAGTGGGCTTCTCGGATCTGCGGGGTCGCTGCCTGCATCCCGGTAGGCAGCGACATGGGCGGCGGTGGCCTATTACTCGGCGTCGGTGTTGGAGGCCTACCTTTCCCGGACTAAGTGCCGGGGAAGGGTTTGGTTGCCTGATGCTGTGCCCGGTGCAGGTTGGTGGTGTCTTGTGGTGGTTGGTGACCTCAGCAGTCCTCGTGCTCATGTGTGAACCTATCTCGTAGCCTAAGTGCAGCGGAGGTTCGCCGGTGTGCAGCACGGTGTCCGCGTTGGTTGGCGGCTGCTGTTGGTTGCTTCCGCCCCTCGACGTCCCCCCTGAAGATCTGGTTCCTCCCGGTCGGTGTTGGTTCTCTCGCGAGGTGGGCAAGGTGTCGCGACTCTCGTGTCGTTGATTGTCGGTGTAGTTGAGGAGGGCCTAAGTGCTCGCCCTCGCACCTCTGATGATCGCGGCCGGTGTGGTGGTCATCTTCTCCTCGTCGTCGAGTCGGCACTGGACGAAGCGTCGGGTGAAAGCTCTCCCGGCTTGGTGTCGGTGTCAACAGCGGCGACGTCTTCGGGTGTCGTGGTCCTCCTTGGAGGTGCTGTTGGGATGCTTCCTGCCTGGTCTCTGTCTTCCAGGTGAAAACCTTTCTCCGGTTCTTTGGAGGAGCGACGATGGCGGGTGCGGCGTCATTTCCTTATTGGGGGCGTCGCTTTGGAAGACTTGTGACCTGCTTCGCTGGCGGTTTGGCTTGACGGGCGTTGGATGTTGTGTCGCTTGGTTGGGCTTTTAGTCAGAAGCTTAGTCTTCTTTTTATTGTTGTTTTGTTTTTTCTTTTGCCTCGTTACGAGGTTTGGAGTCTAAGCGCTCCGTTGTAATCTTTGACCGTATATGTCCACCTGTGGATGTAGAGGCGAGATTTATAATCCTTAATCTTAAAAAAATATTATTCGGAAAAAATTTCTCCGCAGACAAGTTACATAAAAAGACTTGATTTTATATATTACAACAATATTATTTTATATATTTGATAATATCCATATACTACTCATACCACCTATGAATACCACTCATACCACCTAAAAAACCGGTGGTACAGAATTAATCTCAACCATCAACGGGAACGTCACCTGTGACTGAAAGCGTAAATACCTTCGCTGGGAGCGAGCGGGATCAAAACATTTCCGATCGGAGCTCTCGACCTCGTGGTGGCGCGCGCGGCTGCTCGCCGGACCATCACCTCCTCTAGCGCAGTGCGCACCTCATGATTGTACTGCCCGGACTCGAGGCCGCGAGATGCAGAGCTACGAAAGCGGCCTCAAATATATCGAGGCTGTTTGGTGTGGGAGCGGTAGGAGGCGGCCAGCGGCCTCCTCGTGGCCAAGGGCCACAGCTGGGAGATCCGGTCGGTTTGCGAGTCGCTGTCAGACGCTTATACGATCGAGCAGCGAGTGAGGGGGTGGCCGGTTGGTAGGACGATCAGATCTTCGTGAAAACTATGTGCGCGGGGTGTGGGCGTGCCATTGCCATCTGCTTCTGCCGATTGGGAAATGGAAAGCAATCTCGCTAGCTGCTGCTGCACTGCGCCATTGGTGTCTGGTTCAGCAATTCAGCGCAGCGTGAGATGTGGGCGAGTGATCTGCCGCAGTACGATCGGCGAGCGTACTCGTACTACCCACCTGTGGACGTCTGGTCTGCGTGGTCTCTGAAAGCCACCTAACCTACCGCGCGCATTATCTGTAGCTACACATTGCTGATCGATCATCGATCTCTGTGCGAACTGAGCCTGGTGTGTCTGCAGAACTCGACATGCATGCCCAGCGGTGTTTTTATGATCTGAAATAGTAGGAACGTGGTGGCTTCTCTGGGCAACGGCGGCTGGCTGCACCTGCACGCACGGACGCACGGGACAAAGAATCAGAAGAACTCGATCAGAAGAGTGAGCCCGTCAGATGCTTCGTTCAGACTTCAGAGATCTGAGCGCGCTGGGGGGCGAGTACGTGTGCCAGCTGGAGACTTGTTGCTTCAGAGTTGTGCACAAGGGTCGTTGTCAGCCATCTTGACCAGTCGAAGAGAAGGTCACTGAATTTCCAAGCACCAACACTCCAACAGCAGCGCATGTTTCCACTTCCTCGATCTCTCCCTCTCCTTTTCCCGTCGGTGTTGAAGCGATCGAATTCGTTGGCGCTTCAAATCACCAGCGCACCCTTGTTCTCTCGCCAATCGGAGCTGCTAGTTTATTGGCACGGCGGCAGCCAAGCTAGCTAGCTCCCTGATCACGCAAGGCCGGCCGGTGCAGACGTGCAGTAGTGCTATGCAACTGGCAGCTAGCTAGCAAGCCCTTGATGCATGCCGAGCACCTCTTCATCACACCATTAGTTGAGGGATCGATGGATGGAGATTATTCGAGATGACATGACACGCGATGATGATAATGAGAAGACATGAATGATTAACCAATTTGTACAGTGTGAGATAATTGTCACAACCTATGTGTACTGGACCTATTCTTCTGTGGGCGGCGTTATCCAACCATCTGTGTTCGTGACAATAATGTGGTGTGTGTGGGTGGTGCCATGATGCATGCAACGCGAAACGAAACCCTACCTAAAATTTGCCCAAAATATATGTAATCCTGAGACGACGTCCTATAACAATAATGACCTGGAAAAGCTGGTTGCTTCGCCTTTACCTTTAGTTAGTAGACCCCCTTTTGTTTCTTTAATCATTGATCAGAGGCGGCAGGAGTGACACGCTCTTTATTATTGTAAATTGTAATGCTGTCGTTGCGTTAGCCTTTGACAGCCTACAAATGATGATTGTACGTGCCACTACTCTAGGTTTGTGAAAGGATCCCAGCTTTTTCATACAGCTAATTTGCTCTTGTAATTAATGAACAAATGGTAAGGGTACTAGAGCAAGGAGGAAATGAATTAGGACATGATGCTTGATCCCAAATTAGATGGTGTCAGTGTCATACTACTGATGTTAAATTACGACCCATTATTGGGAAAAGGGCAATAATAATAAGAATTGGGAGACCGGAAATTAATCAGCGCATGCGACATGCATGGTCGTGTTCTTTCTTGCTACTACTCCTAAAGCCTTTTTTTAATTCAAATGTCACTACTGTAACTAGACGCACTAGGAGCATGCATGCATGTGTTTTTGTTTGGCTGAGATGCTACTTTTCCTCCTCATGCACTAACGAAAACATATCGGGATTAGAATATCATAGCTGGCCCTCGATCGGCCACTATGCAAAGGACACGCAGACAAATTAATTGTTCAACCTCCATGGAACAACCATGCATCACTCTCAGGAGCAAAAGGGAAGCACAGCTGGCATTTGCACCAACCAATACAAGGACGACATGGCACAAGCGAGCGGAGCGAGCCATCAGCACACAACACCCATGCATTCGACTACGTAGACAGCTACGTAGCTGTGTACTGCATGTACCCTTCACTCCCTAGATACACTTCATACGAAACGTAGTATATACAGAGCGGTACGCAGATACGCTGGTAAGTACACAGATTACGTTAGTAATAATGCGAGTACTTAGCGAACAGTTTATATACTCCTATATTACCGTGACCGTGCTCCTTGCTCTTCTTATTTGTACGTACGTGTACGTACTCGACCGCCACCTTGATTGCGCGCGAGCTTATTAGCTAGCCTAGCCGCGCCATAATACTCAGTGGCAGTGCGGGCAGCTAGCTAGTGAGCTGGCTGGAGAGGCGGAGCTTGATCGCCACCTCGCTATATAACCGTCGCACTCCCGCTCGCTCCCTCCCACGCTGCTCGAGCTCGATCAGCTCAAGAGATCGAACCGCGCACGCAGACCGACCATGGCGCCCCTCCTCCGCCCCCTCGTCCTCGCGCTCCTGATCGCGTCCTGCGCCGCGCAGCAGGCGCCGCCGGCGCAACCACCGCAGACGCCGCCGTCCAATAACGCCCCGCCGCAGGCGCCTCCAGCGGGCAACCCGCCGCCGGCACCCCAGGCGCCTCCGGCCGGCAACCCGCCTCCCGCTCCCACCGCCACTCCTCCTCCGGCTCCTACCACGCCGCCCCCGGCGCCGACCACTCCTCCTCCGGCTCCCACCACTCCACCTCCGGCCCCGACGACCCCTCCTCCAGCACCCACCACCCCGCCGCCGTCGCCACCGGCATCTCCCCCGCCTGCTCCCACCACCCCGCCACCGTCTCCTCCGATGAGCCCGCCACCGGCTCCCATGACCCCGCCCCCGTCTCCTCCCATGGCGCCTCCTCCGGCCACTCCTCCTCCCCCGGCCACCCCGCCTCCGGCCGCGCCCACGCCGGCCCCCAGCGTCGCCCCGACGCTCCCGCCCGTGGCGACACCAGCCGCGTCCCCGAAGAGCCCCAAGACCCCGAGCCCCGCCGCCGCGACGTCCCCGTCGCCGGCGCTCTCGCCCGCGGGCGCGACGCCGAACGAAGACTCGGGTGCGAGCGTGCGCGCCGCCGGCTTCGCCACGGTCGTGGCGTTGGCGGGCGCTGGACTCGCCGTCCTTCTTTGAGTAGTAGATCTCCCCCATCTCCTCCTCCACCCGACGACGATGTTGTCACCTCCCCGTGCCTCGACGACGACGTTGCTGCTCCTCCGTTTCCATTTCATCCCTCCTTTCTTAAATTTCTTTCGTGTTGTTATTTAATTTTACCGGCTCTGATCTATGATCGATTCTTGATGTACGACGATGACGATGGTGATGCATTGGTTTCTTTGGATCCGCGGGCGGGTGGTGGTTAGTGTTCTGCCCGCGGGGTGTCGCACTGTACTTTTACCGCACTACATTTTGGTTATATAGAGAGGATTTGTGTACATTCTTGGTGCATTGTTGTATTCTATGGCCGCTGAATAAATTCTCTGTGCATATCTACATACCACGATGGTCTAGTACGTACTCCAGTAAACAGATTTCACCCTTGATCGATCTCAATTGATTGTATCTGCACTAAAAGATCCATGGTCCTTTTTGTACGGTGTTGGACGAGATCGCAGCGACAGCTGCGACGATTTCATTGTGCTGGTTCAGAATTCAGAGTTGGGTGTGTGCAATGTAATTACCACGGCGCATTGGGATCGCAGGTACGATTTGTACGAAATCAGCAAGGAACACGTGCATGTGACGATGGCCACGTCCAGGGTTGTTCGTTCTCCTGTGCCAATTTAAAACCGAATTGACAATCGAACCGAACGAGCAAATTCGTTGTCCGGGTTTCGGCCTTGTTTCTTGTCCAGTTTCCGCCTCAATACACTCACCATCATATCCAGTCGTATCTTCTCTCACAGCACACCTCTCTATATGTATTTTTTTCACATTTTTTCACCCCAATATGCTATTCATTCATACATATTTACACAATGGGACGTATTCTTCGGACTTTCATAGAGTTGGTTGCAATCACCATGGTGCATTTGCAGCTGCAGGTAGGAAGTAGTAGCTAGGAACATGTCCATGTGAGTGACCATGTGCAGCTGTAAAAAAGCACGGACGCTTTAGATCACGGTTTTCCCAACCGACTCGCCTGGATCTAGATGCGAAAAGCGGTAAATGGTAATAGGATGTACTGTTTGAACGAGAGCGTAATCATCTGGGACGTTTTTTTTCGAAAAAGAAAGGTCCGACAGTGTTTAGTTGGGCTTTTCTTCTCCTTTTTAAACAAACGGGCCCAAACCACCTGAAGTAGACGGCAGCAGTGTCACGAATTGAAAAAATATGACATGTTGCTGAATGCTGAATGTAAACGTAAATCAGCGTAAAAGTATATAGGCATCCACATGATATGATGAGAAGCCTTCCCACCAACCGCTCCTACTATTATTGATCTCAGAGCAATTGCCACAGCGCGAGTGCAGGCGTGCAGCACTGCTCAAAGTTCATGGGTGCAGGACTGCAGGCCACGCGCCTCCGGAAAAAGGGGCCTGGGAAGGAAAATTGGGATGAGGACGCAGGGCGCCAACGTGACATGCTTGCGGAGTTGCGGTTGGCGGGTGGCCGGAGTCCGGAGCGCCGGAGCGGGGACCGGCCGCGCCATCACCGCGAACGAATTGAAGGCGATCACGAACGCACGATCGGACGAACGCCGGAGGCAGAGGCACGAGCGGGAAGAAACGGATAGAGACGCCGCCGGCACGGGGCACGTACGGTGCTTCGCGCAGCAGATCGTCGCTGTCGCCTGTCGGCGTCGGGACCCCTGCGCCACGCGCCCGCGCGCCACGCCGATCGAGTACGGCGGCCAGCCCCGCCGCCGTCCTCCCTCTCGCTTCGGAGGCACGCCATGCGCCCATGCCATGCCCACGCGTGTCTGTGTGGGGATCCTGACCTGCTGGCTGCCATCGGATGAGTGCGCGGTACGCAAGGAATCCGTGTCCGTGTTGGAGCTCGCTCTTCAGACGCTAGGCTAGGTGTTCAGTTCAGTCTCCAGTGGCCGGCAGGTTCAGCATGCTGAATCAACGATCTGTTTGTTAATTCCGTGCTGCTTCGATCGACCGGGCAAAAGGTACGTAGAATCTGCTTGCTGGTTCGTTCGGCCAGGGGGAGGGCTCGGTAAAGGCTTCAGATCGACTTCAGAGCTAGCGATGCGTGCCTGATGAACGACGACGCGCGCGGAAATGCGCCTCGGTTCACCGGGGTCAGCCTGTCACTTTCAGTACTGATGATGACTGATGAGAGGCGCTTTCGGCCCTGATTTCTCGCTTCGGTCTCGCATTGCACGCACATAAATGGGGAGCAAGGTCTGGTTGGACGGGCCATCGCGCAATGATGCGGCCGTGGAGCAGAGGAGGGGCCGCGGTGATGGAGGAGAACAACTGGCTGGACCGATCATCAGTTCAGGGCCACAGGGGGCATGTATGCCGTTCACTCGTTGTGCTTGTGCGTGCGGACTTTTTACTGTAGTAAGTATGGATCTGACCCGGTCAGGTAATAGGCCCGCTCGTCTCCCCCGCGGGGGACTCCTCGAACCCTAACCGCTGTGTTGGGGGATTCGGAATCAAGCCTTTCATATATAAAAAAACAAAAGAGTGTCTATGCGAAAGGTTCAACAACGAAACCCCAGGAGCCATTGATTCCCTTTCCATCTTTCAGAATTTGCGTTTCGACCAGTACCCTTCATCGCCAGCGAAGCTACCAAACGAGTTCAGTAAAGCCCAGGGAGCCAGGGTCTCGATCAGGCTAAACGACTTCTTCTACGACGAAACCTCAGGAGCGAATCTTATTCACCCAGGTAGTCTCGGCCTGGGATTCGCTCAGGGGGTTTCGTCGTTCCTAACGCTTGACGAGTTCAACTTTGGGTGTGATTTTCTGTTTCAGGTGACGAAAAGTGCCAGGCGAAAGGGTGAATCTCCAAAGGATCGAAGGTTTCCACTCCGACAGGCGCACGTGATAAGAGCTGGAAAGGCGCCGCGATTTGCGGCGTGACATCATGAAGCGCCGATTACGTGGAGACCTAATTGGAGATTACCCGAAGATAGCCTAGCACATTCTGTTTTGATTCGTTTTACACAAGGGTGTTCTCGGAATGTAAAAAGTCCGCCCGCCTCCCTATAAAAGGAGACGGACCGGCACTTGTAAAGGGGATCGACTTTTGAGAAACGGACTGTTAAGAAAAGAGCTTTTGGCTGTCCTTTGTTCTGTGTTTTGGTTTTAGTTCTTGAGCTTTTGTTTTCCCTTCATTGTTCGTGAGCGAAAGCTGCGGCTTTCCCCACAACAATTGGCGCCCACCGTTTGTGTTTGGCTCGAGTATTAAACCCAGAATGTCTACAAGGAAGAAGAGAACTACCGTCAATTCTACCAAAGGGGCGTCGTCCTCCGTGGACGAGGAGCCAAGCCTTTCGGCTCTGCTCACCCAAGGAGAAGCACTCCCAGAATCCAACCCTGCGCAAGAGGCGGAGGCTGGACAACCGCGCAAGGAGGCCGAGTAATTGGCCGTAACCAAGAAAAGGCTCCGGCAATACAAAGACGAAGCTGAGATCCAAAAACAAAAAGCCGAAATCGCTAGCTTAAAGGAAGAACTGCGCGCTCTAAAAGCAAAGCAATCCTTAAGCTTCACCCAACCTTCACCTGAATACACAGTTCCTAGCCAGCCTAACTTCAATGAGCGCACTGAGTTTTTCACCCAGCCCCCTCCGCACACCACCTTCAGTCGCAACCCTTTCGCGAGCCCTTTCGAATCAGGCCCCTCGCACCAGGACGTTCACACCATTCGCACGAGACCATGGGACCCCAAATCCCCCTTGTCTCAGGAGATTCAGATCACTCCATGGCCACAAACGTACGAGCCGGTTCACCGCCTGCATTCTCGGGCCAATCCGACCCAAGGCAATTCCCGATGAGCTACGAAGCCACCATTCTTTCGGCCGGTGGTGACGACTGCACCGGTGAAATCTTTCATCATCGCCGCCGATGACGCGGCAAAGACACAGTGGTATTCTCTGTTAAGCCCAGGCGTGATTCACGGATGGGACGGTCTGAAACAGCGAATCCTCTCAAACTTCCAAGGTTTCCAACGTCCAGAACTTACAGAGAGCGACCTTTTCTCCTGTAAGTAGAAGGACAAGGAGCCTCTTCAAAACTACTTCAGGAGATTCGTACATCTGAGAGCCCAGGCGCCAAACGTCTTGGACGCTGTCGCCATTAATGCTGCCATTGTGGGTTTAAGAGCCGGTCAATTTCGCTCACACCTCATGCGTGAAAGGCCCAAAACCATCCAGCGCCTCTACGAAGAATTCGAGAAATATTGTCGCTCAGACAATGACTTTAGGATGTGCATGGAAGAGCAATCCCAGCAGAAAAAGTCTGTGAAAGCCAGTCAACCCAGCGAGAGGGAGTGGCTCAATCCCAGAAACACCTCACATACTAATCCTCGGGGCGTTTTCGGCCTGGATGGCGAAAACACCCAGGAAAATCCCTGTCCGCAGGCTGATTCGAAGAGTCTGGTCCCAAGCCCACCTAATCCCCCTCATTCCAATCAGGGGGGAGGCCGCAGGGGCGGAAGAGGTGGCGGAAGAGGTAGAGGTCGAGGCAGAGGCCGAGGCCATAACGAGAAAAGAAAATGGTACTGCATTTTCCATAAGGAAAACGATGACCATAGCTCAAACTACTGCCCAGACAAGAAAAGGTTCGAAGCTATCCTCGAAGAAGAGAGGAAGGAAAAGGAGAGAGCGAGTGCTGTAAACCATTCTGCTCCGGCCTGGCAAAATCCTAGTTTTGGGAGAAACTCTTTCGCAAACCCATTCCAGCCGCCCCAATACCAACCGTCGCTTTCCAATTACCCCCAGCCTCCGCCTTGGCAATCACAGACTTTCCAAGCTCAAAACATTGAGCGCAGGCCCGTCGAGCAACATCCCATTCCTCCTCCACCCCTCCTTACAAAGGTCCCTCAGCTCCGCCGCTGCCAGCCAAGCTCGAGGGCCAGATCGATCCTTTGCCATCTGTCGGTACCATAATGCCTATTTCAGGGGGCTCCGCCCTGGAATTTGAAACCAAGAAGGAACGGAAGCACTACTTTCGTGAGGTACGGAACATCTGTGTGGAGGGGAGAGTTGAAAAAACAAGGTGGTCTCACATTCCGATCACCTTCTCGGAAGAGGACGTAAGGTTGCAAGGTTTCCCTCACAATGACGCTCTTGTGATAGAAGCAAACCTAGCGAGCTGGACTCTGGGGAAGCTGTTGGTGGACAATGGCTCATCAGCAGACATCATTTTTGCCGACGCCTTCGACAAGATGGGGCTCAACAGAGATCTGCTGCAACCTCCTGATACACCTCTATATGGTTTCGGAGGGCGGGTCATCCATGCACTGGGAAAAGTGGTTCTCCCGGTATCCTTCGGCACAGTTCAAAACGCCAGAACCGAATACCTATCCTTCGATGTTGTGGAGATGTATTATCCTTACAATGGCATTTTGGGCAGAGGTTTCCTCAATAAGTTTGAGGCAGTCATCCACCAAGCATATCTATGCATCAAAATCCCGGCAACATTGGGGGTCATCACAATCTGGGGCCATCAAAACGACGGTCGCAACCTAGAAAGAGGCCGCACCCCAGGACAGCGAAACGTGCATGCCCTCGACGAAGCAGTCGAGTGCAATGAGGCGGTAAAGCAGCCAAAGGCAGACAAAGAAAAAATTAACATCCAGCCAGACTGCGAAACCAAACGGGTCCCATTGGATGCGATGGTCCTCAATCAGACCGTTGTCATCGGCTCTGATCTATCGGCTGATGAGGAAGCAAATTTAGTCCTTTTCCTCCAGAAGAACAAAGATGTGTTCGCATGGTTCGCCAAAGATCTCACAGGCATCGACCGAAGCCTCATTGAGCACAAATTGAACATCGACCCGTCGGTCAAGCCACGAAAGCAGAAGTTAAGAAAAATGTCCGACGACAAGGTGGTGGCTGTCAAGTAAGAGGTCCAGAGGCTGCTTGATGCTACTGTCATCCGCGAAGTCATGTACCCCAAATGGCTGGCCAACACGGTGCCGGTCAAGAAAAAGAACGGCAAGTGGCGCATGTGCATCGATTTCACTGATCTCAACAAAGCCACACCAAAAGATAATTATCCATTGCCTCAAATGGATCAGGTGGTGGATTCTGCGGCCAATGCCGCGATCATGTCCCTGCTGGATTGTTTCTCTGGTTACCATCAGTGTTGGATGGCGAAGGAGGACGAGGAGAAAACCAGCTTCATCACACCCTTCGGAACCTTCTGCTTCGTTTGTATGCCTGAAGGACTGAAAAATGCCGGCTCAACATTCACTAGAATGACCGGAACAGTGTTTAAGCCGCAGATTGGCAAGAACATTCAGGCCTACGTCGATGACCTCATCGTCAAAAGTTCCGACCGGGCCAGTCATGTAAATGATTTGGCTGAAACCTTTGCCAATATGAGGAGGGCCGGCTTGAAGCTAAACCCGGAGAAATGCATGTTCGGGGTCACGAAAGGAAAGATCCTGGGGTGCCTCATCTCCGCCAAAAGAATTGAAGCCAACCCCGACAAGATTAAAGCAATCAGAGAAATGGAGGAGCCTAAGACGAAGAAGGACATTCAGAAATTGAATGGTCGAGTAGCAGCCTTGAACAGATTCATTTCAAGGTCTGCAGAGCGAAGCCTTCCATTCTTCAAGGCACTGAAAGGCAAAGGCGCGATCGAATGGGGCCCTGAGCAAAGCAAGGCTTTCGCCGAGCTCAAAGACTACATCGAAAAGATGACAACTTTATCCCCACCTTCACCGTCGGAGCCACTATTCCTCTACGTAGCTGCTTCAAAGGCCGCGGTCAGCGCCGCTCTGGTCCGAGAGGTCGAGACTGAAAAAGGCAAACACCAATCCCCGGTCTATTTCGTCTCCGAAGCCCTGGCAGGGTCAAAGCTGCACTACTCAGAGCTAGAGAAAATTGCCTACGCAGTAATCATGACCACGCGAAAGCTCAGGCATTATTTTGAGGCTCACAAAGTCACGGTGCTCACAGATCAACCTCTAAATGATCTATTCATCAACAAGGAGGCTTCGTCCAGAATCGCCAAATGGGCAACTGAGTTATCAGAGTACACAATAGATTTCGGAAAGAGGTCGGCAATCAAATCCCAAGTCTTAGCAAACTTCATCGTAGATTGGACTTCACCTAGCAGTGTCACCGCTGACGAAGAGCTGGTGCCAATTTGGGAAATCAGATGTGACGGAGCCTGGGGGCGCAAAGGTGCTGGCATTGCAGCCATTATCACTTCCCCGACGGGTATCAAGCTAAGATACGCCGCGAGGCTAGATTACAAGGACCCATCCGACAGATGCACCAACAATACCACTGAATACGAAGCCTTACTGTTGGGCCTTCGCAAAGTGAGAGCCCTGGGGGCCAGCAATTTCCTAGTCAAGTGCGATGCCAAGGTCATCAAAGACCATGTGGAAAAGGAAAGTGAGGCCAAGGAGCCGGAGCTAGTCAAGTACCTCACGGAGGTGCGCAAAATGGAAAGGCACTTTCGGGGATTCACCGTCGAGCATCTGCCCAGAAAAAACAATGGCGAAGCCGACGAGCTCGCAAAGAAAGCTGCAAGGGGGGAGGCGATGCCTCCAGACGTATTCTTTGAAGTCCTAACCGCTCCGTCCACTAAGCCAGACAAGCAGCCGCTCAGCACTATCAACGCAATCATCAGTTTGGACTGGAGAGCCCCCATAATCGCTTTCCTCCGCGGACAATATGAGCCTGTCGAAACCCACGACCTCAAAAGAATGCAGGCACGGGCCAAGGGCTATATCCTCAAGGACGACGTCCTGTTCAAGCTGGGAGTATGTGCACCACTACTCAAATGTATTTCTCAAGACCAAGGCATCGAGCTCATGAGAGAGATCCATGGAGGGATGTGCGGCTCGCACATAGCAGCGAGAGCACTGGCCGGAAAAGCCTTCAGGCAGGGTTTCTATTGGCCAATGGCCATAAAGGATGCGGAGCTTGTCGTAAAAACTTGCAAGGCCTGCCAGTTTGCAGCAAAGCACCAGCGAAGGCCTGGCGCGCCATCACAACTTATCACGCCTACCTGACCGCTGCAGCGCTGGGGAATGGACATCGTTGGATCGCTTCCCACTGCCCAGTGCAACTTAAAGTTCGCAGTTGTGGCAGTCGAGTACTTCACAAAATGGATCGAGGCAAGACCTCTCGCTACCATCACCTCAGCAACTATCAGAAAATTCTTTTGGCAGCAAATCATATGCAGATTTGGAGTACCCAAAGAGCTCACTGTTGACAATGGAAAGCAATTCGACTGCCAGGATTTCAGGGAGTATTGTCGATCGATTGGAACGAAGCTCTATTTCGCTTCTGTATACCACCCCCAATCCAACGGCGCAGTAGAAAGGGCCAATGGGCAAATCTTCTCTGCCGTAAAGAAATGTATCTTTGAGCAGAAGAAAGGGAAATGGGCGGATGAGCTTTCGAAAGTCATCTGGTCGCATAACACTACGGAATCGAGAACCACTAAGTTCACTCCATCCAGGCTGTTGTATGGGGCCGAAGCAATGTGCCCTGAAGAACTCACCAACGAAAGTGCCAGAGTTTTGGCCGGAAGCTCTCGCGAGAGCGAAGAAGTCGACAAAGATCTCATGGAAATTGACAGGCTTGATGCAGTCCAAAATCTGTTGAAATATCAAGAGGAAACCAGAAGATGGAGGGACAAGAAAGTATCCCTCAAGGACATCAAAGTAGGAGACTTTGTCCTGAAAAGAAAGAAGAATGCCGACGCCATAGGCAAATTCCAGTTCGCTTGGGAGGGACCTTACGTGGTCTCAAGCTCGGTTCGAGATGGGGCTTTTCGTCTGAAGGATGAAGCAGGCGTGGAGTTGCCACATTCGTGGAATGTGGACAACTTGTGTAAGTTTTATCCGTAGTTCGTTTTCAGTAGGAGCCCTTCGCACGGAGCTATAAGTGCGGAGGATTCATCTTAGCTTTACATTTCCTAGTTTTTACTTTCACTCTTTAAATTCAATAACAAGGTGGGTACTCTTTTCCTCACATAGGGAGGACTCCACTCTGAAGCGTGAGGTTTTTAACGAGGCAGCCTTGATGTAAAATTTATTTCCAAGTGAATGGAATACTTCCTCCCTAAAGTTTTGTCGCGTTTCTTTCGCATAATTTAAAGTGCTATCTTAAGATAGCCCATCCCAGCAGAGGATGAATTGAAGTGCTATTCCTGAATAGCCCTCTCCGAAAGTGAGAGCATTAAAGTGCTACCGATTAGTAGCCCACCCACAAGTGGTGCAATCGAAACGATTCACAAGAATCAATCCTTTAAAGAGCTGTCTCCTTGACAGCCCGTCCACGAAGGACGTTCTAAAGTGGTTCAACCTCGAACCGAAATAACCCCTTAGTAGGGATTTCGCAACTGCTAACTTTTGCAGAAACAACGTCGCAAGCGACAAAGAATGCCTCAAGGGCGAACATGTTTCAAAACCACAAGTGAACATGTCGTCAAAAAACAGCTCAAAAGCTGTAAAATTTGACAAGTACAAACGGCCTCTAGTCCTACGACGCGTTCCACGCCTAGGCGTCGCGTCGCAGGCTAGTCTTCGCTCCTAACGAAAAACCGCAAGGGAAGAACGAGCGAATTCAGCACGTAGCGTCGCGCAACGTCTAATAGGTCAACAAGTTCGAAACCTTAGTAATCTTATAATCCCAAGCATAATGTTTCGAACTGAAATTATCCCCACTTCCGAAGGGGGGGAAGACGTTTTCTTCCGAAAGCAACAACTCAGAAGCGGCGAGAAGTTCAGTTCGAAACATTCAAAAATCTTAATATGCCAAAAATTACGGGCGACGCGTTTAGCACCACGCCCTCGCATACAAATTTACATTACAACTTTCAAAATTTTAAGTGGCCATCACGCCATTCTCAGTTTTCGTCTAAAGCACTACTCGGTCGGTTCAATGCCGAAGGGGAGCCAATGCCTCTCCAGTGACGGGATCCACCTGGCCACCTTCATCTTGAGGTGCTTCGCGAACAGGGGCCCCAGGGATTGCTTGCTCAGCGGCATCATCACTTGCTCTCGGTGGCCAATCCCTAGGGGGTCCGTAAGGCCCCAAAGTCGCGTCGGGACCATGCGCCGCGCGATGCTCACGAAGCTCCAAAGCCTGTTTTGCCTGCCCAAAATGGAGCTGTGAGAAGGAAGAAAGCATTAACAATCATCGCAAACAATCGTTCAACAAAAATGGTTGTAGTCGAAGCAAACCGAAAAGGCCTACCTTCGCCAAGCGATCCACAGCCTTCTTTCAAGCGTGCGCTCGCCCACTCTTGGCCCAAAAGTTGCGAAGGATGATATTATTGATTAGATCAACCGTTTTACTTGGGGCTGGCACATCGTCGGGTGAAGGGAATGCGAAGCCTCGACTTCCAAAAGCTTTGAAATGGTCGCAGCCCTGTCGCTCGAGAAGATTAAGCAGCATTTCAGAATAGGTAGCTGCCCCATAGTCCCCAATCTTGCTCATAGTGTCAGGCAAAAGCTTCAATTTGCTATGCAACCACTCCACAAATCTTGAGATGTTGTCAGTAATTTTAAAATCCTGGGCTTCGGCACCGAAACTTTCCAAAGCTCGGCGATACTCAGTCGCCAGATATGCACCCCATTGGTGACAATAGGCCTCGTTCTTCTCCAAGGTATCTTCGAGCTCGCCCTTCACCTTCTTTAATTCTGCGATGAGGTTGGCGTTGGCCTCTAGAAGGATGTTCTGCGCGTCGTATTGCACAACCATGTCCTTCAATTCTTGGCAACACTCTTCATAGCATTTCACGCTCAGTTCAAGTTCTTTCTTCAAAGCGTCCAGAGCTTCCTGTTGCTTGACACGATGACTCACTTGCACACAAGCGTCTCGTTTTAGCTTCTCATTCTCCTCTTCTAGGCGCCGGTTCTCGTCTTCTAGCAATTTTTGTTTGTCAAGAGAGGTTTTTGCTTCCGAGGTCGCCTTCTCGAAGCCCTTCTGGCAAGCGACGATACCTCTCGAAAGGTAAGCGCGCACTACCTTCATTAAATCATCAGCGCCTAAGTCCTCAAAGGTGCGTTCAAAATCTGCAAAGTGGTTAACAACCATGTTATTTAGCACGTATCCTTCGCACCGTCAACACGACAAAGGCATCAAGTTAGAACATCAAAAGCAAAGCGATAAGCGAAGTTTCATACTAGGTTCCCCCAGCATAGACGCGAGACTTGACCTTGAAGTGGAGGGGCCCATCTCATTTTGGGAAATATCCTTCTCCCGATCTTTAGCGCTCAGGGTGACCAGAGTCTTCGCTGCTAAGGCTAGCGCGAAAACAAGAGGTGTAAGTAAAAAAATGCATGTTAGAAAGGAAGGACACGAAAACTTCATTTCTGAGTAAAAGCATCATACCAGCGTCTTCGGGCTGGAGACTTTCGGGCGCTGTTGCCTTCTCCGGCGCGACAGCTTCAGTAGGTCTCGCTGCCACCAGGTCAAAATCCTTCGACACTGGCGGAGGCGAGCGAGACGCGTGTGCCGCGGAAGCCTCAACCTCCAGAACATCCAGGTCAATCGGGTCCTGAGCCTTCGCACCAGAGCCCTCGCTTAAATTCACCACAGATTCGTATTGGGGCTGCGGAAGAGGTGCATCTGAACTTTTTTCCGCTCGAGTAGTGTCATCGTCAATATAGAAAAGAGATTCCGATTCATATACGACGTCTACAAGCCCGGCTACACGCTCTTTCGGGGCCGCGTCGGCCATGGCAATCTCTTTTTGGATCAGCTCAGCAACACGCTTGCCCCTGGCCTCGCGCGCCTCCAGCTCCTCTGCATCAGCCAGGCCTACTGGCGAAGGCTCCTCCGTCAATCTCTGCGCTGATCCTTTCGGAGGATATTTGGTACAGGGTTGAATCTGAGGCATTGTCAGAATGTCGACATCCTCGTCAGTCTCTGCGACTGGATCAATCCGCGCCCTTTTTACGAAAGCCTCGGCATCATCAGGCTCTTTCTCTTTGACCGCGAGCTGTTTCACCCTGTCGGTGGTTTCCAAGGGCCTCTTCTTCAAGGCCAGTCTCTTGTCCGCCTCTCCGAAGACAGCGGGGTCATGTGTTTTCTTCTTCTCCCTCTCGGCCGTGGCCACTTTCATCGCTTCAGCCTTGCGGCGAGCCAAAGTCTCATTAACTTTCAACAACTTATTGGATTTTTCCGCAAGCGGTGGCAGGGTGGCTTTAGCAGCATCCGCCTTTCGCTTGGCCAAGATGTCTTGGGCTTTAGTATTTTTCACAGCACTATCAACAACTGCGCTAGTCTTGCCTGGCCTGGTCTTTCGTGAGGTCTCGACGGCCTCAGACCCAATATTGCCCGGTGGCTGCATTTTCTTGTCGGCCGTCGGAGGCACCGGACGAGGGGAATATGTAACACCCATCTCATCAAAAACTCGATTGACACGCCCCTGATGTTTCAAAATTCTCTGGGCACATTCCCACTCCTTGTGGGCAAAATTCCCTATCATTTGCACAACCTTTTTCTCTACTTCAGCCACAATCTCTTCGTCAGACATGTCCTTGGGCCGCTTGACATTGAAGATGGGGCTTCGCACATCGTCGTCCAGCCCAGGCAGCCACTGCATCTTGAATGCCCATGACCCCCATCGGGGCTGGCATGGCCAGACGTCGGCAGCCACGAATTCCTCAAGGGCGTCGCGTGTAGTGATCACGCGTGTTGCCTGATAAAATGCAGTTGTACTCGCTGAGGATCGGCTGGCCTTTGTCAGCTCTGGCGACAGCTCAGCTTCCAAATCAACCATACGGCTCGCTAAATCGAATGTTGTCACCTCTTCTTGCTTCGAGTTTCGACCTATCACGGCGATGGGAGCATAAAACCAATATGAGGTCCATCGGTTAGCCCACTTGTTCTTATACGTCGGGGCTAATTCCACCGGAGCCTGATTCTTGGCTAGGCGACGGGTCTGGAAGGTGCAGCAGCCATACTGGGCTTCTTTGTCTTCGTCATCAACTTTCACAAGCCTTCTTGCCCAATGAATCTCAAAGTGTCGAACGAAGGTCTCGACATCATTATCCCCAGCAAAGGTCCGGCATGCCCACAAAAATTTCAACACTTGTGGGATAGAGTTAGGTGTCAGTTGATGGATCTGAACGCTGTAAGCCGCCAAGATATCTGCAAATCTCTTGGACACCGGCAACCGAAGGCCTGTGGTGAAAAAATCCCGAAAGACCACACTTTCATTTTTGCGGGGCTTCGGCGTAGTTTCCTTCCCAGGTAACCGACAAATTCCAGGCTCGAAGCACCCCTCCAACCGCAGTGCATCCAAATCTGCCTGAGTCATCAAAGATCGGCCAGTGTAACAGGTCCGGGCTTTCGCCCCAGCCGGATTCCCTTCAGACTCCTCTACAGCTGCATCAATCTCCACTCCTATCTCGCCCTCCTCCACGTCGATAAGCGCACGATTTCCAACATCTGTGTCGCTAGACATTATTTCGACATAACTTCCACCCGAAACGCTATTTCATCGCTACTAGAAGAAGACGAGGTACTACCACTCTCACGAGAGCTGGCAGACCAATCCAAACCAGAAATCTTACCAGATTCCGAGCTAGACGTTGAGGTGGAGGATGTCGCAGCTGCCTCCGTAGCTTCCAGCGCCGCCTGTTTTCCGCGATTTGACGATGACCCTTCGTCCTCCATGATTTTGTCAGGACGCCTGACGCAAACAGCTCGATTCCCTTAGAAACATGGACTCAAGCGCGTAACGCCGGAAACTAAAAAACGAAAATATGTATGCAAAGCAGAAGGAAAACTAACCTCGCAAATCGACTGGGGCTTCCGCTGAAGCGATTCGCTGGAGGCAAAGGTGGAAACAGCTGGCAAAAAACCTCAAGAGTGAAGCGAGGCTGGAAATGCTAGTGGGGAGGCAGCGGCGTCGGCTCCCCTCTATTTATAGGTGGTAAATCGCAACGGTCGAAAATTTCGAACTCAACGGTAAAAAGCGGCAACTCGAGGGCATTCTAGGTATTTCCAGCGAGATCCCCGGGAACCGCCGCCTAGGAAGACGTTTTCTTCTGCCACGATTCTCGATCCCCGGGTTTCGCTGGCTCAGGATTGCACCGAGGCAAACGCTTCGCCATCGAGGGGCTTCTGTTGGGGGGATTCGGAATCAAGCCTTTCGTATATCAAAAAACAAAAGAGTGTCTATGCGAAAGGTTCAACAACAAAACCCCAGGAGCCATTGATTCCCTTTCCATCTTTCAGAATTTGCGTTTCGACCAGTACCCTTCGTCGCCGGCGAAGCTACCAAACGAGTTCAGTATAGCCCAGGGTGCTAGGGTCTCGATCAGGCTAAACGACTTCTTCTGCGACGAAACCTCAGGATCGAATCTTATTCACCCAGGTAGTCTCGGCCTGGGATTCGCTCAGGGGGTTTCGTCGTTCCTAACACTTAACGAATTCAAGCTTGGGTGTTATTTTCTTGTTTCAGGTGACGAAAAGTGCCAGGCGAAAGGGTGAATCTCCAAAGGATCGAAGGTTTCCACTCCGACAGGCGCACGTGATAAGAGCTGGAAAGGCGCCGCGATTTGCGGCGTGACATCATGAAGCGCCGATTACGTGGAGACCTAATTGGAGATTACCTGAAGATAGCCTAGCACATTCTGTTTTGATTCGTTTTACACAAGGGTGTTCTCGGAATGTAAAAAGTCCGCCCGCCTCCCTATAAAAGGAGACGGACCGGCACTTGTAAAGGGGATCGACTTTTGAGAAACTGACTGTTAAGAAAAGAGCTTTTGGCTGTCCTTTGTTCTGCGTTTTGGTTTTAGTTCTTGAGCTTTTGTTTTCCCTTCATTGTTCGTGAGCGAAAGCTGTGGCTTTCCCCACAACACGCCGCCACCTCATCCTGCAGCCCCCGTCGCGCCGCCGCCCGAGCTGGTGATGAAGGAGGCGGCGTGGTCTCCTTTCCTTCCCGCCGGTGGGCTGGGGCGGGTGTGGCCATCCGAGCTTGACGTCGCGGCGCGCCGACGCGGGCCATCCCCGTGGTGGCGGGTGGTGCGGCCGCCGGATCCGGGGTCCGCACGGAGGGGACACTCTGTTTTGGCGGTGGTTGGAGGCCGGACGCGGGCGGCGACGACGGCGGTTCGGATGGTGAGGCGGCAATGCGGCCGGCGCGGGGAGGTCTGCGGCCTACGACCTGCGATGTCACCCCATGGTGGTGCACCACCGCAGTGGCCCCCGTGATGGGGCTCAGCGGCCGGCGGGCAGCTCCCGCAGTGAAGGCAACCGACGACTTACAGCGTGTGGCGGTTTGCGACGCGGCTCCTGTGGTGGTGCGGCAATGAGGTTGCTGGCGCTGGGTCTGGTTGCCTCCGGTGCCTGGCGGGCTAGTTCCATGAGTGGAGAAGGCAGTGGTCGGGCTCCTCAGATCTACGTGGGGGTGGCGGTGGCTTGCTGATGGGCGTCGGTCTTCGGAATCTACCTTACTCGGACTAAGTTCCGGGGAAGAGTCTGATCTACTGTGGCCGCTCCCCGATGCGAGTTTGGCGGTGACTTGTGGCGGTTGGCGACCTCGGCTGACCTCGTGCTCGCGTGTGCAGACCTATCTCGTGGCCTAAGTGCAGCGGAGGTTCACTAGTGTGCGGTGTGGTGTCGGTGGTGTTTGGCGGCTGCTGCGGGTTGCTTTCATCCTTCGGCGTCCCCTGTGAAGATGTGTGCCCTACCTGTCGGCGTCGGTCAGGCGGCAAGCTGGGTAAGGTGTCGCGACTCTCGTGTCATTGGTCGTCGGTCTGGTTGAGGGGAGCCTAAGTGCTCATCCCTCACACTTCTGATGGTCGCGGACGGTGTTGCGGTTCAACTTATCCTTCGTCGTCGGCTGGCATTGGACGAAGCTTCGGCGAAAGCCTTACTCAGCAATGGTGTAGGTGTCAATAACGACGGCGTCTTTGGGTGTCGTGGTCCTCCTTGGAGGTGTTTGTTGGGATGCTTCCTGCTTGGTCTTTGTCTTCCAGGTGAAATCCTTTCTCCGGTTCTTCGGGGGAGCGACGGAGGTGGCATCGACGTTTGGGGTGTCGCTTTGGAACTCATGTCGACCTGCTTCTCTTGTGGATGGTGGTTTGACGGGTGTTTGAAGGTTTGGGGGCTTGGTTGGAAAAGAGCTTAGTCTTACTTCTTCTTTGTAGTATTGTTTTTCTTTTCTCGTTTCTTTACTTTCCTAGGCGCGAGGAGAATCTAAGAACTTCGTGTAATTTTTGGCTATGTATATCCACTTGTGAGTATAGAGGTCGGATTTTAATCCTTAATTAAAAAGTATATTGGATCTAGCTATCTGGACGCAACAGTTTTCCTTCCCTTTCAACCTAGGAACTCGTACTAGGTTCTGCATCAGGAAAGCCCTGCCCATTCTCTCTGCATCCACGGTGGCTATCCGTGGAGGGTTTCAGTCTTTGAGATACACCATGCTTACTTTGATACTCCCTCCATTTGAAATTACTTGTCGTTTTGGCTTTTATAGATGCATTCTTTTAGACATAATCACATAAGTATATATTTAGGTGTATAATAAAAAATATATCTAGAAAACCAAAATGATACCAAAACGATGAGTAATTTGGAGCAGAGGGAGTACTTCACACTAACGGGAGTGTGCTGCCATGCAAAAAAAAGTGATTTTATATCCAAAAATTCAAAAAACACTGAAAAATACTTCAGTGCTTTGTGAGGCTAATATTGAGCATGTGAACTTCGCTAACTTGCTCTTATAATCGCTAGACATCGCTCGCTAGCACAAAACTCGTGTGGAGTGTCGGAAAGTTTGTATTAACCTCTTCACCGAGGAGCGGGAACCGCTATCGGGCACTCGTTCACCCCACTCGAACGGTGGGACCCACCTTATCTTCTTTACCTCCTTCCCCGACGCCTTCGCCTTCCTTTCTTCTTCTTTCCTTCTTCTACATCTGTCGCACCACACCGTCGCCGGCCTCCACCACCGCCCGCGGCCGGCGCGCACCTCGCCGCCTCGCCGCTACGCTTGCATCCCGCCCCCACCGCGCCTCCCCACGCTTCCTAACCCCTCCCATCGCCGACCCCCGCCGCCGAGCACCGCCCACCGGGGGTCCTCCCCCACACGGCCGGCGGCGCCATCGTCGCCGTCCTCGCCGCCCCGCGAGCGACAACCTCCGCCGGGCCTACCGCCGCCCCCGGGCATCTATCTAAGGTCGCCGGCCATAGAGCCCCTCCCCCAACAACCCCAAATCCCTAACCCTAACCCCAACCCGAAAACCATAAGCTCTGCCGCCTCCACCACCACCCGCGCAGTCGGTCAGACCTGCATTAAGGTTCTTGCCGGGGTAGGCCACTTGCATGGCTGCCAGCTGTTGTTCCTACATGACGTGGAGATTCATTCCTCCACACGAGTCGGTGGCGATGCTCGCGCCGTGCGTCTGGGCCCACACACTAGTCGGAGCCAGACTTCTCGTGCGAGGTGGAGACTTGTCGTGCGAGGTGGAGACTTCTCGTGCGAGGCGGAGAAGGGTTCCTCTAGTGGGAAATTGGTCGGAGATGTAGCCAACTAGCTAAAGACTGGACGTCTTGCCAGTGAGGGTCTTGACCAGGGTCCTTTCTTATCCTTGTCCTGAATCTTTGCCTTGACATTGTCAATCTTGGCCTTCACATTGTCAATGGTGTTGGAATGTCTTGCTGTCTTAAGGGAGATAATCTTGCCGTCAAAGGGGGCCCTAATCTGGGCCCTCGTCAGTAGCCCCTGAGCCTGAGTGGGAGTCAAGGAGTCGCGCTCAGGCTCAGCCGGTCGATCTTGGTGTTGGTGGTGTTCTTCAAGTTCTCGGTGGGTGCGCATGAGCATATCCACCGGATGTAGCCCCCGAGCTCGTGAGTGAGTTGGAGACTCGCTCGCGAGCTTTTGTTTGTAGTTTGTAGCCATTGTAGCTTGGGGATGTTTCGTCGGGGCAGTTATGGCTGTCGTGGTGACGTGGGCGCAGTTATGGGCGTGGGCATCTCGACTGACGTGACAGACGTGACCACTCCATCATGACTGCGCGCAGACTCTGCAAGTCCACATCCTGCGGGAACTGAGGCGTCGCGCGAGTGGGCGATTGTTTCGCCGGGGCATGCGCGTGTGTGGGTGAAAGTCTCACTGACACGACGGGCCCGACGCCGAAGGTGAGAAGTCAGGCCTGCCCCCTTTAAAACCGCGCGTCGAGCGCTAGTTCAGGACTTTGCCTTCCCATCTGCTTCTTCTTTCTCTCGCACTCACCCTTTGCGCTCTGAGTTCTTTCACATCCATAGCACCGCCGCTGCTTGTGCTTCCAGCCCGTCCAAGACCTCGCCACTGTGATGTCAAACTGGACGCGCTCCAACGTCTCCCACGAGCAGCTCTTCCGTCTTGTCGAGGCGGGCCAGCTTCCTCCCCTCACCGACACCTCCGAGTGGATTGTCCCTACCGATGAGTCAGTGTTGCGCCCTCCCACGGGGTATGTGGTGTCATTCGTGGTCTTCCACGAGCGCGGCTTCTCCGTCCCCGCCGGTCGGTTCATCCGCGGGGTGTTGTTCGCGTACGGGCTGCAACTCCAGCACCTAAACCTGAACATCATCCAGCAGATGGCCGCCTTCGAAGTGATGTGAGAGGGGTACCTCGGCATCAGCGCCCACTGGCACCTGTTCTAGTACTTCTTCAGGTTCACCTGCCTGAGGGATGGCTCCAGCGCGATGACGATCGGCTGCGCCAATCTCCGGACAAAGCAAGGCCGCGGCGACGACTACATCCCGGTGACACTGACCAGCTCAAACAGTGGCTGGCACAAGGGGTGGTTCTACTTGCGGAATGACCCCGAGTTCGCGCTCCCGTCGTTCACCGGGTGCTCCATCGCGAAGTCGCAGAGGAACTGGGCGGATGGCCCCGCCAAGAAGGAGCAGGAGAAGATGCTCAAGCTTCACTGGGTCATGCTGGGGCATCTCCAAAACACCGGAGTCACCCTGGCAGAAGTGATCGGGTAGTACCACGCCCGAGGTGTTGTGCCGCTCCGTAGGCGGCCGCTTCGCCTCTGCGACATGACGGCTGACAGGGCCCCCTGGGTGGGAACCGTGACCGCACTGTCGCCCCCGTCGCCGCTCGAGGTTCAGCACAGCGTGGCGCAGGTGATTGGGAGGTCGACCTACTCGTGGCCGCCGTCGCGGCTGCTCCTGATGCTCCCCAACGCGGGGACAGAAAAATTTGTAAGTTGTTCATCTTCTCGACATGTTTCATTCACCTTTTGTCATGGTGTTGATCTTCTCGGAGTTTGTCTTCCCCAACCAACCTTCGCGTTTTCTTGTCGTCACAGTTTAAGTGTGCCCACCTTGTCCTGGCCAAGGCGCCTCTACCGGAGGAAGCGATCTTTAACCAGAAACAGGCTGCGACGGAGAAGAGGCGTGGCGCGCGCAAGGAACAGCACAAGAAGCGCCAGATTGCCAAGTGTGATCGTAATGACAACCGCATTAAGAGGCGGAAGGCGGGGGAGTTGGGCGTATGAAGACCCGTCGCCCGAGCCGTCGTGGAGCGGCGATGTCGCCAGTCCGGCGGTCGACTGGAGCAATGTGTCAGGGTCATCCTCGTCGTCGCTCCGTCGTGACACTGAAGTGTCGTCGTTGCGCCAGCCGCCGGCAGCACAAGACCGTGGGCTCGAGCACGCGACAGGCGGCTCGCCCCGCTCGAGAGGACCAGCGGATGGTCCGCTCCCGTGCGGTGCCCAGCGAGACGGGTGCTTCCGAGCCGCAGAGATCTGCACCCGTCAAGTCGATCCCCCGAGAAGGTCGGAGGAGCGGCCGATGTCCGCCCGCCCGCTCTATGACGGCTCTGACTGCCCAGACTGTGACTCCCTGCAGAGGCGCCGGTCGAGGGGGAGGTCGTCGGACTCGGCGTCGACGCCGAGCGCGCCACCGGTGTCGGAGCCAAGCGCTGCCCCGTGACGATGTAGACGCTGCTTATCCGCGGCAGCGGAGCCCAGACGTTCATGTGTCCCTCGTCGCCGGCGGGAGCCACGGTCCAACCCCGGCCGTTGCGGAGGCCGGGGGAACGACCCCCCGAGTGAGCAGGGGAGAGTGTTGCCATTGTTGAGGCGGCGGGTCGAAGCAGAGCAGCCCCCGAGACAGCGGACCCGAAGCGCGCAACCCCCGAACCAGTGGGCTCGAAGCGCGCAGCCCCCGAGCAGGGCTCGTCGGATCGCCCGGTGAAGAAAGCCCGGGTGCGGTCCAAGATGTAAGTCTCCGACTTCAGATCTTCTTTGTCGTGATTCCTCTGACTTGTTTGCTGACGTCGCCTTCTGTCTTCTCGTAGTCATGCCGACACTGGTTTGCTCAACCTGGCGCCTCTGAAGCGCCTGTTGACGGTTAATAATTATATCAAAGTTCGTTTATGACTTGCAAGTGGACAAGTCTCCCGTCATAGTCAAGGGACCCTTCTTCCCTCGAGTGGTGAACCCAAGGTATCGAATCCGTGGAACAAATGTGTGACGCAAAACTTCTTAGTCTAAACATTAAACTCCAAAACCGACATGCACACGTGAACTTGTTATACCACGGGGGTTAGTACCAATGGATAAGGTATAAAACTCATGCCAACACCGAAGGTAAACTCATGGCTAGGTTGACGGATTTTCACCGTCAATAGCGCCTAGCGTTGAGCGCGCGGGTGGTATCTTCTGAGCCTCACCCCCAGCGCCCAAGCACTGAGCCGCCGCCATTGCGGGCTGAGGAGGAGCCGGCGGTTGTCACTGCGGCTGAGGAATCGATCGCGCCTTCCCCACCAGTCCCTGTCGTTGCCGTTGAGGAGGGACAAAGGCGGTCGCCCCTCAAGCGACCCTGGAGCCGTCAGTCGAGGCGGGCCCGAGCGATGGAGATGTGGTGATGGTCTTGGACGAAGATCCAGCGCATCCCCTGTCGTCGGGAAGTCACGATGTCGTGATGACCCCAGCATCGGAGCCCACACCAGCGGCGGCGGTGGCGGACCCTTCGCCGGCCGTTGAGGTGTCAGAGCCTTCCCCGTTCGTGGAGATACTGGAGCCCTCCCCGGCCGCGGGAGCGGTGGGTACTTCCTCGGCCATCGACGCAGTCACCGTCGAGGAGGTGATGGAACTGGCGACGTGCCGGTACATTGACTTCCCCGGTGTCGAGGTTATCGACCTTGAAGCGCCTCAACTCCTGGAGAAGGTGCTGGAGGTGGTGACGGAGCGAATGTTCACCGAGCCGTCGATCATGGACATGATCGCATCGGTCTCGAAGGCGCTGCAAGAGTACGAGCGCGCCAGTGGCTTCGCCCCCACCGCTGCAGTGGAGGCGACGGATGCAACTCTCAAGGCGCCTGCATCCAATATGGAGCCGACCGCAGATGCATCCGCGCCGCCGCCGGCCAGTGAGAGTCGGGAAGCGTCGCTCCCCCAGTCAGTGGAAGCTGCTGAAGCTCCAGCCACCATTGCAGAGACCAGCGCGGCAGAGGCCGTTGTCGGAGAGGCGGGATCATCACCGCCCCGCCCAGTCGCTGCTGGTGCCGATGAAGTTCGCGCTCTTGACGAGCCTGCCACCGCCGTCGAAGAGCGAGCCGCACCCGAGGGTTCGGCAAGGGCCGCCTCCCCGGAGATCCAAGAGGTCGAGGAGACGGGGGCGTCCTTGTCTCAGGCCGCAGGAAGCGGTGAAGCCTGGGCCCTCGAGCTTGCCTGTACCCCATGGGCGGCCATTTTCGGGTCCGGCAACGACTCCGAGGAGGTTGCAGCGCGCAACACCTTGGAGCGTGGGCTGAACTGGGAACACCGCGCCTTTGATGTGCTCATCCTCCCCACGACCTCGGTAAGTTTTCTCATTCAAAGGTTAAGTTCTCGATTCGGTGGTCTTCTCAGGACGCGCGCCCTTACCTTTATTTTGTTGGTGGCAGACCCTCGAGTCTTCAGGTCGGAGATGTGCCCGCGAGGTGCGAGAGCTTCGTGCAGAGAGGACTCATCTGGAGATGCAACTTGTCGTGACCCGGGTGGCGGCAGAAGGTGCCGTGGCGAGCGAGGCGTCCGCGCGGACGTCTCTCGAGGCCGCCCGCCAGTTAGCGGAGGACCGAGCCACCACCGCCGAGACTGCTGCTGCAACGACTGTCACCAAGCGGGACTCGCTGGCGTCGAGGCATGCGCTCACCGAGGCCGGGATTGAGAAGCTCCGAGTAGCTGCAGCATCGGCGAAGGAGGCTGCCGAGGGGGCCAAGACCGCTGTGATCACGACCGAGATGCCGCCCAGACCGCCGCTCGTGATAAGGCGGCCCTTGAGGCAATGGTGTCGGAGCTGGAGCGTGACCTGGGCACGGCCACATCAGACTTGGCGACGACGAACCGCCAATTCTCCCAGGTCACCAACCAACTCCAAGTGGCCACCGAGGAGGCAGCGCGGCTTCGTGACGCCAACGCCATAATGTCGCAGATCTTGATGGTAAGTTGGGCGGTCTCATCCTCTCCTTGTCTGGCTTTCCGCTCGCTCCTTGTCGGGCCCTAATTCATCGGCCATGGTTGCAGGGGCGCGTGTGATCCGCGTCCTGTTGGTGGTGAAGCTGGCGGTGGTCAAGCAGGAGCGAACGCCGCTATCCTCAAGGTCATCGAAAAAGAGGGTGCCATCAGGCGTTCGTCGGAGCAGCTCCAAAGTGAGTATTGAACCTTGGTCCCATCTTCCTCTTCTTCTCGGGACCTCCATGTTCTCGTTCTTGCTTGTCTTTCTATTAACGGTGTATTTTGGTGCACCAAGCATGTTCATTACACTTTGGTTTGGATTTGATTATGGAACTAACCCGCCACTAGGCACACTAATCATATAACAAGTTCATTTATGTGCATGCATTTGGAAGTGTTGTGTTTATGTAGGAAAACATGGACATAAAGGACGGATTCACAACAAGTTCAAAGGAGCATTTACGGAGTCTTGTTCGTGTTCATGAGCTTGATGAAATCACTTCCAATGGTGGCAAGGACCGAAGTGTTACAAAGGAACACCCCTGGGGATTGAAGCGTAAAAGACCGAACTTCATGCGAAGAGAACCTCCATCTTGGACACGAGGATGACATCGTCAAAATCATGCAAGTGGAGGGGGCAAAGTGCATAATCACCTGAGGACCCACGGGAACGAAGGGGCGACCGAACCGGGCCAAGATGGGCCTGGGCCGGTCGGCCCGAGCCGGCCGGCCCGGCCCACCCCGGTGGTCGGTTCGGCCCCCCTTTCCTTGCACCCGAAGGATCTTTAACCCTAAAAGCCTGGAGGCGCCGCCATCACGAGGGGGAGAGCCATTCGCACCAGGAGGCCATCCACAAGCTAGAGAGAGAGGAGGAGGATCTCCGGAGGGAGATCAACCACCTCGAAGGAAGCACCCTCTCGTGGAGAAGAAGGAAGACACCGTCGGAAGGGAAACCATGATCAACGGTGCTATGTCCAGCACTTTGATGGGGTAATCTTCTTATTCGTCCATGGGTTGTAATCGATCTTAAGATGTAATCATACTTTGTCGGATTATCTATCTATTATCTTGTGTTGAATATACTTTAATGCTTAAGGTTAGCTACCTTGCCGTAAAGAGAGTAGGGCCCCGATGCTTCCTTGGATCCATTCAATACGCCGTGTCCATCATAGGTCTAGTCATGAATACCTTCGTGTAGTGACAGTACGAGAGGAGGGAAAGGGCGAAACCATGGTCACAACCCCCAATAGATTAGATTAGTTTAATTTCTTTATTTGATTGAATGATCATAGACCCATAGGCGAGTGTCTCCTACCTTGATCGCTTATCGTTCTCTCTAGTGTAGCTCAGTAGTTTTCTGGTATAATAATAGTTAGGGTTTTAGTAGCTAGTGCGTAGAAGTAGATTGAACGCTTGTAATCCCCTTGCTCCGCGGATTGACAAGAACCTTGGGAATCCCGTGGTGAAAAAGGTGTGGGTCCGTACGCTTGAGGATCGTAGAGAGATACATCTTTTATCCGTCAACAAGCCCCTTTTTCTGGCGCCGTTGCCGGGGAGCAAGCTAGTTTACATCGTTTGATTTGCATTTAACTTAGTTTTATATTTAGTTTATCTTTTATTTGTTTTATCTAACACCTATTATCTAGAAAAACGCTTTGTTTTGTTATTGTTTTTGTTTTTATCAGTCTAGATGGCGTTCGTTAATCAACCCGTGGAAGAACCGGAGAAATCACTAAGGGATTACGCTAGCCCTCGATGTGAAGACATAAAAGTACAAGAGTCAGATTCGAAGCTCGAAGCGACCGAGTATGAGATTAAATCCAAGATCGTCGAGATGGTGGCGGCAAACCTGTTTGAAGGGATGGTTACGGAGAACCCATATAGACACATAAGGAATTTCACGACGATATGCAACACGGTGCGCCAAGAAGGAGTCCCCGATGAATGGTTCAAATGGAATCTCTTTCCCTACTCACTTGCCGGCAATGCAAAGACATGGTACTCGTTTGCGTCCTTTGAAGTTGAAGGCAATTGGAACAAGTTGACAAAGAAGTTTTGCAAGAAGTTCTTTCCAATTAGCAAGGTTCAACATCTAAGGAGGCAAGTTGTAAAACCCCGGATTTTCATAGAAAACCCGAATCCTCGTACCATCGCGATAGTCCCTGGATCAGTGGCTATCGCGTACAGAACGTCTCACAGAATGATACACCAAGTCATACATCGCATCACATAAAGGTAATAGTACATTAATTTATTACATGTCCATAATGGAGTACAACATTACAAGCCTCTTGGCTGAATCAGAGTGAAAATTCTACGCAACGGTAGCTATCTTCTCAGAAGGGTCTCCATCTTTATTCTTCCCGCCACGAGCAACTCGAGCGAAGCGACGTATCCCTCAGTCGTACCATCCGTCGGCGTTGCGGTCGAAGTCGGACTCGTACCCCCGCACACCCAAAGTCTATCCCCAAGGAGCGGGATAGGTCCACGTCACCAACCGTATGCGGCTTTAAGTGGCCTAATATCTAAAGGGAACGAGAGAGTAGATGAGGAATCGTTTGTGTTTTCCTAAGCGACGACGGCGGGGTACAAACAAGGTATCTCCATCAATATCCCAAAACCCAAGTCTCTCAACACATCCGGATCCAACCGGTCACCCGAGAAGACCCGTCCCAACTCCTACTCTGTCTAGGGGCGATGCGAGAACTTCCTCTCTTCGCACCTCAATGATTACAACCGGATCAACGAGGTAGATGGAGCCTCTCTCCTCTAGCCGGCTATAACCACGGCTCACCACACACTCTCATCTATAAGGGGGAGGTAGAAATCCCAAAACATGAGGAACGAACATGTCTTCTAGGCAGTGTCCATAACCGAGGACGCGGCTATAGCTATAGATCGAACAACTGCGCGGAGCGTGTACACCCGTACCCATCCGGAATGGTACCCGCCGGTGTACGGCCGACCGAGCCCATCCTACCGGCGAACTCTCGGTAGTTACGAACCCATCCCGCATCCGGCCCTCAAAGTTGTCCCCCCCTCGGGAAGGGACTACACCGGAACCGTGAAATGCTCCCGTGTGGCCACACGGGAGTCGCTCCGAGAGGGTGGTCTCACCTCCACCGCTCCCCCACCGATACCCCGCTATCCATCCTAGCGAGGTATGGTTTCGCACTTGCCGAGCTCAACACGGCCCTATCCCCACTCTCGGCGGGGTGGTGTGTACGATGTCCTATAAACAAGTTGATCCACTCGATTTCGGACGGGGCGAGCTCATGTCCTCCAATCGCACGAAAACCCCAACACCTAGGCTCCGAAAACCGTAACAGGAGAGATGCACTGAGGAGTGCACCCCTATCCCCGATCCCAGATCGGTTGTTGCAAGCTCACCCCCGCCAAAGTTCCCAAAACGCCTTCTCCTGCCGGTTTTTTAACCCCACACACGCCAAGAACCACTACTCCCATCCCAACACATGCATCGCGAAGCTCGGCGCACATACACGCCCACATAAACATAGTAGTAGTAGGACAATCAAGGACGGGGGTAAATAAAGAGGCGTGCAAGGTTCATCAACATGCATACATAAAGTAAAGCGCTAGCAATACTACTCGACAATGCCTAATGGGTAATTCGGGAATCGGTCGGCGCGTGAACCCGGGGTCGGGTAGTCCTCCGCGGCGAAGTCGTCGGCGTAGTCGTACTCCCGACTCGGCTCTCGGCTCCTCCTGCTCCTAGTAGTGCGGAAAAGAAAATAAACGGCGGTCCTATTGCAACTTAAATCCAAATAAGAGCAATTAAGATCCAAAAAGGGGAACAAACACTACCCCAACCCGTAGTTTAGGATTTTAGAAATTTTTACGGAAAAGGTCTCGCAATTTTCGGAGATAAAATGGATTTTCTAGGATTTTTGGAAGAGAAAAGGATTTTCCGGAATTTTTAATCAAAAGAAAACCGCCCCCAACCGGCCGGCCGCACGGGATCCCCGGATCCCGAGCTGCGGCCGGGTCCCCCGTGGCCCGCGGTGGGGCTTGGCTCCCCACCGGCCGGCCGCGGCCGATCCGGCGGGCCGCCGTGCGGCCGGCCGTGGTGTGGCCCTTCGCGTGGCCCGCGTCCGTGTGGCGGGCCGCATCGGATCCGGGGATCCTTCCTACGGCCACTCGCGCATGTGGGCGCTCGTGCGCACGGCTCTAGGACGTTTCTTCCCCCCCGCGTGCGAGATGCTCGACGAAATGCCCCCGACGGCGGCGGCGCGACGGCGGCTTGCCGGCGGCGAGGTGCGCCGGCCGGGCCCACTTGTGACCGCCGCGAGGGTGAAGTGTAGCGGGAATTGGTCTATCCCATACCCGTGCGTCGCCTTGGCCACGGATGGGTACCGGCGCGACGGGGGCTAGGAGCGGCGGCGACGGTGTGGGTGGCGGCGCGGCGAGGGTCGCGGCGACGGCTCCCACCAAAGTCCGGTGCACGGCTTGTGGTCGAGACGGGTCCTACGGGTGCGTATTTGCTTAAAGCTGGGGCCTTCCCCCCCCGAGTTGCCGGAACGGCACTTGCTCCCCGCGGCGAGCTCGGGCCGGCGGCGGCGCACGGCGCGGGCACGGCTCCCGGCTCGGGGGGGCCTTGCGTGCGCGCGCGCGGTGGACGCCGCGTCGAGGCGGTTGTAGTGCGGGCTCGTGTGGGTGGTTCGCGTGCGTGCGCGGGTAGAACGGAACCGAGCGGGCCGGCGACGCGGCGCTGCGGAGCTCGACGGCGGCGCGACGCGCGTCGGCCGCGCGAGGACGGTGCGGTACGGAAAGAAAAGGGACGGCGGCGAGAGCGCGCGCTTGCGGCGACGGCGGCGGTGGCACTGCGGAGACACGCTTCCCGGCCGGCACGATGGCCGGCATCACCGGCGGCGGCGGCGCGGCGGCGAGGTCGGCACGGCGTGCGCAAGGGGGCCGCGGCTCGAAGGCCGGGTCAACCACGGAGGGCGAGGGGGGTTTGCCTCACCTTGGTGGCCACGGGCCGACGTGCGCACCGGCGGTGAAGATTGGCGGCGCGAGAGATGAGGACGGAGGCGGCGGCGGTAGAGGTGGCGGCGCGAGGGCGAGAGGAAGCGAGGGCGTCGCGGTCCTTGGCTTCGCGGCGTCCTCGGGCTTCCTCGAGTGGGCCTCGGCTCCGCGCGGTCGACGGCGAGCCGGCGGCGAGCTCGGGGCTCCTCCTCTCCTCCTCCTCCTCCTTCTCCTCCCGGCGGGCGGAGGCGGTGTGGAGCGGGTGTTCTTCCCCGCGGCGGCTAGGGTTGCGGCTACGCCGTGGTGCGGCGGCGGCCATCTTATAGTGCATGGCGGGATGCGGGACGCGTGGACGGCGCGGATCACTCCGGTGGGCGTGGACGGGGCGGCGAGCGGGGCGGCGCTGAGCTCGGGCGACGTCGCAAAGTGCAAAAGGGGAAAAGAAAAAGGAAGGGTGACGGGAGGAAGACGGCTGACGCCGGGGGCGACGTCATGCGGGTCCCCCCTGTCGGTGTCCGGGGCGGTGGTGGTAGGTGGGAGACGGGCTCGGGTTAACCGGGCCGCGGCGGGCTGGAACGGAAAGAAATGGGGGGTGCGCGCGGCGTGCGGGAAGAAGAGACGGAGGTGGCCCAACGGACTTCGAAAGCTTGGGCTTGCGGCCCACGTGCAATCCCCCTTTCCCTTTTCCATTTTCTTCCAAACCCCTTTTTAAATTAGATTCAAATTTGAATTCCCACTCAAATAAATTCCAAATAAAACCAATAGAACTCCAAGTTTCTCACACTAACATTCTTATATCTCCTAGGAATTTTCATTTAGCTCAAAATAAATCTAGGAATTAAGGGAGAGAAGAAGAAGACAACCTTATTCGATTTACGAGCACTCCAATTCAATCCAAGTTTGTTTTTGAAATCCGACATTTGAATGCAAGTCAAAACTAGGGATGTTACGAACTCCCCCCTCACAAGAATCTCGTCCCCGAGATTAAGAAGTTACCTCCGCTTCGAAGAGATGAGGGTATTTCTCCCTCATTGCGACTCCTTCTCCCACGTGGCTTCGCGCTCGGAGTGATTACTCCGCAGCACCTTGCGAAGCGCGTGGTGGTGTTCCGGTCGACTTCTCCGCCCGGTCCGAGATCCGAACCGGGTACTCCAAGTACTCCGGGGTTTCTCGGACGTCGAGCGCCCGAGCGAGCACTCTCTTCTCGACGACCACACACTTCCGAAGTTGGGAAACATGGAACACCGGGTGAACTCCCGCAAGCTCCGGAGGTAGCTCGAGTTTGTAAGCTACCCTCCCGACCTTGCTCACAACAGGGTAGGGGCCAACGTACCTAGGGGACAGTTTTCCCCGTATGTGGAACCTCTTCGTACCTCGGAGGGGTGACACCTTCAAGTAGACGTGATCCCCCACTTCAAACGAGACGTCCTTCCGTTTGGCGTCGGCATAGCTCTTCTGTCTGCTCTGAGCTATCTTAAGATTCTCTCGTACCTTGGCGACATTTTCCTCGGCCTCAACAATAGTGGCGGGACCGAAAAAGGTTCGCTCCCCCACCTCGGACCACATCAACGGTGTCCGACACTTTCTGCCATACAGGGCCTCGAACGGAGCCATCTTCAAGGCGGCACCGGTAGCCGTTGTTGTATGAGAACTCGGCATATGACAGGGCTCTTTTCCCGATCCGACCCATAGGTCAACACACAAGCCCTCGGCAAGTCTTCTAGTACACGATTCACCCTCTCCGTCCGACCGTCCGTCCGTGGGTGGAACGCCGTGCCGTAGTTCGGCTCGGGTGCCCATAGAAGCGTGTAAGCTCTTCCGAAGCGAGCGGTGAAGCCGGGGCCCTCTGTCTGACACAATGCTCCTCGGAGCTCCGTGAAGCTTCAGGATGTTGTCCACATACAGTTCTGCAAGTCGGCTCACGCTGTAGTTCGTCTTCACTGGCAAGAAATGTGCGACCTTGGTTAATCGATCAACTATCACCCAAATGGAGTCGTTTCCTTTCTGTGTGCGTGGCAACCCCACAATGAAGTCCATGCGATATCATCCCACTTCCACGTGGGTATCTCGAGCGGTTGTAGCGGCCGGCGGGCCTACGGTGCTCGGCCTTCACTCGGCCGACACGTGTCGCATCGAGCGACGTACTCAGCAATGTCTTCTCTCATCTTTTCCCACCAAAACCGTACCTTTAGGTCTTTGTACATCTTGGTACAACCAGGGTGGATCGAGTACCAAGAATCGTGGGCCTCTTTAAGGATCGAGTCCCGAACCTCCTTGTCTCGAGGCACGCGGATGCGGTCCTTCGGCCACGGTGTACTACTCGCTCGTCGAGGCGATAGTCGGCCGCTTTGCCATTCTCCATCGGGCGCTTCACCTCTTGGATCTCGGGCACTCCTTCGAGCTTGGCGGATTTGGTCCTCAAGTGTGTATTTTACCCGCAAGCGGTTCAACCGCCCCTCCTCCACAATCTCTAAGCTCGGCTTTTCCGGCTCCTCATGCAAGGCCGGGCTGTTCCTCTCGCACCATCAGGTTGTTGCGGTAGTGCTTGCGGCTCGGAGCGTCGGCCACGACGTTTGCCTTACCGGGGTGGTAGTGAATGCTCGGGTCGTAGTCCTTGATCGGCTCTAGCCATCTCCTTTGCCTCGGGTTCAACTCGGACCGGGTGAAGATATACTTCGACTCTTGTGATCCGTGTAGATGTCGCACTTGTTTCCCATCAGATAGTGCCTCCATATCTTCAACGCATGAATGACAGCGGCTAGCTCGAGGTCGTGCGTCGGATAGTTCTCCTCATGCTTCCTTAACTGTCGTGAAGCGTATGCCACTACCTTGCCTCCTTGCATCAACACGCAGCCAAGTCCTTGCCTTGACGCGTCACAGAACACCACGAAATCCTTGCTCGCGTCGGGCAGGGTCAGGACCGGGGTAGTGGTGAGACGGGTTTTGAGCTCTTGGAAACTGGCCTCACACTTGTCCGACCACACATACGGCGTGTTGCTCTTCAACAGCTCTGTCATGGGCTTGGCGATCTTGGAGAAGTTCTCGATAAACCGGCGGTAGTACCCGGCCAAACCGAGAAAACTGCGGATCTCTGTCACGGACTTCGGTGACTGCCACTTCGATATTGCCTCAATCTTGCTCGGATCTACGACAACTCCTTTAGCCGACAACACATGACCCGTAAACGCGACTTCCTCCATCCAGAACTCACACTTGCTCGAACTTGACGTACAACCGATGTCGCTCGAGCTTCTCCCAGCACGATCCTCAAGTGCTCCTCGTGCTCCTCTGCTGTCTGGGAGTAGACCAGTATATCGTCAATGAAGACGACGACACACTTGTCTAACTCATCCATGAAGACCTTGTTCATCATGTTCATGAAGTATACTTAGGGGCATTGGTGAGGCCAAACGACACGACTGTGTACTCATACCGCCCATATCCGGTCACGAATGCTGTCTTGTGGATGTCCTCCGGACGGATCTTCATCCGGTGATAACCCGACCGGAGATCGATCTTGTCGAAGTACTTGGCTTGCCTCGACTGGTCCATCAAATCGTCAATCTGGGCGGCGGATACTTGTTCTTGATGGTCACCGCGTTCAAGGCGCGGTAGTCGACGCACGTACGTTGCGTCCCATCCTTCTTTGGTACGAATAGTGCTTGGGTGAACCCCGGGGTGAGGCACTCGGCCGAATGAACCCTTTCTCGAGTAGCGAGTCCGGTTCGCCCGCCTTCGGCGGTTTCGGCTCAACCTCCGCCATACGGTACGGACTGCGGGCTATTGGCGCCGTTCCCGCACCGGGTTAATCACGAACTCCACATCACGATCAGGAGGTAACCCGGGCAACTCCTCTGGAAACACATCCTCATACTCACATACTACGGCACGTCCGATATGGCCTTCGTGTGAAGGCTGTATACGGCCGGTATGTCTCGAGACTTCATTGGCTCGAAGGTCACCCTTGTCCCGTCGGGGGTGCGGTAGTGTCACCAGCCTTGGTGAAGTGGAGATGACACCCTTGTGGGTAGTGATCCAATCCATTCCCAGTATCACGTCGATACCATGGGAAGGCAAGCACGGTGAGATCCCCATAGAATGTGTGACCTTGGATGACCACTTCTACTCCTTTGCACAGCGAGGTGCATCGGATATCCCCGAGCGGAGAGCTCGTGATGATGGGCATCGTTCGGGTGGTTGTAGGGAGGGAAAGTTTACTCACGAACCGAGAGGTGATATAAGACCCGGTTGCACCGGTGTCAAAGAGAACAAGAGCGAGAAGTACCACAAACCAAAAACTTACCGATCACGACGTCGGGGGCATCGGCGGCCTCCTCCTCGGTGAGGTGGTTCGGCCTCCCACGGCGGCGGCGGGGGCGGTGCGGCCGAGGAGGTCGGCTCCCCGGAGCGGGTGCTCTCGCGGGAGTGGCGGCAGTCTTCTTGTCGGGGCGGTCGTAGGACTTGTGGCACGGCTTGCCACACGCAAAGCGGTGACGGTGAAGCCTCCTACGGCGGGTCGCGCGGTGCTCGGTGGAGCACGGGTGTAGCCTCCCGGTCTGCTCGGGGGTAGCCGGGGTTCCTCCCTCCGGGAACGGGCTACGTCCACTACCTCCGAAGCCACGCCCCGGGCGGTTGTGCCCGGGCGGTAGCTCCCCCCTCGGCATGTTGCTGCGTCCGCTTCTCGGCTTCGGGAAGGATCGGTCGGTCGATCCCGATCTCCCATTCTCTTCTTGCCCCTCATGCGTTCCTCGTGGCCCCTCCTCTCGTCCTCGACCGCGATGGCGCGGTTGACGAGATGGCGCGAGGACTTGTGCTCACTTGCCTTCGGCGCCACGGCGAAGGCCGTGGTGGAGGCCTCGCGGGGAACCGGAAGCGCTTCTTCGGTCGGTGTTGGTGTCGTCGGGGGCGTACCGCATCATCTTCATGAAGTGACGCTCGTACTCCTCGACCCTCATCGCACCCCCGAGTCATGGTGCGGAACTCCCGCGCCTTCCGGACCGGCGGCTCGTCGGGAAGGTGCGCTCGCGGAACGCCTCGCGAGAACTCCGGCCCGGGTGATGTGTGTCGGGTTCGGGTGGGTGGCGGTGTAGTTGTCCCACCATGCCTTGGCGGGACCCTCCGGTCGGTGAGCGGCGATAGCGACACACTCCTCGTCGGAGCAGACGGTGAGGTCGAGCTTGGTCTCGATCACCCTCAGCCAGTCGTCGGCCTCGAGTGGGTCATCCGAGTAGCTGAAGGTGGGGGCCTTCAGGCGGATGAACCTCTCGATCTTCCGCGTGAGGTCCTCGTCTGCGGAGCGACGCGGTTCCCACCGTTGCCACGGTGCTCCATGGCCTCCGCCATCCTCTGCATCAGCTGAGTCTGGAGTGCCATCACTTCCACCAAGTTAGGTGGGGGTGGTGGTGGGCGCTCCGGCTCAGGCTGGCCTTGCGCGGCCGCTCTTTGCCCAACCTCTGCCTCAGGGTTCTCGGGCGGCGGTGGCGGTGCCCCGTCACCTCGGCCCCTAGCCCCCAAGGCTCCTCCACGCGAGGGGTGGACGGCCACGGCCACGGCCGCGTCCACGCCCCGCCGGGCTTCTTCCTCGGCCAGCCGCCTCCTCGAGGCGAGCTATCAGCCGGTTGGAGCGGCGGATCGACATCCTTCTGAAAACATGAGGGAAAAGAAAGGCGTTTATGCACGTCACTCACCAACTCACACATGAGTCTTAAGCATTCAAGAAAATAGTTCTAAATATAACCTACACTCAAGCAGAAGATGCATTAAGACACAAAATAACATCATTAAGACCCAAGCACACAACAAACATGATTATTACACTTGCTCCCCTGAGGCTGACTCAGACCTTGGGGTAGCAGCAACAAGTCAACGATCTAATACATCAGTACAATCTCAAAAGGGTAGTGTCTACATGGTGTGGCATGCCTCTCTTCCCCGGAACATGCTCGCGGCTGCATGGAACATCTCATGGAAACTACTAGCATAGAACACTACTCTAGGTCATGCCTCCTGCTCAGCTCTCTACTCCGTGCGTGCCCGCTGGTACGTGACGGGGTAGCGGTCCTCGGTGGGGTAGTCCGGCGGGAAGATCCGGGACACCAAGGCGTGAGCCTCTCGAACCTCCTCGGTCTCGACGGGGGTCGGCAGACGGGCCATCGGGCACAGGTGGAGCTTGAGGCGTGACTGGTGCAGCTCGAAGGTCTCGGTGCGAATCTCACGGTGAGACTCGGGGGGTAGCTCTCCGTTGAGCTCGAAGAGCTCGTCCACGCGAAGTGAGTCGGCGTCCTCCCAAGTCCTCCTCAGTCTCTCGGCCTTGTCTCTCAGGTAGACGGCCGTGCGTGTGAGCCACGCGATGTTGGCGACGTTGTCCGCTCGGCTCTTCTCCGGCCTTCTCCACCTTGAGCCGCTCACACCCGAGCGGGTGAGCGCGCACCGTGAGCATGTCGTCCTTGCGCTCGAGCTTGTCCTTCGACTGTTCGACTCGCGGTCGGCCGCGTAGGTCCTCCTTGGCGTGCGCATCTCCTCCCCGGTGTCCACCCTCTCCCTCTCGGACCGGCGCGGGACGGCGGTCGTGCGGTCGAGGCTCAACTCGAGCTGGCGATCACGGTGGCGTAGAGCGGTGTTCTCCCTCTCCAGCTCGGCGCGGCGTGGCCGGTACCGGGAGCGCGTTGATGGTGGCGTCCCACGACCTGGCCGTAGAGGGTACGTGACTCGTCCTCCAGTCGGCGCGCGTACTTGTCGAGGTCGACCAAGTAGCTGGCGGTCTCCACCAGGGTCTCGTCGGTCTCGCGGAAGGGAGCAGCGTCGACGTCGTCCTGGATCCCCTCGTACGAAGGAACTCCGTCCACGAGCGGTGCGAGGCGCCAGTAGTCCCGGGGTAGCAGCCGAAGAGTCCCGGTCTCGAAGGAGGCGCGGTACTGTGCGAGAAGGCAGCCCAGGGCCTGGCGGCAGGCGACGTCGAGCGCGGTCGCGACGGTGAGTGCGCGCGCGCGCGGACCTCTCCCTTAAACCCGGGAGGCTCGGGTGAGGGAGCACGGCGACCGTGCGAGCACCATCCGCCCAGTCACGGCGGGGACGTACTCGGCGCGGTACGTGACGTAGGTCGGAGGGACTCCAAGCCTGAGAAGGGCCCTCTCCATCCAGTGGCAGATCGCCCCGCACGTCTCGGGGGTGATCTCCGCGACCTGGTGCTCCATCTCCTGTGAAACGCAAGAAATTTTCTGTCAGCGCAGGTGAGTAGGAAATTTTCAAAGAGGGAACGAGTTTTATAATATAGCTCAAGGGTATAACTATAAAGATAGAGCGTATAGAGTCCTATCTCTATCGACCTTTCCTAGGGATACGTGCTACGGTCAAGCATGGCTGCGGTACCACTCGTAAAACCCCGGATTTTCATAGAAAACCCGAATCCTCGTACCATCGCGATAGTCCCCGGATCGGTGGCTATCGCGTACAGAACGTCTCACAGAATGATACACCAAGTCATACATCGCATCACATAAAGGTAATAGTACATTAATTTATTACATGTCCATAATGGAGTACAACATTACAAGCCTCTTGGCTGAATCAGAGTGAAAATTCTACGCAACGGTAGCTATCTTCTCGAAGGGTCTCCATCTTTATTCTTCCCGCCACAGGCAACTCGAGCGAAGCGACGTATCCCTCGGTCGTACCATCCGTCGGCGTTGCGGTCGAAGTCGGACTCGTACCCCCGCACACCCAAAGTCTATCCCCAAGGAGCGGGATAGGTCCACGTCACCAACCGTATGCGGCTTTAAGTGGCCTAATATCTAAAGGGAACGAGAGAGTAGACGAGGAATCGGCTGTGTTTTCCTAAGCGACGACGAGCAGGTACAAACAAGGTATCTCCATCAATATCCCAAAACCCAAGTCTCTCAACACATCCGGATCCAACCGGTCACCCGGAAGACCCGTCCCAACTCCTACTCTGTCTAGGGGCGATGCGAGAACTTCCTCTCCTCGCACCTCAATGATTACAACCGGATCAAAGAGGTAGATGGAGCCTCTCTCCTCTAGCCGGCTATAACCACGGCTCACCACACACTCTCATCTATAAGGGGGAGGTAGAAATCCCAAAACATGAGGAACGAACATGTCTTTTAGGCGGTGTCCATAACCGAGGACGCGGCTATAGCTATAGATCGAACAACTGCGGAGCGTGTACACCCGTACCCATCCCGGAATGGTACCCGGCCGGTGTACGGCCGACCGAGCCCATCCTACCGGCGAACTCTCGGTAGTTACGAACCCATCCCGCATCCGGCCCTCAAAGTTGTCCCCCCCCTCGAAGGGACTACACCGGAGCCGTGAAATGCTCCCGTGTGGCCACACGGGAGTCGCTCCGAGAGGGTGGTCTCACCTCCACCGCTCCCCCACCGATACCCCGCTATCCATCCTAAGCGAGGTATGGTTCCGCACTTGCCGAGCTCAACACGGCCCTATCCCCACTCTCGGCGGGGTGGTGTGTACGATGTCCTATAAACAAGTTGATCCACTCGATTTCGGACCGGGCGAGCTCATGTCCTCCAAACGCACGAAAACCCCAACACCTAGGCTCCGAAAACCGTCACAGGAGAGATGCACTGAGGAGTGCACCCCTATCCCCGATCCCAGATCGGTTGTTGCGAGCTCACCCCCGCCAAAGTTCCCAAAACGCCTTCTCCTGCCGGTTTTTAACCCCACACACGCCAGGAACCACTACTCCCATCCCAACACATGCATCGCGAAGCTCGGCGCACATACACGCCCACATAAACATAGTAGTAGTAGGACAATCAAGGACAGGGTAAATAAAGAGGCAGTGCAAGGTTCATCAACATGCATACATAAAGTAAAGCGCTAGCAATACTACTCAGCAATGCCTAATGGGTAATTCAGAATCGGTCGGGCGTGAACCTGGGGTCGGGTAGTCCTCCGCGGCGAAGTCGTCGGCGTAGTCGTACTCCCGACTCGGCTCTCGGCTCCTCCTGCTCCTAGTAGTGCGGAAAAGAAAATAAACGGCGGTCCTATTGCAACTTAAATCCAAATAAGAGCAATTAAGATCCAAAAAGGGGAACAAACACTACCCCAACCCGTAGTTTAGGATTTTAGAAATTTTTCGGAAAAGGTCTCGCAATTTTCGGAGATAAAATGGATTTTCTAGGATTTTTGGAAGAGAAAAGGATTTTCCCGGAATTTTTAATCAAAAGAAAACTACCCCCAACCGGCCGGCCGCACGGGATCCCCGGATCCCGAGCCGCGGCCGGGGTCCCCCGTGGCCCGCGGTGGGGCTTGGCTCCCCACCGGCCGGCCCGCGGCCGATCCGGCGGCCGCCGGTGCGGCCGGCCGTGGTGTGGCCCTTCGCGTGGCCCGCGTCCCCCGTGTGGCGGGCCGCATCGGATCTCGGGGATCCTTCCTACGGCCACTCGCGCATGTGGGCGCTCGTGCGCACGGCTCTAGGACGTTTCTTCCCCCCCCGCGTGCGAGATGCTCGACGAAATGCCCCCGACGGCGGCGGCGCGGCGGCCGGCTTGCCGGCGGCGAGGTGCGCCGGGCCGGGCCCACTTGTGACCGCTGCGAGGGTGAAGTGTAGCGGGAATTGGTCTATCCCATACCCGTGCGTCGCCTTGGCCACGGATGGGTAATGACGCAGCAGGGCTAGGAGCGGCGGCGACGGTGTGGGTGGCGGCGCGGCGAGGGTCGCCGGCGACGGCTCCCACCAAAGTCCAGTGCACAGCTTGTGGTCGAGACGGGTCCTACGGGTGCGTATTTGCTTAAAGGCGGGGCCTTTCCCCCCCCCGAGTTGCCGGAACGGCACTTGCTCCCCGCGGCGAGCTCGGGCCGGCGGCGGCGCACGGCGCGGGCACGGCTCCGGCGGGGGGGGGGCCTTGCGTGCGCGCGCGCGGTGGACGCCGCGTCGAGGCGGTTGTAGTGCCGGGCTCGTGTGGGTGGTTCGCGTGCGTGCGCGGGTAGAACGGGAACCGAGCGGGCCGGCGACGCGGCGCTGCGGAGCTCGACGGCGGCGCGACGCGCGTCGGCCGCGCGAGGACGGTGCGGTACGGAAAGAAAAGGGACGGCGGCGAGAGCGCGCGCTTGCGGCGGACGGCGGCGGTGGCACTGCGGGGAGACACGCTTCCCGGCCGGCACGATGGCCGGCATCACCGCGGCGGCGGCGCGGCGGCGAGGTCGGCACGGCGTGCGCAAGGGGGGCCGCGGCTCGAAGGCCGGGTCAACCACGAGAGGGCGAGGGGGTTTGCCTCACCTTGGTGGCCACGGGCCGACGTGCGCACGGCGGTGAAGATTGGCGGCGCGAGAGATGAGGACGGAGGCGGCGCGGTAGAGGTGGCGGCGCGAGGCGAGAGGAAGCGGAGGGCGTCGCGGTCCTTGGCTTCGCGGCGTCCTCGGGCTTCCTCGAGTGGGCCTCCGGCTCCGCGCGGTCGACGGCGAGCCGGCGGCGAGCTCCGGGGCTCCTCCTCTCCTCCTCCTCCTCCTCCTTCTCCTCCGGCGGGCAGGCGGTGTGGAGCGGGTGTTCTTCCCCGCGGCGGCTAGGGTTGCGGCTACGCCGTGGTGCGGCGGCGGCCATCTTATAGTGCATGGCGAGATGCGGGACGCGTGGACGGCGCGGATCACTCCGGTGGGCGTGGACGGGCGGCGGCGAGCGGGGGCGGCGGCCGAGCTCGGGCGACGTCGCAAAGTGCAAAAGGGGAAAAGCAAAAGGAAGGGTGACGGGAGGAAGACGGCCGACGCCGGGGGCGACGTCATCCGGGTCCCCCCGTCGGTGTCCGGGGCGGTGGTGGTAGGTGGGAGACGGGCCCGGGTTAACCGGGCCGCGGCGGGCCGGAACGGGGAAGAAATGGGGGGTGCCGCGGCGTGCGGGAAGAAGAGACGGAGGTGGCCCAACGGACTTCGAAAGCTTGGGCTTGCGGCCCACGTGCAATCCCCCTTTCCCTTTTCCATTTTCTTCCAAACCCCTTTTTAAATTAGATTCAAATTTGAATTCCCACTCAAATAAATTCCAAATAAAACCAATAGAACTCCAAGTTTCTCACACTAACATTCTTATATCTCCTAGGAAATTTCATTTAGCTCAAAATAAATCTAGGAATTAAGGGAGAGAAGAAGAAGACAACCTTATTCGATTTACGAGCACTCCAATTCAATCCAAGTTTGTTTTTGAAATCCGACATTTGAATGCAAGTCAAAACTAGGGATGTTACACAAGTGATCAATTTCATGCAAGGAGAAGAGGAAGGGATAGACCAAGCCCGGGATAGGTTTAATGGGTTGATCGAACAAGGACCAAGACTCGGCTTCTCCCGGTGACGTACTCCCGCATACATTTTTCTTTTCCCTAACCCCTAGTTGCATGCAACACATCGAAATGTGTGCGGTGGGGATCTCATGGAGAAAACACTCACGAAGGCGCTCAACTTCTACAAAAAATTAGTAAAGCGGCTGCCATGCGAAGAGATTGGGAAACAAGACTTGCGGAAGAGCCGGAATATAATTCGAGGAAGAAGAAGTGTGCTGAATTTTCTAAAGAGGCATCCCCGGAAGTCACAAAAGAGGAACCAATCATGGAAAAGCTTGAACAAGAACACATCAAGTCAAGAACTACCCCGAGCATCGACTTCTCCGTACCAAATGAGACAAACAAGAGAAGCATGTCAAGCGCGAAGCCACTAAGGGAGTTCGAACCAATGGATTGGGTTCCTATCGATTACGGAGAAGTATTCGACAAGAGAAGATCGTTCCCTAATCAAAAGGGAATGGCGAGAGCATTGGAAGCGGATTTCCCACCGGAGAAGAAAGCGGAAAATTCATACGACCTTGAAACCACCGGTGAGATTTTCTAAAAACTCTTTGGAGATGACATAGTGGATCCGGAACACATAGCCGAGGTGAAGAGAATCATGGGGATCAAGCCCGAAGCATCACCATACGCTCGCCTTGCCGAAGTCTACGCGATAGGATCCGAAGAAGAAGAGAAGATGACACCATACTTGAGTTGCGAGATCAACGGAGTTCAACGCAAAGCTTTATGCGACATCGGAGCACAATTAAGTGTCTTATCTTCTAAAATTTATGATAAAGTTCAAGACCACAACCTAGACTTAGCTCCAACATCAACGAAATTAGTTATGGGCGACGGTAGAACTATCAAACCTCTAGGTATTGCTTGCAACATGAAAGTAAAAATCTCTGGAAAATGTATACCAACCGATTTCTTTGTTATTGATGCTTACCATAGTAATCATGATCACATAATACTAGGTAGGCCCTTTCTTAAGTTGGTTGATGCCGTGTTAGATGCCGGAGAAGGCAAAGTAACAATGAACCTTAATGGAACAAAGTACACATATAACTTTCTTCGTGCTTCTAAACACCTTACACCCTTTCCTCCCGAAGATGAAGAAGTAGAAGAGATATATAGCCTTTGTTTTGTTGAAACCCTTAGAGACCCGCTGCAAAGAGCGATGGAAAATCAAATTAGTAATCAACAAGATGAAGAACTAGAAGAAGCAACAAAAGGTTTGGAACCACATGATGGAAGCGTGGAGGAAGAAAAATTCGAAGATATAGGAGAAATTAAACCCGAGGAGCCACAAGCGCCCGAGGTAGACCTTAAACCTTTGCCCAAAGGATTAAAATATGAATTTTTGGGCCCAGACAAAACTTATCCAATCATCGTGAGCAACGAGTTGAGTCCCGAAGAAAATGAGGAGTTGCTGATTTTATTGAAAAAACATAGGAAGGTCATTGGATATTCGATTGATGATCTCAAAGGAATTAGCCCAGCCTTTTGCACTCATCGTATACCAATGGAAGACCAATGTAAGCCCGTAGTGGACCACCAAAGGAGGCTAACCCATGCCATGCGAGAGGTAGTAAAGAAAGAGGTTATCAAGTTACTTGATGCCGGAATCATCTACCCAGTTCCGCATAGCGAGTTGGTGAGCCCGGTACATTGTTGTGACGCCCCAGGTTTTTAATTACCGTCATTAACGCTAATGACCGGATCAGCCGGGTCAAACCAGTCAAACCCCGGTCAAACCTAGGTCAACCTGGGTCATCACCCGAAAACCTCGTCATTGAACCCTAATGAACCCCTTGACCAAGCCTACACACACCCATGGTCAACCCTTGACCAAAGACACGGTCAAACCCCGCTTGCACAGTGACGTCAGCGAATGTCGTCCGGAACTTTTGTCGCGTTCTCCAAAATTCACCTAAACACTTCAAAATCTACCTTTATGAAAGTTGTAGATCTTGTTGAGGGACACAACTTTCATGTAGATTGGCATTTCAAATTTTGGATGGAAAATTGTGAAAAACCCCTTGCAAGACAGATTTCCCTGTTTTTCCAGAACGTGTCGACATTCAAAGTTGGCACGACGTTCCTGCAAAATCCGTTGAGAAAAACACCCTATGGCCTTTTTGAAAGTTGTAGAGGGTAGTTAGATCTACAACTTTCCTATTCATTGCTTTGTGCACTTTTATTCAAATTTTTGGAGAAATTTTATTTCAAACAGAGGCACTCGGAAGTCTTTCAGCCGGCCGACGCCGCGCCGGGGCGCGACGTCGCGCGCGCGTGCGCGCGCGGGCACCCCGCCGCCGGCGCTGCCCCGCGCTCCCCCTCCGCCGTGCCTCGATCCATGTGCTGTCCGCGCCTTCCCGAGGCCACCGCTCCATCCCGAGACGCACGCACGCCGAGGCAGCCCCCGCCCGCGCCCTAGAACGCCGCGACGCCCGTGGTACGGCGCCGCCCCCGCCCGCCCGCCGCCGTACCACCGGGGCGCGCGCCCGCCCGCGCGCCGCCCGCCCGCCGTGCGCGCAGCACTACATAAAGGCGCGTGGCCGTTTTCCCCGACGCACCGAGCCCCCCCACCGCCGAGTCGCCGCCCGCCGACGCGCCGGCCATGCCACCGCGGTGAGCTCCCCGCTCCGCCGGTCACGTGAAACTCCGCCGCCTCCTACACCTTCCCCCGCTCTAGCCGTAGCTCACCAACCAGCCTAACCGAGCCAAGCGTGCCCGGCACGCCGGAAACGGCGGCCGCGGCGGCCGCTTCCTCGGCCGGCCGCGCGCGCCGCTCGCCGGAGCCGCCACCGGCCCGGTCAAGCTCCCAAACCGACCCCCCCCCTAGTCCCCTGATCATCCTTCGCCCCTTCCCCGGACCGGAGCGCCGCTGGTCTCGCCAGATTTCGGCAAGCCGCGCCGGCCGGCCAGACCGAGGACTACATTGCAAACGTGCCAATCTTTCCAGGGTCTGATTCGCAAAAGGGTAACTCCAATAGTATTGCAATTTCCCTGTTTCTTGTAAAATGCGTAGAAAATCACAGGAAATTCAGCAAAATGTGAAACCAATTTTGTTAGATCCATGGTCATTTATACTACAACTTTTCTTATTCTAGCCTGAGCTAATTCCTTTTAATTTTTGCATGAAAAATACAAATGTGAAAACCCTAGATCTGCAATATCTCAAAAACCATGGAACCTCTGTATTTAATTTTTGGATATGTTGTGTGTTAGGTCATGACTAGCTCCTGAGCCAAAAATTGAACAAAGTTATAATGTAAATCTTTTTATAAAAATGTTTTTCTATTTCAGGCAGATCTGCATAAGTAATTTTTCATGTTAAATATATTTATGTTCTTGACCCCAACTTGTGCACACTGCCTTATAATACCAAAATACACATCTTGTGAATTAATCATGAATTTTGGGTTAACAGAAATAATTATTATTGATTTATGCATGTTTTCCTAGGTAAATTAATAAAACAAGTTCAGTAGAGATTCAATGCAAACATGTTGGTTTTCTAAGCTTGTGTAGGACCAGAGAACATCCACAAGAAATTTTAGGTCATTTGGATGCTTAATTATTTTTATATGCATTTAAGTTGAATCACTAGATAACCTTTTGTTATTTTCCATAATATTTATTTTTCCTAGCATCCAACACTTACATGTGGGTCCAATGGACCAGTTTAGATGCTAGTAGGCTTAAGAAACACCCCATTAATTTTTTGGTAAATTAATTGTTTAATAAAAGGCTTAAAAGCCCTTTTTCTATTAAATGGAAATTGAATAAAGAAAAGCCTTAGTTAATTCTTTTTCCTTTTTGAAAATATTATCTAATTCAATTGAAAGATAATTACTTCTAGAGGCTGATAAGAAATTAAATCAAGGATGAAAATGTTATTTATTTCTTTACTTATGAAAGGGAAATGATTAAAAGCTTTCACATGAAATGACAAGTATAAAGAAAACTTTTATTCAAAATGTGCAATAAAGAGAAATCACATAACCACCCATGTAACTTGAGTGTGGTTGCAAATCATGTGAAAAAGGTTAAATATACCTACCCACTACTGTTGATGAAATTAAATTAAATTATTAACATATATATGTACACAGTCACCATCAAAAAGAATAATTAATAAAGAGTTGCATACTACTCCTTTATGGAAGAGTATGCTGAATGTCTTCTTATCTAGGTGAATGTGCCCAACAAATACAACCCTTGATTGTCAAAATGGTTTGTGAGTGATTAAAGTATAAACCGTCGAATAAATCTGGCATTTGCATCTTCGTGTAGATCTTTCCGCCGATAGACGTACGCTCGTGCCAGAAGGAGGAGACGAAGGTGCCGACAAAGAGCTGTCGTGCGGGAACGTAGCTCAAGACCTGGACCCTAGTCCAGAAGGGCCCAAGGCCAACCTTGCCATCGAAGGCAAGCCCCGGATCATTAACCCCGTCTTTAAAAATTATGCAATTATGTTTGCTATGACTGTGCACTTACGTTTCAGGATTTGATTTGAAACCCTAGATGCATGATCCCTAGGTACCTATGCTCTATCACTAGTATGCTAGGTCGATAGCTGCCATGCTATAGGACCGATAGAAGTCGAGTGATGTTCGTCACTCGCGAGAATAGGTTCCTAGATAGGAATCATAAGATATCCTTAAATGGATCGCTCATGTGGTAAGAGCATGGGATTTGGGCTCCGGTCCAGTGGGCATGTGGGCTAAGCTTTTGAACGTACCAAGCATATGCCGGGAATGGGACCGGTAAGCCTAGTACCTTAATGAGGCGGCACGGGATCTTACTATTACTACTCTTGAGCAATCTCCTTACCGGCTAGCTACCGGAAAGGGTGGTGTATGGTGACTCCGGGTATCTCGCGGGGTATGCCGGATAGCCTGCACCAGGGACTGTAAGATTCGATCCCAACCCGAAGATTTATGGGGACGGCCTGGGGAGTTGTCCTCGCGAGGGCAGCCGACCGTGTGTTTGGGTCTACCTTGCAAGGTTTAAATCAATCGATTGTCGGCCTCTCACCGTTATCCGAGACTGCTTATTCTACTGGCCATGATATCCCATAATGATGGAACCCGAGAAATATGGTTGGATGAACTAATTGCTTGTCCAATTCTTGATTGAATTAGTTGGCACATTTAGAAATGGTAATCAACTAGAACTTGTGCTAAAAGATTGAAAGTAAGGATCCACTCTTAGTGGCTTTCCAGCAAAAGAAACTCCACCGGCCAAAAGCCTTTCATGTCTAGAGGTTGGTGATGTAGTTATCACCCGACGGTTAAGTCTTGCTGAGTATTAGTATACTCAGCCTTGCTTTAAAAATGTTGTTGCAGGTGTGCTTGATCAGAAGGGTGACGACAAGTGATGATATCACGGACGGCCTCCTGTGATGTTCACCGTTCCGCTAGTTTAAATTATTCCGCTGTATTTTCGAACTCTGAATCTTTATCTTATGCCTTGAACAATGGTTTGTAATCAAACGTTTAATCCATGTTGTACTCTGGACTCGCCTTCGCGTGAGTTTTAATGCATGTATCGATCCTCTGTTCGATGTTCAAGTGATTTACCGGGTGTTAACCCGGCAACTAACGACAGGATGATACTTTACTATTGCTTAACGACCAAAGTGGATCGGTCTTAGGCGATAGTACGGTATTTTCCTGGGCGGGTTGTCACAGCTGGTATCAGAGCGACTACATGCACCAGAGTTTAATTAACAACTCTAATCACATGATTTTTGAATAAAATTTGCCAAGATTGTTGATTTGCAAAACACGTTGGTCCGTTAAGGATAAACTAGACCGAGAGGCCCTAGAGGGAAATTTTTGGTTTCTTTCAGGTGGCTTATTAATCTATGGTTTATTTTTGCTAACTCCCAGCACATTACTTTATGTCAGACTTACTTTCCTGCACAACCAAACTAGATGAGCCACGTGTTTTATACGTGTGCTGTTCCGCATCACGGGAATTGCGAGGGTTGATGGAGTGATCCATTCCACGGATCCCATCTTCGCGTCTGTTTATGAGTTGTGTCTTGCCACGTGTTTCATACGTGAGCATTCCGCATGTCGCTCATGCGAGGCAAGGATATACTCCATTCAAACGGAGAATGTCCGAGGTTGGATGCTGTCCATGCAGCGGCTTAACGCATGGATGCCGTTTCTATAGTGAACGGTAATGAATGTGGACGCTTTCATGAGTGCTGGCATGAAAGGTTCGTTGTGTTCTGTGATCTTCTGCAGGTACATTAACCCCGTTTCGTAAGCTCGCCAAGTAAGCATCGACTAGATCTCGACTAGATATTATAGGGAGATACGCGTATGTGCCATGCCACCGGCGCTAACTCCGAATTTTGGCTTGATTGCCTAGTGAGGACGAATAGGAGGTCTTGCATCATGTTAAAAATCGAGAAGGAACCTAAACTGAACTCATGTCTGTTTTCGTGCTCTCTGAAGTAAGCAGTTATAGCGTGTTTTGTTCTGTTTCGCTTCTTTAGGGTAGAAGTGCTGTCAAGCTTAAAATTAATAAAAGTGTTGTTTAAAATTGCTGTTCTGGTCCAAGAATCTTTCGTCTAGGTGATTCTAACCTAGGTTGCTCCAACCTAATCCCGATCTGCTAGCCCCAGTTCGTGATCGTACCTTGGTCCACTGCAAGTTATGCTTGGAGGTCAACCTTGTTGCCATTTCCCTAGAATCTTTGAACCTTGCTTGGTTCAGCACCTTTCTAGTTCCTTAAGACTCAACCTTGAGTACCCAACTTAAGTTCATAACCTCGCCAAGTTGCTACGCCAATTGGGGAAGTGTTGAACTCCGGTTTTGAGTAGGATGTTCGGTTCCAGATTGCCAGACCTTGTATCGTTGGTATGCCCGCTCGTTCGAGCTCAGCATACGATGGTATTTAAGTATGCATAGTTACCCCATACCTTAACCCTACCCAATTCGTGGATCGAGTTACTTTTGTACACTCGCACCCGCCTGATTCTCACTTTTGTCGTATGTCCAGATGGACAACATTGGCTCTACATCGACCGATGTGGAATCGTGGACTCTCGTGGACTACCTCGAGGAGGGTGGTTTTCCTGCACTTTTGTGGGACACCCTAAGGAGCTTTGGGTACACCACTTACCCAAAGTACTCGACACGTGAGATCATGACCACCGGTCAACTCCTTCGTTGTGAAGTGAAGGTGAAGATTTCAGTGTGCCCGACCAAACCTGCTTGGGATGAGTGGGAATGTACGGCACACGGAAGAAACTTGTCCGACACGGTGCGAAGGTCGCTCTCGAAGCACTCACCACTTTTCGTGGAAAGCACCCGACCGAGATAGCCAACTCCGCGACTAAAGTCATTCGGTACCCGAGCGACACATTGCACCGGGTGGTGAACGAGAAACTATCCTTCCAGTCCAGAGCAACTCTCACTATAGTCCTGAACTTGTCACCTCAGTCCGCTTCTCAGAAGCTATGTACGATACCTATCTGCGAATGGTGGGAGAAAGCGTATTCTATAGACACCAAATCTATAGATACAAAGTTAAGGAAATAGAGTGTTCAGCTCAAGCGTTGAAGGAAGCCCGAGCAATGATTGCTACTCTCAGGAAGGAAAGACGCAAGGACAAGGCAAAGATACAAGAGTTAACCGAGATCATCCATGAGCAGAATTTCTTGTTGCAGCATAACGATCAGTATATGCTTGAACTAGAAAATCAATTGGAAGCTCTAGCCGTTCCACCCCCAGAACCTGTCATTCCGGGACCAGCACAAGAAGAAGATGTTGAAGATATCCAGGGCGAATCCGGAATTGAGTCTGGACCTGAGTCACCGTAGATTCCCAGAGTGGAAGATCCCACCCTCGGAAGTTGGTCCATTGAGAATAAGAGTTCTGAGTCGTAAGAATGCAGTGTTGTAAGAAATCCTAGTGTACCCTGACCACTTTTGGTCGACTCTCGCTGTCAGTTGGACTAGGAACCTTGTCATTGCAGCTAGTTTGCTTTGTAATCCTAAAGGTTGTTGGTAATTCTGAAAACTCTCATCGATGTACTGCCTTGATTAAACATCCTTTCCGTAATGCTGTTCGTAAAACATTAGTTATGCTAAGTTGTGATCAATCAAGATCCGTACTCCACGAATTCTTGTGTCAGCCAAAAATCCAATCGATTCCTCAACCCGAACTTGTTCTTTTCGGTCTTGCTCAAACCTTGTGAGTTAAACTAAATGTGGCTTTTGAGCATGCGCTGCATAACATGTGCATTTGGGAAGCATGGGTATACTAACGTGCATCCGCATGAAACTCCGTACCCTTACCCTACCTCTCTTGTTTGGTGATGTCGTTACCTCATAGTCAAAGGTGCCGCGACGGAACCTAGGGTATCGTGTGTGCTGCAGCCACACGACTGCCACTAGGAGCGCGCTAGGTATCTTGGTTGTGAGATAGCAACTCGTCACACAGATCCTCCCCCTACTATCGATTGCATTTCCAATCATCAATGCATATGAGTAACCGAGTCATTCTAACGTGCATCATGAGCACATACTGCACAAGCATATGCATCGCGTCAAATTTGAAAAGTGTTACGCTTTCAAAATAACGAGTTGTCAAAACCTCAAAAATTTGCAAAATAAGTAAAGGTGTGAGCAAGATTATTCCTTGAAGTTCCACTTGAAGTCACCTTTCGTACAGGAGCTTGTGGAACTCTGTCGTTAGCCTTCCTTTCCTTGTAAATGGCCTATTGGGAATCCTTGACCAATTGGTCCCTTGCCGTGAATCTTGACGATCTTGCAGCATCGATTCCTTTTCCGCTAGCCAAGTGGAAACCAACAGAAGTAGAAACTTTTCTCTTGAGCAGTCAAGGTTCTCGAATAGTCAACTTGGAGGAGTCATCCATCGTGGATTCGTTCTTGGCCCGTGCTCTTAACCTTCGAATTCTCAAATCAAACAAGGGAGCACGCCCAGGATCGATCGAAGCTGTATGCTACGCTCCTCTGTGTGGCTATCACAAGCGTGAAGCGTAGTGCCCCAAGCCTTTCTCGTTTTGCTCCCCCTCACGGTCGATTATTTAGACCGTTGAGCCCATCGTCACCAGTGTCACGACCATACGACGCCATGACGTCGCTCTACCATCGATTTCCGCAACCGTATTCACGACGCCGTGATCGCATGAGCTGACCTTGTTGAGCTCCGTGTTGAGTACACCAGATAACCAACTGGGTCAACTGACCGTTACAGCCCCGCATCGGCTATAAAATGGAACCTTTTACCCGAGAACTGTTGATACGAAAACTCCATTTCCATCAGAGCTAGGCAGTATCACTGTTCTTGTTCTTCTTCTAGCTAGCCTGGCTACTTACCACTAGAGTACCTCTCCCAGCTACTTCAATCTTCCCGAGCAAACCGTTCTTCATCTTCATTTCCGACGTTGAGAAGAAGCTCAGAGCAGACTGAAGGCAAAAATCAATCCAAGCTGCCACACATGACTCTGTCTTCAGAAGAGCTCGAGTCGTTTCGCTGGACATTGTTAGGAATGTACCTCTGTATAGTAGGAGGGTTGTGCCTACTATTAGCTGTGCATGTGCACATTCATCGTCCGCTTCCTCATGAACGACGATGAGGTAGTAAGAGGACACACCTTGTACTTTTTGTTCCATCTGCATTCCCGATCATGGGATGTGTGTAGGCAAAGTTTTACCGAATTGATAATGTGACTGTTGGAATGTCCGGTCTGCATTGCTTACCGTGAACGAGTCTCGCACAATATGTCCGAATTGTAAGCTTATGGGTGAGATTCCGATCATGCGCTAATTAGGGACTCAAATTTCAGATGTTCCGACCAGCGTGGAATAACCCCAATGATTTTGAAGCATCGGGTAGTGGCGATCGTACGCAACCGCCGCCCACGATGTTGACCGAAGCTTTCATAGCAGCACATACCGAAGTGTTGTGCCAGCTCTTGCAGACCCAACAGCAAATGGCTCAACAACTGCAACAAATACCACCGATGCAATCGAAGCTTCAACCTTCCAAGCCCTGTTCACCAGAAGTACCCACCCAGAGGGATATAAACGCCATTGTCGACGCCACTCAACTACTAGAAGGGCAGAATTCCGTGCTGAATCAGATGGTGCACGATATCATTAAAGGACGTTATGGGAAACCATATCAGAATAGTTTGGCAGACAGTCTCTCTCAGCCCTTATCTGCCTCTATGGTCGAACAAGCCCGTTTGTTCAATCTGTTGGAGGAGTATGTTAATCAAGACCAGTCCCAAGCCTCCGACTCCATATTACCACCTTCCCGACTACCAATGGATCTTAGAACAGAAGAGGAGGCAATCCGAGGCAACAAGCGAGTATTATCTGAGATAGATGTAAGTGAGTGGGAAATTACCTGTACGGAAACTTGTCCGCGTGAGGGCAAACGAAGCTATAACCCTAGTAGTGCCGCTCAACTCCCTGCTAGTGAAACACCTTCGCGAACCTCGAAGAAGGCAAAGAAGAAGGAGAAAAGAAGGCTCCGCCGTATCCAAGAAGCCCAGCAACCGATCTCCACACCCAAAGATCTTCCTCCCCGGTTGTGCTACAATTGTAGACAGCCCGGGCATTTTGCTAATAAGTGCCCAAACCCCCAGCAGCAGAAGCAGAACCCCGGATCTGCTATCGACAACAACAAGCCAAGCCCGCAAGTGGAGCAAAGCCAACTGAATTTCGTAGGTAACGCTTCTATCCAGAATCATTCTTCACCCCCCCTTATAATTTCCAATCTCGGGATGAGATTCCTCTTAAGGGGGGTAGACTGTGACGCCCCAGGTTTTTAATTACCGTCATTAACGCTAATGACCGGATCAGCCGGGTCAAACCAGTCAAACCCCGGTCAAACCTAGGTCAACCTGGGTCATCACCCGAAAACCTCGTCATTGAACCCTAATGAACCCCTTGACCAAGCCTACACACACCCGTGGTCAACCCTTGACCAAAGACACGGTCAAACCCTGCTTGCACAGTGACGTCAGCGAATGTCGTCCGGAACTTTTGCCGCGTTCTCCAAAATTCACCTAAACACTTCAAAATCTACCTTTATGAAAGTTGTAGATCTAGTTGAGGGACACAACTTTCATGTAGATTGGCATTTCAAATTTTGGATGGAAAATTGTGAAAAAACCCCTTGCAAGACAGATTTCCCTGTTTTTCCAGAACGTGTCGACATTCAAAGTTGGCACGACGTTCCTGCAAAATCCGTTGAGAAAAACACCCTATGGCCTTTTTGAAAGTTGTAGAGGGTAGTTAGATCTACAACTTTCCTATTCATTGCTTTGTGCACTTTTATTCAAATTTTTGGAGAAATTTTATTTCAAACAGAGGCACTCGGAAGTCTTTCGGCCTGGCCGACGCCGCGCCGGCGCGACGTCGCGCGCCGTGCGCGCGCGCGGCACCCCGCCGCCGCGCCGCCGGCGCCGTCCCGCGCTCCCCCTCCGCCGTGCCTTGATCCATGTGCTGTCCGCGCCTTCCCGAGGCCACCGCTCCATCCCGAGACGCACGCACGCCGAGGCGGCCCCGCCCGCGCCCTAGAACGCCGCGACGCCCGTGGTACGGCGCGCCGCCCCCGCCCGCCGCCGTACCACACGGGCGCGCGCCCGCCGCGCGCCGCACCGCCCCCGCCGCGTGCGCGCAAGCACTACATAAAGGCGCGTGGCCGTTTTCCCCGACGCACCGAGCCCCCCCCACGGCCGAGCCGCCGCCCGCCGACGCGCGGGCCATGCCACCGCGGTGAGCTCCCCGCTCCGCCGGTCACGTGAAACTCCGGTGCCTCCTACACCTTCCCCCGCCCTAGCCGTAGCTCACCAACCAGCCTAACCGAGCCAAGCGCGCCCGGCACGCGGGAACGGCGGCCGCGGCGCCGCTTCCTCCGGCCGCCGGCGCGCGCGCTCGCCGGAGCCGCCACCGCCCGGTCAAGCTCCCAAACCGACCCCCCCCCCTAGTCCCCTGATCATCCTCCGCCCCTTCCCCGGACCGGAGCGCCGCCGGCCTCGCCGGATTTCGGCAAGCCGCGCCGGCCGGCCAGCCCGAGGACTACATTGCAAACGTGCCAATCTTTCCAGGGTCTGATTCGCAAAAGGGTAACTCCAATAGTATTGCAATTTCCCTGTTTCTTGTAAAACGCATAGAAAATCACAGGAAATTCAGAAAAATGTGAAACCAATTTTGTTAGATCCATGGTCATTTATACTACAACTTTTGTTATTCTATCCTGAGCTAATTCCTTTTAATTTTTGCATGAAAAATACAAATGTGAAAACCCTAGGTCTGCAATATCTCAAAAACCATGGAACCTCTGTATTTAATTTTTGGATATGTTGTGTGTTAGGTCATGACTAGCACCTGAGCCAAAAATTGAACAAAGTTATAATGTAAATCTTTTTATAAAAATGTTTTTCTATTTCAGGCAGATCTGCATAAGTAATTTTTCATGTTAAATATATTTATGTTCTTGACCCCAACTTGTGCACACTGTCTTATAATACCAAAATACACATCTTGTGAATTAATCATGAATTTTGGATTAACAGAAATAATTATTCTTGATTTATGCATGTTTTCTAGGTAAATTAATAAAACAAGTTCAGGAGAGATTCAATGCAAACATGTTGGTTTTCTAAGCTTGTTTAAGACCAGAGAACATCCACAAGAAATTTTAGGTCATTTGGATGCTTAATTATTTTTATATGCATTTAAGTTGAATCACTAGATAACCTTTTGTTATTTTCCATAATATTTATTTTTCCTAGCATCCAACACTTACATGTGGGTCCAATGGACCAGTATAGATGCTAGTAGGCTTAAGAAACACCCCATTAATTTTTGGTAAATTAATTGTTTAATAAAAGGCTTAAACGCCCTTTTTCTATTAAATGGAAATTGAATAAAGAAAAGCCTTAGTTAATTCTTTTTCCTTTTTGAAAATATTATCTAATTCAATTGAAAGATAATTACTTCTAGAGGCTGATAAGAAATTAAATCAAGGATGAAAATGTTATTTATTTCTTTACTTATGAAAGGGAAATGATTAAAAGCTTTCACATGAAATGACAAGTATAAAGAAAACTTTTATTCAAAATGTGCAATAAAGAGAAATCACCCAACCACCCATGTAACTTGAGTGTGGTTGCACATCATGTTAAAAAGGTTAACTGTACCTACCCACTACTGTTGATGAGATTAAATTAAATTATTTACATATATATGTACACAGTCACCATCAAAAAGAATAATTAATAAAGAGTTGCATACTACTCCTTTATGGAAGAGTATGCTGAATGTCTTCTTATCTAGGTGAATGTTCCCAACAAATACAACCCTTGATTGTCAAAATGGTTTGTGAGTGATTAAAGTATAAACCGTCGAATAAATCTGGCATTTGCATCTTCGTGTAGATCTTTCCGCCGATAGACGTACGCTCGTGCCAGAAGGAGGAGACGAAGGTGCCGACAAAGAGCTGTCGTGCGGGAACGTAGCTCAAGACCTGGACCCAAGTCCAGAAGGGCCCAAGGCCAACCTTGCCATCGAAGGCAAGCCCGGATCATTAACCCCGTCTTTAAAAATTATGCAATTATGTTTGCTATGACTGTGCACTTACGTTTCAGGATTTGATTTGAAACCCTAGATGCATGATCCCTAGGTACCTATGCTCTATCACTAGTATGCTAGGTCGATAGCCGCCATGCTATAGGACCGATAGAAGTCGAGTGATGTTCGTCACTCGCGAGAATAGGTTCCTAGATAGGAATCATAAGATATCCTTAAATGGATCGCTCATGTGGTAAGAGCATGGGATTTGGGCTCCGGTCCAGTGGGCATGTGGGCTAAGCTTTTGAACGTACCAAGCATATGCCGGGAATGGGACCGGTAAGCCTAGTACCTTAATGAGGCGGCACGGGATCTTACTATTACTACTCTTGAGCAATCTCCTTACCGGCTAGCTACCGGAAAGGGTGGTGTATGGTGACTCCGGGTATCTCGCGGGGTATGCCGGATAGCCTGCACCAGGGACTGTAAGATTCGATCCCAACCCGAAGATTTATGGGGACGGCCTGGGGAGTTGTCCTCGCGGGGGCAGCCGACCGTGTGTTTGGGTCTACCTTGCAAGGTTTAAATCAATCGATTGTCGGCCTCTCACCGTTATCCGAGACTACTTATTCTACTGGCCATGATATCCCATAATGATGGAACCCGAGAAATATGGTTGGATGAACTAATTGCTTGTCCAATTCTTGATTGAATTAGTTGGCACATTTAGAAATGGTAATCAACTAGAACTTGTGCTAAAATATTGAAAGTAAGGATCCACTCTTAGTGGCTTTCAAGCAAAAGAAACTCCACCGGCCAAAAGCCTTTCATGTCTAGAGGTTGGTGATGTAGTTATCATTTGACGGTTAAGTCTTGCTGAGTATTAGTATACTCAGCCTTGCTTTAAAAATGTTGTTGCAGGTGTGCTTGATCAGAAGGGTGACGACAAGTGATGATATCACGGACGGCCTCCTGTGATGTTCACCGTTCCGCTAGTTTAAATTATTCCGTTGTATTTTCGAACTCTGAATCTTTATCTTATGCCTTGAACAATGGTTTGTAATCAAACGTTTAATCCATGTTGTACTCTGGACTCGCCGTCGCGTGAGTTTTAATGCATGTATCGATCCTCTGTTCGATGTTCAAGTGATTTACCGGGCGTTAACCCGGCAACTAACGACAGGATGATACTTTACTATTGCTTAACGACCAAAGTGGATCGGTCTTAGGCGATAGTACGATATTTTCCTGGGCGGGTTGTCACAATTGTGCACCAAAGAAAGAAGGTGTGACCGTGCTGAAGAATGAGAAAAACAAATTGATACCGCAAAGAACCGTGACCGGGTGGCGGATGTGTATCGATTATCGTAAGCTTAACAAAGCGACGAAGAAAGATCACTTCCCCCTACCGTTTCATTGACGAGATGCTCGAGAGGTTAGCAAACCACGCTTATTTTTGCTTTCTCGATGGGTACTCAGGGTTCATGCAAATTCCCATTCACCCGGAAGATCAACACAAGACAACGTTTACGTGCCCTTACAGAACGTTTGCATATAGAAGGATGCCCTTCGGCCTATGCAACGCTCCGACCTCTTTTCAACGTTGCATGATGGCCGTGTTCTCAGAATTCATTGAAGAAATTGTTGAAGTATTTATGGATGATTTTTCTGTTTATGGGAAGACGTTCATGGATTGCTTAGCAAACTTGGAAAAGGTCCTCATGAGGTGTGCGGAGGTAGACTTGGTGTTAAATTGGGAAAAGTGTCACTTCATGGTTAAGCAAGGCATAATGCTCGGACATGTTATATCTGAGAGAGGAATTGAAGTGGACAAGGCTAAGGTGGAGACGGTTGAGCAACTCCCACCTCCTACGGATGTTAAGTCCTTAAGGAGCTTTCTAGGCCATGCCGGATTTTATAGAAAATTTATTAAGGTCTTCTCAAAGATCACTAAGCCTTTAACGCATCTCCTTCAAAAGGATGTGGCTTTTGACTTTGATGAGAAGTGCCTAGCGGCATTCCGGACCTTGAAAAGTGCATTGTTGAGTGCTCCCATCATTCAACCTCCGGATTGGAGCCAACCTTTCGAGATCATGTGTGACGCAAGTGACTACGCCGTAGGCGCAGTTTTGGGTCAAAGAAAGGAAGGTCGAGTTCACGCCGTTTACTATTCAAGCAAAACTCTTAGTGGGCCACAATTAAATTATGCCACTACGGAAAAAGAGTTCCTAGCGGTGGTATTCGCTTTCGAAAAATTCAGATCTTACATCGTGAACTCGAAGGTCATTGTTTACACCGATCACGCAGCCATCAAGTATCTCTTGGCTAAGAAGGAAGCTAAACCACGTTTGATTCGTTGGATCCTTCTTCTCCAAAAATTTGATATTGAAATTCGTGATAAAAAGGGGGTAGATATTTTGTCTAGGATGAATCGTGGACAAGATGATAAAGAGCCCATCGAAGATAAGATGAGAGATGACCACCTCTATCGAGTGCTTGATAAAGACACTTGGATGATCGATATCATTCGAGCAATTCGAAAGATGCCTCTCGATCACCTAGATAAAAACTCTCAAAAGAAGATAATCTCCGAAAGTAGGAAATACTTTTGGGATGCACCATACCTCTTCAAACTTGGCAATGATGGAGTTATGAGAAGATGTGTGCCAAGAGAAGAAAGGGCCGAGATTTTGAGAAAGTGCCACTCGGCGAAGTACGGTGGACACTATAGCCATTTTCGAACCCAAGCGAATGTCTGGTCGAGCGGATTCTATTGGCCGGAGATGCATGAAGATACTAAAAAATATGTTGCATGATGCCCCGAATGCCAAAGAACCGGAAACATCTCTCAAAGAAATTCTATGCCTTTGAAATACAACCTACAAATCGACATATTCGATGTATGGGGTATAGACTTCATGGGGCCTTTTAAAAACTCATTTGGATATGAGTATATCCTAGTCATGGTTGATTATGTATCCAAGTGGGTAGAGGCTATGCCATGTCGTAAAGCTTCCACGGAGGAGTCCATTACTATGATCAAGAACGTGATTTTCCTCGTTTCGGTACACCGAGAATCTTGATAAGTGATGGAGGAACTCACTTCACCTGGAAGAATTTCAAAAAGTGCTTGTCCAAGTTGGGAATCGAACGGGTCTCAACGGCCTATCACCCACAAACTAACGGACAAGCGGAAACGTCAAATAGGCAATTAAAAAGTATCCTAAACAAAACCATAGAGAAGGGAGGCAAGGACTGGTCAAAGAAATTAGACGGAGCTTTATGGGCTTATGGAACGGCGTTCAAAACACCGATAGGTATGACCCCTTATCAATTCGTCTATGGAAAGGCTTGCCACCTTCCGGTTGAGTTGGAACATAAAGTCTATTGGGCGATTAAAGAGATGAACCTTGATCTCGATGCCGCGGTGGTGAAACGAAGAATACAAATAAGCGAGCTAGAGGAGATGAGGTCAAAGGCGTATGAAAATGCAAGCATATACAAGGAGAGAATCAAAAGGTGGTATGATAAAAGGTTGAAAAAGAAAGAATTTAAAGAAGGAGATAAGGTCCTCCTCTACAATTCGAGGTTTAAAACCTTCGGAAAGGGGAAATTGCAAAGCAAGTGGGAAGAACCTTATGTTGTGCATTCGATGCTCTCAAACGGAGCGGTAACCATTATGGATATGAAAGGCGATCAATATATGGTAAATGGTCAACGGCTTAAGGTTTACTACGAACCCGACGTTGTACCCCTTCACCATGTTGATGTCTTCACCATGGAAGAAGAGCCCGAACGTCCGGCCTAGGACGAAAAACAAGGCATGGGTTTTTGTAAACAGTTTTTCTATTAATTTTCTGGAATTTCTCGCGAAGATTTATTGGGCCAACGTTTTCCCATGGGCTAAGGAGGTGAAATAAGGGCGGTGCGAGAAAAACTGGACCGGACCGGCCCCCGAGGCAGGGTGGGCCGGCCGGCGCGGTCCGACCGGCCCGCGGGGGTCCCAGCGGCCGACGTCCCCGATTTTTGCCCGAATTGCTCCTTTTCGACTTCCTTCTTTGGTCAGAAAATTTTAAGGGAAGTTTAAAAAAGGAAATTGAGGTTCCCAGGGCTTCCCTCTCCGGACTATTTATTTGGCCGAATTGGGAGCTCGGGATTCAACCCCTTCAAGCAATATTTTGCACCGTTGCAGCAGCCATTGTGTCCCCGAGAAGCTTAGAGTTGAAGCAAGAAGCCAAGGAGCCATCGATGGAGAAGGCGAAGTGATGCGAGCTCAAGCTACCCGTCGAGATCAAGAGGACCGCCTGCATCCGTTGCGGAGGGCGTGTCCCGACCGGAGCTATCGCACCTAGCGACTCTGTCAAGAAGGAGAACATCCCTCCTCCTGTTCGAAGTTCGGCACGCATCCGTGGCATGAAGCGGAAAGACTACAAGGAGGCGTCGCCCGAGCCTAAGGACTATGGGGGTAGCGACTACTCCGACGATCGCAGCCCGAGCTCGTGGGCGGCCGCCGGAAGAGATGATAACGATCTTTACATCTGGGATGAGGAGCCCAAGGAGAGGACTCCCGAAGGCCCCAACGGCGGCGACAACGACGGCAACGACGGCGGCGACAATGGAGGTGGCGACGACGGCGGTGATGATGGTGGAGACAATGGCGATGACGACCCCTTCGGATTGCATCTGATGTGTTGTCAAGCTTGTCGTCACTCCATCGTGGATCTCTACGCTACGGTCGACGAATGTTTCCAAGCCATGGAAGCGATGAGGCAACGTATGGAGGACTTGGAGCGCGTAGTCGAAGACGACTACAAGTTCCTAAACCGTAACGTGCGCAAACTTTTTGGCATGGTTGGAAACATGAGAGGCAAGTGGTGCAATAGTTGCAGGAAGTACCACTAGGTCTAGTTTTCCCCTTAGGAATTTTGTAAGATACGATGAGGACGTCGTATGTTTTTAGCGTGGGGGAGAGCTAGCTAGCTAGCCTTAGCTTTTGAGCTTCAAGTTTAGGTTCGGTTTAATCTTCGAGTGAGAGTCTTAGAGTTGAGTCTTTAGTTTTTGAGTGTGTTTTTAAATTTTTGCAAGTGTCTTAAATTAGTGTTGAGTCAAAGAAAATCAAATAAAAAGAGTCTTTATATATTTTTTTGTGTCTTATGTATTGCTTATCTTAATTCATCTTGTTTGTTTAATCTTTGATTCTTGGTATATGAACATAAGTGTGTGGTTTGAAAAACGTTTACCGTGGTGCTTAGTGGAATTGCTACTACTTAAAGTACCCGCACCACACTTCGATCTTGAGCTTCACATGTTAGTTGTGCTATGTTCAATGCTAAAAGTTGGAGGATTTCATTCTGAAATTTATCTTAAAACCCTTGTAATAAAGGTTAGCAAAACCTCTTTTTCCAAGTTGAGATTAAGAAAAATTCCTATACAAAGCCAAATTTATTTTTTTGCTCCACCATAAGTGTGATTAGCACGATGAGTTGGGCTAGGACCCTTCTCTCTTGTGAGTTTTAATTTCGAGCAATGATCATGTTCTTGTGCTTATCTTTTGTTGCTAGCCTCGTCATACATTCGATAACGAGACATTCACATTGGAAGTCCCGTACATCGCCGAATTCCATACCCAACCCTATACATCTCTTTTGTACATTGCATTCCTTGAACACAACCTATTCTCAAAGTTTCGTCTCGTCTCTAGCATGGTTTAATTAAAATTTCAGATTGTATGCATGCAAGAAAGAGAGGAGTTGAGAGCTTTGAAAAGTTGTCAAGAGAGGGAAAAATAAAGAGAAAAGTATGAGTATGGAAAAGAAAGAAAAAAAATATGTGAATAAAAGAAAGAAGAAAGAAGAAAAAGAAAAAGAAAAAAAGAGGAGGTAGCAATAAAGATATGAGAGATATGGATCAAGTGAAAGAAAAGAAAAATAAAGTGTAAGGAAGGATGTCACGTTGTTGAAAGACGAAACTTTCATTCTTTTTCCAACCATGTGCAATCCGACAACGAGGACGTCATCGGTGCCTTGTAGTCACAATTTTCTTTTGCCCTTGCACATGTCCACCATTCTAAATCTTCTCATCCTTGATATCCCTACATATGGTTTATTCTCATGATCATTGGCTTTGAAAGGTAAACAACCACTAGAGGAAGTTCTTAGTTTGACAATACTTGTGTTGATTGCACTAGCCCTACCTATAGCTCCACTTTACATGTTATATGAGAGACTTATGGGAGGTCAGAGTTTTATAAAACTGGTTTAGGATAGCCACCTCATATGAGTGACTTGAGAGAGCTTGGAGAAAGGTTTTTTGTCTAACACTTGTTGCAGGAATTTTATTTTTGAAAAAAAGAGAAAAAACCCTCTGATGGAAGCAAAGAAGTAAGTATAGCTGAGATCGAAAGCTTCGAGTGAAGAGTTTGAGTTGTGGGGTAAATCTTGACGTGGTAAAAATTCTAAACACCCATGTTTATGTTTAATGATCATTACTTTGTGTTTATGTATTAAAGATTAAAGGATTGACTAACTTGTGAAGAAGGATTAGCGATTCATGATTACAACACCTTGGACAAAGTTCTTTTACGAGTACTTGCTCGAGGATGAGCAAGAGCTAAGCGTGGGGGAGATGTTGACGGTGTATTTTGGTGCACCAAGCATGTTCATTACACTTTGGTTTGGATTTGATTATGGAACTAACCCGCCACTAGGCACACTAATCATATAACAAGTTCATCTAGGTGCATGCATTTGGAAGTGTTGTGTTTATGTAGGAAAACATGGACATAAAGGACGGATTCACAACAAGTTCAAAGGAGCATTTACGGAGTCTTGTTCATGTTCATGAGCTTGATGAAATCATTTCCAATGGTGGCGAGGACCGAAGTGCTACGTAGGAACACCCCCGGGGGTTGAAGCGTAAAAGACCAAACTTCATGCGAAGAGAACCTCCATCTTGGACGCGAGGATGACATCGTCAAAATCATGCAAGTGGAGGGGGCAAAGTGCATAATCACCTGAGGACCCACGGGAACGAAGGGGCGACCGAACCGGGCCGAGATGGGCTTGGGCCGGTCGGCCCAGGCCTGCCGGCCCAGCCCACCCCGGTGGTCGGTTCGGCCCCCCTTTCCTTGCACCCGAAGGATCTTTAACCCTAAAAGCCTGGAGGCGCCGCCATCACGAGGGGGAGAGCTATTCGCACCAGGAGGCCATCCACAAGCTAGAGAGAGAGGAGGAGGATCTCCGGAGGGAGATCAACCACCTCGAAGGAAGCACCCTCGCGTGGAGAAGAAGGAAGACACCGTCGGAAGGGAAACCATGATCAACGGTGCTATGTCCTGCACTTTGATGGGGTAATATTCTTATTCGTCCATGGGTTGTAATCGATCTTAAGATGTAATCATACTTTGTCGGATTATCTATCTATTATCTTGTGTTGAATATACTTTAATGCTTAAGGTTAGCTACCTTGCCGTAAAGGGAGTAGGGCCCCGATGCTTCCTTGGATCCATTCAATACGCCGTGTCCATCATAGGTCTAGTCATGAATATCTTAGCGTAGTGACAGTACGAGAGGAGGGAAAGGGCGAAACCGTGGTCACAACCCCCGATAGATTAGATTGGTTTAATGTCTTTATTTGATTGCATGATCGTAGACCCATGGGCGAGTGTCTCCTACCTTGATCTCTTATCGTTCTCTCTAGTGTAGCTTAGTTGTTTCTAGTATAATAATAGTTAGGGTTTTAGTAGCTAGTGCGTAGAAGTAGATTGAACGCTTGTAATCCCCTTGCTCCGCGGATTGACAAGAACCTTGGGAATCCCGTGGTGAAAAAGTTGTGGGGTCCGTACGCTTGCGGATCGTAGAGGGATACGTCTTTTATCCGTCAACACTTTCAGAGGTCCAGACCGAGCTGGAGCAGTCTCGAGCATCCCAGGAGCAGGACGCAGCCACCCCGAGCCAGGCCTGTGACGCCCGGTGCAAGTCGGAAGCCATCAGCAAGAAGGCCATCGGAGACATCGCCAAGCTCGACAGGGCCATGAGTTCGACCATGGCCGGGCTTGGCGTGTCGCTTGGTCCACAAACGCCCGAGACGCTAATCGAAGACGTCGGCGCCTTCCCGGCGTGGTGCGGGAGCTCGAGTTGTTGACAGCTCGTCGTGCAGTGCACCGGGTCCTCGCCATGTTCAAGTTGCATTACCAAGGACTGGACCGCACGACACTGGGCGGCGGCTGGGCCCCAGGTGTCTCTGACGAGTAGTGCGATGAGCTAGAGGAGGACTGTGCCACTTTTGCTCGCGAGATGGCTGATACCGCGCTGAAGGATCTGGAGTTGCTGCCACAAGACGAGTCAGAGGCCCCAGGAGTTCCTGGGCACCCAAATTAATCATGCCACAAACTATTTCGTTGTAATAATTCAAACAAGTCATAAGGCTACCGTGTAGCTAGGCCTTTTAACTTGTGTTATCCCTCGATTACTTCCGAGCGCCCGAGGACGACTGCATCAACACGTAGTCGAACTTAGAGAATCGAAACAGTCAGGCCGTACTCCGGAGCCGTGGGGGCGTAGGACTCGTAAGGCCTGGCCTCTTCAATCCGCTAAGCGCAACCGTCCGTTCGCAGACCCCGAGAACTCAAAGGGTTCAGGAGATAAGTAGTCAAGGTTTTGCTCGCAAAAACACCTTTTTTGGACCGGAGTCCCGGTGGTCACTCGAACATTCTTGAAAAGAGGTCGGATGAAAGCTGGAGACCAAAGAAGTACTCGCAAGTCTTCGTGCCATAGCCGCAGGGGCATTAGCACTAGGAGCTTTGAACGAATAGCAACTCGTCATCCCATGCAAGCTGTCATCTTCACTTTTCTTGAGTTTGAGTTTCCATCAAAAAACCTCTCGCTCGTGCGATTGGTCTCGACAAATTTGTCGGAATTTTTCGAAAAAAATCGAAAAACGAAGAGGGCATGAGGGCATCGTGCCCTTGGTAGCCCCCGAACAGGGAGCATCTTTGCCTTGGTGCAAAGACGTTGTCTGCTCAAGCTTAAACGTTGCCGTAAAGAAAATGAACACAACCGAACATAAGTTTGGAACTCGGAGACATGTGAACAGAGGCAAGCAACATTTACTTATTGACACATGAGTTTTGAACATTTACTTATCGATGTTCCACGCGTTGGTGACGACCCTCCCGTCCTCGTACTGGATCTTGTACGTCCCTGGTCGGAGCACCTCGAGGATGATGAAAGGCCCCTCCCAAGGTGGCGACAGCTTGTGCCGGTCCTTGCTGCGTTGAACCCGTCTGAGAACAAGGTCGCCAATGTGGAACTCGTGCGAGCGCATGTTGCGCTCGTGGTAACGCCGCAACGCCTGCTGGTACTTGACGCTCCGCAGCAGCACCACGTCACGCACCTCATCGAGTTGGTCGATCGCGTCCTCAAGTGCGACTTGATTTCCTTCTTTGGTGTATGCTCACACCTGTGGGCTGCCGTAGTCGATGTCGGTAGGCAGGACTGCCTCAGAGCCGTGCACCATGAAGAAGGGCATGAACCCTGTGGCCCGACTTGGCGTGGTGCGTAGACTCCATAGCATGGACGGCAGCTCGACTATACATCTTGCTCGAAACTTGTTGAGACGTTTGAAGATTCTCGACTTCAAGCCTTGCAGGATCATGCCATTTTCCCTCTCAACTTGCCCGTTCATCTTTGGGTGAGCGACAGCTGACCAGTCCACACAGATGTGGTTGTCGCCGCAGAAGTTGAGGAATTTCTTCCCCGTGAACTGGGTGTCGTTGTCGGTGATGATTGTGTTTGGAATGCCGACGCGATAAATGATGTCGGTGAAGAATGAGACTGCCTCCTCCGAGCGGACGTTGATAATGGGTCAGGTCTCGATCCACTTCGAGAACTTGTCAACTGCTACGAGGAGGTGGGTGAAGCCCCCGGGCACCGGAGAGGCCCCACCATGTCGAGGTTCCAAACTGCAAAGGGCCACGTGATGGGGATTGTCTGCAGCGCTTGCACCGGGAGGTGAGTTTGCCTAGCGTAGAATTGGCACCCTTCACAGCGCCGCAAAAGTCCTTCGAGTCGGTGACCGCCGTGGGCCAGTAGAAACCTTGTCGGAAAGCTTTCCCGACAAGTGTTCTTGGTCCGGCATGGTGACCACATGTGTCGACATGTATCTCTTGCAACAGCTCACAGCCTTGATATCTGAGGATGCACCGCATGAGTATGCTGGCAGCCCCGTGCTTGTAAAGCTCACCATCGATGAGGACAAAAGCTTTTGCTCGGCGGGCGATGTGCCGGGCTTCCGTCTGGTCGGAAGGGAGCTTCCCCTCGACTAGCCACTCGAGGATGGGGAATCGCCAGTCGAGATCTTCGAGATTCACTTCTGGTGGCTGATCAATTGCCATGACCTCGGGCCCTGGCTCCTCAGGCGTCTTCTCGCCTTCTTCTCGTACGGACGGCTGATGTTGATCACTTGCAAAGACCCTGTGGGGAACCGAGCTGCGACTGGATGCATCTTTCGCAAGCACATCGGCCGCCTTATTGTAGTCGCGCAGCATGTGGTGTAGCTTGAGGCCGTGGAACTTGCCCTCCTGATCTCGTACGGCTTACCAGTACGCCGCCATCATCGGGTCAACGCAGTTCTTATCCTTCATGACTTGTCCCACGACTAGCTCTGAGTCGCCTCTGATCTCGAGACGCTTGATCCCGAGCTCGACGGCGATCCGGAGTCCGTTTATCAGGGCTTCGTACTCGGCGGCGTTGTTTGATGTCGGGAAATGTAGTCGCACCATGTACTCCATGCGCACACCCCAGGGGCGAGGTGAAGACAAGGCCTACACCGACTCCTTCCTTCATGACCGAGCCATCAAAGTACATGATCCAAGTCTCATGCTCGATTTTCGCTGGTGGAGTTTGCATCTCCGTCCACTCGGCCACGAAATTTGTGAGTACTTGGAACTTGATCGCAATGCGCGGAGCATACGTGATATTTTGCCCCATCAACTCGAGTGCCCACTTGGCGATCCTTCCTTCAGCCTCGCTGACGAAGTACACTGGCCGTTGTACCTTTTGGGACCTCCTGGGTTCTTCCCGCTCGACCACCAAAGCCGCGCTAACCACTTGGGTTGTCACTGAGATGTACAGGAGCATTGGCTCTTCTGTAGTCGGAGCGGTCAATATCGGAGGACTGTTGAGGATGTTCTTGAGCGAGTCGAGTGCCTCTTGTGCCTTGGGGGTCCACGTGAAGTGGTCGGACTTCTTCATCAGCTTGTACAGTGGCAGGCTGCGCTCTCCGAGTCGTGCTATGAAATGACTCAGAGCTGTGAGACAGCCCGTGACACGTTGTACACCCTTCAGGTTTTTGATTGGCCCCATGTCCATAATGGCTGAGATCTTCTCGGGATTAGCCTCGATGCCGCATTTTGACATGACAAAGCCGAGGAGCATACCCATCGGGACCCCGAAAATGCACTTCTCGGGGTTCAGCTTCACCCCATGTTGTCGTAGCTTCACGAAGACCTCAGTGAGGTCGGGGACCAGATCCCCCGTTTTCTTCGACTTGACTACGATGTCGTCGACATACGCTTCTATGATGGGGCCTATCAACTCCCCGAAGACGCGTCGCATGCATCGTTGGCAAGTAGCGCACGCGTTTTTGAGCCCAAACGGCATCGTTTGATAGCAATATGCACTGAACGGAGTAATGAACGAGGTTGTGAGTTGGTCCTCTATGCACATCGCAATCTGGTGGTACCCAGAGTGCGCATCGAGAAAACAGAGGGTCTCGCACCCTGCCGTTGAATTGACTACCTGATCTATGCGAGGCAAAGGAAACGGATCCTTGGGGCATGCCTTGTTAAGGCTCGTGTAGTCAACACACATCCTCCATTTCTTATTCTTCTTCTTTACAAGTACAGGGTTTCCTAACCACTCGGGGTGGAAGACTTCACGGATGAACCCTGCACTAAGGAGCTTCAAGATCTCCTCGCCAATTGCCTTGCATTTGTCGTCGTTGAAGCGGCGAAGGCACTGTTTCACCGGCTTCGATCCCCGCTTGATGTTTAGTTTGTGCTCGGCAACCTCTCTCGGGACCCCCTTCATGTCGGAGGGTTTCCATGCAAACACGTAGAGGTTTGCTTTGAGGAAGTCGACGAGCGCGCTTTCCTATTTAGGATCGAGCATTGTCCCAATACGAAGCGTACGGCCATCGTCGGAGACGACCGCATCCTTGACGTCCTTGGCGGGCTCGAAAGAGCAGGCCGCACGCTTGGACGACTCGAGGACATCCTGGTCCTCAGAACGAGGCTCGACGTGGAGCCTCTCGGACCGAATGGTTGCTTCAGCGAACTGAAAGCATTCAGTGTCGCACTCGTATGCGCACTGATACTTTGGCCCGACTGTGATGATCCCCTTCGGTCTGGGAATCTTCAGCTTTAGGTACGTATAGTTGGGCATGGCGATAAACTTAGCGTATGCCGACCTCCCGAGGATCGCATGGTACGTCCCCGAGAACCCCACCAGTTCGAAGGTGAGGATATCTGTGCGGAAGTTCCGCACGTCCCCGAACGTGATGGGCAGATCGATCTGCTCGAGGGGGAGCGCCTCGATTCCAGGTACGACCCCGTTGAATGGAGCCGTCGACGGCCTCAGCGCGGACCGTAGGATGCCCATCTCGTCAAGCGTTGACGAGTAGAGCACATTGATCCCACTTCCCCCATCCATCAGGACCTTGTGGATCCTTCTGGATTTGAACTGGGGAGCTACCACTAGTGGTAGGATCTGGGCTGAGGCACATTGTCGGGATGGTCCTTGCGGTCGAAGGTTATCGGTACCTCCGACTACTTTAGGTAGGACGGCTTTGCGACGTCGGCGTTCATGACTTTACGCCGGATGAGCTTCTCGCGTCGCCTCGAGGGTCTTGCCGGTGATCCCCCAAAGATCATATGCACCGCGCTGTCTTCACCAGGGAACACAGCCCTCGCGCCGCTGTCATTGTCGTGGGAGGGGCCTTGCTTGTCGGGCTGGTCCGCCGTCTTCGGCTTGAGGGTGCTCTTGACGTAGTTCTTCATTAGCTGGCACTCCCTGAGCGTGTGCTTGACAGGGACCACGTGGTGCGGGCACGACGCGTCCAGGAGCTTCTCGAAGTGGTCCCTGGATGGTGCGGGCTTGGCCGGGTTGCCCTTGGGACGTGAAGCCTTGCGCTCCACCACCGCGACAAAGTTGTCGTCGCGACGGTGCTTGTCGTTCTTCTTCTTCTTCTTCTTCTTTTTGAAGCGCGAGGACGTCCCCTCGCCATGGTCCACGACTTGTTTACCCTTTCCCTGGGGGGTGTTCAGTGTCGTGGCCACCGCCTCCTCACCGTCAGCATGGTTGCTCGCGATGTCGAGGAGCTCATGGGTCGTACGCGGCATGCGACGCCCGAGTCGTTGGACAAGGGAGGTGCACGTCGCATCGTTCTAAAACACCGAGATGGCGTCGTTGTCTGTCACGCCGGGGAGCTCGATTCAACACTTGGAGAAGTGTCGTATGTACTTGCGGAGACTCTCCCCCGACTGCTGCTTGCAGTTACGCAGCTCCCACTGCTTGCCGGGGCGCATGTACGTGCTCTGTAAGTTGCCGACGAAGACCCGACGCAGGTCGGTCCAGTCGTTGATCTTGTCGCGCGGAAAGTGCTCGAGCCACGTGCGTGCAGAGTCATCGAGGTAGAGCAGCAAGTTCTTGATCATAAAGAGATTGTAGGTCGCTCCACCGGCGTGGCACGCGAGCCGGTAGTCCTCGAGCCATACGCTGGGGTTGGTGTCCCCATCGTACCTTGGCACATTGGTCGGAGCTCGGAAGCGCGATGGGAACTTCACGTCGTGGATGCTCCAGCCAAAGGCCCGTGGACCCCGCTGGCTTGGTGACCAGCTGCGCTCGCGGTCGTCGTCGCTGTCGTGGCGCCGCCTGCGCCCGCGGTCGTCGTTGTGGCGCGAGCGGTTGTTGTGGTTGTTGTCGATGCTCTCAGCTCACCGACGGACTTCTATGGTGTTTCGGGGTGTCGCGGTTGAGCCCGAGACGACTCTTGACTGCTGATGCTGCGGCTCTGACTCCTTCTCCGCGTCCCTGTTGCTGGGAAGGAGGTGGATTCAGGCCGTGGGCAGATGGCGCTCCAGCCCGCCCGTGCTCCGAGCGCCGGCGCGAGGCGGAGCTCTTCGCTTGCTGCGCCTTCGCTGCTTCGAGTAGCGCCTCAACTGCTGGTGCATTCGCCACTCCTCGAAGGTTGCAGGCTCTGGGCAGCCGCGCAACAGCATGGCCACGGCGGCAAGGTTCTGGGACACCCGCCGGAAGAGTGGCGGTGCGTCAGCGTCGGCGTTCGCGCCTCCATTGGCGCATCGATTGTTGTCGTGCTACAACGCGCGCAAGGACGGCGAAGGTGCGCAGCTGCGCGACTGGTCTGCAGCCAGACGGCGTTCGTGCCGATTGCCATTCCCCTCATGGGGCTCACCCTACACAGGAACGTCCTGCGCCGGGTGTCGATCGTTGTTCCCCTCACGGGCTTGGCCCTGCACAGGCACTCCCTGTGCAAGTTGTCACTCGCGTGGCTCGGCGTCCATGCCGAGCTCTTGGTGTAGAAGGGCCTACTCCTCGTCAAGCCGGCGCCTTGCCTCCGCGAGTTCGTCGAGCCGCGCACGCCGCTGGGCGTTGGCGCCGCGATGGTGCGGGGCTGGCTCCGATTCGGAGCTGCTCGACGCGGTGGCCACGCAGACGTTGCACTCCCGCGTGGGGTCGTGGCGTCGCACGGTTGATGCCCTCCGAGTCATCGGAGACCCAGGCGCACCGCCGGTTGTGCAAAGGCTGTTGACGTAGGCCGTCACCGAGTCGTCCGGGAGGCCGGGCTATCCACATGAGTACATCGCGGTGTACCGCTCCATGAACTCCCCCCAGCCCAGCAGTCCGTCTCCGCTGGCCTGGAAGGCGAGGTCAGTGAGGTAGTAGGAGGCGAGCGTAAAACGCTCCTACGTTGGGTTTGGCCCCAACATGTTGACGATGACGTCGTCCGAGAAGCCTCGGACGAAGGCCTCGCGCCCCGCAGCCCCCGTGAGGACATTGGGCCGAGGCGGCCGGGTGAAGGTGCACCTGGCAACGGGCTCCACCGGCCCGGTGTAGACAAAGCCAAGGGAGCCGAAGCGTAGGGTGGTCCCAAGAGTCAGCGTGACCTTGCGACCGTCCATTCGATCCGCTGGAGTTCGTCGAGACACACGATGTGCCCCTACCTGGCGCGCCAACTGTCGGGGTTCTCTACCGCCGGCAATAAATTTCTATCGATCGTGCGTCGGGCTCAGATGGTTAGCGCAGGAGACAACGGGATTTATATTGGTTCGGGCCTCCGAGGAGTAATACCCTACGTCCAGTGTGCTGCAGTCGTGTCCCTGAGCGAGTTGTGCTCGTAGTAGGGGTTACAAGCTGGTCGGGAGAGGGAGTTCGTTCCCAGGTCCCGGCAAATGGTGTTCGATCCTATGGAGGTCTAACCCTTGTAACCGTTGCCCTCCTCTCCCTTTTATAGTCACAAGGGGAGGGGCACAAGGGGAAGTAAAAAAGAGTTACAGTGCTTGGTAGCTGGCACGTCCCGTCGTACATCGCTGTCCGTCGGGGTGCATTGAAGCCAACTCGCGATGCCTTGTAGGGGGGCCGCCGCGTGGCCGGGTTGGACTGTTTACTCCGGGATGCTTGGCCTTCTCCCCGAGTAGTTTGGGCTTGTCTTAGTCTGCCCGAGTACTTGCCTAGCTTGCCACGCCCGAGCCTAAGTCTAGGCTTGTGCGCGTCGTAGAGGGTGCTTGAGTGCCTTAGGCTGAGTCTTGTGTGGCAGAGTGGGAGATGATGGCGATGTGATGGCCGCGCAGCCGGTCAGACCTGCATTAAGGCTCTTGCCAGGGTAGGCCGCCTGCATGGCCGCCAGCTGTTGTTCCTGCGTGACGTGGAGATTCGTTCCTCCACACGCGTCGGTGGCGATGCTCGCGCCGTGCGTCTGGGCCCACGCACTAGTCGGAGCCGGACTTCTCGTGTGAGGCGGAGACTCCTCATGCGAGGCGGAGACTTCCCGTGCGAGGCCGAGACTTCTCGTGCGAGGCGGAGAAGGGTTCCTCTAGTGGGAAACTGGTCGGAGATGCAGTCAACTGGCTAAAGACTGGACGTATTGCCAGTGAGGGTCTTGACCAGGGTCCTTTCTCCTCCTTGTCCTGAATTTTTGCCTTCACATTGTGAATCTTAACCTTCACATTGTCAAAGGTATTGGTATGTCTTGCTGTCTTAAGGGAGATAATCTTACCGTCAAAGAGGACCCTAATCCAAACCCTCGTCAACAGGTAAGGATCGTTGACCATACTTTTTATCGGCTGCTCAACGGAGATGTGGAGTCCTCTGTGGAACTAAACTTTACTAAACAATTTTTTTCTTTCATGTATTTATTGTGTTCTTCAAGTCTCTTGTTGACTTTTGGACGATTAGTCCTGATCTGTCTTCTTACGAGTATTTTGTTGCAAATTAACTAACCTCCTCTTGTACTGTCTGTCTAGCTATCTATCTAACTTAATTTTTGACAGATTCATGTCATATAGAAATCCACTATATCGCACGCCACATCACCATCAAATAGGATCATCTATTTATATTTTTCACCGATTTTTTTGACTAAAGACGTACAAACATGTAATTTATTAGCCTTTACAAGTACCACACTACAGAATTATCGCAGTACAAATACATAGAAGATCGATCAGTGACATCATCTCTCAATAAAATGAACACGTTTTCATATATAATGTTGTTTGGAAAAAATGTTGCTATGCAATCAGCTTACTTTTTCTACTTTAAAATTTCACCTTACAATTTTTTTTTGAAAATTTCGGCAACAAGTGCGAGATATCATCTAGTAAGATTTGTTTTGAAGTGCATAGGCATAGCTACATTTCTTTCTCAATGTCAAAATTTTCAGCACCCGTGGAAAATATTAATTTTTGACAAAATAGTTTTTTGTTTCTATAGTTTTCGTTGAATATGTCGGAAATGCACATCATCCTTCTCCAGGAAATATCATATATCCTTTCACAAGAACACATTTTTTAGAATCTTTCACAAGAAAACTTTTTTAGTGCCATATAAACTTAGTTTTGTTACAAGCGCCCCACAATAACTTGGTGGAACAAACACATGATAATTTGGTGTAAGCCTCACATGCTTCATTCTTATATGAATTAGTAGTGCTTCTGCTTGTTTTTTTTAAAAAAAACTTATGCATCATGCTGGATTCTTATCTAGCGAAATACAGTATGAGTTAAAAAAGAATTTGTTGGCATCACCCTGATGATGGGCTAGGAGGGCTAGGAGGGCTTCGAGGGCTTTAAGGTTAGTTCAGTTTTGTACCTCACGGGCCGAAACTACATGCTGTGTCAGAGAGCTGCTCCATGGTGGGCTAGCAGCTGTGCTTGTGAAAAGACAGGATTTTTTATCTTTATATTTTTCAGATTTTTCAAAAATATATGTGAGATCTAAAAATTTTCAAAAGTAGTTTCCGACCACGGTTTAAAAGGGCGGTTGGGACCAACCGCCTACGTAAACAGCGGTTGGACCCAACTGCTATTTACAATGGCGGTTGCTAGAGTATATCATTTTTTCTCAAGATGACTTCAATGAAAAAGAAATTGAATTACAAAGTTCTACATCTCAACGAAAGCTACAATTTTCAAATAAAATTTATTTTCATCCGAGTTCATAAAAAATTATTTTTAAAGAGAAGTTGTCCCACCAGTCAGCACAACAAAGACAGAGCTCTCGGCTGGCTGATAAGGCGAAAACATGCAGGATTGGGTAGCGTTCAGTTAGCCCAACAAGTCCTCGCTAAGAAGTTGGGTGCTTTATTCCCTGATTCACAACAGAAAACTGACTGCAATCTTGATTTTGATTTGTTTGTGCAGCGTCTCGCTTGCCCTTTCAACAAGTACACTATGGAGGCACTGCAGGTCCTCGTGGAGGAAGGAAACAAGGCATAGATAGAACAAGAAGAAGTCCAGGGTGGCTCCATCACCAGGCGACACCGGTGGCGTAGGAGAAGGCGGATGGCTACAGGGTGTCAGTTCCAATATTCTGAGTCGTTTTTTATTTTCAGAATGTGGTGCAAGAAACTTGAGAACTTGTATGGATCTGTATTTCCTCTTGGGCTAGCAATTTTGGCCCGCTGTTTCAGCGATGGATTAGGCCTAAGCCACCCATCGACGTCCACGAAGCTCGCCAATTTGTCGTCGTTTCGCCAGTCGTTCGAGGCCCACCAAGTTGGGCAGGTTCAGCCAAATTATACGACCGTTTGAAATTTTGCAAAATTATACGACCATTTGAAATTTTAGCAGATTTGGCAACCAACCGTCGTGCGTCACGGCGTTTAGGAACTGACCGCCGTAGCGCGCGGCGGTTGGAAGCCGGCCACGGTGTTTTGCGGCGGCCCACGGTGGTAGGGACTACCCGCCGTGGGCCACGACAACAAGTGTAAAACGCCGTGGGCCACGACGGTTAGGTCCTACCGCCGTGGCCCACGTCGGCTAGGATGATTTAATTTTTTGGATTTTAATAAATCTAAGGGAAATTCAGGACACATCTCCAACTTTCCAACCTAATACCTACCGTACTGGTTTTTTTTGTTTTTTAATTTAAGGAAAAAAGCACTACGATGTAGAAAAGAAAAACAAAGTGACATACTAAAAAATAGTCATGATCACATGTAACAGTGCTCCTGTACAAACATTACTCGACCTAATCTAGCATCGCCTAGGCTTCTTGTGCAGCTTCAGAGCTCAGGCTGCGGCGTGCGTCTGGTCGCGAGGGTACATCAACGGGTCGGGAGGGTGGATCTGCCGACGCCTAGCATCACTCGTCCCCTGCGGTGTCTCCACCGCCGCCGTCAACCCTGCAACCTCGTGGGACGAACCTGGCTGACCTCCGCTAGCGCCAGGCAGCTGCGAGCCTCCTGGAGGCTCCTGTGTCCCACCGCTCACCCCTAGCAGCTGCGAGCCTCCTGGAGACTGCCCACCGCTCGCGTCTGGCAGCTGCGAGGCTCTAGGCTGTGGCCCACCAGTCACTCCTGGCAACTGGGAGCCTCCTGGTTGCGTCCCTGCTCCCTCTTGAGACCACGTGGGTGGCCGCGCCTCCAAGATGCGACACTGCGAGCTCGTCCTGCGGCTGCAAACCCTGCAACCAGTCAAAGTCGAGGGCCAAGTCGTCAAAGCCGAACCCAGACGCTCCGGCCTGGTTGTCAAGAGTGCCGACGCTGGAGTCGTAAACTGGAAGAAATAGTAATATTAAATCATGTTTCCTAATTAATACAATCTAGTATTATAGAGTAGTGGTTAATACCTGGGTGAAAAGCAGTGCCGAGGGACGAGGAAGGAACCAGTGCTGGTGCTGGTGCAGGTGCGGGTCCTCGTGGTGCCGGTCGTGGCCCTCCTGGTGCGGGTGCACGTGTAGGCGCATGACCTCTAAGAGGAGGCCCCCCTAACGGAGACATCCTAAAGGGAGGATGCGCCGAAGGGTGCACCGGGTAAAAAGCCGCCTGGAAGGGTGGCCCAGACGAGGACGACGGTGCCGCGTGGGAACGACCAGTCGAGGCGGAGCTGGAGGACGACTGGGGGTACCGTGGAAACAGTGGTAGAGCCGGGTTGCCGCGGTAGTTCACCGCGACAAGGAACCTCCTGGTGATGGCACACATCCTGTGGAACGTCTCCGAGATCTCGTGGTGTGACATCTGGTCCAGCCTTGCCGTCGAGTCCTCTACCATACGTGAAAGGTCTGCAATCACGTCGAACTGCCAAAGAAATTATTAGTAAATTGTAGAATGTAAAGTACCATAATGGAAAGGCAGTGAATTTTCAAACTCACTGCCGTGTCGTGTCACACCCGATTTTCCGTAGAAAACCGAATGCATCTCATATGTGTGCCAGGATCACAATTTTCACACATATGATAGACTCATGAGTGTAATATCACAAGACACTGCTCAAAAACGTACAGAAAAGATTTATTAACTTTTATTACACTCACGATTGGTAGACACGAAGGTCTTTACACGAACATCGATAACTATGAAGACGCGACTCCATCTTCATCTTCCACAAGCTTCGACCGGTTGATCGCATCCTCGAACTCCTCGTAGTCGGTGAAGTACTCCACCCGGGGTTCTTCTCTCGAACAGCGTAAGCAAGGATGAGTACACTTATGGTTGGTACTCAAGCAAGGCCACGTAAATAACCGGAAAGCAATATTAATCCATCTTTAAGTTCAATTAATCATGTGAGGGTCCGTGCCGCTCTTGACCGTGAGCACGGCCGATCGATCGCCTTTACACTCGCAGAGGTTGCACACTTTTCCCACAAGGTTCGCGTAAAAGTTCCGGAGAACTTTGAACCCAACCACGCATGTGCCGATCGTGCACAATACCACACTTCCGAGGTGTGATTGCATAGGGACGCTATGAAGCCTTTACAAAGATGTGCAAAAGACTAACGACCCGCATAGTTACGGATCGGGGCGACCATAACCCTCCCTAGTGGTCAGCACCTTAGCAAAGGCCGCTACCCCAAAAGGACCGGGCTATACCCCCGCAACCCGATCCCCCTCTCGCTCCTTTCGGAAAAGGGCCATCGATCAATCGCACACCTAATTAATTGGCTAAGCCGCAGCCATATGGACCGTGGTTGCACCGTTTTCCGGGTGGTTCTCCATGTTCCGATTAATTTATAGTGTTCTTGATTAAAGCATAGGTAGAAGGGTGGTTAGGGTCACTTGCCTTTCTCCAACGATAAGCTACTTTCCTTATCTGCAAAGCTCTGCACTTGAACTTCCTCGAACGGCGCGTCGGCTACGATCATGCAAGAAAACATACAATAAATAAAACAATACATCAAACATTACCAAAAGGCTAAAACAAGCTTTTAGAAATGACGGGCTCGGAGAGACGATCGCGTGGACATCAAGAACGCGTAAAACGGAGCTAGGATGGAAAAGTTATGGCCGAAACAAGGTTCGTGGACTAAATTGTAAAAGAACCGGAAGTTTAGGGGGTTCTCTCGGAAGATTTCGGGGACCTAAACATAAATATGTGTGAAACTAGGAGGTCTAACATGTAAAAGGTTAAGGATAGGCTATTAAACATGAAATCTAAGGACTGCGGGGGCCTAAGTGTAAGGAAAAGGACCCGATTGAAAGGCTTTTATATAGGTGGAAGGGTTTATTTGTAAATTCCGAAACATCGGGGTTCTTTTCGCAAAACCGCCAAAGCAGCCGGCGGGTGAGCCATGGGAGCGACACGTGGCGGCTTGCCATCGGCCGTGCCGACGCAGTGGTGACGTCGCCGTGACGCAAGCCGTGGACCGCGCCGGTGGACTCGGTCCATGGTCCACGGTGGACCGGACCCAAGGGGTATGGTTCGCTTTTAATCCGAGCCGTCCGCCGGATCGGGCGGCCGCGGTGGCGTGTGGGCGTCGGGGCGGCGGCGGTAGCCGGCCGGGCGGCGGCGCGCGCGGCGGCGCCGGCGGCGGCTCGCCGGCCGATGGCGACGGAATGCGCTCCGTGCACCAAAACGCGCGGAAAAATACCGTAACGAAGAGGAGAGCAAGGGGAAGATTACCAGGGGCTCGGAGGGGAAGGGAAATGCGCGGTGAAGCGGATCGAGGCGGCGCTCCGGCGGGCGGGCGGTGAGCTCGGGCGGCGGCACGGTGGAGGAGTGGAGGAGGGAGGAGGAGTGGCGCGGGGGTGTAGAGGGGGCCTTGGGGCACCTTTTATAGCCCGAGGAGGAAGAGGAGACGCGCGCGGTGAGGCGGTGGCGGAGCTCGGTGGGCGGCCGGCGCCATTAATGGCGCCGGTGCGGCGGCGTCCGTTACGGGGAGGGGAAGAGGGGCGGGTGAGTGCGCGGGGAGGTGGAGCGGCGCGCCCGGGTGGGGAGGTGGAGCGGCGCGGGGAAAAGGAAGGGGCGGCGCGGGGGTGCGGCGGTGGCGGCCGGCCGGCTCGGGGGAGGATGGGGGCGCGGGCCGGGAGGTAGGGGGAAGCCCCCGACGAGGCGGGGCCCACCCGTCGGTGGCCGAGAGAGAGAGGAGAGGGAGGGAGGCGCCGGCGGGTGGGCCGCGTGGGCCGAAACAAGAGTGGGCCGCGGGTGGCCGGGTAGATAGGTTAGTTTGATTTTTTTTTTTTCTTTTCCTTTTCTTTTCAAATCCTTTTCAACCAATTTCAAATTCAAATATTTTCAAATCAAATTTTAACACAAATTTATTCAAATAGTTTAAGGCTTTTAGAAAACCTTTTAAACAAGTTTTCAAGCATTTTTAAATTCAAATTTTCATCCTCTTTTCATTTTTTTTTATTCAAACTTTTATTTCAATTTTCACAAACTTTTTCACAATAATTTTTTAAGACTTTTCACAAGCATTTTTTAAGACTTTTAAAATCACACCACAAACAAAACTCATGCATTTCGACATGATGCACAAACACTTGATTGATTCTAATTATTAATGATGTTTAATTTAATTAAAAGCAAATTTATTTATTCAAATTTATTAAATCCTTAGAAAATAAAACTAAACCATGTTGCTAACAATATTTTATTGTGATGGAATTTTCGGGTGTTACAAATCCTACCCCCTTAAAAAGAATCTCGTCCCGAGATTCGGAGGGATCGGGAAACAAGAGGAGTTACAAGATGTCTTGAAAGATGACGGTTTACTATCACGCAGCTTGTTCACTTCTCCTTCTTCTTCGGGCTTGTAGCGGCAAACTCAATCCTATCTCCTTGCGGGGTAGTTAAGAGCACCGACTTCTTGGCACACAAAATGATTCCATCATGCTTGCTTAACCAATCCATACCAAGGATCACATCTATTCCACCGGATGTTAGGATCACTAAGTCTCGCTTCAAAATCTATCTCTTCGATCTTAAGATTGACCTCGTGGGCATACATAGGTGGATTTCATTTCACCGTTTGGGGAACCGATTAGCAAATGTGTCTTCATGGAACTCTTGGGTACATCATGCTTTGTCACGAATCGTTCAAGTAATAAATGAATGCGATGCCCCGGAATCAAATAAAACTGTTGCGGTACAGAGTTGATAAGAAACGTACCAAGCACAACATCTTTGTCTCCTTGAGCTTCTTCAGCTGTCACATGGTTCACCCTACCATGCATATTGTTCTGTTGTCCTCTATTATCTCTCTGGGGTGTCTGCATATTGCGCTGAGGGCAAATACTGGCATAGTGTCCTAATTCTCCGCAGTTGAAGCATCCACTCGGGGTGAACCGGAGTAGTGTTCCTTCACCGGTGCACCCGAGCGATTCCGATGAGGATTTGGAGCCCGAGGTGTCATTGGGTTGGATTCTTCGGGTTCATCAAACGAACGATACCGCCGACTCGTCCATGGCCTCCGCCCGGTGTGCTAGAACGAAACCGAGAGTCTTGCGATGAGTTGTAACGAGGGCGGGTGTTACTGCTAGATTGACCTTGAGGTTGAAACTTGCGCTTCTGTTCACGAAGTTCCTTGCGTTTATTCTCCAAGCCTATAGCCTTATTGAGTAACATCTGAAAGTTAAGAAATGTGTGGCTCTGCAACTGATAGTTAAGTGGCCCTATCAAACCATCGAGAAAGCGTTCTTGTCTCTTTGCATCCGTGTTGACTTCATCTGGTGCATAGCGGGACAAATGAGTAAACTGATCCAGATACTCACTAACGGTCATGTTGCCTTGCTTTAGAGCTAGAAATTCCTTCTTCTTCAGCTTCTTCACACCAGCTGGGATGTGATGTGTACGAAAACTCTCCCGGAACTCCCGCCTGTGTAATGGTGTCGGCGAGCAAAGATGTGCGACGGTGTAAGCATCCCACCAATCAGCGGCTGCACCTTCCAGACGTCCTGAGGCATACAAAACCTTTTCACGATCATTGCATTGGGTGATATTCAAAGCATCTTGTTGATGGTCTTGAGCCAATCATCGGCATCGAGGGGATCTACAGAATGAGAGTAAGTGGGCGGGTTGTGGCTCATGAATTCTCTATGCTTGTTCACTGGTGGTGGAGGTGGTGGAGGTCCTTGTGGTGGTGGCCGGTTCTGCTGTGCTTGTAGATTACGGGATGGTGGCGGTGAGGTTTCGAATCAACCGCATCCGTTCCGTAAAGAACCGCCGCATCGCGGGATCCATTGCTAATTCTTGTGAAGGAGGGAACTTGATTCACTCGATTGATGACGAACGGAATATCCCGTCCAGGCTCCCGACCCGACGTTTACCATTTGATTGTTAGAGAGAAAAGTTTTCCGACAGAAGATAAAGGTGAATCGTAGAGAAGGGGCTAAGATTCAAATTTTAACTTTATTTTATTGATGTATTTGTGGCCATCACTCCACAAAAAACATTTCAATCAAGTCAAAGATCCAAATCATGCATGTTTACAATCAACAAGCATTAACATCGCACGTCCTCACAAGAACGGCTCTATCGAAACGAAACTGGTAGAAGGGTAGGCAACCTAAGAATCTATCCTGTAAAACACGTGTGGTAGTTCAAGGTGGAAGAACAAGAATCAGACTCAAAGCATAGAAGAAAACAAAAGATTTGATTTTCTTAAAGAATAAAGAATAAAATATTTTTTTAAGCGTAAATAAGATATTTTGAATGTTAGAAGGGCTTCCTAGAAAGAGAGACCTTAATATCGACCATTTCTATCCGAGGCCGCGTCCTACGAGCCGCAATGCTCGATACCACTCGTCACACCCGATTTTCCGTAGAAAACCGAATGCATCTCATATGTGTGCCGGGATCACAATTTTCACACATATGATAGACTCATGAGTGTAATATCACAAGACACTCGCTCAAAAACGTACGTAAAAGGTTTATTAACTTTTATTACACTCACGATGGTAGACACGAAGGTCTTTACACGAACATCGATAACTATGAAGACGCGACTCCATCTTCATCTTCCACAAAGCTTCGATCGGTTGATCGCATCCTCGAACTCCTCGTAGTCGGTGAAGTACTCCACTCCGTGGTTCTTCTCCGAACGGCGTAAGCAAGGATGAGTACACTTATGGTTGGTACTCGGCAAGGCCACGTAAATAACCGGAAAGCAATATTAATCCATCTTTAAGTTCAATTAATCATGTGAGGGTCCAGGCCGCTCTTGACCGTGAGCACGGCCGATCGATCGGTTTTACACTGCGAGAGGTTGCACACTTTTCCCACAGTTCGCGTAAAAGTTCCGCAGAACTTTGAACCCAACCACGCATGTGCCGATCGTGCACAATACCACACTTCCGAGGTGTGATTGCATAGGGACGCTACGAAGCCTTTACAAAGATGTGCAAAAGACTAACGACCCGCATAGTTACGGATCGGGGCGGACCATAACCCTCCCTAGTGGTCGCACCTTAGCAAAGGTCGCTACCCCAAAAGGACCGGGCTATACCCCCGCAACCCGGATCCCCCTCTCGCTCCTTTCGGAAAAGGGCCATCGGATCAATCGCACACCTAATTAATTGGCTAAGCCGCAGCCATATGGACCGTGGTTGCACCGTTTTCCGGGTGGTTCTCCATGTTCCGATTAATTTATAGTGTTCTTGATTAAAGCATAGGTAGAAGGGTGGTTAGGGTCACTTGCCTTTCTCCAACGATAAGCTACTTTCCTTATCTGCAAAGCTCTGCACTTGAACTTCCTCGAACGGCGCGTCGGCTACGATCATGCAAGAAAACATACAATAAATAAAACAATACATCAAACATTACCAAAAGGCTAAAACAAGCTTTTAGAAATGACGGGCTCGGAGAGACGATCGCGTGGACATCAAGAACGCGTAAAACGGAGCTAGGATGGAAAAGTTATGGCCGAAACAAGGTTCGGGGACTAAATTGTAAAAGAACCGGAAGTTTAGGGGGTTCTCTCGGAAGATTTCGGGGACCTAAACATAAATATGTGTGAAACTAGGAGGTCTAACATGTAAAAGGTTAAGGATAGGCTATTAAACATGAAATCTAAGGACTCATAGGGGCCTAAGTGTAAGGAAAAGGACCCGATTGAAAGGCTTTTATATAGGTGGAAGGGTTTATTTGTAAATTCCGAAACATCGGGGTTCTTTTACGCAAAACCGCCAAAGCAGCCGGCGGGTGAGCCATGGGAGCGACACGTGGCGGCTTGCTGCGGCCGTGCCGACGCGGTGGTGACGTCGCCGTGACGCAAGCCGTGGACCGCGCCGGTGGACTCGGTCCATGGTCCACGGTGGACCGGACCCAAGGGGTATGGTTCGCTTTTAATCCGAGCCGTCCGCCGGATCGGGCGGCCGCGGTGGCGTGTGGGCGTCGGGCGGCGGCGGTAGCCGGCCGGCGGCGGCGCGCGCGCGGCGCGCCGGCGGCGGCTCGCCGGCGATGGCCGGAATGCGCTCGGTGCACCAAAACGCGCGGGAAAAATACCGAACGAAGAGGAGAGCAAGGGGAAGATTACCGGGGGCTCGGAGGGGAAGGGAAATGCGCCGGTGAAGCGGATCGAGGCGGCGCTCCGGCGGGCGGGCGGTGAGCTCGGGCGGCGGCACGGTGGAGGAGTGGAGGAGGGAGGAGGAGTGGCGCGGGGGTGTAGAGGGGGCCTTGGGGGCACCTTTTATAGCCCGGAGGAGGAAGAGGAGACGGCGCGGTGAGGCGGTGGCGGAGCTCGGTGGGCGGCCGGCGCCATTAATGGCGCCGGTGCGGGCGGCGTCCGTTACGGGGAGGGGAAGAGGGGCGGGTGAGTGCGCGGGGAGGTGGAGCGGCGCGCCGGTGGGGAGGTGGAGCGGCGGGGGGGGAAAAGGAAGGGGCGGCGCGGGGGTGCGGCGGTGGCCGGCGGCCGGCTCGGGGAGGATGGGGGCGCGGGGCCGGGAGGTAGGGGAAGCCCCCGACGGGGGCGGGCCCCCCGTCGGTGGGCGAGAGAGAGAGAGGAGAGGGAGGGAGGCGCGGCGGGTGGGCCGCGGTGGCCGGGTAGATAGGTTAGTTTGATTTTTTTTTTCCTTTTCTTTTCAAATCCTTTTCAACCAATTTCAAATTCAAATATTTTCAAATCAAATTTTAACACAAATTTATTCAAATAGTTTAAGGCTTTTAGAAAACCTTTTAAACAAGTTTTCAAGCATTTTTAAATTCAAATTTTCATCCTCTTTTCATTTTTTTTTATTCAAACTTTTATTTCAATTTTCACAAACTTTTTCACAATAATTTTTTAAGACTTTTCACAAGCATTTTTTAAGACTTTTAAAATCACACCACAAACAAAACTCATGCATTTCGACATGATGCACAAACACTTGATTGATTCTAATTATTAATGATGTTTAATTTAATTAAAAGCAAATTTATTTATTCAAATTTATTAAATCCTTAGAAAATAAAACTAAACCATGTTGCTAACAATATTTTATTGTGATGGAATTTTCGGGTGTTACGTGTCGTAGTGTTGATCCCGTCGAACCAGGTACGCGGTACTAGCAAGCACCCTCGTCGCGTCCGGAACCGGCACTACAGGCTGTGGTGGGACGTACATCACACGCGCCCGAGTCCTCAGGGTGTACCACTGGATGTACGCCTCCTACGCCGTGTCGTCGTGGGGCCGGACCTCCTCGACCAAGTTCTGCAGCGCGGTAGCCCAACGGTCCACATACGACTGCAACCTCTCAACCCAGGAAAAAGTGCCCGGAACTCCCCTCCGCGACCACCTACGACGAATTAAACATATTTGTCAGCGTCTAAAATCTTTGAACGCCGAATTAAATTAAAAAATTTACGAGAACTCACCTATGGTGTGCGCTCGGAATAGTGTGCACCACAGGCACAAGCCACTCCTGGTAGCGGCCGAACTGTCTCAGTACCCTGTGGACGACGTACTCCTCCACGTAGATGTCAAACAACAACGGCGACCTCGTCATCCAATACTGCTGGCCGCAAAAGCACAAATTCGAGAGGCCATGTGGTGTGCGGGCCGCGATAGCCTCCTCGGAGTACGGCGTCCACCTGACGTCCGCGTCCGTGAGAGCGTCGAACTACCGATGACGTCCTTGTACACCCTCTTCGTCTGGTCGTGGGCGTACGAGGTCTGCATACAAACCAAATGTGAACCATAAATGTCGATTGAACAAACTAGACGAAATGGAAAGACAAATTGAAAGTGAAAGGTAAGAAATTACCTTCCGAAGGCACCCCACCGAGCCCATGGTGAAATGGTCACGCGGGTCGTGGCCCTCTGCAGGGGCTCGTACGCGTAGAGGGGCACGACTAGCCGACCAATCGCAAATCGCTCGTGGCACCAGAGCTGAAGAAGGAGAGGACAACCGAGAAGGATCGGCTCCGCCGCACAACCCTTCGACACCCCGAGCACAGCCCCCTGTACGCGCTCGCAAGAATAGAGTTGCCCCAACTGATCTGGGGCACGACGTCCAAGGGCATGTCGGCAATCCTCCGAGCATGGGGGATCAGGTACCTCGCCACCGCGTCACCCTGCGAACTACAGAACAACACGAACTCAAACAGCCACAACATGTATGCCTCGAAGAACCTGTCGACTGTCTCCTGCTCGGCGTCATCTGCTAGGTAAATATCCTACACAAACAAAATCAAACGTTAGTTTTATTGTCTCTATATTATTAAAACCGAAGAGAAATTTGAGGTAAAGGTACATACGCTAAACTGCTGCAACCAAGAAAAGGTGGATTTGTGAGCGTTCGTGAACTCATGGTACGGGGCGAGTGCGCGATCATTCCGAGTAACGTTCGCGAACCGAGCGAGGAACTCCGTACGTCAGTTAGCGGAGATGTCCGCGGCCCTCAGCGGCTCGCCCTCACAAGGAAGGCCCATCAGCAGCGACGTGTCCTAAGGGTCACCGTCATCTCGCCGACGGTGAAGTGGAACGTGTGGGTCTCCGGCCTCCAGTGGTCCAGAAGCGCGCTGAGGAGGGAGAAGTCGTACTGGAAGCGTGTCATGCGATCCTTCCGCGGAATTGCGTCGCGCTGGCTGTCCCCCTGGACTAACCGCGCTACAGGCAGGAGTCCTGCAGCTCGTAGCCTAAAACAAATAATGTAATTTATTAGTACAATAAAAGGATAAATGAAGGTACAAACAATAACACAACATCAATTCACGTACTTGGGAACCCAGCGGCCGTGGATCGGCAGCAATATGCGCAGTGCGGGAACGCACGTGTCCAACATCCTCTCCGAGGACGGCGGGCAGGAATGAGCGGTGCCTCCGGTCGATATCCCTGTCCAGCAACTCAGGCGTCACGTACACCTCAAGCTCAGCACGAGCAGCCTGAGCCTCAGCCTGCGCCTGGGCCTGAGCCTGCACCTGAGCCTGCGCCTCGGCCTGAGCCCGAGTCTGGTCCATAGCTGCAACTGCATACAAAAATTAAATATAGAATTAAAAAACATAGATAAGTAATTTTCTACAATTTTTACATTAGGTAAATTAATTTTCTAGATATTATAAACAAATATAAGTATTTTCTACAATTTCTACAACACATAAACTCATTTTCTACAATTTTTTAACCAAATTAACGTAATTTCGATAATTTCTACAATTTTTAAAATAGATAAACTCATTTTCTACAATTTCTAAAACAGATAAACTCATTTTCTACATTTTCTAAAACAGATAAACTCATTTTCTATATTTTCTAAACAAAATAAAGTAATTTTGGTAATTTCTACAATAGCGGGAACGAATACATCAATTTTCTACATTTTCTAAACAAATTAAATTATTTTCTACAACAATAATTTTCTAGATTTTCTAAATTAAAAAACATTTTCTAGATTTTCTAAACTACAAAAATAATTTTCTAAATCTAAACTAACTTTCTAGATTTTCTAAACTAGAAAACTAATTTTCTAAATCTAAACTAACTTTCTAGATTTTCTAAACTAGAAAACTAATTTTCTAAATCTAAACTAATTTTCTAGATTTTCTAGACTAGAAAACTAATTTTCTAGATTTTCTAAACTAGAAAACTAATTTTCTAGATTTTGTAAACTAAAAAACTTCTAATTTTCTAAATCTAAACTAATTTTCTAGATTTTCTAATCTAAAATCTAATTTTCTAGATTTTCTAAACTAAAAAGCTAATTTTCTAGATTTTCTAAACTAGAAAACTAATTTCTAAATCTAAACTAATTTTCTAGATTTTCTAAACTGAAAAACTAATATTCTAGATTTTCTAAGCTAAAAAACTAAATTTCTAGATTTTCTAGACTAGAAAACTAATTTTCTAAATCTAAATTAATTTTCTAGATTTTCTAAACTAAAAAACTAATTTTCTAGATTTTCTAAATAAAAAACTAAATTTCTTAATCTAACCTAATTAATTAACTAAAAAAGAGAGAGAAAACATACGTGGAGGAGCGGAGGGGGCGTCGGCCGGAGAGGAGGCGGCGGCAGGCGTGGGGGGTCGTCGCCCCTTATATAGGCGCGGTTGCCGCCGTCCCCCACGGCGGTAGCAACCGGCCGTCGTGGCCCACGGGGGCGCGGTGCTTACCGCCGTGGCCCACGGCGGTAGCCTGCTGCGGACCCCGCTCCTCGCAGCGGACCGTTGGCGGTCCCCTTGCCGCCGTGGGCCATGGCGGTTGCCTTGCGAACCACCATGGCGCACGGCGGTTGGTTGCCAAATCTGCTAAAATTTTAAATGATCCTATAATTTTGTAAAATGATTAAAAATATAAAAAATTCTGTACTCAAGCCAGCTTTGTATCGGACATGTGCGCCAAGCTTGCTAGACCAAATCAATTAATTCCCAGTTGTGAGTCTGTCTTGAGTTGTTTGGTTGTTATCCATGTCAAAAAAAACTGTAATATTCTTTGTTGGAATGTCGAAGGGCCCAACGGAGCTGGCTGAAGGGATAGCACCAAAAATACTGTAACTACATCAGGGGCGACACTAGTCTGCTTACAGGAGACAAAAATTGCCCACTGGACTCCTAGATTAGTCAGAGAAACACTCGGGCCAAATTTTGCAAACAACTACCCTACTCTCCCAGCCAATTGAGTCCGACGGGGTATCCTCCTGGCAGCCAATGAACATTTTCTCTCATTGCAAAACTTCCACACCACGGCCTATACTATTTCGGCAGACGTAGTGATGCGTGCAGAAAAACTAATCTGGACAGTCACATGGGTTTATGGACCTCAAGACAACACTGAGAAAGAGGCTTTTGTGGATGAAATCAAAGAGCTGAAAGCAAGAGTGAAGGCGGAATGGTTGATATTTAGGAACTTCAATTTATTTTATAAAGCAGAAGACGAGAGTAATACTAGGCTAAACAGATGCTTGATGACAAGTTTTAAAAATAAGTTGGATGAGGCCCAGCTCATGGAAGTCGACTTACGCGGCCGAGCTTATACGTGGAGCAATGAACAGAGCGATCCAACGTTCACCAGACTAGACAATTTGGCGCGCGTTGCACACCCTATCCATATGCGAATGAACCAAAACAATAACATTAAGTTTGTTCATCATAATCTGACTCGAAAAGGGTAGCAAATAAGGTTTATGTCCGGCATCAACATGGCAAATATTACAGCACATCCGACGACCATGCTACCCTATGCATCAAATCTTAGGTGTTTATCCGGAATACAACACGTTCGATCACCAATTTCAACGACCAGTGCATATCCAAGCACCACAGCTGGCATGACAAGTATCCATGGCGGCCAGCCAGTATTGGTGGCAGCTTTTGATACTAAAAGCATCCAGCATTGACAGAAACTACTAACGGAAACGCTACACGTTTTGAAGCCGGGTGTCAACGCATGTGACATGTCGACTCAACGGACTGCAAGACGGAGCGGCAAAAGGAACACAGCTTCTACAACTCATGGACCGGCGTTGGGGCTGCAAAAGGAAAACTTGTTTCAGCATGCAAGCGGTGTCATTAAAAAACAATTGTTATATTCATGATTTCTTTATATACTGGACTTGTGAATCTAATCAGTCTCTGAATAATTTACAAGACTACTTCAACACTGAACAAGCCAAAAATTTATTCCCCTGGGTAGGATACTTTTCTCGAGACTGAATTGACAAAAAAAACACTCATAGTAAGATCTTGTATATGTGTTAATTGCATTGTCCTTTTTTTATTTTGGCTATGAGCCCGAACAAAATAGATTTATTTTGCACCGGAGTCACACAGGCAGTCTTCCCATGCACTATGTACAAGCATTGATAGGTCAACACTTAACTACTGGAACAGCAATTGCATGAAATGGTATCATATTGGTTAATATCATTGGATATTGTATTTATTGATGCAATATATATTGTTTCTCCTTAACTTTCAAAAGCTCATTGCTCTCCATAACCACCACTGGCCAATGCCAAAGATAGCGCAGCGTCAGGTTTCTAGTAAAATTGAATTGTGGAACCAATATAGTGACATAAAAGAAGCAAAATATGACTATATTACCTGACCCCAGCAGTAGCATCCGCTCCACTACCTAAGTCATCAGTGTCATCACCAGCTTCTTTCCCAACCTTTGGAACTTTCTTGTCAGGGGAACCGCAGGTCCTAGAAGCAAAGGAGGGCATATTTATTTATTCTTAAAAGCATGAAAACATAAAAGAAACATGTTACTGCTTTTAAGGCAACATGTCCTAAAAAAACTGAAACCAATTTGTAGGGTGCACTATACTACCTGACTGCAGTAGCAACATCCGCCCCACTACCAAGGTCATCAGGGTCATCACTTGTAGGAAACAATGCCTTGGCAATCTTCTTGTCAAGGGAACCGCGGGTCCTGGAAGCAAATATTGTAAGTAAGGTCCACGCCCAACTGTCCAGCACCACAAGTAGTGTGGTAGAACGCTGATAAAACTAACCTTTTCTTTGAAGCACTTTTCTGGTTCTTTGTAGAAGAACGATCAAGCACATCAGCAGGCATACTAGCAGCGGACGTAATTGTGTCGTCCTGTGGCACAAAGCATTGATGCAAGAGGGCAGAATGTCAAATTTCTGACTTCACAGCAATTTGCGTTGCAAAAATGAACATGAATGAAGTAGTAATCAGTTTGGATACCCAAGTATCTCACCTTATCAACTGTAGCATTCTTCTCAGGTGTTTCCAGTAATTCCGGAGCAAGCAAAGCAGGTTTTGTTGGTGTACAGCTTGAGGCAAGGCTAACATCAGAAGCAGCAGGTAGCGATAATGGCTTGCTTATCCCAGGAGTGCTTTGCATGCTGGGGCTTGCGCCCTTTGAAAGCATGAAAGAAGAAGATTGTGATCCTGTCGGTGTCGCTGGTATAATAGCACTCCCATCATCTATCGCTGCCACTACTGAGTTAACTTGTAGGGTAACGGTTCCCGACTCTATCGTGCTATCAGTGAAGCTGACATTCCATATGTAAGTCCTCTCAAGTAGTTTTGTGATTGCATCAGGGATAAACCCAGGCAAGTTGGAGGCAAGGAGGGTATCAGCTGTTTTCTTTGTGAGTTGTTGAGCAATCCGTCCAAAGGCAATGAAATCAGTGTCACCAGTTTCATCTCCAACAATGATGCACAACTTGTACCGTCACAAAGCAACTAATTAGTAAGCGTGATGGGTTGCACTCTACAAATTAATGTTCGAGCAGGATGACTGGCAGCTGACCTCTGTACGGGTGTTCCAATAGCGGCACAGGTAGGATTAGTGCACTTGTACAAGTCACCGTGACGCTTTGTTGTTTTCACACACTTCTTGCACGCATTGTACCACCAGGAATCGTCGATTTTCCTTATAGTCACAGTGACCAGAAACTCGTGTTTCTGTAGATCCAAACACACAAATAAGTGGGTAGGTACTCAAGATCACCATACACAAGTATATATAAGCATGCAGATTCAGATGTTTATAGTTTGGCTACTGAATTTTTGGTAGCGTTAGCATCTGCATGCTTATATAAATTCAGATAACAGAATAGTAAAGCTCAAGGGTCAAGGCAACAAAAAGGTAGCAACAGAGATGAATTTGTACCTTGCATTCAAAGGGGTTCAGGTTCTTGATATCAGAAATGTTCTTTTCCGAGCAAACAACCTTTGCACGAGAGGAACAGTACCATCGGCCCGGCCCATCGGCGGATGCATGGCCCTCGCACTGTCCATGAAAATGTGCCAAAGTTATATTATCGTATCATAAAAACCAAGCCAATCAACAAGTGCAACAAATATAATAAGGTAGCTGCAACTGATTCCATACCTATTCATTAGCACTTCAGCTTCAGGCACCTGAGGATTTATGTACCATTTGCATGACGCGCCACCCGGGAGCGACACCCCACCGAAACGTTTCACAAGAGTACCAACAAATATCACTATCTAAGGCGAACTCTGACCATCCTTGTGCATCTCCTCAGCTGGGAATGAAGTAGCCCTTTCCCCCCAAAGCACGATCTTGAGTGGAGCACCGCTGAAACATTAGGTGAAGACGATGTTAGTATGTAATACCATACCGGATTACGTGGACAGATGGTAACAATTGGTAGCAGCATTACCTTGGCAGGCGTACCATGACATTCCTCCTCAAACTCTCACCAACCCTGACACTTGTTTGTATGTGTTCAACACTTGCTACTGAAGTGATCACTCTGATGACATCTGATTTGACAAGCACAATTACATAAGTGTTTGATGCAGACACTATATGGTAAGTGCATAAGAAAAAAATAGAGAAGTTATTACTCGTCAACATTTGTATTTTTCGGCACGTGATCGGATCGTTCCATTGAAGCAAGGGTGTACACAATTTCAGGAAAAGCAGGAGGGACCTGGATCCTCTCCTCTACCTTGGTCCACTTGGAGAAGAACATCATCATATCAGTTTCAACCGGCTTGTAGTTGCCACACTTCCTGACCCGAAAATAGCAAATATTGTAGACATTACCCTCTTTTATCATCTCCTTGATTTGCTCAGCGGCAGGAGGATAGGCTTGGGCATGCATGCTGTTACCCTGCACACAACATTACTTTAGTCAGCAAGGATATCTGACATATAAAGTTGGTTGGTGATGCTGACATGTTAAATCAAAAGGCGCAACAAAGACAGTTTCACCTCTTCATCAACAAGAAGCATATCGGTATGTAGCAGCTTTGCCTCATCATCAGGACTGCACAGCTCCCACAGCCTAGCAACACACACACACACGCTCAGTGCAGTCCCCAATCATGAGGTTGGAAAGGAGCATGTCAGCCATCTGCATAAAAAAAGGTTGTTAGAACAGATGATAGGCTACCTCAAGGTCATTTGCACCTAACACAAATAAACATCCATAAAAGAGGAAAACTTTTGATTGTAGGACATATGATGCCCAAGATTTTTAAAAAGTAAAGCAAAGAGGCAAAGTGAACGGAAGCATACATGAGGACTTATCAATCAAACACACGAAACCACATAATATAAGCACATAAATACAGATCATTTTGATTCAGAACCACATCATACCAACAATTGGATCAGCAAAAAGCTTACAGGAGTAGCTGCTGTCCAAACATGTAAATATCACAAAATATATGTACACCAATATAAAACGTATGATAGCAGGGGCATCACGACGATGCTGCATTAGCAGCATGCAGGACCTCCTAATACACTACGTTCTGTGTTTTTGTTCCACATGAACCATCGTCATCCTCATTCAGTATCCTAAGTCCACTTCTAGAGGTAGCTCTAGAAACAGCAACATAAAGCTGCCCATGAGTAAAGACAGGTTTGTTGAGGTAGAGGCCTACACTTGATAAGGTTTGGCCCTGGCTTTTATTTATCGTCATCGCATAGCACACTCGCACAAGAAATTGTCTTCTTTGCAGTGTGAAAGGCCACTTCACATCTGTAATTGTAAGAGCAGTTCTAGGTATGTATACACTCGCACCAATATTAGACCCTGTTAGGATCACACACTGTAGCACATGCTGCCAAGCTCACAGATCAGCAGCCTCGTTCCATTACAGAGGCCCATCCTTTGATTTAGATTCCGTAAAAGCATCACTACAGCACCTTTTTTAGCACAAGTTTATGGCAAGGGAAGTTCGCTGGCTCTATAGAGTTAAGGAACTCAGTAGGGTAAAGGGCATCAAAATCAGGAATGAGTTCAGATGTTTTTGATATTGTGTCGCAGCTTATGTACTGCACGGTATCACCAGGGAGCATTGAAACAATGTATCCATTTATCTCATCAACAGTCGAATTGTTTGGGCAGACAATGGCTCGAGAAGATAAATACGTGGGATCCTGGTAGTGTTCTAGTAAATCTAGGTAGACCTCAGACACCAGGGCAGCAATCTTGTCACCATCTGTATGGATAAGCAGATCATCAGGATAGTTATCCACGATGCTTCTTGTTCACCCGCTTTTCTTTTAGCAGGCACAGTGCCATCGCCAACAGCTAAGAGCCAATTGCTAAACTCTTCAAGTTCATCTCGCTGTTTTCCTTGCAGCATTGGATTTTGGAGGCTCATGTTAGTATGCAGCTTCAAGAGAATGACATGCTGCCATAGTTTAGAGTTCGTGATAGACGCTCCAACCACAGCGGACCGTGAGCCCTTGCGAACTACCGGTAGAATCTGCCTAAAATCTCTGCCAAGAACAACAGGCTTGCCTCCAAACGGAAGCATCGCATTGCTAGGCTTTTTTCTCAGAGAGAATATCCCTCATAGTTCTATCAAACGCTTCAAAACAACGATGGTGAGTCATTGGAGCCTCATCCCATATAATCAGAGCAGCCATTTGTATTAACTCAGCAAGCATAGTACCTCTCTTTACACTACATGTAGCAGCTTCATTAATGTCGAAAGGTATTTTGAACCTAGAATGCGCGGTCCGTCCTCTAGGTAGCAGCAGCGACGCTACTCCTGACGACGCGACCGCAAGCACTATCTTCTTGTTAGAACGTAATTTAGCGATTATTGCATTCCATAAGAACGTCTTGCCTGTGCCACCATGCCCACACACAAAGAAAAATCCAGCAAAACCACCTAGCACACGCTCAGTTATCGTGTCAAAAAACGCTTTTCTGATCAGCATTCAACTGAGACACTAAAGATGATGCATACATAGACAACATTAATGGTTCAGGATCAAGTTCATCATTGATCAATCTGTTCTCACCCATACTTAAAACCCTGAACCGTTGGTTTCGGTAGGTCATATGTATTTATGTTGCCGCCGCTGTTAGCAAACAGTTCTGTCAACATATGTATAAGCAGGTTCAATAGTTGTTCTTGTGGAACAATGTAATTCGGGTTTCCAAGTGCATCCCTCAGCCGCTTGTGTATATCATCCATAAAATAAACCTAGTACTTATCGAACAAAGCACGGACATTGCTGATCGAATAGAACAATACTACAATCACAAACAACTGCCTAAGCTGGTTAGCTGACGCAGACACAATAGCCTCATCAAACAAAAGGTTCCACTCGTTGTCGCTCTCAAGCAAGCCTCTTGCCTCACAAGCACCGCGAAATGTTTCATATACTCTACCGTTGAAGGTCCGGACATCAGCATAGTTTCTCGCGCCTTTAACTATCATCAACAACATTCGCAAGTAATAAAGCTCACCAGCAGTGGGGTGTACATAGTACATGCGTCCAATTTTAGCGCAAGGCACTCTCTTTCGCCAATACCTATCAGAAGCAACCCAGGTCCACTCTTTTGGGAAATCGTAGTATGTTAAGTGCCTGGCGTCCTCATGTTTTGCATTAGCTTCAAACCACTCAGTAAGCATTGTGCATTTTGCAACAGAGCTATCAGCTAACGCTCTTAGGCCTGCCCCTGGTTCATACCGGACATGATTCATGCCCGGAAGGTGAACCAAGAGTCGTTCAACTGCAGGTACCCTATAGTGAATGTCATATTCAAAGGCACGCCAAAGGGCTTCACAGGCACTTAGAAACCTAGCATCGATGTATTCCTGAATTTCATTTCTTGGAGGTACATGAGGTCCAGGAGACGCATTGGTCGTCCTTGCAGTAACCTCAAAGTATATTCTGGCCCTATCACTCCCTTTTGTCACATATTTGAACAAGTATTTGATCATGTTGGACTTGTTACACCACTCTACATTTATGTGTGCGTTATACTTTTTCAGAAGTTTCATGTTGTACGGAACAACATTTCTGTTATCCAATTTGACACCATTTTTCCAAACATGCCTACCATCATTCCTACGCTTGTAGATGGTAAAGCCAAAATCATCTACAATTGTTTCATCCTAAAATGATTTTGGGAAGTGTTTCGAGCATTTGTCATCTTTCATGCAAGGGCATATTTTGTTATCATTGCCGCAAGGCTCGTGTATCATAAACTCATCAACTAAAGCATATCCTAATGGGTCCGCATCTTTGTTAGGTATTTATACGCAAATGAATTGATCAACAGCAGTAGCGCTGAACTGAGATTGGGTATCAACCAACCACACAAGGTAGTGGATATGTGGTAGGCCACGCTTTTGGAACTCAACGGTGTATATAACTGCAAAAGTAACAGCGCACATCATATATACTACTAACAAAGATAGTATGGGCAGGTAAGGGTATCTGTACTGAAGTTGAAACAAGGTCTATCTGCACGTATTGGGCCGAACGTCTTCCCCTCCCTAATATCCTCAATGAATTCGTCAACTTTCATATGGAACACCCGCACCACCAGATCAGACCGATCACAAGGCTGTTGTCCAGGCTCAAATCGAAGAGTGACTGCAATTTCTCTCCACTTAGAGTTGCATGTAAACGTCACAAATAGGTCGGGAGGGCCGTAGACCTTGCATATGGCCATGGCGTCTTGATAGTTCATGACACGGTACATCCTTCCACCAGTAAAACTGGCAGGCCTAACTACCCTTTCACCAACAGAGTTCGCATCAGTAAGACCTCTACCTATCGCATCTGTTATCCCTTGGACTGACTCGCACCTCAGCTCTTTCTGGTGGTCAGCTAGCCATTTCAACCTAGATCCTTCAACTGTGGAGTAGAAATCTACAACTAATTGGTCGCTTAATCTGCCATAGCAGGTGAACGGGTTTGCTTCATTCAATCTATAGTGCATGTGAAATCTACCGAATTCGAGCATAGTGACATATTTACGTGTGATACCTTCCTCATCAGCATTTGAATACCTGATGCCAAGGTGGAAGCCGTGATCCCCATAGAGAAATAGTAGGGGGTATTGCAGGGCCATGTAACATGGATGCAGACATGAAACTCGCTTTAGCCCTTTGTTTTTATCATGCACAAGAACATCATAGGTGTACTCATCAGCTAAATAATCACCCACTATTATCGCAGCAATCTCACTGCTTGTAGGCAAATTGTACTGAACATCATGCCTTGTGTTGCAGCCCAACAATCGTAGCATAACCTTCTTATCACCCTCTTGTTCTAAACGTTCTCGAGCGAGCCTGAATGCTTTGACAAGGCTGTTATGTTCATTTAACATCTCTAACAGGGACTGCGCTATCTCTGGGTCTGGTTGGTTAGAAGCACGATCGTCGGGCTCGAACACACCGAGCCTATTACTCTCCTCATGTTCAGTATCGTATATGTAAAGTTGAGCAAATTTCAGTCGTAAGCCAGGCTTTGGCAGGAGAGATCCAATACGATGGTGGACAACCCCGTTTATTTTGAATACATAATGAGAAGTTCCATTATTTATCGTCTTATCAACAGCTGCACCCAAAGAAGTGAATGCAAATAGGGAATTGTACGATCGGATCTGTCTAAGAAATCGTTTGGAACGTGAATCGCCATCAAAATTGAGCAAGCCCGCAAGAGGAGCGGGTGGTTTCTTATAAGGTCTTAGACTAATCTTAGATCCCCTACAACAAAGGTTGTACAGAATTTTCCTCTTCGATATAGCAGAAACACTTTTCGTTCGTTCTTGAAACCAAAACATGGCACCACAGTATGGACACTCATACATTGGGCCACCATAGTATGACCTGTCCGGGTAGCAATCTACAGATGCATAACAGGCGAATTAGATCGTCCACAACAACAATGAAACTACCATCTAGATCTAGTCATAGAAAAGTCTGCTCATGCACCTTTCATTTCATCTACACGCGTCTTATCAAGAGGAATTACTGCAGGCACCGAAATACCCGTAGAAAAGGACCTCTTGTAGCGCATCCTAGAGAGGCAACGGCGCCGATTATCCCTCGCAACGTCCGCAGGGAAATCCATTAGGGACTTCACTCGTTTCCTAGCAGCCGCTAGGTGGGCACAATTGTGTATGAGGTCGGATGGACATGCCTGTTCGGACGGGTCTGGCAACTCATTCAAGGTCTCAGGTGAACTTGTTTGGTTGGATGGGCTTGGTAATAGTTGCGCAAGTGCAAACTTTCTCCTACGACTCTTCTCATGACAACGGGTGACTCTCTCAAATGAAGTACCCAGCATATCTAACAACCTGCGGAGGAGCACAAAATGACACACAAAAGGATCACCTCACATTCAATTCCATGGCAGAGTGTAATGTAGCCAGATAGCTACAGACTAAAAACCATACAGATAAGAGATTTTACAGATCTTAAAACAAGGGACTGGTTGCGTCCACAAAGATAGATAAGCATATTAAATAAGAAAAGGGCTACCTACAAATAAGATGTACAGAAAGGTAGAGAAAATCTATGGACAACACCTACGGAAAATACAATAGGAAAGAGAGACCCTCCTTTTGCGCAGAGAAGCAGCCAAGTTTAAAATAGAGAATAGTAAGGGAGAGGCACCTAGAAAGATAAGGAAAGAAGCATGTAGAAAGATAAGGAAAGAAGCATATAGAAAGATAAGGAAAGAAGCATATTAGACATGTTTTGTTTGTACAATATTACAAACGCAACATGAGAAACTACATCAGTTAAGTCAACGGCATGCTAAATCGCAGAGTGATGCTGGAAAATCCTTAGAAAACACAGAGGATACAGCACCAGTACCTTTGAAACATCAGTTTCAAGAGGGAGATAGCTAAAAAGCACCCCCAACAGTCACACCCAAGCCAAAGGCCAACCAAAAGGCGCCCCACAACGATACAGATCCATTAGAGGCTAGGATCTCCAACCCAACTAAGGAATCACATTATCGTAATCACAAATCACGAGCACAACTCTCTAAACCGCAAAACCAAAACAGGTCATGAACACACACCAGAGGTTCTCACAGCAAGGATCTCCAACAAAACTAAGCAACCACACCCAGAACCCAAACTAATTCTGGCCTTGCACACGACACACAGGTTCGGCCAAGTTGACTCCACTAAATAACACTACCATAACGCATAGATTCACGAATCAATAGTAAAGGGTGAAGGCAGTCTTACCCAACAGAGGGTCAAGGCTACCTACCTCTCTGAAGCAAGTCCGAAACCACCGAAATCAGGAGGCCAAGTCATCACGCAATCCTGGTTTCCAAAACCACAAGCCTAACTGCAGGCACAAGGAAAAACAGGTAGGCAAATGGACCATTGTCAGACAAGGAAAAGCAAAGAGGACCAAACAGTGAGTTCATGTAGGAAGAACAAAGAGAGAGCAGTAACGCACCTCCCAACAACAATCTTAGCGTCTGAAATCACAAGCTTGCCTACAGGCACAAGAAACACAAGGCTGCCTACATGCACAAGAACAACAAAGGCAATCACATCCACCACTTCCAGCCAAGGCAAAGCACAAGAAAAGAACGAGCGGATGCTCAGTGCATCGTACCTCCCAGCAACGGCGACCACCCCCAAACCTCAGGTCACTGACCCCATGTCCGGACGCCCAGCTGCACATCCATAGAAGAGGAACGTGAATTAAGTAAAAAGGAAGATGATTCGCAACAGAAGCAAGAGTTGAGGCAACAGATAGAGGAGAAAGCGCATCTACACTTTGACGGTAGTGGAGTGGGGAGTGATGGGGCCAAGGGTGGTGGAGAGAGGGGGCTTGAAGAACGCTAGGGTCTCGCACGGTGGAAGAGGGGCGGGAGCGGGAGGGAGGAGGGGGGATGCACTTATCTCATTGGATGCAGAAGGCGGAGATCCGGGAGCCCATGCATGTACCAGTGGCGCGCGTGCCTCTGCTGGGGAACTGTTCCGGCGTGTACAGTGCAGGGCCAGGGCGCGGCGCACTGTTCCGACGTGACACGTCGGACCGCTGGGTCATCGAGGTAATGATGGCGGCGAGGACCCTAAGCGCAGGAATACCCGCATCTCCTCTGCCTCCCTCCCGCCGCACCCCACCAAATCACCATTGTTCGGCTGTCAGTGGGACCAACACACCACCAGGTCCACTGCACGAGAGAGAGAGAGGGGCGGGCGGCGCGCGCGCCGCGCCGCCCCCCCCGACGGATGACGATGCGGCGCGCGAACACCCACCTCACCGCCAGGTCGCCGGGCGGCCGGGTCGTGGTAATGATGGTGTCGACGACCGGATCAGCAAACCAATGGGCCCACCGGCAAGTGAGAGGAGGCGGGCGGGCGGCGGCCACAGGGACGCACGCCCACGGCCGTCTCGGCGCGGGAGTGCCCGCCGCGCGGCCACGGAGGAGCCGTCGTGCGGCCGCGGACTCCAATTGAATCCGTCGGCGCGTCGGCCAGACTCCAATCGAATCCGTCTGCGGCCGTGTTGGGGCGACGTCACGGGGGAGAGAGAATGGAGGCCGGCCGATGTAGGTCAGCGGAGATGGGATGCAAGAGTGGTGATGGGGGCGGGGGCGGCGCGGCGGGGGGGGGGGGGAGGGGAGTTGCGACGGCGCTGGGTACGGGCGGGCGTGAGAGAGAGGATAGGGTAGGGTTTGTGTGGAGGGGGCATTCTGCAATTGTCAGTTTCACAGGGGGTTTTCCGAAAAGCGAACCGCGGCGGGCGCGGGAGCAAAAGCGGCATGGGCGCGGGAGGGCAGGGCCACGCGACACGCGTCCAGGCGCCGTGGTGGCGCGCTCCCATGAGAGCAAACGGGGGGAGATTTTAAGAATTTTGATTTGACAGGGTTTTTGGATCTCCAAAGTGGCATCTGTTGTTCCCCAATATCGACTTGCAGACCTTGTCGACACTTGGGTCTAATCATGCTCCTCTACTTCTAACTGGTGACGTGACAAGGCAAAATTACTCAGGTTTCCGCTTTGAGTCCTTTTGGGTTACCATGCCAGGTTTCATCGATACAGTTCAGACTGCCTGGTCCCAACCGGTTAACACACAGGACCCGATTCTTAGGATGCATGTTAAGCTCATACGCACGGCCAAGGCGCTCAAACTTTGGCGCCGACAATCCTTGGGAAACTTGCTGCTACGACTTGAAATAGCAAAGCAACTTCTACTACTTATGGATAAAGAACAAGAAAAGCAACCCCTATCGCAGGATGAACTAGTCTTTCGACTCTACCTAAAAGCCAAAACTGTGAACCTCGCTGCTGTACAAATGTCACGAGCGATACAACACTCCAGATTGACATGGATCCGTAATGGGGATGCCTGCACAAGGTTATTCATGCTGCATGCTAGCAATAGAAGAAGGAAATTATTTATCCTGTCACTTAAATTAAGCACCGGGCTGGCCATAAGCCAACAGCGCAAGGAGGAAGTTGTTTTTGATCACTTTGTAAATCTGCTTGGTCAAACTCAGGCACGATCTGCTAGTCTAAACTGGGCTCATCTCGGTTATGATCAGCATGACTTAAATGATTTAGAGGACCCTTTTGAAGAGGAGGAGATTAAGAACACCATCATGAAACTACCAAATGAAAAAGCGTCAGGCCCCGATGGATTCATAGGCTTGTTCTACAAAAAGTATTGGGCAATAGTACGAGCTGACCTACAAGCTTTCCATTCGCTAAGAACATAGAAGCTAGATTTGATCAATGAAGCCAATGTGTTCTTGATCCCAAAAACAAATGACGCCATAAGTATCACAGATTCCAGACCAATTAGCCTTATCAGCATGGCTAAAATCATCACCAAAATCCTTGCGGATCGGCTAGCACGAAGGCTAAATGAGCTTGTCTCTAGATGTCAGAACGCCTTCATTAAAAAGAGATGTATCCACGAAAACTTTGTATGTGTGTAGAGTGTGATAAAGGCCCTACAAAAATCCAAACGCCCATCCCTCTTCATCAAGCTTGACATCTCCAAGGCTTTTGATTCCGTCAGCTGGGTTTTCCTACTAGAAACAATGCAAGCGCTAGGGTTTCGACAAAGATGGACAGACTGGATTGCCACTCTCCTGGCCACTTCATCTTCCAAAATCCTTCTAAATGGTTCTCCAGGAAGACGCATAAAACATGCAACGGGTTTACGACATGATGATCCGCTCTCGCCCATGCTCTTCATCTTGGCTATTGATCCACTACATCGACTAATCGAGCTTGCTGCAAGCAGAAATCTGTTGCACCCTATTCTTCCTAGGGCGGCCTCCCTATGTTGCTCCTTTTATGCGGATGACACAGCAATTTTCGCTAACCCGGACCGCTTAGAGCTACACCACATTACCAAAATTCTCGACCTGTTTGGTGACTACTTCGGCCTCAAAGTCAACCTAAACAAAACAGAGATTTTCTCAATTAGATGTGATGATACGCTAGTCCGGAGGCACTAGAAGATTTCCTCGGCAAAATTGGAAAATTCCCTGGCAAATACCTCGGTCTTCCACTGCATATATGCAAGCTTCGGCGAGTGGATGTTCAACCCTTGCTGGATAAGATTGGTGGTCGTATCCCAGGTTGGAAGGGCAAGCTTCTCTCCATGGCACGTAGAGAGACGCTGGTTAAGGCCCTACTAACATCGCAACCAAATTATCAATTAACGGTTTTCCCTATGCAAAAATGGTTACTGGGACAAATTGACAGGATGAGAAGGAGTTTCCTTTGGAAGGGAGATGAGCCGGAAAAGGTTAGCGGCGGACATTGTCTGGTTAATTGGCCAACGACCTGTACCCCTAAAGATCTTGGTGGCATGGGAATTCTTGATCTAGAGCGCTTTGCGCATGCATTGAGATTGTGATGGCTTTGGTTCAAATGGCAGCATGCGGACAGACCATGGACCGGGTTGGACATCCCTTGTGACAAGACTGACAGAGATCTTTTCAACGCCTCGACAGAAGTCACAGTTGGGAAAGGCGACAAGGCAAGCTTTTGGCACTCTAGCTGGCTGTAGGGACAATCCCCTAAGCAACCCTAGCTTTGTTTAACAAAACAAGAAGGAACAATATCGCAGTAATGAAGGCCACCGCGCTAAACAAATGGGTTTCTCACATTTCTCCTATATAGTCAGACGATGAACTCCATCAATTCATTGAACTTTGGGAAAAGCTGACCACAATTAATCGGTTGGAGGACTCTGAAGACGAAATTAAATGGAGGTGGACGATCAATGGCCAATATACCACACAGAGTGCGTATCGGATACAATTTGTAGGACGACACAAGAAACCGGCAAGCACACCAATTTGGAAAGCACGAGCAGAACCTAAGTGTAGGATTTTTGCTTGGATCCTGCTGCAGCACAAAATCCTTACTGCCAATAACCTAGCCAAACGTGTATGGCCGCACAACCCGTTATGCCAACTGTGTAATCTGTCAGCAGAAACACTAGCACATCTCTGCCTTGAATGTCCATTCACCCAGAATGTTTGGATACATCTGACATCCCAGTTAGGGCGACAAGACCTACAAGTTTTTACATCACACACCCCCAATGGCTGGTGGAAGCTATTAAGGAGATCCTTTGAAAAAAACAAAAGCCCAACTTTGAGGGTCTAGTTTTGTTTTTCATGTGGAATATATGGAAGGGAGAATTTTCCAGCGCACCTCCTTGCAAGTACCAGAAGAAGTGGCCTCTTTGATCACGAATGACACCATTCTGTACTAGGCCGCAAAGACATCCGCATAAGCGACAACCACAACAGATACCTCAAATTGTTCTTAAAAAAACAACAGATACCTTAAATAGCTGACGTTTTCTGTAATTTCTTTTTTCTTGCCGTTCCAAGTGGTTTCCTTCTTAAGTTGTATAGTTGCTTTTGGAGTTTTGGAGTTGGGTCTTGGGTTGTAGCGCGTAGTTGAGGCTCCCCCACACCTGTTTTTCTTCCTTTTCCCTTTTTTTTCTTTGTTTATGTTTATTTTCTCCTACTAATAAAAATTACGCAAGTGTTTTGCTGTTCCTTTAAAAAAAAAGAGAGAAGTTGTCCCTATCGTTGTTTGAAACGGTGGCTTAAAAAAAGAGACACAGAAATGTTTTTCTTCTAAATTAAAAATGATCGTACGGGTACAGGCATACAAGTATACAGCACGAGTCTCAAACGAGACGTTCGCAACGCATAAACGTGAATTCAGAGTGCTTAAACACAATCAGCAACCACCACAAAACGTAAAAGGGCACTGGAACGGGAACGACAGCACTGCCTCTTGCCTAGGCCATCAGCGCGAGGCCGACGAGCCCCGCGGCACCGGCCAGCACGCCCATCGCGAGCGGGGCGTCCCCTGCGCTGGCCCCGCCGGTGCTGCTCGAGGTGGTCCTGGTCGTGGGTGCCGCCGTTGTCGCGGGGGGCGTCAGCGTGGACGACGGTGTGTCCGTCGCCGGAGGGGTGTCGTCGTCGGCGCCGGGCGCGGCGGGCGTCGTGGCAGGCGGGGACAGCGCCGGGGCGGTGGCGTCCGCGGCGGCGACCGTGACGGCGACCTTCATGCCGCCGCTGCAGTGGCCCGGGGCGCCGCAGATGAAGTAGCGCGTGCCCGGCGCGGTGAGCGCGATCTTGGTGTTCTGGTCGCTGTACGACTGCAGGGAGTTGCTGGACGAGCACGCGCTGTAGTCCGACGAGCTCACCTCCGCCACCGTGTGCATCGCGCTGTACTGGAACACTGCATGCACGCGTCAAGCACTTCGTCTCAGACTCGAAGAGCCCACTCGGCGAGAAACAAAAAAAGTGTGACCACAATTCACTACCACCGTGCGACCGACATGTGGGCCATGTTATGGAATTGCACCTGCGTTATTACACCCTTAACCATAGTGGATGCTTGCTAACTTACCCAGGTTATCGCCGACGCTGAAGGTCTTGCCGTTGGCCCATGTGGTGTAGTCCACACCGCTGGTCCACCCGGACGAGTCGCCGACCACGTAATCGGTGGCGTATGCCGGAGCAGCGGCGGCGGCGGCGAGGAGTACCAGGCCGGCAATAACTAGAGTGCCAGCCATGATTACAGCTTCAAGAACAGCGGATCGGCCTGCAATTAGGAGAGATGAGTACAATGTCGCGGGAGGCTTTAGCTGTGGGTAGTGATGACTGATGAGTGTGCTGGGACCTGAGTGGTCACAAGTGGTTATATAAGGTCAGCAAATAAAGCGATGCAGGTGCTAACTGAAAGTGATTTGGTAAGTTTTGGTGGAGTTGGGTTAGTTATGCTCGCGATTGCTCATCACCAACTCTCTCCTGCTCTGGCGTCCCCTGATTCCCTGGACAGTTTTTGGTGATGCAGGGACAAGACCCAACAAATATGTAGCTACGCTACCTACAGATGATTTGCGAGTTTTGATAGAGATGACGGAATGGCTTCTACGTACTTACTTAGGATTCCAATAATTACCAGGCATGCACTCAGTCACTCACTAATCACACTTCACTTCCTGTCCAACAACTAACTAAGCGCAGACGCGCAACGGCGTAAAAAACAACTGCAAGTTCACAAGGCAGCTACGACGCATTTTGGCCACATCACAGGTGTTCTCCTATCAAGACGCGCACATGTCTTTTCTATAAAACAAAGAAGTGTCTGTTGCTCTCAATCACCCTGTTGTAATTCCTAAAAGACTTCACATCAGTGCGCAGGTAGAACATGCCCCCACCAGAGAATTAGCACAAAGTTTTCTATTACTGTTTTTTCTGGATCAACTTATATTGCGTGAAATGCTGCATTTCCTTGGATAAAATACAACATTAAAGTGGCTGCAGCAGTCATGAAAGGTACATCTAAAAGCTGTAGCAAGCAAGTTGTAGTTGAGCCGTTGAACAAACCAACTTGATAGCTTCTGGATCGTACCTTGCACGGACCTAATTTGATCTAAGCCCATCTATAGTTGATCAGCTTTTCGTTGCCAAGCAGGTGAGCCTGACGGCGATTGCTGGGCCATTCCTGCAGCTGCTGTCAGCACCTGCTATACTAGTATCCATCAAGATTTGAGGCAATTGTGTAACATGTTTAACTACTACTATTCAGCAAAGTTTTGCTTGCGTGATGAAGGTAGCACTGTGCAGCTAACCATGGACACTTGCCATTGTCTGACCGTGCGCCTATCGTCAAAAGCCGCGCTCGATTTGGTATCAATTATTGGAGCGTTTACTGTCGGAACAGAAAGTTTCTGTCTTAGAAAGGTGGCCGTCATTCTGAATGACTGTTCATGACATTCTTCAGTTCAGCTTTGCTTCAAAGCTAAAACATGTCCCATGTCGCTGAAAATGGAACATGCTTTAAGCAAGCTGTCACACACCTGTTTAGTTGAACAAATCGCGGTCAAACTGTCCGCAACTGTTGAAGACTGGAAGTCTGAAGCATGAGAGCATGTTGAGAAGTCGATGGCCTGAAGTCTGAAGCAATCCGGGGTGGATTTTAAAATTCCTTGAGTGTGCATGCTTGAGAGCAAATGAATTGACATGCATTTTTTATGTGATATTTTTCCTCTCTTTACGAAAGAAAGGAAAAGTACTGCATGGTGACTTTTGATGACTTATTTTTGGATACAACAATATACGCTCAAACTCACTCCATAAAAGTACATACAGTAATTCTAGCAGTGGCCCACAGAATGATCGGCATAGCTAATAATCCAATCAAATCAAATTTCACCCACAGTGACCGAAATCTTCACCGATTATTTCTCGGTCTAATTCGGGACGGTGGCCGTGACCAGGAACCCTTTGCCGTCGGGGATGACGATCACGAGCGCTTCGTCACCGCCGGTCACGATGCTGCAGGACACGTGCACGGGCTTGCTCTCCCTGAGCGCGAACTCCTCCAGCCCGAGGTCCTGCGGCCACTCCGCAACCTCGAGCCCATGCCCGGAGCCTCCGGACGCCGGCAGGCCATCCTCCGCCGCGCACGTCTCCACGGTCATCCCTCTCGGGTTGCCCCCGACGCCGTCGCTGGCGACGGCGACGAGCGAGAACGACCGCGACGCCTTGCCCGCGCCGAGCCTCTCGCTGGCCTCGTCGACGCAGGCCCTGGCGAGCGCGCGGTGGTCAAGCGCGCCCCCGGCGGCGCCGACGGTGGCCCTGAAGAGCACCGTCTCGGTGCCGGCAGCGGCGAAGGCGTCGAGCGGGACGGACCTGATGCGGCGGGTCATGGTGGCCGGGTTCTGGAAGTAGCCCGCGTACTGCATCATCGGGATGGTGGCGTCCTTGTTCCGGGCCTTCATCTCGGCGTGCCCGCGCGCCCACGACAGGAGGAAGCGCGCCAGCGCCACCGGGTCGCACAGCATCAGGCTGCAGCTCACGCCCACGGCGTAGCCCCCGTCGCCCTGGAACCTTGTCAGCTGCATGCAACGCCGCAGGGAACACAGCAAACACGTCAGAACTGTTCACGATTCTGCAATGGTGTGGTAGAAGTTTTTTTTTTAAAAAAAAAATTGCTCGTGTTGCATTGCATGCTTTGCAATTTGCATCTCACACCGCACCGTCTTTGAGCAAGCTACATTGATTGCAGCGTTGCACAGGGTGTGGTAGGGAAGCACAGGGCTTGTTGTGGCGAGACCTGGCTGGATGTGGAGGTGGCACATGACCCACGTACGTATGGACCGCACGATGCACGCAACTTTCGGTTCTGTTTGTTCGCAAGCAGCTTTGGAGTTCGTTACGTGTCCAAGTCGAATTTACTCGAACCACTTCGAGTCTGCTCTGCCGACTGCTCGAGGGCTTGATACAGCTTCCTTCTCTCGATTTGGCATCTTCATTTTCACTCTAACAAGACTAATTACTGGAGTGCTAGATTGCTTTCAACTTTCAAGTATACATCTTATTACTAGTTTGAGTCCGGGTCGGTGCTGAACCCATGGTAGACAACCAACCATACCGATCGACTGTAACTTTTTACTCCATACATCCCAAAATATTTGCACCTTTTGATTTCTGTGTTTCATTTTGACCATTCGTCTTATTCAAAATAAATTATGATATATTAACTATTTTTCTATGACATATTTTACCATATATATTATCATAATTGTTTTTATAATTTTAAAGATTTTTTGAATAAGACGAATGGTCAAATGTAATCTGTAGAAGTCCAAATGTGCAAATATTTTGAGACGGAGGGTATACATTTTTATAAAAGGTGATAGCTTCCCTAGATACTGATGAATTATAAACAAGAATCTGATAGCTTTTTTTTAAAGGTAGAATTTGAAGGTTCGAAGTAGACATATCAAAGGGTCAATCAAATTACGCGTGAAGCAAGCGATTAATTAGAACGATGATAATCCCAACTTGCCAGTCAAACGGCGACTCGCGACACGCCACGCCGATGATGGGAAGGTACTACAAAGACTATAGATTAATAGTACGGTTAGTGTCAGGTTAAGGTACTCAATCACGCGATTTGAGTCCTAAAAGGTTGGAATAAGTCACGCGGTCGGTGGCCTTTCTTGCCGCCACGGATCGATCACGCTCTAGAGCTCTGCACAGCATACCTGCACGAAGCAGAGGGCGCTCATGTCGGGATTCTCGGCGTCGACGTCGGTCCACGGAGCGAGCGCGGCCTCCCGTCGCTCGCGGTCCTCGCCGCCCCCGCCGACGAAGTCGTCCACGGAGGCCTCCGCCGTGGCCAGGACGAGCCTGACGCCCGTGTCGTTGAGCTTCACCTCCCAGGACCCGTCGGCACGGCGCCGGAGCCGGCCGGCCATCTCCGGGTGGTCGGCCACGGCCTCGCTCAGAGACTCCTTCACCAGGAGCGCCTCCTCCTGTGTCCACGGCGCCGCGGCGCCCGCGCCCTCCGCCGCGCGGTAGTAGAGCACCACGCGGGCGCGGCGCTGCAGCGCGGCGGCCGGGAGCGGTGGCGCGGCCACGGACACGGGGCGCGCCCGCCCCGGCTCCACCTTGCGCGTCGGCAGCGCTGTCTGCAGGGCCTCGATGTGGACGTGGCGCGCGGCGGCGGTCGCGGACGCCATTTGCGGCAGGTTGCCGGTGGGTGCGCGGAGGCCGCGGCTAGGAAGGACAGCAGCAGCTTGGTACTGGGTGTCTGGGTGAAACAGTCCGCCGTGGTGCTATTTATACGTGCTCGGGACCTCGGGTTGCCTGTTTCGGCTGTCTTGACGGGCCCTATTAATGGGGAGGCCGTCCACCAGTGGCGCACAACCTGTACGGATGCGACTCCACCGATCAGTGATGAATACAGGCCTCTCCAAAAAATACCTTTTGGAAAAAAACAGACCGTGGATAGGGTGAACATCCTCAGCATTTTATTATTATATTAAAAAGTAACTTTTCAGATCTCCTATCCGGATATATATATATATAATATTAAAGCAAGATCTGTTTCTGTCAATATTTTTCGTCCGTCATGTTAACCCGTCACGAACTCGTAATTGACGCGCAACACTGATAGTATCGGTAGCAAAAAAACGGTGTCCTAATAGAAAACCACACAGGCCACATCTCCCGCATCCCCCTCAGTCCGCTCTCAACACCCACCGGCCCAGCTAGGCCGCATGCCACCAAGCGGCCCATCATAAATAACTCACATTTGGCAGCAGCAAGCAACATCAGGTTCTAAAAAAAGAAAAGCAACGTCAGGTGAATAAAGTCAGCAAATGATAAAGATACTTAGGAATTAAGCCTTCCTATTAATCTTATACGAGATCCAAATTTTATAAACAATATATTTATTTTGATTATTTGGACGATCTCTCATGGTGCTCTCGAATTTCGACTTTGGTTCAATTTTTTCTACCATATTTTTCTTGGTATTTGATGCTGGGAGGCACATGGTGGCATGGATGGGAAGCCGAGGCTGGGGCGGGCGATGTCAAACGAGGTTAGAGTGGCGCGGGGACAACAGTGAGGATGAAAAGTGGTGTGGATATTATTATCCGTTCGATCGTCCAACCGAAAGGGATCACACACTCAATTGATAGTGTGTATTTCCAATATGAACATTCAGTATTTGTATTTATCTGTAGCATATCTGTATTAATATATTCAGAGTCGAAGTTCTAAGATCCGAATACGATGAATATCAATATTCGACACATCGTGACACTATTTGTATGTGAATTCAATCCTAGAAAAATTAAATATTTATATACACATCATACATTCATATCCGATCCGTATGACGACATGGTCGGCGAAATGTTGAGGTGGCATTTACGGGACGGAAATGATTGTACAACTGAGGAAAACAAGTTTGGGTAGATGACAGTGACTGAATAAGTGAGAATGATGGTGGGAAAGGTCAGGCAACATGTATTATGATGAGGCAAGGTCAGGCAACATGTATTATGATGAGGATGGGGTGAGGGTGGAGGATATTCTAGGTGTTCGCGAGGAGGGCGGTTAGCAGAAGATAAAGATAGCTAGAGATGGCATGTTAAAGCCACATATCTATTTGATCTCTCTCAACCTTCCAATCAAAAACAAAAAATTGAGTTGGACTCAACTAAACACAAAATAAGCTGACCCACCCTAAACTAAATGCATGCTAAAAATTAAATAGTCTTACCAATCGCGTGTGAGTAATGTTTTTTCCCGTTGCAACGCACGGGCATAGCTGCTAGTTCATTCAAATGAATAATCAAATCTGAATATGTTGGTTTGTGACCATAGCTCAACTATATCAGCTAAGGTAGAGAACCATTAGACTCTCGACCCGGAACTCCCATAACTTATGTGTCACTCTCCTTGGGCGACCCGGGAGGCGACGCCGCCCTCCCTAACCCCGCCTCAATGAAGCCCCTTGCGTGGCCGCCGCTGCCGCCGGTATCGAGCGGTGGCGGTGGGTCGGCGTCAAGCGACGTCTATCTGTGTTTTCTCCTCTCCTCTCCTCTCCTCTCCTCCCTACTTTCTTCTTCCTCCTCCTCTTGCCTTTCTTTCCTGGTGGCACCATATGGTGGTTGCTGGGATGGTAGGATGTGGCACACCGACGTTCGATCTACGCTATGGGTGTGCAAATCTACGTACTTGGTGGCAAAAATCTACTCACTCGGTGTCGCCGCGCGTTGCTATCTGGCGACGATGGCGCACACCTCTACATCCTGCTGGTGTGGTTCCCAAAGCCTGCTTTAGGCCCTCGCGGCGTCTCCTCGGGTGGCTCGAGGGCACCTTGCTGCCACCGCTAGTGCTCACCCTACCGCCAGATCTGCGAGTTGGCCGCCCAACTCGCCCGGATCTTGTGGCGGCCGACGAGGGTCTTGTCGTCCCCTGCGCCCATGGCTGCGCGCGCCTCCTCCTTCCCTTCCCCCTCTCCTCTCCTCTCCTCTCCTCTCCTCACCCCACCTTCACATCGCAATCACTTTTCTAGTCATCCTCCACCTCTCTCTCCATCCCCTACTTGCGGCACGCTCCGGTGTCGTCTCTAGCACCCACGGTCCTCTACGCTTTGCCCGTCTCCTCTTCTGCGGCTCCTTCCACTTGGAATGCGCTGTCGGGTTCAAGGTCGGGGTTCGGCACCGCCTCTTTTCTAGTGTTTCTACCTCCCCTGTCGTTGGAGCAGGCGCGTCGCGGCGGGCATTGGGGTTGGCTCCTTCACAGGGAGCTCGACGCTAACCCTTTCCACCCTGCGCTTGGTGTCGTTGATGCATCCCTGACTCACCCTCTCTGTCTTACGCTCGATGTCATTGATGCATCTCCGACCCACCTACGGGCCATGGTGGGTGTTGTCTTCATGACCCGTTCCACCCCTACCCCCGCCTCCTCCGGCGGTCTGTGGTGCAGGTCCCGGCGTATGTTCGCTTCGCTCCCCACCGCGCTTCCCCTGCGCGGTCATTGTGTGGGGATGCTCCGACTGCCTCCCGCAGTCATGTTGTGGTCTGACAGCTTGCTCCCTCTTGCGCCTCCCGTCGGTCGGTGCCGCTGCCTCTGCCTGCATCTCTATCACTTCTTCTCCCACTTGATCCCTAGTCTTCATTGGTCACTTGCTTATGTTGTATGGTTGTCACTCGAGTTGCTATGCTACCTCTAATAATCTCTTCATTGGAAGGGTTGGTAGGATGGGTCTTATCCTCCCTATGACACTCTGGGGTGCCACCCCTCAGCAGTTGATGCTTCCTCTATGAAGGGAAAAGGGGAGGCTACGCTAGCGCAAAATAAAATTTTCCTACCCTATAGCCCAAAAATCATTGTTGTTCAAGATCATGGGATTACCACTAGACACGCAGTTGCAATGGAGTCGTCTCGATGTAGACGAACGCGTCGAGGGTAGCAGGTAGTGCAGTTGCTCACGTCCTTTCTCGCCCTTCACGTGCGGCTCGTCCTAGTGCTCAAAATGAAACACCTCCAATGTATCCACACGTACTGGGAAGGAAGTGTCACACACCGCCCACAGGAGCGACGAGGAAAGGGGTGTGCGTGGCGCGGCTACTGCAAGACAAATGGGGTTAACCCTAAGGTGCGCCTTGGCCCCTCAATATATTGAGGTCCCTGACACGATTCTAGGTCCAAGGCCCATTAGTTCCCCTAGTGCAATTCGAATCCTATCAAATTGAGCTTCCATCCCTTTAAGTGTGCGACCCTATAGGTTCATACGCTCATAGACATGGCCGGAGTACTCCTACTCGGCCAATAGTGGGCAGCGGCCTCTAGCAAAATGTGCCAACTCTTATGCGTACATAAAGATCATATCAGATGAACCATCACAACTCCATGTACAAGCTATTCCCTTTGCCTCATGATATTTGTTCTAGCTCAAAGATGACCTCTCTTTCTCGACCTTGTGACTCAGAATACCTTACCAGGTAACACTTAAGCCTTATGTAGCACGACCATGCATTTTTGGATCCGATCACTCAAGAGGTCCGGAGACATCTCTCTCAACTAGAGAGGGGCAAATCCTATCTTGATTGACCATGTCTCACAACATGCTTCTTGACAAATTTGAATGCTACCTTTATGGCTACCTAGTTATGGATTAGCATTTGATAGCCTCTAGATAAGTCGATTCACATCTTGAGTACATACGATAATCTCAGGTCTAAGGAAAGAATGTACATGTTGTGTAAAGAGAGAACCATACACCTATGTCTTGTATTGGGTTAGTTTCAGTACATGTCTCCACATGCACCCACATGATTAGTTTAACATCTCCATGTTCATGACTTGTAAATTGTAGTCATAAACTAACTCATGCGCTAGTCTAATATTCATGTGTGTCCTCACACGAACTTCGATTAGGGACAACGTTTATAATAACCATACAAGTAAAAGAGTTTCACAAACAATACACATAATTGTCAATCAATACAAGTAGTTTTTAATGGATATGTAATGAACGTAATACAATATAAATCATAGGCACAATGGAACATGATCATCTCTATGATTGCCTCTAGAGCATATCTCCAACACTCTAGTCGTCGGCATTGTGACTTTGTCAAGTGCCATCTTTGGGTCATCTGCCTTTGTTGTCGTCATGTACCGTCTTTGAGTAGTTGTCCCGACGGTCGCTGGTATGCTAATGTTCCCTCATTGCTCTCACGATATGAATTGCACACTAACTTTCCATTGGAACATCTACCATCCAAGTTTTGAGGTCTGTTGCACAGAGTTGGTTTTTCAGCCCAGTGAAAGCCTCGCCTGACCTCTATCGGTGCTAACAACGACTACATTTGTTAACGTATAGTTTCCCTCGCTGGAGGCGTTGTTGTTTTAGTCCCAAATATATTTGGTCTGCAAGATGAAAGATTACTTTGCTCCTTCGTGGAAAGATGGATGATTGTGACGTGCTCGTCGTTCCTTCCTATATGTGTGTTATTGACATACTTGTTTTCAACAGGCGTAGCTCCTCTGGTCCTCTTAGGTTTGCTTAGAGCGTGTTTGGCAGAGCTCAAGCTTTAAAAAAATAGATTTGGAGCTGCAGATCCACACAGCTCCACCGTGGATCTGAGATCTAAAAAAACGTTTGGTACAACTGATTCCTCACCATCCCTATGACACCTAGGGCCCACATGTTAGCATAATAGGAAAAAATCATCTTCTTCCTCCTTCGATTCTGTCGATGTAGCTCGATTCGATGGAGCTCGATTCCAGCCACGCCGCTGGGGCAAGCGGGCACCCCGTCGCCAGGGCAGGCGCGCGCGGCCTCGCCGCTGGGGAGAAGGGGATCGACAGAGATCGACGGGAGAACGGGAAAGAAAAATAACAAACCGTGCATTTTCCACTTACCAGTGGTAGTGGTGGGTAATTTACCCAAACTCCATGAAACTTGGAGTAGTGGAGCACTCCCGAGGTACTCCACAAAAACCATGTAGTTGGGTCCTGCTTCACCGTTTTTTTAGCAGATCCGCGGTGGAGTCGCTGGAGCTGAGTGTGTTTGGCAGGAAAGATTTGGAGCGGAGTTAGATTTTCAGATAGGGAGCTACATGGAGCTGTGTCAAACATGGAGGTGGTGTGGGGTTCTTCTATTCTCTTTTATGTGTCGTTTTAGGTCGCTTTGTAAGAGTTTTTGAAACTACGGAATTGCAAGCTGCAACTTCAGAAGTATACTACGATCGTTAATTTGGCATTTCGAGCATCACGTCATCGCAAGTGTTTGTTTGCCCAACAGGTCAACACCATCAGTCCTCGAGTCCTTCTGGAAGTTGTTCCTTGGCTGAAAAGGGGCGTCCAAGTACGAGAAGGCAGCGATGGCTTGGACTCCTGGAGTCTGGAGCTGAAGCCTGGACTCTGGTGTGTAGCATGATGGCCATGCCCTGCCTGACTGAATTAGGTGGGGCCCTGATGAAACCACGCTCACGTCATAAGGTAACCGTTTCATTTCAAAAATATTTACTGTACTCTTTAGGTGGTGCAGTTGGATGTTGCTTTTAAAATTCAGCGCGGCAGCCGCATGGCTGATCTTCATTCATCTCCAGAAAAGATAGCTACCAACTTGTCATCAGTGCTCGCATCTGTCGAGCACCAGCAGGCACTGACCGGTGAACGAACCTGTCGATGCACAAGCACAATCGTCAGTAACAAACAACTGGATCGGCGCTGCAGGTGATTTGCGTTACTTCTTCTTTTTTCGAGTAAGCACTGTGCTCAACAGCTGAATCTCATTAGTATGCTATTCTGTGGTACGCGTTTTGTAGTTCCTTTCGAAAAGAATAATGTTGAGTCGATCGATTATTAGCAAAGCTATGCAAATTCACTCCCGGTATATATATGAACACTGTATATATGAACAGAGCATTCACAATAAATGTGATGCCTACCGTTAGTACAATCATACAGTGGTATGCTTTTCTACACGACACTTATTACATATAAACAACCAACCATATCAACCGTAATCGCCTCTCCCACTATCCATCCTTTTGCAATCAACCTTCACCCTTGATCGATCCTTGATATAATTGAGATCGCATAAGGGTGTTGAAATTTGCTTGCGCACAATTCTTAGATTGATCATGCAAATTAATGGCCAACACCAAACAATGAATTCGCACACGAATGAAGTTGGAGTGTCTATAACTCAACGTGAAACAATCCCCACACGAAATTTGCCATTGTATTGAAACTGCAAAATATAATATCTCAAATCCCTCCACTCTATTTAAACCATATCTTCTCTTGCACCATTTTCTTCTTCCTCTTCAACCCCTCCGCAGTCCGCCGCCTACTACCCAGGCCCTCCACCACCCATCCGACAGGACGGAACCACCCATCCGACAGGACGGGCTAGGGGCTCGTGAGAGCTCCGTGCTAGCCGGCCACTTCCTGCCTCTTCCACCACCATCGCCATCAGCACCCCCGTCACGGCATCACCCAACCACCATCCTCCTCACCTGCCTGCAGCACCCGCCGCCACGCCTTGCCACTCCACGTTCGCCACCTCTGCCAATCGACGTGCCGCCACTGGCCCTCCCTCTAAGGTCGGCGGTGATCAGCCTTGTCCCAACAATCTTCAAACTCGTGATATCACCGGAATCTCGTCGGAGTTGGAGAAGAAAGTGGAATGGGGTGAAACAATTGTGTTCGAGGGGTTCTATTTCACTCGGGTGAGATTTAACTTTCCCCTAAATGAATAGCAGTACTCCTGTTTAGTTTTCTTTTTTTTAAAGAAAAAAGAGAAACCTCTTGATCCAATTAGAGGAGATTTCTTTCAAATGGATTTAGCTCGTGTGTTCGTCGCAGGCTTGCAGCTAGCTGATGGTTTGCTTACCAGCAACTGACGGAGCCAATAAAAATCAGCTAACCCGAAGCTTGTTTCCTCACCAACCACCAACTGCCGATTTGTTCTGTACTACATGGGTTACATTAAACTAGCGTCTTGCGTGATTGATGATTTGTGTTGCTGTTTTGGTCTTTGGATATCCCATTCTTTTGGATTTTTTTTTGGTTGCGGACAATCCCGTTCTTTAATTGAAGGTGAACTAACAATATGCTTGACGGTGTATAAATCACGGTTATCGATCAAGCCTCGGAAATGTGGTGGTTTGCCGGTAGGTGCACCAGATGCTAGCTTCCGTTTCTTGTAGCTTTGTAGGCAGCTTGAACTTACCGTATCCATGAACACAGGCAAACCGCAACCTGTGCTGTTTAGAGTCCTTGTGTTAGTTATCGCTAACTTTTCGTGCAGTTGTACAAGCTTCTTTTTTCTTAAAAAGAAGTAGAAGGGCTAAAGATTTTTAGTTTTTGATCCGAATACAAAAAGATTTTTGGAATTTTTTTATTTTATATAAGTTTTTCAAAAATAAACGCAGAAAATGACAATGGTATGATTTTGAAAAACTTTCGTTCCGGCATTTTTTTAAAAAAATAGTAAAACAATCTCTATCTCTATCTCTACTACTAAAAAGAATGAAAGTAAGACAACTTCGCCGCTTCACCTCACGCGCCTTCACCCGCGCCCCCGCTCCAACCTGCGCGCCCCCCACGCCGCGCCGTCCGATCCCTCATCACCGCATGACCCTCGCAGCCCCCTCCTTCCGCCTCCACCTCCCACCCACTGAAACCCTAACGTGCCCGGCCCCACATCACCTCCGGCCGCGCCGATCGGTGGAGGCACTGCCGGCTGCGACGGAGCACACCGCCAGCCCGCCCACACCCTCCTTGTGCCGCACCCGCTCTGGTCTCGCCGTCCCTCCTCTCCACGCTAGGCCGCTGGCCGGGAACCACGTGGTGCGCCGCCGGCCGGGATCCACGTGCTGTGCCGCCGGAACCCACTCCTGCACCCACATCCCGCACCGCCCGGACTCCCCTTCTTCGCAACCGCCGGCCGGAATCCACGTGTTGTGCTGCCGGAACCCACTCCTGCACCCACATCCCGTGCCGCCCGAACTCCCCTTCTTCGCAACTGTGATTGGTTCTGTCCCCCAAGATCAAAGTTAGATGTTCCTGTTCCTTTATTTAGTGATACTTGATTATAGCATTTGACATTGGTTATACATTGGAATTTTATCCGGCAAGAATCATAGAGTAAATGCACCTAAACGGACAACATAGTTAGCGTGACGGCCTTAGGGAGGGGTTATTCATGCATGTGTAATGAACTTACAGCTCGCTGGGCTTTCATAGAAAGCGTGCAACTTTTTCCGTTGAATTAAGCCGTTGATTAAGTACTAATTGGTGGAGGCCTTTAAATTTTGGAGCTCCTGAACAATTGCACATGTTGCATCGACTACTGTATGGCCCTGCTTTGCATTACCTGTTGTTTACCTGTCTATTCCGATTATATCAGTTTCAAAAAGTTATCAGTGGGGTGGGTGAAGGTAGATAGTAGTATGAGGAGGACACAACAATTTTTTTGAGACAAGGAGGACACAACAATTTATTAGTACCCACTGACCTGGGAATTGTAAATAAAAATTTGGATTGAGAGGATCTACATCTTTCATAAGCGCTGGATTAATAATTTTCTAGATGCTTGATGTGGTATGTAGACTTCAATCAGATTTATTTTATTTAGTGATACTTGATTATAGCACTTGACATTGGTCATACAGTGGAATTTTATCCGGCAAGAATCATACAGTAAATGCAGCTAAACTGACAACATAGCTAGCGTGAGGGCCTTAGGGAGGGGTTATTCATGCATGTGTAATGAACTTTCAGCTCGCTAGGCTTTCATAGAAAGCGTGCAATTTTTTCCGTTGAATTAAGTTGTTGATTAAGTACTAATTGAAAATTTGGAGGCCTTTAAATTTTGGAGCTCCTGAACAACTGCACATGTTGCATCGACTACTGTATGGCTCTGCTTTGCATTACCTGTTGATTACCTGTCTATTCCGATTATATCAGTTTCAAAAAGTCTTCAGTGGGGTGGGTGAAGGTAGATAGTAGTATGAGGAGGACACAACATTTTTTTGAGACAAGGAGGACACAACAATTTAGTAGTACCCACTGACCTGGGAAATACATGAATCTATGCGGAAATTAATCTGGTCCACCTGGTTGTTAGTACTTAGTATTAGCAGTTGTGCTTCAATTTATTTTGAGTTCATTGAAATAATTGAATAAAGTAGCTATTCTTCTCGAGTTTATTTTTTTAAAAAAAATCAGCTTCATTTTCATTCCATTACCTTGATCTGCAAGAGCTGACCTCTTAGTTATTAAGTTATGCGTTATGACTAATGAGTAGTCATGATTATATCAAATCCTTTGTGATCCTTCCATCGTAGGTCTCACTTAGATATATATACACGCTTTGTTTGGTTATTTGTCTAAGCGTTGCATATGTTTTCCGCCTTCTACTGGAATGAAGATTGTGATTTTAGTAGTATAGAGGAAACCCCTGACTTTTTGGTGTGTCTTAAATTGCTCTGCAGCCTTCCTTAAAATGGATCTGAGGTTGCCAATTGCTATAGTTTCTATATGTGGCAGTCTGGCAGAATGTTACCCAGAAAGCAAAATGATTTTCAATTCACAGTCTCAATCTCAGTAAAGTGAATGGCCCATACGACGTATGGCTAATATTAAGCTACTGCTCTTAATTCTATACTCTTTTGTGCACTGTGAATGCCTATTTTTTTGACATTTTGCAAACAATGATGGCTATACATAGGAATGATCTAGCATTCTCTTTCTGAATTTATGTTCAATTAAATATGTATGTTTAAGTTGGCAATTAAATGATCGGATCCTCAATTCAGATATTTGAACAATGTTAATCTTGTGGGTATGAAATAATTATTAGTCTCCAGTCCATCCGAATCCTTTAAGTAAATCCTTATTGTAGTTTTATAATGGAAAATGTTATGAAGTTCCCTGCAGATAATTCAGTAGGCTATTATTGTGAATACATTTATCTACATGACCAAGTTTCTTTTATTTTCGAATGTCTTCTGCTCGTTTCAGTACCATCCTTGCTATTGATTGCTTCTATGTTTCCTATCCTACTGAATAATCTAATAGTGCATCTGTTCAATGTCGGAAAAATTTTCAATCATTCTGTTGCTGCACTTTGATCCTACTGTGACCTCCGGTTTGATGTCCTAAAATATAAACACCCATAATTCATTTTTATTCTTTTTGTATGGACATGCTTGTTTTCCTTTAACCAGAAGGTGTTTTTCTTCATTACAGGATTCACTTTAACAGTGTAGAATTCCTTTTCTGCATCAGGCTAGCATATTTGTTACTGTAGCAGTGTAAAGCAAAATCTCTTTAACATTTCAGAATTCACTTGAGGTAAAACAAAAGGATAACAACTTAGCTATTTTTCATATCAAGAGAACATAGGTTGACTTGTCATAGTTACTAAGGAAAATTATCTGTTAAACATCAAGATGTGCACTCAATTTCAAGACATTTGCATGATATATTATGATTTATTATTGAAATTTCTTCCATATTTAGTATTTTTTATCGACAGTTGAAGAGCATTATCGTTTTCTACTGTGCTCATGGATGAGCCTCATTATTTTATCCCAGTAATGTGTCATAACTTTGATTCAATTATTGCCATATAACTAATTATACTATGTTTGCCATGTTATTTATGCACGGAATCTTCTTTGTGGTATTTGATAATTTATTTTATTTTTGCAATATGGTTGTAGCACTTAGGATGGAAAGTGGACCATGGTTGTCGTATTTAAATTGTGACGACGTAGGCACATATGTTTTAAATTGATAATTGTATTACTACCTTTGTAACTCACCTTCATGTACATGGTGTGTTGTTTTATTTCGTGTAAGCAGCTAGATATCGTGCGGTCGTATTTAAATTGTCACTCTAAAGATGGACTCCTCGGAAACAGGCAATAGTTCGACTCCGCTTGCAGATATCAGAAACACTACAAACCAAGGTTTGCACTAACACTATGAAGCAACTCAATATATTTTTTATGGCGTAATCTGGATGGGTTATGGTCGTGTTGCCAGTGGTCTTGGATCGTAAAGAAATAAAGAGGCAGAAGGATAAGGAGCGCTATGCATCATTGTCAAGAGAACAAAAAGATGAACTCAATAGGAAGGCCCGTGAGAGGCGCGCGGAGAAAAAAAGATGTGATCAACAAAGCAAACATGAGGAAGGTACACGCTGCATGTGTGACACTATTCGCATACAATACATTGTTTTTTGATGTGTTGACAAGTATTGGTTATGCTACACCATTCTCTTACATCTGGTTACTACAACGTAGGGGCTACACGTGGTGTGGATGAAAATAAACCAAATGTCATCCTCATTGCGTAGGATGTTCGCTACAATACTGGTGTTATGTGAGCCGGAGAATGTCGTTGGTTTGTGGACAGAACACTTTGACGCAATGGCAGAAGACTTCAAGCATAAGAATCCAAACCCTCATTGGGTGGAACAGATGGTTTTGATTGACATCAGGAACATGCTGCAATCTATGAAATCTAAGGAGAACAACAAAGACATAAATAAGTTCCTCCTACCAAAAATAGATGATGCATTTGATGACGCAAGCGCAGTCCCTCGTGAGATATTTGAGGAGGTCAGCATTAAGACAAATCCAGAAGATGTGGGCCTATCGTCTCTACTAAATGAGGAGTAGAGGGCTGCCTATGATGAGATAATGTCCACAATTCACTCCAAACGAGGTGGTTTATTCTTTGTCGATGGACCAGGTGGCACATGAAAGACTTTTTTTGTATAGAGCACTTCTCGGAACCGTTAGCAGTCAGAACAAGCTTGCCGTTGCTATAGCTACATCTGGTGTCGCAGCATCTATAATGCCTGGTGGGAGGACAACCCACTCACGTTTCAAGATTCCCCTAACGCTCGACGATAAACAAGGATGCGGCTTCACAAAACAGTGTGGAACTGCCAAGCTGTTGCAGCAAGCGTCTCTCATCATTTGGGACGAGGCGTCTATGACAAAGAGGCAGGCTGTGGAAGCACTAGACTATAGCATGCGTGATATAATGGGACGGAAGGATCTTTCGTTCGGTGGGAAGACAGTTGTCTTTGGTGGAGAAAGTCCTCCCTGTTGTATGTAAAGGATACAGGGCTCAAACTATCGGTGCTTCCTTGAGAAAGTCATATCTTTGGGAATTCATGCGACGTCTTAAGCTCGTGCGCAATATGTTGCGCATTGGTAATGGCACAGAGGAGGTTAATGAAGATGGTGATGTACGCCTTCCTGACAAAATATGTGTCCCGTACACTGGGGATTCCGAGAAAGATCTTGACACATTGATTGAGAGCATCTTTCCAAATCTCAATGAAAACATGGCAAACAAGGATTACATCACCTCTAGAGCCATTTTAACAACACATAATGATTGGGTAGATGATATTAATTTGAAGATGATCAACAAGTTCCAAGGTGGGGAGGTGGTGTACCATAGTTTCGACGAAGCGGTTGATGATCCCCACAACTACTAGCCTCAGGAGTTCCTTAACACATTGACTCCCAATGAGATACCTCCACACGTCCTGAAGCTAAAGATCGGCTGCCCGGTTATACTGCTTATAAATTTAGACCCTGCAAACGGACTATGCAATGGAACAAGACTGGAGGTTAGAGCATGCCAAAGAAACTCAATAGATGTTGAAATTGTTTTGGGGCAGCATGCCGGGAAGAGGGTTTTCCTTCCACGGATACCCTTGTGCCCCTCTGATGATCAGATGTTCCCATTTCAATTCAAGAGGAAGCAGTTCCCAATTAGGCTCAGCTTCGCCATGACGGTCAACAAGTCACAAGGTCAAACAATACCAAACGTCGGAGTGTACTTGCCCGCACCCGTGTTCTCCCATGGACAGTTATATGTTGCTATATCTAGAGCCACAACCAGAACGAACATCAAGATCCTCGCCCTCCCACCTAATGCTGTGGCAGAGGAGGAGGAAGCTAGAAGGCAGGAAGAGAAAGATGCAAAAAAGAAAACAAAGGGCAAGGGTAAATAGAATGATCCGGTAAAAAAACAAAAAAGTACTACCGGTGAATGACATGTATATAAAGAATATTGTATATAAGGAGGTTTTGACATTGTAGGTAAGGTGATATTCTATTTATTATTCATGCATATCTTACCTATTAATGTGTGTTTGAAAAACAAATGATGTCATTTATTGTTTCACTCTTTCTCTTTAGGTAAAATTAAATGATCCATGATACTTTCATGCCATGATGTTTCGACATGATTTGTGTCAATTTAATAATTCAGGTACACAAAAGTCCATTTTATGCTATGGTATTTACTGTGAATTTTTTACAGACGATTAGTGAAAATGATGTCCAAAGTCAAATGATGTCATGTATTATTTAATTATACATGAATATATAAAGATAAAATATGAAGAGTTTCTTGCATAAACGAAAAGTTTGTTATTAGCATATTATTTGGGCTCATGAGTTATTCATTCTATGCCGGTGGCTGGAGCTGAATATATATTGTTTCTCTTTGAAATGAATAGGTAACTGGATGGCTCATTCTGCAATACATGACAAGCTGGAAAAGTCATAAAAAGTTGACATCTGTACAGTGAGTAAATATACTTTATTAACTATTACTTTTTATGATCTTAAAATATGCAAAAGATATATTACTTGTCGTGTTTTGACTTTAAGCAAAAACTATTCAAATGTTTTAGGATAGTCTTGCTATGCGACATAATTTCTTCGTCGATCTTGTGGCGCATGAAGCAAATGCTTGGAGAAAGTGCCTACCAAGCATTGTAAATAATAACTTCGGCGCATCACGGCGTAAATTTTGAATAGACGTAGTGGGTCATTTTGGGTGTATTTGTCATAGTCACTTGAGCAAATTACTAGATTAACATATCGAACTGTGCGCTCAACTTCAAGTCGTTCTTCGGATGTGATGCCTTCAATTAAAAAATTTTTATGGTATGTTTTGTGTGTTACCTTATAGATAATTAGATGCTCGTAACAACGCACAGGCGTGCACCTAGTATAAAATAAAAATATACGTTTTTCGCAAGTGGGTTTATACATTTTGTGATATACGGCCCAGCCCACACAGCAGCACGGTTCCACGCAGCCTCGCCGCCCACCCGCCCGCCCGCACTAGCGCCGATGTCCGTCGAAGCACGCTCAAGCGCCGCCGCGGCGCCGCCACACCCCGCCCGCGACGACACCTCCAGCGCTTGCCGTCATCTCCGGTGATTTCCCTTCTGGATCTACTGCTCCTTGGATTGATCCTTCCCAGTTATTTTCCTCTTTAATTTCCTCCTCCCCACATGTTCTTCATTTCTCGAGGAGTAGATGGCAGCATCGAGCCGAACAAGTGTTAGCGCTAGCACTAGCGTAGAATCTGCGGTCACCACTACACATCAAGACTCCACTATGTGATAGTGTTGACATTTTAGATAAACCTAAATCAGGTGTAGGTGTAGCCGTGTAGGCAATATTTCTGGAAATGCAATTATTGTTCAATGGAGAAATTCACTAGGTACACTAGGGTATTGTGAACTTTGTTATACATTGGTATTTATTATTCTTAGAAAGTGCTGAAATGTATGCGCATATCGTGGTTTCTAGTTGGAAATGCCGTGCCCCACCTATCCGTGTAATATATGGAGTAAGCGCTCACTACGCTGTGCTGTTTTGATTAATGAAATCAGAAAGGTTTATGATTCTGAAGTGTATTGTAATGTACGGTCTTAATCCACAATCTGATAATTTCTCCATACTTATTTGTATTCATTGTACAAATTTAAGAATTATTGGCAGAAGTGTGAAAATTTTCATTTCTCCTGTATTTCACTTCTGAATCACATCTTACAGTTATACTTGATCCATTGAGCTTGAATAAATTAGAATTTAGAACCGAAAAGCTTGAAGTTTTTATTGATTCAATATCTGGTTTTGTGAAGAATAAGGCAAGGTGGCAATGACCACATCATCAGCATACCCTCCGCCACCACCATTTTACTGACTTTACAAGGATTACAAGCAGGATCCCTCATCTGCACCGGAACCTCCACCGCCAATTGATGGAATATATAGTTTTTACTGTCGAGCGCAAAGTATGTTGCTTATTGTACTTTTCATGCTACCCTTTTATTGGTTTTGCTAAACTTTCCCTCCATGGTATCTAGATAAATGAGGGGCTACAAAGCTTGGAGAGTCAAGGTCTCCGTCAGCTTTATCCAAAGGGTCCCAATATTGGTGCGTCTGGTTCTTGAGAAATAGATATGTTTATCTGAATATGGATATTTATCTCAAATGCCTGTGACTTGTTGAATGTTAGAAATACTTATAAGCATGGGCTAGTTTAATTTTTGGAAAAAGTCCAAATTACTACCCTCAAGTACACTCAAGTATAGTGAAAGTCCAGAATCCAGAAAACCCTTTAAACTATGTTTTGGTTCAATTTACCCCTTGAACTTAGTTATTTGTTTCTCCATACACAAGTTGAATTTTAATTTGAGACTTTGCAAGATGGCAGTGGACACCATAATCTATGTTATAAATATTTTATGATTTTTTCATCATTATTTTTATATAATTTTGTGTCTCAAGTCTCAACAATAAATTTTATTATTAAATATTTTATCAAAATAGTAGTGAAAGTTCATGATATATTTTTTAACATGCCTTATGTTGTCTGCTATCATCTTGCAAAATTTGAACTTAAAACTCCACTTGTGCATAGAGCAACAAAAAAGACAAATTATGTTAAGGGGTAAATTGAACCAAATGGTATAGTTTAGGTGGTGAACTGAACCAAGATATACTTTAGTGGGTTATCCAAAGTTCCAAACTTTGGTAATACTTGAGGGGAATAATTTGGACTTTTTCCTTAATTTTCATACCAACTACTCCTACATTTTTTAGTACTTAATAGCTTGTATCTTTTGTTTAATGATCTGTCTCTTTGGAAAATTGATTAAATTTAGACTTGAAAAAGGAGCTAAGGACCCTTAACAGAGAGCTTCAACTGCATATTTTGGAGCTGGCAGATATTTTAGTGGAGAGACCTTCTCTGTATGCTCGCAGGGTAGAAGATATTTCACTCATATTCCAGAACTTATACCATCTTCTCAATTCCCTACGGCCTCATCAGGTGTGAGCCTGAGTCTTTGTTCTGTATGTTGTATTGGTGTATTTTTTGTGCAATTCCCAGAAATGTACTCACATTCTTTAATACCTCTTAGGCAAGGGCCACATTGATTCACATGCTTGAGATCCAAATTCAGCGCCGGAAGCAAGCAATCGAAGATATAAAACAGTGAGCAACTGCTCCTTCTTTTACATTCTTTAATATCGTTTAGGCAAGGGCTACATTCATTGACATGCTCGGGAACCAAATTCAGTGCTACAAGCAAGCAATTAAAGATATAGAACAGCGAGTAACTAGTCCTTCAGCTTGGATTCACAACTTGGAAAATGGATTGTGTACAGACTACAGACATGCTTCCTTGTTCACAAAGGTTTCAAAATTCTTTTTGTATATTTTTTCTTTTACCACCTATTTCAACTTTTGGACAGTAGAGAACTGAAGAAGTGGATTATAGTTATCCGTTTCAATACTGAAGGACCATTGAACTACTGTTTACTGCTTCATTTGAAATGTATATTATAGTCCAGGAGAGGAGTGGCTGATAGTTTTAATATGAAGTGGTAGGCAACATGGTAGTATTCGGTAAAGTTGATTTTGTTACCTTGAATACACATTTTATACAGTATCCTGTATGCTCTGTTCATCTCAGGGACCATAATAACTAATCTCTTGCTTGAAAGCCTTTTTCCATTTTAAATTGTGACTGCACAAATGTTGTATTTCGATGACCCTTGAGTATTTTCTTACTTCAGGAGGAGACAGGAAGGGCAAAAGCTGCTTGGCCAATCGCTGCTTGTCTTAGATGGAAGCCAAACTTATTAGGCATGCCATTTGACTGTTAAAAGACATGGATTGGTGCTCTATGAGTTCGATATTGTGTGTAGCAGTTTGCCGGCAGGGACAAAACCCAGAGATGGTGTTGAGATATTTCTTGCTTCTTGTGGTGTCTGCTGTTGCCTTGTATTTCCAGCTTTGATCACTGAATCTTGTACATTGATGGTCGATGCTAACATACTTTTTAAAGAACGTGCAAAGCATGTATTTTATGCAGCAGAAGATAATTACAGAAACGCAACTTCATAAGAAACTCTGAAGCACGACAAAAAAAAAACAACACAACCAACAAAAAAAGGAAACAAAACCAACAAGAACCCAAAGCACGCGCGCGACCCAAGAGGTCTGAACCTGCAATAGAAAGTACAGCAAGAACGCACGCACATCAGCTAGAGTCTAACAACCCACATCCGACAAAGGAAGTGCGAGGATGCTTGCAGAACAATGCCTCCAAGGGGGAAGTGACGCCGACTGACACCACCATCATCTGTCTACCCGCGAAGGAGAAGACCAAGTTTTCACCCGGCGAAGCCAAATGGGTACCCTCAACGAGGTGAGTTACGAAAAGGATTGCAACCGTTGTTGTCGACACCGACAAGAGTCGGAAGAGCTTTCGCTAAGGCCTCCAAATCCAACTCCTCGCAACTACCTCCTAAGCTTGATTGAGAGGCAAACGATGGAGAAGCAGCGGGCAATTTAAGGTGATGGGAATGAGAGTAAATGCAGGTCCGCGACCAATGCGACAACGAAGCGACCCTGATGACCAAATAACGACCACATGGAGAATGGTGATGCCTTCCCACGTCCAGCAACCCTCGAAGACGACAAAAGGTGGATTCCGAAACAATAGAAGTCATCGTGGAGTGCCAACAACCTGGAGCACCAAGGAGAAGATGAGACCCATCCTCCCATTCCGCCAGCATACGACTGGAGGAGGCGTGGTTCCAATAGATACCAACAAACAACGGAACGACGAGCAGCTATGCCACCATCAAACACGATGATGATGAAGCAGTGGCAAATGCCTCGAAGGCGAAGCTGTCAATTCTCATCCTTGGTTCTTTTCTAGGCATAGTTAATTGGCTCACATCAGTTCACATTGGAGTTCTTGCCACCGTGGAGTTTCAAACAAGCATAACTACTCTCTCCATCGAAATTCTGCAAGGTCGTATATGTATCTCTTTCAATATATGATGGTGAGGGGTTGTAAGTGTCCTCAGGGTACCGACCTTTCTGGGACGACGCCGAAAGTTGTCGAGGACCTGCTGGCCAGCGATATCATTGAGCCCTTAAGTTAACTGGAACCGTCCGCGCGAGTTGCGCACCCTACATTGTATATAAGTAAATGGTGTAGACCGAATGCAAAAAAACACAAGTATCATACAAAAGCATATCAAACACAATATAAGCATGGAATGACAACATATAACCCACTCAAGATCCACATATCATAAAAGCACATGAGTACCATACAATCTTAAACATCACCGAAAGGTGTTTGTCTGCCATCTAATACATAAATATTACAACACATCCATGCATCTTAACATATCGTCTAAGGTGTTTGTTCGGAATATAAAATGACAATATTACAACACATCCATCCACCTTGATGTTGGTAGAGCTGTTTGTTCGGCATCTAATACATCAATATCACAGATTCACAACACACCTATCCACCTTGACTGTCTGTCCGAGGTGTTTGTTCGGCATGAAATGCATCAATATTACAACATGGCCACTACCATCCACCCTGACCACCCTACCCATGAAATTAGGTGTTTGCTCAACAATTAAACCTTAATTATAGCACATTTGATCACCATGAGAGCCACAATCAGTATCCATAGCTACCAAGCAATACAGCTGGTAGCTGCCAATACTATGCAAAACGGGTTTTGAATGAAACATATCACCAAAACGCTACACAAATTGTAGGCACAACCCGGAGCGACAAAAGAAGCATGAGCTTTACTGCTCATGCATTGTTGCTTTGGCTACAAAAGGACAATCATTAGTCGTCTTCGAGGATGCACATCATGAGCAATCAAGTAATTATGTCTTGCTAATAATAAATGCATCTGAAAAAAGGGAACAAGGATGTATAGCTAGACGATATTGATTGAAAAGGCAAGTTCACAGTATGCTACAAATCACTTGGTGCTACTACCTATGTGCAGGTGTATGTCAAAAAATTCTAGAAAACAAATGAGTGCTCATATTCTGAAAGAAACAATATATGGTCACTTATTTTCCTCGATGGCACAGCAGATCACAAAAAAATCAACGCAAAGTAAAGGGGGGGGGGTAATGACATCTATGTGCGACATAGACTTTCAGTCAACCTAAATTTAGTTATGAGAATGCATTATACATTTTAATGATTGAACTGCCTTTTACCACATGTTAATAGCGGGGCAATGTTTGAGCAACTGAATGACCCACTATATCAGCAACAATGATGAACACAATCTATCCTAGCGAGATAGTATGTTAGCTTCTACAATGTGGTCTATCAAGTGCAAAAAGCAACAAATTACCATGCTCTTAATCAATCACAGAACTGAATCACCAAAAAACAACGGATCACACTGCTCTTAATCAATCACAAAGCCAAACAAATGTAGAGGTTTAAGTAGTCAAATTTAGAAGCAATACCTGAGCTGATTAGTGGCGTTCTCATCCCTGTCACTGCCAACATCACCAACTTTAGTTTCCACATAGAGGTTCAGCTTCTTTGATACATTTTTGCTAGGCAATGGATGAGACCCACAGCCTTAGATGTTAGTTTTTTTTGAATCAGTGAGGCAAAAGGCAAAGTTGAGTAGGGTGTAACCTTTTTCTGGAGCTACTTTTCTTGGAAGAACCATCTTTGCCTTGTGCAGTAACAACCACATGAAACATTATTTGCATGACCAAGCAACCAAAATAATAGTAGGGAAACCAAGCTGAACAGAAGAATGGAGAAAGGTACCCCTTCATCGGCTCTTTTATTTCTTCGCACTATGCGGGGAGTCTGCTACCTCAGGGACAGGTAGAGCTGTCTTGGCTGGTGTACCAACTGAGACCTGGCTTGCCCTAGAAGCAGCACACAACGGGGACAAAGCAAGGGCATGAATTTGCATGCTAGTGCTTGGACCCAGTGATAGCATGACTGAAAATGCCTGCGATCCTACTTGTGTTGCTAGAAACACAATACCCTCTTCAGTGGCTTCTCCCAAAACTGCGTTAACTTGGAAGGTAACAATGCTGAGTCTGTTGTGCTATCCGTGAAACTAACATTCCAGCTGAAGGTCCTCTCAAGAATCTTTGTCAGCTCGTCCGGGGTGGATCCAATTGGGTTCTCAACAATAAGGGTGTCGATTTTCTTTCTTGTAAGGCATCGAGCCTACTTTCCAAATAGGATGAAATCAGCATCACCCGTCTCATCTCAAGTATGCATAGCTTGAACTTGCATATAGAGTGATGGTTGCATTAGATAAAAAAGGCAAATGGTGGAGCAAAGCTAGTTAAAACAACTAGGGATTGACCTTTGTTGTGGTGCTCCAATGTTGTTGCATTTAGTATTATTTCACTTGTATGAATCGCCTTAACATTTTGATGTTCTCTTACATTTACTATAGGCATTGTGCCACCATGAACTCTCGGTCTTCTTTATTGTCACTCTGACTAGGAACTTCATTTTCTGCATAAGGAAAATATAAGAAGTGATTTAGGCATTGTCGTTTTTTCATAAGATGGCAACAAGTGGAATGATGCATGGACATATATAAAGAGTATATATGTGAGCTTAGGAGTTCTAGCCTTCAACTAAAGCTTTTGTGATATACTGTAAAGAGCACCAAGGAATAGCATCATCACCTGGCATTCAAATGGATTAAGCTATGAGAACTCAAAGATCTTCTTTGCCTTGGCGGCTTCCTTTTGTGTTGAACTACCGACAAGCTCAGTCTAGATAATTGGTTTGTGTATTTCTTTTGCACTGTGCATGAAACAGGAGGGTGATATGTTTATCGAGGCAAATGAAAAATGAATTTAAAGTATATACTAGAAACTCGAAGCGGCTTTGTCGTGCCGTCGTAAGAGTTTAACCAGTGTTGGTGTGTTACAATGTTAAATACATAATATCTTCTTCTGTAGCAAGTAGAATTAAAAATGAAAAGCAAATTTTATTTACTGCAAGTCTGATTCTTTCTTAGTAATACACATCCCAAATGGAATGCCCCATGCTTAACGACCCTTCATGCCTCATCTTGCATTCAGATATGGAGTCATGTAAGTGTGTCAAACTATATGAATATAGATGGTTAGAACTTAGAATTACACATAAAATTTGATGACCAAATATACCCCTGACTGTCAAACATAGAATCATCCCTAACTTGTTTTCAGCAGGAAAGTAGAATTATATTGATCACCCTATAGAGCTTCACATCCAAGTGAACTGGCGTCATGCTTGTAGCATACAATCATGGTGGCTCTAATGTCCAAGGTGAGAAACAATGCCAAAAAACACAAATATTGTTGAATACGTGTACCACTTCTGCAAAGAAAGAATCAGATCAAGCTAAAACAACACTATTTGAATGAAAAAATATCAAATGTGTTGCATGCCTGAATCAATTGAACTGCACAATCTCAATGGTGAACTTTTGTCATCTGAAAATTGAATGCGCTGATGGTAGGGGCATTGTCATGCCTCCAGTTCAGCTCATATTTAGGTCTGAGGAAATGCAAGATCAGTTCATTTTACCTACCAACAGAGAGGCCCGCCAGTCTGATTTAACTGTAATTTCATTTCTGAACCAACAACAACTAATCTCCAATAGGACAAAGTCCAATTTCCAATGAAAACGACATTTATCCAATCACTATTACGTACTATCAGCTGGTTGGCCTAAATGCAAAATAAACAATGAATTTCATCCACATTAGAAAGTGACAGCCCACTCTCTATGCTTAAATTGCTCCTAGAGTCTGTGGACTGTCACATATAATCTGATACAATCCGTAAGGTGATGCAGTTAAATCATTTGCACTCTCCAAACTGAATATTGAGAACACTTCACTGACAACTGATGGTCAAGGTATCTGATAATTTGGCATAGCAAGTGAGCATCCCCATCTGTAATCGTCAACTGGAGAATAAAATTACCTTCAACATCTGTCAGAGCTTCGTATCTCAAGTAAACCATTGCGATCTTGTAGGGAATATGAAGTGTTGGGTTCAAGAAGTTGGATTCTGTTGTACGGTTGGCCTCCTTAAGCTGGGCAGACGACAGCCGCCTGAGAGTATGGTGTGGGTCGGGCAGTGCCGTGTCGGGGGTGTGGACATGCGGGGGCAAGTGTAGTGCGATGTTCCGGGAACCGCTGGCTGTAGCATATTTGAGGATTGCGGCCGCACAGGAAGAGGAACAACGAATCGGGGATGGGGCAGACCGGCGTGGCCTGGCGACAGAGGGGCCGGCAGATCGTGAACTTCTATAACCTTAAAGATTCGTCAGTTGGTCAACACCTCATAACCATTGATGCATGATCTGAGAAGTGTCGAGAAGACAGCTGAGGGCCTGCCCGCGCCCAACATCTCATAATCGTTGATGCATGATTTGATGGCCAGCTTTTGCGGGCGACGTGGCCCAATCCCTGGCTCGAGCTTGGACCCAGGATTCGGACATTAAAGATGGATCACAGTGAAAGATGAACATGTTATCGAGCCATAAGCGTCTTTGCTTTAGGGACCTCAAGGTTTATGTACCACTTTCATGATGGGCCGCTAGATAATGACAAACCTGAATAGCTTTTGACAAGGGTACCAACAAAGATAACAACCTGCGGAGAGTCATGTCCAACCCTATGAATCTGACCAAAAACTAACATCTAGGATGACATTATTGCTGCAATAAGTGGGGCAAAGATCACTGTGCATAAGATCACATTAATAGTGCATGAAATAAAACAACTTGGCCAAAGGCTGTAGCATTTAACATGATTGGAGCAGCTAACCCTGGGAGATGGATAGTGATGTTCCTTTGACCAGTTTCATCTTGCCTCATGCTTGTCTGTGCTTTTCCAACACCTAAGATGGCGATGATGATTCCCATAACATCTATTTTAACAAAGACCACTACATGAGACACTATTAGCATATACTTCAAGAAACACATTGTATAAGTTGTTGTTTAAAACATCATTAAGTGTATGTTGCAGATACGTGCTTGTAGCTCATCCATGGAAGCAAGGGAGTAGGCATACAACGGGAAATCAGGCCGAATGTTCATCACTTCTTCTATCTTTGTCCACTTTGCAAATACCAACATATGATCATTACGAACTGGCATGTAGTTGCTACTAGAGTTCCTAGCTCGAAAGTAGGAGAAGTTGTAGACATTCCCTTCCTTTGTGCACTCCTTGAACCGACCGGTGAATGGAGAATACACTTGAGCGTGCATGGTGTTCCCCTGTCCAAAGCAATGAAGGTACAGTTTGCAGGGCTAAATTATGAGTGTTAAAATGTAACCTATCCTACAAGATACAATGAGACAATTATCCTACATGTACACATACTAAATGTCTCATTTGACCCAGTTTCATTTTCTATCATAGTTCCTTGATTGCATAAAGCTTGATAACAGTCAATAACAATTGATGACAAAAGTATGCTTCGCATCTAACAGATTAAGTAACTAGATATAGTAAAATGATATGGAGCAATGAAAGGCCACTGATAGGAGACTGAAATTAGAAAACAAAGCATGATGTGAGGGCACATTATTTCCTAATTTCAAAGACTGAAAGAGTAAACAAAATGTACTAGTTGTGTAGTGAAATAAGGCTACCACCTGCCAATATTGAAATAGCGCTAAGTGGGTTCAGTTTCAATATGGAGCACCAGGAACATGGTCAAGTACAATGTTAAAAAGACGCTTCTCACCTTTTCATCAAGAAGAACCATATCACTATGCAACAACTTTATTTCATCATCAGGATCACAAAAGTCCCATCAGCGAGAGATGCGCACGCAGATGCAACATTGGAGGGATGATGTTCGTCAAGAGTAGGTCTGCCATCTGCAAACACAACAAAATATGTTACGCCAATACGAACAAAGGCCAGAGGGAGTATATGTTATGAGTTTTATTTACCATTTGATTCCCGTATTCACGGAATAGGAGGTGACTTGAGCTAGATGTGTCTCTATCTTACACGCCTGGAGCTTTTAATTTATAAGATCTTAAATATTCAACACTTCCAAAAAAATGTTTTAATCTCCATAACAAAAAAGTGTCAATGTAGAACTTCAACAAACCACAGGCCCATAACTTGAAATTGGGCTTGCTAGTGGGCTCAATGGCTTCATCAAACTGCAGGAATAACATGCAACACATTAGCCATGAATTATAATTTCTGTGGAGTAACCTTGTCCTAGCAAATACTTAAATAGATGAAACAAAAATTTAACATCATATGTAATATCTCAACATTTGGAAAACATCTCAAGTGGGTTGGCGCCACATTGGCTTCATTGGATACACTAAATTGAACTTTCAATGTAAGAACCGTGACACTTGGAATCGGGGTGTGCAGGGTGGTTTTATATTAACCTACATTCCATTATTTAAGAGATAAAGAGTGAACATAATACACGATCACACGTGATGCAACATTCTTATATGAGTAATGAAATGAAATAAAACAGAGTTGGAAAAGGTAGTCTTAATGGTGTATTGATGATGATTTTTATCCTAATTAAATAATTTTCCACGTAGACAAAATGATGACATGACAACATAATTAATTAAGAAAGAGAACAAAAATCTTAGAAATGGTTTTCTCATGAAGAAAACATATCTTCTGTTAATCTCTTTACCCAATGCGCTAAGAAACTATGAAATTGTCATTGGGCAGAAGCCACTGGTTTCTTGCAGGCTCGTGCCATGCTCATTATTGGATGAAGGAGATGGAGAAAAGAGAGAAAGAGAAAATAATGATTATCACTCAAAGAGAGAAAAATTATTACTAGAAGACACCTCCACTGTAGAAGATAGATTTTAAGGGCAAGAAGCAATTTAATCCATCTTAGAATTTCTTATTTATGAAATCGTGTTAGTTTTTTCATTGGAACTTCCCTAAAGGTATCGAAAAATTTGAAGCGGGTGGATCCTTGCGTTCAAGTACCGAGCATCTTGAGTTCCTGGATGGAGCCAATGATGAACCTAGTTTGGAATTTATCTCTGAGGACAACATGCCACTTGTTCCACAACATGAACCGCTTGAGTCTCGGTGTGGCGAGCAGCTCGAGTTCCTGGATGGAGCCAATGATGAGCCTAGTGCGGAATTTACCACTGAGGACAGCATGCCACTTGTTCCACAACATGAACCGCTTGAGTCTCGATGCTACAAGAAAATGACTTGTTAGCGACAGAGTTCCAAAAGTGAAACCAGTGGAAGTTGTGGCTGCGCATTTTGACAATGGGCGGCGTTTTATCACTAAGGACAAAAGCAAACTTCAGAAGTAGTGGCCCAACATATTCTCTACAATTAGTGCTCTAGATATAAGTGGTCTATCACAGACGAGCTTTGATTCTAGGTTCGGATGATTCCGGACCACACGACGTCTCAAATTGCTTGGTTGATTTACATGCTTTAGATGTTTTAGTTTTATTTTATGTTACCATATGACCGCATGACGAAACAAGAGTCAAATGCTAAGGTATTAAACTTGGTCCGAGAGGCAGTGTGTTCTTCCACGATTTTGTCAGTGTCAACACAGTGTTATAGTTTCTTATTGTGGGTTATCTGATCAAGAACACGCACACACGGTGTAAGCGACAGAGGATAGAGGAGACCTCTTGTATGTTATTGGACCTGTTTCTTTTGTTTTATTTTGGACCGGCATAGCGCTAGAACAGTTGAATTCTGACTTTTGGCTTACTTCATTCAATCAATCTCGAGTGATCGATTCATTCAACACGAAAAAATCAGCTAGGCATGCTTCGAATCCATTAATCATCAACTTGGCTAGGAAACAAAGTGTGAACAAAAGGCATGTTGCTACAACACGGAAGAACCTTCTTATTGGCTGAAGTCAAAGCATCGATCAACTTTGACTAAATCAACATTGTTGTACGGTACTCACTCCATTCTTAAATATACTACGTTTATGATAAGTATATAATTAGCTTGTCACAAACGTCGTATGGTATTCTCAGGTCCTGAGTTCGACTCCTCATAGGAGCGAATTTCTCGGGTTTAACAACGTTTGTGCTTTCAGTGGTTGGCGGCGTTCCCGTCGACAGCGAGACGCATGTGGTGACTTTGTCCATCTTGAGAATTTGCCAGCACAGTCTTCGAAGATGCTCCTAGAGGTAGGGTTTGCGTGTGTGTATTCGTAGGGATGAATGTGCGTGCGTTGTGATGTCTCCGATGTATTGTGTAATCTCTACTCCTAAAAAGAATGAAAGTAAGACAAAAAGTTGATGCGTCGTTGGCAGCGCGTCTGCCTCCCGTGCGTGTCTGCCTCTTCGCGGGCCGCTCCTACCGTCGCCCTCGCCCCCACACAGATGCGCCCATTCTTAAAAAAACCGCCACCCACCCCGGACTCCGGAGTCGAGTCCGCGGCCGCCGTCGCCACCCCTCTCCTCTCTGTCGCCGTCGACGTCCTCCCTCCGCCGTCGTCGACGTCCCCGTCCTCGCCGCCACCGTTGACGCCCCCTTCTCTCTGGACGACCGCGCTCCCCCTCGTGCGCGCCTCATGATGCCGATCTGGCCCCACCACGGCTCCACGACCCCAAAGTCCCACGACGCCCCTCTACCCTCCTCAATCCTCACGCTCCGCTATCGCCCCAAAGTCCCGCGGTGCAAACCCGCACCGCCGCTCCCCCATCGCCGCCTCAATCGCCGCCGCCGCCGTCCGAGATCGCCGCCGCCTGTCCGGTGCCGCTATCGAATCACCACGCTGACATCCACTCCCTGGCGCCCCCTTTCGGTGTTGACATCACCATCAGCCACCGTATCGCCGCTCCAACTGGCCACCGCGCATTGCTCGCATGGAGGTTGGGGCACCCGCTCGAGCGGCTGGGGCGGCGGGAAGGAGCACCAGCCGCAATAGCTGCAGGTGGTGGCGCCACACCAAGGTCAATAGTCAGGGTCGCCGGATCCAGATGCCCGCATCTCATACACCTCTGCAGCCGCTGCCTCTCCTACACCTCCAAACCGGCGCCATCGCTCATGGACGCCGCTACCGCCGCTGTCTTTTGCGCCTACTCCGCCTCTACCCGGCGCGCCTACTCCGCCTAGATCCGGCTCCACGGCAGGGCGTCCATGCCGCCGTAGGGAAGTCCACAAAGCAGTCGCTCCTCCCCAGCGTGTACCCGCCCCATGTTTCGTCGGTGTCGTCGCCGACGCCCACTGGCCGCCACTTTCCTGAACGGCCTCCGTCCAAACACTGGAGATCGACAAGGCAAGCATGATGCGGCAATATAAGAAGAAGGTATAAGTCCGTGAACAATGTTTTCCAGGCTTTGACGCTTTGCAACTACTCTGTTCAGTGCAACTTACTAATGCTTGCCAGTGTGGCAGTTGGAACGCCCCATTTAGATGAACTGCTAATGTGCCGATCAGGATTATTCTCATTGTTATTGATGCTACGTGTGTTATGTGTACTACTTTTTATTTGTTTCTCACTTTTTTTACACCTGCAAACTAAAGTGCTTGCTGACGAGAGTGATTGCATTTTTTCCTCAGCTTGCAGCGTGTTGATCTTCCTTTCCTCCATTGTTACTGGTTGCTGCTTACTTGTACATTGATCTTGTGTGTTATTTTATTGCAGATTCTGGCTTGCTGACTGCTGTGAAGGGCTACGGTGATGTCAAGGATGACACCTTGGTAAGTGATTGCCCTCGGTTTTGTTCTTGCATTTATTCAGTTAGAAAGCAGAAAGATGCTAAAGGTACGGGAAGAGTGAGAATTCTATGATTCTCTCCCATTTGTTTCTTGAAAAGATCAGAGGTAATTAATAATCATATTTCCATGTTTAGTTAACCAACACAAGACTGAGTGACACTTTAATGTCATTTCCTGGGAGAGCCTTAATGTTCATATTATAGTCTTACTATAACCTGATTTATGGTGTTTTTAGAATTTTTGTACTATCAGGTTGGCTACCAAGTTTAATTTTGCTCAGGTTGGTGTAATTTCCTCATGGCTGTCAACTTTATGTTAATTCATTTTTAAAACACATTCTTTTAATCAGGATACATCAGTACAGTGGTTTTGCATACTATTTTAGTGACTTTGTTAATTAAATATTGTTTTTGTATTTTGGACAGTGTGTTATATGAAATAAGATATAGTAAGCATACAATAGCCATTCAAATGCATTTGGGGAGGTACTGTTCATCTCAGTCTAGCCAAGTATTATCTCCCTTCTTTCATTATTTTTGGTGCAGATCTAAATCATTGAAGGTTTTGCTTATGAGGACTGATTTAATTTCACTTTGTTAATGGGTTAATGTGTTTGTGCAGCTAACAATCAGTCACGTGGTAAACAGGTGATGTGGCTGCACTTTAGGGCATGTTTGGTTGGCCCCTCCACCTCGCCACGCAGCAGCTGTGGCGGCCACAGGTTGTGGCGGCCGATTTGATCGCCACAACTCGTCACAGTCACACTGCAGCGGAGGGCACAAACGACAAACGTGGCAGGCCAAGCAAACACACGCCATCATACCAGTGGCGGCCACGAGTGTGGCGAGGCAAGACGTGGTGTTGAACCAAACATGCCCATAATCCTTTATCATCATGACATAGTAATAAGGCGTGGACATATCTTTGTAGCCACATATTTCATTTGAATGGTACATTATATTATTTATGTCTGGCCTTATATGTACTTCCAACATCTTTGGAAGATTGGTCCTGATTTACAAATACAACAATCTAAATCTTTTTCTTGTATCTTTAGAGCAGAAGCTCTTTCAAGTCGCAAAGTCTTTTTGCAGATAATAATAATTTCATTTTCTTTGTGCTAGATATTTGATTGTAGGTGGATTCAAGAAAAAGGACGAGGACTACTGTGAGGTGTCGTCTCATATCAAGCATGGTGAACATCATAGAGGTTTGGCTCATTATTACACTAGCAATTCTAAAGCTAAGCACCACAGTTAAAATTTCTAAACAGTTGTGCATGATACAAAGTGTGACAACCCCACCCGAGATAATTCCGTACTATCGCCTAAACCACTCCATTTGGTCATTAAGCGATAATAAAGAAACATCCCATTGAGTGTTGCCGGGTTAACGCCCGGTAAATCACTTGACAGCACAGAGAGGATCGAACGTATGCATTGAAACTCCCACGAAGGAGAGTTCAGAGTGCCTTACAAATTAAACTATCATATCCTCGTAGGGTTCATTATTACAAACATAGTTCTTTGACATGAAAGTAAATGGTTCAGAGTTTATTGAAAACAGCGGAAGATAACTAAACGACACGATCACATCATAGGAGGCTTGTCCATGATGCAATCACTTTTCGTCATCCACCCATTCCAGCTCCCAGCCGGGTGGAAGTTCTCCGGCCACACATCGATGCATTACCCGGAACAACATTTATAAAGAAAGGCTGAGTATACTAATACTCAGCAAGACTTACCCGTCTAAAAGAAAGACTTTACCTCCAGTCATGCAAGGCTTTTGGCTAGTGGGTTTGTTTGCCAAAAAGCTGCTAAGTAGTGAATCCTTACTTTCCATATTTTAGCTCATGTTCTAGTTGAAGTAATCATTACTAGATAAGCAACTATTGCAACCAAAGTTGTACAAACAATCAATCAATGTAATAATCTTCACAAAGTTCCATCATAAAGGGATATCATGGCCAGTCGGGTAAGTAGTCTCAGATGACGGAGAGAGGCCGACAATCGATTGATTCATAACCTTGCAAGGTGGACCTAAACACACGGAAGGTTCCCTCTGTCGTATGGACCTCCCTGGGCCCACTACCTCGGTGGGTACCAGGACCGACTACTCGGTGGGCCCCTGGGACTACCCGGCTTGCGCTGCACGGCACCTGATGGCGTGAAGCACAAGGACTATAGAGGAGAAGTACTTGATTAGGAAGCTGTACATGTCCCGCACTGTATAGAGGACTCCTAGGCGTACTCGACTAGTACTCTCTCCCTATTCCGACTTGTAACCCTGCCTCCCGGACTATATAAGGCGAGGCAGGGATCCCTCTCTAGGCATCCAATCTCATCTCACGGCGTAAGATTGCATCATCTTGTAATCATACCCAATCAATCCAGAGCTACGCAGCATACATGACGTAGGGTATTACGCACCTCGCGGCCCGAACCTGTCTAAATTGTGTGCCACGTGTCTCTTCCTTCGAGTTACCGATCTCGGTGAGGCCACATTCATCTACTTCGGGTACTCCCCTTAGTAGGTTGCCGGTCTAAAACACCGACAGCTGGGGCGCCAGGTAGGGGCTCTCGCCCGAGATCACATGGCGAACTTGACGGCTCCTGTCTACATCAAGCCGACCGTTGCCTTCAACCGCGGCGACACCTTTGTCTTCGGTGCCTAGGTCTGTACTGCTGACGGCGCTGGGTCTTTCCAACGCCGCCTCACCATGCCGCCCAACTCGGAGACCGGCTTCGTGACGCTTCCCGAAGTAGTCACGGGCGAACTCGCCGGTAAGTTCGGCGAAATTTCGGTTTTCGACCAGCACGCCGACTTCGGGCTCGGATCCGTTTCCAACTCGAACTCGACGTCCCCGTGGGCTACCGTATGCGAGCTGGCCGCTCAGCCATCGCATGTGGTCCCCCCACCACGCGAGCGCTCCACGCGTGGCCCCCGCAACCTCTGCAGGGCCCGCACAGAGGCTCCCTCTGCGCCGGGCCGGCAAGGAGCCCGTACCCGAGTACAACTCGGACTCCGACACCGCCCCCGGCCACGCCTCGGACTCCAACCCCCTCTCCGGTTACTACTCGGACTCCGCGTACGAGTTTGACTTCGGGTCGGACCCTGAGGATCCCGAGTCTGAAGACAACACTACTGAGCAACCCTTGTCAGGGCCGGCTTCCGGGCTGGTTATAACGTCCACACCAGCTGGGAGATTCATCTACTGGCCAGACCGCAAGCCCGCCGACCTGATAAGCGGGGACTCACACTACATCGCCTACCTCGACTCGCTCCCGTTCCAGGAGGGAACACCACTTGCTCGAGCTGACTCGTACACTCCAACCGAGGTGGCGAGCTCCGACTCCAGTCTTGGCAACCCCGATCACCAAGTCTTCATGGCTGCCGGTGACACGCCAGGACCTTCAGGGACGGCACAAGACAAGTACCTTGAAGACATCTCCGCAGACGAGCTGTCTGCTGAAGCACCCGCGGACGAGACCGACGCCAACAGGGACGCTCGACGTGAGCGTAACAGAAAGCGCAACGAACGGCGTAGGCGTCTCTGAGACAACCATCCCATCCGCAACCTCGCAGAAGCTCTCGAGGCTGTCGAGAGCAGGGTACACACCACCCTCGAGCAATGCCTCATGTCGATCACAGCGATCGCACGCCAAGCTCAGGGGATACGCGCTGGACAAGTCATCGCCAAGCTCGCTGAAGACGCTTACTTCATGCGGGTCGACAACAGGGTCACCTAGCCTCCCCCCGCCAGGAACCGCGACAACGAAGCTACAAGTCGCAGCACTGACCTCGGCCGCAACCGTACTCGAGCCGAGCTGACGGCTCAGCCCAATCGTACTCGCGCAAACGCCGGCAGACCCTCACAGGGTGGCAACAGCAATCGTGAGGTCGTCCCTCACCGCGGCCCCGACGGCGGCGGCCGCGACCCTGGCGGTGGAGGCAGCGGACGGCGGAAGCTCCAACCACGGAGCCAACAGAAGGGCCGACGGCGGCGGCAGTCGCGGCGGTCGAGACCACGCGAACGGCCATGCCTCCGGAGCCTCACAGGGCGGCTACGACGCCCGTCAGAAGATTGAAGAGCTACGACGGAAGAAGTCCTCCACTGCAGGCGACAACGACGGCTTCCCCGCCTTCTCACCTCGGCTTCGCAACTTGCTCCTCCCCGACAAGTTCAAACCTTTAGGGATCACCAAGTACGACGCGAAGCAGGATCCCATCCAGTGGCTCAGGTGCTACGCCCTCTCCATCGAGAACGGCGGCGGCAACAACGACACCAAGTGCCTCTACTTCCCCTTCCGCCCGGACCAAGCTCCACTCACATGGCTCGAGTCACCGGACAAGCACTCGATCGACAAGTGGGACCGACCGAAGGAGCAGTTCTCACCGAAGCAACTTCGCGGGCGCCATGGGCCGATCGGGTACTCACATGGACCTGGCCATGGTCAAGTAGGAACAAGGCGAGACCCTCCGCAAATACATGCGCCGCTTCTTCGACAAGCGCGCCACCGTAGTCGACGTCACTGACAAGGAGGTCATCGACCTCTTCCAAGACGGCCTCTACCACCGCCGCACCTTTGAAGACTTCGGCCGCCGTCGCCCCAAGTCCACCCCCCACCTCAAGGACATGATCACGTCCTGGGCGGATAAAGAAGACAAAGCTAACGCCAAGTACGATGCCATCCGTGGCAAAAGCAAGCAGAACGCGAGCGGCGGTAGCGGCAACAATGGGAACCAAGGCGGTCGCAACAACAACAACTACTACTCAGGTCCCAACCGCAAGCGCAAGCCAGACAACACTGTCGCGGCTATCCAGCGCCCTGCGAAGGAGAACTCGAAGAAGACCTCTGGCGGCTTTAAAGACTTGCTGAACGAGAAGTGCCCGCGGCATCTGGACGGCAACCACACCACCGAGCAGTGCTACCAACTCAGGCGAGCACTCAAGAGTACTCCAGAGCCACCGCATCCTCACGACAAGAAAGGCAAGAAGAAGAACGACGGAGGCAACGACGACTTCCAGGAACCCGACAAGACTGTCAACGTCCTCTTCGGCGGACTACCCAGCAGACAGGAGCAAAAGGCTACTCGTTGAGAAGTCATGAGCATTGAACCAGCGGTTCCGACCCCTCTCAGGTGGTCGGAGGTACCCATCACCTTCTCCTGCGCGGATCAATGGACCAGCTTCTCCGAACCAGGGCGGTTCCCTCTCGTCCTGAAGCCGATGGTCGCGGGCTCCAGGCTCAACAAGGTCCTCATCGATGGTGGAAGCGGGCTCAACGTCCTTTTCACCAAGACCTTGAAGAAGATGAAGCTCGACATCACCCACATGCTCACCAAGAGCGCCTCGCCCTTCTACGGCATCGTCCCCGGGAACGCGGCTATCCCACTGGGCTCAGTGGTCCTGCCAGTTACCTTTGGGGAATCTCGGGACAACTACCGTACCGAGTACGTCAAGTTCGAAGTCGCGGACTTCGAGACGTCCTACCATGCCATCCTCGGCAGACCGGCTATCGCCAAGTTCATGGCGGTACCCCACTACACCTACTTGGTACTCAAGATGCCAAGCCCAGCAGGTGTACTCTCGCTCCAAGGGGACTTGAAGATCTCGCACGACTGCGACACTGAAGCCGTGGAGATCGCCTCTACAAACCAATTACCCAACGCAATGATGGAGGCCTACGCCACGTCGAAGAAGCTTGCTCCAAGTGAACTTGACATCCCTGAGAAGTCAGACAAAGCCAACAAGCCTCAGCCAGCTGAGGAGGTTCTGGTCAAGACGATCGACCTTGGGACAGGCGACAGCAGCAAGACCGCCACCATCGGGGCCGGCCTCGACCCCAAATAGGAAGACGCGCTCATCAACTTCCTCCGGGCTAACCGCGACATCTTCGCGTGGAAGCCAGCGGACATGCCAGGACTGCCCAGGGAGTTGATTGAGCACTGCCTCAACGCCGATCCTAAAGCTACCCCCAAGCGACAACACCTCCGCCGTTTCGCCGATGACAGACGGGATGCCATCAAGAAGGAACTCGCCAAACTAATCGCGGCCGGCTTCATCGAGAGAAGTCTTCCATCCCGAGTGGCTCGCCAACCCCGTCCTCATCCGCAAGAAAAACTCGAACGAGTGGAGGATGTGCGTCGACTACACCGATCTTAACAAGCACGCGCCCCCAAGGACCCCTTCGGGTTGCCGCGGATTGACCAAGTCATCGACTCCACGGCGGGGCCGCGACTTGCTCTGCTTCCTTGATCGCTACTCCGGTACCACCAGATCGCGATCAAGGAAGAAGACCAGGAGAAGACCGCGTTCATCACCCCGTTTGGCGTGTACTGCTACACGACCATATCCTTCGGGTTGAAGAACGCCGGCGCCACATATCAACGAGCTATCCAGGCCTGCTTCAAGAGGCAACTCAACAAGAACGTCGAAGCCTATGTGGATGACGTGGTCGTCAAGACCAGAAACTCCAGTACCCTCATCGACGATCTTGAAGAGACTTTCGCATCCCTGCGCGAGTACCGCTGAAAGCTCAACCAGAACAAGTGCGTCTTCGGCGTACCTTCGGGCAAACTACTCGGCTTCATCATCAGCCAGCGCGGCATCGAAGCCAATCCCGAGAAGATCTCCGCCATCACCAGCATGAAAGCTCCCACGTGCATCAAAGATGTCTAGAAGCTGACCGGGTGCATGGCGGCCTTGAACAGATTCATCTCGAAGCTTGGAGAACGGGGGCTCCCCTTCTTCAAACTACTCAAGCACCAAGAGAAGTTCGTGTGGACTCCAGAGGCGGATCAAGCCCTTGCCCAGCTCAAGGACTTCCTATCGAAGCCACCAGTCCTCACGGCTCCTCGCAAGGGCGAGCAACTGCTCTACCTCGCTGCGACTACTCATGTGGTCAGTACTGCCATCATCGTTGAGCGGCAGGAAGACGGCCACGCCTATCCAGTCCAGCGCCCAGTCTACTTCGTCAGCGAGGTGCTGTCAGAGTCCAAGGCACGCTACCAGCCTGTACAGAAGCTTCTGTACGCAGTACTCATCACCTCGCGGAAGCTACGACACTACTTCCAGGAGTACTCGATCTCCGTCGTCACCACTACCCGCTCGGCGACATCCTACGAAACCAAGATGCTACTGAAAGAATCTCCAAGTGGGCAGTCGAACTCGGCGCCCTCACCATCGACTTCAAGCCACACACAGCCATCAAGTCGCAAGCACTAGTCGACTTCATGGTGGAGTGGCGGGAGAATCAACTACCTACTCCAACCGAGCGACCAGAGCATTGGGTGATGTACTTCGACGGCTCACTCAACCTCGAGGGTGCAGGTGCAGGGGAACTCTTGATCTCTCCAACAGGCGAACAACTCATGTACGTCCTGCAGATCTTCTGGAAGGTTTCAAACAACGAAGCCGAGTACGAAGCTCTACTGCACGGGCTCCGCCTCGCGGCTTCACTGGGCATCAAGCGGCTACTAGTCTACGGCGACTCCGCAGTGGTCATCAACCAAGTCAACAAGTCCTGGGACCGCAACAAGGAGAACATGGACGCCTACTGCCTAGAAGTCCGCAAGCTCGAGAACAAGTTCTATGGTCTCGAGTTCCACCACATCGTCCGCGACAACAACGTCGCAGCGGACATCCTGTCAAAGCTCGGTTCTACTCGTGCTCAAGTACCAGCGGGTGTCTTCGTCCACGAGCTTCACGCGCCATCCATCCCGGAGCCGGCGCCACCGACCACTGTCCCAGCGCATCCGCCGGCTGGCCAGGAGGTCATGATGATCGACGTGGACTGGAGGCAACCCTTCATCGACTACCTCAGCGAGCAGAAGATTCCCTCGGACAAGAACTTGGCTGAGCAGCTCATCCGCCGCGCCAATTCCTACGTCCTCGTCGAAGACAAGCTTTATAGACGGAGCGCATCTTCCGGAGTACTCATGAAGTGCGTCCCCAGACAAGAAGGCAAGGACATCTTGGAGGAGATCCACAAGGGCGTCTGCGGCAACCACGCGTCCTCTCGCACGCTGGTCAGCAAGGCCTTCCGACGAGCTTTCTACTGGCCCACAGCTTTGGGCGACGCTGAAGAACTCGTCAGAAGGTGCCAAGGGTGCCAGTACTTCGCCAAGCAGCAACACGTCCCGGCCTACAAGCTAGTCACCATACCGCCAACCTGGCCTTTCGCCTGCTGGGGGCTCGACATGATTGGGCCACTGCCAACTGCGCCAGGTGGATTCAACAGAGTATTAGTGACCATCGACAAGTTCACCAAGTGGATCAAGGTCAAGCCGGTCACATGCCCCAAGGCTGACAGAGTACTCGACTTCCTGGATGAACTCGTGCATCGCTACGAACTACCCCATCGCATCATCACAGACCTGGGCTCCAACTTCAACAACCACCAGTTCTGGGAGTACTGCGAGAACAGTGGGATTGACGTCCGATACGTCTCAGTTGCCCATCCTCGGGCCAACGGACAAGTCGAGCGCGCCAACGGGATGGTGCTCGACGCTCTCAAGAAGCGGCTACACGACACTGCTAACTCTAAAGGAGGCAAGTGGATCAAGGAACTACCCAATGCACTCTGGGGGCTACGTACTCAGCCTTCCAAGCCAACGGGGCAATCCCCTTACTTCCTGGTCTACGGCTCCGAAGCAATCCTCCCTGCTGATGTCATATGGGATTCACCAGCAGTGGAGCACTACGACGAAGGTGTCTCTGAAGACAGCAGACGAGTTGACATCGACGGACTCGAAGAAGCTCGCTGCGCCGCCCTCGTCCAATCAGCAAGGTACCTGGAGGGTATCCGACGCTACCACGATCGCAACGTCAAGGAACGCTCCTTCAACGTTGGCGGTCTCGTCCTCCGTCGCATCCAGAACACGGAAGGACTACACAAGCTCGCTCCCCCCCGGGAAGGTCCCTTCACAGTCGCAAAGGTGACCGGGCCGGCTCCTACGGCCTCCAGACACTTGAAGGCGAAGACGTCGCAACTCGTGGAACGTCGACCGGCTCGTCGGTTCTACGCCTAGTCTACACGACTACCCTAGGGCTCAAGTCTACGCGACTACATCAAGACCCCCTCCGCCGTAAGCGGCCTCCGGTCCGGGCACTAGTCTCCGGACTACTTCTTCGCTCGTAAGCGACCTCCGGTCCGTGCACCGGTCTTCGGACTACTCTCCGTAATCCGGCCCATGCGGCTACCTACGGATCTCCGTGCCGCGACGAGTGACAAAGGACTCTAGCGGCGGTCTGCGAGAGACCATGTACTTCTAGATCCGGCCCTATACGGCTACTTACGGATCTACCGCCGTAAGCGGCTACTCGCCCTAGCACTACTTAGCCGTAGGCGGCCTCCGGTCCCGGCGACTACTCTGTAACTACGGCCCTGGCCATCCAGGCGTATTTCTTCAGTAATAAAGTTTGATTGTTCATCAACTCGCTTATCGTCTCTTTTCCCTCTCGCGGACTACTGCCGAGTACGACTACTCGCGACAACTCCACGATGGGACTCCGCACTCTGGGATCGCGACAACGAGTACTCATTGATGGAAACTTTTCTTCATTAATACTTAAACAATTACAATTGTTTTTGTACAACTACTGCTACGAGCTAACTATTACAGGACTACTGGAGATTAAGTTTTTCGGTGACTTGATCTGCAATGGGCGCCATCTGCTCCAGCAGCTCTGCATACTGCTCGTCACTACAGTTGGCGGCTAGTCCACCAGCGACTACGTCTACGGGAGCCTTCGGGAAGTACGACTTCATGAAGGCCAGCACTTGGTTTGGGATTGACTTCGCCAAGTGCTTCACGTATGCCGCCAGCCGGCTGGGGGCTTCCTTCAACCGATCCACCAGCGGCGCTATCTTGGGACCGCCAGGATGAGGCACCAGCAGCCTCGCGATGCGGAGCGCGGCTTCTTCAAGCTCCTTGAGCTGGCCCCGCAGCTTCTCGCAATCCTCGTTCAGCTTCTGCAATGATTTGTAGCAGTTGACGGGGTCACGGTCGGATGCAATACGGAGCTCCATGTGCTTGTCGCACTCGTAAAGCAAGCTCCTTATAATCTAACTCTAGTACCTGGCGGGCCTCCTGCTCCCGGTAGAAGAGATTCTTCAGATCAGTCTCTGAAGTCTTCAGCTGCTCTACCCGAGACTCAAGCTCTGCAAACAACAAGTCACAGCGGGTTAGACTACCTCTCGATCTCCAACAAGTACTCAACAAGAAAAGTGATGTACCTTTGTTCTTGTTGCGGAGCGACTTGTTCTTCCGCACCAAGTCGTCGCTCTTCGCCTGCATCTCCTGGATGTCATTGTGGTACTTGGCGAAGGCGGTGTCCAGCTTTGACTGCATGGCGGCGGCGTGCTTCCGGGACTTCATGAGTTGATCCTCCAGTGTCTCGGCCCGAAGCACCGCGTCGCCGTACCCCTGGAGCATATCCGACTTTAGGCGGGACCTCTCAGCGACGTCCTGCACAGACAACTCACATCAAATGGGTACTCAACGCTAAAGGATTGACTACTCAAGAGTGAGGACTACTCACCTTCATCCATTGCTCGGCCTGGCGGACTGCCTCCAGATGCCGCGCCACCGTTGCCGGATCGACCAGGTCGTCCGCCAGCAACTCGATCCCGCCACGACTACTCGTAGCGGCTTCGGTCATCAGCGCCGAGCGGATTGGCTCCGTGTCTTGGATCTCCGGCGAGCGGACAACCACCTCCAGAGCGGGTTCTGGTAGCGTGGCGGCCTCCTCTCCTCCAGTCGTCGCGGCGGCTTCCCCGGCGACCACCTCCATCGGCTCAGAGGCTTCTACGGCTGCCTCCTGAGTCTCCGGTGCCACGTCCTCTACGGGCACCGCCGACGGGATATCGCTCCTTTCGGCCTCAGCACCTGTCGACAAGAAGACAAGTGCATCAGTCAACATGGTGACTACGACTACTCTACGAAGGCATCTCAACCACAGTAGAGTACTCACCTTCAACTACGCTGGCTTCGGGCAACGTAGCCTCAGCGGCCGGCGCTTCGGGCTCCGCCTGAGGGGCGGGAGCGAACTCCTCAACGGGTGGCGTGGTTTCTTCCTCCGCCACCGCTGCAGAGGGTTCATCCCCCTCCCAGGACAGGTCTGTCGATTTCCTGCAGAGTACACAAGCCGGTTGTCAATCAAGCATGACTACCACATCAAGTACTACTCGGGGCGATTCAACACTTACAAGCTTGACCGGACCACCGTCACGGTCGGGGCGCCGAGGATGCTGGCGATGTCCACCAGTCTAGCCTCGGCGGGCGCCTCCTCCTGCGCCTCTGCGGCCACTGCCTCTTCCGCAGCAGCAGCAGCGGGTTCTGTGCTTTCATGCGCAGCAGGGGGCTGGCGCTCCATCTGCGCCAAGAGTTCTTCGACAGTGGGGGCTGGGCTTCGACTACCAGCGGCCTCCCCCACCGTGTCCCACTCGCCTTTGTCGCCCTGATCAACGGGCTCCGTAGGCGGCAACTCCTGCAAGCAAGGAAACTTCTTCATCAACAAGTGAACTCGAGACATCAGTACTCGACTACACTACTCAGGATGGCTTACCTCCTGGGACGTGGTTTCTGTGACTTTCAACTTCTTGGCCACGCGCTTGCGGGATGGATTGCGCGGCCTCCTCGGCGGCGCGGCCAGACTAGCCACCAGGATAGCCGGTTGATCCTGAACGAGAGGGACATGAGGTAGGCCAGGACGACTGAACCTCGACCGCAGCTGGAAGCGGTCCTGCAACGTCTCCTCGTCGTCGTCCTCTTCGGACGTGTCTTCTACGACAACGGTGTCGTCTCCTTCGCCGACTTCACGCCGCTCCTTGGCCTTGGCTTTCCCCTCCTCTGGGACCTCGACTAGCTGAGGAGGCGGCGGCGGCTCGGAGACAAACTTCTTCAAGTCATCCTGCAAGAAACAACTCATCAGTGCGACTACTCACATGGAATGGGTACTCGACTAGGGGTGCGGCTACTAACCTCCTTTAGTGGGCGCGCGGCGGAGTACTCCGGTACGGGGCACGCCGTGTACGGCGGCATATCCTTGAAGATCCGGGCCAGCCTGTCGACAATGTCATCGTCGTCGACTTCGTCTCCAGGCATCCGCGACGTATCATCATCCCCGGTGTCTCGTACCCCGGGGTTTCCCGAGCCATCGGCGGCCGCACCCCGCGCTTCATGAAGCCGAAGGCCACATGCTCGGCCCTCGGCCGGCTTCCCTCGCCGCCTTGATCCGCGCCAATAACTCGGGCGCGGATCCCCTTCCTGCATCGTCGGCTCCGAGTTCCACCACGGGCGATGCTTGGGCTGCTTCCCGCTGGGCTTCGGTAGCCCCGGTTGGTGGTTCATGACGTAGAACCATTTGGCCTTCCAATCCTGATTGGAGTCTATCAGCTTGTACGAGAGGTACTGCTCGCCGGCGTCCTCCCGCATCTGGATCCCCGCTCCTCCGACTACTCGCGGGTTGCTGGCGCTGGGTTGCGGCTTCACCCGGAAGAACTTCCGGAACAAGATCCAATGGGGCTTGATCCCCAGAAAAGCTTCGCATAAATGTACGAAGATAGCAGTATGGAAGATACCATTGGGGTTGAGGTTGAGGTACTCGACGCCGTAGTACCCCATGAGCCCCTTGAAGAAATCGCTCGCTGGAAGGGACAGTCCGCGCTCCGCAAACCGCGTGAACATCAGGATCTCATCTTCATTCTTCTCCATCGGGTACGGATCCCCGAAGGCGGCCCTCCACATGTCCACCTCCTTCTCCCGCAGAATCCGCCGTTGAGAAGGGCGAGCAAGTCTTCGGTCTTCGCCTTGGACTTCTTCCACTCACGGTTTGGATGCGGCCGCGGCGGGGACACCGGCCGTGATGTCCCCGCAGCGGATCCGGCGGCCTCCTCACGGCCCCTCTTCTTTCCGCCGGCGGCCTTTGCGGTTTTCGACGGAGACGGCTTCATCCTCCAAGTGCACGGTGTCTTCACGCGCATCCGCTCGGGGGGCTACCGTGATGGCTCTCTACGGCGGCGCACTCGGATCTACGCTTCACTCGGCGGCGGCGGCGTGCACCGGTGGCGATTTACGGCCAAGATCCGCCGGGAATGGCTACAACCGTTGACGCGAAAAGTGCACTCAACGCCAAACACACGGCAAGCCGAACAAAGGCGGCTTCACACGCGCGAGAGAGCAAAAGACGTGCCAGTCAATTTTTCCTGAAAATTAACAAAAGACAAAGCAGTTAGATACCAAAACTTGGAACTTGCCGGGTGGTACCAGATAGTTCCATATTTACGGCTAAGAAGCCAAATGGGATGACACATAGCTATAGAAAGCTATTTGCCAATGAACTACATCCATTCGGGAACTCGCAAAGGGAAAAAAGTAATATTGCCGAATGGATGACGTAAGCATGACAGCGATCGGTCTTTGTTTGAACAAGGATGCACATGCACGAGGCCATGACCGATCCCCATGAAGATTAGCATTAAATAAATGAATAAAGTAAAGCACGGACATGATCATGTAATAAACAAGCATGCATAGGTCCAAAGCACTAGTCTACCGCATGTCTAGTTACTTTAAAACCCGTCGGGTACGATGTCAAACAAATCTATCCACCGCATGATACAACTTGCATGAAAAAACGTACCACTTTCCACAAATAGATCTATCCACCGCATGATACAATCTAAATATGGAAAGCTAAAAGCATACATCATTTAAAGCACGAATAACGCACGTGTTCTACTCGTGAAGAAACATAACCGAATACAGCTGAACAGCCGATTCGGGGTCCATGAAGAAGGAACAAACATTACCAAGTAAGTAAATCTATCAGATTGATTTGGGATCTAATCCACCGGATGACTAGCTCCAAAGCAACCCAAAAACCTGTATCTACCGCATGATACTCAGCTCTTTCAAGATTTATACAAACATTAGCAAGCTTGAACCCGCAACACGTAACAACCTAGATCGATTCGGTTTCGGCTATCGGAAAGCACAAGATCCACGTATTAAAACATGAAATCTACTCGAACAAGGATCATAAAAGAGGTAAAGCCGATCCAAATCCATCTAGATTGGGCAAAAGTGTGTTACATGAATTTAAACATAAAGTAAAACTCAAAGTAACACGGGGTAACTTAATGAATCTATTAGATCTTGCCAAAATCTAATAGAGCCGATAACTAGCTTCAAGCTAGATCTTAGCCTACCGCATGGCTCATGATCTAACAAGAAACCCTCTTGAACCAAGCTTGAATCTACCGCATGACATGAAGCATGGTAACAAGACTACTTGCATCGATCTAAATCCACCGCATGATACTAGACATGATACAAGGTTGCCGGTACTCACGGAGGTCGACGGATCGATGAACCCTCTCGAAGAACTCGACGACACGACAAAGGACTCTAGGGTTTGGCGTAAGGCCGGTGTGTATTGAAGAATGATTGTGTTCGTTACATACATTCAGGGGTCATATTTATACCCTGTCAAGTACAACTTCGAATGGATTCGTTGCCTAACTTATCTCTAAGCTTGATCGCCTATCCATCCATTCGCTTCCCCTGATTGAGCCACGTCACCGTCCAATCCCGCAAAATCGGCTTTCGTTCCTCTCGCCGAAGCGGGAGCGAGATAGCCGACCGCAGATCTCTTTGCCGAATATCTCTGAAAAGATCCTTCCTTCCACCAGACGGACTCTTTATCGAACCGGACCCACAAGTCAGATTCCTTACCAAATTTTGGTGTTAACAACAACTGCGTAGGGTGAAAATCCTAAGGGTTTTGGCTTCTATTTATAAGTCAAAACGGCCCTCCAACGACTGGATGGATAAGTCTGCGCTCGGCTGACTCAGCGGTCGTGAGTGACCTTTCAACTTCTACTAGTCGACGCGCCTCACCTCGGGGGCTCGGCTACTTCCACTCGACTTCCTGGGAAGCGACAAGATTCCAGAGCATCTTAGGACACATTCAACAAGATGACCCTTCAATTCGAGAGGAAGTACTCGACTCAAGGCTCGGGGGCTCCGTGCCACGTGTCCTTCGGTTTTTTATCCGGATTTTTCGGGATATTCTTGCCAAAACTTCAAATGGACCCTCAGCCAGAGTCTACAACTCAACCTAAGGCTCGGGGCTACTCCATATGGAGTGTGATTTTGCAATCGCACTTCCATATCAGCTTCGGCTTCAAGACAACATGGGCATTGTTGAAGACCTTCAAGGGCAGCACTCGAGGACGCTTGGGACTACTCGAGAGGACTTCAGGATTGCTCAAACATCAGCTGGAGTACATTCCAGCCTCGGGATACTTCGACTACTCTTGAGGACTTTTGACTTGTAGTACTCGGGGACGCTTGAGGACTACTCGTTAAGGCCGTCCAGACTACTAGAAGCTATCCTTCTCGACTACAAAGTACTCGGGGGCTTGTCGTATGGACCTCCCTGGGCCCACTACCTCGGTGGGTACCAGGACCGACTACTCGGTGGGCCCCTGGGACTACCCGGCTTGCGCTGCACGGCACCTGATGGCGTGAAGCACAAGGACTATAGAGGAGAAGTACTCGGTTAGGAAGTTGTACATGTCCCGCACTGTATAGAGGACTCCTAGGCGTACTCGACTAGTGCTCTCTCCCTATTCCGACTTGTAACCCTGCCTCCCGAACTATATAAGGCGAGGCAGGGACCCCTCTCTTGATCATCTCATCTCACGACGTAAGATTGCATCATCTTGTAATCATACCCAATCAATCCAGAGCTACACAACATACAGGATGTAGGGTATTCCGCACCTCGCAGCCCGAACCTGTCTAAATTGTGTGCCACGTGTCTCTTCCTTCGAGTTACCGATCTCGGCGAGGCCACATTCATCTACTTTGGGTACACCCCTTAGTAGGTTGCCGGTCTAAAACACTGACACCCTCACTAAGAGTTCACCAACCAGGCGGTTCCCGTCATTCTTCGGTTTGGGGATAATAGCTCACAGGCTTAAGTACAAGGTTTATCTGGGCTACGCCACTAAGGTCACCCAGCCTCACGCATGTACTCGGGTGGCGAGCCCGGGGTTGCAACCCTAAGAGTAGTGATAGTAAAACCCCGTACCGCCTCATTTAGGTACTAGGCTTACCGTACCCATTTCCGACAAGTGTTTAGTACTTTCAAACACTTAGCCAACGAAGCCATTGGATTGGAGCCCAAATCCCATGCTCATACCACATGAGCAATCTATTTAAACATATGGTGATTCCATAAAGGAGATCCTATTCTCGCGAGTGACGAACATCACTCGACTTGTACGGATCCTTAAGCATATCAACTAGCGACCTAACATGCTAGTAACAGATCATGGTACTTAAGGATCATGCAGCTAGGGTTTCAATTCAACTCCTGAATGTAAATGCACATATAATAGCAATAAGTAAATTCAGAAGTGTAAAGAAACACATAGGTTAATGAATAAACCGGGGCTTGCCTTCGTCAGTACAAGCAGACACACACTTCCGGACTTTGGTCCGGGTCTTGCTCTATGGTCACGTAGTGCACGTCTCCTCCTGCTCCCTCGTCCTCATCAGCCGGCACAAGCGTATAGCTACCGTCGGGGAATTCTACACGGGGAATGCAATGCAGTGATTAGGAGGGTGATTAATTTAATTTAATTCAAAAACAGTACCAAACTGTCACCAAGAGCACAAGGTTGGCCATAATCACCTTAAGAAAGTATTTAAACCTTTTTCCTTTTAAAGATAATCCAAAAGCCTATTTAGCCTTCTCTTTAAGTGATTGTGTGCACATCTATTAAGGAATATTTAATTTAAAAACAAACAGCAAGGAATTTACTTTGGCATCACCATTTTACTTTTCTATCTCATTTATTCCATTTATGCACAAAAGGAGGCATTTTTCCTATTTTTTCCTTTACAAGATTAGTCTAGTTTGAGCTCCTTTACATAACAAAATCATATCAATTGCTCCAGCAGTACCCCCTGGTCCTAATGACCAAGAAGCATACCTCTGGACAACAAGAAAAGGGTTTTTGCACCACTGAAATCAAGACACCCATTTATAGGCTTTTCTAGTTAGCATATAAGGGAATAAAGCATATTAAAATAAATACAATAGAAATGAATCCCAACTTTCTCCTACACATGCTTTGGTCCAAAACAAGCCCAAAGAACCAAGAAACACGCCTATAGCCTTTATGAAACATGCTACACATATTTATGATTAAAAAAAGTATAAATAAGGAAATAATATTTCTGACAGAGATAAATTCATGGTAAACTCACCAAAGATGTTTTTTAGCAAAACATTACCATATCCAGAAGTTGGGCTCAAAAATAATTATGTAACAGGCTACAAAAATCCTCTAGGCAGATTTATCAATATCACACGATAATTTATACAGGAAGATCCCTTCAATAACTTTGTGCAAATTTTGGCACAGAACCTAAACATACTAGTTCCCACAACATATCCAAAATCCAGCTCAAGATCTTGTGTGGATTTTGCAGAAACACAAATCTAAGTATTTTACATTTCTATTTTTCAAGCAAAAACTATAACTCAAAAGCATATATACATTTGGAGAAAGTTGTAGTTCTTGTTACACTGAGCACAACAAAATTGAGTTTGCTATTTTTAGATTATCTATGATTTTTAATCGATTTTTCAAGGTGCTGGACTCAAACACAAAACAGAGAAGAATCTTTTTACGCTGCAGACCCTAGAACTTTAAAAATATTCACAAGAATGCCCTCGGCTCTCCCCACTTGGGCTCGACGGCGGAGGCGAGCTCGCCGGCGGTGAGGTGGGGCATGGGAAGGTAAACATGCTGCGGGAATCGTTGATTGGGCTCACCAGTGATTGATTGGTGGCGGTGGTTCAGCCGGAGGGGTCACCGGCAAGCGGCGGCGGCGGAGCGGCCGGCGGCGCGCCCGCGGGAACTCGGACGACGGTGAGGGAAGGGGATGGGCTCAACCACGTGCTACACGGGGAGCTTCCATGTGACCTAGGGAAGGCGCTAGGCGAGTGTCACCGGGCTTGGAGAATCGACGGAGGGGCGAGCTCGACGGCGGCAGTCCGGCGGCGGCCGCGGGAACTCGGGCTCCGGCGATCGTATGGCTCGGCTTGATCAACAAGCGGCTCGGGGAGGTACTGGGATGCACAAGGAAGAGTTTAAGCACTCGTTGGAGTGGGAGCGTCGACTGGAGAGAGATGTACACCGACGGTGCCAATGGCGGGACAGCGGTGGCTCGGGGCGGGTGCGCGTGCGTGCGAGGGACGACCGGGACTTGCTTATAAGCGCGGGGGAGGTCGGTTGGGGTAGGTGGGGTCACGCCGGTGCCACTTGCACGCGTGGAGAGGCCGGGGGCATGGCCGGCAACGTGCGCCGCTCCGGCGGCCAATGGCGCGCGCGCGGGCGGTGCGCCGGCCGGTGGATCGGCACCACCGGCACGGCCACTTGCCACGGACGGCACGAGTGAGCCCTCGCCGGTGCTGCGCAGTGACCAGCGGTCACTCCAGCGCCTTGGCGTGCACGCCCGTCGCGGGTATGACACGTACGGTGGGTGGTCGACGTGGCCGCGCACGAAGTCGCGCCCTAGCACGTCTCGGCGTTCCCGGTGCATTTGTGTTTCGCTGAGCCGTTTTCAAAATAGTTTTTCTCTAAATTTTCAAACGAAAGTGCACCTTCTGGTCTGAAGCAAAGTTGAAGATCACACATCCCTCTACAACTTTCACAAAGGTTGGTAGTGGTTTTGCTCAAGAAATCAAGCAGGAACACCATGCCAATCTGTCCAAAATCTCGGCGCCTGTGAACAGTAAACCAGGGTCTTGTTTTGCCATTTTCACCCTCCTACACCCCAAACCAGCAGTGCCACTCAACAACAAAGTTGTGTGCCTTGAAATTCTTCACATTTTTCCCTTTGGGGGGTTTTGAAGTGTTTAGGGAAATTTTGGAGAACGTGCCAAAGTTCTATAATGGCACAAAGGGAACAATGGGGTTTTAAGCTAGGGTTTTGACCAGGGGTTGACTTAGGGTTCTCATGGTTAGCTAGAGTGTGTGTTAAGAGGGTCATTAGCACAAAACACCACTGAGCAAAAACACGGGGTGTTACAGCCTACCCCCCTTAACGGGAATCTCGTCCCGAGATTCGAAATCAAGAGTACGTGAGAAAAGTTCACTTACGAGCATGACTCGGAAGAAAGTCAGGGTACTTGGTGTTTAGAAACTGCTCGGTCTCCATGTAGCTTCTTCTTCGGTGTGGTGACTCCATTGTATCTTGTACATCTTCACTTTTTGTCTCCTAGTTTGCCTTTCTTTATGATCCAATACCCTCATTGGATACTCTGCTAGAGACAGATCTGGTTCTATTTCCGCATTGGTCTCTTCAATTATTTGTGCCTCTGGGACTTGCTCACACTTCTTCAATTGCGAGACGTGAAACACGTCGTGCACTGCAGACAATTGGTCGGGAAGTCGAATACGGTAGGCCACCGTACCAAACTTCTCGGTGACTTCATAAGGGCCAATATAGCGTGGAGCTAACTTCCCTTTTACTCCAAAGCGTTGTACGCCTTTGGTCGGAGATACCTTTAGGTATACATAATTACCAACTTCAAACTCTCGGGGAGCTTTAGCTTTATCATGGTAGCTCTTTTGCCTCATTTGAGCTGCTCTCAGATTTTCTCTAATCACACCCACTTTCTCTTCGGTTTCTTGTACTAACTTAGGACCAAACAAGGTTCTCTCACCCGCTTGTGACCAATTCAAGGGGGTACGACACCTTCTTCCATACAAGGCTTCAAACGGGGCCATCTTCAAACTAGCTTGATAACTATTGTTATAAGCGAACTCTGCTAGAGCTAGGCATTTGTCCCAAGATTTGTCAAAATGAATGACGCAAGCTCTCAACATATCTTCTACTATTTGGTTTAGTCTTTCTGTCTGACCATCAGTCTGAGGATGATAGCTGGAGCTATGGATTAGCTTGGTTCCCAAAGATTCGTGCACTTGTGCCCAGAAGCGAGCAACGAATTGAGTGCCTCGATCTGACAAGATAGTCTTGGGGACACCGTGTAAGCGCACTACAAGGTCAATATAGATTTCCGCGTAGCGGTCAGCTGAATAGGTGGTGTGAACGGGGATAAAGTGAGCGGTCTTGGTAAGCCGGTCCACTATTACCCAAATGGAATCATGCTTCCGGGGCGTGAGAGGTAGTTCGACAATGAAATCCATGCTGATATCGTCCCACTTCCATGCAGGAATGGATAATGGTTGCATTTGACCTGCGGTCTTTAGGTGACTAGCCTTGATTCTTTGGCATGTATCAAAACTGGACACATACTCGGCTATTTCACCCTTCATATTTGACCACCAAAGGTTTTCCCTAAGATCCCGGTACATTTTGGTACTTCCGGGGTGAATGGTGAACTTAGAGATATGAGCCTCATCTAAAATTTCCTTCTTTAAGTCTTGATCCCGAGGTACCACTAATCTTTGTCCGAACCAAACAACTCCCTTGTCATCCTTTCGGAAACAATCATACTTCGGGTCTCCTTCTTCTAATTTCTGTTTGATTTTCTGAACCTCTTCATCATTGAGTTGAGCTATAGCAATTCTCTCATGGAGAGGGGATTCGATCGAGACAGCATGAAGCTTGCCATGCTCGACCACTTCCAAGCTAAGCTTCCTCATTTATTCACATAAAGCTTCATTCTTTGGCTCTAACGTCACATAGTTGCAATGCTTGCCGCTAAGCGCATCTGCAACCACGTTAGCCTTGCCGGGATGATAATGGACTTCCAAATCATAATCCTTGAATAATTCCAGCCATCTTCTTTGCCTCATATTCAAGTCAGATTGAGTGAAAATATACTTGAGACTCTTGTGGTCGGTGTAGATATTGCAGTGATTACCCATCAAGTAGTGCCGCCAAAGTTTCAAGGCGTGCACGACTGCTGCTAACTCAAGATCATGAGTCGGATAGTTCTTCTCATGAGGTCGAAGTGCCCATGAGGCATAGGCAATGACTCAGTTTTCTTGCATAAGCACGCAACCAAGACCAGTGCCCGAAGCATCACAAAACACCTCAAACGGTTTGGACATATCTGGTTGAGTCAACACGGGAGCTGAGGTTAAGTGTTTCCTCAAGGTATGGAAAGCTTGGTCACACTCCTCACTCCACACAAACTTGACACCCTTCTTCAAAAGTTCGGTCATGGGTTTTGTCGGTGTTTAAACCTCTCGACCTCCATGGGAGGTACCCGCAAAGAAGGTAGAAGGTGGGGATCGCCATGATCCGGAACCCGAAGGTATGCGCGAGGACACAAGACACAAGATTTATACGGGTTCGGGTAGCCGAGTAGCTACCCTACGTCCCGTTTGGAGTAGTATTGCGCCCCGCGCTCGGGTGTTGTTCCCCGAGGGATTGTGGATGTCCTCCTAGGTACCCGCCCTCCTTTATATAGTCCGGGGGGCGGGTTCCTAGTCGGTTACAAGGCGAGAGTCCTAGTAGGATTACACAGAGCGAGTCCTAGTAGGAGTACGGGGGAATTCGAGTAGGAGTCCGTATTCTACTCTTCCTCCTTCCTTGCATGAGTACCGGGGAGTATGCCCGACAAGCCCCCGAGCACATTGTAGTCGAGAGTAGTAGTTCGAGTAGTCTTGAAGCCTCTTCGAGTAGTTCTTGAGCGTCCTCGAGTACCGCTTGAAGAAGTCTTCAATAGTACTTGAACCGCCGCGAGGGCCGGAAGGTGGTCCGACTCATCGGTCTTGAAGTCGAGATTATATGGAAGTGCGGTTGCAAAATCGCACTCCATATGGAGTAGCCCTCGAGCCTTAGGTTGAGTTGCGGACTCTAGCCGAGGGTCAATCTTGATTCCAAATCTTCCGTCTTGAAAAATTTGAATGATGGGTGTAGCATAGCCCCTCCCGAGCCTTGAAATGATTAGGTAATCAATCCAAGGGTCTTCGGTGTTCGCGAAAGCCATCATCCGAGTACTCTTGCGGCGTTCGGCCCCCGAGCTCGTCGCCAGTGAGCCGTAGTAGCCACATCGAGTAGTTGTTGGTGCCGAGCCCCCGAGCTAGAGAGCTAGCGGAGACTACTCGAGTTGTCATCGAGTAGTAATTTGGTACGTAGCCCCCGAGTTGGGAACTAACCGCTCCGGTGGAGGTACGCGGAGCGTACTGGAAGTCGTTCCGAAGCTTGACCTGAAAGTAGAGATGCGTACATTATGTAGCATTTTTGTAGAAATTGAATCTACAAATGACAAATACAAATATGAATATAGATGTAAATGTCATGTGTCATGCTCTTGTTGTGGTCGTTAGGCGTCGTGTAGTTAGCCTGATGCGGTTTAGCGCCCCGCCTCTGTGATCGCTGTTTAGCCATAGCCGCTGGGGGCGTGGAGGCATGACAGAGAGAGCTGGTTTAAGCGCCCGGTCTCTGTGGTCGCTGTTTAGCCATAGCCGCCGGGGGGCGTGGAGGCATGACAGGAGAGCCGAGGCTTTGCGCGGATCAAGGCGTGTGCTACCGTAGCGAGACCATTAAGAGGTAGACGAAGGTAGCTCGGCATGGCGACAAGAGAGAGCGCGATTGCTCGTTGTTCCGCGTGGCGGAGAGCGAGGATTGCGCGGTGCCTCCTCGGGTGTAGTTGTGCGCCTCCGGCACTCGGCACACGAAACGTCGTGGCAAGAGCCTCCTAATTTGGTGCACCAAGCCCGTGGCAAAGAGCCAACATCCCCAAGGCATAGCCGGCACGGTGTAGCTCTCCGCCGGGCGTGTAGCCGTTGAGAGGCGTACACGAAGTAGTCTTTGGCGTTGGTTCCCGTATGTGGAGAGCAAGCCAAAGAAAGAATAATTATTGAAATAAGTGACTTAGCTTAATTCGCGGACGAGTGTTGACGAAGCCGTGGCGGTCGGTGATGGAGCCGCGACGGTTGGAGCCGAAGTCGACTAGTTGGAGGTGGATCCGACTAGTTGTTGATGTCGCGGAGCCGTCCTCGACTAGTTTTCGAGTTGAAACTAGTCGAGATAAGTCGTCGAGGTAGTCGTACGCCCGGAAGACGACGCCGCGGCGGCGTGCGGCGTAGTCGATGTAGAGCCGCCGCGGCCGAGAGACGAGTACCCGCGGCGCACCCGCAAGGTTGACGAGAGCCGCCGCGGCCGAGAGACGAGTACCCGGCGCACGGCAAGGTTGACGTAGAGCTCGTGCGGCCGGAGACGAGTAGTCGCGGCGCACGGCGAGGTCGACGTAGAGCGCGTGCGGCTAGACACGAGTAGTCGCGGCGCACGCCGAGGTCGACGTAGAGCGCGTGCGGCTAGACACGAGTAGTCGCGGCGCACGCCGAGGTCGACGTAGAGCGCGTGCGGCCGGGAGACGAGTAGTCGCGCGCACCGGCGAGGTCGACGTAGAGCGCGTGCGGCCGGAGACGAGTAGTCGCGGTGCACGGTGAAGTAGATGTAGAGCCGTACGACGTAGTTGACATAGTCGTAGCTGCGTATGTCTTCCAGGTGCATGGAGCAAAGAACTCGGAGAATCCTTGGTAGCTTGGAATCTTGGCCTGGATGCGTGACGTACCGCCGGATCGCTCCACTTTGATTCGGATTTGGACAGTGATGTGTCCATCTTGATCTCCAACCCGACGACTTGGGAACCGAGGCGGAAAAAAAGGAATCGGCGCCGTTTCCACTTGGTTCATGTGCTTCTCTCGGATACGGCGAGTTGACGTGGAGAACTTCAAACTCGGCGAATTGGAATCCGTTTGCGCCGAGTAGATTGATCGGGATTTGGTCCTTCGAATTCGCTCGATGATCGTGACGATGGCCCCACGGTGGGCGCCACTGTCGGTGTTTAAACCTCTCGACCTCCATGGGAGGTACCCGCAAAGAAGGTAGAAGGTGGGGATCGCCATGATCCGGAACCCGAAGGTATGCGCGAGGACACAAGACACAAGATTTATACGGGTTCGGGTAGCCGTAGTAGCTACCCTACGTCCCGTTTGGAGTAGTATTGCGCCTCGCGCTCGGGTGTTGTTCCCGGAGGGATTGTGGATGTCCTCCTAGGTACCCGCCCTCCTTTATATAGTCCGGGGGGCGGGTTCCTAGTCGGTTACAAGGCAGGAGTCCTAGTAGGATTACACGGAGCGAGTCCTAGTAGGAGTACGGGGGAATTCGAGTAGGAGTCCGTATTCTACTCTTCCTCCTTCCTTGCATGAGTACCGGGGAGTATGCCCGACAAGTTTAGCTATTCCGGGAGAAATCCGAATAAACCGACGATAGTAGCCGCTAGACCCGTAAAGCTACGGATTTGATGTACCGATTTGGGTGGCTTCCAATCCATGACCTCCTGCACTTTGCTAGGATCCACGGAGATACCATCCTTGGAAATAGTGTGACCCAAGAACTTCACACTATCTAGCCAGAATTCACATTTAGAGAATTTGGCATAGAGTTTGTGATCTCTCAATCGCTGCAAGACAATACGGAGATGCTTCGTATGCTCAGTTTCACTCTTGGAATAAATGAGAATATCATCGATGAAGACTACTACGAACTTGTCCAGTTCATTCATGAAGACTGAGTTCATAAGGTACATGAAATAGGCAGGTGCATTGGTGAGACCAAAAGACATCACTAGGAATTCATAGAGACTGTATTTGGTGGAAAAGGCTGTCTTTGGAACGTCACTTGCTCGAATCTTAATCTGGTGATAACCCCAGCAAAGATCAATCTTGGAAAAGACCTTGGCACCAACCAATTGATCAAAGAGAACATCGATGCGGGGCAACGGATATTTATTCTTAATTGTCACCGCATTGAGTGGACGATAGTCAACACACATCCGCAAACTACCATCTTTCTTTTTCACGAAAAGAGTGGGGCTTCCCCAAGGAGAAGAACTTGGGCGGATATACCCCTTATCAAGCAATTCTTGCAACTGAACTTTCAGCTCAGCCAGTTCCTTGGGTGGCATTCGGTAAGGCCTTTTAGATATTGGTGCGGTACCTGGCTGAAGTTCTATGACAAATTCGACGTCCCTGTATGGTGGCATACCAGGCAAGTCGTCGGGAAAGACGTTGGGATATTCGCACACCACTAGAATGTCTTCTAGTTGGATGGCTACGGCAGCATAGGAACAAGGATTGGTGTTTTTCACCTTGGGTAGGTACAAGATGGTATGACCGCTGGTAGGGGAATGGATTTCTATCATTCTAGTGGCAATATCCAAAACAACTTGATGTTGGGTCAACCAATTCATTCCTAGAATCACATCTAGACCTCCCAATCCCAAATGAATTAGGTTGGTTAAGAAGGTTTTGCTGCCAAGCTGTAAAGGAACGGCTTTGGTTATAGTGTTGGAGAGGATTCTTCCTCCCGCCGTGGCTACGACGAAAGAATCGTTGGTATGACATGAGTGTAATCCCAACTTGCTCACTAGAATTTCACTAATGAAACTATGGTTTGCTCCAGAATCAAACAAAATTCTAACAGGGTGATCACGGATAGAGAATGTACCCGTCAGCACTGCTGCTCGCTCTGGGACGTCAGCCAAGGTGGTGAAGTTGAGTTTACCCTGCTTGACTTGCACCACGGGCTTCTTGCCTTGGTTCCCTTGACGGAAGCCTGAGCTTTCATTCTGCTTGTGTTGCCTGGGCTTGGGGCACTCATTGGCATAGTGTCCGGGCTGCCCACAATTATAGCAGTGATGATCCTTGATAGCACTGTTGTTAATGTTGTTAGCCGGGGTGCACTAGGATTGTATGGCTGCTGTTGTGCCTTACGGAACTGAAAGTTCCCAGATGGCTTGTTCTGAAACGGGGTCACCCTCCAGTGTCCAGTTGAAGATGACTGGGTAGGACCCTGAGTACCTTTCTTGATGAAGCAGAATTTCTTGCCTGACCCACTAGTAGCGGTGAACCCGGCCTGTCTCTTTCTATCCCTTTCGGCTTTGGACATGGCATCCTCTTGAGAAATGGCCTTGTTCACAAGGTCCTGATAGTTGTTAGGCTCATAAAGATTAAGCCTCTCATAGAGATCCCCGTGTAGCCCATCACGGAAACGCTCTATCTTCTTGGCATCGCTGTCAACGTGATGCCCACCATACTGGCACAAGGCATTGAATTTCTTCGTATACTCATACACCGTGTCAGAGCATTGCTTTAGAGCAAGCAACTCCTTCATCTTTCTATCCATGAGACCTTTAGGAATGTGATGTTCCTTGAAGGCCTCCTTGAATTCAGCCCAAGTGATCTGGTGTCCGGCAGAAATCATGGTCTTGAAGTTCTCCCACCATATCAACGCTGCACCACGGAGCTGTAGGGCCGCGAAGCTGGCCTTTCGCTCCTCGGAGCAGGGCAAGGTGAACACAGATAACTTGGCCTCAATGGCCCTGATCCATGCATCGGCAGCCAGTGGCTCCTTGGCCTCTTCAAAAGTTGGGGGCTTCATGGCATAGAAATGCTCATATTTGGTATTCGAGGCTAGCCGTCGATGTTTTCCCCACGAGGATTATTCTGCAGCTGCTGAGCAAGCTGCTGTTGAGTTTGCAAGAGCTCCCGCATCACCTCGGTTTGGGTGACCATAAACTGCTCTTGAATGGTCATGTTGGGAGGAGGAGGCGGAGCGTCACTCCCGCTTGCACCAAAACCATTGGGAGAAGCACGAGTTTGTCCCACCATATGAAATCCATGATATTTTCATTAGTTACATATTCGCAAGCTTGTTTACATTATCCACAAGAAGAATATGCAAAACGAAACTCATAGCATCAATTTGGTGAAAACCGGACAGCACAGCGGAGTTACTAGAAAAATCATAACTCTCTGCCCTCATTAGCAAAAACTCCCATTTTTGGTCATCAAGTGCAAAATTTCATGAGCTCCAACATTGGTATTCAACCTGAGGTCCAATTCCAACGTTAACCTGCCCGAAAAATTTCAACACCGAGGTTCTGCCTAGCTGTTTTTACTGTAGGCCGAACTGCACACGTTTCACTATAGTTCTCGGTACGCTTATGCAATGGTGGTGAATCTCGGTGAGCATAATCTCCACAACAGAACACACAAGGTTGGTTCTCAACACAAGGCGAGACTTTGATCACAACAACCCTAAAATATTCATTAAAACATGACAACATCGAGATGTCATTCCAAGCATTACATGATGCGGAGCCTTGGGATCGCTTACATACTTATGTACAACAAAAGGTCATCCATTATACTCTATGAGCAGCCTCTACCCTTACACAAAAGCCAGCTGAGGAGGCTAAACTAAGAGTACATGATTTCTTTCCAAAAGACAATTGCTAACACCACTAATAGCCCGCAGCGGAGCCAGTGCTAGTGTCCGGAGAGTCGGGTGGTGGACCACCAGCACTGTCCTCGCTCAAGCCTGAAACTCCCTGTAGCTCGTCTGGAGCGGCAGGGGCAACCGGTGGTGCGATCGGCGGCTGTAGACCCTGCTGGGCCATCGCCTGCCACACCTCCACCTCTATCTCCATCTCTGCAACCTAGTTATGCATATCCGCCATGTTCTGCACTAAGGCAAAACGCTGGGCCTCCGTGTGAGCTAGCTGCGCCTGAGTCATCTCGAGAGCGTGGTCTCGGACGAACAGTTGCTCCGTGAGCTGGGCACGCTCCTGGTGCCACTGAATACGCTCGTCCTGAAGCGTAACAATCTCCTGCTGGAGGTGAGCAACGGTCTGGCACTGTACTGAAGGTCAAGGGTGAGGATATCCCTCATCGCTGTGGAGTCCATCAACACCACTGAGAGCATACCCTGAGTGGAAAGACGAAACACCTGCATGTTGTACACCGCCTCCAAGAACCTCAGAAGCTGGCGCACAACCACCGCTGGAGGGTCTGCCATGAGCAACACGTCGGTGAGCGAGATACGCTCACGCCAAGCCAGGTCGAGTGGGTCCATGGCCGGAAACAAACCCAGCGCAGTAAGCATCACCTCGTCCGGGTGCTGCTCACAGAAGGTGTGAAGGATCCGCATGGCCGCGGACTCGACCGACTCAACACCGCGGTGAGCAAAGAACACCATGCTCAAGTCCTCCCACTCCGGGTGCTCGGGGGTGGGGAAGCACGGTAGCGGTCGTGCGGGCGTAGGGGACGCCCTGGTCCCAAAAAGAGACCACCTCGTACAGTGGCGGCGTAACATAGCCCACCTCACTAAGGGTCTCCCACAAAATGCGGGGAAATCCCTCCCAGTGAAGGGCATTGGTACGAATAGTACCGTCCGCGTCGATCTCGTAGATCGGTGGCTGCGCCATCTGTACAAGAATTAGGAACTACATGTTAGATATCAATCGACATCAACGAGCAATAGGGTAAAATCTGGCAGGTATGAACAAAAATTCATAACATAAAAACCAGGGCCCCAAAAATTCCCAATTTTTCACAGCAACTTAATGACATGATTATGCACACTTTTGGTATTCAAGGGTAGATCTAGAATGGATTGGAACAAGCTCAAAAAATTTCACCTGCGGAAGGGTGCTGCTCTGAAAAACAGCAGAACAGAGACTCACTAAACTGAGCATAACTCTCTACAGAAAATTCCTAAAATCCTGGAAAATTCACAGTGGATGCTCAACTTGATAATAAACAACTTTCTTAAAGGATGTCTAGTCAGATTCTCTACAGATTTGTCTATAAAAATTGAGAAATGACAGAGATAGAATCTGCCAGAATTTTCCTAAATTCAAAAGAGAGGAAAACCTTATCTAAGATCAAGCAATCTCCCTAGAAAAAGAATTATTCAAGCAAGCAAGGCTACATTTTAGGTTCAACCAATTTTTACTCATGGATGCGCACGTCTTAAACGTCCTCACACAAATGGATCCAAAAAGACGTAGTTAGTGCCGGTGGCAAGCTTATAATCGGCTATCCTTATAATAACTAGTCGAAGCTACTCGATTCGCACTTAACGACTTACGAACATTGTTAGTATACCTGCAGAAAACGAACCTTTCGTGCCAGCATATCACGAAAGCGTCCACATACATTACCATTCACTTATAGAAACAGTATCCATGCGTCAAGCCGCTGCATGGACAGCGTCCAACCTCGGACACCCTCCGTTTGAATGGAGTGTATCCTTTCCTCGCATGATCGACATGCGGAATGCACACGTATGAAACACGTGACGACACCATAACTCATATCTAGACGCGAAGATGGGATGCGTGGAAGGGATTACTCCATCAACCCTCGCAATTCCCGTGATGCGGAACAACACACTATTAAACACGTGGCTCATCTAGTTTGGTTGTACAATAAAGTAAGTCTGGCATAAAGTAAAGTGCTGGAAGTTAGCAAAATACACCATAGATTCTTATGCCACCTTAAAGAACCCAAAATTCCCTCTAGGGCCTCTCGATCTAGATCATTCCTTAACCATCCAACGAATTTTTCAAAATCCAACCAATCTTGGCAAGTTTTATTGTAAATCATGTGATTAGTATTAATCTAATCACTCCGGTGCATACGGATGCTCTGATACCAACTGTGACAACCCCACCTGAGATAATTCCGTACTATCACCTAAACCACTCCATTTGGTCATTAAGCGATAATAAAGAAACATCCCGTTGAGTGTTGCCGGGTTAACGCCCGGTAAATCACTTGACAGCACAGAGAGGATCGAACGTATGCATTAGAACTCCCACGAAGGAGAGTCCAGAGTGCCTTACAAATTAAACTATCATATCCCCGTAGGGTTCATTATTACAAACATAGTTCTTTGACATGAAAGTAAATGGTTCAGAGTTTATTGAAAACGGCGGAAGATAACTAAATGATATGATCACATCATAGGAGGCTTGTCCATGATGCAATCACTTTTCGTCATCCACCCATTCCAGCTCCCAGCCGGGTGGAAGTTCTCCGGGCCACACATCAGATGCATTACCTGGAACAACATTTATAAAGCAAGGCTGAGTATACTAATACTCAGCAAGACTTACCTGTCTAAAAGAAAGACTTTACCTCTAGTCATGCAAGGCTTTTGGCTAGTGGGTTTGTTTGCCAAAAAGCTGCTAAGTAGTGAATCCTTACTTTCCATATTTTAGCTCATGTTCTAGTTGAAGTAATCATTACTAGATAAGCAACTATTGCAACCAAAGTTGTAAAAACAATCAATCAATGTAATAATCTTTACAAAGTTCCATCATAAAGGGATATCATGGCCAGTCGGGTAAGTAGTCTCAGATGACGGTGAGAGGCCGACAATCGATTGATTCATAACCTTGCAAGGTGGACCTAAACACACGGAAGGTGCCCTCACTAAAAGTTCACCAACCAGGCGGTTCCCGTCATTCTTCGGTTTGGGGATAATAGCTCACATTCTTAAGTACAAGGTTTATATGGGCTACGCCACTAAGGTCACCCAGCCTCACGCATGTACTCGGATGGCGAGCCCGGGGCCGCAACCCTAAGAGTAGTGATAGTAAAACCCCGTACCACCTCATTTAGGTACTAGGCTTACCGTACCCATTTCCGACAAGTGTTTAGTACTTTCAAACACTTAGCCAACGAAGCCATTGGACCGGAGCCCAAATCCCATGCTCTTACCACATGAGCAATCCATTTAAACATATGGTGATTCCATAAAGGAGATCCTATTCTCGCGAGTGACGAACATCACTCGACTTGTACCGGATCCTTAAGCATATCAACTAGCGACCTAACATGCTAGTAAAAGATCATGGTACTTAAGGATCATGCAGCTAGGGTTTCAATTTAACTCCTGAACGTAAATGCACATACAATAGCAATAAGTAAATTCAGAAGTGTAAAGAAACACATAGGTTAATGAATAAACCGGGGCTTGCCTTCGTCAGTACAAGCAGACACACACACACTTCCGGACTTTGGTCCGGGTCTTGCTCTACGGTCACGTAGTGCACATCTCCTCCTGCTCCCTTGTCCTCGTCAGCCGGCACAAGCGTATAGCTACCGTCAGGGACTTCTACACGGGGAATGCAATGCAGTGATTAGGAGGGTGATTAATTTAATTTAATTCAAAAACAGTACCAAACTGTCACCAAGAGCACAAGGTTGGCCATAATCACCTTAAGAAAGTATTTAAACCTTTTTCCTTTTAATAATCCAAAACCCTATTTAGCCTTCTCTTTAAGTGATTGTGTGCACATCTATTAAGGAATATTTAATTTAAAAACAAACAGCAAGGAATTTACTTTGGCATCACCATTTTACTTTCCTATCTCATTTATTCCATTTATGCACAAAAGGAGGCATTTTTCCTATTTTTTTCCTTTACAAGATTAGTCTAGTTTGAGCTCCTTTACATAACAAAATCATATCAATTGCTCCAGCAGTACCCCCTGGTCCTAATGACCAAGAAGCATACCTCTGGACAGCAAGAAAAGGGGTTTTGCACCACTGAAATCAAGACACCAATTTATAAGCTTTTCTAGTTAGCATATAAGGGAATAAAGCATATTAAAATAAATACAACAGAAATGAATCCCAACATTCTCCTACACATGCTTTGGTCCAAAACAAGCCCAAAGAACCAAGAAACATGCCTATAGCCTTTATGAAACATGCTACACATATTTATGATTAAAAACAAGCATAAATAAGGAAATAATATTTCTGGCAGAGCTAAATTCATGGTAAATTCACCAAAGATGCTTTTTAGCATAACAAGACCATATACAGAAGTTGGGCTCAAAAATAATTATGTAACAGGCTACAAAAATCCTCTAGGCAGATTTATCAATATCACAAGATAATTTATACAGGAAGATCCCTTCAATAAATTTGTGCAAATTTTGTCAAACATAAACATACTAGTTTCCACAACATGTACAAAATCCAGCTCAAGAGCTTGTGTGGATTTTGCAGAAACACAAATCTAAGTATTTTATATTTCTATTTTTCAAGCAAAAACTATAACTCAAAAGCATATACACATTTAGAGAAAGTTGTAGTTCTTGTTACACTGAGCACAGCAAAATTGAGTTTGCTATTTTTGGATTTTTCTATGATTTTTAATCGATTTTTCAAGGTGCTGGGCTCAAACACAAAACAGAGAAGAATCTTTTTACGCTGCAGACCCTAGAACTTTTAAAATGTTCACAAGAATGCCCTCAGCTCTCCCCCCCTTGGGCCCGACGGCGAAGGCGAGCTCGCTGGCGGTGAGGTGGGGCATGGGAAGGTAAACATGCTGCGGGGATCGTCGATTGGGCTCACCAGTGATTGATTGGTGGCGGTGGTTCAGCCGGAGGGGTCACCGGCGAGCGGCGGCGGCGGAGCGGCGGCGGCGCGCCGCGGGAACTCGGACGGCGGTGAGGGAAGGGGCTGGGCTCAACCACGTGCTGCACGAGGAGCTTCCATGTGACGTAGGGAAGGTGCTAGGCAGGTCATCGGGCTTGGAGAATCGACGGAGGGGCGAGCTCGACGGCGGCGGTCTGGCGGCGGCCGCGGGAACTCGGGCTCCGGCGATCGTATGGCTCGGCTTGATCAACAAGCGGCTCTGGGAGGTACCGGGGTGCACAAGGAAGAGTTTAAGCACTCGTGGGAGTGGGAGCGTCGACTGGAGAGAGATGTACACCGGCGGCGCCAATGGCGGAACGACGGTGGCTCGGGGCGGGTGCGCGTGCGCGCGAGGGACGACCGGGGCTTGCTTATAAGCGCGCGGGAGGTCGGTTGGGGTAGGTGGGGTCACGCCGGGTGCCACTTGCACGCGTGGAGAGGCCGGGGGCATGGCCGGCGACGTGCGCCGCTCCGGCGGCCAATGGCGCGCGCGCGGGGCGGTGCGGCCGGCCGGTGGATCGGGCGCCACCGGCACGGCCACTTGCCACGGACGGCACGGGTGAGCCCTCGCGGCACCGCGCGGTGACCGGCGGTCACTCCGGCCGCCTCGGCGTGCGCGCCGTCGCGGGTACGGCACGTACGGCGGGTGGCCGACGTGGCCGCGCACGACGTCGCGCCCTAGCGCGTCTCGGCATTCCCGGTGCATTTGTGTTTCACTGAGCCGTTTTCAAAATAGTTTTTCTCTAAATTTTCAAACGAAAGTGCACCTTCTGTCTGAAGCAAAGTTGAAGATCACACATCCCTCAAAACTTTCACAAAGGTTGGTAGTGGTTTTGCTCAAGAAATCGAGCAGGAACACCATGCCAATCTGTCCAAAATCTCGGCGCCTGTGAACAGTAAACCAGGGTCTTGTTTTTCCATTTTCACCCTCCTACACCCCAAACCAGCAATGCCACTCAACAGCAAAGTTGTGTGCCTTGAAATTCTGCACATTTTTCCCTTTGGGGGGTTTTGAAGTGTTTAGGGAAATTTTGGAGAACGTGCCAAAGTTCTAGAATGGCACAAAGGGGTCAAAGGGAACAATGGGGTTTTAAGCTAGGGTTTTGACCAGGGGTTGACTTAGGGTTCTCATGGTTAGCTAGAGTGTGTGTTAAGAGGGTCATTAGCACAAAACACCACTGAGAAAAAACACGGGGTGTTACACAAAGTATTATTAATTTATTATCTGTATGTTCGATGATACCAGTATTATGCTTGGTTGTGTGCATGTAACTGCTAACAGATTTCAGGTCTCTATGTTCTGAACTGCTTTGGTTACTCAATTACTGGATTGTATTTGTTTGTCTAAATACCTGTGCTTGTTATATGTCCATGCAATTAGATTCATTTAGCTCAAACATGAATATTTGCTTACTAATGCCACTTTGTTTCATGCTACATACTCACTTGATGTTGATCTTGTGCCCTTTTTAATTGCTATTAGTAGGAGCTCCTGTGATGATAAGTAAACATCTGTTTGGTGCCTCACCACGTTGGACATTAAGGCAGTTTGATTTCCACTTTAGTGTTACAAAAAGATAGAAGCAGTTTCTTGTGTAGGTTCTCAGATCAATCAGTCTTTACTAAAATAATCCACAAATCTGAAATTCTTGGTGCATACTGCATCACACGGTGATTTTGTTGATTATGTAAACTGTTCAGGCAAGTTGCTCACTATTTGTTGGCAAAATGTAGTCAGTACATGCTGGGCAATTTCAGTTGTTCAACATCTTGCTTCATTGGTATACATTGTGCGACCTTAGTATTTGAGTAACTGAACTCCATATACTGCTTCCATCTGGTGCCATTATGATTATATGATTTTCTAAATGGCTAAGAGAGGTTGCTCATTAGTTGTTGGAAAATTTCAGTTATATAGACATGCTATGCTTGGTTCATGTGCCCAAAAACATTGCATACATTGCCTATCCTTTTTGTTTGTGTAACTCATCTCCTTGAATCTAAAAGTGACTTGCTGAACTTCACATCAAATTGAATGATTGTTCAGTTGGAAGCTCCAAATTACAAACAGATCCTAACAATGATGAGCTAACTGAATTATATATACATACTATGCTTGGTTCATGTGCCCAAAAAACATTGCATACATTGTCTATCCTTTATATTTGTGTAATTCATCTCATTGAATCTAAAAGTGACTTGCTGAAATTTGAATGGAAGCTCCGAATTACAAAATGATCATAACAATGAGCTAACTGAAGGCAACAAGATGGGAGAGGAGTTAGGGAACCCACACCTTGACTACAACCACCTCACATTACATGGAACAGAATTAAGAAGAATGACATGCAGAGGATGGCCAAAGTCGCCAACTTCTAGGAATTCAACAAGTACCCGGCAAACCTCAGCGGGAACTATGACATTCCAAAAGTTTTGGCCCTGGCTAACATGGACAAACTGTTGTGCTTCACATAAACTGGCTAACATGAATATATGTATCAACATCAGATGCCTCTGCAGCTCTTTTTTCCTTCTGAAAATCTTAACTAAAGAGAGACATTATATGTCATAGATTTTGTTAGACTTCTCACACATAGACTAATGTAGGCAAATGCTTTTCATTGAATTTCCATGACGGATATCAACATCGAGCTCGTGTAAAGCTCGTGTAAATGTCGATGGAAAAAAGTTACACTCACATTTGTGTATGTGCATTAACACGGGATTTGAAAATTTTTAATTATGTGTCATGCTAATTATTGAAAAGTGGTTACTTATGATCTTAGTGAGTTATGAAAAAGTATGTTATATGTTCATTTTAGTTTCTTTATAGTCCGTAGCAACGCACGGGCACGTCCTTGTTCGGAAAAAACGTCGTATTAGTATTTAAGAAGAGAGGGAGTACTCAACAATTTACTCCATTCTGTATCCAGAACACAAACATAGAGACATATCCCAATTCTCAACAGTTAGATCGTCTCGCCGTGCAGATCGGCTCGCGAATCGCACGATTTCCTGGCTCTTTGCCGTACTACTAGCAACCTCGTGCCGCGCACGGGGGGGTTTGCGGAGGTCAAACCGGGCACGTTGCCTGGCCATCACGGCCGCCCGTGTCCCGGGGTCCGTCGCACCGAAGCAAACGCGCGGCCGACGCATCCCTCCCCGCGAGGCCAGCGACGACCCACGCGGTACGCCCTCGAGTTTTTATTTATCGTTCGACCCCTCGAAAATCTCCCACGTTTGCATCTCCAACCACCTGCCTCCCCGCGTCCCCCTTCCGTCTCCCTCCCCCAGATCCATCAATTCACTCGGACCGCGCCCTCTTCCTCCGTCTCCGTTCGAACCCGCGGCAGGCGAGCGATTCAGCCAGATTTGATTCGACGATGAATCCGGAGTAGTAAGGCCTATGATCCTCCTCTTCCCACCGCTCGTTCCTGTGATCTGTGTAGCTTTCTCGCGCTCGTAATTTGTTGGAGTGTCGCTCGCTGCTGTGGGTGCGTGGTTTCGGTTGGGGGGGGGGGGGGGGGGGGGGTTCTGATCGGGTGCGCGCTGGTAGGTCTCACCAGCTTTCGATCTGGATCTGGGTGCCTGTGTTTCCGAATTAGTATTTCGTGAATGGGAGGCCTATCTGTGGCCGCGGCTGCCTTCATGGAATCATGGGGAAACTTATGTTGTTCATTTAGCTTGACGATGGGTGCGTTTGCTCGGTTTGAATTATGCTTTGCTTTGAGCGTGGTGAGAATGCACCCTTGTGTCGACTGTCGGGGCATATGTTTTATTGGGGGGAACTATGGAGCTGGGGAGAATACAATGGGAACTCAATCGTCATTGTGTTATATGAATTTTGTTTGTAATTTTGCGATGACCCTTTTTCTTCATTAACCTGTGCAAAGGAATCCTGCATTTGTTAAATGTTTTGCATATGGTGCAGCTATTAAGAATACAAAGTTATTTCTTATTAGGCAAAGGAGAATTTGCCTCTCTAGGTATGCCTAATATGGAAGAGGAACATATGTAGAAAATGCTGAGTAGCCAAATATTGAAGTATTTTTCTTGTTTAGATTATCTTGGTAGTAGCATTCTTGAACCTTCAGAAAGACTGATCATTATTAAAAGAATCTGACCTCACACAAAAGGGCATGTAACCTACAAATATATGCCATTTGTACAACAAACATGGTAGATTTGGTCTCTTTCTCCATATGAAGCACTTTGGAATATTCATGGGATGAAACATTGAAATTTTGTGGAACTTCAAAAGTGAAAACAATTCTGAATAGGACTACTACATAAGCATGTTTATGTCATAATACCGGGTTACTGAACAGTCTTCCTAGTTGAAGTAATAATGCATCATGTTAATGTAATGCACTACTTAATCCTGTTTTCCTTTTTTGCAATTTCAGCGACTACCTTTTCAAGCTTTTGCTTATTGGTGATTCTGGTGTTGGGAAGTCTTGCTTGCTTCTCAGATTTGCGGTGAGAGCTTCCATCTCTTTTCATGATTGCTTGTTGATAGTTCATACTGCTGGTGAATTTCTGTAGTGTATTTGTTTAAATATAAATAAATGTACATTGGAAGAAATATCCCCTGTTTGACTTAACCAGCTGCAGCCAAAAAATATTGGTTACAAGTATTCATAACCTGGAGAGGTCCTTTTCATGTGTCTGTTCACTTTGCAGGACTATAGATCAGTTATATGTCATATCACGAGTACTCTTATATCACCATTGAAGCTTAATGTACCAGATATTTTCTCACATAGACTGAATGTTACTGATACACTCAATGTTTGGTTATGATTAGGATGATTCGTATCTGGACAGCTACATCAGCACAATCGGAGTTGATTTTGTAAGTCCATTTTAAATTCATTTGCTTACTCTTGAAAAGAATTCATATACTTTAATTCAAGTTTTCTTTTTAGCCTAGCAATAAATTTATTTATCATTTTTGCAGAAAATTCGGACAGTAGAGCAAGATGGGAAGACCATAAAGCTACAAATTGTAAGACTACTGCGCTTTATTCAGTTGATACTTTCTCGTTGTAGCTATGGTAGGAAAATAGCTATATGTTGTTTAATTGTGTAGTAAATAAGTTTGAATGTGATGTAACATTGGTTCCCACTAATAGCAGACGAACCCATGTTCTCTAACCATGGGAATGATATGTCCACTGTTCATATACCTTATTGCATATTGATTCTGGTTGCTTCATTGCACCAGTGACTAATTATTTATCTCTAGAAACTAGCATGATCACAAATTTACGTAGTGAAAAGGGATGTACTTGTTATGTTCTCTACTTGTTATGTTCTCATGATTAGGATTGAGGGTGTTGAACTTTTTATACTATTCTGCAATCTGATGCTATTATTTGTGGAATTTTTAATCTACAGATGAGTTTGGTTGGGTCTGTCAAAATTTGCTGTCAAGTATATAATAGTGACAAACGGATAGTACATCTTCCACGAATTCGTTTTGTTCAAAATTATGAAATCTAAGTGAGAATTTGGCATTAAGTGATAGCTACTTGCATTGCTATACGCTACATTGAGAGAATACCTTAGTCTAATTCACATAGCAATGTGGAACAATCTAGAGCTCTTGGAGAAGTACCAATATGACACAGCTACTGTGTAATCCTTCAGCTCATGTGGTTCTGTAATTGCTGCAGTGGGATACTGCTGGGCAAGAGCGTTTCAGGACAATCACTAGCAGTTACTATCGGGGAGCTCATGGAATCATTGTAAGTTGATCAAGACTACTACTTCCTCCGTCCCAAATTACTGTTCGTTCTGTTTTCTAGATACATAACTTCCGATGTGCACCTAGATATATACTATGTTTAGATACATTGCAAAAGTTATGCATCTAGTAAAACTTAAATTCGTAGTAATTTGGGACGGAGGAAGTGTCTTTCTGAAACGTCTTAACCATTTCGGTCACTTAATGATACTATTTTAACTTTTGATTGTGCAGATTGTATATGATGTTACTGACCAAGAAAGCTTCAACAATGTGAAGCAATGGTTAAATGAAATTGACCGTTATGCAAGCGACAATGTTAACAAGCTTCTTGTTGGGAACAAGAGTGATCTAACTGCCAACAAAGTTGTAGCAACTGAGACAGCAAAGGTTAGTTCAACTTTCATGAACGAATCATGACAATGACTGTTCGTGTTCACCACGCCCCTAAGACTTGTTTACACATTTATAATTGATTTAAAACAACATTCAGGCGTTTGCTGATGAGATGGGCATACCATTCATGGAGACGAGTGCGAAAAACGCCATCAATGTCGAGCAGGCCTTCATGGCTATGGCTGCATCCATCAAGGACAGGTATAGCCAAGTAGTCTAAGTGCACAATATTGTATTGTTATCTTGAGATTCTACTGGGTTAAACGAAATCGTACTTGCTGCTGTTCTCAGGATGGCCAGCCAACCAGCTGCGTCAAATGCAAGGCCAGCCACAGTGCAGATCCGTGGGCAGCCTGTCAACCAGAAGACGTCTTGCTGCTCGTCCTAAGATCGTCTGATTTCTTCGGTTCCTTGTAATCGACACGCTATTAGTATGTTTGTGCACACATGAAAGATGTATTTTCATTATTTGTTCAGGAAATGCCTTGCTGATAGTATCTCTACGTTGGTCAGATTGTAGAGCTGCAGATGTGTTTATTACCGTAGAGAGGCCCTGCAGTGCTCTCTCAACTTATGGAGCAAACAGCAACAGTTTATTACCTTCATTCTTTCTCTATCTTATACAGCCTAACTGTTTATAAGTAACTCGTTGCATTTGTGAACAGCTATTGTAATACCTAGTTGCGTATTCATAGTGAGATGGAATTCCTTTGTGGGAAACATGTTTTTCTTTTGCTTGTTGAGTGGTCATATTCATCTGCAATCATGGTGTGCCTCTTGACAGGCCCTCGTGGCCTCGCACTGATCTGTGGATGTGATGCGCCTTTTTCCTCCTAATGCAGTGCTTTTTGTCGTGCAGAACAGACTCTGGAAGGACCAGGGCCCGCCACCACCGCCAATTGCTGTGCACTGTGTGGCTGTGTGGTGTCCCATGTTAGCATCAGATAATTAAAGTTTGACAACTGTGAAACGATATTCTTCTGTCGGGACACTGGGGAATTGCGATCTTCTCGATATCTCCTTGAATATACTACTGTTATTATTTTAGTAATACAAAACCTCAGTGACTTTCCAGAAAATTCACCTGAAAGCTCATGAATCATCACATTGAATCTCTGAAAGGCTTGGCAAAATCTGTATCGAGCTTTTTCTTTATTGAATACGAAGGACTGTTCATAATAATACCATTGTACTAAGGCCCCGTTTGGTTCCCATAAGTAGGGTGACTTATAGGTCACCCGACTTATAAGTCACGCCACTTTAAGTCAGGCCCTGTTTGGTTCCCATAAGTAGGGTGACTTATAAGTCACCCGACTTATAAGTCACGCCGCTTTAAGTCAGTCCTGTTTGGTTGCGATGACTTATAAGTCAGAGGGCTCCACACAGGGTGGTAGAGGAAAAAGTGGAAATAAGTCACTTTAAGTAGGGGTGGAGCTACTTATGCAACTTATAAGTTGGAGCACTTTAAGTCGAAATTTGTTTGGTTTCACAGGGTGACTTATTTTACACTTTTTGCACTTTAAGTCACCCTACTTATGGGAACCAACGGGGCCTCGGTCACTTGTTTGGTTACGGTGACTTAGACTTATAAGTACGTGGGCTCCACACGGGGTGGTAGAGAAAAAAGTGGAAATAAGTCACTTAAGTAGGGTGGGGCTACTTATGCAACTTATAAGTTGGAGCACTTTAAGTTAGGGCTTTAAGTCGGTACATTTGGTTTCGCATACGTAACTTATTTTACACTTTTTGCACTTTAAGTCACCCTAATTATGGGAACCAAACGGGGCCTAATAAGGTGCTCGAAGAGTTTACGTGGTTGCATCACTGTATAGTGTATACTTATGTTTGAAGAGTTCACAGGGCAGAGCAGCGCCGGTATGCCTCAGGACCTGGATGAACCACGACGCGCCGTGGTGGTGCTCCCTCATGGCTGATGCACCACCGCCGGCTCTGCCGCGCTCTATAACCAAAGGTCCAAAGCCACAGACCGAGAGACGAGTCCACTTCCACTTCTTGGCGTGAAGCCACAAACCAGCACCACGACAACGTGGCGGCGAGGCGATTCCCCTCTTGCGCTCGCTTTACGGAAAGCCGAGTAGTGGCCGTGCCCATCTCATCGCCGGAGCTCCACCACCCCCTCGGCAAGATTCGCCCGGGAAAAAGCCCGGCCTCTCTTTGCCAAGTGAGCTACGGAATTCAGCACGCGGAACACACGCACGGTGGTGGCCTCTGGTTTCTGCACGCGGGGATTGCTGTTCCCGCGTGCCCCCCCAAGGAAAATGCTCCAGGAAAATGTCGTTGCTATCAGAGAGGCCGTGCCGTGATGGTATTGGCGTGGATGGTTGGATTGGATGAAGAAGATGGCACAACAACGCAACTAGTTAGGATCTGAGAAGAAGCTCCATGATACGAGAGCGATTAAGTTATCATGCTCGCACAGTGAGGATCTCGACAGCACTTTACACCGTGCTTAATTTGGTACTTAGCATTTGTCAACGTGTCCATATAGTAATAAGGATTTCTTTTCTGCCAAAAAAAAGTTGGACGGAGAAGCACCAGTTCTTTTTCCGTCTTTTTTGTGCACACAAGCTGGTCCTGGCGAGCTAGTAAAGTTATCCGCAAGTACAGCGGCGTTCCCAACCTCCCAAGCAAAGATGCAGTGGCGAGAGGAGGTCAGTGGGGAGCCGAGACCAGGGTTAACCGAACCGACCGACCGGACCGAACCGGCGAGGTCCGGTACCGGTTTACCGGTCCGGTTCGGTCGGGAACCGGTCGGATACCGAGCGAATGCTAATTTGAATTCAAATCGCGTAGTACAAACGGTCCGGACCGGTATACCGACCGGTTTGAGTGGTATACCGGTCCGGTTCGGTGGTAAACCGGTCTAAAAAATGAAAAATCCGATTGAAAGAAAATGGTTCTCCGAAGTGAAATAAATGAGAATTTTGACACGAGTTATGTATATATTAATGTAAATGACCAAACCAAAGCAAAAACGACATAGTCTCATACACAATTACAATAACATAGTCTCAACTCTCAAACTCTAAATGTCTTATACACAATCACAATAACATAGTCTCACACGGTCACACAAGACCCAAATACATTACGGAGTATCATACCCAAATAGACAATGACATAGTCTCATACACAACTACACATCAATAAAAGTTCAACGTTGAACTTGGAAAGGGAAGACCCCCATTTGGGTCGCCATCCGGTATTCTCGCAATGGACATCACATTGATACCTCGCTCTCGAAGTAGGTTAGCTTTGTAGTCTTGCCAAGTGTAGCCCGTCCACGACGCCGTTGTTGTCCGCCATTCTTGAACTAACATACCGTAAAAATGGGGGTCTTCCCATTCATACACCCAACTCGTCCGGGCCGCACGCTCGGGTCGGGTATGTGATAGTGAAAAAGGCGGGAGGTATCGTCGTAGGAGGAAGAAGAGTACTGTGGAGTGTCATAATCCGTCGGTCCAACTGTTCTCCTCTGCGATTGCGGTGCTCCATGGTCTTGATCCTGGGTAGCATGTGTGAACTGAGTCTCCCCTGCATTCAACCATAAATCACAAATTCATATTTAGTACTTTGAGTGAGAAACTTGTGTGTAATGAAAAATGTATGCATGTGCAATGTATACCTGTGAAACGAACACCGTAGCACCACCACCACCACCACTACCACCACCACCACCACCACCACCACCACCACCACCACCATCACCGTCACCGTCATCGTCATCGTCATCACCATCATCGACCGAACCGCTATGCCGGACTCGATATGGTGGACTACGCCGACCATCCCCGTCATCGGTGGAGGTGTCACTAGTCACTGGTCTAGCTGCTTTGCCTTTTCCTCTTGTTTGTATTTGTTGTCGTTGACGCTTCGGGTCGCTCGTAGTAGCCCCCCTTATGCAACATCCTCTTCCCCGGTGAGTGTTTCCCACATTTCGACGTGCCCAATCACTAATGCACGCATCCCCGTAGTATCATGTAGATCCGAGTCATTTATATGATCCGTGACAATATGGGACGGGAGAGGGACGTCTCCGTCATCATCATCCTCATCCGGAAGCGGACCCTCGGTTAGACCTACCATATTCCATCCATTCTCGCAGCGGATTATTGTGCTCATAGAATGAAAGGTGGGCAAATCGGTCAATGAAATCACCTTCGTCATGAACCGGAGGGCCAGCAACTTCCGCAAGTCGCAAACGAAGGTTGTAGTTGACATAGACTAGCTTGTTAAGTTTCTTGTGGGACAAGCGATTCCGGACCTTTGTATGCAGCAAGGCAAAAGTACTCCAGTTGCGCTCGCATCCACTGGACGAACAACATTGTGAAACCAGCCGCAAAGCAAGCTTCGTAAGGTTCGGAGTGCTTGATCCAAACAACATCCACCAAGCCGCTGCATGTGCAAAACAAGTTTGTAAGCAAAATAGTGCAATACAAGAGTAAGAAGATGTTGTGGGGAATAATTCTTACATGGCGACGTCTTTGGGTCCATCGCCATTTGCCTAGCCATATCGGTGCCAAACTCGCCAACCTGCGTGCGAAACAACTCAGCCTCCTGCAATGCTTGCACTGCCGTCTGGACATCCGTCATGCGCCCAAATGTATCCTTCAGTCCACGAAACATCTCTTGACTTGGTACCATGGTATATGCATGCTTAGGATTTAGGACAAGCGGTACCGCAAAATTTAAATCGAGTCAGTTAAGCACAAAGTCAATTGTTTTGAAATGTAGAACATAAAGTTGATACAATCGCACATGCATACCTGCACCAACATATGTGCCTATGTACACGTCACGAATCCTGGCTTCTAGAATCTTATTGTACTCATTCCAAGTGGAAGTATTACGACCGAAAAAAGACTCCATCTCCGCTTTCATAGTTTGGAATTCCATCACCACATCACAGAGATTGGGCCGCTTGTCCTGATCAAGCAAAACGAAGGAACTTGTATACGGGTTGAATCGTGTCAATGATATATTTCAACGCCTCCCACCACTCGATACAAGAAAACCGGGTTTGCATAAATCTCCCATCCACGGTGTCCGCCCATTTGCCTGTTTAAGAAATCGGGAGATGAAACCCACTGTAGGAACCGCTCACGTTTCCGATATATGCTATCCGAAACATGTAGTTCGTCCCAAAACGGGTGGCATTCCACTTCACCAACTCACCACCGATGGCGTTTCTCATCATTGTATTCAATTGGCCATGATTGTGTAACCAAGATGAAATTTGCTTGCATTGCTTGATTGTGGCAGAATGATCATACCTTTCAGCGATATCCTTCAACATCAAATTCACAGTGTGAGCTAGACAAGGTGTCCAAGTGATGTGCTCATACAACTCTCCAAGTCGATGACATGCTTTCTTGTAGTTGGCGCCGTTGTCCGTGACTACATGCACTATATGCTCTGGTCCAATCTCCACCACCACCTTTTCAATCTCCTGGAAAAATAGAAACAATTTTTAGTTACTTTTCCAAAAGAATACACGACTTGCAAAAATAAGTTACGGGGGTACCTTCAATAGGAATGTGGAATCTTGACTTTTGCCAGTTGCATCCACAGACTTGTGGAACCATGTGACCCCATTACAATAGACCAAAAAGTTGATCACACTCATCCTGGTCGGTCCGGTCCGAGAATCACACATCAATGTCACACCAAATATAGGCCAGTCCCGCTGGAACTTTGCGTACCGATCCTTCAAGTCTTTTTCATTTTGATCAAGGTACTTCCCATCAATATCCCGACCACTGGGTGATGCGATACCTTCACCTACAACCATATAAAATTCATGAGAAACGAAATGTAATCTCATATGTGCCATTGCAATGAAACAAAACTTACCCCACTTCGTGTCTCCCGACCGCGCTAACAAAGTATGGATTGTCGACTGTCTTCCGGGTACTCCCGCAATATGGAAAAACTTTGACCATGCTTTCCCAATAGCTTCCTTTGCATTCTTCCCCTTCGCGTCCAGGACCCCGTATCAATCCTTGGTTGCGTCATTCCTCTTCTCCCACCGCCGACCAAGTTATAATCTTCCACCACCACAGGATTGTCCCTCCGCGAACCACCTCTTCTAAGCATCCTCTGCAAGGGATTCAACCCCGAAGAACCACTACCCCCTCCACGCTCATAAGCACCCCCTCTCTGTTCCACCCTCTGTCGGTACTCTTCTTCCGCTCTCGACAGTTCCATGGCACGCCGCACCTGAGCCTCCTCATCATCTGCTTCACCCCCATTGTTTCCCCGACCTGCAGCCTCCTCCCTTAGCAACCTCTCTCGAGCCCGGGCATTAGTTGCTTTCTTAGCACGGTCCAGGTCACGCTGAAAGTACTCCCGAACATCTGCTGGTACATATCTGCAATGTATCACCTCCGACCCGCGGTTAGCCAAATGCTGCTTCAATCTAGTTGCACCACCTCCTCCTTTCGTCGTATTACAATACTTGCATCGCCAGCCTGGATAAAGTTTTTCACCATGTTCCCATACAACATCTTTATCCCTTCCCGACATTGTCTACTCGCATACATAGATAATCAAATAAATAAAATATTTGTAAATCCAACCTAATTCATACGATTGTAAGGGAGCACAATGCAATCTGCCTAAACAATATAAATCAAACCATATATTGGCATAAAGTCCTAAACCATATATATCTAAATCAAACATACCAAAAAACCATTTATACATCTAAATAATATTATCCTATATGACATATTGACCTAAACCAAATGTACCTAAGCCATACATACATACATACAAATAACAAAGTTACCTAAATCCTAACCAAATTCATTCAAATCTAAATCAAGTGAGTGATACATCTAAATCAAGTGAATAAGTGTCATACCTGTGCTCGGCCGCCTCGGCCACCACGGCCCCGCCGGCTAGGCGCCCGAACCGCCGTCCGGCCGCCCCTCTGGGCGGTACACCGAGCAACAAAGGTGCGGTCAACCGCCCGAGCCGGTAGATCCATAACCGGGCGGTATACCGCGGCGTCGGGCGGTTCCCGGCGGCGGGAGGCGGTTCGGCGGCGGGGGCGGCGGCGGACGGCGGCGGCGCGGCGCGGATGGGGCACGGGGAGGAGGACCGGGAGCGAGGGCGTCGGGGAGTGGGACCGGGGCGCGGGGCGCGGATGGGGCACCGGAGTGTGTTTTGCACCCCCCCCCCCCCCTATTTGGGCCGGACCCGGCCCGTAATGGGCCGTCGTTTTTTTTCTTTTTCTTTTTTAATTTAACTTCCAATTTATGCAAAATATACTTAACGGATGAATATTTGGAAAATTTTTACACCCTTACATCCGTCGCGAGGAGTAGTATTTTTAGAGATTTTTGGAGATTTTTTTTATTTTTTTAAATTCAAATTCAAAATTTTGAACGGGGCGGTATCGAACCGGCCGGGAATCCGGATGCGGGCCGGTCCGGTTCCACCGGTTCCCGCGGTATCCGGACCGGTTCCGGCCGGTTCCGTTAACCCTGGCCGAGAGACAACTTGGCCCCGACAAGAACGCGACGTCCATTAGTCACCGGTCCCGCCCCGTGTGGTGGTTAGCGTACGTGGCCAACTCACCCTCGCTTTCATCTCCTCCTCCCTCCCTGATCATCCCCGTCTTTCCATCACGTTCCTCACGTAAAAAAACTGCATTGTTCACGCCGCGAATTAACAATGCCCCCCTCCCTCCCTTATTTTTTTCCCTCCAATATATCGCCCGTCTCCGTCCACCATGAGCCCATGATCATCGTCCACCATAAGACTAAGTGACCAAATCCACCATTCCGCTAGTTGATTGGCCACTGGGAACCATTTCAGGCACACCTGAAAAAGGCCTCGAGCACCACCTTGTCCTCTGCATGCTGTCCTGGTAATGGAGTTTTGTCCATTGAGATTTTTCAGATTTCGGCGTGCATCAACTTGCCCCCCGTCCGCCCGTCGTGCACTGATCCTGGCAATTTTACGATGAACGTAATTCGTGTTTTCTAGTACTAGATCCGATTCAGGGTGTTGATATGTTGCCTAACTTCAAAAGGGCTTTAAAAAAATGGCACTTTTGCCAAAAGAAGAGGGAAAAGGGAGATTAAAAGAAACGAAAATAACACTGAAAAGGACTTTCGTCAGAAAACAGCTTTCACTAGCTGTGTCTTCAGGGGAAAAAAGGAAAAAGACGATCCAGCTCGAGCCTGTGCACTGCCTTGTCGGATAGGATGCAGAGAGCCAGAGACCAACCAAACTGGTCAACTGGAGGAGGACGATTAGACCACGAAAATGATTCGCGAGCCAGACCTCGCTCGCTCCTCGTTTCCAGTTCAAAATGCAGGTTGCGTTTCAAACATAGGAGTATTCAGTATTTCCCCCACAGCGACCCCGGTCTCCAGTCCGTACCCGTACGTTCATATGGAAGGGGTGATTAAAAAAAAAGAGTTCGTACCGACCCCTCTTCAGAATACCTTACAACTCGGTTTGACCTCGATGGCTAAGCTCGCCCGGCGGCCTGTGTTACGAACACGGTTTTGTTTACTGAACGCGAATGATGGGCTTAAAAGTCGCCGAACATGTCTGCTAACGGGAGAGCTCGATCGCATCAGGCCGTCAGGTCCGGCGACAGGGCGAGGAGGCAAGAGTTGAATCCCAGCTAATGGCGCGGGGACAGCGCATGGAAACACGGTGTTTGACCTGACAGACCGATTTTCCCCCCTGATCTCCTCCCGCAGCAACTACTACAAGGTACAAGCTCGCCGCCGTAGCTGGCGTTTGTTCCGGCAGCTCGGCGGGAGTCAACACCGCTTTGCTTGCGTCGGCGCGCCCTGCGTCACCGCCGGATGTGTGTGAACCCAGGCCCACGCGCGGTCACCGTAAACATTTACCTGGGACCTGTAGACCGGACCGGACCCCCGGAACCGTACGCGACTTGGGTAGGGCGCGCGCGGCCGGCCATGTGGGCACGCACGCGCGCGCGCGCTCTCCTCGGCGAATTTGCTGAAACGAGGACCTGACCACGGGGATTAAGAAAGCCCAGGAACCCGCCACGCCACCACGACGTCCCGGGCGGCGCATCCGCGCGTCGAGTCAAGGCGGCAGCAAGGTCCAAACGCGCGCACCGCGTTGCCACGCAGGCACGCAGCGGCGCGGCTGGCAATCTGGCAACGCTGTCGCGGGCGTGGACTAGTCGGCAGGGTTCCGCTCGGCGGCATTGGATGGACGGAGTTGCCTCGCGCGGTGGCAAATCGGGATCCGCGGCGGCCCAGCCCTACCCAGCAGGGCGCGGGCGCAGGCGCAGGCACGCAGCGCGCTGCGCTGCGCACCCATCGGCGACTGGTGACCGTGTCGCGTGCCTCGGGGCCACGGAATCGCGACGTCCCTCGGAGTCGCCGGTGGCAAGTGGCAACCACTCCATTATTTTTTTCCCCTTCCTCCCCCGCCCTGGCCCCGCTTCCCTCCCCACCGGTTTATAAAGCCCCCTCGCCCCCCCGTGTCATCATCTCACATAGTCACATTTCGGAAGCTAGCTAGCCAGCCAAGCTCGGGGGACCTGGTCAGCAGCAGTGGACAGACTACGCACAGCACAGGGCGGCGCACCGATCAGGAAAGGATCTCTCTCGCGGCCGCTACCGACGCAGGCAGGAAGTATTCCGATGACAATTGCAGCCGCGGTGACCGCGCCACTGCACGTCGCGCCGCGCCACGCCGCGCCGGCGGTGCAGCCGCGTGTGCCACCGCGCCGGGACCCGTCGCCGCTGAACCCGAACACGCCGGCGCAGTCGCTCCGCTCGGCGGCCTCCGCGCCTCCCTCCACCTCGGCGGCGGCGGCGGACGGCGCCAGGGCCCACATCGCCAACCTCGACAAGGTGCTCGGGAAGCCGCCGCAGGTGCCGAGGGCGGCGAGGCAGGGGCCGGCGGAGCAGCAGGACGGCGGCGAGCAGGAGCCGCTCAGCGTCCGGCACGGCCTGCTCAACGCGCTGAACCTGTCCTTCTTCGTGCCCATGCCCGGGATGCGGGCGCGCACGGCCGCCGACGAGCACATGTCGCCGCGCAGCCTCATGCACATGCAGCAGCTGCTCTCGGCCGACTCCCCGCGCGCGTCGCCGAGGTCCACCATCGCACCGCGCTGGCGCAGCCTCCACGGGGAGGGCGGATGGGAGGGGCTCCTCGACCCGCTCGACTCCGACCTCCGCCGCGAGCTCCTCCGCTACGGCGACTTCGTGCAGGCCGCGTACCAGGCCTTCCACTCCCTGCCCACGGCGTCCGCGAGGCACCGCGGCCTCATGCTCCCCGACCGCTCCTACCGCCCCACCCGCAGCCTCTTCGCCACCTCCGCGCTGTCCATGCCGCCGTGGGCCAAGCGACCCAACACCCCCGAGTGGCTCACGCAGCAGTCCAACTGGATCGGCTACGTCGCCGTGTGCGAGTCCGAGCGGGAGGTCGCCCGCATGGGCCGCCGCGACATCGCCATCGTGCTGCGCGGCACCGCCACCTGCCTCGAGTGGGCCGAGAACCTCCGCGCCTCGCTGGTGCCGCTCGACGGTGAGAGCAGCGACGGCGCCGAGGCCGGAGCGGAGGAGCCCAAGGTGGCGCGGGGCTTCCTCAGCCTCTACAAGACCGCCGGGGAGAAGGTCAAGAGCCTGTCGGAGGAGGTCATGGACGAGGTGCGCCGCCTCATGGAAAAGTACAAGGGCGAGGAGCTCAGCATCACGGTCGTCGGCCACAGCCTCGGCGCCGCCCTGGCGCTCCTCGTCGCAGACGAGGTCGCCACGTCCATCCCCGACGCGCCGCCTGTCGCCGTGATCTCATTGGGCGGGCCCAAGGTGGGCAACGCCGCGTTCGTCGACAGGCTCGGCAGCAGCGGCAAGGTCAACGTCCTGCGCATCGTGAACGCCGGCGACGTCGTCACCAAGGTGCCCGGGGTGGCGCCACGGCTGCCGTACAAGAAGGAGCAGTACCACCACGTGGGCGCCGAGCTCAGGATCGACAGCAAGAACTCGCCGTGCCTCCGTCCCGACGCGGGGCCCGCGTGCCGGCACGACCTGGAGGCATACCTGCACCTCATCGACGGCTTCACTGGGACGGGGCGGCCGTTCCGGCACGACGCCCGGCGCAGCGTCATCCGGCTGCTGCAGTATCAGAGGGGGAACGTCAAGAAGGAGTACGTGAACCGCGCGCGCGAGCTCGGCGTCGACCCCACCGCGCCGGCGGATGTCGGCCGGAGCATGGCGTACGGCAACTGCGCCGTCGCGAGCCCCTCGTGACCGGATCAAATCACGTCCTGTAAATTTTGTAGAAGGAAGAAGAATTCTTTCGTTAGTTGCGGTTTGCGAGAAAGGAAATATCTCTCATTTTTCGCTCTCTTTTTTCGATAATCGCGTGTACAGGAATAACTAAGCAAGCGCAAATGCGCAGATCAATCAATCATCTATTCAGAAGCGTAAGCTTGATGCTTTCTTTGCCTTTTACCACTGTCAATTGCTCTCCGGTTCAGCTTTTCTTTCTGAGAGGGACTTGCTCTCCTCTGTAGTATCCTTGGAAATTTTCAACTCGAAATTAGATATCCTTTTGACACTTACTATCAACATCATAGCATCAGGAAGGCCAAAAAATTTATAAAAAAAATTCCGCTGCTCGTTACAAAGAAAGAAATAAAGAAAATCTCCGCTGCAAGTCCTGTAAGCTTGGGCAGGTTCTGACGATCAAGTTACTATTATCCTGTAATTCACATTTTTGGGCACTGTTTTATTTGGACCCTTTTTTATCTGCTATAAAAATGAGCTCTTTGTGTTTCAAACAGGAGGGCTAAAAGTTGGATAAAAAATTAGCTCCACCCTGACTAAAATTTAGTCTATTAGAATTTACCAAAGGTCATCTAGCTTAGATGGTCAAGATTTGAGTTTGATTTTTCGTTGGAACGAAATTGCGGGTTTGATTTAAAAAATCATCTCGCCGGTGAAGTCGGAGTTCGAGGATTTTATAAGTTGGGATTAGGTTCCCTTCTCCGTTTGTTTCCTTAGATTTGAATTCCATTGTAATATTGGCTTTCTTTCGTCATGTCCATCATGTTAATTATTATTGCACGTTAGAAACACAGTGTGGAGATCTATAGAATCAATTTTTATATTCTACCTCATCAATTTAAAAATATATAAATATATACACTTTGGAATGTTGTGAAATCTTACATTTCAAGACAAATAGTCTATTGCATTAAGTAGATTTCAATTCCATCATCAAAATGAAAAGATATACAGACGGGGCCTAAGAGTATTTCATATTTGACTTGTCTTTGACAGTAGAACTCGATCGATCCTTGCTGTACCTCTACTAGCTAAATTCTCACGTGTGTCATTTGGACGTAAGTAACGGCGCCCTGTTCGCTTGGCTTATCGTGCACTGGCCACCAACAAGATCTTTTCTCTCGTAACAAATCGCCCAGCAAAGAAGCAAAGACCGCGATATTTTTCTCCCGAACAAATCAAGACTACCACCAAAGAACCTGCCAAACGAACAGGCTGCCGTGAGTATCAGACTACCAATACATTAGCAGTAGTTGCGGTCACGAGCAGCACTTTGCCCACATCACAGTGTAGCACCAAACACGCCTCTCCCAAGGCCCAACTGTCCGCTTCCACAGAATGCGCAGCCCGCGGGGCCTCCTCGCCGTCTCCGGCTACCTTTGCCGGCCGCCAGGCTCAGGCGGTTCCGGCGGCCTCCGTACCAGCCACCGGCCATCGCTCCCTCTTCTTTGCCCGCACCTTCCAAATCCTAACCCAGCCGGAGCCCGTCCGTCTCCAGGAGCTCTCGGCACCCCACTCCGGTATGTGACCTGGCCACCTATCTGTCACTGTCTCCTCTTAAAAAGTTCTGCATATTATTCACATTGCTCTAAAATTCCTCTTTTTGATTTTTCTTGAATCTTGACCCGTGTCCGGGTCAGGGATCCTACTATCCTAGAGCTGAGGCTCGAGCGGCTGGAGGTCAAGAACGCCATCAATTGGGATGTGATGAGGAGGCTGATAGCTAAAGCGTTTGACAGTGTAAGATGGTTTTGGGCAGAGATGGAGGGACCTAATCTCTTCAGGCTGTGCACCTCAATTACCATAGGCAATGGAGAACGGACATCTTTCTGGAAAGGTAGGTGGCTTAATGGGCATGCCCCACAAGACATTGCACCAGAATGTTTCAGGTTGGCATGGAGGAAAAATCATTCATACGGTGGCTGTAGCTCTACAGAACAACAGATGGATGAGAGGACTCCGACGCATGAACTCTGAAATTGCATTGCGGCAGTATGTGGAGCTATGGACTCAATTATCTCAGGTGCAGCTTGGAGATGCAGAAGATTCAATTGTTTGGCGATTTACACCAGACGGCAAATACTCAGCTAGCTCAGCATACAAGATTCAGTTCACTGGGTCAACTGCAGATATTCGATGGGCGACCATCTGGAAGGCAAAGGTGGAGCAAAAATGCAGAATTTTTATGTGGCTGATGCTCCAAAACAGGCTTCCAACAGTTGATCGCATCATCAAGTGGGGAGGGCAAGCGGATCCTATTTGCAAATTATGTCACACCACGGCTGAATCAACAATACACTTGTTTGCAAATAATAGTTTTGCGGCAAGTATCCGGCAGTCTACCACTACATGGTATCAAATGCAAATGCCGGCCACAAGGACGTTCACGCCCTGTTCGCGCTATTATCGTACCACAAGCAACAAGATCTTTCTCTCGAACAAAACCACCAAAACCAATGACCAAGAAGATCTTTTCTGTCAACAAACAAAGCGTGACAGTATCGCCCACCAGCCCAACCGAACAAGCTGTCAGTGCGCCAATGGTGGAGGTTGATCTTGCGAGCTGGTGCAGTAGACATGGAAACGCATGTGCAGGTAATCATCTACACGGTGCGGAACCTACGGAAGATGTAGAAGGGTTTTTCAAAACAAGGGAGAGCATCTCCAAGAGTTTGCTAAATTTTACTTGACAAATCTTGTGTTTTGCCAACCTCTAAAAAGGTATGCCAAGTAAAAAACGAGTCCATCTCCAACAATTTGACATAATTCACTTGCCAAACACAGATCTAACTTACATCAGGAATCCTGGAAGAAACAAAAATTTTTTATGCCCTTCACCTCCTGGAAACTTACATCAGGAATCTTTCTCTATTCTTTATTTCTTTTTTCACCCTCCCACCTAGAGGGAAACACCGATGGCAACACTATACGCGCGCGCATATATGCGCGTGGGGGGTGAGTTTTGCCAAGTTTCTATTTTTGCCAAGTTGGTTTGCCAAACTGTTGGAGGGCAATTTTTCTTGTTTTGCCAAAATTAGATAAATGCCAAGTTGATTTGTCAAACTGTTGGAGTTGCTAACATTAGATCAGATCACTAACTTAATCAAGAATGATGTCCACTCATACACGGAAGCTAATACGTTACTGCAGTAGATTTAGGCCTTCTACCTTGTAACTCTTTCTTTCTTTCTTTTTTTCCTCTGTAAATATGGTACATTGCTTCCTACTATAAAGAAAAGGTACCAAGTTTGCTAAGAAAAAGGAGGCTGCGGAGCGCCACAGAGAAAATTCATGCCGACGCGACGGCGAAGGTCGTCCTGGTTGTGAGCTCCGTGCCGGGAGTTTTCTGCGCAGGCACCGATCTCAAGGTCTGGATTCGCTCGGTGAGATGGGTATTAATCGTCTAGACATTGGAACACACTAATTATGAGCACGAGTTTTTGCTCAAGTAGAGGACAAGCGAAAGTGGACATGTATGTGCATGTGCGAATTCTAGATGAGTTAGAATAGTTGATTAAAGAGTTGTTGCAAGATGTTGTCAGAGGAATTGATAACTTTGCGTTATGCTGACATTGATGTTCAGAAATAATTGTGCGTGTTGCTAGATTAATTGTTAAAAGAAAAGGAATGGCTAGAGTGTAGTGGAGTGGGGAAAAGAAAGACTCATGGCCAGACAGCATATAGGGGAGTCGGTCTCTTGAGTAGCGTCTGACTATATGAGACAGAGGAATGAGGTTCATGTTTTCAAAGACAACTTTCTAAAAAGAATGTTTTGATTGGCATAATAGAGAGTGTGGCTTAAAGGATAATTAGAATATTTCTAACCTTATTAAGTAGTTGAACTACTAGGATTGCACATGCGCTTGTGTGTTTGCTTGAGATATGATTCTTTGTAATTTAGTACTATACTACTGTTGTCATGTGGGAATTGCACTTTGGCTGGCGCAGCAGGTACTAAATATGATAAATTCATATCACGATACAATGAAAATTAGGGCCCCTTTGGCAGGGCTTCGGCTGCGGCTAAAACGGCTGCGGCCGTGGTTCGTGGCAAAATAATGGCTTCTTTGGTGAAGTGAAGCCATTTTGTAAAGTGTTTGGCAAAATGGTTGTGGTTGTGGCTTCTATGTCACATGTGGGAAAGAAGCCGCGGGAAGCCACTATTTTTGGCTTCACCTCCGTAGACAAATTGCAAAATGGGCTTCTCCATGGCCGGCTTGGAAGCCGTTTTTTTGTTAGGGGTTTGGCGGGGGCTTCGTAAAAGCCAGGTGGAGAAGCCGACTTGGAAAAGCCCGCCAAAGGGCCCCTTAATCTAGATCTCTAGGTTTTTTTTCATCTCTTGCTCCCTCTTCTTAATATTTCGCTTCTCTTGTTGGCTCTTCTGTGTTTCAAGCTCTAACTTTAAGTTGCAGTTATTTGTTTCTATGTTTTTAGATTACTAGTAAAGTGCATGTGCGACACGCACGTGTTTTTCTTAAAAAGTCTCAATTAAATATGCTTTTATATTCATAGAACACATACATAAGGTAGTACTGAAAATAATTGAAATTTACATTGATACTCAGCTCATATATACATGTGTACTACCATATGAAAGATGGTACATGAGATGGATATATCAAGGTGAAAACTACTGCTAAAATAACTCAACTTGAGAAGATACATAGTAGACATAAAGGATTTTGCAGAACCCAAGTGTAAGACAATGTGCTAGAATTGGCAATATTTTTAGGGAATGTAAGTTAAAAATAAACGGAAGTTTATTGGGTACCTAGGACTCTAGATCTCGATAGTTTACCGGACCGGAGTGCAATGTGCACAAATAGAAGCCCAATAAAGCTACCACCAATTCCAACCAACACAACATTTGCTAATGCTTTTCCAGTTGCTCCAACCTGCAGTACAAGCTGTTCCAGTGATCAACCTTGGAGCTACATGAAGCACTTACCCGTTCTCTGTTCTCTGTGCTATTTATATGACAGAAGTTGTTAGAAATTTGTTGTTCAACTGGACAACTAAATCATGTTAAGAACATTAGTCCAATATTATTTCACCAGATAAAATGGCAACATATATAAATTAATTGCACTAAACTAAAGAAATACTAAAAACTACACTAAAGTGAGTCGTCTAGATCCAAATATGCCAGGATGGATCACGAGAGCTGAAATGTCATGATGACGTGGAACTTAACATGTGAGACCCATATGTCAGCATCCCTTCCTCCCCTACTCCATCTTCTTGCCGCTCACAGATCCCCCCTGGCCGCCCGACACCATGCCAACTTCAACCACCATCGTGAGGCTAGCGGGCCACCCCAAGGGCGGGCTCACGAACAACCTCATCCGCCTCGGCTATGCTACCCTATGGTGGGCTCACCTCGTCACCAGTCCTGTGTCGCCCCATTGATGGCTCGTCCCCACGTGTGTTGTTCTTGGCCTTGTCGGCTTCCTCTCCCAGTTCACCCCGTCCGCACGACGCACCGTCCTCACCGTCCGCACCGTCCTCGCCTACAAAAAGAATTTGAACATGACCTCTAATCACAGCAACTTTGACACCTGAAACTGAAAATTAGGGTACAATCTCATAATTTTTCATAAACATTAGATATGAGGGACTTTTAAAAAAAGTTAATTTGTGCTTTTCATTAATTTACAGTAATGGGAAATTATTCTCTATGTCCAAACCATAGCAAGTTTCTCTACCAGAAACTAAAATGATCTCTTCGCTAAAGCAACAATAACTTCAATAATCATCCTGTCACATATGCATAATTTCTGGAACAATTTATCTAGCATAGGATTAAGAAAAGACAACACTTATTTAGGCTTAGATAAATATAGCAATTATATAGGCCATGGACCTTTTGTGCACACACACAAAAATAATTTAGAAACATCAACATCCCTAATCAAATTTATTTTCATGCATAATTTTGAAGATGCACACACTCAATACAAATAATCCTTGAAAGTTTTTAAGCATCTTACCTCAATCAATTGACTACATGACAGCAGCACATCTCCTACCATACTTGGAGTCCTAGACCATCTGTGTGCGCGCACGAAAAAGACATTAAAAACATGAATGTCACAATAAATTTATTTCCTGCATAAGCCTTGAAGAATGCACACAGTAAAAAATGCATGTAATTCTCATTAAAAAAGAATTCCATTTTAACTTGGAGGCGTAGATTCTTCCAATGCAAATGTGACAAGCCTCCCATATCGGTAGAAGAGCACCAAGAAACAGAGTGCTCTAAAGCCACCAGTCTGAAAGAATCAAAATTCCCTGATCCTACACGAACTAAATCAGTTATACGAGACTGGGAAAAATATTCTTGATTATTCCATTAGCTATATCAAATAACCCCTGAATTTTGAGTTTTTGACTACACGGGAAATTCCAATCTATACAGCCTGAATGCCATTTTGTCAACAATTTGTATAAAGATAATAGGAGCATAATTGTTACTCAGCGGAAAGAACACTATACCTGATTCAGGAGCGCAACAACCTTTTTCAGTATGGAGGTAAACCGTGTTGACGAAACACCTGAAATCATGACCAAATAACTTAGCATTACTTTTAACTTTCAAGTAGTGTTTGTTGACTTGCGGTTGGAACGAAACTAAAGGGCAGCGTACACTATACATGCATGGCATAGAAATTGTAGATGTTCATCTAGAACGCATGCTTCTGCTTTTCGTCAGAAGGCACGGATCGGTGATGAAAAACTTTTGCATGAATCCTGCCACAATGCAGAAACAAAACAAACACAATCATTCATTCAGACTTGAAGCTCCCCCCCCACACACACAACGATGGAGGATGGATGTCTGCGCTAGGTACATGGTAGGTAATGAGATCCACGGTGGCTGGTGGGACGGAGTAGGTTTGCGGATGAGCCGGGAGGTCGCAGCAGGTGTTCCTGTCGCCAATGGTAGACCTGAAGCCGCAGTAGTAAAGGTGCGGGAAGGATGCATATGGTGAGGGATTGACGGCACCTACAACAGGGGAGTGGAGAGTCGCGCGTGAACGGGCCTGGAGTAGGGGCAGCACAGATGGTGGTGAGTGGCAGCGGCGAAGCTCCCCGAGCAGCTCGCCGCCCTCCACACCGCGAATGGTGCCCCGCCCGACCCACAACCGCGCCGCTGTTGTCGTCGAATCTGATCCCCCCCTTGCCAAGCCTGCCGCTTAATCCCGCACTGGTCATACTTTATCCGCAACGGCGGCAGCGCCCTCCCTCCCTCCAGGATCCATGAGCTCGCGGGTGCGGATCCAGAAGCTCAAGCGCGGCTGCGGGTCCTCTAGGAGCGACGACAACCACCATCTCCGGCCGCCCTGGCTGCTCGATCTGGCCGCTCCTCCCTGACGTCGGCGGTACTGCTCCTCGCGACGCTTGCGGATCTCCGCCGCCTGTTCCCCTGCTCCGCCGCCCATCCTTCTCTTTCTCCCTTCCTCGTCAGGGTGCAGACGAACTACAGTTCCGTGGGCTCCGCGCCACGTCGGCGTCGGGATAGGACGGGTGGGTGGGAGTGGGCCCAAAGCGGGTATAGGCGGGTGGGTATGCGTGGGTGGGGTGAGAAAAGAATTTCGTTTTTGGCAGAAACAGTGTCTAAATTACGATTTTTTGGTACTGTCCTTCCACACTATCCACTCCCAAAAACATATGACGGGTGGGTCCGGTGTGAGGGGTAAGGCGGGCCCGATTTGGGTGAGAAAAGTTTTCAATTGTCTTCACTCCTTATTTTAGATTATTTATTATCTTCTAGACCATTATTTGTAACATCCAACGATGGCAATTTTGCCTGCAATTTAACCATGACTATATCCCGTCAAAAAAGGTTGATGTTTTTTTTGCTCAGGTGGGCTTCTTGCCTGCCGTAGCCTCTTAAAAAAAAGTTTGATGTTTTTTCTTTTAAAAAAATTCTACCATATTTCTTTTTTCTCTTAGCAGTTATAAATGATTATCATAAACCTTTATTCCCTCCGGTTTGGTAAAAAAAGTCGTTTTGGACAAAATTTGAGTCAAACATTGGGAATATAAATCATGAATAACTTTTAGAGGATTGCTCCGGTACAGGGTACACCTCTTTTAAGTTTTGAGTACGAATTTTAAAGCAGCCCACTAATTACAAATTTTATTAATTAATTGTGGTCTGGGTTTCAAATGGGCCCGACCCTACCCTAACCCGGTCCATGACCAGCCAAATAGCCAATCCACCTGTTCAGTAACCCCCACTCCTCGTGTGAGTCGTGTTTTTTCGCGAATCGTGATGAGGCGGCGGCTGCGACCTGCGGGCACTCCACGCCGGCGGCCATATGGTGTTCAAAAGAAGCATGAGGTGGACACCGTGAGGACAAGGTTCTAGCACGGCCACGTCCGTGGTGCCCTGGCTCAAGGAGAAGGCGGCGGTGGACGATGACAACGTGATCTCCAGCGCGACCACAGCCACGACGCGTGGAAACAAGGAGGGAAAGAGGGCGACGGACGTCGCTGAGGACTGCGCGTAAGAGGGAGAGGACGACACGACGAGGGTACACGACGTCATTACCCCAGCGCCCCAGCAGCTGCGATGCCCTTAGTGCGGATTCCACATCTGTGCGATTCCACATCTGTGCGCTGCAGGTCATCGTCGCCCCGGCCAATTCCATGTCGAACGCCCTGTTTGCTTGGCTTATCAGCTACCAGTCAGCAGTACTTTTCTCTCACAACAAATCAGCCACCAGCAACCGACCAGCAGTACTCTTGTCTCAGAACAAACCAGCACCAGCCATCAGCCACCAGCCAACCGAACAGGCTCGAAGATAGGGACGAGGATTGCTCAGGCCGCCATAGGAAGTTGGAAGAACGGGAGATGCTTCAGGGTAGGATCCCCTCCACCCATCGGCACACATGAGATTCACCGATCTCAGGCAAGCATGAGCCATGCTTGTCAGCACGTGCATCGGCACCGAGCTTCATTCAGGGTTCACCTTACCGTTGGTAACCGGTCCGGTTACCGCGGTAACCGGTCTTACCGGTCCGGCTCGGTAAGGAAAAAGCTCGGTTACCGCTCTCTAACCGAACCTAGTAAACCATAGCAAACCGCTCTTTTCGGTTTACCGGTCGGTTTTACCGGCAGCGGTTTTTTAACCCTGGCTTCATTACAAGTATAGAGGGCATGCAATTGCCATTGTAAAAATCTACCGCGCTTAGAGTATTTGTTAATTTTGCAACTCCTTAGCATGTACGAGGTTCAGTTAAGTAACAGGGATATCGCTCTTGCTTCTGTCGAGTGAACTTGGAAATATATACAGTGACACAGTTTTAGATGTTCATGAATATTCAGTAAGCGGTCAGCAATGATCCAAGATCTGTCAGAGCTTAAGATGGTCCATGATTTGAATTTCCAAATTTGCCATGTTTAGTCAATCAGCAGGAAGCAACAACTTATGTTGACACGCGAGGAAGAACTAAATTCTGTCAGAGCTTAAGATGCTATTGAGTTCATCAAAAATACCAATGCATTATTATTTGACAACAATATATTTACAAGTTCTGAACATCTATGAACTGAATTCTGTCAGCTATATTGACATGTATATAGTACAAACAATCATGTATATATGGCTCATAAGTCATATGTATAGTTTCATAATTCATATATATAGCTGCATAATGCCTGAAATCTAAATATGCTGGTGTCTCCAACTCTCCACAGGGAAGCAGAGACAATGCATGTGTGTTGAGCTGCAGATAGTAACAGGGTTCAGTGGTTCACCAAACCGTAACCGCCCGGTTTCTTGAACCGAAAAAACCGGATCGGTATACCGGTCAAACCGGTCGGTATACCGGTAGGAGGCTTTTATCAGGTTTGGTAAGCCGAGTGGTATACCGACCGGTTTAGCTACGGACCGGCCCGGTAACCCCCAAAATCGCGGTATACCGGCCGGTATACCGCGAAATGGTGAATACTGGATAGTAGTAGATGAAAAGTAACAAAAGGAGACTAGGATATTTGCTCAAAATTATCTTCCATAGCACGTAGGCAATGTCGTCGGTGTTTGCTATGCCACCGTGTTACAAGCTTGGATTGCTCGCTACAAAAATCTAGTGCTACACCTCCTTCGCGATTCCTTTACTCCTCCCCTCATGATAGAAAACAATCACGTATCTGCTGGCTTATCGAACTGCTGGTGGAAGCAACTGACAGTCACACGTGCAGGTCATTTGCAAAGCCATCGATCAGCGCCCGAGACGATGGAGTTGGAGAACAGGGATGGGGAAGGTAGCGGCGTACGGGTCCGGCGGATAGAGATTAGAGAGCGAGCCTGCGGGCTGCAGCGGCGGATTGGGGAGTACCGGCCAGAGGTACTGAATTGATGGGGGCATATGGACCAGGCAAGGGCAGGGCTGGGCCCATTCAAAACCCAGACATATATTAATTATTGATAAAAATAGATAATTAGTTAATGGGCTGCTTTAGAATTCGTGCTCAAACTTAAAAGAGGTGTACCAGAGCAGTTCTCTAACTTTTACGGTATTGAGTTTGGAAATGTGAAAACTATATAGGTTTGTCTTGTAAAATACTTTCACAAAAGTACACATATGTTAGTTTTTACTAATTATTTTTATAAAAATAAGAAGTCAAAGTTGTACTTTGGAGATTGTGTCGATGTCCTAAACGACTTTCTTTAACAAACCGGAGGGAGTACCTTGTAATAGATATCAGAATGCTGTTAAAGATCATGTTTGCATTTCCTGTGATGACATTGATTTCTCAACCAATTTGTTTGACATCATAATTAATACAGTAATACTTGAGTCCTGCTGTCCCTTGTCTTTGACCTGTAGCTCAGTTCATGAATTGAATAACATCATAATCATGTATACAGAATAGTGAAATCATGTTGGCCGCATCTCAGACCAATACTATTGTTAACAGGAAAGGAAACTAATGAGCTCTTCTGAAAATGGAGAGTATGCTAGATCTTTGAGGTCTACATTCTCTTCGTTTGAGGTTTGTACCTTGAACTCAAATTTAACATGCCCTTTCTCATCTACAACACAGGGTGATACCCCGTGCGTTGTCGCGGAACTTTTTAAACAAAATTTTTAGGTAGAAGTAGAAATAATACAGGATAGAACAATTTGTAACTATAAGCTATATAGGCTATAATATATTTTAAAAATTACCAAAGAACAGTGTAGCCCCAAGAAACCAACCTGCTGGCCCAATGAGTTCCCCCATGCTCATCTAGGCTCATCTAGAGCAATGTTTAACTCAACTTCCTCTACAACAGGCGCACTACCCTGAAAATTATCATAGAACATAATGAGCAGTTTGCATAAGTCATAACATTGTAATAAGATGAAGTGGGCTGCAATTAAGTCTGACATACACGAAAATGAACATCGAACCATCCAGCTAGTGCTGATAATCTAGCTCCATCCAGCCGATTATGTTGGCACAAATCACACCGCCTACACTCGGTGAGTTCCTAGAACACCTAGAGATCAAGGCTAGAAGAGAAGAACTTGAGCTCGGATCACACACACATACGGCGGAGCTTGTGCCGCTACCGCCGGTGTTCCGAATGTGGCAAAATGAGCGCCTTGTTGCCTTGCACTTGGCTGGATACATATACACAAGCCACTACCAACTACCTAATACTAAGGTACTCTAGTACCGTACCTCTCTTGCCACTACTTGGCATGCTTAAAACTACTCATGGTGTTCGCCATACTTGAGTATACTAGGATACAAGACGAGTCAAGCGAGTTGACTCGCACTGTAAAGAGAGAAATGGCGAGGGAGAAAGCATAGCAGCGGATTATGTCTTACAATCCTTCCCCTAATCCTCGCCGCTTGTCCTTAATTCCCAATGGCCACCATGCCTATCATCTTCTTCATTTCGAGAAACGAAGCCGCCCGAGAGACTTGGTGAGGATGTCGGCGAGCTCGCCGGTTGGTGTCGACGAACTCGATGACAATCTTGCCTTCATCAACGCGGCTCCTCGGGAAGTGGAACTTCACGTCGATGTGCTTGCTCCGGTCATGGAGCACCGGATTCTTTGCCGCCGCAATTGCTGGCCGGTTGTCCACCCCGAGCATTGGAGGCGCCCGAGCTCCGGCGATCTCCTCCGAGCAACCGGCGCGGCCGGACCCCCCCGGCACGCGCCGTGGCCGCCGCGACATACTCGCCTCACACGTCGAGAGTGCCACTATCTTTTGCTTCGGCCGATCGCCACGAAATTGGAGCCGGCCGAGGAAAACGAGCACGCCGGAGGTGCTCCGCCGCCCGTCGATGTCGCCCGCCATGTCCGCATCGGCCGAAAATGATCGGTCGCGGTGCCGCCTTGTCGCCGCCCCGGGGAAGACGATCCCCTCGCTCCGCCGTCCCTTTGATGTGGCGCGGCGGCTCGCTTCCACGGCCGTCCGGTGATCCTCCCGCGGATCCTCCATGAATCGCCCGACATAGCCGACGGCGTAGGCGATGTCCCGGCCGAGTGTGGGTGAGGTAGCGTAACCCGCCGACGATCTTTGCGGTACATCTTGGCGTCGACCTTCGTCGCCGTGCTGTTCCGCGACAACTTCAGCCGCTCCTCCATTGGCGTGGCGCACGGCTTGCACCCAGCCATGCCCGCCCGCTCCACCGGCTTCTCCGCGTACGCCTCGCCTCGCCCGCATCTCGCTGTCGCCCTGCTTCACCTCGATGCCGAGGTAGTAGGAGAGGGCGCCCAGATCGCTCATGCGGAAGCGATTCGCCATCTCCCGCTTGAAATCGACGATGTCTGCCGTCCGTGCCCCTGTCACAATCAAATCATCGACGTACACGCCGACGATCAGCTCGAATTTCCCCCGCCGCCGTACGTAGAGCGCATGCTCTGTTTCGCAGCGCGTGAACCCGAGCGCCCGGAGCGTGGCGTCGAGCTTGGCGTTCCACGCCCTCGGCGCCTGGCGCGGCCGTAGAGCGCCTTGCGCGAGCGGAGCACCTTGTGCTCGCTCCGGCCTTGACGAAGCCTCGGCGCCCTCGCTTCACGTACACCGTCTCCGCCGGATCGCCGTTGAGGAAGGCGGACTTTACGTCGAGGTGGTGTACGTCCCCGGCCGTTCGCCGCAGCGAGCGCCAGCAGCAGCCGGACCGACTCCATGCGCGCGCACCGCGCGAACACCTCCTCGAAATCGATCCCTTCCCTCCGGACGAAGCCGCGGGCGACGAGGCGCGCCTTATACTTGACGATGGCCCCGTGCTCATCCCGCTTCACCTTGAACACCCACTTGAGCCCGATCGGCCGGCATCCCGCCGGCGGATCGACGAGCTCCCATGTGGAGTTCTCCTCGATCGACCTCATCTCTTCCGCCATGGCCTTCCTCCAATTCGCCTCCCGTTCCGCCTCTGCGAACGTGGGTGGCTCCTCTGCACTCGTCAGCAGTAGCTCCGCGTCGTCGAGGATGCGGCTCGCCAGTCCTGGTGCCGCCGTGTCGCCGACGATGCTGTCCACGGTGCGGAACCGCACCTCCTCGCCGTCGTGGAAGGCGTCCACGTACGCGTCGATGTTGCTTGGCGGGGATGCGAATTCTACCGTCGTTCCCGCCGGAGATGCCGGCGCTGCTGGCGTTGGTGAGCCTTGTGGTGGCGTGTTCTCCCCTGCTGGAGACCACGCGCCCACGCTCTCCGCGCCAGGACTTGGCGGATCGCTCTGCGCCGCCTCAGCGTCTTCTGCCGGCACCGCCTGTGCCGCTCCGCTGTCTTGCTCCGTCTCGGCGTCCCCGCCGCCGGGAATCAGCGTGTACTCGATGGTGAACGTGCCGCCGCCGCTGCTGTCCGCAGCTTCCTTTGTCCCAGGATCCTCCCAATCCCAGGCCGCCATCTCGTCGAAGACGACGTCGCGCGACACCACCACCTTGCCGGCGCGCGGATCGTACATCCTGTACGCCTTGCTCCCCTCCTGATAGCCCAGAAACACCATTGCGGTGCTCCTGTCGTCGAGCTTGCCAAGATTTGGCTTGGTGTTCTTCACGTGCCCGACGCAGCCGAACGTCCTGAGGAAGGACACGTTCGGCCGCCGCCCGTGCCACACCTCGTAGGGCGTCTTGTCCTTCAGAGCCTTCGTCGGCGAGCGGTTGAGGATAAACACCGCCGTGCTCACCGCCTCGCCCCAGAACGCCGCCGGCATTGTCTTGGCCTTGAGCATGCTCCTCGCCATGCCGACGATGGTCTGATTTCGGCGCTCCACCACGCCGTTTTGCTGCGGCGAGTAGGGCGCCGTGAGGTGGCGCACCACCCCCTTCTCGGCGCAGTACTCAGCAAACTCTACTGAGGTGAATTCGCCGCCGCGGTCCGTCCTCAGCACTCGCAGCTTCTTCCCGCTCTCCGCCTCGGCGCGCGCCTGGAAGTGCTTGATCGCCGCCGGCGCCTCGTCCTTGGTGGAGATGAGCCGCAGCCACATGTACCGGCTGCTGTCGTCGACGAGAAGGAGGAAGTAGCGCCGGCCGCCGTGTGTCGCCGGCGTGATTGGCCCGCAGAGGTCTCCGTGCACGAGCTCGAGGACGTCCGTCGCCCTGAACTTCGCTGTCTTCGGGAACGGCGGCCCGCCTCTCGTTTCCCCTCGCCCGGGCGGGCCGTCGCACGGCTCCCGGCGTGCTTGATGCGCGGCGGCCCCGCGCACCATCTCCCCCGCCCGCCCCAGCGCGTCGAAGCCGAGGTGGCCGAACCTGGCGTGCCACAGCCACGGTTCCTCCGCGCGCTGCGCCGCCAGACACACCGGCTGCTCGATCTTCAAGTCAAGCAGAAACAGCCGGTTGCGTGTGCGCCGTACCTTGGCGAGCAGGCGGTGCTCTGGGTCGCGGATGTCGAGAACGCCGTCCTCGATCTTGATCTTGCACCCGTGCTCGTCGAGCTGTCCCAAGCTGACGATGCTCGAGCGCAGACGCGGGATGTAGTAGACATCCGTCAGTGCCCGGTGCTCGCCGTTCAGGCACCGGAACACGACGGTGCCGCGCCCTCTGATCTCCACCCTTGAGCCGTCGCCGAATTTTACCGAGCCGGTGATTCCGGTGTCGAGCTCGGAGAACGCTGTGCGCACGCCGGTCATGTGGTTGCTGGCGCCGGAGTCCAGGTACCACCTCTTCTCCGCCGCGCCGCCCTCTGTCCCGAGGTGAACCTGCGCGCGTGGCTCGTTGAGGGAAATGTCCCGCCCCGGCACCTCCTCTGCTCCCGCCGCCGCCTGCTCTGCTTCAGGCTCGACGTCGTGCAGCGCGCAGAACGTCGCCATCAGCAGCGTCGCTTCGTCATCGTCCACCGCCGCCAGATGCACCTCCTCCTTCGACACCTTGCGCGGAACTGGGCACTCCTTCGCCCAGTGCCCTGTTTTGCCGCACCGCCGGCACTGATCCTTGCCAATTGCTGGCTTGGATCCCTTCTTCTTGGTCGGCGGCTTGCCGTGGCCCCTTCCGCCTCCGCCAGAGCCGCCGCTCCCGGAGCCGGAGAATTCCCCCTTCTCCATCTTCCTCGACCGCGCAATCCACTCCTCACTTGTGAGGAGTAGCTCGCCGTTGGCGGTCGTGCGCGCGGCCTTGGCCGCGGCTCTCCGGCGAATCGATCCTCCGCCGCCGTGAGCCGCCCCGTGACCTCCTCGATGGAGAGGCCCTTGATGTCGAGCATCACCTCCATGGCGACCGCCACCTCGCTCGTACTTCTCCGGCACGATCCGCGGTACTTCTTCACGACATCCTTCTCTTCAATCGCCTCCCCGAGCACGGCGAGCCGGGCCGACCGGCGCTTGGAGTCGCGGCGCGAACTCCTCCACGTTCTCGTTGTCGCGGAACGCGATGTCGTCGCATCTTGTCGGCGCGGCTCGGCCGCGCCGGCGGCGTCGCGGATGCGCTCGTCGCCGAGCCGCATCGTCTTCGGCTTCTCCCACGCCTTCTTCGCCGTGGCGTCGTCCGCCGAGCCCCGGCGGCGTCACCGGCTCCGGCGGAACGGCCTTGAGGATTGCCTCCATCGCCGGGGAGATCCTCCCCGCTCGTCCGCCGGCCCGGTGGTGACCGCCGCCCACGGACCTCGTCCGCGGAGCATCACCTTCATGATGGTCGACCACTCGGCGTAGTTGGTGCGGGTCGGCATGGGGAACCGAGCGGCGCCGACGTCCCCGATCCGCCTCGCCGCCACGGGAGCCGCGCCGGCCGGACGACGACCCCTTCTCCTTCTCTCGCTCGTCGCTTTGGCCGCTGCGGCCGGCAAGCGCATCGGGGAGAGTCCTCCCCCGTCATGAAGCCCTCTAAACCGGCTCGATACCACTTGTTGGCACAAATCACACCGCCTACACTCGGGTGAGTTCCTAGAACACCTAGAGATCAAGGCTAGAAGAGAAGAACTTGAGCTCGGATCACACACACATACGGCGAGCTTGTGCCGCTACGCCGGTGTTCGAATGTGGCAAAATGAACTCGCCTTGTTGCCTTGCACTTGGCCGGATACATATACACAAGCCACTACCAACTACCTAATACTAAGGTACTCTAGTACTCCGTACCTCTACCGCCACTACTTGGCATGCTTAAAACTACTCATGGTCGTTCGCCATACTTGAGTATACTAGGATACAAGACGAGTCAAGCGAGTTGACTCGCACCTGTAAAGAGAGAAATGGCAGGGAGAAAGCATAGCGAGCAGATTATGTCTTACGGATTAGCAATATAACCTATGCTCTAACTTATCCAATCTCATCAACAGTGGTCCCTATATGTCTGTTTTGGTGCCCTTGGATGCTCTACAAAATATGTGAATTCGGCTTCTGTAGTATCGTCAAGAAAAATACAGTGTCTGAGCTTAGCATCAAGAGTGCATCTCTGAATTTTTTGGCTTGAGTTACACTGCTGCTACAAAGATGCTTGCTGTCATCCATACCCTTTGCCTCACACTCAGGAGTTTGCTCATAACCAAAACTGCAAGGAGCATTATCTGACTCCTTAAGATCTGTTTGGATTAGGACCTTCAGCTCTGAACATAGCTCACTCTTATCTTTGAATTTTGATGTGTCTGCTCATCATGGCACCTATGGATTTGTCCAAAGAAATCTGCCCAGGCAAATTCAAATTCATTTTCTTATGCTTCTTACATGCTCTCTCTATCTCAAATTCCCAATCACTCATATATATCTTACTGTGAAGTTAAGATGGACAAAGTTTTGAAGGCCATATGGTGCAGTGGTCATGTTGATTCATAGCTTTCAGACATCAGAAAAAGCATTCCTGGACCTATGCTTCTCCATTCAGAATTGCAGATACCCAAGCACATGGCTCTTCATATATTTTGATGTAACTATTACTGAACATTGAGCTGCTGCCCTGTCTGGCCATCTCCTACCATACTCTTGGCCCTTCTTTCAAGGCTGCTGCCAAAAACTTGTGCTTTCAAATAGAAAAAGAGAGGAGTGAGCATTTCAGTATTTTAGTAATGGACAAAAGGCTAAGCTTTCCCTGCTAATTATCCATACAAAGTTTAGTTTCTATGCTACACCTCTGTTAACTTTGATCTCCATGACAAACCCCCAAAAAAGAATCAATATGTACGACCAAGGTGAGGAAAACTGCAGATTGCACAGAGAAGTCCCCCTATCTCAAATTCTCAGCCACTAATATAGAACTTCCTGAGAAGTTAAGCTGCACAGAGTTTTGAAGGCCATTTGATGTAGTGGATCATGTTGCTTCATAGCTTTCAGACATTAGAAAAAACATTATCTTTCTTGAATGTATTCTTATTCATGTAGAGGCGAATTCAATTTATATCAAACTGCAAAAAACAGACTGCTTTATGCAAAGGTTTCGAAGAGGGAATACATCAAACCTATTGAGTGCATGAAACTTGATCAAAAGGTAGAAGGTCTGTCCGAATTCTGGGTGCAAAAAACCAGAGGATTGAAGACCAAAATAAAAAACGTCGGTACGTTTTGCACTGAACAACAACAGTCGGCAAGGATTCAACTCAAAAAGCACATAGAAAAAGCACATAGAACGACAACCGACGCACCTTGATGCCGGACTGGACGGCAAGAGAGCGGTCCCCTGGATGCGACGGCGAGGTGCTGGACTGGACAGCGAAGGAGGCGCTCCTGGTCTTGACGGCAAGAGAGGCGGGCACCTAGACCGTGGACTGGATAGTGAGAGCAGCCCTCAGGCGCGATGCAAATCGCTCAAATATGCCATTCTTTTGATCTACTGTGGTGAGTAAAGAAGAGGGGAGGGACGATGGGAGGCTAAGCGCCGGGAGGTGCAACCTCTTGATCTGCCGTGATTGATGGGATCATGGGAGTGCCGGGTGGATGCCAATAGTACCAACCCCGTCCTGAGTAAAAGAGGGGAGGTTGAGAGGCTTTTGATCCACCGTCCTAATAAAGAAGAGGGTCATCTAGTGAGGTGCTTTTATTAAGTTTTGTAGGATTAGATCAACAAAAAATGAGTGATGATAAAGGTATGAATGGGCACATGTATATACAGATTCCTTGCAGGAATTATGATTTTTATTATCACTGGCCATGTTTGTTCTATGCGCATATACTTACATGGCTTAGACCGACTCCAGCAACGTTCTGAATCTTCATGCTGCAAAACGCCGCTATGAAGCAAAGAGAGAGAAGAAACTCTCTCAAAAAAGACGCGCTTCCAACGGCTGATGCACATCCCTTCGCGCATCGGCCGCGGCAGTTGGCTCCCGCCGCCGAGCGGGAGGGGCGGAGCGAGGCAGACCAGGGAGCGTAGGAGAGGGAAGGAGAAGGAGGTGGCGCCTGCGGTCCGGCGGCCGCGGCGCGCTAGCCGGCCCACACGCCGTGCGGCTCGGCGGGTCCACAGGTGCGCCGCCTCGTGCCATCTCCACTGCCGATAGAGGAGCAAGGTGGAGGAGGTTGGTGAAGTCGTGGACGCCGGCGACGTCGTGGGGTTCCTCCGCCCCCTCCCGGCTGAGGTCCCTGCGGATCCATCACGCGACGCCATGGAGCTCCTCTGCCCCCTCCGATCGAGGCCTCTGTTCCGCCTCTGCTCGTCGGGGGAGAGGGGGTACAAGGGTGGAGGAGGAGGAGGAGGAGGAGTCCACCTCTGCCACCACGCGCGTCGGCCACTGCCCCGCCCGCCACCGTTCCTCGACGGCGTAGCCTCCGCTCGCCGCCGCTGGAGCACCTGCTCGCCTCGCGGTGCTGGTCAACGCCGCTCCGATTTGCCGCTTCCCGCGACGGATCCACTGGAGGAAAGGGTGAGGAGGCAGCCCGCCGGCCGGATCTGGTCGAGGAGGCTCGCGCCGCCGCCGGGGAGCAGGAAGACAAAGGGCGGCGGCGAGGGGCAGGAGAGCAAGGACGGGCGCGCGGGGGAGGGCGGTTGGGCCTGTGCGAGATGAAGAAAGGAGAGAGAAGTGCCCGGTTTCCCTGAGAATGCGCGTGGGGGGCACTGCAAAATGCATATTGTTTTGCAGCGACTGCTGGAGCATGAATAGTACCGTTTCAATCTGCATTTTGCAGATGTAGACACACATGAAGACTCCGCTGGAGTCAGTCTTATGAATTACAGTTTGTTTGAACAGGCACTCCCTGTTCCAACAATTGCTATCATTGAAGCAGCTGCTTTAGGTGGTGGGCTAGAGCTTGCTCTTTCATGTGATCTCCGCATATGTGGTGTTGCCTTTAATCCGGAAATATTGCCTAATTCCTTTCATCCTGCGGGATAACTATTTTCTGGTGTTTTGAATTTTTATGTGTATACCTTCACTCTAACGTGCAGGGGAAAATGCAGAACTTGGACTGCCAGAAACAGGCCTTGCCATTATACCTGGGTACGTAATTATGTAGCCTACATAGTGCATTACTTTCCAAAACAAACGGTTTATGAACCTATCAAGATGTTCTGAAACAAAATGCACTGACTTTGGGAATCTCAGGTCTTTGTGCTACCTTTTATGCTTGACTGTGAAGTGGTAAATCTAGCCATCACTGGATGCTATTTTGTCAAAAAATAAATTGCTCAGCTCATAGGGTGGCAGCTGACTGTTTCCTATCCTGCTATTGAATGTGATTGCTGAGGAAGATTTGGTCACATTACACATGAAGATTGATTTTGTAGTTACCATAGACTATTCTTCAACTTGGGTGACACAAAAGTTTAACACAAAAGATGCAAACATAAGTGACTTGAAGTGGACGTCTACATCAATTTAAGTGCATTGCAAAATAGTCAGTTGAAACGTTGATGCTGAAAAGCGACACCGACAAGCACAACTTCACATGAATATGTTTATTTTTCTAGAACCAAAATGGACAGTGGTTTTCTTTGTCATGGTGGAACTTGCCCACTGCATGTTTTGACTTAGTGTACATGCGGTTTCTTAATTACTGTCAGATTCAAAAGTGTACAAAACCTTTCCAAAACGACCAAAAGAATCTGTATTGGTGACAATAACCTCCATTTGCTGCATGAACAGAGGCACACAACGCCTTCCTAGGATCGTAGGGGGGGTCCAGAGCAAAAGAACTGATATTCACTGGCCAGAGATGCGATGCAGCTGAAGCTGTAATGATCAGTAAGGCTAGACTTGTTACCTATTTTTTGCCTACTTATTGGAAAGATTCAAAAATATGTTTGCATTACAAGACTTGCAAACTACTGTGTTCCAGCAGGGGAGGCTTATAAAAAAGCTCTCGATATCGCCCACGAGATAATACAGAAAGTAACGATCATTTTTAATCCGACTTCTGAACACAGGGTAGTGTTCTCCATGAGTTCACATTTCTGATTAAGCATTTACATGCCACGGTACATGTTGGAAGCTTCTTCTTGTTTTTCTTTTGCCGCAAATACAAATAAGAACAAGTTTCTGTCAGCAGTTACAAGTCAACTTGCGTGAACGAATTCATAAAAAGCATAATAAGTGAAAGTTGCAGGAGTAATTTGATTGGGGCCACTGATCCAGCGGCATGTACCTTTTAACTACTCTGAGCATGGTTCTTCTTTCCTTGCAGGGTCCTCTGGGGATAAGAATGGCGAAGAAGGCGATAAATCAGGGGATGGAGGCCGCCGAGATGTCCTCGATTTTGGCTGCCGAAGGGGAGTGCTACGAGCAGGCCCTGCGTTTTACCGAATGCCGATTTTGGTTGGGCATTCGGTATTTACCGAACCGATCGCTTCGGTTCTTCGGTACTCGGGTAAATTCGGTTCTTCAGAAATCGGTACCAATCGGTTCCTTAAAAAACTCGGTACCGAGGGTGGTCGGTATCGGTAAATTCGGTTCGGTTCCGGTACTTACCGAACACAAAGAAGATGTAATAGCATGTTCGAAAACTAATTTTGACATGATTTCATAGATAATAATGGTGCAAAATACACATACATCTAAAAGTCACATGAATATAAGTGTGAGTGCCAAAATTACATAACATAATAGTCTATAATAGTGCAATCAATAATATAATAACACTTAAACCTATCAAATTTCAGGTAACTTCGGTACTTTCGGTAAGTTCGGTTCGGTTTCGGTATTTACCTCGGTACTTCGGTTCTTGCAAACTCGGAACCGAACATGGAACCGAATATTTCGGTTCGGTAAATTTCGGTTCGGTTCTCGGTAAATTCGGTTCGGTTCTCGGTATTTTGTGACCACCCCTATCTATCTATCTATCTATCTATCTATCTATATCTATATATATATATATAATTATTTTGCAAAATTATACGACCGTTTCAAAATTTATCAGATTTGACCACCAAACGTCGTTGCGCATGGCGGCCGTTGTGGGCCATGGCGGTTGCAGGTCCAACCGTTGTAGCCCATGACGGTTGGATACAGCGGTTGCAGGAGCCGGAGGGCGGCAGTCAGCGGCAATGCTACCGCCGTGGGCAACGGCGGTTAGTTTTTTTAGTATCGAGACGGTCGTGGACTCGTTATACCTCACGTCTAATCCCAAACCCTGATATTTTTCATACTCACTTCAAGGTCGCCACGACTCACGAGCGACCTATGGACCTGTTACACTGCCTCTACTAGGTCGGTTGCCTTGACCTACAGCGGCGGAAACTACCAACAGCCCCGTGCTTAAAGGCTCTACTGCCCGTTGACGACCTCTTGGTCTTGACTATAGCTCCTCGCTGAGGCCCTGTCGCCCTCCTATGTCGACTAGACCTACAACTCTCAGGTTGACGCCCTGCGATGTGCCACTGCATAGCGGCCGTGTCGACTCAGGTTGGCACGGGATCTTTGTCGATATTCAAAGCCTCCTGAAGGTAGGTATGTTGTTATAGTCCTGTTGGGACCTTGGCCATGCCATTGCTGCCCGAGCGCCTCTACATACACTTGAGACATATTGTTTGTAACTTGAGACATATGTGTAAAAGAAAGCTTCGTAAGCTACAAGAACTTTGGCCCATGACTAATTACAAGATGCAAACACATTAAAGGTTCTGAATCTCATTACATAGTGTTTGCGACACAATCTAGACTGACGAAGCGCGTCACAAGATTTCTTCTAGCTTCGGAACCTACTTGGCGATCTCCACCGCCGTCATTGTCGCAGCTGCCACACTGCCACCTCTACTCGAGCTCCAGAAGGTTTCCTATGGTACCCACATTTACGCCTGGGTTCTCCCACAAGATTCCAAATGGAACCAGCGTCGCCCTGGGCCTCTCCCGGTACAACACGGTGACCTCCAACATCACATCGGGCCTCTGCTCACATGGTCCATCAAGGCATGTACTACCCCATGTTGCACGTGGATTCCTCATTGGCGCCAGTGAAGCGGCTGATGGAGTTCTCTAAGCTTCGCAAGCATTCTTCTAGCTCCAGATGTCAATGGCCTAGCTCTATGCTCTGGTGGACGGAGGAAGCCCAAGGTGTGGAAAAATTACTTCACGGTTTCGTCATGACTCCCTGTGGAATATTCCTCCCTCTGATGGTTCAAGTCCCTTGCTTGGTGGCGCAAGCATCTATTTATACTCGTGGCACTTGGTCTTGGGTACCACTGACATTTCCGGGCGGCTTGCGACCTGTCGTCGTGGCCCATGGCGGTTGCACAACCCTACCGCCGTGGCCCATGACGACTGGGCTTTCCGTCGTAGCGCACGACGAATAGGTGTCAACTGCCATGGGCCACGGCGGCTGGCCTTCCGCCCATTGGGCCCGCGGCCGTTGGCCAAACCACCGTGGGCTACGGCGGGGCGACGACAGCCGCCGTGCGCCACGCCGTTTGGTGGTCAGATCTGATAAATTTTGAAAGAACAGTATAATTTTGCAAAATGATTAAAAAATACAAAAAATTCAAAAATATGAGGAGAGGCGGTGAACTGGCCTTGGATTGGTATATGGAGGCCCAGCTAACTATTTCAGCATAGTTTGTTCTATCCTATGCTGACCGGGCTGCATGGGCCAATTCTAACCTTTTTTGCAGGCCTACGGCGGCATTAGGCCCATCCGTCAATGGAGAAATTGTTAAAAAAGCCTCGATGGGGAAATCCTATAAACTTTATTTGGGATTCGTGCAACTAATAGCAACTATTAATTTTCCACCAAATCCTAACTCCACAAACCTCCTCCTCCTCCCTACCTTGCGTGCGCCGTCCCCGTGGCCTGCCGCCATCGCCACCCATGCGCCGCCACGAGCCCCGCGGTCGTGGCTCCCGGCGCGGGCGTCGGTGCCGCCGGTCGCCGCCCTTCGGTAGGAGGAAGCGACTCGTTAGTTTGGCTAGTGGCTGATGGCTGGTTTGTTCTGAGAGAAAAGTACTGCTGGCTTGTTGCTGGTGGCTGGTTTGTTCTGAGATAAAAGTACTGCTGGCTGGTGGCTGATAAGCCAAGCGAACAGGGCGAAGATGATGAAAAACTGTTGACCAAAATATTGGTAAAAACATTTTTGCAAACATGTTAGATTTAACGTTTTCTGCGAACAAATGTTGGTGCTAGCTCTTTTTAAAACAACATCGTCGGGGCGCGCCTCACCGCCGGGCAGCAGGCCGGGGCAACGCGGATCGCCGACTGCCATGTCAAATGTCATGGTCTCCGACTCTCCGGTCTCCGCCACGCGCGCATCGGGTGGCATGCCTCACGACGGCCGCAAGCAGCGCGCCACATTTTCTCACCCGCGAGCTCGCGACCGGGATATGAGAAAACCACATGTCCGTTAATAATACAACTTTGGCGTAATACGACACGCGTTTTGATTAGACCGTCCACAACACGGTAGTGTATCTGCGAACCCAAACACAACCTTTGAGCGAAAGAGAGAGACGGACGGTGTCACCCAAAGCACCGATGTTTCCAGCAGCAGCACACACCCCCTCACCCATCCTCCCGTGGCAGTTGGTTCCCGCGAGAAGGGAGAGGGGGCTAGGGGCAGCCTCGCCGGCGAGCTCCTTCCCGAAGCCGCTCCAGGAGGGGGAAGGAAGGAGGTGACGCTCACCGCCGGAATACCCGAGGACCTCACCGGGTCGAACCGCGCCTGCACACCCCCACGATGGTCCGGGACGCCGCGAGCACTGCAGGACCCCGACACCCGCCTGCAGGCGGCCTTGCTGCGACGGTTGCAGCATCGCGGTTCCACCATGCCAGCCGCGACCTGGGCTGGCCCGGACGGCCACACGCCCACACGCCGCGGAGATCCGCGCCCACCGCCGCTGCCGCGCCGCACGTAGCAGATCCGGCCAAGGTACGGTAGAATCCGCCTCCTGGGATGCCAGAACTAGTGCTCTGCGTCACCGTAGACACTCGTCGTCGGCGGAATCTTGATGCCGCCTCCCGCTCTGAAGCAGCCCCGCCGCCGGAGAAAGCCCCGCCGCAGCTATCCTAGGGGGCGCACGAGCCTCCTGCAGCCCCCTTCGGCAGCGGCTGGGGAGGGGAGGCGACGATGCCAGACAGTAGGGGCCGCCGGACGGTGAAGTGCTGCCGTGGGGTCCGCCGCTCCCGGAGTCTGCGCCGCCCCGGAATCCGCCGCTTGGGGTTGGAGGTGGTGGGCGGGTTCTGGCGGGGATGCAGAGAGGCTCGGACGTGCGGGGATGTAGAGGAGGCTCGGTCGGCGGGGATGTGGAGGACCGGGTAGTTGGGATGGGGAGACGAGGGAGATGGGAGAGAATACCTGTGAGCAGGGGGCGAGAAGGCTGTTGCCGCATATTGGGGATGGGTGAGGGAACCATTAATAGTGTCGATTTTTCCCTCGTTTTGGGTTGGGGTTGGGGTTGGGAAGAGGGAGCCGCCGGAGACGGTCTTACTCTCTCCAACAAGGCAACGACGCGCCCGTTGCGTCTATCTCTTTCCCTGTTTGCCCAACCTATCGAGCCCCGACTCCCGCGACACGACACGACACTTCGTCAGTCTCCCAGTCCCACCCGGCTCTTCCTCACCCGCCGCTCCACTCCACCCCAGCATGCTCGGCCTCCGGCGCATCCTCGGCGTCTGCGGCCGCCACGCGCCGGTGTTCGCCTCCGCCTCTGCCTCTGCGGCCTCCTCTCACAGCGCCATCTTCGTCCGCGCCCTCCAGATCCTCGCCCAGCAGGGGCCCGTCCGCCTCCAGAAGCTCTCGGCGCCCGACTCTGGTCCGTGTCTGTGCTGACCCCATTCCGAGAAGATTTTGCATTTCCGCGTTCCCGAGCTGTGGTTCGTTGGCTGCAGGGATCGTGGAGCTGTGGCTGGAGCGGGCGGAGGCCAAGAACGCCATAGGGAAGGACATGCTCCAGGGGCTGCGGAGCGCCATCGAGGAGGTGGAGGCCGACGCGGCGGCCAACGTCGTCTTGGTGGCCAGCTCCGTGCCCAGGGTATTCTGCGCAGGCGCCGATCTCAAGGTAGCCGTTGTCCCGTTGCATCGACTTTGTTCTGCAGGTTCGGTTTTGCTTGCTAGGACTTTTCCGTTTGTGATTTGTGCTGGTACGTATGGAAAAGTAAGCCACTTCTGATGGATTAGTTGCCAATATTGTTCACGATAAATTGCTCGTTAAATTTTCTATGATGATAAAACAAAATTAGGGAACAATTGAATATTACGAGAAGCCAAATTTGGGGGGTTGGACAGAGTCGACAGCAGGGGAGGGTCACACTTATGATCCATTAAGAATTTCAGTAGGATGATTGACACTAAAATTAGCAATAAGTGTGCATTGCAACTGCCTTTAAGTTTTTGTGCACTGTAGGTTGCTTCAGGAAGCATTTCTTTCGTTTGGCTTGCTAAACAAATGCTAGCCGTTTGCACATGTTTGAACTTTATATCAATTATGGCAGAACTGAAAATATGTATCACTTGTACAGAAAAATGATGCATGCAGTGATTTTACAGCCTCTCCTTTATGTTGATAGGAAAGGAGGATAATGGGCCCTACTGAAGCTCGGGACTTTGTTAACTCCTTAAGATCTACATTTTCATCCATTGAGGTTTGTTGCGTAACAATAGTATGTTCTTCTATATACTGTCGCTCTCAAAATTTTCATAAATTAGCACATACTTGGTGATGCAACTTTATATAAAGATACCAAGACATCATAATATGCACTCCAACTGCCTTGTTACTGATCCCTTGACCAGTGCTTGCATGAATCCTCCATGTGGACGTTATTTTTTGTATGGTATGTTTAGAATGTTATACCTTGCAAAATGTATACGCAGGCACTATCAATTCCTACAATTGCTGTTGTAGAAGGAGCTGCTTTTGGCGGCGGTTTAGAATTGGCTCTTTCATGCGATCTTCGCATATGTGGTAATGCTTTTTACTCTGCAGTGATCAGATACCTTAAGGAAACAAAGCTTTCTTCCTTTCTTTCAAGCTCATATGAATGCATTTCTTTTTTTCCCTGAAATCCTACCAGGGATGGATGCAAAATTCAGCTTGCCAGAGACTGGCCTCGCTATTATTCCTGGGTAAATGGCATTTTACCTTCATATAAGTAAATCTGTATATTTTGTTGATATTTGTTTTGTATGGTGCTGAAGTTGTTCTAGTCGGGTGGATTTAACTAGTGGTACTTACTAGCCAAGCCTCCTCTTGTCATAGAATTTAAAGCTGAAAAATTCTTTTGTCTAAAAAAAGTTGAAACATTGCAGCATTGAATGTAATTTTTTAACTAAAGAGATAATGTTGCCACCTTTCTCATTATACTTGAAACATTGCAATGGCATTAGGAGAATTTATCCAATTAACTTTAAGAGCTGGAGGTCCAGTTGTAAATGATATGCTTCATCTGTTAGCATCCATTTCCTTCAAATGTAGAGCTGGGGGAACACAACGCCTTCCTAGGATTGTTGGAAGGTCCAGAGCAAAGGAGCTAATATTCACTGGTCGTAGATTCGATGCGGCGGAAGCTGTAACTTTGGGTAAATTCAGCTGCTTTGACTTTTTGTCCTGTGCTAGGTGTTCTTGTTTCTAGGAATAGCCTTTAACTTCTTTTTTTCTTTTTAGAAAAAACACATTGACATGTGCTTTTACATGGCAGGGGTAGTAAACTACTGTGTACCTGCTGGTGAAGCTTATCAAAAAGCTCTTGAACTTGCACGGGAGATAAAACAGAAAGTAAGAAGCTGCTGAAATGATTATGTGCTTCATTTGTCAAAAAGATTTTTTTTAGAAATTTAGGGCATAGCCCCAGCCTTACTTAGAAGACAGGAGCATTTTCAGTCTACAGCCCAGAAAAAGTGAGCACCACATCGGAGAACTCACAAGAACCTCCAACCATTACAATCATGAGAAAATAAAAACCACCAACACTACTGACGAACGTCGAACTGCTGGTACACCAAACAATCTTTTTGTGACTTCCTTGGTCATCTGCTTCCTCAACAATCAGGACTGCGCTTCAACTTCCTCCAGGAACACCAGTCTCCTGGAGAAGAATTTCATCCATCTCTCGCAGCTGGGTAACTGTTGACACTCAAAATTGGCACCTAGCCGACCAGGCAGGACAGACCGGTCTGACCGGTCACCAACACCAGTCTGACCGGTCCTGGCTCCTGTAGCTAGTCCGGAACCGGCCTGACCGGTGCCCTCGTGTCCGAGATAGATCAAGGAGTCCTGATAGAATTAGACTTGTAAAAGGGTTTCCTTGCAGAGCAAGTCCTCCCACCCCAATAAATATGAGGGGTCGTGGCCGATTGAGTATCATCCAGTCGATCAAATCTATTTATCTTTATTTGTCTCGTATTTACTTTTATCTCAGAACCCTAGCTTTTCCAATCCCATCTGCTGTTCTTCCTTCGTCTTCGCGGCGTTTGAAGGCGTTCTAGGTGACCTTGCCGACCCCAGAGCAACCCTACGTGCATCTCCCTGACGGGATCCTGCCCGGGCGACGTCCAGAGGTCTACCTCTGGAAATCTTCCGGCGACCGGTCTGACCGGTCTACCCCACCGGTCTGACCGGTGTCGATGCAGAGGCGCTGCGAGAGCTGCCTTTGCGTGCTGTTGGCTCCAAAAGGTGCCGACAGTAACACATTGCTTCCTGCAAAGCAGATTGTCATATACTGATCCATTAACATTCCTGGACTTTTTGCCAAGCAGCTGAGCTTCGCCGCAAAGGCTGACAGCTCGTTTTAATTAGCCAATTCTGTATCAGCGTCACTACCCTCATCAGGAGTTGTCCCATACTTTGCCATGCCAAATTCTGAAAACAAAGATCATTCCTTAGTTTCCAGATTGCCCATAGAGCAGCAGAACTAATAATATTAACAGTTATGAATTTCCTATTTCTAAGCCATCAAAGACCAATGGATTCAAAGGATTTGCCAAGATAACAGCCTACCACACTAGAGATCATTTCCCACATGAGTTTTGCTACAACGCAGTCAAAGAACAGGTGTTGACAAGATATCTCCTCAAAAAAACAGACAAGTGTTTTTTTCTACCTTGTCTCTTAGCCAGATATCTCTAGTGAGGACTTTATTTTTAGTAAGCAGCCACAGGAAGAACTGAACTCTTGGGGGGATTTTCAGAGCCCAAATACTAGGAGTGTGAGCAGGGGTAATGCCTCTGAAATTAATAATCTTGTACAGAGATCGCGAGGTGTGATGTCAGGTGTCAAGGGCCTAATGGGCCGGGAGGCCCGTTAGGGTTAGGTTTAGGGATAAGATTGAGTACTTGCTTAGGGGTCAAGTAACCCTCTCTATTTAAAGAGAGGAGATGTATCAATTTAATCAAGCAAGAGATTAGAAGGAAAACCCTTCTCTCTTGCCGGCCGTGGGCGAAGCCCCGCGGCCAGCGTTCCTAGCGCCTCTGCAACCATAGCAGCTCTCCCTCTCCGCCCCCTCCACGTGAACAGTACCGCGGGTACTGTAGCACCGCGGTACTGTAGCGCTCAGCCACCATCGCAATTCATAACAATCTGGCCAGCCCTGCTCCGCAACAGACGCCATGGATTGGATCGAAAACAAAGCTATCTGATACCAGATTGTTATGAATTGCGATGGTGGCTGAGCGCTACAGTACCGCGGTGCTACAGTACCCGCGGTACTGTTCACGTGGAGGGGGCTGAGAGGGAGAGCTGCTAGGGTTGCAGAGGCGCTAGGAACGCCGGCCGCGGGGCTTCGCCCACGGCCGGCAAGAGAGAAGGGTTTTCCTTCTAATCTCTTGCTTGATTAAATTGATACATCTCCTCTCTTTAAATTGAGAGGGTTACTTGCTTAGGGCCCACGGCCGGCAAGAGAGAAGGGTTTTCCTTCTAATCTCTTGCTTGATTAAATTGATACATCTCCTCTCTTTAAATTGAGAGGGTTACTTGACCCCTAAGCAAGGACTCAATCTTATCCCTAAACCTAACCTTAACGGGCCTCCCGGCCCATTAGGCCCTTGACACCCGACATGTGAACCCCATCGGAGGTAAACTTCCAGACCAAAGCATCCTCATCGGCGCTAAATCTGATAGTTGATGCTATTTGAACTACTTGTAACCAAGCTCTACCTAATCTTGCTATTTGAACTAATTCTAACCAGGCTCTACCTAATTTTTCATCTACCGTTCTTCTAAAGGTACATTTCAGATTTTGACCATCCCATAAGTCTGTTATAGTACATGTCTTCTCGTTAACAATCACATACAGGTCCTGAAAGATCAATCTTGCCATCTGAGAAGTGAGAATTCTCAGCAAGATGCAGCATCTGATAATACAGTATCTAGTTATCTACTTACTACTTTGTGTTGATTTGTTGCTTAATTGATTCCTCCTAGATCACTGTTCCACCTTTCTTGAAATTCTAAGGTTTTAGCCTTTGTTTCAGGGTCCGTTAGCGATAAAAGTGGCCAAGAAGGCCATCAATCAAGGGGCAGAGGTAGACATGGCCTCGGCACTGGCTGTTGAAGAAGAATGCTACGAGCAAGTCTTGCACACCCAGGATCGCCTTGAAGGTCTAGCAGCATTTGCGGAGAAAAGAAAACCTGTATACACAGGAAAGTAGAGCTTTAGATGATCTTAGATTCATAATAATAACTAATAAGTCAAGCTAATAGCTGTGGAATGATGCGTCCACATTCATATTTCTGTAAATTTTTTAAAAAATAAAGCTGCACCTCAACATATGGATGCTACCTACTCCCTCCGTTCTGAAAAGAATTTAGGACAGCAATACGGTCTCCCAAATACAATTTTGACCTCTTGTTATTATAAAAAAATTTATCGAATAGTGATGTATGTATACTTTTATGAAAATATTTTTGAAGGCAAATCTATTCATATAGTTTTCACATTTATAAACTTAACAACTTAAAAGTTATTGATGATTTATATTCCCAAGGTTTGACCCAAACATTATCCTAAACATCAGTTTTTTCGGAATGGAGGGAGTATTTCGGAGGGAGTATTTCGAAGTGAATTCGGCTGCGGAGTTGGACTTTAGATGGATGGTGATCAGACCAAATTATTCCCAAATGAATTGGAATGCAGTTCACTTTTCCTACGTATTGGAACTTCGAAGGGAACTGGGTGTGGATCTATTGCTCCAAAACAAGCCTGGGATCCCTGCCTTGAAGCTGTCCAAATTACCATCGGCTATTGCAAAGTGAAAAAATGACAGAGCCCAGGAAATCGTTTCAAGCAAAGTTTCAGAGACGACATGTGCCAATGTTTTTGGGCAGTAGGCACGACTGCATCTACAGCCCACGGCCCAGCCGCGCAGTGAGTCGACGACGAACAACCAACAAAAAAAAAATCCACATGGCTGCCGGCCAGCCGGCCCACCATGCTCTAGACTAACTGCCTGCACCGGATTGATCTAAAAAAAAGTAGCCTGCAGTGCACAGGGGCGTGCAGTGTACGCCACCTGCTACAGGCTTTTCCGTTACCACCCCGGAGCATCCGAAAACCCACCACCCAACACGGCAGCCCACACCATTCGTCTTGGCATTCGTTTCCCACGCCGCCTCGCTTCTTCGTTCTCTCACCAGTCGCCACGCGCTCTGCTCTTCGCCTCTTCCCCCGCCGCGCGCCGAGAAGATGGGGAAGCGGTGGATCCCGCTGGAGGCCAACCCGGACGTCATGAACCAGGTGAATCTCGCGCCGCCCCGCCTCCGCCGCCTGTGTCAGCTAGGATTCCGTTTCCTCCCCGTGTTTCGGGCTGCTCTCGTTGACTGCTTCCCTGGGTGGCCGCGAGCAGTTCATTTGGGGACTGGGGGTCCCCGAGGGGGATGCGCAGTTCTGCGACGTCTACGGGCTCGACGACGAGCTGCTCGCCATGGTGCCCCAGCCCGTGCTCGCCGTCCTCTTCCTCTACCCGCTCACGGTAACTTGCCCCACTCCTGCTTCCGTTGTTGATCCGCTTCGGTTTGGCTTTTGTCTGTGTGAGCCCAAGTTAGCAATTGATTGATTCGTTAAGCAGGACGAGGAGGAGAAGCGAGAATCAGGAGCTTCTGGCGCATCGACAGCAGGGGCTAAGGTGCGGCTGCGTCCTCCTGCTCTGTTTTTGCTGTCCCCTGCATTTGATGTGTTCGACACAATGCCCTGACCACGTTGGTGATACCCTGTTGTCTCGTGTGCTTAGGATTCATAAGTTTGTCTGAAACTGTACACAGCACAAGTCTTCCAAAGTGGGAGGCTACTGTGCGTGCCAATCAAAATTTCATCTGTTAGGGCTATAAGAGTGCAATTTGAATTTTTTCAGGTGAAAATTTTGTGTTGTTTCAGGACAGTCTGTTGGTCCTTGAAATGATGTATGAACTTTTGTGATCCCTTCCATTTCTCGAAACAAAATAAATAAGTGAGGAGTGAGAAGGTGATATGCCACCCCATTCCTCAATAAAATACCCCACAAGCGCCATGTGTTACAAGATAAGGAGGTGTGCACCGAGAGTTTTCGCTTTGACTCAGTATTGCTCTATCCACACAGGTTCTGATGTCACTGCAACACAGTTTACTACTTGAATCAAGTATAATACTGTGTTTGGGTGGTTGATCAATTAATCAGCCATTCAAGAACAAAATCTGAGTGTTTCTATTTACAACAGAAAATGGCATGCACCATATTTTTTCTGTGGTGCGTCACAGGTTCACTGCTTTGATTGGGTAGATATAATGTCAGACTCTCTATCAACCATGTGTGTGTTACCATCGAAGCGTTATAAGGTATCCAGCCTTTGTTTCAGATATGTCACTTGAGTTTTGTAATAAGCAATGTCATTTTTCAAATGAAATATCAGTGTACGGTGTGTTCTCCTCTGGCTTCCATTTCTTTTATTATTCTGTCTATAGCTATGAAAGCATGTGATACTGCAGTCATATATGCATTTGTTTCTTCTTTTTCACTTATGCATAATTTTCTAATGAACATCGATTTGTGGTTTACTGACTTCAAATTTGGACAAAATGAGTTATTTGATTTTTTTTACCTTGAGAATGTTTTTGAGGTGGATGTTGCTTCTTTTTATCTTTTAATTCCAGAACTTTTTGGTGCAGGATCTGAGCAAGAAGGTATACTTTACAAAGCAGACTGTTGGTAATGCATGTGGAACTATTGGTGTTATTCATGCAATAGGGAATGCCACATCTCAAATCAAGCTAGGTAATTTTGGAAGTTTGGGTTTATTAGTTATTGGTGTTCTGTCTGGTGTCTATGCTTCAGTCTAATTCCTGCTGTTTTTAGTCACAATGTCTCTATGACCTAACATAAAAGGCCAAAAGTGCCTTTAATAAAGGATAAAATATTTGCAGATCGAGATAACCTAATATCCGGAAACAGACACTTGAGTGATATTTTTCTGGTTCAGTTTGTTTTCCCGACAGTAACCCATAGGCAATTTCAGTTCAGTGCTATCCACCAACAATTGTATCCTATGAATTTATGATGTCAGGATGTAATCAAGAATATGTGGCTTGAGAGGTCGATCGGCACAAGTAGGAGAAAATATTGTGATACTTTTGCCTGTTGTTTTCTTGATAACTTGCCAACTTGGACCAGGAAAGTTATAATATCCTGATCGGGCATTCAGGCTTTTTTAACGCAGAAATATTGTGTAAGTATAGTTCGTAGTTTCATTAAAGCACGTTCTGACAACTTAAGGCCTGTCTTAATTGTCGATTCTATGTGTTCACCACTTACGTTATGAATTTATTTAGTTCGTTTGCTTGAACACATGCCTTTCATAGAGTAATTTGAATTTGAATTTTGTTTTACTTGTATCATGACTTAATGAGTGCTTGTCTTATCTGCAGTCGAGGGGTCCTATTTTGAGAAGTTCTATAAGAAAACAGCTGATATGGATCCAGTCCAGGTAAATATTAGCATACAAAACTTAATTTTCCCGTACAGTTCATAATCAAATATTGTTATATTCTCACGTACAAAATATTCGCTATAATCAGCGTGCTGCCTTTCTTGAGGAGGACGATGAAATGGAAGATGCTCATTCTGTTGCTGCAACTGCTGGTGACACTGATGTAAGCACATGACCTGTTTATTCTGATATGTATATTATCGGGATGCAGTGTTAACATTATTATTTGGATTTCAATACTATTTTTCCTTTTGCATTGGCGCATTGCTATCATGGCTGACATTGATAGCTCTGAATCAAGTTGCCATGTTAAATGTTACTGACAGAATGCATTCTATAACAGCTATAGTTTGCAGCTTATGTGCTTCCATTTACTAGTTCGTCTGGTGACCTGGACTTATAAATAATGCCTTTAACAACAGGGCACTGTATAATATGTTTTTCTTGAAGGGATGTTCAATAATACCAAAAGCTCGTTGTTCTATTGGGATTGGGAAGATGAATAGATAAATGTTCTCTTGATTATAGTAGTCCTTTGTTCCACTCTAAATTTTGTTCTACTTTTGTCATCTTAAAATTTTCTCGCTTCCTACGCAGGCCAATGTTGATGTGAATGAACATTTTGTATGTTTCTCCTGTGTTGATGGTAGGTGGTGCCACTATATGGTCCTTAGTCAAATGCTTATCTTATGTTGGCATCATATCTATCCCTAATGTTTGTCTGTCGGTAAGCTGTATAATTATTTGCCTGGCATGCATCAGGTGAACTTTATGAGCTTGATGGACGAAAATCAGAACCTATATCCCATGGCCCTTCATCACCAGAAACATTGTTGCAGGTGAAATACTTCCTTGCGTTTTGTTTGCTTTGATTTTCTTTTCCTTTCCAGGTTTCTGCCACTTGTCGTGTTGTTTGTTTCTTCTACTATGAAGTTTGGTGCTATTGTTCCTTTTGCAAATAAAAAGTTCATAAATCTGGAAAGTTCGATGCTATTGTCCCTTTTGTTAATAAAAGTGTGTGAACCTGGAGATGTGCTTGAGGGTGCAAGCTGAAGTGTATATCCATTGTGCTTTAAGTGTCTTTCTCGCTCGCTTGATGCAACATATCAAATGGTTATCGTTTATTTATATATCGGTCTATCATTACTCTGTTTTCATTTCTTTATTGTTCTTCTGTAATAGAGGTGTGATCAGATCTTTTGCTTCAAACCTGTTAACAGGATGCTGCAAAGGTCATCAAAGCCAGAATTGCTGAGAACCCGAATTCACTGAACTTCAATGTCATGGTTCTTTCAAAGCCGTGAAGTACACTGTGGTGGATAGGTTTTCTTTGGCAGAAGGCACCCCTTTTCTTCTAAGTTGTGCTGGTTACTTGCACCAAATAGAAATGTTTGAATAGGGGAAAACAAAGGAAAACACAGTTACCGAAAGCATGATGCTGTGCTCGTTGCGCAGATTTTCGATCAATGACCTGAGATGTTTGGTTGATATTTGTTGTTCACGGTTTCACTTATTTCCAATTTATGGAGACTCGGGTGTTTAGTTACCACTGACTGTTTCTCTCTCTTGTTTGAGAGAACTTTGGTGGCATTTTCTCGTTCCAGTATCTCTATATGTTCTGCGCGAATTGTAGCTGTTTTCCCTGTAGGCTCCTACAACATATGAGGCTGATTAATCGGAATCAATTGCCATTTAGTCAATCAAAGAGAAATTTATACTGGAGTTTTATGCAGGTGCAGAGATTAAGAATTTATACACAGGCAAAAAAACGGGTCATGTCTATTGTCTTGGTGTCTATCGTATCTCCAAATTCTATTTTGTTTTCTCTGTATTTTGTGATGTATGTATAGATGCGAAAGACTGAAAAATGCAAACGCAAGAAAAGAATGAACGGACGTAGAAGCTACTGCTACGTGTGGGTGTTTTGCTGTAGTGGAGCCCTGCACACTGCCTCCAGCGAGTCCGCGAGCGCCGCCGAGAACGCGGCCATGGCCTGGAACACGGCGGGCAGCTTCTCCTGGGCGCAGGTGACGGTGGCCGTCCTGGTGGCGTCGATGGCCTTGGCGTGCCTCCGCATCTCGTCCTCCACCATCTTCCGGCACGCCTCGATCTCGTCCCTCCGTTGCGCCACTTCGTTCCGCGCGTCGCGCGCCTGCAGGTGGTCCTCCCTCAACATCGGCCTCCCCCAGTGCCACAGCGACATGCCCCCGGGCAGGTACGAGTCGTAGTAGCTCTTCTCCACCTGCCGCAGCATCCGGGACTTGCGGTCCAGCTCCCTGGAGCGCCGCCGCACGCGCGACGCCACCCGGAGCTCGTCGCCCTGGAGCGCGTGCACCGCGCGGGCGGCGGCCGCGAAGCCCTTGATGGCCTTGAGCACGTCGACGCAGTGCACGCGATCGAGCAACTTGCCCCACCGATCGGCGAACGCGGCGAGCTCCGCGGCCATGGGGAATGACGACGCTGCCGCCTCGGCGGCGCCGCCAACGCCGCCGCTGACCGGCGCCAGCGTCAGCTTCAGCCAGCCGTGGACGGCGTGGACGTAGTCACGCTGGTGCTTCGCCGTCGCGGCCATAGCGCCGCACCAGGCGCTCATGGCGGCCTCGAGCGCCCGCGTCGCCTTGTGGTGGATCTCCGTGGTGGGCTCCATGGACGTGCGGCTGCTGAGCCCGCGCAGCTGCTGCGCGATCAGGCCCTGCGCCTCGTGGTGCCGCCGCATCGTCCGCCACATGTCGAGCGTGGCGTGGAAGAGGCAAAGGAGCTGGCGCGCGAGGTGGGTGTCGCGGAGCTCGGCGATGGCGGACGCTGTCGCGTCCACGGACTGGGAGGAGGTGTCGAGCTGCGCGCGCGCCCTGTCCCACGCGGACTTGAGCTTCTGGATGTCCACGCCGATCTTCCGGCTGTACTCCTGGTCGCGCACCTCCGCGAGCTTCTTGTCGTGCCTGATCTGCAGCCTCTCCCTCGCCTGCATTGCATTGCAAGATCACATCGTTCGAGCGGTGAGACAATCTGTCGTCGAGTAGGAAACAATATCGATATGTCGCTGTGGGAGTAATTGTTTGTTCACCTTGACGTCCTTGTAGAGCTTCTTCTCCCATGCCAGGAGCTGCTGCAAGGTGGAGCTGTGCCTCTGCCGGCCGCCCATGCTGTCGATGCGGTCGATCGCAGGCGCCGACACGCAGCAGAGCGCGCCCAGGAAGCTGTGCGAGCCACCTGTTGGAAAATCAAGGTAGCTAATCAGTCACAGTTACACACCACGCGAATGTCTTTCCATTGTCTAATCAGTGAGTGATTAGTGAGTGAGTGACGCGGTGACTTACCCTTGTATTCGGTGGTGCCGGTCTCCAGCAGGCTCGACACGACGTCGCCGGCGGCGCTGGCCATCATGAAGTATTCCTCCAGCCCCGCCGCGACCTCCGCGAGGCTTCGGTGCCTCACCACCATCCTCAGCTCCTCCTCAGCTCCGCCGCCGACGACGCCTTCCGTCCGCGTCGCCGTTGCCGCCGCGCCGAAGCCTTCGGTCCGCGTGGCCGGCGCCACTGACGACGCCGCAGCGCCGACGCCTATGGTCCGCGGGGCTGCCGCGCCGACGACGTCAACAGAAACGCCGTCCCCTTGCTGCTGCTCCTGCGGCGGATCGCGCTGGAGCTGCTCGATGGCGCGGAGCAGCGGCGGCGGCGAGGATGGGGCGACCGCGCGGTGCACGAGCACGGCGGGCGGCGTGTGGTCGGACACCGGGAGCGGCTCGCCGACTGCGAACCGCGTGAGCGCGGACGCCACGGCGCCGAGCGACCTGAGGTACGCGGCGTGCGACGCCGCGAGGTGCCGCCGCAGGCGCACGGCCTCCCGCATGAGCCGCCGCCGCTCCCGGCACCGCTTCGTGTGCTCCCGCGCCGCCGCCCTGGCCGCTTCCGCCTCCCTCGACGACGCGGCTCCCATTCTTTTTGCCTCGAGGGACGAAGGCCGCTTTTGCTATCGGCGGCCGATGTGCTGGGATCACGTGATGAGGCGGACGGTGAAGAACACTGATGAACGAAGCAGCTGAGCAGAGCAGGTTTAGGAGGGTTTATCGGCTGTTGGTCGAGGGAGTGTACTTATGGCGTCGATCGGGGAGGAATGGGGTTGGCTCGTCGGTCGTCGGTTGTGAACGCGCAAACCAACAGAACGGAGGAGAGATCGAGCGGGAGGATGAGGATTCAGGGATGACAGGGGAAGGTGGTGGGAAAAGGAGGGAGCATCGCGCGCATATTCAGACGGTGGAGCTTACGCGTAACCAGCAATGCGTGGTGTTCCGGGGTTGGGTTGGGTGTGCACCGGACGATGGGGATCCCACACCCATCCACGCCACGTACCTCTGCCGCTTTGCTAGCTGATGGATCGATTCACTGGAGGTCGGGAGCTGAGTGTAAAGCGTAGCTAGCTATGGAATGTAAGAGATTAAAGGCTGTTTGCAACATTGTGAACAGCTCGTCACATTTTCTCAAAGCTCTTGTTGAATTGATTCAGAAGAAGCTCTTGTTGAATTGATTCGATAACAAAAAAGAAGAAGAAGCTCTAGTTGAATTGATCGATAATGCTATGAGCTACAAGCCTACAAGTGGCGTCATGTGAATTTGACAGTGAGGATCAAAATGCACATATTGGCATACTACTTACAAGGCGTGGGTCCTCGTGTTTGATATGAATATTTTTTAGAATAATAGGGTTGAAACCCCAGTCTTTACTGAAGCAAAGACCAACGTTTTGGCAGATTACAGCTCAGAGTTTGCTACTTTTAAAGAGAAGGCACCAACATATGGCACGCAGGCCAAGTTTTAGAGGAACTTCCAAAGAGGGACACTAGCCAGAGGGGCAACAGGAAACGAGAACAGACATGCAACATCAAAGGAATAGAAAGCAAAAACAGTTTTTCTTTTTTAATCTTCCTGGGGAGGAACTTCTTGGACTCTCGTTAAATAGTTCTGCCTTCCATCAGCAGAGGCTTCGGCTTCGGAGGAACTTGCTCCTCCTCCCGGCCATCTTTGTGTTCCGGCGGGAAGTTGAAGAATTCCCCTTTGAGTGTCCCGGCTAGGTCGTTAGTCTCCCAAATTTTTTTGCAGCGTCCTGCGCACTGTTCAACCTCATTTCGAGCTCCATAGAATGTTGGCCGGGGCACGGCGGTTTCCACTTGTGCACCAAACCCGTAATCTTTTGCAAGAGAAAATTCACATCTCTCCATTGTGCAACCCTTTGAAAGAGAAAGGAATTTCTTAGCTTCCAAAGCCCCCACGGGGCTGCGGATGTGATAATATTAGTAACCACAAACTTTTTATTGCTAAGCCACAGTTTTCCTATGGACTCAAAACAATTTGCCAATATTTTGGTCTACACACTCCGCAATTTCAAGCCACATTTGCTTAGCAACCACACAATCAAAGAAAAGGTGGTGGACTGTTTCCCTCTCACAACGGAAAAGGCAACCGCTATCCTCCACATGTTTTCTTTTACCGACATTATCCCTAGTTAAAACTTTATTTTGAGTAAGGAGCCAAAGGAAGAAATGGACCCTAGGTGGGATTTTAATCTCCCGGATAGCGAGGGTGTGAACGGGTTTCACTCCTCCGAAATTTATGATTCTATAGAGGGCTTGAGAGGAGTATTTGCCATTAGACTTGAAGGTCCAAATAATTTCATCCCGGCTATCACTAAAGATGATAGTGGAGGCAAGTTGCACCACCTCATCCCGAGTCTCTCATCAAGGTCTCATCGCCTATTCTCCCGAAAGTACACTTAAGAGAAGAACCATCCCGAGAGGTCGGCCCACGGGCTTGTTTTTCTCATTCGGGATAGCATAAAGGTTCCGGAATTGAATAGCAAGACTAGAAGTTCCTAACCAATTATCCTCCCGGAATTTTACCTTTTTACCATCTCCTATCTTCCATCTAATACCCAGATTAGCTGCCTTAGCTGCCCACATAACCCCTTTAAGGAAGTGTGAACCTCCTTCTGTTGGAGTATACGGGAAGTTTGGCTTTGTAGTTTTGTATTTCTCATCTATAATTTGTTTCCAGAGTTTACCATCATCCTTTTGATATCTACTGATCCAGGATCCTAGTAGGCTCATATTGAGGTCTCTAAGGTTGAGAATGCCCACTCCACCATGGTCTTTACACATACTAATACTATCCCAATTTGCTAAGTGCCACTTATGCTTGTCTCCGCCTTGTCATTCCACGGGCAATTTGCCATATGGGAGGAAATGATCTTGATTGCCCATTTGGGGAACTTAATGAAGGACGAGCGGTACACCGGAATTGAGGCAATACAAGTTTGGATGAGGGTAACTCTAGCTGCATAGGAGAGGAGCTTGCCTTTCCACCCCGAGATTCTACTCAAAATTTTATCTACTAGAGGTGAATGTTCTCTTTTTTGAGCTTCTCATAATGAAGAGGAACTCCTAAGTACTTAATAGGGAAGACCCCCCGGACAACGAAACATGTGTGAAATGCGGTGGGTTTGATGTTCATCCGATTCATAGGAATCGGTTCACTTTTGTGGAAGTTTATTCTCATACCCGAGATCTGCTCATAGATAGCTAAGATGCATCTCAAATTTTGTAGGTTTGTAGGGTCTATATCGAGAAAAGAATTGTGTCATCCGCATAATGCGAGAGAAATAACTTTTGTTATGGAATTAGCCGAAAGGCCCCGGACGAGATTCGCATTTGCGGCTTTGATTAACATTCTTGTTAGCACATCCCCCACTAGGTTATAGAGCATTGGTGACAAAGGGTCACCCTGCCTCAGACCTTTGCCTGTTTTGAAAAAGGAGCTATCCTGTCCATTAAGAGTGACTCCCACAGAGCCCCCTTTGACTACACACTCCATCCATTTAATCCATTTACTACCGAAATTCCTGGTTTTGAGGATCTCAAACAGAAAGTCCGGTCTACTCTATCATAAGCTTTTTCATAATCTAGTTTGAGGATAACACCGGGTATCTTGTTCTTATGGATGCTATGAACTATTTCATGGGCTACCACTACACTTTCCGAGGATGTATCTACCTCCTATAAAAGCACTTTGTTGGGTAGAAATCGATCCGTCGGCCTATCTTCCCCAATCTAATGGTGAGGACTTTTGAAAAAATCTTGAAGCTGCAATTGCAAAGACTAATTGGTCCGAACTTCTTCATGGATCTTGCTCCCAGTTCTTTGGGAATTAGAGTCGGCAAGGCAAAATTCAGCTCGGTGAGGTCCAAACCCCCGGTGTAAAAATCCTGGGAACGGACTAACTATGTCACTTTTAATAATGTTCCGAATTTACGAAAGAAAAGGAAAGAAAGACCATCGGGGCCAGGAGCCCCTTCGGGATAGCAGCGAAGATAGCCTCCTTAATCTCATTTTACGTAAAAGGAGCCGTAAGCAACTCATTCTCTACGGGGGTCACTTTTTCTTCTTCATTCCAGAAGTTATCTCCTAACGAGATGTCTCCTCTATTTTCTTTTTTGAAGAGATCTTTATAAAAATCTACAGCCACTTTCAACATCCCCTGGTCATCCTCCACTAAGCCATTTGGTCCCTCTAGGGCATCTATTCTTTTTCTTCTTTCTCTCGGTTTGCAAATCGCTTGGAAATAAGCAGTGTTTGTCTCCCTCCAGGATCTCTCTATCTCTGGATCTCTGTCTGGATTTTATCTCTTCCAGAGCCCAGATTTTGTTCAGCCTATCTGCAACCTCATTCATCCTCATCCTATCGGATTCTAGCAGGGTATTATTTTCAAGTTTCTGTTCTAGCCTTTTGAAATCTATTGCCAAAGAATTTTTTTCTTTGTTCATGGCTGCCACTTCATTGGAAGCCCACCCTCTAGTCAACCTTCTAAAGGTTCTTACTCTAAACTGCCAGATGTCTATAGGTTTCTTTTCTCTACAAGGGGTATTCCAGGTTTTCTTGACAATCTCTTTAAAGGAATCTTTCTCTAACCACCACTTTTCAAACCTAAACTTCTTTTGTGGCCTAGCCATGCTTTCCCCAGTGTCCATAAGAAGGGGATTATGATCACTTGGTAATCTATCCGGGGTCTTGACTCTAGCAAGGGGGAAATTCATACTCCAATCTGTGGAGACAAAAATTCTATCCAACCTAGCTAGAATTGGGTTAGCTTGGTTGTTTGTCCAAGTAAAGGCTCTATTACTAGGATCTAATTCAATCGGACCCCGAGAGATCAACCCGGTTGTTGAAAGCATCAACCCATTTTTGGTTAATGACTCCATTACTTTTTTCTCTACTATTTCTAACCAAGTTAAAGTCTCCACCTAGGAGGAAAGGACCCCGCCAGAATGCATGATCCGGTGGAGCTCATCAATAAACTCTTGTTTCCCTTCCTCATAAGGGCTACCATAAATGACTACCAATTTCCACTTAAAGCTAGTTCTAATATCCTGCATGAAGATTGAAGCAGAGTATTTCAGAATATCACTTTCGGTGACGAAAAGACTTCGGTGTTAACACCTATAAGGATACCCCCTGCACCGCCTACGGCGGGGAGGGAAAGCCATTTAAAGGGGACATTTCCGGTGAGGCTTCTCGGTAAGCCACTAGACAAATGTTCCTTTTTTGTCTCTGTAAGGCCCAAAAAATCTACATGGTTGCCCTTAATCTTATCTACCAAAGCAGTTATTCTACCAGGGAGGCCTAAGCCTCTAATGTTCCAGAAAAGACCTATCATTTTCTCCCTTTTCTAGTAATTCTTTTCCTAGGAACTATTTCAGACAAAGCATCAATCAGCTCCTCTAGCTGTTGTGCTTTTAATTTCTCAGGTGGTGTAGCAGGGGCCTCTCCCTGTTGCACCCTCGGGTTTTTTTTTCTCATTTCGGCTCTATTGCATTCCAGGGTTTTGCAAGTAGAGGAGAAAAGACTATGTCTACTATTATCTAAATCAACTATTTTTTTAGCAACCTCCACATTATTTTGAAAAAGACCAATATTAATATCTAGAACTTGGGCAACGAAGTAATCGTATCCACAGAGAGGGATTGTGAAGGGGGGTTTTTTGTACCTTGGTTTTCTTCTAGGTTCACTTTCCTCTTGAGGTTTTGTGCTTTCTCTAGCTTGTCTTTTCATCGGCAAGGAGTCTTGCACTTCTTCTCTCAGCTTGCAGTGGTCCCCATTGCTTCGTTTGTGGTTAGCTTCATCTGGTTTACCTTTGTGTTTCTTCATTTGTGGTGTTAGGTCTTTTCCTTGGTCCATCACATTTCCATGTGTCTCTTTCTTTTCATCGGCTCGGGGTAGTGTCCCTTGATGCCCGGGGTTTGTTTCTTCATCCTTGGACATGGCATACACCCATTCTTCGGGTAAGTGCGCTGCTCTTGCTCGGCCTCTAAAACTTCTCCTATCTCATGCATGTGTGTCTTGCTTGTCTCAATTTCTTGATCCGCTAAAACTTTTTGCTCATGTTCCCGCCTTCCATCTTCAATCTCTCTGTCATCTAACTCCATGTCTCTCGGAAGGTTGATGCAAAAGTTTCTGTTTGGTTCTTCCCGGGGGTATTTGTTGCCATCCATTCCCGTAACCATTGCTCCTATATTGGGGATTGTCTTCATTGTTTGAGTCCGCATATCTTGCCGACCCCCTTGCCCTCCCTTCTTTTGTATCCGTGGTGTGGAGTTTTTCTCTTTGCTCCCATCCTTTCCGAACTTGAGGGTTGGCTTTTCTTCTTGAGATCCTCCAGGTCATCCTTCGGTAGGTCTTCATCCTCATCCGTGTCCGGGTCATCACCATCCTCATCTCCTCCATCCTTGCCTTCGAGAATTCTTTTGCTGTTTGTACCCCTCTACCTTGTAGGACAAAGTAGGAACAACTCATCCCGGATTTCTAAGACTCGTTCTATAGGAATTCTACCGGGGTTTTTGCATTTGATCTTCGGCCTAACCATAGCAAACTGATTTGAGAAAAGTGAGTACCGGTCCACATCCGTCGCCTTGCCTAGGCTTGAGGCAACCTGTTGAAAAACATCCCATTCACTCCACCACGGGTGGGATCCCTCCGATCCGCACCCATACTTCTTTCAGTGCCCAACGGGATGAATTTCCCCATCCCAGGCTTTTAAGGATGCCATCACTCCTTTGTTCAGTGGAAACCATATTACATCACCCATAGCAATGTTGCCCACTCTCTTACTTGGTGGAAACTTGACCATGTATCTGTAGTCATCCATTGGCCTCAACTTCCGGACCCAATCTTTGTCAAACATTCTTCTTAGAGTCCGCACAATCTCTTCTTTCTCCATCTCTCCCTCCTCAATTGTCAGGACTCCATGGTTGTTAGAAGTATCCCACAACTCTGATCTTGTCATCTTTGGAGTTCACTTCCACATGTAGAAAACCCAAGCCTTGATTTGCACTCCCAAAGTATTGGGCCACCTTCGTGGTTTTTTCCACTCGGGCATTTGTTAACAACATGATCCTTCTTTTGGCGGATGAAACGGATCTTGGGTTTCGAGCAGTTTGAACCGAAGTGGTCATAGTCTCCACAATTGTAACAGAAAATTTCTTTCCCTCTTCTATCGGATTCGGCAGCCTCACCATCTTCATCCCGCACCCTGTATCCGACTTCCTAGTTTCGTGTATCCAACATCCGATTTTCTCGTTTTCTCGTGAATCCTCCACCATTTCCTTCTCTTTTGCTTGAGATTGCCGCCGGCTTTTTCCTCCTCTTGGTTGGAATTGCCTTGGTCTCGGCCCACGATATGGTGGTGGCCTCGATATCCCCGATGGTAAGGATGCGGTTGATGGAAGCCGGGGATTTGGGTAGTACCCGAAAGGTGGTGGCGGCGTTGTCGGCGGGTAGAAAGGCGGCGGCGGTTGCGGCCACCCCGCGTGCCATGCCCACTCCTCCTCCGGGTTTGGTGGTCGGGCTCCTCTTCCTCTTCCGCGCCCTCTTCCGGCCATGAGAGCTTGCGGGAAGGTTGATTTCTCCCCTTTCGCCCGAGAGATCCTCCGCGAACCCGAGTTTCTTTGGCCGATTCTCCCACAAATCCCTACTCGTCACTTGGAAGCGGTCTTCGGGCTTGAAGCTCTTACTCTCCCATAAGGATTTGCGAATCCAAACCAAATCATCTATAGGTTCTCCATGAACCCTAGATCCATGGCGCCGAGGGTGGTGGCGGCGGCGCGTGAGGGAAGGGGATGATTCGGGGACGAACCACAACCGGCCAAAGAATTCCCGAATTACCCCTTCTTCCCCCCGCTCCGCCGGTCCCGCGTGTCGGCGAGATTCTCCTCGCTCCCATGTCGGCGAGGTGGTGGGGTTCCTCCGCACCCCATCGAAGGTTGCCGCGTGTCTTCCTCGGTTTGTTGTTGGTGGGGTTTCACGGGCGCGAGGGGGAGACCTTCCTCTCGGCGGGCTCGACGCGGTACGCGGTCTCGGTGGCGGCGGCGGCGGTGGTGTCGCCGTCGACGAGGGGGGCGGCGGCCTCTCATCTCTCCGATTTATCTTTCACATCGATTATGGTGGACCTTGATATGAATATCTACCAGGTCCTCCATGATCAAGTCATTTCCTGCACCAGGTAGCACCACTCGCCGCGGAGACGAGTGGAGTTCAAATTCCCATCGCACACGGACACACGGTAGACATCGTCAATCAGCGAGCAGAAAGTTGGAGCATCATGCTGTTCTACGACGACGACGACTCAAGCATGTTGGCTTTCCTTAATCCCCTGCACACGTTATAAAAAAAATTTCGAATCGTGGGCTGTCGGCTCGAAAGCGATGAGGATATCGCACGAAGGATCCAAAATATATTCACGGCTAAGAAAACGAGGCTGAACCGAGCCCGCGGAGCGGAAACACGACCAGCTAGCAAGCTTATCGCTAGGCTTCCACTCTACTCTACTACTCTACTCGAGCCTTCGTCACCTCCCACTGTTTCCCCTTCCTCCGCTTTGCCCCTCATCTTTCGTGCTCGGTGCGCCTGCTTTCGCGGCCTCTTTTTTTGGCGCAAAGGTGGACTGAACGGCCGGCCCCGTATGGACGAATGAATGATTCGTGGCTGATTGGCCGTGTCCCAGCCGGAAAGGAGAAAGCGCGCCTTGGATCATACTCCGTATTCATGCAGTTTGTTTCTTAAGCCGTGGTCCGGGAATGACGATGGGAGGATCGGAGGAATGAAGAGGATAAAGGCGGATCTGTAGTTTGGTGACTGTTGAGAAAAAAAAAGCTGGAGCGTTGGTGAGTGAGGTGAGGCCTTCTCCGACGGGCGCCTATAAACTAGCTTATGGAGTTTTTTTTACAAAAATGCAGCTCTCTCACAGCCCGTGAGTATGTAGAGGAGCCTGGACAGTGCGGTGGGTGTTTACAGAAACACGGAGCAAATCACAAATCCGTGAGAGATGCAGGCTTAGTCCTTCAATTTGGACTTTAATTCGTAATTCACTCGTCACATCTTCACTCAAATGGGGAATCCCAAGTATGGGCAAGCCCAGCCACTGCACCTGCCCAGGCTCTCACACCATTGATGCCAAGAGAGTAGGGTTCCAGATCAATATTTCTTGTGATTGCAGCATTTTTACTCTAGATAAGAAGATAATGCTTTAGTTTTGGCCAAGCTCCATTTGAGTAAGGTCCGCCACTGCTCCACCACTTTTGCTAAACTAAACATCTGAATTGAAATTTCAACTATGTTGTAAAAAAAACTATTTATTTGTCACATCTTCAATAAATAGATTGTGATATTTCTTTTTCTAGGTTTGTGCCTTCTTCCGCCCTGTTCGCTTGGCTTATCGGCCACCAAATGGCAAACGATCTTTTATCTCGGAAACAAACAGCACCAAAGAACCTGGCAAGGCGATGACCCTTTCTCTCGAACAAACCAAGCACCAGTACCTATCAGCCACCAGCCAACCGAACTGGTTGTTCGTTTGTAAATTTAGTTTTGGTGTTGTTGTGCTTTTTGTTAAAACTTTGTACCCAACTTCTCGTCTTCTTAATGAAAAACGTGTTATGCACGTCTTAAATAAAAATGGTCACATCTTCACTATTCACCCGTCATACACTCTCTCTATGCATGGAGCTGGTGGCTGGTTGCAGATGATTGTTTATTGTGTGAGAAAAGTATTGTTGGTTGGTTGCTGGTGGCTAGTTTGAGGCTGTTCGACTGGCCGTTTCTCGGCTTATCTCGACTTGTTTCGGCTTATCTCTTCTCACATAACACTATTCAATTTATCAGTCAAACACTATTCATCGTATCAGCCGAACAGCCCATTTGTTCTGAGAGAAAAGTACTGACAACCCAAACGAACAGCCTGTCAATGCAAATTTTTTTACTATTCACTCGTTGCATCCTCACCATTTTTTTGCAAACCAAACATTCACAATACAAATTTCTACCATTTACTCGATTTTTCCGAACCAAATTTATAATAACTTATTTTGGTTTTTTATCGAGAAGAGGATTCGAACTCGGGTATATAGGTGTGATCATACCTCAATCCCTCTAATTAACTATACTAGAGGACCTTATCACATGTGGGCTCTTGAGGTAGCAGCATCAGATTACTAGCTCGACTCATGTCCGACCTGTTCAGTTCGCTATTGGCCGGTGGCTAGTGCTGATTTGTACCGAGAGAAATAACATTGTCTGGTTGGTGACTGGTGTTTGTTTTGAGAGAAAAGTATCGTCATGTGTGGGCTCTTGAGGTAGCAGCACAGATTACTAACTCGGCTCATGTCCGGTCTGTTCGGTTCGCTAGTGGCTGGTGGCTAATGCTGATTTGTACTGACAGAGAAATAATAATGTTGGCCGGTTGATAACGGATGTTGATTTATTTTGAGACAAAAAGTACCATTAGCTAGTCGATAATCAAACGAATGGTGCGGTCATCTGTGTGCAGATCTTCGACGCATTGGTTTTTTTACTGATTCGGCTGCACCACCACGTCTCGATTCTAGTAATCTCGTGGGCTTCGCACTGAGGCCCACCAAGGCAAAGGATGCACCCAGCCAGGCAGCCACCCCTATTTTCCTTTTGCTCGCAATCACGCAAACGCCCGGCGCGGCGGCGCCACCAGCAGCGGAGAGCGGACCCGCCGCCGCCGGGGACAGGCCACCCGGCTAGCGGCCACCGCGGACGCGTCGCGGAGAAGGCCGCGGCGGTAGGTCGGCGTACCTGTCCAGAAATGTTGCCGCCTGCCCGCCTGATCCCTACAACTTTCGACGTGGTTCTCCCCCTTTGTGACGGGACGCTCGCGGCGCCGTGGTCGCCGGACGCCGGAGCTACTACAGCTTGCCCGAGCGAGCATGCACGACCGGTGTAAAAGTGTCCTCGCGTCTACAAAGCTGACTCGGCGTCCAACGCCAACTTTGCAAGGGCTGATTCGGCTCTGTTCTGCTTTTGAAGATCCATTGCTGGGGTTCGAAATAGCGAGACGAGTCACCCGTGTCTAGAATACGTCCGAGCCGAGCTCTCAAGTCAGAATTTTTTTATATATTTATTTTGTCACGATTTTGCAAAAATATATGGCCGTTACAAATTTAGCAAAAATGTACATCTACCGTCGTGGGTCACGGCGTCAGGGACTGAATGTCGTGGCCCACGGCGTTAGGAGCCGCCAGGAGTGGGCCCTAGCGTGGCCCAGAGGCGCCAAACGACACGGCGTTAGGGGCCCAACGCCGTGGCCCGCGGCGGCAGCCCTTGCTGGAACGGGAGCGAGTCGAGGTAGGCGACGTAGCGTGAGTCCCCGCTTATCAGGTCAGCGGGTTTGCGATTTGGCCAGTAGACGAATCTCCCGGCAGGCGTGGACGTTATGACCAGCCCAGAAGCCGGCCCTGATAAGGGCTGCTCAGTAGTGTTGTCCTCGGACTCGGGATCCTCTGGGTCCGACCCGAAGTCGAACTCGTACGCGGAGTCCGAGTAGAAGCCGGAGAGGGGGTTGGAGTCCGAAGCGTGGCCGGGGGCGGTGTCGGAGTCCGAGTTGTACTCGGGTACGGGCTCCTTGCCGGCCCGGCGCGAAGAGGGAGCCTCCGTGCGGGCCCTGCTGAGGATGCGGGGGCCACGCGTGGAGCGCTCACGGGGTGGTGAAACCACATGCGATGGCTGAGCAGCCGGCTCGCATGCGATAGCCCACGGAGACGTCGAGTTCGAGTTGGAAGCGGACCCGAGCTCGAAGTCAGCGTGATGGTCGAAAAGCGAAATTTCGCCGAACTTGCCGGCGAGTTCGCCCGTGACAACTTCAGGAAGCGTCACGAAGCCGGTCTCCGGGTTGGGCGGCATGGTGAGGCGGCGTTGGAAGGATCCCGCGCCGTCAGCAGTGCAGACCCAAGCGCCGAAAACGAAGGTGTCGCCGCAGTTGAAGGCGACAGTTGGCTTGATGTAGACAGGAGCCGTTGAGTTCGCCATGTGATCTCGGGCGAGAGCCCCTACCTGGCGCGCCAGCTGTCGGTGTTTTAGACCGGCAACCTACTAAGGGGAGTACCCGAAGTAGATGAATGTGGCCTCGCCGAGATCGGTAACTCGAAGGAAGAGACACGTGTCACACAATTTAGACGAGTTCGTGCCGCGAGGTGCGTAATACCCTACTCCCGTATGCTGCGTAGCTCTGAATTGATTGGGTACGATTACAAGATGATGCAATCTTACGCCGTGAGATGAGATGATCAAGAGAGGGGTCCCTGCCTCGCCTTATATAGTCTGGGAGGCAGGGTTACAAGTCGGTTTAGGGAGAGAGTACTAGTCGAGTACGTCTAGGAGTCTTCCATATAGTGCGGGACATGTACAGCTTCCTAACCGAGTACTTCTCCTCTGTAGTCCTTGTGCTTCACGCCATCAGGTGTCGTGCAGCGCAAGTCGGGTAGTCCCAGGGGCCCACCGAGTAGTCGGTCCTGGTACCCACCGAGGTAGTGGGCCCCGGGAGGTCTATACGACAGCCCCATAACGCCGTGGGCCACGGCGCTTGGGTTCCCACGCCTATATAATACCAAAATTCAGCTGAAAATGTCATAATAATTCGAAAAAAAGAAAAGAGAGGCAGAAGAGGAGAAGGCGGTGAGGAGGAGGGGGTAAAGGTGCGAAGCTCTGCCGGTTTTTCGTCTCGTGAGAGGTAATACTCTGAAACTTAAAAGTTTTTAGTGTAGATGTGCTTAGTAGATATACAGTTTTGGTGTATATATGCGCAGTTAATACATAGTTTTAGTGTAGATCTACTTAATGAATACATAGTACTAACGTAGATGCTTAGTAAAATTATAGTTTTTTTAGATCTATTTAGTAAAATTATAGTTTTAGTGTAGATCTGGTTAGAAAAATTATAGTTGTAGTGTAGATCTGAGTAGATATATTTTGTAGTTGCAGATCCAATTGTTAATAGCGTTTTATTTTTTCATGTTGTCAGACATGTCCGATGATCTCTGTGTCGTATGGACCTCCCTGGGCCCACTACCTCGGTGGGTACCAGGACCGACTACTCGGTGGGCCCCTGGGACTACCCGGCTTGCGCTACACGGTACCTGAGGCGTGGAGCACAAGGACTACACAGGAGTAGTACTCGGTTACGGAGCTGTACGTGTTCCGCACTGTATAGAGGACTCCTAGACGTACTCGACTAGTACTCTTTCCCTACTCCGACTTGTAACCCTGCCTCCCGGACTATATAAGGCGAGGCAGGGACCGATCTCAGCATCACCTCATCTAATCCCCTACAACTCACGGCGCACTATTGCACCATCTTGTAATTGTGCCCTATCAATCCAGAGCTACGCAGCATACAGGACGTAGGGTATTACGCACCTCGCGGCCCGAACCTGTCTAAATTGTGTGCCGCGTGTCTCTTCCTTCGAGTTACCGATCTCGGCGAGTCACAATCATCTACTTCGGGTACTCCCCGTAGTAGGTTGCCGGTCTAAAACACCGACAGCTGGCGCGCCAGGTAGGGGCTCTCGCTCGAGATCACATGGCGAACTCGACGGCTCCCGTTCACTTCAAGCCAACCGTCGCTTTCAACCGCGGAGACACCTTCGTCTTCGGTGCCTGGGTCTGCACTGCTGATGGCGCGGGCTCCTTCCAGCGCCGCCTGACCATGCAGCCCAACCCAACGACAGGCTTCGTGACACTTCATGAAGTGGTCACAGGCGATCTCGCCGGCAAGTTCGGCGAAATTTTGTTCTTCAACCACCACGCTGACTTCGAGCGCGAGTCCGTCTCCAACTCGAACTCGACGTCGCCATGGGCCATCGCATGCGAGCCTGCTGCTCGGCTATCGCAGACGGTCCCCTCACCACGCGAGCACTCCGCGCATGGCCCCCGCATCCTCAGCCGGGCCCGCACGGGGGCTCCTACTCCACGCCGGGCCGCAAGGAGCCCGTGCCGAGTACGGCTCGGACTCCGACGCCGTCCCCGATCGCGTTTCGGACTCCAACCCTCTCTCCGAGTTCTATTCGAACCGGACTACGAGTTCGACTTCGGGTCGGACACGAGGAGCCCGAGTCCGAAGACGACTCCACTGAGCTTCCCTTGTCAGGGCCAGCCTCCGGGCTGGTTATAAAATCAACGCCGACCGGAAGATACGTCTACGGCCGGACCGCAAGCCCGCTGACCTGGCAAAGGGGGACTCACACTACGTCGCCTACATCGACTCGCTACCGTTCCAGGAGGGAACACCACCGGCCGGGCCGACTCAAACACACCAAGCGAGGTGGCACCCTGCGAGTCCGGCCCTTGGCACCCCCGATCGCCAAGTCTTCATGGCCGCCGGCGACACCCCGAGACCTTCGAGGCACGGCCGAGGACGGTACACGGAAGACATCTCCGCGGACGAGCCGTTCGGCCGACGCACCGCGCGACGAGACCGCCGCCAACGGGGACGCTCGACGTGAGCGAAACGAGAAGCGCGGCGAACGGCGCCGGCGGCTCGAGACAACCTCCCCATCCGCAACCTTGCGGAAGCTCTCGAGGTGGTCGAGAGCAGAGTACACACCACCCCTGAGCAGTGCCTCATGTCGATCACAACGATCGCACGCCAGGCTCAGGGCATACGCGCTGGAGAGGTCATCGCCAAGCTCGCTGAAGAAGCCTACTTCATGCGGGTCGACAACAGAGTCAACCAACCTCCTCCAGCTAAACCTCGCGACAACGAAGCTACTAGTCGCAGCGCCAATGCTGGCCCCAACCGTACTCGAGCGGACCTCCCAGCCGATCCAAACCGCCGCCGCTCCAACGCCGGCGGACCTTCACTGCAAGACCAAGGCAACCGAGAAGTTGTCCCCCACCGCGCTCCGGCCGGTGGCGGCGGCAACGATCCCGACGGCGGCGGCGGCGGCGGCGGCGGCTCCAACCATGGGGCCAACATGAGAGCCGGGGGCGGCGGCGGCCGCGGCGGCCGAGGCCACGCGAACGGCCACGCCTCCCGGCGCCTCGCACGGCGGGTACGGACGCTCGCCGAAGATTGAGGAGGCCGCGGCGGAAGAAGTCGACCACTGCTGCTGAGGGCGACGGCTTCCCCGCCTTCTCACCTCGACTTCGCAACTTGCTCCTCCCCGACAAGTTCAAGCCTTTGGGGATCACCAAGTACGACGCGAAGCAGGATCCCATCCAATGGCTCCGATGCTACGCCCTCTCCATCGAGAACGCTGGCGGCAACAGCGACACCAAGTGCCTCTACTTCCCCTTCTGCCTGGACCAAGCATCACTCACATGGCTCGAGTCGCTGGACAAGCACTCGATCGACAATTGGGACCAGCTGAAGGAGCAGTTCACGAGCAACTTCGCGGGCGCCATGGGCCGATCGGGTACTCGCATGGACCTGGCTATGTTCAAGCAGGAACAGGGCGAGACCCTCCGCAAGTACATGCGCCACTTTTTCGACAAGCGCGCTACCGTCGTCGACGTCACCGACAAGGAGGTCATCGACCTCTTCCAGGACGGCCTCTACCATCACCGCACCTTTGAAGACTTCGGTCGTCGCCATCCCAGGTCCATCCCCCACCTCAAGGACATGATCACGTCCTGGGCGGACGAAGAGGATAAAGCCAATGCTAAGTACGACGCCATCCGCGGCAAGTCCAAGCAGAACCAGGGAGGCGGCAGCGGCAGCAACACAAACCAAGGCGACCGCAACAACAACAACAACAACAACTACTACTCGGGTCCCAACCGCAAGCGCAAGCCAGACAACACCGTCGCGGCTATCCAGCGCCCTGCGAAAGGGAACTCGAAGAAGAACTCTGGCGGTTTCAAAGACCTGCTGAAGGAGAAGTGCCCGTGGCATCCAAACGGCAACCACACTACCGAGCAGTGCTACCAACTCAGGCATGCACTCAAAGACACGCCAGAGCCACCGCACCCTCACGACAAAAAGGGCAAGAAGAAGGACGGCGACAACAACGACTTCCAAGAACCCGAGAAGACCGTCAACATCCTCTTCGGCGGACCGCCCAGCAGGCGGGAGCAGAAGGCTACCCGTCGTGAAGTGATGTCCATCGAACCAGTGGTCCCGACCCCTCTCAGGTGGTCAGAGGTACCCATCACCTTCTGCCGTGCGGACCAATGGACAAGCTTCTCCGAACCAGGACGGTTCCCCCTCGTCCTGAAGCCAACGGTGGCGGGCTCCAAGCTCAACAAGGTGCTCATCGACGGTGGAAGTGGGCTCAACGTCCTCTTCACCAAAACCTTGAAGAAAATGAAGCTCGACGTCACCCCCATGCTCACAAAGAGCAGCACGCCTTTCTACGGCATCGTCCCCGGCAACGCGGCTATCCCACTGGGCTCAGTGGTCCTGCCAGTTACCTTCGGGGCGTCTCGGGACAACTACCGTACCGAGTACATCAAGTTCGAGGGCGCGGACTTCGAGACCTCCTACCACGCCATCCTCGGCAGACCGACCATCGCCAAGTTCATGGCGGTGCCCCACTACACCTACTTGGTACTCAAGATGCCAAGCCCAGCCGGTGTACTCTCCCTCCAAGGGGACTTGAAGATCTCCCACGACTGCGACACAGAAGCCGTGGCAATCGCCTCTACAAACCAAGTACCCAACGCGATGATGGAGGTCTACGCCGCGTCGAAGAAGCTTGCTACAAGTGAACTCGACATCCCAGAGAAGTCTGACAGCGCCAACAAGCCTCAGCCACCTGAGGAGGTACTCGTCAAGACGGTCGACCTCGGAACAGGCGACCCCAGCAAGACCACCACCATCGGGGCTGCCCTCGACCCCAAATAGGAAGACGCGCTCATCAGCTTTCTTCGGGCTAACCACGACATCTTCGCATGGAAGCCAGCGGACATGCCAGGAGTGCCCAGGGAGCTGATTGAGCATTGCCTCAATGTCGATCCAAAGGCCACCCCTAAGCGACAACACCTTCGACGTTTTGCCGACGACAGACGGGACGCCATCAAGAAGGAGCTCGCCAAGCTACTTGCAGCTGGCTTCATCAGAGAAGTTTTCCATCCTGAGTGGCTCGCTAACCCCGTCCTCGTCCGCAAGAAGAACTCGAACGAGTGGAGGATGTGCGTCGACTACACCGACCTCAACAAGCACTGCCCCAAGGACCCCTTCGGGTTGCCGCGGATTGATCAAGTCATCGACTCCACGGCGGGCTGCGACCTGCTCGCTTCCTCGAGCGCTACTCCGGGTACCACCGGATCGCAATCAAGGAGGAAGACCGGGAGAAGACCGCGTTCATCACCCCGTTTGGCGCGTATCGATACACGACCATGTCATTCGGGTTGAAGAACGCCGGAGCTACCTACCAACGGGCCATCCGGGCACTCGCTTCAAGCGGCAACTCAACAAGAACGTCGAGGCCTACGTGGATGACGTGGTTGTCAAAACCGGGGACTCCGGTACCCTCATCGACGACCTTGAAGAGACCTTCGCATCACCGCGCGTGTACCGCCGGAAGCTCAACCCGAACAAGTGCGTCTTCGGCGTCCCTTCGGGCAAACTACTCGGCTTCATCATCGCCCGGCGCGGCATTGAAGCCAACCCCGAGAAGATCTCCGCCATCACCAAGCATGAAAGCTCCCACGAGCATCAAAGACGTCCGAAGCCGACGGGGTGCATGGCGGCGTTGAACGATTCATCTCGAGGCTAGGAGAACGGGGCCTCCCCTTCTTCAAACTACTCAAGCATCACGAGAAGTTCGTGTGGACTCCGAGAGGCGGATCAAGCCCTTGCCCGGCTCAAGGACTTCCTATCAAAGCCACCGATCCTCACGGCTCCTCACAAGGGCGAGCGCCCATTGCTCTACCTAGGCCGCGACTACTCACGTGGTCGATCATCGCCATCGTTGTCGAGCGGCGGGGAAGACGGCCACGCCTACCCGGTCCGGCGCCCGGTCTACTTCGTCGGCGAGGTTCTATCGAGTCCAAGGCTCGCTACCGGCCCGTGCGAAGCTCTTGTACGCTCTACTCATCACCTCGCGGAAGCTACGACACTACTTCCGGGAGTACTCGGTCTCCGTCGTCACCGACTACCCGCTCGGCGACATCCTCGAGGAACCAAGACGCCACCGAAGAATCTCCAAGTGGGGCTGTCGAGCTCGGCGCCCTCACCATCGACTTCAAGCCACGCACGGCCATCAAGTCGCGGGCACTAGTCGACTTCATGGCGAGTGGCGGGAAAACCCGGTTGCCCACTCCCACCGTGCGACCGAGCATTGGGTGATGTACTTCGACGGCTCACTCAACCTCGAGGGCGTGGGTGCGGGGGTACTCCCGATCTCTCCAACGGGCGAACAACTCAAGTACGTCCCGATCTTTCCGGAAGGTCTCAAACAACGAAGCCGAGTACGAAGCCCTCCTACACGGGCTCCGCCTCGCGGCTTCACCGGGCATCAAGCGGCTACTAGTCTACGGCGACTCCGCAGGTGGTCATCAACCAAGTCAACAAGTCCCGGGACCGCAACAAGGAGAACATGGACGCCATGCGCCTAGAAGTCCGCAAGCTCGAGAACAAATTCTATGGTCTCGAGTTCCATCACATCATCCGCGACAACAACGTTGCAGCGGACGTCCTCTCGAAGCTTGGATCCACCCGCGCTCAAGTGCCGGCCGGCGTCTTCGTCCACGAGCTTCACGCGCCATCCATCCCGGAGCCGGCGCCACCGACCTTGTCCCGGCCCATCCACCGGTCGGGCGAGGAGGTCATGATGATCGACGTGGACCGGAGGCAACCCTTCATCGACTACCTCGGTGAGCGGAAGGTCCCCTCCGAGCAAGAACGCGGCCGAACAACTCGTCCGCCGCGCCAAGTCCTACGTCCTCGTCGGAGACAAGCTTTACAAGCGGGGCGCATCTTCCGGGAGTACTCATGAAGTGCGTCCCTCGTGAAGAAGGCAAGGACATCTTGGAGGAGATCCACAAGGGCATCCGCGGCAACCACGCGTCTTCACGCACGCCGGTCGCCAAGGCCTTCCGGCGAGCATTCTGCGGCCCACGGCCCGGGCGATGCCGAAGAACTCGTCGAAGGTGCCAAGGATGTCGGTACTTCGCCAAGCAAGCAACACGTCCCGGCCTACAAGCTAGTCACCATACCGCCAACCCGGCCCTTCTGCCTGGGGGGCTCGACATGATTGGGCCACTACCAACCGCGCCGGGAGGATTCAACGGGGGTGCGGTGGCTATCGACAAGTTCACCAAGTGGATCGAGGTCAAGCCGGTCACATGCCCCAAGGGCGACGAGTACTCGACTTCCTGGATGAACTCGTACACCGCTATGGGCTACCCCACCGCATCATCACGGACACGGGGTCCGGGCTTCAACAACCACCGAGCCCGGGAGTACTGCGAGAACAGCGGGATCGACGTACGATACGTCTCAGTTGCCCATCCACGGGCCAACGGACAAGTCGAGCGCTCCAACGTGATGGTTCTCGACGCCCTCAAGAAGCGGCTACACGACACTGCTAACTCCAAAGGGGGCAAGTGGATCAAGGAACTACCCAACGCACTCTGGGGGCTACGGACTCAACCATCCAAGCCGACGGGGCAATCCCCCTACTTCCTGGTCTACAGCTCCGAAGCTATCCTCCCTGCCGACGTCATATGGAACTCGCCAGCAGTGGAGCACTACGACGAAGGCGTCTCGGAAGACACGTAGACGAGTTGACATCGACGCCTCGAAGAAGCTCGCCGCGCCGCCCTCGTCCAATCGGCAAGGTACCTGGAGGGTATCCGACGCTACCATGATCGCAACGTCAAGGAACGCTCCTTCAACGTTGGAGATCTTGTCCTCCGCCGTATCCATAACACGGAAGGACTTCACAAGCTCAGCTCCCCCTGGAAGGTCCCTTCACCGTGGCAAAGGTGACCGGGCCGGGCTCCTATCGCCTCCAAACACTTGAAGGCGAAGACATCAACAACTCGTGGAACGTCGACCGGCTCGTCGATTCTACGCCTAGTCTACACGACTACTCCGGGGTTCAAGTCACACGACTACATCAAGAGACTCTAGCAGCGGTCTACCAAGAGACCACACTCCAAGATCCGGCCCCCGCACGGCTACCTACGGATCTACGATCCGGCCCTACACGGCTACCTACGGATCACCTGCTGTAAGCGGCTACCCGCTCCAGCGCTACTCAGCTGTAAGCGGCCTCCGGGTCCAAGCGACTACTTTGTAACTACGGCCCTGGCCACCCAGGTGTACTTCTTCAGTAATAAAGATTGATCTTTCATCAACTTCTTTACTGCCTACTCCCTACAACGGGACTACTAAAGTCGAGTACTACTACTCGCATCCACTCCACGATGGGCGCTCCGCACTCTGAGATCGCGACTACGAGTACTCATTGCTGGAAAATTATCTTTCATTGATACTTGAACAATTCATTACAATTGTTTTCCGTACAACTATGGCTACTAGCTACTTATTACGAGGCTACCGGAGGTTCAGCTTCTCGGCTACCTCTCCCCGATGGGGGCCATCTGCTCCAGCAGCTCTGCATACTGCTCATCGGAGCAGTTGGCGGCTACTCCGCCGGCGACCACCTCCACTGGGGCCTTCAGGAAGTATGACTTCATGAAGGCCAAGACTTGTCTTGGGATCGACCTGGCCATATGCTTCACGTAGGCGGCGAGCCGGCTCGGAGCTTCACGGAGGCGATCCACCAGAGGAGCGATCTTGGGGCCGCCCGGGTGCGGCACCAGGAGCTTTGCGATCGGCAGTGCGGCTTCTTCCAACTCCTTCAACTGGGCCCGCAACGCCTCGCAAGTCTTCGTTCAATTTCTCGCAAAGATTTGTAGCGATTGACGAGATCCCCGCCGAAGCAATCCGCGGCTCCATATGCTTCTCGCACTCGAAGGCGAGTTCCTTGTAGTCGAGCTCGAGTACCTGGCGGGCTTTTTGCTCCCGGTAGAAGAGGTTCTTCATGCTCGTCTCCGAGGCCTTTAGCTGCTCCACCTGGCCCTCAAGCTCTGCAACACAGTAATGCAACAGCGGGTCAGATGCTTCTCGACTTCCAACAAGTACCCGACAAGTCAAAGGGTATACCTTTATTCTTGTTGCGGAGGCCCTTGTTCTTCCGCACCAAGTCGTCGCCCTTCGCCTGCAGTTCCTGGACGTCATTATGGTACTTGGCGAAGGCGGCGTCGAGCTTCGACTGCATGGCAGTCGCGTGCTTCCGCGACTTCATAAGTTGCTCTTCTAGAGCCTCGGCTCGGAGCACGGTGTCACCATAGCCCTGCAGCAAGTTCGACTTGTCGCCGGACCGCTCCGCAACGTCCTGCACAAGATACTTCAAGTCATGAAGAGTACTCAACGGCAAAAGGATTGACTACTCGAGAGGTTACGGCTACTTACCTTCATCCACTGCTCGGCTCGACGGACTGCCTCCAGGTGCTTGGCTACCGTCGTCGGCTCTACGAGATCGTCCGCAAGAAGTTCTATCCCGCCGCGACTACTCGCGGCAGCCTCCGTCATCGGCGCAGAATGGATGGGCTCTGCGTCTTGGATCTCAGGGGAGCGGATAGCCACCTCCAGAGCAATCTCTGGCGACGTGGTGACCGTCTCTCCCCCGGCGGTCTTCTCGACGACCTCCGCTGTGGGCTCGGGGGCTCCTTCCGCAGCCTCCGGGGCCTCTGGCGCCAACCTCTGCATTGGCACCCCTGCAGGGATGTCACCACCTTTAGCGCCTGTCAAAAGACGACATGTGCATTAGTGCCTATGACTACTCCTCCTGGAGCTCCGCAGCTTCAAGAAGGGTACTCACCTTCGACTACACTGGCCTCCGGCAGCGGCGCTTCGGTAGCCGGTGGTTCAGTCGCGGCTTGGGCAGCGGGAGCGGTCTCCTCGGCGGGCGGCGCGACTTCTTCCGCCACCGCTGATGAGGACTCATCACCATCCCAGGTCAGATCCGTGGATTTTCTGCAGAAAGATTCACAGAGGGTCGTCAGGCAATATCGACTACTGCAGCAAGTACTACTCGTGAGGATATGGTACTTACAAGTTCGACCGGACAATGGTGACGGCCGGAGCGCCGAGGATGCTGGCGATATCGACCAGTCCACCCTCGGCAGGCGCCTCTTCTTGCGCCCCTGCGGCCATCGCCTCTTCCACAGCAGCGGCGGCTGGTGCAGCGGTATCCCGCGCTCCTGAGGCCACCATCTCCTCAACGGCGGTGGCCACGGGTCCTGTGCTCCCTTGTGGAGCTGGGGGCTGGTGCTCCAGTTGCGCCAGGATCTCTTCAACAGTGGGGGCTGGACTACGACTTCCAGCCGCCCCCCCACCGGGTCCCACACGCCCTCGTCGCCCTCCTCGACGGGCTCCGCTGGCGGCACCTCCTGCACACAAGGAAGACTACTCGTCAGCAAATGTACTCATACAACGAGTACTCGACTACTCTGCTCAAGGCAACTTACCTCCTGAGGCGTGGTCTCTGAGACCTTCAGTTTCTTCGTCACCCGCTTCCTGGCGGGGTTGCGCGGCTTCCGTGGCGGCGCAGCCAGGCTAGCCTCTAGGCTAGCCGGGGGGTCTTGTACCAGAGGGACATGAGGCAAGCCCGGGCGGCTAAACCTCGACCGCAGCTGGAAGCGGTCCTGCAGCGTCTCCTCGTCTTCGTCGTCGTCCTCGGAGGAATCTTCCACGACGACGGTGTCGTGGCCTTCATCGACCTCGCGGCGCTCCTTCGCCTTCCCCTCCATTGGGATCTCGATCCCGCTCGGAGGTGGCTGCGGCTCGGAGATGAACCTCTTCACATCATCCTACGCAAGACACGGGACGTCAGCAACTCTACTACAAGCAATCACTACTCGACTAAGGGAGTACGACTACTCACCTCCTTGGGCGGGCGCGCGGCGGAGTACTCCTCGACAGGGCACGCCGTGTACGGCGGCATGTCCTTGAAGATCCGCGACAACCTCTCGACGATGTCGTTGTTGTCCAGCTCGCCTCCTGGCATCCGCGACGTGTCGTCGTCGCCGGTGTACTCGAAGCCCAGGGTCTCCCGAGCCATCAATTGCTGGATCCTGCGCTTCATGAAACTGAAGGCCACGTGCTCGGCCCTCAGTCCCGCCTCCCTGAGCACCTTGATGCGTGCCAGCAGCTCGGGGAGCTGGATTCCTTCTTGCATGGTGGGCTCCGTGTTCCACCATTCACGGTGCCTGGGCTGCCGTCCGCTCGGCTTCGGCAGGCCGGGGTGGTGGTTCGTGATGTAGAACCACCTAGTCTTCCAATCCGTGTTGGAGTCGACAAGTTTGTACGCCAAGTACTGTTCCGCGGCGTCCTCCCTCAGCTGGATGCTGGCTCCTCCGACTACCCTGGGGTTGGTGGCACTTGGTTGCGGCTTGACGCGGAAGAACTTCCGGAAAAGCACCCAGTGCGGCTTGATCCCGAGGAAGGCTTCGCAGAAGTGGACGAAGACTGACATGTGGAAGATACCGTTGGGGTTCAGGTTCAGGTACTCGATCCCGTAGTACCCGAGCAGCCCCTTGAAGAAGTCACTGGCTGGGAGCGCAAGACCGCACTCCACGAACCACGAGAACATCGGGATTTCATCTTCGGCCTTCTCCATCGGATATGGGTCTCCAGCGGCGGATCTCCACATGTCGACTTCCTTCTCCCTGATGAACCCACTGTTCAGGAGGGTCAGCAGATCCTCCGTCTTCACTTTGGATTTCTTCCACTCGCGGCTTGGATTAGCCCGCGGTGGAGACATGGGCGGCGGCGCCGCTCGGGCGGCGGCGCAGGCGGCCTCTTCGCGGCCCCTCTTCTTCCGGGCGGCCTTGGATGTCTTCGACGGTGACGGCTTCATCCTCCAAGTGCAAGGCGTCTTCACTCGCATCCGCTCGGGGGCTACCCTAAAGGCTTCGGGTGGCGGCGCGCTTGGATCTACTACGGCGGCAGCAAGCGCTGGGAGTGTATTCGCTTCAAGATGCAAACGGAATGGCCGCAGCTCGAATGGGTGAAAAACCCTAAGGGTTTTGGCTTCTATTTATAAGCCAAATCGGCTCCGCAACGGGCGGCTGGATAAGTCCACGCGCGGCTGACTCAGCGGCTGCGCGTGACTCTTCGTATTCTACTAGTCGACGCGCCTCACCTCGGGGGCTCGGCTACTTCTACTCGACTACCTGGGAAGCGGCTAGTCTTAAGAGCATCTCAGGACACATTCTTCAAGAAGACCCTTCAATTCGAGAGGAAGTACTCGACTCAAGGCTCGGGGGCTCCGTGCCACGTGTCCTTCGGTTTTTCTCTTCGGATTTTTCGGGATTTTCTTGCCAAGAATTCAGATGGACCCTCAGCCAGAGCCCGCGACTCAACCTAAGGCTCGGGGGCTACTCCATATAGAGTGCGATTTTGCAATCGCACCCCCATATCAGCTCCGGCTTCAAGACAAGACAGGCATTTTTTGAAGACCTTCGAAGGCAGTTTTTGAGGACGCTTGGGACTACTCGAGAAGATTTCAAAGATTGCTCAAAACATCAGCTGGAGTACATTCCAGCCTCGGGATGCTTCGACTACTCTTGAGGACTTTTGACTTGTAGCACTCAGGGACGCTTGAGGACTACTCGTTAAGGCTGTCAAGACTACTTGAAGCTATCCTTCTCGACTACAAAGTACTCGGGGGCTTGTCGTATGGACCTCCCTGGGCCCACTACCTCGGTGGGTACCAGGACCGACTACTCGGTGGGCCCCTGGGACTACCCGGCTTGCGCTACACGGTACACCGAAGGCGTGGAGCACAAGGACTACACGGGAGTAGTACTCGGTTAGGGAGCCGTACGTGTTCCGCACCGTATAGAGGACTCCTAGACGTACTCGACTAGTACTCTTTCCCTACTCCGACTTGTAACCCCGCCTCCCGACTATATAAGGCGAGGCGAGGGACCGATCTCGGGATCACCTCTTCTAATCCCCTACAACTCACGGCGCACTATTGCACCATCTTGTAATTGTGCCCTATCAATCCAGGCTACGCGGCATACGAGGCGTAGGGTTATTCCCCACTCGCGGCCCGAACCTGTCTAAATTGTGTGCCACGTGTCTCTTCCTTCGAGTTACCGATCTCGGCGAGTCACAATCATCTACTTCGGGTACTCCTCGTAGTAGGTTGCCGGTCTAAAACACCGACACTCAGTGTCAAGTTCTATTTCGGTAATGGGCAGATTTGATATGGTGAATATGGAGTTGACTTGTCATAATTTAACTTTGTTGACCATGTGCTTAAAAAAGCAACCTCAAGAAGTTTTAGGTCCATTGTCCATTTTTTAAGGGCATTTCATGTAGATGCAGAGCAACATGACTTGTCCATTATGGCTCTAATCAATAGAAGTGAGTCATTATGTTGGGAGCTTATGCCATTTCAAGAACATTGGAGGAGTTATATCAAAAGAGCATGTGATATTGGTTTGCCTGTGATGCTGTTTGTCTAAGTTGTTCATAAGGCTGGGTCTAGCAGTCAAGTGTCTGTAAGTGATGCTCACCAGGGTGAGGCTGAAGTACAAGCAGGAGATGTTCCTGCAACTGAGCCACAGGAAGAAGGAGAAGGACATGGTGAGGAAGAAGAAGGACATGGTCACGCACACTTTGAGGGTGCAATTGACGAGGGGGAAGTTAATGAAAAACTACTCAGGCGGTTTGAAATGGAGGTCAATGGGGATGAACGTGGATTGGAAGAGGAGTCCTCAGGATTGAGACAGTTACAATTTCTCACAGCTATCTATCAATTCTGGTGAGAATGTGGCCTCAGAGTATAGAGAAAATGCAGTTTCTGTTGGCGTCATGTATAAGAGTGCAGTAAAGGTGAAGGATGCAGTAAAGAGGTGGTTCACCCATATCAAGAGTACATCAACTACCTCGAGGATGTTTTCATCTTCAACCTGAGGCATGAACTCGCGTCGGCGTTGGCTTCTCCAGATCCGACATCTACCAACGGCGACGACGGACCAGTGACCGGACCAATGGTGGTGAAGACGAACACCGGCTGTGAGGATAAGTATTGCCGTTGTCCGTGCCACGAAAAGAAGGACAACACTCCGCCAGCAACTCCACCCCGCCACCATCTGATCCAACTCCACCCCCGTCGGGGTACCACATGCCCTCCCAGCACTCCGGCGGGTCTATGATGTCCGGGTTCTCCGGGTATTATTCGTACAACTAGATTACAATTGTTGTAATCATTTATCTAAATTCCCTAAGGCACGTTAGGACTGGCAGCAGCGGCACATAATTAGGGTAATTGCAAATGTTGCAATCGTTTATCTAATTCGTCGTTAAGTATTAATGGTTCGTCGTTTTACCAATCCCTCAACAATTCAATTTTAAAAAAAAATTAAAAAAAATCCTACCGCCGCAGTCCACTGCGGCAAGGAACCGCCGTGGGTCACGACGTTACCCAGCGCCATGCGTTAGGCCCCTGGCGCCGCGGGCCACGGCGTCAGGGAGATTACGCCGTGGCCCTTGGCGTTAGGTCTTCGGACCCACTCCTGGCGGCTCCTAACGTCGTGGGCCGCGACGTTTAGTCCCTGACGCCGTGGCCCACGGTGGCAGATGTACATTTTTGCTAAATTTGTAACGGACCATATATTTTTTGCAAAATCGTGACAAAATAAATATAAAACCCTAAACCCTCCCACCACCCGGCGTCACGGGATTGGCCGTTTTGTTGGCTTTTTTGCGCGGTTGTGCCCTTGCCTTTCTGCTGTGTTCGCCACTGGCCAGGTTCGATGCCGGCCGCTTTCTGCTCCAGTTCTAGACGGCGGGCGGTATCGTGATCGACCAAGACCTCTCCGCTCGTGCGCATCAACATGTGTGTGGACTGGCCGACATCCGTCACCGTCGCGTCGAGTCAGCATCGAGACCCGGCGCGAGCCATGCGGTTTAACTTTACCTGTTGGAAGAGTTGAAAAATCTCCCGATCGTCTCCTTGCTTCGGAAGAGGGGCGAGGGCACATCTGATGCATGCATGATGGCATCCAGTTATAGGATATTCGTTTGCGATATTCAATTTCAGAGCAGTGCTAAACTATTGTCGAAGTTGATCGTAATGGATGGGCGATCAAAACTCATCATTTTTTTTAATGTAGCCAAAAGCAAGCCCGTGTATCTTCTTGAAGGACAAAAACAATACCCAATGTTTTCACGAAGTGCAAACATTTACATGGCATTTCTTGAAGAACAAAAAGCTTTGATTTTTCATAGTCATCATGTACCCAATTTTTTTTTTAATTTTTTTTTGCGGCTGTCGACAAATGGAAACCTCGTCTGTCATCGGTTCAGCTAGTCCTCCTCCCATCTTTGCACGCACCCTGATCCTACAGACGTTTCGAACTTTTGTCGTCCCTGGAAATTGACACCCAGCTGTCAAGCATAAAAACATTAGCTGGCTAATGCCCGATTCTGAGTGGAATCATGACATCTCCCTTTCATGGATAACCACGGGTGATCAGTGCCTCGACAACATCGCAGTAATTTTACAATCCGGGGTAGGTTTAAAAATAGTGTATCCGGCCTCTTTTGCGCCTCAAGTTGTCGTCTAGCTGCACCACCAACCCATCAATGTCGCACAATACAATCTGCAGAAGCAATGGCGGAATCGTTAATCTAATCACCCTTCATTTTTCTAGTACTAGTGCGTGCTGGTCGTGCACGTGCTAGCTTTTGTTTTGATTTTTTAGAAAAAAGAAAATCTTAGTGCGGCGCCTCTGAATTCATAGACCGCATACTCTGCTCTGCTCGTCTGGTTGGTTTTGAAATTCAGGTCTCTGTCTGCTGACCAAATCCTCAGTATGGCTGCGCATTTCTCCCTCTCGAATCTCGTAATCTCTCTTGTGAGTACTCGACGCGAAGGATGTTTAAGTACGACCAATTAACGTGCAAGGTTTGTTTTTTTTTAACAATGTACCCATAGAACCTCCAACGAAATGGTAGGGCTGGATCAGTACATGCAGCAACAGTGCGCATGGTCTCATTAACGTGCAGAACGAAGTGGAATCTGCCAATTTGAAAGGAGTGCTTTGAAAAATTACGAAAGAACAAAGAATGATATCCGTTTTCTAGAAGTGCTGATGCAATTTTGCACCAGGACCAGGAGCCTCTCACGGAGAAGCTTCCGATTTCAACCCATCCAATCGCAATGCGATGACGCACCAATACGACACTCTGAATTCTAGTACGTCACAAGATTTTCAGAACACCACACCAATTTCTCACGAGACATCATCTTCTTTTTCTTCATTTTACTCTAGTCTCTAGCAACAAATGAGGAACGAACGAGCTCATGCGATCCAGGAGTCCTGATGTGTCGATGCAACGATTTCGTCGAGCTCATCACAGCCATTTCGTGGAGCACTGCCATTAGCGATGCGCTCCTCATGTTGCTGCTCTGTTCTCACACTCGGCTCGATCCATCTATCAGCTACGACATCACGGTCATTTAGCTCACTAGCTGCTGGACCGGGCCGGCGACGAACCACGGACGAGCCGGTAGTGTCAGCTGGACGGGAGCCTGCGCCGGCGGCACGAGGGCCATGGCCATGGTCGCGGCCGCGGCCTCACCTCTCTTCCTCCGCTTGGGGGTCCCGGTCGAGGACGACGACGAAGGGGAAGAAGAGTCGGAGCTCGCAGCCGGCTCGGGTGACGGCCGCTTCTCTCCCACGGCGGTGGTGGTGGCGGTTGCCGCGGCGGCGATCTCGGAGCCGATGCGGAGCGGGAAGTTGAGGAGCGCGCGGGAGCCGCGCATGCGGTAGGCGGCGCGGTCGTAGGCCACGGCGGCGTCCTCGGCGTTGTCGTAGGTGCCGAGCCACACGCGCGCGCCGTTCTTGGCCGGGTCCCGGATCTCCGCGGCGAACTTGCCCCACGGCCGCTGCCTCACCCCGCGGTAGTGCTTGCCCCTGGACACTGCGGCGGCCTCCTCGATGCACCCGGGCGCCGTCGCGGGCGACGCCGGCCCGGCCGTCGGCGTCTCGGGCTCCTCCTCCTCGTGCGACGCGAGGAGGCCGCCGACGCCGAGGCAGGAGCCGAACTCGTAGGGGGTGTCCGGGGACGCTGGGGGCTCGGGCTTGACGGTGGCGAAGGAGCCGTCGGGGAGCCAGCCACGGGAGAAGGCGTCCCGGAGCGCGCCGAAGACGACCATGTCGTCGGCGTCGTCGGGGCGGAAGGGGAGGGACTCGCTCCACTGGTCCGCCACCAGGCTGCCGAAGCTCGTGCTGCGGCGGTACACCGGCCGCGCCGCCGGCTCTTCCAGGAGGTGGTGCCGGATGCTGTCCAGCGCCGCCGCCTCGCACGCCGGGTTGAGGAGCATCTTGTCTTTGCTCGGACTGTGATGCTGTCACGTGATTTGGGGTTTTTGAGGGATTTTGAAGTGTTTGGTTTGAAATTTGTTTGAGAGGTTGGTCTCGGTTGCGGTTTATATAGCGGAGGCTGGAGAAGTGGGGTCCCGTTGTTGCTTGTCGTCGTGCTTCTAGGTGACCTTCGTTGAACTTTCCCAGCGTACTGTCACGTGGCGAAAAAATAATCGTTTAGGAAGCGACAGTTTTTTAGCCGTGGGCTTACGTTTTTTTTTTGAATAAAGGCTGTGGTCATACATACGTACGCACAATCATGAATGCATTTGGTACTGATTGTTACATAAAAAAAAGATAAATTTGAATAAGCGGATAGGAAGGATTTTTATCAATAGAGCCATTATGATACAAGGATTGCTCAATCTCAAACGCACCCATGATTTGTGGAGGGCAGGGCCCAGAGCCACTTGATTTCAGTTAACAAAAATATGATTTTGTTTCATACTAGGTGTTCATTGTGTGTTGCTGCAGGATATGTTGCTTAATTTTTTATGATTATTTGATTGATGCACTTGGAAAAAAGACTGAAGATTTGACAACTTTTTAATAATTATTTGATGCACCTGGCAAAGATTGAAGGTTTGAGATTTTTATATGAAGCTAATTTATATTTAACTCCGTATTTAATAGATAATTGAGGATGGTACAATGTTTGACTAATAAAATAGAGATGTGTCGTGTGAAGCTGAGTACGTCGACTGGTACTTTTGCACAGGTTAATATTTTTCTAAAAAGTATTGTATTTAAAAATTACTTAGAAACTAAACTCCTAACAAATAATCAAAATTGTTTACCTACCACTTCATCGTTGTTTTCAATCTCCAACATAATATTTGTGTCTAAGAATTCCTTAAATCCTTTCTCAATCTTTGATTTTTAGTAAGATGGTAAAAAAAATACCTCTCCAACAACTTCTAATCCACACTCCTAATCTTTTAGGACTTCAGAAAAATCAGTGTCGGGTTCTCTACCGGTGACAGTAAATTTGTATTTGATCGTGTGTCGGATTCGGATGGTTAGCACGGGAGACACGGAGATTTATACTAGTTCGGGCCTCCTAGGAGTAATACCCTACATCCAGTTTCGAGCTACCGTGTTTTTATGCTAGGGGAGCGTGCAGTAGGGGTTACAAGCTGTTCGGGAGAGGGTGTCGGAGCCCAAGTCCCTGTGGGTGTAGCTCGAGCTACGTGCGTATGGGTTTTGAATGATCAACCAGCCAGCTATCCCCAAAAATGGTTGCCCGCCTCCCCCTTTTATAGACGCAAGGGTGAGGGGCAAAACGGGGATACAAATATGCGCTACAGTGCTACGGTGTTAGGAGGTCTTTTCCCATGTCGATGTCCGTCAGGAAGCGAAGGGCGTTGAGCTGTAGTGGAGCTCGCGATCGCCATGTGTCCAGGCGGTACTATTTATTCCGAATACTTGGCGCCTTCTCCGAGTTCTTCCTTAGATGACTCAGCTCTCTTCAGTGTTGATTAGGCCCACCACGTTACGACCTAAGTGTTTGCATGGCGTTGAGAACTAGAGCCTTGCATGTCGTCGCGGGGGAGCTTGAGCGTTGGGGCAGCGCCACGTTCGTGTGGGGCACCGGACCCCGCGTCCCGACCTCCATGTGTGGGCCCATCCTAGTCGGAGACGGAAACTACTCATGCGAACGAGTGGTCGGAGGCGGAGACTTCTCATGCGAACAAGTAGTCCAAGGCGGGGCGGAGACTTGTCGTGCAAGGCGCCTGCTGGTCGGAGATGGGGTGTCTTGCCGGTGAAGGTCTTAATGAAGATTTGCATCCCTCCTTGTACTATATCTTAGCCTTGACGTTGTCAATGGTGTTAGAAGACTCCATCTCAAGGGTGATTATCTTGTCGCTTTAGGGGCCCTAATCCAAACCCTCATCAATTAGTCTGTTCCACGTAAAGTTACGTGTTTTTGATCGACGTGTATCTTCTCTAAAACAAATTGGAAGGACTCAGAAACAATAATAAGTAGAAAGTGTTCCTGATGCAAATATGCAAATAATATAGGATTCCTGATTCAAAATTGTCTTGTTTGTTTTAGGAGTGAATTATTAGAAGTTCTTGGACATGGTCTTCTCTATTCTTTTAAGTACTTTCTACAAGTACTAAAACTTCATAATTTTAGAAGGAAAATATTAACGCTCTTATATTTGTGTGGTTATAGTTGATTTATACTTAGTAATTACTTAGCTTCACACTTTTTCATTTTGTATGGCACATATATTATCAATACTTTAAGAAATGGATGATTTAGAGTCATATATTATCGTATATTTTTAATTAAAATGATTTGGATTTCTAAGGATACCTCATGTTATTTTTAATAATAATATTTTGAAATGTTAGTTGTGAGTAATTTAGTTCCAAGTCTTAGAGGGCTATTCAAATTATTTTTATAATGATATAAGTGGGTGGTTTCGATGTACATTAGGGGTTACTTTATTTTATATAATGAATGTGAGTAATTTAGTTACATATTCAAAATTCTAATTTTAGGATATTTTTAGGTAGTTTTTTATGAAAATTTTTAAATTTTCACTTTTTTCTTAAAGTTTTTTTAGATAATGGATACAATATCCGCCTCTACGTCCATAGACGTACACAGCCCATTAAGACAAAGTTTGTATAAAAAAGCACATTATCTCAAAATATAGAGACAAGAATTAAAGCAAACGATATAAATGCTTCCATCCTCCATTGGCCTGTTCTAAAGACACCATCTCTAGCTTTGTGCTCAACGAAGAGAGTAAGTTCTTGTTGTGCTCATCACGTTGCAGCTGCGCCCAGAAACTTAGCCAATACGCCCCCCTGAAAATAACCTGCAGAATCGAGTTATATTTAATTTTGTGAAAGATAATATCATTACGGGTGCTCCATATTGCCCAACATAACGCCGCAATCCCTAAACAAATCAAGGCTCTAATCTTGCTATTTTGATTAGAAAGCCAAGAACCGAACATATGTCGTATCGACTTGGGTTGAGTTAAACCTATAGCTAGATATATCATCCTCCAGACCATTCTCGCATAATGATTGTCCATAAATATGTTGGACCGTCTCATTAAGGTTACAACCAACACATTTTTGGCTACCTTTCCAACTTTTCCAAGCAAGATTGCCTTTAGTTAAAACCACTTCCTTTTGTAAAAACCAAAGGAAGATTTTAATTTTTAGAGGAACTTTAAACTTCGAGATGTTTTTTCGAAAGGTGGATGCGAGTCAAGTAAGTGTAGATACATAGATCGAACAGTAAATAAACCAGAATTGGTTAAGTTCCATCTAAAAGTATCTGAACCATCCACCAGACTAAAGGTTGATATCTGAGCTACGTGATTCGACCAGTTTGTCAGCTTAACCCCTGCAAAGTCCTTCAAAAATGCGTTCATTGCATTTACAACTAGCCATTTGTACTAGCATTTACAACTAAAGAAGTATCAGATCAAGCAGACAAGAATATGCTCAGCAATAGGACACACTGCCACACTAGAAAGTACCAACTACTCGACAAGAGTTATAAGATCAGTTGAATCAAGATTACCAGGCAAAACCGCAGAAGGGGTTCACGCAACTTACCGATTTGCTGGGGTTAGACGAGGCGACGTCCATGTATGTATGCACACGACGAGAATTTTGCAATTTTAGGACTCCAAACAACTAGCTTCGCAATTATGTGTGATCATACAAAACTTAATACGAACATCCCACTAGAAGACTTCTCTCAAACCACAGTCATCCACGTCATCTAATGATGTCATCCACCACTCCCCCCTCTCCTGATCATGACCCACGGCCCTTCCAATCCTGTCGCCGCCCCCTCAACTCCACACCAAGGGCCACTCGAGTGTCATTTACTCCCCCGCTCAGTCCTATCCATCAGCTCAAGCGTTTGAATCATCTATTCATGTTACTAATGGCGATTGATGAATAGCCTCGACTCACTCTTGCAAATGAATGTTACTTCGTCAATAAACTACACACATATATAGGACAGGGTTATTCACCATGCTGCGTGGTGAATATTATTTGGCACGCGCGGCCAGCTATGGTGGAGCTCCGGTGTGATTAGAAAAATTACTTCGTTTTCAATCCTAAGTAGTAAAATGGAATCTCACGTTGTTGAGGAGCCGATTTTAATAATCACCTGGGTGAATTGATTTTTGCTACCCACGGTCATGATAGCGAGTTGACTGGAACTCCGACGAGGTGCTCCGACCTATGGTAATTTATTCCTTCTCAGCCTGAGTAGTAAAAAATCATACATATGGTTCTTCTACATCTGATTTTTTTCCTCACTCATCAATATCTCAGATGTGAAGCTGCTAGAGCCCGAAGGTTGGTGATGCCCTCAGAAGTGGGGCTGCCAGAAGCGGGTAGTAGGCCTCAGATGTAAAATTCATAAACAATTGTATAATCATCTTGTGACTCATGAGATGGAAACAACCGAGGCCGTAATTCCTCAGTTGTGCAGCAATCGACAAGCCGACAACAAAGCATGGTGACAAGTTGGGTCCGGCTAGGTTGCTTAGTTGTAGAATTGAGGGGAATTCAATTTAGGAACGGCAAAAAATGCATCTCGTTGTTCTCGGAGGTTGCGCTGGTGGAGATTGCCTGGAGGATGGAGATGTTACTGGCATGTTCTTGAGTGGACAATTATTTTTTATGGTTTAATTTTATTGGGCGGTAAATGATTAATGGTATGGTTAATCCAATTGGTCAAAGCTGCAGGAGGGGCAAATTATCGTTGCAATGCCTGCAAACATGTCCTTGCAACATTCGTCATGCTGGATTGAGATGGATTATTAAGAACAAATAATCTGCTTGAATGCAGTTAATGCACTGATTATGTGGTTTTTAAGACCCGTAGTAAAAGCATCAATTAGGTGATGAATTTAGTGTAGGAAAGTCTAGTCCTGTTCAACCACAATGCGGTAAAAAACATCCTTTTCGATAGTGATGTTTAGATTTGCAAATGAATATTGTTATTGTGATTACTCACAAATTGAGGGGGTTGTAAGGAAAATGACAAGATTCGTTTCGACTGAAGCGATCAAAGGCATGATTCATGATGATTTTGAATAGCGATAGGACTTTTGGTTTTTGCGTTATGATACTGATGGAATTACACCTTGGTGTTGTTGAACAAGTAATTACTACCATGCTCCGCGGAGGCGAAGTAATTACTACCATGCGCTCTGAAGCTATTCGCATGTGCATGCCATGAATAAAAAAACATTGGTTGGCCGATCAATTTAATGTTTTTCAGTCACCAAAACGAGATGAGTTTAAAAAGCTTATTAGTGAGACACATGTGCATCTGTAAAATTGTAAAAACAAGATAAAACCGAGATGAGTTTTACAAAAAAGCTTATCAGTGAGCCCTGATGGAAACACAAGATACACTTATTTGTTTACAACATGTAGGGGGCAGTCATCAAAGCCTGTGCTTCTGCCCGCAGCTTCTAGTGACGTAAAAAGCTACTTGTTTGGATGTCGCAGTAGTAAAATCATCAATGCAGTTACTCCTCCAACCATTTTAAATGCATTCATGTGTTGACCCTGATTCCTCGGAGATTACCCAACTGCCGGCGCAATAAAGCTTCTAGGCACTACCGTAGGTCCGGCGAGCTCTGTAACCACAAAATTGTTCCTTCCCGCTCTTAAGTAGTAAAAATGGATTACAACGACTGTCAACACGCGGTTTTAATGGATTTGTTGGTAGGATTCGGGTGTGACTCATGGGACTCACTAATATTGGTGTGCCACCGTGGCAGCTCCGATGAGCTCTCGTGGACGTAAAAACTAATTGTTTTCTGTCTAACGGTAAAAATCATGTGGCAGGTGCATTAGGTGTCTATTAATTGTGTGTTGACGTGCTTGCCAAAAAATTCTGCGATGATTCCATCAGTTACTGCTTACATGCGCAACATTTGGGAGCCGCAATTATAAATTCATTTTATGAGCCTAATCACATTAGTGTAGTTAAGATTGGATGTATGCATGAATTTGAATTGAAATTTCAGGATAGAGGCAACAAAAAAATTTGAAAAATTCCACGATAGTTAATTCCCGATTGCAGGATAATAAAGAAATAAAAAACAACAGCAAAAAGAAGGTGACTATCCTGGCATAGTTTGAAAATTTTCTAAACCCGCACGCGCATGACAGCCTAGGGCTATTTTACTTGTTGCATTGATGAAATTACTGCTTATTGACCTGCTAGACCCATTTATCTATAACAATGTTGCACAAACTGATGGAACATGCACTATGATCATAACAAGTAGAAATGTAAAATTATGCAGTCCGCGTCAATATATTTTTCACTTGTTACTAGTATCTTCTAATTAACAAAGGAGAACATTTTTTGTACAAAGGAGTATTGTACACATGTACGAACAATTTACTCCTCGCGAGGAGTAAAAATGGATCCATTTATATGCCAATTTACTCCTTTGAGCCGTCGTCGTTGCCTTTGAGCCGCTCCTGCCATCGACGTCGTAGCTATCAAGATTACTCCTTTAGTGCATAAACATTTTTTTCTTTTATGTATCTCCATGGGTGCATCTTGATTATTCCTTTCGCATATGGATAATTACTCCATTCTTATGTATAAATTCAATTATGTAAATTGTTTCTCTTCCTGCAAAACTACTCATTTCATCTCTAAAAGAGTATATGTTGTGCATATGGTAAATAGCTCCATTGGTTCAAATAACACCAACTATTGAAAATAATTCCCTCTACATGATTACTACTTAGTCTCTAAAAACCTTTTTTTAAAAAAATTACTACTTGATGTACAAGGTTACTCTCATTTGATCTAAGAAATAGTATTCCTAGCCGTGACCCCAGTTAGCTAGCTTCTGTTGTGTTCTCCACCATGACCACACTACAACCTCACTTGCTTTTGCCAGATTTGCTAAGCGCAGGCCGCAGGCGGCGCCAAGACCGGGCACGAGCACGACATCATATATGCATCAGTGGTAGAGTTGGCTGTATGTAAAAAATATGGATGCAAACTGTGACCAAATTCCATCTAGAGTGCAGTAAATTAAAAGTAATGTGCACCTGCTTTCCACCTGAAGGTAGATGCATCAACCTCTGTGGTCCAGGGCATTGCCGAGGGTGTTCAGCGATGACTTCTAGAGTTTGGAAGATCGAGTGAGTGGGTAAATGGATGTGTCGAAACATGATAATAACCTAATGATCCATTACCCACGGGCAGTGGCGCTGGGAGTAGAAGCCAAGGCGAAGCAGTGTGCGTAGAAGAACGGTGACGGTCTGCAGTTGGCCGCGCAGGTTGAAAACCGGCAAGCCGATGGAAGTGACAACGAGCGCTTGTAACCTATATTTTTATAGCAACAGCCAATGCATGCTAATGCACGTGTTGATTGAGAGGGACCTCAAAATCCTCCTCAAAAAATTAATATCAGCATGCATGCAATGCATGCATTGACTAAGAGGGATCTCAAAATCCTCCTCTAAAATTAATATCAGCATGCATGCGGACATGCAAGCAGGTGGCTCCCCCAATCCAATTAATGCATGCATAGGAGTAAATATGAGTACAATTTTACTGTGCGGAAATAAGGATGTCGCCGCCGGGTGTTGTATATTATTCAACACCCTGTGTGGTGAATATACATTACCTATATATATATGTATCTCGAAAATAACTTCCTACAATCGGTGGTAGCTAACCACCTGTGAGGGGCTGCTACCCGAGCAAAACCAGCCATACGATCGCCATGCAAGCCCATCCACACGTTAACTCCTGGCAGACGGAAACAAAGGCAAGCATGAACGGCGTTAGAAACAAAGTATGCAGCTCTGAAGGAGAGAGAACGAATCAAACCAGGACCACTACAACACGGGTCATCAACAAGCTCGCGGGCCAAACACAATAGCAAGCGTACCTCTGTACGCGGCATAACATAGTTTTTTATACTTTATTCTTTTCAAAATAACACATGTTATTTGCTTGGCAGTTTCCCATGCTAAAGTCCTTCCTCCTGCCACGCGTAAGTATAGCAGTGGTCAGCATACTATTTTCGCTGGAAGCACTTTTTTTCTAGACACCACCCCACCTGTATAGTACTCCTATGCCTCATCCCCGAGACGTACAGGCGATTTGTTCGCTTCCAATTGGCATTAGCATGGCTGTGTTGCCAATACTCCCTCCGTCCCAAAATAAATGCAATTCTAAGATTCGAAATTTGTCCCACAAAGAATGCAACTTTGACTAACCAACCACAAAAGACAAAAGACTCTAGAAGCTTCTCACATAAAAGACAAGTCAATTGCCCATAAAAGACAAAGGGTATTTTGATCATTTTACACCCCTCATTGGTTTACGTACTCGGTCCTATAATTGCATTTATTTTGAGACGGAGGGAGTAGGCCATAGCACCCTGCAACATATCGTGTGGCGACACCGCAGATCTCATGCCGGCAGTGTTCCGGTCACGGCAGAGCTCAGGCCACTACTACACCAGTCACTGCGAACGAAAAGATAGTTGGCCCATCAAATATTTTCTTCAGCCGCTTTTACATCACATTCATATATTTATTTAATAAGTGTGGAATCAGTTACTGTTCCTGGACAGTCTAATTACCGTTGACCAGACAGCTCTTTCCAAGAGACAGAACTATTTTTTCGGTAATGCTTGGAGCCTGACGTCCGACGCATCGGACGACTCCCACCGAGCGAGGTCCACCTGCCAGATGAGTTATTCTCCTCCACAACTACCACTGGCCGGTCCATTCATTCTCATCCACATCTTTTCTTTCTCATCCACACCTCTCTCTTACCATGGTGTTGCTCGTCGCACCCCAACGGCCAGCAGGACTGCTCCTTCTCGGAGCGCTGGCCATGCCCCCTACGATTGCTCCTTCGCGAAGCTGCTCGAGCGCCAGTCAGGGGCACGCGCGGTGCGGGAGCTCCCATACGCAATCGCTCCTCGCGGCCAGGAGCACGTCGGCGGCGCGAACTGCTACTCCCGGTGGCCAAGGGCGCGGCTCGGGGAGCGGGAGCTCGCCGGTGCGGTTGCTCCCCGCGGTTGGGTGTCATCCTTCGCCGTCCGTGGCCCCTCGCGGCCACCGTCGTCGTGCGCCGCCGCTCCCCGTGGCCGGGGGGCGGGGCGAGCCACGTCGAGTCGGGGGGGGGGGCGAACCGGGGCGCCTCAGTGCCCGATAGGTGCAAATCATTGCGCACATGTTGCGTCTGTGTTCTTGACATGTTGCAAGTGTCCCTTGCGAATGTTTCGAAATTAGATCTAAATTTTTTGATGTTGCAAATATTAATTTTTGATGTTGTAGATGCTGAGTCTTGATGTTGCAGACAGATATTGTTGGGTGTTACAAACATTAAGTTTTAATATTGCAGATGTTGAGTTTCAATGTTACAGACATGTGATGTTCGAGGAGGAGGGGGAGCGCCTGATGTTGGATGTTGCACGCAATATGAGTCGTTGTTTTGATGATGTTGCAACATTTTGTTTCTCGTGTTTCATCTGCTACTTTAACATGTTGCGACATATGCATCTTAATGTTTCACTGTGATTTAGCAAATGTTGCGAATGTTGAGTTTCGATGTTGCAGACATGTAATGTTGGTGTTGTGTCAAGGAGGTGGAGGGGGGAGGGAGGGCTCCTGATGTTGGATGTTGCACGCATCACGGGTCACAACATGGTCGCAACATGTGGGGGAGGGGAAAGAAAGACGTCTGATGTTTGGATGTTGCCCGTAACCTCATTCGCAACATGCTCGGAACACGTTCGCAACACACTCGCGACATCGTTCGTTGAATGTTGCAAGGATGACAGTTCGCAACATGGGAAAAGCTCTTCGCAACATCGCAAAAGTTGTTCGCAACATTTGCTCGCCTCGCAACGCGATCGACGGCTGATAAGCTTCCTTCACCCGAATCGTCCGGCTCAGGATCCATCCGATGCTAACGCCCGGATCGGACGTCCCGGCGCTAGCAGTTCGTTTTATAGAAACTTGCTACGGATAGATAAGAGGGATGAGTTCGCTGTCAGATTCTGCAAGGAATAACTCTTCAGTAGCTTTTTCCTTGAAATATGTAGTGTATTTTTGCCTTTTTTTAATGTGGTTAGAGAGAGGAACGGTGGACCTGGGTCCTGTTCTTCTTAGGAATAGGTATTCTAGTTTTCCAAGTTAGCAAATTATTTATTTAACATTCAATTTTTATCAAATTAAAAATAGTATAGTTTTATTTTGCAACATTCTGTTACTTTATTGCAGGAAAAATATATTTCTGCTTCGGTTGCGTGAGTGGAGCATAGAAGTATGGAACACTCTAGCTTTGTAAAATGCTCTTTTTTTGAGAGTTAAAAAAATGTTATAGATTTTGAGAGAAAAAATACTATTTTATTCATTCACAAGGGCGGAGCATCAGACGGAATGACGACAGATAACAAAAGAAGAGAGAGAGGATGCTGAAATAAAAAATGGGATGGGGGCATCGATAGTGCAAAAGTGTGCAGCTTTGCTCTACAATGTCAGTTCTGTTGGACCGCTACAGACTTGTTCCTGCGGTTTCACGCTGCTGCAGAGGGACCACACTTCCTCACCCATACCTGCAGCCCAAAGATGCTCTAACGCCCGTTAAACGATGACGGCCCATAGCACAATAGTTGGTACACGTGTCAGCATCACCTAGACACGGGTAGCTACCACTGGGTGGGAGGTAGGTACCACCGGTTGTAGCAAATTCACTCTAATATATATATATATATATATATCTTTCAAATAAAATAAAATTTACAGAATAATTTGCTTTCATGTCAAAAAGTAGAAAATTTCACAAATATATCAAATAATCATATAAATTTATGTAAAATATCCCGCGGCAACGCTCGGGGAACTCGCCTAGTGTTTAACAGAGTGCTAATGTTTCAAAGGTCATTTTAACGAAGTAGATGATTGGAGTCATATAATTGCAAAACTCATTGCTTGGAGTCCTAAAATTGCAATTTTCTCATAGGTAAAGGAGACGACTAGATCGGAGACGGTGTCGGCGGGTACTCGATGATGACGTCTCGGCGTAGCTGACCTTCCTCAGATGAGCGCGCCGCCCCAAATCTCGGTGGGCAGAGAGCTTCGATGACATGATGCGCCACGAGAGGTCGCGCGATCCACGATCCTCCTAAGCGATGAAGCCCCGTGGGTTGGCGTTTCCACAAGTGCGCGGACTCGCCGATGAGTCTGAAGAGGAGGACCATGAAGTCGTTGCGGTCGAGGTCGCCCACGGCGTCCTTGATCGGCACCGGGCGTCGTCTATGCTATCTCAGACGAACGGGGATGCGCAGGTACAGTGCGCTGACAGTACAACAGCGCTGCCGGTGTGGGCTAGTGGAGTTGGAAGAAAGTTTTGCTTTTTTTGGAAAAAATATATTTTTCATCCCTTAAGTATTAGAAAGTGTGGCATTCATCCCTCCTGTTTCATTTGGTGCAAGTCAACCCCTTAACTATCTGAAATAATGAATTTATCGTCCTCACCTTAGTTTAACTATGAGTCAGTATCATATAAATGCAGTTTAGACCATGTAATCATCTTGCTAATTACTGCTTAAGTCACGTTTTATGTTGAGTCAATTTTTAGAATAATTGAGTGTAGATAAGTTTCATTAAAATTTTTAGTTTTTTTAAATTATCTAATTTAGAGAATTTACTAAAACCTCTTGCAAACTTTATTTTTCAACTTAGTATATTGCATCTCTAGGTAATGATTACTTATTAATCAAATTATTATTGATTATGTGGCATAGACTATAAGTAGATTTCATGAAACCATTGTTAAACTATAAGGTGAGATGACAAATACACCAAATTAATTAGTTTTGCTTTGATCTAAATGTACTATGAGGATGAATGTCACACTGTTGCAATACTTGAGAGATGAAAAATACATTGTTTTCCTTTTCTTTTCCTCGTTAGAGGGGCTCTAAGAGACTAGCTATTTTGGATTGACTAGCTAAAAATGCAAAAATCAATAAAAATAGCATTCCAACAGACTAGCCAAACATCCTGCTAGTAGAGATGGCAATGGGTACCCAAAACCCGAGTACCCGACGGGTTTTACCCGATAAGGAGACGGGTATGGAATTATATTTCTACCCGCGGGTACATAAATGGGCAACATCATGTACCCATTGGGTAAGCAGGTGCGGGTGTGGGTATATACTACCCATACCCGCGGGTAAAATAAACTCTCAACAATATGTGATAAACGTGTAAATTCGTTGATGTATTAATTAGTTAGACTATTAAAAAAATCTTATGCTTTGTTAGACTATTAATTAGTTAACAATTACCTTTTATCTTTTTTATCAATTAAATTCGTTGATGTATACACCTTATCACTTGTTATGTTCTCAAATATATTAGTTTACAACGGGTATGCTATCGGGTATGGGTTACCCGACGGGTAAAAAAACCGTGTGGGTACGGGTATGGGTAAGAACTCAAACCTGCATGTGGGTATGGGTTTTTTAGCGGGTAGGAGTTAGAGTTGGCGGGTGCGGGTATGGAACGGCACTACCCGACGGGTTTCTACCCGTTGCCATCTCTACCTGCTAGCTATCCTCGCTAGCTAAACTTGTGACTTCGCTAGCCAAAGATGGCTAGTGCCCTTTGCTAGCTATCCTTCGTGGCCCCACCACCTCCCGTGCAGTCCCCTCATGCTTCCACCTCTCTCGTACAGCTGACACGTGGACCTAGTTGTGGGATGACTAGTCATTTTAGCTAGTCTGTTGGAAGAAGAGAGAATATAGAGGAAGAATACTAGCTAAATGATTATCTAAATGTGAATTTAGCTAGTCTAATTTAGTGAGTCTCTTGGAGTTTCTCTGCCCATGTGGTGGTGTGGGCAAGGAAACCGATGACGACTGATGTTTTAGCAGCGCACCATTCATGCATTATCTCCAAACCGATTGGGCTATGCACATATCTGCCGCTTCCCCCAACACTCGAGTTGATCGACCACACCCTAATTAACCCTAGCCGCCATTACACCCCAGGCATCGGCGCGGCACGGCGCTGTTTGTTCACCATCTTCATTCCCTCCCACATCTCGTATTTCATTCCCAATACCACACCTCACTCACAAACCCTAGCGCTCACCATGTCCGCCACTAAGACCGATCGTGCTGGAGTCGAGCTCCGCACTCGACTCCGCAATGGTCGGGTACTCGGGTGCGGCAGCAAGACTCCGCGAGAGCGCATCCTCCTGCAACCACAGGACTACATCAGCTCGGTCGAGAAGTGTACACGGAAGATGTGGGTTTTTGAGGGCCGTTCAATGACGCACCGCGTGGTCACCTACGTGCCAAGCCTCTACAAGATCTTCGACGAGATCCTCGTTTACGCTGCTAGCATGGACTCCCTCAACGTGGAGATCGACGCCACCGAGTGCCGCATCTCCATCCACCACAGGTCAGGGCGTCCCAATTGAGCGCCACCCGGAGCATGACGTGTACATTCCGGAGATGGTCTTCAGCGACCTCAGCAATTGCGAAGAGATCGCCGGCGGGAGGAACAGTTATGCCGTCAAGCTGGCCAACTTATTCTCCACAGAGTTCATCATCCAGACCGTCGACAGCCATGTTGAGAAGAAGTACAGGCAGGTGACACACTATCTCCGTAGCAAAAATATTACAAAAATATTTGTCGCTGTTAACTTTTTTTGCAACTTTGATCATTCTTCTTATTCAAAATGTTATTGCGAACACAAAAAATAAGTCATACTTAAAATACATATACTCCCTCCGGTCATGTATATATGTCATTTCGAACATGAAAGCTAGCAAAAAAATAAACTACCTTCTTGTGTCTGAACGTCAAATAAACGGAGGTCGTAATAGTAAAAATATGTCATAAACAAGGTATATGTCCTTGGTTTTAGCGACTTTAATATCTTTCTTCGATCCGTTCTTTGTCAAGATGTGGTTTCTTCAACCCTCTATTTTGGTGACGAAGGATTGCAAGCCTACGATGCTTAGGGTGTTGCCCCTGCTGATGTTCTTTCAGCGGTTGCTAGATCTCGTTGTTAGCAGCGAGTGGTTTTTGCGGTCTTCAAAGCCTTGTGTGGCGATGACGTTTGCAGGTGTTCTTTTCTCTTGTTGCCTTTCCATTGCATTTTCAAGCTCCGATGGACAATAAATAATGGAGGTAAGAAGACGACCATAGAGTTTTTCAATGTAATTTTATTTTTTTTGTGTCATTTTGTGTCAAGTTGTCATTCCTTTGTACTGTCGATTTTTTTTACAACAATTGCACTGTCCATTGTTTCATATGAATCAGATATGAGACACTTTTGGGTGTCTTTTCTCAAAAAAAATCCCTCTTTCCTCACCAATATCACTTTTCTGGTTTTTAGAGGTCAGCACTGCAGCAAACTACCAAAAATAACAGTCGATTAGGGTGGAGAGATGGATCCTCGTCATTTAGGTGAGAGGAAGGTGTGTTTATTGATTACCCTAAACATTTTGGTGTGTTTATTGATTACCCTATAAATTTTGGTATTGGTGACGGGATTGGTAATCTGCTGGAGCACTCCCATCACCACCAGGACAAGTTTTTGGTATTATCTTGGCATTGGTAATAAATGGATATGAGTAATCTGCTGGAGATCTCTTGGAGTTCTTTCAGTCCAGTAGTAGAGAGAGTAAGAGTTGCATATTTCCCAATCGTACGAGTAGTACAGAGCAGACTTATATGGTGTAATTCTTTCATTTTGAAAGATTAAATATGTTGTACTGTTTAAGGACTTCCTTCCATTCAGGGCATAGTGGCACTTTCAATATTTTGCAGGTTTTCTCTGAGAATATAGGAAAGAAGTCGGAGCCTGACCTTGCAAAATTTCACATGACCCATCTTGATGATGATATCGTAGCCCTCATGAAGAAGAGGGTTGTTGATATGGTAGGCTTTCTAGGCATAACCGTACAAGTTATGTTTAATGGCCAAATGTTTCAACGGTTAAATTGTTTTCCAAATTCCGTCTATCCTTACATCCGCACTGCTTCAAAAGGCAGAGAAGTACTCCCAAGGTTTGGTGATAGTTTTTCAAACAAACATCAGTTCGAATGTTGTTGTGTCTGCAAGTCGAAGCTCATACAAACTCTTAATAATTATTTTTATTGATATTTTCCTTCTTTCAAGGTGTGCCAACGGATTAATGATCAGTTGGAGGTGTGTGTGACTCAGAGTGAAGGAACTTTCCAGCAGGTAAATGTGGGTCGTTGGACTTATGAGCAAGTAGCATATCATGATGTGTTTACACATCCAACTTAAACTTTTTTTATGTTCCAGGTCACCTTTGCAAACAAATTTGCAACTATTGAAGGGGGGGCTCATGTAGATTATGTGTCAAACCAGATTGTCGCCTCTGTTGTTAGGATCTGTCGCAAGCATTTCCAAGTTGAAGAATTTGAAGTTAAGAGACATTTGTGGGTCTTCGTTAATGCAATCATCGACAATCCGACTTTCGATTCACCGACCAGGGATGCTTTGACCACTCCTCAGGAGAGCTTTGATTCGAGCTGTGAGCTTTCTGGTCAGTTTCTCAGCAATGGTATGTGATGTTCTAGTGGCCTTGACTGTTAAAATTTTGCTATTTATTTCTTTACACTATTGCAGTTTTCGACATAAATTTGGAAAAGGTTGTATGGAAAAGGTTGTAGATATATTATTTGGTAACACTACAACATAAATTTTAGATATATTTTAGTAATGAATAAAAAGTTGTATGGAAAAGGTTGTAGGATTTATCTTCCATATTTCATCCTGCCACATTTAGATCAAACCAAAAATGATTTGGGCCTCCATTATAAATTTGTGTACTTTGGTTACCTACCATGGATAGCTTCACTTAATATCATTTTAGTAACACAACTTATCCATACAACTCCTTTACTGGGAGAAAGAGAAATTGATTGTATATATGTAAAGCATTTCTCTTTAGTAATTGGCCAATTTGAAGCTCCACAGTTTTAGTGGTTCGGGTTATAGTGACTGCCTGAAGCAAAACTTGCAAGTATCTGAATTATAGAAAACCTGTCATGATGTTATCATTTATTCTTTCAATTTATCCATGTAAATGTACATTGATTTGCATTTGTTTCTATATAAGTGGGTGCTTACTGTATTATGATCATTAAAGATAGAATGATAAAGGTGCCTCGTTTTGCTTTCTGAATTTATGAGTTTTTTTTTTTTTAAAATAAGGTGATTACTTTACCTATTTGGCATGCAGCAACTCCTCACTACCATCATGCACTCCATCCTCTGTGAGCTATCATTTGCTAAGTTGCCTTGTCTTCGGTTCCTCATCACCGTACCATCAGGCTTAAGGGGTGCTAGAAATCAGGCGTAGCCCATGATGGTGGGATATAAAATGTTAATCTGGATTATGTGTCAATGTACCAGGACAGCTCCCATGTGGATGATAACCCAACTGATCAAAATGAAGTTTGCTAACCAGTAAGAGAAATAACCAATCAATGATAGTAAGGTGATGGATGATGGTGGTTCGTGCCTTTTCATTGGGGCACTTGGTTGTAATTCTCTGCTTGTAACTTTGTAACATGTGTTATTTTGGTGGTGTGGTTAAGTGTTTGATTCGGGTCGTGTCCAGTTATAACCTTAAATTTCAAATTATTTTTTTATATGCTTGATCTTAATAATGAAGAATTACAAGTGATCTTGCCATACTTGTTAGCTTGCAACACTATGGTGAATCATAAATAGTTACAATGCTTTTTACACGTGTGTGTCACACGTGGGACTACTATACATTCTTTTAAAAATAAAAGTGCTCAATAATATTTTTTTGAAAACACGTGCGTGTCGCACGTGCACATTCCTAGCTAGTAGGGTCTAAGTTTTGATGGTACCAACATGTTGAACGAAGGTCAATAGTAGTCCCGTGTAGCCAATTAAATCAAGAAAGACATAAGGGTTTAACACTACAACTCTCTAGCTCTACAGCATTTAGCTCTCTCCCCGTGCCTTCATCACATTCCACAATGGCCGCTCACCTAGATCTTTTTCTTAAGAAAAAAATTAAAGAAAGTTTGTCCCTAGAGTTATAAATCTCTCAAACAATGTAAGCTAGACTTGAAAACAAAAATATTCACCCTAAGGTGTAAAATTCCACCATAGAAAATACCAATTCCAAACTATACATGTTGGTGCATTTTTATTTACTTGATTCAACTTATTTAACTTAGACAGATAATATAAAATAATTATTATTTCAAAACAGAAGAATGGCATAGAAAACCCAGCTACCCACGCTATTTGTGCGGGCCACCTCACTAGTTTTTCATTTACACGAGTTGAATTCTTATCTACAAAACCATATTATGCATCCCTGAGAATGAAAAAGAAAAGACAAGGTTGCTTTTAATTTGCTTCTCAAATGAAAGCAACCTGGTTAAATATCGTAACATAGTTACATAAAAGTTGTGATTGAGGAAAAATCACGCACGTCTCGTTCTATGAAGTCTACCAATTCCATAATCATGCGTGCATGTCAATTGCGGGGCAGCAAGAGGTAGCCTGGTTTTTTCTTTCAAACAACAGCAATAGCCTGTTTAAATTGCGGGCCAGCAAGAGTCCGTTCGGATGGTAAAATGAATAGTACTTGGCTGATAGAATGAATAGTATTGTGTGAGAAAAATAAGTCGAAATAAGTCAAATCTAGATAAGCCGAATAGACTCGTAGATAGGCGGGGCCAAAGAAAGGATAGACTTGATCATCGCGAAGAGACTGTCATGTAGCTACAACCAGCGTTCCTAGACTACGGCTAGACCATAGCGTTGTGATTGAGGAAAAATCACGCACGTCTCGTTCTATGAAGTCTACCAATTCCATAATCATGCGTGCATGTCAATTGCGGGGCAGCAAGAGGTAGCCTGGTTTTTTCTTTCAAACAACAGCAATAGCCTGTTTAAATTGCGGGCCAGCAAGAGTCTGTTCAGATGGTAGAATAAATAGTACTTTGTTGATAGAATGAATAGTATTGTGTGAGAAAAAAATAAGTCGAAATAAGTCAAATCTAGATAAGGACTCCATAAACGGGCGGGGGCCAAAGAAAGGATAGACTTGATCATCGCGAAGAGACTGTCATGTAGCTACAACCAGCGTTCCTAGACTACGGCTAGACCATAGCGTTGTGATTGAGGAAAAATCACGCACGTCTCGTTCTATGAAGTCTACCAATTCCATAATCATGCGTGCATGTCAATTGCGGGGCAGCAAGAGGTAGCCTGGTTTTTTCTTTCAAACAACAGCAATAGCCTGTTTAAATTGCGGGCCAGCAAGAGTCTGTTCAGATGGTAGAATAAATAGTACTTTGTTGATAGAATGAATAGTATTGTGTGAGAAAAAAATAAGTCGAAATAAGTCAAATCTAGATAAGGACTCCATAAACAGGCAGGGCCAAAGAAAGGATAGACTTGATCATCGCGAAGAGACCTGTCATGTAGCTACAACCAGCGTTCCTAGACTACGGCTAGACCATAGCGTTGTTCCGCCGTTCCCATTCCTAAAACCCCCCAAAAAAAGAGAGAAGGAAAAAGAAATTCCGCCGCCCGTTTCACTGCACGTATTACTACTACATTTTTTTTATATTCGGAACCAGTGGGCAAAAGCAACTCGATCATTTGTGCATATTTAGCTTGTGCTGACAGCGGACATCTGATAGCACGTGGTGCATTTCACCAAGCCATCATCCATGGCAAATTGGCAATGGTCCGCCCAAGGAATTGATCCTGACTTGCTGAGCTTCTTGGGCCTTGACACACCCAAAGCCGGAGTCCATTTTTCTACGCCTGTTTGATTCCATGGGTCGTCGTGGAAGAATCGATGATAAGACTCTCCAGTCCTCCACAAACATGGTTGATCATGCGGCTTTTGAGACGCAGATCGAGCAGGTCGCGGAGACGCCGCACCAAGCCGGAATCAAGGCTCCCGAGAAAAAAAGAGCAACATGTCTCGTGCGCACAAAAAGTAGCCGGTCGAATTGAAATTTGGAGCCAACAGATGAGTGTGTCGTGTGTTGTTGGGAACACTGACAGAGGAAGCCTCACGGGGGGCTTCCTAGCTCCTCCCTACCGCTCAACGTGCCGCTTGAGGAGATTCCAGTGATTGGTGTAAACTGTGAATAATGCTCCGCGGTGAAAAATCTACAGGCACCCTTGCTGACTCTTTTCTTTCTTTAGATGAATTTCACATGTTTTTTTTCCTTTACGAGCACCGCCAACAAGATCTCGATGTCTGTGGCTCCATACGCTGCTCGATCGTAAACAAGGATGGAGCAGTTTACTGAAATTCCCCTTTTAGAGCAAGTATTATGGGGCCACCTCAGTTGGCGTATAAGTAGGACACATCATCACAATCCGACGTGTGAGAGAGAGGAAATAGGAGAGAGAGGGAAGCGGGCGTCGCCGAGACGGCCGGCGCAAGGCGGGCGGCCGGAGGGCTGCTCGTTTCAATTGGTTGCCGATCTCTTCCCCCGCTCCTTTGCATTAAATGGTGATTATAAACCCATTTGCATTTTTCTCTCTCCACCTGGTGACCCGGCGTTTCTTGCGCGGCTGCCACCGAAACCATAAAACTTGCTCTTACGTGTGGCTGTTGCATCGTCTCGTCTCAGCATCGATCGCTCGTGCGTGTGCAGCCACCTGGCAAGGCCCTTTCATACCCTCCAACAACGGCTGTTCGGTTGGTTGGTGGGTGATGGTAGTCTTTGGTTTGTTACGAGAGAGAAAATCTTCTTGGCCAGTTCTTTGGTGGTAGTTTGTTACGAGAGAAAATCTTTCTGGTTTGGTGGCTGATAAGCCAAGCGAAGAGGGCGCAAGGCTCCAAGCCTCCGATCCGGTTCATCACACTGGCATCTGTCGTGGTGCGGGAATTCAGACACGATCCCGAGCCGTTTCGTTTCGAAACCCCTCACTACAAAAGGGGTTGCGGCCGGCCAGATCTTGGCCTCCTGCCTGGGTGTGTGGTAGGTGCAATGAACCTGCCTGCCACCAAATCCACCCCATCGAACGGCACAAAGAGAGAGTTTTTCCAGAGAGACGAGACGAGAGCTCCAACAACGGGCGTCATTTTCGACCTGGGAAAAATAGATAAACAAGCGCGAGACTTTTCGCAAATCCTCACGTGTTCTGCTGACCCCGATCGACCAACCGGAATTCAGAGGACAGAGACAAAACAATATGGTCATGGCCGTTGAGATGCGTGGTGTGGTGCCAAAGGCCAAAGCCCAAAGACTAGCTGAGGTCGCAAGCGTGCCTAGCTCCTCCTTCGGGGCAGTTTCCTCAAGATACGACGGAGGCCGCTGTACACTCACCGAGACCTGAACCTGATCACGACAGCGAAGGCGGGAACCGGCTCCGATGGTCGCCGTCAGTTTTAAATTTGCTTCCAGGCTTATTCCACAGCAGCGATTTGATGGCGACAACTCCACAGGTTGGTCGTTGAGTGCTGATAAGCTATCACGGTTGCGATAGGGAGAGGTGTGTGTGTCGAATCGAGTGGCGAGGACTTCCAAGAATTTGTTTCTAGAAGAAATGAAGCATCCTTCAGATTGCTGATGGTGAATACTCAGGACTCAGGAGGTAGCGCATGTGCAGTGGGAACTTGGAAGCAATGTGCGGGCATGCATAAATGCAGAAATGTATCCAGCCGTTGTTAAAACTTTTTTCAGGAACGTTACGAAGGTCCTTGAACTCTAAAAGACTGTATGTTCATATCTCTAAACTTTTCCTCCCTATATAATGCATTCAGTTTCCAATTGCCAAAGATCAATGAAACATGTAAAAATTAAACATGCACTAATATGTTTCAAAGGCTGTTTTACAAGGAAAAACCACGTGTATTCTTCAAATGCTGACAAACATGCACAATTTGGTTTGAGCCATCGTAAGGAGATTGCACAGCTGGAGGCCAACAGCTCCAGACCTGTGATTGAACATGGCCACATGGGCAGTGAGGTCAGCGGCGAAGCCAGGAGTCCCTGTTCTTCAACCTCCCGCTCCCCATCCTTTCCTTCTTCTAAAAATTGCAGGAGGGTCTGGGGGGAGGGGGGGCTCCACAGAATTGCAGGTGGATGCTGGACGCCGCCGTCTGAACTCTGAACCACTTGAAAAGCAACACGGTCTCTTGTATGTGCATGATGGTTGACTGTTTAGCCTAAGCATGGCATCTTACGGAGGTTGGCTGCCCTGTGAAACCAAGAAAACAAATGAGAGATGGAGAAAAAGATCCACATGAAGTTATTTCAAAAAAGAGGCTACAGAATATCACAAGTTTGACTACTTATGACTGTCGAACTATGCAACAGACGAACAACTTTGCCGCTTTCGGATGTAATGGTCAATGACCAGACCCAAGATGACATATCGTCATTGCTAAGGGGCAAATACAGAAATGATCTCCTTAGGGTACTTCTATAACTTTAGTATATATATCCAATAGCAGAGTGCTCTAAGATCAGATTTGCAGGATAGCAAACTCTAGGCTCTAACGGTCCATCAAAATGTAGCATGTGGTGTTACAGGTTTAATTAGGAAGTACTACCACCACCAAACACCAAACAGACATTGTGATTCGTGTTTATCCATAAGGTGAATATTTACCGAGGCAAAATTTCCCTCTATTTGTATTCGCTTTTGGTTATGGCTGTTCATAGTGCACTGAAAATCAAGCGCGAATAAGACAGGAACATAGTTTATAACTATTCTAAGCTTGTGGCATTTCTCTCATCAGTTTTCACAGGTTCAAAGGATCCCAATGGATTCTCACAAAATGTGTTGCTTTATGTAGCCCAAAATAAAAAAACAACAGGTACTCCACAAAAGTGCTAAACAAAAACATACCAAATTGTCTTGAATAGGTTTTCTGAGGGGGAAGTGAAATCCACATAATACTTGAAATTCAGTCATGCTAGTGAGCCCAATTCTTTAAGGTGCTGAGAAGGTCCAGATGCTTCACTTGGGACCAACACTTCCGATGAAAATGCAAGGATATTGTCACATATTATTGGTCAGTAGGGGAAAAGAGTGGAGAAAATAAGCATGACAGAAACAGATTAAGTAATAGTATTAAAATTGCTGTGCAGTACCTTAGCAAAGATTAGCATATTCTGCATTTTCACTGCAAAAGGGAAGCATTCATGTATTTTAATGACAGTCTGAATGTTTGATGAACGCTCCTGCCTCACTGAAACTGCCCATTTTAGTAAGTGCACCAACAACTGGCCAATACGTATATTGATATGCAGTGATGCAGGAACTTGACTCTATTGCAAGAAGAATTTCCTTAGCTTCATCAACTCTTCTTTCATCACATAGAGCTTTTATCAGGGTATTGTATGTGTAACTGTCTGGCTCCACACCATATCCTAACATGGCAGTGAAAAGTTTGTGAGCTTTATCTGTTTTTCTCATCTTGCAAAAACTCAAAATAGGTGCATTGAAGGAATATGCATCTGGAGAAATGCCATTCATTTTCATTTTATTAAGAAGATCGATGGCCTTGTTCACATGCCCTTCTGAACAAAATGCACGTATCAGAACATTGTAAGTCTGGACATTCGGCCTAACACCCCACTTTGACATCTCATCGAAGCAATCAAAGGCATCATCCAGCTGATGGGTGTGACATAACCCGTCGATAAGGGAGGTAAAAGTAATGACATCTGGCATGAATCCAAGTTCCATAAGCATCTTCAGAACAGCCTTTGCATCATGTACATTGCCTAATTTCGAATAGCCACTTATCAGTGTGTTAAAAGTCACGAGATTAGGAAGGAAACCTGATTCTTGCATCACTTTGACAATCTCCATTGCCATTTCCATTTCACCAGCCTTGGAGAGGTGATCTATCACCATATTGTAGGAAGTTACACTAGAAAAGAGACCATCCGAAACCATCTGACTTAAATACTTCTGCACCTTTGAGATGTCCTTGCAGCTCAGCGAGGATTTGATGATCAGAATATATAAACCAAATCCCAGCTTCCCACCTTTCTTGATGAAATCATCTACCAACTCACATACATAAATGAACTCCAAGTGTTTCACAGCACAAGAGATCACAAGGCCAAATGTTGTGTTGCCAAGGAGATAACCCCTGTTGTTCATCTTGTCAATAAGCTCAACTGCCTCTTTGGCCATGTTGTTCTTTGAGAGGCAATAGAGCAAGGTGTGATAAGCATTTTGATGGTGCAGAGTAGGATGACTCTCAAGCCACTTACTCAATATTATGTACGCCTTGTCTGTACCCATGGATCGAAACACGCCATGAACCAGTGCTCTGTATGTGGCCTCTGACGGTGCCACACCCTTCTCCTTCATCTTCTCCAACACACCAACCGCATCCTCCGCCCTGCCAGCATTGCAGAAACCATCCACCAGCATCGTGTAGGTGAAAACATTCGGCCTGATCCCCACACCCTCCATCTGTTTTACCAGCCTTAGTGCCTCATCAACGATCCCACGCCGGCAGACACCGTGCACAAGTGCGTTGTAAGTGAAGCAGTCCGGGTGGCACCCATCTGCGGGCATCTGCTGGAACCTGAGGTACGCGGAGTCGACCGCGCCAGCGCGCACCGAGGCCGCAATCACCGCGTTGTACACCATCGTGGTGGGCCGCAGCCCCAGGCGCGGCATTTGCACGAACACCTCGTGCGCGTAGTGCGCCAGACCGAGCCTTCCCCAGCTCTCCACCAGGGCGCAGAGCAGCTCCTCGGAGACCACGCACCCGCACCCCTGCACCTCGGCGACCAGCGCCGCGGAGAGCACCACGGGGCCGCGCCGCCACAGCGCGTCCCCAAGCGCGCGGCGCACGGACCGGTCCCGCGCGAAGTGCTGGCCGAACCGCGACGCCCAAACGTAGAGCCGCACGCAGAGGAGCGGCTCCGCGGCGGCGTGCTGCAGCGCGCGGACGACGAAGCGCGGGCCCAGCTGCTGGACGGCGGCGGCGAACTCCGAGTTGATCCGCGCGAACCAGTTCCGCTCGGCAAGGAGCGACGCCGCGAGGGCCGGGTCCGCGGCGGCGGCGGCGGATTCCACCGCACCCTGGCAGGATGCAGCAGAAATGTTGGATCTCTGGCGGATTTGGGCGGACGGATCGGTGGGTTTGGGCAAGCGCAGGAGATTGGGGAGCAGCAGCCTCCTGCTGCTCATCTGCTTCATTGTGGTAGCTCATGAACTTCGTACGGTACGATCATATGCGATTCCAATTTCACGTCGATATGGGATTTTTTTTACATCCCCTCAATTTTGTAAAAAAAAAGTCCGTCCAAAAAATTGCAAAACTATACATTTATGGGCGTAGGACAGCGGCACGGCCCCCACGGCGGCAGGTACTGTAGCGTCTGGTACCGCTGTGGGGGCACGGCGGTAGGAGTCAGTCTGTGTAAATTCAGGTGGACCTAAACTTTATATGAAAATTGTAGCTTTCGATGTAAATCTACAACTTTGTAGTTCAAAGTTTTTGCTTTTGAAGTCTTCTTCATAGTCAAATAATCGATATGCTATCTAGATCTCAGTTTTCATATCGAGATCTCAGTTTCCAGTCTATGTTCAAAAAATTGTAACTTTTTGCATGAACTCGGATGGAGGTAAACTTTATATGAAAATTGTAGCTTTTAACGAGATCATCAATTTTGTGGTTCAAAGTTTTCCATTTGAAGTCATCTTCATACTCAAATAATCGATACTATTCAGATTTGAAAACTGCAAATTGAGATTTGAATAGTTTCAATTATTTAACTATGAAGAGAAAAAACTTTAACTACTTATCTCGTCGAAAATTACAATTTTCATTTAAAGTTTATGTCTATCCGAATTCAAACAAAAAAATTTCAAATTTTTTAAAATAAACTGGACCCCTACCGCCGTGGCACAGAGGTAGCAGGCGCTACGTGCACTTGCCGTCTCTGTCGCCGTCCCCTACGACACTAGATGTATAGTTTTGCAAATTTTTCTGCGGACCATATATTTTTGAAAAAATGTAAAAGAAATTCTCGATATGGGGTACGATAGGACATATGGGCTTTACCGTATCCAGACCAGTTGCACAGAGCCCAAAATGATCAGATACTGGGCAGAACTTTCCTAACGAATGCGGCCCATGGATATAAACGGCCCATAAAAGGGCACATTCCAAGAAGACCGTAGAAGCATGGGCAACAAGGTCTTTTCCTAGTTCTAAAAAAAACAAGGTCTTTTCCTCCCACCACCGGCCTTCTTGCTCCACCTCCGGCGACCTCGCCGCCGCTGCGTCCATGGACCGGTGGACCGGCGTCGTCCACGTCCCTCTCTCCTGTGGCGGGCCCCTCTTCCGCGTCGCTGCCTCGCTCGTCCTCTCGCCAGCCAAAACGCTCGCCGTAAGCCGAAATCCTACTCTTTTCCTCTTTATAGACACCAGCTTTTCTTGTTTTCACAGACCCTGAACTCTCTGACGGCACCAGGTTCCACGCGCCAATGCCATCCTCTTCACGGGCGACCGCGTCCGCGGCACCGGCGACCCGGTGATCGAGCGGCTCTCCGACGCCGCCCACATCGCCGGGGTTCTCGCTGGGAAGCTCTGCGGGGATACCAACGCGTGGGTTGTCGACGCCGCATGTTTCGCCGGGCCATTTGCGGTGTACAGAGAACTTGTCCCATCCGTGGACTCCGCTGGCGATCCCAACGGACACAACCCTACTGGCTTCCCAGCTGCTGCCGGCGTTACCAACATCCTTGCGCACGGCATTGCTGAGGTATAATGTTGGTGAATTCTGGAAAATTGCAACCTTACCTCTGTCAGTATGGTATTTTCGGCGCAAAGCATCTGTGTTACAGTTGCAAAGATAATGCCTTAGTAAATTGTTACATAGTTTAGCTTCGGAGTCACCATTCCTGTGCCATTTTCCCCTCGGATGGTTTCTTTTACCGATGCAATCAAGATACATTTTCCTGTGCTTGTAGCGAATACTGCGGTTAGATTACAAAATGCAGGAATTGTGGTAACAAAGTTGGTATTTTTGGAGATTATAACTTTTTAGTAATTAATATGGCAAATGCAAGTTGTGTTATACACAACTGCTCTTGTAGCATTCCTGAAATTTTGTCAGAAGTTCTTGGATTTTTGTTGGGATAAGGGATCACTGTTTTAGTTCACTAAATGGTTGATAATTGGACACTAAAACTAGTTTCCTTAGTCTGTTGTTCCGAGAATGTTGATTGATTCCTTATTCGCCCGGTTAATTGTTTCCTTGCTGAGAGAATGATTAGGTATTGATGACATACTGCTCTGCTACAGTTTGTAGAAAAGACTCTTGCTTGATAAAGTTAATCATTTCAGTCCGCTGTGGACAAAATCTGCTGACCAGTTAATATCACTTGACTGCATGCACTATATTATTTTTTAATCCACATTACATTTCATGTGCCTACTGGGACATTTGCAAAATCCCGTAATTCCAATCTTGTTTCATACTATTATTGTGTTGAAATATTGTGTGCCTTACGCAGCTCTATTTTTTCTTATGTTCCTAACCTAGACTGAAATATCCTTTTTTTATGAAATGAACTTAAATATCCTGGTTTTATTTTCTTTCTGAAGTAATCCTTGTTGTATTTTCTTTTTGACATAAGCCGATTTCAATTATCACTCTGTTAATACCTGTGTTTTCCATGTCACCTCTTTAATCTTGTTCCTACGTCTTGTGTGATAGCAGATGCAAAATAAGTTCTTGGGGTGCTCAGCAAAGGATTCGGCTGTTAATCACCATCCTGAGGCATCATTGTCATCCTACTGTCCTCCTAGGACTATCATCCTGGGATTCAGCAAGGGTGGAGCTGTTGTCAACCAGCTTGTGACAGAACTTTCGTTTTGGACATCAGAATCAATGAAAAACTTGGTCGATGCTTCACGACTGAATCCATCTCATTCAAGCCATAATCTCCCGGTTCCTACTTCAATTAGTGATGTGTTATCAAGTGTTTCTGAATTCCATTATGTGGATGTGGGTCTGAATTGTGCTGGAGCATACATTATTGACCAGGCAGTGATCAAGAGGATAGGCGATTATGTTTTGCATACTGGTCAGAACCTTCACTTTGTCCTTCATGGCACTCCGAGGCAGTGGTCTGATCCAAACCGGTCATGGATTCGGAAGGAGAAAGATATAATGCTGCAGCTGGTTCGAGATGAGGCTCAGAGGTGTGACGGGAGACTGTTGATATCTGAAAAGATGTATTTTGAGGGTAGACCTCGCAGCCTGCTGATGCATTTTGAGATTCTGGAAGCAATGGATATAAGCTAATATTTGATCCGTAGATCTTGTAGCCTGGATATAAGCTAATATTTGATCCGTAGATCTTGTAGCCTAACAGAATGTGAATATGCTTAAGGGTCTTTTCTTCTCCATGCTGATTTTATCGGAGTGCATTCTGATATTTGCCTTGTATTATTGTATACCAAAAGTCATAGATGAACAATCAATACAGTGCAGTGTAATATCTTAAATCACATGATCCATGGAATACGTTTATCTGAGCATATTTTGTTTAGTGGCTTCTTTTCATCACGTTTCCCCTTTGTTTTTCTGATGTTATTAATAGGTTTCCTTCAAACACTGTTCATTATGAGCTCAAGTTTGTCAGTTACAAGTTATTACCCTGGTTTCGCGTTTGCTGATGGAAGAGTTGCCGGCCTGCCATTTTCATTCTTGCATGCAATCGGCGGGATTGGCCTGCGTCAGAACGAGTCTCTGGTATTCAGCAAAACGACCAGAGCTGCACGATTCGGCGTTCAGCACTGACGTTTCGCTGCAACTGACTCCTGGTTGGATCGATGCACTTTTGTCGTCACTGCAGTTACCCTTTCGACATGCAAACGAATGGTGAAACAATCCTTCGTCAAACAGAAAAATCTCGCGGTCCACATGGCGCGTCAGATTAATGCCAGTAGTGGATTTGTTAGTAAAGTATCAGTAGTATAGTACAGAATGCAATGGTGATTCCAGCTGCACTCTCACTGTTCTTGTCTCACTCCGTGGCGAACACCTGAACCCGTCAAACCCCACATTCTTTCAAACAAGTTGTCGGATACAATTAGCACGAGGCCTTCCAATCCGATCCGTAGACAGACAGATCCGGTTGGTGTCCCCCCTGATCTCTCGAATCTTTATACGCGACGTCCAAATCCCAACCTGCAGTTCCGGTTGGTAGTATGTGGTAATGCAACAAGATTACAAGGGACACCTGGCAATTCTATACTGGACGGACAGGATCCCATCGGCACTAGCAGTTTGCAAACGTGCAAGACGGGCGCGACTCGCGACCGGATCACGGAGAGCTTGGACGCACGCGATCAGTTGTCCTCGCCGCTCCAAATTGTAATGCGCGCGACCGTGTCCGCTCGAGCTTGGCCTCATGCGCGCGTTGTCTGCTGCCGAGTTTGCTTGCTAGCTAGCGCTTCGCTTCGGTCCTCATGCTGCCGGAAGCGTCTGTCTCCGTCGTCGCCCCCTCGCTGCGGGACAAAACACGAGTAAAAGAGGCGCACGAACGGATCAAATCAAGTGCCGGCCGACGCTGATTTGAGTCCAAAAATACGCTTTTCGGGGGCCCGTGATTACATGCTTCCGTAGTACTCTACTCCTGTAACCAATCGATCGCCTCTTGAAATGGTCAGCTCAGACCCAGAGAGATCACTGAGCTCTGTTTGTTTCTTGTATCATCACTCGATGGGCAGCAGACCAAGATAGCTAGCTAGAAGATCTCATCTGGTAACGCAGGGATGGTTTGCCGTATCGAGGGCGCGTGCTGGTGTTCGGGTCTCTGAAGCAAAGATGTTAGCCAGTTGGCCTGCATTGCTTGCTGCACATTGCTTCCGTCTAGAAGATGTGTGTTACTTGGGTGTTCAGACTTCAGAGTTTCAGAGACCGGAGAGCTCAGAGAAGCTAGCCAGAGGAGTCCGCATGGACTCAGATTCCCGCATCGGTTTGATCTCCGAATCAGGCCGCCGGAGCGAGTAGATTTATGCGTTCAAAGCAACGCTGCCGTTTTCTAGTGGCGAGATCCACTTGACGCACTGACAAGTACACGGTGCTTTCCTGCGACATACTAGTTTTTAGCTCAAATAAACGGTGATCGCCCTGATTGGTACCGGCCTGATAGATGCTGTAACTGTAAGGGAGGCGTCGCCGGATTATTCTACCCGATCCGCTCGTTACTACCCAGGAAGGCAAATGTTGACAGGACGATGTGGATGCTGTGTGTGTTCTAGCAGGGGCCACGGCAGTGGTCTGCGTGGGATCATCTCGCTCCGGTTGGTCTACGATTCACATCTGTACCCGCCGCGCGTCCCGATCACAATCCCCGTCGCCCCGCCTAGTAAATGTAACCACTTACTCGGAGTCTTAGCAAAATCTTCGGTAATGCTGGCCCTATTTAGTTTTAAAACTTTCATCAATTACCCGTCATATCAATCTTCGGACTCTAACTAAGAGTATTAAATGGGGATTGACAACAAAACTCATTACACAACCCTTCATGATTACACAATGTCGTGCTGCAATCAATAATTTCTAATGACGAATTAATTAGGATTGGATTCGTCTCGCGATTTTTCGACCAACTGTGTAATTAGCGGTAATTAGCCAGGATGGATTCGAATGTCTATAAATCCGAATTATCTATATTCGCGTCCGCTAAAAACGTTAATATGGATATCCATATTCGTATTCGTTTTTTAATATGGATGTATTCGAATCCGATTCTCAATATTATCCATATTCGTCATTATCCGACATATCCGACATTATTTGTATCCGCATGAAATAAAGTACCCATAGAAACCATCTAAAATTTATTTATATTACTAAATACTAATTACAATTGATGTTAATTTTAGTATTGCTAGTAAAATAATTTACACCATTTTAACTATTTAAAATTATATATATGACAACTAACTAATTATGTTACTAAATAATATAATGATATTTTTAATTAATTTTGATGTGTCTAACCATAACAATTGTAAATACATTATATTATTTAGTAAATAAATAAACTATATTTAAATGTATTTGTGTATTTATTTCTTACTAATAAAAGATGTTTATATATTCACAAAATTACTTATTTTATATTTATTGTGATATATTAATTAATTAATATATTATTTGCAATAAGATATCTATTTCAATAATGATAATAAATTACTATCTACTTGTAACATGATTTGATCAATTATAAAACCATCGACAAATATAATTGATACTCATTATGACTCTATGCTATAAATCGAGTAGGTATTCAAATGCAATCCGAATTCGAAATATCCGTTTTGTATTCGTATTCGATAATATTCGTATTCGTTTCCGAAATTGAAATTAAATGTGGTAAATAGTGACATCCGAATTCGTATCCGTGCGTATCCTATCCGAATCCATCCCTAGTAATTAGTTTTGTAATTAGTCTACGGCAAATTACTCATGATAGACTTTGAGAAGGGGTCTCCAAAAATTTCTCCCACAAAAAAATTCACCAAGAGTCGGACATCTGGAACTAAAAAATTCTGATGGTTCAATACATGTTTCAATGGTTGATCTTTGATGTTGTAATTATTATTTTCGTATATTTTTTAATGTTACACCTATATGTTTTTTCTGTTTGAGATGGTTTGTTTCGACGTTGTAACGTAGCATTCGAGGGGAAAGTTTTCATCACACGGCCAGACGCCAGCAATGCATGGGCTCCGTTTAGTTCCTCCTGCAAAGATTTTCATATGTCACATTATATGCGGGGGTTCACACAACCGCGGTAAACCGGTCGGTTACCGCGATAACCAACCTAACCGAGCCGGCTCGGTTACTAAAACCGACCGGTAACCGTCCCCTAACCGTGCCTATGAAACCGAGCTTTTCGGCTAACCGGTCGGTTTGGTCGGTTTACCGATCCGGTTTCGTTGAATTTGAAAACCGCTATCGTAGCGGTTTTGTGAACCCCGACTATATGTTTGGACACACGTATGGAGTATCTAATAATATAAGGTAGACAAAAACGAACTATTTTCCATTGTGATAATTGTGTAATAAATTTGTCTCGCAATTTTTGAGCAAGTTCTGTATTTAGTTTTTCCATTAGTATTCGAATACCCCCTCCGACGTCTTATGAAATATCAGGTGTGACACTGCAAAATCTTTGACTCTAGATCTAAACATAGCTAGATCAGATAGATCCGTTAAACTAATCCAGTGAATAGAAGACCACATCTTTCTTTTAACGGAAAATAGTACTGGAAGATCAGACTCACAAAAAAAAACCTAGAAGACCAGAGGCCAGAGCCATGCTCAATTTCTTACTAGTACTACAATTAAAAATGGGGTGAATGGGAACGCTAGACCTCTGCTGGTAAGCAACCGCGCTGGTGCGCGATCGGTGATGTAATCTCAGGTCTAATAGATGTGGTAGCAAGGCTAATCCTTGTGTCGGCTATGCAGGAACAGTACGGCATTGTGTATTAAGGAGATTCAGAAACACAGAGGATAAGGTGGCGAACGCAAAAACCGCGTGGCTCGGAGATCCGGGGCACACGCGTGCGTGCATGCATGGTGATCCGATCCGATCCCCTCCTGACATCAGGGCGACCTGGCCTGCCCGTGCGGCCGGCCGGCCGAATTCCGCTCGTGCTTACGCCTCGCAAGCGTCCAACGGGTGGAGAGGGGGAATTCACCCCGGCCACCCGTGACCGAGAGGCCCGCGACGACGAGACCTCGCTCGGCCCGAGGGAGGACGCGGTCCAAAGCGCAAATCCGGTTGGGGCGCAGCGCAGCGCCGCACACGCCGCCGCCCGCCCGCCCGGGCGCGAGCTAGGTCGCCGGTGCGGCCTGCGCTAATTTGGCGTGTCGCGCCGCACGGTGGGTCAGGTCAGACAGGTACACAAGCCAGCACCCGTTTGACTTGGTTTTCCCCGCAGCGGCCTGCACCCACGTCAGTTTTTCTCCGGGCCGGGGGCGGGGGCCGCCCGTCGAGGGTCCCAGAGGGAAAACGGCACGCGAAGTCAGTCAAGCTGGGCCACGTGAAGTTCGCAATAATAACAGAAACAAAATTCCGCAGATATTCCAACACGCCAACATAACAAGTACGCCGCCTACGTGTCGTGCCATCCAATGATTTTTTTGCGTCGCGAGCTGGCGGTACATGAGTACATCCTGCGGTGCCACGTACGGGTACGGGCTCCAGGGCAGAGAAAAACTGTTGGTACTCTGGTACTGTAGTGTACTGGTCGATACAAGTCAGGTCAGCGAGTGTGCATGCATGTAGAGTAGTTGTGTTACAGGCTTACAGCTAGCTACGTAGTATACAGCAAGCAGGCCGAGGCCGGGGCGGGCGCGAGTCGCGACCGTGCAATGCATGCACACTTGCTCGCGTCGTGTTCGTGTGGGAACCGATAGGAACGCCACCGGATACGCGTCGTCCAACAGCGGTTGCCCTCCCCGCCGCATGCACGCAGGTGTCACTGTACCGGGGTGGCTGTCTACTAGTAGCTGTGGTAACGACGACGCACCCGTGTCACGCCCCGCTAGCCCGTGACGTGGGCGTGCGGTACGCGACGATCCACGCGAGCCGAGCCGACGAGCCGGCCGGCCGGCCAGTCGGCCACCGTCTCAATTAATCATGAGTTAGCTAGCGTGCAGGCCAGTCATCAACCCGGTCACGTCCGACACAGGAAAACAACAGCAGGGCGCAGTGGTGATGGTAACTGGATTGGCGAAGGTGCCGTTAATGGTAGGACACGAACGCCCGTGCGACGAGCTCCATCCAAATTAAAGGTCGAAGCGTACGTACCCATCCGGTGCGCGTACAACGGTACAACCTGGAATTCCTCGGTTTCAGCAAGGAATTCAGGTTTTTTTTGTATTTTTTTTCCAAACCGGCAACCCGCCGCGTGCACGCGGATCAGCGTTATCGGGCGCATATACAACATACCGATCGTGTGACTCGGCACATGCCAATATGCCATGATGCAGGAACCGCAGGCTATCTACCCATGATGACACGAGATAACGCGCGTGTATCCACAGTCGGGCCATCCACGGATCGATCGCCATCTGCCTTAACTGACGCTTTTCTGGTCAGCTGTGCTCCAAAGGTCAGAGGGATCTCATCCGGTGCCTTACTTAGCTCGGCCGAGACAACGGCACGGCGGCAGTCGGCAGGGACCTCATCCCTCTTGCCTCCCAAAGTTGCGAGACACATGGAAAGCAGGGAGCGATCTAACACAACGCAGCAACCAACAGGCAGCCTCCGCTGGATCTGCGTCCCCACGGGGTCAGCCTCACCACCTTTTCCGTTCCGGTCCCCTTCCCTCCTCCGATCTGCCAACGGATACGACTCGTGTGACACCTGTCAGCTACGGACCCATCACCCATGCATCACGTATACTAAGTCACTGCTGTCTCTGCAGGGCGTGTCAACCATGCAAGTTTGTTGGCATCACATTACACTGTACATGGATCAGAACAAAACTGGAACTTTTGGCGGTCTTCGAAACACAATTTTGTACACTTTTTATACATGGCTCATAACTTCATATGACGAGTACCGTTAGCCTGTTTTTTGAACGCTACGTGGTGACCAGTCATGACCAATATGTTCGTATTATTTTGAAAAGCATACAAACTTGTCCCTAAATATTAATTTTCCTGTAACCAAATCAGAAATTATGAGGGTGTTCGGCTGGTACAATGAATAGTGCTCGGATGGTAGAATGAATAGTATTCTGTGAGAGGAAATAAGTCAAGACAAGCCGAGATATGCCAGCCCAACAGCCTCTATTTTATTAAGACTACCTAAATTTGTTTGCGCAACAACGATAACCTTTGCCGGATAATCCCACTTCCATTTTTTTAGTTATGCCGGTTCGTTAGGACACGAGATTAAGCAATCACCACGAGTCCAAAAGCGTCTCGCCTATATTCCTCCTCATTCCATCTCCTCTGACTATACTAAACCCGGAAATCAGAAGGGCGAAAAAAAACTCCTCCACGCCTATATAAGTACGCCAGCGGCCAAGCCCCCAGGCCCCAGCTCATCATCGCAGTCTGCAGTCGCGCACACATCCAAACTCCCGAGTCCCCCTGCCTGTCTCGCGGCCTCCGCGCTTCGGCACCTCAGCTCCACACCACACCGCCCCCGCGAGCTACCACGTCGTCTCGGACACCCAGAACCATGGACGTCTACAGCGGCGAGCTCGACGACTTCTCCCTGCAGCTCATCCGCGAGCAGCTTCTCGGCGGCGAGGCCTTGGCTTGTCTCCCCGTCGTCGGTCCTGACGCGTACTCTGCGTCGTCGGTTCATCATTCCGCCGCGCAGGCGGCGGCGTTCCACCACCAGCCCGCTGCGGCGTTCGTGCCCCTGCAGCACCAGCAGCAGGCCGCGTACGTCGACTTGACAAACGAGTTCGCCGAGGCGGCGGCCTTCCCGGCGGAGCCGGTGATGATCCGGTTCGGTGGCGAGCCTTCGCCGGTGTCCGACCCCAGCCGGAGGCCGATGCTCACCATCTCCCTGCCCCCGACCTCGCACGCCTGGGGCGCCCCGGCGGCGACCGCCCCGCTGGCCCCGGCGGCGCCGGCCCCGGACGCGAACGACTTCCGCAAGTACCGCGGCGTGCGGCAGCGGCCGTGGGGAAAGTTCGCGGCGGAGATCCGGGACCCCAAGAAGCGGGGCTCCCGCGTGTGGCTCGGCACCTACGACACCGCCATCGAGGCGGCGCGCGCCTACGACCGCGCCGCGTTCCGCATGCGCCGCGCCAAGGCCATCCTCAACTTCCCCAACGAGGTCGGCTCCCACGGCGCGGACTTCCTCGCGCCGCCGCCGCCGCCCCCGCCGCAGGCGTCCCAGAACAAACGGAAGCTGCAACACGACGCCGCCGCCGAGGCCAACGAGCCAGCAGCGAAGTCCGTCAAGGCCGAGGCGTTCGGATCGCCGGCGTCGTCATCACTCACGTCATCCTTGTCGCCAGCGACAACGACGGCCTCGACGGTGACGGCGACGTCGCCGTCGTCGTCGCCGTCGTCGGAGGCTGCTGGAGCCTACGAGGCGATCCCAATGACGCCGTCCACGTCGAGCTGGTCGTGGGACCAGCTGGACTGCTTGTTCGGCAGCCTGTCGCCGCTCTCGCCGCACCCGCAGCTGGGCTTCCCGGAGGTCACCGTTAATTGAGCGGTTATCAGCCGCTTAATCAAGCATGATGATGACTGGGTGTAAAGACGTTAATAATCATTACCGGTTTTTAGTTATGGACGACGGCCTTGGCTTTGGACTCATCTCGAAGATTTGGCGTAGCTTGGAGCTGCATGTGTGTGATCAGTGTGTGTGTACAGAATGGAGGAGGGTGATAATAGAATATTTTAGGGCAATGTGTCGGTGAACTACACATAGACAGAGATCAAATAGATGTGGAAATAGTAAATACATACGGGGGGTAATAATATCAGAAATGATAGCTAGCTTGAGGCGTGCTTGATGTGATTTGTACATTAAGTAAAGAAGAAGAGTGACCTGTTTTTATTTAATAGCTGTACACTTGTGAATCATTTATATCGCCAGTACGCCGTATATATCTAAGTTGCTTTTGCCTTTTTCTCGTGCCATAAATTTGATTTGGACGTGCAATGGATATATCATACTCCCATGTTTAGTACAAATGACATTTAGTGCCTCCAAAAGACAACTTTGACTTCTCTTTTGTATAAAAATATTTACTAGAAAGTTATATATGTATATTATTATGAAAATATTTTTCAAGACAAATCTATTGATATAATTTTTATATTTCGAAACTCAACACCTTAAAAGTTATTAACGATTTATATTTTCAATGTTTGACACAAATCTTGTCCAAAACATCTTCTATTTGCAATACGGAGGGAGTACTATGTATGTAGGAGGCATGTACCTGATGAAATAATTGCGCTATCTGACGTGCAACTGGACACGCCATGAGTCCGGTCAAGTTTGGAAATCTCGAATAACGTTAAAAGTTCATTTATATGCAGAAATTCGGACTAAATTCACCCCAAACATACTAGAGGGATCCTTTTGTTGCGGTGATCGAAATGTTTGTGTTTTTGTATATACAAGCAAGACAGGATTTGATCGTGAAACTTCGCACATATATATATAGGTACATGGTTGTGCCTGGTTCGGTTGGCTCAAGTGGTTGATGCTTTGTTATGAGATAAAAATATTGTTGATTGTTGATAGCAGGTGGCTGGTGTTGATTAGGTGTGAGAGAAAGTATTCCTAGCTAATGACTGATGTTTGAAAAGCTAGCCAAACAAGGTGTTTTATGCGTGAGATGTTTTGCGTGAAGAAAAGGCAAAACATGTGATGAACATCATTTGAGATGACGGTCAGAGCAACCGTGCATTTTAAGCCTTTATTTGTAAATATTCCATGAAGGACAAAGACTCTTGTATAAGCTAGTACTAAGTACAAACATATATAAGGAAAAAATGACACTCACACTCTTTATCAGTTAATATTTATTTCTCAAATCAACCGTAGACTTCGATGTGTGCGCATAATCATCCATGAACGTCAATCGTCAACACAGCTGCAAGCAGTCCGTTACGTATCCAAAGGTGGCAGGCTCAAGAATTGTACGACAGAGTTTACCGCCACATGGCTACTCGCCGTCAGTTCCTTGCACGACTGGGATCCTAGCTGACCACATGTACATTGGAAATTACGTTAGGATCTCCTGTCCTGTGGATCAGACTAATTAACCAGCTGCACGTGCTACTGTTTAAGGAAGATGGCATGCATGAAGCTGCATCTAACTACTTTTTTTTAACCAGATACATAGATTAAGTCAGACACTAGACGGATAGACGATGCATGGTAAAACTATGTTTGAATTGAATTTATGGACGTGCAGTGAACCTTTGCCTTCGCGCGTGATTTCTTGCCCACCATATATCGTCGTCGCCGCATGTTTAGCGGGCTCAAATCCAAACCAAGGAAAGGATCAAAGCGAGGCAGCGAGTGGCCGAGCGCGTCTACTTGGATCGGACGGTTGATTGAACAATCTGCGTTGACGACGGTGAGGAATGGCCTCCGCTTCGGACTCTCGTTGAGGAAATGAGGAGGGCGGCCGATCGAGATGGATGCAGTCAAGAAATGACGCAGGTGTCAGAGTCAGACGGTTGAGATTGCGAGGACTCTAACCTGATGGAGAACAAATGAACAATGGTCAATCAACAATTTTGTCTTGTCAAAACGGAAATTTTTGCTGGTCTCTCAATTAGTTCATGACACATTCTACGGGGAGCTAGCTGCAGAAACATACGCCCTTTAAAAAAATCAGCTTCAAATTCACAATGGGTTACAGGAAACAAAGCAAAAGTTTTTTTCCTTGAATAATGTTGCATTCGATCGAACAGGGATTGGTTGATTGTGCTATATATCTTCCCTAAACTCTACCTCACGTCAATGCCAATTGCCAAGATATAAAAATGGCAAATTGGTTGAGGATATCATGGAGCACAGCCAAACACAGTCTCGATCCCCAAAGTTACTACCAGCATTGCTGGCTGGAGTACATCCCTGTCATGGACGAGGGCAATTCCATTCCATTCCGCGAAAGAAATGAAAGCTGTATAGATGCTACGGCCTTTAGAGCATCTGCAAAACAAGCGGACGTAAGATTCACGTCCCGAGAGAGCCCAAAGATACGCCCTACTCCCGCAGCAGGAGAAAGCGCTGCGCCCTTTCGTTCGTGGCAAAAATCGACGTAAAAAGCCGCAAAAACTTACTACTCGGGTTCCCGAAAGCGCAAAGGCGGCGTCAATGGGCGAGGAAATTTGGCATCCCGAGGGTCAGCCGGCCGGCCGGTACGGTCGCGGGTCAAGCTGCCGTTTGCAATTGTTGGCCGTGGCCTACGTGCTACAGGGGCTAGCGCTTGTAGTAGGAGAAACTACGACGCGCGGCGGCGACGAGTGGTCGACGACACCGGCGTCTCCGGTCTTCTCCCAGCTCCAGGGGTAGCAGCACCGAGGCGAGGCTGACGCTGTCGCATCGCAGTTCGTTAAAGGGCCACGCCACATCGCCGGAGAGCGTTGGGTGGCGGAGGAGGCTAGCTAGGGTAGCAGGACGATTTCATACAACCTTTTTGACGAGTCATTCAAATCTTTCGAATTTTATACTACTCTATCTAGTATTTATCTATTGAACTTTGAGATGGAGCTGAGAAGAAGGAACAGGTATACGGTCAGAACCACTCACGACTTCATATGGATTGGTGGATTCAAAGTAAAAACTGAGTGCCGCAGTTAGTTGATTCATCGTGCTGCGATCCACTGAAAATTATTGTACATGTTTCCGCGTCAGACAATTCGTAGCAGGTTGAAATTAAAATCCCCCTTTTGTGACCCCAATTTGGACATGTCAGCTCAATCATGCCCAGGGCATCAACTCGCTGTCTCGCGGAGTATCAGACTATCAGTATGATTTGATCGAAGCAAAAGTCAACCTCCGCCGTTCTCTGCGCCTCCGCCATACAGATGGCGAGAACAGGAACGGATCAAGCAAGTACGGTCCCTCCCAGCCCCCAATTCGGCAAGAGATCTGCAGATGCAAACAAAAAGAAGCCGCGAGAGTGAAGAAACTGCTGGAAATTGGAGCAAAGTCTATGGGCTTATTTACAGGCGCCGGCTTGATCGCCGAGGTCAAAACTGACAGGGAAGGGAGGGAGAGCTGCTAACCGCTAGCTCTCACACAACACAATCAATGCGGGCATGCATTCCAATACCCTTATCCCGGCCTCTCTCTTTCTGCAATCCTGCTTGCGAACCGCAGAGAAAGTCAGAAATCTTGTTGGGCACTCTCTGCGTAGATGGTTGGCTGGCAGATCATGGCCGGAGCCGCGGCACGCAGGGTGACGACGACTGATCCATCGATCGTGACCGGAGTTAATGATCCTGGAAATGTGAGTTTACTTTGATGCTGTTTGGTGCTCCGCTAAACCCTTTAGGTGATGTTTTGTCCCGCGCGAGTAAACTGTGTTTTCACGAATGATTCAAGGGCTTACTTTTGGCTTCGTAGGGAGATGGGGTGGGATGAGGTGATCGCGTGGACGCGGTCGCCTGTCAAAGGTGTCAAGTCGGCGGGGGTGTAAACGGCCGACGACTTCTGTCTGTACACAGTGCCCAGCTGACTTGAGAGCACATCGGCACTGCAAACCTGTGTCTCTTTCGACGTGGACGAGAACATGTTTGTGGTTGGCGGCTTGTCGGGCTGCATGTTACGCATCTCTGGCCATGTATGTGTTACGTCAATAACCGATAACAATACAGACTTACAGAGAAACACAAGCTGTGGATTTCTTTGCACGAGCGTGAAGTAACCAGCGTATTTACGGGTATCCCGTATCATAAAATCGTACACTTACTAAGTTATTGCTCCTCCTGTATCAAATTGCTTATCATTGTTGACTTTTGATCACAATATTTGACCATTCAAACATCTTATCCAAAAAATTATACATGCATTGTTTGTTTTGTTTGTGACTCACTTCATCATTAACGGTATTATAAATATAACTTGACATTTTGTATATTTACATCAAATTTTGATTAAGACGAATGGTCAAATGTTGAGATCAAAAATCAACAGTGACAAGTAATTTAGAACGTATGGAGTATTTGACTTGAACCTTTGGAATATACAACTCCGAGAAAATTTTGAAGGATGAAAAGACAAATTACCGTTTTAGCAAATCATGCCAAATATATGATATGGGATACAGAAATCCTCGTACAGCCAATGGGCCATGTTCGTATGGCTTATCATCCACTAACCAGCAGTACTTTTATCTCAGAACAAATCAATCACCAACTACCGACCAATATTACTTTTCTCTCAGAACAAATCAACACCAGCAATTAACCACTAGCCAAACGAACAGGCTGACACGGCAAACTTTTTAAATAAACGCACATCTTACTTACTTCTCAACAAGGCAAACTTTTTAAATTTAACTAAAATCTATTTTAAAAATACTATTACAATGTATAATAATAATCATTAGATTAAATATTGAGTATACTTTCCTCATAAATTATTTCGAGATATAAATCTTGATATATAATGTTTTTGATACTTTTAGTTAAACTTAAAAACGTTTGACTTCTCTAGAAGCGTGATATGTGCCTATTTTGTGACGAAGATAGTATGCCAGTTTGGCCCTTCTAAAAAAAAGAGTACTATGCCAGTTTGACTTGCTGCTCTGGACGCACCTCTCAAGCCACCAGTTATGCGTACGTGTTCCGGCCATTGCCTTCAGAAGTTCCCCAAAACGGCCATTGCGATTTATATTCTGTTTGATTTGCTCCTCTGGATGCAACTCAAGGAAATTGCTGGAGTTCGATTTTTTTTTTCAGATCCCCATATAGCAAATCCGGCCAAATTAATTACGCGGGGTTCAGAGGGTGCCAGGCCACCGGCCGGCATTTTCATCAGTCAGAAATTCTAAAAAGCGAACGACAGGCGAGAGCAACACTCGCTAGAAGCCGGATCTCGGGGAAGAGGTCACTTTCCCCAAGTGCAAGAGCATGGCACTCAGGAAAGATTTTTTTTGGCAAACAACTATGTCCAATATTGTTGTCAAATCCTAATTTCATTTTGCGAGTGCCCATCTTCCCGGAGTGTTGCACTCGGGAAGATGACTTTCCCGAGTGCCACCCTTCCCGAGTGCCATGGGCTTCACAACACTCGGGAAAAGCCCTCTTCCCGAGTGCAACACTCGGAGGAAGATTGGCTTCCCCGAGTGCCCGATTTTTGGCACTCGGGGAATTTCGGTTCTCCCGCAGTGAGGTCAGGTGTGCTCCATACTACGAGCCATACGTTCAGGTAGCCAACAGAGGGGCTACATAAAGTTCCGTGACAGGATCATCAGCACCGATCCCCAACAACAACGTTGACGCGTGCCCCCAACCATCAGTTTTTCCGCGCGCACAAAGTCAGCCGCTCCCGAGCTCCAAAAGTCTCTCTGCAGGTAGAACGAACAGCGACGGGGAGGAGCCCAGGACGGAGCTAGGTAGCTAGAGACGCGGCGGTAGTGATGAGAGGACGACGGAGCTCGATCATCCCGCGGTGATGCTGATCGCGGAGGAGCAGGACCACCGTCTGTACGTCCACAAGTAAGTCAGCAAGCTGCAAGCGTCGATCAATTGCTTTCCGCCGACGAGCACACAGTGCACAGTGCTGCAGCCAGCGAGCTTGCGTTGTGAGCCCATTAATGGCGACGAGCATGTATATCCTTGGAGGTCAACCCCGTACACACAGACACGGAGGCACACGCCCTCTCGATCGCTAGGCGGGCGGCCGGTTCCCGCTCCCGCGTTCCGTTTGGCTCTGTCTTGCACTGTGACCCCGGCAACCTGGCCGGCGGCGGTTCACACGGACGGGCACGGTGTGGGTTTTGGCCGTGTCGTGCGAGACCATTGAAACGTACTACGAGCGGGTCGATCCGTCGGCGCCGGGGTCGCTGTAGTAACCGCCGCTCCGTGCCGCCGGGGGGCGCACAGCCATAGAGCGAGCGCAGGTCAGCTGGTGTTCCGTCACTGTTCCATCGGCCATTCCCATCACACTCGCCGGGCGCGCGCCGTGCTCGTTTTCGGCATGGGCGCGGCGCGGCGCCTGAGCCAACAAGCGATGGGCACACGCGTCGCCCGGGCCCGCGCGCAAAGTGCACGGAGAGGGGGGCCACATGTAGGTCGGTCCTTTTCGCTTGGCTTATCAGCCACCAGCATCATTATTTTTCTCTCACAACAAAATAATCACCAGCAACCAACCAACAGTAATTTTGTCTAAAAAAATCAGCATCAGCCATCAATCAAACGAACACGCCGGTGGCTAGCGGCCACACAGCACAGCACGCACGCCGCGCAACGCACGGAGCAGAGCTATCGGTCGCGACGCTGTCCTTGGCTCCTTGCGCTTCTCTCCGACGGTTCACAGCTCGGGCGTGGTGTGCCAGCACGCTGAAATGCCGAGCGCCGCTGCGAGACGGGACGTGCCCGGGAAATCCACACGTACATCCACACTGGACGGTTTGTAGCCGGCTAGTACGTGGTCAGATGGACATTGCTGGCACTCTTTACTTACAAAAAAAAAGACATTGCTGGCAGGTGATAGGAACGGCGTGCTGCCACATTTTTCAGAGGGGTGACATGCTGTCCGAATGCTCAGTGAGACGACGTGTGCCCCCGCGATAGTCGCGTGAAAGCTGTGTTTGGCTGTTTGCGAAAGATGGGTCTCCGATATCTGCGCCACAACGGTTTGGATCGTAACCGTGGTCAGGACTTGGGAGTAACACGAGCCACTAAACGTTGCTACAGGAATAGGAGTAGCATTCAGGTGTGTGCCGATTTATCAGACATTCAGACGATAACAGTTGGAATGCAGTTTGCTAACACCAGGGCCTTTTCTCATCGTAATCTTGTTTCTTTCCCTCATCGCGAATGTTGGTGCTGGGCTGCTAGCCTAAGCATTGGGTTCACGAATGTTGTTATATCGGACATTCAGACAACAGGAGGAATACTCTGTACTACCCAAATTGCAGATCGCCAAAAAAGAAAAAAAGAAGGAAAACATTGCAAGGCTTCTCTCATGGTAAATTTGTAATTTTGTTTTTTTCCTCATCGCAAATTTTGTTGGTGCTGGCCTAAGATTTGGGACTTTGGGTTCACGAAGTTGGGTTTATTCCATTTCCTTTTATCCATGGGCCACTGGGCTTTGCTAGAATGGGCTTGAGGCAAGACAGCCCGCGCCATCCTCGACAGTAACATGTTTAGGGCAGCTACACAGTCTCTAAAGTACAAATTTGACTTATATTTCCTATAAAAATATTTATTGGAAAGTTATATATGTATATTATTATAAATATATTTTTCAAGACAAATATACTGATATAAGTTTCGCATTTTCAAACTCAACGACTTAAAAATTATTCATGATTAATATTTCTAATGTTTGACCAAATCCTATCCAAAATATCATCTAATTGCAATACTGAGGGAGTACATATCATTGTTTTCACACAAATCAACTCTGTTCTTCATTGATTGACGAGGGCCCAAATTAGGCCCCCCTTTGACGGCGAGATAAACACTCTTGAGGTGAAGTCTTCTGACACCATTGACAACGTGAAGGCCAAGATTCAAGACGAGGAGGACTAAGGGCCCCTGTCAAGACCATCACTGGTAAGACGTCTCGTTCCCGACTAGTTGGGAGCTTCTCCGACAAGTTCCCTACTAGGGGAGCTTCTCCGACAAGTTCCCTACTAGCGGAAGCTTCTCCGGCCAATCTCCGCCTCGCACGACAAGTCTCCGCCTCGACAAGTCTCCGCCTCGACAAGTCTCCGCCTCGCACGACAAGCCTCCGCCTCGACAAGTCTCCGCCTCGCACGACAACCAGCTTGTTCGCACGAGCACTCCCCGTCTCCGACCAAGACGCAGCCCATACTACGTGGCGCAACCTCGACGCACGAACTCTACCGCTACGACGCGTGGGGCGCCAGTTCCCCATGCCATACAAGCACACCAGTTGGCGGCACGTGCGGACGGTCGGCTCTGACAAGACAAGAGCCTTAATGCAGCTCTGCTCAGCTGCGCGGCCATCAACTCGCCGTCACATCCGACCCTGCAGCACGCCAACTCCGCCCGAGGCACTCAAGTGCCCCCCTACGATTAGCACTGGCCTACGATTAGGCCTAAACGTGGCGAGCTCATCACGTCCTCGGATAGGTTGAGTCAGCACCAAACTACTCGGAGGAAGCACCAGACGTCCCAAAATGAGCAGCCCCGCCCGGCCACGCGCCGACCTCTACAACAACATAGCACGACTCCTCTTCAATGCGCCCAGACGGACAACGGCGCACGAAAGGACATCCCAACGGCCAACACTGTAACATTTCTTTTATTTCCCTTTTTGCCCCCCTGCGTCTATAAAATAAAAGGGAGAGGAGGGCGACAATCACAAGGGCTGACGAACCGAACACCCAAAACTAACTAAGGAACTTGGGCTCCACACCCTCCCGACCAATTTGTAACCCCTACTATAAACAACCCTAGCACAAGAACATGACAGCTCGACACTGGACGTAGGGTGTTACTCCTCGGAGGTCCGAACTACTATAAATCCCGTTGTCTCCTGCGCTAACCATCCGAGTCCGACACACGATCGATACAAATTTACTGTGTGGCGGTAGAGAACCCCGACATTGATGAATTAGCAACCAAGTGGGTTGTCTTATTAGAAAACCAAGCAAACAAAAGCTGACAACAAAACTGTTATTCAAACAGGTAAGCACGGTAGCAGGTTCAATTGTACACAGAAATACTACAAGAGCAATAGGGACCAGTTGGATCGATTCAGCATAGCCCCAATACACTAGCTTATTTTAAAACACCGTCCGCAGTATAAATCTATGAGAAACTAGCAGCACACAAGCTGGACAATAGCAAGTACAGGTTGATCCGAAATCCAGTTTTACACACTGCATCTGCATGCAAAGACCTCAACTAATCTGGTAGCAGATCTGCAGATGAAATTCGCCTGAAGAAGAAAAACAACGTGAATATTGTGAGAGATTGATGAAAAAGCAATACAATTGATGATGTTGCACATAATATTTGATACTTAATATCCTTCCTGAGCCACATTATCAAGGTTCCCACTACGTAGCAACAAAAATTAATACTCCTTCCGTATCAAAATATTCGTCGCTATTGACATTTTCTTACAACTTTGATCATTTTGCCTTATTCAAAGTTAGGACAAATGATCAAAGTTGCAAGAAAAAACCAACAACGACAAATATTTCGTTATGGAGGGAGTATTTATGGATTCAACTGAGTTAGGAACTTTTCTTGTCTAGAATCACTTTATTGTCATAGCCAAGTATCAAGGATATACAAACAATCAATTCAATACATAGAATATACATACAGGAAAATGAAAAACAAAGGAAATTATAACTTGAATTGCAGCTATGTTGCTGCATCAGATCTCTGGAATTTGATCTACAATTTTATGGTTTTTTCAAATTATGATCAGACCACCTCTAGTTGATTTTTTCAGAGTAACAGATCAAGGCTATTTCAAACCTTTCACAGCAGGTAATTGGTTCTCACATAAAAATATCAGCAAATCATCCATTTCGTGTGTAAACAGGTAGAAGAAATTAGAGGAAAAATCACTGCAAGCACAGACTGTGGAACTGGTCGGCCGCTGACCGCTAACCCCAATATGAACGTCAGATGAAAATGGAGGCAAGACGTGAACCATTCTATGTGATTTGGTGGGCATGGCGCTAAACAGTCGAGGAGTGCATTCTTTAGAGGCCATCTACAGTTATGGTGATTGGGAGGCCAGGAACCAAGATGTGGCCAAAGAGAGGGGGAAGGCAAGCAATGACAGTTCCTAGGCATAGGGATGAAGCATTGATCATTTAGAAGGACCAAAAGTGGAGGAGCAATCAAGGATGCTTCGGGATGAGTTTGTTATCTAGCAGCACATTACGCAGAACTTGGGGAAACAACAAAGGTTAGAGCATGGACGTTAGAACATCCAAACCAGTTAGCGTCACACTTCCAAGGCAGACTTCTGGTAGGCAAATCCCTGGAATTTGATCATTCGATAAACTTACATAAGGTTATTTCAGATACATTCAGGGAAAAGCATAGATGAAGAGGGGAAATAATCTAGTTCATAGGTTCCTAGCTGTGTACTAAAACTTAAGGTGCTGCAAAGCCGTCGGCTTCCAAGAAACTAAATCCTCAGCTCATATTAGTTTTGGAATAGACATTGCTAAGCTAAGTTCCATTTGACAGGTATAGATTTCTGCTAAGAAATTCAAGTTTAGAAGTGAGTAAACTTGCTCATCCAATAACCACCTCATTAGGAGAGCAATCACAAATCTAGTCACAAATTGACTGGGCTGACCGCTGAAGTCCTAACTTCAACAGCCTGAAAGCAAAAGGTGGTCACTAATAACCTATTCCAAGAACAATGTGTATCTAAAATACAGGCTTTGCGATTTCCTACACTAGATTAGTATAGTGAGTGAAACACATTTGGTGTTGAAGCCTAAACCAGCATCATTATAGCCTCACTTTATAATCTTCTGGTACATATTTGATGTCAAAAAATACATCCAAGGTATTTGCAGCTGCTGGCCATAGAAGCGCTACTACAAAATAAATTACTCATGAGCAAGGGTTTCAATGATTTAATCAGGGCCCTTAAAAAATGATTGCAATATACTCCCTCCATCCCAAATTATAGGTCTTCTTTGGTTTTCTAGGTTCAACATATATTTAGGTGCATAGCAAAACTTGTGAATTAAAAAAGCTGACTTACAATATGGGATGGAAAGACTGGATCGTATTAGAGTTGGCAACATAAGAGAACTACTGTATTAGAAAAACAAATTAGTTATGAGCAAGCATTTGTCAGAGTTAAGCATGGTCACTAGAGTATGATTGTAATAAATTGGAAACATAAGCGAAAGTTTTAAAGTGCAGCTGCCTAATACGGCAATACCCACTTATAAAAACTAAAAAGCAACCAAATGTAACACAGAACATGAACTCCAACTATCTCACCTTTCTCTCAAGCAGCGGCTTTCGATGCAATCATTCCGGTCTTCCGAGCATATGCAAATATCCCTCCAGCCTCAATGACCGGTCCGGCATCACCAATTGGTTTCAGCTTGTACTCCTTGCCGGATGTGTGGTTAATAAAGACGGAATTTCCAAGGTCCACAGTGACAACATCCCCAGTCTTGCACTCCTTCCAGGCTCCGGCGTCATGGAGCTCCAGAGGGTACACCTCTCCCGTGGCCACGGAGTTGCGGAAGAAGATGCGCGCGTAGCTCTCCGCCACGACGGCGCGGGCGCCGGCGGCCCCGAGCGCGACGGGCGCGTGCTCGCGGGAGGAGCCGCACCCGAAGTTGGCCCCGCCGACGATGACGGCGTAGCGGGTGGACTCCTCACCAGGGGCGACGAAGGGCGTCGGGTAGGCCGCGGTGGGGAGCCCCGTGAAGGCGAAGGAGCCGAGCTTGCGGTACTCGTCGGGCTTGGACGGCACCAGGGTGAGGTGCTCCGCGGGGATGATCTGGTCGGTGTCGATGTTGTCGCCCACCACGAAGACCTTGCCGTGGAAAACCGCGGACGACGGGGAGCTGCCGCCCGCCGCCGCGGCCGCGGCAACGGGGGTCAGTGGCCCAGCGCGGCGGCATTTCAGGGTGGCGTGGCGGTGGGAGGTGAACTGGGTGCGTCGGAGGAACGAGCTGGTAGGCGCTGGTCTGGGGGCAAGCACCGCCGTTGACGCCACCGTCGTCGCCGCCGTCGGAGCCGCCGCCATGATGATGGTTTCGGCTTGGACGCTCGTGGTTGATTGGGGGTCGGGAATGGTGGGTTTAGGGCAAGGGCTGGAATGGGCCGAATGTATTCAGCACTGCTTACGACTGGAGGCCCATTATACACCTGATTTTGTGTGATTTCGTAAGCGCCAAGAAACTGATCCACGTAGGCCCAGTCCACTTGTGCATTTCAGTTTCCGTAAACGCCACGAAACTGAAGGGAGGTTGAGCCGTGTACCAGGCCAATTTTGGTTCTGTGCTGCTTGTCCTTTTGCAAACTTTCTCGCTCCAATCCCAATGAGCAAACACAAGTAGACAAAACTGAAGTGATTGAGTTTGTAGTCCAATGGTAGGACGGTCCAGTGGGACGTAACTCATCAGGGTTCAAATCCTGGCGCTCGCATCTTTTCCTGGATTTTCCAGGATTTACCGGCGTTATGCGTTAAGTGGTAAGCGACGTTCCCGTCGACGACGAGGCGCCATTGGTGACTTCGAGAATCTCCAAATCTGCCGGTGCTCGGTCCTTCGAAGGTGCTCATAGGGGTACGATTTGCGTACATGTGTATTCACAGGGGTGAGTGTGCGTGCGTATTGTGAGCGTCTGCGTTGTACTGTGTAATTCTAAAAAAAGTAGACAAAACTGAAAATGCATGGAAATGGAAATAAATTGAGGCTTTTACCTGTATACTATTATAAAAGTTCTTTGTGACTTGTATGCCACTGAAAAGTTCGATCCCATATCTGTGCCACTACCCGAAACTTTTTTGCCATCCATGCCATTTTCATCACATTTAGGTCAAATCGTGAAGGAAAAAGTCCAAAATACCGTCAAGTCTAAATGTGTTATTATTATTTTTGAACATTTTGACAACCTCAAATGAAAAACCTCATAACTAGAAAGTTGTAGATCTAGTCGAGATCTACAACTTTCTAATTTTTAGGTTTCTCGTATTTCATAATACAAATAATACACAACATGAAATGAAAAAACCCTGAAAACTAGAAAGTCGTAGATCTCGATGAGATCTAACTTTCTAGTTCCGAGTTTTTTCATTTGAGTTTGTTAAAATGTTCAAGAACTAATAATAGCACATTTAGTCTTGAGGGTATTTGGACCTTTGCATCCGTAATTTGATCTTAATCTGACGGAAATGGCATGGAGGTCAAAAAAAAAGTTTCGAGCAGTGACACACAAGTGCGCTCGAACTTTTTAGTGACACATATGTCACAACGAACTTTTGTAGTGCCATCTATACTAAAAAGAGTGAAGACAATTGAAAACTTTTCTCACCCAATTTAGACCCGCTTTACCCCTCACGCCGGACCCACCCGTCAGGTTGCGTGATGAACAAAAAGGTGGAACGACCATAGAAATCGCAATTTGGGGAGCGTTTCTGCCAAAAAGTGAATTTTTTCTCACCAACGCTCACCATACCGCCCGCATGTACCCACCTCTGGACCCACCCGCGAATCGCTTACCCGCTGCTCCTGCGGTCCTGTCCGCCGGTGCTCGCCATGGCCCATGGAGGCCCGCCGCCGGGATTTGGTGCACGACCCGACCGCCACTCCTCCTCCGCCTCGTCTGGCCCACCCACCCCACCCACTCCTCTCCCCTACCCCGTCGTCTCTCTCTCCTCCACCGGTAGGCTCAAGAGGCCGCGCTGCCCGTTCACCTGCTCTGCCGGCGAGCCACCCCCTCTGTGGAGCTTCCTGCCCTTGATGGCATCGATAGATCCGGAGAGCTGCAAGGTCGTGGCACCCCTCCGTGGAGCTCCCTGTCCCTGGGGTTGGCGGTGGAGCCGGTGAGCCGAGGCCAAATCCAACGCAACCCCGGCACCGCCGGCGAGCGGACTCTAGCGCACAGGGAAGGAGGAGGTCGAGGTCCTCCCTTTCTCCTCCACCGTGGATCTGCCGCGGCCTGCGGATGCACGCGTGCTCCACCACCGCCACGCGGGCGTGCGCCTGTTCGCCAGCTTGAGGAGGCGGGTCCCCGGTGGCGACGCCATTGTCCCCACCCTCTCCCGCGACTCCAACGCGCAGGTGCAATAGCATGAGCACACACCGGTCCCTTTCTTGGAGCACTGTCCCTGCTCCCTAGGCGTCACCTCTTCTCGATTCGATGACAGTGCTCCCTACCCTTGTCTTCCACATGCTCCGGCTGGCCACCTCGTGTCCCAGTCTCCCTCAATGTCGCGATAGGGAAAGTGTTTGTCGGTGGCATGGATTCTTCTTCTTCACATACAGGTTTGTCTTTCCTGATGATGCAGAGAAATTAATACATGTGCATTGGTGCGATAAGCCATCCTGAGTCTGTAGTTCCTGCTCACCAAGTGCTCCAAATGTATATTGTTCAATTCAATAATTGTTGATTTCTATTTTTGACTCAGAACATTTCAGACTGCCATTAATTTCATCTTTTCTAGGTTATGATGGGTTAATGTATACTATAAGGGTATACCTATCCATCAAACTCTAATTTAACAGCAAGGAATTCGGGGCTTTTGACATGATACTTTATTACTTTTGATTTTGGTGCAGTAGATGGCCAACATTACCCAGGCGAGCTATCTAAGCACTCAAGGTCGACTTTTAGCGCCCATACACATGTTCTGCACCAAATAAATTAGTTTAGTAGAGTCAGAATTTATCTTGTGCTTTGATTTAATCTGCACTTATAGGAGTGCAGCAAGTGTGCAAGCGGTGCAGGTGCGGGCGTGCGGCCGTAGCTTCTTATCACCAACACACCGCGTGACCACCTCCTCTTTCCAGGTGAGGTATCTTCCATCCTCCCAATATTGACTCATGCCATCTGACTAGGGCTTCGGCCCTTGAATGCAGTTAAGCTCTTGTGTTCTTTGTGCAAATCGAAACATTTACATTGACATTGCATGATCATGATCTCCGCAAATTAATGTAAATTATTTATCATTTGTGTTTAAGCATACGTATGAAACATGATATGTTATTACTTTCGACCGATTTTATAGATATTGTAGGTCTAATGTGCATCTCCTGATATCACCGAGGACAATATGTTTGCTTCCTAATTGTAGGTGCCTATATATGATTGCTTCATGCTGTCTTTTTTGTAATGTCACACCTACTGAAAAGCAAAGAGATGGAACAACTTTAGAAAGAGGATGGATTCAGAAGCTTGTAGTTGTAGCTGCTAATGTTGCATGTCTGTGAGTAGGTGATGAATGTGTCCTTTAGGTTTATGAATGCCAATAAGCTAACACAGTAGAATATAGAGAGCATTTTTTATGTGCTAACTAACTATTTCGGACTTTCAGTTTGTATACTTTACACCAATATAATGTATTACGATTCCATAAGCTTTAGGTTTCAGCTATTCTTTTCCTATGTTTTTTTAATTCGAAGGTCATCACTGTATGCTTCTTTTTTCTAAAATATTGGGGTGTTTTATCACCTCTGTAAAATTCAGTCCAAAATACATGATTAGAATACATTGGTTATTAGAAACACTTTTGATTTTACTAAATTTTATAAGATCTTTGACTGAAGGGACCTGAATCCAGTCTTATGGTCGTGCTTATGCACATTTTAGGTTCGGTATTGTCAATAAAATTTACTTTTGATCTAGAAATGATTTTTGTACATGGTGTATTTTATAGATGTATTCAGGCCAATGATTAGATGCATTCAGTAGACATTCTAGCTAGCTGCATTTTTCTAAGTTGTTTCCTGAAAGTATTTGTAACAAACCAAGAAAAATAAGGTGTGAAAATTTGCAAAAATTTAAAATTTTTTGTTTGAATTGGAGTGCTACCAATTTTCAAACTAAATTGCTAGCTCTCTCCTAAAATTCTCCACTAAATAAACCCATTTATAAAAATATAATTTCAAATTATGGTAAAAATATGTGAGTTGGATTTATTCTGGATTTATTTGGAGTTCAATTGAGTGAAGTTTGAATTTGAATTGAATTCAAATTCAAACTCTAACTTAAATCTATTTTCAACTATTTGCAAAGCTTTAGTTTCTAACATGGGCTGTATTCCTCCCTTTCCCTTCCTAGGCGAACCACCGGCCCAACTGGCCCAGCAGGCCGACCGAACCGGGCAGCCCACCAGCCGGCGCCCTCTTCTTATGCCTCCTCTCACTGGCTAGTGGGACCCGCCCGTCGGTGTCTCCCTTCTCTCCTCATCCTCCCTTTTTTCCCCAGCACCCACCGCACCGCACCGCGCTACGGCCACGCGCGCACGATGGGACGACCGTACCGCCGAGCCGGCACGCACGCCGAGCTCGCACGCGCGCCCGTGACCCGATCCAGGGTTCCACGTGGGGTGGATTTCCCCATTTGCCCCTTGCCTGTGACGCTAAAGTGGTGGCGGCCACCATTGGCGGCAGGCCACGTCGCCGCCCAGGGAGGACCCGCCAATGGGGAGTCCTGCTCACCGTTCTTTGCCCTTGCACCACTTTGACCACGCGCCTACAACCCTTGGGGCCGAGCCCCTCTCGCAAGCCAACCGCATTGGGGTTTTCCCCATCCCGGGTTCGCTACCGTGGGAGGAGAGGAGTAGGGGGAGAGGGGGAAGGAGAGGAGGAGCGGGGAAGGGGAGCCAGTGTCCGTGGCGCCGTCGGTGTGCCAAAACCGGAGGCCGTTCGCGTCCACAGGGGGGAGGGGCGTACCAGTCGCCGCGGGAGAGGAAGGAGCCGTCCGCGTCGGAGGGGAGCCGGGACAGAGCAAGAAGTGGAGTGCCGACGTGAACACCTACACCGCGCTGCCTTCTTCGTCAAGCCGGCGACGACTACATCGCCGACCCGACGTGAGCCGACCCGCAGCCTTACCCTCTTTTGCGTTGTGTTCCCTTCCTTGATCTTGCCTGTGGGCGTGCCTTCGAGCCGCCGTGCACGTCGCGCCGCCGTTTCTCCATAGACGGCCGCCGCGTCACGCCGCACCTGTGCGAACTCGGCACCGTGGCCACCCTAGGCCGCAATGCCAGGCGCTCTCGGTAGCAAGTCATCGTGTTGCAGCTTTGCTCGTCGAACCGAGGACTACCCCGTGACGCGCCGCCGTGCCATGCGCCGTGTGCGCGTCGTGCCTTGTGTTCCTGTGGTCGGCCTTCGTGCCGTGGTGGTTTTGTGCAGGGAAGAGGGTGAGCAGGCGGTGACCGCGCGCACCCCAGCACCAAGGTCAAGCCCGTGCCTACCATCCTTCGCTGGTGCTCGCTAGTGGTCGTCTTCTGTGATGGCGCGCCGCGATGCTGTGCGTCGTTCGCCGCGTCGCGCGTGGCTGAGAGCCGACCTTCGTGCCAGGCGTTTCTCATTCCTGCAGGTGCTCGTGTGTGCCGTAACGGCCTAGCCAGACACACCCCAGCGTCGAGCCAGAGCGCTGCGCTCTTGCGCACGCACGCCGGAGCGATGCCGCGCGCCGCGCGCGTCGAAGCCAGCCAGCGCTTCAACCTGCTGTACGTCGGGCCCCTGTGCTCCGGTATGCGGTTGTTTTTCGCCCGAGCCAACCCAGGCTCCAAGCCGACCGCGTCACCGCCGCTGGAAGGCACACCGGCACGGGAGCGCACCGTGCGCCAGAGAGCCGAGTAGCGGTCGGCATACCCCTTCTCCTGGGCAACAGATCCAAATCAAGCTAGATGGGCCGTATGTGGCACACAGGACCATCAGGGTCCAACTAAAGCCCAGCACGCCACTTGGACCTCTGGGTCGAGTCCAGGGTGGACCAGTGAACTTCTGTCATTGGGCCAACTGGGCCGAGCCCACTGGGCCACTTTCGGCCTAGTGACACTTTCGGCCCATCAGAGGCCCATCACCGCTGACTGCTGCGTCAGTGACCATTTTAATAAAAATCCTTTTCTATTTTCAAATGATTTTCAGAATTGATTTATAAATGGTTTTAATCTTTGAAAAATCATAACTAATTTTAGGAAGCTCAGAAAAATATAAAACTAATTTCTATAATTTCATAATTTCGAAACCTTGCTGTTTGTAGGTAGTTTGAGCTCTTTTGGGTTTTCTAAAAAGAGGTTTTTATTTGGAGTTGTTGCTTAGTTGTGTACCGATTTCTTACATGCGCGTCGAATCTCGTGCCACAGACCCGAGCTTCGACCAGGAGGACGCAAAGGACCCTGAGTACACTGCTCCGAACAACGACTGCTCCAACGAAGGTGTCATGTCACTCCCAACCATGTAGATCCATGTTGTTCTTTAGATGCTAGTGCTTTACTTTATATGCATTGCTTGGTTGAATTGCATAGCCAGTTGATTAGCCTTGCCTTGATAATTTGATATATATCCTGATTCCTTGTTTTACCTACCTCGGGACTAGCTACAGACCCCTAGCTAGTCCCTTAAACCAACTATCCATACTTTTGTTGCTTGACTATGGATGGTATTCTGGGTTTGGACTGAGATGCGGGAGATCTCGGTGTGTTCTAGCGTGCGTTCCGGGTGCGTATCTCCTTGATGTGTTTCAGCGGGAGCGAGCCACTTGGCTACTGGTGAACACCTGCCTCGGGAAGATGTGATCTGTCCTCTAACCCGAGCCGCGTGTCGTATGGGATGGAGATGGGGAGTGCTCGCTCTCGGCCCTTAAGGACCGATCGTCAGACTAACCATGCTTCTTTGGACTCTTACCGTACAAACCGCCCGCCTTGTTATGGGCGGGGGTGCAGGGTGAGACTTGTAGTGGATAGCACCCCTCCTGTAGGCGGATCGGTGTGATCGTGTCGGGAGACGACTCTTTCCTCCTTAGAAGACTTCGCCCCGGCGAGGCCGGGGAAGGGTTCCACAACTTCGAGAGCGGGGATAGGAGCAGGTGGGCCCCACATCGCAGATGAGAGTTGGGAGCTGGATCGTGGTTGTGATCTGGTGTTTTAGACGTGGTGTCCATGAGCGGGGTGTGGACCCAAGAGGTGTGGACCTCGGAAGCGTGAGCTTCCCTGAGGTGTTGACCTCGTTGCATATCTCTGCTTACCTTGTATGTTGCTTCGCTACTTTGCTTAAGCCTTCTACAGCCAGAGTAGGAATATATCCTGCATAGTAGAACATACACCGCTTTTGCCTCTTTGTTGGGAAGCTGACATGACCTACTCGCTTATCGGGTAGATCCTGGTGTCTCTGACACAGAGCCGGACTACGACTTCAACAGCGACGGATGGGAGGACTAGGTCTCTTCCTATGCTCGAGTTGCCTGCGGATATGGAGTTCCCCGCGCTTGCATGGAGCCACTGCTAGACTCTTTCTTTCTGTTGGATTCAGTCCTGATGGACTTGTACCCGACATGTGCCGAAGAGATGTACTCTGATTAATGTGATAAATAAATGTTGTATTGTTTTATCTTTCTGTATGGATTTTTGGTATTGCTGAGACAAGGATTGCACATGGTAGCCCTCCTGGGACTACCACCGAGGTGCAGAGAGTCGGGTTTCCGTCCGCGGAAATCCGGTTCGTTTCAGTATTGATCCTTACAATTCTATAAAATTTTTAATTCCAGTTCTTACTAGGCATGCATTATATAACAAGTTAATGGTTTCATATTGGTGATGGTGCTTGCATCTCTTTCAAGCTTGTTATGTTCATTGATTTTAGAAAGAAGGTTAGTACAAGAGTGGAAAATTCTGTTTGGTGTGAGACGTGATCTTATATGGGACAATGTTGACATGGTCCTAGCCACTATTATCTATAAGTACAGACTCTAGCACTATGTGTCCTTCATACATAGTACATTTGTAATAATTGGCAACATTATACCTTATTAACATGATAAGTTGGTATATTTATTTCTTGTGGCTTGAAACTCTGGATATGATATTGCGACTTTCTCATCTTTGAATAATGCCAGCTTTCAATACTGGAACTTGCCAACTTGGCAATGGCTGCATAACATGGCCTTTATCTATTATTAGGCATCTAATTAGTTCAAAGCGGCAATGAATCCTAACAAATGATGTCTCATATAATTATAGTGATTGGTGTCACATGGTGGTGGTGGTGGTGCACAAAAGGATAGTTCACTGATATTCAGCTTGAGCTTGCCCAAAGTTGGGGATTAGATAGAGTGATCAAACTTCGCTGTGGTATTTTGATTTGCTACTCAGGTCAAATCAATAAGTCAACATTAATCTGCTTTGCTGCTCATTTCATAGATTTAAAGTAATCATATCGTATAAGAAGCAACCTTTTTCTTTTTTGAATTGAATAATGTGGGTAGTAATTTCTCCATTCCTATCACTTGTCTACTATGACATCGCAGATGAAATAATTTGTATATTTTAACTTTTGTCAAATATAATTAGTGGTTATGATGAATCCATAATACGTCTTAACTACTTTAAAACACGTGCGTGTCGCACGTGCACTTTACTAGTATAGGTAAAAGCCTCAAATAAATTTGAGTTCTCGTGGCTCCATTTCATCACCCATGACGTAGTTGTCCTGATTCATCTTGGAACAATGCAAAGGAATCAAAGTATCTTTTCAGCCGATTTTGTACTGCATCTGAAGACTCGGTGGCAATGGAGGTGTTTTGTGAAGCTGAAATCCACGACAAGAAAACCTCACGTGCTGCACTGCATACAAGAAGTGGATGTCCTGACCGCAAGAAAACACTGCTAGCCGTTGCGAACCATTTCACCTAGCAACCCGGGCATAAGGATAATCTCGATGAAGAGTTTGATTTTGATATTTCCAAGATAGCCACATAAACAATATGAGAAAATGGAATTGTGTTTGAAACTACCCCATGAATGCAAAGTTTTATGGTGTAGATCATATGCACTACGGCAAGACACAAATTGTATTGGTAACTGTGCATATATGCGGCCTGTTTGAGTAGCTGGTGGCTGGCACTGATTTTTTCTGAGAGAAAAGTACTACTGACTGACTGATGTTGATTTCTTTTTAGAGAAAAGTACTACTAGCTAGTGGCTGATAATACAGACGAACAAAGCAATGATTTCCATCCAGATGAAATCTCTCACACCTCTTTTCTCATTAACTTACTATCACATCTAAAGAATGTTGATATATCTGATGTTGATTTGTTCTTAGAGGAAAGTACTACTGGCTAGTGGTTGATAATCTGGACGAATAGGGCAATGATTTCCATCCAGATGAAATCTCTCTCACCTCTTTTCTCATTAACTTACTATCACATCATAACAAATGTTGATATCTTCATGGCATCTGTACTAGAGTGTTGCGGTCTCTCCAACATTCTCCTTCTTAGTTTTTCATGGAGATCTCCCTGATTGCCTCATGGGAGATTGAAACCTCAGAAATTCAAAGATTTTTGACAATGGTCGCCTTCGATTAGATTGTGGGTTAGAAATTTTAGGAGTCAATGTTACATTCAACTCGTGAGGGTTAAGAAGGATCAACAAACTTTCTTTTCATCTTTTTTAGCGACAGTCACATAATATTGTCTTTTTTGCAAATTACACAGCACATTGGTGTCGGGGTTCTCTACCGCCGGCAGTAAATTTATATCGATCGTGCGTCGGGCTCGGATGGTTAGCACAAGAGACAACGGGAGTTATACTGGTTCGGGTCTCCAAGGAGTAATACCCTACGTCCAGTGTGATGCTGCCATGTTCCTGAGCTAGGTGTGCTCGTAGTAGGGGTTACAAGCTGGTCGGGAGAGGGTGTCGAGCCCAAGTCCCGGTAGATGGTGTTCGATCCTATGAAGGTCTAACCCTTGTAACCGTTGCCCTCCTCTCCCTTTTATAGTCACAAGGGGAGGGGCACAAGGGAAGTAAAAAAGAGTTACAGTGCTTGGTAGCTGGCACGTCCCGTCGCACGTCGCCGTCCGTCGGGGTGCATTGAAGCCAAGTTGTGATGCCTTGTCGGGAGAGCCGCCGCATGACCGGGCTGGATTGTTCATTCCGGGATGCTTGGCCTCCTCCTCGAGTAGTTTGGGCTTGCCTCAGTCTGCCCGAGTACTTGCCTAGCTTGCCACGCCCAAGCCTAAGTCTAGGATTGTGCGCGTCATAGAGGGTGCTTGAGTGCCTCGGGTTGAGCTTGCGTGTGGCAGAGTGGGAGATGATGGCGATGTGATGGATGCGCAGCTGGTCAAACCAGCATTAAGGCTCTTGGCAGGGCAGGCCACCTGCATGGCCGCCCACTGTTGCACTTGCATGACGTGGAGATTCGTTCCTCCGCACGCATTGGTGGCGATGCTCGAGCCGTGCGTCTGGGCCCACACACCAGTCGGGAGTGGACTTGTCGTGCAAGGTGGAGACTTTCCTCTAGTGGGAAACTGGTCAGAGATGTAGCCAACTGGCCAAAGACTGGACGTCTTGCCAGTGTGGGTCTTGACCAGGGTTCCTTCTCCTCCTTGTCCTGAATCTTTGCCTTGACATTGTCAATCATGGCCTTCACGTTGTAAATCTTGTTGGATAATCTTGTTGTCTTAGGGGAGATAATCTCGTCGTCAAAGGGGCCCTAATCCGGGCCCTCGTCGGTAGCCCCTGAGCCTGAGTGGGAGTCAAGGAGTCACGCAAAGGCTCAGCCAGATGATCTTGGTGTTGGTAGTGTTCTCCACATTATCGGTGGGTGCGCGCGAGCGCATCTGTCGGATGTAGCCCCCAAAGTCATGAGTGAGTTGGAGACTCGCTCACGAGCTTTTATTTGTAACTGTAGCCGTTGTAGCTCGGGGATGTTTTGTCGGGGCAGTTATGGCCGCCGTGGTGAATGTGGGCGCAATTATGGGCGCGAGCATCTCGGCCGACGTGATGGACGTGACCGCTCCATCATGACTACACGCAGACTCTGTAAGCCCGTATTCTGCGGGAATCTACACGACGGTTGTTTCACCGGGACACGTGCACAAGTGGGCGAAAGTCTCGCTGACACGGTGGGTCTGGAGTTGAAGGTGAGGGGCCGCGCGAACCCCTTTAAAATCGCGCGTCGGGCGCTGATTTGGGACTTTGCCTTCCCATATTCTTCTTCTTCCTCTCGCACTCACCCTCTGCGCTCTGAGATCTTCCGCGTCCGCAATAGCGCTGCTGCTTGTGCTTCTAGCCCGCCCAAGACCTTGCTGTCGCGATGTCGAACTGGACGCGTTCCAATGTTTCCCGCGAAGAGCTTCTCCATCTTGTCAAGGCGGGCCAGCTTCCTCCACTCACCGATGCCGTCTAGTAGGTCGACCTCCTGATCGCCTGCCCCACGCGGCGCTGGACCTCAAGATACAACCCCACTGGCGTGGTACTGCCCGATCACCTCCGCGGGATGGCCGCTATCGCGGCTGCTACCAATGCTCCCCAACGCTAGGACAGAAAAATTTGTGAGTAGTTCGTCCTCTTGATGTATCTTATTGGCTCTTATCGTGACGCCGGTCTTCTCGGAGTTTGTCTTCACTGGCTAACCTTCACAACTTCTTGTCGTTGTAGTTGAAGTGCGCCCACCTTGTTTCGGCCAAGGCGCCTCTCCTGGAGGAGGTGATTTTCAACCTGAACAAGGCCACAACGGAGAAGAGGCGCGCTGCGCGCAAGGCACAGCACAAGAAACGCCAGATCGCCAAGCGCGATTGTAACGACAACCGCATCAAGAGGTGGAAGGCGGGGGAGCTGGGTGTCTCCTCCAATGAAGACCCGTCGCCCGAGCCGTCGTGGAGCAGAGATGTCGCCAGTGCAGCGGTCAACTGGAGCAACATGTCGGGGTCATCCTCGTCGTCGCCTCCTTGCGGCGTTGAAGTGTCGTCGTCGCACCAGCCGCAGGCGACCGTGCACGACAAGACCGTGGGCTCGAGCTCGCGTCAGGCGGCTCGCCTCACTCGAGAAGACCAGCGGACGGTCCGCCCTCGTGTGGCGCCCAGCGGGACAGGCGCCTCCGAGCCGTAGATATCCGCGCCCCACCAAGCTGATCCTCCGAGAAGGTCGGAGGAGCGGCCGGCATTTGCCCACCAGCTCTACGATGGCTCCGACCATCCCGACTCCGACTCCCCTGCAGAGGCGTTGATCGCGGGCGAGGTCTTTGGACTCGGTGTCGACGCCGAGCGCACCGCCGGTGGTGGAGCCAAGCGCTGCCCCACGGCATTTGCAGTCATTGCTCATCCACGGCGGCAGGGCCCCGGATGTTCACGTGTCCCTCGTCGCCGGTAGGGGCCACGACCCAACCCCGGCTCGCAGAGGCCGGGTCAGCCCCCAAGCATGCAGGGGAGCGTGTTGCCATCGTTGAGGCAGCGGACCGAAGCGGGGCAACCCCCAAGTAGGCTGGCTCGAAGCGCATACCCCCCGAGCAGGGCTCGCCGGGCCGCCCGGTGAAGAAAGCCCAAGTGCGCTCCAAGATATAAGTTCCCTGACTTCGGACTTCCTTATCGTAGGTCTTCCGACTTGATTTGTTTACTCACATCGTTTTCTGTCTTCTCGCAGGCACGCCGACACCGGGGTGCTCAGCCTTGCGCCCTTGAAGCGCCTGGTGTTGAGCGCCCGTGTGGTGACTTCTAAGCCCCGGCCCCAGCCCCCGAGCGTCGAGCTGTTGCTGGCGCGGGCTGAAGAGGAGCCGACCGTGGCCGCCGCGGTGGAGGCATCGGGCGCGCCTCCTCCACCGGTCCCCTCCGCCGCCGTGGGAGGAGGGACAGACGGCCGCAGGGGCGACCGCCCCTCAATCAGCCCCGGAGCCACCGGCCGAGGTCGGCCCGAGTGGCGGAGACGTGGTGGTGGTGCTGGACGAAGACTCGGCACCTCCCCAATCATCGGGGGGTCGCGGTGTCGTGATGGCCCCGATGTCGGAGCCCGCTCCGGTGGTGGCGACAGCGGATCCCTTTCCGGCCGCAGAGGTGCTGGAGCCTTCCCCGGCGGCTGAGCTCCCGGGTTCTTCCCCGACCGCAGAGGTGGTGGAGTTCTCCTCGACCCGGGGCGCCGTTGCCGTCGAGGAGGTTATGGAGCTGGCAACTTGCCGGTACATCAACTTCCCCGGTGTTGGGGTCATTGACCTTGAAGCCCCCCAACTCCCGGAGAAGGTGCTGGAGGGGGCGACGTAGCGGATGTTCGCCGAGCTGTCGATCATGGAGACGATTGTGTCGGTCTCGAAGGCACTGCACGAGTACGAGCATGCGGGTGGCCTCGCTCCCCACACCGCACTGAGGGCGTCGGAAGCGGTTCCCGAGGCGCCCGCGGCCGGCATGGAACCTGCTGCAGATGCGTCCGCGCCGCCGCCGACTAGTGAGAGCCGAGAAGTGCCCCTCCCCCAGCCGGCGGAAGCTACCGAAACCGCAGCCGCCGTCGCAGCGACCAGCGTGGCTGAGGTTGTGGTCGGAGAGGCGGGGTCGTCGCCGTCCCACCCAGTTGCCGCTGAAGTCGACGAGTTTCACGTGCCTGACGAGCCTGCCGCCGCTGTCCAGGAGTGAATCACTCCCGAGGGAACGACAAGGGTCGCCTCCCCGAAGATCCAAGAGGCCAAGTAAACGGGGGCGTCCTTGTCGCAGGGCGCGGCAGGTGGCGAAGCCCAGGCCCTAGAACTCACCTGCACCTCGTGGGCGGCCACTTCCGGGTCTGGCGACGTCTCCGAGGATGACGAGGAGGTTGCGGCGTGCAAAACCTTGGAGCGTGGGCTAGATTGGGCGCGCCATGCCTTCGATGAGCTCATCCTCCCCGCGACCTCGGTAAGCTTTCTTGTTTGAAGGTCATGCCCTCAATTCTTTGGTGTTCTCGAAGTACGTCACTCATCTTTACTTTGCTGGCGGCAGACCCTCGAGTCATCGGGTCGGAGACGTGCCTGCGAGGTGCGAGAGCTCTGTGTGGAATGGACTCAGCTTGAGATGCAGCTCGTCGTGGCCCGGGTCGTGGCGGCCGCTGCTGTGGCGAGCAAGGTGTCCGCGCGAACGTCCCCTGAAGCTGCCCGCCAGTCGGTAGAGGATCGCGCCACCACCACCGAGACTGTCGCCGCCACGGCGTCTGCTGAGGAGGCCACCGAGAGGGCCAATACCACTGCGACCACAACTGAGACCGCCGCCCGGGACGCCGCTCAGGCTGCCGCTCATGAGAAGGCGACGCTTGAAGCAAGGGTGTCGGAGCTGGAGCGTGACCTGGGGACGGCCACGACGGACTTGGTGATGACAAGCCGCCAATTTTCCCAGGTTACGAACCAACTCCAGGTGGTCACCGAGGAGGCGGCGCAGCTTCATGACACCAACACCAAGTTGTCGCAGGATCTTGATGGTAAGTTGGACGGTCCCCTCCTCTCCTTGTCCGGTTCGCCGCTTGCTCCTTATCGGATCCTGATTCATTGGCTGTGGTTGCAGGGGCACGCGTGATCCGCACTGGAAAGGTGGCGAAGCTGGCGGCGGTCAAGGAGGAGCGAAACACCGCTGTGCTCAAGGTCATCGAGAAGGAGGGCGCCATCAGGCGTTTGTCGGAGCAGCTTCAGAGTGAACGTCGGGCCTTGGTTCTGTCTTTTTCTTCTTCTTCGCGAGCCCTCCATGAATTCTCGTTCTTGTTCGTCTTTCAGAGGTTCAGATCGAGCTGGAGCAAACTCGGGCGTCCCGGGTGCAAGACGCAGCCGCCCTGAGCCAGGCCCGCGACACCCGACGCAAGTCAGAGGCCATAACTGAGAAGGCCATTGGGGACATCACCAAGCTCGGGAGGGCGATGAGTTCGGCCATGGCCGGGCTCGACGTGTCATTTGGTCCAAGAACACCCGAGATGCTGATTGAAGAAGTTGGGCGCCTTCCCAGCGTGGTGCGAGAACTCGAGTTGTCGACGGCCCGTCGTGCGGTGCATCGGGTCCTCGCCATGTTCGAGTCGCATTACCAAGGGTTGGACCACACGACGTTGAGCGGCGGCTGGGCCCCGGGTATCTCCGACGACCAATGCGATGAGCTGGAGGAGGACCGCGCTGCCTTTGCTCGTGACATGGCCGACGCCGCTCTGAAAGAGCTAGAGCTGCTGCCACAAGACGAACCAGAGGTCCCAGGAGTTTCTGGGCCCCCAAAAGAAACATGCCATAAACTATTTTGTTGCAATAATTTGAACAAGTTGTAAGGCTACCAAGCGTGTAGCTAAGATTCTTATCTTGTGCTATCCCTCGATTACTTCCAAGTGCTCCAGGATGACTGCAACAACGCGCAATCGGACTTAGAGAGCCGAAAACGGTCAAGCCGTACTCTGGAGCCATGGAGGCATAGGAGTCAGAAGGCCTGGCCCCTTCAATCCACTAAGCACAACCATGCGTTCGTAGCCCCGAAGAACTCAAAAGGTTGAGATAACTAGTCAAGATTTTGCTTTTGAAAACATTTTTCGGACCGGAGTCCTGGCGGTCACTCGAGTGCTTTTGAAAAGAGATCGGATGAAGGCTGGGAATTAGAGGAGTACTCGCAAGTCTTCGTGTCGTAGCCGTGGGGGCGTTAGCACTAGGAGCTTTGAACGAATAGCAACCCATCATTCCACGCAAGCCGCCATCTTTACTTTCCGCGAGATTGAGTTTCCGTCAAAAAACCTTTCGCTCGTGCGATCGGTCTCGACAAAGTTGTCAGTTTTTTTTGAAAAATCGAAAAAAACGAGAAGGGAATCGTGCCCTTGGTAGCCCCCGAGCAGGGAGCGTCTTTGCCTTGGTGCAAAGACGCTCTTTGCTCAACCTTAAACGTTACCGCAAATAAATGAACACAGCCAAAGATAAGTTCGGAACTCATAGACATGTGAACAAGGCAAGCAACATCTTATTTATTGACGTACAAGTTTTGAACATTTACTCAAGGATAAAACAGACCCGGGTGCTCGATGTTCCATGCGTTGGTGACGACCCTCCCATCCTCGTACTAGATCTTGTATGTCCCCGGTCGGAGCACTTTTGTGGATGATGAACGGCCCCTCCCAAGGTGGCGGCAGCTTGTGCCTGTCCTTGCCACCCTAAACTCATCGGAGCATGAGATCGCCGACATGGAACTCACGCGGACGCATGTTGCGCTTGTGGTAGCGTCGTAATGCCTGTTGGTACTTGGCGCTCCACAGTAGCGCCACATCCCGCGCCTCATCGAGTTGGTCGATGGCGTCCTCGAGCGCGACTTGGTTCCCTTCTTCGGTGTAAGTTCGTACTCGTGGGCTACTGTAGTCGATGTCTGTAGGTAGCACCGCCTCGGAGCCATGCACCATGAAGAAAGGTGTGAACCCTGTGACCCGGCTCGGCGTGGTGCGGAGACTCCACAGCACGGACGGCAGCTCAGCTACCCATCTTGCTCGAAACTTGTCGAGCCGCTTGAAAATTCTTGGCTTCAAGCCTTGTAAGATCATGTCGTTCACCCTGTCGACTTGCCCGTCCGTCTTCGGGTGGGCAACAGTTGACCAGTCCACACGGATGTGGTTGTTGTCGCAGAAGTTGAGGAATTTCTTCCCTGTGAACTGAGTGCCATTGTCGGTGATGATTGTGTTGGGTATGCCGAAGTGATAGATAATGTCGGTGAAGAACGAGACCGCCTCCTTGGAGCGGACGTTGACGATGGGTCGGGCCTCGATCCACTTTGAGAACTCGTCGACCGCTACGAGAAGGTGTGTGAAGCCCCTGGGCGCTTGTCGGAGTGGGCCCACCATGTCGAGGTTCCAGACTGCGAAGGGCCACGTGATGGGGATTGTCTGCAATGCTTGCGCCTGGAGGTGAGTTTGTCGGGCGTAGAACTGGCACCCTTCACAGCGCCACACGATGTCCTTTGAGTCGGCAACCGTTGTAGGCCAATAGAAACCTTGTCGGAAAGCCTTCCCAACAAGTGTTCTCGAACCGGCATGATGACCACAAGTGTCGGCATATATTTCTTGCAACATATTGTGGCCTTGATCCCCGAGGATGCACCGCATGACTATACCGGTAGCCCCACGCTTGTAGAGCTCGCCGTCGAAGAGGACGAAAGCTTTCGCTCGGCGGGCGATGCGCCGGGCTTCCGTCTGGTCGGGAGGGATCTTCCCCTCGACTAGCCACTCAAGGATGGGGAATCACCAATCGGGGTCTTCGAGGTTTACTTCTAGTGGCTGATCAATCGCCATGACTTCGGGCTCCGACTCCTCGGGTGGCTTCTCGCCTTCTTCTCGTACGGACGGCTGATGTTGGTCACTCGCGAAAACCCCGTGGGGAACTGACCTTCGACTTGATGCAGCCTTTGCGAGTACGTTAGCCGCCTTGTTGTAGTCACGTAGTACGTGGTGCAGCTCGAGGCCGTGGAACTTGCCCTCCAAATCACGTACGACTTGGTCGTACGCTGCCATCTTCGGGTCAACACAATTTTTGTCCTTCATGACTTGTTCCACGACTAGCTCTGAGTCTCCCCTGATCTCGAGATGCTTGATCCCGAGCTCGACAGCGATCCAGAGACCGTTGATCAGGGCTTCATACTCGGTGGTGTTGTTTGATGCCGGGAAATGTAGTCGCATCATGCACTCCATGCGCACGCCCAGAGGCGAGATGAAGACAAGGCCTACACCAGCTTCTTCCTTCATGACCGAGCCGTCGAAATACATGGTCCAAGTTTCGTGCTCGATCGATGCTGGGGGAGTTTGGATCTCCGTCCACTCGGCCACGAAGTCCGTGAGTACTTGGGACTTGATCGCGCCGCGCGGAGCATACGTGATGTTCTGCCCCATCAACTCGAGCGCCCACTTGGCGATCCTTCCTTCGGCCTCGGGGTTTTGGATTACCTCCCTGAGAGGATATTTGGACACCATGGTGATGGGATGCGCGTCAAAGTAATGTTGGAGGTTGCGCTTGGTCATCAAGATCGCGTACACAAGTTTCTGCATATGTGAGTAGCGCGTCTTGGAGTCGGAAAGTACCTTGCTGACGAAGTACACTGGTCGTTGCACCTTTTGGGACCTCCCGGGCTCTTCTCGCTCGACCACCAAAGCCGCACTGACCACTTGGGTCGTCGCTGAGATGTACAAGGGCATTGGCTCTTCTGTAGTCGGGGCGGTCAATATTGGAGGACTCTTGAGGATATTCTTGAGAGAATCGAGTGCCTCGGGCGTCCACGTGAAGTGGTCAGATTTCTTCATCAACTTGTACAGTGGCAGGTTGCGCTCTCCGAGTCGTGCTATGAAGCGACTTAGAGCTGCGAAACAGCCTGTGACACGTTGTACGCCCTTCAGGTTTTTTATTGGCCCCATATCCATAATGGCCAAGATCTTGTTGGGGTTGGCTTCAATGCCGCATTCCGACACGACAAAGCTGAGGAGCATGCCCCTCGGAACCCCGAAAATGCACTTCTCGGGGTTCAGCTTCACCCCATGTTGTTGTAGCTTCGCGAAGACCTCAATGAGGTCAGAGACCAGATCCCCTGTCTTTTTCGACTTGACTACGATGTCGTCGACGTACGCTTCTATGATGCGGCCTATCAACTCCCCAAAAACGTGCCGCATGCATCATCGGAAAGTTGCACCCACATTTTTGAGCCCAAAGGGCATCGTTTGATAGCAGTATGCGCCGAATGGAGTAATGAATGATGTCGCGAGTTGGTCCGCTATGCACATCGCTATCTGGTGGTACCCGGAGTACGCATCGAGAAAACAGAGGGTCTCGCACCCTGCTGTTGAATCGACTACCTGATCTATGCGAGGCAAAGAAAACGGATCCTTGGGACACGCTTTGTTAAGGCTAGTGTAGTCAACACACATCCTCCATTTCTTATTCTTATTCTTTACAAGTACAGGGTTTGCTAACCACTCGGGGTGGAAGACTTCACGGATGAACCCTGCACTAAGGAGCTTTGGGATCACCTCACCGATCGTCTTGCACTTCTCGTCGTTGAACCGGCGTAGACGCTGTTTCACCGGTTTCGATCACGGCTTGATGTTCAATTTGTGCTAGGCAACCTCTCTCGGGATTCCCTTCATGTCGGAGGGTTTCCACGCAAACACATCGAGGTTCACTTTGACGAAGTCGACGAGCGCGCTTTCCTATTTAGGATCGAGCGTCGTCCCGATACGGAGCGTACGGCCATCGTTGGAGACAACCATATCCTTGATGTCCTTGGCAGGCTCGAAAGAGCAGGCCGCACGCTTGGACGACTCGGGGACATCCTGGTCCTCAGATCGAGGCTCGACGTGGAGCCTCTCAGACCGGATGGTTGCTTCAGTGAACTGAAAGCACTCAACATCGCACTCGTATGCGCGCTGATACATTGGCCCTACTGTGATGATCCCCTTCGGTCCGGGAATCTTCAGCTTCAGGTACGTATAGTTGGGCACGACCATAAACTTCGCGTATGCCGGCCTCCCGAGGATCGCATGGTACGTCCCCGAGAACCCCACCACTTTGAAGGTGAGGGGTTTTGTGCGGAAGTTCCGCACGTTCCCGAATGTGATAGGCAGATCGATCTTCCTGAGGGGGAGCGCCTCAATTCCAGGTACGACCTCGTGGAACGGCGCCGTCGACGGCCTCAGCGCGGACCGTGGGATGCCCATCTCGTCAAGCGTTGACGTGTAGAGCACGTTGATCCCGCTTCCCCCATCCATCAAGACCTTGTGGATCCTTCTGGATTTGAACAGGGGAGCTACCACTAGTGGGTAGGATCCAGGCCGAGGCACGTTGTCGGGATGGTCCTTACTGTCGAAGGTTATCGGAACCTCCGACCACTTTAGTAAGACGGTCTTGCAATGTCGACGTTGAGAACTTCTCGCCGGATGAGCTTCTCTTGCCGTCTTGAGGGTCTCGCCGGTGATCCCGCAAATATCATGTGCACCACGCCGTCTTCACCAGGGAACACAGCCCTCGTGCCATCATCGTTGTCGTGGGAGGGGCCCCACTTGTCGGGCTAGTCCGTCATCTTCGGCTTGAGGGTACCCTTGACATAGTTCTTCATGAGCCGACACTCCCTGAGCGTGTGCTTGACAGGGACCTCGTGGTGCGGGCATGGTGCGTCTAAGAGCATTTCGAAGTAGTCCCTAGATGGTGCGGGCTTGTCCTGATTGCCCTTGGGGCGTGACGCCTTGCGCTCCACCGCCATGACAAAGCTGTCGTCACGACGACGCTTGTCGTTCTTCTTCTTCTTCTTTTTGAAGCGCGTGGACATCCCCTCGCCATGGTCTACGACTTGCGTCCCTGGATGGTGCGGGCTTGAGCGTTGCAGCAACCGCCTCCTCGCCGTCAGCGTGGTTGCTCGCGATGTCGAGGAGCTCAGGGGTCGTGCGCGGCATGCGACGCCCGAGTCGGTGGATGAGGGAGGTGCATGTTGTCCCGTTCTGAAACGCCGAGATGGCATCGTTGTCAGTCACGCCGGGGAGCTCGGTGCGGCGCTTGGAGAAGCGTCGTATGTACTTGTGAAGACTCTCCCCCGTCTGCTGCTTGCAGTTGCGCAGCTCCTACTGCTTGCCGGGGCGCGTGTACGTGCCCTGGAAGTTGCCGACAAAGACTCGACGCAGGTCGGTCTAGTTGTTGATCTTGTCGCGCGGCAAGTGCTCGAGCCATGTGCGTGCAGAGTCGCTGAGGTAGAGCGGCAAGTTCTTGATGACGAAGAGATCATCGGTCGCTCCACCAGCGTGGCTTGCGAGCTGGTAGTCCTCGAGCCATACGTTGGGGTTGGTGTCCCCATCGTATCTAGGCACATTAGTCGGAGCCCGGAAGCGCGAGGGGAACTTCACGTCGTGGATGCTCTGGCCAAAGGCCCGTAGACCTCGCTGGTTTGGTGTCCAGCTGCGCTCGCGGTCGTCGTCGCTGTAGTGGCGCCGTTCGTGTCCACGGTCGTGGTGGTGGCGCAAGTGATTGTCGCGGTTGTTGTCGACACCCTCAGCGCGTCGTCGATCCTCGATGGTGTTCCGGGCGTCGCGGTTAGGCCTGAATCGACTCTTGACCTCTGATGCCGCGGCTCCGACTCCCTCCCCGCGCCCCTGGTGTTGGGAAGGAGGCGGATTCGGGCCGTGGGCGGATGGCGCTTCAGCCCGCCCGCACTCCGAGCGCTGGCGCGAGGCGGAGCTCTCCGCTTGCTATGCCGTCGCAGCTTCGAGCAGCGCCTTCAGCTGCTGGCGCACCCGTCGCTCCTTAGAGGTTGCAGGCTCCGGGCAGCCGCGCAGCAGCATGGCCGCAACGGCAAGGTTTTGAGACGCCCGCCGAAAAAGTGGTGGAGCGTCAGCGTCGGCGTTCGCGCCCTCGTTGGCGCGTCGGTTGTTGTCGGGGCTCGGCCCGCGTGCCGGCGGTGTATGTGCGCGGCCGTGCGGGCGGTCTGCAGCTCGGCGACGCTCGCGTCGGTTGCCATTCCCCTCGCGGGCCCCCCTACACAGGAACGTCCCGCGCGGGTTGTCGATCGCGAGGCTCGGCATCCACGCCGAGCTCTTGGCGTAGAAGGGCCAGCTCCTCGTTGAGCTGGCGTCTCGCCTCGGTGAGTTCGTCGAGCCGCGCGCGCCGCTGATTGTCGGCGTCGCGGTGGCGCGGTGCTGGCTCCGGTCCGGAGCTGCTCGACGAAGAGGCCACACAGACATTGCACTCCCGCGTGGGGTCGTGGCATCGTGTGGTCCGTGTCCCCTGAGTCGTTGCAAACCCAGGGGTGGTGCCATCGCGCGGAGATTGTTGACGTAGGCCGTCACCGGGTCGTCCGGGAGGCCGGGCTGTCCATGGGGGTACATTGCGGTGTACCGCTCCATGAACTCCCCCCAGCCCAGCGGTTCGTCTCTGCTGGCCTGGAAGGCGAGGTCGGTGAGGTAGTAGGCGGCAAGCCTAAAACGCTCCTACGTTGGGTTTGGCCCCAACATGCCGAGGATGACGTTGTTCGAGAAGCCTCGCGTCCCGCAGCCCCCGTGAGGACATTGGGGCGAGGTCGTCGGGTGAAGGTTCGCCCGGCGACGGGCTCCACCGGCCTGGTGTAGACGAAGCCGAGGGAGCCGAAGCGTAGGGTGGTCCCAGGAGTCAGCGTGACTCTGCGACCGTCCATCCGATCCACTGGAGTTCGTCGAGACACATGATGTGCCCCTACCTGGCGCGCCAACTGTCGGGTTCTCTACCGCCGGTAGTAAATTTATATCGATAGTGCGTCGGGATCGGATGGTTAGCATAGGAGACAATAAGATTTATATTGGTTCGGGCCTCCGAGGAGTAATACCCTACGTCCAGTGCGATGCTGCCGTGTTCCTGAGCTAGGTGTGCTCGTAGTAGGGGTTACAAGCTGGTCGGGAGAGGGTGTCGAGCCCAAGTCCCAGGGGATGGTGTTCGATCCTATGAAGGTCTAACCCTTGTAACCGTTGCCCTCCTCTCCCTTTTATAGTCACAAGGGGAGGGACACAAGGGGAAGTAAAAAAGAGTTACAGTGCTTGGTAGCTGGCACATCCCGTCGCACGTCGCCGTCCGTCGGGGTGCATTGAAGCCAAGTTGTTATGCCTTGTCGGGAGAGCCGCCGCGTGGCTGGGCTGGACTGTTCATTCCAGGACGCTTGGCCTCCTCCCCGAGTAGTTTGGGCTTTCCTCGGTCTGCCCGAGTACTTGCCTAGCTTGCCACGCCTGATCCTAAGTCTAGGCTTGTGCGCGTCGTAGAGGGTGCTTGAGTGCCTCAGGTTGAGCTCGCGTGTGGCAGAGTGGGAGATGATGGCGATGTGATGGCCGCGCAGCTGGTCAGACTAGCATTAATGCACTTGGCGGGGCGGGCCGCCTGCATGGCTGCCAGCTGTTGCACTTTCATGACGTGGAGATTCGTTCCTCCGCACACATCGGTGGCGATGCTCGAGCCGTGCGTCTGGGCCCACACACCAGTCGGGACTGGACTTGTCGTGCGAGGCGGAGCCTTTCCTCTAGTGGGAAACTGGTCGGAGATGCAGCCAACTGGCCAAAGACTGGACGTCTTGCCAGTGTGGGTCTTAACTAGGGTTCCTTCTCCTCCCTGTCCTGAATCTTTGCCTTGACATTGTCAATCATGGCCTTCACGTTGTCAATCTTGTTGGGTCATCTTGTTGTCTTAGGGGAGATAATCTCGCCGTCAAATGAGGCCCTAATCCGGGTCCTCGTCAATCGGAGACACTCACAATGCAAGCACACTCATCCCTATGAATACATGCACGCAAACCCTACCTCTAGGAGCATCTTCGAAGACTGGGTCGGTAAATCCTCAAGACTGACGAAGTCACCGCAGACACCTTGCTGTCGACGGGAACGTCGCATACCACTGAAAGCACAAACACCGTTAAATCCTGAGAAATTCTCTCTCACGAGGAGTCAGACCCGGGACTTGAGGTGCTATTGTGGCTCTTGTAACCACTAGGCTACATGCCCTTTCACATGTAATGTTATCTTGGTTGTACATCCCCCCTTGCTTTGTGTTCTTCTCTTTTTCTAAATGAAAAAGAGTTTTTGCTGTGTGGACCCACAGTCCTTTGCAAAAAAAAATTGATATGATGTTCTAATTAATATGTATGAAGCCTCTATAAGGGTCAGTTTGGTAGGGCTCCGGCTTTGGAGCCAGAGCAGTTTTTTGCCGGAGCCCTACCAAACGGCGCGCGCAACACAGCTCCCGGCAAGGAGCTGCCGCAAAACGCGCTCTCTAGCGCGGTTGGGACGGGAGGGAGCCGAAAAACGTAGCTCCCCCCGCTCCCCCGGCGGCTCCGCCCTCCCTTTTCCCCTTTGCCCTCGAGGCTGTTGCACGGGCGCAGGAAGTGGAGTCTGGCGGTTGCAGGGCGTGGGGAGAAGTTGCAGGGGCTCTAGCTCGACGGACGGCGGCGCGAGGAGGCTGCATCGGTTGAGAGAGAGGCCGCCGTCGGAGAGGGAGCCGCCGCAGAGGAGGCCGTCGCTGTAGAGCCCCCAGGTCGCCACGGTCAAGCCCCCCCGGACCGCCGGCCGATCGAGCTCCCGAGCCCTCCCGGCGATGCGACGGCGGGCGGAGCCGGGAGGCGGGTGGGCGGACCGCCGCGCCGCCGCCGTGCTCGCCCTCCCGACGGCCTCCCGTGACCCCGCCGCGATGGACGGCGGGAGGTGCCGCTCCCGGAGCCGGCGGATTGAGGCCCCAGGCTGGCGGATCGACCTCCCGCCGCTGCATCGAGCGCCCTCCGCCGGATCGATGCGTCAGCGAGGGAAGATGCGGTGGTGAGGGGAGGTGGGCCAGCGGGGTAGTGCGTCGGCGAGGGGAGGTCGACCGGCGAGGGCAGTCCGGTGGGGAAGAGCTGGCGGAAGAGTCTGGAAGGTCGCGGTCCGCGGAGGTGGCGATACGGGTGTGGAAGCGACGGGTGGTGGTGGAGATAAAGGAGGGAAAAAAGAAAAGAGAAAAATGAGAAGAAAAAATAGAAAAAGAAAAAGAAAAGGAAAATAGAACAATAAAAAGAAAAAGAAAAATGAAAAATAGAAGGGCATTATGGACAATTCATCCTCTTGTCCATTAGGAGAAGCTGTTTTGCCAAACGTTTCTCTAAAATGGATTCAGCTCCCTCAAAGAATCTGCTCCACCAGCACAGCCACAGCCGGAGCCGCCACAGCCGGAGCCGAAGCCCTACCACACGGACACTAAAACCTGCACTGGATTAACCTCTGATGACACGAGCTAGCTGGCCACTGAACTGAGCGCCTGATGATCCTGTCGCCCAACCATTTACGACTACACGGTACACGCACACCGCCATCATCTGCATGTTTTCGTACGTTGGTTCTTACTCGTTGGCACTACCAAGAAAAATAGTCTTTTACTACACTAACTCATCGAGCCATCCGTTACTTAGGCCATGCTTAGAGAGCGTAAAGTTCTCGGAACATGCCGCTCTCATCTCTCAAGATGCCGCGATTTGCCTGTGCAGTGACGCTAGCTAGCTACACTAACTGGCTACTAGGAAAGTGTACGGCGCCATCGCTTGCTCCGAAACGCGACGCTTCCCACGCGGCTGGCATGTAGCAGTAGCCTGCTATCCTCCTTGTGAGAGTGACGTGGACGCCACATCACGAGGTTTTCGTTCGATAAAGCGTTCGTACGTGCGGGGCGCGCAGGCCATTTCTGTCATTCTGTGATCGCGGATCGCCTCCTCAGGCAACAGATCAGCAACAGACCGGAGCACGCGGCAGACAGCAGGTCAGTACCCAGTAGCACGTCAGTCATCGGTGGTTCTTGCTTGACGCTCTCGGGCCTCTCGCGTTTGAGATACCAGGATCGATGGAGGGCAGCCTGCTGCTCGTCGATTCGGCCGCGGCGAGCCTGTTCGCCACGACGGCGGCAGGCCGGCGGAGCGGCCCGAGGTTCTTGACCTGCTCTTGCTCTTCCAGAGGTATGGTGCAGAACTTTCTTCCTCACTACGATCTGTGTTGTTATTGGTAAAAACTCCAAACTCGTACCGCGCCGCCGTTGAATTCAGACGAGCCGGCGACGAGGGCCTGCTACTGGCCGTCCTATTCCTCCGCTGCTGGTAGTAGGACGCCGAGGGCGGTGAGGTCGGTGTCGAACGGTAATGGCCACGACGGGTGGGCGGCGGCACTGGAGGAGAGCTCCGTCCTGCTGGAGGCCCTGGAGGACGAGTACGGCGGGATGGTCGTCGACGCCGACCGCCTGCCGTCCGACGCGGGCGTGTTCGCGCGGTCCCTGGCGGCGTCGCTCTTCTGCTGGAAGTCGGCGGTGCGTCGCCACGTCTGCCAGATTAATTGCCACGCAAAATGTCACCTGTGTCTCAGTATCTTCTTGTCGCAGGGCAAGAAGGGGGTGTGGCTAAAATTACCGCTGGATCGCTCCGAGTTCATCCCGTTAGCAGTGAAGGTACCACTAACCAGATCGATCAAACTGTAAAAAGCAAGCTGTTCTTAAAACTTAATTATATATGTTGGTCTGAATCACGCTGCATTTTGATCACAAACGAGCGCCTGTCAGTTACTACTTACTATAGCAGTTATGTGATAATGACGCCGGTGCAGGAAGGCTTCAGGTATCACCACGCGGAGCAGTCGTATCTGATGCTAACGTACTGGATCCCCGACGACGAGCCCTGCTTGCTCCCGGCGAATGCATCTCACCAGGTTGGAGTCGGGGGATTCGTGATCAACAACCAAATGGAGGTGAACCTCTCACGCGCCAATGCATTTTCCATTGATCGATGTGTGCCGTGACATGTGGATATCTGATTGCAATGGCAATTTTTTTTTTACGGAGCACTCTCGTCCAGGTTCTCGTGGTGCAAGAGAAGTATTCTGCTTCCTCGTTGCTTGGTGCCTGGAAACTTCCAACGGGATTCGTTCATGCGGTGAGGATTCAGGCAGAAGGGACCTGGTATTGATAGTGCTTGCGATTTATGCGTATGTGTTGCTGAAGAATGTTTCGTTGCTCTGTGGCAGTCAGAGGAGATTTTCACAGGAGCTGTCAGAGAGGTCAAGGAGGAGACTGGAGTAAGAAATGGATTGTTCAGATATTTAAAACTGTTCTTCATTCAAAAAGATTTAAAATTTTGTCGATGAGTCATGCCTCATGAGTCATGAGTACAATGATCTCCGTGCACCGTGCAGGTTGATACCGAGTTTGTGGAACTGATTGCTTTCAGGTAATGTTTTTCTGCTTGTGGTTCCGCCCGAAACGTAGCGATCAATAGTAGATTTGTGAACAGTTTGTACTCGCACTTTATAGTCGTAGCAGATGCCTTCACAACAGAGAATCTGATAATTGACGCTCTAAAAACGTTGCAGGCATGCACATAATGTGGCGTTCCAGAAGTCGGACCTGTTCTTCATCTGCGTGCTGAGGCCACTGTCCAACGACATCAGCATCGACGAGGCGGAGATCCAAGCAGCCAAGGTACACCACGCAGCTCGTCCCGTCCCGTGCCGTGTCGACTTCCCGGGCTGCGTCCTCACATCCCATGTGACTTGTTTGTGATCCCTGAACCCGGTTCCGGTTTGCTAGCAGTGGATGCCGCTCCCGGAGTTCATGGAGCAGCCCTTCGTCCAGGACGACCACATGTTCAGGAAGATCTCCGACATCTGCGTGCGGCGCCTCCGGAAGCGCTACCGCGGCGGGCTGACGGCGCACCACGTCGTCTCCAGGTTCGACGGCGGCGCGTCCACCTTGTACTACAACGTCGCCGCCGAGCCCGAGCGCGGTGGCGACGCCACCTGACGGATTTTTCCTGGCTCCTTTCCGCTTATAAACTTCGATGCTTCGGCATGAGGCCCGGCCGATCGCCGTCGTCGCGATCCTGTATGTACCTTGTGCGCTAGGTTCATTTACCTGCGTCAGCTTCGGCTGTTGGTTAGCAGTCTCGCCGTTCCGGCCGACTTGTCGCTTTGGTATGACGCATGCTCTTGTTCTCGTGCGAGCTGGAGCCCATCCCATCAGCCATCGCTCACTGCAAACATTGGATTGGGTCGGCGGCTGCGGCTCGGCGCCGAGACACGCTCGCGTCGCGTAGTCGCGTGCACCTGACCACCTGTCTCTCTCGTGCAACCGGGCCACGGCCAACCGGCGGCTAGCTTCAAGTTGTTCTGCGCCGCGGCCAAACTCCGACGCCGTCCAGCCGAGACGACGCGCACAGCCAGGAAGCGGAAAAATGATCACGCACACCAATCGTTAAGCAACAGCGTGAACAAGTTTTGCTTCTTCCAAAAACGAAAGAAAAAAAAAACAAAGCAGCGTGAAGATAGCGTCACATGTGAAAAACCGAAAGCTTATTGCTTAATTAAGCGGATCGGATCGGGACAGCGGAGATTTACCGTCTCCCTCCCTCCGCGCCGCGTCCGTCCTCCCGCACGAATCCGCCGCGCTCCGGCCGAGCCCTAGCCACCGCCCCCGCCCATTCATGGTGGGCGGGCCGTGAGTGAGATCTCTAGGGAGGCTCGTGGGCTTCGTCGGAGCGGTAGGGCCGTAGGGGAGGGGATGGGCGGCCGGAACAGCGCCGCGGCGACGCCGGTGCTGCTCAACGTCTACGACCTCACGGGCGCGAACGATTACCTCTACTGGCTTGGCTTCGGCGTCTTCCACTCCGGAATCGAAGGTTTCCCCGGCGATCTACCCTTTTGCTTTCTTTTTTTTTTCTTCGCGGCGTCGGTTCCGTGGATTAACAGCTCCTGTCTGCAGATACCTAATTAGCATGATGCTGGTTTTAGAACAGATTTTTCGTCGTTGCTGCTTTATGGTCAAATTAGGTAACAAGTAGGACAATACATTCTGCGAAACAAAATATATTGTGTTGTGTGATCAATGGTTCAAAGGGACATTCCACGGGGATAGAAGAATACAGAATAAATTAGACTGGAATAGCAAGAATTTCAGGATAGTTGTATTACATAACGTCTGTCTTGGTGTGAAAAAACTGACCACTTTGCTCTGCTTAATTTTGTATTGTCATCCACTCATCTTCATAGGTTTAGGAAACTGTGGATTCACCAAACAATTAGCATCTTCCCCACCTAGATTAAATGCCTGGATCAACACCACTAAATCTTGATCCCATGGTGTCACTTTTCAGTATCTATTAAACAGAGTCTTTAGCACTATTTTCTTTTCTTAATTCCTTTCTTTTTTATTTCAAAATGAGCAGTTCATGGCACGGAGTATGGATTTGGAGCCCATGACTTCCCATCCAGTGGCGTGTTTGAGGTGGAATCAAAGACTTGCCCTGGATTTGTCTATAGAAGGACGGTGTGGCTAGGCACAACAGACATGTCTCAGGAAGAATTCCGCTCGTTTATTGAAAAACTCGCGGGGAAGTATCATGGGAACACATATCATTTAATTAATAAGAACTGCAATCATTTCACGGATGATGTCTGTCAGAAGTTGACTGGAAAACCCATCCCTTCCTGGGTCAATAGGCTTGCAAGAGTAGGTTGGTATTGGTCTCACGCTCTCACTGGCAATGTGTTTGTTTCCTTTATTAGTCAAAAATATAGCCAGCTGACTGTATTTTATCTTGGAAATTTAGGTTCAGTTTTTGATTGTCTTCTACCAGAAAGTGTTCAAGTTTCTCCTGTTGGTCGTGTCCCAACTCTTCGTCAAAATTCTGGTTAGTATCTACCTAAACTATCACTTGCACATTTCTGTTTCTGTGACTTTCAAGATGGCCTCTCATGCCAAATTCTGTCAACCTAAGAGGATTAGCTTGTGTGGGCATGTGTGATTTAACTTACTTATATAATTTCAATGCTATGTTATGCTGCTTTCTTGAAAATGTTACTTTCAGGCATGCTTCTGACTAGGATTACATTCTCTAGTCTTTTGCATTTTTGTGACAATTTTACCTTTTTCTTGTAAGACTGGCTATCTTAAATTTCATTAATTTAGCTGTACATGTTTGCACTCTCTCCATGATTGTCATTACTTATGTTCCAATCAAAATATCCCACATGTTACATATGTCATCCTATCCTATACAACTATAGGGTATAAGCAATCTTCAAAGAAATCAGGGAATTTTTCTGATGCAAAAACAGAGAGATTACAAATACATCTTCCACTCTATAAGGTTTTTACTGACCATTTCATCGGTTTCTCAGATGATGAATTGCATTCAATACATTCACCTATCATTGAAGACAGCGACAATGAGGAGGATGAGGCCAAGCACCTGCTGCCGACTCCAGCCAATGATATGCATTCTGTAGATGTGCCGCCAAAGCTAGCGAAAGATCTCCTCTGAATTCCTCCGTGTTCATAGGCATGCACCTCCCATACTGTAACTACAAGTGGTGCTGTTGCTGCTGAAGGGAATCTCTAGATGGCTTGACAGTAGTACAGTCAGAGCTTGCCACTGGTTGTAGCATATACAGTATACACAGATGGAATCGGCCGTCTTCAACAGAAGATGAAGCTCTTTAAACTTGCTGTTTACCAATTAGCACTACTTTATGTCTTTGTACCGGCAGCTCAAGGTGGTTCTCATCCATGGTAGATTGATAGCAGATGTTACTGTGTCATTTAGCAACGCTGGAAATTGCAAATGGATTCCCTGTTAGGACCGATGATGTAAAATATTGCATAGAGGGATGCTTTGCTGAGCCAAGACTGTATTACTGTAATAAGTTAGTCACACAGCGGGGGTCACGTACATGTCTATTGAGTATTAACCTCAATTTTGTTGTGCTGCATAATGATAGGTAAGATAATCTTTGTCTTGTCGATAACATTTTTTCCAGGTCTAAATTGGCAAGCATTTGCCACATAAACGAGCACGTCCTCTGCAACGTCAAAGGTTGTTAGCTGGCATTGACTAATAACGGCCGAGTGATCCATGACCGTGAATAAGACTAACGGCCGAGCATTCTATTTTGTACTCTACGATACACGGTTGTCGGATCCGATTTGTTTATTAGCAACGTTTAAAGGACCTCATGCAATTTCTATGTTACAAGTGATGTCGCCAATGAATCTGATCCTTAAATTACCATGTTGCATGTGCATTTATATTTCTCGAAATCAAATCAGCATTTCGGTTGCGTCCGTGCAACAGCTCTTTTTTTTGCACATATACACATCAGCGTGTCTTCTAAAATACACACACGCCGTATCAGGAACACCACTAAATAAATGCTAAACATTTATACTGACAAGGATAGTCTTAACATTACATACATCACATAAACATAGCCTATATGGTTACAAATAACTAAATGAACCAACGAGCACACAACGACAAGTGTTTCCCCCCTCTATATACTTCCACCAGTTGACTTGAATCTTTGATGCCTGGTATTTCCATAAAAATGTCAGGCACGGCGACTCAGCAGTTAGCAAATGGCATATCCTGGTTTACGTCTGTTTCCAGAGACAAGGATTACTAGAGAGTAAAATGGTCAATCATATGCTGTATGACATCGGCACCTTCGCCATGCATCACAGGATCCTTCACCTGTTAAAATTTCATTCCAAGGCAGGCTTCAGCTTCAACAAAACTTTCTCAAACATCAAGTGGTCCCTAAATTGTTGACAAGGAAGGACATGACGGGTAGCTAAAGATAATACCTGAATCACACTATGTGCTGCAGATCTTACTTTGCTGTTGTGGAAGCTAACATCTACCTTTTCCCATGACACACGCTTAAGTCCTCTTAAAAGACGTTCTGTAAATTGCAATAGAAGTCAGCTCTGCTCATCATGTGCAATTTCTGCAGTATAAAACAATGCAGCCATGATACAGGTTGCATCTTATGATCCCTTGGGTCATCTACCAAAATGTATATTTTCCTATCTACAGAAGAAACACATTCTAAATTCCAAATCCACCGGAATATGGCAATTTGGAGAGCTTTCACTGGACTGGACGACATATGTGGGGACCATGGTAACTCATGATGGATGCGTGATAGAAAACGCTGACAATAAAACCATAAGGTTCTACTACAGACTGTCACATTGGACATGTCTAAATCAATCTGGATGGGTTACAAGACTATCTTTGAAAATCATCTCATTTGTAAGCATATGGATGGAAGTATGGAACCTGTGTTCCACCGAGTTGCCAGCACCTAAGGGACCCATGCAACATGCTATATAGTCAGGGACCCCATGGACATCAAACATCTAGAACATGATAGATAAAGGCCATGCTCCCATGTCTTGCTAATCCAAGAACTGAAAAACCATGATTTTTCCTCAAGAGATTGAGATAGTACAATTTCAATTTCTCAATACATAGCTTATTGCAGCTGTATGAAACCTGGTGGTAGGGTGTATCCTGACCTCCCACGAACTGAGCTAGGTATTCCTTTATATTTTCATGCTTAATTGGGAAGCCTACATAAACTAAGTTCATTCCCAATTTGGCAATATCAACAAGCAAAAAAAGGACTGTTTGTCCCCCGAAACTATCTTCTATTATCCATAGGCAAAATAATCATTATTGAATTAAATAAGCATGGAAACATCAACCACATATAGTGTGTGAACTAATGTTATAAAAAATCCAAAATGCTTTCTTTAAAAGCAGGGAAGCCTTTCTTAAAACACGATATTTTGGAAAATAAGCAAGAAGCAGATCCAACAATTTCTAGCATGCCTTCCATTTAGATATTGTCAGGATACACAGACCAGGGAAACAACACTATTTCAGAGGGAGAGGAAGAAACTAGGAAGCAAATATGCTAGTGTCTGTCAGTACTCACATATTTAAATGGAAGCAGATCCTACTGTTTAAGTTGGCTTTGCAGCATTACCAACTTAACACAAATCAGTTCGAACTTTTTTATTATACTAGCACTCCATATTGCGCATAAAAGGAGATCAACCACATATCATGAAACAAGCACATGTTTATATAATTCAAACACAAATACAAACCTTCTAGTGTGCAGTTGTCCGTGTCCACACATTGGTTAGGAGCTTCTGCTTTGGATAGTTCCTCATATACAATATGCGGGTAAATCTTGTTGGTTGAATCAACCCACTACAAGAATATAATTAAATGCATATTATAAATGGAATATTGAAAGGCCAAACCAAAAAAGAAAATAAAGAACAGCACATAAGGTTTACCTTGGGTAATTCTGAATCCTGTCTGATGGATGATGTCCTCCACCCAACAATATCTTAATCAACATTCAGTTATGGAAAAAAACTTGAAATTCTAATTACTAAAATACTACTACGATCAGTTATGGAGTACACGCTAATTTTAGGTGTGAATTAAGGATACGATCATGACGAGCATTAGAGTATGCAACTCGTCGTCTAAATGCTCGCAAAGCAGACCTACACCAACAAATTGGTAAGATACAAATATTCATAATCCAAGCACATAAAAGCAGTTGTGGAAAATAAGCATACATGAACTGTAGGTCACCCCAATTGTCCACCATGCGTTGCAGCAATGGAGGCTTTCCATCATCATTATCAGTAAGAAACAGGTGTTTGCCAGTTCTTCCAAATATCAAATGAATGATGCAGCATGCGAAATTTTCAATTGCAGTAACCCCAAAAAGGAAAGGAACCTGTATAGTTCAAACAAAGATCAAATTTCAGCCATCCCCGAAACATTCATGCTACAAGTACCAAAATGCTTCTGCCAAGCCTTATCACTCAAGCAAGTTCTTTTTAAGAGATCAACTTGCAAGTTTGACCTTCAACATGCAAGGATGACATTGGCTTCTCTTTCTGATTGCAATGATGAAACACAAAACTTAAGCTACAAGAGTACCTGCTTATTTCCTCTGGAACCAAGATGTGGCGATGCAACAGTTATGAAGTTCACTGCTTCAAGTCCATGTATTGTACCTCTGTTGTTGTCACTCAAACTTTGTGGAGCGTTTTCGGACATTTGGTCAGGTGCCCTGTAGAGTCTTCCAATAGCGTATCTAGCAACCAATCCTCCAACTGAATGTGCAACAAAAGATATCTTTTTGATATGTGGTCTTCTGTTGATTTCTTCAATAACCTGCCTTACTAAATTTTGTCATTAATTTGCAGAAGGAACACATAAAGTAGAGCAGAAGAGATAGTCAGAAAGCAATCAAGAAGCATAATCGAAGAACTAACCTCTTGTGCCAATCGTTCACCCATCACGTCAATACCATCTAAAGTTAGCTTATACATGTTGCGGTTGCTACCTACAAGGAAAATTATCATTCAAATAACCATAAGAAATGGCTATAAGTGGTAAAATTGTCTTTCGCAAAAAAATTGGTACAATTGTCTTGTTTATTTTAAAAATAATACTTGACATATAATTCATTTGCAATAATATAAGTCATGATACGAAAATTGTATTCAATTTGTGATTAAATAGAAAAACCATCACAATCATCTGCAATAATGCGCGTTTTTGCATGATCAGTTGCACATGACCAGGCATATATTATATAAGGAAATAAGATTCCAAGAGGCCCACAAAACATAGAATATAGATAAAGCTCCTACGGCATTTCTTTGTAAGCAAAAATGCATAGGAATGATAAGCCAATCATTTGTATGAACGGCACAGAATCTGACAACAAGGAGCAACTTTCTTAGTAGTTCGACCAACAGACCAAGTGCCTCATGAGTAAAGGTTGGACACCACTAGCCATTCAATGCATTAATAGTTCAACACTAAGATTAAGGATTGGCAAATGTGATATGATAAGATGTCAAATTGGCCTTCATAAGAGTACAATACAATGGAGGTGTGCCGATACAGAACTCATAGCTCATGAAACACTATTAAATATTAATACGAAGTGATGAACAGACAGACTAAATATTCATAGCTTACAGTGAACTATGACTTTGTCTGAGAGAAGCTTATCAAACTGCTCAGCTCCAAATTTCCAATCTGCTGTGCTGTAAAATAAATAGGGAGTAAAAGGATCAATACAGATGCAGAAAAAATCAAATGACAACTTCCATAAAAGAAAGATAAGTAGGTGCATCAGTAAGAATCAGTTACAGTATTATATGGCCGAAATGCGTGTACATGGTGAACTGGTGTGAATGCACGAAAAAATTACCAAACTGGCGTTTCACTTTGGCATTCAGTTGTATGTACTCTGAATTCATCAGCGGCGCTGCTAACTGCTAACTGGATCGACCAACCTACCTAATTCGTACGGATCACGTAGCGTCTTCGCAAGGAACACCTCAATTCAGTTTGTTAAAAGGACATTTTAGATCATCAAATTAATCACTACTTCGCTCATAAAAACATTTCGAGACTCGGAGCACGCTCACCTACCAAGCTGCTCTCGCAGACAGCTGCTTCGGGATAAAAAAAGTTCGAATACAGCTAATGATCAGGCAAATCAGAAAAGCTTATTATTACAACTCGAAATCCCCAACGTTCTCGAAAGAACCAAGAGGTTCCCCACGAGAAAAGCGTACGGAAATAGTTTCATTCACGGAGAAAAGGCGAGCCCAATCTCAATTACGAGATCAAATGGAAGGCAAAACAGCAATAGCCACGCGACTAGCCGTACCTCCCGACGATCCCGTGGACCATGACCACAAGGTGGTCGGCCCCGGCTCCGGCCGCCGCCGGGCCCTCCTCGGCCGCCGCCTCCCGCTGGTCTCCACCTCCCAGGTCACCCATTCAGCCTCCGCACACGCACGCACGCACGCAAACCAGCGGAAACGAGCGGGGTGGAGGCGGGAGGAGGGGCGCGGCGGGGACGGAGAGGGACGGACGGAGGGTGCACGGGGAATAGGGTAGCTGCGCTTAAAAGGGAGGTGGGCGGGTCTGGATGGTTTGGCTGGCGAGTGGCGACGCGGAGGCGGAACGGAACGGACGAGGGGAAGAAAACGGCTTCCTGGAAGCGAGCGGATTGGTGCTGCGTCTGATTGGAGAGTGACAGGTGGGGCAGGCCACAAGGAGGCGGCCACCTGTCAGTTCGACCGCCCGGCAGCGGCTTGCCAGGGAAGAACGCAACCGCCAACCACCGGGAGGTTTGACGACCATGGTGCCCGTCGTTTCCAACAGCAAGCAAAGCTAGCACTAGCATAGTTGCGTTGCCATGGCTTGAGTAAAAAAAAAAGTGCAAAACACGTTTTTTCATTTAGTGCAACTCCAGCAGATAGAGTAAATTTGATTTCATATATAAAATTATTGGAGTTGAGTAAAAATATTTGCATCCCTAAAACACAATTTACTCCGGCAGTTTCTCTCTTCTCCTTCCCAACTCATGGGTCCTATCATGCTATGTCATCTTCTCCTTCCCCTCCCAAAATCTTTCATCTTTGGAACAACCAGTCCGCCGCCCCCCTTCCTGCACGACGCCGCTCCCTGGTCTGCCCCGCGCCTCCATCCCCGTCTCCTCCTGCGATGGTGGAAAGCCAACACACTTTTCGCCCCAGTCCGCTGCGGTGCTCCACCCCGGGCCTTCTTGTCTTTTCCCCACCTCCTCCGGCGGCCTCCCTGGCCTGTAAACCCCCCACCGCCCACCCGGCGATGCCCTCGCGGCGGCCCCCTACCGCCCGCCCCCGTCGCCGACTCCGGCCGCCGTCTCCGACCTCCGATCCCGCGAGACCTCTGATCCCGTGAGGGGATCACCGCCGCCGGCCCGATCCTGCCGCCGCACGGGGCTCGGTCGCAGCCATGCTGATCTTGGTGGTGGCCATCGCGCTGCTGCTACTGCTGGTGGTGGAGGCGGCGGAAGCTGTCCTTGGCTGTCGGGGAGCAACCGGCGGCCGAGCTGCGGAGGTTGCGTAACAGCAGCTTCGGCGCACCTGAAAGTGCATCTAGGCGCCTAAGTGGATTTTGGTGAATTGAGTGACAAAGCGATTAAAGGACTAACATATTTGTCTAAGAATGTGAGCATGTTTTATTTATATATTCATGAGTAATTATTGAGGAATTTATTTATGGTTGAATATCATATGATTCACATTGGAAAAGGCAAATATATGGATGATCCTAATGCATAAGTGGCAAATATCAAGTAATAAAGGAAGATAAATATTAGGATAATTTGAGAAGGTCAATTCATGGTCTCCCATACGAAGACGTAGCTTGATTAAAATTACAAGGATCATAAAAGAGAAGATGGTAATTCTCTGGGTCAAGTGCAAGGCTTCATGTGCTTATTGAAAGAGAACACAAGGATGAGTGTACACATTATGATTCTAATTTGGAAGCTTGCACACTCGTTGCCAATCAAGAACAAGCATTTGAAGCGGGTTTTCAAATGAAGGTTAACTATGTATGAAGCAAATCGGAACTCAAAAGTGGATTGGATAAGTGATGAAGAGATCAACCGAGATGTCTAGGGTGAGGGACTAAGCAATCTTTGGGGTCGTAACTAAGCCACCATTAGTGTTTTGCTAAAGTGAAGTTCTAGCATCCGTGGGGTCTCCAAGTATCATATCCAAACCTTAACAGAGGGAAGCAATGCAAGTCATCAACGTGTTAAGATTGGCACTATGGAGTGACTTATGGATCCAAGTGTGCATTCCTATGCTAGATGGAAAGATCCTAAGTCATTAGCTCAAGTATGGACGTGCTCAAGTCATAGGCTATGTTAAAAGCCCTCAAGTGGATATTGATCAAGTATGACAAGGTTGAAGATATTCAAGATCAAGAGATCAATAAAGTGTTTTCATTTATTCTTGAGTATAGGTATGTCGTACTATCAAGAGCGGTGCAACTTAGTGAGTTGACCAAGTCAAAGTGCTCATTAGTTGACCTAAGTGAGATCTAGCCTTGAGAGCCTTAGAGAGTGCTAACAAACCCTCCTAACCTAACCTGAGCCATTTCATCTCGGTGATGAAATGTTAGAATCCTAGAAAGGGTTTTGGGGGTGACTCGGGCCTGACCGGTCAGACTGATCAGGGCCACCGGTCTGACTGGTGCCGCTAGCCCTGCCGGGTATTTTCAAACACCGGTCTGACCGGTGTGGGGCACTGGTCTGACCGGTGCTGCCCGAGGACTAACGGCTAGTTTTCTCTTCTGAGGGCTATAAATACCTCAAGCCTTCTTTAGTTGAAGGTTGTTGTTTTCTAGTGCTATTGCTGAGGTCCCAAGCCATTTCTTGCAAGCTCTAAGCCTTAGTGGCTTTCCCCAACCCTCTCTTTGTGAGATTTGTGGATTCAAGCCATATCCTTTGTGTTGGGTTGAGAGAGTGAGCTCAAGAGCGACCTTGTGAGCTAACAAGAGCATTTCCATAGCTTGAGCACTTTGGTTTCGTGTCTACAAGCTTTGAAGCGTTTGTTACTCTTGGAGGTTCGCCTCCTAGACGACTAGGTGTCGCCGGCTAGCTCCCAAGGTTGTGGTGAACAACGAGAAGTTTGTAAGGGTTGCGATCTTGCCTCTTCGTGGAAAAGATCCCCTTAGTGGAAAGGAGGAAAGTGGTTGAAAGTGACCCAGCTTGTTGTGGGAATTGTCCCTTACAGCTCCTCAACGGAGACATAGTCGTTCCTTAGTGGGACTTCGGGAAACAAATCCTTGCTTCTTCGTGTGGTTTGACTCTCTAAGTTGGTTTTCTAGCATATTTGATTTGCTTCCGCTTAGATCTACTTAGGTGTGCTACTTGTATGTGCAGGGCTCATTACCTTGTTTGTGATCATCTACAAAGGCTACTCACCAAGTTTGGTTCGTGCTAGAAGTCAAGAGGTACTTGAAGTTGTTTTTGCAGGTGCTTTGTGCTACACTAGTCTGACCGGTGAGGCGCATCAGTCTGATTGGTGTCTCTTGTGAAGTCCAGTGCCTGACCGGTCATCACCACCGGTCTGACCGGTGGACACTGTCAGCTCAAGTTTTCAGGGACGAAAAGTTTAAATCGGTCGTCTTGCCTATTCACCTCCCTCTAGACTACATCAAGGTTCTTTCAGTGCCACGGGGGGATTTGCTGCGGCGAGCAAGCTGGGGCAGGGTGGGTTCGGCCTCGTCTTCCGCGCCGTGCTGCCCCAATCGGGCCAGCCCGTGGCCGTCAAGGTCCTAGACACTGCGGGGTCCCTCCAGGGCGAGCACGAGTTCCACAATGAGCTCTCCCTGGCCTCCCACCTCCTCGAATGCGCTGTCCCGGGGGCGCCGCTGTCCACCCTCCTCTCGTTCGCCCACTCGCTCTCTACACAGCCCCGCCGCCAGAGGATGATGCTCGTCGCTACTCATGCGACGAAGCCGCTCATCGCTGTTGTCTCACTGCCATCACACCGCGGTCCTTGGACTCCTGCGATACGTCGTGGGGTTGGGCACTGGGCATCGCCCCCGCCCTCGCCGCGCCACTAGCGCCGCCCTCCCCACCGCGAGAGGCGCAGCCCCGAGTGGCCCCCTCCGCGCCCGACCCCTCCGCCTCTGCTGTGCAACGACATCTCCGCCGCCGACCGGCGTTCGCGTGTCGTCCTCCTCCAACTCCTTCCACTGCTCCCTCCATGACCACCCGTCCGTCGTCTTCCGCCGCCCGCTCCACCGCGACGCCTCACCATCCTCGGCCACTGCCACCACGCCACCATCGCCCCCGTCCTCTAACCAGGTGCTCGCCCTCTCCCATCAGCACACGCTCGCTCGACGTCGTGGGCGTGGTGAGCTCGAGCAGCAGGGGGCGAGGCGGTCGTGCTGCGGCCCGCGGCCTGCGGGCCTCGCCGGGGAGACCGGGAGGCAGACGGCTCAATCTATCTATTGATGTTGATGTGATGTACAATGTTTTTGAGTGGGTCCCACACAGATAGGGGGTGGAGGAGGGGTTCCCTGTATATAGGGGGTGGAGAGGGGTTTTTAGTCAATGGAGAAAAAAAGGGAGGGCTATAGGGAATCTGCTGGAGAAGATTTCATCCCCTATATGACTATTTTTGCTATTGGGGAGGGGATAGGGAAGCTGCTGAAGTTGCTCTACGAGAAGATAATAGAAGTACAAAGAAGCGACTTTGGAAGAGACCCGAAGCGCTAAACATAGGTGCAACACAACACATTACAAGAGGAAGAAGAACCCCACAACACCACCACACCAAACGAGAGACAAGGGGAAGGGGAGGCGAGGCCTACTGACAACGAGCACGCCAAGAACACACGCACGTCACTGGACGCCTAACATCTAGAGACCTTCGAAGGAGGAGTGAGGATGTCAAGCAGGACGATGCCACCAAGGAGGGAACGACGAGAACGCCGCCATCATCTGTCTCTCCAGAGCGAGCAGACAAGTTTTCACCTTGCAGACCAAATGGCATTGGGGCGACAACAACAACACCTCCAGCGAGGTAAACTACGCCAACAAGCACAGCCGTTGTTGGCCCGACACAAGTCAGGACGAGGCTTTCGCCAAGCCCCAAAACCAACTCTGTGCAGCCGACTTTGAAGGTGTGGATGGCAGGCGAGTTGATGAAGAAGCACCTTGTAGTCCAAGGCGCGGAAGGAACTGAGGAACAGCAGCAGGCCGACAAGGCTTGCCCAGCGACCCACAAGTGAGGGAGCGAGGAGGTGACGCACCGGGAGGGAGGGGGCTTGCAGCTCGGAGCAGTCCTGACCAGCGACCAAGCCCACGAGCAAAAGCCAACGAAGGGAAGGGTGAAGGGAAAAGCCGCAGCCAACCAGAACCACAACAGCACCGTCGAAGGTCCTCGCAGCAACAACGCCAGGCCGAATGTGGGGACCCGACGGGAGGCCACTGACAGATAATCGCAGACGCCAGCAGGGGAAGGGAGCCGCGTCCGCTGATGCGGGGAAGGGGGGACAGCGACCACCGACAGGGGAAGAGAGCCGCGTCCGCAGGTGAGGAGGAGGGCTCGCGGCCGCCAGCAGAGGATGCCACGAACCGTGGGGACGCCGTCGAGGGGGCCGACGGGGGTGCGGTGAAGGGAGCCGCAGGTGACGCTATTGAGGAGGTTAGCGGGGGCGACATCGATGAGGCGGAGGGAGGGTAGAGGAGCTGCGGCCGTCGAACTAGGGGGCATGCGGCCAGCAGCAAAAAGGGGAGCCACATCCGCCGGTGAGGTGGAGCTCCAGGAGGGCGGGGAGGGGGCTGTTGGCCGCCGACGAGGAGGGCGTCGCGGCGAGAGTCGCCAGCGGCCCGGTCTTAGATCTAGGGTTGGCGGGGGAAGCCTGCAACGACAGCGCAGAGAGAGAGAGAGAGAGAGAGAGAGAGAGAGAGAGAGAGAGAGAGAGAGAGAGAGAGAGAGAGAGAGAGAGAGAGAGAGAGAGAGAGAGGGAGGCCGACATCGTCGGGCCCACACAACCCAGGTTGAAGAAGGGGACAACATGACCGCCGATGTAAAAGGGGCCGGCGGCTGCAGCGCGAGGTCGTCCCCACCCGCGACGGAGGGTCCGCCGGCAAGAACACATGCCAGAGACCAAGCGGGCCTTGGTGCAAGGAGGCTCCGCCCCTGGACTTGCGATGCTCGCGAGATCTGGATCTAGGGTTTGGGAAGCTGAGGGAAAAGAGGAAGGGGAAGGGAAAGGGGGAGTTGGCGCCGCCTGGGGGCTAGCCGGAGCCGGGGAAGTCGCTGGTACCGGCCGAGGCCGAAGAAGATGGGCGGCGGCGGGAGACCAAGGAGACGACCAGGTGGTGTTGTGCGAGAGAGAGAGAGAGAGAGAGAGAGAGAGAGAGAGAGAGAGAGAGAGAGAGAGAGAGAGAGAGAGAGAGAGAGAGAGAGAAGGGGAAGGGAGCTGGGAGAGGAAGGAGGGGGGAGGGAGAAAGAGGATGGGCTGCCTCCGCTGGTGGAGGAGGTGGCAGCGGCTAGCGCTGGCCTCCGGTGGGGAGCCTGGGCGGCGGAGCGGGGCCCCCGGGTCGCCCTCCGCAGAGAGCAACGCGATGGAGGCGGGTATGGACCCTTCTAGGCGTCTAATGGGTTGGGTTTTATTATTTCAAATCATATTTACCACACTCTTGTGCCCATTCATTTAGAAAAAAAATATTTACTTGGCAGGTCATTTTGATTTTGCTCTCTCTCTCTTACAAATCTGACTATTCTAAGTTCATAGATGTCTGTATGCATCTGAAACGATCTGCAATTTGAAATGATAGGAGCAGCTGTAACTTTGTACTCCTAAGGAAGACAAATAAATGCCGCAATGCTATTGATACTCAATTGGGAGGTGTCGACAACACTTGGAAATCACAACACCATGTCCTATTATCAGGCGGTGCTTGGGCATCGAAGGCAAGCGTTGATTCGTGGGGCTCCACTTCTTCCACACACATGACACACCAATCAACCAAAGCGAGAAAATGAATCTATAACTCCTATATAGGAGCTCCCCACTAGCCCTCCTTAAGGAGTTCTCAGGCCTGTGAAATGTAGGCAAGGTACCTTTGAGCGCATCGTGGGCGTCGTGGGCTCGACGTTTTCTCCGTTCGGCTTAGCAGCGCGGCATCCAACCTGTGCTCTCCACCCAGGCGGTCTCTTCCCCTCCCCGCGGGAGCCCCTTTCCCTCCCTGCGACCTCTTAAACTGCCTATTACAGCCTTCCCCGCTCCCCTTCTCCACTCAAACCCTAGCCACGGGCCATCCCCCTCCTGCTCCCTGCGCCGGATGAGGCGTCGACGGCCACCAGGAGGCCCTCTGCCTCGCCCTCAAGGCGCTCACAAGGACACGCGCGGCCGACCTCGGCAAGCACGCGGCGCGGGCGTCATTCTTGGCATCATCGCCAGGCACATCCTGCTCGTCCACCGGCGACGCTCTCCCCTTGCGCTCCAACGGAGGCAGGAGGCGTCGGCTCTCCATCCGTGGGCGCTTCCGATCCCAACGCCCCTCTCGACGTCCACCGATGAACTCCTGCTCAAGCGCGTCGCTCTCCTGTGCACCCGCAGGGATCGGGACAGTGTCGCGGATCGCGTGGTGCCTCTCGGCGGTGGTGCTAGGCACCGACGGAGAGGGAGGGGATGGAGGAGCGCGAGACGTCGATGGGCGGAGGCACTGCTCGACGATGTCGGCCGCGACGCAGTCGCGAGCACCACCGGATGCACCACTTCGCATCCACTCATGACTCATATCCATGTATTGCCGCCTCTCCCGTCCTCTGCTATGTCATAATCTACTCACTGTATGCATCTGCCTGACTGTTCATCTGAGGCTGCCTCGATGCTTATGAAGTATGACAATCGTTTCAATCGATTTGTAATTTATTTAACTATGCTCCACTGCTCCAGTCGGTCAATAGTTCTTAAATGAGCTTTTCAACGTTATTAATTTCCTTGCCTAACCATGTAATAAACGTCTGGTGATCTATATTTGTCGGTGCCGAATGTAGTCCCGACACTAACTAGTAGTAAGCACCAAGGTCTATCCCTCAATGGTCGGTGCTAAGCAACAAGAGACACGGGATTTTATCCTGGTTCCGGCCGGGGCCGTACGTCCAGCAGTGGTGTGCTCAAGGCACTATATTGCTTTGCACCGGGGTGCCTGTAGTGGGGCGGCTACAAGCGAGGCGGGAGAGGAGGCGTGGCCTCCAAGTCCCTGGCGAAGTGATCGGAGTGAGTTCAGATGTTGTGGGAGAATTGAGGAACGTGTGCATAACGCGGTTTTGAGTGTTCGTGTGTTGATGTCCGATGTCCCCCGCGGCGAGGGGGTTCACCTTCCTTTTATAGGCCAAGGAGAGGGTGAATTACAGGTACGCCGCACTATTCGGCTACACAGGGAAGTATGGCTTGCACCGCCGTGGAGTTGGCGGCCGTCTTGACGGTCCTTGCCACGATCTCGTCATCATGGCGTGCCCTGTACCCGAACAGTGGCAGCTTCGAGGGTCGGGGCGTAGTGGTTGACCGTGGCGTCCTTGGACGGGCTCGAGGAAGCCGTTGACGTTGATCCGTACGGGATACAGTGGCAGGCGTGGCGGCGTCCCGTCCCCGCGTGCCTCACAGCGCCGGAGTGGTTATAACAGTGCCTGGCGTGGCGTTGCACGCGCGGGGGCGGCCGCACAGGACCAATAGTGGCGGGGGTGGAGTCCCGCCGGCCTAGCATCATGACCTGGCCCTGCAAGATCACGAGAAAGTGGTTCGAGGGTGTGGCCGCCCCCCCTTCGAGGGCGCGGCGCGTTAGCCGTACGGGTCTAGGCGGCGCAGTGTCACGGGGCTGGCACCGGCCACATCGCACAGTCCCCCACAGTAGCGGGGATGGGTTCCCCCTAGGGAGTTGGTGCAACGGGGCCGGGGCGTGATTCCCAGGCGCATGATGGCGCCGCCCCGCCGTGTCAGAGCATTAAATGCCCGTACCCACGTGCGGGAACGGGCGCGCGTGCGAGGGAGCCTCGAGCGAGGCGGAGGCGAACCCTCGAGCGAGGTGGAACCCGCTCGAGGGGGCCGTGAACCCTCGAGCAAGGAGGAGCCCGCTCGAGGGAGGCGTGAACCCTTGAGCGAGGCGGAACCTGCTCGAGGGGGCCTTTGAGTGGGCCACTCCGGTGGGTTGCGGGGACCACCGCAGTGTGGGCCATGCTCGTGTGTGTGTTTAAATGAGCGGTGTATTGTTTTGCTTTTTGCAGGTTTTAAGCAGGATTCCCCTGGTTGTTTTAGGGGACCCTCGTGGCCGTCCCCGACGCAGCCCCCCGAGCATCCGCGGCACGCCGGCCGTGCTCCCCGGCATGCCGGAACCTACCGACGAGACATCCTTCCCCCCTGGTTGCTAAAGCTTTCCATGGGGCCGTGTCAGCGGACCCGCGGGTCTAGCCCCCGAAGCCCTGCAGGAGCGTGAGTGCTCCTGTAGGGGTTTTACCGTGGAATCTGGTCAGTGGGCGTGGTACATATTCCAACCGGCGTCGGCGATGTTCCAGCCGGCCTCGGTGACGCACGCGCGACTGGCACTACCCACGGCCGGTGCAACTCAGGAGGTTTAGCCGTGCGTCGAGCCCCCGAGCCTGGGCCCGTTCAAGGCGATCGGGGTGAGCTCTACGACTTGTTTTTAATTCGCCCTCGCCGTCCCTCCGCGGGACAGAGGGTGAGGTTTCTGAAACCCCCATCGATCGGGTCGCAGATTGCGGATTCCTCCTTGAGCTGTTAGCGGGTGGTTCAAGTGGACGCCCATGCCCCGTTCGATAAGGGTAGGCTGCGTGGTCCGGAGACACGTCCATTAAAGTGCTTGCGTGGGTTTGCTAGGTGGGGCTCGGTCTCATTCGCTAGGGACCGAGGGCGCGGAAGCTCTCCCTCGGTGGGATCCCCCCGGCTAGCTGCCCTCGCTGGCTCTCGAACACGACATGTGGGGCACCCTCGAGCCGGTGGGCTCGAGGAAAGGCTCGAATGCGCATGCCCTCATTGTCCCTGACTCTGGTGATCTGGGGCGCCTGTTCAAACCCGTCGAGGGTCAGGCTTCGGACCTCTGATCAGTAGGGCCGTGCGGGCTAGCAGCTGGGTGCTCCCGTCTTTTGCATCTACGTGTTTCGAGGGTGCCTGGCCGTGCCAGCTCCCGTGCCGCTGATCAGTAGCTTGTTGTGAATTGAGGGCACCTGTGGCGCCTGTTTATTTCAAACGGGCTTCGAGGCTACCGGTCGATGTTTGCACCCTTCGAGGGTCGAGTTTGTTTGAGCCAGGGGCTCGGGCCGCTCGAGGGTCTTCCTTACTCAGTAAGGGACCGGGCCATTTAATGCTCGCAGTCGCGACTCTAGTCTCGTGCCGCGGGCGCGCCTTTTCAGGCGCTGCGGCCGCGCGCGTAGTGGGTGAAGCGGGCAGGCGGACGTGACCGCCTGCCACGGCCCTCCGGTTACCGCGCCGTGATGATGGCGTTCTTGCGGTTGCGTGGCCGCCGCGGTCGTGGTGGGACCCGTTCGTCAGCGAGAGAATATTCCATCTGCAGTTAATGCGTCGCGGGCGCACGCTCCAGAGAACACGCCTACAGTCTATAAATCCGATGGAAGGGGAAGGGGCGGTTTTCACCTTAGCATTCGCCATTCTTGTTCCTTTCGCCCCAGCCCCCGAGTCGTTCTCGCCATCACACCCCTGTTCTCAAAGCTCTTCTTGCTCCCCGTTCTTCACTTCTTCGTCCGCTCGCATGGCTCCCCAGCAGCCTCTCATCATCGTCGACCCACTGGCGTGGGAGGGCTCGACGGTGACGCGGCTGGCCCTGAACCAGCTGGTAACCGGCAGCCAACTCGCGGCGAACGAGGACGGACAGCCGGCCGCGTGGATCGTGCCGTCGGAGAGGGAGCGGACGCCCAACCCTCCGAGCGGCTACGTGGTCAGCTTCGTCCGCTTTCATGAGCGCAGCTTCATGGCGCCGGCGAGCCGCTTCATGCGGGCCCTCTGCCATCACTACGGCGTGGAGCTTCACAACTTCGCGCCGAACGCGATCTCGCAGGCGGCCACATTCGTCGGCGTCTGCGAGGGCTTCCTGGGGATCCCGGGGAACTGGAACCTCTGGATTCACCTCTTCCGCGCGGAGTTGTTCACGTTGTCGACGTCGGAGACGAGGACCCGCCGCGCGGTACGTGCCGGCGGCATGTCGCTCGCCGTGCGGAGCCAGTGCAAGGACGACTACATCCCCTGCACGATGACAACCAATAACGCGGACTGGGAGCAGGGGTGGTTCTATCTCCGCAACGACGAGCCCGGCCTCCCCCCTACACCAGTCTGGTGCTCCGGGAGAGGCCCGCCTCCTGGTACCACGGGGTGTCCCCGCCCCAGCACCAGGCGCGGTTGGAATCGCTCCTGGCCGCGCTGAGGAGTCTGGCGAGCCGCGGGCTGACCGCGGAAGTCATCCTCGCCCATCTCCATCATCGGCGGATCGTCCCTTTGATGGAGAGGCCGCTCCGCATCTTCGAGATGACCGAGGAGGCGGACCCCGTCGCGTTGGCGAAATCGCGGTCGATGCCGGGCCCCTTGCCGCAGGAGTACGCGGCTACCCGGGCGCGGCGCGCCATCGACCCCAAGTCCGGGCGCTACAACGACAGGGCCCTGTGGGATCTTGAGATGTTGCCCACCGGCCAGCTGGTGAGTGGAGTTCTTGATTTCGTTTTCAATTTTGCCAGTTCTCCGAGTTGTTGACGCATTTTAATATTTTTCCTGCAGTTGGTGAGCGTGAGCGCCGCAAAATCCGAGCCGCCCACTCCCCGCTCTCGCGCGCTCGCGCGCGCGGCGCAGCAGCGAGAGCGGGAGCGAGTGGCTCGCAAGAGGGAGCATGCAACGCGGCATAGGGAGCGCCGCGAGCGGAGGAGCGAGGAGCACCGCCGCGCGAGCGAGGGGCTCTCCTCGTCGGGGACCGAGGAGTACTCGTCATCGGATGAGGAGGAGGAAGAGGTTAGGGGGCGGTGCCCTCCCCGATAGGTGGGAGCTCGCACCCCCGTCACCGGAGCCGGCTCCGGTGGCGGGAGCAGCATCGCTTGGGGCGAGCGCGGAGGCGCCCCGTAACAACCCAGGATTTTAGGTGTGTAATTTTTGCGAAAAATTAAAACTTTTTGATTGAACTTGAGTGCTAACAATTTTCGAGCCAAATTGCTAGCCCTTCCCTGGATTCTCCACCAATTTATCCCATTTATAAAACATATATTTAAATTATGGTAAAATATGTGAGTTGGTTTTTCTCTCCGGTTTATTTGGAGTTCAAATGTGTGAGTTTGAATTTGAGTGGGAATCAAATTCAAACTCTAGTTCTTTCCCTTAGTTCAAAGTTCATTCCTTTATTTTTTGCAAATGGTCAAACTAGTGAACCGGGCCGCATCCACCTACCCTTGCATGGCAGCCCGGCCCAACCCGTGTTCCATTCCGGCCCGGCAACCCGCGCGGCAGCCCCTTCACCCTCTCTTTCGTCACCGCGCGTGGACCCCGCAAAACGACCTCACCCTTATCTCTTCACCAACCCGCCGCGCGCGTCACCGAGCCGCCCCCCTCGCGCGCCGCCGGCCTCACCGCACCGGCTCGCGGGGCGGGGCACGGCCGGGTCGCCCGGCGGCATGCACGCCGAGGGGTTGGGCGCGCCCGCGCGCGAATCGAGCCGGGCCGGGGAAGGGGAGGACCCTTTTGCCCCCGCGCCATGCCACGGTGTCCTAGGGTCGCGAGAGAAAAGGGCGGGCGGCGCCTCCATGGCCGCCCGGGCGGACCAAGCCGGGGGCGCCCCGTGATTTCGCCCCCGCCCGGCGGCGCCGTGGGTTCAAAAGCAAGGGGGGAGGGCAAGAAGCGGTCGTCCACCGCCACCAACCCACATTGGGGTTTTGCCCCCTTTCCAGAGCAGCGCCGCCGAAGGGGAAGAGGAAGGGGGGAGGTGGAAGAAGAGGTGGAGGATCGGTGGGGGCTGGTGAGCCGCGCCGCCGCCGGCGCGTCGCCGCCGCGGAGTGACGAGTACGCGAGGAGCCGGACGAGGGGGGGGCGCCGTACGTGACCAAGGAGGAGCCGGACCGAGCAGAGGACCGTGCACCGCCGGGAGTGCTCGCTACGCCACGCCATCGACGTTCACGACCCGGCTTCGACTACACCACCGACCCGCCGTGAGCATCGTGGCCACCCCCTTCTCCTTGCGCCGATCGCGTATTCCGTTCTTGTCCGTGGGCGCGCCTTCGAGCCGCCGTTTCCCCGAGCGCGTCGCGCCGCCGTTTCCCCATGAACGGCGTCTCGTCGCGCCATGCCGGTGAGGTCCAGGGGCCGTGGCTACCCCAAGCCGCGCGCACCGGGCGAACACGTTAAGGCTGGAGCTCGGGCTGTCTTGCTGGGGGAACTGAGGACACCGTCGCGCCGCGCCGTCGAGCCCTACGCCGAGCGCGCGTCGCGCCTCCAGTTTGACGTCTTGGCCGTGGTGCCGTTTTGGTTCGCGCAACAGGGAGGACACAGTGGCGAAGCCGACGCACCCCAGTGCCAAGACCGGGCCGTGCCTACCCGCTGTTGCCGGTGCTCGTGAGGAAGCCGGCCTGCCCGGTGTACAGGGAACCCCAATGCCGCCGCGCCGTCTCGGACGAGCCGCCGCGGTGGCGTGCGTTGTCATGCCGTGAACCGGCCTTCGTGCCGTGGGCTTTTATTGCGGTGGCCGGTGAGCGCGAGGGCCGGCCGCCGCACCCACGCGCGCCATGGCCACGGCCTCGCCACCGGCGGAGGCCGGCGCGCGCAGCGCGCCACGCCGCGTCGCGCGCGTGGCGCCTTCCCAGGCGCGAGGCCTTCGGGCCTTGTGTTTTCCTTGCGGGGGAGAGAAAGAGCTTGCCGGGCCGAAGCGCACCCCGGCCGCGAGCCATGGACGCCGCCGCCGCCAATGACGGCGTGCGGCCGCGCCGCCGCCCGCGCGGCGTGCGCCTAAGGGAGGGGCAAGGCCTCTTCCCCGGTTGCGGTTGAATAAAAGGCCGCCGGGCCTCAAGTGTTAACCGGCCTTAAGAGCCGTCCGGCCCATCGGGTCGCTTTGGAAGCCCAACGCGCCGAGTGTGGCTCCAACCAGGGAGTTCGGGGAGGCTTAGGGAACCTTTCTCATCCGGGCCGGTTGGGCCGAGCCCAGGGGGCCGTTTTCGGCCCGAGAAACCTTTCAGCCCATCATCGGCCCACGATCCCCGGAACGCCGACGTCGCAGCCTTATTTTCTCGAAAACCCCTTTTCTTTTCGTTTTAAATTTCCGGAAAATGATTTTAACCTCTAAAAATTCATAACTAATTCTAGGGAGCTCGGGAAAATATAAAACTAATTTCTATAAATCCGTAATTTCGAAACCTTGCCGATTGTAGGTAGTTTGGGTTCTTTTGGGTCTTCTAAATTGGTTCTTATTTGGAGTTATAGCTTAGAAGTGCACCGTTTTCTTATTTTTGCGTCGAACCTCGTGCCGCGGACCCGAGCTTCGACCGGGAGAGGACACGGAGGACCCCGAGTACACTGCTCCAGACAGCGACTGCTTCAACGGCAACGAAGGTGTCATGTCACTCCCAACCATGTAGATCCCATGTTGTTATATAGTCGCTAGTGCTTTACTTAAATGCATTGATCCGATGAATTGCATAACCCGTTTAATAGCCATGCCTTGATGCTTTGTTATACCCTGATTCCTTGTTCTACTACCTGCGGGACTAGCTACAGACCCCTAGCTAGTCCCTTACCTCAACTATCCATACTTTTGTTGCTTGATTATGGATGGTACTCTGGGCTTGGACCGAGATGTGGGTATCTCGGTGTGTATTTAGCGTGAGTTCGGGTGCGTATCTCCTTGCCGTGTTTTGGCGGGAGCGAGCCGCATGGTTACTTGTGAACGGCCGCCGAGGGAAGATGCGATCTGGCCTCTTACCCGAGGGTCGTGTCGTGTGAGATGGAGTTGATGAGTGCTCGCTCTCGGCCCCTTAAGGACCGATCGTCGGTTGACCTTGTTTCGGATGACTATTTTCGTACAGACCGCCCGCCTTGTATTGGGCGGGGGTGCGGGGTGAGACTTGTAGTGGATAGCACCCCTCCTGTAGGAGGATCGGTGTGATCGTGTCGGGAGGGGTCGTTCCCTCCTTAGTAGACTTTGCCCTGGCGAGGCCGGGGAAGGGTTCCACAGCTTCGAGGGACCTCTCGCGGGTAGTATGAGCTCTGCCGCGGAGGCTGGGCCAGGCTCGGAGACGCAGGAGGGTACTATCCACTTACTTGGGCTTCAGCCGTATGGTAGGGTCGGACACCGGTGACGGCCGGTTCCGGACCTATTCGGGCGGGTACAGTTGTACAACCTCTGCAGAGTGTTAAACCTATAGCTATAGTCCGTGTCCACTGGTTATGGACAGTCTTTCGATCTCTCACCTGACTAGCTACACTTCTCTTGTGCTTCTTCTCTCCCCCGAGTGTGTGAGCCCGGCTTCGGCCGTTGAGATGTGGGGTTAGGGAGCAGTGTGGGCCCCACATCGCGTATGAGAGTTGGGTTCCGGATTTGTGGTTGAGATCCGGAGTTTTGGTGTGGAATTCCTTGAGCGGGGTGTGGACCCCTGAGGTGTGGACCTCGGAAGCGGAAGCTTCCCCGAGGTGTGGACCTCATAGCCGTTTTCTCGCTTACCTTGTACGTTGCACCGCTCGCTTTGCTTAAGCTTTCTACGGCCGATTAGGGATATCTCCCGCATAGTAGAATATACACCACTTTTGCCTCTTTGTTGGGAAGCTGACATGACCTACCCGCTTATCGGGTAGACCCTGATGCCTCCGACGCAGCCGGACTACGACTTCGACAACGACGGCCGGGTGGACTAGAGCTCTTCCTACACTTGAGCCGCCCGCGGATATGGAGTTTCCCGCGCTTTCATGGAGCCGCTGCTAGACAATTTATTTATGTTTGATTCGGCCCCGATGGACTTGTACCCGGCATGTGCCGAAGAGATGTACTCGATTATTATAATAAAATAAATGTTGTACTCTACTTTACCGTTTTTATCTTTCCGTATGGATTTTGGAATCGCCGGGACGAGGGATTGCACGTGGTAGCCCTCCCGGGACTACCACCGAGGTGCTAAGATTCGGGGTTCCGTTCGCGGAAATCCGGTCGTTTCGCTGGTACCGAGCCATGCTTGACCGTAGGACGAGCCCCGGAGAATGGTCGATAGCATAGGAAGCCGTTTCGAACCTTGAAACTTTATATAAACCCCTTGGCTTCCGTGTGTATATATCTATACTTATATATATGCATTACCTTGATTAACTTTCACTAACTACCTTACTAACTACGCTCTAACAACGTTGTGCAGATGGCGGAGAGAGCGTGGGTTCCTCTGGAGTCGGACGGCAAGAGCTACGGAGGCTTCTGCCGCTTGCTGAGGGAGTGCCTGGAGGCAGCTGGAGTGGGGACCGACCGAGTCAGCTACAAGGGGAGGACCATGGGGCACATGGAGCAGTCTGCCACTTTTCTGACCGTTACGGTACCGGCGGACCCACGGGTGCCAGAGTTCAAGGAGGTCAAGGTGCACTGCTACGAGAGCTCGACTATGGAGGCACACCAGTCTAGCGCACGCCGAGCACTCAAGATGGTTTGCGCCCAGTTGGGGGAGAAGCTTAAGGACACCCCCGTTCGGGCCGTGCTTCCGACAGGAGTCTACGACCCGAGCCGCTGGGACACGAGCGACCGAGCACAGTACCTTGAGGTGACTTCAGCGGAGGAGGACAAGATGATGCTCGCAGCCAGACGGTGCATCCTGGCTCAGGACCAGGCGCTTTTCTGGGCAGACAGTGAGATCGCGTACCTTAGGTGGAAGTGGGATGATAGCCTGCAGCGGGTTCAGGACCTGGAGATGGAGAGAGAGGATTTGCTTGACCAGTTGGAGGAGTCGCACGAGAGGAACGGAGAGCTGGTACAGCCTTGGACCGCGGCAGCCGCGGCCCGCACCGAGAGGGACGCCGGGGAGGATCGCTACACTGGAGGCACGGCTGAGGGCAGAGCAAGAGTTGCACCGGGCTACAGTGGAGGCCACGCGTGAGGACAGAGTGAGGCTTGCAGAGGCGAGGGACCAGTTGGAGTCGGTTGGAGGCGGCGGTGACCGACTATCAAGTCAAGGTGTGGGATCTTCGTGAGGCGAGTCGACACAACTACCACCACTTGTGCTACCTCGGTGGACCGGTCTACGAGGAGAGAGACCGAGCAGCCGGGGACCCGCACGGCCCGGGAGCGCTCCGACCGGCAGCGGCCGAGAGAGTTGGAGGCGCTCTCCGCGCGCCTACCGCCCAAGAAGAGGCCCCGACCGAGGACAGAGACCTTCGAGCTACCCCCGACGCTCCTACCACGTGTACGCCCGTACCCAAGTGGTTCTCGGGACACAAGCAGAGATGGACCGTGCTCTTCGGGATACCCGAGACTACTACGGAGGACCGACGATCGTGGTGCCGGGTTACCGGGGGTTCACTCACCGCCGTTCTACTCGGTTCCCACCGTACACCGGCTCCGAGGCACCTTAGAGTACTCGGTGATGAGAGTAGAGATCTTGTAGTAGATTCGAGTCGATGTAATGAGTTAGATGTCATGCGTCGTCGCTTATGTTGACATGCTCGTAGTAGCTACCCCATGATGTACCATGCGTTAGCGTGATGTGTTGCCGTGTACCCTCGAAGGTCGTTGGAGTAAACCTCGAGGTGCACCCCTTTTGTATGGTGGCGTTGATTGAGTGACATGGATCTTCATGGATTTTCTCGGAGTTCATGCTTCTTTATGTCCGTATGAATTCTTTGATTGTTAGCAGGATTACTCCTTTATAGTTAATATCCTTAATAAATATATTCTCCCTACCACTACCGACTCTTGCAACCGGAACGGATGTCGGGAGCAAGGAGGTCCGGCGACTCCGGCCCGTTTCGAGGAAGTCGCCGGGGGACGACGGAGGGGAGGACGCCCCTAACCCGGGGCGGGAGCGAGAGGCCGCGGACGTCGTGGAGGTCACGCGCCACGGGGCGGGCTCCGCGGAGGCCCGGCAGCCGCGGAGGCCGAGGAGGCCGAGTTGGCGGTCGAGGAGCCACGCACGACGACGAGGGAGCTTAGGAGCAGGAGCTCGAGCACGAGCAGGTACCCCGCCCCGAGGGAGGAGCAAGGCCAGGCTCAGGGACACGAGGTGCCACCACCGCCGCCTCCCCCCGAACTTGGCCGACGTGATGGCAGTACGGACTCACCGATGCGTACGATCACCCAGTTGCTAGCTCGAACAACAACAACAACAACCACGGGGGTCGAACCGCAACGCGCCGAGGGTTTCCGGAAGAAAGTTGAGAACTTCAACAAGCCGTGACCGCCTACTTTCGACCACTCAGCAGACCCGATGGACGCAGACAACTGGCTACGTGAGATTGAGAAGAAGCTGGAGCTGACTGAGCTCACTGAGGAGGAGTGTGTGACCGTGGCCGCACACCAGCTGGTTGGCACAGCCAGTGCGTGGTGGGACAGCTACTGTGACTCGCACCGGGACCCGTTGCACATCGGGTGGGACGAGTTCGTGGAGGCTTTCAGGAGCCACCACATCCCAGATGCAGTGATGGACAGAAAGGCTGACGAGTTCAGGCACCTCAAGATGGGTAACATGTCAGTGCAGGAGTACGCCAACCGCTACCAGGAGCTGATGAGGTACGTGCCAGACGACACCGACACAGAGAAGAAGAAAGTCTACTGGTTCAGGAAGGGGCTGCACAAGGGGATGGCACACCACTTGTCCGCACACGACTGCCCGACACTTCGCTCCATCATCGACAAGGCACTGATCGTGGAGAGGTCAAGGCTTGAGTACATGGAGGTTCGTGGAAGCAAGTCCAAGCGCACGGTACCGGGCGGGCGCTCGGGACCACCTCGCAGGCAGAGGACGAGGTTACGCACGGGGCCACCGTCACGGCGGAGGCACCACGTCACTCGGCCTCGGCCCGCGAGAGCGAGCCAACCCGGGGCGGGAGTGGAGGACAGAACGGTACCGGAAACCGAGACCACCACCGCGGTCCGCGACGGATCCAAGGTGACTTGCTTCAACCGCCGTCGGGTTGGGCACAAGTCGTTCGAGTGTCCACAGCGCAGGCGCCACCGGGGAGTCGAACCGCAACTCTCGGTTCCGGACCCCGCCCAAGCCACCGGCACCGAGGAGGACAGCCACCCCGTACACGGCGAGAGGACCGCTCGCCCGCCGCCTACACGAGGCCGTCCGAACCACCTCACCGCCGAGGATGCGCACGGCCGCACCCGACGTCACACTTGGTGAGTTCCTTGTTGACTCGGTTTTGGCAACTCGTTTTGTTCGATCTGGAGCTCGGTTTTCATATATTTCTACCAAGTTTGCTAAAGAAAGGTCTTCACCAACTAAGCCTCGACCAAGGCCTATCTTGACTAGCTCTCCGCTAGGAGAGAAGAGGAGTACGTTAGAGTGCGGGGGAGTGAGGATGGTGTTTGAGGGGCTACGTTCACGGCGGACTTGACAGCTTTGGAGTCTACCGGGATAGATGTGATCCTAGGGATGGATTGGTTGGCAAAGCACAACGGGATAGTCTCTTGCAACCCCGAGTTATACAACCTAGAACACCCCGGTGGAACTATAGTGCGGATTGAACCACGAGTCCGAAGGTCGCTACGATGATGTGCAACATGAGTGGGAAAGAGATTGAAGAAATCCCGGTGGTCCGTGAGTTTCGGACGTGTTCCCGCAGGAGCTTACGGAGTTACCCCCAGACCGGGATGTGGAGTTCGTGATTGAGCTGATGCCAGGGGCGGGGCCCGTTGCAAAGAGTCCGTACAGGATGTCGTCCGACGAGCTGGACGAGTTGAAGAAACAGCTCAAGAAGCTGCTCGAGCAAGGGTTTGTTCGGCCGAGTGCCTCACCGTGGGGTTCCCCAGTGCTCTTCGTGGAGAAGAAGGATGGCACAAAGAGGATGTGTATTGACTACCGCACGCTCAACTCGATGACAATCAAGAACAAGTACCCGCTACCCGGAATTGAGGATTTGCTTGGATAGACTCAAAAGGGCAAAGTTCTTCTCCAAGATTGACTTGAGGTCGGGCTTCCACCGGATGAAGATCCGAGAGCAGGATGTACCCAAGACGGCCTTCACCACACGTTACGGCTTGTACGAGTTCGTGGTGGTTTCTTTCGGGCCGACCAACGCCCTCGCTTACTTCATGAACTCGATGAACAAGGTCTTCATGGAAGAGTTGGACGGGTTTGTAGTGGTGTTTATCGACGATATCTTGATCTACTGCGAGACCACCGAGGAGCACGAGGAGCACCCGAGAGTCGTGCTAGAGAGGCCGAGGCGAGAAGCGTACGCCAAATTCAGCAAGTGCGAATTCGGATGGAGAAGGTCGCGTTCTTGGGACACGTGTTGTCAGCAGAGGGGATAGCCGTGGATCCGTCCAAGGTAGAGTCAGTGACCAAGTGGGAGCAGCCGTTAAACGTGACAGATGTCAGAAGCTTCCTTGGGTTGGCAGGTTACTACCGAAGATTCATTGAGAACTTCTCCAAGATCGCAAAGCCAATGACAGAGTTGCTCAAGAACAACACAAAGTTCGAGTGGTCAGAAGCGTGTGAGAAGAGCTTTCAAGAGCTGAAAAAGAGACTCACCACAGCCCCAGTGCTCACCTTGCCAGATATCAAGAAAGACTTTGTGGTCTACTGTGACGCTTCAAGGCAAGGACTCGGATGTGTGCTGATGCAGGAAGGGAAAGTTGTGGCTTATGCTTCCAGGCAGCCGAAGAAACACGAGGAAAACTACCCGACACACGACTTGGAGTTGGCGGTACCGTTGTGCATGCACTCAAGATCTGGAGACACTACCTGATAGGGAACAAGTGTGAGCCGTTTTCCGACCACAAGAGCACGAAGTACTTCTTTACACGAGACAGAGTTGAACATGAGGCGAGGCGATGGTTAGAGCCGATCAAGGACTACGACGTCGAGATCAACTACCACCCGAGGGCAAAGCTAACGTCGTGGCGGATGCACCGAGCCGGAAAACCTATTGCAACAACCTCATGGTAAAAGAAGAGCAACACCGCCCTGCATGAAGAGCTAGAGAAGCTGAGAATCGAAATTGTAGACCAAGGCCAAGTCAACGTGATGCAAGTGACCTATGACCTGGAGGAACGAATCCGTACAGCACAGAAGTCGTGTGCAGAAATCAAAGCTCTGCGAGAACTGATGAAACAGGGTAAAGCAGAAGACTACCGGGTAGATGAACAAGGCACCGTGTGGTTGAAAGAACGGATCTGTGTACCGCAAGACAAGGCACTCCGGGAGCAGATCATGAGAGAAGCTCACGACTCGAGGTACTCGATCCACCCAGGCAGCACCAAGATGTACAGAGATCTAAAGGTCAGGTACTGGTGGAAGGACATGAAGAGGGATATAGCACACTACGTGGCCTGTTGCGACACCTGTAGCAGAGTAAAAATCGAACATCGAAACCCGCTGGATTGTTGAAGCCGTTGGCTATTCCAGTTTGGAAGTGGGAGGACATTTCTATGGACTTTGTGGTGGGACTTCCTCGAACACCAAAAGGAAACGACTCGGTTTGGGTCATAGTGGACGAGTTGACCAAAGTGGCTCACTTTGTGCCGGTGAAGACCAGGTACGCAACCGAGAAGTTGGCGGAACTGTACGTAGAGCACATACTCAGGCTGCACGGGGCACCTAGAAGTATTGTATCTGATCGAGGGCCACAGTTTGTCTCCAAGTTTTGGCAGAGCTTCCACAAGCTTATGGGCACCACTCTTAACTACAGCATAGCTTTTCACCCACAGACAGACGGTCAGACAGAGAGGGTCAACCAGGTCTTGGAGGATATGCTACGAGCGTGTGCACTCACCTATGGTACCGATTGGGAGAGCAGTTTGCCGTTTGCAGAGTTCTCGTACAACAACAGCTTTCAAGCAAGTCTCCCGATGGCACCCTTTGAGGCCCTTTACGGGCGGAAGTGCGGGACCCCGCTAGCTTGGTCGAGGTGGGAGAACGGACACCGTTTGGACCAGCAATCATTGAGGAGGCGAGAGGAGAAAGTTGAGAAAGTTCGGGAGAACTTGAGGGTCGCTCAAAGCCGTCGAAGAGCTATGCCGACGAGAAGAAGAAGAGAGTTGACTTTTGCGGTTGGCGACCGAGTGTACCCGAAAGTCTCACCGCTTCGAGGAACTAAGAGGTTCTTGGTGAAGGGGAAGCTTGCACCGAGGTACGTGGGGCCGTACCCGATTACCCGCAGGATTGGGAGTTTGGCCTACCAGCTTGCGCTACCCGAGGCAATGGCAGGAGTTCACCCAGTGTTTCACGTGTCACAGTTGAAAAAGAGTGAGCAGGCAGTGGAGGCTAAGCAAGTGCCCATGGAGTTGCTTGACTTGCAAGACAACCTTGAGTATACAGAATATCCTGAGAAAATCTTGGACCGAGCTGTCAAGGAGACAAGGAGAACAACCATTCCATTCTGTAGAGTGTTGTGGAACAACCATACAGAGCGAGAAGCAACATGGGAGAAGGAAGCTGATCTCAGGAAAGAGTACCCTCACTTGTTCACAGAGAAGGTCGAGGACTAAATCTCGAGGACGAGATTCTCGGTGGTGGGGGAGAATGTAACAACCCAGGAATTTAGGTGTGTAATTTTTGCGAAAAATTAAAACTTTTTGATTGAACTTGAGTGCTAACAATTTTCGAGCCAAATTGCTAGCCCTTCCCCGGATTCTCCACCAATTTATCCCATTTATAAAACATATATTTAAATTATGGTAAAATATGTGAGTTGGTTTTTCTCTCGGTTTATTTGGAGTTCAAATGTGTGAGTTTGAATTTGAGTGGGAATCAAATTCAAACTCTAGTTCTTTCCCTTAGTTCAAAGTTCATTCCTTTATTTTTTGCAAATGGTCAAACTAGTGAACCGGGCCGCATCCACCTACCCTTGCATGGCAGCCCGGCCCAACCCGTGTCCCATTCCGGCCCAGTAACCCGCGCGACCCCTTACCCTCTCTTTCTGTCATCGGCGCGTGGACCCCGCAAAACAGCTTCACCCTTATCTCTTCACCAACCCGCCGGCGCGTCACCGAGCCGCCCCCTCGCGCGCCGCCGGTCTCACCGCACCGGCTCGCGGGCGGGGGCACGGCCGGTCGCCCGCCGGCACGCACGCCGAGGGGGTTGGGCGCGCCGCGCGCGAATCGAGCCGGCCGGGGAAGGGGGAGGACCCTTTTACCCCCGCGCCATGCCACGGTGTCCCGGGGTCGCGAGAGAAAAGGGCGGGCGGCGCCGCCATGGCCGCCGCCGGCGGACCAAGCCGGGGCGGCCCCGGATTTCGCCCCCGCCCGGCGGCGCCGTGGGTTCAAAAGCAAGGGGGGAGGGCAAGAAGCGTCGTCCACCGCCACCAACCCACATTGGGGGTTTCCCCTTTCCGCAGCCGCGCCGCCGAAGGGGAAGAGGAAGGGGGGAGGTGGAAGAAGAGGTGGAGGATCGGTGGGGGCCGGTGAGCCGCGCCGCCACCGCGCGTCGCCGCCGCGGAGTGACGAGTACGCGAGGAGCCGGACGAGGGGGGGCGCCGTACGTGACCGAGGAGGAGCCGGAACGGAGCAGAGGACCGTGCGCCGCCGGGAGCGCCTGCTACGCCACGCCTTCGACGTTCACGACCCGGCTTCGACTACACCGCCGACCCGCTGTGAGCATCGTGACCACCCCCTTCTCCTTGCGCCGGTCTCGTATCCCGTTCTAGTCTGTGGGCGCGCCTTCGAGCCGCCGTTTCCCGAGCGCGTCGCGCCGCCGTTTCCCCATGAACGGCGTCTCGTCGCGCCATGCCGGTGAGGTCCAGGGGCCGTGGCTACCCCAAGCCGCGCGCACCGGGCGAACTCGTTAAGGCCGGAGCTCGGGGGCCGTCTTGCTAGGGGAACCGAGGACATCCCCGCGCCGCGCCGTCGAGCCCTCGCGCCGAGCGCGCGTTGCGCCTCAAGTTCGATGTCTTGGCCATGGTGCCGTTTTGGTTCGCGCAACGGGGAGGAGACGGTGGAGGAGCCGGCGCACCCCGGCCGCCAAGACCGGCCGTGCCTACCCCGCGTTGCCGTGCTCGTGAGAAAGCCGGCCCGCCCGGTGTACGGGGAACCCCATCGACGCCGCGCCGTCTGCTCGGGCGAGCCGCCGTGGTGGCGTGCGTTGTCATGCCGTGAACCGGCCTTCGTGCCGTGGGCTTTTGTTGCGTGTGTGCCGGTGAGCGCGAGGGCCGGCCGGGCCGCACCCACGCGCGCCATGGCCACGGCCTCGCCACCGGCCGGAGGCCGCCGCGCGCGCGCGCGCGCCGCGTCGCGCGCGTGGCGCCTTCCCGGGCGGCGAGGCCTTCGGGCCTTGTGTTTTCCTTGCGGGGGAGAGAAAGAGCTTGCCCGGACCGAAGAGCACCCCGCCGCGAGCCATGGACGCCGCCACCGCCGATGACGGCGTGCCGGCCGCGCCGCCGCCCGGCGCGGCGTGCGCCTAAGGGAGGGGCAAGGCCTCTTCCCCGGTTGCGGTTGAATAAAAGGCCGCCGGGCCTCAAGTGTTAACCGGCCTTAAGAGCCGTCCGGCCCATCGGGCCGCTTTGGAAGCCCAACGCGCCGAGTGTGGCTCCAACCGGTGAGTTCGGGGAGGCTTAGGGAACCTTTCTCATCCGGGGCCGGTTGGGCCGAGCCCGGTGGGTCGTTTTCGGCCCGCAAACCTTTCACCCCCATCATCGGCCCACGATCCCGGAACGCCGACGTCATGCCGACGTCGCCAGCCTTATTTTCCGAAAACCCCTTTTCTTTTCTCGTTTTAAATTTCCAGAAAATGATTTTAACCTCTAAAAATTCATAACTAATTCTAGGGATCTCGAGAAAATATAAAACTAATTTCTATAAATCCGTAATTTCGAAACCTTGCCGATTGTAGGTAGTTTGGGTTCTTTTGGGTCTTCTAAATTGGTTCTTATTTGGAGTTATTGCTTAGAAGTGCACCGTTTTCTTATTTTTGCGTCGAACCTCGTGCCGCGCACCCGAGCTTCGACCAGAGGACACGGAGGACCCCGAGTACACCGCGCTACGGCCGACGATCGCTTCAACGGCAACGAAGGTGTCATGTCACTCCCAACCATGTAGATCCCATGTTGTTATATAGCGCTAGTGCTTTACTTAAATGCATTGATCCGATGAATTGCATAACCCGTTTAATAGCCATGCCTTGATGCTTTGTTATATCCCGATTCCTTGTTCTACTACCTCGCGGGACTAGCTACGGACCCCTAGCTAGTCCCTTACCTCAACTATCCATACTTTTGTTGCTTGATTATGGATGGTATTCTCGGGCTTGGACCGAGATGTGGGTATCTCGGTGTGTATCTAGCGTGAGTTCGGGTGCGTATCTCCTTGCCGTGTTTTGGCGGGAGCGAGCCGCATGGTTACTTGTGAACGGCCGCCGAGGGAAGATGCGATCTCGGCCTCTTACCCGAGGGTCGTGTCGTGTGAGATGGAGTTGATGAGTGCTCGCTCTCGGCCCCTTAAGGACCGATCGTCGGCTGACCTTGTTTCGGATGACTATTTTCGTACGACCGCCCGCCTTATTTTGGGCGGGGGTGCGGGGTGAGACTTGTAGTGGATAGCACCCCTCCCCGTAGGAGGATCGGTGTGATCGTGTCGGGAGGGGTCGTTCCCTCCTTAGTAGACTTTGCCCCGGCGAGGGCCGGGAAGGGTTCCACGGCCTTCGAGGGACCTCTCGCGGGTAGTATGAGCTCGCCGCGGCGGGCCGGGCCGGAGGCTCGGAGACGCGGGGAGGGTACTATCCACTTACTTGGGCTTCGGCCCGTATGGTAGGGTCGGACACCGGTGACGGCCGGTTCGGACCTATTCGGGCGGGTACGGTTGTACAACATCCGCAGTGTTAAACCTATAGCTATAGTCCGTGTCCACCGGTTATGGACGGTCTTTCGATCTCTCACCCGACTAGCTACACTTCTCTTGTGCTTCTTCTCTCCCCCGAGTGTGTGAGCCGGCCGGCCGTTGAGATGTGGGGTTAGGAGCGGGTGGGCCCCACATCGCGGATGAGAGTTGGGTTCGGATTTGTGGTTGAGATCCGGAGTTTTGGTGTGGAATTCCTTGAGCGGGGTGTGGACCCCACGAGGTGTGGACCTCGGAAGCGGAAGCTTCCCCGAGGTGTGGACCTCATAGTCGTTTTCGCTTACCTTGTACGTTGCACCGCTTCGCTTTGCTTAAGCTTTCTACGGCCGGATTAGGGATATCTCCCGCATAGTAGAATATACACCGCTTTTGCCTCTTTGTTGGGAAGTCGACATGACCTACCCGCTTATCGGGTAGACCCCGATGCCTCCCGACGCGAGCCGGACTACGACTTCGACAACGACGGCCGGTTGGACTAGAGCTCTTCCTACACTTGAGCCGCCGCGGATATGGAGTTTCCCGCGCTTTCATGGAGCCGCGCTAGACAATTTATTTATGTTTGATTCAGTCCCGATGGACTTGTACCCGGCATGTGCCGAAGAGATGTACTCGATTATTGTAATAAAATAAATGTTGTACTCTACTTTCTCGTTTTTATCTTTCTCGTATGGATTTTGGAATCGCCGGGACGGGGGATTGCACGTGGTAGCCCTCCCCGGGACTACCACCGAGGTGCTAAGATTCGGGGTTCCGTTCGCGGAAATCCGGGTCGTTTCACGCCCGCCACCGGGCGGTCGACGACGGGGGCGGCACGGGCCGCGGAGGCGCCGCGCGCGCGTCCCGAGGTGCGCGCGGCGGAGGCGCCCGCGTGCGGGGCGGGGCCCACGCGCGCGGGCGGAGACGGCCGGAGGTGCGGTGGCGACCGTGCCGGCCGCGCCCGCATCGTCAGCGGGGACCTCGAGGAAGAGGAGGCGCGCCTTCTCCTCTTCGAGGTAAGGGATCCGTCTTTCGAGAGGTTACGTGCCTGATAGGCGGGGATTTGACGATTTTCTTGCCTTTGTGTAGGGTGGTGCCAACCGTGCCTCCCCTCGCACCGGCCAAGGTGTTGAGGGCGGACGCGTCCATCCCCACCCGGCGGCGTTCGTCGAGGGTGCCGCGGGCGAGGAGCGAGCGCGGCGACGACGGCGGGCGAGAGCTCGCAGAGTGCGGCCGAGGCTTCGAGGCCACAACCGGGTGGTTTCGCCCGTCGTGCGCGGCCCGGCGGCCATCGGGGAGCGGCGGGCGCCGGTCGTGGTGGAGGCGCGGCGAGGGCGACGGCCGTGGCGGGGGCGCGGCCGGAGGTGGAGGTACAACCGGTGGCGCCGGGTTGGGTGGACGTTGCCGGCGGCAAGACCGCCGTGGAGGGCCGCCCGGCGCGCGCGGCCGCCGAGACGCGTCCGGAGGCGGCGGCCGCGCGCCGCAGCGCAGAGCCCGCGACCACGGAGGCGCTGGTCGGGAGGCGGCGATGGGGGCGCAGCAGGAGCCCGCGCTCGCCGGCAGCTCCCGGGCGATGGCGGTGGAGATCCCGGACGACGACGCCCCGCCGCCCGGGTGGGACCAGTGGGTGAACTTCCCCATGCCATCCCCTGAGCCCCAGGAGGAGGGGGCGCTCGTGAGGCGGTGGGACGGCCACATGGTGGCCGGGGGCCGAGGGCACGGTGCCGAGGCTTCTTCCTCCCGCGCCGGCCGCTCAGCTCCGGGAGAAGGGCGCGTTGACGGTCCGCCCGCCTTCGCCGACGCCCAGGAGGAGCAGGAGCTGTGGGGAGAGCTCCGCGACCATGGCGTCGCGCTCAACAGGGCGTTGAACGAGGTGCTGTGGATTCACGGAGGCCCGACGTGGCGCGTCTTCCAGGTGAGGTGTTGTTGCCCATTCTCTTCGATTTCGTCGTTTTTCGTTCTTGTTCCTCACGGCGCGACGCTTACTAGTTTTGGTCCGTTGGCGGCAAGAGCTCGAGCACCGCGCCCGCGACAAGTATGGCGCCTTTGACCGGATGAGTGCCGAGCTCCACCACCTCCAGGAGCAACGCGACGCCTTCGACGTGCTTGCGGAGGCCCTGGGGACTCCAGACGGCTGGTTGTCATACCGGGCGGAGGCCCTGCGCGACCAGCCCTTGGAGTACGAGGGGCAGGCCGCGGCGCACCCCTCTACCTCCGAGCGGATCCGCACAGCCCTCATCGATCGGGATGAGGCGCTGCAGCAGGCGCGGGGGATCTGGAGAAGATGCACGTCTTGGCATCCAACTGGGAGGCGGAGGTGGGCACCGTCCGGGGCGACAATCGGGAGCTCCGTGCATGGCTCCAGGAGGCGCAAGCCCAGCAGAGCCAGGCTGAGGAGAGGGCGCGGACAGCCGAGCAGAAGGCCAAGGAGGCCGACGAGCTAAAGGCCGCCCTCGACGCCAAGGTTGCTGCGCTTGCCACGGCGGAGGACCAGCTCCGGCAAGAGCGCACCGCACGCCAGGAGGCCGAGAGTCAGCTCCAGCAGGAGCGAACCGCTCTCGCTGACGCTCGGTCCGCACTCGAGCAGGAGCGCACCACTCGCGAGGCGGCGCAGAAGTCGCTAGAGGAACGGGACGCTGAGGTCTCGAGGCTCGAGGGCGAGCTGATAGCCCTCAGCATCACGAACGCGGATCAGGAGCAATCCCTCGAGGAGCAGGGCACCACCATCGTCAGCCTGCAGCAAGCGCTCGAGGCCGAGCGCCGCGCTCTCGAGGTGGAGAAGAAGCAGGTTGAAGGTAGGTCGCCGTTTCGTTTTTTGTTTTGCTGATCTTTCCTTCGAGGGTTCGTTCCCCTTCTGATTTTCCTTGTTGATGACGTTTAAGCCTGCGCACCGTGCTGGGGCGCGCTGCCGACCGGGCCGAGGCATTGCAGGCTTCCTACAACTCCTCTGAGCAGGAACTGGTGGAGCTGCGTGCCGCGGCCCTCGAGACCTGCCGGGCCGTCGAAGAGGGCGAGGCGCAGTCTGGAAGCTCGTTGGCCAGCCACCTGCGCGCCCTCAGCGGGCACGTCTCTGGGCGCATGCGCCGCGCTCTGCGCCTTGGCGTCCAGAAGGCTCTCGGCGTGGTACGGTCCCACTACGAGATCAACTTCGAGGCCGTGGCGGAAGGCTACGTCGTCCCGGAGGGTGTCGAGGATGAAGCGGCAATGGAGCGCGTGGACGCGCTAGCCGCCGATGTCGCCGATGCGCTCGCCGAGGCCTTCGAGGAGTTCCTGTTTCCAGACGCCGCTGATGCCGAGGCTCCTCCAGTCTGAAGATTGCTGGGCGCCAAGCCCTTTTTTGTTTGTATGTTAGTGTATGGGCCACGTGGCCATGTAAATGAACAATCATTTTGTTTCAAACATTTGTGAAAGCAAATGGTGTTCGTTATTTTCATGGCGCTGTTTTGTTTCTTCCTTTGCCTGAGCAAATTCGAGTTAGGGGAGTTCGATTTTCGCGGGTAGCCTGCTGGGCTGGAGGCAAGAGAGAAGGGCCGTATCCTCATGGAGGCGTAGGCTATCTCTGGCTCGCGCGTCCTTTCCGTTAGGCCATCCGCGCCCTGTCTGAATTTTGCTCGAGGCTTGGGTCGAGCCATCCTTAGCGCGCGTGGGTTTTTTGCGAAAAAATGGGACCATTTTTGGGGGGGGATGCCCCCCGTAGTAGCCCCCGTGGGTGACTTGGTTTTCTGGGGAAAGCCGTGTTGCCCTTTTTATTGAATTGCTACTGTTTACATTTGTGCCGCCAACTGGGGTGTTGGGCTTTGCGATTTACAACAGAAAAAACTTGGAAATCCTGCCTAGGGATAGAAGCGACGTAGCTGTTGGATGTTCCAAGCATTGGTGAGTTCCTCGCCGTCCTCGTTGGCCAGCTTGTACGTGCCGGGCTTGAGCACCTTCACCACGACGTAGGGTCCCTCCCACGGAGGTGATAGCTTGTGGCGTCCTCGGTTGTCTTAGCATAGTCTTAGGACCAAATCTCCCTCGCTGAAGTCCCGCCGGCGCACCTTTCGGGCTTGGTAACACCTTAGGGACGGCTGGTATCTTGCGAAGTGCATCAAGGCCACGAGGCGCGCTTCGTCCAGCTGGTCCAGTGAGTCCTCGCGGGCCCGCTGGTTGGCGTCATCGTCATAGCCTTGCACCCTGGGCGACCCATACTCTAAGTCCGTGGGGAGGACGGCCTCCGCGCCGTGGACTAGAAAGAACGGGGTGAACCCGGTGGCTCTGCTTGGGGTGGTCCTTAGGCTCCACACGATCGCAGGCAGTTCCTGGAGCCATTTTCGACCAGACTTGTTCAGCTGGTCGAAAATTCTGGGCTTGAGGCCTTGTAGAATCATGCCGTTGGCACACTCTACTTGGCCGTTGGTCTGCGGGTGTGCCACAGCTGCCCAGTCCACACGGATGTGGAATTTGTCGCAAAACTCCAGGAACTTCCTACCCGTGAACTAGGACCCATTGTCGGTGATGATGGAGTTCATCACTCCAAAACGATGGACGATGTCGGTGAAGAACGTCACCGCCTGCTCCGCCCTGAGATTCGTGATGGGGCGCACCTCCACCCATTTGGAAAATTTGTCGATCGCGACCAACAGGTGGGTGAAGCCCCCAGGCGCCTTTCACAAGGGCCCGACGATGTCCAGCCCCCACACGGCGAAAGGCCATGTAATGGGAATGGTCTGCAGGATGTGCGCAGGGAGGTTGGATTTTCGGGCGTAGAATTGGCACCCTTCGCAGGTGCGCACGATCTCACTGGCATCCGCGACCGCGGTGGGCCAGCAGAAGCCTTGGCGGAACGCGTTGCCTACGAGGGTGCGGGGCGCGGCATGGTGGCCGCAGATCCCCGCGTGTATGTCCCGGAGGAGCTTGCGCCCCTCGGGGATGGGTACGCATCGCTGCAGGATGCCGGAAGCGGCACGCTTGTACAGCTCGCCGTCGACGAGGGCGAATCACTTGGCCATCCTGGCGATGCGCCTGGCCTCGACCGGTCCGAGGGGAGTTTCCCTCGGTCCATCCAGGCGATGTACTTGTCGCGCCAGTCCGCCCGGCTGGGGGCCGGCTCGACATCCATAACTTCGACCTCGCCGGCGCCGTACCCCTCGAGGAGGGATAGCACGTACGCCTCGTTCGAGGGGTCGTCGTCCATGGGCTCCGCGCCCGCTGGATTCGAGGGAGCCCCCGAGGGTTCCGCGTGGTTCGAGGGGTGCGGCTCGAGCGTGACGGACGGTTGAGCGATGTCCCGAGCAAAGACGTTCGAGGGGATAGTGATCCGCCCCGACGCGATCTTGGCAAGCTCGTCTGCCTCCTCATTGTAACGGCGTGGCACGTGATTGAGCTCGATGCCATAGAATTTGTGCTCGAGGGCCCGCATGGCCTTGCAGTACGCCTCCATCTTGTCGTCGTGACAGCTCGCGTTCTTCATGACTTGGTCGATCACGAGCTGCGAATCCCCCCACACGTCGAGATGTTTGACGCCTATCTCGATGGCGATCTTGAGGCCGCAGAGCAAGTCCTCGTACTCGGCCATGTTGTTGGATGCGGGGAAATGAAGGCATACAACATATCGCATGTGCTCCCCGAGGGGTGAGACGAAGAGCAGGCCCGCGCCCGCCCCTGTCTTCATCACCGACCCGTCGAAATACAAAGTCCAACACTCTGCCTGGATCTGTGGCGGCGGCAACTGCGTGTCCGTCCACTCGGTAACGAAATCTGCCAAGATTTGGGACTTGATGGCCTTGCGCGGGGCGTAGGCGAGCGTCTCGCCCATCAGCTCCACTGACCACTTGGCGATCCTGCCCGCCGCGTCCGGATTGCGGATGATTTCCCCTAGCGGGAAGGAGGAGACCACTGTGACAGGGTGGGCCTCGAAGTAGTGGCGAAGCTTGCGCCGCGCGAGGACCACTGCATAGAGCAGCTTCTGGACCTGGGGGTAGCGTGCCTTGGTGTCGGACAAGACTTCGCTGATGTAGTACACCGGCCGTTGAACCGGCGGGGCGTGACCCTCCTCCGTACGCTCCACCACGATCACGGCGCTGACCACCTGAGTAGTCGCAGCCACATAGAGGTACAGAGGTTCGCCGTCTTGCGGTGGCGTGAGGATTGGGGCGTGGGTCAGGGACGCCTTCAGCTTGTCGAGCGCATCCTGGGCCTCGGCGGTCCAGGAGAAGCGCTCGTGCTTCTTGAGGAGGCGGTAGAGGGGCAAGCCTTTCTCGCCGAGCCGCGAGACGAAGCGGCTCAAAGCGGCAAGGCACCCCAGCACCCTTTGCACCCCTTTAAGGTCCCGAATCGGGCCCATTCGTTCGAGGGCAGCAACTTTTTCAGGATTGGCCTCGATGCCTCGCTGGGAGACTATGTATCCTAGAAGCATGCCCCACGGCACACCAAAGACACATTTTTCGGGGTTTAACTTTACCCCGTTGGCCCGTAGGCAGCCGAACGTGATGCTGAGGTCGCTAACCAGGTCGTCCGCCTTCCTGGTTTTCACGACTATGTCGTCCACGTATGCCTCGACAGTTCGCCCGATGTGGTCTCCGAAGACGTGCTGCATACATCGCTGGTATGTTGCGCCCACGTTTCGGAGGCCAAACGACATCGTCACGTAGCAGTACATCTCGAACGGTGTGATGAACGAAGTCGCGAGCTGGTCGGAGTCCTTCTGGTGATACCCGGAATAGGCATCAAGGAAACAAAGTAGCTCGCACCCGGCGGTCGAATCAACGATCTGATCGATACATGGCAAAGGAAAAGGAACCTTTGGACATGCTTTATTAAGACTGGTATAGTCTACACACATCTGCCACTTCCCATTCTTTTTCTTTACTAGTACAGGATTGGCTAGCCACGTAGGGTGGAACACTTCCTTGATAAACCCAGCCTCGAGGAGCTTCCGCAGCTCCGCTCCGATCGCCCGCCGCCACTCCTCGTCGAAGCGGCGGAGCCGTTGCTAGACGGCGCGGGAGTGAGGTAGGATGTCAAGGGAGTGCTCGGCGACCTCCCTCGGGATGCCAGGCATGTCCGAGGGGCTCCACGCGAAGATGTTGGCGTTGGCGCGGAGGAAGTCGACGAGCACCACTTCCTATTTCGGGTCGAGGGTTGAACTGACCCTCAACGCCTTGCCCTCGCGGGCAGCAGGGTCGAGGGGCACTTCCTTGGTCTGCTCCGCAGCCTCGAAGCTGCCGGCGTGCTTGACGGTGGAGTTGAGGTCTTCGTTGACCATCTTCTCCAAGTTGGCCACCAGCGCTTCGTCCAGCACTAGGGCCTCGGCGTGCTCTACGCACTCGACATCGCAGTCGAAGGCGTGCTCGATGGACGAGCCCACGGTGATGACGCCGTTGGGGCCCGACATCTTCATCTTGATGTAGGTGTAGTTAGGGACTGCCATGAACTTGGCGTAGCAGGGCCGCCCAAGTATGGTGTGATACGCGCCCCTGAACCCTACCACCTCGAAGGTGAGCATCTCCTTGCGGTAGTTGCTCGGAGTGCCGAACCAAACGGGCAGGTCGATCTGCCCGAGGGGCTGGACGCGCTTGCCTGGCGCGACGCGGTGGAACGGCGTCGTGCCGGGCCGCACCCGGTCCAACCCGATTCCCAACGGGCGCGGCGTGTGCGCATAGAGGATGTTGAGGCTGCTGCCTCCGTCCATCAAGACCTTCGAGAACCGCGCGTTCCCGATGACCGGGTCGACCACCAGCGGGTACTGGCCCGGGTTGGGGATGCGGTTCGGGTGATCCTCGCGGCTGAAGGTGATGGCGTCCTCCGACCAATCGAGGAAGGAAGGAGGCGCTTTCTCCGCGGCGAGAACTTCGTGCCGCTCCCGCTTGCGCTGGCGGCACGACATGTCGACGGTCGGCCCCCCGAAGATGAGGAAAACATTTTCCACATCGGGGAAGCCGCCGGCATCACCATCACCCCTGTCCTTCTTGGCCTCGGCGTCCTTCGCGGCGGCGCGGCCATTGAACCGCTTGAGCAAGTCGCATTGCTCGAGGGTGTGGTTGACTGGTGTCTTGTGGTAGGGACATGGCTTCTTCAAGATGTCTTCGAAAACCCCCGACCTCGAGGGGCCGGTCGAGGGCCCCGTCGAGCCGGGTCAACAGCAAGGGCCTCGCCATCGTCGGCGTCGCGTCTCTGCTCGCGCGCCTCGCGGCGCGACTTCTTCCCCTTCTTGCCTCGCTTGTCCTTCCGGTGGAGCTCATTGGACTTGCTGCCCTCCGCGGGCGCGTCGTCCGTGCGCTTGCCCTTCTTGCCGTCGAAGATCGCTCCCACGACCTCTTCGCCCGAGGCAAAGCTGGTAGCGATGTCGAACAGCTCGTTCGAGTTCACCGGCGGGCTGCGCCCCCACTCGCGCACGAGGTCCCGGCACGTGGTGCCCTCGAGGAAGGCGTGCACAATCTCGGATTGCGCCACGCTCGTGAGCTTCGTGCAGCGCTTGGAGAAACACCGTATGAAGTCCGGAGCGACTCGCCGGGCTTCTGGGTGCAGGAGCGCAAGTCCCAGGAGTTCCCAGGGCGCACAGACGTGCCCTGGAAGTTGCCGACGAACGTGCGGACCAGGTCGTCCCAGTTGTGGATCTGGCTAGCCGGCAGGTGCTCGAGCCACGTCCGCGCCGAGTCGGCGAGGTGCAGGGGGAGGTTGCGGATGATGACCTCATCACTGGTGGCCCTGCCCAGCTGGCACGCCAGGCGGTAGTCGTTGAGCCATACGCGGGGGTCCGTCTCCCCGTTGTACTTGACGATGGTTGTGGGCTGGCGGAAGCGCTGGGGAAAGGCCGCCGCGCGGATCTCCCGACTGAACACGCGGGTTCCCGGGGGCTCCGGCGTTGGCGAGCAATCCTCGTCGCTATCGTAGCGTCCGCCCCGCCGAGGGTGGTAGCCTGCTGCTTCTCGCGTGTCCGCTTTGCTCGTCCACCGAGTGTTGATGACGTTGCGAGCATCGTCGTCCCGTGCTTGCCCGTGCGTGTCGAGGAGCCGCTCCTTCGCCGGTGTGCGCCCCGGGTTGGCGGGGTGCTCCGTTGCTCCACCCGCGCGTACCGAGGGTTTGGCCCCCTGCGCGCCCCCATCGCCTCGCGCGTCCCCCTGCTGACGGATGCGGGACGCCGAGCTTTCGGCCTGCTGGACGGCCGCTTGCTCGATGAGCGCCTGCGCCTCGCGGTGCAGGTTCCGCGCTTTAGGCATTGAAGGGGCGGGCATGGCCCACAACAGCGTCGCGGCGGCAATGAGCTTTTGGCTCGCCCGCGGGGGTGTATCCGGATTGTTGACGTTGAAATCGGCATTAATGCGGTCGCGGGCCTGTATGCCCAGCTCACGCGCACGTTCGCCGCGCGCGGAGGCTTCTCCCGCCATGGAGGCGCGGAGCAACCGCACCGTCCGGTACTCTTCCGCCAGCTTGGCCTCGAGCTCGCGTGCCTGGGACAGCTGTGCGTTAATATCAGCCCCTGTTGGGGGTGAAGGAGCAGGGGCGCTTGGTCCTGCAGCCAGGCGCGAAGCATTCCCCAGAGCAGGCGAAACTTCTCCGTCGCCAGCGCCCGTTGCGCCGGTGGCGTTCGCTGGGTCGTTGGCGGTGATGACGCAGCACTCCCGCGCGGGGTCGTAGCTCCCAGCGCTGGAATCGTCGGAGCAGCCGAACCAGTAATCCGTGGTGTCGAGGAATCGCCTAAACATCACTGGGTCCGGCACGCCGGAGAAGTCCCACTCCGCGCACCCATGCGAGGTGGCGGGTGGCAATGCGTCGAGAGATCCCAGGGACGACTCATCGCCGGCGGAAGTGCTAGGATCCCTGGCGACGTAAACGTGGCGGCCAGGGGGAACCCTGCGCATCATGGCGCTGGCGTTGGCATTGGCGTTGGCGGCGTAGGCTGTCGTGGCGCCGCACAGACCGATGGGGAAGCGCGGCCCGGAGACCGAGCGCTCCCCCACCGGGGCGGGCCGTTGTTGCGGCGACGGGGCGCGTCGCGTTGTGAGGTGACGCGCTCGGCGTGCCGTCGCTCGACCGCGCCCGGCGCGCGCGGCGGCCGGAGCGACGGCGGCGCCGTGACGCCGACGGGCCCGCGGCGTCCGTGCCGGCGGGTGTCCGCGTCATGGCGACGCGTGCAGCGGCGACCGGGGCGGACCCGGCTTGGCGCCGCGCACGAAGTTCCTCACGGTTGGTGAGGCGCATCAGGTAGCCGTTCCCTGTGGCCTGAAAGTTCAGGCTCCCGAACCGGGTTTCGAACCCGGCGGGGAGGGGGTCCGAGCTGCCCATGGAGTAGCGCGTACCGCGGTACTCGGTGCGAATCACCATGGAGGGAGTTGATGGCGGATTGACCTTCAGCGCTCGTGTGCCCCACGGTGGGCGCTAACTGTCGGTGCCGAATGTAGTCCCGACACTAACTAGTAGTAAGCGCCAAGGTCTATCCCTCAATGGTCGGTGCTAAGCAACAAGAGACACGAAATTTTATCCTGGTTCGGGCCGGGGCCGTACGTCCAACAGTGGTGTGCTCAAGGCACTATATTGCTTTGCACCGGGGTGCCTGTAGTGGGGCGGCAACAAGCAAGGCGGGAGAGGAGGCGTGGCCTCCAAGTCCCTGGCGAAGTAATCGGAGTGAGTTCAGATGTTGTGGGAGAACTGAGGAACGTGTGCATAACGCGGTTTTGAGTGTTCGTGTGTTGATGTCCGATGTCCCCCGCGGCGAGGGGGTTCACCTTCCTTTTATAGGCCAAGGAGAGGGTGAATTACAGGTACGCCGCACTATTCGGCTACACGGGGAAGTATGGCCTGCACCGCCATGGAGTTGGCGGCCGCCTCGACGGTCCTTGCCACGATCTCGTCATCATGGCGTGCCCTGTACCCGAACAGTGGCAGCTTCGAGGGTCGGGGCGTAGTGGTTGACCGTGGCGTCCTTGGACGGGCTCGAGGAAGCCGTTGACGTTGATCCGTACGGGATACAGTGGCAGGCGTGGCAGCGTCCCGTCCCCGCGTGCCTCACAGCGCCAGAGTGGTTATAACAGTGCCTGGTGTGGCGTTGCACGCGCGGGGGCGGCCGCACAGGACCGACAGTGGTGGGGATGGCGTCCCGCCGGCCTAGCATCATGACCTGGCCCTGCAAGATCACGGGAAAGTGGTTCGAGGGTGTGGCCGGTCCCCCTTCGAGGGCGCGGCGCGTTAGCCGTACGGGAGTAGGCGGCGCAGTGTCACGGGGCTGGCACCGGCCACATCGCACAGTCCCCCACAGTAGCGGGGATGGGTTCCCCCTAGGGAGTTGGTGCAACAGGGCCGGGGCATGATTCCCAGGCGCATGATGGCGCCGCCCCGCCGTGTCAGAGCATTAAATGCCCGTACCCGCGTGCGGGAACGGGCGCGCGTGCGAGGGAGCCTCGAGCGAGGCGGAGGCGAACCCTCGAGCGAGGCGGAACCTGCTCGAGGGGGCCGTGAACCCTCGAGCGAGGCGGAGCCCGCTCGAGGGAGGCGTGAACCCTCGAGCGAGGCGGAACCTGCTCGAGGGGGCCTTTGAGTGGGCCACTCCGGTGGGTTGCGGGGACCACCGCAGTGTGGGCCATGCCCGTGTGTGCGTTTAAATGAGCGGTGTATTGTTTTGCTTTTTGCAGGTTTTAAGCAGGATTCCCCTGGTTTTTTTAGGGGATCCTCAGGGCTGTCCCCGACAATATTGCTATCCAATTTGCATAATGTGCATAGATGTGGTTGCGTCTATATTCTTATTGGTGTTTGAATTCAGTGGTCCAGTTCGGTTTCCTGTGAATTCAAACCGAAATGATATCATGAAATTTCCATTTCCTCTTATGATCATTGCATTTTCTTAATTCCCGCGGTCACATGCGGGGGAGTTCTCATGGTTGTCGTCTGCTTTATCAGTTTGATGCTTGACACCGCGCCCGCCGCAGCACGCATGTTCAGTGCACGCAAGCCGGCCGAACCACGGACTCGGGATACACACGATCGAGCGAGACCTGGATTTTGCGTGCACAGATCCTCCGACTCCGATGCGGGCCGTCGTCAGCACAACGTGCACGCGTAAGCCAAGCTAACACATTCCATGCGAAATGTTTAAGCTCTGGCATAGTGTGTTTGAAGCTGTTGTTTCACCACAGAGTATTGCAAAGCGGCCGGACCTTTCAGAAATAGGCCTGCTAATGGGGCAAATCCGCCCTCAAACCCACCCCTTTCCATACTTAATAATTAAACTAGGAGCATGTCCGTGTGTTGCTACGGGCAAAACAAATTCAAGCACATAAACCATTTGATTATAATTCGACAAAATATTAGATAGGTAAGTTAGGATCTTTGAACAACCCACACCGTCCTACTACTAATCGTTGGAAGACAACATCGATTGGAAGAAAATCATAAAAAATAATGTGGTTTTCTTTGTAGTGGATACTTCATTATAGAAGGTAACTAGAAGGACTGGCGCGGCGTTGCCGCTCCATGACATGTAGCCCAATGATTGGTAGGAAGGTTGTGGATATTTTACAACATTTTAGATTGTCGGCTAACTCCTTAAGAGTTTATGCTATTTCTTAGTTAAAAAGAAGGGACTATGGATTCGTTATGATAGAGTTAGGGGGACTTTTCTGTAAAATTTGGCGTTGTGGTTAGATTTGTAGATAGTTTATGTTCTTTTTCATAAAAGTCTGTGGACCATATATTACTTCATGTAAAGTTCAAGTTTGTTGGAGATGCATGGTCGCGGGTTAATTATTATAATAAAATTACATGAGAGGTGGTTTGAGGGAGGTTGATGTCGTCAAATTTTCTAATAGGTGGCTTAAAGAAATGTTAGTTTTTTAAATTTGAGGGGCTTAACTAAAATGTGGTTGGACTACTGTTTATTTTCGATAAAGTTTGAGTGAGTTCTATATAATTAGCAGCCCTCTTAGCATTCCTTCAAAGCTCTATAGGGGGGTTTCGTAAAGCTGTTTGAGAGGCGGTTAGAATGAAAATATATTTTTGCAAAGTTTGAGGGGGTTTCCATATAATTATCTTTGTGTGCCGAACTACATATTAATTTTGATAAAGTTTTAGGGTGACTTTGTAAAAGTGACAACCCTGTTGGCATTCCTTGAAAACTCGAGGTGATTTCCACAAAACCTGAGAGGTGGTCTTTCAAATAATATTTTCACAAAGTTCGAGGGGGTCTTTGTAAAATTACCTGAGTGATGGCTGAATTACATACTACATAGGCTGACACATCATAATTTTGTGTAAATAAAATAAATAAGAAGTTCGTAAAATATTATATATAATTATGTAAATATATAGTTTTGAGAGCACTGTTCTTAAATAAGTTAGAACACAAATTCGATGGAAATATTGATTGAATAATATAATTTGAGAAGTCATTTGTTAATTAACAAAATCTGATGGAAAATAATGAATAATATAATTTAGAAATGGGATCAGGAATAAGTTAACATAAATTTTTAATCATGAATCCCACAATAGAATTGTGGGTCCCACAAAACAAAAATGTGTGGGTCCCACCTAATGTGGGTCCCATACGAATATCTCATGAATCCATGTGGGTCCCGCACGTGGGTCTCACCTAAACATATTGTGGGTCCCACATGAAACAGTACCTGTGGATGATCCGAGCCATCCACGCACGATCCGACGGCTCTCGTTTTGTTGATGACGTGGCTCAATGTGGGGCAAAAATCCCCCCCCCCACTTTAGGTCTTGTAAAGATAAAGATAGTCACGACATTCCTATGATATTACAAACTTTGACAGGTCTCCAAGCTCAATCCCAAAACAGTAACCTGAGTTACCGACTCGCCTCGCCTCGAGAAAAGATGGACGAAATTTACAATAACAAGAGTTATCACATTCGCCACAATTTGTTGTCAGCGTTATGGTTCTTCTATTGTGTACAAACATCCTTTCGGTACTTATGCTCACAAATATACGTCTTGTACTAATCAGATTCTAGATATATTAGGAACTAAAAAATCAACAGTATAGAAGAAGAGAAGATACACTAATCATGATACCTCCAACCTTAGCAAGGTACTTTCGAATAGTACAGTAGTTTTTATCTTCCAAAATTTACCCTCCAATTGAAACAAGCATGCAAAATTAACTCTTGTCGGTTATAGTTTACACTAAACAGGTTGAAACAAGCATGTGAAAATTAAAATATCAAGAGTGACAATTAGTAGCCTTACAACCTTGGCCTTCGTGATGGAGTCTAGTATGACACTGCCACTGCAGATGTTTTTATGCGACAATTACATAGTAGGCTGAACAATATTAAATTTCAAAAGATTGATATGTAGAAAAAAAGGGTATCTAAGAAAAAGAAGTGTTAATCATATCTCTTGTCAAGCACAATAGCATAATAGTAAGGATAAAAGAGAGTCAAATAATTTAGTATCACAATGGCATACCGCAGGTCAACCCAACATATGTGCAACTTTTGCAAATATATCTCCACGAGGTACCTGGACACTAGAGCTTTTAAACACATAGTAATCATAATATCTTGTGATAGGATCTACAGACGTTCCTTCATGGAGAATAGAAACGGTAAAACTTATGAGCAGATCGATATGAACTAACTAAAGTTGCATGCAACATCAAGTAGCCAAAGAAAGTTACCTGCATATAGAATGTATTTGAAATCGTTGTAAAGTAAAACAAAAAATATAATATTAGCACCAAGATATAATGTATAATCTTGCATATCATTTTCTAAGATTGGGTTGTTCTCTAAAATTTTCACATATCAAGCATGCTCCTACTTGTTGTATAACTGCAGATTCACTTGAACTGCAAGTAGAAGACTTTATCATCATTTATCATCAAATAGTCAAGTGACAGAAAACCCCATTTTTCAGGCCTTTCAAATATTTGTCTATTCCAAATGTGAAGCCTGAAAACTTATGCTTGGTTAGCAAAAAAATAAAATCTGCCACTCGTCCAACATAGAAATCATGCATCCTCTATGAGGGAACAATTAGACAGCACAAGACACCATTCTAACTATTTTGTGTAAGATAAAAGAAAAGGCGAGAGATGATCAGACTCTGTACCTACAAACTGGCAACACACACTTTGTACCTATGTTCACATATAAGCAGTTGCTATAGTTAGTTAATCGCTGATCTTCACATATAAGCAGTTGCTATAGTTAGTCACTGATTTCTTGATATACCTACAAGCAATTCAATAGCCTCTTGGTAGGTAGCACAAAATAGTTTAAGGAAATACATCAATGGTTTTATAATGGAGTAAAGCAACATACAATGGTAATCATAAACATACTTCTTCAGAAGGAATATACTTGCCATATTTACTTTTGCACTGAACTCTGCAGATCTCACAAATGTTTGGTGCCTAGTAAGAAGATATCAAGGTAAACAGATAAGGGTGAGGTTCGAGATTACAGGCACTCAAGTAAATATAAATATTGAATGGATTTGATCATGTGTTCACTGAAACATATAAGCATACATGAACAATATTGTTTGAATTGAATGCCAACTGAGGACCTGACCATTACCTCATTTCCGATAGCTTGAACTGAGTGCAAACCAAGGAGCTAATAAGTTTCTGATCATACACTTGTTGAGGCTGCACCAGCCTTGTGGCCTAAATCAATAGTAGGTACAAGCAGTGGTTAAAGTGAATAAAGACGACATTTTTCACTGGTATAAGATCAGGATTAGCTAGCCATAACAATTTCTAGATTTGCACATGGAGAGTAAAAGGAATACTAAAGTAGATATCAATTAGAGGATCTGAGAAAGCAGTTATATAGATTATTGACAATACTACTAAAATGGCAAGCAATCAAAATCAAGCACAGAGTTGAGAGAGTACATCTCCTGGCTGACGAAATCGTGGTATATGTTGATCTGTTCCAAGAAAGTTTTAAAATACACAACATCATCCACAAGTGTATTATTGAAATATGCAATTTTACTCTTAACTCATCGAGCATTTTCTTTTTCCATGTGCTCATGAGCTCATCGACCAACACATCAGCCGAGAGAAGAAAATAAGCATAGCTCACCTACTCCAATGGTTGCCGCGACCTTTCAATCTCCTGGCCTAAGTTAGAACATCTTACCATCCAGAAATTCAATACATGCCTGTACGGTAGAAAAAGAAACAGAATAGCTGCAATTAGTTGAATGTTGCGAGAAAAACATGAGCAGATGCCAGCAAAAGTTCAATTGTATCAAGCTAATTTGAGATACATAAATTAGACCATCAGATAGGCAAGATTGAGGTGGCAAGTCATTTCATTTGCAGGCATTGTTCAATTTATTTTAAATGGGAAAATAAAACATTTGTTAGCAATACAGTTTCACGCAAAACACACAACACTAAGATTACGGAGCCTAATTCTACCAAATATCCATGCGAATCAATATAAGCAACCTGAAGTTCTGAACACAAGAATACTAAGTAACGACCACGCCTATATAACTTGGAGGGATCATCAAGCTTGTGGAAGTTCCTGACGACCAAGTAAATGGAGTTGAGGAGTGTGATCTGATTCCGGTTCATGTCAACCGTGTTGCTACGGCCGAAACAAATATCCTACATAAACATTTCACGATCTTTTCAAAGCTGAATTCTAATCTTTTGGAAGAAAAAACTAACCACAAGTTCATTGTTGTAACAGAAAGCTTCATAGAAATTTGATTGCTGAAACATAGCTAATTAGGTTCTTATCACAGGAAAATAAAATCTTCCTAGGAATTTCATAGAACACGTTGCCTACATGGACGGTCCAGAAACAATATGCAATGTTGGGATCATTTCTGAACAAATACACAAAGAATACATCAAGAATTCAAGATACCATACCAATCTATTTTTTCAATTCAATTCCTAATGAATATACATGAACACATCCACATCTAGGTAACATGTCTATTTTCCATTCCATCTTTGTAGAAAAATCAACATGAACTACAGATCGAGTGTAGTGAGACAAACCAGGCATCACCATCCATGAAGTCCGGAGGTGGTCACCTGGAGGAAGAACGCAGGCTCTTCTGCTCAGGCTTGTCGTGGGCTTCATTCCCGACGTGATGTTGTTGAGGGTGCAATGGGCGTGGGCTCCGATGAACGGCAGTTGCAGGAGATGGCGATGGCGGCAGACCTTGCAGGAGACATCCAAAATTGGATCCGGCGACCCGCGGTTCCCGGGCGCTGGTCGAGCAGGGACGGTGGCGGCTGCTCTGGCGGACGGCGGATCCCGGGTGCTGGTGGATCGGTGCCGATCAAGGCATAACCACAAACAGATCAGGGAGATTGCTTGCCTGTTTCTTTTGAATGGAAAAAATCAATCACAACATGCACATCCGGCTATGTGGGGGGGGGGGGAGACAGCAGTGTCGTGTCCACCTCGGCAACATTGGACGCTGACCACCGTCGCGCCAGCGCTGGCGACAGCTTGCGTGCCACCTCCTCCCAAAGCACAGTAGAAGCGGATGGGGTAGGGAGGGGCGATGGGATCTCAGAAGAAAAACAAGGTTGGAGAAAACGAATTAGCGGCAGTGCGAGGAAAGGAAAAGGGCAGGCGGCGAAGACATCACGGGGAGAAGAGAGGAGGAGGGGTGTGCCGCGGCGTCGCGGGGAGAGGAGATAGGGAGGCGGTGGTGTAGGGATTAGGTATTGGGGATTGCAGTGGGGAGGGCTCGGTGGAACCGGAAGGTGCGGATGGAGGGTAGACTGTCGGGGGTGAAGCGAAAGGCGCGGGCGGACGTAGGGGCGGACGCACGGAGAGGCGAAAAAGTACGAACGAGTTTTTTTTCTCCACATCATACTTTTCAGGAGTAGAGATAGAGATAGAGATAGAGATAGAGATAGAGATAGAGATAGAGATTATGTCAACCCAACCCGTCCCACCGCATTTAACTTGCTACCCATGTGACAACCCGCCCAGGAAAATACCGTACTATCGCCTAAACCAATCCACTTTGGTCATTAAGCGATAATAAAGTATCATCCTGTCGTTAGTTGTCGGGTTAATGCCCGGTAAATCACTTGAATAGCAATAAGGATCGAAGTATATGCATATAAACTCACTCGAAGGCGAGACCAGAGATACATCATAATTAACATCCAAATTTGTACCCCGAGAGGTTTAATTATTACAAACCAAAGTTTTTTCCATAAAGAAGTAGTTCAGAGTTTTGAAACAGCGGAAATAAACTAACGGAAGCGGAAACACCACGGGAGGCCATCCATGATGCCTTCAGTCGTCGTCCTCCACCCACTCCCGCCTCCCGGCCGGCGGGATCTCTCCGGCCACACATCACCGAAAGCATTACCGGATCAACATATTATAGCAAGGCTGAGTATACTAATACTCAGCAAGACTTACCCGTCGGTGATAACTACTTCACCAACTCTAGACATGAAAGGCTTTTGGCCACTGAGTTTCTTTTTGCTGAAAAGTAACAAAGAGTATGTCCTTACTTTCAAGATTTTAGCACAAGTTCTAGTGGGTTTAATCCTTACTACATTAGCCATCTAGTACAAACAAAGTTGTACAATACAATTAATCAAGCAGAGTATTCATCAACTTCCATCATTAGGGATCTCATGGCTAGTGGAGTAAGTAGTCTCAGATAACGGTGAGAGGCCGATAATCGATTGATTCAAACCTTGCAAGGTAGACCTAAAAACACGGTAGGTTGCCCCGCAAGGACAACTTCCCAAGCAGTTCCCAAAAATCCTCGGGTCGGGATCGAATCTTACAGTCTTTGGTGCAGGCTATCCGGCATACCCCGCGAGGCACCCGGAGTCACCGTACACCACCGGTAGCTAGCCGTGAGACGAATCCCAAGAGTAGTAATAGTAGGATCCCTCGCTGCCTCATTAAGGTACTAGGCTTACCGGTCCCATTCCCGACAAGTGCTTAGTACATTCAAACACTTAACCCACAATAGCCATTGGACCGGAGCCCAAATCCCATGCTCTTACCACATGAGCAATCCAATTAAGGATATATTGTGATTCCTATCTAGGAACCTATTCTCGCGAGTGAGGTCATCACCCGACTTGTAACGGTCCTATAGGTTAGCTGCTATCGACCTATCATACTAGTATGGACAAAGGTACCTAGGGATCATGCATCCAGGGTTCCATTCAACTCCTGAACTTAAATGCACAATCATCCATAGATAATTGAATAACGAATTTGAAAACTAGGTAAGATGCACCGGAGCTTGCCTTCGTTAGCTAAGTTAGCCTGGGCACCCTCGGTGTCGTCGAGCACTTCCACGTATTGCAGCGAAGCTTCTGCTCCTCCTTCCTCGGATTCCGGGACGAGTGAGTAGTCACCGTCCGGAAGATCTACACGGAATGCTGCAAGGTTCAGGTGATGTGACAGTTTGTTATCTTATCAACCTCTTGTTGGTCATATTCACCTTAACAAGTATCTGGATAGCACATCTCTTTTAGGAAGGTTATTAGTTATACATGATTCATTCTTTTATTGCACATTTGAATTAATGTTTCCTTGTACTTGTCATTTTATGTGAAGGTTTAATCCTTTTTCCTCTCACTAGCAAGGGTGTGAACAAGATTTTTATTCATAAATTAATTTCCTATCAGCAAGGGTGTTTTATTAACTTTTAATTAAGTTAGGTAATACTTTCCAAAAAGGGAAATGAATTAAAAAGGGATTTTCTTTATTTAATTGTTCTTTAATCTTTAAAAGGACTTTAGAGCTTCTTATTAAGCAATAAATCACTAAAAATTTAAAGAAGTGTTTCTCAAGCATAATAGCACCTATACTGGTCCACTGGACCCACAAGTAAGGCCTTGAAGCTAAGAAATTAAATATTATGGAAAATAACAAAGACTAGCTAGTGATTCAAATTAAATGCATACAAAAATAAATAAGCACCAAAATGATCCAAACTTTCTCATGCATGCTCTATGGTCCTAAACAAGCCTAAATAACCAGCATGTACACCTAAAAACTCTACTGATCTTGCTTCATTAATTTACAAAGGAAAACATGCACAAATTAATAATAACTATTTCTGTTAAACCAAAAATCATGATTAATTCACCGGAGGTGTGTTTTGACATAACAAGATAGCATGCACAAGTTGGGCACAAAAACATAAATATATTTAGCTACAAAAATCCTCTAGGCAGTTTCTGCAGAAAAGGAAAACAATTTATACAAAACGATTTACTGCATAAATTTGTGCAATTTTTGGCACAGGAGCTAGTCATGACAAGACATACAACATATCCAAAATTTAGATACATAGGAGTTGTAGTTTTTGAGTTATGGTAGATATAGGTATTTCACAATCCTATTTTTCATGTTAAAAATATTCATAATCAGACCATGTGAGAATAACAAAAGTTGTAGGATTTTTCTCCATGAATCCAACAATTTTGGTTTTGCAATTTTCTGAATTCTCTATGATTTTCTACACATTTTACAAAATCCTGCAAAGCTGCAACACTATAGAAGATGGAATTTTACACCGGAACCCCTGTAAAGAATCAAGGCTATGCAATTGGGTCCCTCGCCCGTGGGAGGCGGCGCGGCTCCGGCCAATTCCGGCGAGCCGGCGGCGCTCCCGGCCGGGCAAGCGGTGGGGCGTGACCGTAGGCTCACCTAGGGTCGATGGGTGGTCGGAGTGTGAGCGGGGAAGCCTCCCGGCGATGGCGCGGCGGCGGCGGCGTTGGCACCCGCGCCGGCGGCGATGGGAGGGCAATGCGTGCAATGGGTGGCGGCGCAAGCTTCTGTGGCTACTAGGGAGCAGGCCTGCGGGGTTGGTTGCACCGGAGGAAGGGCGGGGAGGTGAGGTCGCCGTCGGCCGGCAATGGCGGAAGGGACGAGGGCGGCGGCGCGCGGGGAACGGAAATGGATGGGGTTTAAATAGGCGTCGTCCCTCTGGTGACATCGCGGTGACGCGCGAGACGCTCGCCGTAGCACGGCGCCCTCGGCCGGCGCGCGTACGGGGCCGGGGTGCCGCCGACGGACCGCCGGTCCGCCGCGAGCCCCCGGCCGGGACGGCGCGGCGCGCGCGCGAGGCCCGGGGAGAACTCCGAGGGGTCTCGGGGTGCGGCGCATGGGGAGGCGTGTGCCTTGGGCGGCGGTAGCCTTGGGCGGCATGGGCGCGGACGCCGAGGCCGGCCGGCGCACGGCCGTGGCGCGAGGACGCGCGCGCGCGACGTCGCGCGCGGCGGCGCTCCGGGTTTAAACGTTTCGTTGGTGCCCTATTTGAGCGAACTGTTCTCCAAAATTTTGAATAAAAGTCGACTAACCCTTGAATACAAAAGTTGTAGATCTAGTCACCCTCTACAACTTCTAAATAGGCTATATGGGGTTTTTCTTCACAGATTTTGAAATACACTGCTGCCAACATTGAATGTCAGCCTGTTCCCTGAAATAGTAGACCCTGCCTTTGCAACCAATTTTTCAAGCTTTTCCACTCAAAATTCTAAATGCCAATCTACATGAAAGTTGTGTCCCTCAACAAGATGGACTACTTTCATAAAGGTAGAATTTTAAGTGTTTAGGTGAATTTTGGAGAACGCGGCAAAAGTTCTGGCAGACATCTATGGACACTAGGGGGACAAAGGGGTTTGACCAAGTCTTTGACCATGGGTTGGCCCCACAAGTGTGTTTACTAGTCAAAGGGGGTCACTAGAGTAGGTTAGTGAGTTTTTCGAGGTGAGGGCCCAGGTTGACCGTGATTTGACCACTATTAGCTGCTTTGACCGGTTGTTAGGGTTAATTAAAAACCTGGGGCGGCACAGCCTACCCCCTTAAACGGAATCTCGTCCCGTGATTCGATCAGATAACGAAAATATGGGGAGAAGAACACACGATTTTGACATTGCAGGAAGCCCAGATACTTAGTGTTGAGATAGTCTTCCGTCTCCGAAGTTGCTTCTTCTTTTGTGTGATGACTCCATTGGATCTTGTACATTCGTACGGTTTGTCTTCGGGTCATTCGCTCTTTTGGTCTAGTACTCTCAACGGGTGCTCGATGAGTGAGAAATCCGGCTCAATCCAAGCATTAGCTTCTGTGATGACTTCGTTCTCCGGCACAGGCATTCCCTTCTTTAATTGAATTACATGAAACACGTTGTGGATTGCGGAAAACCGTTCTGGCAACTGAATACGATAAGCCACTGGCCCACATACTTCTATAACTTCATAGGGTCCAATGTAGCGCGGAGCTAACTTCCCTTTGACACCGAACCTTTGCACACCTTTGGTGGGGGACACCTTCAAATACACATAATCTCCCACTTCAAAGTGTCGGGGCGTGGTTCCCTTGTCATGGTAACTCTTTTGCCTCATCTGAGCCATCTTCAAATTTTCTCTTATCACTTGCACTCTTTCTTTGGCATCTTTAACTAAGTCCGGACCAAAGAGTGTTCTCTCTCCGGCTTCTGACCAATTCAACGAAGTGCGACATCTTCGTCCGTAAAGAGCATCGAACAGTGCCATCTTCAAACTGGCTTGATAACTATTGTTGTAAGAGAATTCTGCCAAAGACAAACACTTGTCCCAACTCTTGTCAAAATGCAAGATGCTTGCTCGTAGCATATCTTCCAAAATCTGATTTATTCTTTCCGTCTGACCATCGGTCTGCGGACGATAACTGGAACTACGAATCAGCTTGGTTCCTAAACACTCATGCAATTGCTCCTAGAAGCGAGCTACAAACTGGGTTCCTCTGTCAGAGATTATAGACTTCAGAATTCCATGCAAACGAACTATGTGGTCCATGTACAACTCGGCATATTGCTATACTGAATAAGTGGTATGCACGGCAATGAAGTGAGCGGTCTTGGTGAGTCGGTCTACGATTACCCAAATAGAATCTTTCTTTCTAGCCGTTAGGGGTAAACCCACAATGAAATCCATACTAATATCATCCCACTTCCACATGGGTATCGACAGGGGTTGGAGTACACCTGCCGATTTCAAATGGCTTGCTTTCATCCGGTGGCAAGTATCGCACTCGGCTACATACTTGGCTATATCCACCTTCATATTGGACCACCAAAAATTTTGTTTCAAGTCTTGGTACATCTTGGTACTGCCGGGATGAATAGAAAATTTGGACTTGTGAGCCTCATCTAGGATGATCTTTTTAATTTCCGGATCAACGGGGACCACAAGACGCTTCCCAAACCAGACCACATCCTGGTGATCTTTCTGGAAACAAGCATACTTAGGATTTCCCTCTACTAGTTTCTGTTTGATGGTTTGTATATGTGACGCCCCAGGTTTTTAATTAACCTTTAATAGCCGGTTAAATAGTCAACCATGGTCAAACCTAGGTCAACCTGGGCCCTCACCTCGGAAAACTCACTAACCCACCCTAGTGACCCTAATTGAATAGTAAACACACTTGTGGGGCCAACCCATGGTCACAAGTTTGGTCAAACCCCTTGCCACTGTAGTGTCCACAGGTGTCTGCCGGAACTTTTGCCGCGTTCTCCAAAATTCACCTAAACACTTAAAATTCTACCTTTATGAAAGTTGTAGATCTTGATGAGGGACACAACTTTCATGTAGATTGGCATTTCAAATTTTGGGTGGAAATTGTTGAAAAACTTGATCGACTGACAGTACCTACTGTTTTCCAAGACAGAGCGGCATTCAAAGTTGGCACGACGTTCCTGCAAAATCCGTTGAGAAAAACACCCTAGAGCCTTTTTAGAAGTTGTAAAGGGTGACTAGATCTACAACTTTCATGTTCACTACTTGGTCAGGTTCTATTCAAGTTTTTGGAGAAAACTTCGCTTGAACGGGGCCGGTCCGAATAATTTCGGGCGCTCCCGGCCGCGCGGGAGCGCCAAGCCGCGCCGCCGCCCGCCGGCCGCACCGCCGCCCGCCAGCCACGAGCCGGCCGCCCGCGCCTCGACTTCCGACCCACGCGCCGCTCCTTCCCCGGGACACACGCACACCGAGGTGCCCTTGAGGTCCGTGCGCACCTCCCCATTCGGGACCGACCCGTACACGGCGTTCGCACACAAACCGGCGGTCCGTCGACCGCCTTCCCCGCCGGCGCGCCTACCAAGGTCCCTCGCGCACCGAGGCACCGCCTTGCGTACGGGGACGTCGCGTAGGCAGGGCCGCCGCCCATAAAAACCGTGCCGGCCGTTTTCCCCCCGCGACTGTGCGCCCCCCCTTTCCCCCGTGCCCGACGCCGGTAGCCATCAGTAGTGCTCGCCGTTCCACTCGCCGCCGGTGCCGTGCAAACCAACCCAGACCCTCCCTAGCCTTCCCTGGAGCCAACCCTACCGCGTCTTGCCTCTGCCAGGTGCCGACCTCGCCGGAACAGGGCGCGCAGCGCCGGCCGCTGGCCGCCGCCATTGAGGCCACGCGTCGGCACAGCCGCCCCCCCAAATCCGGTGCAAATCAACCCCTAGTGCCCCGTAGGACCTCCCCCAACCCTTCCCCGGCCAAGACCCGCGGCGAGCTCGCCGGAATTGGCCAGCCCGCGCCGGCCAGCCGCCCCGGGGACTACATTGCAAACACAAAGTTCTTTCCGGGGTCCCTGCTGGAAATGGTCAACTCAAATAGTAAAACCCTTTGGCTGATTCTTGTAAATTGCGTAGCAAATCACAGAAAAATCATAAAAATGCAAGGCCAATTTTTTTGGATTTGTGGTGAATTATTCTACAAATTTTGTTATTATGGCCTGAGCTAATTCCTGTTAGTTTTTGCATGAAAAATAAAAATGTGCAAAACCTAGATCTGCAATATCTCAAAATATATAAATTCTCTGTAGCTAATTATTGTATATGTTGTGTGTTAGGTTATGACTAGCTCCTATGCCAAAAAGTGCACAAAGTTATGACGTAAATCTTTTTATAAAAATAGTTTTCCATTTCTGCCAGAGCTGCATAAATGATTTTTCTTGCTAAATATATTTATGTTTTTGAGCTCAACTTGTGCACACTGTCTTGTAATACAAAAGTACACATCTTGTGAATTAATCATGATTTTTGGCTTACCAGAAATATTTATCCTCTAATTATGCATGTTTTCCTTTGTAAATTAATAAACCTAGATCAGTAGAGTTCCTAGGTAAATATGATGGTTCTTTAGGCTTGTTTAGGACCGGAGAGGAAGCACAAGAAAGTTTGGATCATTTTGATGCTTAATTATTTTTGTGTGCATTTAATTTGAATCACTAGCTAGCCCTTGTTATCTTTCAATAGTATTTAATTTCCTAGCATCCAACATTTACATGTGGGTCCAATGGACCAGAATATGTGCTAATATGCTTAAGAAACATTTCTTTAATTTTTGGTAATTTAATTGCTTAATAAAAAGCTTAAAAGCCCTTTTAGTATTAAAGGGCGACTAAATAAAGAAAAGCCCTTATTTAATTTTTTTTTCCTTTTTGAAAGTATTATTTAATACAATTAAAAGATGATTAATTATCATTGCTGGTAAGAAGTTAATTCATGGATAAAAATATTAGTTATACCTTTGCTTGTGAAAGGAAAAGGAATTAAAGCCTCACATGAAATAACAAGTATAATAAAGACCTTTAGTCAAATGTACAATAAAAGAATAACCCATGTACAACTAATAACCTTCCTAAAAGAGAAACACTATCTAGATGCTTGTTAAGGTGAATATGACCAACCCAGAGTTGGATAAGACAACAAACTATCACATCACCTAAACTTGCATTGCATTCCGTGTAGATCTTCCGGACAGAGATTACTCCCTTGTCCCGGAAAACGAGGAAGGAGGAGCGGAAGCTTCACCGCAAAGACGTGGAAGTGCTCGACACCGAGGGTGCCCGAGCTAACCTAGTCGACAAAGGCAAGATCCGGTGCATCTAACCCGAGTTTTCAAATTCCTTATTGAATTATCTATGGATGATTGTGCATTTACGTTCAGGAGTTGAATGAAACCCTAGATGCATGATCCTAGGTACCTTTGTCCTTACTAGAATGATAGGTCGATAGCTGCTAAGCTATAGGACCGTTACAAGTCGGGTGATGACCTCACTCGCGAGAATAGGTTCCTAGATAGGAATCATAATATATCCTAAATGGATTGCTCATGTGGTAAGAGCATGGGATCTGGGCTCCGGTCCAGTGGTTATGTGGGTTAAGTTTTTGAACGTACCAAACATTTGCCGGGAATGGGACCTGTAAGCCTAGTACCTTAATGAGGCGGCAAGGGATCCTACCGTTACTACTCTTGGGATTCGCTCTCACGGCTAGCTACCGGTGGTGTATGGTGACTCTGGGTGTACTGGGTGGGACATGCCAGATAGCCTGCACCAAAGACTGTAAGATTCGATCCCGACCCGAGGATTTCTGGGGACGGCCTGGGAAAGTTGTCCTTGCGGGGGCAGCCTACCGTGTGTTTGGGTCTACCTTGCAAGGTTTAAATCAATCGATTGTCGGCCTCTCACCGTTATCCGAGACTACTTACTCCACTAGTCATGAGATCCCTAATGATGGAAGATGATGAATACTATGTTTGAGTAATTGTATTGTACAACTTGTTTGTACTAGTTGGCTAATGTAGTAAAGATTAAACCTACTAGAACTTGTGCTAAAATCTTGAAATTAAGGACCTACTCTTTGTTACTTTTTAGCAAAGCAACCCAACAGACCAAAAAGCCTTTCATGGTCTAGAATTGGTGAAGTACATATCACCGACGGGTAAGACTTGCCGAGTATTAGTATACTCGGCCTTGCTATAGTGTGTTGATCCGGGTAATGCCTTCGGTGATGTGTGGCCCGGAGAGATCCCGCCGGCCGGGAGCCGGAGTGGGTGGAGGACGACTACCGAAAGCATCATGGATGGCCTCCCGTGGTGTCTTCGTTTCGTTAGTTTATTTCCGGTCGCTTTTCGAAAACTCGAACTATTTCATCATGGCAAAAACTATGGTTTGTAATGAATAAACCCCTCGGGGTACGAATTCGGATTTTAATGTTGTTGTATCTCTGGACTCGCTTTCGAGTGAGTTTTAATGCATATATTCGATCCTTGTGCTTTTCAAGTGATTTACCGGGCGTTAACTCGGCAACTAACGATAGGATGATACTTTATTATTGCTTAATGACCAAAGTGGATCGGTCTTAGGCGATAGTACGGTATTTTCTGGGCGGGTTGTCACGGTTGGCATCGTAGCTTATATGCACCGGAGATTAATTAATAAACCTTAATCATCGATTTTTGAATAAAATGTGCCAAGATTGTTTGATTTTCCAAAATATGTTGGTCCGTTAAGGATAAACTAGACCGAGAGGCCCTAGAGGGAATTTTGGGTTCTTTCGTGTGGCTTAATTAACTTATGGTTTATTTTGCTAACTTCCAAGACATTACTTTATGTCGGACTTACTTTCTTGCACAACCGAACTAGGAGCCACGTGTTTTATACATGTGCTTGTTCCGCATCATGGGAATTGCGAGGGTTGATGGAGTGATCCATTCCACGGATCCCATCTTCGTGTCCGTTTATGAGTTGTGTGTCTCCACGTGTCTCATACGTGTGCATTCCGCATGTCGCTCATGCGAGGCAAGGATACACTCCATTCAAACGGAGGGTGTCCGAGGTTGGACGCCGTCCATGCGGCGGCTTAACGCATGGATACCGTTTCTATAGTGAACGGTAATGTATGTGGACACTTTCGTGACGTGCTGGCACGAAAGGTTCGTTTTCTGGGTACATAACAACGCTTCGTTAGTCGATAAGCGAGTACCGTATAGCTCTCGACTAGATATTATAGGGAGAGACGAATAAAAGCCTTGCCACCGGCACTAACTTCGATTTTTGGCTTGCTTGCCATGTGAGGTCGAATAGGACATCTTGCATGCATACTAAAAATCGAAACAACAAAAACGGACCCAAAAATCGAAACTCCACATGTTCTCTAAGGAAGTTTATGCTAGTGTGCGCTTTTATAAACTAAAGTACCTTTCATACCTAGCCGTCATGCTGCCGAAATTTTGAAAAAGTTGTTTCCCTTGTGCTAGGTTTAATTAAACCAAATTGCTAAAACAAATGCTCCTTAACTAGTTATCTTGTGCTAGCAAGTCTCAATCCTAGTTCCGTTTGGTTTGGTTCACACTTTCCTAGGCACATCTAGGTTCTGACCATCCACCTTGTTTTTCTTGTTCATGCTCAACCTTAAAATTTAATTAGGTGTTAAAGAATTTATTTTGAACCGGGAAAACTTGGGAAAGATTTGAGGTTTCTGGATTTTTGGTTATGAATTTTTGTTCACAAATCGCCGTAACCTCATGTCATTACGTATGTGTGCTCGCTTCGAGCTCTAACATACGATTGTGCCTTTGTGCACATGAATACCGACAGCAATGCTCAACCGGAGAAAAGAACTTATGCTATTCTACTATGTCGAGGGAATGTCTTGATCATAGAACTCAATCTTCAATGGTGATTTCACCTACCAACTTGTTATCTTCATCGACTTGAATTTTCCCTCCAACCCTTTTTATCCTTAAACATGTTGAAGCCTTAGACATAGAAACTCTCTTGAGCGATCAAGGTTCTCGAATAGTCAATGTGGAGAAGTCATCCATCGTGTGTTCATTCTTGATCCCGGGTGGAATACCAACTTGAAGTACGTCTACGGACCTTGAATGAGGATTTTTGGTGCATGAGCATCGATTCCCGAATTTGATGCTTATGGCCACCGTGTTGTTCGGTTCCATAAAACTTACCATAAATGAGCTTCCATCGTACATATTCTACTTGTCAATATTATGAACAAGCTTATGAATGTGTGTTTAATGAAAACTCAATTTTTCGGATGGTCGAACCGACACGCAACACTCCCAATGGTTTTGGTGCCTCAAGTAGTAATGACCCATCCCCCGCCACCATCGCCGACACCGACGAGAGGCACTTCTGACCACACAAACCGACTTATTGCGCCAGCTCTTGCAGATGCAACAACGGACGGACCCGGCGCGTGCGGTTCGTTGGAACAGAGGCCTCCGCACGGGGCCAATCATGAGGGACCACATGCGGTCACTACCTACACCCAGTTTATTGGGATGAAGCCTCCAACGTTCACTAAGGCAGAAGAACCGCTTGAAGCTGACGCATGGGTCGGGGCCAATCATGAGGGACCACATGCGGTCACTACCTACACCCGTTTATTGGGATGAAGCCTCCAACGTTCACTAAGGCAGAAGAACCGCTTGAAGCTGACGCATGGGTCAGGGCCATAGAGGCCGAGTTTTATGCTTTTACCCTTCCTTGCTCCGAAGAGCGCAAGGCAACCTTTGCAACCTTACAACTTCGAGGCGAAGCACTGATGTGGTGGGAACATTTCAAGTCTATGCAACCTACTGGACATGAAGTCACTTGGGTTGAATTCAAGCAAGCTTTCAAGGACCACCATATTCCTAAAGGACTTATGGATAAAAAATGAGAGAGTTGTTGGCTCTGAAGCAAGGAGCTGACACCGTGTACCAATATGCACAGAAGTTCAATAGTCTTTGCCAGTACAGAGGACATCACGTGGACACTGATGCCAAGAAAATGGAACGTTTCCGTGATGGTCTCGATGGTGACTTGTACGAAAGGCTAATACTCGTTGGAACCCAATAGTTATCACGAGTTAGTAAACAAAGCTATCTCTCAAGAGGATGCTATGAAGAAGGCACGGGGAAGATAGGAAGCGACAATCGATTTCACTTCGGCGGTGAATCGAGCAAGCGGTTCCGCTTTGTCAAGAAGCGTACTCATGGGCCTTTGCAATCTTCGCCATCCGGGCGGTGGAGAAGGACCCCACTCCAGGACAAGCCTTCGGGAAATCTCCGGTACCAAACGAATCCACGGCATGTGCCCAAGCTTAAGGAACTCCCGCCCCGCATAGACGGCCTCGGGCATTTTGCCAATGAGTGCCCGAACCCCGGACGGCGGGAAGCGGAACCCCGGGATCCGCTAAGGGCAACCGCAACAAGAAGCCAACCTTTCATGTGAAGCAAAGCCAACCGAATTTCATAAGTAACCTCTCTATTCGGGAACCCTCCCTACTTTGTCTTTTACTTTCGAATCTCGGGACGATATTCCGTTTAAGGGGGTAGGTCGTGACGCCCCGGGTTTTTAATTAACCTTTAATAGTTGGTTAAATAGTCAACCGTGGTCAAACCTAGGTCAACTCTGGGCCCTCACCTCGGAAAACTCACTAACCCACCCTAGTGACCCTAATTGAATAGTAAACACACTTGTGGGGCCAACCCATGGTCACAAGTTTGGTCAAACCCCTTGCCACTGTAGTGTCCACAGGTGTCTGCCGGAACTTTTGCCGCGTTCTCCAAAATTCACCTAAACACTTAAAATTCTACCTTTATGAAAGTTGTAGATCTTGATGAGGGACACAACTTTCATGTAGATTGGCATTTCAAATTTTGGGTGGAAATTGGTGAAAAACTTGATCGACTGACAGTACCTCCTATTTTCCAAGATAGAGCGGCATTCAAAGTTGGCACGACGTTCCTGCAAAATCCGTTAAGAAAACCACCCTAGAGCCTTTTTAGAAGTTGTAGAGGGTGACTAGATCTACAACTTTCATGTTCACTACTTGGTCAGGTTCTATTCAAGTTTTTGGAGAAAACTTCGCTTGAACAAGGCCAGTCCGAATAATTTCAGGCGCTCCGGCGCGCCGAGAGCGCCGAGCCGCGCGCCGCCGCCCGCCGGGGCCGCGCCGCCGCCCGCCGGCCGCGCGCCGGCCGCCCGCACCTCGACTTCCGGCCCACGTGCCGCTCCTTCCCCAGGACACACACACACCGAGGTGCCCTTGAAGTCTGTGCGCACCTCCCCCTTCGGACCGACCCGTACACGGCGTTCGCACACAAACCGGCGGTCCGTCGACTGCCTTCCCCGCCGGGCGCGCCTACCAAGGTCCCTCGCGCCCCGAGGCACCGCCGTGCGTACGGGGACGTCATGCGGGCGGGGCCGCCGCCCATAAAAACCGTGCCGGCCGTTTCCCCCGCGACCGTGCGCCCCCCTTTCCCCCGTGCCCGACGCCGTAGCCATCGGCGGTGCTCGCCGTTCCACTCGCCGCCGGTGCCATGCAAACCAACCCGGACCCTCCCTAGCCTTCCCCGGAGCCAACCCTACCGCGTCTTGCCTGCGCCGGGCGCCGGCCTCGCCGAACAGGGCGCGCGGCGCGCCGGCCGCCGGCCGCCGCCGTTGAGCCCACGCGCCGGCACGCCCCCCCCCCCAATCCGGTGCAAATCAACCCCTAGTGCCCCGTAGGACCTCCCCCAACCCTTCCCCCGGCCAAGACCCGCGGGGAGCTCGCCGGAATTGGCCAGCCCGCGCCGGCCGGCCGCCCCCGAGGACTACATTGCAAACGCAAAGTTCTTTCCGGGTCCCCGCCGCAAAAGGTCAACTCAAATAGTAAAACCCTTTGGCCGATTCTTGTAAATTGCATAGAAAATCACAGAAAAATCAGAAAAATGCAAAGCCAATTTTGTTGGATTTTTGGTGAATTATTCTACAACTGTTGTTATTCTGGCCTGAGCTAATTCCTGATAGTTTTTGCATGAAAAATACTAATGTGAAAAAGCTAGATCTGCAATATCTCAAAATCTATAAATCCTATGTGTCCAATTTTTGGATATGTTGTGTGTTAGGTCATGACTAGCTCTTATGCCAAAAATTGCACAAAGTTATGATGTAAATCTGTTTATACAAATGTTTTTCCATTTCTGCCAGATCTGCATAAATTATTTTTCTTGCTAAATATATTTATTTTTCTGAGCTCAACTTGTGCACACTGTTTTGTAATACCAAAGTACACATCTTGTGAATTAATCATGATTTTTGGCCTACCATAACTATTTATCCTCTAATTATGCATGTTTTCCTTTGTAAATTAATAAACCTAGATCAGTAGAGTTCCTAGGTGAATATGCTGGTTCTTTAGGCTTGTTTAGGACCAGAGAGCAATCACAAGAAAGTTTGGATCATTTTGATGATTAATTATGTTTGTGTGCATTTAATTTGAATCACTAGCTAGCCCTTGTTATCTTTCAATAGTATTTAATTTCCTAGCATCCAACATTTACATGTGGGTCCAATGGACCAGAATATGTGCTAATATGCTTAAGAAACATTTCTTTAATTTTTGGTAATTTAATTGCTTAATAAAAAGCTTAAAAGCCCTTTTAGTATTAAAGGCAGACTAAATAAAGAAAAGCCCTTATTTATTTTTTTCCTTTTTGAAAGTATTATTTAATACAATTAAAAGATGATTAATTATCATTGCTGGTAAGAAGTTAATTCATGGATAAAAATATTAGTTATACCTTTGCTTGTGAAAGGAAAAGGAATTAAAGCCTCACATGAAATAACAAGTATAATAAAGACCTTTAGTCAAATGTACAATAAAAGAATAACCCATGTACAACTAATAACCTTCCTAAAAGAGAAACACTATCTAGATGCTTGTTAAGGTGAATATGACCAACCCAGAGTTGGATAAGACAACAAACTATCACATCACCTAAACTTGCATTGCATTCCGTGTAGATCTTCCGGACAGAGATTACTCCCTTGTCCCGGAAAACGAGGAAGGAGGAGCGGAAGCTTCACTGCAGTACGTGGAAGTGCTCGACACCGAGGGTGCCCAGGCTAACCTAGCTGACGAAGGCAAGCTCCGGTGCATCTAACCCAGTTTTCAAATTCCTTATTGAATTATCTATGGATGATTGTGCATTTACGTTCAGGAGTTGAATGAAACCCTAGATGCATGATCCTAGGTACCTTTGTCCTTACTAGAATGATAGGTCGATAGCTGCTAAGCTATAGGACCGTTACAAGTCGGGTGATGACCTCACTCGCGAGAATAGGTTCCTAGATAGGAATCATAATATATCCTAAATGGATTGCTCATGTGGTAAGAGCATGAGATGCGGGCTCCGGTCCGGTGGTTATGTGGGTTAAGTTTTTGAACGTACCAAACATTTGCCGGGAATGGGACCGTAAGCCTAGTACCTTAATGAGGCGGCAAGGGATCCTACCATTACTACTCTTGGGATTCGCTCTCACGGCTAGCTACCGGTGGTGTATGGTGACTGCGGGTGTCCGGGTGGGACATGCCGGATAGCCCGCACCAAAGATCGTAAGATTCGATCCCGACCCGAGGATTTCGGGGACGGCACGGGAAAGTTGTCCTTGCGGGGGCAGCCTACCGTGTGTTTGGGTCTACCTTGCAAGGTTTAAATCAATCGATTGTCGGCCTCTCACCATTATCCGAGACTACTTACTCCACTAGTCATGAGATCCCTAATGATGGAAGATGATGAATACTATGTTTGAGTAATTGTATTGTACAACTTGTTTGTACTAGTTGGCTAATGTAGTAAAGATTAAACCTACTAGAACTTGTGCTAAAATCTTGAAATTAAGGACCTACTCTTTGTTACTTTTTAGCAAAGCAACCCAGTAGCCAAAAAGCCTTTCATGGTCTAGAATTGGTGAAGTAGATATCACCGACGGGTAAGACTTGCTGAGTATTAGTATACTCAGCCTTGCTATAGTGTGTTGATCCAGGTAATGCCTTCAGTGATGTGTGGCCCGGAGAGATCCCGCCCGGCTGGGAGCTGGAGTGGGTGGAGGACGACTACTGAAAGCATCATAGATGGCCTCTCGTGGTGTCTTCGCTTCCGTTAGTTTATTTCCGCTGCTTTTCGAAAACTCTAAACTATTTCCTCATGGCAAAAACTATGGTTTGTAATGAATAAACCCCTCGGGGTACGAATTTGGATTTTAATGTTGTTGTATCTCTGGACTCGCCTTCGAGTGAGTTTTAATGCATATATTCGATCCTCGTGCTTTTCAAGTGATTTACCGGGCGTTAACCCGGCAACTAACGACAGGATGATACTTTATTATTGCTTAATGACCAAAGTGGATCGGTCTTAGGCGATAGTACGGTATTTTCCTGGGCGGGTTGTCACAGTATATTCATCGTTGCGTTGAGCAGTGACAATTCTATCATAAAGATCGGACTCTGCCGTTAAGGCATAAAGAATTCCTTGTGGTACCACTTCTAAGTTGAGCCTTCTCATTTCTTCACATAACACTTCACTAACGGGCTCCAACTCTAGGTGGTTGCAGTGATCTTTGCGGCTAAGCGCATCCGCAACAACATTTGCTTTGCCGGGATGGTAGTGCACTTCTAGATTATAATCCTTAATCAACTCAAGCCATCTTCTTTGCCTCATGTTCAACTCTGACTGAGTAAAGATGTATTTGAGACTCTTGTGATCAGTGAAGATGTTGCAACAGTTACCCATTAGGTAATGCTTCCATATCTTGAGAGCGTGGACAACAGCAGCTAACTCAAGATCGTGGGTAGGATAATTGAGCTCATGAGGGCGAAGTGCCCGTGAAGCATAGGAAATGACTCGGCCTTCTTGCATAAGGACACAACCAAGACCCGTGCCTGATGTGTCACAGAAGACTTCAAACGGTCTGGAGTTATCCAGTCGCACTAGCACTGGGGCTGAGGTTAAATGTTGCCTCAAGGTGTGGAAGGCTTTCTCACATGCTTCGCTCCACACGAACCTCACTCCTTTCTTGAGTAGTTCAGTCATAGGTTTTGCGATTCTAGAGAAGTCAGGAATGAATCGACGGTAGTATCCCGCCAATCCTAGGAAACTGCAGATTTGGTGTACGGACTTGGGTGGTTTCCAATCCATCACCTCTTGAACTTTGCTAGGATCTACGGAGATACCATCATGGGAAATGGTGTGCCCTAAGAATTTCACACTTTTCAACCAGAATTCACATTTGGAGAACTTAGCATAAAGCTTATGATCTCGCAAATATTGAAGGACAACTCGGAGGTGTTTGGCATGTTCTTTCTCGCTTTTGGAATAGATGAGAATATCATCGATAAAGACCACGACAAATTTATCGAGATCCGTCATAAACACGGAGTTCATGAGGTACATGAAGTAGGCTGGGGCATTTGTGAGACCAAAAGACATTACCAAGAACTCGTAAAGACCATAACGAGTGGAGAAAGCGGTTTTAGGAATGTCACAAGGTCGAATTTTGATTTGATGATAACCAGAACGAAGGTCAATCTTAGAGAAGACTTTGGCTCCATCCAATTGATCAAAAAGAAAATCGATTCGGGGAAGAGGGTATTTGTTCTTGATGGTGACTGCATTAAGCGGTCGGTAATCCACACACATTCTCAAGCTACCGTCTTTCTTTTTGGCGAAAAGAGCGGGGCAACCCCAAGGAGAAGAGCTCGAGCGAATATAACCTTTATCTAACAATTCCTGGAGTTGAGTTTTCAGCTCGGCTAATTCCTTGAGTGGCATACGATAAGGTCTTTTGGAAATGGGTGCGGTACTCGGTTGGAGTTCGATTACAAACTCGACATCTCTGTCTGGTGGCATACCAGGCAACTCATCAGGAAAGACATCCGGATACTCACACACTACTGGTATTTCATCAAGAGGGGAGATAATGGCCACATAGGCACAAGAATCGGTACCATCCTTGAAAGGTAGGTACAAGGTAGTGTGCCCGACCGTAGGTGAATTGATCTCTATGACCCTATCTGATATATCTAGAACCACCTTATGTTGGGTCATCCACTCCATACCCAAGATAACATCCATGCTTCCCAATTTTATGGTTATGAGATTAGATCGAATAACCTTACTCCCTATCCTTAAAGGAACTCCAAAAGTTACTAGGTGAGAAGTAATGTTTCCACCTGGTGTGGTAATTTTATAAGCTGATTTGGTTTGCATTCCTTTTAGACCCAATTTGTTTAGTAGATTCTCACTTATGAAACTGTGGGTGGAACCCGAATCAAATAAAATCTTAACAGGGGTGTTGTTGATAGAGAATGTACCCGTGAGCACTGAAGCTCCCTCTGGAATATCACTCATGGCGGTGAAGTTCAGCTTGCCTTGGCGTACTTGCACCATAGGCTTCTTAGCCAGAGTGGCAGGCTTGTTTCCTGCACCTTGATTCTGTGGGTTGGGCTTGATCTGCCTGGGCTTGGGACACTCACTGATGTAATGCCCCGACTGACCGCAGTTGAAGCAGCGACGATCACCAACGTTGCGAGGAGGTGCATTAGGCTTTGGAGCCTGCTGCTGAGCATTACTGAACTGGAAGTTCCCTGCGGGTTTGCTCTGAGATGGCTTCATCGTCAAGCGTCCAGTTGAAGATGGCTGGGATGGGCTTGGAACGTTCTTCTTTACAAAGCGAAACTGTTTGCTCGTTCCGCTGCCCGGAGCAAAACCAGACATCCTCTTTTTGTCTCCGTGGGCCTTCTTCATAGCATCCTCCTGGGAGATGGCCTTGTTTACTAGCTCATGAAAGTTCGCGGGCTCGAGCAGGTTCAGTCGCTCATACAACTTGCCATCTACCCATCGCGGAATCTCTCCATCTTCTTCGCATCAGAGTCAACGTGATGCCCACCATACTGGCACAAGCTGTTAAACTTCTGGGCGTAGCGGTACACTGTGTCAGATCCCTGCCTGAGGGCCAACAGCTCCCTCATCTTCCTATCCATAAGTCCCTTGGGAATGTGGTGACTCTTGAAGGCTTGCTTAAACTCATCCCAAGTTACAGCGTGCCCTCGCTGCATCGACTTGAAATGGTCCCACCACATCAAAGCTTCTCCCCGCGGTTGCGTAGCCGCGAAGTTAGCTTTGTTCTCCTCGAGCAAGGCAAGCACAAAGGCAGAGAATTTTGCCTCTATGGCCTTGATCCAAGCCTCGCCTTCCGGGGGTCTTCCGCCTTGGAGAAGGTCGGCGGCTTCATCGCGATGAACTGAGCATACGTGGTGACCTGATTAGGCCCCTCGTGGTTGGCCCCGTGTGGCGGCCCTCGGTTCATCCGTCGGGTGATCCGCTCGCGTCCGGGGATCTGGCGCAGCACCTCGGTTTGGGTGGCCATGAAGGCCTCCGACGGCGTCATGGGCGGTGGTGGCGGCAAGTCACCGCTACCGTTCGCTCCGAACCCGTTGGGCGAGCTGCGCGTGATTCCCACCATCTGAAATGCGAGCCTTGTTAGTTACATAATCAAAAGCTTACTCCCAAAATGATGACAAGCATGATCATACATAACCACAACGCATTAGCATTCATATGATGATGAAAGCAACAGTCGAAAGGTATCACATAACCAGCAAGAATTCATAGATTCGTGCTCCGACATAGTTAGGAAATACGCTCGCTCGAATTATCGCGAGCCCATAATCACTCTCGAGGCAATTTCTGCCACTTCGGGTACCAACGAAAGTGGTATACGAACGAGCACTTAATGGTTTAGCAGATGAGCCATGCCCCTAACAATGCTTTGGTTTACCAACGTTGATGTAAAATGCAAGGTTGGACAAGCGAATTTCAATTAAAACACCACTTGCTTAAGCATTCATTATTACAACAAGACGGAACATGGTCCAAGGACATTACAAGACTCGAATTTAAAAACACCACAACACGACAAGGTTACAAGCAGTTACTTTGCACGAAGACGTGCTAAAAAGTTAACTACTCTAAATATCTTGAAGATAACACTATAGGATCGACATCCTTCTTATTCTTGCTGTCGGCAACCTAGTTGCCCACCGAAGCACCACTGTCTGTAGCGAAGCTAGGGGAGTCAGCAACGGTGGTCCTGCCTGGCTCATCTGATCCGGACCGGACGGATCCCCGCCGCACCTCCGGTGTGCTCGTACGAGAGGCGGGGTCGTAAGGCCACTATAGCCTGCAAGGCTGCCACCTATACCTCGGCCTCCTCCACCTGCTGCTGCATATCAGCAATGTTCTGAAGTAGCGTCAACCTCTCAATCTCATACGCATCAGCTTTCTCCTCCAAGGTGTGATTCTCCGCCTCCAGGTCTACAATCCTCTGTAGGCGGTCGCCTCTCTCTAGCTCTAACTGGAATCTCCTGGCACGCAGCCTATCATTCTCCTGCTGCATCTGAGTAAGTGTAAAGTTCAGATGCTGATGTGCTGCTGATAGCTGCTACCAATCTCGCGTGGATGCCTCTAAACGCTGCCCAATAACCACTGCGGTGTTATAGCGCAGCCCCTGAAGTGTGAAAACCACGTTAAGACAGCGAGTCAACGTCTGAGTGACATCCAGTGGCTCTGCTAGTGACAACAGCTCCTGTAGGTGATCCATACGGTCCAACCATGCTGGGTCGTGAGGACTCACAGCAGGGAACAGCCCGAACGGAGAGAGAGCTACCACAGTGGGGTTGTGGTCACAAAAGTCCGTCAGCACTCTGAGGGCTGCTAACTCAACGGCCTCGTGGGTAATAAATCCCCAGTAGATAAAACTCAAGTCGAACCAGTCGGCGTGGTCCGGGTGTGGTAAAACAGTGACAATCACCCCGCAACGGGGAACGCCATAGCGCTCGAACTCGGACACCTCATAAGTCGGTGGTGTGAGGTAGCCTGCGGTGCTGAGTGCTTCCCACGCAAGGCGTGGAAAACCCTCACAGTGCAACCCGTTGGTACGGATCGTACCGTCCACGTCGAACTCGTGAAACACGGGGAAAGCCATCTGTACAAAAATGTAACACATGTCAGGTCTCAGGGAGAACGGCATGTCAAATGGTGAAGTTCCGGCAGCTGTGAATAAAAATTCATAACCAAAAATCCAGAAACCTCAAAATCTTCCCCCCAAGTTTCCCGGTTAATACAAAAGTTCTTTTACACACTTTAGGCTTTCAAGGTTGAGCTTGAAAAGGAAAAACAAGGTGGACGGATACAAGACCTAGATGTGCCTAGGAAAGTGTAAACCAAACCGAAGGAACTAAGATCGCAACTTGCGACTACAAGCTAGACTAGCTAAGGAGCAACTGTTTTTATCCCACTAGTTTAATTAAATCTAGCACAAGGTACAACAAGGTGAACAAGCTTTTTCAAAATTTCGGCAGCATGACAGCTAGGTATGAGAGGTACTCTAGTTTATAAAAAGCACACACTAGCAAAATCTTCTTTAGAGAGCATATGGAAATTCAGTTTTGGTCCATTTTAGTTGTTTCGATTTTTAATATGCATGCAAGACGTCCTATCCGACCTCACATGGCAATCAAGCCAAAAAATCGAAGTTAGTGCCGGTGGCAAGGCTTTTATTCGTCTCTCCTTATAATATCTAGTCGAGAGCTATACGGTACTCGCTTAACGACTAACGAAGTGCTGTTCAGAAAACGAACCTTTCGTGCCAGCACGTCACGAAAGCGTCCACATACATTACCGTTCACTATAGAAACAGCATCCATGCGTTAAGCCGCTGCATGGACAGCGTCCAACTTCGGACACCCTCCATTTGAATGGAGTGTATCCTTGCCTCGCATGATCGACATGCGGAATGCACATGTATGAAACACGTGGCGACAACACAACTCATAAACAGACGCGAAGATGGGATCCGTGGAATGGATCACTCCATCTACCCTCGCAATTCCCGTGATGCGGAACAGCACCCGTATAAAACACGTGGCTCATCTAGTTTGGTTGTGCAAGAAAGTAAGTCGGACATAAAGTAATGTGCTGGTAGTTAGCCAAATAAACCATAAGTCAAATAAGCCACCTGAAAGAACCCAAAATTCCCTCTAGGGCCTCTCGGTCTAGTTTATTCTTAACGGACCAACGCATTTTGGAAAATCAGACAATCTTGGCAATTTTATTCAAAAACCAGTGATTAAGTTTATTAATTAATCTCTGGTGCATATAATTGCTCTGATGCCAACTGTGACAACCCACCCAGGAAAATACCGTACTATCGCCTAAACCAATCCACTTTGGTCATTAAGCGATAATAAATTATCATCATGTCGTTAGTTGCCGGGTTAACGCCCGGTAAATCACTTGAATAGCAACAAGGATCGAAGTATATGCATTAAAACTCACTCGAAGGCGAGTCCAGAGATACATCATCATTAACATCCAAATTTGTACCCCGAGGGGTTTAATTATTACAAACCTAAGTTTTTGCCATAAAGAAGTAGTTCAGAGTTTTGAAACAACGGAAACTAACGGAAGCGGAAACACCACGAGAGGCCATCCATGATGCCTTCAGTCGTCGTCCTCCACCCACTCTAGCTCCCAGCCGGGCGGGATCTCTCCGGGCCACACATCACCGAAAGCATTACCTGGATCAACATATTATAGCAAGGCTGAGTATACTAATACTCAGCAAGACTTACCCGTCGGTGATAACTACTTCACCAACTCTAGACATGAAAGGCTTTTGGCCACTGAATTTCTTTTTGCTGAAAAGTAACAAAGAGTATGTCCTTACTTTAAAGATTTTAGCACAAGTTCTAGTGGGTTTAATCTTTACTACATTAGCCATCTAGTACAAACAAAGTTGTACAATACAATTAATCAAGCAGAGTATTCATCAACTTCCATCATTAGGGATCTCATGGCTAGTGGAGTAAGTAGTCTCAGATAACGGTGAGAGGCCGACAATCGATTGATTCAAACCTTGCAAGGTAGACCTAAACACACGGTAGGCTCGCCCCCCGCAAGGACAACTTCCCAAGCAGTTCCCAAAAATCCTCGGGTCGGGATCGAATCTTACGCGTCTTTGGTGCAAGCTATCCGGCATACCCCGCGAGGCACCGGAGTCACCGTACACCACCGGTAGCTAGCCATGAGACAAATTCCAAGAGTAGTAATAGTAGGATCCCTCGCCGCCTCATTAAGGTACTAGGCTTACCGGTCCCATTCCCGACAAGTGCTTAGTACGTTCAAACACTTAACCCACAATAGCCATTAGACCGGAGCCCAAATCCCATGCTCTTACCACATGAGCAATCCAATTAAGGATATATTGTGATTCCTATCTAGGAACCTATTCTCGCGAGTGAGGTCATCACCCGACTTGTAACGGTCCTATAGCTTAGCCGCTATCGACCTATCATACTAGTAAGGACAAAGGTACCTAGGGATCATGCATCTAGGGTTCCATTCAACTCCTGAACATAAATGCATAATCATCCATAAATAATTGAATAAAGAATTTGAAAACTAGGTTAGATGCACTGGAGCTTGCCTTCGTTAGCTAAGTTAGCCTGGGCACCCTCGGTGTCGTCGAGCACTTCCACGTATTGCAGCGAAGCTTCTGCTCCTCCTTCCTCGGATTCCGGGACGAGTGAGTAGTCACCGTCCGGAAGATCTACACGGAATGCAACGCAAGGTTCATGTGATGTGACAGTTTGTTATCTTATCCAACTCTTGTTGGTCATATTCACCTTAACAAGTATCTAGATAGCACATCTCTTTTAAGAAAGTAATTAGTTATACATGATTCATTCTTTTATTGCACATTTGAATTAATGTTTCCCTGTACTTGTCATTTTATGTGAAGGTTTAATCCTTTTCCTCTCACAAGCAAGGGTGTGAACAAGATTTTTATTCATAAATTAAATCCTTATCAGCAAGGGTGTTTTATTAACTTTTAATTAAGTTAGGTAATACTTTCCAAAAAGGGAAATGAATTAAAAAGGGATTTTCTTTATTTAATTGTTCTTTAATCTTTAAAAGGACTTTAGAGCTTCTTATTAAGCAATAAATCACTAAAAATTTAAAGAAGTGTTTCTCAAGCATAATAGCACCTATACTGGTCCACTGGACCCACGAGAAAGGCCTTGAAGCTAGGAAATTAAATATTATGGAAAATAACAAAGACTAGCTAGTGATTCAAATTAAATGCATACAAAAATAAATAAGCACCAAAATGATCCAAACATTCTCATGCATGCTCTCCGGTCCTAAACAAGCCTAAATAACCAGCATGTACACCTAAAAACTCTACTGATCTTGCTTCATTAATTTACAAAGGAAAACATGCACAAATTAAGAATAAATATTTCTGTTAAACCAAAAATCATGATTAATTCACCAGAGGTGTGTTTTGATATAACAAGAGAGCATGCACAAGTTGGGCACAAAAACATAAATATATTTAGCTACAAAAAATCCTCTGGCGGTTTCTCTAGAAAAGGAAAACAATTTATACAAAACGATTTACTGCATAACTTTGTGCAATTTTTGGCACAGAAGCCAGTCATGACAAGACAAACAACATATCCAAAATCTAGATACAGATGAGTTGTAGTTTTTGAGTTATGGCGGATCTAGGTATTTCACAATCCTATTTTTCATGTTAAAAACTATTCAGAATCAGACTATGTGAGAATAACAAAAGTTGTAGGATTTCTCTCCATGAATCCAACAAAATTGGTTTTGCAATTTTCTAAATTTTCGACGATTTTCTACACATTTTACAAAATCCTGCAAAGCTGCAACACTATAAAAGATTGAATTTTACACCGGAACCCCTGTAAAGAATCAGGGCTATGCAATTGGGTCCCTCGGCCGTGGGAGGCGGCGCGGCTCGGCCAATTCCGGCGAGCCGGCGGCGCTCCCGGCCGGGCAAGCGGTGGGGCGTGACCGTAGGCTCACCTCGGGTCGATGGGTGGTCGGAGTGTGAGCGGGGAAGCCTCCGGCGATGGCGCGCGGCGGCGGCGGCGGTAGCACCCGCAGCGGGCGGCGGTCCCGGCGATGGGAGGGCAATGCTGTGCAATGGGTGGCGGCGCAAGCTTCTGTGGCTACTAGGGAGCAGGCCAGCGGGGTTGGTTGCACCGGAGGAAAGGCGGGGAGGTGAGGTCGTCGTCGGCCGGCAATGGCGAAAGAGAGGAGGGCGGCGGCGCGCGGGGAAGGGAAATGGATAGGTTTAAATAGGCGTCGTCCCTCTGGTGACATCGCGGTGACGCGCGAGATGCTCGCCGTAGCACGGCGCCTTCGGCCGGCCGCGCGCGTACGGTGGGGTGCCGCCGACGAACCGCCGGTCCGCGGCGAGCCCCCGGCCGTGACGGCGCGGCGTGGCGCGTGAGGCCACGGGAGAACTCCGAGGGGTCTCGGGGTGCGGCGCATGGGGAGGCGTGTGCCTCGGGCGGCGGTAGCCTTGGGCGGCGCGGGCGCGGACGCCGAGGCCGGCCGGCGCACAACCGTGGCGCGAGGACGCACGCGACGTCGCGCGCGGTGACGCTCCGGGTTTAAACGTTTCGTTGGTGCCCTGTTTGAGCGATCTGTTCTCCAAAAATTTGAATAAAAGTCGACTAACCCTTGAATACGAAAGTTGTAGATCTAGTCACCCTCTACAACTTCTAAAAAGGCTATATGGGGTTTTTCTTCACATATTTTCAAATACGCTGCTGCCAACATTGAATGTCAGCCTGTTCCCTGAAATAGTAGACCCTGCCTTTGCAACCAATTTTTCAAGCTTTTCCACTCAAAATTTTAAATGCCAATCTACATGAAAGTTGTGTCCCTCAACAAGATGGACAACTTTCATAAAGGTAGAATTTTAAGTGTTTAGGTGAATTTTGGAGAATGCGGCAAAAGTTCCGGCAGACATCTATAGACACTAGGGGCACAAAGGGGTTTGACCAAGTCTTTGACCATGGGTTGGCCCCACAAGTGAGTTTACTAGTCAAAGGGGGTCACTAGAGTAGGTTAGTGAGTTTTTCGAGGTGAGGGCCCAGGTTGACCTTGATTTGACCACTGTTAGCTGCTTTGACCGACTGTTAGGGTTAATTAAAAACCTGGGGCGTCACAACCCACCCCACCTCGCTTCACTATGTGTGGGTGGAAATAGGTTGTAGTTATTTGTTTGTATTGCTTGTAGCATCAACATTAAGAGTCGGACCCTAAAACTAAAACATCGCGTTCACACCTTAAAATTTTAGAGAAATTGACTGAAATTTATGCAGATGACTCAATTTGATGGTCCGCTACTCTGTGCAAAGTGGTGGGACTGGACTTATACGTGACCCTAAAACTAAAGCCTCGCGTTCACACCTTAATTTTTTTAAAAAAAATGGCTGAAATTTATGCAGATGATCCAATTTGATGGTCCGCTACTCGTGCAAAATGGTGCGTGTGAACTTATATGTGGGCCTCGTGTCAAAAGCCGGATCTTAAAACCTCACATCCAACCCATCCCAACACGCTCCAACCCGCATTTGTCTTATACCCAACCCGCCAATCCATTAGATATAAAAACCAATTTTCACTCATCCAAACAATACAACTCACACCATAAAACACATTACAACCCGCCCCATTAGCAGGTCTATTCAGAAATTAGCATCAGTGCAGTCGTAATCGAGGGGTAAAGTAAACAGACTTGTTTCTTCATCTCAGAAATTTCTCGGAAATAATCCACACAGGGATCTCTCGATTTATTTGTGATTCCAAAAAAACAACTATACTCCGTTTCTTGTTATTAATATAAGATGTCATTTATTTAGGAAAAGAGTAGCAAAAGTTTAGTTCTATGAATAGAAAAAAAACTAGAAAGACAACGCTGCCTTGCAGCGCTAAGCCAGTGACCACATTAATTTGGCAACATGTTTGGAATGTTTGATATATATCTTGTTGTGGATGATTACTCTGTTTTATCTAAGGATCATAATCCAAATTGGGTTGGTGTGCTGTTATTAAAAAGAAAAGCCACGGGTAAAAAAAATGTACACTTACTTAATCATTTTGTCAAACAGGTTGCGAGCGACAAGCCTGTTGTTAGTAGCTGATGCGTTCATAGCATCCACATGGTGTCTTGCTCTTTTTCTTGCTAGGGAAAATTAGATAAGAAAAAATAGAGCACAACACTGGAGGAATCAGCGAGTTATATAAAGGGAAAAAATTGGAGCACAACACCGAAGGACTGCCGGCAATTGCAGAGCATGCATGATGGGTGTGCGACGTTGAGGCCAGCCCCGAAATCAACTGGAGTCGCGCTGTGCACAGGGGGCGTTGGAGCTCCAGGTACATGTAGCATCGGAGCACACGAGTGAGTGGAGCGCAGTAGCGCACGGTTGCCGTTGTCTGCGCGGTGCGAGCCGCAAGGCACGGCGGCCCGATGTGCGGCGGTGGGCGGCCTACTTGCCTAGGCAGCTAGGCTCATGAGGCTGCAGTGCCGGTGACCATCCCCAGGCGGGGAGAGCAGCAGCGTTCTCCAACAAGGAGCGGCGGAGAGGAAGACAATTGCATCGACAATCTGCGGTGTCGACTCTTGCGATGCTGGATGTATGCCGCGGGGAATTGCTGGGCTAGGCAAGAGAAAAGGTCGAGGAGAAGGCCCGCAAGAAAGCCATGTGCTGCCGCAGGGGACGAAGATTTTCCAGAATCCCATGGAAGCGCTCTAGGACGGCCCGATGGAAATCGTTGGATGCCAATCGCAAGGTTGGGAAATGCAGTCGACGTGGCTCAATAGAAACGCTCGATATTAGCCAAGAATCATATTAAAGAGATAAGAAGCTATCCTATCATGATGGTTATCAAAGTTTATCTTGGATTTATGGTGTGCATGTGATTAACGTGTAGCACGGCTCGTGCTAGTTCGACGGAGGTGCAGACTGCTGAGGGCAGTGAGCTGAGCTGCTGCGAGTGTGTCACCGTCGATGCATTTATGCTGCTGGCCAGTGTGCTGGGCCCTGGCTGTGGCAAGCCGTTCCAAAGCTTTCGATCATGACCGCAGCCAGCTGATGAGATGCTCTCATTTCTCAGCAAAGCAGTTGCTTTCTTCGATCTCCTTCAATTCCAGTGGCATCTTCTCTCCCCCCTATCAGATTACGAGAACATCATCACATCATCTCAAACAGCCGTGAGCCGTCGCGCCGTGGGTAGATTAGTAGATAGCCGCTCCGTGGCCTCAACCTCCTGGCGATTTAATCAAGATCTTCGGTGTGGCTGGATTAGGACGTCTAAAACCATCAACCACAAGTGTAAGCTATGGTTGGCATGAATTGAAGAGCCCTGCAGTTTATTTTTTAAAAAAATTATTAAAAATACTAGAAGTAAACAATTAGTGTAAGCTATGGTTGACATGAATTGAAGAGCCCTGCAATTTATTTTTATTTTTTTTATTAAAAAATACTAGAAGTACTGTATACAATTATGTTGCCATTATTGATTAGGCTCAACCGTCACGCGACTATTCGGTTTGCTCGCACGCTTGACTCTTTCGGTTGGCCCCGTCGCTTATCCGTCCATGTCAGCTCCTCCCAGGCAGCAGGCGTACGCTTGTCGCGGCCTCGCCCTCGTGGGTGGCCCGGTGGGTAGCCGCCCCCACGAGACGCGATCGTGGGCACTCGGTAGAGAAAGGGGTGATTTGTTATTTTATATTTCTTAAACGAAGTTGGATTTGATAAGATATTTTATAAAGTCGCGTATCATCATATTATGTACATGTGTAATTTTTTAATGAATTTAGATAATTTTTTTACCGTGATTTGCATGGATTTTCACGAATGTTGTGGTTTGCACATGATATGTCCCCTAGTATTTATTCCCAATTAGTAGAAATTCAAGCGCATATATTGTAACACCCTGAAATTTCTTGATTTCAGGATGTTAATAAAAAGAATAATTAAACAACAATTTTCTCATAATTTTAAAATTTGACCAACATTTATTTTCTTTACAGGAAGTTTAGTATAGCAAATTTATTGATTGTCTTTTGGAATTAAATAAAATGGTTCTCTGAGTGTTGCATTCATTTTGTTTGCATGATTTTTGATTGTTGTGTGTGGTTTTCAAAAATGATAAAAAGATCAAATTCAAATTTCTCTCAATCTTTCTCTGTATTTTTTATGGTCCAACTCATCATCTCTCTATTATCTTTTTTCCCTATCCCATTCCGGACTCTCTTCTCTATTAGACCAGTAGCCACGCGCAGCCCACCTTTAATTCTCGTTGGCGTGTTTCTCTCGGTGGCCCCGGATCTCGTTGGCGTGTTTCTCTCAGCTGGCCCAGCAGTTAGCTCAATCCATTTCGCGGGCCCAGCTTTCTCTCTCTTCCATAGTTGCTGACAGTCGGACCCACCCATCAATTCCATCCTCCGCCTACGTGTCACACTCGTGCTCCTACACCCACCCAACTCCCATGCGCCGTGCTTCGCACTTGAGCCATGCGCCAGCACAGCGTGCCGCCCGCTTGGCCCTCGTGTCCGCGCGTCTCTAGTCGTCTACCTCACGCCGCACGCCTGGCTCGGCTCTACGCACTCGTGCACTGCACCGGTGCTCAACCGTGCCCGAGCCGCTCAGCCTGTCCAGCAGTACCACCGCGGTCCGCACATGCTCAATTCCCCCGTGCCCGCTCGCATCCTACCCGCGTACCATGGCCGATGCGGCAGACCATTCCCAATCCTCGGCCGCATCTCGTCGTGCGCGCCCAACAATCCGCCTGCACATCACGCCGGCCACCAGCATCGCCCATGCGACAACGTCGCCTCGCGTGCCCCGCGTGCGCTCGTACGCTGCTCCCAAACCGCCCGGCCGCCCCGCTCCCGTGTGTGGCATCGCCTAGCCTCGCGCGGTGCCCATTGCTCGTCGCCGAAATACCACGGGCCACGCGTACCCGAGTCGGCCGTCGCACGTCCGCCCGCGTCGTGTCACCAGCGCGTTGCCGCGCCGCCCCCGCCCGGCCATGGTCCTTGGCCTCTATGCATCACGCCTCTCGCATGTAAGTCGCGTGCTCTCGGCTTTCTCTCGCAAAAATTGTCGCCCTCTTTACTCCAATGCTGTCGTAACAACTACCACCATAGTCATCATCAATGGTCTTCAACTCTTCAATGGCAGGCCGCTGACCATCATAGCCACCGTCGCCGTTTCTTTCTCTTTTCACCGGTGTCGCCATCCATTTCCCCTCTCTCCATCTGCACCCGGCTGTCTCCCTGGCGCCTGACTCTCGTGCCCACGCGCACCCATGGCCGCATGCATGGACCGCCTCTTCGCTTGCGCGTGCACCGCAGCATCCTGGTTTCCGTGCGTGCCGCTTGGCCTCTCTGTGTTGTGCCTCTCGCAAGTATGTCGCGCTCCCTCCACTCGAGTAACGTCTGTTCGACCCGGCCTCCACCATCACGCCCTACCTTCAAGTGCCATTAATAGCCACCCCAACTCTAATGGCTGACCATCAATCGCTTTCAATCCCACCGAAACTGCCTACGTTTCCACTTCAGCGCATATAAACCAGGAGGTCGAGCCTCCACGCCCGCTACTGCATCACCTCACTCTTGAGCCCCTGTTGCTCGCCTGGCTGCTAGCCTTTGCCTCGTTCTGGTCAGCACCACCGCCACCAGCCACCACCTGCAGTGGCCGCTGGAGTTGTGCGTCGCCGCAGAGCCGTCTGCCGCCGGTGTTCGTTACCATTTCTGTAGATTATCAATTGCAGGAAAAGCTCAAGCTCCATTGCTATACAGACTCGAGTACATATACAGGGCGGCCGCACTCCATTGTGGTAACTAACTGCCTAAAGTCTAGGAGTACATCAGGGGCCCGTTGGACCCAGTGATTCAGTTACAAGATGTTGCCGGTCATGAGGACCAAGTCCTGGCGTTCTACACCCCCCAGTTGCAGCATCTCCTGATCGAATGCACAGACTGTATTTGAACTCCTCAAACAATGTCGTAGGCAAGCCCTTAGTCATGATATCTGCATACTGCTGAGAGCTCGGTACCTGAAGAACTCGAAGTTGTCCAATGGCAACCTTCTCACGCACAAAATGAATGTCAAGTTCAACATGTTTTGTGTGATGATGATGAACCGGATTCTCCGATAGGTAGACGACCGAGATGTTGTCGCAGTAGATGATTGTGGCTTTGGGCACATCCATGAGCAGCTCGCTGAGAAGGTTTCTTAGCCAGCAGCATTCTGCCGCCGCGTGAGCGACGCCTCTGTACTCTGCCTTCGCGCTAGACCTAGAAACTGTTGTCTGCCACTTTGAGGACCAGGATACAAGGGAGTCGCCGAGGAACACACAATAGCCTGAGGTTGAGCGCTGTTGATGGTAAAAACTCGTTTAACATTTCGATTGGACACGCAAGCGTACAAGTCACCTATGCCCTTCTTCACCTACGGGAGATCCCAAGGTTTGTCAATCCACGGAGCAAGGGGATTGCTAGCGCTTAACCAAGCACTAATATAGTTGACTAGGGGAACCTTTAAAGAGAGGATAAAACTTAAAGTAAAAGCAATCTAATCTATGTTAGTCTAAGATTAAGCTAGATGGCAAAGGTTGGTACAAGAGAGCGATTAAGAAAGATAAGCGTTCCCTCCCTAGGATCTAGGATATCATGGATATGCATCTACTACACAAGAGCGATAAACCAATCTACCGGGAATTGTGACCACGGTTTCGCCCTTTCCCTCCTCCCGTACTGTCACTATGCGGAGGTAATCGTGACTAGACCTATGATGAACACGGTATGTTGATGGAATCTATGGGAGTAGCGGATATCATACGCTCGAAAAACATGGTAGCTAACCTTAATTGTCAAAGCATCATCAATATGAAAGCAATAGATTGAAACCACAAATCAAGTAGCGATTACATAGCATGTATCCATCTAACCCTAGGGGTGAACGGAGACATTACCCCATCATCTTACAAAGATTGAAGCACATAGGGGTGTTGGAGCTCCGGAGAACGTCGTCGATGAAGATGGTGGCGATGAAGCTTGGGAACACCCTAGGCCAGCGGCTTGGAGTCCTCTTGCTTCCTTCCCTCCGCCGACATTGATCCTTACGACGAACTCATCTAATCTCATCCCTCATCTTGTGGCGGCTCTCCGATGAATGGATGTCAATCGGTAACCATCTTAGGGCGCCTAGGGGGTTGTATTTATTTCCTTGGGGTGCCTTGGGGCGTGCTCCACCTTGTCTTGCACGAGATCCTCCTTGGGACAGAAGCAAACTTGGTTTCCATAAAATCAGCCTCGTCCAGATTTTCCTGATTCACAACCCTTCCTTGCCGGCGTCATATCTCCCACGTCCGGACTCTAAATAATGCAAATTCGGTGTCCAGGTTGTGTGGCACGAAATTATCTTCAACTTTGGTATTCATTTCTTTCCTTGGAGACGAAGATAAGATCTCCAAATCGGCCTCGGAAGATAATCTGTTCTGATTTCGGAATGACTGCGCAGCAGGGATTTCGGGGGCCATATCTCCTAGCTTCCTTATCCGAATTGGACCTTCCACATGTCCAAATCGAAGGTATCGTCGAGGCCCACAACTTTGGTAGTCAAACTTTCTCCATTAAAGGCTGTTTAAGTCTCCGAATTTGTACCGAAAGATCATGCTGTCCTGAGCTATGAGAATATCTCTCGGGCTGAGTTAATCTCGTTGGTAAACATCCAAGTCCCTAGAGTTTTGCGTGTTGATGCTTCAGTCCTTGGGTTGTTTGGAGTCTTGTTCACTTTGTGTCTTGACTTGTGACGAGCTTCATGACCTTCTCTTGAAGTGCTTGATGAACTTATCTCGAAAGTCTCCTCTTTAACGTTAATTTCCTGCGTAAACAACAAACTACAAAATCGACATGCAAGTGTGAACTTGTTACATCATTAGTGTGCCTAGTGGCGGGTTAGTTGCAAATCATAATCGAAACCAATGTATAACAAGTACTCTAGGTTGACAGAAATTCACCGTCAACATCTCCCCCATGCTTAAACCTTGCTCGTCCTCAAGTAAGTAATCCTTACTTAAAAGGGAAATCAGCGTTGCCTTCCAATGTTGTCCCTGCACTTAGTCATTCATGACGAGGTAAATTGCTCTCTCTCTTAAGAATTTATTTTTGAATTCAAGTTGTGACCGACTTCTTTTTTATTATGGAAGATAGGCTAACAATAAAGAACATGCCACATTTAATAAACACGATGCCCTCAAACTTAAGCAAACTTCAAACCATTACCTTGTTACATGGGAGAATTTTCAAAAAGATGCATAATCAGTATAAGTGAAAATCTCTTGCAAAAGCTCATGAAACACTCATCTCATCAAGTCACTCAAGCCTATACTAGATTATTTTCAACCTACTCTACTCATATGTGATAGTGGAAGACTTATGTGGAGCTTGGAAGGTTAAAAACAATCCTAGCAAAACATACATTCCAAATATTGTCAAATTAAGAGAGAGATCTATTGGAATTACCGAGACTCGTAAAAAAGGCCATGGAAAATAAATGTTGGAAAGAGAGAGATGGAACACACACTTTTAGAAAGGCGGCCATGTGCAAGTGGCAAATGGATGATCCCGAGGCACGAGTGAAGTCCTCGTTATCGGATTGCACATGGTTGGAAGGTTTGAGTATGGATTTGTCATCAAGGCACTTGAGAACTTATGAATCAAAAAGAACCGAGGAGCATCTTTATTATTTTTCTTACTTTTATTTTATTTCTTTCTCATTTTTTCTCTTTTCTTTTTTTCTTTCTTCTTCCTTTTTTCTTACTTTTCTTTTCTTCTCATCATAATTTTTTTTTTCATTTTTTCTTTTGCTCCTCAGAACTTTTGCAACATAATACTTACATAGCATTTGTCAGAGATGATGTAATGACTCCTCCCCCATGCTTGAACGATGCTCGTCCTTGAGCATAAAAGAGAGAGGAAATGGCTGCTAAAGTAAGTATAAATTCCATAATCTTGCGGAATATTTGAATTTCCATCGAGAATTTTACTCCATACTCAAATTGGGTTGTGGACAAGGAGATGATCACAAAGATGTTTTTGGTTTAGGATGGATGCCCAGCGAAGTTTGTAAAAATTTCGATGTGAAAACCCACAATGCATGGACAAAAAGGCTAGCATGAAAAGTTACACAAAGGAATGACCAGCTTTTTAGTCTCGAACCATATAAATCAATCCTAATCCAACTCATTAAAACATATGTTTGCAATCTACGGGTTTTGTTATCATAAAACATATATGTATATGGCTTTGGTAGGTAGAACTTTGCAAGAGCATCACAAATATGTAGATAGGATAAAAGTTAAGTTTTCATAAAAAACAACAAGTTATCTGGCTATCCGTAAACTTAAATCAAAGAGCAAGATATGTATGTGGGTCTAGAGCATAGCCATTTCACCTCCACAAATGAAAGAGTCGGTATTTAAATTAACTTCAGATCATATTATAGAGAGCAATTGTCCAAGACATGTATAACTTCATGTAGGTAAAACAAAGCAGCAACTTTCATCATCTTTCCGTAAGCATAGGCAATATAAAACATTGAGGTGAACACATGGTCATGCCTATATATTGAAAATAAAAAGAAACCTAGGTTGTCCTCCGAGTAGCCATGTTATTGTAGGGAGAGAAAAACAAAATGTTGCACCTAAGGTTGAAGGCATACTTACAAGCATTTATGTTCGAAGAAGAGAAGGTCCATGGAGATGTTACCATCCTTTTTAGTTTTTCCTTGCCTTCTTCCGACATCTCCATATATCGATGTGGCTTTTGTTTTTGTCTTGATTTATCAATGCTCCTAAACTTCTGAATTTGATCTTGTATGTTTAATGGAGTCATTGGTCGACCTTCCCTTCAATGTTGTCATCACCATCTCCTTTTTCTTGTTCTCATCATCTCCTTACTGTCTTTTTTCATGGATTTCCATATGTCCAGAATAGAACATATATCGAAATATAGCTCTATTTAAAATTTTATGAAATTACCTTTCCAACGTGTGGTCATTCATCAAAAAAGGAGTTCAAACAAGGGAGTTATGTCCGTTTTACTTCAGCGCTGCGTGTTGTCCAAAACTGATTTCAGGATGTGTTGCACTTGGTGATTCGGGCATAACCTCTTGTAGGAACCTCCGATTGTCTTGATTCTTGATTTGTCGGAATTGTAACTTCATGGTGCTTCTAAATATCCAAAAATATTCAGTGTATTCCCTTCAAGACCACGCAGAATTTTGATGAGATCGGTGGCTTCTTGCACATTGAGCCGGAGACGTTAATGATCTTGATCATTCTATCTTCTAGAGCGTCATGTTGCACTTCCGTGTTGAAGATTCAGGGTCTCCCCATGCTTAGCATTTTGCTAGGCATGGAAGAAGAAGACAAAGCATTTTTATCTTAGCCATCCTTCAATTTCCTTGTAGTGAGAGGTTTTATCTTGCCTGCAAACATTTAAACGCACATTCTACCCCCCCAAGGTGACGGTTGGGAGTAGATCGAATTGCCAACAATCCAATGTTTCTGTGACAACCCACCCAGGAAAATATCGTACTATCACCTAAAACCAATCCACTTTGGTCATTAAGCAATAGTAAAGTATCATCCTGTCGTTGGTTGCCGGGTTTAACGCCCGGTAAATCACTTGGAAATCATACAGAGGATCGACATATGCATTAAAACTCACACGAAGGTGAGTCCAGAGTACAACACTGATTAAATCCAAATTATTACAAGCCATTGTTCCTGACAGGAAGTAAGGGTTCAGAGTTCGGAAACAGCGGAAATAAATAAACTAGCGCGACGATACACATCACAGGAGGCCATCCGTGATGTCATCACTCGTCCCCTTCCACCCATTCCAGCCTCCCGACCGGTGGAATCTCACCAGGCCAAACAACACCTGCAACAACATTTTTAAAGCAAGGCTGAGTATACTAATACTCAACAAGACTTAACCGTCGGGTGATAACTACATCACCAAACTCTAGACATGAGAGGTTTTTTTGGCCGATGGAGTTCTTTTGCTGAAAAGCAACAAAGAGTATGTCCTACTTTCATTATTTTAGCACAAGTTCTAGTTGATTATCATTTCTAAGTGTGCCAACTAACTCAATCAAGAATTGTACAAGCAATTAATTCATACAGTAATATTCATCAAGTTCCATCATAACGGGATATCATGGCCAGTTGATTAAGCAGTCTCAGATAACGGTGAGAGGCCGACAATCGATTGATTTAAACCTTGCAAGGTAGACCTAAACACATGGAGCGGTGCACCAACAGAGCTGACACCGACCAGGCGGTCCCCAAAAGTCCTCAGTTTCGGATCAAAGCTTACAGTCCTAGGTACAAGGCTATCTGGCATGTCCCACCCAAGACACCCCGACCTCACACATGTACCCACCTCCCGATTGCAAATCGGTAAGTGATTACTCAAGAGTAGTAATAGTAAGTTCCCGCACCGTCTCGTTAAGGTACTAGGCTTACCGGTCCCATTCCCGGCAAGTGCTTAGTACGTTCAAAAGCTTAGCCCACGAAAGCCACTGGACCGGAGCCCAAATCCCATGCTCTTACCACATGAGCAATCCATTTATAAAGATCTTATGATTCCAACATAAGAACCTATTCTCGCGAGTGACGAACATCACTCGACTTCTATCGGGTCCTATAGCATAGCAGCTATCGACCTAGCATACTAGTGATAGAGCACAGGTACCTAGGGATCATGCATCTAGGGTTTCAATTCAACTCCTGAAACGTAAATGCGCAATCATAGCAAACATAATTGCATAATTTTAAAAAGTCGGGGTTAATGATCCGGGGCTTGCCTTCGCTGGCAATGTTGGCCTTGGGCCCTTCTGGACTTTGGTCCAGGTCTTGAGCTACGTCCACGTAATGCAGCTCTTCGTCAGCTCCTTCGTCTCCTCCTTCCGGCACGAGCGTATATCTACCGTCGGGAAGATCTACACGAGGATGCTGTTGACGGTGAAAATCCGTCAACCTAGCCATGAGTTTACCTTCGGTGTTGGCATAAGTTTTATACCTTATCCATTGGTACTAACCCCCGTGGTATAACAAGTTCACGTGTGCATGTCGGTTTTGGAGTTTAATGTTTATGCAGGGTTTTAGTGTTGAATGCAAGACTTTCGGGATAAGTTCATCAAGCACCTCATGACAAGACCTTGAAGCCCCGTACAAGTCATGCAATGAAGCAAACTTAACTCCAAGAAGCCGGGGACTTGATCCGAGAAGACGACGGACTCCGAGGACCCGACCGAGAAAAGTGCTTTGAATCTTGCAAGACAAGGAGTTGAGTCCAATTCGAGAGAAAGCGACGACATGGACCTACATGCGAAGGGGGAAACATCCGGGAAGCAAGGGAACCGACGTAGAGCAAAGGAGGCCTCGGGGCGGGCCTAGATGGGCCCGGGCCGGCCGGCCCGATCCGGTCGGCCCGGGCCCATCCGGGGCCCATTTTTCCCCTCCTTTGCCCTAGCCGCCAATCGGGCTATTTATAGCCCCCCGACCGAGAGCCACGGAGAGAGAAGAATTCGTCATCGGCCGCCGAGGAGCGAGAGAAGAGAGGGACACCATCTCGGAGAGGAGAGGGTCGAGCTAGTTGACTAGGGTTCCCCTAGCCGACGTGGGAACCTTGCACGGAAGACCACGTCGGAGTTCCGGAGCTAGAAGCAAGATCAAGGAAGGATCCCGGTGGTGATCTTGTGTATGTATCATTGTTATAGTTGAATTATCAAGTTGAATCTTTTCCTAGCGATCAAGTGTTTCCTCGAAGATTTCGTTTTTCGATCGGCTTTGCTTATTCCAATTCTATTCTCGAGATAGATTACTTAGGGTGTTCTTGTAGCCGCGGTGGCTAGAGGTACACGCCGGATCTTCCGAAAGAATCTCGACTTGTCTTTTGACTCGCCCCTAAGCTCCCCGCATGAATAGGGATATGTTGTGACAGAACGGGGGTTCCGAAAGGCGGATGTTTTCGGATTTGGACGGGAAACCACGATTTAAAGAGGCTTCTATTAAGATTCGATTTGCTACTTCTTCTCTTGCTTGGAACTTCAACAAAAGGCTTACCCCGATCCCTCTAGATCGGTTTATCTACCCAATCTTACTTTGTTTTGTCCGTCTTTAGTAGATTAGATTCGTTTCGTGTCTTTTACTTAGATGCATTAGGGTTTCTTTTATCGAAGATTGAAGTTACTTGGCTTTATTAGATTAAGTTTTGCGTCACACATTTGTTCCACTGATTCGATACCTTGGGTTCACCACTCGAGGGAAGAAGGGTCCCTTGACTACGACAGGAGACTTGTACGCTTGCAAGTCACAAACGAACTTTGATACAATTATTAACCGTCAACAAGCCCCTTTTTCTGGCGCCGTTGCTGGGGAACAAGTGATCAAGATTTGATTTTTTATTGCCTTTTCGTAATCTTCAGTTTTCTTTTTGTTTTTATTTTTGCATCTACTAAATTTTGATCATCCTCAAAATACATCTAATCTAGTTTGTCTAACTCTAGTTTTTATAGATTTGTTTTTTTTACTTTCTAGTTTTTGCATACTTTGTTTATTGCTAACCCTAACAGGAGATGGACGGCTACCTCTCCAACAAACCCAATAATTTTGTGGATGATCCAGAAAAACTTTACAGGCTAAGGAGACGCGAAGCACATCAAGCTAAAAAGCTGGATTTTGTAGATTCGGAGTCGGAAGACAAAGGATCGAAGGAATCTCCAAAAAATTCACCACCTCAAAGTCCTCGGGAGAATCGACTTCCACCGATGGGTGACCAACCACCGGAAGAACGCAAGATTGGGGAGCTATGCACCCCAGACATCATCGACCTACCAATCTTGAACCTTGAGGAGATCGGAAGACCGTTCGAGATCAAGACCTCAACAATCCGCATGGTGCAACATTCACCCTTCACCGGTAAAGAGGATCCGAACCTTCACCTCCAAGCATTCATTCAACTATGTCAGACTTTCAATATGGATGGGGTGACTCAAGATCAAATGAGGGCAAGGCTTTTTCCGTTCTCACTACTCGGGAAGGCTTCGCAATGGTTCCACTCTCAACCGGCGGAGACGGTGCAAAATTGGAACACGTTGATGAAGGCTTTCATGAAGGAATACTAATCACCGGGTAAAACTCAAAGTTTGCGTAATAAGATTGCCACCTTTGTTCAATATCCTACAGAAACTATCTCGGAGGCATTCGAGCGCTTCAACGAGTACACCGGGCGGTTCCACATCACAAGTTCCCGAAGGAAGACCTCATGCAAAAAGTTCTATCAAGGACTCACCATGGCGTCAAGGACGATCATCGATACATCGGCGGGGGGGATCCATCATCGAACTTACACCGACGGAAGCTTTCACTCTATTCAAGAAGGTCGCGGATAATGACACGTGGGCGTCATCGCGGGCGCCTACATCCGGTTCAACCCACGGGAAACGTCAAAGGAGTCTTGCAAGTGGAGAAGGAGAACATACTTGAAGGCAAGATCGACTCGCTCATGAGGAGGTTGGAGAAGATGGAGATGGAAAAGAAAGAGGCTCAAGACTTGAAGGCCACCGGAGCAAGGTCCACATGCGAAGAATGTGGAGAGTATGGCCATGTCCGCAAAGATTGTTCGGAGGAAGCCAAAGTGCTCGACTACATGAGGAAGGGAGAATTGCCGAACTTCCGCTACGGGCAAGGTAGGCCTCAATTTAATGCAAGCTCATCTATTGCTTCGTATACAATTGAAGGAGTTCATGGATGAGCAAGCTAAGATCAACAAGGACACCGTCACCAAGTTCAAGACCATAGACAAGGTGTTGGAGAACATCGATAGCAAAGTGACGGAGGTCGGAAGTTCCAATCATCAAGTGCTCAACATGATGAAGATGCTCGAGACGCAAGTTGGACAACTTGCGGGGCGCCTCACTAATGATGAAGGGAAGCTTCGGGACAACCCAAATGTCCCGAATCGGCGAAGGCCATTCAAACACGTTCGGGGAAGGAGACCGAAGATCCGGAACGTTCCGCGGGAGCAAGGAAGCTTAAACCATCCACCGAGGTGGAAGGAGTTGCTAAAGAGAAGGTTGTGGGGATCGTCACCGAGGAACCCGAATTTGAGATGTCGGAGGAAGACACGAGGATACCGCAACTCAAGCCACGCTACTTCCGAGGTAAACTTGACAACCACTTTGAGAAGTTTGTGGAAGTTGTGCGTAGACTTAGCATCAACATGCCATTACTAGATGCCCTACAAGTACCTACATATTCTCGTTACTTTAAAGACATACTTGCAAATAAATATGAGATAGCAACACTCGGGGTAGATCATGTCAAGATGTCCGAGGAGTGTAGTGCCGCTATTGCTAATGGGCTAGAGAAACAAAAGGACCCCGGGTGCCCTACAATTTCATGTTCAGTTGGTTCTTTCAACTTCGAGAAGGCGTTATGCGACCTTGGAGCTAGTGTGAGCGTCATGCCAAGGGATGTGTTCGAGAAGCTACGCCTACCAATGGAGCCTACGGGAATATGTTTGGAGTTGGGAGACAACTCCATTCGCTATCCCTTGGGCATTGCTGAAGATGTACCCGTGAAGGTCGGACACCACTTCATCCCCGTCGACTTCGTTGTGCTCGAGATTGGAGAGATGGAGAAGCCGCCGCTCATCCTAGGGAGGCCTTTCCTCAAGACCGTGGGAGCTACTATTGATGTTGGCAAGGGGGAGATCACATTTGACATCAACGGAGAAAGGAGTTCCTTCAAGTTCGTCCAAGAATCGAGGCATGCAACATGATTGGAGTGAAGGGAGAACCAAAACAAACGGAGGGGCTGAAAAGAAGAAGGAGCAAAAAAATGAACGTAAAGAAAATCAAAGAAGGTGTTGCATCCGTCAAGACAAAGGAAGAGAAGCCGCCTGTGAAGACCAAAAAAATGACTAAGCCGACTAAGCCGGAAGACAAGCCCGTGCCCAAGATGGTGCGGAAGTGGGTACCCAAGATTGCAACGCCCGCAAAGAGCGTTGATCCGAAGTAATCAAGTGAAGAAGTCTAGCTATAGACTATAAACGAAGCGCTAGGCGGGGAGGCAACCCGTTTCGTCGAGTCATGAATAAGCTACGGGAGGACAACCCGATTCCAGGTTTTTCGAGTATTTTTAATAATTTAGTTTTTGAGTTTTATTACGCAAAGACATTAGACTTAGAAGTGGTTGAACAATATTAGAGACATAATTCTTGATTGAATGTTTGCTTTATCATAAACCCTTAGCATGAACCCTCCTATGTGCTTGATTGTTCTTTTCTTTTCGAGAAACCTCGACCAAATAATTTCAGAACCTAACTCAACCTTTCACCCTCAATATGGTGCTGAGGTTGACTTATTTTTCATGCTAAAACCATACCAGTAGAGCCACGATTTATATTTAGGTGTTAATAAAATTCAGCACGTGGTAGAACTCGCGTGAACCTAGAAATCAAAACTTTTGGTTGGTTTTAAAAATCTTTATCCTTGGTTTCTCTAGGATTAGAATTTTTCTAAGCCTATTCTAATTTTGTTTTATTCAAAATCTTTCTTATTTATCCAAAATTAGAACCTAAACCTATGCCCCCATGATCAAGCGGGAAAAAGTCTGCTCTCAACCGATGAAGGCAAACTATACCGGTGAGACCGAAATCGACGTAGTCGAAAAATATTTTCGACTTACATTTGTTTTTAATGGATTAAAAATTCTCTAAAATTATGTTTGAGCTCTTGCATGGCTCTGAAAAATATTTTAAATTTCGAATTAGAGGAGTGCTTAACCTTAAACACACCTTAATGGAGGCAATCTAGTTTGAATTAATCATGCATGCACCATTGGATTCCCTTTCATCAACTTTCACCAATTCCACATGCAAAGGACAAGCATGGTGGGCAGCAAGCATCAACTTTGCAGGAATTTCATGGTGGCATGTGAAGCAAGTGGAGCTAGGGAGCATGGACATGACCCAAAGCATGGAGCATCAAGAGGAAGGACCAATAATGCAAGAAAAGGAGCGGACAAGAGCGTTTGGGCGGTGCAACTCATGGAGCACGCGGGCGGGGAAAGTTGCAGAGGCGAAATGATCGTGCTTTGGAAGAAAGACGAGGCGGGGTGGTGCACCGAGGACCCCGGGCCGGCCGGCCTCACCTACTTAAGGAGCCCCCGGCTCCCGTTTTCTGCGTGCAAGCTTCCCTCTCCTTCCTTTGTTTGTGTGTTCAAGTTTGTGTGCTCAAAACCTCCATAGATATAGCCAACCTTCCCAAGCTTGATAGCTTAAGAAAAAAATCCACATCCTTAATCCACTCAAAGTCCACATTCGAAGTAAAGAGTTTTAGTGCCTAGTTACCGGTTGCAACCCGGAGTTTTAGTTGAAGAAAAGAGTGCAGCAACCATGTGGAAGAAAACCACAAGTCTCTTCTCCAAGAAGAAGAGTTCGTCGTCATCCAAGTCGTCATCAACCACGTCTTCGAGGAGGCACTCGGTTTCCGAGTCTCCCGGAGCATGGAGACAGATACGGCACCACCGAGGAGGAACGATGCTCTCCTCCTTGGTGGTATGAGGGCTGCAAGAAGCACGTCCATGAGGTTTACCGAACCTCGTGGGCACACGGAGGAGCAGCCCCGCGCCACCACGACGATCGACCCATTCAACCGCGCCACCTCCTTACACTCGACATACTCTTCGTACGGCTTCATCATCTTGTCATCGGAGGAGGAGGAGAGGTTCTCTAATCTTGAGAAGAGGCTTGTGCCCAACGTCGAGTTCGACGATCAAGCACTCTACACCTTGGGTTTTGGCACCGACATATACTATATGTTGGGGCACCTTGGATGGGTGCAGTTCTCCAACGGAGTATCGGTGGACACCCACTTGGGGTTCTCCTTGGAAATTTTAATGACTATTGCACCCATCCTTGATGATGATGGGGTGCAAAGCTTGTCATTCCGTTTGGAGGGAGTCCAACAAGTGGTTCCCTACGAGCACGTTAGGGAGCTGCTTGGATTCCACAAGGGAGCTCCGGAGAAAGTTGACGTGCCACCCGCATGTTAGCGGGATTTTGGAATATGATCTCCGGAGAAGCCCATCAACAATGCAATTGCATCCGCAACCCCATTATCCGGATATTTCACTCTTGGATGTGCAAGAGGGTATTGGGGAGGATGAAGGAGACAAAGGTGACCGACACGGAGTTGAATTGGCTATACTCGGCTTTAATTGCCAGGCATCCAATAGACCCCTCTTACCTTATGATCAACCGTTGGTGTTGTGAAGCAACATCGGGGGCGGGTAATATTGGTTCGGGGTGCTACCTCTCCATGTTGGCCTTCTCCTTACGGCCGGGGATCACAAGGAACCCCGACCATATTTTGCGTGGTACCTCTCTCGGCATTGAGTATTTGCGGCAAGGCAAATACATTAGTGGAGATGAGAGAGGAGGTTATCGATTGGCCATAGTGAACCTACCCCTTCCCAATGAGAGGCTTAGGCTTTTCATCGAAGGGAGAGAAGATTGGTTGGAAGAGGGAATACTTGTCCCTGCAAGGAAGAACAAAAGAGGAAGAATCGTAGAGGAGGAACATCCTCCGCACAAGCGAGTGGAGCACAACCCAATGTGCAACCATTCGGCGGGATCCCTCCTCCGCCAAGTTATTACGGAGGGCCACAAGATCAAGCATGGGGGGTGGTGCACCGGTACCCCCACCAAATTATGTTGTGCCCAACGCTAACTTCGCGGAGTCCTACGCTCATCATCCCCAACCACAACAAAGCATGGCCATAATTGGAGGGTATGCTGCAAGAAACGCTCAAAACATCGCAGCCATCCAAGCTAACGCAGCTCAACTTGGTGAAGGCAACGCAAATATTGCCTTTGAGCTTGGACGCCTTCACCTTGTGGAGCCAAATCAATTCGTCGGCGGAAATGTCCAATCATATTATGAGCAAGGGTATTATTATCAAGATTATCAACATCAACCACCGGCGGAGGACTAGAAGATTTAGGAACTTTAGTTTTCTTTTCTTTTTTTCTCTCGTAATTTTCAGCTTTTGCTTATGTGTGTTTGCGTAGTATTTTCTGTTTTAATTTAAATTTCAGCAAGCATGTTTGTTTATTTTCAGTTTGTATTTCAACTTGATGTCATCATTAATAAAGACACCACCTTGATTATATCATTGGAAAAGTTACAAAATGCATGCCATGATGATATATGATCAAAATTGCAGCTTTGTTCATCTTTGTAATTGATTTATGCATATTTAAGCTAGTGCTCTCTTAAAAATACAAATCTGAATTTATTTAAATACTAGCTTAATTTTCAGCGGAGGTTATGATTAAAATAAAGACCCATAGTGTTTTATGTGCTCTCAAGTTATGAATAGATTAAAGATGTCTTTTATGCTCAAAAATATCGCTAACCTTGTCACAAATATCACTTGTGTGTTGCTCAACCTATCCAAAGCCTTATATATATTTGAGTGCATAAACCTTAGTGTACAAGATTTATTTTTGAGTGAGTTATTGCAGGCCATGATTTCTCTGGCCCGAGACTAAGAAGCTGGTCATTCCATTTTTGCGTATCTATCTTTTTGCTAGCCTTTTATCCGTGCATTGTGTATCCCCGCATTGGAGATTTCACAAACTTCGCCGGATATCCACCCTTAAACCAAATATCATCTTTTGTGATTATCTCCTTGACCACAACCTATCATTGAGAATGGATCAACAATTCAAGGAAGATCGCAAGACGGTGCCGACATTGAAGATTTCAAGTATCTCTCCAAGGAAAATTATTTCCGGTACCTACCTTATTTTTCGCCTCTTTGCTCGAGGACGAGCAACGTCTAAGCATGGGGGAGGAGGTAGGTATGGTGCAGTCTTAGAGTTCAAAAGGGAGTATTTAAAAAAATATAATGATGAAAGAAAAAAATTCGGCGACGAACGTGACTTCCAAGGTGAAGGTCTCACAAGAAGAAAGAAAAAAAATATATATAATGAATGAAAAAAGAAAGAAAGAAAGAAAGAAAAGAATGAGAAAGAGAAAAAATATATGCGTAAAGTGAACTCCCCGGTTCTCTAGGAGTGCATTCAAGGCTTCAAGTTAAAAAGATCCATTCTCATTTTCCAACCATGTGCAATCCGATAACGAGGACTTCCTTTGTGCCTCGGGATCACTCTTTGCCATTTGCACATGTCCACTCATCTAAAGTGTGTGTATTTTTCTCTTTCCCCTCCTTGATTTAACATTATTTTCCAATGACCTTTTTGACGAGTCTCGGTAAGACCATGAGAAGCTTGTCTTGTTTTGACAACACCTCATTTATAAAATCTTGTTAGGACTAAACTTTCCCAAAGCTCCATAAAGCTTACCACACATATATGTTATGAGAGGGAAAGGAGTAGAATATATAGGCTTGAGAGACAAGTGAGATGAGAGTTCATGAGCAATATACAAGATGATTTAAATTTGTGAACTTGGTTCGCCTTTTCTTTATCTTGTTCTTTATTTCAAAAATTCGAGATCTATTTAAACTTTGTGAGCATGTTAATACTTGTGGGATAAGCTTAATAAGAATCTACCCTCCGTAGAAATGAAGGCTAGTACATTATGGAATTTTAACGAATTAAAATTTTGAGAGCATTATGTTTTCTCATGTATGATCAAGTGCAAGGTTTAAACATTGTTTGGCAATGATGATATCCATCGAAGGCTTACTCGAGGACGAGCAAGGTTTAAGCATGGGGGAGATGTTGACGGTGAAAATCCGTCAACCTAGCCATGAGTTTACCTTCGGTGTTGGCATAAGTTTTATACCTTATCCATTGGTACTAACCCCCGTGGTATAACAAGTTCACGTGTGCATGTCGGTTTTGGAGTTTAATGTTTATGCAGGGTTTTAGTGTTGAATGCAAGATTTTCGGGATAAGTTCATCAACCACCTCATGACAAGACCTTGAAGCCCCGTACAAGTCATGCAATGAAGCAAACTTAACTCCAAGAAGCCGGGGACTTGATCCGAGAAGATGATAGACTCCGAGGACTCGACCGAGAAAAAGTCTTTCGAATCTTGCAAGACAAGGAGTTGAGTCCAATTCGGAGAGAAACCGACGACATGGACCTACATGCGAGAGGGGGAAACATCCGAGAAGCAAGGGAACCGACGTAGAGCAAAGGAGGCCTCGGGGCCGGGCACCGGATGGGCCCGAGCCGGCCGGCCCCGGTCCGGTCGGCCCCGGGGCCCATCCGGGGCCCATTTGCCCCCTCCTTTGCCCTAGCCGCCAATCGGGCTATTTATAGCCCCCCGACCGAGAGCCACGGAGAGAAGAATTCGTCATCGGCCGCCGAGGAGCGAGAGAAGAGAGGGACACCATCTCGGAGAGGAGAGGGTCGAGCTAGTTGACTAGGGTTCCCCTAGCCGACGTGGGAACCTTGCACGGAAGACCACGTCGGAGTTCCCGAAGCTAGAAGCAAGATCAAGGAAGGATCCGGTGGTGATCTTGTGTATGTATCATTGTTATAGTTGAATTATCAAGTTGAATCTTTTCCTAGCGATCAAGTGTTTCCTCGAAGATTTCGTTTTTCGATCGGCTTTGCTTATTCCAATTCTATTCTCGAGATAGATTACTTAGGGTTTTCTTGTAGCCGCGGTGGCTAGAGGTACACGCCGGATCTTCCGAAAGAATCTCGACTTGTCTTTTGACTCGCCCTAAGCTCCCCGCATGAATAGGGATACGTTGTGACGAACGGGGGTTCCGAAAGGCGGATGTTTTCGGATTTGGACGGGAAACCACGATTTAAAGAGGCTTCTATTAAGATTCGATTTGCTACTTCTTCTCTTGCTTGGAACTTCAACAAAAGGCTTACCCCGATCCCTCTAGATCGGTTTATCTACCCAATCTTACTTTGTTTTCTCGGGTCTTTAGTAGATTAGATTCGTTTCGTGTCTTTTACTTAGATGCATTAGGGTTTCTTTTATCGAAGATTGAAGTTACTTGGCTTTATTAGATTAAGTTTTGCGTCACACATTTGTTCCACGGATTCGATACCTTGGGTTCACCACTCGAGGGAAGAAGGGTCCCTTGACTACGACGGGAGACTTGTACACTTGCAAGTCACAAACGAACTTTGATACAATTATTAACCGTCAACAGATGCGAATGCAAGATTTATTTGTCGATTTTCAATTTAAAGAACTACAAACAATAAATGACAACCCTCGAGTGCATTGGTTGGGCACATTCACCTAGATAAGAAATACATTCAGCATACTCTTCTAAAAAGGAACAATATGCAGCTCTTTATTAAATATCCTTTTTGATAGTGACTGTGTATATATATATGTAAGTAATTTAATTTAACTTAACAAACAGTAGTGGGTGGGTATATTTAGCCTTTTAAAACGATGTACAACCACACACAAGGTCATTAAAGATGGGTTGGTGATTTTTCCCATTTACATGACTATTAAGCCCGTAATGGCCTCCATAACTTTTATTCATGTAATTAATTACTAAAAAGCAGTGGAAGGTTGTGTTAAACACTGAACACCTATAACAAGCCATGGGACATACGTGCATGCTTGGGATATCTAGAAATTAATTATTTTTGAAAATGACAAAAGCTAGCTAGAATGACAAGGTAAATGCACACAAAAATAAATACTCAACAAAAAGATCCAAACTTTCTCACACATGCCATATGGTTCAAAACTAACCCAGGGATGCAGCATAAACACCTAGAACTATTATGAAACTTGATTTATGCAATTACTAAGAAAAACAAGCATAATTCAAGAATAAATATATGTGGTAATTATAAAATTGTGATTAATCCACCAGAGGTGTGTTTTAGAATAAAACGACAGTATGCAGAAGTTGGTTGCAAAAATCTAATTATTTTTAGCTACAAAAATCATTTATGTAGAATCTGCAGAAATGGAAAACAATTTTTATGAAACGATTTACAACATAACTTTGTTCAATTTTTGGTACAGGAGCTAGCCATAGCATAACACACAACATATCCAAAAATTGGACACAGAGGATTCACGGCTTTTGAGATATTGCAGATCTAGGTTTTTCACATTTCTATTTTTCATGCAAAAACTATCAGGAACTAGCTCAGGAAAGAATAACAAAAGTTGTAGGATTTTTTACAATGAATCCAACAAAATTCGGATTGCATTTTTTTGACTTTTCTACGATTTTCTATGAATTTTACAAGATTCTGCAAAACAGCAATACTATTTGAGATTCACTTTTGCACCGGGGTCCCTGGAACTTTCTGATACGTCAAAGATATGCCCCTGGTTCACGAAAAACTCCCTGGAAAGAAAGAGGGAGACACAATTGGGTCCCTAGGGCTAGGCGCGGCGCGGGCTCGCTGGAATTCGCCGGTTCCAGTGGCTCTCCCGGCCGGGTAAGCGGTGGAGGAGGTGTGAGAGCTCACCAATGATCGATTTGTGCCGAGGAAGGGGGCGGGGCGGCTCCGGCGAGGGAGCTCGGCGGGGCCGGCGTCTGCTGTCGCAGCGGCGGGGAAATCCGGCGAGGCTAGGGCGGAGCTAGGCAACATGCGGCAGGGGAAGCTCCCATGGGGTCCGGGGAAGGCTCGGGGTGGCTCGTCGGTGACGAGAGGGAGCACGAGGTGGAGCTCGGCGCGGGTGCCAATGGCGACGGCGGAGAGCGGCTCGCGGGCGGCACTCGACGGGGGCGCGCGAGGGGCACGGTGGCTCGGGCGCTTTATAGATGAAGCCCTTCGGCTTGGAGCAAGGAGGGACGGAGGGGAGACGCTCGCGGGCGGGGAACGCGTACGACGACGCGCGGCGCGGGCGGGAATAGGCACGGCCGGCTGCGCGCCTCGGGACGCGGCGCGGGCGGGGGCGGGCGGCGCGGATTCCGCGGGTGCTTCGGCGTGCGTGCCCGTCTCGGGAGGCCCGCGGCCTAGGGAGGCGCGGCCTCGGGCGGCGCACCTTGCGCCTAGGGGCGCGGGCGGGCGGCGGCGCGCGCGTGGCGCGGCACGGCACGGCGCGGTGTGGCCGGGCGCGCGCGCGGCGGCGGCGCGCGCGATGCGGAGTTGGCTAGCCGAATTATTTTCCTGTGTCCCTGTTTGAACACGTGTAACTCCAAAAAGTTGAATAGAAGTGCACAAGGTGGTGAATAGGAAAGTTGTAGATCTCACTACCCTCTACAACTTTTACAAAGGTCGTATGGTGTTTTTCTCAACGGATTTTGCTCAAAACGCTGCCAAACTTTGAATGTCGTTGTCGGTTGACCACGTTTTTCACCAATTTCCACTCAAAATTTGAAATGCCAATCTACATGAAAGTCGTGTCCCTCAACAAACTCGACAACTTTCATATTGGTAGATTTTGAAGTGTTTAGGTGAAATTTGGAGAACGCGGCAAAAGTTCCGGAAGAGATTCGCCGACATCAGTGTTTAAGCGGGCTTTGGCCGTGTCTTTGACCAAGGGTTGACCACGGGGGTGTGTAGACTTGGTCAAGGGGTTCAATAACGTTCATTGGCGAGGTTTTCGAGGTGATGACCCAGGTTGACCTAGGTTTGACCTGTGTCGGCCGGTTTGACTCGGCTGATTCAGTCATTAGCGTTAATGACGCCAATTAAAAACCTGGGGCGTCACAGTTTCCCAGGAATCTCAACTTGTGGCATAATTAGTTCAATGACAAATAAAAATCTAATGAGTGTACGTGATGCAAGGTGTGTATGCAAATGATAGGAAAGCATATAAACAAAGACAATGTTTTCACCTAGTTCTAAACACCATGTTTACAACTAGGTTGCTGAATTTCTCCATAGCCATAAAGGTTGATAAATCTAGGGTTAAAACACGATGTCTATACCTAGATCAATAACTCTTATAGCACAAGAAAAATTAAGCGCATTGCAAAACTTATAAACTAGCCAATGCAACATGAAAACATATGAAAAGCTAGCAAGGTTTATCGAACTTAATGATGATGGTCCGCAATCATGTTTAATGTCACACCCTGAAATTTCACATTTCAGGATGTGAATAAAAAGAATAATTAAATAACAATTTTCTCATAATTTTAAAATTTTCCAACATTTATTTTCTTTATAGGAAATGTAGTATAGGAAAAATCCTTGTTTGATTTTCTAAATTAAATAAATGTATGTGTGTTCCATTCATGCCGATGCATCTTGGTGCTTCTTGAGTGCAAAAGGTTTCAAAAATACGTTTAGGTGTTGTCCAAATCCTTCCGAGAATTTTCCCGATTTTTCCGGAATTTATTCTCATTTCCCTGAGCTTATTCTATTTATTAGAAGGCTCTAAAATCTTTTTCATAAGCTCCAAATACTTTATTTGGATTGATCATGTCTCAATCTGTCTCTGGGAATTTTCCTGGAATTTTTTGTGATTTTCCGAGTATTTTTCATGACTTTAAAACATTTCTGGAATTGTTTTTGCATTAAAAATAAATTCGAAAAAAAACAAATCTTATCCTATCCTTTTGGGCCGAGCCTGCAGGCCCGACCCGCTCCGACCCGCACCCGCTCCGGCCCAACCTGGCACGCTGAAGCCCATCGGCCAGCGGTGTCCATGGCGGACACGGCGCCGCCGTCGCCTTCTCTCGGCGTGCGCGCCACGCCAGGCGCTTCCTCCCGCGCCTATAAAGTCTTGGCCTCGAGCCCCGCGCGCACCCTAACCCTAGCCTTGCTACTCCCTCGCCTGCGCCGCCGGATCAAGCCGCCGAGCCGAGCACCGCCGCCGACTCCCCTCCGTCGATTCGTCGGATGCGTTTCCTTTCAGGCGAAGCTAACCCTGCCACGAGCTTCCTCGTGTTGCCACGAAGCTGTCATGCCTCATGCCATTGCCGGAGGTGCGCCGGAACGCCGCCGCCGCATGAAGCCCGAGCCGGTCACCATGGCCGACCGCCGGTGGCTAGTTTCCGCTCGTTCCCCTTCGCTTCCTCCGCCATAGTGGCCGCTTGTTCCCGAACGTTGTCTTCTCCGTGGAATCCAGCCACTTGTGCTGGTAACACTCCCTGTTGCAGGTCACAACCTGTTGGGGGGATTCGGAATCAAGCCTTTCGTATACCTAAAAATAAAAGAGTGACTATGCGAAAGGTTCGACAGCAAAATCCCAGGAGCCGCGGATTCCTTTTCCATCTTTCGGAGTTTGCGTTTCGGTCAGTACCCTTCGTCGCCAGCGAAGCTGCCAAACGAATCCAGTGTAGCCCAGGGTGTCAGGGTCTCGGTCAGGCTTGGCAACTTATTACGCGACGAAACCTCTGGGGCGAATATTATTCACCCAGGCAGCCTCGGTCTGGGATTCACTCAGGGGGTTTCGTCGTTCCTAACACTTAACGAGTTCAAACTTGAGTGTGGTTTTCGTTTCAGGTGACGAAGAGTGCCAGGCGAAAGGGGGATCTCCAAAGGCTCGGGGGTTTTCACCCCGACAGGCGCACGTGATAAGAGCTGGAAAGGCGCGCGATTTGCGGCGTGACATCATGAAGCGCTGATTACGTGGAGACCTAATTGGAGATTACCCGAAGATAGCCTAGCACATTCTGTATTGATTCGTTTTACACAAGGGTGTTCTCGGAATGTAAAAAGTCCGCCCGCCTCCCTATAAAAGGAGACGGACTGGCACTTGTAAAGGGGATCGACTTTTGAGAAATCTACTATTGAGAAAGTAGCCTTTGGTTGTCCTTTCTTCAGCATTTTGGTTTTGGTTCTAGAGCTTTTGTCTTCCCTTCATTGTTCGTGAGCGAAAGCTACGGTTTTCCCCACAACACAACCCTCACATCCCAACTTTCATAAATTTCTCTCCTATGCATTTGTGCGCATCAGCTACGTACACCTGCGGATGCACTTCTATAGTCATCTTTTCTATCTAATCCTTGCTACCTATTCATGCTGCCCGTACCTTGTTGTTCCATGCTAAAATTCAGCTGAAACCATCTCTTATCTCTACTACAGCCATCGCAAGCCTTTAGAAGCAAAAGCACCAACCATGGATGACTGAGCAGAATGTTGGCCTTGGAAACGGAGCGACGTACATAGAAGTAAATAAAAGGCGGGCCATGCTTAATTTCCTTTATATTTATCCAGGTCTGTTCTTTTCTTTATTTTCAATTCTATCCAAGCAGACATCGCCTTGGACTCCAGCACGTCCACGCCCTGCCCTCTCTCTCTATATATAGAGAGAGATCTTGTATCCTTACGTCCTCTATCTTTCGGCAAAAAAACCACAGCGTATTTGCGTGCACTAGTTCCTTCCGCTGCCGCCTAATTTCTCCACGCCCTAACGGCTGCTGATGCCTGATCGAACTCCAAGCCACAGCTGCAGAAGAAGCCCGGCCGCCGCTGGTGCCTGCTGCCATCTTTCTAGGCTTCATCCATGTCCCTCGTCCCGGCGTACGGAGCTGCCGAGTTTCTGATCTCTTGTCATCATTGTTGCCGTCGATCTCTCGTCCAAGGCCTAAGACCTAGCGCTGCACTACATGAGGTTGCCGTCCGTCTCGCCTCTTGTGGCCAACATCGTCGCCGCGGGTGAGATGACCTATCCATCGTTTTTCTCTAATCCGTGCAACATCTGCAGTTTTGCCTACGGTCGTGCCCTACTGTTGCTTGCCGATGTCAGGAATGTCGCCGGAGTAACGTCGTCTTCCTCGACGCCGGCGAGTTTCAACCTTGGCCTGCACCCGCACACACTCACACAAACTCAGATGAACGTGAGACAGAGATATGTGCTGCAAAACTTGGCAGCATTTTTTACTCCGTTCGATTGCTTATAAAGGAAACAACTACAACTAGGTCGTGGCCTCAGCCTCCGGCATGCACGGCATGCACTTCCTCAACATGCGCCATCCCACACGCCTCCACCATGCCGCACGACGCGCTCCCTTGCGAACACAACGCAAGTCAGAGCCCACAACACGCATGACCCGCTCAACAGATCATGCGCCCAACAGGAAAAATGAAACAAATCCTAACAAACTAATGCACTAGAATTATTCAACAAATCTCCTCCTAAGTCTAGTGCACATTCTTACAATTCTGAAGACCAATTGCCACGACGAACTCTAGGAACTTGACTCTGCTCAATGGTTTTGTAAGGATATCACCAATTTGCTCATCAGCCCTGACGAATTCCACTTCAATGAGCCTTCTCTGTACATGATCCCGGATGAGATGAAACCTTACTTCAATGTGTTTACTCCGGTCATGATGTACAGGATTCTTGATAAGTGAGATTGCAGACTTGTTATCAATCTTCAACAAAGGTCTGTTGGCTGCTGTATTCATCAATTCTCCCAGCAGCCTACCCAACCGGACCCCCCGACGACGGCCTAGCGATGGCGGCTGCAATATATTCGCCTTCACGGCTTGAAAGAGCCACCACTTTTTGTTTCACCGACTTCAGTCGATCGCTCTCTCTCCTAGGAAGAAAATTACACCGATGTACTCTTCCTACTATCCACATCTCCAGCCAAATCACTGTCACTGTATCCCAGTAGTCTTGGTTGCTCTTCCTTCCTTCTTGCATACTAGAGCCCCCAATCACAAGTCCCGGCTATGAACCTAAGTATATGTTTCACGGTCGCAAGGTGCTCTCATGTGGATCTTCCATGAATCTACACACATATCCAACGAGAGAAAGCTAGATCGAGTCCGGTGTGTACTAAGTACCTCAAGCTCCCAACCAAGCTTCTATATTCGGTTGCATCCACCTTTGCCTCGCTACTCTCCTTGCTCGGTTTCAGATTTGCTCGCATTGGGATCTGACAAGTGTTGCAACCTTGCAGCCTTCCCTTCTCAAGGATTTTCCTTGCATAATTCCCCTGTGACAGAGCAATCCCCTTTTCACTCTGCTTGACCTCAATTCCCAGATAATAAGAAAACAGCCCAAGATCACTCATCTTGAATACATCAGCCATCTGTTGCTTGAACTCCAGAATACTGTTGATGCCCGCTCCGGTGATTATCAAATCGTCAACATACACCCCAACAATCAACCTGTTACCACCTTCACCTCGACAGTAGATGGCATGATCACTTGGGCACTTGACAAACCCCAGAATCCCCAATTCATCATCCAATTTCTGATTCCAGGCACGAGGAGCTTGATGTAAACCATACAAGGCTTTAGTGAGTTTAAGTACCTTGTGTTCCTCGCCTTCCTTGGCGAAGCCCGGTGGTTGCTCGACAAACACCTCTTCCTGAAGCTCCTCGTTCAGGAATGCCGTCTTCACGTCTATGTGATGGACCTCCCAGCCGTTCTGGGCTGCCAACGCTAGCAGCAACCGAACTGCCTCCATTCGGGCCACCAGAGTGAACACTTCGTCGTAATCGACACCTTGCCGCTGTGCGTATCCCTTCACAACGAGCCTCGCCTTGTACCGCACCACTGCGCCATGCTCATCTTTCTTCACCTTGAACACCCACTTGAGCCCAATGGCACGCCAGCCTTGGGGCAAGTCTGTGAGTGTCCAAGTCCCATTGTCTTCGATCGCCTGCAGCTCCTCCTCCATCGCCCTGCGCCAACAAGCCTCCTGCTTCGCATGGATCAGCGACGCTGGTTCCTCTGTGCTGATTGCCAGCAGGCGATTCTCCCCCAAGTCGCGTTCTATAGAACCAGAAGGTGTTCCTGGCCCCACGACGTCGTCCACTGGGTGGAACCGGAGTGGAGCATCTTCATCATGGTCAGCATCGAGTCCTTCATCCAGGTTCGGTGGTGGTGACACAAACTGGATGTCTGTGGGTGTTGCCCGCTCAGTTGAAATCGATGCTGGGGCCGACGCTGGTGTTCTTGGCGCAGATGGAGTACTTGCTGCAGCGCCGGGATCTTGGGTCTGTCCCCCATAGCCAATCGTCATCATCTCCACACGGAAGATGTCGTCGCCATGCACATTCGCCACGTGCTCCTCCGGGCTTCCTCGCCCGGTCCCACCGGGCATCCTCGTCGAACACCACATCTCCGGTGATGTGAACACGGCATACCACGGGGTCGTATGCACGGTACGCCTTGGTGCCGCGCTCGTAGCCGACGAAGATCATCTTTTTTTCCGCGGTCATCAAGCTTGTTCGGGTGTGGCGTCGTGTTCTTCACATACACGATGCGGCCAAACTTCTTCGGGGTGGTGTACGGTGGCTTCTTCCCGTACCACGCCTCGAATGGCGTCATCCCCGTCACGCTCTTGGTTGGACATCGGTTGAGGATATAGACTGCGGTGTTCACAGCTTCTCCCCAGAACCAGCCCGGCAGTCCCTTGGCCTTGAGCATGCTGCGTGCCGTCGCCACCACCGTGCCGTTGCGCCGCTCGACCACTCCATTTTGCTGCAGGCTATAGGGGGCAGTGAGCTGCCGCCGAACCCCCTCGCCCACGTAGTACTCCGCAAACTCAACCGAGGTGAATTCACCACCTCGGTCAGTCCTGAGCACGCCCAGCTTCTTCCCGGACTCGGCCTCAGCACGCACCTGGAACTCCTTGATCGCAGCGGCTGCCTGGTTCTTCCTTTCCAACACCTTCAGCCACATAAAGCGGCTCTTGTTGTCCACCAGCAGCAGGAAGTACTTGCCACCGCTCGGTGTTTCCGGCGTGATGGGCCCGCACAGGTCCCCGTGCACGAGCTCCAGTGTGAGCTCGGCCCGGTACCGCGCCTCGGTGGGGAACGAACTCCGCCTCTGCTTGCCGACGAGACATGCGTCGCACAGCTGATCCACCTGCTCGATTTGGGGCAAGTCGCGCACCAGCTCCTCCCGCGCCATCTTCCTCAGCGCGTTCATGTTGACGTGGCCCATCCTTGAATGTCAGCGCCAAGACTCCTCCTTCCCGCGCGCCGCGAGACAAACCGGGCGTGCGACGTCGAGCTCCAGCATGTACAGACGATCCGGCCGGCGCGACACCCGCGCTAGCAGCTTCCAACTCTGCTCGCGGATCCTCAGCACGCCGTCTTCGATGTTCACCTTGTACCCCGCCTCATCCAACTGCCCGATGCTGATGATGTTCGAGGTGAGGCGGGGTATGTAGTAGACGCCGACGAAAGAGCGGTGCTCGCCGTTCTTGCAGTTGAACAGCACCGTGTCGTAGCCCTCGATATTCGCCACCGAGCTGTCCCCGAAGCTCACGATGCCGCGCACCGCCGTGTTCAGCTCTGCGAACGCCAGACGAGCACCGGACATGTGGTTCATTGCGCCGGTGTCGAGCACCCACAACTTGGTGTCACGGTTCTTCTCCTCCTCGCTGAGATGCACGAGCACCTTGTGCTCAACGAGCCGCACCTCGGAGCCAGATGCTGCGTACGCCCCTGCCACCGGCGCGCGGGACGACCGAGCCACCCCTGCGTCGGGGCCGCGCTGCGGAGCTTGTCCTGGATCGACGGCCGCCCCCCGCCGCCGGCGCGCGGGACGGCGCGCCGCCGCCTTGCTTGCGCGAATCCGAGCGGCCCCCTCCCGGTGTCGTTGTTGTAGCAACCAGGAGGGTCTCCGTGGCCGCCGCCTAGGAATCCGCCAAGGACCTCCTGCCCGAGGGCACGACCGTCGCATCCACCGTCGCCGCATGATCCGCCGGCGAGATTTGGATTGGAGCAGGGAGGGGGCGAGTGTCGTTGACCTCACCAGGAGCAACGACGCCTCCTCCTCATTTTGGATGAAGTGGGCCGCCTCTTTCTTGGGCTTCTACGGACACTCACGGGCCCAGTGGACGGTTTGCCCACCCTGCCGCATTGATCTCGGCCTACCTTGCCGGAGAACTCGCCGGCCCACGGGGACGAAGCCGATCCGAATTCCCGCGGCCTCGCCCCCGTCCTCGCGAACGCCCACCGTCGCGCCCGCCAGAGCTCCCGCTCCCGCCACCGACACGTTCGCCATCTCCCTTCTTCCTCCGCGACTCCCACTCGTCCGCCATCATGTACAGCTTGCTGTCGTGGTGCAGCGTCGCCGGGGCCTCCTCGAACGAGTCCTCCGATGCCTTGAGCCTCCCTGTCACTTCAACCACCGAGAGCGTGGAGATGTCCAGGAGGGTGCGAATGGCGATGACCATCTGCTGGTACTGCGCCGGCGCACTGCGCAGGATCTTCAACACGAGCTGCTTGTCCTCCAGCTCCACACCGAGGGCTGCAGGGAGGCTTGCATACCCGTCAGGCGCAGCGCGAAATCCTCCACTGTCTCGCCGTCCTTGAACGTGGCGAGCTCGAACTCCCGGCGAAGTTGCTTCGCGCCTTTGTTCTCCTTGACACGTTCGTCGCCGACGCGCATGGTGGCGATGGCCTTCCACGCCACCATCACCGTTTCCTTGTCGGAGATCGCCATGGCCATCTCCGGGGGGACCGCCGAGCACAGCGCGTCGAGCGCCATCATGTCTTCCTGGTCGTCGACGTCGCCGACGTCGATTGCCCGCCATAGCCCGCGAGCCTTGAGCTTCACCCTCATTAGCCGCGCCCAGTCGGAGTAGTTCGTTTTGGTGAGTACGGGGTAGCTACTCCCGACCCCACCTCCTGAACCAACCGCTGGAACACCGCGGCACCGTCCTTGGTGTTGCTGCTGCCCGCGCCATCGCCGACCTTCTTCTTCGGTGACAGCGGCGGTGAGCCCCCCATCGCCCACTCGATCGCGCGGTCGCGGTTCCAGCGACGGTAGCGCACGACGACCGATTCCCGGAACGACACCGGCTCTGATGCCACTTGTCAGGAACGTCGCCGGAGTAACGTCGTCTTCCTCGACGCCGGTGAGTTCCAACCTTGGCCTGCACCCGCACACACTCACACAAACTCAGATGAACGTGAGACAGAGATATGTGCTGCAAAACTTGGTAGCGTTTTTTACTCCGTTTGATTGCTTATAAAGGAAACAACTACAACTAGGCCGTGGCCTCAGCCTCCGGCATGCACGACATGCACTTCCTCAACGTGCGCCGTCCCACACGCCTCCACCATGCCGCACGACGCGCTCCCTCGCGAACACAGCGCAAGTCAGAGCCCACAACACGCACGACCCGCTCAACAGATCATGCGCCCAACAGGAAAAACGAAACAAATCCTAACAAACTAATGCACTAGAATTATTCAACAGCCGAGCTGCAGCTTGCGTTTCGTCGCGCTGCTTCTTCCTACCAGTGAGTGCAAGATGCAAATTAATTAACAAGGCCATGCACGCCTGTATGCATGCGAGGAGGCAGGTGACAATCAATTCCTTTGTCATATGATTGTTTATTACTTAAGTACCCTGCTGATGTCATGCTTAGCAATATGATTTCACTTCTTTTGAAATTACATGCACGTAGCTAGCATTCAGCCATGGTTATTATCTATCGCTATCATCTTATAAAATCAACATCTTATTCAATTCAATTCCGTTTTCAGCGATTCTTTCGCCCACATGTTCATCTCAATGTTTAGTGCCGTTTTTACTACGTTTTATGATGGTTGGTGTACTGTTTTTATTTATTTATTACATTTGTTTGTTTGTATGTGTGTGCTCTGGATGTTTGCTTTGGATGATTGATGCGAGTAGATTAGACGTCATTCGAGAGCATTGAAGAGCATGAAGGTGAAGATGTTCTGAGCAACAACATTACTTTAGTTAAAGGCAAGTGTGTCCTTGTTCTTTTGTCCCAATAATTATTTAATCACTCATTGCATTGCTCTGCATTAACTTTGACGGGAACCTACTAAGGATCATGCCTAGCCTTTTATTTCCTTTGCCTTGTAACCGGGTTATTAAATTAATCTTGATGGTAGCTATTGCTTAGTTTGCTCAACTGGGTTGGTAATAATCAACATGGTTACTCTTTATGATCTATGTTCCTTTATGTTAATTTTAATTACAAGACTGTTGACGCAAAATATGCACTCGGCGCCAATCACACGGCAAGCCGAAAAGCTTAGCTTCGCACGCGCGAGAGAGAAAGTGACGTGCCGGTCAATTTTTCCCGAAAATTAACAAAAGGGAAAACGAGTTAAATACCAAAACTTGGAACCCTACGGGTGGTACCGGGCAGTTCCATATTTACGGCTAAAAAGCCAAGCAAGACGACATGTAGCTATGTGAAGCTACTGTCAAAGAACCGCAACCATTCGGGTAATCATGAAGGAAAAAAGAACATTGCCGAATAGGTGACGTAAGCATGACAACGATCGGTCTTTGAATAAACAAGGATGCATGTGCAAAGCCATGACCGATTCTCAATGAAGATTGACATTAAATAAAGCAAAGCACGAACATGATCATGTATTAAAATAAGCATGCATAGATCCAAAGCATTAGTCTACCGCATGTCTAATCACTTTAAGATCCGTCGGGCACGACATCAAGCAAATCTATCCACCGCATGATACAACTTGCATGAAAGAACGCACCACTTTCCATAAATAGATCTATCCACCGCATGATACAACCCAAATATGGAAAGCTAGAAGCACACGTCTTTTAAAACATAAATAACGCACGTGATCTACTCGTGAAGATATAACCGAATGCGGCTGAACAACCGATTCGGGGTCCATGAAGAAGGAACAAACATTACCACGTGAATAAATCTATCAAAGCTGAATTGGAAATCTAATCCACCGGATGACTAGCTCCAAAGCAACCCAAAAACCCGCATCTACCGCATGATACCCGGCTCTTTCAAGATTTATACTAACAAAGCAAGCTTGAACCCGCAACACGTAACAACCTAGATCGATTCGGTTTCGGCTATCGAAGAGCACGAGATCCACGCGTCAAAACACGAAACCTACTCTTGCACGGATCTTAAAAGGAAAAGAGCCGATCCAAACCCATCTAGATTGGGCAAAAGAGTGTTACATGAATTAAAACATAATGCAAAACTCATGATAACACGGGGTAACTTAATGAATCTATTGGATCTTGCCAAAACCCAATAGAGCCGATAACTAGCTTCGAGCTAGACCTTAGCCTACCGCATGGCTCGTGATCTAACAAGAAACCCTCTTGAACCAGGCTTGAATCTACCGCATGACACGAAGCATGGTAACAAGACTACTTGCATCGGATCTAAATCCACCGCATGATACTAGACATGATACAAGGTTGCCGGTACTCACGGAGGTCGACGGATCGATTGGCCCTCTCGAAGAACTCGACGACACGACAAGGGACTCTAGGGTTTGGCGTAAGGCCGGTGTGTATTGAGGAATGAACGTGTCTTTACATACATCCAGGGATCGTATTTATACCCTGCTAATTACAACTCGCGAATGGATACATTGCCTAACTAAGCTTGATCGCCTGTCCATCCATTCGCTCCCTCGATCGAGCCACGTCACCGTCCAATCCCGCAAAATCGGCTCTCTTGTTCCTTTGCCGAGCCTGGAGCAGATAGCCGACCGCGGATCCTTCTGCCGAAAATCTCTGAAGATACCTTTCCTTCCACCAGACGGACTCTTTTCCGAATCGGACCCACATGTCATACTCCTTACCAAATTTTGGTGTTAACACATGCCCCTTCAATTGTGGGATAAAAGTAATTTTGTTCCACAATTGACTCCGACCACGAATCTCTCGAGCCAAACCTGTCAACCTCTTTGTTCTTCGCAATCCGCCGGATTCTCCGTTCGGATCCAACCCTAGATCCCCTTTGTTCCGAGCTCGAATCTCCAATGGCAACTCGGCACCAAGCTACTCGGGTAACTTCACCCCTCCAAACCTTTGTTCGGCATTAGGTTTTCAATTTTACCTAAGATTTTCTTCTTCCGCTCTCTTCCGGGAACCATCTCTGCCCTTCGATTCCCATTGAGGCCAATTCGCAATCTTATTATCTCGGTCCGAAGGGAATCCGACCCTCGAGATTTCATTGCCGCCGAATCTCGGAGAATTCCTTTCAAGGTAGCTTTATCTCCACCTCCTCGGTGGCAAGATGCGTTCAAGAAGCGGCCTTTGCCCCCAATCGCGGGTTGGAAGACTTGGTACCGTAGGATTCTCGCGGATAAGAGCGGATTGACCAATGCGGATACTCTCCGCATTGCTCAATGTTTGGAGTTATCCGTAGCCGAGATGCCCAAGAATGAAGATCTTCGATAGCCGCGTGCCACTTCGGGTCCAATGGCGTCAATGCCTTCCTTTTTGGGCATGGCCCAATGTCTCCAACTTTGGCCGATGTGTACATGATCACCGGCCTTGACATCACCGGGTGCGTTCGGCCTTGGAATTTCAAGAACTCCTCACGCCAAACGGGGGTAAAGCCGGGGAATGGCTACAAGAATTATATTTTGAAACATATGAGAGATAATCCCCTTGGCGAAGTTGAATACGAGCCTTCTTGAACATGTGGTTATGCGGGTTTGTCTTACGTGGCAAGGCCAATGAACCCACTGCGAATCATATCGCAATGGCGATCCATGCGCCGGCGGCAACCGCCTTCCTACGGGAAAATTCCTTTTGGGCGGTGTATACCATATGCTTCATCGGACGGTTACCCAAATGTATACCGGCCGAGAGGATAACGTGCGTCAATGGCCCTTGGTGGTTTGTTCAGATTTGGCTGCAGCTTCACATGCACCAGATCGTAGGCGTCGACTTGAACTCCAGGTCCTTCCCCTGGTCCAATCCCCCTGAAGGAGAGCTTCAAGTCACCAGAGGATGCCAAAGCTATGGAGAAGCAGCTTCAACTGTTATTGTTCAGCAGGACATCACCCAACTCTTCGAGCTGTTCTTCAAAGGCTTCCCCGATCCTCTTTGGCTCCCTTATCTAGGCTGTGACACTTTGACCTTCCCTATCGAGTTTTCCTTTGAGCCGGCCATCAAGATGGGAGATTCTTAGAAATCTTCAATGTTATAATCCGCCCATGCATATTACGGCCGAATTCAATGGAGGGAGGCAGAATGCCAGTACTTATGAGTACTATCAGCCTAACATCATGGCCAGACAACTTGGATGTGGCCAGCTGCCCCCAAGATTGTTTCTGCATGAATTCCTCAAGCCCAGAGAGGAAATCAAAGAATCGATGCAGTGCAGCAGAGTTTTCAACTATGTGTGCAGTCCCACTGTCTACACATGTCCTTTTGTGCCTGCAATCATAGCTCACCCTACCTTCAACTCATGGTGGCAAGAATTCCACGACCACATCTTCAGTGAACCCGTTCATGTGTTCTGTGCAGAACTGGTGCCTGATTTTCTGCCGAATTCAGAGGTAACACACTGAGCCCCTTGATCAGACTTTTACTCATGGTCCTGACCTCCATCTTTTGTCCACAGAACACAGTACCTGCCCCTCGAGCCAGGGTAATCACTTATAATGCCGAAGGCCCGATTTCAGCATTGGGGTTTAAATCTACAACCCTGCGCCAGGCGATGGACGGTACGCTACCACCGATCCCGGCCTTTCCGGCCTTGCTTTGTTGACGGGGAGGCAAGGATTGCATGCGGTTCCCCCCTCCGAGCGCTAAAAGGAGGAGAAGCTGTCAAGAAAGTGCTTGGTTGAGGTAAACTCCTTTACCTTCACGATTCTTGGGTCACTCTGTTCTTGACATATCATTGTGTATTTCGGATCGAGCCCAACCTTCTTGGGAACCAATACTCGCCGATGCTCCATCCATTGGTATGACTTTTTTCTTTGTTCTTCCTCAAGGATGAGCACGGCACTTATCCCTTCATTTGGACATTTGCGAAGAAGCTGTTGGAGAACCACTTGTAGATGTTCCGGTGGTTCAACGGGCGAGCCCTTCCGGGGTTGCATTGCCCATCCCGATAGAGGTTTCATCTTCATCACCTTACCGAGAATCGGCACGCTCTCCGGAGATGAATCCCTCAACTCAGTGGAGCCGCCAAGTTCTCCCAGGATGCCATCGCCTATCAGCCAAGCAGTAATGGCCAACCCAACAGAGGAAGATCCGATTCTTCCCCAGCCAGAAACTCACGAGTCGCTGATTGCTGCACCAGCTTCTCCCGACTTGGACGTTTCGGCTCTACTCGGGACGCCTCCTCCGTCTGCGATTGCTTCCGCTCAAGATACCATTCATGAGGTACTTGGTTCCGCTCTTAATCTTGATACCTTGATGCTAACATTCTCACCTCGGCAGTGTTGTTTTCAGGATCACGCCCCGTCATCATCGAGCTTGCCGTCAGAGGGCCCGTCGGTGCCGATGTGATGAAAGAAGTAAACCAGCCGTTGCCCGACGAGGTATTGCTCAAGCTCAAAGAAATCGCGGCACCGGCTAGAGAAGAACGTCCGGGGATCGGCTCAATGATCTCTGTCATTTTGAAGAGATGTTTGAGCCCATTAGTCGCAAACTTCCGATGACATCAGGGCTTTTCTGTCATCCATCTACGACTTAGAGCCCTTCTATGTTCCCTTGAGGCGTGCTTGGAGGAAATTGCGCTCCCGTTCGGCCATTGAAAAGGGAAAAAAGCGATCTTGAACGAGGCCATGAACGGGATACAATCCCAAGCAAAAAGCCATAAGGATGCCTTGGGCGACCCGCAAGCCTCTTACGATGCGAAAGTCGCCGAGAAAGGCTGCTCTAGAGGCGGAATTGAAAAAGCTTGTCGGCGGAAATGGAGATTGACCGGAAGAAAATAGCCGATCTCCCTGGATTGATAGCAAAGACCGAAGCGGAGAGCGAGAATCGGTCGTTACCGGAGTAAAGCGGTGCGATGCGAGCTTGCGACTTATCCGATGCCCAAAAGGACTATCGGGAGATCTTGGATAACTCCCACTTGATAGTATCCAATGTTCGTCACGCACTTGCAAAACTCCTTAACGCTTGAATGTTTTCATTGATGTATACACGGGTGGTCGTTCTTGTAATATTTCCTTTGCAATTTGTTTCCTTTCCTTGGCGTGCTTTGAGATGTGATGCCGAACGACCCATTCGGTAGTGAAACGCTAAGCGCCGAACGACACCTTGAATTCCTTTAGCCGAAACCATCGACCCACGCGCGTTTCGGCTTAGAACTCCAAACGACCCGCCGGCGGGTTGGTCAAGGAAATCTCTCCGCCTTCCGATTTTATTGGGACGTGCGCCACGATCCACGGCCACGATTCGAAGCCACAATTACCTTGCCGGGCCTATAAATGTTGCCATAGGTGCCCCTATCTCTCCACCGGGCCTTCTAGCTCTCGAATCTTTGCCAATCTGCGGCCCTCTTGCAAACGAGTGCACATCCCCAAACCGCAATGGTGCGCCGTCTCAACCGCCGCCGCGCCTCCGACGAGGCCGAGGGAAGCGGCGCCAATGCGCGCGGGCGGTGATGATCATCAACTTCTCCTTGTCGATCTCCCTTTTGATCTTCCTTTACCTTGACAATCATCTCCCTTTTTTTTTCGGTTTGATTCGGTGGAATCCGCCCGCGCGCACCGGCCAATCGGCCCCTTCCCGACGACTCTTCGGAGTCCGATGGCCACTCCCGGTGCCGTACGGGGGAAGCGAGACGCTATTCGCTTCAAGGAGGAGCTAGAAGCGTCTCGTCTTGAGCTGGAGGCCGTCTCCAAAAAGCGAGGGCGTGGCCGAACTAGAGTGGGAGGACCGGCGGAAACAAGCTGCGGAAGCCATCGATGGTATGGTTCGATTCTTGATTTAGTCCGGCCTTTGATGCTAATCCCTTCTTGTTTGCCTCTCGCGGCCGTGATGCCGAGCTCAACCGGCTAAAGGCGGCGGTGGAGCAAGCGGCGGAGAAGGTGAACGCTCACGGCGACACGCCGGCGGAGCGCCTGGCCGCGGTGGAGCGCCGCATTGACGAGGTGGCCGTCCATGGTGTTCGTGCGGGCACCACCTTGGGCCTGGCTGCGATGGCGACGCATACGGACGTCGACTATTCCACCAGGCCGCGTGGCTTCCAGGGCGGCGCGCCGGAGGATATCGACGAGATCGAGCTCATCCTGGAGCGCCTCGACGGCCACGGCGACGCTATTGCCGAAATTACCCATCCCCAGTCTGTGCTGAACAGACTCTTTGATTAGATTGTACTAGGGATGTGTAAATGTCGGCAATATATGATGAACTTTTGAATCCTGCACTTGTTCCGTGATATCTCCCTTTGCATTTGCATCTGTGAATTTTGTTTTCTTCGAATGCGTATGGGAACTGTCTTTAGCCGAACGCTCGCAAGCAACTGCCCCTTGGCGCAAACTCCACAAAGGATCCCAATTCGGCAATCCGTAAATACTGTTCAAAAGAAAACCCTTCGCACTTGGTGGAAAACCCTGCCGCTTGGTATTCCAACGGTGCGTGCTTGCGGATCATCACTCCCAATGCGCCTCCTTGGTCAATAAAATAGCCCGTGGGGGTGCTCGCAAATCCACTCGCACACTCCTCCATCGCTTCTCGTTTCTTCTTCTGCTGCTAGAAGAAAAAACCCCAACGCCATGGACAAGGGTAAACAACCTCGGGGAGAGCGGCTCGTCAAGGAAGCGTACGCTTCGGAAGTGAGTTCTTTCTTGATCGCGCTCCTTGTCCTTCGCTTGATCTTGCGCTTCATGTTTTCCTCTGCCTCTTTCGGCCTTGATTTGCTTCCGAAGAAATCATCGGGAACCGAAGATGTTCCCGAGTACATCTCCTCCGATTCTTCTCCGAGGCGGAGGATGCCACGCCCGAGCAAAGGGTCATCCATCGAGCTGCGCCGCCGTGTCCGGCACACGGAGCGTGACCTCGGGGACATGTCCGTCCCGTTGTCAAGCCGAACGCGAGCGTCGTATGGCGCCGGGAAGCGCTAGTAGGGGGTAAACGCCTCTGCCCCCCTTCATGTTTGCATCTGGATTTCTTGCCCCTAACCTTGATTCTTTTGCTCCGGACGTCTCGACGGGTACGGCAACTTTGAAGGCGGCCACGGGATAACTTGGTAGAGGCCGCCAACCGTGGTCATCCTCGTGCGTTCCAAGTCGCCGTCACGGTGGTCCTGGAACAACTGAAGAGGGAGCGGCAGCCGAAGAAGCAAAGAAAAGATTGAACCATACTTTCGCTTCTTACTCCACGCCTTCGCTTCCCTCCCTTAGGGGACTTGGCCTTCAGGGCTGCTATGTGTAATCCTGCAAGAAACCGGTTGTAGTGTAGTATTGAGCTAAGGGCAATGCATCGAGCACCGGCCATTTTCTTTTGTTCATGATTTTTTGTTCTAAAGGCGGCCTCATCCTCGAGCGCCATTTGTTTCGTGTCGGACGTGTATGATCATCGATCGATTTCAATGCTAGGATAATACTTCTTCGAGATATCTTCCATTTATTGCGGCGGAAAACTCCTCTCCTAGCAAAGTTTTCAATATGTATGCATTACCGAGGAACGCATCCGACCACACGAAAAGGCCCCTCCCGGTTAGGGGACCATTTGCCGAATTCATCGTATTTAGTTCCAATCGGCGGTAGCGCTTTCCAAACTAGATCGCCCTCGTGAATTGCTTTACTTTTACTTTCTTGTTATAGTATTTGGCGACCGTGACTTGTTTTTCTCGATGTTCTCCGGGGCCCGAGACGGATCATATGCAAATCTTCTAACTCATCCATCATTAGGCCACTGTAATCCTTGGAGCTCAAATCCTTTTGCAGCACTACTCTCCTTGACTCTGATTGCATTTCCCAGGGCAAGATCGCGTGATGCCCGTAAACCAACTCGTAAGGAGAAGTCTTTGTAGCTCCATGGGGGGCCATTCGGTAAGCCCACAGCGCTTCGCTGAGTACCGAATGCCATCTCCTCGGCTTCTGGTCGATCTTCTTCTGTATAAGCTTGATCATGATCTTGTTAGAAGCCTCTGCTTGACCATTAGCTTGGGCATAGTATGGGGAAGAATTAAACAGTTTAATCCCCATGCTTTCGGCAAAATCTACGAATTCCAATGACACGAATTGTGCCCCTTGGTCGGTGGTAATCGTCCGAGGAATCCCAAATCGATAGATGATGTGTTCCTTGATGAATTCGATCATGTTTTCGACGTCACCTTCTTGAGTGGGATTGCCTCGACCCATTTGGTGAAGTAATCGTAGCCAAAAGCACGAACTTATGCCCCTTGCTAGATGGTGGATTAATTTGGCCAATCAAGTCTATACCCCGGCCCCCGAATGGCCATGGCTTGATGATGGGATTTAATGCGATGCGGGGACTCTTTGAATATTCCCGAACTTCGGCAATCTTGACACCCCTTGTAATACTCAAAGCAATCCTCTAATATCGTCGGCCAAAAGCATCCAGCCTGCCTAATAACCCATTTCATGCGATAGGCCGATTGGTGCGCTCCGCATATCCCATCGTGCACCTCGCTCATCATGTTCTTGGCTTCTTCTGGACCCAGGCATCGCAACAGTACTCCATCTAATGATTTATAGAATAAATTGTCATCCAGAAGAACGAACTTGATTGCCTTGTACCTGAGCTTCCTAGAGACTTTTCGGGATGGATCTCTCAAATAATCAACGATTTCTTTCCTCCAATCATCTTCTGTAAGATCCGTCCCTAGTGTGCTCACCTCTGCAGCAAATGCTTCTTGATTTTCTTTATAACCGAGGCGCTCCGAGCCGACCGTTTGCTTCCTCGTTATGCTCTCTAGGAATGTCTTTGTAAGGTTACCGGTGGAAAGCTCTTCAAGATTTCTCTCCGCATTCCTCGTAGTAACTCCTCGGCGCCTCGCTTCGCACTCATCTTGGCCGTTCAATTGCTTGATGACCAACTCTGAATCCCCATAAATTTCAACTGAAACGGCCCCGGCTTCTCTCAAATACTGAAGCCCTCGAAGCAGTGCCTCGTACTCAGCCTGGTTATTTGTGACGGTGGGTTGTATAGGAATGGCGAATTCGAACATCTCACCTCTGGGAGAAATTAGTAGGATCCCTACTCCCCCACCTTTGCCACATGATGACCCGTCAAAGAATAGAGCCCATGGGGTAATTTCAAGCAGATTAATTGAAGGGTCACGGTGTTCAGTTATAAAATCGGCAATGACTTGACCTTTGATGGCTTTCGCCGATTCGAACTTCAACTCGAACTCTGATAGAGCTAAAATCCATTTGCCAACCCGACCATTCAAAATTGGCATGGATAACATATGTTTTATCACATCAAACTTTGAGTATACAGTGCATTCGGCATTCAACAAGTAGTGCCGAAACTTTGTACACGAGTAGTATACGCAAAGACATAATCTTTCTATAGCCGAATACCCGGTTTCGGGATCAAGTAGTTTTCGGCTAAGATAGGCTACTATCCGCTCCTTCCCTTCGAATTCTTGAATAAGGGCCGATCCAATAGTTTGGGTATCGGCCGCCACGTACAACTTGAAAGGCTTGTTCAGCTGAGGAGGAACCAACACCGGTGGCTCCTTCATGTATTGCTTGATTTCCTCGAAAGCCTTTTGTTGTTCGTCACCCCATGTGAACTTCTGATCCTTCTTTAGCTTCAGCAACGGAGAGAACGGCAACACCTTCTGTGATAAATTTGAGATGAACCTTCTCACAAAGTTGATCTTGCCGAGCGGTGATTGCAACTCCTTGAGGTTGGTTGGAGGAACGACTTCATCAATGGCTTTCATGCTCTTTTTGCCAACTTCAATCCCTCCTTCGTGGACCAAAAACCCCAAGAACTCTCCGGTGACACCCCAAATGCACACTTGTTTGGATTCATCTTCGAGACCATGCTTCCGGTGCATTCCGGGGTTTTCTTCACATCCTCCGGATGGGAGTCATGGCTTAAGGACTTGATCACTACGTCGTCAATGTAGATTTCCACGGTCTTGCCGATCAACTCATGAAAAATGTAGTTCATGGCCCGTGGTAGGTTGCACCGGCATTTTTCAACCCAAATGTCATGACGATCCATTCAAATAGGCCTATATGACCGGGACACACGAAGGCCGTCTTCGAGATGTCTTCTATTGCCATAAAGATTTGATTGTACCCGCGTTGCCATCCATGAAGCTAATCACCTTGTGCCTGCACGGCGGCGTCAATCGGCAAATCGGCAATAGGCATTGGGTATCCATCCATGGGAGTAGCTCTGTTTAGGTCCCCGAAGTCTATGCAAACTCTCATTTTTCCATTTTTCTTGTACACGGGGACGATGTTAGAAATCCACTCCGCATATCTCGGGGCCGAACGAAGTTTGCATCAAGTAATCTTTCGATTTCCTTCTTCACATCGGCCAATACTTCATCCTTGTAGATTTTCGGGGCGGTGGCTTATATGGCTTGAAACCAGGCTTGATTGGCAACCGGTGCTCGACGATGGATCGATCCAATCCGGGCATCTCCGAGTAATCCCGGGCGAAGCAATCTTTATATTCTTTGAGAAGCTTGATTAAGTTCCCCCGAAGTCCGGTTGCAAACCCGCACCGATGAACGTCGGCCTTGGTTTATCACCGTTTCCAATGTCAACTTCCTCCAGCTTATCGGCCGACATGAATCCTCGTCCCAGCTTGCCATCAGTGCCATCCACGGGGTTCTCCATTAAAAATTCTTGTAAGAGCCGACTGCTTGAATCGGCTGTTGGTCACTGCTGACAGGTTCAACAGGACCTTCTCCCCAGTCCTTCCCTGAGAAGCAATCGATGCCTTGGTATTCCCAGAAGGCTGGTTCCATGTTAGCCACGCTCACGGAGTCGTCCGCTCTGCACGACCTCAATTTCATCGTCCACCCACTGGATCAGCTGTTGATGCATAGTGGATGGGACGCAGCAGTTGGCGTGGATCCAGTCCCGCCCAAGCAGCAGGCTGTAGGCTCCCTTCCCTTCGATGACGAAGAAGGTGGTGAGCGCGTCTTGGACCCGATCATCAAGTCCACGTGAGCGCATCCTTTGGTATCCGAGGGGTTCCGGCGAAGTCGTTCAGGATGATGCTTGTTGGTGTCAAATCGCTCGGGGTCATGCCAAGCTTCACGAAGGTGGTGTACGGCATCACGTTAACTGCCGCGCCACCGTCGACGAACATCTTGGTCAATGGCTTGCCATTGACGTACCCCCTCAAGTACAGCGGCCTCATGTGGCGATTCTTGGCCGGCTTGTCGAAGATGGCCTGCTTGGCAAGCACCAGCTGCGCCATCATCTCCTCGGGCTGCTCGTCGTCAAAGGCAGCTTCCTCCTGCATCACCTGGTTAGCGGGAGCCATGAACTCATTTGGCAGGAAGTATACCATGCATGCAGGGGCTTGACGCTTTGATCCTTCCGGCTGGTCCTTGGGGCGCCACTTCTGTCTCGTCTGGATCCCGGCTTGCTTCATCTCGCGGTTCCTCAAGCGTTGGACCCGCCTCTTCTGGCTCTTGCGTAGACCGGGTGGGCACCATTGCCCCTTCTGCCAGACGTAGACCTCCTCGTCCTCCTCGTGGTCAGCCCACCTGAGATCAGCTCGGCGCTTCCGGGATGATCAATGATTTCAATTTTTTGCCGCCGATCCCCATTTGGGTGGATCCTTCCAAGTCTTTCGTGGACGGATCGGCGATTGGCGTTTCCTCGCCCGTACTCGGCATATCCGTCGCCGCATTCGGGACGGTTCCTTAATGTGGGTAGTTTCGGGCCTTCGTTCCGGCGGTGCACCGAAAAGGCGCACCCCCGGTGGGCGCGCTCCGCCGCGCGCGTCATCGTTCCCCGATTCCATCCGCGCGCTTCCTCCTCGGCCCCCGCGTTGCTCCTCCCTCGTGACGACGCTCCTGGTAGCGTTCCTTCTCCACTCTTGGAAGATCCGCGCGCATTCTTCCTTTTCTTGTTGGGTCGTTGCGTCGGTTTCTCCCGGCAACGGCACTGGGCAGGAGCCATTCTTCAAATATGGTACACCACTTCGATTCTTCTTGAATGACATGAGACACTTCGTTGAAACCGATTCACGGCGTCCAAGAGCTGCGTCTTTGCTGCGGAGAAAGCTCCTCAATGCCGACATCCGGGAGGTCCGTGATCTCGGGCATCCCTGAACCAATTCGGTACTGTTTGTCCCACCGGGCGTGCCAAAAAGTGTGTTGACGCAAAATATGCACTCGGCGCCAATCACACGGCAAGTCGAAAAGCTTAGCTTCGCACGCGCGAGAGAGAAAGTGACGTGCCGGTCAATTTTTCCCGAAAATTAACAAAAGGGAAAACGAGTTAAATACCAAAACTTGGAACCTACGGGTGGTACCGGGCAGTTCCATATTTACGGCTAAAAAGCCAAGCAAGACGACATGTAGCTATGTGAAGCTACCGTCAAAGAACCGCAACCATTCGGGTAATCATGAAGGAAAAAAGAACATTGCCGAATAGGTGACGTAAGCATGACAACGATCGGTCTTTGAATAAACAAGGATGCATGTGCAAAGCCATGACCGATTCTCAATGAAGATTGACATTAAATAAAGCAAAGCACGAACATGATCATGTATTAAAATAAGCATGCATAGATCCAAAGCATTAGTCTACCGCATGTCTAATCACTTTAAGATCCGTCGGGCACGACATCAAGCAAATCTATCCACCGCATGATACAACTTGCATGAAAGAACGCACCACTTTCCATAAATAGATCTATCCACCGCATGATACAACCCAAATATGGAAAGCTAGAAGCACACGTCTTTTAAAACATAAATAACGCACGTGATCTACTCGTGAAGATATAACCGAATGCGGCTGAACAACCGATTCGGGGTCCATGAAGAAGGAACAAACATTACCACGTGAATAAATCTATCAAGTTGAATTGGAAATCTAATCCACCTGATGACTAGCTCCAAAGCAACCCAAAAACCTGCATCTACCGCATGATACCCGGCTCTTTCAAGATTTATACTAACAAAGCAAGCTTGAACCCGCAACACGTAACAACCTAGATCGATTCGGTTTCGGCTATCGAAGAGCACGAGATCCACGCGTCAAAACACGAAACCTACTCTTGCACGGATCTTAAAAGGAAAAGAGCCGATCCAAACCCATCTAGATTGGGCAAAAGAGTGTTACATGAATTAAAACATAATGCAAAACTCATGATAACACGGGGTAACTTAATGAATCTATTGGATCTTGCCAAAACCCAATAGAGCCGATAACTAGCTTCGAGCTAGACCTTAGCCTACCGCATGGCTCGTGATCTAACAAGAAACCCTCTTGAACCGGGCTTGAATCTACCGCATGACACGAAGCATGGTAACAAGACTACTTGCATCAGATCTAAATCCACCGCATGATACTAGACATGATACAAGGTTGCCGGTACTCACGGAGGTCGACGGATCGATTGGCCCTCTCGAAGAACTCGACGACACGACAAGGGACTCTAGGGTTTGGCGTAAGGCCGGTGTGTATTGAGGAATGAACGTGTTTTTACATACATCCGGGGATCGTATTTATACCTCGCTAATTACAAGCGCGAATGGATACATTGCCTAACTAAGCTTGATCGCGTGTCCATCCATTCGCTCCCTCGATCGAGCCACGTCACCGTCCAATCCCGCAAAATCAGCTCTCTTGTTCCTTTGCCGAACCGGGAGCGGATAGCCGACCGCGGATCCTTCTCGCCGAAAATCTCTCGAAGATACCTTTCCTTCCACCGGACGGACTCTTTTCCGAATCGGACCCACATGTCATACTCCTTACCAAATTTTGGTGTTAACAAAGACAACCTTTGATATGTTAATCGGAACATGGAGAACCACCCAGGAAAACAGTACAACCACAAGAACTAAACGACACTGGTCTTGGCCAATTAATTAGGAACTTTAGCTTGGGGTGATCTTACCTGATAAGGACAAGGGATTGGCAGTACTGCGGGGTATGGACTCGCTCTAGCAGCGGGTTGGGTGAGTTATTTTTCTATGGTGGGGTATCGACCTGCTAGGGGACTTTATACCTTGCTAACTGATCCGGACCTTGTGGGTCACTATTTGTTGGAGAACCTTTGTAAAGGCCTTGTAGCGTCCCTATGCAACCACATCTTGGTAGTGTGGTATGGTGCCTAGCTAGCATCGCATGGTTGGGTTCAAAGTTCTTCGGAGCTTTTACGCTGCTTGTGGTGAAAGTGTACAACCTCTGCAGAGTGTAAAACTAATCGATTAGTCGTGCTCACGGTCAAGAGCGGCCTGGACCCTCACATGATTAATCGAACTTGAAGATGGACTTAAATTGTGGTTTCTGGTTATGTTAGCCATATGCTTATGGCGTTTCTCTTACCTTTATGCTTAATTGTGGGATGGTATATACTTATACTTGCTAGTAAATAGTTGCTTAATAAAATTGGACCAACTAAAATGCTAAATGCTTAGAGCCCAGTCCACTATAAAGCCTTTGCATTCATTCTTTCCCCACACTTGCTGAGTACGACAAGTGCTCACCCTTGCTATAAACAATGTTGCTCAGAAAGTGGAAGATGCGATGAAGTTGTTGTGAAGATGCTGCTGAAGCTAGGCGTACGCAACCCCCAGTCGACTGCCTGTGACGATTGGTGCCTTCGTTTCCAGGATTAAGCGTAAACTCTGATAATCTTTCTTTTTCTTACGTGATACTATTTTTGTATTCACTTATATGTCACTATATGCATGAAACTTGATCCTGGCATGCATATAGGTTAGCACTTGGTTTTCTTTGGAAAAACAGGTGTGACATTTAAACACCACGTTTACACAAGATCACAAAAGAAAAATACTCATAGGGTCCTATGAAGCATTAACATGGAAACTGAAGCATACATTATTAAGTATATAAAACAACCAAGCCAACTATGTGCAAAAAATGTATACGCAAAGAAACATCACGTTGATAACAAAATGCAATGCATGCAAATAAATAAATATGACCATGAACATGATGGTTGTTCTAAAAAGGAAAACTAAACTTAGATTAATAACCACAAGTTGATCATCATAATAAGGTGCCGTTCTTTATTCTCTCTAAGAAAAGGATAAAAACATAAAGAAACGGGTTGCCTCCCGAAAAGCGCTTCATTTAAAGTCATAGAGCTCGACTTTCTCACATACCTTCGTTTCATCGCATAGCCATGGTCCTTCATGAAATAAGAAAATGTACCAATGCAGATTTAATTTACTTCCCATGTTGTGCTTGATCACTTATAGAAGACTTGCCCAAGGCGTCCTTTTGCTTCATCGCTATCTCCTTCTTTATCACCCTTCGGTGCTGCCTTCACTCCATGAATTTTTATTTAATGTCTAGAACAGAAAGTATACCCAAGATCTGCTCCATTTCACAGTGCACAAAATTTCCTTTCCAACGAGTCTTTATTTCCCCAAATCGGACTCCGGACAAGAGAGTTACGTCTGTTTTACTTCGACAATGAAATCTGTCCTGAAATTTCAGAACGCGCAACGCTCAATGTTTTCTCCATAACTCCTTGCACAGGTCTTCAAATTCGTTGGTTCTTGATACGTTTGAATGGAAACTTGATGGAGCTTCTGAATATCTCATTTTCTTAATTTTTACACCTCTGAACAAGCTCTCAAATTGATGAAGACAGCAGCATCCATTGCGGGATTTGGAGAGGTTGATGATTTAACTTGCAACTCTTTAGGCATGACTTCTCTTTTCATTATTCAAGCCTTGTCTACATGGTTAGTGAAAATCGGGCCTTCTCCCGACATGTGCTTCTTTAAGTTTATTAGCTTGACCAAGCGCAAAGCATGATCGAGATTTACAAAACTTATTGTAAACATACGCGTCCATAATTAACACCACGTGCGAATTGTAGCAACAAGTCAAGGTGTAAACAAAAGAAGCATATGTTTCATGCATAGCACTTAGCTCATCATTAGGCAAAGGTTCTTTAGATGTGAGATTAATTGGTTCGAACATAAATGTTTCCTCTTTTTCATTCTCAAGAAAATCTAGCCTATCAACATGATCATTATTGGAACAAGGCATAGAATTTAAACTACTATTGGTTGAGCATGAGCATTTGAGTTTATCAACATCAATACCAATAATATCTTGAGATTTTAGCATGTACCTTGGCCTTAGAGCTTTTTCAACAAGAGTGATATTTGGTTCATCTAGCGGTGTTGAAGGCGAACCAATCTCAACGAGTGAAGGTGTCTCTTCGTTACCTTTTTGCATCCCCTCCACCTCATCATGTGGAACGTGTAATCCATCAATTATGTACGCATTCATCTCTTCTTTGAAGTCTTCATTATCAACCAAATCTTCATCTTCAAAGTCTTGTATGTTGCTTTCTTTATCTCCCGTGTACCACATGTCGTCAAGATCGCTCTTCGTTGATTCACTCTTTCCTTCATCCTTGAGTACTTCCATGTCTTGCTTTGCTAGTGTGTGGGCTTCAATAGCACACAAGTTATAACCTTCTAGCTTGAGTCCTACCTTCTCCCATTTGTCCCTCGAGTCACTAGGCTCGTCACGGTTGTACTATTCTATCTCTTCATCATAAATCATCTTTAAGTTGTCAAATAGGTCGACCCATGCTTCATCATCTTCTTCTCTTTCTTCTTAAAATATCTTTTGGATCGACTCTCCACTCATCTCTTGATCAAAAACGTCTTCAACTCTCTTGGCGACGCGTCGGTGTTCCTCCTTCCTTCGGTAGTTGATTGGGGGGGCAAAATCAACTTGAATCCAACCGGATTGATTGAACACCGCTAATGGTCTAGCATTCCCCATACTTCGGCCTACATTCATGTTAGTTTCAATATTTTAATATCCGAAATGACTTCTCTTACCTTGGGAAGTGGATCTTCAATTTCTTGTATGGTCGGTTCATCTTTCTTGACCTTCGGTTCATCTTTTTTAGAAATTTCAGCAAGCACCTCGGGCTTGCTTTTGTCGTTTTGCTCTTCCCGACAACATCTTTGCCAATCTCGTTGCGTTCTTTGTCCATTGCTTATCCTTTGTAAGATTTGTGCGGCTTCACAAATTATTTTATCCATTATATCACTGCCTGCACACATGCTTACAAAACGAGACGAGTTAGGGGTTAGTGAAAAATAAAAGGTATGCAACATCAATGTGACGCCCCAGGTTTTTTATTAGTATTATTAATGCTAATGATCGAATCAGCCGAGTCAAACCGGCCGACAGCGGTCAAACCTAGGTCAACCTGGGTCATCACCTCGAAAACCTCACCAATGAACCCTATTAGACCCCTTGGCCAAGTCTAACACATCCTTGTGGTCAACCCTTGGTCAAAGGCACGGTCAAACCCCGCTTAACCTTTGACGTCGGTGAATGTCGTCTGGAACTTTTGCCGCGTTCTCCAAATTTCACCTAAACACTTCAAAATCTACCTTTATGAAAGTTGTCCATCTTGTTGAGGGACACAACTTTCATGTAGATTGGCATTTCAAATTTTGAGTAGAAATTGGGGAAAAACGTGGTCGGTCGACAGCAACTCCGGTTCACAGGGACATGGCGGCATTCAATGTTGGCAAGACGTTCCTACAAAATCGGTTGAGAAAAACACCCTAGAGCCTTTGTAAAAGTTGTAGGGGTAGTGAGATCTACAACTTTCCTATTCATCACTTAGTGCACTTTAGTTGCAAAAAATTGAGTTTCTATCGCTCGAACAGGGCCAGTCCAAATAATTTCAGGCAGGCCGCGACGTCGTTCGCGCTCCAGCGCGCGAGTGCCCGCGCTCGCCGCGCCCCGCCACCTCGGCGTCCGGGCCGCGCCCGCCGTCGGGCATACTCCCCGGGTACTCATGCAAGGAAGGAGGAAGAGTAGAATACGGACTCCTACTCGAATTCCCCTGTACTCCTACTAGGACTCGCTCTGTGTAATCCTACTAGGACTCCTGCCTTGTAACCGACTAGGAACCCGCCCCCTGGACTATATAAAGGAGGGCCGGGTACCTAGGAGGACATCCACAATCCCTCCGGGGAACAACACCCGAGCGCAGGGCGCAATACTACTCCAAACAGGACGTAGGGTAGCTACTCTGGCTACCCGAACCTGTATAAATCTTGTGTCTTGTGTCCTCGCGCATACCTTCGGGTTCCAGATCATGGCGATCCCCACCTTCTACCTTGCTGCGGGTACCTCCCATGGAGGTCGAGAGGTTTAAACACCGACAGCTGGCGCCCACCGTGGGGCCATCGTCACGATCATCAGGCGAATTCGAAGGACCAAATCCTGATCAATCTACTCGGCGCAAACGGATTCCAATTCGCCGAGTTTGAAGTTCTCCACGTCAACTCGCCGTATCCGAGAGAAGCACATGAACCAAGCGGAAACAGCGCCGATTCCTTTTTTTCCGCCTCGGTTCCCAAGTCGTCGGGTTGGAGATCAAGATGGACACATCACTGTCCAAATCCGAATCAAAGTGGAGCGATCCGGCGGTACGTCACGCATCCAGGCCAAGATTCCAAGCTACCAAGGATTCTCCGAGTTCTTTGCTCCATGCACCTGGAAGACATACGCAGCTACGACTATGTCAACTACGTCGTACCGGCTCTACATCTACTTCACCGTGCACCGCGACTACTCGTCTCCGGCCGCACGCGCTCTACGTCGACCTCGCCGTGCGCCGCGACTACTCGTCTCCGGCCGCACGCGCTCTACGTCGACCTCGGCGTGCGCCGCGACTACTCGTGTCTAGCCGCACGCGCTCTACGTCGACCTCGCCGTGCGCCGCGACTACTCGTCTCCGGCCGCACGAGCTCTACGTCAACCTTGCCGTGCGCCGGGTACTCGTCTCTCGGCCGCGGCGGCTCTACGTCAACCTTGCCGTGCGCGCGGGTACTCGTCTCTCGGCCGCGGCGGCTCTACATCGACTACGCCGCACGCCGCCGCGGCGTCGTCTTCGGGCGTACGACTACCTCGACGACTTATCTCGACTAGTTTCAACTCGAAAACTAGTCGAGGACGGCTCCCGCGACATCAACAACTAGTCGGATCCACCTCCAACTAGTCGACTTCAGCTCCAACCGTCGCGGCTCCATCACCGACCGCCACGGCTTCGTCAACACTCGTCCGCGAATTAAGCTAAGTCACTTATTTCAATAATTATTCTTTCTTTGGCTTGCTCTCCACATACAGGAACCAACGCCAAAGACTACTTCGTGTACGCCTCTCAACGGCTACCTGCCAGCGAGCTACACCGTGCCAGCTATTCCTTGGGGATGTTGACTGCTGCCACAGGCTTGGTGCACCAAATTAGGAGGCTCTTGCCACGACGTTTCGTGTACTGAGTGCTGGAGGCGCACAACTACACCCTGAGGAGGCACTGCGCAATCCTGCTCTCCGCCACGCGGAACAACGAGCAATCGCGCTCTCTCTTGTCGCCATGCCGACTACCTTCGTCTACCTCTTAATGGTCTCGCTACAGTAGCACACGCCTTGATCCGCGCAAAGCCTCGGCTCTCCTGTCATGCCCCACGCCCCCAGCGGCTATGGCTAAACAGCGACCACAGAGACCGGGCGCTTAAACCAGCTCTCCTGTCATGCCTCCACGCCCCCAGCGGCTATGGCTAAACAGCGATCACAGAGACTGGGCGCTAAACCGCATCAGGCTAACTACTCGACGCCTAACGACCACAACAAGAGCATGACACATGACATTTACATCTATATTCATATTTGTATTTGTCATTTGTAGATTCAATTTCTACAAAAATGCTACATAATGTACGCATCTCTACTTTCGGTGTCAAGCTTCGGAACGACTTCCGGTACGCTCCGCGTACCTCCACCGGAGCGGTTAGTTCCCAACTCGGGGGCTACGTACCAAATTACTACTCGATGACAACTCGAGTAGTCTCCGCTAGCTCTCTAGCTCGGGGGGCTCGGCACCAACAACTACTCGATGTGGCTACTACGGCTCACCGGCGACGAGCTCGGGGGGCCGAACGCTGCAAGAGTACTCGGATGATGGCTTTCGCGAACACTGAAGACCCTTGGATTGATTACCTAATCATTTCAAGGCTCGGGGGCTGCTATGCTACACCCATCATTCAAATTTTTCAAGACGGAAGATTTGGAATCAAGATTGACCCTCAGCTAGAGTCTGCAACTCAACCTAAGGCTCGAGGGCTACTCCATATGGAGTGCGATTTTGCAACCGCACTTCCATATAATCTCGACTTCAAGACTGATGAGCTGGACCACCTTCCAGCCTCGCGGCAGTTCAAGTACTATTGAAGACTTCTTCAAGCAGTACTCGAGGACGCTCAAGAACTACTCGAAGAGGCTTCAAGACTACTCGAACTACTACTCTCGACTACAATGTGCTCGGGGGCTTGTCGGGCATACTCCCCGGGTACTCATGCAAGGAAGGAGGAAGAGTAGAATACGGACTCCTACTCGAATTCCCCTGTACTCCTACTAGGACTCGCTCCGTGTAATCCTACTAGGACTCCGCCTTGTAACCGACTAGGAACCCGCCCCCGGACTATATAAAGGAGGGCCGGGTACCTAGGAGGACATCCACAATCCCTCGGGGAACAACACCCGAGCGCGAGGCGCAATACTACTCCAAACGAGACGTAGGGTAGCTACTCCGGCTACCCGAACCCGTATAAATCTTGTGTCTTGTGTCCTCGCGCATACCTTCGGGTTCCGGATCATGGCGATCCCCACCTTCTACCTTGCCGGCGGTACCTCCCATGGAGGTCGAGAGGTTTAAACACCGACACCCGCGCCTTCCGAGGCGCGCGCCCCTTCCCCCGGGCCCGCGCCCGCGCCGAGGCGGCTCGAAGCCCAAACTCGCCCCCTTGTCGTGCCGCCATTCGCGCCGTACAGGCGCTGCCCGTGCTGCCCGCGGGGCACGACACCTGTAGCAGTCAGGGCTCCTCTGTCCACGCGCCATAGGTCCAGGTGGAGGCGTGGAGCCCGACGCGTCGTCCTCGCCGCACCTATAAAGGCACCGCACGGTCCTTGCCGCTGCAAGGCCACACCAAGTCCCTGAGCGCCGCAACCCCGCCGCCATGGCCGCCCACGGCCGAGCTGCCCCATCCGCGCCTCCCCACGGCGGTTTCGCTTCCATCACTTCCACACGCCTCCACCGACGGCGCCCGAGTCACGCGCCCAGCTCGCATCGGCCGCCGGTTCGCCGGGACACGGGGTCCGGCGGCCACCGCCGCGGGGCCGCGCCGGGCGAGCTCGCCGGTGGCGCCCGTCCAAACCGAGCACGGGAATCGAGCCCCGGGGGCCCAAGGTCCATCCCCGCCCGCGCCGGCGGGTCCCGCCGCCGGTTCGCCGGAATTTGGCCGGACCGCCACCGGTCGGTGCCCGGGGATGACATTGCAAGGTTTGCGATTTTTCTGGGGAGTTTTGTGCAAAGTAAGGGCATGGTTGTAAATCTGCAGAAACTTCCAAGGTCCTCAGCACAAACTGTAACTTCAATAGTGTTGCAGATTTGCAGAAACTTGTAAAATGTGTAGAAAATCGTAGAAAATTAAGAAAAATGAAAAACCAATTTTGTTGAGTTCGTTGTCAAGAATACTACAACTTTTGTTATTCTTACAAGTTCTGATTCTGGATATTTTTAACATGAAAAATAGGATTGTGAAATATCTAGATCTACCATAACTCAAAAACTATAACTCCTCTGCATCCAATTTTTGGATATGTTGTGTGTCTTGTCATGACTATCTCCTGTGCCAAAATTTGCACAAAGTTATGCAGTAAATCGTTGTATATAAATTGTTTTTCCATTTATGCAGAAACTGCCTAGATTATTTTTGTAGCTAAACATATTTATGTTTTTGTGCCCAACTTGTGCAAGCTGTCTTGTTATGTCAAAACACACCTCTTGTGAATTAATCATGATTTTTGGTTTAACAGAAATATTTATTCTTAATTTGTGTATGTTTTCCTTTGTAAATTAATGAAGCAAGATCAGTAGAGTTACTAGGTGTAAATGCTAGTTCTTTAGGCTTGTTTAGGACTAGAGAGCATGCATGAGAAAGTTTGGATCATTTTGATGCTTATTTATTTTTGTATGCATTTAATTTGAATCACTAACTAGTCTCTGTTATTTTCCAAAGTATTTTATTTTCTAGTTTCCAAGTCTTGCTTGTGGATCTAGTGGACCTGTATAGGTGCTGTTATGCTTAAGAAACACTCCTTTAAATTTTTTTGTGATTTATTGCTTAATAAAAGGTTTTAAGGCCCTAGTAAAGATTAAAGAACAAATTAAATAAAGAAAATCCCTTTTTGATTCATTTCCCTTTTTGGAAAGTATTACCTAACTTAATTAAAAGTTAATAAAACACCCTTGCTGATAAGGAACTAATTCATGAATAAAAATCTTGTTCACACCCTTGCTAGTGAGAAGAAAAGGGTTAAATCTTCACATGAAATGACAAGTACAAAAGAAACATTAATTCAAATGTGCAATAAAAGAATGAATCACATATGATTAATAACCTTCCTAAAAGAGATGTACTATCTAGATACTTGTTAAGGTGAATATGACCAACAAGAGTTGGATAAGAGAACAAACTGTCACATCACCTGAACCTTGCATTGCATTCCGTGTAGATCTTCCGGACGGTGACTACTCCCTTGTCCCGGAAATCGAGGAAGGAGGAGCAGAAGCTTCGCTGCAGTACGTGGAAGTGCTCCACGACACCGAGGGTGTCCAGGCTAACCTAGCTGACGAAGGCAAGCTCAGGTGCATCTAACCTAGTTTTCAAATTCTTTATTCAAGTATCTATGGATGCTTGTGCATTTAAGTTCAAGAGTTGAATGGAACCCTAGATGCATGATCCCTAGGTACCTTTGTCCTTACTAGTATAATAGGTCGATAGCTGCTCAGCTATAGGACCGTTACAAGTCGAGTGATGACCTCACTCGCGAGAATAGGTTCCTAGATAGGAATCACAATATATCCTTAATTGGATTGCTCATGTGGTAAGAGCATGGGATTTGGGCTCCGGTTCAATGGCTATTGTGGGTTAAGTGTTTGAACGTACTAAGCACTTGTCGAGAATGGGACCGGTACCTAGTACCTTAATGAGGTGGCAAGGGATCCTACTATTACTACTCTTGGGATTCGTCTCACGGCTAGCTACCGGTGGTGTATGGTGACTCCGGGTGCCTTGCGGGGTATGCCGGATAGCCTGCACCAAAGACTGTAAGATTCGATCCCGACCCGAGGATTTTTGGGAACTGCTTGGGAAGTTGTCCTTGCGGGGGCAGCCTACCGTGTGTTTAGGTCTACCTTGCAAGGTTTGAATCAATCGATTGTCGGCCTCTCACCGTTATCTGAGACTACTTACTCCACTAGCCATGAGATCCCTAATGATGGAAGTTGATGAATACTATGCTTGATTAATTGTATTGTACAACCTTGTCTGTACTAGTTGGCTAATGTAGTAAAGATCAAACCCACTAGAACTTGTGCTAAAATCTTGAAAGTAAGGACATACTCTTTGTTACTTTTCAGCAAAAAGAAACTCAGTGGCCAAAAGCCTTCCATGTCTAGAGTTGGTGAAGTAGTTATCACCGACGGGTAAGTCTTGCTGAGTATTAGTATACTTAGCCTTGCTATAATATGTTGATCCAGGTAATGCTTTTGGTGATGTGTGGCCCGGAGAGATCCCGCCCGGCTGGGAGCTGGAGTGGGTGGAGGGCAACGACTGAAGGCATCATGGATGGCCTCCCGTGGTGTTTTCGCTTCCCGTTAGTTTAATTCCGCTGTTTCAAAATTCTGAACTATTTCTTTGTGGCAAAAACTTCGGTTTGTAATAATTAAACCCTTCGGGGTACGAATTTGGATGTTAATGATGTTGTATCTCTGGACTCGCCTTCGAGTGAGTTTTAATGCATATATGTCGATCCTTGTTGCTATTCAAGTGATTTACCGGGCGTTAACCCGGCGACTAACGACAGGATGATACTTATTATCGCTTAATGACCAAAGTGGATTGGTTTAGGTGATAGTATGGTATTTTCCTGGGCGGGTTGTCACAATCAAGTCACCGGAAAATCCCAAGTTTGGGCCTCGCCCAAAAAGTTCATTAAAACGGTCCCATGCTTCATCAATTCCTTCATCCTCTCCTTGCTTGAAAGTGAGCACTTGCCTCCTTAAGTCTTGGACCTTGCTTATGGGAAAGAACTTCAAAAGAAACTTCTTCACTAGCTCATCCTAATTTCCTTTTGCTTCAATGGACGCAAGTGTGTACCATCTTCGCGCTTCATCTTCGAGAGAGAACGGAAAAAGATTCCACTTGAACCAAGTGTCATCCTCCAATCCTCTAAAGGGGTTTGTCACCACTAACTTGATGATTCCAGGCTTCACTTCATAGTGGGTTGTAGCAAGCGTCGAATCTAATTTTTGCATCTCAATGTCTTCCATTGATGGCATTGCTAGATCCCTTAGCGACATCTCTTCGTCCTCCAAAGGTGAGGTGAACAAATCCATCTAAGCACTAAAAATAAAAAACACAAAAGGTTTTTTCTAGAAAACTAGGGTTAGATGTTAGTAATCAACAAAACAAATACAAGATTAAACGTAGCAAACTGGCTTGCTCCCCGGCAACGGCGCTAGAAAAAGGGGCTTGTTGATGATAAAAACTCGTTTAACGTTTCGATTGGACTCGCAAGCGTACAAGTCACCTATGCCCTTCTTCACCTATAGGAGATCCCAAGGTTTGTAAATTCACGGAGCAAGGGGATTTCTAGCGCTTAACTAAGCACTAATCTAGTTGACTAGGGGAACCTTTAAAGAGAGGATAAAACTTAAAGTAAAAGCAACCTAATCTATGTTAGTCTAAGATTAAGCTAGATGGAAAAGGTTGATACAAGAGAGCGATTAAGAAAGATAAGTGTTCCCTCCCTAGGATCTAGGATATCATGGATATGCATCTACTACACAAGAGCGGTAAACCAATCTACCGGGGGTTGTGACCATGGTTTCGCCCTTTCCCTCCCCCCGTACTGTCACTACGCGAAGGTAATCGTGATTAGACCTATGATGGACATGGTATGTTGATAGAATCTATGGGAGTAGCGGATATCATACGCCCGAAAAACACGGTAGCTAACCTTAATCGTCAAAGCATCATCAACATGAAAGCAATAGATTGAAACCACGAATCAAGTAGCGATCACATAGCATGTATCCATCTAACCATAGGGGTGAACGGAGACATTACCACATCATCTTACAAAGATTGAAGCACATAGGGGTGATGGAGACTCCGGAGAACATCGTCGATGAAGATGGCGGCGATAAAGCTTGGGAACACCCCCTAGGCCAGCGGCTTGGAGTCCGCTTGCTTCCTTCCCTCCGCCGACATTGATCCTTACGACGAACTCATCTAATCTCATCCCTTATCTTGTGGTGGCTCTCCGATGAATGGATGTCAATCTGTAACCATCTTAGGTCGTCTAGGGGGTTGTATTTATGTCCTTGGGGTGCCTTGGGGTGTGCTCCACCTTGCCTTGCACGAGATCCTCCTTGGGAGAGAAGCAAACTTGGTTTCCATTGATTCGCAGCCCTTCCTTGCCAGCGTCATACCTCCCACGTCCGGACTCTAAATAATGCAAATTCGGTTTTCAGGTTGTGTGTCACGAAATTATCTTCAACTTTGGTATTCATTTCTTTCCTTGGAGACGAAGATAAGATCTCCGAATCGGCCTCGGAAGATAATCTGTTCTGATTTCAGACTGACTGCGCAACAGGGATTTCGGGGGTCATATCTCCTAGCTCCCTTATCCGAATTGGGTCTTCCACATGTCCAAATCGAAGGTATCGTCGAGGCCCGCAACTTTGGTAGTCAAACTTTCTCCATTAAAGGCCATTTAAGTCTCCGAATCTGTATCGAAAGATCATGTTGTGCTGAGCTGCGAGAATATCTCTCGGTCTGAGTTGATCTCGTTGGTAAACATCCAACTCCCCCAGAGTTTTGCGTGTTGATGCTCGGTCCTTGGGTTGTTTGGAGTCTTGTTCACTTCGTGTATTGACTTGTGATGGGCTTCATGATCTTCTCTTGAAGTGCTTGATGAACTTATCTCGAAAGTCTCCTCTTTAACGTTAATTTCCTGCGTAAACAACAAACTCCAAAATTGACATGCAAGTGTGAACTTGTTACATCATTAGTATGCCTAGTGGCGGGTTAGTCGCAAATCATAATCGAAACCAATGTATAACAAGTACTCTAGGTTGACGAAAATTCATCGTCAACAAGCGCCTGGTATCTGAACCGCCTGCCCAATCAGCGTCGGAGTAGGCGGTCACTTGGTTTGTTGATGAAGCTGATATGGTGAGCCCTTGGTTCAGTGTGCCTCGCAGGTAACACATTATGTGTTTCACCAGGTTCCAGTGCACATCACGTGGGGCATGCATGTACAAACAAGCTTGGTTGACGGCGTACGCGACATCGGGGCGAGTCAGAGTTAAGTACTGCAACGCGCCGGCGATGCTCCGGTAGAAGGAGGCGTCCTTTGAGAGTGCCATGCCATCGTTGATGGAGAGCTTGGATTTCGTGTCCACCGGAGTGGACGTCGGCTTGCAATTCATCATCCCTGGCACGCTCTAGCACATCCTCGGCGTACTGTGCTTGGTTGAGGAAGAAGCCGCTAGTGTGTCTGGATACTTGCACACCGAGGAAGAAACGCAGGTCGCCGAGGTCCTTGATGGAAAACTCGTTGCTCAGTTTGTTGACGACGCGACTAAGGAGGTCCGGTGCAGAGGCTGTGAGGATGATGTCGTCCACGGACACGACGAGATACGCAGTTGCGCCGTCGTGATTGAAGACGAACAGGGAGGCGTTGGAGCTAGTGGCGTGGAATCCGATCTGCAGCAGATACGTTCGGAGCCGACCGAACCATGGGCGCGGCGCTTGTTTGAGGCCGTATAGAGACTTGACGAGGAGGCAGACGTGTTCCGGGTGTGCCGGGTCGACGAAGCCGGCTGGTTGGCAACAGTACACGCGTTCAGCGAGCTCGCCGTGCAGGAACATGTTCTTCACATCGAGCTGGTGCGCAGGCCAGTGACGAGATGCCACGAGATGCAGGACAGTGCGAATGGTCGCTGGCTTGACGACGAAAGAGAACGTTTGGTGGAAGTCGACGCCAGCACGCTGAGTGTCCCCCCGAACAACCCACCGTGCCTTGCACCGTTCAAGGGAGCCATCAGGATTCAGTTTGTTCTTGAAAATCCATTTGCCAGTGATGACGTGAATGCCGGGAGGACGAGGGACAAGGACCCAGGTCCCGTTGCCCAGTAGGGCATCATACTCGTCCTGCATGGCCTGGCACCATTCAGGGTCACGAAGAGCAGCATGAACTGAAGTCTGAAGTGGGCGGTGCAGAGGGAGATCCGGCGTCGGTAGTAGAGGTTGGTGGCGCAGATGGTTGCCTGGCGGCGACATGGGCGTAGCGGGGGTTGGGTTGCATGACACCGGCGCGCGCACGTGTGGTCATGTGATGGCGTATAGGTGAGTAGCGGCATCCAGTTGAGGTGACTGCGGCACTGCAGGGACAGACGTGGGTGTTGGGGTGGCCGAGGAATGGTCGGAGGCAGCGGCACCTAGGGAACTGACTGCCGGCGTTCGCGGCGTAGATTAGTGTTGACTCGGTGTGGCAGTTGGCGCGGCCGCGCGATGCACGGCATGACGAGTGACAGGGTGCGGTGTGCGTGCTTGGCATGGCACGTTTTTCGGGAGAAGTTCCTGCAGTGTCGGGGACGTAGATGCAGATGGTGTGCTGACGCGACGCGGCGGAGTGGCTGGCGGCGGTGCTTGAAGCGTCGTGGACGGCGAGTAGCGCAGCCCTGTCGATGATGGCGAGACCTGCGCAAATGGAAACACGTCCTCGTCAAAGTAAACATGGCGCGAGGTGATGACGCGATGGCTGGACGGATCATAGCTCTGGTAGCCTCGTTGCTCAGCAGGATACCCAAGGAAAACGCACGTAGAGCGAGTTTATGCGGTGCTGTTGCGGCAGTGTTAGGATAGCATCAATAACCAAATACCCGAAGATGATCATAGGAGGGAACAACACCGTATGTCCGTATAGAAGTTCATAGGGTGTGCGATTGTCATGGCGGCGACAAGGTCGTCGATTGAGCAGATATGTCGTCGTGGACAGAGCGTCAGGCCAAAAGGACAGAGGCAACGATGCATGAAACAAGAGAGCACGAAGGCTATCGTTGATGGTGCGTAGGATGCGCTCAGCTCGGCCATTTTGCTGCGATGTGTAAGGGCGGGTAAGACGGAAGGCAATGCCGTGAGTGGTAAAGACGGAAGCTCGGCCATTGTCGAACTCCCTGCCATTATCAGTCTGAAAGCACTGGATGTCGCAGCGGAATTTAGTGCGAACGAAGGCATGGAATGAAATGAGTGTGGGGAGAACATCTGATTTATGGTGTAGAGGAAACGTCCATGCAAAGTGAGAGTAATCATCAAGTATTACTAAGTAAAACTGGAAACCAGAATTGCTTGCAACTGGAGACGTCCATAAATCACAATGCAACAATTGAAAGGGAAATGAGCTAATCTTATTTGATTCAGTAAAGGGCAAACGCACATGCTTGCCAAGGCGACAGGCATTGCATGTGTGTTTGTCGGATTTGCTACAGGAAAATCCAAATGAATTCAAAATGCGCCGGAGGGTAGTGTCTCCAGGATGTCCAAGCCTGGAGTGCCACAGCTCGGTGTTGAGAGAGGCATGGAGATTGTGGTGAAGACCATGCGCTGGAGAAGGTGAAGCCGGCGAGCGCAGTGGATAGAGGTCGCCGGTCGAATCACATCGGAGAAGAACCGTTTTCGTGCGTAGATCCTTGATTGAAAAACCAAAAGGGTCAAATTCGACGGAAACGGAATTATCACGAGTGAGAGCACGAACAAAAATTAAATTCTTGATCAAATGAGGAGAAATCAGAACATTGTTGAGAAGAAGGGGAGCGGAAGGAGTAGGGAGGGAAGCCTGGCCGGTGGAGTGGACAGCGAGAGGCGCCCCGTTGCCAACAACGATCTGAGCAGGAGAGGAAGAAGAGCTGTGTGTGGAGAGTATACCGGAGTTGGACGCCATGTGAGAAGTCGCACCGGTATCGAGGAACCAGTCCCCGCTGCCGGTCTGAGACGCCTGAGCCGGCGCACCCTGAAGAGCGTGGAGGAGGGCGACTAGAGGTTAGGTGAATGGGCGATGAAGGGGTTGGTGTCCTGATGTCCGAGCCCGGCGTGGAGTATGCCGTCAGAGCCTGGGGCGGCGCGGACCCAGAACGCCCATCGTCGGAGGTCGCCACTGCTGGATTGGCCACGCCTGTACAACTCCCGTCCACGGGTTGTAGGATTGCCCCCACTGCGTCGTGCCGGCCGGCGGTGGCAGCGCAGGAACGGGCGCCGGAACGGGCGCGCCCATCAGATTTCTTCCCCTTCTTGCGGCGATCCCCACCACCGGTGCCAGCAGGGGGAGTGGTGGCGGTGGAGTTGCTGGGCTTGGAAGAGGCTGAGCCAGCAGCTAGGAGAGCGGTTGCAGCCTCCATCTTGCGGGTGTGGCGCTTTCGGCTCTCCTCCTGAAGGAGGTAGGAGCGCGTGTACAGGAAGGACGGGGTAGGGTCCTTGCCACTGAGGTAGGTGATGGCCGAACTGAAATCCGCGTTGAGGCCGCGGAGGACGTTGATGACGAGAGCCTGACGAGTGACGGCGGTGCCGACGTCATAGAGAGTGTCGGCGAGGCCTGCAGGCTGTTGTCGAAAGAAGAGGGTAGCGGAAGGTGGAATTAGATCGTGGAGTCTCTTGATACCATGTAGATTATCAAATGCAGGAAAAGCTCAAGCTCCATTGTTGTACAGACTCGAGTACATATGCAGGGCGGCCGCAGACCATCGTGGTAACTAACTGCCTAAAGTCTAGGAGTACATTAGGGATCCGTTGGACCCGATGATTCAGTTACAAGACGTTGCCGGTCATGAGGACCAAGTCATGGCGTTCTACAATTTCAACCGGCCAGAAGCTTCCTAAGGCCAAGCCGGTGCCATCAGAAGAACCACGACGTCCTGATGGAGCTCCACCGGCACTGCTGGTCCGCACCACGGCAGCCTGCATCACTTCTCGAACCGGCCGCCATCTCTTCGATCTGTTCAACTTTCTTTCCGGCCGCATATGATTCCGGCCACCACTGAGCACCTTCCCCACCGGTGAGCACCGCACACGGTCTCCTCATCGTCTCTGTTTCTTTCTCTCCCAACGATTTCTAAGTCAAACCTGTGTTTATCTGTGTTAATGCAGATGAATGGCACCATCCCATCACATCATGCCGAATCACCACAACACTGATATCAGTTGCTACCAGATGTTTCAGCCTCATGTTCACGCAGCCAAGATGCCCATGTCCATCATGGCCGATCTGCTGACTGGTGAGAACCTTTCTTGTGCGCTCCATGCTTTGTATCTAACGCATCATGTTCTTGTGAGCTACCACAAGTCATCATGATCATGCTCTTCAGCTGATGTCTCCGTTTTCTATTTAGTGCCAAACAACAGCTAGCGCTACATGCAGTAGCAACAAGACGCAAGCCGAGGTGTTGCATGCATGTGATGGCATGCATCTTTTATCTCTGTTTATCAGCACCATCATGCACAGCAGCACAGGAGCATTCTACACATGTGCACCCTATTCAATCCATGCCTGCATGCATTGTTCAATCCATGCCTGGATGCATGTGGTTGCTGTGGGCAAGTACCCGCCGGAAAGCAAGCAATAGTGCAGACGTATACACATACACACCATTATGATGTCAGCATTGCATCATGCTTATGCCATATATATTCTTTTCCTTCAAAAGCCAACATATTGTACAAATATCTATCTAGTCAGTAATCTAAGTCATATTTCTATCTACTCTTTGATTTGTAAATCTTCTTCGTTGGCCATTCCAAACTACATACAGTTAATCATGATTAGATCTCTAACATTTGTTTAATCTTTAGATCTCACATCTTAGCTCGTTTAAGCTCGTTCTTGTTACGTTAGATCCATCTCATGATAAAATATGCGCTAGACATGTTCAACATAAAATGTGTTTTGAGAATTTATCATAAATTAATTTGATTAACATCTATTGAAATGTCTTTTCTTAATAATAATTGATTAGAGCCTATATAACAGTTTTTCACAGCCTGTGTTAAATTGACTAATCTTATTTAATAATGTTTCCTGAATAAAATGTAATTAGAGTTACGCTTCGGCTTTTTATAATATAAATGTTAAATTGGTTAATATATATTCAATTTGCTTTCTAAATAAAAGCTACAACTTTCTTAATAAAATGTTAATTTGACTAAGATGAGTACAGATATGTTTTTGAATTATAATTTGCTTAGTTAAACTCGAAACATAAAGTACATGCTTAGATGCTTTACATGCTTCTTCTAAAATTAAATGCTTAATTTGCATAAATCATACTTTAATATTTATGAATAAAATTGGACTAAGTTTACATAGCCTTTTATATAAAAATATAACTTGCTTAATTCTAAATAGGATATTTCTCTGAAATAACCTATGCACATGACTATTCAATTAAAATATACCAAGCACATAACCTTGTGTGATACAGTCCAAATCTCTCGATAGCCTTGAGTGTTTCTTGCGTTTGCGTTCCTAGAACCAAACTCTGCTCTTTTAAAGCCTCTCTTGTTTGGTTAATTGTTATTAGTTGCTCTCGTTTGTTGCTTTGCATGTTTGTACCTAATGTTTGCTTCGAGTAGAAGATCAAGCCGCTGATCGGAAGTCTCGAAAATCAAGAGTTTCAAAGAGCAAGAGCAGAATAGCAAGAGTAACTTTAAGTTGGAGAAAGGCAAGTGACCCTAACCATCCTTCTACCTATGCTTTAAACAAGAATACTATGAATTAATTGGAACATGGAGAACCACCCAGGAAAACAGTACAACCACAAGACATATGGCTCTGTCTTGGCCAATTAATTAGGGAAGTCTTGTGTGGTTATTAGTCATGGTAGCTTGTGGTACAGGGGAATGCTTTTATGACTCTTCTACTCTGGACAGGTATTGGAATGGAAGTGCTCTTCTAGGCTTACCTGGTCTGAGGGTAGAAGGAGGGTACGAAAGATAGCCTCTAGGATGTGCTACTATGTACTAATACACATAGGAGGACTCTTTGTAAAGGCCTCGTCGCGCCCCTATGCAACCACACCTCGGAAGTGTGGTATTGTGCCTACTTTTGCACAACATGGTTGGGTTCAAAGTTATTTGAAACTTTTACGCGACTTGTGGTGAAAGTGTACAACCTCTACAGAGTGTAAAACTGTTATAATAGCCGTTCTCACAGTCAAGAGTGGCCTGGACCCTCACATGATTAATAAACTTAAAGATGGACTTTAAATTGCTTTCTGGTTAATTTTTGTGGCCTTGCTGAGTACCAACCATAAATGTATTCATCCTTGCTAAAACGCTGCTAAGAAAAAGAAGAAGAAGGTGTATGAAGTTCAGAAGATGGTGATAGGCGTACGCAACCCCCAGTCGATTGCCTGTGAAGTCTGGAGTCTTTGCTTCCCAGGATTCTGCTGTAAATCTCTGATAATCTCTCTTTCTTTACGTGATATTTTCACTAATAATGTCACTATATGTATGGAACTAGATCCTGGTATACATATAGGTATCACTTGGTTTGTTTTGGAAACCGGGTGTGACATATATATGTAGGGCTATTCTCACAATAATATTGCAAAGTACCAGTAGAATACTCACAGCAGATCCTTTCATGTTCTTGCGCCCAATAGGTGATACTCCATACCTAATTCTGGCATCGACCTGTTGAACCACAGGCTTTGGATGGCTGTTGAATGCACCCATAGGATTGCCTGTTTTTCATAAATTACCAACAATGTTAGAGAGGAAATATATTAAATATGTTGGCAATGGAACGTGGAACAGGCACTAACCTTGACAAAACAAGAAACTTTAAAAAATATGAATTAGCACAAACGTTTATTGTATATAGAAGTGGAATTAGATTGCTAAAGGAATATATATCTGTATAGATATCCATCTACAGAGCATACTACTTAGTTGTGTGTTGTTGCCCGATGAGACAACTAAAACTTTTGTTTGGGTGCTAGAGAGGTCGAAGGAACGGTGGGCGAGAAGCGACAAATATAATTAGATAAAGTAATGAAGGCAGCAATAGTGATCCCTAACGCAATCCACAAATGTTGCAAATGGCATGTGCTAAGCAAAGCAATTTAGAAGTTTGCTTGGTTGATTAGTCATGAAAAGGACTTTGCAAAAGAGTTTGACTCTTGTGTGAACTGCACTGAAACACCACAAGAGTTTGAGGAGTTGTGTGCGGGGCTGGAAGGAAAAAATACAAGCTGCGAGACAATGAATTCTTTCAAAGCATTTCAGCAACAACAAGGATGTGGCTCCTGCATACTTCAAAAAATACTTCTTCTCTTTCACAGGTACAACAAGGCGGTCTGATGAATTTGTTGTTCAAGAAGATCGTCCACCCTCAGGACTCAGTGTTGCAGTTCGTGACGCATTACGTCTACATAATGGATATCAGGGCTGAAAAAGAGAACAAGCAGCGTTGCAAAGGTGAGATTTCAGACCCAAAGATATGGGGGAGGTATTCTTTTGAGACGCAAGCATCACAATTCTGTTGCTGAAGTATTTGGTAAATTCCAGGAGTTGCTGCGTGATTCAACAAGGTTCAAGATAGGAGGGGTGACTGCTGATGAACAAGGTTGGTCCATTCAATTTGTGCACCCGAATTTTGCCATAGTCCACACGATCGCAGTCAATAAAGATGCAACAACGTATACATGCTTATGCAACATGTTTGATTGTGATGGTCTGCTATGCCCACACATACTGAAAGTGTTCAGAAACAGGAGTGTTGATACAATTCCAGAGAAGTATCTGCTTCGAAGGTGGTCAAAGGAAGCAACAATTAGAATACCAAAACACCTCTCAGGTGCTGAGCCAGCGTTTGGTGTCCCAACCACGAACAAGCTAAGGTACAATGCATTGTGCCAGAAGATGAACTCACTAGCAGTAGAGACTTGTTTAGGTCCAGAGAAGTACACCGTTGCTTCCGCTGGTATAGATCAATTGTTTGAAACAATTAGGAAAACAAGGGGTTCATCAGCAAATCAACAGGACGAAGTTTAGGTTGGTGTTGCAGTTAATGTTGAGACAAGTCAAAACCCGCTATGAAGGGTGAAGAATCCCCCAAGACCAAACAGCAAGGGGCGCCCGAAGGAGAAGGTGGATAGGTTGAAGTCTATAGTAATGCAAACTAGGGAGAAATCAATGAAAAAGAAGGGCAAGGGTAAGGGTGTGGGGAAGAAAGCACCAAAAAATTCCTCCATGTTCCTATTGCTAGGAAGATTGACATAGCGTCCAGACCCGCGAGTACATGGCCACGGTAGAGACGATTAGGGCAGAGCTAAAGCAAACCAAACTAAATCTCTGATCTAAATTATTTTTCATCTTTTATCCACTGGTTTGAGCCTGTGAAACATGAAAATATAGTTAATAGTGAGCAACAATATTCAGGAAAAATAGTGTGGTGAAACATGGATATGAAACATGTATATGTTCACTATGAGACATGGCCGAGCTGCTCAGCATTTAACTGTTATTACATCAACATGTATATAACGAGTATGAAACATTTATATTGTGAGTATGAAACATTGATTGGGTGAAAACTGAAAACTGGATCTGAAACATGTACAATCAGAGTCTAAAACATGCAGTAACTACTGCAACGACATGTATTAAAAAGGGCAAAATATTATGAAGTGAAACACATACTAGTTACCATAAAATGTGTATTTTGAGTCCAAAACATTTATATTTGGAGTGTGAAACAATGAAGGGGGCAAACTTATAAAATTAGCTTACGCTTCTAATATCTCTTCTTTGGTAAGCAGCTTCAAAATCTTTTTGCTTATGTACTCCTCATACACAAATTTTGTTTCTTCATCCAATTTCATTTTTCACCTTCTCTCCTTGGTTCAAATTAATGGCAGCCTGCTTCCTCCTATTCTTCTTGTCATTAGTACTTGAGCCTGGCTTCTTTGCTCCATTATCATCAATGGTTGTTTCATCTGAAAAAATAAGATGAAATATAAATAGCAGAATATGAAAAGTGCATACACATAGATCCAAAAAGGGGCGCACTTGTGTGTGTAATTTCTGGTGGGCTCGGACAATCATCATCACTTCCATCGGAATTCAACAAATCAAATGGGAGGTCATCATAGAGGCTGGAATCATTGCTTATCTTGTCAATGGGTGATGCAGCAGCACTAGTGGATGTTCCTGGTGCATTAGAATGTTTCCAGCATATTGTGCATCCGTGTGTGCATCTTCAAAATGGGGAAGGATCTCGTACTATAGCAGCTTCAGCAGTCGCTGGATCGGATTCTGCATTTTGCGGTTACAGGGTTCCCATCGCTCATTCTTGAGGATTCTCTCATCTTTCCCCATCCCAACTGCCTCCTCCACAACCCCGTCGCCTCCTTCCTTGTTCCACAGTCGCCTCCATCATCTCCCGTTTCTTCTCCCCTCTTTGGCCACGCGCACCACGACGCCACTGGCTTCACCGCCACCTCCACGACCGTGACGGCCACCCGCACGACCGCGACCTCCCTTCCAACCTCGATCCTGGGCACAGCGGCGCGGGGCTCCCTCGATCCAGGTTGATTCCAGCTCAAGTCAGTCGATTCCTACTCGATCCGGCCGCTGGCGACCTCGATTCAGAGTAGGGGTGCAGCAAGGAAGAGCGACACGGCGAGGCGTTCCGTGTCAGGCTCGGATCCGGTTGAGTGGAACGATAGGTTGCAACCGTACGTGGCTGAGTGGGCTAATGCGTCAGATCACGTTGTCACCGAGGAGCGCCCCCATGACGCTGCGACTTTGACGGTGTAACTAACGTGGTACATCCGGAGGACTCAGACGCGGGTGATGTATGTTCCTTCTGCCCTGTGACCGCCACCAATCCCAGAACACCAGCGGCTTCTTCCATCTGGCACATACCCGGTGTGACGAGATCAGAACGCCGGCACAAGGGTGAGTTTGGGGAGTTCAATCATACTTTTTTCATATTACTATTGATTATAAGGTGTGCTACTAATTTCGTGTGCAGCACGACGCGTTAGCGGAGGTGACACGGATCGTGACGAACCTGACCATGACTAGACATACAAGAGGATCCTCGCGGTCGCCACAAGGTACAGTATTGTGGTTAACTACGGTGATACCATGACCGTACCTCTTTATCCACGTCACCCCGCGTCGTCCTAGAGCTCCACCTCCACTCGTCGTTCGTATCAATCGCCAACGACCTTTTCATGTTCACATGCTGCTTTCTCGGCTCAGCGACCTTTTGCTTTCCACGATTCAGGTACATTTACTCATGTGCTTCTTAACTAATACATCGAGTTGTATTATTGTAATATTAATATAATCGTACAGTGCAACCTACGATCTATCCGATGGGACCCAGTTCTTTCGCGTGGGCTCGACCGGCATATACGGTGCCACCTACAGCAGCAAATGTTACTTCCTCGTGCACTGCACCTATTTTGCATCAGTCAAGTGACATCCTTAACTAATTCAGTAATACTATTATTTAAATATGATGAATATGATATGTGCTTAACTAATACTATTCGTTGCAGGTTACGACCTGACCGCCACTCCCGCCCTAGATGACGACCTGATGGGGTTCGATGAGTTCAGGCTCCACGAGTATTTGACGAGCCCTGACGCAACAGACACAGGTGGCTGGAGGGTCGTCGCAGGCGGCCGGAGAGGCACGGGCGGTTGCAGGGTCGTCGCAAGTGCCGATGGCGACACCGGCTCTCGACGATTGTCGACGCCGGATTATCAGACCACGTGACCCCTCGCGTATGACCAGGATCACACAAGGGCTGGTGATCGAGCACTTAGGTCGAAGCGGGGCATGCGAATTTAGATTTAGTTGTGTTTTTTACAACAATACTTGATCATTATCATGTATAAACTTTACTCGTTGTTTTATTTTAATCGGTTTTTATATGCAACAAGTTGCTCTATTTTAATTTCTTTTTTATATGGTTGATCTAATTTAATTATCAATATGGAAATGAAAAAGCATACGTTAATGGAAATTATAGGCCAACCGTCGTACCATAGGGCGGTTGGGACTAACCGTCATATGGTGTGACGGTTGGAACTAAACGACACTCAGCCGCCGAGTAACGCCATAGACAGCGGTTTACGGCCATATGATTAGGTGTTTGGAACCTAACGTCGTGTGGTATGACGGTTAGAATCCAACCGCCGTCTGATACGACGTTTGATCCCTGGCGCCGTCTCACACGGCGACAGGTATATAGATTTGGTAAATTTGATTGCGATCATTTATTTTTGAAAAATCAAAGAAAAATATATAAAAAATTCAACTTAGGGAGTAGTAGAAAGTTGGGAGCTCTGGAGCCAACAATGGGCTGAAGCCTTTATGATAGCAATGAAGCCCATTTAGTCTCATAAAAAACTAACCGTGTAAATTAATGTTAGCCAAAATAATGATTATTTACAGCCCAAGAACGCAGAATTTGCAGCCCACCCGGGAACACCGAACATCCCTCCCCCTTCACTCTGGGCACGAAAACCGAGAACCGAGAACCGAACCGAAGTAACCGAGAACCGAACCGAAGTAACCGAACCGATCGGTTTCGGTTCCTAATTCGGTTCCCGGATCTCGGAACCGAAATAACCGGGTTAATTCGGTTCCGGGCTCGGTACCCGAAATAACCGAACTAACCGAAATATATATTAGCACGAGGCCAAAATACCGAGTAAAGGTGATTGTTATGTTTGATGCTTGTGGAACATTGCTTGTTTGCATTAGAATTTGACACATATATGTGTCGTATCGCTTTTATGCTTATTGCTCCTTAAATTGTCTATGTTGGGTGCATAAAAAAGAGATGAAATGCGATCAAAATTTGCATTTGAATGTGCTATTTTTTATGTTTTGAAAATTTCGGTTCCTTTCGGTTAGAACCGAAACCGAACCGAATTACCCGAAACCGAAAAGCCTCGGTTCCGAGTTCTGCGAGGAACCGATCGGTTCTAGGTTCACTGGAACCGAATTAACCGAGAAGAACCGAACCGATCGGTTTCGGTTAACCGAATGCCCAGAGTGACTCCCCCTCAGCGCGATCTCCCAAGTCTCCCAACCGATCCCCCGGCGAGCGAGTGGCGGGGCCACGCCTCCGTCCGCTTGCTCCTCCGCATGACGCAAGAGCCGACGTCACTCCTCCCGGTCTGGGCGCGGACGCCAACGACGCGAAGGCCCAAGTCGCGACGCCACCAGCTCCCAATCTCCTCAGGCGCCATGGAGGAAGCCGACGACCACAGGCCCTCCTCCTCGACTGGCCATCCCTTCCTCTCCGGCCTCTGCGCCGCAGCGCTCCGCCGCAAGCCCCTCGGCGCCCACGCGTCCGCCGCGGCCTCCGGCGAGGGCCTCGTGCGGCAGCTCGGCGTCCTCGAGCTCGTGCTGCTCGGGATTGGCGCGTCCATCGGGGCCGGCATCTTCGTCGTCACCGGCACCGTTGCCCGCGACACCGGTCCAGGTCAACACAACAGTCTCTTAGCTCACTTTTCCACTTTGAATCGGAATTGGACAGTACTACTGTTACTCGGTCCACGGAGAGTTTTTTCCCGAACAATGTCCACGGCAGGATTTGTTTAGAGTTTGGAATGTCTCAACAACTTGTTGGTCTTAGCTCAGCGGGCAGTAGAATTGCAGTGACATGAAAAATGTGGTGGAATCACTCATGTGACTAATAATTCATCCGAGAATTGTTTGACCGTTTAGCTCCTTTAAATGCTTGGATTGGAATGGTTTATTTATAGATTGAATTGAACTGATAGTTTACTTGTTTACATAGCGATCCCCCTTCATTTAGTTCCTGCTGAAAATAACACTGAGCGTTTCGAATTGAAACAGGTGTCACGATCAGTTTTGTTCTTGCTGGAGCTGCGTGTGTGCTCAATGCCTTGTGCTATGCTGAACTTGCATCTCGATTCCCTGCTGTGGTTGGGGGAGCATACCTGTACACTTACGCAGCGTTCAACGAGATCACTGCCTTCTTGGTTTTCACTCAGTTAATGGTGGATTACCATATTGGCGCAGCAAGTATTGCTCGTAGCTTAGCAAGCTACTTTATCCAATTCTTGGAGCTGCTCCCGTTCCTGAAGGGCCATATTCCAAGCTGGATAGGACATGGAGAGGAGTTTTTTGGTGGTGTTGTATCGATTAATATATTGGCCCCTATCCTTCTCATCCTGTTAACTGCAATTCTCTGCTACGGTGTGAAAGAATCATCAGCAGTGAACACTTTTATGACTACACTGAAGGTAAGACTGTTTACGTGCTAAAATTGTTTTTCTTTGCTACATGTAGTTTACACGTTGTGAATCTGGGGTAAGTGAACAGGTTGAAGCAGGGGTGAAGCCAGATAAAATGACCACCGGGGTCTGCTTCATTACTCAATGGGGTCATGTAGCTTGTACCAGTAGATTTCCATGTAATTTACAAAAATTCGTTGGGCTCGGAAGACCCCTATAGCATAAGGCAGCTCCGCCCCTGGGCTGAAGTGGCTAAGTGGTTTTTTTGTTACATCAGTGTTAAGTTGCTAAGTGAGACGTTTTGTACAACATTATATTGAGCCTTCTATGATAAGTGTTATTGTTTTATTACACATGCAAAAATCATTAGGTGTCAATATTTTTCTCATGATCACATTCATGTTTGGGAGGTTTTATTCAGTGTTTTGGACTGATGCAATGATGCACCTGTTTCTGTTGTGCAGATAGTCATCGTTATAGTCGTTGTATTTGCGGGTGTGTTTGAGGTGGATGTAACAAATTGGTCACCATTTATGCCAAATGGTTTCAAATCTGTTGTGACTGGAGCAACAGTAGTCTTTTTTGCATATGTTGGATTTGATGCAGTTGCTAATTCTGCTGAGGAAGCTAAAAGGCCACAGGTAACGTAGTAGCCTCACTTATTTAGATATTTATTGCCCAATGTCTTTACGGCCATATTCTGTTTAGTGTGAATTGTGAAATGTGTTTAACGTTTCTTTATGCCCATGCAAATAAACATTTTCAGAGGGATTTGCCCATCGGAATCCTAGGAAGCCTTCTAGCATGTGTTTTATTATATGTTGCTGTATGCTTGGTCATTACTGGAATGGTGCCATATACATTACTTGGTGAAGACGCTCCTTTGGCTGAGGCTTTTGCTGCTAAGGGATTGAAATTTGTTACTGTATTGATCAGCATTGGTGCTGTTGCTGGACTTACTACAACACTTCTAGTTGGCTTGTATGTTCAGGTATATGTTATGCCTCCTAGCTTCTTATGTATCACTGATCAAATTCATGATTATTCCTCAATCAAATTGATCTACTTGATGAGCATTACCACAATTGTAAACAGTCACGTTTGTATCTTGGGCTTGGAAGGGATGGGCTGCTACCTCCAATATTTGCTAAAATACACCCAACAAGGCATACTCCTCTGCACTCTCAGATCTGGGTTGGCTGTGTTGCAGCAATCATGGCAGGTCTCTTTAACGTGCACATGCTCTCTCATATTCTTTCTGTTGGCACCCTGGTACGGAAACTTCTATCAATATTTCCAACTACACTATCTCATTGGATGCACATTAACCCTTTTGCCTTTCTTGGAGCAGACTGGTTATTCAGTTGTATCAGCTTGTGTGATCACATTAAGATGGAATGACAAAGCAACCAGTCGTCGCTCCCTTGGAATTATGTCAATATGGCAAGAGGGTGTTCTATGTCTCGTCATTGTTGCTTTTTGTGGTTTTATTGTGGGACTTTGCTATAGATACGACTATGCCATTGCCTTTACGGTAGTAGCTTTCCTGATAGCTGTCGCTGCCAGTTTTGCTCTCCAGTTTCGTCAGGTATAATTATCAGGTTTTGCATATGCATATAATGATCCATTGTTTCATGCTTGCTAAATCACACTATTAGTTGCTGTTTGAAACCATGGATAGAGATGCCATGTGCTAAGATTCAGATGCACTGATGTAGAATGTTCAGTCTCATCTCTCGATTTGCTGATATATTGTTTTCTGCAAAACCTGACCTACCATGTATTTCCAGGTCTATGTTGATCCGCCTGGCTTTTCTTGTCCTGGGGTACCGCTGGTTCCAGTTATCTCTGTTTTCTTCAACATGGTCCTGTTTGCTCAGGTTTGCACTGCTCTACATGTTTGCTTTGTTTTGGTTTCAGTCACAGATTTCGGTACTAAATAAAGAGTAAAATGCACCCCGGGTACTCAAACTATTGGTCTCCTCCCATCTAGTTACTCGAACTATCAACATGATTATGTGGGTACCTGAACTATCGCCGATGCACACCAAAGGTCTAAAACATGCCACGTCAGGGACATTTTTCAAAAAGAACCCTATATGTTTTTTCCTTCTCGCAAACAGCTCCTACCGGGTCGGCCACGGAGGCAGAGGATGGAGTTGTTTGCGAGAAGGGGAAAAAATATCCTTGACGTGGCATGTTTTAGACCTTTGGTGTGCATCGGCAATAGTTCAAGTACCCAGATGGTCGTTTCGATAGTTCGAGTACCCAGATGGGAGGAAGCCAATAGTTTGAGTACTCCGTGTGCATTTTACTCCTAAATAAATATGTACTAGTTTTCTGTTGTTGCCTCGATGACTACCAAATCCTCTAACTGGCATCGACACTTTGTTGGGCAGCTACATGAAGAAGCGTGGTATAGATTTGTCATCCTGAGTCTGATCGCCGTGGGAATTTATGCCGGCTACGGTCAGTACAATGCTGCCCCTTCCAGCTCAGACCACTACTCATCTATTGGTTACCACGGAGTGCCTTCTGAAGCTCCTTGAGCTGTGGCAAAGCCTCCAAGCTCTTTGGAAATACTGCACCGTAAAATGGGACCTGTTTTTATATTCTCTTGAAATATATCACAGTGCATACTTTATAGTTACGTATAACGAATGTAGACAGTGAGTTTGTTAAACTGTACAATGAGATGATGTAGTGTGGACCGTACCATTCGTTAACAAAATGTCAAGTGCATAGACTTGTTAAAGGAAAAGAAATACTTTCAGCAACCCTCGGTCGTGTTTTGTGTATGTTTCGCTGTGATGGAAGAGTTCAGGTGAAGATGTAAACTGTAAAGTGCACTGACAATCTGACATGGTCGTCTTTTGCCTGCTGATGCTTGCACAGTTGCACTCACTGGCTTCCTGGGAGCACGAAAAGTTGTTGGGCCGGTGCTTCGTTGCTACTGGGCCGTCGTCGTACACAATTCGTAACGGCGCGAGCCCGTTGGTTCAAGGCCGGCTTCCAGTCCCACGCACACTTCCTTACCTCCCGCTCCGGCGGCGTGTGCACTTCGCCAACTGCCTACGCGCGGCGGCAGCCTAGTTCTCGCGACCCGTCGACCCCCGTCGTCACCGGCAAAATTTGGCGTGCAGCCGTGCACGGCGGGGCTTCGGTAGCGTGCCCGCTCTAGCGCGCTGCCCATCTGCTCGACATGGTCGTCGGACGCCAATCCGCCGGCGCCCAAATGGACGAACACGGCAGTGATGGCGTAGCTAATCAAGCGAGGTGATTGACGCCCACAGCCGGCCAGCGGCCACGGCTACGCCATACGCGCGCGTCGCGTCCAGCTAGCGCTACCGGCCGGCCACTGCTGCGGTCCTGCCTACCACATGCCCACGCACATGCGCGACGCATCATTAACCCCACACCGGCGCGTTGTTGCCGTGGCGCGCAGTGCTGCCCCCTGGTGTGGTGTATGATAAGCCCGCGGCTCGTTCAGTGATGACGCGTCGCGTCGTTGGCCGATACCGCCGTGATGGAGAATTGGAGATTTACGCAATTAATCACCTGCACCCGCCACGTTAAAAACAAGAAGCAAGGCGGTGACTGGTAAGCTGCGGCGCTGGCCAGCGCGATCCCATTGCCGCGGCCAGCTGTTTCGCTGCAGCACAGCTCTCTACTGGCTTGCTGCTGCTGCATCATACAGTTATAGATGGCCAAACATGCGTGCGGTGCCGACACTGGCACGGACACGGCCGTGTCGTGCCACGGCTAAGCACGACACTACCGTGCTGGCGTGCCTACCATGTTGTGCCTAGACGTGCTGGCGTGCCGGCATCCCAGCCCAGGCACTACACTAAGGAAGCTGGAGCGTGTCGTGTCGTGTTACTCGGCACGGCAGCCCAGCAGTGCCCGTGCCAGCCCAGGCACGATGCAGGTGCCCAGGTTCAAACAAAACATAGATTCACCAAGTGTTCAAACACAAAAATTCATTCATTCAAAGTCACAACACATAAAGAAAACGCTCGCCTTTATATAAGACTAGGTGCATGCCCGTGCGTTGCTACGGGCCCAAATATATATAATACAATACAGAATCGTATAATACGAAAGTAATGCCGTAAAAATCATAATAATGATTTTCAATATACATCTACCCACATCATTTAGTATAACAATAGCAATATGATAACGATAATTCCCCTACATCATCTCGCCCATCTATCATATTTTTCTTCCTATAGGATCGTGCCCGTGCGTTGCCACGGGCAATACTCTCTATTTTTCTACATATCATATTTTATTTATTCTAAATAAAAAACAAGGTGTTCAAAAAGAAAATTACACTTTTTTTATATCCCTTTACTAAGACAAAAGTGCCCTAATAATCCTAACTCAATTTATTAATGGTTTAAGGCACACAATCATCGAAGTACAACATTGACGCTTTTTCATAAATCTAGTAAAAAGAACTTCAGATTTTTACATCAAAAGTCTCATAATTCGATAAGCATATATACAATGTATCCTAATGTACAACAAAAACATCTAACATAGAGATTTGGTAATGCTTCCATTGAGGTCATGCGGAACAAAATCCACTCATATCTCCAATAGCTCCGCCCCGAAGGCAGGAAAACATTGAGACCACCGAAGACCCGAGATAGGAGAGCGTATCTAATCTAAAGATAAGAGAAAAGTAGAGATCCATCTTTAGTGCAATATCATTATATGACCTCTTAGACTTCGGAGATGATATCAAGTTTAGTATAGCCAATATATTCTTTATTTTACTGAAATCTTTCAAAATGTTTTTGTTTAAAAGTGTCCTATAACCCTGATATGATATAAAATCAAAGATGGCTGATGGCAATGCAATGTAGATAATGGGATCTCAGACACACACAATGCAAACTCACCTTGATAGAAGTGTCTATCTGCCTAGTTCCTAGGCAAGATGAGGCAAGTGACCCAACTTCACTCCTCACAGAAGCAAAACAACCTTGTTAGTGTAGACAGATGAGCACAACAAGACATCAAACACCAAAGCTAGATCAAATCCCCACTCAACAACATGATGAGGTGAGGTTTCTGGAGGATCCGAACACAAACAAAGGTCATTGATAAATCAACAAGGGTAGTAAATGGCACACAACCAAATATGCTACATGATGAAAGCAAATAAGACTCGTTTCAATTCTTAACAAGGATGAACAAAGACATGAAACAAAGTGCGATCCTATGGAAAACAACCAATATAATTACATAAGACTTCATTTGCTCCATCTACTGGAATTTATCAACCATACTTTTTATGGTAGAACAACCAAACTTATCTATGATAACTCCAATATCAAATTACTTGACAGATAAAAAAACCTTGTATAGTAGATCGAAAAATAAAATTCATGAACTACAAACATTCTAAGCCAATACCTCTCCTCTGATAACCAGCATGGCTGCAGCTGCACCCCCTAATGCAATTAATAAAATCAGCAAGATAATCGAAGTAGAATTCAAATAATTTATGGTTTTATGCTTAGCTGTCATTCCTCATATAAACCATTTAATCTAAGTAGCATTCAAATAGTTATGTGTTGCATTCATGTATTTTCAAGATTGATTTTTCACATAACTGTGTGATTGATAATCTAAAATATTTCCATAACCTAAATGGTAAGATCATAACAAATTCAAATGAATAATATTCCCCAACAAAAAAATTACCATTCTATAAGAAAGAATGAATGCTTACATATGCCTACCGTGCTAACCAATGAGACGAGAAAAAGAAACCAGATTGTTCAAAGCAAAAAATATGTCAATGAGACATGGGTTCTTCCTGACCTACAAGCTCAGGCGACATGAGCATCCCCCATAATAATATCAACAAAATACACAAGGGTCTGAATATATGTAAATAAAAAGATATGAGGTATATCAGAGAGCCATTATAGTAAGATTGTCCAAGTGAAACCATCATAAAAAGCATGATTAAGAACAACAATACCAGTAAAATATATAGAAGCATGCTACAAACTCTATCTCACACTACATATTTCAGGCTGACTGTTGCAAGAAACATGGTACTGGAACAAAGTACAGTCTAATGTAGTAACTGTCTGGCTAAGTATTCAATGTTCTTTCATTGCATAATTATTTGCATCAATGAGAAAACAACATGCCTTGTACCTGTTACACGTTAACACACTATTTTTTTACCAATGAAAGTGGATGGTGTCGACTAGGCGGCAAAGCGGTGGTGTCATCCATCAACTTTGACACCTCATCTTCTGAAAGCACCCGAAAGGAACACGATTCATCATGTTACATGAGATACAATATTCCATGAAATGCAATATGTGCAGCTGAGAATAGATACAAAATAGTTAGTATGGTTACCTCATGAAAAAAGCCATCTTCTTCAGGGCCAAATATCACTATCAGAGATGTTGCAAGCTTCAGATTGTCCCAATTCTCACAATTAATGCCAGATGTATTCTTAAGACACAACCTAACATTGCGCAAGTAAGATGAAAATAACTTTTTTCACAGCATCACACTCAAACAGATCACCTGCTGTCTCAACGATCTGATCATTGACCTATATACAATGCTTCATAACTAAAGAGAAAATTTTAAAGGCACATTTTTTCTATTGAAACTTAAATCCCCAACTTTGGTCAATGAAAAATAAAGCATTATAAGTGCACAGTACACAATCTAGCGTACAATGTAACACTAAATGGTAGGGATCTATAAAGCAAAAAGCATGGCAATTGAAACAACTGAACTCACCATATCTGGCTTGACATCAAATCCATAACGTCTCAGGAGCATTTTTAGTCCTTTGGGGAGGCGGTCCTCTTTTGCCACCTCCACTTTTTCTTGAGGCGTAAACTTGTGCATGAGATGTTGTATGCTCCACATTAACTCCATCACAATCTCATTGTGGACGCAAAGTTATTTCCGAAAGAAGTCAAGTCAACAATGACCATCAAAGTTGTTAGAAAATATAAATAGACAATGAGCAAATACTCACCAAATAATGGAACAAGCATTAGGAGAAAAATTAGATTGATGGCATATACCATAGGAACAAGCATTCACATCATTAACAAAAGAAGGTCAGGGAGGAACAACATACTTTCTTAGCATTAGGTTGGCGCAAGTAAAAATCAGAAAATCTGAAAATTGCAAAACCAAAGTGGGCGACTCAAACGACAGACCCATAACCTCATATTTCAATTTGCCGGTGAGACCCGATGGCCGTGGGATTCGATGCTAGGCACACCGCGACCGACAGGTTGGATCCGACACCCAACCCCGCCGCACCCCGCGGCATCCGATGCGGCCTCGCCCCGCCCGTGCTTGTCCCTGCACCGCCATCCACTTTCGGTCGTGCCGCCGACGTTGGCCGCATCGAGCGTCGGCGGCCGCGTGCGGCATTGTGGCCACCTCGGTTGCGTTGGACGTCGACCCGCCGCCGCGCCCACGTTGGCAACAGCACCGCACGCCACCTCCTCCCGCGGCGTTGTGCAAGCGGACGGGGGTAGGGAGGGGTGCCGCAATCACGGTGGCTAGGAAAACGGATAGACGATAGCGCGGGGAAAGGAGAAGGGCAGCCGGCGGTGTTGCGAGGAGAGGAGAAGAGGAGGAACGTGTGGCCGCATCGCGTGAAAAGGAGAGGAGGGGTGGCGGCGACGGCGTTGGGAGAGGATGAGGATGGCGGTCGGAGGGGCGGCGCCGCGGGCGCGATGGAGAAGAAGGGTTGGGCGGCGGAATCGGGTTGGTGAGGCGGCGTGCGGAATGGGGGGCGGGGCACCGACATGATGCGGCGGAGAGCGTGCGGAGGGCGAGGCGGACGCACGGGGCGGGCGGGCGGACGCACGGATGAGCGGAAAAAAGTACTAATGGATTTTTTTCTCCACTTCGTACTTTTTAGGAGTAGAGATTCTTAAATGAATCGATGCCACGTAATATATATGTCTTCATCAGGGGCAAATACTTTCTTTAGAACCATGTCTTTATTTTGTACCATTCTGAGTCCAATTTTGTTTTCATGACAAAAGATTATTTTTACATTGTTGGTATATACTCATCAACTAAAAACTGTCAATATTTTCTGGAACATTTACAGTAACAATATATGTGTGAGTTCTTTTCCACATGCCAGATCATACCCTGTTGCATTGATCAAACAGCAGAGATGGTTCCTAAAAAAATAAAAGTTCCAAACTAAAGAAAAAGCATGCCTCTCTTTAGTCTTTACCCAAGCTACTTGCTGCAGCAGGAGCCGGCCTCCAACCCATGAGCTCACGATTGCTCTCCAAGAGGCAAGACGGAATTTGGTATATGCTCCAAAATGACTCAACGAAGCTATAAGCGACTAACTTGAACAAGCATTAGGGTCTATATATACATGGAGCCCTACTAAGATTGCAGAGCTTGCCAATGATTTGCAACAAGAACCATGCTAAGAATTGGTCGTTGATCTGTCGAGAATTCCATACGTGCCATCACTATTAATCCTAACCCGTAAATGTAAAAAAAAAAATCAACCAATTTCTACCGCCTAGTAAGATTGAATTAATTCAAGTAACACAATTTCGGTCAAATGGCAATATGCTTGCATCGACAATAGCATTGCTTTAACAGGTAAAATCCATACCATGTTTTAGCGGAAGAGTCGTGTCCCTTTAAGTTGCCATCTCTCTTGATTACCATAATTAACTCGTCTCCTTGCAAATTGGATCAGATCAAACCAAATCAAACATGTGCTTCTCTTGCTTAAAAGTTAAAACTGATTGCCACGGATCTTGCAGTCACATACCATGATGTCTTCGGACCCTACGACCGGCATATCTGGCATCGTCATGAACCCCTGTGGAACAAGAAGAGGATCAGAAACTGACGGTGCCACGAATAGTAGCAAGAAGGTAGAGTGGACTGAGAGAGACCAGTAAGTATAGTATTAGAGATCACATTAACACGAACATCTCAGATTGGGAATAGAGACCCGGGTATTGCTTACCTCCACCGTACTGCCTCCGATCTCGAGTGGATTGGAGGCCACCATGGATCTCGATTGGACCAGATGCTGGAGATGATGCAGTCAGCTAGGGTTACACATGTACCTACACTTGGAACATGGGACGACAGCGAAAGTGCCTGCACTTGCGGTTGGGGATTGGAGGAGACGACCGATGCGCGGACGGCCGCCCGATGAAATTGAGGTCGCCTCCCTCGCAGATGTCGACTGGTGGATCTCGTGGGGGCACTCCCTTAACACGGACGGCATCCGGACTCCGAAGCAGTTCGAGGCCATCCTCTCCTCCCTCGCGGATGTCGCGCGGTGGATTGCTTGGAGGAGATCGAGGGAGCGAGAAGAGGGGGCGACAGGCGGGAGGGTGGAGGCCACGGAGCCAGGGCGAAGGCGGCGACACGGGGATGGAGCACACGGGCTCGACTCGCTATATTGGAGCCGCTGCCGGGCGGGGACGCAGCCCGGAGGAGGTGGCGGTGGCGCAGCGTTAGGGTTCCGATCTGTTGAGACAAAGGGTGGCCGCAGGATGCCCAACTTTGTGGCTGGTGAAGGAAACAAAAGGAGGGGAGGAGACGGAGGCGGACGACGGAATTGGGGGGAGGCGAAGACGACGGATGCACGAGGGAGGAGGGGGGAGTAGAGCGGGCGCGTGATTGGGGAGGCGGCAGACGCACGAGCGGGGCGGCGAGAATGCGGGATCCGGAATGGCATCGTTGCGGGCCCGACGGTGAGGAGTGGGGCGGTCAGGCGGCCGGTGGATTTTGGGAGGCGGAGCGATGCGAGGTCGGCCGACCGGTGGATTTCGGGAGGCGGCGACGCCGTGGTTGGATAGAAGTGGCGGCTTGATGGGTGGCCAGGGAGTGGAGGACGGGCGACGACGACGGCATGAGGACGGAGGGTAACAGTGGCGATTAGGGTTTGGGAGGGTGGTGGCGGGGGACGAGAGGGCGCACGGGGTTGGGGAAGGCGCAACAGGTGGGGTCGGTCGCGTGAGGCCGGCGGAAGGCGAGCGCGCGCGGGGTGAACGCGCGGTCGAGGGGGCGGACGCACGCGGAGGGGGGGGAGGCGATTCACGTCGGACCGAAAAAGTAGGAACAAGTTTTTGTCTCCACTTCGTACTTTTTAGTAGTAGAGAGGTGAGGGGAGGCCGGGATCAACGATAACAAGGGAGGGGCGGCCGGATCCGACGCCTATCGTGCTCGCTCGTGCCGGCCGCTGGAGCGGGTCGTGCCCGTGTCGTGTTCGCGTGCTGGGATTCCAGCCCAACACTAGCACGGGGGTCGTGCCGTGCCAGGCACGGACACGGGACAGACCGTGTCGTGTCGTTCGTGGGCCGTGTTTAAACGGGCCGACCCAACGGGCTGAGCCCATTTGGACATCTATACATACAGTATTCCCTGTGCGCTACACGACGGTACAGTACGTGTACGCGCAACTGCGCGTGCCCGTGGACCACGCCGCGCAGTAGTTGTAACTGCTACAGACCTACAGTGTCACTCATGGCATGGCACTGTGGGGGCCTGTGGCCACAAACTGATCAGATCGGCACGATTAAGGGAAGGCCCGACGGGTTTATCACGAGCGTCACAGGACACAGGCTCACACCCTGCACTGAACCGTCCGTACGCGCCGACAAGATCAGGCAGAGCCTGCGGCCTGCGGGGCCGGGGAGTAAACGAGAGGGTGCGGCCGCGGATTTGGAAGCTAGCGTGCGGTTTGTTTGGTCTGGTGGCGCTTCACGTGCTGCCGCTGCCGCTTTTGCGTTCGGGATGAACGGAACAAGATGAGGGGACCGGGACCTGCTGCGGTCTGGTCCCCGTCCGACCCGTGAATGGGATGCCGCCGCTACCCCTACCCGGTGAAAAATCGGCGGGTAGCCACTTTTCACCCACCTGATTCTGACACCGAGGTAGAGCATTGCTTTCCGCCTTTCTTTTCCCGCAGCTGCTTGATGCATTTGGGGTAGGTGCACTTTTGCAGATCAGTTGCACTAGTGCACTACAACAAGCATGGCAGAAAACAGGATCAATTGTTTGTGCTCACAAGTTGGATGACTACAGTACACAATGCAGTGTTAAATTGTTTTCGATGGAATGTGTATTTTTAGATAATGGATATATCAAGAGACGTACACAACCCATTATTATAAAGTTTGATATAAAAAAATAAATCATCTCAAAATATAGAGACAAAAATTAAAGCAAACGATATAAATGCTTCCATCCACCGTTGGCCTATTCTAAAGACATCATCTCTAGCTTTGTGCTCAACGAAGAGAGTAGGTTCTTGTTGTGCTGATCACGCTGCAGCTGCGCCCAGAGACGTAGCTAATATGCTTCCCTGAAAATAATTTGCATAATTGAGTTATGTTTAATTCTGTGAAAGATAATATCATTACGGGTTTTCCATATTGCCCAGCATAACACACCAATCCCCACTCAAATCAAGGCTCTAATGTTGCAATTTTGATTAGAAAGTCAAGAACCGAACATATGTCATATAGACTTGGGTTGAGTTAAACCTGTAGCTAGATATACCATCCTCCAGACCAGTCTCGCATAATGACAGTCCATAAATAAATGTTGGATCGTCTCGTTAAGGTTACGACCAACTCATTTTTTTGCTACCTTTCCAATTTTCCGAGCGAGATTGTCTTTAGTTAAAACCACTTCCTTTTGTAAAAATCAAAGGAAGATTTAATTTTTAGAGGAACTTTAAACTCCCATATTCATTTATGTATGAAAGGTGGGTGTGAGTCAAGTAAATGGAGATACATAGATGCAACGGTAAATAAACTAGAATTGGTTAGGTTCCATCTAAAAGTATCGGAACCATCCACCAGATTAAAGCGTGATATCTAAGCTACGAGATTCGACTAATCTCTCAGTTTAGGCCCCTGCAGAGTCCTCCGAAAAGATATATGTAACTGATGAGTAGCCAAAACTTTTGCCACCGATGGATGAGGGTCTCTTAGAGCAACTCCAATAGTTTGGCAAATCAATTTGGCATCCATCTAATTTTGGCAAAACGAGAAAAATTGGCCTCCAACAGTTTGGCAAACCAATTTGGCAAAAATAGAAACTTGGCAAAACCCACCTCCCCAGACGCATATATGCGCGCGCGGATCGTGGTTGCCATCGGCGTTTCGCTCTAGGTGGAAGGGTGAAAAAAGAAATAAAGAATAGAGAAGGATTCCTGATGTAAGTTTCCAAGAGGTGGCAGGACATAAACATAATTTTGTTTATTTCAGGATTCCTGATGTAAGTTAAATCTGGGTTTGGCAAATGAATTATGCCAAATTGTTGGAGATGAACTCTTTTTTTACTTGGCATACCTTTTTATAACTTGGCAAAACACAAGATGTGTCAAGTAAAATTTGGCAAACTCTTGGAGATGCTCTTATAATATTAAAAAGTGAAGGATATCTTTCCCTGAGAGACACATTGTCTACCCACTTGTCCTCCCACAAACGCACTATAATCCCATCTCTAATTATAAAGGAGTCATTTGTTAAGACTTCATCTTTAATTCTCATTAGTCCTTAAAAAATGAGAGCCATATGGTTTAGTTTTAACATGCGTTAAGGATTTAGACCTGTGATACTTATTTTTAAGCAAATCTTGCCACATGTCATCAATGAAATGTGTATAGCTATTACTTTTTTTTTAAAAAAAGAAAGTGCAGCTACAAATCAGAAAATATCAGCGTAACATCCCACCTAGGTGTCCGACGGCAAGATGTGCGCCCGTCAGTGTCAACCAGAGAAACTCGGCTGATTTGAGGCCACGAATGGGGGTATCTAGGCTCTCACCAAAGGTTCTCGACACGATGCCACTGCGCCGGGCTATGCCATCGAACAAGTCAAGAACGCATCTCCATCGCTCGACCGCAGGGTATCAGACACGAATTATTTGTTTACTGACAAGGACGAATCACCAACCACGCAGGTGCAAAGGATCGGCCTCGGCAAGGAGACGGACAGGGGACACCACGGAGAGTGGAACATAGTGAATCACTCTTGGCATGTATGCGCATGCACAGGGGGGGTCTGGGAGAATATCACAAATGTCGACAACGATACAAATGTTACATGCGTCTGGAAGAGAGCATTCCACTCACATAGTGACATGATATGCACTGATGTTACAGCATGGAAACACAATGGAGTCTGTTACATTACACGTCTCCAGGGGCATTCTACTATTGTACATTTCTATTCCCAGGTATAAAAAACAGCAAAAACATGTTCTAGTAGCCATGCTCATCCCACTGATGAAAAGCAGCAGCCCAGGTGTATCTTCAGATGAGTTCGCCTCTGCATATCTCTGTGAAGACTGTACAGGTTCCTGGATCTGGATGTGAGTGGAACGCAAGTGTCCATTCCCCCAAATGCCCAGCTCGATTTCTATTGCCAATAAGCTTGGGGATGATGCAGTAGGCAGGGAGCTTCAGCTTCAGATGATCAAACGGACGGACAGCTGCTGTGATTTTGATGCCATGCTGATTAAGTATAGCAAGGTGGCAAACCTACTCAGTACTCACACCCCCACTCGTGATTCATCTCGCTATCTCCTCGAGCCTCTTGAGTACTCCCTTCGTGTTGGGTCTCAGCGACGGCGACGGGCTGCAGCAGGCGGTGGCCAGCTCGAAGTAGGCGTTCAGGTTCCTCTCCTTGCCGGACCTCCGGCAGTGCCTGGCGAGGTCGGAGCTGAAGGCGTCGGAGATCTTCCTCTCGAGGACCAGGTTCTTGAAGGACGCCGGCAGGAGGATGTCCCGCGGGTTCGGCCGCCCGTCGTCGGCGTTGGCGTGCTCCTTCTGGGCGAGCATCTCCAGCAGGACGACACCCAGGCTGTAGATGTCGCTCTCCCTCGTGGCGTCCCGCATCTTGATCAGCTCGGGCGCCTTGTACCCCTGCGCCGCGGAGGATTCCAGCATCTCCTGGGCGGCGGCCGGGTTCAGCAGGAGGTACAGGCCGTAGTCCGATAACTTGCACTCGTAGCTGGCGTCGAGAAGGATGTTGCTCGTCTTGAGGTTGCCGTGAACCATCGGCTTCTCCAGGCCTGTGTGGAGGTGATCAAGTCCCTTGGCAATGCCGAGAGAAAGGTTGCAGACTATGCTCCATCTCTGTGACTCGGCGATCCCCTCTGTAGGTGATAGCAACAAATAAATGAGCTGCCATCTCTACTAATACAGTACCAAAAAGTGTTAACTGTTAAACGACGGTTTCAGAACAAATAGAACTGATGATTATTTCCTATTCTTTAACTATTATGATTTTGCTTAGTGTGAACTGAAACTAACAACCTTAACAAATAATAGGAATCAAGAACATGGCACCAGGACCATTGGAAGTTTCGAGCTGACATCCAAAGAAGAAAATGGCTCCACGAAAAGGCTGATTTGGTGCCGCATATAATGATGACAACAACTGATAGCAAGAACACATGGGGTATCTGCACAATCGCCTCCCACCCCCACCAAAAAAAGGTTAAAGAGCTAGTGGCCCTAGTGATCTGCTTTCGTATCAGTATTTAGTTTAAAATAATGCCATGAGATTTTTTTTTCCTTCATGGAGAAAAAATATCAACAGACAACAGATGTACTATTGCCATGAGTATTTTATAGCATCACCAGATCATGAAATTAACAAATCAGATTAACCATTTTCAAACTCATTTGAACTGATGCTTTTAATCTACTTGAGTTCAGTCGAACTAAACTTTTTAAAAGGACACGGTTGTTTTACTCATTAGAAAAATAATGATTCCTGTTTGGATGCAAAACAATTACATTTTGATCATACTAAATGTATACTGAAACACCCAAGCATTGATGCCATGATGTGAGCCATGAAGAGAAGAATAAACACCCAAGCATTGAAGACTCAGCTACGTGCTGGAAGGCTATAATGCAATTCTATCATGACCCCGCATGTGGTGTGTATGCATTGTGCAATACAGGTATGAGATCTCGCTTTGACTGTTGTTTGAGATCTTGCTAAAAGTACAGACTCTTATAGTCTTATATCAACTTTGTCAACAATAATTGACCCCCCACATCAAAACAACAATAGAGCGACAAAAATCATCTTTGAAATGCGATTAAGCATTGGTGTAAAACTTGGCAGAATTTATTGCAAATGTAAAAACGTGGGGAACAAGAAGGCAAAAAAGCAACCGAACCTTGCAAGAATCGTTGGAGCGAGCCGGCGGCGTAGAACGGGTGCACGAGGAGCTTCTCGCCTCTGGGCCCGACGTACACCGCGCGGAGCGGCACGAGGTTCGGGTGGGTGACCGCGCCGATGCGCCCGGCGGCGGCGTAAGCCTCGTCGGCCCCGACGGCGCACGCGGGGCGCACGAACCGGAGCAGCACGGCGGCCTCCCCGGAGCGCATCGCGGCGCGGTACAGCGTGCTGTGCGCGGACTTGGCCACCACCTCCCCTGGAGCCTCGAGGATGGCCGCCACCGACAGCGCCTCCCCGCCGGGGAACTTGACGAGCGCCTGTGCGCCGTGGCCACCGTACCCGTACCCGCCGCCGCCCTGCGGGCCCACGCCCAGGCGCTCGGCGAAGGGGCCGAGGTACGGCAGCGCGCCGAGGCGGTCGGCGATGGGCGCGAAGTAAGGGAGCACGGTGCCCCCGCTGGGCGCGCGGCGGCGGAGCCAGGAGGGCGCGCGGACCCACGACGGGACGTAGCGGTCGAGGCGCAGGCCGCGGAGGCGCGGGCGGAGGAAGCGGTAGAGCAGGTAGGCGAAGAGGATGCCGACGATGGGGAGCAGGATGGTGTTGCTCCGGCCTGTGCGCACCGGCTTCTGCGACGGCGTGTCCGCCTCGGCCGCCCCCGCCATCTCCATCGTGGCGCCGGGTCCTCGGGGTGAATAAAAGCGCGCGAGCGAGCGAGCGAACGAAGCTGGACAGGACCCCCGCCGGTGGTGGCCTCTGTCTCAGGCCAGGTCCTTGGCGGCGAAGCTAGCTACTGGGAAGGCAGGTTTCCGGCAAGGTCTTCGTTGCTTTGCCGTGCTCCGCACAGTTGCTTGCCACTGGTCGTTCTCCTCGCGCAGAGGGAAGAGGAAAGGAAGGAGGAGCTAGGCAGGGCAGGCAAGCAGGCCTGGTGAGCTGTGCTGGACTGCTGGCTGGCTGGCTTGGGAGAGATTCTTGTCGTCTCGGGTTGAGGCTTTTATCACTGTGGGAGTGTGAGAGCGAGACGGTGGCTTCCGCTTTTTCTTGAGGGCTTGCAGCAGCATGTTCGGTTGGCTGGTGGCTGATGACTAGTCTTTGGTTTGTTTTGAGAGAAAATCTTGTTGCATTGATTCTTGACGATTTCTTCCGAGAAAAAAGATCTTTATTTGGTGGGCGATAAGTCCAAACGAACAGGGCTTGGCCTTTCCTTCGGGAGATTAGCGGTAGGTGTTTAGTGTGGGCACATCTCGCTGATGAGCTCGCTTTTGCCGCTTTTCCCCGTTGAAATTTTGTTAGCCGAGGAAAGGTCACCGCCGTGGCAGAGCACGGCGGGCGTCTGGTGGCATCGGTGGCCGTTGGGGTTGGGGGCTCTGGACCGGCGGACGGAAGGTATCCCATTTCCATCGCGGGCCGGCCGCCGGTATGCTGGTGGCCGGGAACAGGACGCGCGACGATGGACGGCGGCCACGGTCCCGGCGTCGGTTGGCTGCCGCCGGCCGGGCATCTCGGCGGCGGACGGGCTCCCCACCCCGTGGCCTGCCGCGTCCGGTTGTGGGATTTGCGTATCCGATGGTGGGCAGCGACTGTACTCTCTCTCGTCAATTGAAGTCTTCTGAATTCTTGATGGCGCATTAAAAATTGACGGAGTGGTTCATAACTGCTGCTCTGCTGTACGAGGAGCAGTACCACAATGCACGGAGATCTTCGTCCGATATATTATTTTTCCGCAAGGACAAGTTCGGTGTTGCTCCCTCCATTTTGGTATTGGGAGACGTTTTTTTAACTGACATAGTCTTCAAAACACAACTTTAACTTATTTTTTATAAAAAAGATATTTATTCAAAAATGATATATTTATATTTCTATAGAAGTATTTCTCAAGACAAATCTATTGATACGATTTTCACATTTTCAAACTTAATAATTTAAAAATTATTCATAATTTATAATATCAATGTTTGACTTAAACCTTGTCCTAAACGTTTTCTAATACCAATACGGATACCAATACGGAGGGAGTAAACCCTTAACCTATTTTGCGTCAACAATCTCGATCTATTTCGACGATTGCCATGGTTGGCGTCGAGTAATTAGGGGGTACGCACGTTGACGTAACCCTCCTCGTTGAACAGGCAGCTCCATTGCTGCTTTCGCAACCACCGCTTGCACCAAGTACCAACCATGACTTCACAAGTTCACATCACTAGCTAGCAGCTGGAGTAGGAGCAAACATGTGTGACGACGCTGTTCAGTGAAGACGTACCGGAGGAAATTATATCAAAGTAGGAGTTTCCAGCTGTTTTTCGTTAAGCCGTTCGACGTTTTGGGCTTTTTTGGTGGCACACCGGTGGGCGCAAACACAACACAAATGTGCCTTTCGCGCTGCTGCTGTTGGGAGGTCGTCTTCTTCACGAGCAGGACGGCTGCAAGACTACAAGCATGCACGGCCACAGTTTCTTTGGTGCGTCCAACAGACTAGCAGAGGATGCTCCCGGTCCCGTCCCGTGATAGTATCTTACTTCCAGCAATGACACTTGATACGGAGGTCTAGCATAAACAATTAAACTATGCATGGCCAAACTCGTCTCTATTATTACACCTGGACCGTGGTGTGGCCAAGCTCGTCTTTAACGATTTGGATTCTACAAATGTTCCTGCGAGATTTTATGGTTTCCCTCTAGGACATTTGTAGCAGCTAGTTCTCCTAATAACCATCACTTCTTCCGATTCAGAAGCTTTATTTCCAGCAGATACGAAAAAGGGACTGCTCAAATGCGCTGAAAAAAACGCTGTTTATTTCCATTCATATACACCCATGTCTCCGGCTGACCGGCTCCTATGACTCCAAAAAAAAACAATAAAACGATACATGAAACATGATGTTCCAGACGAATATGAACGGATGGACAAAATACAACTGCCGCACACGCCATTCGTAATGTGGCATGAATGTGATGCATGCATGGCAGTGCTCGGCACTTGCAGACCTTTGCATGCATGCATGGATCCAACAAGGCAACAACCAACTGAACCAAGCAACGCATTGCCTTGGCCCCTGAGTCATTGGCCGGCTAAAGTCTCTGCAGCCTAATCTGCTCCCTGAACTTGGCGATGAACTCGTCGGCCTTCCTGTCCACCTCCTCCTCCCCGTCCGGTTCCGCCTTCGCCGCCAGCTCGAGGAGCTCTTCGTCCACCGACGTGTCGCCTTCGCTGTGGTCATAGGCGCAGGCAGCTGCGAAGTCGCCACGGACCGACCTCTCTGACGACACGGTCGTCATCTCGTCCGACTCCTCGGCGTCCTCCTCCTCCCAGTCGTTGCCCTCGCCGTTGTCGTCACTCCACGGCTGGTCGTGGGGCACCCTCGACAAGGCGGACGGTGTCGCCGCGTCGAACCCACGGGACTTGTTGGCGCTGTGGACAGAGAAGGGCCGTGACGACTGCTGCGGCTGCGAACACGGGGAAAGTAGGCCCAGGTCGGCGTCGAGAACAGAGGGCGGCGAAGGGACGGCGCGCGCGCTGGCCCAGTACCCTGACGACGACGCGCAGCTGTCGCCCGTCTCTTCTTCACCGAAGGCGGCATCACCGGCGTCGCCGCCGGCTTCGGGCTCTCGCGCCGCCGCAGACTTCAGCCTCCGCACCGGCAGCGAAAGCGGCCTCTCCCGCGCGCAGTGCTGGCCGCCGCCGCCGTCGTCGCTCGCCGCCGCCGCGTGATCTGCGACCAAGACGAGGGGGCTGTCGGGATGGTACCGTGCGTTCCACGCCAACGAGCGCTCCTTGGAGGCATTGCCGCCGTCGGCGTCGGCGTTCCTCTGGGCGAAGACGCCGTAGGAGATGACGAGGCCGAGGAGCAAGATGTGGGGCACCTCCCACGCCGCCTGGGCAACCGACGGCAGCAGCGCGAGGAGCCCGACGGAGGCGGCGAGGACCACGGCCACGGGGACGAGGCCAGGAGGGATCGGCCCCCGTGAGACATGGCTGGCTTGTTGCGTGGGAGCTGGGGCGACGCCGTCGGCCATTGCGCGCGCGGGGTGGTGTGCGTGTGTGTGAGAGAGAGAGGTTTGTGCGTGGCTGCGTGCACGCGTCGTCCGGTTCGTGGGTAGTGGTTTTGGGATCGCCATGAGCTCGTGATAGCTTTTGCTGTAAACCTAGCCTGAGGACCGTTGCCTATGCTCCGGATTCCTTGCTTTGTCGCGGGGAGGAGAATGAAAGCGCTCGACGCCCGAGACGAGACTTGGCTGCAAAGCAATGGCGGAGAGCAGGGAGGGGAAGACGATGATGGCGGTGTGGTTTGAAAGCCTGCCGGGTGGCTTGCCGACCGGCTGGCCGCTTGGTCACTTTGGCATAATTACATTCACACGCCTCGATGACAGTCCGGATCAAAACCAGATGATGAACTAACTGCATGCAGATAAGTTCACAATGTTGATCTCGGTGTTGTGCTCTCTGCTCTATCTGTGGCCAAAGGCAATGATGCGTTCTCGAGACCAGTGAGCACACACACAAAAAAAGGAAAGGTGCATGAGCACAAATCCCTGAAGCACGAGCACAACGCCACGGGCCCCCGCGGCAGCCGATTCGTCTGGCACAAAAGACACACTTGACCACTAAGGCACCGACACTGGCCAGCGGCCGGTCGCTTTGTCTAATTGTCTTCCTCCGGCCGACATCCACGTAGCGTTGGCCAATGATTATCCCCCCGGTTTCTTCTGGGCGCCGGCTGAGCTCTCTCAGGCCAAAATGTGTCCACTTCGTACAGGAACCATTATGGATGTCGTTCGTTACTGTACCACAATAGCATAGTGCTGTATGCCACACCTGTTGTACAGGCACAGAAGGATAGCTGTTGCTCTGTGTGGACTGTGGATTGGGAGTGATGTTTCTTGTAAGGAGTGTGATGTTTCTAGCTTAGGTATGAACTAAAACTAAGGCACGATTGATTGGTGGCCACGAGAGCAACTCTAGCAAAAAGAGGAGGTACTCTTGCTTTGACATACTACTACTACAGCCGTGTAGGGACCTGCGGTGCTGCAGTGGTCCTCTCCTAAAATGCGCACCGCGCGCGCCTCATCGAGGCCACTTTACTGGAGAACAAGGCAAGCAAATATGCACGCCGCAAGGCATGAGGCCCCAAACAGAAGCATGTGCGCGTGTGTTGGGGAATTGGATAAAAACCTTTCACCTTTGGAGGTGTTGAGATTTTGAAGAATTCATGAAAACACGCAGGAAAGATCCAAATGAAGGTTTCACTTTCATGATTTCTAAAGAATTCGCTAACCCTTTGACTACGGAACAAGATCGATCAGGAGCGTAGTGCTCCCCGCAACACGCGAACCCCAACGTCTCCAGACGTCGGCAAGTTCCAAGAGGTCCAGATCCGCGTCTCTCCCAACGACCAGAGCTCCACCCGGCGGCGCGTCCTGGTAGTTTCGGCGAACGAACCACCACGGGTCGGTGTGACGGACTCCGAGGAGGCACGTCAGATCCAGGGCAACGCCAACCGCGCCTAGTGGCGGGCGGAGGAGCAGCGCCAGGCGGTGCCTTCGTGCGCCCGCGACCTATGTCTCGAGTTCGAAGAGGCGGGGTTGTCGACGTTCAACAGCCCTCAGGCCAACTTGGGTGCGGCTATGGCACGTCTCCAGCAAGCCAGCTCCTCACCCAAGGCTGATGCGGTAATGGCTTACCTCCGGGTCGCCACAGCCCTGGTGGAAGAGAGGAGCGCAGCATCCAAGTCTGCTGCATCTACATCGAACCGGCATTCGCGTAGGCGATCTAATCGACCTGCGCATAGCAAGCTCCCCACCATCCAGGAAGAAGTCAACCAACCCCGTGCGAACACCGCGCAGGGAGGCGACCTGCGCACCAACCTCGACAAGAACAGGTGCGGCCGCGACGCTCGTGGGTACATCGACCAGCGCCATCGCGAGTGCGAGGAGTGGGAGCTCCGACGTCGTCTGGACTACGATCGCGAGTACGACCCCCGGGCGCCGTCCATCGCATCATGGAGTGTGAAGAGCGCGATCACCACGACGTCGAGAACAGACGACGTGCCTAGTACGAGGCAGACTACGACCACCCTGAGGGTCTGGTCTGTAGCCAGAATCTCCAGCCCAGGTCCTAGGTCCCAGGTCATGGCCCCCGCACAGGATGAAGGTGCTTCCCAGGTCGGGGACAACGTCGACGACATGTCCATTACCACTTTCCCCGCGTTGGCGCCTCATCTCCGGTCGATCACCTACCCCAACAACTTCAAGTTGAAAATCTAGAAGTACAACGGTCGTTCCGACCCCCAACATCTTGTTGTCAACCTACTATGTCGCCGTCAAGGTGGCTGGTGGCAACTTCGATCACATGGCGGCCTACTTCCCGCTGGTGATGGGCGACACACCGTCACTCTGGCTCAACAACCTCCGGCAGGCAGCATCAAGTTGTGGACCGACCTTTCCTAGGCCTTCACTTTGAAATTCCAAGGGACCTACAATCGCCCTAGAAATGACTTCAACCTCAGGAGGGTGACCATGAAGACCGGCGAGCGCCTTCGCGACTACACCAACCGGTTCTTCGAGAACCGCAACAACTGCGTTGGTGTCCGCGACGACCAAGTCATGGACAACTACAAGAAAGGCGTCAAGGATTGCAAGATCTTTGAGAAGATCCATGAGTCAGGCGCCACTATAGCCGCGTCGCTCATGGAGGTCGTAAACAAGCTGATCGACACCGACGAGGCGCTAGCCAATCAGTTTGACTCTGACGCCAAACGCGACGCGGGGACATCCGCCGCCACGACCGGCCTAGGCTCCAATCTCCGTAAGAGACCTTCAGAGGTGCTCACGGCAGATGGACACCGACCTTCTCGATGTTCAACGTCGATGAGTTCAATGCGGTGCTCGACAGCCCCTGCACATTCCACGAAGGGGCCGCCCACACCATCCGTGAGTGCCAGTAGTTCAAGAGGGCGTTTCGCACGCCCAAAGACCCGAAGCGATCCAGAAGCGACGGGGATCAGTCATCTTCATGTCGCTACAACAACAACCGTCACGATGATCGGTGTGGCCGTGGCGACAACGACCGCCGCGATGACCGGCAATGTGATAACCCGCAGCCGGAGGACCGTCGCTACGAGCGCGACCTGCCTCCCCCACCAGAGACAGGCAACCCCAACGGCCCATTCCGGTTGACCAAGAGGTCGATAAACATGATCGTCAGCGGTCTGAAGTCCAACACGAGCAGGAGGAGGTACCGCAAGGATGAGGACCATGTGTGGTTCGAGGACCGGCGGATGGTCGCTTCCTTGTGTGATGAGTGATTGACAACGTTGTGTGGACTGATTCTTAGCTAAGTATTGCGAGGTGCGAGGTTGCGGCTTGACCGGTGTTGGTGCCGGTGAAGAACAAGCGCGAAAGGTCATCGCGGTGAGGCCTCTAGGTGTGGAGAAGACAAGTAGGATTCGCTCGAGGGACCGGTGGCCGGCGGAGTCAAGTGCGGGCCGCATGGTGGCATGAACAAGAAGATGAAGTCATGGACGGTTTCTTGGTTGAGCCTCAAAACCAAGGTCGGGCCGGGACAACGTTGGAGCCGAGTCATGAGTGGCGATTGGCGGAGGCTACACCGAGTTCGCGGGGTTTCGGTGGTTCACCGAGAAAACCACTAGGTTCCTTGGTTGATCCACAAAGCCAAGACCGAAGAACCGAAGACGGAGATGCGGCGGTGAGGACCATGTGTGGTTCGAGGACCGGTGGATGGTCGCTTCCTTGTGTGATGAGTGATTGACAACGTTGTGTGGACCGATTCTTGGCTAAGTATTGCGGGTGCGGGTTGCGGGTTGACTCGTGTTGGTGCGGGTGAAGAACAAGCACAAAAGGTCGTTGCGGTGAGGCCTCCAGGTGTGGAGAAGACAAGTAGGCTTCGTTCGAGGGACCCGGTGGCCAGCGGGGTCAAGTGCGGGCCGCATGGTGGCATGAACAACAAGATGAAGTCGTGGACGATTTCTTGGTAGAGCCTCAAAACCAAGGTCGAGCCGGGACTACGTGGGAGCCGAGTCATGAGTGGAGATTGGCGGAGGCTACACCGAGTTCGCGGGGTTTGCAGTGGTTCACCAGAAAACCACTGGGTTACTCGGTTGAGCCACAAAACCGAGGCCGAAGACTCGACGAGGAGGTGCGGCCACCCGGGCGGTTCAACCGCCCGGAGGGGCGGTCGGGCCGCCCGGGGGCCGGTCGGATTCCCCGGCCGGTCTAACCGCCCGGGGGGGGGTGGTCCGACCGCCCGGCCGCCGGCGCCGAGAAGCTTCGAAGCGGAGGACACGCGTCGGGATCGCAAGGCTTGCGTCGAGGCTAAGAAGGTTGCGGTCGCCGGGCATCCGTCCGATGGTGAAGACATGAAGACTTCCAAATTCGCCCTCGAGGGGCATGTATCCCAAGTTATTAGTGAAGGGTAGTTTAGTCTTTTGGGTGCCTCCATATATACTCATTAGATGGGTGGATGGCAGCCAACTCTTTGAACCCTAGCTCATTTAGTTTTTCCATTTTCGTTCTCCTTTTTCCTTAGGATTTTAGAAGTGTCGGTGCGGAATATGGTCCCGACACTAACCAGTAGATAGCGCCTAAGTTTATCCCTCTATGGTCGATGCCAAGCAACAAATGACACAAGGATTATCCTGGTTCCGGCCGAGGGGGCCGTACGTCCAGCAGTGGTGTGCTCGTGGCACTATATTGCTCAGCACCGGGGGTGCTTGTAGTGGGGCAAATACAAGCAAGGCGGGAGAAGAAGCGTGGCTTCCAAGTCCCTGGTGAGTGGCTGGAGATGTTATCGGAGAATAAGAGAGTGAGTGCACAATGCGCTGAGTTACTCTGGATCCGTCCCCCCGCGGCGGGGGCTCGCTCCCCCCCTTTTATAGGCCAAGGGGGGCGGCGAGTTACATGCACGCCGCGCTACCTAGCTACGTGTGGGAGCACGTCGTGCTACGGTGTAGAGCGGGCGATCGTCCGGATGATCCATGCCGCGATCCGGCCATGATGGCCTACTTCGTACCCGAACGGTGGCGGTTCGAGGGTAGGAGGCGGCGGATGGTGATGGCGTTCTCTGATAGGCTTCGAGGGAGGGTCTTGGTGATGTCCGGTACGGGGTACGGGGAGCGGGCGAACGGCGTTCCTTCCCCATGAGCTCGCGGTGGCGGAGTGGTTCTTTGCGGTGCTTGGGCGTGCGCTTGTGGAGTCGGGCGTGCGCCCGCACGCGTGGGTACGGCGGCCGCGCGTTACGGTGGCCGGGATGGCCATCCACCGGCCTAGCGCCCCTCACCCAACCCGCAAGGTCACGGGAAAGTGGAATCGAGGGTGCGCCGGCCCCCTTTCGAGGGTCGGGCGCGTTAGCCGTACGGGCGGCGTGCGCACGGTGTCACGGGACCGACACCGGCCGTACCGCACGGTCCATCCCACGGTGGCGGGGATGGACTCCTTCCATGGGGAGTTGGTGCGGCGGCACGGGGCGTGAGCCCCGGCGCATGATGGCGCGCGTCCCGCGGCGTCGGGGCGTTAAATGCCCGGGTACGGGGCCGGCGCACGCGTGCGGGCGCCCGTGATCGTGGCGGGCCCCGGCCGAGGGCGGAGCGGACCCTCGAGCGAGGCGGGACTCGCTCGAGGGGGAGCGCGCCCTCGAGCGGGGCAGGGCCGCTCGAGGGAAGGGTTGCCCCTCGAGCGGGGCGGAACCTTGTTCGGGGAGGGAGTTGCCCCTCGAACGGGGCGGAGCCCGTTCGAGGAGGGAGCATGCCCTCGGTCGAGGCGGAGCTCGCTCGAGGGGGTCTTCCTAGGCGGGCCGCCTTGGTGGGCCTCCGAAGTCCTGCTGCGTGGGCCGTGTCCTGCAGGGTTAGTTTCCTGCATGGTTAGGCTTTGCTTATATGGATGCAGGAATTTAAGTAGGGGTTCCCCCATTGTTTGAGGGGACCCCTAGGGCGGTCCCCGACAGTAGCCCCCGAGCATCTGCGGGTTTGCCATTGAGGCTCCCGCAGATGCTGGAACCTACTGATAGGACGTTCTTCCCTCCTTGTTTGCGAACGCTATCCGTGGGGCCGCGCGTCGGGGACCCGCGGGTCCCACCCACGAAGCCCTGCGCAGAGTGTGGGCTCTCCCTGCGAGGGGTTAACCGCGAGCAATTCGGTCAGAAAGGCGTGGCACATATGCCAACCGGCATCGGCGGTGTTTCGCCCGGCATCGGGGGTGGCACGCTCCCCTGTCCCTGTCTCCGGCGGGTGCAATTCCAAGGAGGTGTAGCCGTGCGTCAAGCCCCCGAGCCTTGGCCTGTTCGAGGCGATCGGGTCGAGCCTGACGACTTGTTTTTTATCGCGCCCTCGCCGTCCCTCCGCGGGTCGGGAGGTGAGGTTTCCACGACTCCCATCGAGCGGGTCGCGAATCGCGGATTCCTCTTCGAGCGCTAGCGGGTAGTTCAAGTGGACGTCCATGCCCCGTTCGATAAGGGTAGGCCGCGCGGTCCGGAGACACGTCCATGGAAGCGCTTGCGTGGGTTTGCTAGGGTGGGGCTCGGTCCCGTTCGCTAGGGACCGAGGGCGCGGAAGCTCTCCCTCGGTGGGATCCCCCCGCTAGCGCCCTCGGCGGCTCTCGAACACGACATGTGGGGCACCCTCGAGCCGACGGGCTCGAGGAACGGCTCGAATGCGCGTGCCCTCGTCGTCCCTAACTGCGAGATGCGGGGCGCCGTTCGAACCCGTCGAGGGTCAGGCTTCGAACCCCTGATCAGTAAGGCCGTGCGGGGCTGTGCATGGACAGCTCCGTCTTTTCACGTTTGCGGCCGTCGAGGGGTCTGGGCGTGCCAGTCCTCGAGGTGCTTGTTGGCGGCGTGGCGCGGTATGAGTGCTTTCGGTGTCGCTCTATTTCAAGCGTGACCTGGGCGATCCTCTTACGCGCGTGCCTTCTTTCGGAGGGTTGACATCGTCTCGAGTTGGGGGTCATGCCGCTCGAGGGTCCTACGTGGCATGGGTGCCCGCGGTGGTCTGCTCTACATCGAGCGGGTCCCGGCGGCCTTCTCACGCTGATATCCCACCGAGGGTCGCCTTGTTTCGAGTCGAGGATCACGCCGCTCGAGGGCTTCACGTGGCATGGGTGCCCGCGGGCCGCTCGCTCTACACCGAGCAGTCCCGGCGACCTTCTCACGCCGTCATCCATCGAGGGTCACCTTTGTCTCGAGCCGAGGATTCGCCTCGCTCGAGGGCTCTCCTTGCTTGGCAAGGGGCCGGGCATTTGGTGCCCGCGCGGGCGTGGCCGCGGGTTTTGCGGCGCGGGCGCGCCTTTTTAGGCGGCGCGCGCGCGCGCGCGTAGTGGGCGACGTGGCGGCGGATGTGACGGTTTCGCCTCGGTCGCCGCCGGTCTCGCCGTAATGATGACCCGCCTGCAGGGTTAGAGTCGCTGCAGTCGTGGTGGGGCCCGCCCGTCGACGCGATGGAAAGATTCCTGCAGTTACTGTTTGGCGGGGCGTGCGCTCCGGAGAACTCGCCCGTTGCCTATAAAACTGCGGTGTGAAGGGGACGGTGGTTTTTTACCTTGGTTCCTCACCGTTCTCAGTCCTCCGTCCCTTCGCCTTCGTTCCGCTCTCGCCACCGCGCGGTTTTGCTGCTTAGAGCTTTTCTTCTCGCTTCCTTGTCCTCCGCCCCCGCGCTCGTTCGTCCTTCCTTATGGCGCCGCCTCAGCTTCCGATCCGGGTCCTGGAGCCGTACGCTTGGGAGAGGTCGACCGTGACCCGGCTCGCCCTGGGCGAGCCGGTCGCCGCCGCCCCGGTGTCGGCCAATGGAGAAGGGCGCCGGCGGAGTGGATCGTGCCGCCGGCGACGCATCTTGAGCCCAACCCGCCGGAGGGATACGTGGTGAGCTTCCTCCGCTACCACGAGCGCGGCTTCAATGCGCCGGCGAGCACGTTCATGCGGGCGCTGTGCTACCACTATGGGGTGGAGTTGCACAATTTCGCCCCCAACGCTATCTCGCAGGCGGCCACATTCGTGGGCGTCTGCGAAGGGTACTCGGGGGATCCCGGTCAAGCGGGAGCTGCGGGTACACCTCTTCCGCGCGGAGCTCATCACGCGGCCTACGACGGAGCCGAGGACCCGCCGCGCGGTGCGTGCCGGCGGGATGTCGCTTGCTGTGCGGGGGCAGCTCAAGAACTCCTACATCCCCTGCACCATGACGACGAACAATGCCGGCTGGGAGCGGGGATGGTTTTACCTGCGCAACGCCGAGCCCGGCCTTCCTCCCTACACCGGGCGGGTGTTCAAGGAGAGGCCGGACCGCTGGGGCTACGGGCTGCCCACGGCCAATCATCGGGCGCGGCAAGAGTCCGTCCTTCGCGCCCTGCAGCGGCTGGCGAAGGAGGGGCTCAACGCGATGGGCGTCCTCGCCTTCCTCCACCACCGGCGGATCGTGCCGTTGATGGAGAGGCCCCTCTGCATCTTCGAGATGACGGAGGCGGCCAACCCCGTCGACCTGGCGAGGTCGCGGATGCTCCCGACGCCGCTGGAGCGGCCGTACGCGCTCACCCGGGCGCGGAGCGCCGTCGACACCGGGACACCACCGCCGCGGGTCGGACCCCGTGGGACATCGAGATGCTCCCCACGGGCCCGCCGGTGAGTAGAGTTTTTTGATTCTGTCTTAGTCCTTGTTCTTGATTCCGTTTCCCCGATGTGCCGCCGGTGCTCTCGTGCGCAAACCGGTGCGGTTCAATGCCGCCAAGTCCGTTCCACCCACCCCCGACTCCCGTGCGCTCGGCGGGCGGCGGCGCGGCGGGAGCGGGAGGAGCGGGCGGCGCGCGGGAGGGCGCACGCAAGGCGGCGCCAAGCGCGCCGCGACGCACGGTCCGCCGAGTACGGCGGCGGGAGGAGCCGGGGCTCTCCTCCCCGACATCGAGGAGCCCTCGTCTTCGGACCGGGACGAGGAGGAAGAGTCCGAGGGGGAGGGCCCCTCGGACGGTGGCGGCCCGCGCCCCCGTTGCGGATCTCGCGCGGCGTCGGGGGTGGATTTGCACGGGGGGCGGGCGCGCGGCGCCCGCCGCCGGCAATCATCGTCGGGGGGCGGCTCGCGCGCGGAGGTGCCGCGCGCGCGCGGAGGCGCGCGCGGCGGACGTGCCCGCGCGCGCGTCAAGCGTGCCCGCGCGTGGCGGGGAGCGCGTCCGCGCGCGCGGCGTCCTCGTCGGGGGGCGCGTCGGTGGGCGCGCGCGCGCGCGCGGGGCTAGCGTGCCCCCGCGCGCGGTGGCGGCGTCGGGCGTGCCTACGCGTGAGGTGGGCGTGCCCGCACGGGCGGCGGCGCCGTCGGGGGCGCCGCGGCGGGCGCGGCCCCCGCGCCGGCCTCGTCGGAGGCCTCGAGGAAAAGGAAGCGGGCCTTTTCCTCCGCGAGGTAAGGAATCGTTCTTCCTTTGCTTGGCCTTAATTTGCTTGGTTATTAGACGCTCTAATCCTCCGTTCGCGTTTCCGCGCAGGGCGGTGCCCACCGTCCCTCCTCTTGCACGGCCAAGGTGCCGAGGACGGATGCGTCGATCCCCACCCGGCGGCGTTCGTCGAGGGGGTCGCGCCCGGGGGACGGGCGCGGCGGCGGGCACGAGCGCGCAAGGCCGGCCGGGGCTTCGAGGCCCCGGCCGGTGGATCAACCCGCCGCGCCGCGGCCCGGAGGTCGCCGGGGGGGCGGCGGCGCCGGTCGCCACGGAGGCGCGGGCCACGGCGGCGGCTACGGTGGAGGTGCGCGCCGCGGTGGCGGCCACCTTGCGGAGGGAGGGGGCGGGCGCAACTCGCGAGAGCGCCCGCGGACGTGGCGGCGCGGACGGAGGTGGCGGCAACGGCGCCACAACGGGCGCCGCGGCCGCGGAGGCGCGGTGGAGGCGCCGGCGGGGCGGAGCGGGCGGCTCCGCCCCCCGGCGGTCCCCGCGCGAGAGGTGGTGGAGCTCTCGGATGACTCCTCGCCGCACGGGTGGAACCAAGGGGCCGGGCCCGGCCCACGAACTCTCCCCGAGCCCCGGGGAGAGGGCCCTCGTGAGGCGTCACGAGGGTCGCGTGATAGTGGGGGGCCGAGGGCACGACGCCGAGGCCTCGTCCTCCCATGCCGGTCGCCCCGCCCGGGGTGGGGGGGGCCGTGGAGGATCCTCCGGCGTTCGGCCGACGCCCGCGGGAGGGAGCGGGGAGCTGCGGGGCGAGCTCCCGAGCCACGGCGCCACGCTCAACCGCGCGTTGAACGAGGCGGCGCGGGTTCACGGCGGCCCGGCCGGATCGTCTTCCGGGTGAGCCACGGTTGCTCTTCTTCTTTCTCTTTTGCGCTTTCGCGTGCGTATTCAAGGCTTGGCGGCGACGAGGCTCGATGTGTGGATGCCGGGGAGCTTGAGCGCCGCGCCCGCGAGAAGTACGGCGCGTTCGACCGGGTGAACGCCGAGGCCCGCCCGGCTCGGGAGCGATGCGGCGCTTTCGACGCGCTTGCGGAAGCTCTTAGGACGCGGACAGCGGGGGCCCCGGTCTCACGGGCGATGGCGTGGTGCGACGTGCTCCCCGAGAGCTCGGGCGGGGACGCGGCGCGTGACTCGAGCCTCGGGCGGATCCGCGCGGCCCTCGTCGATCGTGACGAGGCGGCGTGGAACGCGCGCGAGGACCCGGAGAAGACGCGGACGTTGGCCGCCACTTGGGAGGCGGAGGTGGCCACCGCTCGCGCCGAGACCGGGAGACTCCGCACGTCGCTCGAAGGAGCGCGGGCGCGGCGGCGCCGGGGGCCGAGGGAGCGCGGCGCGCGCGGGCGGGAGCGCGCGCGCCAAGGAGGCGGATGACCCGAAGGCCGCCCTCGACGCCAAGGGCGCGGCTCTCGTCGGCTGGCGAGGGGCGGCTCCGGCGAGGAGCGCGTCGCCCGCCGGGGGGCCGAGGGGCGGCTCCGGCGGGGAGCGAGGCCGCCCTTCGCGACGCCGGACCGGCGGGGGAGCGGGAGCGCGTTGCTCGCGAGGGCGGCGGAGAAGTCGGCCGGAGGAGCGGAACGCCGCATTCTCCGAGGTTGAGGATGAGGCGTTGACGCTCGGCATCGCAACGCCGCCCAAGAGATGGCCCTCGTCGAGCAAGGCGAGACCGTTCGAGGCCTCGAGGCGGCGCTTGAGTCCGTGCGCCACGACCTCGATGCGGGGAGGAGACGGATCGAAGGTAAGCTATTGTCCGATCCCCGCTCGTTCGCTCTTGCTTTAGAGGGTTTATTTCCCCCTTTTCGATTTCCGTCGTCTTGTCGCTTCCAGGCTTGCGCACCTGCCCGGGACACGCCGGCGGGCGGCCGAGGCCCCGCAGCCTCCTACAACTCCTCCGAGCGGGAGAGCGCGGGAGGAGCCGCGGGACGCGGCCCTCGAGACCCTGTCACGTCGTCGAGGAAGGCGATGTCCGAGGCGGCAGCTCGGCGGCCGGCCGCCTACGCGCTCTTGGCGGCCACGTCACGGGGCGGATGCGTCGGGCGTTGCACACGGGCGTGCGAAGGCCCTCGGAGTGGTGCGATCCCACTACGAGGTCAACCTCGAGGCGGTAGCGGAAGGCTACATCGTGCCCGAGGGCGTCGAGGACGAGGTGGCCATGGAGCGTGCGGACGCGCTTGCTGCTGACGCCGCCGAGTCGCTCGCCGAGGCCTTCGAAGAATTCCTCTTCCGGACGCCGCCGACGCCGCCGCTCCGCCCGCTCGAAAGCACACCGGGCGCTAGGCCCGTTTTTTGTTTATATGTATCAGAATTCGGCCTCGTGGCCTCTTGTAAATAAACAAGTAGTTTCATGAACATGGTCGGTTGTGAATGAAATCGCTTTATTGCGCTTTTTGCTTCTTCTTCTCCCCGAGTAGATTCTAGTTAGGGAAGTCCGCCTTTCGGCGGGGGCCCGCCGGGTTGGAGGCGAGAGAGACGGGCCATAGCCACGCGGCGTAGGCGTCTCGGCTCGCGCGCTCCTTCCGCCGTGCCGCCTACGCCCGTTCGAATCGTGGCTCGTGGTTGAAGTAGGAGACAAACTTAGCGCGTGTTATTACGTTTTTTGCGCGAAAAAAATGGGACCATTTGGGGGGGGGGTGCCCCCCCGCAGTAGCCCCCGAGGGTAACTTGGGTTTCAGGGGAAAGCCGAGTTGCCCTTTTATTATACTTGGAGTATTTACATAGGTGACACCAACTGGGGTGTTGGCCGTGTGTTTGTACAACAGAAAATACTTGGAAATCCTAGCTAAGGGTAGAAGCGACGTAGCTGTTGGATGTTCCAAGCGTTGGTGAGTTCTTCGCCGTCCTCGTTGGCCGCCTTGTACGTGCTCGGGTTTGAGCACCTTCACCACGACGTAGGGTCCCTCCCATGGGGGCGATAGCTTGTGGCGCCCTCGATTGTCTTGGCGTAGCCTTAGGACCAGGTCCCCCTCGCTGAAATCCCTGCGACGTATCTTGCGTGCTTGGTAGCGCCGTAGGGACTGTTGGTATCTTGCGGAGTGCATCAACGCCACGAGGCGTACTTCGTCTAGCTGATCCAGTGAGTCCTCGCGGGCTCGCTGGTTAGCGTCCTCGTTGTAGCCTCGAACCTTGGGCGACCCGTATTCCAGATCCGTGGGGAGGACGGCCTCCGCGCCATGGACTAGGAAGAACGGGGTGAACCCAGTGGCTCTGCTTGGGGTGGTCCTTAGGCTCCACACGACCGCCGGGTAGTTCTTGGAGCCATTTCGGCCGCATTTGTTGAGCCGGTCGAAAATTCGGGCTTGAGGCCCCGTAGGATCATGCCGTTGGCGCGTTCTACTTGGCCGTTGGTCCGTGGGTGTGCCACGGTGCCCAATCCACACGGATGTGGAACTTGTCGCGAACTCCAAGAACTTCCGCCCGTGAACCGGGACCCGTTGTCCGTGATGATGGAGTTTGGCACTCCGAAGCGGTAGACGATGTCCGTGAAGAACGTGACCGCCTCGCTCGCCCCTCAAATTCGTAATGGGGCGCACTTCCACCCACTTGGAGAACTTGTCAATTGCAACCGGCGGGTGGGTGAAGCCCCCCGGCGCCTTCCGCGGGGGCCCGACGATGTCCAATCCCCACACGGCGAACGGCCACGTTACGGGGATTGTTTGCGAGCGTGAGCTGGCAAGTTGGTTTTGCGGGCGTAGAACTGGCACCCTTCGCAAGTGCGCACGATTTCGTTGGCGTCTGCGACCGCGGTAGGCCAGTAGAAGCCTTGGCGGAACGCGTTGCCGACGAGGGTGCGCGGCGCGGCGTGGTGGCCACAGATTCCCGCGTGGATGTCCCGTAGGAGCTCGCGCCCCTCGGGAATGGGTATGCATCGCTGGAGGATGCCTGACGCGGCGCGCTTGTACGGCTCGCCGTCGACCGGTGGTGAACGACTTGGCCATCCTGGCGATGCGCCCGGCCGCGGCCCGGCTGCGCGGGGAGCTCCCCTCGAGCAACCCGGGCGATGTACTTCTCCCGCCGTCCGCGCGCGGCGCGGAGCCGGCTCGATGTCCATCGCGACCGCCTCGTGGGAGCCGTACCCCTCGAGAAGGGAGAGCACGTACGCCTCGTTCGAGGGGTCCTCTTCCATGGGTTCCGCACCCGCTGGATTCGAGGGAGCCCCCGAGGGTCCGCTGTCGCTCGAGGGGTAGGGCTCGAAGGTGACCGATGGTCGCGCGATGTCGCGCGCGAAAACGTTCGGGGGAACGGTGATCCGCCGGACGCGATCTTGGCAAGTTCGTCCGCCTCCTCGTTGTACCGGCGGGGTACATGATTGAGCTCGATGCCGTAGAATTTGTCTTCGAGGGCCCGCACGGCCTTGCGGTAGGCCTCCATCTTGTCGTCGTGGCGGCTCGCGTTCTTCATGACTTGGTCGATCACGAGTCGCGAATCCCCTCGCACGTCGAGGCGCTTGATGCCCAACTCGATGGCGATTTTGAGGCCACATAGGAGGGCCTCGTATTCCGCCATATTGTTGGACGCGGGGAAGTGGAGGCGCACATTGCGTAGCGCATGTGCTCCCCGAGGGGTGACACGAAGAGCGAGTGCCCGCACCCGCTCCCGTCTTCATCACCGAGCCGTCGAAGAACAGAGTCCGACGATTCTCGCTTGAATTTGAGGCGGCGGCGGTGTGTGTCCGTCCACTCCGCCGACGAAGTCGGCTAAGATTTGCGATTTGATGGCCTTGCGCGGAGCATAGGCGAGCGTCTCGCCCATCAACTCCACGGACCACTTGGCAATTCCGCTCGCCGCGTCGGGGTTGCGAATGATCTCTCCTAGCGGGAAGGAAGAGACCACCGTAACTGGGTGGGCCTCGAAGTAGTGGCGGAGCTTGCGCCGCGCGAGGACCACCGCGTACAACCTTCTCGGACTCCGAGGGTAGCGCGTCTTTGTGTCCGACAGACTTCGCCGATGTAATAGATCGGCCTCTCGCACGGGCGGGGGCATGCCCTTCCTCCGTGCGCTCCACGACGATCACGGCGCCGACCACCGGGTGGTTGCGGCCACGTAGAGTTGGAGGGGTTCGCCGTCTCGTGGCGGCGTAAGGATTGGGGCGTGCGTCGGAGATGCTTTTAGCTTGTCGAGCGCTTCCCTGGGCCTCGGCGGTCCAAGAGAAGCGCTCGTGCTTCTTGAGCGGCGGTAGAGGGGCGAGCCCTTCTCACCGAGCCTCGAGACGAAGCGGCTCGGGGCGGCAAGGCACCCCAACACCTTCGCACCCCTTTGAGGTCCCGAAGTGGACCCATTCGCTCGAGGGCCGCGACCTTTTCGGGGGTTGGCCTCGATTCCCCGTCGGGAGACGATGTATCCCGGGAGCATGCCCCGCGGCACTCCAAAGACACATTTTTCGGGGTTGAGCTTGACCCCGTTGGCCCGCAGCAACCGAATGCGATGCCAAGATCGCCGACCGGGTCGTCCGCCTTCTCGGTTTTGACGACGATGTCGTCTACGTAAGCCTCGACCGTTCGCCCGATATGGTCCCCAAAAACGTGCCGCATGCGCGCGCCGATATGTTGCGCCCGCGTTTACGAGGCCAAAAGGCATCGTGACGTAACGAACGTCCCGAACGGTGTGATGAACGAAGTCGCGAGCTGGTCGGACTCCTTCATTTTTATTTGATGATATCCCGAATAGGCATCAAGGAAACAGAGTAGTTCACACCCGGCAGGTGGAATCAACGATCTGATCTATGCGTGGTAAAGGAAAGGGAACTTTTGGACATGCTTTATTGAGACTGGTGTAGTCAATACACATCCTCCACTTCCCATTTTTCTTTTTTACAAGCACGGGATTAGCCAACCATGTCGGGTGGAACACTTCCTTGATGAATCCGGCCTCGAGGAGCTTCCGCGGCTCCACTCCGATCGCCCGTCGCCGTTCCTCGTCGAAGCGGCGCGGCCCGCCGCCGAACAGCCGCGAGCGTTAGGCGGAGATATCAAGGGAGTGCTCGGCGACCTCCCTCGGGATGCCTGGCATGTCCGAGGGGCTCCACGCAAAAACGTCGGCGTTGGCGCGGAGGAAGTCGACGAGCACTGCTTCCTATTTAGGATCGAGGGTCGAGCCGACCCTCAAAGCCTTGCCCTCGGGGGCCGACGGGTCGAGGGGGACCCCTTTGGTTTGCTCGGCGGCCTCGAACGTGCGGCGTGCTTGGTGGCGGAGGCCGAGGTCGTCGTTGACCATCTTCTCCGGTGTGTTTACCGGCGCTTCATCCGGCGCTAGCGCCTCCGCATGCTCCACGCACTCGACATCGCGGTCGAATGCATGCTCGATCGACGACCCGACGGTGATGACGCCGTTTGGACCGGCATCTTCATCTTCGGGTACGTGTAGTTGGGAACCGCCATGAACTTGGCATAGCATGGTCGCCGAGGATGGCGTGGTAGGCCCCTTTGAATCCCACCACTTCGAATGTGAGGGTTTCCTTGCGGAAATTCTTGGGGTCCCGAACCGGACGGGCGATCGACCGCCCGAGGGGTTGAACCCGCTTTCCGGGCGCGATGCCGTGAAACGGCTTTGTCTTGGGCCGCGGCCGGTCCAGCCCCAATCCCCATTAGGCGCAATGTATGCGCGAAGAGGATATTGAGGCTACCGCCTCCGTCCATAAGGACCTTCGAAAACCGGGCGTTCCCAATGATGGGATCGACCACCGGGGGGTCTTGGCCGGGTTCGGGATGCGGTTTGGGTGATCGTCCGGCTAAAGGTGATGGCATCCTTCGACCGGTTGAGAAAGGCCGGAGGTGCCCTCTCTGCGGCGAGGACTTCGTGCCGCTCCTTCTTGCGGCTGGCAGGGTTGACATGTCAACGGTGGGTCCCCCAAAAATGAGGAACACATTTTCGACGGCAGGGAAACCACCCGCGTCGCCGTCGCCCCCATCCTTCTTGGCCTCTCGCCTCCTTCGCGGCGGCACGGCCGTAGAACTTCTTGAGCATATCGCCTTGCTCAAGAGTGTGATTCACGGGGGTCTTGTGGTAGGGGCATGGCTTCTTCATCATGTCATCGAACACCCCCCGGCCTCGAGGAGCGGTCGAGGGCCCCGTCGGGCGGGTCAACGCCGAGGGCCTCGGCGTTGCCGCCGTTGCGCCCTCGCTCGCGCGCCTCGCGGCGCGGCTTCTTCCCCTTCTTGCCCCGCTTGTCGTTGCGGCGCGGCTCCTTGGACCCGCCGCCCTCCGCGGCGCGTCCTCGGAGCGCTTGCCCCTCTTGCCATCGAAAATTGGCCCCCACGGCCTCCTCTCCGGAGGCGAAGCTGGTGGCAATGTCGAATAGCTCGTTCGAGTCCGTGGGCGGGCTGCGTCCCAGCTCGCGCACAAGGTCCCGGCACGTGGTGCCCTCGAGGAACGCGTGCACGATCTCGGATTGTGCCACGCTGGGGAGCTCTGTGCAACGCTTGGAGAAGCGCCGTATGAAGTCCCGCAGCGACTCGCCTGGCTTCTGCGTGCAGGAGCGCAGATCCCAGGAGTTCCCGGGCGCACGTATGTGCCCCGGAAGTTGCCCACGAAAGTGCGGACCGGATCGTCCCGGTTGTGGATCCGGCCGGCGGGCAAATGCTCGAGCCATGTCGGGCCGCGTCGCCCAGATGCAGGGGCAAGTTGCGGATGATTACTTCGTCGTTGGTGGCCCCGCCCACCGACAAAGCCGGGCGGTAGTCGTTTAGCCGGACACGAGGGTCCGTCTCCCCGTTGTATTTGGTGATCGTCGAGGGTTGACGGAAGCGGTGGGGGAACGCCGCCGTGCGGATCTCCCCGCCGAACACGCGGGTGCCGGGGGCTCCGGCGTTGGGGAGCGATCCTCACCGCTGTCGTAGCGTCCACCCCTTCGAGGGTGGTAGCCCCTGGCCGCTCGCGCGTCCGCCTTGCTGGTGCGCCTGGCGTTGATGACGTTGCGGGCGTCACCATCCAACGCCCTGCGCGTGTCGAGGAGCCGTTCCTTGGCCGGCGTGCGTCCCCGGTCGGCGGAGTCGTCCCGCATGCACCGAGGGTTCGCCCCCGGTGCGGGATCATCACCCCGCGCGTCCCCCTCGTCGACGGATGCGTGAGGCCGAGCTCTCGGCCCGCCGGACGGCCGCTTGCTCAAGGAGGGTCCGCACCTCGCGGTGCATTTCTCGAGCCACGGGGGTCGAGGGTGCCGGCATGGCGCGCGGCCGGTGTTGCGGCGGCGATGAGCTTTTGGCTCGCTCGCGGTGGGGTATCCGCGTTGTCGACGTTGGGGACGGGGTTGAGGCGGTCGCGTACTTGTCGGCCTAGCTCCCGCGCGCGTTCGCCGCGCGCGGAGGCCTCTCCCCGCCATCGAGGCGCGGAGTAGCCGCACGGTCCGTACTCCTCGCTAGCTTGGCCTCGAGCTCGCGAGCTTGGGCCACCGCGCGTCGACGTCGGCTCCAACGGGAGCACTTGGTCCCGCGGCCGGGCGCGTGGCAACCCCCGGGGCCGGCGTGACCTCCCCATCTCCGGCGGCGCTGCCGCACCGGCGGCGTTGGCCGGGTCGTTGGTGATGACGGCCGCGGCATTCCCGCGTGGGGTCGTAGCTCCCGGTGCTTGGAGTCGTCGGAGCGGCCCGAACCGGTAGTCCGTGGCGTCGAGGAAGCGCCCGAACGCGGCCCGGGTCCGACACCGGAGAAGTCCCACTCCGCGTACCCATGACGGTTGGCGGGTGGCATCGTGTCGACGGAGCCCGGGGACGACTCGTCCGCCGCCGAAGTGCGGGATCCCCGGCGACGAGGAGGTGCCGACCGGGGCGGAACCCTCGCGCATCGTCGTGTTGACGTTGGCGTTGTAGGCCGTAGTGGCGCCACGCGGCCGATGGGGACGCGTGGTCGGAGACCGCGCGCGGTCTGTCGGGGCGGTGGCGGCCGTCGTGACGGTGGGCGCACCGCGCCGGGCGGCGGCGCGCGCTCGGCCTCGCCGCCGCTCGGACGCGCGCCCGACGCGAGCGTAGTCCCGAGCGGCGACGGCGTCGCGGCGTCGACGGACCCGCGCATCCGTGCTGCCGAGGTGTACCGCGCCGGTGTCGTGCGTGCGGCGGTGACCGGAGCGGACCCGGCCTCCCGCCGCGCGCGTAGCTCCTCACGGTTGGTGAGGCGCATGAGATAGCCATTCCCCGTGGCCCGGAAGTTCAAGTCCCCGAAGCGGATCTCGAGCCCGGCGGAAGGGGGTCCGAGCTACCCATGTTGTAGCGGGTGCTACGGTACTCGGTGCGAATCACCATGGAGGGAGTCGGCGAAATGACCTTAGGCGCTCGGATGCCCCACGGTGGGCGCCAAGCGCTCGGTGCGGAATATGGTCCCGACACTAACCAAGAGATAGCGCCTAAGTTTATCCCTCTATGGTCGATGCCAAGCAACAAATGACACAAGGATTATCCTGGTTCCCGCCGAGGGGGCCGTACGTCCCGCCGCGTGGTGTGCTCGTGGCACTATATTGCTCGGCAGGGGGTGCTTGTAGTGGGGCAAATACAAGCAAAGCGGGAGAAGAAGCGTGGCTTCCAAGTCCCCGGTGAGTGGGTGGAGATGTTATGGGAGAATAAGAGAGTGAGTGCACAATGCGGCGAGTTCCTCTCGGATTCCTCCCCCCGCGGCTGGGGGCTCGCTCCCCCTTTTATAGGCCAAGGGGGCGGCGAGTTACATGCACGCCGCGCTACCTAGCTACGTGTTGGAGCACGGCGTGCTACGGTGTAGAGCGGGCGATCGTCCGGATGATCCATGCTGCGATCCGGCCATGATGGCCTACTTCGTACCCGAACAGTGGCGGTTCGAGGGTAGGAGGCGGCAGATGGTGATGGCGTTCTCTGATAGGCTTCGAGGGAGGTGTTCGGTGATGTCGGGCACGGGGTACGGGAGCGGGCGAACGGCGTTCCTTCCCCATGAGCTCGCGGTGGCGGAGTGGTTGCTGCGGTGCTTGGGCGTGCGCTTGTGGAGTCGGGCGTGCGCCCGCACGCGTGGGTACGGCGGCCGCGCGCGTTACGGTGGCCGGGATGGCCATCCACCGGCCTAGCGCCCCTCACCCTAACCCGCAAGGTCACGGGAAAGTGGAATCGAGGGTGCGCCCGGCCCCCTTTCGAGGGTCGGGCGCGTTAGCCGTACGGGCCGGCGTGCGCACGGTGTCACGGGACCGACACCGGCCGTACCGCACGGTCCATCCCACGGTGGCGGGGATGGACTCCTTCCATGGGGAGTTGGTGCGGCGGCGCGCGGGCGTGAGCCCCGGGCGCATGATGGCGCCGTCCCGCGGCGTCGGGCGTTAAATGCCCAAGTACGGGGCCGGCGCACGCGTGCGGGCGCCCGTGATCGTGGCGGGCCCCGGCCGAGGGCGGAGCGGACCCTCGAGCGAGGCGGGACTCGCTCGAGGGGGAGCGCGCCCTCGAGCGGGGCAGGGCCGCTCGAGGGGAAGGGTTGCCCCTCGAGCGGGGGCGGAACCTGTTCGAGGAGGGAGTTGCCCCTCGAACGGGGCGGAGCCCGTTCGAGGAGGAGCATGCCCTCGGTCGAGGTGGAGCCTGCTCGAGGGGTCTTCCTAGGCGGGCCGCCTTGGTGGGCCTCCGAAGTCCTGCTGCGTGGGCCGTGTCCTGCAGGGTTAGTTTCCTGCATGGTTAGGCTTTGCTTATATGGATGCAGGAATTTAAGTAGGGGTTCCCCCATTGTTTGAGGGGACCCCTAGGGCGGTCCCCGACAAGAAGGCTAGCTTGAGAGCTTCATGTGAGATCTAGAGAGAGGGATGGATGTTTGGGTGGCAAGCTAGACCTTGTACGAACCATTCATGGCATGTATAGAAGGTTTGGCGTTGCTCATCATGGTGGTTTTCCCGTCTCTTTGGTGTTGATTTTCGGAGCTCTTTTTGGCGGTGTTTTGAGAACGATTTCTTGGGGTTTTTGGTGGGTGTCACATATGAGGTTCTTGTGCCTCTTTGGCTGGTGACTTTGCCCCCAAATCCCCTTTGAATCGGACTCGATTTGGTGGTTTCTCGAGTTGGGCGAGTTCTTGACCTAGAGAAGCGATTTCTTCGATTCCTCTTGATTGTGAGCGTTTCGGGTCGATTCCTTTGAGGTAGAGGTTGCCCAGGAGGTAACCCAGCTATTCCCGAAGTTTTGCTGCAATCCGTGGAGTGATTCGGGAGATCGGGCGCGAGGAAGTTGAGGTTTGACCCGCGGGTTCGTTTTCTGGAAGGGGCGGTCTAACCGCCTACGGGGGCGATCTAACCGCCACGGGTGTTTCCGGGTCAAAGTTTTGTTTCGCCGGATTTTCCTCTGTGAGTTTGTTCGCCTTGATCGGAGGAGCGTCCGGGTGAAATTTGGGGTCGTTCTCGCGCGGTTGCTAGGTGTTCTTGGTTGGAGTTTGTTCTTGGGTACGGGAGGTTAGACCGCCCACGGTAGCCGGTCCTAACCGCCCCTAGGCCCCCGGGTGAAGTTTTGGTTTTCGCCAAGATTTTCCGGTAGCTAGCATGGCCTTGACCCGAGAGATCTCGTTGGTGAAACCGTGGTGAGTTTTGGTGCTCGGAAGAGGCGTTTTGGAGGATTTCTTGGTTGCCGGTGGAGGCGGTCTAACCGCCCCCTATACCCGGTCTAACCGCCCCCTGCGGTTAGCCGGCTTTCGAGTTGTTTCCGCTTGTCGGTCTTGCGTGTGTGTTGTGGTTGCTGTTAGAGTTTGCTCCTAGGACCGGTAGCACTCCGGTGGCTACGTGGTTTTGGCAAACGAGGAGGTTGAAGTGCGGAGCGTGTGATTTCGGGGGTTCGACCGAGCTAGTTCGTCTTGTCGAGTTTCAATCTCCCTCGAGAAGAATTTTTATCGGCTCCCATTCACTCCCCCCTCTCGGTCGCCTTATCGGTCCTTCAAGCGGCTCCGGACCGGTCCGACCGGTGGGTCCGACCGGTCGACCGGTGTGCGGACGACGCGGTCCGGAGACTTCGAAGCGGAGGGCACGCATCGGGATCGCATGGCTTGCGTCGAGGCTAAGCAGGGTGCGGTCGCCAGGCATCCATCCGATGGAAAAAATCTGAAGACTTCCAAAACCGCCCTTGAGGGGCTTGTATCCCTAGTTATTAAGTAAGTGTATTTTAGACTTTCGGTTGCCTCTATATAACCCATGAGGTGAGAGGATGGCAGCCATCTCTTGGTACCCTAGTTCATTTGCTTTCCTATTTTCCCTTCCTATTTTCTTAGGATTTCCCTAGGACTATCTGGAGAGCTTCATGGTGAGATTTTGTGAGAGGGTTGGATGATCGGGCGGCAAGCTAGACCTTGTACGAACCTTCTTGGTTTGTATAGATGATTCAGCGTAGTTCCTTAAGGCTTTGTTGTGTTGTTCCCAGTTTTTCTTGGTGGTGATTTTTGGAGCCCTCTCTTGGTGGTTTTCTCGCTGTGTTTTCGGGACCTTGCTCTTGGGGATTTGGTGGGGGAAATACGTGTGAACCCTTCGTGGTTCTTTTGCCTTTGATTCCCCTCCCAAATCCGTGAGTTAAGGGCTCGATTTTGGGGTTTTCGGTGTTGTAGGGTTAGAGGAGTTCTTGGCGGGATTTCTTCAATTCCTCTTGATTTGGCAAGTTTTGGTCGACAAAATCATGGCTATGGACTCCTCATGAGGTGTTCCTATCATCCCAAAGTCTTGTTCAAGTCCGTGGAGCGATTCGGGAGATCGAAGTTTGGATTTGGAGGAGTTTACCCGCGGGTGCTGTTCATCCCGAGCTGCCCAGGCTACACCGGTCCGACGGTGCTCTTGACCGTCCGACCGGTGCGAGTCACTTGTGGGATTTGCCTCGGGTGAACTCGCTTGACTCGTGTGTCTTTGGGTCTTGGTGTTCTTTGGTCGGTTCTTGGTTTGTTTGGAGTTGGTTTGTTAGGTTCGTGTAGGGTTTTCCTTCCGTGCGGGTTGTGTTTTGGGGGTGTTTTTGTTCCGGGGCCTAGAGAAGTCACCGAGGCTTTCCGGGAACGCTTGTTGTGCAGCTGCTGTAGCCACCGGCGTGACCGGCTCTGCCCACCGGTCCGACCGGCATAGGCCATTGGTCGGTAGGTGCGGCACGACAGCGAAAGCAAGCCGTGCAAGTTTCCACTGTGCGTGTTGGTGTGTTTTGGCTCGGGAGGTTGTTTGTTGGTTGCTAGATCCTGTAGCACTTCAGTGGCTACGTGGACTTGGCCAACTTGGGTAGGGAGTCGGAGACGTGTGTTGGAAGCCGTGTTCGTCTTGTTGGAGTCTCTATCTCCTTCGAGAAGAATTTTTATCGGCTCCCATTCACTCCCCCCCTCTCTGGTTCGCCGTATCGGTCCTTCAAAGGATATCCGTGAGATCTAGCTCATTCACACCAAGCCATCACAGCCCCTGCATTGGTCAGAGTAGCCTATCATGTTTTCCAGGGCTGATCACTGGGTCCACATCCCAGATCCCGGGTCGTACCCGCTAGTCGTCGAGCCCATAGTCGAGGGCTCCCTACTCCCTCAGACCCTCATCCACAGAGGAAGCGGGCTCAACTTTATCTTCGTCGACACCTTGAAGAAGATGGACTTCGACTTCAAGAGGCTGACAGAATGCGACGAGCCCTTCTTCGGCATCGTCCCCGGCAAGGTGGCCTACCCCATGGGTCAGGTCTCCCTCCCGGTTACGTTTGGCACAGAGGAGAACTTCCGCACGGAGTACCTCAGCTTCAAGGTCGCAAACTTCAAGTCCTCCTACCACGCCATCATAGGTCACCCCATGCTGGCCAGGTTTATGGCTATCCCGCATTACACCTATCTGGTTTGAAGATGCTGGCTCCCCGCGGAGTCCTTACCATCTACGACGACCTGATCGTCTCATTCAAGTGCAACAACGAGGCCCTGGAGATCGCCACGACGAACGCCTGCTTCAACGCTTTGGCTGTCATGGTCGCCGAGGCCAAGAAGGTCGCTTCGACCGACCTCACCATCCCTGAGCAAAAGCGCACCGAGACCGCCCTGGTTGCCACACCAGCAACGAAGAAGGTCTACCTCGGCCTTACCGACCCAGCCAAGACGGTGGTCATCGGTGACTACCTCGGGGAGAAATCGGAACTCACGCTCACTAGTTTCCTCCAGTACGACGCTGACATATTCGCATGGACCCCATCAGATATGCCAGGTGTTCCAAGGGAGCTGGCTGAGCACTCCTTGGATGTAAGCAAGACGGCCAAGCCTGTCAAGCAGAAGCTACGCCGCTTTGCGAAGGATCGCAAGGAGGTCATTAGGGTAGAGATAATAAAGCTCCTAGCTGCCGGATTCATTCGTGAGTGTAAGAACCTAGTTTGGCTCGCCAACCCGGTTCTTGTACCCAAGAAAACCGATCTCAACAAGCACTGCCCTTAAGACCCCTTCCCCATTCTGCGCATCGACCAGGTCGTCGACTCCACAGCGGGAAGCATCCTACTATGCTTCATGGACTACTACTCAGGCTAGCACTAGATAGCCTTGATGGTTTCTGACCAAGATAAAACGATGTTCATAACACCGCACGACATCTACTGCTATACGGCCATGATTTTCGACCTCAAGAACGCTGGAGCAACCTACCAGAAGGCCATCCAGAAGTGCTTGGAATCCCAGATCGACAAGAACGTCGAAGCCTACGTCGATGACGTGGTCGTCAAGACCACCGTTGAGGATGACCTCATCACCGACCTTGCCCAAACCTTCGAAAACCTTCGTCGCTACCGCTGGAAGATCAACCCGGAGAAGTGCGTCTTCGGCGTCCCTTCGGGCAAGCTTCTAGGCTCATGGTGAGCCACCGCGGCATCGAGGCGAACCCAACCAAGGTCGATTCCATCGGCAAGATGAAGCGATCTACTGGGAAGAAAGACATAATGAAGCTCACCAGCATGATGGCGGCCCTAGGTCGCTTCATCAGCAAGCTTGAGGAGAAAGGCCTGCCCTTCTTCAAGCTGCTGAAAAAGTCTGATAAGTTCGAGTGGACAGACGAGACAGATCAAATGCTCGAAGAGTTGAAGACCTTGCTCACGACGCCTCCGATCATGATGCCCCCTGCGCCTAAAGAGACCCTACTACTCTACATCTCCGCGTCCACCCAGGTGGTCAGCACGGTCCTGGTGGCGAACGACCTGAAGAAGGTCACCCTTGCCCCGTCCAATGACCTATCTACTACGTCAGTGAGGTCCTATCTAACAACAAGGCTAGGTACTCGCAACCCTAGAAGATGTTGTACGCTCTTCTCATCACTTCGCGCAAGCAGCAACATTACTTTCAGTAGCACAAGATCAATGTCGTCTCTAGCTTCCCCCTGGGTGAAATCCTGCACAGCCGTGACACCGTGGGACGCATCATCAAGTGGTCGGTCGAGCTTGGCGAATTCGAGCTTGAGTTCTGTCCACGACAGACCATTAAGTCCCAAATCCTTGCAGACTTCATCTCTGAGTGGACAGAGACCCAACAACCCCACCGACGGAGAAGCCAAAGCACTGGAAGATGTACTTCGATGGTTCCATGAACCTTGAAGGAGCAGGCGCAGGCGTACTCTTCATCTCACCGGAATGTTGCCGTAAATGGTCATGTAGGCCATTTACATGGTGTTTAAATGCTACTCAGCAGTCAACTGTGTTGGTCGTGTGGGCCGTTTAATCCGTTTAATCTCGTGTAATCCGTTTTTTGTTTGTTTACTCAACTGTATAGTCTGACTATTCACTAAATGAAGGGTCACTGACTGTGTACCGTGTAGCGTGTAGGGCAACATCTCGCCCCAGGGTGATCATCTAAAATATGTCCTGCAGATCCATTACAAGGCGTCCAACAATGGCGTCGAGTATGAGGCCTTGATCCACGGACTGCACATTGTTGTTTCCCTAGGAATCAAGCGGCTCATCGCTTACGGCGACTCCAAGGTCGTCATCGATCAGGTCAACAAGGAGTGCGACATCAAGAAGGATTCGATGAACACCTACTGTGCCGAGGTACGCAAGCTCGAGGCTCACTTCGAGGGTTTGGAGCTTCACCACGTCTACCGCGACAACAATATGGCGACTGTCGTAATCTCCAAGCTGGGGTCCAAACGCGCGCTGGTCCTGGCTAACATGTTTGTCCAAGACCTACACAAGCCATCGATTAGGCTCCTCAGCGATCCAGAAACATCGCAGAGCGACGTGTCCCCACCAGGCAGCCGCGACATCCTAATGGCGGAGGCTGAAGATGACTGGCGCCTCGACTTCATCGCCTACATCCTGGAGAAGCACGTTCCCAAAGACAAGGTCGAGTGCGAGAAAATCGTCAGGCATAGCGCCAATTACGTCATCATCAGCACCGAGTTGTACCGGAGATCTGCCTCCAACGGCGTGCTGATGAAGTGCATCCTCCAATCTGAAGGTCTTCAGCTCCTACAAGAGATCCACGACGGGGAATGCTGCAATCATGCAACCTCTGAAATCTGGTGGGAAAAGCCTTCAGGTGGGGCTTCTACTGGCCCACTGCCCTGGCTGACACCCAAGACCTGGTTCGACGATGTAAAGGGTGCCAGTTCTTCGCCAAATAATAGCACGTGCTGACTCAAGCTCTGAGAACAATCCCTCCGTCCTTTCCCTTTGCCATATGGGGCCTCGATTCAATGGGACCCTTCAGAATGGCCTCTGGTGGCTGCAGGCACATCCTGGTGGCAGTGGACAAGTTCACCAAGTGGATCGAAGTCCGGGCCGTCACTACTGTCACGTCGAAGGAGGCAGCAAAATTCATGGAGGACATCACCCACTGCTTCGGTGTACTCAACAGGATCGTCAGCGACCTAGGAACGACCTTCACATGGTCTGACTTCTGGGATTTCTGCCAAGACAGCCTCATCGACATCTACTACTCCTCGGTGGTGCACTCGCGCTACAACGGCTAGGTCGAGTGAGCGAATGACATGGTGCTTCAGGGAATCAAAGACCGCATCTTCGACAACGCCTCACAATACGCCACCAGATGGCTGGCTGAGCTGCCTCACGTGATCTGGGGCCTCCGAACCCAGGTCAGCTCGGCTACAGGGTATTCACCCTTCTTCATGGTATACGGATCGGAGGCCCTCCTTCCCACAGACCTAGCTTTTGGTTCTCCGCACATCCAACAGTACGAGGAGGGCACAGCCGAGGAGACGTGCAAGGTCGACCTTGACAGCATCGAGGAACACCGTGTGGCCGCGCTGATACACCACACGCGACATGAGCAATAGCTACATCGCTACCACGACCGCAATGTATGCAAGCGGTCTTTCAACGTGGGAGACCTGGTCTTACGTTGCACCCAAGACACCAAGGGGATGGACAAGCTCTTCACCCCTTGGGAGGGTCCCTTCATCGTGATGGAGGTCGTCAGCCCAGTGACCTATCGCCTCTAGTGGGCTGACGACCAAGGCGTCCCGAGCATCTGGAACATCGAATACTTACGTCGCTTCTACCCTTAAAATACGTGTATCAAACATAAAAGCTATGTACTCTCCCCCTTTGTAATGTTTATTCAATAAAGAAAGAGATCCCTTGTTCGACAACCTCTCTGTTGACCTGCTTTTCGGTCTCCCTTTTTACTTTCTATTCTTACCCTTCCCCCTCGAAACGCTCGGGGGCTTGGTTTAGGTTAGGCCCCGAAGTGCTCTGGGTCTTGGCTTCGCCAACCTAAGGGTCTCACGACCTGAAGGGGGGGTTTTTGCACACCTTACGCTTTCAAGTTTCCATCACATGTTTAGCTGTTACTTTCCTTATGAATGTTCCTAAGTCGCTGGTTCGCGAGACCTAGGGTCCATGATCCCCGTCCGTGCACCGGTTGTGCCTAAGTCTCCACGCTGAGCCGCATAGCCGGTAAGCTGTTCCTCCACTAAGTTGGGTTAGCGGAGGGTTTCTCTTACGACCAAGTTATTTTTGGGCATGCATAATGATAGTCCTTGCTATTCAAATGATGCACACATTTATGATGGGCAAAAGCTTTATTATGATGAAATTTTATTTACACATGCCAAGCCTTGGCCTTACCCGCATCTAAAGTTTGTTTCAGCCCAACTCAGTCGGTACCGAAGTCAAACTTGTAGACGATCTCCTCCGCGGCTGCCACGATGTCCTCGCGCCTCACCAAGCCGAATAAGTCCATGTCCTTCGAGACCTTTTGCAGGTCGAATGATGGATTGTGATACTTCACCGTCGACAGCCGCTGCGAGCTTGGCGGTGTGCAGGAGCAGGCCCTTGATGCGGCCTTCAGCTTCATCCAGCCGGTCAATCAGAGCTTTGGCTCCGCTCCCTCCTCCTGAGGGACGTAGAGGTCCATGACATACTGGGCGGCGTCCTTGAGGTCGCCGAGCTCCTTCTCCAGACCTGCATTTCATGTGAACAAGTTCAGCAATGCGCCCGTCAACCAGTTGCGACAAGCTACACGACCCTGCAGTGGTGGACAAAACACTTACCCTAACGAACCTCCGCAGTCTTCTCCTTAAGGACCGTCACTTGGTCCTTGGTCGCCGCCAGCGCTTTCTTTGGGGCTTCCTCAGTCTCCCGGGCACCTACACCCATTGAAGGTCAAGATGTCAAAAACAAGCACTCACAGAGCGCGCGGAGTCAACTCGAAGCGACCTTGGAAACTTACCCTCTATTACGGCCCGGAGGTCGGCAGCCGCGTCCTTCGCCTTCTGTTCGGCGACCTCCAACTTCTTCTTCAGGGCGGCTGCCTCCTTCTGCGCCTGGCGCGCCATGGTCTCTTTCACGCACTGGATCTCCTCCATGGCTTCGATCTGGGCTTGTAGCGTGGCCTTGCGGGCTCCAGCGACCTTTGCGTGGGCATTGGCCACTTCTCAGAGCAGACCTATCCGTGTCTGCACCCGCTCGACAAGTGACTACAACATGAGCAAACAAACCTCGATATAAGACCTTGCAAGATGCCAAGACTCAAGGCTAAGGATCCTTACCGATAGCACGCTCCCGATCGTACGCGACGCCTCTGTGAAGTCGTTGACATCGCGGTGGTCGGCAGTGACCTCCTTCTCCCACGGGGTGTCGATGTACAGGCACCGGTGCACGTCATCCTCCACGCGGGCACCTCCCACCTCGGTCGTCTGTAGGTCTGGTGTCGACCGCGGGTCGGCCATACAAAGGTCGTCCTGCTCCCCTCCGCTGGGTGGAGTGGTATTGGCCCCAGCCTTCTCCCTCACGGACGTCGCCGCCGCTCCAACCCCGACGGCTGAGCTTGTCACGTCCTCCTTCGACACCGTCGGTGATTGCTCCATCGTCACCTCTTTTGCCTTCCTCCCAAATGCCTCCTGACCTGAGGCATTTTTACCACTCTTCGACGTGGTCGGGGGCGCTCTACACATAAGCAGAAGACCTAAATCAAAATGGAAGCACAACAGCATGAACATACAAAGCAAGACAGGAAGCAGGTCTTCACGGCTTACTTGGTGTTGACGGTGAAATTCCGTCAACCTAGCCATGAGTGTACCTTCAATGTTGGCATAAGTTTTATATCTTATCCATGGTACTAACCCCCTTGGTATAACAAGTTCGTTCGTGCATGTCGGTTTTGGAGTTTAGTGTTTATGCAGGGTTTTAGTGTTGAAAGCAAGACTTCCGTAATAAGTTCATCAAGCACCTTGTGACAAGACCTTGAAGCCCGGTACAAGTCAAGCAATGAAGTAAACATGACTCCAAGAAGCCCAGGGACCAAACCCGAGAAAATGAAAAACTTCGAGGACCCAGTAAGAGAAGTGCCGAATCTTGCGGGACAAGGAGCTTCATCCAATCCGGAGAGAAACTGACGACAAGGGCCCACATGCAGAAGGGGGAGGATCTAGAAGACTTGGGAACTGACACCAGGTAAAGCAGTCCGTCGGCTGGGGCGAAGTGGGCCCAGGCCGGCTGGCCCAGCCCATTTCACGGCCCAGTCGACCCCCCTTTGACCTAGCCGCCATTCGGACTATTTATAGCCCTGAGGCCAAGAGCCATGCATCAACTCATTCGTCATCGACCGCTGAGGAGCAGAGAAGAGAGGGACACCATCTCGAAGAGAAGAGGGTCGAGCTAGTTGACTATGGTCTCCCTAGCCGTCGTGGGAACCTTGCAAGGAAGACCACGTCGGAGTTCCCGGAGCTAGAAGCAAGATCAAGGTAGGATCCCGGTGGTGATCTTGATTCATGTATCATGTAATGTTGAATTATCAAGTTGCAATCCGATCTAGCGATCAAGTGTTTCTCCTACGTCTTTGATTTCGATCGACTTTTCGTATCTTAAGATCTATTCTCGAGATAGATCACCGAGGATGTTCTTGTAGCCGTGGTGGCTAGAGGTGCATGCCTAACCTTCCGAAAGATTTCAACTTGTCCTTGGACTCGCCCTAGACGAACCCGCACGAATAGGGGTGCGTTGTGACATAACGGTGGCTCTAAAAGGCGGGCGTTTTCGGAATCGAACGGGAAACCATGGTTTAAAGAAGCTTTTTATGAGATTGAACTTGTTTACTTCTCCTTTGATCGGAACTTCAACAAAGGCTTGATCCAACCTCTCTAGATTGGTTTATCTATCCCCCACTATCTCTTGCTACCTTCGGCTTTCATAGATTAGATTCGGTTTTACGATGTTCTTTGAGATTAGATGCATAGGTTTCACCTATTGAAGATCAAAGTTTCTCGACTTTATTAGATCAACTCTTGCATCACACATTTGTTCCACGGATTCGATACCTTGGGTTCATCACTTGAGGGAAGAAGGGTCCCTTGACTACGACAGGGGACTTGTCCGCTTGCAAGTCCACATGAAGTTTAATACGATTATACACCGTCAACACTTGGTTGCCGACCTGAGGCCGGGCTTGCGGGGCTTTAGAGGAGCTTTCCTCGCCCTCTTGTGCGACCCAAGGTCGCCCACTATATCAGCGCTCGACCTGGGGCACTCTTCACTTGCTGACATCCGGTGGGGCGTCTCCGCCGCCTGTTCCTCCGTCGACACCGCCCGACGAGGTGTTCCCGCAGACGGGGCCGCTGTTGCGCTTGGCGACTCGGCGTCACCCTCCTCGTCGTCGACCTCGATGGTCTCGACACCGGAGCTGACCATGGCTATGTCCACCGATATCGTAGACCTAGTCCGCTTCCGCTTCTTCTTCTTAGCCTCCACCGTCTGGGTCGCGACAATCGTGGCCGCAGCGCGGGAGACGGATACCTTTCCCGTCGTCTGCCGCGTGCGCCACGACGCGACGACCTTGGATGGCACCCTCCGTGCCGCGGGAGCTTCATCATCGCTACCCACCATCAAGTCGGAGAGGTACTCGTCGATGGGCGGCGGCTGTGCCGCCTGCACGTCTGCTGCATCGCAGACCTTGTAGCTGCGCTGCTCCTCATTCCGCAAGGGCGCAGGGCACCAGTAGATGCCTTCGCGATGCTGCACACAAGACACGATGGTTGCACGAGACCTGAGTCATCCAAAAAGAAACTTGAAGACCTACTCTAAATACAAACCAAGGTCGAAGACTTACTGGGTCGAAAGGGTGGTACATCCCGAGCGCCTTGGGGCACTCCCGATTGTGGATCCGCCCGCCAAATATGTTCTTCACCCGAGCCATCATTTCTGCCTTGGAGACCTTGCGCTTCACGACCCGTGTGGGGTCGGATTGCCCCCAGTACTCGAAGGCTGGGTGGGTGGGCCCGACCCTTGATGGGCTGGATGAGCCGGCGGCAGAAGCTTATAGCCACTGCGCCGTCGGTCAACCCCTCCGCCTTCAGTTGCTCCAGGTCGTCCAGCAAGGCCTGCAGCTCCTCTATGCCCTGCTACGCCAACTGGTTGGTCCACTTTGGGTACGAGACAGGAGCCGACCCCGTCCTGGTCGGGAGCACCGGCGCGGGGTTGCCGATGTAGAACAACCCCTGTTTTCAGCCGGTGGTGTTGTCGGGGAGCGCGAGGTCGATGTACTCCGACTTCATTTTCAGCCGCAACATGAACCCACACTCTCGACAACCCCGGCCTTCCCCGTCTTCTTTAGCTTGAATAAGTGCGCCACGAGGTGGAAATGCGGCGCGATGCCGAGGTAGGCCTCACGGAGATGGATGAAAGTAGAAATGATGGTGATCGAGTTTGGCACCAGGTGTAGCAGCTCGATGCGGTAGAAGAAGAGGAGGCCACAGAGCAAGTCGCCTGCTGGGACGCTGAATCCGCGCTAGATGTGCGTGAGGAAGACGATGGTCTCATTGGTCCCATCCGTCGATAACTCCTCACCCGCCGCCCGTCGACCTCCGTCTTGGGCCTAAGCAACCCACGGTCGCCAAGGCTAGGATGCGCTCCACCGCCATCGTGGATGGCTCCCGGACGGTGCGCGGATTCGAACCGATGCCTTCTCCATCTTCCCTTCCTTCAAGCCGGTGGATTTGGATCTGAACGCAATAGGGATTTGGTTCGCATGCGAGGTCGCGGCGGTGGCGGACCTAAGCCCGGCGGCACTACTATTTTCTCTATGTGTTGAGTGGCGGCGGAACCCTAGCACCAAGCGGAAATGGAAGCAAGTGGAGGCCCCCGGGCCGTGGAGCGGCCTTATATAATCGGGCCCCCCGGCGGCACAACGGACGGCCGCGCCTCAACGTCTCTTTGGTGTAAATCACGATGACCCGGTGGCTCCGACGCATTCAACGAATCTATCGCCCAACGACTATTTTTTGGCCTAACGGCTAATTGGCGGTAATGGGTAGTTTCGTGTGGAAATCTGCGTCCGCCGGCCCCTAAGCAAGTGCTCTAGCCGACGTGGACTCGTTATTCCTACCTTCGGTGTCCCCCTACATCAAAAAACCCAATATGACATTCAAGATCGCCGGCGACCTACAAACGACTTATTCCCGTGTCGCAACGACATCAACGACCTCCCCGGTCGCCTCGGCCTCCCCACGCCGGGTTCACGCCACGTCTCCTAGCCCGCTTGCCTACATGCCTTCTAGGTCACCCCGACCTACGGCGGCTTCCCCCGTTCAACGGCTCCTTGCTTAAAGGCTCCACTACCCGTTGACGACCTCTTGGTCCTAATCACAGCGCATCGTTGAGGCCCCGTCGCCATCTAGGTCGATTTCGACCCACAGAGTTCAGAGTTGACGCCCTGCGTTGCGCCACTGCGCAGCAGCCGTGTTGATCCAGGTCGACATGACCTTCTTGTCAGTCATTATGGCCTTTTGAAGGTCGACGTGCTACCATAGCCCTGCAGGGGCCTTGGCCATGCCATTGCTGCCCTGGGCGCCCAATTACAACAGTCAACACACACCAGTTGCCATGCAAACATGTGTATAAAAGCTTCGTAAGCTACAAAAGATCTTGGCCCAAGGCCAGTTACATGGTACAAACACATTAAAGGTCCTGATCTACCTTACATGGTGCCTACGACACAACCTAGACTGATGAAGTGTGTCGCAAGTTTCTTCTAGCTTCAGGACCTACTTGGAGACCTCCACCGCCGTTGGAGTCGAGGCTGCCACACATCTACCTCTACTCTAGCCCCAGAAGGTTTCTTGTGGAGTCCCATCTTTTGCTAGGGTGCTCCCACAAGTTTCCAAATTGGACCAGCGTCACCTCGGGCCTCTCCTGTCGTGGTATAGCCACGCACAACATGGCTTCAGGCCTCTTCCGGTGTAGCACAGTGGCTTCCAACACCACATCAGGCCCTTGCTCACAAGGTCCGTTAAGGCATGTATTGCCCCATGTTGCACCTGGATTCCTCGCTGGGCGCGAGCATAGAGATTGGCGGAGTTCACCCAACTTCGCAAGCATTCTTCTAGCTCCAAGAGATGGCACTCTAGCTCTATGCTCGAGTAGACGCACACAAGACCAGGGCGTTGCAAAATTATAAAGTGGTTCTGCCATGACTCCCTTCACTGGTTCATGAAGCAAGGACCAAGGCCACCTATTTATAGCGGTAGAGCTCTGCAATGGCCGTTGTTCATCCTCCAGCGGGCATGGCAACCTTATCTGCAACACTGTTTGCACGTGGAGCATGAGGTCCTTGTCCGCTACTGACACGTCTATCGCGGGCCTGATGACATCTTTTTAGTTCTTGTCTTCTAGCGGCAGCAGTGGCACCTCTGCTCCCGACAGGCTTTGTGCCTGCACTGTGCGCCTGTGGGTCGCTACACGACGATGAGCTCTGGCGCCTAGTGCTTCCTTGTGAAGATTCTCGATACTTTGTCTTATTTAACGGGAAGATCATGTGTTCCCTTAAGCAGAAGGCCGTAGGTTCTCGACTTGTTCTTCGAGCATCAACCCGACCTTCTAGGTCGCCTTACTGCTCGGGGGCTATTCCACGAGTGCGTTTTGTGACGCCCTCTTTTCTTACATCACCTCGTCCTACCGGAAGCAAGCTTCCGTTACCCCTCTGCTCGACCTCCCTTTGGTCAGCATCTAGACCTTCCACGAAGGTGTGATGATCTTACCTGATTCCAGTCGGGTCAGCGGTGCATCAAGCAACTACAGCGCCTTGTCTTCACATTGAGCCCCTGAACCTATTCTCTAGGAGCTTGATGTTCGACTTCGTACGCACTCAGGAAGATTTTCTTTTTTGGATCCCTGTGCACCCTACGCGACCTCAGCGGCGCCATGTCTTCGCTGCGCTTCAACATGGCATTGTCTCAGCCGCTACGCCTACACGTCGATCAGGGGCTTAGGAGACATGGGTCCCATGGGTCCCCACCGACCAGGGTCTTGGAGGCCCCTGTCAAGTGGACCTGATCTACTAGAAGCCTCGCCGACCTGCAAGTGAGCACGGAGACCTTATCCACAACTCCCGACGACCTTGGAAGATCTCGGGCGACTTCATCCAAACTTCAGAAGACCTGTCGTGCTTATGGAGCAAGTTTCTCCCCTAGATTGCAGCGCTGGCGCCGCCAGTAGGTCCGTGGGTTGCGGGATTCACCCTGTAATCATAGAAGATGACCTTCCTATGAGGGTCCACCGACCTTGAATGGAAGCCCTAGCTCGCTGGCCATATAAGGCGGCCTAGAGCTCCATTCAAGGGGACTCCCCCCAGATTCACGCCTAATTCCACCACATACTGGACGTAGGGTTTTACTCTCCGGAGGCCTAAACCAGTCTAAAACCCCTTGTGTCCTTGTCATTCTCGCCGTATTCCAAGTTCTCCCTGCGAACTACCACCTACACTCGTAGGTCACGATCCCCCATCAATCAAACTACAACTGCTTGGGTCGCCCCCTAGCGGATCTGCCAGGTCTCACCCCCTGACAGACGTGGAAGATACCATTAGGGTTGAGGTTGAGGTACTCGATCCCATAGTACTGGAGCATCCCTTTGAAGAAGTCGCTCGCAGGAAGGGCGAGTCCGCGCTCCACGAATCGCACGAACATCGGGATCTCGTATGGATTCTTCTCCATTGGATACAGATCTCCAGTGGCGATGCGCCACAGGTTCATCTACTTTTCGCGGAGGAAACCACTGTTGACGAGGGCGAGGATGTTCTCGGTCTTCAACTTCACCTTTTTCCACTCCTTCGACAGAATCGGTGCAGTAGAGGGTGCGGCGGTGACGACGACTGACCGGCATCACTGGCCTTATAGTGGCTCCTCTTCTTCGATGCACCCATCTTCATGCTCTTTGCCGGCGACACCTTCATCCTTTTGGTCACGAGTGTTTTCACTCGCATTCGCTCGGGGGCTGTGGGGGAGGGTGGACTATGGCGGTGGCGCTGAAGTAGATCTAATCTATTAAGTGGCAACAACCACAGATCTAATCTTTGAGACTGCAACTGCTGGAAGTGAAAACCCCTAAGAGGTTGCCCTGTTATTTATAAGTCACCAGGCATCTCAGTTCCGAGCGGGCGACTACATTCCAGGCGGCTGACTCAGTGTGACGGGCTGACTCTTCATCTTCCAGTACTCGAAGCTCTCAATCTCGAGAGCTCGACTTCGATCGGTGCAATTAGTGGGCCAAACCAGATCAAGGACCCACTCCGAACACATTCTACAGTCAAGATGACCCTTAAATTCGAGAAAAGTACTCGACTCAAGGCTCGGGGGCTCCATGCCACATGTCATTCAGTTTTTTCTCTGGATTTTTTGGATAAGATTGTTAACTTCAGATTGACCCTCAGCTTGAATCTACAATTCGACCTAAGGCTCGGGGGCTACATTCCATATGGAATGCGATTCTTTGAATCACATTTTCCATATGGTTTTTCATCAAGACATCACGAGTAATATTGAAGACCTTCGAGAGAAGCACTCAGGGACGCTTGGGAACTACTCGAGAAGACTTCAAGACTACTCAAAGATCAGTTGGAGTACCTTCCAGCCTCGGGATGATTCAAGCATTCTTGATGACTTCCGGCTTGTGGAACTCGGGGACGCTCAAGGACTACTCGCCAAAGCCATCAAGACTACTCGAAGACATCCTGCTCGACTACAAAGTACTCGGGGACTTGTCATATGGACATCCCTAGGCCCACTACCCAGGCAGGTACTAGGACTGACTACTGCATGGATCCCCGAGACTACTCGACTTGGGCTACACGGTGCAAGACGGCGTGGAGCACAAGGCAACCAGAGGGCTAGTACTCAGTTAGGAAACTATGCATGTCCATATTCATGTAGAGTACTAGCCGTGTACGACTAGTACTCTCTTCTCTAAACCGACTTGTGACCCTACCTCCCGACTATATAAGGTGAGGCAGGGACCCCTATCTATCATTCACATTATCTTGTAAACACACCCGATCAATCCAGAGCTACGCAGCATACAAGACGTAGTGTATTACGCACCTCGCTGCCCGAACCTGTCTAAATTGTGTGCCATGTGTCTCTCCTTCGAGTTCACAATCTCGGCAAGGCCACAAATGTCTACCTTGAGTACTCCCCTTGGTAGGTTGCCGGTCTAAAACACTGACATGCGCCAAGCACTCGGAATTCACTATGGCAGCCCGCACATGTGGCAATCGCCACCTGCACTGCTACAGTTCAGCATTCTTCAATACATCCCTGACAGACACCGACATGGGAAAAGACCTCCCAATACCGTGGCACTGTAGCACTGTAGCACATCTTTGTATTTCCTTTTTGCCCCTCACCCATGCGTCTATAAAAGGGGGAGGAGGGCAACCATTTTAGGGGTTCGATTCCTTCACACCATACACCCAAGTAGCACGAGCTACTCCACCCAGGGACTTGGGCTCAGACACCCTCTCCCGACCAGTTTGTAACCCCTACTACAAACTTCCTTAGCACCACCCGACTCTCCGGAGGTCCGAACCAGTATAAACCGTTGTGTCTCTTGTGCTAACCATCTGGGTTTGACACATGATTGATACAAATTTACTGCTGGTGGTAGAGAACCCTATCAATTGGTGCGCTATGTAGGGGCACATCGTGTGTCTCGCCGAACTTCCCTAGCGATCTGGATGGAGGATCACTGAGTTTTGCTGACTCCTGGGGCCACCATGCTCTTTGGCTCCCTCGACTTCGTCTACACCGGGCCGGAGGAGTCCGTCGTCAGGAACGTCTACACCCGACCGACACATCCCACCACATCGATGACGGCAGTGGGGCACGCCGCATTCGTCCGTGGCTTCATGGGCGACACGATCAGGGCCATGTTGGGGCCGAACCCAACACAAGAGCGCTTCAGGCCGCGGCCTACTACCTCAGCGACCAGCGGGTCTGAGCTACTGACCTGGGGAGAGTTCATGGCGTGGTACAATGCCATGTACCCAAGCGGACAACAAGGTCTCCCGGATGATCCGGTGGCAGCCTACATGGACGCACTGAGGGCGTTCTACACCGCCCCGGGCTCCGTGGCCGCAAGGCGGGGAACACCAACATCTCTGCTGGACTTCAGACGTGAATGCTTTGTTTGCGACGTCTGAACCGCTAGCAGCTCAACAGATGGCGAGGAAGCACCTCGCCACCGCGCCACGGACACTCGGCGTCGTGCACGCCTCGATTAGGGATGGCAATGGGGCGGGTTCGGGGCGGGTAGAGCATACCCATGCCCGCCCCGACATGGGCAGCGGGTAAAATTTTTTACCCGTCCCCGTGCCCATGGGTAAAATTTCTTACCCGTCCCCGTGCCCGCCGGGTATCGGGCGGGTAACGGGTTACCCATGGGTACAACATTGTAAACACATTGCCATTATGCCATACCACAATCACAAATTCACAATTCAACAAATTATTTCAATTTTGCAACATCTCACACAATAAACATTCATATGATAAATATAGTCACATTGTCAGTTTGTCACATCGGTACATCACATGATAAATGCGTAAATGGAGTCACATTGTCACATCACATGATAAACCACACATTCATAGCACATATTTTAAAAAATGCATTGTTGACTTAGGGTTAGGCGGCGCACTGGGGGATGAGGAATGTTGGGCCGGGCCGAATGTTGGGCTGAAACCGAAATATTTTGTTGAGTTTGTGATTGTTTGACGGTACCCACGGGTTACCCATGGGTAAGATTAGATCCCCGCCCCGTACCCGCCTCACGCCGGGTTGGGTATGGGCGCCACCCATGGGTGAAAAATGGTACCCATGCCCGTCCCCGTCGGGTCGGGTACCCGGCGGGTACCCGCACCCGTACCCGAATTGCCATCCCTAGCCTCGATGAGATCGCTGAGCCCAGGCGCCATCTCGATGACAAGTTGGCAAACCTCCTCCAGGCGCTCGGGGAGGAGGAACGACCACGCGACCCGTGACGCGACCAACACCACGACCAAGAGGACGAGCAGTTGGACCACTGCCAGGACCCCGAGCGGTCAGTACCCCGTGATTGGACACCACTGGCTCGCGCGTGTGTGCACGACGTGAACTGGCGCATCAACGAGGATGCCGTCGTTGACGGCGGCGACACGCCGCTCTTCAAGCACGCGTCTCAGAACCTTGCAGCCGCATCCATGCTCCTGCGTGGCTGCCCCGAGCCTTCCACCCCCGAGGAGAGAAGGATGCACCAACAGCTGAAGACCCTCCTCGAGACGGCAGCTGCACAAGAGGTAGAAAGCTCTACATCACATTAGCGTTCGGCACGTGAGGCGTGGGCAGCACAGTCTGTGTGGTGACAGGATCCGCCTCTGTCACGGCATCAGAGCCGTGGTGAGGAGGCCGACGAGGCAATAGTCAAGCAGCATCTTGGGCCCAACCGTGATGCCCGGGACACGCTCCATGCTCACCGCTGAACGGCCGACGACAGCGACTACGACTATGACAACAACTACGGTGACGGTCACGACCACCATGACGAGTGCTGCCCGCTCCAGTGGTACAGCCAAAGTCGTAGAGGGTGCTACAACAGCGAGGAGGATCGAGGCCGTAGCTTGACGCCCGATCCGAAGGGGCCTCACGCTTTCGTCTGGAAGGTGCGCGACACGCGATTCCCCTCGCGGTTTCGGGTGCCAACGATGGTCCCCAAGTACAATAGGGAGACCAATCCCAGCGTCTGGCTGGAGGACACAAGAGGAGCGCCAGATGATCTATTCATCATCAAGAACTTACCGCTCTACCTCGTCGAATCCGCGCGAACCTGGCTCGAGCACTTGCCATGCGACAAGAACAACAGCTAGGCGGAGCTATGTGGGACCTTCATCGTTCCTTGGATTCAATACCCTTTGGAATACTCCTTAGGTGAAGTGCTACAACGGTGTATCCGTGCGCTTGCGGATTCGTTCGCACTCGTCAGTATACCCGAGTGGATCTTACGCTCACGCTAGGTCTGCAACTAGTGGTGACGTTAAGAAATACCAACATGCATTTCTGGCGCCGTTGCCGGGGAACGGTTGCTACATCTATCTTCGAACCTAGAGTTCATCATATATATCTTTTTCATTTTCTTGAATTCTACCTTTACCCCCGCTACCCATTGAGATGCCCTCCTGTAAAAGCTTCTCAACCTCCAAAGAATGAACCTATAGAGCCACCACCTTCTATGCAACTTATCCTTACATTTGGCTTGGAGTTCCTTCCTGACGTAATCGACTTGGTTTGGTACACTACCTTCTTTGGTTTACCAAGTGAGAACCCTTATTACCATCTGTGTCATTTCGAGTTTTGGTGTTCTTATCGTACCATGTTGGATATGACACTAGATACCATCAAGTGGAAGTTGTTCCCATACTCTTTAGTAGGGAAGGCAGATGTTAGATGGTGAGATTTGGTCCAAAAGAAAAAGGAAGAAAAAGTAGATCGAGTAACGATGTGATGAGAAATAGGTTTCCCAACAGATCGGTACGACGAGGAAAACAAGAGGGTATCGAAGACGCACTAGTAGAGTAGTCCCCGAGCATTGAAGCAGGCAGCATGGCTGGTTTGATGCTCAAAAGAGAAAAACTGAGTCATGGTCTTTATCGAATGAAGTGTAGAGACACCAGATTTCTGAGCATAGCTGCAAGGAATCTGGCAGGGCCGACCTCAGGGAGGCCTTGTAGGCGTGCCGACCTCGAAGAGGCCTCAAATCAGTAGTGTCCAGTATCCGAGGATACCCAGCAGGATCTTGAAAGGTGTGTTGAATGAAGAAGTCCTCGATGATGTCGTAGCTGAAGTTGCGATGCCCGGGGTTGGTGGATGATGAAGCCAGAAATCTGTTGGTCTTAAACAAAGTGTAGAGACACCCAGATATCCCGCATAGCTGCAAGGAGTCTGGCAGGGCCACCCGAGGCATGCCGACCTCAGGAAGGTCTCAAGACAAGAGCACCCAAACACCCAGAAGTACTTGGCAGGGCCATTAGGCGCACACCCCACAGGGAGGCCTTCATTCCTAACGTAAAATTCTGGGTGTCAAGAGCAGGTTGGCAGGGCTACGAGAGCACACCGACCTCGGAAGGTCACGCATCCAGGGTGCCCAACTAGGTTGGCAGGGCTGTAGACGTACCTAGGTATTGCAAGACCTAAGTATTTGCGGCACGCCGACCTCAAGGAGGTCGTCTTGGTGTCCAAATGACCAACATAGCTACCAGCCATCCAGCGGAGCCAATGTGCTAAGGTATTGGCGACCTCAGCAATAGGCACACCGACCACGGGGGCCTGATGAAATCGTAGAAGTGAACTTTCTGATCTCCATTGTGGTACTAATCTCCAGACGTCCAGACGGATCTGGCAGAGCAGCGAGGCATGCCTACCCCGGAAGGTCTTCAATCGAACCTACAACTACTCTGCTTAGGAAACAGAAATATAAGTTGATTGGAATAGGTTTGTTTACGTGCAGAGCCATAGTGGGTGCACCAGGACGCAGAGCCTAGCGGGTGCAAATGAAGGTCATCAGGTCGTAGAGGAAGGTCGTGGAGTTGTCGTCGAAAAGGGGGCTAAATTAGGCGCTGAGCCATCTGACGCAGAGTCAGGTTTTGTCTCTTTCCTAGACTGCAGGGTCACGGGTCAACAGTGGTCAGATATTCCCTTGCCACCCAGAAAATGACAAACTGCCCACGAATCGAGGGGGTACTGTAGCCATGTGACTTTGCGGCGGGCTCAGGCATCATTGATTCACTAGCGACAAAGACATCGCGAGACAGGAAATAAAGTCATCGCCTTTAATCATGTGCATGTCTACAGGCCCTCTGGACCACGTGGTGACAGTGTCATTACTTCGCCAGCTGCCTAGGGCGCGACTTTGGCTATAAATAGCACTATGAGACTGAAGGAGGCAAGCACCGAGCATTGTTGAGCTATGAAGCTGCAGGGTAGTTTTGAGGCCATGCCATGGGCATGTGACCGTCCACCAGAGCGTATGATGCAAAATTGTAGATTGTTGTGCTTGTAGAAGCTTAGAGCTAGAAGAATGAAGTCGTTGAGGAGGTCTTCCGAGCTGGCGAAAGCGACGATAGAGTCGGAGGGAGGTCTAGCGACCCGACGAAGGTGACGACGGGGCCGGAGGAGGGTCTAGCGACCCGACGAAGATGACAACGGAGCCGGAGGAGGGTTTGGCAACTTGACAAAGATAACAACAGAGCCGGAGGAGTAGCGACCCGACGAGGATGATGACGAAGCTGGAGGAGGGTCTGGCGACCTAACGAAGACGACGACGGAGCCAGAGGAAGGTCTAGTGACCTGACGAGGGCAATGACGAAGCTGGAGGAAGGTCTGGAGACCTGACGAAGATGACAACGGAGCCAGAGGAGGGTCTGGCGACCTGACGAAGACGACGACAGAACCGGAGGAAGGTCTAGGGACCTGACGAGGGTGATGACAAAGTCGGAGGAGGGTCTAGCGACATGACGAGGGCGATGACGAAATCGGAGGAAGGTCTAACGACCTGATGCGAGCGACGATGACGGAGGTGCAAGGACTCGACGAGGACGACGGCGAAGCGCGAGGGAGGTCTAGTGACCGTTGACGGTGAAAATCCGTCAACCTAGCCATGAGTTTAGCTTCGGTGTTGGCATGACTTTTGTATCTTATTCATTGGTACTAACCCCCGTGGTATAACAAGTTCACTTGTGCATGTCGGTTTTGGAGTTTAGTGTTTACGCAGGGTTTTAACGTTGAAAGCAAGACTCCGGGATAAGTTCATTAAGAACCTCATGACAAGACCTTGAAGCCCGATACAAGTCAAGCAATGAAGTGAACATGACTCCAAGAGCCCAAGGACCAAGCTCGAGAAGATGATAAACTCCGAGGACCGAACCGTAAAAGTCGTCGAATCTTGCAAGACAAGGAGTTGAGTCCAATTCGGAGAGAAACCGACGTCAAGGGCCCACATGCAAAAGGGGAGAGGATCTAGAAGACGAGAGAAGCACCACCGGGTGAAGCGAGGCCACGGATTGGACCGGAAAGGGCCCGGACCGGTTGGCCGGAGCCGACCGGCCCGGCGTGTTCGGAGCCCAATCGGCCTCCTCTTTGACCTAGTTGCATCTCCGGCTATTTATAGCCCCCCGACCGAGAGCCACGCATCAATCAATTCGTAATCCGCCGCCGAGGAGCGAGAGAAGCTTGAGGGACACCATCTTGGAGATGAGGGTCGTGCTAGTTGTCAAGGGTTTCCCTAGCCGACGTGGGAACCTTGCATGGAAGACCACGTCGGAGCTCGGAGCGAGGATCAAGATCGAGGGAGGGCCCCGGTGGTGATCTTTTTCATATAATCATTCATGGTGAAGTTTGTAAGTGAATTCGATTTCTAGCGATCAAGTGCCTTCTCGATGATTTTGTTTTCTTCTTGGTTTTGCTTCTTCTACGATCTAGTTTGCGGCTAGATTACTTAGGGTGCTCTTGTAGCCGTGGTGGCTAGAGGTGCATACCGGACCGGCCAAGTGATTTCAACTTGTTCTATCGAAGCGGCCCTAGACTACCCGCATGAGTAGGGATACGTTGTGACAGAACGGGGGTTCCGAAAGGTGGGCGTTTTCGGAGTTGGATGGAAGGCCACGATTCAAAGATGCTTTTAATGAGATTCGCTTTTCTATCTTCATCTATCTTGTTTGGAGCAACAACATAAGCATGATCTAGACTCTCTAGATCGGTTATCTCTTGCTTTCTCTTGCTACCTCTTTAGTAGATTAGATTAGATTAGATTCGTTTTCCTTATGATATCTTAGATTAGATGCAATTTGATTCTTTAATAGATAGCTTTACCTTGCTTTACTAGATTGAATCCTTGTGTTGCACATTGTTCCACGGATTCGATACCTTGGGTTCACCACTCGAGGGAAGAAGGGTCCCTTGACTACGACGGGAGACTTGTCTGCTTGCAAGTCTAAACGAACTTTGATACAACTATTAACCATCAACAAGCCCCTTTTTCTCGGCGCCGTTGCCGGAAACAAGCAATCAAGATCCGATCTAGTATCGCTTATCTTTCAGTTTTTCTTTTGATTTTCTTTTGCATCTCTTAAGTTTGATCATCCTCAAAAAGAAAAAAAAAATCAATCTAATCTAGTTTTGATTAACCCTAATTTTTCTTTTGTTAGATTTTTGTTTTATTGCTAACCCTAACTTGGGAGATGGTTGGCTACCTCTCCAATAAACCCAAAACTTTTTTGTGGATGATCCGGGAAAACTTTACGGGCAAAGAAGACGTGCAACACAAGCTAAAGGGGTCGAAACCCTAGATTCAAAAGTCAAACTCGAAGGATCGTCGAAATCTCCAAGGGAATCACCACCTCCAAGTCCAAAGGAAGATCAACCTCAACCACCAGAGTGCGAGATCGAGCTATGCACCCCGAACATTGTTGATCTACCTATCATAAACCTTCAAGACGCCGGGAGGCCGTTCAAGATCAAGGTCTCAACTATCCTCATGACGATTGCGAGAGCTGAATGCATACGAGCCGGATTCCTTGAGTGGCATATCGGTTTACTTAAGAGGAAGATGGAGAATATGGAGATGGAGAAAGAAGCTCAACACCTAAAGTCCGCCGAAGAAAGATCCACATGCAAGGATTGTGTGGAGCATGACCATGTCCAAGGACGCCGTCACTAAGTTCGAGGCTATGGAGAAAATATTGAAAAATTTAGATGGCAAGGTGACGGAGGTCGGAAGCTCTATACGTGAAGTGTTCATCGTGATGAAGATGCTAGACGCAAGTGGGACAACTTGCCGGGCGCCCGATGGGTAACAAAGAAGAATATCCAAGACAACTTCAAGGTCCCAAGAGGCGAAGGCTACTCAAACTCATTCGGGAGAGATGAAGGATCACACTAGAGACCATGAACATCACGACCGAAGGACCGAGTTTGAGATACCGAGCCACTACATGAAGGAAGTTGTTGCATCCGTCAAGACCAAAGAACAAAGCCGGCTCGTGAAGACCAAAAAAAATTGACTAAGCCAAAGAAGAAGCCCGTGCCCAAGATGGTGCGGAAGTGGGTACCCAAGATTGCAACGCCCACAAAGAGCGTTGATCCGAAGTAATCAAGTGAAGAAGTCTAGCCATGGACTATAAACGAAGCGCTAGGCGGGAGGCAACCCGTTTCGTCGAGTCAAGAATAAGCTACGGGAGGACAACCCGATTCCAGGTTTTTCGAGTCTTTTCAAGTAATTCAGTTTTGAATTTTACTACGCAAAACATTAGACTAAGAATGGTTGAACAATATTAGAGACATAATTCTTGGTTGAATATTTTGCTTTGTCATAAACCCTTTGCATGAACCCTCCTATGTGTTTGTTCGTTCTTTTTCGAGAAATCACAACCAAATAATTTCAGAACCTAACTCAACCCTTCACCCTCATTATGGTGCTGTGGTTGAATTACTTTTTCATGCTAAAAACACACGAGTAGAGCCACGACTTATACCTAGGTGTTAATTAAATTTCAGCACGTTGTAGGACTCGCGTGAACCTAGAAACTAAAACTTTTGGTTGGTTTAAAAATCCTTATCCTTGGTTTCTCTAAGATTAGAATTTTTCTAAGCCTCATTTAATTTTATTTTATTCAAAATCTCTCTTATCTAATCAAAATTACAACCTAAACCTATGCCCCCATGATCAAGCCGGGAAAAGTTTGCTCTCAACCAATGAAGGTAAACTATACTGGTGAGACCGATATCAACGTAGTCGGAAAATATTTTCGACTTACATTTGTTTTTAATGGTTTAAAAACTTCTCTAAATTTATGCTTGAGTTCTTGCATGGCTCTGAAAAGTATTTTTAAATTTCGAAATTAGAGGAGTGCTCAACCTTAAAACATGCTTAGAGGGAGGCGATCTAGTTAACCTAACCATACATGCACCATGATACATCACGGGATGCCCCTCCAACATCTTTTATCAAACCACATGCAAAGTACAAGCATGGGGGGAAGCCAAGGCCTTGTTTTGTAGGAATATCATGGATGCATGTGAGGCAATGGAGTATGGAAGTGAATCAAGCGAAAACATCAAGTGGAAGGAGCAATAATTCAAGCGAAGGAGTGGACGGGAACGTTTGGAAGGTGTACGCGGTCACGAAGCAACATGAATGCACCGAGAAGAACCGATCCAAGAGGAGGAGAGAGGTAAGTCTTTCATCCAACTCTTTGTTCGTGTGCTCTAGTTTGTAGGCCGGAACCACCTTAGACTTAGCCATCCACCGCATTTGTTTCGTGCAACCAATCACATCCTTAATCCACTCAAAGTCCAGACTCCAAAATAATATTTGTGTACCTTGTTACCGGGTGAAAACCCCGGATATATATTTGTGAGGGAGAGCGCTGCAATCATGGAAGAAAACTACAAGCCTTTTCACCAAAAAAGGAAGGGATCATCGTCGTCTAAGCCATTATCGACAACCTCTTCGAGGAGGCACTCGGTTTCCGAGTCTCCTCGAAGTATGGAGGAGGACACGGCACCGCCGAGGAGGAACCACTCTTCTCCTTGGTGGCATGAGGGCCACACGAAACTCGTTTATTAGGTTTACCAAACTTCAATAACATATGGAGGAGCCGCTCGTCCAACCTCGCCACTTGACACGATCATCCGCTCCACCTCCATACGCTCCGCGGTATTCCGAGGGGTATGTCATCATGATCCAGGAGGAGGAGAAGAAGCTCGCTCGCCTTAAGTAGAGGCTTGTAGCGAACGTCGACATCGACGACCAAGCTTCCACATATTGGGTTTCACACGGGACACGGTGCAATTCTCTAACGGAGTGTCGACAAACACCCACAAGGAATTCACCTAGGAAATTTTCATGACCATGGCGCATACCTTTGATGAAGGAGGCCGAGTCTCTCATTCCGTTTGGAGGAAGCCCACAAGTGGAGAAGAAGGAAGACACCGTTGGAAGGGTAACCTTGATCAACGGTGCTATTTCTAACACCTTGATGGGGTAATCTCCTTTCATCCATGGGTTGCAATCGATCTTGAGATGTAATCACACTTTGTTGGATTATCTATCTATCATCTTGTGTTGAAAATACTTTAATGCTTAAGGTGAGCTACCATGCCGTAAAGGGAGTAAGGGCTCATTGCTTCCTTGGATCCATTCAACACAATCCCCGATAGATTAGATTGGCTTTCATGTTTGAAATGATTACATGTTCTAGTATCGTAGACACATGGGCGAGTGTCTCCTATCTTCAAAAGGGAGCTTCGGAACAAGTGGATGTGCATGAAGGCACATGGGAAGGTTTTTGGAGTATGATCACGGGAGGAGACCATCAACGAAGAAATACTATCCGGAACCCCATCGTCCAAGTGTGTCACTTTTGTGCAAGTGGATTTTTGGGAGAATGAGAGAAACAAAGATAGCCAACACGGAGTTGAATTGGCTTTACTCAGCTTTGCCAGGCAGCCAATCAACCCCACTCACCTATGATCAACCGGTGGTGTTGTGAGCAACATCGGATTCGGGAGATCGGGTTGTTACCTCTCCATGTTGATTATCTCTTTAAGTCCGGTATTAAAGGAACCCGAAGCATCTCCTACCCGGACTTCCTTAAGATTTAAAGATGAGAGAGGAGGCTTTGTTGACGGTGAAAATCCGTCAACCTAGCCATGAGTTTACCTTCGGTGTTGGCATGAGTTTTATACCTTATCCATTGGTACTAACCCCCGTGGTATAACAAGTTCACGTGTGCATGTCGGTTTTGGAGTTTAATGTTTATGCGGGGATTTAGTGTTGAATGCAAGACTTTCGGGATAAGTTCATCAAGCACCTCATGACAAGACCTTGAAGCCCCGAACAAGTCATGCAATAAAGCAAACTTAACTCCAAGAAGCCGGTGACTTGATCCGAGAAGACGACGGACTCCGGGGACCGACCGGAAAAGTGCTCGAATCTTGCAAGACAAGGAGTTGAGTCCAATTCGGAGAGAAACCGACGACATGGACCTACATGCGAAGGGGAAACATCCGAGAAGCAAGGGAACCGACGTGGGGCAAAGGAGCCCACGTGCTAGGCCTAAATGGGCCCGGGCCGGCCGGCCCGGTCCGGTCGGCCCGGGCCCATTTTGGGCCCAAATTCGCTCTCCTTTGCCCTAGCCGCCAATCGGGCTATTTATAGTCCCCCGACCGAGAGCCACGCGGGAGAAGATTTCGTCTTCGGCCGCCGAGAAGCAGAGAAGAGAGGGACACCATCTCGGAGAGAGAGGGTTGAGCTAGTTGACTAGGGTTGCCCTAGCCGACGTGGGAACCTTGCACGGAAGACCACGTCGGAGTTCCCGGAGCTAGAAGCAAGATCAAGGAAGGATCCCGGTGGTGATCTTGCGTATGTATCATTGTTATAGTTGATTTATCAAGTTGAATCTTTTCCCAGCGATCAAGTGTTTCCTCGAAGATTTCGTTTTTCGATCGGCTTTGCTTATTCCAATTCTATTCTCGAGATAGATTACATAGGGTGTTCTTGTAGCCGCGGTGGCTAGAGGTACACGCCGGATCTTCCGAAAGAATCTCGACTTGTCTTTTGACTCGCCCTAAGCTCCCCGCATGAATAGGGATACGTTGTGACAGAACGGGGGTCTCGAAAGGCGGATGTTTTCGGATTTGGACGGGAAACCACGATTTAAAGAGGCTTCTATTAAGATTCGATTTGCTACTTCTTCTTTTGCTTGGAACTTTAACAAAAGGCTTACCCCGATCCCTCTAGATCGGTTTATCTACCCAATCTTACTTTGTTTTCTCCGGTTTTTAGTAGATTAGATCTGTTTTGTGTCTTTTACTTAGATGCATTAGGTCTTTTATCGAAGATTGAAGATTACTTGGCTTTAATAGATTAAGTCTTGCGTCACACATTTGTTCCACGGATTCGATACCTTGGGTTCACCACTCGAGGGAAGAAGGGTCCCTTGACTACGACGGGAGACTTGTACGCTTGCGAGTCACGAACGAACTTTGATACAATTATTAACCGTCAACAAGCCCCTTTTTCTGGCGCCGTTGCCGGGGAACAAGTGATCAAGATTTGATTTTTTATTGCTTTTTTTTGTAATTTTCAGTATTCTTTTTGTTTTTATTTTTGCATCTACTAAATTTTGATCATCCTCAAAATACATCTAATCTAGTTTGTCTAACTCTAGTCTTTATAGATTTGTTTTGTTTTCTAGTTTTTTGCATACTTTGTTTATTGCTAACCCTAACTGGAGATGGACGGCTACCTCTCCAACAAACCCAATAATTTTGTGGATGATTCGAGAAAAACTTTACGAGGCTAAGGAGACGTGAAGCACATCAAGCTAAAAAGCTGGATTTTGTAGATTCGGAGTCGGAAGACAAAGGATCGCGAGGAATCTCCGAAGAATTCACCACCTCAAAGTCCGCGGGAGAATCGACCTCCACCAATGGGTGACCAACCATCGGAAGAACGCAAGATTGGGGAGCTATGCACCCCGGTCATCATCGACCTACCAATCTTGAACCTCGAGGAGATCGGAAGACCGTTCGAGATCAAGACCTCAACAATCCGCATGGTGCAACATTCACCCTTCACCGGCAAAGAGGATCCGAACCTTCACCTCCAAGCATTCATTCAACTATGTCAGACTTTCAACATGGATGGGGTGACTCAAGATCAAATGAGGGCAAGGCTTTTTCCGTTTTCACTACTCGGGAAGGCTTTGCAATGGTTCCACTCTCAACCGGCGGAGACGGTGCAAAATTGGAACACGTTGATGAAGGCTTTCATGAAGGAATACTACTCACCGGGTAAAACTCAAAGCTTGCGTAATAAGATTGCCACCTTTGTTCAATATCCTACGAAACTATCTCGGAGGCATTCGAGCGCTTCAACGAGTACACCGGGCGGTTCCACATCACAAGTTCCCGAAAGAAGACCTCGTGCAAAAGTTCTATCAAGGACTCACCATGGCGTCAAGGACGATCATCGATGCATCGGTGGGAGGATCTATCATCGAGCTTACACCGACGGAAGCTTTCACGCTATTCAAGAAGGTCGCGGATAATGACACGTGGGCGTCATCCGGCGTCTACATCCGGCTCAACCCATGGGGAACGTCAAAGGAGTCTTGCAAGTGGAGAAGGAAGACATACTTGAGGGCAAGATCGACTCGCTCATGAGGAGGTTGGAGAAGATGGAGATGGAAAAGAAAGAGGCTCAAGACTTGAAGGCCGCCGAAGCAAGGTCCACATGCGAAGAATGTGGAGAGTATGGCCATGTCCGCAAAGATTGTCCGGAGGAAGCCAAAGTGCTCGACTACATGAGGAAGGGAGAATTGCCGAACTTCCGCTACGGGCAAGGTAGGCCTCAATTTAATGCAAGCTCATCTATTCCTAACGCGGTTCCGCTTCGGATACAATTGAAGGAGTTCATGGATGAGCAAGCTAAGATCAACAAGGACACCGTCACCAAGTTCAAGACCATAGACAAGGTGTTGGAGAACATCGATAGCAAAGTGACGGAGGTCGGAAGTTCCAATCATCAAGTGCTCAACATGATGAAGATGCTCGAGACGCAAGTTGGACAACTTGCGGGGCGCCTCACTAATGATGAAGGGAATCTTCCGGGACAACCCAAATGTCCCGAATCGGCGAAGGCCATTCAAACACGTTCGGGGAAGGAGACCGAAGATCCGGAACGTTCCGCAGGAGCAAGGAAGCTTAAACCGTCCACCGAGGTGGAAGGAGTTGCTAAAGAGAAGGTTACGGGGGATCGTCACCGAGGAACCCGAATTCGAGATGCGGAGGAAGACACGAGGATACCGCAACTCAAGCCACGCTACTTCCAAGGTAAACTTGACAACCACTTTGAGAAGTTTGTGGAAGTTGTGCGTAGACTTAGCATCAACATGCCATTACTAGATGCCCTACAAGTACCTACATATTCTCGTTACTTTAAAGACATACTTGCAAATAAATATGAGATAGCAACACTCGGGGTAGATCATGTCAAAATGTCCGAGGAGTGTAGTGCGGCTATTGCTTATGGGCTAGAGAAGCAAAAAGACCCCGGGTGCCCTACAATTCCATGTTCAGTTGGTTCTTTCAACTTCGAGAAGGCGTTATGCGACCTTGGATCTAGTGTGAGTGTCATGCCGAGGGATGTGTTCGAGAAGCTACGCCTACCGATGGAGCCTACGGGAATATGTTTGGAGTTGGGTGACAACTCCATTCGCTATCCCTTGGGCATTGCCGAAGATGTACCCGTGAAGATCGGACACCACTTCATCCCCATCGACTTCGTTGTGCTCGAGATGGGAGAGAGGGAGAAGCCGCCGCTCATCCTAGGAAGGCCGTTCCTCAAGACCGTGGGAGCTACTATTGATGTTGGCAAGGGGGAGATCATGTTCGATATCAACGGAGAAAAGAGTTCCTTCAAGTTCCGTCCAAGGATTGAGGCATGAAACATGATTGGAGTGAAGGGAGAACCAAAACAAACGGAGGGGCTGAAAAAGAAGAAGGAGCCGAAAAAAATGAACGTAACGAAAATCAAAGAAGGTGTTGCATCCGTCAAGACAAAGGAAGAGAAGCCGCCCGTGAAGACCAAAAAAATGACTAAGCCAACTAAGCCGGAAGACAAGCCCGCGCCCAAGATGGTGCGGAAGTGGGTACCCAAGATTGCAACGCCCGCATAGAGCGTTGATCCGGAGTAATCAAGTGAAGAAGTCTAGCTATAGACTATAAACGAAGCGCTAGGCGGGAGGCAACCCGTTTCGTCGAGTCAAGAATAAGCTACGGGAGGACAACCCGATTCCGGGTTTTTCGAGTATTTTTAATAATTTAGTTTTTGAGTTTTATTACGCAAAGACATTAGACTTAGAAGTGGTTGAACAATATTAGAGACATAATTCTTGATTGAATGTTTGCTTTATCATAAACCCTTTGCATGAACCCTCCTATGTGCTTGTTTGATTCTTTTCTTTTCGAGAAACCCTCAACCAAATAATTTCAGAACCTTAACTCAACCTTTCACCCTCATTATGGTGCTGAGGTTGACTTATTTTTCATGCTAAAACCACATGAGTAGAGCCACGATTTATGTTTAAGTGTTAATAAAATTCAGCACGTGGTAGGACTCGCGTGAACCTAGCAATCAAAGCTTTTGGTTGGTTTTAAAAATCTTTATCCTTGGTTTCTCTAGGATTAGAATTTTTCTAAGCATATTCTAATTTTGTTTTATTCAAAATCTTTCTTATTTAGCCAAAATTAGAACCTAAACCTATGCCCCCATGATCAAGCGGGAAAACGTTCGCTCTCAACCGATGAAAGCAAATTATACCGGTGAGACCGAAATCGACGTAGTCGAAAAATATTTTTGACTTACATTTGTTTTTAATGGCTTAAAAACTTCTCTAAAATTATGCTTGAGCTCTTGCATGGCTCTGAAAAATATTTTAAATTTCGAATTAGAGGAGTGCTTAACCTTAAACACACCTAAATGGAGGCAATCTAGTTTGAATTAATCATGCATGCACCATTGGATTCCCTTTTATCAACTTTCACCAATTCCACATGCAAAGGACAAGCATGGTGGGCAGCAAGCATCAACTTTGCAGGATTTTCATGGTGGCATGTGAAGCAAGTGGAGCTAGGGAGCATGGACATGACCCAAAGCATGGAGCATCAAGTGGGAGGACCAATAATTCAAGAAAAGGAGTGGACGAGAGCGTTTGGGCGGTGCAACTCGTGGAGCACGCGGGCGGGGAAAGTTGCGGAGGCGAAATGATCGTGTCTTTGGGGAGAAAGACGCGGCGGGGAGGAGCCGAGAGGACCCCGGCCGGCCGGCCCGGCCGGCCGGCCGCCCTATTTAAGGAGCCCCCCGGCTCCCGTTTTACGCGAGCAAGCTTCCCTCTCCTTCCCTTGTTTGTGTGTTCAAGTTTGTGTGCTCGAACCTCCGTAGACTTAGCCAACCATCCCAAGCTTGATAGCTCAAGAAAAATCCACATCCTTAATCCACTCAAAGTCCACATCCGAAGCAAAGAGTTTAAGTGCCTAGTTTACCGGTTGCAACCCGGAATTTTAGTTGAAGAAAGAGTGCAGCAACCATGTGGAAGAAGACCACAAGTCTCTTCTCCAAGAAGAAGAGTTCGTCGTCGTCCAAGCCGTCATCAACCACGTCTTCGAGGAGGCACTCGGTTTCCGAGTCTCCCGGAGCATGGAGACGGATACGGCACCACCGAGGAGGAACGATGCCCTCCTCCTTGGTGGTATGAGGGCTGCGAGAAGCACTTCCATGAGGTTCACCGAACCTCATGGGCACACGGAGGAGCAGCCCGCGCCACCACGACGATCGACTCGCTCAACCGCACCACCTCCTTACACCCCGACACACTCTTCGTACGGCTTCATCATCTTGTCGGCGGAGGAGGAGGAGAGGCTCGCCAACCTTGAGAAGAGGCTTGTGCCGAACGTCGAGTTCGACGACCAAGCACTCTACACCTTGGGTTTTTGCACCGACATATACTATATGTTGGGGCACCTCGGATGGGTGCGGTTCTCCAATGGAATATCGGTGGACACCCATTTGGGTTACGCCTTGGAGATTTTGATGACTATTGCACCCATCGTTGATGATGATGGGGTGCAAAGCTTGTCATTCCGTTTGGAGGGAATCCAACAAGTGGTTCCCTACGAGCACGTTAGGGAGCTGCTTGGATTCCACAAGGGAGCTCCGGAGAAAGTTGACGTGCCACCCGCATGTTGGCGGGATTTTGGAACATGATCTCCGTGAGAAGCCCATCAACAACGCAATTGCATCCGCAATCCCATTATCCGGATATTTCACTCTTGGATGTGCAAGAGGGTATTGGGGAGGATGAAGGAAACAAAGGTGACCGACACGAAGTTGAATTGGCTATACTCGGCTTTAATTGCCGGGCAGCCAATAGACCCCTCTTACCTCATGATCAACCGCTCGTGTTGTGAAGCAACATCGGGGGCGGGTAATATTGGTTCGGGGTGTTACCTCTCCATGTTGGCCTTTTCCTTGCGGCCGGGGATCGCAAGAAACCCCGCTCACCTTTTGCGTGGTACCTCTCTCGGTTTTGAGTATTTGCGGCAAGGCAAATACATTAGTGGAGATGAGAGGGGAGGTTATCGGTTGGCCATAGTGAACCTACCCCTTCCGAATGAGAGGCTTAGGCTTTTCACCGAAGGAAGGGAAGATTGGTTGGAAGAGGGATTACTTGTCCCTGCAAGGAAGAACAAAAGAGGAAGAATCGTAGAGGAGGGAACATCCTCCGCACAAGCGAGTGGAGCACAACCCAATGTGCAACCATTTGGCGGGGTCCCTCCTCCGCCAAGTTATTACGGAGGGTCACAAGGACAAGCATGGGGGGGTGGTGCACCGGTACCCCCACAAAATTATGTTGTGCCCAACGCTAACTTCGCGGAGTCCTACGCTCATCATCCCCAACCACAACAAAGCATGGCCATTATTGGAGGGTATGCTGCAAGAAATGCTCAAAACATCGCAGCCATCCAAGCTAACGCAGCTCAACTCGGTGAAGGCAACGCAAATATCGCCTTTGAACTTGGACGCCTTCACCTTGTGGAGCCAAATCAATTCGTCGGAGGAAGCGTTCAATCGTATTATGAGCAAGGGTATTATTATCAAGATTATCAACATCAACCACCGGCGGAGGACTAGAAGATTTAGGAACTTTAGTTTTCTTTTCTTTTCTTTTTCTCTCGTAATTTTCAGCTTTTGTTTATGTGTGTTTGCGTAGTATTTTCTGTTTTTATTTAAATTTCAGCAAGCATGTTTGTTTATTTTCAGTTTATATTTCAACTTGATGTCACCATTAATAAAGACACCACCTTGATTATATCATTGGAAAAGTTACAAAATTCGTGCCATGACGATATATGATTAAAATTGCAGCTTTGTTCATCTTTGTAGTTGATTTATGCATGTTCAAGCTAGTGCTCTCTTAAAAATACAGATCTGAATTTATTTAAATACTAGCCTAATTTTCAGCGGAGGTTATGATTAAAATAAAGACCCATAGTGTTTTATGTGCTCCCAAGTTATGAATAGATTAAAGATGTCTTTTATGCTCAAAAATATTGCTAACCTTGTCACAAATATCACTTGTGTGTTGCTCAACCTATCCAAAGCCTTATATATATTTGAGTGCATAAACCTTAGTGTACAAGATTTATTTTTGAGTGAGTTATTGCAGGCCATGATTTCTGCGGCCCGAGACTAAGAAGTTGGTCATTCCATTTTTGCGTATCTATCTTTTTGCTAGCCTTTTATCCGTGCATTGTGTATCCCCGCATCGGTGATCTCACAAACTTCGCCGGATATCCACCCTTAAACCAAATATCATCTTTTGTGATTACCTCCTTGACCACAACCTATCGTTGAGAATGGATCATCAATTCAAGGAAGATCGCAAGACGGTGCCAACGTTGAAGATTTCAAGTATCTCTCCAAGGAAAAATATCTCCGGTACCTACCTTATTTTTCGCCTCTTTGCTCGAGGACGAGCAACGTCTAAGCATGGGGGAGGAGGTAGGTACGGTGCAGTTTTAGAGTTCAAAGGGGAATATTTTAAAAAAATGATGATGAAAGAAAAAAATCCAGCGATATTCATGACTTTCAAGGTAAAAAAAATATAAATAAATATATATATGAAAGAAAGAAAGAAAGAAAGAAAAGAATGAGAAATATGAGAAAGAAAAAAATGTGCGTAAAGTGAACTCCCCGGTTCTCTAAGAGTGCATTCAAGGCTTCAAGTTAAAAAGATCCATTCTCATTTTCCAACCATGTGCAATCCGATAACGAGGACTACTTTTGTGCCTCGGGATCACTCTTTGCCATTTGCACATGTCCACTTATCTAAAGTGTGTGTATTTTTCTCTTTCCCCTCCTTGATTTAACATTATTTTCTAATGACCTTTTTGACGAGTCTCGGTAAGACCATGAGAAGCTTGTCTTGTTTTGACAACACCTCATTTATAAAATTTTGTTAGGACTAAACTTTCCCAAAGCTCCATATAAAGCCTACCACATATATATGAGAGGGAAAGGAGTAGAATATATAGGCTTGAGAGACAAGTGAGATGAGAGTTTATGAGCAATACACGAGATGATTTAAATCTGTGAATTTGGTTTAGCTTTTTCTTTATCTCGTTCTTCATTTCAAAAAAATTCGAGATCTATTTAAAACTTTGTGAGCATGTTAACACTTGTGGGATAAGCTTAATAAAGATCTACCCTCCGTAGAGATGAAGGCTAGTACATTATGGAACTTTAATGAATTAAAATTTTGAGAGCATTATGTTTTCTCATGTGTGATCAAGTGCAAAGTTTAAACATTGTTTGGCAATGATGATATCCATCGAAGGCTTACTCGAGGACGAGCAAGGTTTAAGCATGGGGGAGATGTTGACGGTGAAAATCGTCAACCTAGCCATGAGTTTACCTTCGGTGTTGGCATGAGTTTTATACCTTATCCATTGGTACTAACCCCCGTGGTATAACAAGTTCACGTGTGCATGTCGGTTTTGGAGTTTAATGTTTATGCGGGGATTTAGTGTTGAATGCAAGACTTTCGGGATAAGTTCATCAAGCACCTCATGACAAGACCTTGAAGCCCCGAACAAGTCATGCAATAAAGCAAACTTAACTCCAAGAAGCCGGGGACTTGATCCGAGAAGACGACGGACTCCGGGGACCCGACCGTAAAAGTGCTTCGAATCTTGCAAGACAAGGAGTTGAGTCCAATTCGGAGAGAAACCGACGACATGGACCTACATGCGAAGGGGGAAACATCCGGGAAGCAAGGGAACCGACGTGGGGCAAAGGAGCCCACGGGCCGGGCCTAAATGGGCCCGGGCCGGCCGGCCCGGTCCGGTCGGCCCGGTGCCCATTTTGGGCCCAAATTCGCTCTCCTTTGCCCTAGCCGCCAATCGGGCTATTTATAGTCCCCCGACCGAGAGCCACGAAGAGAAGATTTCGTCTTCGGCCGCCGAGAAGCGAGAGAAGAGAGGGACACCATCTCGGAGAGAGAGGGTCGAGCTAGTTGACTAGGGTTTCCCTAGCCGACGTGGGAACCTTGCACGGAAGACCACGTCGGAGTTCCCGGAGCTAGAAGCAAGATCAAGGAAGGATCCGGTGGTGATCTTGTGTATGTATCATTGTTATAGTTGATTTATCAAGTTGAATCTTTTCCCGCCGATCAAGTGTTTCCTCGAAGATTTCGTTTTTCGATCGGCTTTGCTTATTCCAATTCTATTCTCGAGATAGATTACATAGGGTGTTCTTGTAGCCGCGGTGGCTAGAGGTACACGCCGGATCTTCCGAAAGAATCTCGACTTGTCTTTTGACTCGCCCTAAGCTCCCCGCATGAATAGGGATACGTTGTGACGAACGGGGGTCTCGAAAGGCGGATGTTTTCGGATTTGGACGGGAAACCACGATTTAAAGAGGCTTCTATTAAGATTCGATTTGCTACTTCTTCTTTTGCTTGGAACTTCAACAAAAGGCTTACCCCGATCCCTCTAGATCGGTTTATCTACCCAATCTTACTTTGTTTTCTCCGGTTTTTAGTAAATTAGATCTGTTTTGTGTCTTTTACTTAGATGCATTAGGTCTTTTATTGAAGATTGAAGATTACTTGGCTTTAATAGATTAAGTCTTGCGCCACACATTTGTTCCACGGATTCGATACCTTGGGTTCACCACTCGAGGGAAGAAGGGTCCCTTCACTACGACGGGAGACTTGTACGCTTGCGAGTCACGAACGAACTTTGATACAATTATTAACCGTCAACAAGCTTCAAAGTGGCCAAAGTAAATTTGCCCCTATCGGATGGAAGATTAAGACTTTTCTTGAGGGGAAAGAAGATTGGTTAGAGGAAGGACTTCTTGTGCCGGCGGAGAAAAAGAATAATGGATTATAGGAGAAGGTTCTCCCACGGCCCAAGAATGAGGTGCACAACAAAATTATGTGCCACCATTTGTAGGAATTTCGGCGCCGTCAAGTTACTACGGTGGTGTACCAATGCAAGCATGGGGGAGTGGTGCAGCCATACCCCCACCATTTTGCGGTGCCCAACGTAGCCTTTGCGGAGCCATATGCACACCTTCCTCAACCACAACAAAATGTGGCCACCATTGGAGGATACGCTGCAAGAAACATGCAAAATATCGCAGCCATCCTAACCAATGCAAACCTAATGGGTGAAGGAAGTGCAAACGTCGCTTGTGTGCTTGGACACCTTCACCTAGCACCGTCAGACAATTCATATGAGGAGAGGCACAATCTTATTATGAGTAAGGGTACAACAACCAAGACTTTCAATATCAACCACCGGCGGAAGATTAGAGAGAGGAGGAGCTTTAGTTATCTTTCCTTTACCCCCTTTTCTTTAATTTTCAGCTTGTTTGCACCTATGTATGTGTAGTATTTTTCAGCTTTACTTTAATTTTTAGTTTTTAGTTTAATTTTCAGCGTATGTGTTAGTTTTTATTTTCATCATGAATAATGTCACCACCAAGTTTTTACCATTAGTAAAGTTACAAAGTTTGTGCCATGATGATATATGATTATAATTGCCACTTTGTTTATCTTTGTAATTGATTTATGCATGTTTAACCTAGTGCTCTCTTAAAAATACAAATCTGAAATTATCTAAATGCTAGCTTAATCTTTAGCGGAGGTTATGATAAAAATAAAGACCCATAGTGTTTTACGTGCTCTCAAGTTTTAGATGGTTTAAAGATGATTTATTTTTGTTCTTAAATGTAAAGCTAACCTTGTCATAAATACCTCTTGCTTGTTGCTCTACCTATCCGAGCCTTATAAATATTTGAGTGCAAAAACTTAGTATACAAGATTTATTTTTGGGTGAGTTATTTTAGGCCTTGATTTCTTTGGCCCGAGACTAAGAAGTTGGTCATTTCGTTTTTGCGTATCTATCTTTTTGCTAGCCTTTTATCCGTGCATTGTGTATCCCCGCATCGGAGATCTCACAAACCTCACCGGATATCCACCCGTAAAACCAAATATCATCTTTTGTGTTTACCTCCTTGACCACAACCTATCATTGAGAATGGATCATCAATTCAAGGAAGATCGCAAGATGGTGCCAACATTGAAGAATTCAAGTATCTCTCTAAGGAAAAATATTTCCGGTACCTACCTTATTCATCACCTCTTTGCTCGAGGACGAGCAACGTCTTAGCATGGGGGAGGAGGTAGGTACGGTGCAATTTTAGAGTTCAAAGGGGAGTAACTAAAAAAAAAAGAGAAAGTTCAAGGCGATGCACGAGACTTCCAAGGTGAAAGTCTCACAAAAAAATGAATGAAAGAAAGCAACAAAGAAAAGAAGGAGAAATATGAGAAAGAAAAAAATATAGGAGTGTGTGTAAAGTGAACTCCCCGGTTCTCTAAAGTGCATTAGGAAATTCAAAGCTTCAAGTTTAAAAGATCCATTCTCATTTTCCAACCATGTGCAATCCAATAACGAGGACTTCCTTTGTGCCTCGGGATCACCCTTTGCCCTTTGCACATGTCTATTCATCTCAAGCGTGTGTATTTTTCTCTTTACGTCGGTGTTTTAGATCGGCAACCTACTAAGGGGAGTACCCGAAGTAGATGAATGTGGCCTCGCCGAGATCGATAACTCGAAGAAAGAGACACGTGGCACACAATTTAGACGAGGTTCGGGCCGTCGGGTGTGTAATACCCTATGTCCCGTATGCTTTGCGTAGCTCGGATTGATTGGGTACGATTACAAGATGGTGTAATTGTACGCCGTGAGATGAGATTGGATGCCTAGAGAGGGGTCCTTGCCTCGCCTTATATAGTCCGGGAGGCAGGGTTACAAGTCGGAGTAGGGAGAGAGTACTAGTCGAGTACGTCTAGGAGTCTTCCATATAGTGCGGGACATGTACGGCTTCCTAACCGAGTACTTCTCCTCTCGTAGTCCTTGTGCTCCACGCCATCAGGCGCCGTGTAGCGCAAGCCGGGTAGTCCCGGGGGCCCACCAAGTAGTCGGTCCGGTACCCACCGAGGTAGTGGGCCCGGGGAGGTCCATACGACAAGCCCCCGAGTACTTTGTAGTCGAGAAGGATAGCTTCAAGTAATCTTGACGGCCTTAACGAGTAGTCCTCAAGCGTCCCCAAGTACTACAAGTCAAAAGTCCTCAAGAGTAGTCGAAGCATCCCGAGGCCGGAATGTACTCCGGGCGATGTCCGAGCAATCTTGAAGTCTTCTCGAGTAGTCCCAAGCGTCATCGAGTGCCGCCTACGAAGGTCTTAAAAAATGCCCGAGTTGTCTTGAAGTCGAAGGCGATATGGAAGTGCGATTGCAAAATCGCACTCCATATGGAGTAGCCCCCGAGCCTTAGGTTGAGTCGTAGGCTGCGGGCTGAGGGTCCATCTGAAGTTTTGGCAAGAATATCCCGAAAAATCCGGAGAGAAAAAACCGAAGGACACGTGGCACGGAGCCCCCGAGCCTTGAGTCGAGTACTTCCTCTCGAATTGAAGGGTCATCTTGTAGAATGTGTCCTGAGATGCTCCTGAGTCTTGTCGCTTCCCAGGTAGTCGAGTAGAAGTAGCCGAGCCCCCGAGGTGAGGCGCGTCGACTAGTAGAATACGAAGAGTCACGCGCGGCCGCTGAGTCAGCCGAGCACGGACTTATCCATCCGGCCGTTGGAGGGCCGTTTTGACTTATAAATAGAAGCCAAAACCCTTAGGGTTTTTCACTCATCGCAGCTGTAGCCATTTCGAATAGATCTTGGCCAGAATCGCCGCCAGCGCATGCCGCCACCGCTGGAGATCTGAGTGTGCCGCCAGAGAGAGCCACCGCGGTAGCCCCCGAGCGAATGCGCGTGAAGACGCCATGCACTTGGAGGATGAAGCCGTCGCCGTCCAAGACCAAGAAGGCCACCGGCAGGAAGAAGAGGGGCCGCGACGAGGCCGCCGGATGCCGCGCGAGGGCGCACCGCCGATGTCTCCATCGCGGCCAGATCCGAACCGCGAGTGGAAGAAGTCGAAGACGAAAACCGAAGATTTGCCGGCCCTCCTCAACGGTGGATTCATCCGTGAGAAGGAGATGGACATGTGGAGGGCCGCCGTCGGGGATCCGTACCCGATGGAGAAGAGCGAAGACGAGATCTCGATGTTCGCGCGCTTCGCGGAGCGCGGACTCGCGCTTCCGGCGAGCGACTTCTTCAAAGGCCTCATGGGGTACTACGGCATCGAGTACCTCAACCTCAACCCCAACGGTATTTTCCATACCGCTGTCTTCGTCCACTTACGTGAAGCGTTTACGGGGATCAAGCCCCACTATATCTTGTTCGGAAGTTTTTTCGGGTGAAGCCACAGCGAGCGCCGCAACCCGCGAGTAGTCGGTGGAGCGAGATTCCGGATGCGGGAGGACGCCGCCGAGCGATACCTCTCATACAAGCTTATCGACTCCAACCGGGCCTGGAAAGCGAAATGGTTCTACATCACAAACCACCACCCAGGGTTGCTGAAGCCGAGCGGGAAGCAGCCCAAGCATCGTCCATGGTGGAACACGGAGCCCACGATGCAGGAGGGGATCCAGCTCCCCGAGCTGTTGGCGTGCATCAAGGTTCTGAGAGAAGCCGGCCGAGTGCCGAGCACGTGGCCTTCGGCTTCATGAAGCGCAGGGTGCGGCCACCGATGGTTCGTGACACCCCGGGCTTCGAGTACACCGGCGACGACGACACGTCGCGGATGCTCGGAGACGAAGTCGACGACGACGACATTGTCGATAGGTTGACGCGCATCTTCAAGGACATGCCACCGTACACGGCGTGTCCTGTCCCGGAGTACTCCGCCGCGTGCCCGCCAAAGGAGGTAGGTAGCCATAGCTCGTGCCGAGTACCCAGTCCTTCTGAGTAGTCGCGCTGATGAGTTGTGTCTTGCAGGACGACTTGAAGAAGTTCGTCTCGACCCGCCACCGCCCCCTCAGGAAGTCGAGATCCCGGAGGAGGGGAAGACCAAAGCCAAGGAGCGGCGGGGAAGTCGGCGAAGGAGACGACACGGTGGTCGTGGAGGACACGTCCGACGAGGACGACGATGAGGAGACGGCTGCAGACCGCTTCCGAGTGCGGTCGAGGTTCGAGCCTGTCCCGGCCTACCTCACATGCCCCTCGTGCAAGATCCATCGGCTAACCCGGAGGCTAGTCCGGCCGCGCCGCCACGGAAGCCGCGCAACCCCGCCCGCAAGCGGGTGACGAAGAAGTTGAAGGTCTGCGAGACCGAGGCCTCAAGAGGTAAGATGTCTTAACTAGTGTAGTCGAGTACTAGTCTCTCGAGTTCACTTGCCGATGACCGAGCTTCCTTGCTTGCGGGAGGTACCGCCTACGGAGCCCGCCGATCGGGGAGACGAAGGCGAGTGGGACACGGTGGGGGAACCCGGCGGGAGTCGTAGCCCGGCCCCCCCCGTTGAAGAGCTCTTGGCGCGGATGGAGCGCCGGCCCCCGCTCCTCAAGGGAGCACGGAGCCCGCGGCCGCTGGCCGCCGAAGGAGTGGTGGCCGCGGGGAGCGCGGGGAGGGCGGCCGCGCCTGGGCCGCCGTTGCGAAGAGGCGCCGGCGGCGCGAGGCGCAAGAGGAGGCACCCGTCGAGGCCGGAGCGGTAGACATTGCCGGCATCCTCGGCACCCCGACCGTGATGATAGTCCGGTCAAGCTTGTAAGTGCGAGCCTTCCCGAGTAGTACTTGATGTAGTAGTCGAACTTGATTGACAACCAACTTGTGTGCTGCGCAGAAATCAACGGATCCGTCTTGGGAGGGGGGATGAACCCTCTACGGCGGTGGCGGACGAGGAAGCGCGCGCCGCCCGCCGAGGAGTCCACTCTCGCCCCTCGGGCGGAGTCCGAAGCGCCGACCGCCGGGAGCTACATTGCCCGAGGCCGGCGTGGTCGAAGGTAAGTACTGGCCGAGGCCGTAGTACTCCCAAAGAGTAGTCATAGTCGCCGATGCACTTGTCTTCTTGTTGACAAGTGCCGAGGCCGAAGGGGGCGACATCCCGGCGGTGGTGCCCATGCGGGGAACTTGACACCACAAGTGCGGAAGGCTGCCGAAGGAGCCCCCGAGCCGATGGAGGAGGCCGCCGAGGAGGCCGCCGTGGCGACCGGAGGACGAGGAGGCCACCGTACCGCCGCAGGCCGCTGCGGAGGTGGTTGTCCGCTCCCCGGAGATCCAAGACGCGGAGCCCATCCGCTCTGTGTTGATGACTGAAGCCGCCACGAGTAGTCATGGCGGGGGTGGAATTGCCGGCGGAGACGACTTGGTCGACCCGCAACAAGTGGCCAGGCACCTGGTGGCGGTCCGCCAGGCTGAGCAGTGGATGAAGGTGAGTAGTCTTAACTCCTGAGTAGTCAATCCGTAAGCGTTGAGTACTCATTTGACATGTGTTGTCTGTGCAGGACGTCATGGAAAGGTCCCGCGAGAAGTCTTGCATGCTGCAAGGCTTCGGCGACGCGGTGCTCGCGGCCGAAGCGCCGGAGGAATAACTCTTGAAGTCGCGGAAGCACGCGGCCGCCATGCAATCCAAGCTTGATACCTCCTTCGCCAAATATCACAACGACATCCAAGAGATGCGGGCGAAGAGCGACGACTTGGTGCGGAAGAACAAGTCACTCCGCAACAAGAACAAAGGTACACCGCTTGACTTGTTGAGTAGTTGTTGGAGGTCGAGAGGTAGTCTAACCCGCTGCGCCTTGTTGTTTTGCAGAGCTTGAGACCCGGGTTGAGTAGCTGAAGACTTCAGAGACAGACATGAAGAACCTCTTCTACCGGGAGCAGGAGGCCCGCCAGGTACTCGAGCTAGACTATAAGGAGCTTGCCTTGGAGTGCGACAAGCACATGGAGCTTCGTATTGCTTCCGATCGTGACCTCGTCAGCTGCTACAAATCGTTGCGTGCCGAATGAGGACCGCGAGGTGCTTTGCGGGCCCAGCCGAAGGAGCTTGAAGAAGCCGCGCTTCCCATCGCAAGACTCTTGGTGCCTCATCTCGGCGACCCCAAGATAGCACCGCTCGTGGATCGACCGAAGGAAGCCCCCGGTTGGGCGGCGGCGTACGTGAAGCATCTGGCGAAGTCGATCCCGAACCAGGTGCTGGCCTTCATGAAGTCCTACTTCCCGAAGGCGCCCGTGGATGTAGTCGCTGGCGGGGTAGCCGCCAACTGTACAGACGAGCAGTATGCGGAGCTGCTGGAGCAGATGGCGCCCATTGCGGAGCAAGTCGCCGAAAAGCTTAACCTCCAGTAGTCCTGTAATAGTTAGCTCATAGCAGTATGTGTACAAAAACATTTGTAATGTAATTGTTCAAGTATTAATGAAGAAAAGTTCCATCAATGAGTACTCGTAGTTGCGATCTTAGAGTGCGGAGTTCCATCGTGGAGTTGACGCGAGTAGTTGTACTCGGCGGTAGTCCCGTTGAGGGAAGTAGATAGTAAAGAAGTTGATAATCGATCAAACTTTATTGCGAAGGGGTACACACGGATGGCCGGGGCCGTAGTTACGAGTAGTCGCCGGACCGGAGGCCGCTTGCGGCTATGTGGTGCTAGGGCGAGTAGCCGCTTACAACTAAGAGATCCGTAAGTACCCGTGTAGGCTGGATCTTGGAGTATATGGTCTCTCGAAGACCGTTGCTAGAGTCCTTTGTCGCTCGTCGCGCCCTAGGATCCGTAGGTAGCCGCGCGGGCCGGATCCGGAGAGGAGTAGTCCCGGAGACTAGTGCCCGGACCGGAGGCCGCTTACGGCGGAGGGGGTCTTGATGTAGTCGTGTAGACTTGAACCCGGAGTAGTCGTGTAGACTAGGTGTAGAACCGACGAGTTGGTCGACGTTCCACGAGTTGTTGACGTCTTCGCCTTCAAGTGTCCGGAGGCGGTAGGAGCCCGGCCGGTCACCTTTGCAATTGAGAAGGGACCTTCCCGGGGGGAGCCGAGCTTGTGCGGTCCTTCCGTGTTCTCGGATACGACGGAGGACAAGATCACCAACGCCGAAGGAGCGTTCCTTGACGTTGCGATCATGGTAGCGTCGGATACCCTCCGGGTACCTTGCCGATTGGACGAGGACGGCGCGGCGAGCTTCTTCGAGTCCATCGATGTCAACTCTTCGTTGTCTTCGAGACGCCTTCGTCATAATGCTCCACCGCCGGTGAGTTCCATATGACATCGGCGGGGAGGATTGCTTCGGAGCGCGTAGACCGGGAAGTAAGGGGATTGCCTCGTTGGCTTGGAGGGCCGAGTACATATCCCCCGAGTGCATTGGGTAGTTCCTTGATCCACTTGCCTCCTTTGGAGTTAGCGGCGTCGTGTAGCCGCTTGTTGAGAGCGTCGAGCACCATCCCGTTGGCGCGCTCGACTTGTCCGTTGGCCCGAGGATGGGCAAGGCGAGACGTATCGGACGTCGATCCCACTTGTTCTCGCGGTATTCCCGAAGCCGGTGGTTGTTGAAGTTGGAGCCCAGATCTGTGATGATGCGGTGGGGTAGTCCGTAGCGATGCACGAGTTCATCTAGGAAGTCGAGTACTCTGTCAGCCTTGGGGCATGTGACCGGCTTGACCTCGATCCACTTGGTGAACTTGTCGATGGCCACCAATACTTTGTTGAAACCACCTGGCGCAGTTGGCAGTGGCCCAATCATGTCGAGCCCCCAGCAAGCGAAGGGCCAGGTTGGCGGTATGGTGACTAGCTTGTAGGCTGGGACGTGTTGCTGCTTGGCGAAGTATTGGCATCCTTGGCACCTTCTGACGAGTTCTTCGGCGTCGCCCAGGGCTGTGGGCCAGTAGAAAGCTCGCCGGAAGGCCTTGCTGACCAGCGTGCGGGAAGACGCGTGGTTGCCGCAGACGCCCTTGTGGATCTCCTCCAAGATGTCCTCGCCTTCTTGCACTCGGGGACGCACTTCATGAGTACTCCGAGAAGATGCGCCCGCTTGTAAAGCTTGTCTCCGACGAGGACGTAGGACTTGGCGCGGCGGATGAGCTGCTCGGCCAAGTTCTTGTCCGAGGGAACCTTCTACTCGCTGAGGTAGTCGATGAAGGGTTGCCTCCGGTCCACGTCGATCATCATGACCTTCCGTCCGGCGGTGGGTGCGCTGGGACAGTGGTCGGTGGCGCCGGCTCCGGGATGGATGGCGCGTGAAGCTCGTGAACGAAGACACCCGCTGGTACTTGAGCGCGGGTAAATCCAAGCTTCGACGGGACGTCCACCGCAACGTTGTTGTCGCGGACGATGTGGTGGAACTCGAGACCGTAGAACTTGTTCTCGAGCTTGCGGACTTATAGGCAGTAGGTGTCCATGTTCTCCTTGTTGCGGTCCCAGGACTTGTTGACTTGGTTGATGACCACTGCGGAGTCGCCGTAGACTAGTAGCCGCTTGATGCCCGGTGAAGTCGCGAGGCGGAGCCGTGTAGGAGAGCTTCGTACTCGGCTTCGTTGTTTGAGACCTTCCGGAAGATGCGGGACGTACTTGAGTTGTTCGCCCGTTGGAGAGATCGGGGAGTACCCCTGCACTGCGCCCTCGAGGTTGAGTGAGCCGTCAAAGTACATCACCCAATGCTCTGGTCGCACAGTTGGGGTGGGTAGCTGGTTCTCCCACCACTCCGCCATGAAGTCGACTAGCACTTGCGACTTGATGGCTGTGCGTGGCTTGAAGTCGATGGTGAGGGCGCCGAGCTCGACTGCCCACTTGGAGATTCTTCCAGTAGCATCTTGGTTCCGCAGGATGTCGCCGAGCGGATAGTCGGTGACGACGGAGATTGAGTACTCCCCGGAAGTAGTGTCGTAGCTTCCGCGAGGTGATGAGTACTGCGTACAGGAGCTTCTGCACAGGCTGATAGCGTGCCTTGGACTCTGACGGGACCTCGCCGACGAAGAGACGGGGCGGCTGGACTGGGTAGGCGTGGCCGTCTTCCTGCCGCTCGATGATGATGGCAGTACTGACCACATGAGTAGTCGCAGCGAGGTAGAGCAATAGCTGCTCGCCTTTGCGAGGAGCCGTGAGGACCGGTGGCTTCGATAGGAAGTCCTTGAGCTGGGCAAGGGCTTGATCCGCCTCTGGAGTCCACACGAACTTCTCTTGGTGCTTGAGTAGTTTGAAGAAGGGGATCCCCCATTCTCCAAGCTTCGAGATGAATCTGTTCAAGACCACCATGCACCGGTCGGCTTACGGACGTCTTTGATGCACGTGGGAGCTTTCACGCCGGTGATGGCGGAGATCTTCTCGAGGTTGGCTTCGATGCCGCGTTGGGCGATGATGAAGCCGAGTAGTTTGCCCGAAGGTACGCCGAAGACGCACTTGTTCGGGTTGAGCTTCCGGCGGTACTCACGCGGGGATGCGAAAGTCTCTTCAAGGTCGTCAATGAGGGTGCGGAGTTTCGGTCTTGACGACCACGTCATCCACGTAGGCTTCGACGTTCTTGTTGAGTTGCTTCTTGAAGCGGGCCCGGATAGCTCGTTGGTAGGTGGCGCCGGCGTTCTTCAACCCGAAGGACATGGTCGTGTAGCGAGTACGCACCAAATGGGGTGATGAACGCGGTCTTCTCTTGGTCTTCTTCCTTGATCGCGATCCGGTGGTACCGGAGTAGCATTCGAGGAAGCAGAGCGAGTCGCGGCCCGCCGTGGAGTCGATGAATTGATCAATCCGCGGCGGCCGAAGGGGTCCTTGGGGCAGTGTTTGTTGAGATCAGTGTAGTCGACGCACATCCTCCACTCGTTCGAGTTCTTCTTTGAGGACCAGGTGTGGTTCGAGGACCGGTGGATGGTCGCTTCCTTGTGTGATGAGTGATTGACAACGTTGTGTGTACTGATTCTTGGCTAAGTATTGCAGGTGCAGGTTGCGGCTTGACTGGTGTTGGTGCAGGTGAAGAACAAGCGCGAAAGGTCGTTGCCGGTGAGGCCTCCAGGTGTGGAGAAGACAAGTAGGCTTTGTTCGAGGGACCCGGTGGCCGGTGGGGTCAAGTGCGGGCCGCATGGTGGCATGAACGGCAAGATGAAGTTGTGGACGGTTTCTTGGTTGAGCCTCAAAACCAAGGTCGGCCGGGACTACGTGGGAGCCAAGTCATGAGTGGAGATTGGCGGAGGCTACACCGAGTTCGCGGGGTTTCCGGTGGTTCACCGAGAAAACCACCGGGTTCCTTGGTTGATCCACAAAGCCAAGACCGGAGAACCGAAGACGAGAGGTGCGGCGGCACGGCCGGTCCCCGACCGGTGGGTCGACCGGTCGGCCGGGTGGGGACCGGTCGACCGGTGAGGAGCACCGGTCGGCCGTGTGCGACGACGCGGTCCGGAATCTTCGAAGCGGAGGACACGCGTCGGGATCGCATCGCTTGCGTCGAGGCTACGCGAGGTGCGGTCGCCGGGCATCCGTCCGATGGTGAAGACATCAAGAATTCCGAATCCGCCCTTGAGGGGCATGTATCCCTAGTTAGTAGAGAGGGGCATTTTAGACATTCGGTTGCCGCCTATATAACCCAAGAGGTGAGAGGTTGGCGACCAACTCTTGGAACCCTAGCTCATTAGTTTTCCTATTTTCCACCTATTTTCCTTAGGTTTTCCTTAGGACTAGCAAGAGAGCTTCACGGAGAGATCTTGTAGAGAGGGATGGATGATCGGGCGGCTTGCTAGACCTTGTACGAACCTTTGTTTCATGTATAGATGATTCGGCGTGGTTCCTCAAGGTTTGGATGTGTTTTCCCGGTTGTTCTTGGTGGTGATTTTCGGAGCCCTCTCTCGGTGATTTCTTTGGGGTGTTTTCGGGGCTTTTCTCTTGGGGATTTGATGGGGGAAATTTGTGGGAACCCTTCGTGGTTCTTTGGGCTGTGATTCCCCTCCCAAATCCGTGAGGAAAAGTGCTCGATTTTGGGGTTTCTTGAGTTCTTGGGTTGGAAGTGCTTCCGGCGGGATTTCTTCGATTCCTCCTTTTTGGACGAGTTTTGGTGGGATTAAACTTGGCTATGAACTCCTCATGAGGTGTTCATGATATCCCCAAAGTCTTGTTCAAGTCCGTGGAGCGATTCGGGAGATCGAGATTTGGATTTGGGGGAGTTGACCGCGGTCTTTGTTCATCCCGAGCCGCCCGAGCTACACCGGTCGACCGGTGCTCTTGGCCGGTCCGACCGGTGCAAGCCCTTGTGGGTTTTTGCTCGGGTGAACGTCTTGGTGTGTTCCTTGTTGTCCCGTGTTGCTTCTTGTTTCAAGTTTGGGTCCGTTTGGTGGTCGGTTGGCTTTGTTTGGTGCCTTGAGGGCTTTCGGTCGCCATCGGTCCGACCGGTGTGTCTCACCGGTCGACCGGTGTAGAGCCACTTAGTGGAAGTTGCTCGGTTTCACCGGCGGGGACCGGTCGGCCGGTGGTGCTCACCGGTCGACCGGTGTGGGTCCGTAGACTCGAGGCTTGGTTTTTCCAGTTGCGTTTCTCGGGTCGGAAGGTGGTGTGTTGGTTCCTAGGTCCGGTGGCACTCCGGTGGCCACGTGGGCTTGACCAACCTTGGTAGTGAGTCGGAGACGTGTGTTGGAAGCCGCGTTCGTCTTGTTGGAGTTTTCATCTCCTTCGAGAAGAATTTTTATCGGCTCCCATTCACTCCCCCCCCCCTCTGCGGTTCGCCGTATCGGTCCTTCAAGTGGTATCGAGCCGGTTCGGGTCTTTGTTGACTCTAACCGGTCTAAGATCCAAGGATGGCGTACCGAGAACGGGGTTCGGGTCCTCCACACTTCGATGGCAAGAACTACCGGATGTGGAGCAAGCGGATGGGTGCTTTTCTCCGCGGAAAGGGTCGGATCCTTTGGGATGTCACGGTGGACACGAGCTATGTCCCGGCGGTTGATTTCCTCGCTCCGGGGATCGAGGGGACGGCTTCGACGCCAACAATAAGGCGGTCGACAACTTGTTTCGTGCTTTGTGTCGGCCGAGTTCGATCGGGTGCACACCGAGCACTTGGCTTGTAGGATTTGGGCGGTGTTGAAGGAGGCTCATGTTGGGAACGCCCGGGTTCGGGCACGGTTGTATGCGACCTACGGAGAGAGTACGAGAACTTCACTCATCTCCCCGGTGAGTCCATCGATGCCTTGTTTCGAGAGGTTCACGGTGGTGGTGAACAACATGAGGGCCAATGTGGACGTGCTCCCGTACGATGATCATGATAGAGCGGTCAAGCTCTTACACTCTTTGGATCGTACGATATGGAGCGGAAAGTTCGAGGCCATAGTCGAGTCGGAGAGGTATGATACTCGACGGTGAACGAGCCGTTCTCAAAGCTCAAGTCGGGCCGAGGTGGATAGGGGCATGACTGCCAAGCTCGAGGGACCGACTGATTCCCATAGTCTTGCCCTCGTTGGTGGTTCCAAAGGAAAGACTAACTCTAACCCATCCACCAGGATGTTCTCGTTTTCCTCTTTGATGTCTATGCCAGATGAGGAGTTTGATGACCTTGGAGAGGATGAGCTGGCGCTGTTGACGAGGCGGTTCGAGAGGCTGCACGAGAACCGCGTGAACATGAGGAGGAACACGAGGACTTGCTTCCAGTGCGGCAAGCGGGACACTTCGTCGCCGACTGCCCGGAGAAGGCCGAGAACAAGGACAGCTACAAGCACAAGCCGAGGAAGAACGATGACAAGTACCGTTCGAGGCGCGACCACAAGAGCAAGCACAAGAACAAGTACAAGGACGAGCGACGATCGAGGAAGAAGGAGGGCCGAGGCAAGGCCGAGCGATGGTTGGAGCGAGCGACGTCGACTCCGGTTCCGCGTACTCCACCTCGAGCTCGAGCGGCGGCGACGACGAGGGAGATCGCCGCAAGAACAAGAGGTCGTCCAAGAACCGAGCGGGCCGAGGCGCCGCGAGAGACGGCTTCGCACCATGGCGTTGAGCTCGGCGGCAAGAAGAGCACACGGAGCGACTCGGACTGCGAGTCCGACGACGAGGTGCGTGATGAGCTTCCCTTCTTGCGCCGGGGAGAATGAGAGGCTTGGCTCTTTGCTTGATAATCGTGATGACATGCTTAGAGAGGCCAAGAAAATGAGGAAAGAGCTTAGGGCTTCACTCGAGGATGCTAGGACTAGAGTGGCCGAGCTAGAGACACGGGTGCTTGATAGCAAGCTTGAGATTGATTCGCTTAAGGCTAGCCCTGTTGTTTCGATGAGAATGATTGTCTTGATTGCTCCATATTCCTTGCCGATCTTGCTTTGTTTAAGGAGAAGCATGCCTCCAAGTGTGAGGAACTAGATGTGCTTAGGGTTGAAGTGGGCGAGCTTAAGTCTAGACCTCGCTTTGCTAGGTGCTTGCACTTCTTGCCCTGTTTTGCATGCTAAGATTGATGAGATGCATGCTTACACTAGTTCGCTCGAGGCTAAATTGAAGGAACCCATGCCTACATCTTGCTCTACTGTGAAATGCATGCATTGAAAAATTTGGAGCTTGCACATTATGTTGATCGTTTGCGGGATGAGAATGATGATTTGAGGAAGTTGATGGGTTGGTTGTCGGTCACGAGCCTCAGTTGAGGATGATGATCGAGGCCTTTAAGAGGCAAGATGGTGAGGGGCTTGGGGCAAACAAGGTTGGTGAGGGAAGTGGAGAGAATATCCCGAGCCACCAAAAACCCACCACAAGAATGATTTCCCACCAAAACCTAACCATCTAAGGAACCGACTAGACACAACCCCAGCTCCACCCGTGTTCCCTACACCCACAAATGACCTACAAAAGCCTATCAAGTTTGTGAGCACTTCGGGGAAAGTGTTCTTTGGGAAGGAGAGTGAGAAGGCTAGTGGTGAGAAACCGGTGGAGGGTTTGAGTGGAGAGAAACCAAGTGAGCGACCACATCCCAAGCCAAAGCCTAAGCTTGTGAGGTTCCATTGTGGCTATTGTGGGAGAGATGGCCATAAGGAGGAGTTTTGCTTCAAGAGGAAGCGAGAGGAGAGAATGGAGAAGGAGTGGGCTAACAAGGACAAGTACCACCCTTCCGATGGTGTACTTGAGCCTCGTATGCAGATGCCCAGGGGCAAGGCGATTGTGAGGACAGTTCGGGCTTGGGGAGAGAAGAAGGCTGCAGGTGGTGCGCTGCTTGCCCCGGATCACACCGGTCGGACCGGTGTGGAGCACCGGTCGGACCGGTGCGGGCACGGGCGGACGGATGTTCGGGTTTCGAGCGCGTACGGGTGCGAGGGTTGTTTCGGTGGTCGTGGTTCGGTGGTTGGGGCTGGAAAGGGTGCGGGTGGTCGGTTGCTAGGCGTTCTCCACCTCGTGCTCAATACGGGGATTGGAGGAGTCGTGGCGGTGAGTTGGAGAGGAAGGACGTGCCACGGGCTTTCTTGCGTGGTTTTGGTCCTCCTCCGGGCGAGAGAGGGGTGGTTCCCTCGGGGGTGGTTACCGTGGTGGTGTTCGTGGAGGTAGCTTTGGTAGGAGAGATGCTTTGGTTGGTGCTAACCCCACTTTCGAGCAAATGGCTCGGCCTTTGGTTTTCCTCTTTTGGTTCTAACCCCCGGTCTTTGAGTCGTTTGTTCGCTCACGTGCCTATTTTTGATGTGCGGGTGGGAGACTTGAAGAACATTTGGTTGATTGACTCCGGTTGTTCGAGGCATATGACCGGAGACGAGGGGGTGGTTCTCAAGTCTCGTCCGGTGGTGACGAAGAGGTACATCACCTTTGGGGACAATGGGCGTGGGCGTGTGCTTTCGAAGGTGAGATAAAAGTGAGTGACAAGATCACTGCGAGGCGAGTTGCTCTTGTTCAATCGGCCGGGATACAATTTGCTTTCGTGTCTCGGTTGTTGGATGAGGGTTTTGAGGTGTTGTTTCGGCTGGTGGTTCTCGGATTGTGGACTCTCGAGGGGACCTTGTACGTATGGTCGTTCCCGAGGGTCAGGTGTTTCGTGCTGATTTTTCTCAGTCTTCGGGTGTGGAGCGTTGTTTCTTGGCTGGTTCTTCGAGTGAGTTGTGGAAGTGGCATAGGAAGTTGGGTCACTTGAGCTTTGACCTTTTGTCACGCTTGAGTAAACTCAATTTGGTCCGAGGATTGCCACGGTTGAGGCTTGAGAAAGAGTTGGTTTGTGCTCCGTGTAGGCATGCCAAGATGGTGGCCTCTTCTCACCCGCCTCTCACCGATGTGATGAGCGAGCGTCCATGCGAGCTGCTCCATATGGACCTTGTTGGCCCGGCTCGTGTGCGATGCGCGGGTGGGAAGTGGTATGTCCTTGTTGTGGTGGACGACTATTCTCGGTATGCGTGGGTGTTCTTTACGGAGGATAAGGGGGAGACGTTTGGTTTTGTTCGAGATCTAGTCTTGAGGTTGAGGAACGAGAGGCACGGAGATGCCATACGAGCTATCCGCGGTGATAATGGCTCGGAATTCGGGAACTCTCGTTTTGAAACCTTTTGCCATGACTTGGGTCTTGAGCACCGGTTTTCGAGTCCGTATACGCCTCCCCGGAATGGTGTTGTGGAAAGGAAGAACGGGACCTTGTGCGAGATGGCTCGGACGATGCTTGATGAGCATAGGACTCGAGGAGGTATTGGGCCGAGGCGGTGAATACCGCATGCTATGTGTCGAACGGGATATACCTCGAGTGCACAAGAAGAAGACATGCTATGAGTTGATGCATGGCCGCACACCCAAGGTGAGTCACTTCCATGTCTTTGGTTGCAAGTGTTTCATTCGAAGAAAGGCGGGAAGTTGGATAAGTTTGAGGCTAGGTCTGTCGATGGCATTTTCTTTGGTTATGCATCTCATTCTAGAGCATATCGTGTGCTCAATCTTGAAACTAACCAAATCGTGGAGACTTGCGAGGTAACCTTCGACGAGACGAGCCACATAGTCGGCTTGTCTTTGAGTGTGCGAGGTGATGATGAGCTTGGCGAGGAGATCTTTCGGGAGGAGGAGCATGAACATGGAGATGATGAGGATGGAGGTGCGGTGCCCCCGGCCTGAACATGTACCCACTACTTCGACTACGATGATGGATGGACCTTCGCTACACCTACGACGACAAATCAAGAACGAGGAGAAGGCGATGTTGAGGGGGAGGTAGCTTCGAGGCGAGAACCTCCCCGGCGAGTTCAAGTGGATCACCCGGCTTCGAGGATCATCGGCGACATGAATGAACGCACTACACGGTCGAGGGTTCGAAACAATTCCCATTTCGCTCATGCTGCATTTGTTGCTTCTTTCGAGCCCAAAGACATTGGACACGCACTATCGATCACAATTGGGTTAACTCGATGCATGAGGAGTTGGAGAACTTTGAGAGGAATCGGGTGTGGGAGTTGGTTGACCCTCCCCGGGGGTGTAAACCGATTGGTACCAAGTGGGTGTGGAAAAACAAAGAGGGAGAGAAGGGTGAGGTTGTGAGGAACAAGTCGAGACTTGTTGCCCAAGGGTTCGGTCGGAAGGAGGGGATCGACTACGAGGAGACCTTTGCTCCGTAGCCCGTTTGGAGGCGATTAGGATCCTTCTAGCCTTTTCGTGGCTAAAGGGTTCAAGTTGCACCAAATGGATGTGAAGAGTGCTTTCCGAATGGTGTCTTTGGAGGAAGAAGTGTATGTGAGGCGACCTCCGGGGTTTGAGAGTGAGAGGTACCCCCACGGGTGTACAAGTTGAGGAAGGCGCCGTATGGGTTGAAGCGGCGCCTAGAGCTTGGTATGGCGAGGTTGAGGGGGTTCTTGTTTGAGAGAGGTTTTGAGATGGGGAAGGTCGATCGGACCTTGTTTTTGGCGAGGCGGGGCGAGAGATATCCCGATTGTGCGGGTATACGTGGATGACATTGTCTTTGGTGGCTCGTCTAACTCTCTTGTTGCGAGGTTTGCGGATGATATGAGCGGGGAGTTCGAGATGAGCATGATGGGTGAGTTGCGGTTCTTTCTCGGGCTACAAATCAAGCAATCAAAGGAAGGAACATTTGTGCACCGAGCTAAGTACACCAAGGACATTGTGAGGAAGTTCAAGATGGAGGACTCCAAGGCTATGACGACGCCGATGAGTACGACTACGGCTCTTGATGCGGACGAGGAAGGTGAACACGTGGACCGGAAGGAGTACCGGAGCATGATCGGGTCACTCCTCTACTTGACGGCGACGAGGCCGGACATACGGTTCTCGGTGTGTCCGTGCGCTCGTTTTCAAGCGTCTCCGAGGACTTCGCATCGGCAAGCGGTGAAGAGAATTTTCGGGTACTTGCGTCACACTCCCGACTTCGGCCTTTGGTACTCCGCGTCCTCCTCTTTGGCGCTTCATGGTTTTTCGGACGCGGATTTTGCCGGGTGTCGGTTGGATAGGAAGTCCACTTCGGGACTTGCCGAGCTTTTTGGGTTCTTCGTTGGTGTCTTGGTCTTCCCGTAAGCGGTCGAGTGTTGCTCAATCCACGACCGAGGCCGAGTATGTTGCCGCCGCTAGTTGTTGCTCTCGGCTCCTTTGGATCACCTACACCATGAGTGACTTTGGTGAGGAGTATACCCATGTCCCACTTCGGTGTGATAGCACCGGTGCCATAAGCGTTGCAAAGAACCCGGTGCTCCATTCCAAAACCAAGCACATAGAAGTGAGGTATCATTTTCGAGAGACAACGTCGAGAAAGGAAAGATAACTTTGATCCATGTACCCACACATGACCAACTAGCCGACATTTTCACCAAACCCCTAGATCAAGCAACTTTCACTCGTTTGCGGGGGAACTTGGTGTGTGTTTGATTTCTTGAGTTGGGTGTGTGGGGGCTTTCTTTTGCCGGTGGTGTCGAGCCCGTTTTGCCTCCCCTCGAGGAGCCGGTTTTGTAGCATATGTATAGTTTTCCTTTGTGCATTTCTTGCATTTGGCATGGCATATGTAACATGATGTATAGGCATTCTTGCATCTTAGATTGCATGCATTTTGTTTCATATGCATTGGTTAGGAAAAGCTTCTCTCATATACATAGTTCACCATGGAATGAGATATATGTCTTTGTGAGCTCGTTTGGTATGCTACGGTTAGTTTTGGCTTAGCTCTTGATGATCTTGATGAATAATCCATGGTTGATAGCTATACTTTTGAAAAATGTTACATGTATGCTCTCTCATGTGTAAATGCCTTTACATGCTCTTGACATGTTTTTGTGGCTTTGCTATGCTTAATTTGTGGTTGGATAGCTAGTTTATTGATCATATGGGGCCAAAGGCTCATTTGCCATCATGAATGTTTAGCCCTCTTGACTTATCTTGTGGAGGAGCATAAGTTCCTTTTTGTCGCAAAGACATTTCATGTACCATTTACAAATCTGAAAATGAAATGAAAAATGCTTGGAAATATGCTCCCATGTCATATGTGCTGAATTTAATTTGCTTTGGGTGCTAAACCGTTGCATGATGCCTACCAATGAGAAGTCTCATACATAGAAGTAGGCACATGGCTCGGTGGCTTTGACATGACATGAGGTGCTTGTGGGTGTTTGTGATGGTCTTATGGTTAGAATAGTTGTCCTAGCATGAAGTTTGTGTGGCTTTGCCATTTTGATATGCTTTGATCATGTTTAGGACTTTGCTCATGAGAGGCAAGTTTTTCGCAAAATTGCCAAAATCCATCTTAGCTTCGTCCAATGGTTGTGAAACTTGGTGATCATGTAGTTGAGATCGATACGAAGCCGTAGAGTACCTATCTTGCTCATTTGGACATGTGTAGCATCATATGTTGAATTTTGTATATTTGAGAAGCTCTAGGTTGCAAGTTTTGCATTTTTGGCTTGATTCATGCATTGTCAACAAGGGGGAGAAGTTTGAGCTTGAAATGGCTTGCTGGACGCGTTTGGAAGGTTTTCAGGTGGTTTCGAGCCATTTCTGGGCTCTGTTGTCCACCGGTCTGACCGGTGAGGAGCACCGGTCTGACCGGTGTGAGTGCTGGTCCTGTACATATGTTGGGCACCGGTCTGACCGGTGGTGATGACCGGTCTGACCGGTGTGAGCTGAAATTGCTGCAGCCTGCCCCGTTTTGTTTGTTTTGCATGCATTCGTCCAGGGGGAGTTGCATTGGTTCGGGGGGGAGCTTGCATGTGTGCGGGGGGAGCTCTTTGAGAGTTTTCGAGCTTTGTTTCGGTGGTTTGTGCTCTTTGCTTGAGCTTTGCTTTGTCTCGGATGTGTCGAGCCGTTGCCCTTGCCTAAGGGGTCCGAGACTTATCTTCTTCAAGTGATCTTGCTCTTTGCCTTTGTTTGGCTTTCGATCGCTTGTTGGAGTTTCTTTTTGTTCGTTTCTTTTCTTTTTCTTTTCTCTCTTGTTACTTTCATGTGGGTGTTGTCAATGCACTCATCAAGGGGGAGATTGAGGACCATGTGTGGTTCGAGGACCGGTGGATGGTCGCTTCCTTGTGTGATGAGTGATTGACAACGTTGTGTGGACCGATTCTTGGCTAAGTATTGCGGGTGCGGGTTGCGGCTTGACTCGTGTTGGTGCGGGTGAAGAACAAGCGCGAAAGGTCGTCGCGGTGAGGCCTCCGGGTGTGGAGAAGACAAGTAGGCTTTGTTCGAGGGACCCGGTGGCCGGTGGGGTCAAGTGCGGGCCGCATGGTGGCATGAACAAGCAAGATGAAGTTGTGGACGGTTTCTTGGTTGAGCCTCAAAACCAAGGTCGAGCCGGGACTACGTGGGAGCCAAGTCATGAGTGGAGATTGGCGGAGGCTACACCGAGTTCGCGGGGTTTCCGGTGGTTCACCGGAAAACCACCGGGTTCCTTGGTTGATCCACAAAGCCAAGACCGGGAGAACCGAAGACGGAGGTGCGGCGGCACGGACCGGTCCCCGACCGGTGGGTCCGACCGGTCCGGCCGGTGGGGACCGGCTCGACCGGTGAGGAGCACCGGTCCCGGCCGGTGTGCGACGACGCGGTCCGGAATCTTCGAAGCGGAGGACACGCGTCGGGATCGCATCGCTTGCGTCGAGGCTACGCGGGGTGCGGTCGCGGGCATCCGTCCGATGGTGAAGACATCAAGAATTCCGAATCCGCCCTTGAGGGGCATGTATCCCTAGTTAGTAGAGAGGGGCATTTTAGACATTCGGTTGCCGCCTATATAACCCAAGAGGTGAGAGGTTGGCAGCCAACTCTTGGAACCCTAGCTCATTAGTTTTCCTATTTTCCACCTATTTTCCTTAGGTTTTCCTTAGGACTAGCAAGAGAGCTTCACGGAGAGATCTTGTAGAGAGGGATGGATGATCGGGCGGCTTGCTAGACCTTGTACGAACCTTTGTTTCATGTATAGATGATTCGGCGTGGTTCCTCAAGGTTTGGATGTGTTTTCCCCGGTTGTTCTTGGTGGTGATTTTCGGAGCCCTCTCTCGGTGATTTCTTTGGGGTGTTTTCGGGGCTTTTCTCTTGGGGATTTGATGGGGGAAATTTGTGGGAACCCTTCGTGGTTCTTTGGGCGTGATTCCCCTCCCAAATCCGTGAGGAAAAGTGCTCGATTTTGGGGTTTCTTGAGTTCTTGGGTTGGAAGTGCTTCCGGCGGGATTTCTTCGATTCCTCCTTTTTGGACGAGTTTTGGTGGGATTAAACTTGGCTATGAACTCCTCATGAGGTGTTCATGATATCCCCAAAGTCTTGTTCAAGTCCGTGGAGCGATTCGGGAGATCGAGATTTGGATTTGGGGGAGTTGACTCGCGGGTGCTGTTCATCCCGAGCTGCCCAGGCTACACCGGTCGACCAGGTGCTCTTGACCGGTCGACCGGTGCAAGCCCTTGTGGGTTTTTGCTCGGGTGAACGTCTTGGTGTGTTCCTTGTTGTCCCGTGTTGCTTCTTGTTTCAAGTTTGGGTCCGTTTGGTGGTCGGTTGGCCTGTTTGGTGCCTTGAGGGCTTTCGGTCGCCATCGGTCCGACCGGTGTGTCTCCCGGTCCGACCGGTGTAGAGCCACTTAGTGGAAGTTGCTCGGTTTCACCGGCGGGGACCGGTCGGCCGGTGGTGCTCACCGGTCCGACCGGTGTGGGTCTCGTAGACTCGAGGCTTGGTTTTTCCGTTGCGTTTCTCGGGTCGGAAGGTGGTGTGTTGGTTCCTAGGTCCAGTGGCACTCCAGTGGCCACGTGGGCTTGACCAACCTTGGTAGTGAGTCGGAGACGTGTGTTGGAAGCCGCGTTCGTCTTGTTGGAGTTTTCATCTCCTTCGAGAAGAATTTTTATCGGCTCCCATTCACTCCCCCCCCTCTCGGTTCGCCGTATCGGTCCTTCATTCTTGCGGACGAGGAAAGGGTTGGCAAGCCACTCGGGATGGAAGACTTCTCGATGAAGCCGGCCACGAGTAGTTTGGCGAGTTCCTTCTTGATGGCATCCGGTCTGTCGTCGGCAAAGCGTCGGAGGTGTTGTCGCTTGGGGGTGGCCTTAGGATCGACGTTGAGGCGGTGCTCAATCAACTCCGTGGGCATTCCTGGGTCCATCGGCTTCCACGCGAAGATGTCGCGGTTAGCCGGAGGAAGTAGATGAGCGCGTCTTCCTATTTGGGGTCAAGGCCGGCCCCGATGGTGGTGGTCTTGCTAGAGTCGCTTGTTCCGAGGTCGATCGTCTTGACTAGAACCTCCGAGGACCATGTGTGGTTCGAGGACCGGTGGATGGTCGCTTCCTTGTGTGATGAGTGATTGACAACGTTGTGTGGAGCGATTCTTGGCTAAGTATTGCGGGTGCGGGTTGCGGCTTGACCGATGTTGGTGCGGGTGAAGAACAAGCGCGAAAGGTCGTTGCGGTGAGGCCTCCGGGGTGTGGAGAAGACAAGTAGGCTTCGTTCGAGGGACCCGGTGACCGGCGGGGTCAAGTGCGGGCCGCATGGTGGCATGAACGGCAAGATGAAGTCGTGGACGGTTTCTTGGTTGAGCCTCAAAACCAAGGTCGAGCCGGGACTACGTGGGAGCCAAGTCATGAGTGGAAATTGGCGGAGGCTACACCGAGTTCGCGGGGTTTCCGGTGGTTCACCGAGAAAACCACTCGGGTTCCTTGGTTGATCCACAAAGCCAAGGCCAGAAGAACCGAAGACGGAGCGACAGCGAGCGCGGACCGGTCGGCCGGTGGGGACCGGTCCCCGACCGGTGAGGACCACCGGTCGGCGGTGTGCGACGACGCGGTCCGGAGACTTCAAAGCGGAGGACACGCGTCGGGATCACATGGCTTGCGTCGAGGCTACGCGAGGTGCGGTCGCGGGCATCCGTCCGATGGTGAAGACATGAAGACTTCCAAATCCGCCCTTGAGGGGCTTGTATCCCTAGTTGTTAGAAAGGGTATTTTAGACTTTTGGTTGCCTCCATATAACCCAAGAGGTGAGAGGATGGCAGCCAACTCTTGGAACCCTAGCTCATTAGTTTTCCTATTTTCCACCTATTTTCCTTAGGTTTTCTTTAGGACTAGCAAGAGAGCTTCACGGAGAGATCTTGTTGAGAGGGATGGATGATCGGGCGGCTTGCTAGACATTGTATGAACCTTTGTTTCATGTGAGATGATTCGGCGTGGTTCCTCAAGGTTTGGATGTGTTTTCCCCGGTTGTTCTTGGTGGTGATTTTCGGAGCCCTCTCTTGGTGATTTCTTTGGGTTGTTTTCGGGACCTTTCTCTTGGGGATTTGATGGGGGAAATTTGTGGGAACCCTTCATGGTTCTTTGGGACGTGATTCCCCTCCCAAATCCATGAGTAAAGGTGCTCGATTTTGGGGTTTCTTGAGTTCTTGGGTTGGAAGTGCTCTCGGTGGGATTTCTTCGATTACTCCTTTTTGGATGAGTTTTGGTGGGATTAAACTTGGCTATGGACTCCTCATGAGGTGTTCATAATATCCCCAAAGTCTTGTTCAAGTCCGTGGAGCGATTCGGGAGATTGAGATTTGGTTTTGGGGGGAGTTGACCCGCGGGTCTTGTTCATCCCGAGGCCGCCGAGCTACACGGTCCGACCGGTGCTCTTGACCGGTCGACCGGTGCGAGTCCTAGTGGGTTTTTTGCTCGGGTGAACGTCTTGGTGTGTTCGTTGTTGTCCCGTGTTGCTTCGTTGTTTCGAGTTTGGATCGGTTTGGTGGTCGGTTGGCACTGTTTGGTGCCTTGGGGGCTTTCGGTGCCGCAATCGGTCCGACCGGTGTGTCTCACCGGTCCGGCCGTGTAGAGCCACTTAGTGAAAGTTGCTCAGTTTCACCAGTAGGGACCGGTCGACCGGTGATGCTCACCGGTCGACCGGTGTGGGTCCGAAAACTTGAGGTTTGGTGTTCCGCTGCGTTCTCGGGTCGGAAGTGTGTGTGTGTTGGTTCCTAGGTCCAGTGGCACTCCGGTGGCTACGTGGGCTTGGCCAACTTTGGTAGTGAGTCGGAGACGTGTGTTGGAAGCCGTGTTCATCTAGTAGGAGTTTCCATCTCCTTCGAGAAGAATTTTTATCGGCTCCCATTCACTCCCCCCCTCTGCGGTTCGCCGTATCGGTCCTTCAAGTGGTATCAGAGCCGGTTCGGGTCTTTATTGACTCTAACCAGTCTAAGATCCAAGGATGGCGTACCAGGAACGGGGTTCGGGTCCTCCACACTTCGATGGCAAGAACTACCGGATGTGGAGCAAGCGGATGGGTGCGTTTCTCCGCGGAAAGGGTCAGATCCTTTGGGATGTCACGGTGGACACAGGCTATGTCCAGCCGATGGACTTCCTCGCTCCAGGATCGAGGGACAGATTCGACGCCAACAATAAGGTGGTTGACTACTTGTTTCGTGCTTTGTGTCAGCCTGAGTTCGATCGAGTGCACACCGAGCACTTCGCTTGTAGGATTTGGGCGGTGTTGAAGGAGGCTCATGTTGGGAATGCCCAGGTTCAGGCACGGATGTATGCGACCTACCGGAGAGAGTACGAGAACTTCACTCATCTCCCTGGTGAGTCCATCAATGCCTTGTTTCAGAGGTTCACGGTGGTTGTGAACAACATGAGGGCTAATGTGGACGTGCTCCCGTACGATGATCATGATAGAGCGGTCAAGCTCTTACACTCTTTGGATCGTACGATTTGGGGCGGAAAGTTCGAGGCCATTGTGGAGTCAGAGAAGTATGACACTCTGACGGTGAACGAGCTGTCCTCGAAGCTCAAGTCGGCTGAGGTGGATATGGGCATGACTGCAAAGCTTGAGGGTCCGACTGACTCCCATAGTCTCGCCCTCGTTGGTGGTTCCAAAGGAAAGGCTAACTCTAACCCATCCAACGGGATGTTCTCTTTCTCCTCTTTGATGTCTATGCCGGATGAGGAGTTCGACGAGCTTGGAGAGGACGAGCGGCGCTCCCGACGAGGCGGTTCGAGAGGCCGCACGAGAACCGCGTGAACATGAGGAGGAACATGAGGACGCGCTTCCGGTGCGGCAAGCGGGACACTTCGTTGCTTGCGCCGGAGAAGGTCGAGAACAAGGATAGCTACAAGCACAAGTCGAGGACGGATGGCAAGTACCGGTCGAGGCGCGACCACAAGAGCAAGCACAAGAACAAGTACAAGGACGAGCGACGATCGAGGAAGAAGGAGAGCCGAGGCAAGGCTCGAGCGATGGTGGGAGCGAGCAACGTCGACTCCGGTTCCGCGTACTCCACCTCGAGCTCGAGCGGCGGTGAAGACGAGGGTGATCATCGCAAGAACAAGAAGTCGTCCAAGAACCACGAGCGGGGTGGCGCCGCGAGAGACGGCTCCTCGCACCATGGCACGCGAGCTCCGGCGGCAAGAAGAGCACACGGAGCGACTCGGACTGCGAGTCCGACGACGAGGTGCGTGATGAACTTCCCTTCTTGCACCGGGAGAATGAGAGGCTTGGCTCTTTGCTTGATAACCGTGATGACATGCTTAGAGAGGCCAAGAAAATGAGCAAAGAGCTTAGGGCTTCACTCGAGGATGCTAGGACTAGAGTGGGCGAGCTAGAGACACGGGTGCTTGATAGCAAGCTTGAGATTGATTCCCTTAAGGCTAGTCCTATTGTTTCGGATGAGAATGATTGTCTTTGATTGCTCCATATTTCTTGCCGATCTTGCTTTGTTTAAGGAGAAGCATGCCTCCAAGTGTGAGGAACTAGATGTGCTTAGGGTTGAAGTGGCTGAGCTTAAGTCTAGACCTGCTTTGCTAGGTGCTTGCACTTCTTGCCCTGTTTTGCATGCTAAGATTGATGAGATGCATGCTTACACTAGTTCTCTTGAGGCTAAATTGAAGGAACCCATGCCTACATCTTGCTCTACCTATGAAATGCATGCATTGAAAAATTTGGAACTTGCACATTATGTTGATCGTTTGCAGGATGAGAATGATGACTTGAGGAAGTTGATGGGTTGGTTGTCGGTCATGAGCCTCGATTGAGGATGATGATCGAGGCCTTTAAGAGGCAAGATGGTGAGGGACTTGGGGCAAACAAGGTTGGTGAGGGAAGTGAAGAGAATATCCCGGAGCCACCAAAAACCCACCACAAGAATAATTTCCCTCCAAAACCCAACCATCTTAGGAATCGTCTAGACACAACCCCAACTCCACCCGTGTTTCCTAAACCCACAAATGATCTCCGAAAGCCTATCAAGTTTGTGAGCACTTCGGGGGAAAGTGTTCTTTGGGAAGGAGAGTGAAAAGGCTAGCGGTGAGAAACCGGTGGAGGAGTTGAGTGGAGAGAACCCAAGTGAGCAGCCACATCCCAAGCCAAATCCTAAGCTTGTGAGGTTCCATTGTGGCTATTGTGGGAGAGATGGCCATAAGGAGGAGTTTTGCTTCAAGAGGAAGCGTGAGGAGAGAATGGCAAAGGAGTGGGCTAACAAGGACAAGTACCACCCTTCCGATGGTGTACTTGAGCCTCGTGTGCAGATGCCCAGGGCCAAGGCGAATGTGAGGACAGTTCGGGCTTGGGGAGAGCGGAAGGCGTGCCGGAGGTGCTTTTGCGCCCGGGTCACACCGGTCGGACCGGTGCGGGCCGGACGGACGGGCATCTGTTTGGGTTTCGTGCTCGTACGGGTGCGAGGGTTGTTTACGGTGGTCGTGGTTACGGTGGTCGTGGGGTGGAGAGTTTGCGGGTGGTCGGGTTGCTAGGCGTTCTCCCCCTCGAGTTCACTACGGGGATGGGAGGAGTCGTAGCTTTGAGAAGGAGAGGAGGGATGGTCCACGGGCTCTCTTTCGTGGTTTTGGTCCCCCTCCGGGCGAGAGAGGGGTGGTTCCCTCGGGGGTGGTTACCGTGGTGGTGTTCGTGGAGGTAGCTTTGGTAGGAGAGATGCCTTGGTTGGTGCTAACCCCACTTTCGAGCAAATGGCTCGGCACCGGTTTTACTCTTTTGGTACTAACCCCGGTCTTTGAGTCATTTGTTCGCTCACGTGCTCGTTTTTGAATTTCGAGGTGGGAGACTTGAAGAACATTTGGTTGATTGACTCCGGTTGCTCGAGGCATATGACCGGAGACGAGGGGGTGGTTCTCAAGTCTCGTCCCGTGGTGACGAAGAGGTACATCACCTTTGGGGACAATGGGCGTGGGCGTGTGCTTTCGAAGGTGAGATCAAAGTGAGTGACAAGATCACTGCGAAGCGTGTTGCACTTGTTCAATCGCTAGGGTACAATTTGCTTTACGTGTCCCGGTTGTTGGATGAGGGCTTTGAGGTGTTGTTTCGGCCGGGTGGTTCTCGGATTTTGGACTCTCGAGGGGACCTTGTACGTATGGTCGTCCTCGAGGGTCGGGTGTTTCGTGCTGATTTTTCTCGGTCTTCGGGTGTGGAGTGTTGTTTCTTGGTCTGGTTCTTCGAGTGAGTTGTGGAGGTGGCATAGGAAGTTGGGTCACTTGAGCTTTGACCTTTTGTCTCGCTTGAGTAAACTCAATTTGGTCCGAGGATTGCCACGGTTGAGGCTTGAGAAAGAGTTGGTTTGTGCGCCGTGTAGGCATGCCAAGATGGTAGCCTCTTCTCACTCGCCTCTCACCGATGTGATGAGCGAGCGTCCATGCGAGTCGCTCCATATGGACCTTGTTGGCCCGGCTCGTGTGCGACGCGGGTGGGAAGTGGTATGTCCTTGTTGTGGTGGACGACTATTCTCGGTATGCGTGGGTGTTCTTTCTCGAGGATAAGGGGGAGACATTTGGTTTTGTTTGAGATCTAGTCTTGAGGTTGAGGAACGAGAGGCACGGAGATGCCATACGAGCTATCCGCGGTGATAATGGCTCGGAATTCGAAACTCTCGTATTGAAACCTTTTGCCATGACTTGGGTCTTGAGCACCGGTTTTCGAGTCCGTATACGCCTCCCCGAATGGTGTTGTGGAAAGGAAGAACGAACCTTGTGCGAGATGGCTCGGACGATGCTTGATGAGCATAGGACTCCGAGGAGGTATTGGCTGAGGCGGTGAATACCGCGTGCTATGTGTCGAACAGGATATACCTCAGAGTGCACAAGAAGAAGACATGCTATGAGTTGATGCATGGTCGCACACCCAAGGTGAGACACTTCCATGTCTTTGGTTGCAAGTGTTTCATTCGAAGAAAGGCGAGGAAAGTTGGATAAGTTTGAGGCTAGGTCGTCGATGGCATTTTCTTTGGTTATGCATCTCATTCTAGAGCATATCGTGTGCTCAATCTTGAAACTAACCAAATCGTGGAGACTTGCAAGGTAACCTTCGACGAGACAGAGCCACGTAGTCGGCTTGACTTTGAGTGTGCGGGTGATGATGAGCTTGGCGAGATCTTTCGGGGAGGAGGAGCATGAACATGGTGATGATGAGGATGGCGGTGCAGTGCCCCCGGCTGAACATGTACCCACTACTTCAAACACGATGATGGATGGACCCTCTACTACATCTACAACGACAAATGAAGTACGAGAAGAAGCTGATGTTGAGGGGGAGGTAGCATCGAGGCGAGAACCTCCCCGGCGAGTACAAGTGGACAACCCAGCTTCGAGGAACATCGGCGACATGAATGAACGCACTACACGGTCGAGGGTTCGAAACAATTCCCATTTCGCTCATGCTGCGTTTGTTGCTACTTTTGAGCTTAAAGACATTGGACACGCACTATCTGATCAAACTTGGGTTAATTCGATGCATGAGGAGTTGGAGAACTTTGAGAGGAATCAGGTGTGGGAGTTGGTTGACCCTCCTCTAGGGTGTAAGCCGATTGGTACAAAGTGGGTGTGGAAGAACAAAGAGGGGGAGAAAGGTGAGGTTGTGAGAAACAAGTCGAGGCTTTTTGCTCAAGGGTTCGGTCGGAAGGAGGGGATCGACTATGAGGAGACCTTTGCTCCGTAGCTCGTTTGGAGGCGATTAGGATCCTTCTAGCCTTTTCCGTGGCTAAAGGGTTCAAGTTGCACCAAATGGATGTGAAGAGTGCTTTCTCGAATGGTGTGTTGGAGGAAGAAGTGTATGTGAGGCGACCTCGGGGTTTGAGAGTGAGAAGTACCCCCACAGGGTGTACAAGTTGAGGAAGGCGTCGTATGGGTTGAAGCGGGTGCCTAGAGCTTGGTATGGCGATTAAGGGGGTTCTTGTTTGAGAGAGGTTTTGAGATGGGGAAGGTCGATCGGACCTTGTTTTTTGGGAGGTAGGGCGAGAGATATCACGATTGTGCGGTGTACGTGGATGATATTGTCTTTGGTGGCTCGTCTAACTCTCTTGTTGCGAGGTTTGCGGATGATATGAGCGAGGGAATTTGAGATGAGCATCATGGGCGAGTTGCGGTTCTTCCTCGGGCTACAAATCAAGCAATCAAAGGAAGGAACATTTGTGCACCATGCTAAGTACACCAAGGATATTGTGCGGAAGTTCAAGATGGAGGACTCCAAGGCTATGACGACGGCTGTCGGTGCGGAATGTGGTCCCGACACTAACCGGTAATGAGCGCCAAGGTTTATCCCTCAATGGTCGATGCTAAGCAATCGGAGACACGGAGTTTATCCTGGTTCCGCCGAGGGGCCGTACGTCCCGACGGCGGTGTGCTCGAGGCACTATATTGCTTAGCACCGGGGGGGGCTGTAGTGGGGCAGCTACAAGCAAGGCGGGAGAGGAAGCGGGGCTTCCAAGTCCCTGGTGGAGTGGCTGAAGATATTGTGGGAGAATCGGAGAGTGAGTGCGTGGTGTGTCGCGTGTTGTTCCGCCTTGTGTCGTGTCCTGTCTTCGTCTTGTTCCCTGCGGCGGGGGAGTTCGTCTTCCTTTTATAGGCCAAGGAGAGAGCGAATCACATGTATGCCGTGCTATTTAGCTACGTGGGGAAGCGTGGTGTGCTATGCTGTAGAGTAGGCGGCCGTCATGACGGTCCTCGCTGCGATCCGGCCATCATGGCGTATCTTGTACCAAAACAGTGGTAGCCTCGAGGGTAGGAATGCAGCGGGCGGCCGTGATGTCTTCAGGCGGGTTCGATGGAGTTGCTGACATCGGTCCGTACGGGGCACAGTGGCAGGTAAGGCAGCGTCCCGTTCCCGCACGCTCCACGGCGTCGGAGGCTGTTGCCGCGGTGCCGGCGTGGGGATTGTACGCGCGGGGGGCGGCCACCATGCCGCTAACGGTGGCGGGGATGGCGCCCCGCCGGCCTAACACCTTGACCTAACCCTGCAAAGTCACAAGAAAGCAAATCGAGGGTGTGGCCGGCCCCCCTTCGAGGGCTCGGCGCGTTAGCCGTACCCCCGAGTAGGCGGCGCGGCGTCACGGGAGCGGCACCGGCCACGTCGCACGGTCCCCCACGGTGGCGGGGATGGGTTCCCTCCTAGGGAGTTAGTGCAACGGAGCGGGGGCGCGAGTCCTGGGCGCGTGATGGCGCCGCCCCGCCGTTGTCAGAACATTAAATGCCGGTGTACGGGAATGGGCGTGCGCGTGCGGAGTGCCCTCAAGCGAGGCGGAGCCCGCTCGAGGGCGGCGCGGACCCTCGAGCGAGGGCGGAGCCCGCTCGGGGTAAGTGCACCCCCTCGAACGGGGGCGGAGCCCGCCCGAGAGAGGCGTGTGCCCTCGAGCGAGGCGGAGCACGCTCGAGGAGATTTTTGAGTGGGCCGCTTTGGTGGGCCGTCGGGGGCTTTTGCGGCGTGGGCCATGCCCCGCATGCTTAAGCGATGCGCGTTTGGTTTTGGCTTGTTGCGGGTTTTAAGTGGGGGGATTCCCCCGGTTATTTAAGGGGGACCCCGGGGCTGTCCCCGACGGTGGCCCCCGAGCATCGCGGGTTCGTCGGCAAGGCTCCCGCGGTCTTGGGAGCCTGCGATAGGACATCCTTCCCTCTTGGCTTGCGAACGCTTTCGGGTGGGGCCGCGTCGGCGGACCCGGCGGGTCTAGCCCCCGAAGCCTGCGGGGAGCGCGGGTGCTCTGTGGGGGTTTTACCGCCATACACGGTCGGAGGGCGTGGTACATGTTCCAACCGGCGTCGGCAATGTTTCAGCCGGCTTCGGTGACGCACGTCTTTTTGTCCGCGGCGGGTGCAATCCAGGAGGTGTAGCCGTGCGTCAAGCCCCCGAGCCTGGGCCCGTTCGAGGCGATCGGGTATAGCTCTACGACTTGTTTTTTATCACGCCCTCGCCGTCCCTCCACGGGACGGAGGGTGAGGTTTCCGCAACCCCCATCGGTCGGGTCGCGGATTGCGGATTCCTCGTTGAGCTGTTAGTGGGTGGTTCGAGTGGACGCCCATGCCCCGTTTGATAAGGGTAGGGCTGCGTGGTCCGGAGACACGCCCATTAAAGCTCTTGCGTGGGTTTGCTAGGTGGGGCTCGGTCCCATTCGCTAGGGACCGAGGGCGCGGAAGCTCTCCCTCGGTGGGATCCCCGACTGTTGCCCTCGGCGGCTCTCGAACACGACATGTGGGGCACCCTCGAGCCGGCGGGCTCGAGGAACGGCTCGAGTGCGCGTGCCCTCGTCGTCCACGACTGCGGTGATCTAGGGCGCTGTTCGAACCCGCGAGGGTCGGGCTTCGAACCTCGATCGGTAAAGCCGTGCGGGGGTGGCGCCTAGGCGGCCCCGTCTTTGCATCTGCGAATCCTTGAGGGGCCTGGGCGAGCCAGCCCTCGAGGCGCTGATCAGTAAAATGGTGCGGGGTGGCGGCTAAGCGCTCCCGTCTTGGCATCTGCGAATCCTTGAGGGGCCTGGGCGAGCCAGCCCTCGAGGCGCTGATCAGTAAAATGGTGCGGGGTGGCGGCTAAGCGCTCCCGTCTTGGCATCTGCGAATCCTCGAGGGGCCTGACCGCGTCGGCCCTCGAGGCGCTGATCAGTAAAATGGTGCGGGATGGCGGCTAAGCGCTCCGTCTTGGCATCTGCGAATCCTCGAGGGGCCGACCGCGTCAACCCTCGAGGCGCCGACTGTAAAACGGTGCGGGGTTGGTGCCTGCGGTGCCTGTTTTGTCTCAAACGGGCCCCGAGGTGACCGTCTCACGCCTGCACCCTTTCGAGGGTTGAATTTTCCTGAGCCAGGGGCTCGTGCCGCTCGAGGGTCCTCCTTACTTGGTAAGGGGCCGGGCCATTTAATGCTTCGCAGTCGAGGCTGCGGTTTCGCGTCGCGGGCGCACCTTTTTAGGCGCCGCGGCCGCGCGCGTAGTGGGCGGCGTGGGCGGCGGACGTGACCGCCCGCCACGGCCCTCCCGGTTCTACGCCGTGATGATTGCCCGTCGGCGGTGGCGTGGCGCCGCGGTCGTGGTGGGGCCCGCTCGTCGGTGAGAAAAGATTCCCCTGCCGGTTAATGCGCGCGGGACGTGTGCTCGGAGAGCACACCCGCGGCTTATAAATCCGAGAGGGAAAACGGCGGTTTTTACCTTAGCATTTCGCCATCCTCGCTCCTTGCGCTCCTGCCTCTGTCTCGTTCTCACCACCGCGCCCTTTCGCCGTTGGAGCTCTTCTTCTCCTTCCCCGTCCTCTCTGTTCTCGGCCCCTTGCCTCTCCTCATGGCGCCTCTTCCGCCCCTCACGATCGTCGACCCGTACGCGTGGGAGCGCTCGTCGGTGACGCGGCGGCCTTAGGCGACTCGGTGTCCGCCGCCGGCCGGTGGCGGCGAACGAGGAGGGCCGGCCGGCGGAATGGATCGTGCCGCCGGCGAGGGGACCACGCGCCCAACCCGCCGAGCGGCTACGTGGTGAGCTTCACCGCTTCCACGAGCGCGGCTTCGCGGCGCCGGCGAGCCGCTTCATGCGGGCACTCTGCCTCCACTACGGCGTGGAGTTGCACAACTTTGCGCCGAACGCGATTTCGCAGGCGGCCACGTTCGTGGGCGCTGCGAGGGGTATCTAGGGATCCCGGTGAATTGGGATCTGCGGATACACCTCTTCCGCGTAGAGCTGTTCACGCAGCCGACGACGGAGCAGAGGACCCGCCGCACGGTGCGCGCCGGCGGCATGTCGCTCGCCTTGCGGACGCAGTACAATGACGACTACATCCCTTGTACCATGACGACCAACAACGCCGGCTGGGAGCGGGGGTGGTTCTATCTTCGCAACGACGAGCCCGGTCTCCCCCCCTACACCGGTACGGTGCTCGGGAGAAGCTTGGGCTCACGGAGCCACGGGGTGTCTCCGGTCCAGCATCGGAGGCGGTTGGACTCGCTCCGGCCGCGGCCCCGAGGAACCGGCGGCGTGCGGGGCGGCCGCGGCGTCCGTTCTCGCCTTCCTCCACCACCGATGGAGAGGCCGCTCCGTATCTTCGAGATGACGGAGACGGCGAACCCCGTCGCGCTGGTGAGGTCGCGGATGCTTCCGAGCCCCCTCCTGCGGGAATATGTGGCCACACGGGCACGGAGCGCCATCGATGCCGGTCGGCTGCGCAGCGACCGGTCCCTGTGGGACCTCGAGATGCTCCCCACCGGCCCGCTGGTAAGTAGAATTCTTGGCCCCGTTTTTGATCTTGATGATGCTTCGATTTCGACACACCTTTGACGTTTCGCTCGCGGATGGTGAGCACGAGCGGCTGCGAAATCCGATCCGTCCACTCCTCGCTCCCGCACGCTCGGTCGGGCGTCGCGGCAATGGGAGCGGGAGCGGGCGGCGCGGCGGAAGGAGCGCGCGAGGCGGCACCGCGAGCGCCGCGGCGGCGGAACGAAGAGTGCGGGGCTGCGCGAGCGGGCGGGGGGCTCTCTTCCCGGGGACCGAGGAGTGCTCGTCCTCGGAGGAGGAGGAGGAAGAGATCGGGGGCGGGGGCCTCCCCCGATAGGTGGGAGCCTGCGCCCCCGTCGCCGCGGCCCGGCTCCGGCGGCAAGAGCGACATGCGCCCGGGGCGGGTGCGGAGGGCGCCCGCCGCCGGGCAATCGACGACGGGGGGGTGGCGCGGGCCGCGGAGGGGCCGGCGCGCGCCGCGGGGGGTGCGCGCGGCGCGCGCGCGCGCGCGGGGCGGGGCCGCGCGCGCGCGCGAGGGTGGCGGGGGAGGCGCGGCGGCGGCGCGCGCCGGCCGCGCCGGCGTCATCCCACGGGGCCTCGAGGAAGAGGAAGCGCGCCTTCTCCTCTTCGAGGTAAGGGGGCTTGCTCTTTTGCGGGGTTGCGTTTTTGACAACCAAGAATTCGATTAGTTGTTTGTGTTTACATAGGGTGGTGCCGACCGGTGCCTCCCCTCGCGCGCGGCCAAAGTGCTTGGGGGGCGGACGCGTCCGTTCCCACCGGCGGCGCTCGTCGAGGGCGCCGCGGGCGGGGGCGGCGCGCGGCGGCGGCGGGGAGCAAGAGCTCACGGGGGCGCAAGGCGGGGCCCCGAGGCCACGGCCGGCGGATCATCCCGCCGCGCGCGGCCGGCGGCCGTCGAGGAGCGGCGGGCGCTGTCGTGGCGGAGGCGCGGCCGCGTCGCCGGCCGTGGTGGAGGGCGCGGCCGCGGCGCCGGCCGAGGGTGGAGGCGCGGCCCTCGGCGCCGGCCGAAGAGGGGCGATTTGGCGCCGTGGTCGCGGAGGCGCGGCCGGGGGAGTGGTGGCCGCGGCGCCGCGGCGGGAGCCGCGGCTACGAAGGCGCGGGCGGAGGCGTCGACGGAGGCGACGCGGGGGCCGCGCCCGGCCGGCGGCTCCCGGGCGGCGGTGGTGGAGATCCTGGACGACGACTCCCCGCCACACGGATAGGACCGGTGGGTGAGCTTCCCCACGCGGTCCCCGAATCCCGAGGAGGGGGGCCTCGTGAGGGCGGCGGGAGGGCCACATGGTGGCGGGAGGCCGAGGGCACGGCGCCGAGGCCTCGTCTTCCCGCGCCGGCCGCTGCCGCCCGGTAGAGGGGTTTGCCGGCGACCCGCCGCGTTCGCCGATGCCCGGGGGGAGCGGGGAGCTATGGGGAGAGCCTCGCAACAATGGCGCCGCGCTCGGCCGAGCGTTGAACGAGGCGGCGAGGATCCACGGCGGTCCCGCATGGCGCGTCTTCCGGGTGGGGCGCCGTTGCTTGTTTCTTTCTTTTTCTTGTTTACGCGCGCTATCCTTGCGGCATGATGCTTACGAGGTTTTGACTTGTCGGTGACGGGGAGCTCGAGCTCCGCGCCCGCGACAAGTACGGCGCCTTTGACCGGGGTGAGCGCCGAGCTCCCGCCGGCTCCGGGAGCGGTGCGACGCCTTCGACGCGCTCGGCGACGCCACGAGGACTCGGACGGGCTGGGCGTCATACCCGGGCCATGGCCTGCGCGATCAACTCCATGAGAGCGCAAGGAAGGACCCGGCGCACCCCTCCACCCTCGAGCGGGTTTGCACGGCCCTCATCGGCCGGGATGAGGCGGCGCGGCGGCGCGGCGGACATGGAGAAGACGCGCACCCGGCGGCCAGGCGGGAGGGCGGAGGTGGCCGGCATCCGCAACGACAACTTGTAGCTCCACTCGTTGCTCGGGGGCGCGGGCTCGGCGAAAGCCGCCGAAGAGCGGGCGCGCGCGCTCGAGCGAAGGCCAAGGAGGCCGACGATGCGAAGGCCTCCCTCGACGCTAAGGTCGTGGCGCTCGCCGTTGCGGAAGACCGGCTCTGCGAGGAGCGTACGCGCCGTCAAGGGGGCGAAGGGCGGCTCCGGCGGGGAGCGAGGCCGCCCTTGCCGACGCGCCGGTCCGGCGCCGGAGCGAGGAGCGCGTCGATCGCGAGGCGGCGCGAGAAGTCACTTGGAGGGCCGGAACACGGAGTTCTCGAAGCTCGAGGGCGGGCGATGGTGCTCGGCATCACGAGCGCGAGCCGGGGGCGGCCCTCCGGGGAGCAAGGCGCGACCCTCAGGGGCCTTGAGCGGGCGGTCGAGGGCGGGGCGGCGCGCCCTCGAGGTGGAGAAGAAGCGAGGTCGAGGGTAAGTTGATGTTCGTCTCTTGTTTACGGTTGGTTTTCTCTTAGAGGGTTCTCTCCCTTTTCTCGATCCCTTTTTCTTGGGGTAACTTCGGAGGCTTGCGCACCGTGTTGGGGCACGCGGCCAAGCGGGCGAGGCGGCTGCGGACCTCCTACAACTCCCTCCGAGCAAGAGTTCTTCGGAGTTGCGCACCGCGGCCCTCGAGACCCGCCGGTGTGGAGGAGGGCGAGGCGCGGGGGCGGGGAGCTCGGCGGCCGGCCGCCCTGCGCGCCCTTGGCGGCCACGTCACCGGGCGCATGCGCCGGCGCGCGCTTCTCGGCGTCTAGAAGGCCCTCGGGGGTGGTGCGATCTCACTACGAGGTCAGCTCCGAGGGCGCTAGCGGGAGGGCTACGTCGTCCCGAGAGGGTGTCGAGGACGAGGTGGCGATGGAGCGCGTGGACGCGTTAGCCACCGACGCCGCGGCGGGGCGCTTGCCGAGGCCTTCGAGGAGTTCCTCTTCCCGGATGCCCGCGATGCCGCGCGCTCCTCCCGGCTGAAGACGGTCGGGCACTAGGCCCTTTTTATTTATGTATTAGTGCGGCGGCCGTGTGGCCTTGTAAATAAACAGATTACTTTTCTTCGAACATTTGTCAATGTGAAATGATATCTTTTACTTTGTTGCGCTTTTTTGTTTCTCCTTCTTCACGAGTAAATTCTAATTAGGGGAGTTCGATTTTCGCGGGTGGCTTTCTTGGGGTTGGAGGCAAGAGAGAGGGGGCCGTATCCTCGCGGAGGCGTAGGCTATCTCGGCTCGCGCGTCCCTTCGCTGGCTTTGCCTGCGCCTGTTCGAATCCTTGCTCGAGGCCGAAGTAGAAACATACTTAGCGCGTGTGAGTTGTTTCTTTTTGCGAAAAAATGGGACCATTTTTGGGGGGGATGCCCCCGTAGTAGCCCCCGAGGGTAACTTGGGTTTTCGGGGGAAAGCCGAGTTGCCCTTTTTATTAAAGCGATGATGTTTACATGGTTGTCACCAAGCGGGGTCTTTGGTTACGTGGTTTTACAACGAAATACTTGGAAATCCTAGCTAGGGGTAGAAGCGACGTGGTTGTTGGATGTTCCGGGCGTTGGTGAGTTCTTCGCCGTCCTCGTTGGCCGGCTTGTACGTGCGGGCTTGAGTACTTTCACCACGACGTAGGGCCCCTCCCACGGAGGTGATAGCTTGTGGCGTCCTCGGTTGTCTTGGCGTAGCCTTGGGACCAAATCCCCTTCGGCGAAGTCCCGCCGGCGTATCTTGCGTGCTTGGTAGCGCACGAGGGGCTGATATCTTGCGGAGTGCATCAAGGCTACGAGGCGTGCTTCGTCCGGGCGGTCCGGTGAGTCCTCGCGGGCTCGGCGGTTGGCGTCCCTCGTCGTAGCCTCGAACCACGGGTGACCCGTACTCTAAGTCCGTGGGGAGGACGGCCTCTGTGCCATGGACCGGAAAAAACGGGGTGAACCCGATGGCTCGCTTGGGGTGGTCCTTAGGCTCCACACGGCCCGCTGGTAAGTCCGGGAGCCATTTCGAGCCGGATTTATTCGGTAGGTCGAAAATTCTGGGCTTAAGGCCTTGTAGGATCATGCCGTTGGCACGCTCTACTTGGCCGTTGAGTACGTGGGTGTGCCACGGCGTGCCCAATCCACACGGATGTGGAACTTGTCGCGAGAACTCCGGGAATTTCTGCCCGTGAGCGGGACCCGTTGTCGGTGATGATGGAGTTTGGCACTCCGAAACGATGGATGATATCGGTGAAGAACGTCACCGCTTGCTCGCCCCCGAGATTCGTAATGGGGCGCACTTCTACCCACTTGGAAAACTTTTCGATCGCAACCGGCGGGTGGGTGAAGCCCCCGGGCGCCTTCCGCGGGGCCCGATGATGTCCGGCCCCCAAACGGCGAACGGCCATGTTATGGGGATGGTCTGCAGGACATGAGCGGGAAGGTTGGACTTGCGGGCGCGAACCGGCACCCTTCGCGGTGCGCACGATCTCGGCGGCATCCGCGACCGCGGTAGGCCAGTAAAAGCCTTGACGGAAAGCGTTGCCAACGAGGGTGCGGGGCGCGGCACGGTGGCCACGGATCCCCGCGTGGATGCCCGTAGGAGCTCGCGCCCCTCGGGGATGGGCACGCACCGCTGCGGAGATGGCGGAGGCGGCACGCTTGTACGGCTCACCGTCGACGAGGGCGAAGGACTTGACCATCCGCGATGCGCCTAGCTCGGCCGGTCCGAGGGGAGTTCCCCCCGAGCCATCCGGGCGACATACTTGTCGCGCCAATCACGCCTTGACGGGGGCGGCTCGATATCCATCACATCGGCCTCGTAGGCGCATGTTGACGGATAAAAGACGTATCCCTCTATGATCCGCAAGCGTACGGACCTCACACCTTTTTCACCACGGGATTCCCAAGGTTCTTGTCAATCCGCGGAGCAAGGGGATTACAAGCGTTCGATCAACAACGACACACTAGCTACTAAAACCCTAACTACTATTATACTAGAAAACAACTAAACTACACTAGAGAGAATGATTAAGATATCAAGGTAGAAGACACTCGCCCACGGGTCTACGATACTAGAGCATGCAATCGCTTAAAGACATGAAAACCAATCTAATCTATCGGGGTTGTGACCACGGTTTCGCCCCTTTCCCTCCTCTCGTACTATCACTACGCGAAGGTATTCATGACTAGACCTTTGTTGACGGTTAATAATTGTATCAAAGTTCGTTCGTGACTCGCAAGCGTACAAGTCTCCCGTCGTAGTCAAGGGACCCTTCTTCCCTCGAGTGGTGAACCCAAGGTATCGAATCCGTGGAACAAATGTGTGACGCAAGACTTAATCTATTAAAGCCAAGTAATCTTCAATATTCGATAAAAGACCTAATGCATCTAAGTAAAAGACACAAAACGAATCTAATCTACTAAAAACCGGAGAAAACAAAGTAAGATTGGGTAGATAAACCGATCTGGAGGGATCGGGGTAAGCCTTTTGTTGAAGTTCCAAGCAAGAGAAGAAGTAGCAAATCGAATCTTGATAGAAGCCTCTTTAAATCGTGGTTTCCGTCCAAATCCGAAAACATCCGCCTTTCGAGACCCCCGTTCTGTCACAACGTATCCCTATTCATGCGGGGAGCTTAGGGCGAGTCAAAAGACAAGTCGAGATTCTTTCGGAAGATCGGCGTGTACCTCTAGCCACCGCGGCTACAAGAACACCCTATGTAATCTATCTCGAGAATAGAATTGAAATAAGCAAAGCCGATCGAAAAACGAAATCTTCGAGGAAACACTTGATCGGCGGGAAAAGATTCAACTTAATAATTCAACTATAACAATGATACATACACAAGATCACCACGGGATCCTTCCTTGATCTTGCTTCTAGCTCCGGGAACTCCGACGTGGTCTTCGTGCAAGGTTCCCACGTCGGCTAGGGAAACCCTAGTCAACTAGCTCGACCCTCTCCTCTCCTAGATGGTGTCCCTCTCTTCTCTGCTTCTCGGCGGCCGAAGACGAAATCTTCTCTGCGTGGCTCTCGGTCAGGGGACTATAAATAGCCCGATTGGCGGCTAGGGCAAAGGACGACGAATTTGGGCCCTAAATGGGCTCGGGCCGGCCGGTGGGCCGGCGGCGCAGGCCCATTTAGGCCCGGCCGCGGGCTCCTTTGCCCGAGGTCGGTTCCCTTGCTTCTGGATGCTTCCCCCTTCTGCATGTAGGTCCATGTCGTCGGTTTCTCTCCGAAGTGGACTCAACTCCTTGTCTTGCAAGATTCGGCACTTTTACGGTCGGGTCCACGGAGTCTGTCGTCTTCTCGGATCAAGTCCCCGGCTTCTTGGAGTTAATTTTGCTTCATTGCATGACTTGTTCGGGACTTCAAGGTCTTGTCATGAGGTGCTTGATGAACTTATCCAGAAAGTCTTGCATTCAACACTAAAACTCTGCATAAACATTAAACTCCAAAGCCGAGCATGCACACGTGAACTTGTTATACCACGGGGGTTAGTACCAATGGATAAGGTATAAAACTCATGCCAACACCGAAGGTAAACTCATGGCTATGTTGACGGATTTTCACCGTCAACATCTCCCCCATGCTTAAACCTTGCTCATCCTCGAGTAAGCCTTCGATGAATATCATCATTGCTAAACAATGTTTAAACTTTGCACTTGATTACACATGAGAAGACATAATGCTCTCAAAATTGTAATTCATTGAAGTTCCAAAATGTACTAGCCTTCATCTCTACGGAGGGTAGATTCTTATTAAGCTTATGCCACAAGTATTAACATGCTCACAAAGTTTTAAATAGATCTCGGAAATTTTTGAAATGAAGATCGAGATAAAGAAAAGCTAAACCAAATTCACAAATTTAAATCATCTCATGTATTGCTCATAAACTCTCATCTCACTCGTCTCTCAAGCCTATATATTCTACTCCTTTCCCTCTCATATATATGTGGTAGGCTTTATATGGAGCTTTGGGAAAGTTTAGTCCTAACAAGATTTTATAAATGAGGTGTTGTCAAAACAAGACAAGCTTCTCATGGTCTTACCGAGACTCGTCAAAAAGGTCATTGGAAAATAATGTTAATCAAGGAGGGGAAAGAGAAAAATACACACACTTTTAGATGAGTGGACATGTGCAAATGGCAAAGAGTGATCCGAGGCACAAAGGAAGTCCTCGTTATCGGATTGCACATGGTTGGAAAATGAGAATGGATCTTTTTAACTTGAAGCCTTGAATGCACTTTTAGAGAGCTAGGGGATTTACTTTACGCACATTTTTTTCTTTCTCATATTTCTCATTCTTTTCTTCCTTTCATTCATTCATTTTTTTTCCTCGTCATATATTCGGTCCATGACTTTCACAACGAAGTTTTGATTTTTATACCTTGAAAGTCATGAATATCCTTTGGATTTTTTTTCTTTCATCATTTTTTTAAAATATTCCCCTTTGAACTCTAAAACTGCACCGTACCTACCTCCTCCCCCATGCTTAGACGTTGCTCGTCCTCGAGCAAAGAGGCGAAAAAAGGTAGGTACCGGAATATTTTTCCTTGGAGAGATACTTGAAATCTTCAATGTTGGCACCGTCTTGCGATCTTCCTTGAATTGATGATCCATTCTCAACGATAGGTTGTGGTCAAGGAGGTAATCACAAAAAGATGATATTTGGTTTAAGGGTGGATATCCGGCGAGGTTTGTGAGATCACCGATGCGGGGATACATAATGCACGGATAAAAGGCTAGCAAAAAGATAGATACGCAAAAATGGAATGACCGGCTTCTTAGTCTCGGGCCGGAGAAATCATGGCCTGCAATAACTCACTCAAAAATAAATCTTGTACACTAAGGTTTATGCACTCAAATATATATAAGGCTTTGGATAGGTTGAGCAACACACAAGTGATATTTGTGACAAGGTTAGCAATATTTTTGAGCATAAAAGACATCTTTAATCTATTCATAACTTGAGAGCACATAAAACACCATGGGTCTTTATTTTAATCATAACCTCCGCTGAAAATTAAGCTAGCATTTAAATAAATTCAGATCTGTATTTTTAAGAGAGCACTAGCTTAAACATGCATAAATCAATTACAAAGATGAACAAAGCTGCAATTTTAATCATATATCATCATGGCACGAATTTTGTAACTTTTCCAATGATAAAATCAAGGTGGTGTCTTTATTAATGATGACATCAAGTTGAAATACAATCTGAAAATAAACTAACATGCTTGCTGAATTTTTAAAAAATACAGAAAATACTACGCAAACACACATAAGCAAAAGCTGAAAATTACGAGAGAAAAAGAAAAGAAAAGAAAACTAAAGTTCCTAAATCTTCTAGTCCTCCGCCGGTGGTTGATGTTGATAGTCTTGATAATAATACCCTTGCTCATAATATGGTTGGACGGTTCCTCCGTCGAATTGATTTGGCTCCACAAGGTGAAGGCGTCCAAGTTCAAAGGCAATATTTGCGTTGCCTTCACCGAGTTGGGCTGCGTTAGATTGGATGGCTGCGATGTTTTGAGCATTTCTTGCAGCATACCCTCCAATAATGGCCATGCTTTGTTGTGGTTGGGGATGATGAGCGTAGGACTCCGCGAAGTTAGCGTTGGGCACAACATAATTTTGTGGGGGTACCGGTGCACCACCCCCCCCATGCTTGTTGTTGTGACCCTCCGTAATAACTTGGCGGAGGAGGAACTCCGCCGAATGGTTGCACATTGGGTTGTGCTCCACTCGCTTGTGCGGAGGATGTTCCCTCCTCTACGATTCTTCCTCTTTTGTTCTTCCTTGCAGGGACAAGTAGTCCCTCTTCCAACCAATCTTCCCTTCCTTCGGTGAAAAGCCTAAGCCTCTCATTTGGAAGGGGTAGGTTTACTATGGCCAACCGATAACCTCCTCTCTCATCTCCACTAATGTACTTGCCTTGCCGCAAGTACTCAAAACCGAGAGAGGTACCACGCAAAAGGTGAGCGGGGTTTCTTGCGATCCCGGCCGCAAGGAAAAGGCCAACATGGAGAGGTAACACCCCGAACCAATATTACCCGCCCCCGATGTTGCTTCACAACACCAACGGTTGATCATGAGGTAAGAGGGGTCAATTGGCTACTGGCAATTAAAGCCGAGTATAGCCAATTCAACTCCGTGTCGGTCACCTTTGTTTCCTTCATCCTCCCCAATACCCTCTTGCACATCCAAGAGTGAAATATCCGGATAATGGGGTTGCGGATGCAATTGCGTTGTTGATGGGCTTCTCCGGAGATCATGTTCCAAAATCCCGCCAACATGCGGGTGGCACGTCAACGTTCTCCGGAGCTCCCTTGTGGAATCCAAGCGGCTCCCTAACGTCTTTGGTAGGGAACCACTTGCTCGATTCCCTCCAAACGGAATGACAAGCTTTGCACCCCATCATCATCAACGATGGGTGCAATAGTCATCAAAATTTCCAAGGCGTAACCCAAATGGGTGTCCACCGATATTCGGTTGGAGAACTGCACCCATCAGGGGTGCCCCAACATATAGTATATGTCGGTGCCAAAACCCAAGGTGTAGAGTGCTTGGTCGTCGAACTCGACGTTCGGCACAAGCCTCTTCTCAAGATTGGCGAGCCTCTCCTCCTCCTCCGCAGACAAAATGATAAAGCCGTACGAAGATTGTGTCGGGGTGTAAGGAGGTGGTGCGGTTGAGCGGGTCGATCGTCGTGGTGGCGCGGGCTGCTCCTCCGTGTGCCCACGAGGTTCGGTGAACCTCATGGAAGTGCTTCTCGCAGCTCTCATACCACCAAGGAGGAGAGCATCGTTCCTCCTCGGTGGTGCCGTGTCCGTCTCCATGCTCGGGGGGAGACTCGGAAACCGAGTGCCTCCTTGAAGACGTGGTTGATGACGGCTTGGACGACGACGAACTCTTCTTCTTGGAGAAGAGACTTGTGGTCTTCTTCCACATGGTTGCTGCACTCTTTCTTCAACTAAGATTCGGGTTGCAACCGGTAAACTAGGCACTTAAACTCTTTGCTTCGGATGTGGACTTTGAGTGGATTAAGGATGTGGATTTTTCTTGAGCTATCAAGCTTGGGATGGTTGGCTAAGTCTACGGAGGTTACGAGCACACAAACTTGAACACACAAACAAGGGAAGGAGAGGGAAGCTTACTGCGAGAAAACGGGCGCGGGGGGCTCCTTATATAGGGCGGGCCGGCCGGCTGGGCCGGCCGGCCCGGGGCTCCTCCGGCTCCTCCTCGGCGCGTCTTTCTCCCGGCACGATCATTTCGCCTCACGCAACTTTCCGCCCGCGTGCTCCACGAGTTGCACCGCCCAAACGCTCTCGTCCACTCCTTTTCTTGAATTATTGGTCCTTCCACTTGATGCTCGGTGCTTTGGGTCATGTCCATGCTCCCTAGCTCCACTTGCTTCACGCGAAAGCGTTGGGGGAAGGCCGCCGCGCGGATCTCTCGGTGAACACACGGGTCCCCGGGGGCTCCTGCGTCGGGAGAGCGGTCCTCATCGCTCGTCGTAGCGTCCACCCCGTCGAGGGTGGTAGCCTCGCCGCCGCCGCGCATCCGCCTTGCTCGTACGCCGAGCGTTGATGACGTTGCGGGCGTCGCCGTCCAGCCGCCCGCGCGCGTCGAGGAGCCATTCCTTGGCGGCGTGTGTCCCGGGTTGGCGAGTCGCCCCGCCACTTCGCCCGCATGGACCGAGGGTTCGCCCCCCGCGCGGCCCCGTCGCCTCGTGCGTCCCCCCGTTGGCGAATGCGTGACGCCGAGCTCTCGGCCCGCCGGACGGCCGCCGCCGCTCGATGAGTGCCCTCGCACCTCGCGGTGCGGGTTTCGCGCCTCGGGCGTCGAGGGGGCCGGCATGGCCCGCGGCACCGTTGCGGCGGCGATAAGCCACGGCTCGCCCGCGGAGGCGTGTCGGGTTATCGACATTGAAGTCGGCGTTGATGCGGTCGCGGGCTTGTTTGCCCGGCTCCCGCGCGCGTTCGCGCGCCGCGCGCGGAGGCTTCCCCGGCCATTGAGGCGCGGAGCAACCACACCGTTTGATACTCCTCCGCCGCTTGGCCTCGAGCTCGCGAGCACGGGATAATTGCGCGTCGACGTCGGCCCCGGCGGGGGTGCTCGGCCTGCGGCCGTGGTGTGGAGCAATCCCCGGGGCGGGCGTGACCTCCCCGTTGCCGGTGCCCACCGCACGCGGTGGCGTTTGCCGGGTCGTTGGCGATGACGACGCGGCATTCCCGCGTGGGGTCGTAGCTCCCGGTGCCGGAGTCGTCGGAGCGACCGAACCGCAGTCCGTGGCGTCAAGAAAACGCCCGAACATTATCGGGGTCCGGTACGCGGAGAAGTCCCATTCCGCGTACCCATGCGGGTTAGCGGGCGGCAACGCGTCGAGGGGAGCCCGGGGACGACTCGTCGCCGCGGAGGCGCAAGGATCCCCGGCGACGAAGACGTGACGGCCGGGGGGAACCCCGCGCATCGCGGTGTTGACGTTGGCGTTGTAGGCCGTTGTGGCACCGCGCGGACCGATGGGGAAGCGCGGTCCGAGACCGTGCGCCGCCCCCACCGGGGGCGGTGGTTGCCGTGGCCGACGGGTGCGCCGCGTTGGGAGGCGGCGGCGCGTTCGGCCTTGCCGCCGCTCGGACCGCGCCCGGCGTGAACGCCGGCCGGAGCGGCGGGAACGCCGTGGCGTTGACGGGCCCGCGGCATCCGTGCCGGCGGGCGTCCGTGCCGTGACGGCGTGCGCGGGGGAACCGCAGTAGACCCGCCCGGTGCCGCGCACGGAGCTCCTCACGGCCGGTGAGGCGCATTAGGTAGTCGTTCCCCGTAGCCCGAAAGTTCGTGTGCCCCCGAACCGGATTTCAAAACCGGCGGGGAGGGGGTCCGAGCCGCCCATGGAGTAGCGCGTCGCGGTACTCGGTTCGGATCACCATGGAGGGAGTTGATGGTGGATTGACCTTAGGCGCTCGCGTGCCCCACGGTGGGCGCCAACCGTCGGTGCGGAATGTGGTCTCGACACTAACCGGTAATGAGCGCCAAGGTTTATCCCTCAATGGTCGATGCTAAGCAATCGGGAGACACGAGTTTATCCTGGTTCCCGCCGAGGGGCCGTACGTCCAAAGCCGGTGTGCTCGAGGCACTATATTGCTCAGCACCGGGGGTGCCTGTAGTGGGGCGGCTACAAGCAAGGCGGGAGAGGAAGCGTGGCTTCCAAGTCCCTGGTGGAATGGCTGAAGATATTGTGGGAGAATTGGAGAGTGAGTGTGTGATGTGTCGCGTATTGTTCCGCCTTGTGTCGTGTCCTGTCTTGTCCCCTGCGGCGGGGGAGTTCGTCTTCCTTTTATAGGCCAAGGAGAGAGCGAATCACATGTATGCCGTGCTATTTAGCTACATGGGGAAGTGTGGTGTGCTATGCCGTAGAGTAGGCGGCCGCCTCGGCGGTCCTTGCCGCGATCCGGCCATCATGGCGTATCTTGTACCCAAACAGGTGGTAGCCTTGAGGGTAGGAATGCGGCGGGCGACCGTGATGTCTTCGGGCGGGTTCGATGGAGTTGCGACGTCGGTCCGTACGGGGCACGGTGGCGGGTAAGGCGGCGTCCCATTCCCGCACGCTCCACAGCGTCGGAGCTGTTGCCACAGTGCCCGGCGTGGGATTGTACGTGCGGGGGCGGCCACCATGCCGCTAACGGTGGCGGGGATGGCGCCCCGCCGGCCTAACACCTTTACCTAACCCCCGCAAAGTCACGGGAAAGCAAATCGAGGGTGTGGCCGGCCCCTTTCGAGGGCTCGGCACGTTAGCCGTACCGGAGTAGGCGGCGCGGCGTCACGGGACTGGCACCGGCCACGTCGCACGGTCCCCCACGGTGGCCGGGATGGGTTCCCTCCCTCCGGGGAATTGGTGCAACGGAACCGGGGGCGAGAGTCCTAGGCGCGTGATGGCGCCGCCCCCGCCGTTGTCGAACATTAAATGCCCGGGTGTACGGGAACGGGCGTGCGCGTGCGGAGTGCCCTCGAGCGAGGTGGAGCCCGCTCGAGGGCGGCGCGGACCCTCGAGCGAGGCGGAGCCCGCTCGAGGTAAGCGCACCCCCTCGAACGGGGGCGGAGCCCGCCCGAGAGAGGCGTGTGCCCTCGAGCGAGGCGGAGCCTACTCGAGGAGATTTTTGAGTGGGCCGCTTTGGTGGGCCGTCGTGGCCGCCGCGCGTGGGCCATGCCCCGCATGCTTAAGCGATGCGCGTTTGGTTTTGGCTTGTTGCGGGTTTTAAGTGGGGGGATTCCCCGGTTATTTAAGGGGACCCCGAGTGGCTGTCCCCGACGGACGCCGATGAGTACAACTACGGCTCTTGATGCGGATGAGGAAGGTGAACACGTGGACCGGAAGGAGTACCGGAGCATGATCGGGTCACTCCTCTACTTGACGGCGACGAGGCCGGACATACGAGTTTTCGGTGTGTCCGTGCGCTCATTTTCAAGCGTCTCCGAGGACTTCGCATCGGCAAGCGGTGAAGCGAATTTTTAGGTACTTGCGTCACACTCCCAACTTCGTCCTTTGGTACTCCGTATCCTCTTCTTTGGCGCTTCATGGCTTTTCGGACGCGGATTTTGCCGGGTGTCCGTTGGATAGGAAGTCCACTTCCGGGACTTGCCGTTTTTGGGTTCCTCTTTGGTCTCTTGGTCTTCCCCGCAAGCGGTCAAGTGTTGCTCAATCCACGACCGAGGCCGAGTATGTTGCCGCCGCTAGTTGTTGCTCTCGGCTCCTTTGGATCACCTACACCATGAGTGACTTTAGTGAGGAGTATACCCATGTCCCACTTCAATGTGATAGCACCGGTGTCATAAGCGTTGCAAAGAACCCGGTGCTCCATTCCAAAACCAAGCACATAGAAGTGAGGTATCATTTTTCGAGAGACAACGTAGAGAAAGGGAAGATAGCTTTGATCCATGTACCCACACATGACCAACTAGCCGATATTTTCACCAAACCCCTAGATCAAGCAACTTTCACTCGTTTGCGGGGGGAACTTGGTGTGTGTTTGATCTCTTGAGTTGGGTGTGTGGGAGCTCTTCTTTGTAGCATATGTATAGCTTTTCTTTGTGCATTTCTTGCATTTTGCATGGCATATGTAACATGATGTATAGGCATCCTTGTATCTTAGATTGCATGCATTTTGTATCATATGCATTGGATAGGAAAAGCTTCTCCTATATACATTGTTCACCATGGAATGCTATATTTGTCTTTGTGAGCTTGTTTGGTATGCTATGGTTAGTTTGGCTTAGCTCTTGATGATCTTGATGAATAATCCATGGTTGATAGTTGTGTCTTTTGAAAATGTCACATGTATGCTCTCTCATGTGTAAATGCCTTTATATGATCTTGACATGTTTTAGTGGCTTTGCTATGCTTAATTTGTGGTTGGATAGCTAGTTTATTGATCATATGGGGCCAAAGGCTCATTTGCCATCATGAATGTTTAGCTCTCTTGTTTTATCTTGTGGAGGGGCATAAGTTCCTTTTTGTCGCAAAGGCATTTCATGTACCAATTATGAATCTGAAAATGAAATGTAAAATGCTTGGAAAACATGCTCCCATGTCATATGTGCTGATTTTAATTTGCTTTGGGTGCTAAACCGTTGCATGATGCCTACCAATGAGAAGTCTCATACATAGAAGTAGGCACATGGCTCGGTGGCTTTGACATGACATGAGGTGCTTGTGGGTGTTTGTGATGGTCTTATGATTAGAATGGCTGTCCTAGCATGAAGTTTGTGTGGCTTTGCCATTTTGATATGCTTTGATCATGTTTAAGACTTTGCTCATGAGAGGCAAGTTTTTCGCAAAATTGCCAAAATCCATCTTAGCTTCGTCCAATGGTTGTGAAACTTGGTGATCATGTAGTTGAGATCGATACGAAGCCATAGAGTATCTAACTTGCTCATTTGGACATTTGTAGCATTCTTTGTTGAATTTTGTCTATTTGAGAAGCTCTAGATTGAATTTGCATTTTTTGCTTGATTCATGCATTGCCAACAAGGGGGAGAAGTTTGAGCTTGAAATGGCTTCTTGGACGTATTTAGAAGGTTTTCTCGGTGGTTTCGAGCCATTTACGGGTTTCGTTGTACACCGGTCTAACCGGTGAGGAGCACCGGTCCGACCGGTGTGAGTGCTGATCCTGTGCACATCTTAGGCACCGGGCCCGACCGGTGGTGATGACCGGTCCGGACGGGTGTGAGCCGAAATTATTGCGGCCTGCCCCGTTTTCATTGGTTTGCATGCATTCGTCCGGGGGGAGGTGCATTGGTTCGGGGGGAGCTTGCATGTGTGCGGGGGGGAGCTCTTTGTGGTTGTTCGAGCTTTGTTTCGGTGGTTTGCGCTCTTTGCTTGAGCTTTGCTTTGTCTCGGATGTGTCGAGTCGTTGCCCTTGCCTAAGGGGTCCGAGACTTGTCTTCTTCAAGTGATCTTGCTTTTTGCCTTTGTTTGGCTTTCGATCGCTTGTTGGAGTTTCTTTTTGTTCGTTTCTTTTCTTTTTCTTTTCTCTCTTGTTACTTTCATGTGGGTGTTGTCAATGCACTCATCAAGGGGGGAGATTGAGGACCATGTGTGGTTCGAGGACCGGTGGATGGTCGCTTCCTTGTGTGATGAGTGATTGACAACGTTGTGTGGACCGATTCTTGGCTAAGTATTGCGAGGTGCGGGTTGCGGCTTGACCGATGTTGGTGCGGGTGAAGAACAAGCGCGAAAGGTCGTTGCGGTGAGGCCTCCGGGGTGTGGAGAAGACAAGTAGGCTCCGTTCGAGGGACCCGGTGACCGGCGGGGTCAAGTGCGGGCCGCATGGTGGCATGAACGGCAATATGAAGTCGTGGACGGTTTCTTGGTTGAGCCTCAAAACCAAGGTCGAGCCGGGACTACGTGGGAGCCAAGTCATGAGTGGAAATTGGTGGAGGCTACACCGAGTTCGCGGGGTTTCCGGTGGTTCACCAGAAAACCACTGGGTTCCTTGGTTGATCCACAAAGCCAAGACCGAAGAACCGAAGACGGAGCCGCAAGAAGCCGCGGCACCGGTCGACCGGTGGGTCTGACCGGTGGGGACCGGTCTGACCGGTGAGGAGCACCGGTCTAACCGGTGTGCGACGACGCGGTCCGAGACTTCGAAGCGGAGGACACGCGTCGGGATCACATGGCTTGCGTCGAGGCTACGCGGGGTGCGGTCGCCGGCATCCGTCCGATGGTGAAGACATGAAGACTTCCAAATCCGCCCTTGAGGGGCTTGTATCCCTAGTTGTTAGAGAAGGGTATTTTAGACTTTCGGTTGCCTCCATATAACCCAAGAGGTGAGAGGATGGAAACCAACTCTTGGAACCCTAGCTCATTAGTTTTCCTATTTTCCACCTATTTTCCTTAGGTTTTCTTTAGGACTAGCAAGAGAGCTTCACGGAGAGATCTTGTTGAGAGGGATGGATGATCGGGCGGCTTGCTAGACCATGTATGAACCTTTGTTTCATGTATAGATGATTCGGCGTGGTTCCTCAAGGTTTGGATGTGTTTTCCCAGTTGTTCTTGGTGGTGATTTTCGGAGCCCTCTCTTGGTGATTTCTTTGGGTTGTTTTCGGGACTTTTCTCTTGGGGATTTGATGGGGGAAATTTGTGGGAACCCTTCGTGGTTCTTTGGGCTATGATTCCCCTCCCAAATCCGTGAGTAAAGGTGCTCGATTTTGGGGTTTCTTGAGTTCTTGGGTTGGAAGTGCTCTCGATGGGATTTCTTCGATTCCTCCTTTTTGGACAAGTTTTGGTGGGATTAAACTTGGCTATGGACTCCTCATGAGGTGTTCATAATATCCCAAAAGTCTTGTTCAAGTCCGTGGAGCGATTCGGGAGATCGAGATTTGGTTTTGGGGGAGCTGACCCGCGGGTGCTGTTCATCCCGAGGCGCCCGAGCTACACCGGTCCGACGGTGCTCTTGACCGGTCTAACCGGTGCGGGCCCTAGTGGGTTTTTGCTCGGGTGAACGTCTTGGTGTGTTCGTTGTTGTCCCGTGTTGCCTGCTCGTTTCGAGTTTGGATCGGTTTGGTGGTCGGTTGGCTCGTTTGGTGCCTTGGGGGCTTTCGGCCGCAATCGGTCCGACCGGTGTGTCTCATCGGTCGACGCGGTGTAGAGCCACTTAGTGAAAGTTGCTCGGTTTCACCGGCGGGGACCGGTCGACCGGTGGTGCTCACCGGTCCGACCGGTGTGGGTCCGAAGACTCGAGGTTTGGTGTTCCGCCGCGTTCTCGGGTCGGAAGTGTGTGTGTGTGTTGGTTCCTAGGTCCAGTGGCACTCCAGTGGCTACGTGGGCTTGGCCAACTTGGGTAGTGAGTCGGAGACGTGTGTTGGAAGCCGTGTTCATCTTGTAGGAGTTTCCATCTCCTTCGAGAAGAATTTTTATCGGCTCCCATTCACTCCCCCCTCTCTCGGTTCGCCGTATCGGTCCTTCACCTCCTCGGGGCCGAGGCTTGTTGGCACCGTCGACTTCTCGGGATGTCGAGTTCACTTGTAGCAAGCTTCTTCGATGCGGCGTAGACCTCCATCATAGCGTTGGGTACTTGATTCGTAGAGGCGACCTCCACGGCTTCGTATCGCGGTCGTGGGACATCCTCAAGTCCCCTTGGAGAGAGAGTACACCTACCGGGCTTGGCATCTTAAGTACCAAGTAGGTGTAGTGGGGCACCGCCATGAATTTGGCGATGGCCGGTCCGCCGAGGATGGCGTGGTAGGAAGTCTCGAAGTCCGCGACCTCGAACTTGATGTACTCGGTATGGTAGTTGTCCCGAGATTCCCCGAAGGTAGCGGCGGGGACCACCGAGCCCCGGCGGGATAGCCGCGTTGCTGGGGACGATGCCGTAGAAGGGCGTGTTGCTCTTGGTGAGCATGTGGGTGATGTCAAACTTCATCTTCTTCAAGGTCTTGGTGAAAAGGACGTTGAGCCCGCTTCCACTGTCGATGAGGACCTTGTTGAGCTTGGAGCCCGCGACCACCGGCTTCAGGACGAGGGGGAACCATCCTGGTTCGGAGAAGCTGGTCCATTGATCCGCGCGGGAGAAGGTAATGGGTACCTCCGACCACCTGAGAGGGGTCGGGACCGCTGGTTCAATGCTCATGACTTCTCGACGGGTAGCCTTTTGCTCCCGCCTGCTGGGTAGTCCGCCGAAGAGGACGTTGATAGTCTTGTCGGGTTCCTGGAAGTCGTTGTTATCTCCATCGTTCTTCTTCTTGCCCTTTTTGTCGTGAGGGTGCGGTGGCTCTGGAGTACTCTTGAGTGCATGCCCGAGTTGGTAGCACTTGCTCGGTGGTGTGGTTGCCGTTCGGATGCCACGGGCACTTCTCCTTCGACAAGTCTATGAAGCCGCCGGAGTTCCTCTTCGAGTTCTCCTTCGCAGGGCGCTGGATAGCCGCGACAGTGTTGTCTGGCTTGCGCTTGCGGTTGGGACCCGAGTAGTTGTTGTTGTTGTTGCGCCCGCCTTGGTTCCCGTTGTTGCCGCTGCCGCCACCCGTGTTCTGCTTGCTCTTGCCGCGGATGGCGTCGTACTTGGCATTGGCTTTGTCTTCTTCATCCGCCTAGGACGTGATCATGTCCTTGAGGTGGAGGATGGACTTGGGGTGGCGACGACCGAAGTCTTCAAAGGTGCGGCGATGGTAGAGGCCGTCTTGGAAGAGGTCGATGACCTCCTTGTCGGTGACGTCGACTATGGTAGCGCGCTTGTCGAAGAAGCGGCGCATGTACTTGCGGAGGGTCTTGCCTTGTTCCTGCTTGACCATGGCCAGGTCCATGCGAGTACCCGATTGGCCCATGGCGCCCGCGAAGTTGCCGGTGAACTCGCTCCTTCGAGTGGTCCCACTTGTCGATCGAGTGCTTGTCCGGCGACTCGAGCCATGTGAGTGGAGCTTGGTCTAGGCGAGGAAGGGGAAGTAGAGACACTTGGTGTCGTCGTTGCCGCCGCCGTTCTCGATGGAGAGGGCATAGCACCGAGCCATCGGATGGGATCTTGCTTCACGTCGTACTTGGTGATCCCCAAAGGTTTGAACTTTTTTGGGGAGGAGCAAGTTGCGAAGTCGAGGTGAGAAGGCGGGGAAGCCGTCGTTGTCGCCTGCAAGGTGGTTGACTTCTTTCGCCGCGGCTCCTCAATCTTCGGCGGGCGTCGTAGCCGCCCGTGAGGCACCGAGGCGTGGGCGTTCGCGTGGCCACGACCGCCGCGACTACCGCCGCCGTCGGCCCTCCCCGTTGGCTCCGTGGTTGGAGCTTCCGTCGTCGCCGCCGCCGCCGTTAGGGTCGAGGCCGCCGCCACCGGCGGGAGCACGGTGAGGGACGACCTCGCGGTTCTTTGTTGCCACCCCGTGAGGGTCCGCCGACGTTCGTGCGAGTACGGTTGGGCCGAGCCGGGAGCTCAACTCGAGTGTGGTTGTGACCGAGGTCGCACCGCAACTTGTAGCTTCGTTGTCGCGGTTCTGGCGGGAGGGAGGCCGGTTGACCTCGTTGTCGACCCGCATGAAGTAGGCATCTTCGGCGAGCTTGGCGATGACCTCTCCGGCGCGTATGCCCGAGCCCGACGTGCGATCGGCGTGATCGACATGAGGCATTGCTCGGGGGGTAGTGTGTACTCGCTCTCGACCGGCCGAGAGCTTCCGCCGAGGTTGCGGATGGGGAGGTTGTCTCCGAGCCGCCGACGCCGTTCGTTGCGCTTCTGTTACGCTCACGTCGAGTGTCCCCGTTTGCGGGGGTCTCGTACGGGAGGTGCGTCGGCGAGACGGCTCGTCCGCGGAGATGTCTTGAAGGTACTTGTCTTGAGCCATCCCCGAAGGTCCCGGTGTGTCGCCGGCGACCATGAAGACTTGGCGATCCCGGGGTGCCAAGGCCGGACTCGAAGCCGCCACCTCGGTTGGGGTGTTCGAGTCGGCTCGGGCAAGTGGTGTTCCCTCCTAGAACGAGAGCGAGTCGATGTAGGCGACGTAGCGTGAGTCTCCACTTATCGGGTTAGCGGGCTTGCGGTCGGCCGATGAGACGAATCTCCCGCCGGTGTGGATGTTATAACCGGCCCGCAGGCCGGCCCCGATAAGGGATGCTCAATAGAGTTGTCCTCGGACTCGGGATCCTCCGGGGTCCGACCCGAAGTCGAACTCATATGCGGAATCCGAGTAGAACCCGGGGAGAGGGGGTTGGAGTCCGAAGCGTGGCGGGGGCGGTGTCGGAGTCCGAGTTGTACTCGGGTACGGGTTCCTTGCCGAGCCCGGCGTGAAGAGGGAGCCTCTGTGCGGGCCCGGGGCCGAGGATGCGGGGGCCACGCGCGGAGCGCTTACGGGGTGGTGGGACCACATACGATGGCTGAGCAGCCGGCTCGCATGCGATAGCCCATGGAGACGTCGAGTTCAAGTTGGAAGCGGACTCGAGCTCGAAGTCAGCGTGATGGTCGAAGAGCGAAATTTCGCCGAACTTGCCAGCGAGCTCGCCTGTGACAACTTCTGGAAGCGTCACGAAGCCGGTCTTCGGGTTGGGCGGCATGGTGAGGTGGGCGCCGGAAGGACCTCGCGCCGTCAGCGGTGCAGACCCAAGCGCCGAAAATGAAGGTGTCGCCGCGGTTGAAGGCGACGGTTGGCTTGAAGTAGACGAGGAGCCGTCGAGTTCGCCATGTGATCTCGGGCGAGAGCCCCCTAGCGGCGCGCCGGTGTCGGTGTTTTAGACCGGCAACCTACTAAGGGGAGTACCCGAAGTAGATGAATGTGGCCTCGCCGAGATCGGTAACTCGAAGGAAGAGACACGTGGCACACAATTTAGACGAGGTTTGGGCCGCGAGGTGCGTAATACCATGCGTCCTGTATGCTGCGTAGCTCTGGATTGATTGGGTACGATTACAAGATGGTGTAATTGTACGTCGTGAGATGAGATTGGATGCCTAGAGAGGGCTCCCTGCCTCGCCTTATATAGTCCGGGAGGCAGGGTTACAAGTCGGAGTAGGGAGAGACTACTAGTCGAGTACGTCTAGGAGTCTTCCATACAGTGCGGGACATGTACAGCTTCCTAACCGAGTACTTCTCCTCTCGTAGTACTTGTGCTCCACGCCATCGGGTGCCATGTAGCGCAAGCCGGTAGTCCCGGGGGCCCACCGAGTAGTCGGTCCCGGTACCGTTGACGGTGTATTTTGGTGCACCTAGCATGTTCATTACACTTTGGTTTGGATTTGATTATGGAACTAACCCGCCACTAGGTACACTAATCATATAACAAGTTCATCTTTGTGCATGCATTTGGAAGTGTTGTGTTTATGTAGGAAAACATGGACATAAAGGACGGATTCGCAACAAGTTCAAAGGAGCATTCATGGAGTCTTGTTCGTGTTCATGAGCTTGCTGAAATCACTTCCAATGGTGGCGAGGACCGAAGTGCTACGAGGAACACCCCCGAGGATTGAAGCGAAAAAGATCAAACTTCATGCAAAGAGAGCCTCCATCTTGGACGCGAGGATAACAACATCAAAATCGTGCAAGTGGAGGGGGCAAAGTACATAAGTGCGCGAGGACCCACGGAGCAAAAGGGGCGACCGAACCGGCCGGATTGGGCACGGGCCGGCCGGCCCGGGCCGGCCGGCCCCGGCCCACTTCCGGCACCGGTTCGGTCCCGTTTTCCTTTCCCTCGAAGGATCTTCAACCCTAAAACCCCCGACGCGCCGCCAACACGAGAAGAGAGGAGTCATTCGCACCGAAGGCCATCCACAAGCTAGAGAGAGAGGAGGAGGATCTCCGGCGGGAGATCAACCACCTCGAAGGAAGCACCCTCTCGTGGAGAAGAAGGAAGACACGGCGGAAGGGAAACCATGATCAACGGTGCCATGATCGGCACCTTGATGGGGTAATCTTCTCATTCGTCCATGGGTTGTAATCGATCTTGAGATGTAATCACACTTTGTCGGATTATCTATCTATCATCTTGTGTTGAATATACTTTCATGCTTAAGGTTCGCTACCATACCGTAAAGGAAGTAAGGCCTCAATGCTTCCTTGGATCCATTCAATACGCCGTGTCCATCAAAGGTCTAGTCATGAATACCTTCGCGTAGTGACAGTACGAGAGGAGGGAAAGGGCGAAACCGTGGTCACAACCCCGATAGATTAGATTGGTTTTCATGTCTTTAAGCGATTGCATGCTCTAGTATCGTAGACCCGTGGGCAAGTGTCTTCTACCTTGATCGTTTATCATTCTCTCTAGTGTAGTTTAGTGTTTTCTAGTATAATAGTAGTTAGGGTTTTAGTAGCTAGTGTGTCGGTGTTGATCGAACGCTTGTAATCCCCTTGCTCCGCGGATTGACAAGAACCTTGGGAATCCCGTGGTGAAAAAGGTGTGGGGCCCGTACGCTTGCGGATCGTAGAGGGATACGTCTTTTATCCGTCAACAAGCCCCTTTTTCGGCGCCGTTGCCGGGGAGCAAGTTAGTTTACATCATTTGATTTGCATCTAACTTAGTTTTATATTTTAGTTTATCTTTTATTTGCTATATCTAACATATATTATCCGAGAAAAACACTTGTTTCTTTTTTGTTTTTGTTTTTATCTTATTGTCTAGATGGAGTTCGTTAATCAACCCGTGGAAGAACCGGAGAAATCATTAAGGGATTACGCTAGCCCTCGATGTGAAGACATAAAAGTACAAGAGTCGGATTCGAAGCCCGAAGCGACCAAGTATGAAATTAAATCCAAGATCATCAAGATGGTGGCGGAAAACCCATTTGAAGGGATGGTTACGGAGAACCCATATAGACACATAAGGGATTTCACGACAATATGCAACACGGTGCGTCAAGAAGGAGTTCCCGATGAATGGTTCAAATGGAATCTCTTTCCCTACTCACTTGCCGGCAAAGCAAAGACATGGTATTCGGTTGCGTCCTTTGAAGTTGAAGGCAATTGGAACAAGTTGACAAAGAAGTTTTGCGAGAAGTTCTTTCCAATTAGCAAGGTTCCACATCTAAGGAGGCAAGTGATACCTTTCATGCAAGGAGAAGAGGAAGGGATAGACCAAGCACTGGGATAGGTTAATTGAATTAATCTAACAAGGACCAAAACTCGGCTTCACCGGTGACGTACTCTTGCATACATTTTTCTTTTCCCTAACCCCTAGTTGCATGCAACACGTCGAAATGTGTGCGGGTGGGGATCTCATGGAGAAAACACTCACGGAAGCCGCCCAACTTCTACAAAAAGTTAGTAAAGCGGCTGCCATGTGAAGAGATGGGGAAACAAGACTTGCGGAAGAGCCGAATTCAATTCAAGGAAGAAGAAGCTTGCTGATTTTTCTAAAGAGGCAACCCGGAAGTCACAAAAGAGGAACCAATCATGGAAAAGCTTGAACAAGAACACATCAAGTCAAGAACTACACCAAACGTCGACTTCGCCGCACCAAATGAGACGAACAAGAGAAGCATGTCAAGCGCGAAGCCACTAAGGGAGTTCGAACCAATGGATTGGGTTCCTATTGATTACGAAGAAGTATTCGACAAGAGAAGACCGTTCCCTAATCAAAAGTGAATGGCAAGAGCATTGGAAGTGGATTTCCCCCGGAGAAGAAAGCTGAAAATTCATACGACCTCGAAACCACCGGTGAGATTTTTGAAAAGCTCTTTGGAGATGACGTGGTGGATCCGGAACATATTGCCGAGGTGAAGAGAATCATGGGGATCAAGCCCGAAGCATCACCATACGCTCGCCTTGCTGAAATTTACTCGATAGGATCCGAAGAAGAAGAGAAGATAACGCCGCACTTTAGTTGCGAGATCAACGGAGTTCAATGCAAAGCTTTATGCGACATCGGAGCCCAAGTAAGTGTTCTATCTTCTAAAATTTATGATAAAGTTCAATACCACAACCTAGACTTAGCTCCAACATCAACGAAATTAATTATGGGAGATGGTAGAACTATCAAACCTCTAGGTATTGCTTGCAACATGAAAGTAAAAATCTCTAGAAACTATATACCAACCGATTTCTTTGTTATTGATGCTTACCATAGTAATTCTGATCATATAATCTTAGGTAGGACTTTTCTTAAGTTGGTAGATGCCGTGTTAGATGCGGAGAAGGCAAAGTAACAATGAACCTTAATGGAACAAAGTACACATATAACTTTCTTCGTGCTTCTAAACACCTTACACCTTTTCCTCCCGAAGATGAAGAAGTAGAAGAGATAGATAGTCTTTGTTTTGTTGAAACCCTTAGAGACCCGCCGCAAAGAGCGATGGAAAATCAAATTAGTAATCAACAAGATGAAGAACTAGAGGAAGCGACAAAAGGCCTAGAGCCGCATGATGGTAGTATGGAGGAAGAGAAATTCGAAGACATCGGAGAAATCAAACCCGAGGAGCCACAAGTGCCCGAGGTAGACCTTAAACCTTTGCCCAAGGGATTAAAATATGAATTTTTGGGCCCGGACAAAACTTATCCGGTCATTGTGAGCGACGAGTTGAGCCCCGAAGAAAATGAAGCGTTGCTGATTTTATTAAAAAAACATAGGAAGGTGATTGGATATTCAATTAATGATCTCAAAGGTATTAGCCCAGCCTTTTGCACTCATCGTATACCAATGGAAGACCAATGTAAGCTCGTAGTGGACCATCAAAGGAGGCTAACCCATGCCATGCGAGAGGTAGTAAAGAAAGAGGTTATCAAGTTACTTGATGCCGGAATCATCTACCCGGTTCCGCATAGCGAATGGGTGAGCCCGGTACATTGTGTACCGAAGAAAGGAGGTTTGACCGTGGTGAAGAATGAGAAGAACGAATTGATACCGCAAAGAACCGTGACCGGGTGGCGGATGTGTATCGATTATCGTAAGCTTAACAAAGCGACGAAGAAAGATCACTTCCCCCTACCGTTCATAGACGAGATGCTCGAGAGGTTAGCAAACCACGCTTATTTTTGCTTTCTCGACGGATACTCGGGGTTCATGCAAATTCCCATTCACCGGAATATCAACATAAGACAACGTTTAACGCACCTTCTCCAAAAGGATGTGGCTTTCGACTTTGATGAGAAGTGCCTAGCGGCATTCCGGACCTTGAAAAATGCGTTGGTGAGTGCTCCCATCATCCAACCTCCGGATTGGAGCCAACCTTTCGAGATCATGTGTGACGCAAGTGACTACGCCGTAGGCGCGGTCTTGGGTCAAAGAAAGGAAGGCCGAGTTCACGCTGTTTACTACGCTAGCAAAACTCTTAGTGGAGCACAATTAAATTACGCCACTACGGAAAAAGAGTTGCTAGCGGTGGTATTCGCTTTCGAAAAATTCAGATCCTACATCGTGAACTCGAAGGTCATTGTTTACACCGATCACGCAGCCATCAAGTATCTCTTGGCTAAGATGGAAGCTAAACCACGTTTGATTCGTTGGATCCTTCTTCTCCAAGAGTTTGATGTTGAAATTCGTGATAAAAAGGGGGGGTGGAAAATGTTGTGGCCGATCATTTGTCTAGGATGAATCGTGGACAAGATGATAAAGAGCCCATAGAAGATAAGATGAGAGATGACCACCTCTATAGAGTGCTTGATAAAGATACTTGGATGATCGACATCATTCGAGCAATTCGAAAGATGCCCCTCGATCATCTAGATAAAAACACTCAAAGGAAGATAATCTGCGAAAGTAAGAAATATTTTTGGGATGCACCATACCTCTTCAAGCTTGGCAATGATGGAGTGATGAGAAAATGTGTGCCAAGAGAAGAGAGGCTTGAGATTCTAAGGAAGTGCCACTCGGCGAGTACGATGGACACTATAGCCATTTTCGAACCGAAGCAAAAGTATGGTCGAGCGGATTCTATTGGCCGGAGATGCATGAAGATACTAAAAGATATGTTGCGTCATGCCCCGAATGCCAAAGAACCGGAAACATCTCTCAAAGAAATTCTATGCCTTTGAAATACAACTTGCAAATCGACATATTCGATGTATGGGGCATAGACTTCATGGGGCCTTTTAAAAACTCATTTGGATTCGAGTATATACTTGTTATGGTTGATTATGTATCCAAGTGGGTGGAGGCAATACCATGTCGTAAAGCTTCCACGGAGGAGTCCATCACTATGATCAAGAACGTGATTTTTCCCCGTTTCGGTACACCGAGAATCTTGATAAGTGATGGAGGAACTCATTTCACCAGGAAGAACTTCAAAAGGTGCTTGTCCAAGTTGGGAATTGAGCATAGGGTCTCCACGGCCTATCACCCACAAACCAACGGACAAGCGGAGACGTCAAATAGGCAATTAAAAAGCATACTTAACAAAACCATAGAGAAGGGAGGCAAGGATTGGTCAAGGAAATTAGATGGAGCTTTATGGGCCTATCGTACGGCGTTTAAAACACCGATAGGTATGACCCCTTATCAATTCGTCTATGGAAAAGCTTGCCACCTTCCGGTTGAGTTGGAACATAAAGCCTATTGGGCGATTAAAGAGATGAACCTTGATCTCGATGCCGCGGTGGTGAAACGAAGAATTCAAATAAGCGAGCTAGAGGAGTTGAGGTTGAAAGCTTATGAAAACGCAAGCATATACAAGGAGAGAATCAAAAGGTGGTATGATAAAAGATTGAAGAAAAAAGAATTTAAAGAAGGAGATAAGGTCCTCCTCTACAATTCGAGGTTTAAAACCTTCGGAAAGGGGAAATTGCAAAGCAAGTGGGACGGACCTTATGTTGTGCATTCGGTGTTCTCCAACGGAGCGGTAACAATTATGGATATAAATGGCGATCAATTTGTGGTGAATGGACAACGGCTTAAGGTTTACTACGAACCCGATGTCGTCCCCCTTCACCATGTTGACGTCTTCACCATGGAGGAAGAGCCCGAACGTCCCGCCTAGGACGAAAAACAAGGTATCAACTTCGTAAATAATTTTTCTTTTAGTTTTACGGAGTTTTTCGCGAAGATTTCCCGGGCCAACTTTTTCCCATGGGCTAAGGAAGAAAAAATAGGGCGGTGTGCAAAAACCGGACCGGCCGGCCCCGAGGCGGGGTGGGCCGGCCGGCCCGAGCGGACCGGCCCGGGAGGGCCCGACGCCCGATGACGCCGAATTTCGCCCGAATTGCTCCTTTTTGACTTCCTTGTTTGGTCGGAAAATTTTAAGGGAAGTGTAAAAAAGGAAAATAAGGTTCCGAGGGCTTTTCTCTCGGGACTATTTATTTGGCCGAATTGGGAGCTCGAGAATCAAACCTTTCAAGCAATGTGTTGCACCCTTGTAGCGACCATTGAGCCTCCAAAAAGCTTAGAGTTGAAGCTAGAAGCCAAGAAGCCATCGATGGAGGAGGCGATGCGATGCGAGCTCAAGCTACCCGTCAAGAGGACCGCACGTATCCGTTGCGGAGGACGTGTCCCGACCGGAGCTCTTGCATCTCGCAACCCCGTCGAAGGAGAGAAGGTCCCTACACCCGTCCGAAGGTCGGCACGCCTCCAAGGCATCAAGCGTAAAGATTACAAGGAGGTGTCGCGGGAGCCTAAGGATTATGGGGATAGCGACTACTCCGATGATCGTAGCCCGAGCTCGTGGGCGGCCGCCGGTAGAGATGACGATGAATGGGATGAGCAGCCCAATGAAAGGACTCCCGAAGGCCCCAACGGCGACGGCAACGACGGTGGCGAAGGCAACGACAATGGAGGTGGCGACGACGGTGGTGACAACGGTGGAGATTATGGCGACGACGACCCCTTCGGATTGCATCCGGTGTCTTGTCGAGTTTGCCGTCGGTCCATCGCGGATCTCTACACGTCGGCCGATGAATGTCTCCAAGCCATGGAAGCGATGAAGCGGCGTATGGAGGACTTGGAGCGCGTAGTTGAAGATGACTACAAGTTCCTTAACCGTAACGTGCGCAAACTTTTCGGCATGGTTGGAAACATGAGAGGCAAGTGGTGCAAAACTTGTTTGAAGTACCACTAGATCTAGTTTTCCCCTTAGGATTTTTGTAAGATACGACGAGGACGTCGTATGTTTTAAGTGTGGGGGAGAGCTAGCTCGCTAGCCTTAGCTTTTGAACTTCAAGTTTAGGTTCGGTTTAATCTTCGTGTGAGAGTCTTAGTGTTTTAATGAGTCTTTAGTTTTTGAGTCTCTTTTAAAATTTTTGCAAGTGTCTTAAATTAGTGTTGAGTCAAGAAAATCAAATAAAAAGAGTCTTTATATATATCTTTGTGTTTTATGTATTGTTTATCTTTATTTACTTGTTTGTTTAATCTTCGATTCTTGATATATGAACACAAGTATATGGTTTGAAAATCGTTTACCGTGGTGCTTAGTGGAATCGCACTTCGATCTTGAGCTTCACATGTTAGTTGTGCTATGTTCGATGCTAAAAATTGGAGGATTTCAGTTCTGAAAATTATTTTAAAACCCTTGTAATAAAGGTTAGCAAAACCTCTTTTTCCAAGTTGAGAGTAAGAAAAAAAATTCCTATCCAAAGCCAAGTTTATTTTTTTCGCTCCACCATAAGTGTGATTAGCACGATGAGTTAGGCTAGGACCCTTCTCTCTTGGTGAGTTTTAATTTCGAGCAATGATCATGTCCTTGTGCTTATCTTTTGTTGCTAGCCTCATCATATATTCGGTAACGTGACGTTCACAACGGAAGTCACGTACATCGCCGAATTCCATACCCAACCCTATACATCTCTTTTGTACATCGTATTCCTTGAACACAACCTATTTTCAAAGTTTCGTCTCGTCTCTAGCATGATTTATTTAAAATTTCAGATTGTATGCATGCGAGGAAAGAGAGAATTGAAAGCTTTGAAAAGTTGTCAAGAGAGAGAAAAATAAAGAGAAAAAGTATGTGTATGGAAAAAAAAGAAAGGAAGAAAGAAAGAAAAATCATATGTGAATGAAAGAAGAAAAAGAAAAAGAGAAAGATGAGTTAGCAATGAAGATATGAGAGGGATGGATCAAGTGAAAGAAAAGAAAAAAATAAAGTGTAAGGAAGGATGTCACGTTGATTGTGAGACGAAACTTTTACTCTATTTCCAACCATGTGCAATCCGACAACGAGGACATCATTGGTGCCTTGAAGTCACAATTTTCTTTTGCCCTTGCACATGTCCACCATTCTAAATCTTCTCATCCTTGATATCCCTACATATGGTTAATTCTCATGATCATTGGCTTTGAAAGGTAGACAACCATTAGAGGAAGTTCTTAGTTTGACAATACTTGTGTTGATTGCGCTAGCCCTACCTATAGCTCCACTTTTACATGATATATGAGAGATTAATGGGAGGTGAGAGTTTTATAAAATTTGGTTAGGATAGCCACTTCATATGAGTGACTTGAGAGAGCTTGGAGAAAGGTTTTTGTCTAATACTTGTTGCAGGAATTTTTGTTTTGAAAACCATAAAAACCCTCCGATGGAAGCAAAGGAGTAAGCATGGCTGAAATTGAAGACTTCAAGTGAAGGGTTTGAGTTGTGGGGTAAATCTTGATGTGGTAAAAATTCTAAACGCCCATGTTTATGTTTGATTATCATTACTTTGTGTTTATGTATTAAAGATGAAGGGATTGACTAACTTGTGAAGAAGGATAAGTGGTACACGATTACACACCTTGGACGAAATTCTTTTACGAGTACTTGCTCGAGGACGAGCAAGAGCTAAGTGTGGGGGAGATGTTGACGGTGTATTTTGGTGCACCTAGCATGTTCATTACACTTTGGTTTGGATTTGATTATGGAACTAACCCGCCACTAGGCACACTAATCATATAACAAGTTCATCTTTGTGCATGCATTTAGAAGTGTTGTGTTTATGTAGGAAAACATAGACATAAAGGACGGATTCGCAATAAGTTCAAAGGAGCATTCATGGAGTCTTGTTCGTGTTCATGAGCTTGCTGAAATTACTTCCAATGGTGGCGAGGACCGAAGTGCTACGAGGAACACCCCCGAGGATTGAAGCGAAAAAGATCAAACTTCATGCAAAGAGAGCCTCCATCTTGGACGCGAGGATAACGACATCAAAATCGTGCAAGTGGAGGGGGCAAAGTACATAAATGCGCGAGGACCCACGGAGCAAAAGGGGCGACCGAACCGGGCCGAATTGGGTGGGCCGGCCGGCCGGCCCGGCCACTTCCGCACCGGTTCGGTCCCGTTTTCCTTGCCCTCGAAGGATCTTCAACCCTAAAACCCCCGACGCGCCGCCAACACGAGAAGAGAGGAGTCATTCGCACCGAGAAGGCCATCCACAAGCTAGAGAGAGAGGAGGAGGATCTCCGGCGGGAGATCAACCACCTCGAAGGAAGCACCCTCTCGTGGAGAAGAAGGAAGACACGGCGGAAGGGAAACCATGATCAACGGTGCCATGATCGGCACCTTGATGGGGTAATCTTCTCATTCGTCCATGGGTTGTAATCGATATTGAGATGTAATCGCACTTTGTCGGATTTCCTATCTATCATCTTGTGTTGAATATACTTAAATGCTTAAGGCTTGCAACCGTGCCGTAGAGGGAGTACGAGCTCCAATGCTTCCTTGGATCCATTCAATACGCCGTGTCCATCAAAGGTCTAGTCATGAATACCTTCGCGTAGTGACAGTACGAGAGGAGGGAAAGGGCGAAACCGTGGTCACATCCCCGATAGATTAGATTGGTTTTTCATGTCTTTAAGCGATTGCATGCTCTAGTATCGTAGACCCGTGGGCGAGTGTCTTCTATCTTGATCGTTTATCATTCTCTCTAGTGTAGTTTAGTGTTTTCTAGTATAATAGTAGTTAGGGTTTTAGTAGCTAGTGTGTCGTTGTTGATCGAACGCTTGTAATCCCCTTGCTCCGCGGATTGACAAGAACCTTGGGAATCCCGTGGTGAAAAAGGTGTGGGGTTCGTACGCTTGCGGATCGTAGAGGGATACGTCTTTTATCCGTCAACGGTACCCACCGAGGTAGTGGGCCCGGGGAGGTCCATACGACACTTTCCCCTCCTTGATTTAACATCATTTTCCAATGACCTTTTTGACGAGTCTCGGTAAGACCATGAGAAACTTGTCTTGTTTTGACAACATCTCATTTATAATATCTTGGTAGGACTAAACTTTCCGAAAAAGCTCCATATAAAGCCTACCACATATATATGTGTTATGAGAGGGAAAGGAGTAGAATAAATAGGCTTGAGAGACATGATGAGATGAGAGTTCATGAGCAAGATGCAAGGTGGTTTAAATTTGTGAACTTGGTTTAGCTCTTTTTCATCTTGTTCTTTATTTCAAAATTTCTGAGATCCATTTGAATTTTGGGAGCATGTTAATACTTGTGGGATAAGCTTAATTAAATATCTACCCTCCGTAGGGATGAAGGCTAGTACATTATGGAACTTTAACGAATTAAACTTTTGAGAGCATTATGTTTTTTTCATGTATGATCAAGTGCAAGGTTTAAACAATGAAGGGCAACGATGATATCCATCGAAGGCTTACTCGAGGACGAGCAAGGTTAAGCATGGGGGAGATGTTGACGGTGAAAATCCGTCAACCTAGCCATGAGTTTACCTTCGGTGTTGGCATGACTTTTGTATCTTATTCATTGGTACTAACCCCCGTGGTATAACAAGTTCACGTGTGCATGTCGGTTTTGGAGTTTAGTGTTTACGCAGGGTTTTAACATTGAAAGCAAGACTTCCGGGATAAATTCATTAAGCACCTCATGACAAGACCTTGAAGCCCAATACAAGTCAAGAAATGAAGTGAACATGACTCCAAGAGCCCAAGGACCAAGCCCGAGAAGATGATAAACTCCGAGGACCGAACCAGAAAAGTGCTGAATTTTGCAAGACAAGGAGTTGAGTCCAATTCGGAGAGAAACCGACGTCAAGGGCCCACATGCAAAAGGGGAGAGGATCTAGAAGACGAGAGAAGCACCACCGGCGAAGCGAGGCCACGGCCCGGGGCGGAAAGGGCCCGGAGCCGGTCGGCCCGGGCCGACCGGCCCCGGCTGTTCTCGTTGATGGTGAAAATCCGTCAACCTAGCCATGAGTTTACCTTCGGTGTTGGCATGAGTTTTATACCTTATCCATTGGTACTAACCCCCGTGGTATAACAAGTTCACGTGTGCATGTCGGTTTTGGAGTTCAATGTTTATGCGGGGTTTTAGTGTTGAATGCAAGACTTTCGGGATAAGTTCATCAAGCACCTCAAGACAAGACCTTGAACCCCGTACAAGTCACGCAATGAAGCAAACTTAACTCCAAGAAGCCGGGGACTTGATCCGAGAAGGCGACAAACTCCAAGGACACGACCGGAAAAGTGTCGAATCTTGCAAGACAAGTAGTTGTGTCCAATTCGGAGAGAAACCGACGACATGGACCTACATGCGAAGGGGGAAACATCAAGGAAGCAAGGGAACCGACGTAGAGCAAAGGAGGCCTCGGGGCCGGGCTCGGATGGGCCCGGGCCGGCCGCCCGAGCCGGTCGGCCCGGGCGGTCGACCCGGCCTGTCCGGGGCCCGGTGAGGCTTCCCTTTGCCCTAGCCGCCAATCGAGGCTATTTATAGCCCCCCCGACCGAGAGCCACGCGAGAGACAATTCGTCATCGGCCGCCGAGGAGCGAGAGAAGAGAGGGACACCATCTCGGAGAGAGGGTCGAGCTAGTTGACTAGGGTTTCCCTAGTCGACGTGGGAACCTTGCACGGAAGACCACGTCGGAGTTCCGGAGCTAGAAGCAAGATCAAGGAAGGATCCCGGTGGTGATCTTGTGTATGTATCATTGTTATAGTTGAATTATCAAGTTGAATCTTTTCCTAGCGATCAAGTGTTTCCTCGAAGATTTCGTTTTTCGATCGGCTTTGCTTATTCTAATTCTATTCTCGAGATAGATTACATAGGGTGTTCTTGTAGCCGCGGTGGCTAGAGGTACACGCCGGATCTTCCGAAAGAATCTCGACTTGTCTTTTGACTCGCCCTAAGCTCCCCGCATGAGTAGGGATACGTTGTGACAGAACGGGGGTTCCGAAAGGCGGATGTTTTCGGATTTGGACGGGAAACCACGATTTAAAGAGGCTTCTAATAAGATTCGATTTGCTACTTCTTCTCTTGCTTGGAACTTCAACAAAAGGCTTACCCCGATCCCTCTAGATCGGTTTATCTACCCAATCTTACTTTGTTTTCTCTCGGTCTTTAGTAGATTAGATTAGTTTCGTGTCTTTTACTTAGATGCATTAGGGTTTCTTTTATCGAAGATTGGAGTTACTTGGGTTTATTAGATTAAGTTTTGCGTCACACATTTGTTCCACGGATTCGATACCTTGGGTTCACCACTCGAGGGAAGAAGGGTCCCTTGACTACGACGGGAGACTTGTCCGCTTGCAAGTCACAAACGAACTTTGATATAACTATTAACCGTCAACGGTTCCGGGAGCCCAATCGGCCTCCCCTTTGACCTAGTTGCATCTCTCGGCTATTTATAGCCCCCTTACCGAGAGCCACGCATCAATCAATTCGTAATCCGCCGCCGAGGAGCGAGAGAAGCTTGAGGGACACCATCTTGGAGATGAGGGTCGTGCTAGTTCTCTAGGGTTTCCCTAGCCGACGTGGGAACCTTGCATGGAAGACCACGTCGGAGCTCCGGAGCGAGGATCAAGATTGAGGGAGGGCCCCGGTGGTGATCTTGTTCATGTAATCATTCATGGTGAAGTTTGTAAGTGAATTCGATTTCTAGCGATCAAGTGCCTTCTCGATGATTTTGTTTTCTTCTTGGTTTTGCTTCTTCTACGATCTAGTTTGCGGCTAGATTACTTAGGGTGCTCTTGTAGCCGCGGTGGTGTTGACGGTGAAAATCCGTCAACCTAGCCATGATGAGATGAGAGTTCATGAGCAAGATGCAAGGTGGTTTAAATTTGTGAACTTGGTTTAGCTCTTTTTCATCTTGTTCTTTATTTCAAAATTTCGAGATCCATTTGAATTTTGGGAGCATGTTCATACTTGTGGGATAAGCTTAATTAAATATCTACCCTCCGTAGGGATGAAGGCTAGTACATTATGGAACTTTAACGAATTAAACTTTTGAGAGCATTATGTTTTTTTCATGTATGATCAAGTGCAAGGTTTAAACAATGAAGGGCAACGATGATATCCATCGAAGGCTTACTCGAGGACGAGCAAGGTTTAAGCATGGGGGAGATGTTGACGGTGAAAATCCGTCAACCTAGCCATGAGTTTACCTTCGGTGTTGGCATAAGTTTTATACCTTATCCATTGGTACTAACCCCCGTGGTATAACAAGTTCACGTGTGCATGTCGGTTTTGGAGTTTAATGTTTATGCAGGGTTTTAGCGTTGAATGCAAGACTTTCGGGATGAGTTCATCAAGCACCTTATGACAAGACCTTGAAGCCCCGTACAAGTCATGCAATGAAGCAAACTTAACTCCAAGAAGCCAGGGACTTGATCCGAGAAGACGACAAACTCCGAGGACTCGACCGGAAAAGTGCTTCGAATCTTGCAAGACAAGGAGTTATGCCCAATTCGGAGAGAAACTAACGACATGGACCTACATGCGAAGGGGGAAACATCCGGGAAGCAAGGGAACCGACGTAGAGCAAAGGAGGCCTCGGGGGCTGGGCCTGGATGGGCCCAGGCCGGTCGGCCCAGCCCCCGTCCGGGGCCCGGTGAGGCTCCCCTTTGCCCTAGCCGCCAATCGGGGTATTTATAGCCCCCTGACCGAGAGCCACGGAGGATACAATTCGTCATCGGCCGCCGAGGAGCGAGAGAAGAGAGGGACACCATCTCGGAGTGGAGAGGGTCGAGCTAGTTGACTAGGGTTTCCCTAGCCGACGTGGGAACCTTGCACATAAGACCACGTCGAGTTCCCGAGCTAGAAGCAAGATCAAGGAAGGATCCGGTGGTGATCTTGTGTATGTATCATTGTTATAGTTGAATTATCAAGTTGAATCTTTTCCTAGCGATCAAGTGTTTCCTCGAAGATTTCGTTTTTCGATCGGCTTTGCTTATTCCAATTCTATTCTCGAGATAGATTACATAGGGTGTTCTTGTAGCCGCGGTGCCTAGAGGTACACGCCGGATCTTCCGAAAGAATCTCGACTTGTCTTTTGACTCGCCCTAAGCTCCCCGCATGAGTAGGGATACGTTGTGACAGAACGGGGGTTCCGAAAGGCGGATGTTTTCGGATTTGGACGGGAAACCACGATTTAAAGAGGCTTCTAATAAGATTCGATTTGCTACTTCTTCTCTTGCTTGGAACTTCAACAAAAGGCTTACCCCGATCCCTCTAGATCGGTTTATCTACCCAATCTTACTTTGTTTTCTCCGGTCTTTAGTAGATTAGATTAGTTTCGTGTCTTTTACTTAGATGCATTAGGGTTTCTTTTATCGAAGATTGGAGTTACTTGGGTTTATTAGATTAAGTTTTGCGTCACACATTTGTTCCACGGATTCGATACCTTGGGTTCACCACTCGAGGGAAGAAGGGTCCCTTGACTACGACGGGAGACTTGTCCCGCTTGCAAGTCACAAACGAACTTTGATACAACTATTAACCGTCAACAAGCCCCTTTTTCCGGCGCCGTTGCGGGGAACAAGTGATCAAGATTTGATTTTTTATTGCCTTTTGTAATTTTCAGTTTTCTTTTTGTTTTTCTTTTTGCATCTACTAAACTTTGATCATCCTCAAAATACATCTAATCTAGTTTGTCTAACCCTAGTTTTTATAGATTTGTTTTTACTTTGTAGTTTTTGCATACTTTGTTTATCGCTAACCCTAACATGAGATGGACGGCTATGTCTCCAACAAACTCGATAGTTTTGTGGATGATCCGGAAAAACTTTACGAGCTAAGGAGACGTGAAGCACATCAAGCTAAAAAGCCGGATTTTGTAGATTCGGAGTCGGAAGACAAAGGATCGCAGGAATCTCCGAAGAATTCACCACCTCAAAGTCCTCGGGAGAATCGACTTCCACCAATGGGTGACCAACCACCGCAAGAACGCAAGATTGGGGAGCTATGCACCCCAGACATCATCGACCTACCAATCTTGAACCTTGAGGAGATCGGAAGACCGTTCGAGATCAAGACCTCAACAATCCGCATGGTGCAACATTCACCCTTCACCGGTAAAGAGGATCCGAACCTTCACCTCCAAGCATTCATTCAACTTTGTCAGACTTTCAACATGGATGGGGTGACTCAAGATCAAATGAGGGCAAGGCTTTTTCCGTTCTCACTACTCGGGAAGGCTTTGCAATGGTTCCACTCTCAACCGGCGGAGACGGTGCAAAATTGGAACACGTTGATGAAGGCTTTCATGAAGGAATACTACTCACTGGTAAAACTCAAAGCTTGCGTAATAAGATTGCCACCTTTGTTCAATATCCTACGGAAACTATCTCGGAGGCATTCTAGCGCTTCAACGAGTACACCGGGCGGTTCCACATCACAAGTTCCTGAAGGAAGACCTCGTGCAAAAGTTCGATCATGGACTCATCATGGCGTCAAGGACGATCATCGATGCATCGGCGGGAGGATCCATCATCGAACTTACACCGACGGAAGCTTTCACGTTATTCAAAAAGGTCGCGGATAATGACACATGGGCGTCATCCGGCGCCTACATCCAGTTGAACCCACTGGGAACGTCAAAGGAGTCTTGCAAGTGGAGAAGGAGAACATACTTGAAGGCAAGATCGACTCGCTAATGAGGAAGTTGGAGAAGATGGAGATGGAAAAGAAAGAGGCTCAAGACTTGAAGGCCGCCGAAGCAAGGTCCACATGCGAAGAATGTGGAGAGTATGGCCATGTCCGCAAAGATTGTCCGGAGGAAGCCAAAGTGCTCGACTACATGAGGAAGGGAGAATTGCCGAACTTCCGCTACGGGCAAGGTAGGCCTCAATTTAATGCAATCTCATCTATTCCTAACGCGGTTCCGCTTCGTATACAATTGAAGGAGTTCATGGATGAGCAAGCTAAGATCAACAAGGACACCGTCACCAAGTTCAAGACCATAGACAAGGTGTTGGAGAACATCGATAGCAAAGTGACGGATGTCGAAGTTCCAATCATCAAGTGCTCAACATGATGAAGATGCTCGAGACGCAAGTTGGACAACTTGCGGGGCGCCTCACTAATGATGAAGGAAAGCTTCCGGGACAACCCAAAAGTCCCGAATCGGCGAAGGCCATTCAAACACGTTCGGGGAAGGAGACCGAAGATCCAGAATGTTTCGCGGGAGCAAGGAAGCTTAAAGCATCCACCGAGGTGGAAGGAGTTGCTAAAGAGAAGGTTACGGGGATCGTCACCGAGGAACCCGAATTTGAGATGCCGGAGGAAGACACGAGGATACCGCAACTCAAGCCACGCTACTTCCGAGCAACACTCGGGGTAGATCATGTCAAGATGTCCGAGGAGTGTAGTGCCGCCATTGCTAATGGGCTAGAGAAGCAAAAGGACCCCGTGTGCCCTACTATTCCATGTTCGGTTGGTTCTTTCAACTTCGAGAAGGCGTTATGCGACCTTGGAGCTAGTGTGAGCGTCATGCCGAGGGATGTGTTCGAGAAGCTACGCCTACCAATGGAGCCTACGGGTATATGTTTGGAGTTGGGAGATAACTCCATTCGCTATCCCTTGGGCATTGCTGAAGATGTACCCGTGAAGGTCGGACACCACTTCATCCCCGTCGACTTCGTTGTGCTCGAGATGGGAGAGAGGGAGAAGCCACCGCTCATCCTTGGGAGGCCTTTCCTCAAGACCGTGGGAGCTACTATTGATGTTGGCAAGGGGGAGATCATGTTCGATATCAACGGAGAAAGGAGTTCCTTCAAGTTCCGTCCAAGAATCGAGGCATGCAACATGATTGGAGTGAAGGGAGAACCAAAGCAAAATGAGGGGCTGAAAAAGAAGAAGGAGCCGAAAAACTGAACGTAAAGAAAATCAAAGAAGGTGTTGCATCCGTCAAGACAAAGGAAGAGAAGCGACCGTGAAGACCAAAAAAATGACTAAGCCGGAAGATAAGCCCGCGCCCAAGATGGTGCGGAAGTGGGTACCCAAGATTGCAACGCCCGCAAAGAGCGTTGATCCGAAGTAATCAAGTGAAGAAGTCTAGCTATAGACTATAAACGAAGCGCTAGACGGGAGGCAACCCGTTTCGTCGAGTCAAAAATAAGCTACGGGAGGACAACCCGATTCCAGGTTTTTCGAGTATTTTTAATAATTTAGTTTTGAGTTTTGTTCCGCAAAGACATTAGACTTAGAAGTGGTTGAACAATATTAGAGACATAATTCTTGATTGAATAATTTGCTTTATCATAAACCCTTTGCATGAACCCTCCTATGTGTTTGTTTGATTCTTTTCGAGAAACCTGAACCAAATAATTTCAGAACCTAACTCAACCTTTCACCCTCATTATGGTGCTGAGGTTGACTTATTTTTCATGCTAAAACCGCACGAGTAGAGCCACGATTGATATTTAGGTGTTAATAAAATTCAGCACGTGGTAGAACTCGCGTGAACCTAGAAATCAAAACTTTTGGTTGGTTTAAAAATCTATATCCTTGGTTTCTCTAGGATTAGAATTTTTCCAAGCCTCATCTAATTTTGTTTTATTCAAAATCTCTCTTATTTAGCCAAAATTAGAACCTAAACCTATGCCCCCATGATCAAGCCGGGAAAAGTTTGCTCTCAACCGATGAAGGCAAACTATACCGGTGAGACCGAAATCAACGTAGTCAAAAAATATTTTCGACTTACATTTGTTTTTAATGGTTTAAAAACTTTTCTAAAATTATGTTTGAGCTCTTGCATGGCTCTGAAAAATGTTTTAAATTTCGAATTAGAGGAGTGCTTAACCTTAAACATGCCTTAATGGAGGCAATCTAGTTTGAATTAATCATGCATGCACCATTGGATTCCCTTTTATCAACTTTCACCAATTCCACATGCAAAGGACAAGCATGGTGGGCAGCAAGCATCAACTTTGCAGGAATTTCATGGTGGCATGTAAAGCAAGTGGAGCTAGGGAGCATGGACATGACCCAAAGCATGGAGCATCAAGTGGAAGGACCAATAATGCAAGAAAAGGAGTGGACGAGAGCGTTTGGGCGGTGCAACTCGTGGAGCACGCGGGCGAGGAAAGTTGCGGAGGCGAAATGATCGTCTTGGCCGGAAGAAAGACGAGGCGGGGAGGTGCACCGAGGCCCCCGTGCCGGTCGGCCCGGAGCCGGCCGGCCTACCCTATTTAAGGAGCCCCCCGGCTCCCGTTTTCTCGCGAGCAAGCTTCCCTCTCCTTCCTTTGTTTGTGTGTTCAAGTTTGTGTGCCCAAAACCTCCGTAGACATAGCCAACCTTCCCAAGCTTGATAGCTCAAAAAAATCCACATCCTTAATCCACTCAAGGTCCACATCCGAAGTAAGAGTTTTAGTGCCTAGTTACCGGTTGCAACTCGGAGTTTTAGTAGAAGAGAAGAGTGCAGCAACCATGTGGAAGAAAACCACAAGTCTCTTCTCCAAGAAGAAGGGTTCGTCGTCATCCAAGCCGTCATCAACGACGTCTTTGAGGTGGCACTCGGTTTCCGAGTCTCCCGGAGCATGGAGACGGATACGGCACCACCGAGGAGGAACGATGCTCTCCTCCTTGGTGGTATGAGGGCTGCAAGGAGCACGTCCATGAGGTTTACCGAACCTCAAGGGCACACGGAGGAGCAGCCCGCGCCACCACGACGATCGACCCGTTCGACCGCGCCACCTCCTTACACTCCGATATATTCTTCGTACGGCTTCATCATCTTGTCATCGGAGGAGGAGGAGAGGCTCTCTCGTCTCGAGAAGAGGCTTGTGCCCAACATCGATTTCGACGACCAAGCACTCTACACCTTGGGTTTTGGCACCGACATATACTACATGTTCGGGCACCTTGGATGGGTGCAATTCTCCAACGGAGTATCGGCGGACACCCACAAGGGGTTCGTCTTGGAAATTTTGATGACCATTGCACCTATCCTTGATGATGGGGTGCAAAGCTTGTCATTCCGTTTGGAGGGAGTCCAACAAGTGGTTCCCTACGAGTATGTTAGGGAGCTACTTGGATTCCACAAGGGAGCTTCGGAGAAAGTTGACGTGCCACCGGCATGTTAGCGGAATTTTGGAATTTAATCTCCGGAGAAGCCCATCAACAACGCAATTGCATCCGCAACCCCATTATCCGGATATTTCACTCTTGGATGTGCAAGAGGGTATTGGGGAGGATGAAGGAGACGAAGGTGACCAACACGGAGTTGATTTGGCTCTACTCGGCCTTAATTGCCGGGCAGCCAATAGACCCCTCTTACCTTATGATCAACCATTGGTGTTGTGAAGCAACATCGGGGGCGGGACATATCGGTTCGGGGTGCTACCTCTCCATGTTGGCCTTCTCCTTACGGTCGTGGATCGCAAGGAACCCCGACCATCTTTTGCATGGTACCTCTCTCGGCATTGAGTATTTGCGGCAGGGCAAATACATTAGTGGAGATGAGAGAGGAGGTTATCATTTGGCCATAGTGAACCTACCCCTTCCCGATGAGAGGCTTAGGCTTTTCACCGAAGGGAGGGAAGATTGGTTGGAAGAGGGACTCCTTGTCCTTGCAAGGAAGAACAAAAGAGGAAGAATTGTAGAGGAGGGAACATCCTCCGCACAAGCGAGTGGAGCACAACCCAATGTGCAACCATTCGGCGGGATCCCTCCTCCGCCAAGTTATTACGGAGGGCCACAAGAGCAAGCATGGGGGGTGGTGCACCGGTACCCCCACCAAATTATGTGGTGCCCAAAACATCGCAGCCATCCAAGCCAACGCAGCTCAACTTGGTGAAGGGAATGCAAATATTGCCTATGAGCTCGGACGCCTTCACCTAGTGGAGCCAAATCAATTCGTCGGAGGGAATGTCCAATCGTATTATGAGCAAGGGTATTACTATCAAGATCATCAACACCAACCACCGGCGGAGGAGTAGAAGATTTAGGAACTTTAGTTTTCTTCTCTTTTCTTTTTCTCTCGTAATTTTCAGCTATTGTTTATGTGTGTTTGCGTAATATTTTCTGTTTTTATTTAAATTTCAGCAAGCGTGTTTGTTTATTTTCAGTTTGTATTTCAACTTGATATCATCATTAATAAAGACACCACCTTGATTATATCATTGGAAAAGTTACAAAAATTTGTGCCATAATGATATATGATTATAATTGCCACTTTGTTTATCTTTGTAATTGATTTATGCATGTTAAAGCTAGTGCTCTCTTAAAATACGAATCTGAATTTATTTAAATGCTAGCTTAATCTTTAGTGGAGGTTATGATTAAAATAAAGACCCATAGTGTTTTATGTGCTCTCAAGTTATGAATAGATTAAAGATGTCTTTTATGCTCAAAAATATCGCTAACATTGTCACGAATATCACTTGTGTGTTGCTCAACCTATCCAAAGCCTAATATCTATTTGAGTGTATAAACCTTAGTGTACAAGATTTATTTTTGAGTGAGTTATTGCAGGCTATCTTTCTCCGGCCCGAGACTAAGAAGCTGGTCATTCCGTTTTTGCGTATCTATCTTTTTGCTAGCCTTTTATTCGTGCATTGTGTATCCCCGCATCGGAGATCTCACAAACCTCGCCGGATATCCACCCTTAAATCCAAATATTTTTTTTTGTGATTACCTCCTTGACCACAACCTATCATTGAGAATGGATCATCAATTCAAGGAAGATCGCAAGACGGTGCCAACATTGAAGATTTCAAGTATCTCTCCAAGAAAAAATATTTCCGGCACCTACCTTATTTATCGCCTCTTTGCTCGAGGACGAGCAACATCTAAGCATGGGGGAGGAGGTAGGTACGGTGCAGTTTTAGAGTGCAAAGGGGAGTATTTTTAAAAAAATGATGCATGAAAAAAAATTTAAAGGCGATGTACGTGACTTCCAAGGTGAAAGTCTCACAAGAAAATATATATATATATAAAATGAATGAAAGAAAGAAAGAAAGAAAAGAATGAGAAATATGAGAAAGAGAAAAAATATGAGTATGCGTAAAGTGAACTCCCCGGTTCTCTAAGAGTGCATTTAAGGCTTCAAGTTTAAAAGATCCATTCTCATTTTCCAACCATGTGCAATCCGATAACGAGGACTTCCTTTGTGCCTCGGGATCACTCTTTGCCATTTGCACATGTCCACTAATCTAAAGTGTGTGTATTTTTCTCTTTCCCCTCCTTGATTTAACATTATTTTCAATGACCTTTTTGACGAGTCTCGGTAAGACCATGAGAAGCTTGTCTTGTTTTGACAACACCTCATTTATAAAATTTTGTTAGGACTAAACTTTCCCAAAGCTCCATATAAACCCTACCACACATATATGTTATGAGAGGGAAAGGAGTAGAATATATAGGCTTGAGAGACAAGTGAGATGAGAGTTCATGAGCAATATACAAGATGATTTAAATTTGTGAACTTGGTTTAGCTTTTCTTTATCTCGTTCTTTATTTCAAAAATTCGAGATCTATCTAAACTTTGTGAGCATGTTAATACTTGTGGGATAAGCTTAATAAGAATCTACCCTCCGTAGAGATGAAGGCTAGTACATTATGGAACTTTAATGAATTAAAATTTTGAGAGCATTATGTTTTCTCATGTATGATCAAGTGCAAGGTTTAAACATTGTTGGCAATGATGATATCCATCGAAGGCTTACTCGAGGACGGGCAAGGTTTAAGCATGGGGGAGATGTTGACGTTGAAAATCCGTCAACCTAGCCATGAGTTTACCTTCGGTGTTGGCATAAGTTTTATACCTTATCCATTGGTACTAACCCCCGTGGTATAACAAGTTCACGTGTGCATGTCGGTTTTGGAGTTTAATGTTTATGCGGGGTTTTAGCGTTGAATGCAAGACTTTCGGGATGAGTTCATCAAGCACCATATGACAAGACCTTGAAGCCCCGTACAAGTCATGCAATGAAGCAAACTTAACTCCAAGAAGCCAAGGAATTGATCCGAGAAGACGACAAACTCCGAGGACCCGACCGAAAAGTGCTTCGAATCTTGCAAGACAAGGAGTTATGCCCAATTCGGAGAGAAACTGACGACATGGACCTACATGCAAAAGGGGGAAACATCCAGGAAGCAAGGGAACCGACGTAGAGCAAAGGAGGCCTCGGGCCGGGCTCCGGATGGGCCCGAGCCGACCGGCCCGGGCGGGTCGGCCCGGACTGTCCAGGGCCCAGTGAGGCTCCCCTTTGCCCTAGCCGCCAATCAGGCTATTTATAGCCCCCTGACCGAGAGCCACGGAGGATACAATTCGTCATCGGCCGCCGAGGAGCGAGAGAAGAGAGGGACACCATCTCGGAGAGGAGAGGGTCGAGCTAGTTGACTAGGGTTTCCCTAGCCGACGTGGGAACCTTGCACGAAAGACCACGTCGGAGTTCCGGAGCTAGAAGCAAGATCAAGGAAGGATCCGGTGGTGATCTTGTGTATGTATCATTGTTATAGTTTAATTATCAAGTTGAATCTTTTCCTAGCGATCAAATGTTTCCTCGAAGATTTCGTTTGTCAATCGGCTTTGCTTATTCAAATTCTATTCTCGAGATAGATTACATAGGGTGTTCTTGTAGCCGCGGTGGCTAGAGGTACATGCCGGATCTTCCGAAAGAATCTCGACTTGTCTTTTGACTCGCCCTAGACTCCCCGCATCGGTAGGGATACGTTGTGACGAACGGGGGTTCCAAAAGGCGGATGTTTTCGGATTTGGACGGGAAACCACGGTTTAAAGAGGCTTCTTATAAGATTCGATTTGCTACTTCTTATCTTGCTTGGAACTTCAACAAAAGGCTTACCTCGATCTCTCTAGATCGGTTTATCTACCCAATCTTACTTTGTTTTCTCCGGTCTTTAGTAGATTAGATTAGTTTCATGTCTTTAACTTAGATGCACTAGGGTTTCTTTTATCGAAGATTGAAGTTACTTGGCTTTATTAGATTAAGTTTTGTGTCACACATTTGTTCCACGGATTCGATACCTTGGGTTCACCACTCGAGGGAAGAAGGGTCCCTTGACTACGACGGGAGACTTGTCCGCTTGCAAGTCACAAACGAACTTTGATACAACTATTAACCGTCAACAAGTGGCTAGAGGTGCATACCGGACTGGCCAAGTGATTTCAACTTGTTCTATCGAACTCGCCCTAGACTACCCGCATGAGTAGGGATACGTTGTGACAGAACGGGGGTTCCGAAAGGCGGGCGTTTTCGGAGTCGGATGGAAGGCCACGATTCAAAGATGCCTTTAATGATATTCGCTTTTCTATCTTCATCTATCTGGTTTGGAGCAACAACATAAGCATGATCTAAACTCTCTAGATCGGTTATCTCTTGCTTTCTCTTGCTACCTCTTTAGTAGATTAGATTAGATTCGTTTTACTTATGATATCTTAGATTAGATGCAATTTGATTCTTCAATAGATAGCTTTACCTTTCTTTACTAGATTGAATCCTTGCGTTGCACATTGTTCCACGGATTCGATACCTTGGGTTCACCACTTGAGGGAAGAAGGGTCCCTTGACTACGACGGGAGACTTGTCCGCTTGCAAGTCTAAACGAACTTTGATACAACTATTAAGCGTCAACGGCGACCGACGAAGACGACGCCGAAGATACCAAGAAATCCACCGAAGATGATGCCAGAGATGCACAGAGATCTAGGAGTTGTGCCTCCCCTTTCCCAGCCATGTAAATATAATACTTGATGAACTTTTTTGATGTCGGCATGAGGGACATGATTTTGTGCCTGCGTGAACTTGGTAGTCTTTGAAGTAATGTCGTCTTGTGTGCTGCCTCGCTGACCACTACTCACGGAGAGGCTAGCTTACCGATCTCCACAACTCAACAGGGAGGCTTACGTGAGATTGGCGTGCGAGAGGAGGGGTGTTGAGGGTATATATTCGTGTTAAAGTTCAAGTAGACTTGCAAGCGGACAAGTCTCCCGTCGTAGTCAAGGGACCCTTCTTCCCTCGAGTGGTGAACACAAGGTATCGAATCCGTGGAACAATGTGTAACGCAAGATGCAATCTAATAAGTGGAAAACACTTTGATCTTGAAAAGGGGTTTTGCATCTAATCTATGGAAGAACCATAAAACACATCTAATCTACTAAACACCGGAGGTAGCAAGAGAAAGAGAGATAAAACCAATCTAGAGATTGGATTGGGTCTTTTGTTGAAGTTCCAAAGCAAAGAAGAATAAGGCAAACGAATCTCATAACTAGCCTCTTTAAATCGTGGCTTCCTTTCCAACTCCGAAGACGCCCGCCTTTCAGAGCCACCGTTCTGTCACAACGCACCCCTATTCATGCGGGTAGTCTAGGGTGAGTCCAAGAAGAACAAGTTGAAAGGCTTGGTAGATCGGGTATGCACCTCTAGCCACCATGACTACAAGAGCACCCTAAGCAATCTAGCTATAGACTAGATGGGGGAAGAAGCAAACCCAAGCGAAGACAAAGTCGTAGAGAAAGCACTTGATCGCTAGAAATTGGATTCAACTTGCAAATTCAACATTACATGCAATACATGAATCAATATCACCACTAAGATCCTACCTCGACCTTGATCCTAGCTCTGGATACTCCGACGTGGTCTTCCATGCAAGGTTCCAACGTCAGCTAGGGGAACCCTAGTCAACCATCTCGACCCTCTCCTCTTAGGAACGGTGTCCCTCTCTTCTCTGCTCCTCGGCGGCGGATGATGAATGGATTGATGCATGGCTCTCGGTCAGGGGACTATAAATAGCCCGAGAGGCACCTAGGTCAAAGGGGGGCGACTGGGCCCTGAAATGGGCTGGGCCGGCTGGCCTGGGCCGACCGGCCTGGGCCCATTTCGGCCCAGTCTGCGGCCTCCTTCACCCGATGTCGGGTCTCGAGTCTTCTAGATCCTTCCCCCTTCTGCATGTGGGCCCTTGTCGTCAGTTTCTCTTCGAATTGGATAAAGCTCCTTGTCCCGCAAGATTCGGCACTTTCTGACCGGGTCCTCGGAGTTTGTCATCTTCTCGGGCTTGGTCCCTGGGCTTCTTGGAGTCATGTTTGCTTCATTGCATGACTTGTGTCGGGCTTCAAGGTCTTGTCATGAGGTGCTTGATGAACTTATCCCGGAAGTTTTGCTTTCAACGCTAAAACCCTACATAAACACTAAACTCCAAAACCGACATGCACGAATGAACTTGTTATACCAAGGGGGTTAGTACCAATGGATAAGATATAAAACTCATGACAACACCTAAGGTAAACTCATGGCTAGGTTGACGGAATTTCACCGTCAACATCTCCCCCATGCTTAAACCTTGCTCATCCTCGAGTAAGCCTTCGATGGATATCATCATTGCCCTTAATTGTTTAAACCTTGCACTTGATCATACATGAGAAAACATAATGCTCTCAAAATTTAATTCGTTAAAGTTTCATAATGTACTAGCCTTCATCCCTACGGAGGGTAGATTATTAATTAAGCTTATCCCACAAGTAATAACATGCTCCCAAAGTTTAAATAGATCTCAGAAATTTTGAAATAAAGAACGAGATGAAAAGAGAGCTAAACCAAGTTCACAAATTTGAATCAACTTGCATATTGCTCATGAACTCTCATCTCATCTTGTCTCTCAAGCCTATTTATTCTACTCCTTCCCCTCTCATAACATATATATGTGGTAGATTTTATATGGAGCTTTTTGGGAAAGTTTAGTCCTACCAATATATTATAAATGAGATGTTATCAAAACAAGACAAGCTTCTCATGGTCTTACCGAGACTCGTCAAAAAGGTCATTAGAAAATAATGTTGTATCAAGGAGGGGGAGAGAAAAATACACACACTTGAGATAGGTGGACATTTGCAAATGAAAAAGAATGATCCCGAGGCACAAAGGAAGTCCTCGTTATCGGATTGCACATGGTTGGAAAATGAGCATGGATCTTTTAATCTTGAAACCTTGAAATTCCTAATGCACTTTAGAGAACCGGGGAGTTCACTTTATTTATTTTTACACACACTCATATTTTTTTCTTTTTTTCTCTTTTTCTCATACTCATATTTTTCTTTCTTTCTTTCTTTTTCTCATCATTTTTTCTTTTTCTTTCTCATAATTTTTTTTATTTGCTCCCCTTTGAACTCTAAAATTGCATTGTACCTACCTCCTCCCCCATGCTTAGACGTTGCTCGTCCTCGGGCAAAGAGGTGATAGAGATAAGGTAGGTCCCGGAAATATTTTTTTTCGGAGAGATACTTGAAATCTTCAATCATGGCACCGTCTTGCAATCTTCCTTGAATTGATGATCCATACTCAACAATAGGTTGTGGCCAAGGAGGTAATCACAAAAGATGATATTTGGTTTTAAGGGTGGATATCCGGCGAGGTTTGTGAGATCTCCAATGTGGGGATACACAATGCACGGATAAGAGGCTAGCAATAAGATAGATACGCAAAAACGGAATGACCAGTTTCTTAGTCTCGGGCCAGAGAACATGGCCTGCAATAACTCACTCAAAAATAAATCTTGTACACTAAGGTTTATGCACTCAAATATATATAAGGCTCTAGATAGGTAGAGCAACACACAAGTGATATTCATGACAAGGTTAACATTACTTTTAGGAATAAAAATCATCTTTAATCCATCTAAAACTTGAGAGCATATAAAACACTATGGGTCTTTATTTTTATCATAACCTCCGCTAAAGATTGAGCTAGCATTTAGATAAATTCAGATTTGTATTTTAAGAGAGCACTAGCTTAATCAGGCATAAAACAAATACAAAGATAAAAAAGCGGCAATTATAATTATATATCATCATGGCACAAATTTTGTAACTTTACCAAAGGTAAAAACAAGGTGGTGACTTTATTCATGGTGATCTTAAACTAACTCTACTATTATCACACATGCTGAAAATAAATAAAAACAGAAAATGCTACACATATATAAAGTTGCCAAAAGCTGAAAATAAAGAAAAGGAAAAAGAGAAAATCAAACCGAATTATTATTTTCTTTTCTTCCTCCTTCTTCCTTTATTTTCCCGTTGTCGGGGACAGCCCCGAGGGTCCCCTAAAAAACCAGGGGAATCCCGCTAAACCCTACAAAAAATAAAGCAAAACACGCCTCTAACCTAAACACGCACACACGGTGCGGCCCACGCCGCGGTGGCCCCCGCGGACCACCGGAGGGGCCCAATCGATCGCCCCCTCGAGCGGGTTCCGCCTCGCTCGAGGGCCCAAGCCCCCTCGAGCGGGTTCCGCCTTGCTCGAGGGTTCACGCCCCCCTCGAGCGGGTTCCGCCTCACGCCCCCTCGAGCGGGCTCCGCCTCGCTCGAGGGCTCCCTCGCAAGCGCACCCGCTCCCGTGCACGGGTACGAGCATTTAATGCTCGACACGGCGAGGCCGCGCCATCACGCGCACGGGGAATCACGCCCCGACGCTATTCCGCCAACTCCCTAAGGGAAGCCCATCCCCGCCACTGTGGGGACTGTGCGACGAGGCCGGCGTCGGCCTCCGTGACACTTTGCCGCCCACTCCGTACGGCTAACGCGCCGCGCCCTCGAAGGGGGGCCGCCGCACCCTCGAGCCCCCTTTTCGTTGCCCCGCGGGGAAAGACCGTGATGTCGGGCGGTGGGAGCACCATCCCCGTCGGCCGTCGGTCCTGTGCGGGCCATCCCCGCCCCCGCGGCCGCCACGCCGGGCACTGCTACAACAACTCCGGCGCTGTTGAGCACGCGGGGACGGGACGCCGCCACGCCTGCCACTGTACCCCGTACGGATCACCGTCAACGGCTTCCTCGAGCCCGTCTGAAGACGCCCCGGCCAACCACTACGCCTTCACCCTCGAAGCCGCCCCTGTTCAAGTACAGGACACGCCGCGACGACAAGACCGGGGCAAGGACCGCCAGGACGACCGTCGGCCCGCGGCAAGACTGTACGCCATACCTCCACACGTAGCTAAACAAAGTGCGGCATGCTTGTAATTCACCCTCTCCTTGGTCTATAAAAGGAAGGTGATCCCCCTCGCCGCGGGAAGAAGATGACACACATGCTCCCCATCTTTCCCACGATATTGGCACTCGCCTCAATCACTCCACTTGGGACTTGGAGGCTACGCCTCCTCTCCCGCCCTGCTTGTAGCCGCCCCACTACAGGCACCCCGGTGCAAAGCAATATAATGCCCCGAGCACACCCCCGCCGGACGTACGGCCCCGGCGGGAACTAGGATAAACCGAGTGTCCCCCGGTTGCTTAGCACCGACCATCGAGGGACGGACCTCGGCACATATTACTAGTTAGTGTCGGGACTACATTCCGCACCGACAGTTGGCGCCCACCGTGGGGCTCTGCGCGCTGAGAGTCAACCCGTCGTCAGCTCTCTCGATGGTGATTCGCACCGAGTACCGCGGTCAGCGTTACTCCATGGTCAGCTTGGACCCCCTCCCCGCCGGATTCGAAATCCGGTTCGGGGCCTGAACTTTCATGCCACGGGAAACGGCTACCTCATGCGCCTCACTAACCGTGAGGAGCTCTGCGCGCGGCGCCAAGCCGGTCCGCCCCGGTCGCCACCGCACGCGTCGCCACGACACCAACACCCACCAGCACGGACACCGCGGGTCCTCCGGCGCCACGCGCGCCGCCGTCGCTCCGGCCGGCGCTCTCGTCGGGCGCGGTCGGAGTGCCAACACGCGGCGCGCATCGCCGCGCAACGTGATGTGCCCGCCGGCCACAACGACGGCCCCCCCGGCGGGGGAGCGCTCGGTCTCCGGACCGCGCTTCCCCATCGGTCCGCGTGGCGCGCGCGACGGCCTACGCCTCCAACACCGGCGTCAACACAACGATGCGCGGGGTTCCCCCCGGCCGCCACATCTTGGTCGCCGGGGACCCTAGTGCCTCCGCCGGCGACGAGTCATCCCTAGGCTCCGTCGACGCGCCACCACCCGCGACCTCGCATGGATACGCGGAGTGGGGACTTCTCGTGTGCCGGACCCGCAATGTTCGGACGGTTCCTCGACGCCGCGGACTGCGGTTCGGCTATCTCCGACGACTCCAACGCGGAGAGCTACGACCCCCGCGCGGGAGTGCCTGCGTCGTCATAACCAATGACCCGGCCGAACGCCGCCAACGTGGCGGGTGCGGCGACGGAGAGGTTCCTCCTACCCCCGGGGACCGGATCGCGCCCGGCCGCGGGCCGAGCGCCCCTCCTCCCTCACCGCCGACGGGGGCCGACATCAACGCACGACCGACCCAAGCGCGTGAGCTCGAGGCCAAGCCGGCGGAAGAGTACCGCACGGTGCGGTTGCTTCGCGCCTCCATCGCGGGGGAAACCTCCGCACGCAGCGAACGCGCGCGTGAACCGGGCCGGCAAGCCCGCGATTGCATCAACGCCGACCTCAACGTCGACAATCCGGATACGCCCCCACGAGCGAGCCAAAAGCTCATCGCCGCCGCGACACCGCGCCGCGGGCCATGCCCACCCACTCGACACCCGAGGCATGGAACCCGCACCGCGAGGCGCAGCGCTCATCGAGCAGCGGCCGTCCAACGGGCCGAAAGCTCGGCGTCCCGCATCCGCCAACGGGGGGAGCGCGCGGGACGATGGGGGCGCGCAAGGCCCCGAACCCTCGGTACACGCGGGCGGAGCGGCGGAGCGCCCCGCCAACCCGGGGCGCACGCCGGCCAAGGAGCGGCTCCTCGACACGCGCGGGCAAGCCCGAGATGGCGATGCCCGCAACGTCATCAATGCCTGACGGACGAGCAACGGAGAGGCACGGGCAGCGGCAGGATACCACCCTCAGCGGGGTGGACACTACGACAGCGGGGAAGACCGCTCACCGACGCCGGAACCCCCGGAAACCTGTGTGTTCAGCCGGAGATCCGCACGGCGGCCTTTCCCCAGCGCTTCCGCCAGCCCACGACTATCGTCAAATACAACGGGGAGACGAATCCCCGTGTGTGGCTCAACGACTACCGCCTAGCGTGCCAGCTGGGCGGAGCCACCAGCGATGAGGTCATCATCCGCAACCTCCTCCCCGCACCTCACCGACTCGGTGCGGACGTGGCTCGAGCACCTACACCGCGCCCGGATCCACAACTAGGACGACCTGGTCCGCACGTTCGTGGGAAATTTCCAGGGCACGTACGTGCGCCCCGGGAACTCCTGGGACCTGCGCTCTTGTACCCAGAAGCCAGGCGAATCGCTTCGGGACTTCATACGGCGCTTCTCCAAGCGTTGTACAGAGCTTCCAAGCGTGGCGCAGTCTGAGATCGTGCACGCCTTCCTCGAAGGCACTACATGCCGAGACCTCGTGCGCGAGCTCGGGCGCAGCCCGCCGGTCGACTCAAACGAACTGTTCGACATCGCCACCAGCTTTGCCTTGGGCGAAGAGGCAGCGGGGGCGATCTTCGACAGCAAGAAGGGCAAGCGCCCGGACGACACGCCCGCGGAGGGCAGCAAGTCCAAGGAGCTCCGCCAGAAGAACAAGCGGGGCAAGAAGGGAAAGAAGTCGCTCCGCGAGGCGCGCGAGCAGGGGCGCGACGACGACGATGGCGAAGCTCTTGCTGTTCACCCGGCTCGACGGGGCCCTCGACCGGCCCCTCGAGGTCCGGGGGTTTTCGACGACATGCTGAAGAAGCCATGTCCCTACCACAAGACACCGGTCAACCACACCCTCGAGCAGTGCGACATGCTCAAGCGGTTCTACGGTCGCGCCGCCGCGAAGGACGATGAAGCCAAGAATGACGGGGGTGATGGCGATGCCGGTGGCTTCCCTGCTGTGGAGAACGTCTTCCTCATCTTCGGGGGGCCGACCATCGACATGTCCGGCCGCCGGCCGCAAGCGGCGGCGGCACGAGGTTCTCGCCGCGGAGAAGGTGCCTCCTTCCTTCCTCGATTGGTCGGAGGACGCCATCACCTTCGACCGCGAGGATCACCCGAACCGCATCTCCAACCCGGTCGGTACCCACCGGTGGTCGACCCGAGTTATCGGGAACGCGCGGTTCTCGAAGGTCCCGATGGACGGAGGCGTAGCCTCAACATCCTCTACGCACACACGCTACGCCTGTTGGGGATCGGGTTGGACCAGCCGCGGCCCGGCACGACGCCGTTCCATGGCGTCGCGCCGGCAAGCGCGTCCGGCCCCTCGGGCGCATCGACCTGCCCGGTCCGATTTGGCACGCCGGGACAACTACCGCAAGGAGACACTCACCTTCGAGGTGGTGGGATTCAAGGGTGCGTACCACGCCATACTTGGGCGGCCCCGCTACGCCAAGTTCATGGCGGTCCCTAACTACACCTACCTCAAGATGAAGATGTCGGGGCCCAACGGCGTCATCACCGTGGGCTCATCCATCGAGCACGCCTTCGACTGCGACGTCGAGTGCGTGGAACACGCCGAGGCCCTGGCGCTGGACGAAGCGCTGGTGGCCAACATGGACAAGATGGTCAACGAGGACCTCAACTCCACCGCCAAGCATGCCGGCAGCTTCAAGGCTGCTGAGCAGACCAAGGAGCTGCCCCTCGACCCTGCCGCCCCCGAGAGTAAGGCGTTGAGGGTCAGTTCTACCCTCGACCCGAAATAGGAAGTGGTGCTCGTCGACTTTCTCTGCGCCAACGCCGACATCTTCGCGTGGAGCCCCTCGGACATGCCAGGCATCCCGAGGGAGGTCGCCGAGCACTCCCTTGACATCCTACCTCACTCCCGCGTCGTGCAGCAACGGCTCCGCCGCTTCGACGAGGAGCGGAGGCGGGCGATCGGAGCAGAGCTGCGGAAGCTCCTCGAGGCTGGGTTCATCAAGGAAGTGTTCCACCCCACATGGCTAGCTAATCCTGTACTAGTAAAGAAAAAGAATGGGAAGTGGCGGATGTGTGTAGACTACACTAGTCTTAATAAAGCATGTCCTAAAGTTCCTTTTCCTTTGCCACGTATCGATCGATCATTGATTCGACCGCCGGGTGTGAGCTGCTCGTTTCCTTGATGCCTATTCCGGTACCACCAAATAAAAATGAAGGAGTCCGACCAGCTCGCGACTTCATTCATCACGCCGTTCGGGCAAACCGTTGAGGCGTACGTAGACGACATAGTCGTGAAAACCAGGAAGGCGGATGACTCGGTTAGCGACCTCGGCATCGCGTTCGGCTGCCTACGGGCCAACGGGGTGAAGTTAAACCCCGAAAAATGTGTCTTTGGCGTGCCGCGGGGCATGCTATTAGGATACATCATCTCCCAGCGAGGCATCGAGGCCAACCCCGAAAAGGTTGCAGCCCTCGAACGAATGGGTCCGATTCGGGACCTTAAGGGGGTCCAAAGGGTGCTGGGGTGCCTTGCCACTTGAGCTGCTTCATCTCGCGGCTCGGCGAGAAGGGCTTGCCCCTCTACCTGCTCCTCAAGAAGCATGAGCGTTTCTCCTGGACCGTCGAGGCCCGGGAGGCGCTTGATAAGCCGAAGGCGTCCCTTACCCACGCCCCAATCCTCACTCCACCGCAAGATAGCGAGCCTCTCCGTACCTCTATGTGGCCGCGACTACCCGGGTGGTCGGCGCCGTGATCGTGGTGGAGCGCATGGAGGAAGGACACACTTTGCCGGTTCGGCGGCGGTGTACTTGCGTCGGCCGAGGTCTTGTCCGACACCAAGATGCGCTACCCTCAAGTCCGTAGAAGGCGCTTTACGCAATGGTTCTCGCGCGGCGCAAGCTCGCACTACTTCGAGGCTCACCCCTTCACAGTGGTTTCCTACTTTCCATTAGGAGAAATCATCCGTAACCCGGACGCAGCGGGCAGAATTGCCAAGTGGTTGGTGGAGCTGATGGGTGAAACGCTTGCCTACGCCCCGCGCAAGGCCATCAAGTCCCAAATCTTGGCAGACTTCGTAGCCGAGTGGACGGACACACAATTGCCGCCCGCCACGGCATCCGGGCGGAGGCCGGACTCGTACTTCGACGGCTCGGTGATGAAGACGAGGGCGGGCACGAGCTCGCTCTTCGTGTCACCCCTCGGGGAGCACATGCGGTACGCTGTGCGCCTTCACTTCCCTGCATCGAACAATATGACTGAGTACGAGGCCCTGCTTTGCGGCCTCAAAATCGCCATCGAGATAGGCGTCAAACGCCTCGACGTGCGGGGGGACTCGCAGCTCGTGATCGACCAAGTCATGAAAAACGCGAGCTGCCACGACGACAAGATGGAGGCGTACTGTAGGGCCGTGCGGGCCCTCGAGGACAAGTTTTACGACATCGAGCTCAACCATGTGCCCCGCCGATACAACGAGGAGGCGGACGAGCTCGCCAAGATCGCGTCGGGACGGATCACCGTCCCCCCGAACGTCTTCGCTCGGGACGTCGCTCAACCGTCCGTCACCCTCGAGCCGCACCCCTCGAACCGCACGAGCCCTCGGGGGCTCCCTCGAATCCGGCGGGCGCGAGCCCATGGACAAGGACCCCTCGAATGAGGCGTACGTGCTCTCCCTCCTCGAGGGGTACGGCGCCGGCGAGGCCGAAGTCATGGATGTCGAGCCAGCCCCCGGCGGGGGGTGGACTGGAGCGACAAATACATCGCCTGGATGGACCGAGGGGAACTCCCCTCGGACCGGTCCGAGGCAAGGCGCATCGCCAGGATGGCCAAGTCCTTCACCCTCGTCGACGGCGAGCTGTACAAGCGCGCGCCTCCGCATCCTGCCGGCGATGCGTCCCCATCCCCGGGGGGGTGCGAGCTCCTCAGGGATATTCACGCGGGCGTTTGCGGCCACCATGCCGCGCCCCGCACCCTCGTGGGCAATGCGTTCCGCCAGGCCTTTTACTGGCCCACCGCGGTCACTGACGCCAGCGAAATTGTGCGCACCTGCGAAGGGTGCCAGTTCTACGCCCGCAAGTCCAACCTCCCTGCGCACATCCTGCAGACCATCCCCATCACGTGGCCTTTCGCCGTGCGGGGGCTAGACATCGTTGGGCCCTTGTGGAAGGCGCCCGGGGGCTACACCCACCTGTTAGTCGCAATCGACAAATTTTCCAAGTGGGTGGAGGTATGCCCCATCACGAACCTCGGGCGAAGCGTGCGGTGACATTCTTCACCGACATCGTCTATCGTTTTGGAGTGCCGAACTCCATCATCACTGACAACGGGTCCCAATTCACGGGCGGGAAAGTTCCCGGAGTTCGCGACAAGTTCCACATCCGCGTGGACTGGGCAGCTGTGGCACACCCACAGACCAACGGCCAAGTGGAGCGTGCCAACGACATGATTCTACAAGGCCTCAAGCCCAGGATTTTCGACCAGCTGAACAAATCTGGTCGAAAATGGCTCCGGGAGGCGCCGGCGGTTGTGTGGAGCCTCGGGAGCACCCCAAGCGAGCCACCGGTTCACCCTTGTTTTTTTCGGTCCATGGCGCGGAGGTCGTCCTCCCCACGGACTTGGAATACGGATCGCCCAGAGTGCGGGGCTATGACAAAGAGGCCAATCAGCGAGCCCTCGAGGACTCGCTGGACCGGTTAGATGAGGCACGCCTCGTGGCCCTGATGCACTCCGCAAGATACCAGCAGTCCCTATGGCGCTACCAAGCTCGAAAGGTGCGGCGGCGGGACTGCGAGCCGAGGGGGATTTGGTCCTAAGGTTACGCCAAGACAACCGAGGACGCCACAAGCCGTCACCTCTATATGAGGGACCCTACGTCGTGGTGAAGGTGCTCAAGCCCGGCACATACATGCTAGCTAACGAGGACGGCGAGGAACTCACCAACGCTTGGAACATCCGGCGGCCTACGTCACTTCTACCCTTAGCTAGGATTTCCAAGCTTTTTGTTGTAAATTACATACCCAACACCCCGGTCGGCAATGAAAATGTAAATAGCAACAAGTCAATAAAGCTAAAGGGCAACTCGGCTTTCCCCGAAAACCAAATCACCCTCGGGGGCTACCGCGGGGGGCACTCCCCCGCCCCCCAAAAAATGGCCCCATTTTTCGCAAAAGTTTAACTCGCAAGCACACTAAGTATGCTTCGACCTTAGCCTCGAGCGAACTAAGGCGGGGGCGTGGGTGGCCAAGCGAGAAAAGATGCGCGAGTCGAGAGATAGCCTACGCCTCCGCGAGGATACGGCCCTTCTCTCTCGCCTCGACCCGGGCGGGCGCCCACGAAAAACGAACTCTCCCAACCCGAATTCGCCCGAGCAAAAGGAAAAAAATAGAACAGCGCGACGAATAAAAGGCACCACTTAAATTTACAAGTGTTCAAACACTCCATAAGTTTCACTTGTTTATTTACACGGCCACATGGCCAAGATACTAACATCTAAACAAAATGGGCCTAGTGCCCGGCGGTCTTCGGTGCCCGAGGCTCGTCGGCGTCGGCCAGCGTCCGGAGAACGAGAACTCCGTGAAGGCCTCGGTGAGCGCCTCGGTAGCATCTGCGGCAAGCGCGTCCGCCTGCTCCATCGCCGCCTCGTCCTCGACGCCTTCCAAGACGACGTAGCCTGACGCCACGGCCTCGAGGTTCACCTCGTAGTGGGACCGCACCACGCCAAGGGCCTTCTGGACGCCCAGCTGAAGCGCGCGACGCATGCGCCTTGAGACGTGCCCGCCAAGGGCACGCAGACGGCTGGCCAGCGAGCTTCCATCTTGCACCTCGCCCTCTTCGACAGCCTGGCAGGCCTCGAGGGCTGCAGCACGAAGCTCCACCAGCTCCTGCTCGGAGGAGTCGTAGGAAGTCTGCAGCGTCTCGGCCCTATCAGTCACACGCCCCAGCGCGGTGCGTAGGCCTGGATACCACGAGCGAAAAGAATCAAGAGGGGAACGGACCCCCGAAGGGAAGATCAACAAAACAAGAAACGAAGCGGCAACTTACCTTCGACCTGCTTCCTCTCCCCCTCGAGAGCTTGGCGTCCACTCTCGACCGCCCGCCGCAGGCGATGACCGTGGCGCTCGCTCCTCGAGGGTCCGCACCGGTCCGCGTTCGAAATGCCGAGGGCGATCGGCTCCCCGTCGAGCTTCGAGACCTTGACATCCTCGCTCCTCCGGCCGACTTCGCGCTCTCTCGAGAGCGAAGCACGCTCCCGCTCAAGCGCGGACCGGTCGTCAACGAGAGCAGCCCGCTCCCCGCCGGAGCTAACCCTCGACCTCCGGCGGGCGACACACCCCCGCCGGAGCCGCTCCTCCGCCGCGACGACCGCGGCAACCTTGGCGGCGAGGGTGGCCTTCAATTCTTCGGCTTCCTTGGCCCTTCGCTTGGCCTCCCGCGCCCTCTCCTCGGCCCGGCCTTGCCGGGACTACGCCTTCGGGAGCCACACGCGGACCTCCCGGTTCGAGCCCGGACGGACACCACCTCCGCCTCCCAGTCGGTCGCCACGGCGCGCGCCCTCTCCAGATCCCCCCTCGCCTGCTGCAGCGCCTCATCCCCGTAGATGAGGGTAGTGCGAATCCGCTCGAAGGCGGGGGGGCACGCCGTGGCCTACCCTTCCAACTCCAAGAGTTGGTCGCGCAAAGCCTCCGCCCGCACGCCGCCCGGCCGGGTCGGGTCCTCGGGGCCTCCGCGAGGGCGTCGAGAGCGTCGCGCCGTTCCCGAGGCCGGCGGAGCTCGGCGCTCATCCGGTCGAGGGCGCCGCACTGCCACGGGCGCGGAGCTCCAACTCCTGCCGTCAGCAGACGAAACCCATGAGTGCCACACCGAGAAGACAAACACGAAAACGACAAGATCAAAGAAAAAAGCGGCAATCTGGCCGGACGACGCAGATGCACCTGGAAGACATGCCACGCGGGGCCGCCGTGGATCGCGGCGCCTCGTTCGGCACTCGGCCGAGCGGAAGTGCCGTGGCCGCGCGGCTCCTCCCACGAGCCGGCCGCTCCTCTTGAGCGTCGACGAAGAGGGGGGATGGCGCGTCGACCCGCTCCCGCCCCCGCCCCCGGTCCGCCACCGGACCGCTCGAGCCGGGGGGCGGCGTGGGGACGAAGATGCCTCGACGCCGTGCCTCGAGCCCCCGGCCACAATGCGGTCGTCCCACCGTTCGACGAGCGCCCCCACCGAGGCTCGGGGGCCGGCGCGGGAAGACTTCCCCACCGGTCCCACCCGCACGGCGGGGGTGTCGTCGTCGGGAATCTCCACCGTCGTCGCTCGGGAGCCGCCGGCGAGGGCGGGCTCTGCGGCGGCACGGCAACCTCCGCCGCCGGCCGCGATACCACGTTGCGGACTCCGCCGCGGCGTGGCGACTTCCGCCTCCGGCCGCGCCTCGGCGGCCACGGCGCGCCGATGCGCCTCCATGGCCGACGACGCCGGCAGCGGCGCCACTACGATCGGCGCCACCGGCCGCGCCTCCGCCACCGGCCGCGCCTCGCCCACGGGCGGCCCTTGTCGCGCCTCGCCGCCGCCGCCGCCGCGGCTCCACGGTCGACATCGCCGGTCGCGACCCCGAGGCCTCGGGCCGCGCCTCGTGATGCCCCGCTCGCCGTTGCCGCCATGCTTGCGCCCGCCCGCGGCACCATCGACGAGCGCCGCCTAGTGGGGACGGATGCGTCCGCCCTCAGCACCTTGGCCGGTGCGAGGGGGGCATGGTTGGCGCCACCCCGTGGACATGGAAACAAACCATCGGGTCCCCGCCTATCGGGCACGCGACCCCTCGAAAGGCAACTCCTTACCTCCAAGGAGGAGAAGGCCCGCTTCCTCTTCCTCGAGGCCCCCGCCGACGTCGTGGGCGCGGCCGCGCGCGGCCGCCGCCACGCCTCCGGCCCACCTCCACCGCGCGTGCGGGCTCCGCCGCATGCGCGCGCGCGCCGCGTGCGCAGCGCCTCCGAGATGTGCACCGACGCCTCCACGGCTCGCGCCGCCTCTCGCCGCAGCGGCCGTGGCGGTGGCAGCGCCTGCGCCCGCCCTAGGCGACGGTTCTCCCGCCACCGAGTCGGCTCCGGTGACGGGGGAGCAGTGCTCCCACCTATCGGGGAGAACCTCGCCACCTATCCTCTTCCCCCTCTTCCTCTTCTTCCTCGTCCGACGACGAGTACTCCTCCATCTCCGGCGAGGAGAGTCCCCGCCGCTCGCGCAGTCGAAACTCATTGCTCCTCCGCTCTCGGCGCTCCCGGTGCCGCGCGTCGCGTTCCCTCCGCGCGGTCCACCCGCTCCCGCTCTCGTTGTTGCGCCGCGCGTGCGAGCGCGCGGGACCGGGGCGTGGGCGGGTCGGACTTCGCGGCGCTCACGCTCACCATCTACGGGGGTCGGGCGAAGCCTTAAAATGCACCCGCAACCCAAGAAACCGGTGAGATAAGAAAGGAAGTCGGGGAAATCCACTCACCGGCCGGCCGACAGGGAGCATCTCGAGCACCCACGGAGCCGCGTCGTCGCAACGCCCCGACCTGAGGTCGATGGCGCGCCGTGCCCGAGTAGCCGCGTACGACCGCGGGAAGGGGTCCCGCAGCAGCCGCGACTCCGCCAACGCAACGGGGTCCGCATCCTCACTCATCTCGAAGATGTGGAGCCGCCTCTCCATCGGGGGGGACGATCCGCCGGTGGTGGAGGTTGGCGAGGACGCATCCCGCGGTCGCCCTCGCGGTCCGCCAGCCTCTTCAACGCCGCCACGAGCGAGTCCAACCGCGCCCGGTGCAAGGGCGGAGACACCCCGTGGTACCGGGAGGTGGCCCTCTCCCCGCAGCACCTTGCGGTGTGAGGGGGGGGAGGCCGGGGGCGGCGTTGCGGAGGTAGAACCACCCCCGCTCCCGGCCCGAGTTGTTGGAGGTCATCGTGCGGGGGATGTACTCCCTCCTCCTCGCGCGAGCTCCGCACCGCGAGCGCCAAGCCGCCGGTGCGCGCCGCGCGGTGAGTCCTCGGCTCCGACATCGGTAGCGTGTGCGGCTCCGCGCGGAAGAGGTGGACCCAGAGATCCCAATTCACGGGGATCCCCAGGAAGCCCTCGCAGACACCGACGAACGTGGCCGCCGCGAGATCGCGTTCGGTGTGAAGTTTTGAAGTTCCACGCCGTAGTGGTAGCAGAGGCCCGGCAAGAAGCGGCTCGCCGGCGGCCGTGAAGCCGCGCTCCTGGAAGCGCACAAAGCTGACAATGTAGCCGTACGGTGGGTTGGGAACTCGTTCCCTCTTCGACGGCACAATCCACTCCGGAGGTTGCCCGTCCACGTTCGCCGCCAGCTGACCGCCGGCCACCAACTGACCCAGGGCCAGTGTCGTAGCCGTCGAGTGCTCCCACGACGGCGGGTCGATGATGGTGAGGGGCTGTTGGGGAGCCATACGAGCGGGCGGGGGAACGAAGAACCGGAGACCGGAGCGGCTCCAAGAACGGAGGCGCAAAGGCAAGAATGGCTCGGGAGCCGGGGAGCAAGGAGCAGAGACGGCAAACGCCGAGTACAAAGGTAAAAAACCACCCCGTGCCCGCCCGACGAATTTATAGGCCGCGAGGCGTGCCCTCCGGAGCGCACGCCCCGCGCGCATTAACTGCAGGTGAAGTTTTCCCTCACTGACGAGCGGGGCCCGCCACGACCGCGGCAGCCGCATAACCGCACGCGCGCCATCATCACGCGCGCGGGGGGGGGGGGGGCACGGCGAGCGGTCACATCCGCCCGCCCACCCCGCCCACGACGCGCGCGGCCGTGGCACACGAAAAGGCGCGCCCACGCGCGCGTTACTATAGCCGCGACCGCGGGCATTAAATGGCCCTGTCCCTTACCAAGTAAGGAAGACCCTCAAGCGGCCCGAGCCCCTGGCTCAAATAAGACCGACCCTCAAAGGGTGCGAATATCGACCAGTGGCCTCGAAGCCTGTTCGAAATAAACAGGCGCCACAGGTGCCCTCGATCTACTGATCAGCGGTTCGAGGACCAGCACGGCTGCGGACTCTCGAAGCCCGCAGATGCGAAAAGACGGGAACACTCCGCTATTACCCCGCACGGCCCTACTGATCAGGGGTTCGAAACCTGACCCTCGACGGGTTCGAACAGGTGCCCCAGATCGCCAGAGTCAGGGACGACGAGGGCGCGCGCATTCGAGCCTTTCCTCGAGCCCACCGGCTCGAGGGCGCCCCACATGTCGTGTTCGAGAGCCAGCAAGGGCAGCTAGCCGGGGGGATCCCACCGAGGGAGAGCTTCCGCGCCCTCGGTCCCTAGCGAATGGGACCGAGCCCCACCTAGCAAACCCATGCAAGCGCTTTAATGGACGAGTCTCCGACCACGAGCCTACCCTTATCGAACGGGGCATGGGCATCCACTTGAACCACCCGCTACCGCCTCGGCCGAGGAATCCGCAATCCGCGACACGATCGATGGGGGTTGCGGAAACCTCACCCTCCGTCCCGCGGAGGGACGGAGAGGGCGCGTTTAAAACAAGACGGAGAGCTCGCCCCAATCGCCTTGAATGGGCCCGGGCTCTTAGGCTCAACGCATGGCTACACCCCCCGGGGATGCACTTCGGACGCGAATGGCGCCGGCCGCGCGTGTGTCGCCGAAGCCGACCGAAACATTGCCGATGCGGGTTGGAACACGTACCACGCCCACTGACTAGATTCCGCGGTAAAACCCCTGCAGGAGCACCCACGCTCCTGCAGGGCTTCGGGGGCTAGACCCACGGGTCCGCTGACGCGGCCCCACGAAAGGCATTTGCAACTAAGGGGAAGAGCGTCCTATCGCAGGCTTCGCATCCGCGGAGCCCGGGCCGGCACGCCGCGCATGCTCGGGGGCCACCGTCGGGGACAGCCCCGAGGGTCCCCTAAAAAACCAGGGGAATCCCGTTTGAACCCCGCAAAAAATAAAGCAAAACACGCCTCTAACCTAAACACGCACACACGGCGCGGCCCACAATGCGGTGGCCCCCGCGCCCACCGTAGGGGCCCAATCAATCGCCCCCTCGAGCGGGTTCCCGCTCGCTCGAGGGCCCAAGTGCCCCCTCGAGCGGGTTCCGCCTCGCTCGATGGTTCACGCCCCCCTCGAGCGGGTTTCGCCTCACGGCCCCTCGAGCGGGCTCCGCCTCGCTCGAGGGCTCCCTCGCAAACGCACCCGCTCCCGTGCGCGGGTACGAGCATTTAATGCTCGACACGGCGAGGCCGCGCCATCACGCGCCTTGGAATCACGCCCGGCGCTATTCCACCAACTCCCTAAGGGAAGCCCATCCCCGCCACCGTGGGGGGAGGCCGTGCGACGAGGCCGGTGTCGGCTCCGTGACACCGTGCCGCCCACTCTGTACGGCTAACGCGCGCGCGCCCTCGAAGGGGGCCGCCGCACCCTCGAGCCCCCTTTTCGTTGCCCCCGCAAGGAAAGATCGTGACGTCGGGCCGGTGGGAGCACCATCCCCGTCGCTGTCAGTCCAGTGCGGCCATCCCCGCCCCTACGGCGCCACGCCGGCATCGCTACAACAACTCCGGCGCCGTTGAGCACGCGGGGACGGGACGCCGCCACGCCCGCCACCGTACCCCGTACGGATCACCGTCAACGGCTTCCTCGAGCCCGTCCGAAGAAGCCCCCGCCAACCACTACGCCTTCACCCTCGAAGCCGCCCCTCGTTCAAGTACGGGACACGCCGTGACGACAAGACCGGGCAAGGACCGCCAGACGACCGTCCGGCCTCCGCGGCACCGTACGCCATACCTCCACACGTAGCTAAACAAGTGTGGCATGCCCGTAATTCACCCTCTCCTTGGTCTATAAAAGGAAGGTGATCCCCCTCGCCGAGAGAGAGAGAGAGACAACACACACGCTCCCCCGTCTTTCCCACGATATTGGCACTCGCCTCAATCACTCCACTTGGGACTTGGAGGCTATGCCTCCTCTCCCGCCTTGCTTGTAGCCGCCCCACTAAAAGCACCCGGTGCAAAGCAATATAGTGCCCCGAGCACACCCCCGCCGGACGTACGGCCCCGACCGGAACCGGGATGAACCGAGTGTCCCCGGTTGCTTAGTACCGACCATCGAGGGACAAACCTCGTGCATATTACTAGTTAGTGCCGGGACTACTTTCCGCACCGACACCCGTGGTTGATATTGATGGTCCGGGGTGTTGTATCCTTGCTTGTATTGTGATTGCGCCGGTCCTCCTCTAAATTGCTCCAATGGTAAAGGCGACCAATTTTATAGGCGATGTTTGCGGTCCCTTCTTCTTGCATTTGTTGAATGGAGCACCATGAAAACTTCATGAGGAACATGTATGGTGGAGGATGTGGTGGCGTGGCTGCCCCACCGTTGACGGTTAATAGTTGTATCAAAGTTCGTTTGTGACTTGCAAGCGGACAAGTCTCTCGTCGTAGTCAAGGGACCCTTCTTCCCTCGAGTGGTGAACCCAAGGTATCGAATCCGTGGAACAATGTGCAACGCAAGGATTCAATCTAGTAAAGCAAGGTAAAGCTATCTTATGATGAACTAAGTTGCATCTAATCTACTAACTCATAAAGAAAACGAATCTAATCTAATCTACTAAAGAGGTAGCAAGAGAAAGCAAGAGATAACCAATCTAGAGAATCTAGATCATGCTTATGTTGTAGCTCCAAACAAGATAGATGAAGATAGAAAAGCGAATCTCATTAAAAGCATCTTTAAATCGTGGCCTTCCCATCCGACTCCGAAAACGCCCGCCTTTCGGGACCCCGTTCGTCACAACGTATTCCTATTCATGCGGGTAGTCTAGGGCGAGTTCGATAGAACAAGTTGAAATCACTTGGCCGGTCCGTATGCACCTCTAGCCACCGCGGCTACAAGAGCACCCTATGTAATCTAGCTATAGACTAGATCGTAGAAGAAGCAAAACCAAGAAGAAAACAAAATCATCGAGAAGACACTTAATCGCTAGAAATCGGATTCACTTACAAACTTCACCATGAATGATTACATGAACAAGATCACCACCGGGATCCTACCTCGATCTTGATCCTCGCTCCGAGCTCCGACGTGGTCTTCCATGCAAGGTTCCCACGTCGGCTAGGGAGACCCTAGACAACTAGCACGACCCTCATCTCCGAGATGGTGTCCCTCAAGCTTCTCTCGCTCCTCGCCGGCGGATTACGACTTCGGTTCCGTGTGGCTCTCGGTCGGGGGGCTATTTATAGCCCGAGAAGCAATTAGGTCAAAGGAGAGGCCGATTGGGCCCCGAAAAGGGCCGGGCCGACCGGCCCCGGGCCGGCCGGCTCGGGGCCCATTCGGCTCATCTCGCGGCCTCGCTTCGCCGGTGTTGCTTCCCACGTCTTCTAGATGTTCTCCCCTTTTGCATGTGGGCCCTTGACGTCGGTTTCTCTCCGAATTGGTCTCAACTCCTTGTCTTGCAAGATTCGAAGACTTTTCTGGTTCGGTCCTCGGAGTTTATCATCTTCTCGGGCTTGGTCCTTGGGCTCTTGGAGTCATGTTCACTTCATTGCTTGACTTGTATCGGGCTTCAAGGTCTTGTCATGAGGTGCTTAATGAACTTATCCCGAAAGTCTTGCATTCAACACTAAAACCCTGCATAAACATTAAACTCCAAAACCGACATGCACACGTGAACTTGTTATACCACGGGGGTTAGTACCAATGGATAAGGTATAAAACTCATGCCAACACCGAAGGTAAACTCATGGCTAGGTTGACGGATTTTCACCGTCAACATCTCCCCCATGCTTAAACCTTGCTCGTCCTCGAGTAAGCCTTCGATGGATATCATCGTTGCCCATCAATGTTTAAACCTTGCACTTGATCATACATGAAAAAAACATAATGCTCTCAAAAGTTTAATTCGTTAAAGTTCCATAATGTACTAGCCTTCACCTCTACGGAGGGTAGATTCTTATTAAGCTTATCCCACAAGTATTAACATGCTCACAAAGTTTAAATAGATCTCAGAATTTTTGAAATAAAGAATGAGATAAAGAAAAGAGCTAAACCAAGTTCACAAATTTAAATCACCTTGCATGTTGCTCATGAACTCTCATCTCACTTGTCTCTCAAGCCTATATATTCTACTCCTTTCCCTCTCATCACATATATGTGTGGTAGGCTTTATATGGAGCTTTGGGAAAGTTTAGTCCTAACAAGATTTTATAAATGAGGTGTTGTCAAAACAAGACAAGCTTCTCATGGTCTTACCGAGACTCGTCAAAAAGGTCATTGGAAAATAACGTTAAATCAAGGAGGGGAAAGAGAAAAATACACACGCTTTTAGATGAGTGGACATGTGCAAATGGCAAAGAGTGATCCCGAGGCACAAAGGAAGTCCTCGTTATCGGATTGCACATGGTTGGAAAATGAGAATGGATCTTTTAAACTTGAAGCCTTGAATGCACTCTTAGAGAACCGGGGAGTTCACTTTACGCATTTTTTTTCTCTTTCTCATATTTCTCATTCTTTTCTTTCTTTCTTTCTTTCTTTCTTTCTTTCATTATATATATATATTTTCTTTCTTTCTTCTTGTGAAACCTTCACCTTGAAAGTCACGATCGTCGCCGAATTTTTTTCTTTCATCATTATATATATTTTATTAATTTTTTTTAAAAATACTCCCCTTTGAACTCTAAAACTGCACCGTACCTACCTCCTCCCCCATGCTTAGACGTTGCTCGTCCTCGAGCAAAGAGGCAAAAAATAAGGTAGGTACCGGGGGTATTTTTCCTTGGAGAGATACTTGAAATCTTCAATGTCGGCACCATCTTGCGATCTTCCTTGAATTGATGATCCATTCTCAACGATAGGTTGTGGTCAAGGAGGTAATCACAAAAGATGATATTTGGTTTAAGGGTGGATATCCGGCGAGGTTTGTGAGATCTCCGATGTGGGGATACACAATGCACGGATAAAAGGCTAGTAAAAAGATAGATACGCAAAAACGGAATGACCATTTTCTTAGTCTCGGGCCGAGAAATCATGGCCTGCAATAACTCACTCAAAAATAAATCTTGTACACTAAGGTTTATGCACTCAAATATATATTAGGCTTTGGATAGGTTGAGCAACACACAAGCGATATTTGTGACAAGGTTAGCAATATTTTTGAGCATAAAAGACATCTTTAATCTATTCATAACTTGAGAGCACATAAAACACTATGGGTCTTTATTTTAATCATAACCTCCGCTGAAGATTAAGCTAGCATTTAGATAATTTCAGATTTGTGTTTTTAAGAGAGCACTAGTTTAAACATGCATAAATCAATTACAAAGATAAACAAAGCGGCAATTATAATCATATATCATCATGGCACAAACTTTGTAACTTTACCAAAGGTAAAAACTAGGTGGTGACATTATTCATGATGAAAATAAACACTAAGATACATGCTGAAAAATTAAACTAACACTAAAAATTAAAGTAAAACTGAAAATACTACGCATACATAGGCGCAAACAAGCTGAAAATTAAAGAAAAGGGGTAAAGGAAAGATAACTAAAGCTCCTCCTCTCTCTAATCTTCCGCCGGTGGTTGATATTGCTAGTCTCGGTTGTTGTACTCTTACTTGTAATAAGAATGCACCACTCCTCCTATGAATTGTCCGACGGTGCTAGGTGAAGGTGTCCAAGCACATAAGCGACGTTTGCATTTCCTTCACCCATTTGGTTTGCATTGGTTTGGATGGCTGCAATAATTTGCATGTTCCTTGCAGCGTATCCTCCAATGGTGGCCACATTTTGTTGTGGTTGAGGAAGGTGTGCATAGGGCTCCGCAAAGGCTACGTTGGGCACCGCAAAAATGGTGGGGGTATGGCTGCACCACTCCCCCATGCTTGCATTGGTACACCACCGTAGTAATTCGGCGGCGCCGGGGTTCCTCCCAATGGTGGGACATAATTTTGTTGTGCACCTCCTTCTTGGGTCGTGGAAAAACCTTCTCCTAATCCTTCTCTATTATATATTTTTTTCTCTTCGCCGGCACAAGAAGTCCTTCCTCTAACCGATCTTCTTCCCCTCAAGAAAAGTCTTAATCTTCAATCCGGAAGGGGCAAATTCACCTAGGCCACTTGGAAGCCTCCTCTCTCATCTTCACTCTTATATTTTTCCTTTCTTCATATATTCCTAGGGAAGTCCCAGGTAGGAGATGATTTGGGTTCCTTGTAATACCCGGTTTTAAAGAGATAGCCAATATGGAGAGGCAACACCCCGAACCAATATCTTCCGAACTCGATGTTGCTTAACAACACCACCGGTTTATCATAGGTGAGTGGGGTCTATTGGCCACTTGGCAATCAAAGCCGAGTAAAGCCAATTCAACTCCATGTTGGTTATCTTTGTCTCTCTTGTTCTCCCAAAAATCCACTTGCACAAAAGTGACACACTTGGATGATGGGGTTCCGGATAGTATTTCTTCGTTAATGGTCTCTTCCCGTGATCATACTCCAAAAACCTTCCCATGTGCCTTCATGCACATTCACTTGTTCCGGAGCTCCCTTTTTAAAATAGGAGACACTCGCCCATGGGTCTATGATACTAGAACATGTAATTGTTTCGAACATAAAAGCCAATCTAATCTATCGGGGATTGTGTTGAATGGATCCAAGGAAGCATTGAGCCCTTTACTCCCTTTATGGCATGGTAGCTAACCTTAAGCATTAAAGTATTTCCAACACAAGATGATAGATAGATAATCCAACAAAGTGTGATTACATCTAAAGATCGATTGCAACCCATGGATGAAAGGAGATTACCCCTTCAAGGTGCTAGAAATAGCATCATTGATCAAGGTTACCCTTCCGACGGTGTCTTCCTTCTTCTCCTCTTGTGGGCTCCCTCCAACGGAATGAGAGACTCAAGACTCCTTCATCAAGGGTATGCGCCATGGTCATGAAAATTTCCTAGGCGAATTCCTTGTGGGTGTTTGCCGACACTCCGTTAGAGAATTGCACCGGTGTCCCGTGTGAAACCCAATATGTGGAGAGCTTGGTCGTCGATGTCGACGTTCGCTACAAGCCTCTACTTAAGGCGAGCGAGCTTCTTCTCCTCCTCCTCCGTAGTGATGATAAACCCATTGGAATACCACGGAGCACATGGAGGTGGAGCGGATGATCGTGTCAAGTGGTGAGGTTGGACAGCGGCTCCTCCATATGTTATTGAAGTTTGGTAAGCCTAATAAACGAGTTTTGTGTGGCCCTCATGCCACCAAGGAGAAGAGTGTGGTTCCTCCTTGGCGGTGTCGTGTCCTCCTCCATACTCCGAGGAAACTCGGAAACCGAGTGCCTCCTCGAAGAGGTTGTCGATGATGGCTTAGACGACGATGATCCCTTCTTCTTTGGTGAAAAGGCTTGTAGTTTTCTTCCATGATTGCAGCACTCTCCCTCACAAATATATATCCGGGGTTTTCACCCGGTAACAAGGTACACAAATATTATTTTGGAGTTTGGACTTTGAGTGGATTAAGGATGTGATTTGTTGCACAAAACAAACGCGGTGGATGGCTAAGTCTAAGGTGCTTCCGGCCTACAAACTAGAGCACACGAACAAAGAGCCGGATGGGAGACTTACCTCTCTCCTCCTCTTGGCTCGGTTCTTCTCTAGTGCATTCATGTTGCTTCGTGATCGCGTACACCTTCCAAACGTTCCCGTCCACTCCTTCGCTTGCATTATTGCTCCTTCCACTTGATGTTTTCGCTTTGACTCACTTCCATACTCCCTTGCCTCACATGCATCCATGATATTCCTACAAAACAAAGCCTTGGCTGCCCCCCATGCTTGTACTTTGCATGTGGTTTAAATATGTTGGAGAGGCATCCCGTGATGTATCATGGTGCATGCATGGTTAGGTTAACTAGATTGCCTCCCTTTAAGTGTGTTTAAGGCTAAGCACTCCTCTAATTTCGAAATTTAAAAATATTTTTCAGAGCCATGCAAGAGCTCAAGCATAAATTTAGAGAAGTTTTTAAACCATTAAAAACAAATGTAAGTCGAAAATATTTTTCGACTACGTCGATTTCGGTCTCACCGGTATAGTTTGCCTTCATTAGTTGAGAGCAAGCTTTTCCCGACTTGATCATGGGGGCATAGGTTTAGGTCCTAATTTTGATTAGATGAGAGAGATTTTGAATGAAATAAAATTAAGTGAGGCTTAGAAAAATTCTAATCTTTAGAGAAACCAAGGATATGGATTTTTAAACCAACAAAAAATCAAGATTCTAGGTTCACGCGAGTCCTACCACATGCTGAAATTTAAATAACATCTAGATACAAGTTGTGGCTCTACTCGAGTGTTTTTAGCATGAAAAACAAGTCAACCACAGCACCATAATGAGGGTGAAGGGTTGAGTTAGGTTCTGAAATTATTTGGTTGTGATTTCTCGAAAAAGAACGAACAAACACATAGGAGGGTTCATGCAAAGGGTTTATGACAAAGCAAAATATTCAACCAAGAATTATGTCTCTAATATTGTTCAACCATTCTAAGTCTAAGGTTTTGCGTAGTAAAATTCAAAACCGAATTAAATTTAAAAAGACTTGAAAAACCCGGAATCGGGTTGTCCTCCCGTAGCTTATTCTTGACTCGACGAAACGGGTTGCCTCCCGCCTAGCGCTTCGTTTATAGTCCATGGCTAGACTTCTTCACTTGATTACTCCGGATCAACGCTCTTTGCGGGCGTTGCAATCTTGGGTACCCACTTTGGCTTAGTCATTTTTTTTAGTCTTCACAGTCGGCTTTGTCCTTTGGTCTTGACGGATGCAACATCTTCCTTGTGGCTCGGCATCTCGAACTCCGGTCCTTCGGTCGTGACCTTCATGGTCTCTCGTGATCCTTCATCTCTCCCGAATGAGTTTGAGTAGCCTTCGCCGTCTTGGGACCTTGGAGTTGTCTCGTATATTCCTCTTGTTACCCATTGGGCGCCCGACAAGTTGTCCCACTTGCGTCTCGGCATCTTCATCATGATGAACACTTCGCATGTGGATCTTGCCTTGGCGGCCTTTAGGTGTTGAGCTTCTTTCTCCATCTCCATCTTCTCCATCCTCCTCTTGATTTGAACGGCCTTCCGGCGTCTTGACTTGGAGATGGTGATTCCCTTGGAGATTTTGATGGTCCTTCGAGTTTGACTTTTGAATCTAGGGTTTCCAACCCTTTAGCTTGTGTTGCACGTCACCTTTGCCCGTAAAGTTTTCCCGGATCATCCACAAAAAAAGTTTTGGGTTTCTTGGAGAGGTAACCAACCATCTCCGGTTAGGGTTAGCAATAAAACAAAAATCTAAGAAAAGAAAAAATTAGGGTTAATCAAGACTAGATTAGATTGACTCTTTTTTTCCTTTTGGGGATGATCAAACATAAGAGATGCAAAAGAAAATCAAAAGAAAAACTCGAAATATAAGCGATACTAGATCGGATCTTAATTGCTTGTTCCCCGGCAACGCGCGCCGGAAAAAGGGGCTTGTTGACGGTTAATAGTTGTATCAAAGTTCGTTTGTGACTTGCAAGCGGACAAGTCTCACGTCGTAGTCAAGGGACCCTTCTTCCCTCGAGTGGTGAACCCAAGGTATCGAATCCGTGGAACAATGTGCAACGCAAGGATTCAATCTAGTAAAGCAAGGTAAAGCTATCTTATGATGAACTAAGTTGCATCTAATCTACTAACTCATAAAGAAAACGAATCTAATCTAATCTACTAAAGAGGTAGCAAGAGAAAGCAAGAGATAACCAATCTAGAGAATCTAGATCATGCTTATGTTGTAGCTCCAAACAAGATAGATGAAGATAGTAAAGCGAATCTCATTAAAAGCATCTTTAAATCGTGGCCTTCCCATCCGACTCCGAAAACGTCCGCCTTTCGGGACCCCCATTCCGTCACAACGTATCCCTATTCATGCGGGTAGTCTAGGGCGAGTTCGATAGAACAAGTTGAAATCACTTGGCCGGTCCGTATGCACCTCTAGCCACCGCGGCTACAAGAGCACCCTATGTAATCTATCTATAGACTAGATCGTAGAAGAAGCAAAACCAAGAAGAAAACAAAATCATCGAGAAGACACTTAATCGCTAGAAATCGGATTCACTTACAAACTTCACCATGAATGATTACATGAACAAGATCACCACCGAGATCCTACCTCGATCTTGATCCTCGCTCCGAGCTCCGATGTGGTCTTCCATGCAAGGTTCCCACGTCGGCTAGGGAGACCCTAGACAACTAGCGCGACCCTCATCTCCAAGATGGTGTCCCTCAAGCTTCTCTCGCTCCTCGGCGGCGAATTATGACTTCGGTTCGCGTGGCTCTCGGTCGGGGGGCTATTTATAGCCCGAGAAGCAATTAGGTCAAAGGAGAGGCCGATTGGGCCCCGAAAAGGGCCGGGCCGACCGGCCCGGGCCGGCCGGCCCGGGCCCACTCGGCCCATCCCGCGGCCTCGCTTCGCCGGTGTTGCTTCCCACGTCTTCTAGATGTTCTCCCCTTTTGCATGTGGGCCCTTGACGTCGGTTTCTCTCCGAATTGGTCTCAACTCCTTGTCTTGCAAGATTCAAAGACTTTTCGGTTCGGTCCTCGGAGTTTATCATCTTCTCGGGCTTGGTCCTTGGGCTCTTGGAGTCATGTTCACTTCATTGCTTGACTTGTATCGGGCTTCAAGGTCTTGTCATGAGGTGCTTAATGAACTTATCCCGAAAGTCTTGCATTCAACACTAAAACCCTGCATAAACATTAAACTCCAAAACCGACATGCACACGTGAACTTGTTATACCACGGGGGTTAGTACCAACGGATAAGGTATAAAACTCATGCCAACACCGAAGGTAAACTCATGGCTAGGTTGAAGGATTTTCACCGTCAACACCGACTCCCCCATGCTTGCATTTGAGATACTTCAAAATATGGTGGAGGCATTGGTATCTCTCCATGTTGTTGTTTATTAACATGGTGTGCAGCCCCTCAATCTTGGGCTACGGAGGATGTTCTCTCTTACACAATTTCCTTTTTAATCTCTTTTTTTATTTCGCCGGTACAAGAAATACTTCCTCTAACCAATTTTGTCTTCAAATGATCTCGGCCTCTCGTTGGGAAGAGGAATATTAACTTTCGCCAACTTGTACCTTCTCCTCTCATCTCCACTTTCCTTGCTTCATGTACTCGATCCCAAAGAAATCCCGACAAGGAGAGATTTTAGGTTCCTTGTAATCTTCTCTCGAAATCATCCCCCAAAAATCCTTCTAACATTTTTTCTTGGACATTAACTTGCTCCGGGCTTCCTTCTTGTGACCGAGTTGTTCTCCAATATATCCATAAGGAAGTAGTTGCTCTTCATCTTCAAGGCAGAATGAGAGGCACGACACTCCTTCACTAATGACCAGTGCTAATGTCATAAGAACTTCCAAATCAAGCTCCTTGTGAGTATTCACACCAACTCCATAAAGAATCGCACCCATCCAAGGTTGCTCAAGATTTGATATCCGAGTAGAATCCAACACTTGGAGGACGTCATCGAAATCAATATTTGGCTTGAGCCTCTTCTCAAGACGAACACGCCTGTCCTCCTCCTCCTCCGTCTTCATGATACATCCATTGGAACACCTCGGAGTGTATGGTGGTGGAGCGGATGAACGAGTTCAGCATCATGGTGGAACGGGTGGCTCTTCTGTGTGTCCTTGCGGTTCGGTGTACCGCATGGATGAACTTCGTGCGCTCCTCATGCCACCAAGGGGCAGCGTGTCGCTCCTTGGTGGTGCCACATCTTCCTCTATGATTTGGTGAGACTCAAAGACCGAGTGCCTCCTCGAAGTGATGGCACCTTCGATGATCGTGTCTTCTTGGGGAAGAAATTGGTGTCCATCTTCCACATTGTTGTTGCACTAACTCACAACGAGTGCAACGGGGGTTTCTTGCCAGTGGGAAAAACACACAAGAGAAGTATATGGAGGGTGGAGTTTATTATTATTATGATTATTTTTTTGTGAGATGCACAAGATAGGATTGATATTAGCCCATAGGGTTTGTGGATTCTTGAACATGCAACCGCCTATCAAGGTTAAGCTTAAACTAATTTATTGAGGTTTCTACATGAAGCCACTTTAGCTAAACCTACAAAATATATGTTGATGGGTTCTACAGGAGCAGCGGACCCCATACTCCCATTAAGCATGGTAGCTAGCCTTAGGCATCAAAGCATCATCAACATGAATAAAAAAAGGTTCGGCGTTAACAAGACAAGATCCTACAACACCATGGAACTCAAATTTTTCTAGGTTGTTTATGAAACTTATGGGCTATGAACTCAAGAACACAAATTAATAAATGCATAAATCACTTGCATAGCGAAGGGGAGCATCGGACGCTTGATCTATCTTTGAGATGCTTCTGGCTCCCTTCTTTCCATGGGTTATGTTATCCTTGAGATTCCATTGCCCGAGCCGTTCACAACCACACCCTTGCTTGCATGATTAATATTCCACCTCCATTGTTTTGCTTCATATCTTGTTGATCTCTTCCCTCTTGTGCTTCCACCAATTTCTTACAAAACAAAGCCCTTGCTTCCCCCATGCTTGTCCTTTGCACGTGCCCAAGATGCCAAATGATGGACACGTGATGCATCATGGGGCACTATATGTTAATCAAGCTCAAAAATCTCCCTTAATCATGTTTAGATGCTAAGCACTCCTCTAATTTGAAACTTTAAAATTTAACTCAGCGCTAGCGATGAGTCCAAATATACCATTAGAGGAGTTTTTAGGCATCAAAACCAATTATAAAGTTTATTTTGGTTGCACCGAGATCGATTGCTTTCATTAATCGATAGCAAGTTCCTCCGGCATGACCGTGAGGGTATAGGTTTAGGTTCTAATTTTGGGCAAACATGAGAGAGAAATTTTGAATGAGAAGTAAAGTTAATGAGGTTTAGAAAAATTCTAAATCTAGAGAAACCGGTGGATGTCAAGTTGAATGAAACCAAAAATAAAGTTGCTTAGGTTCACGTGAGTCCTACGATGTGTCAAAGGTTAAAACATAAAGAACATAGCAAGGCTCTACTCACATGTTTTTATCATGTAAAACAAGCCAACCTTAACACCATGGAGAGGATGAAAGGTTGGGGTAGGTGCTGAATTTTTGGTACTAGTTTCTCTAAAAGATGCATACAAAACTTCGGATGGCTCAAGTCATTGGTTTATGATCAATATATAAAATTTAAGTAAATGACCGAGCAATTATAATGTCTCTAAAAATTATTCAACCACATAGAAATTGCATAGCAAATTCTAAGACCAACTTACTTGAAAAACTTGAAAATTTGCTTCGGGTTGCCCTCCCGATAGCTTGACTCTTCAATGGGTTGTCCTTCCGGCAGCTTATTCTTGACTTGAACGGGTTGCCTCCCGCAAAGCGCTTCATTTATAGTCTATATCTAGACTTCTTCTCTTTTCTCCGAATCAACGCTCCTTGTGGGCGTTGCAATCTTGGGGGCCCCACTTCTACACCATCCTTGGCTTCGGTGTAGGTTTATTCTTCGGCTTAGTCATCTTTTTGGTCTTCACAGGCGAGCGTTGATTCTTGGTCTTGACGGATGCAACAACTTTTATTCCTTGGCTTCATTCTCCTTTGACTCCTCCCTTGCAATGTAACGATGAGGTAGAACATATTTAACATTGATCATGATACATACCTCGAATCGTAGTTGACTTGAACGCACTCCTCACACCATCAATGTCGATTATGACCTCCCCCTTGCCGACGTCGATTGTTCCGACGGTCTTGAGGAACGATCTTCCTAGGGTGAGTGGCGATGAGGTTGATCTCTTCTCGATTTTGGAGGTGGAGTTTCTCTTGGAGATTCCGACGATGTTCGGCCTCCGCTTTTAGATCTTGTGTTGCACGTCACCTTTGCCTACAAAATTTTTCTAGACCATCAACAAAATATATGTTTTTTGTTGGAGATGTAGCCGTCCATCTCCAGTTAGGGCTAGCAAAACGAAAAAAGGACTAAAAGAAAACTAAAACAAAACTAGGGTTTAGCAAAACCCTAGATTGATTTTTTTTGTTTTGAGGATGATCAAAATTAAGAAATGCAAAAGAAAAATCAAGAGAAAAACTAAAAATATTCACAAACGCAAACTAGATTGAATCTTGATTACTTGTTCCACGGCAACGGCGCCAGAAAAAGGGGCTTGATGACGGTATATATTCGTGTTAAAGTTCAAGTAGACTTGCAAGCGGATAAGTCTCCCGTCGTAGTCAAGGGACCCTTCTTCTCTCGAGTGGTGAACCCAAGGTATTGAATCCGTGGAACAATGTATAACGCAAGATCCAATCTAATAAGCGGAAAACACTTTGATCTTGAAAAGGGGTTTTGCATCAAATCTATGGAAGAACCATAAAATGCATCTAATCTACTAAACACCGGAGGTAGCAAGAGAAAGAGAGATAAAATCTTGGATTGGGTCTTTTGTTGAAGTTCCAAAGCAAAGAAGAATAAGGCAAACGAATCTCATAACTAGCCTCTTTAAATCGTGGCTTTCGTTCCAACTCCGAAGACGCCCGCCTTTCAGAGCTATCGTTCTGTCACAATGCACCCCTATTCATGCGAGTAGTCTAGGGCGAGTCCAAGAAGAACAAATTGAAAACGCTTGGTAGATCGGGTTTGCACCTCTAACCACCATGACTACAAGAGCACCCTAAGCAATCTAGCTATAGACTAGATTGGGGAAGAAGCAAACCCAAGCGAAGACAAAGTCGTAGAGAAAGCACTTGATCGTTAGAAATCGATTCATCTTGTAAATTCAACATTACATGTGATACATTAATCAAGATCACCATCGGGATCCTACCTCGACCTTGATCCTAGCTCCGGAACTCCGATGTGGTCTTCCATGCAAGGTTCCCACGTCGGCTAGGGGAACCCTAGTCAACCATCTCGACCTCTCCTCTCCGAACGGTGTCCCTCTCTTCTCTGCTCCTCGGCGGCGGATAACGAATGGATTGATGCGTGGCTCTCGGTCAGGGGGCTATAAATAGCACGAGAGGCACCTAGGTCAAAGGGGGGCGACCGGGCCCCGAAATGGGGCCGGGCCGGCCGGCCCGGGCCGACCTGCTCGGGCCCATTTCGGCCCGGTCCGTGGCCTACTTCGCCCGGTGTCGGTTCCCGAGTCTTCTAGATCCTTCCCCCTTCGCATGTGGGCCCTTGTCGTCGGTTTCTCTCCGAATTGGATGAAGCTTCTTGCCCCGCAAGATTCGACACTTTCTCGACCGGGTCCTCGGAGTGTGTCACCTTCTCGGGCTTGGTCCCCGGGCTTCTTGGAGTCATGTTTGCTTCATTGCATGACTTGTACCGGGCTTCAAGGTCTTGTCATGGGGTGCTTGATGAACTTGTCCCGAAAGTCTTGCTTTCAACGCTAAAACCCTCCATAAACATTAAACTCCAAAACCGACATGCACGAATGAACTTGTTATACCAAGGGGGTTAGTACTAATGGATAAGATATAAAACTCATGCCAACACCGAAGGTAAACTCATGGCTAGGTTGACGGAATTTCACCGTCAACAAGGGGAGTCTAGGACTCAGGTTTAGCAACCTTATCGACCAAGCAGGCTCGCATCGACAAAAGGCAAGTACTCATGAGGGACGATGTCCTCATGTCAAACGACCCCTAGGTTAGTTTTGAGCCAAGCCCCCGAGCATGTCGAGGGGGGAGCATAAGAACTTTAACCCTCAGGTCTTACGACCCATATATTGGCTTTAGCCAAGCTCTCGAGCATGTTGATGGGGGAGTTGATGGCATGAGAGAGGAGAAGGTAGGACCCCACAGGTCTGGCGACCCTTAGATTGGCAAGGCCAAGTCCCCGAGCGTGTCGAGGGGAGGGATCGGAAGAGTAGACAAAGCATGTAGAACAGGTCTACGAAGAAATTAAAGATGTAAATATTTAATTGTAAATAAAACTTAGGTTACGCGTGTAGCTGAGGTTGGAACAGCGGCGGTATGTCGTCGATGAGGTCAGAAGATCGTCGTTGTCGACGCAAGACAAAGCTGTGCCGAGTTGTTGAGGTAGTCGGCGCCGAAAAGGTCGGCGGGGTGTTTTATCTTTGATGCGGCAGGTCGGGACTCAAGCCCCACGCGTGAGCTCCATACCGTGATGCATACCGTGCGGCAGCCGGGACGGCCATGCATTGAGCGGGGCAAGGATGCCGGTGCCTGCGACACTCGTTTGCTGGCCCACCCATGCGCTGCCGAAGCGACGAACGGCGCAGGACGCCGCTGGCCGAGCGACACTCGAGTCCAAGTCGAGGATACCTGATCCATAGAAGCTCGCCGAATCCTTGTGGACTTGTAGTCGTATAAACAAAATAACGAAGGTGCCGTATTAGTTAGCATACATAAACAAAAAGTAGTAGATCGGAATAGACAAATCAAAAGAAACGCAATGATGACTTCCTGTTTTTATTTTTCTTGGGCGTGTGTAGAAGCTGATGAAGCACACAATAATTCGGCAGCCGCTCCTGGGAGTCGTCGCAACCAATTTATCTGCTGACGGAATCTGGGCTCGCCGACACCGAGCCGCATCCAAGATACCAGGTGGGTGGGTGGGTGGACAACAAAAATTTTTTAGCGCATAACGAAAATGTCGACCTCACGATTAGATCGGAGGGTGGCAACACTACGGGAGAAGCAAAATTCCCCGAGTGCCACGTGCTTCCCGAGTGCCAAAAATCGGGCACTCGGGAAGACAATCTTCCCGAGTGTTGCACTCGGGGAAGAAATGCACTCGGGGAAGATGGCCTTCCCGAGTGCCTAAAAGGGCAAAGCACTCGGGGAAGAAAGGCACTCGGGGAAGGCCATCTTCCCCGAGCGCAACACTCGGGGAAGACAAGCACACGAAAAAGAAAAGTTGCATTTGACGGCGCAAATAGACGGCACCGTTTAAAAAAAAAAATTGGAAAAGCTCTTCCCCGAGTGCCTAGACCTAGCACTCGGGGAAGGCTACCTCTTCCCCGAGTGCCTTGTCCCTGGCACTCGGGGAAGGGCCTCTTCCCCGAGTGCCTAGTTTCTGGCACTCGGGGAAATATTTATTTTTTTTTGTTTTTTTCCCCAATTTTTTTGTGAGGCCTTCAAACTTTATTTAAGACTCCTTGCCCAAATTTGGCTTACATTTGAATTTATTTGTTATATTTCGTTAGTTTTTCTTTTCTTGAATTTTTAGGAAAAGTTCAAATTTGAACTACGAGTGCATGAAATCATATAATTTGGCGATTCGAAAAATGATATTCATGATATTTGGTGTATATTGAGGCCTTATCCAACCACTCACATGAAATATCGAGCATCTTGTTGCCGTGACATGACTAACAACATACGGGAAAAGTGTTTATGAATTACAGAAAATCCGGACGAAGTCCGAAAAACACGTAACTTGTCGGGACACCGTGTTATCACATGTAGAGGTTGTGTGCAACAGTTGAGAAGATTTCGAGCAAGTTGCGATGTGTGAAGCCTGAAACCCAGACATCTCCACATGTGATCCATGTGATAACACACCAGGAGATGTGTGAGTTGTAGGCATCAAACGTCGCAGACTTGCTCGAAATCTTCTCAACTGTTGTACACAACCTCTACATGTGATAACACGATGTCCCGACAAGTTTCGTGTTTTTCGGACTTCGTCCGGATTTTCTGTAATTCATAAACACTTTTCCCGTATGTTGTTAGTCATGTCACCGCAACAAGATGCTCGATATTTCATGTGAGTGGTTGGATAAGGCCTCAATATACACCAAATTTCATGAATATCATTTTTTGAATCGCCGAATTATATGATTTCATGTACATGCGCTTTTAAATTTGAGCTTTTCCAAAAAATTCAAGAAAAAGAAAAAACTAACGAAATATAACAAAAAACTTCAAATGTAAGCCAAATTTGGGCAAGGAGTCTTAAATAAAGTTTGAAGGCCTCACAAAAAAATTGGTGAAAAAAACAAAAATAAATATTTCCCCGAGTGCCATGTTTGAGGCACTCGGGGAAGGCTACCTCTTCCCCGAGTGTTGTTTGCGGGAGCTCTCGGGGAAGAGAAATTCAAGAAAAAAAAACCGCGGGTCCCTATACCCGCCCCGCGCCCCCACACAAAAAAAAGAAAAAACAAATCCCCCCGCGCCCCCCGCGACCCCCCCCGCCGCCCGCCGCCCGCCCGCCGCCCGCCGCCGCGCCGCCCCCGCCCCCCCCCCCCCCCCCCCCGCCGCCGCCGCCCGGCCCGCCCGCCGCGCGCGCGCGCCCGGCCACCGCCCCGCCGCCGGTGCCCCGCCCCCGCCACGCCGCGCGCGCGCGCCGCCCGCCCCCGCCCCCGCCGGTCCCGGAGCGGCCGCGCCGCCGGATCCGGGCTCCCCGCCCGCCCCCCCCCCCGCCCCGCCCCCCGCATCGTTTTTTTTTTCTGTTTTTTTTCCTGTTTCTGCAAATCTCTAGTAGAATGTTGATTCCCTAGTTATATTCCCTGTGTGCTTTTCCCTGATATGCAAATTGCAAAATCCCTAGTTATATTCCTGTCAGCAAGTTTCTACTTTGTCATGGTTCCTCACCGTAATATGCAAATCTTTTATGCATTCATATAACCGGAGTTCTATATAACCGGAGTTCTGCCTAATTCAACTATAATGTACTGCCAATTTAGTTCAAGGTTGATGGAGGAGATAGGGATGGAACAGTTCAAGGTTGTCTCATTGTGGATGTGTGGCCTTCGTGCCGGAATTGTGGATGCGTGGCCTTCGTGCCCGAATTGTGGATGCGTGGCCTTCGTGCCTTATATGTGTAGTCGGCCATCGAGCCAACATCTTTCTTGCAGGTTTTGGAAACCTCCCCGTGCAGGGGAGGTTCTGCCGAAATTTTGTACTTATAGTGCTGTTTTTTTTGTTTTGCAGAGCAGGACCTGTCGGAGGGAACTCGGAGCACCTCGGCTTGTCTCCACCGCCACCCTAGGTATAATTGAGCTCTTTCCTTACCGTTGTCGTATGTCGATCGGTGTAGCCCAGTTAGGCGTCTCCCGTCCGAAACAGATACAGTTGGAGATATGCGAATCTTTGTATATCTTTATGACTGTATCTGTTTCGGATTGTCCACGTTTTTTGGACAGCCCACGGATACGTAGATGTGTTAGTTTCCATGCTCGCTCGGATCCGAGATGGAGTTTCGGCTCCACCTCCTCGTTGTTCTCCGGATACACACTCTCCCTTCCAGGACGTGTATCGGGAGAGCAGCGGGGAGGTGCCGCCGAAATTTCGTCTCGGATCGAGTAGAGCATGGAAACTAACCTCATCTACGCATCCGCGGGTGGGATTAGGACCTATCCTTACCTATTAGAAAATAGGCACGCCATGCGGATGCGATTGATGGTTATGTTACTACATTATGTGTATATGCTAGAGAATGGATAACCGTGACCGGATGTTTACGGACGCCCAAGTCGTGCTCAAGTAACTCGTGAATGGATGGATAAGACCGAGAAATTCTTGGACCATGCGTTTAAGGAAGCCAAGGGAGCGGGGGTCACGTTTTGTCCATGTAGCCAATGTAAAAATAAGAAGAAGAAAAAAAGGGAAGTCATGTTGAAGGATCTTTGCAAGTATGGATTTATGTCAAATTATACCCGGTGGGTGTGCCATGGTGAAGCCTATCGTCCCAGAGAGGAGGCCGTGAGACAACGCTTGGAGGCATTTGATGGTGATGGTGGGGTAGCAGGATGGTTAGGTGACTATGAGGATGCGACGTTTGCTGAAAGGCCTACGGAGGACGAGCGGGATGATAAGGAGGAGGAGCCAGAGCCGAGTGCTAAGGCGTTCTTGGCCATGATGGAGTCCGCACAGAAGCTCCTACATGAGAAGACAACGGTTACTCAACTAGATGCCATTGGGCGCTTACTGGGGTTGAAGTCCCAGTACAACATGACTCGAGCCTGCTTCGATGCTATGATGGCAATTATTGGGGGACCGCTTCGGAGGGTCATCATCTTCCGAGCAACTTGTACGAGTCAACGAGACTCCTTCGGCACCGAAGATGCCGTATGATCAGATACATTGTTGTCCGAAGGGGTGCGTCCTATTTAGGGAAGAACACAAGGATGCAAAGTATTGTCCCAAGTGTAAATCCTCTAGGTATGTGGAGGTAGACAAGGGTGATGGAACGAAGGAGCAGAATGAGAACATCCCCATGAAAGTCCTAAGACATCTTCCGATCGTACCGAGGCTCCAACGACTATTCATGTCCGAGGAGTCCGCGAAACAAATGACATGGCACAAGGAAGGGGTTCGATACAATCATGACAAGATGGTACATCCAGCAGATGGTCAAGCATGGAAAACGTTTAATGACAAACATCGTCTAAAACATTTAGAGGCTCGTAATGTACGTGTTGCGCTGGCAACGGATGGATTCAATCCTTATGGACTGATGTCGGCCCCATACACTTGTTGGCCCGTGTTCGCTATCCCCCTAAATCTCCCTCCCGGGGTCCTACTTCAACGGCAAAACATATTCTTGACGTTGATAATTCCTGGACACCCGGAAACAAAATGGGTGTGTACATGCAACCCGTCTATGATGAATTGATCAAGGCTTGGAATGAAGGCGTATTGACTTACGACCGAGCTACAAAGAAGAACTTCGAATGTTTGTTTGGTACCGTACTCCATGCATGACTTCCGCATATGGGATATTTGCCTACCGGTGTGTCCACGGGAAGTTTCCATGCCCGTATGCAAGGGGAGTGTAGAGTTCATGTGGTTGAAGAAGGGTGGCAAGTTCTCGTCGTTCGACAAGCATCGACAGCTTCCTCCCTCTTGACCATGCATTCGACGAGACACCAAGAACTTCGGAAAAGGTGTCACGGTGACCGACCCCGCACCTCGAAGATGACTATTGCTCGAGTTCATGCTCAAATAGATGATCTTGTGCTACCGACACGGTAAAGATAATCCAAAGAAGGGTAAAAGAAGGAAACTTAATCCAAAGAAAGATAAGCCAAAGAAAAATCACTTTGTGGGCTATGGTGAGAATCATATGTGGTCTCATAAGCCGGGATTAGAGAGGCTTCCATACTTTGATGACCTTCTCCTTCCACATAGCATAGATGTAATGCACACTGAGAAGAATGTCGCCGAAGCACTTTGGGCAACACTCATGGACATTCCTGAAAAGACAAAGGACAACCCTAAGGCCAGAGTAGACCTGGCAACACTATGTGACAGACCAAAGCTACACATGATGCCTCCAAGAGATGGCAAACCATGGAAAAGGCCTAAGGCCGATTACGTCTTGGAAAAGCGAAGCAGAGGACGGAAGTGATAGAATGGATGCGGACATTAAGTTTCCCCGATGGGTTTGCGGCGAATCCGAGGAGGGGAGCGAACCCAAGTACCGGTCGAGTCTTAGGGATGAAGAGTCATGACTTCCACATATGGATTGAGCGGCTTCTTCCGTCGATGGTTAGAGGCTATGTACCGAGCATATCCGGAAGGTGCCGCGCAGTTGAGCTTTTTCTTTCGCCGACTTTGTGCCAAAGAGATATCTCTAAAAGTGGTTGAGGAGTTGGAAAAAATGGCACCCGAGTTGGTCCGTAAGTTGGAGAAGATCTTTCCCCCGGCTTTTTCTTGTCGATGCGGCATTTGATTTTGCACCTTCCGACCGAGGTACGATTGGGGGGGCCGTGCGTAACCGTTGGTGCTATCCAATCGAGAGAGTGCTAAAGACTGTTCGCCGTAAATGTGGAAACAAAGGCAAGGATTGAGGCTTCCATAGCAGAGGCATTCCTTCGTGAGGAGGTGTCAAACTTTACAACAACATACTATAGTGACAACCTTCCAAGTGTGCATAATCCATCCACTCGTTACAACGAGGAAGAAAATCAATCGACCCTCGGCCCTATTCAAAGGGCAACATGGGAGATCAAGTGGAGCGGCCACAAAGTTCTTGACCAATCTAGAGTGGCGCAAGATCATGCTGTACTTGTTGACGAACCTTGACGAAGTCGACAAGTTTCAGAGGTAAATTCTCAACGAACTTGTTACATACTTCATAAATTTTCCGCATCCAACACCCTTGTTGCTTGTATGTGCAGGGAATTTTTTGATCAATACTGGCATGATCCAAGGCCACCTACTGAACATGAACGAGAAAACCTTCTTCATGAACATGATTTCATTACATGGTTTCAAAAAAAGGTACCTTCTGGCCAACTTAGGTCGTTCCAAGTTTGGTGTTGATAGTTGCCTAATTTCATCTCTCTCCTTGAGCTTGCAAAGGCAAAAGCGATTTGTCTATAAATGTCGAATTACGACAATCGGCTAGAGGATTTGACTACAAGGTCTTGTCATTTAACGCTTATGACGTGAATGGATATCGCTTTCACACAACAAGCTACGAGAAGAGTCGGCCCAATCCAAGGACCACCAATACGGAGTATTTACACCGGGAGTAGTTGAGGAGCATGAGGAGCCCGAGGACTATTATGGCATAGTTGAAGAAATATACGAGCTCGAATTCCATGGTGAAAATGCACCTAAGCCGGTCATATTCAAATGCAAGTGGTTTGATCCCGGAGTATCGAAAAGGTCTCCTAAATTTGGGATAGTCGAAATTAGACAGATTCCTTCTATCTAGGTGAGGATGTCTATATTGTGGCTCGGCCAAGCCGGACAAGTTTATTATTGTCCATATGCTTGCAAAACCGACCCACGTCTCCGGGGTTGGTATATTGTGCACAAGGTGTCACCACGTGGTAAATGTGCTCACCCAAACGATGACGATTACAACTTGAACCCACCCACGGATAACGAGGAGTTTTATCAACAAGACGAGGGGCTACCAGGGATGCTTGAGATAGACTTAATCGAAGATATTGAAATGGAAGTAGACGAGGAATGGATTGTTGACGAGGAAGCCGCAGATGAGGTGCATGATCCGAGAGACTTGAAAATGCTTGATGGATTACAACTAGACAATGACAGGCGATGAGGATGAGGTCGTTGACGATTTGGAGGCTCTTGATAGTGATGACGAGACCTATCGTCGAAATAATCCCGATCATGAAGAATATTAGAAATACATGTAATACTTCTCGTTTTAATACTTGTAAATATTAGAAAAACATGTGATACTTCTCGTTTTAATACTTGTAAATACATTTTTTTTGTTTTGCTTCCTTGCTAATTACTTCTCGTTTACCAAGACTAATATCTGGTTTATTTGTTTTAATTGCGTGGTGATGGGGCCCACTAGGAGGTGTCGCTCGACTTACTCGAGCAACGGCGGGAGCGGGAGGCCGGAGCCGGGAGCCGCCGGCGGGGAGCCGAGCCCTCACGGATGCGAGAGGAGGGCTAGGGGCACGGCCGGAGACGACCTTGGCTCCTCTCGTTCTTCTAGGGGCGAGGACGTCGCTGCAGATGTACGACGAGGGGGGCCCACACGCGTCTGAGGAGGCGGATCCGCACGCGTCTGAGGGGGCAGGGGGTTCGACTTCCACTACAGCCTCGCAACCATATAAGCGAGGTCCCAGCCAGCTCCCGAAGCGACCGATTCCTGTTGACCGCCGCCCACTGATTGCACCCCAGGGGGATAGGTAATTAAGTAACTTCATATGTTCTTCATTTGATATATAGAAAAATCGAATAAGAACTAATAATAACTATTGTTAACCACTTGTGCGAGAACCGGATACTTGTTGAGGAGGGGGTGGAGGCTCGCAATGTCAATGGGATCTTGGGACTTCTGTGTAGGGAGCACTTCCCTGGCCTGGTGTACAAGTCGAGGAGGATGTGGAGGGAGAGTTACCCTCGTTTGACCCAAGACGCTCTCTTCCCCGCGCCCGAACCGTACATAAACTTAGCGGATCAGGTGATTTCGGAGTTATGGGTAAGCCTTTCTCGCTCTACGGCCCTCATTTCATTGCTTTCATTGTTCAAATAAAATAATGGATACCTCGTGTCTTTATGCAGGACTTCTTCAGATGCCAGCCAGGACAGGAGGAAAGGGCGTATCAGGTGGCTTACGCTTCCCGTAAAAGACGTGTCTCGGACTTGTATTATGAGGCCCGCTGCGCAGGCGCACATTGACTACAACGCCACCTACCGTAATAGAAGAATCACCGTAAAGCGGGCAAGAAGTGACACAGAGATTCGACAAGGGAGCAAGATACCTCCGGTAAATACAAAACATCTCCTATTGATCTCTTTTCGATTATTACCTATGCCAATTTGATCTTCGATGGCTTGTAGGTGATTCCGAGCCGGTGCGCAACCTTTTGCGATTGCCGGGCTGCTATTGTGGAGAAATGGTTGGACGCGGATCGCGGAAGATGCACCAAGAGAAAAAAAGACCACCGTATGCCGATGCCGGGTGCACCTCACCACCGGGCGGCGCCGGCCTCGGCAAATACAAAAAGACATATGTAAGTCGACACCACTTGTCTAATATAGCGTTGCGTTCAATTCTAATTGATTCCTAACCACATGTTGGCTTTTTTGTAGGAGGCGGCGCATGGTGGCCGGCCAATTACCCAACTCGAGGCGTATGCTCTCGCCCACATGGGCCCGGCCAAGTCCAACATCGAGTACAACCCCGATGCGGGCCCGGAGGCGTACACAAACTCCGGCGTCCACACCCGCCTTAGTTCGTACACGGAGGCATTAAAGTTAGTCCACGGGCCGGACTACGACCCGAGGTCCGAGGAACACCTTGATCCCGAGCTAGTGATGAGGATTGGGCAAGGCAAGAAGCATGGACGGTTCTACATTGGCGACGGCATCCTCGACACGGCCTCTACTCCTCCTCTCGACCGCCTACGAGCAAGCGAGCACGAGCTCTAGTGTGCCCATAAGCCGGCGGCCGACGGCCGATAATGTCACTCCGGGTAAGTATTCTCACTTTCATTAGTCGTTCTTTGACTTTGACTTTTACGTTCATTAGCTCTGCATTATTGGAACATTGTTGTCAAATATTGCGAGGCCGAGATGCGCGTCTTCGGCGGCCGACAGGAGGCCTTGCTTGCCGAGCGGGAGGCCGAGCGGGCCCAGCGGGAGGCCGAGCGGGAGGCTGAGCGGGCCGAGCGGGAGGCCCGGCGGGAGACGATGCAAGGTTTGCTCGCGTTCGTGCAACAACTTGGGCAGCGGCAAGGTTTGCGGATCCCAAGACTAGCGCTTGCACCACCACGACCACCTCCACCACCTCGTCGAGAGTCCACCCCGGCACCCGGTGAGTATAAGCACAATTGTTTTACTTTTTTTGTGCTAATGCTTAGTGTCAAACCTAGTGTCGGCCTTCGTGCCCGATGTGTTGATTTGTCGGCCTTCGTGCCCGAGTTGTTGATTTGTCGGCCTTCGTGCTCGGAAATGTGGTTGTCGGCCTTCGTGTCGACCTTTTTGCAAGGTTTTGGAAACCTCCCCATGTAGGGGAGGTGCTTGCCGAAATTTTCAACTTTTCTTTACAACTTGGATTTTTATCTTGTTACTCACGTGCAATTTTTTTTATTCGGCGGCTCTCGGGGGCGTCGTCGAACCATGTCGGAGGGTCGCGGGGATGCACGTCGGGGCATCCCCGCCGGGAGCTTCGCCGGGGTCGCACGTCGGGCGGGATCCCGCTTGCCGTGAGCCACCCGCGGACTCGTTTATATGTATTGCACTTGTGAACTTGGAATAATGTGTACTTTTGGATATGTGGTTTGTATGTGTACTTTTGGATATGTGGTTTGTATGTGTACTTTTCGATACGTGGTTTGTACTTTTGTGCACTCATTTTTATGTATTCCGGATATGTTTGGCCACACTTTTGGATGTGTCGTTTTTCATTTATAAATGTGGTTTGTGAGATATTGAAGTTGAATTGTGATTTATATATATATATGTTTTATTTGTCACACCGTAAAGCAAAAGAAAAAAACAAAAAAAACAAAAAAAAAGGGAAGGAGGCTTCCCCGAGTGCCTGGGCACAGGGCACTCGGGGAAGAGGAAAATAAAAAAAAAGGGCGCGGGCCTTCCCCGAGTGCCCTGCGCCTGGCACTCGGGGAAGACAAAAAATAAAAAAAACAACAGGACCCTTCCCCGAGTGCCTTGGCAACTGGCACTCGGGGAAGAATTTTCAAAAAAAAAAAGAATTTCTTCCCCAAGTGTTGCACTCGGGGAAGAGGCTACAAAAAAAAAAGAAAATTCTTCCCCGAGTGTTGCACTCGAGGAAGAGTAAAAAAAAAACCCCGTCGACGGCGTTAAATCTTCCCCGAGTGCTACCGTGGCACTCGGGGAAGTCTTCCCCGAGTGCACGATTTTTGGCACTCGGGGAAGAGCTCTTTCCGTGAGAAGCATCCCCGGAAGCTCTTCCCCGAGTGTTGCACTCGGGGAAGGCTTCCCCGAGTGCTTTTGCTCTTCCCCGAGTGCTTTAGGCACTCGGGGAAGCAGCGGCCGCCGTAGTGCAACGAGCGGTGTCGCAACAGAGATATCCTTCATGTTGTCGCCGAAGATCCTTCATGTCGTCGCGGAAGAGGTCACCGGAGTGAGCTGCCATCGCGCTACACAAAGAGCTCGCGATCGCCCCTACCTGGCGCGCCAACTGTCAAATGGTGAGATCTGGACAACCCACGGGGGTGTTAATCCATGTGGTTTAGTTGTTCGGTGGGGAGATCAGGAGCTAAGAACGCGATGATTATGCTAGCGTAGCACACGGAAATTACGATGAGACACAAGGACAAGGTGATTTTATACTGTTTCGGGCCTCCGGAGAGTAAAACCCTACGTCTAGTTGTCGGTGTAGATTGCTTGAAGGTTGTGTGTTCGTACAAGGGGTCGTCTCGTCCGCCTTATATTGGCCAGTGGATGAGGTCGGTTCCCAGACTCCTGGTCGATTACGACCAGGAGACCTAACTCTACGTTACACATCTTGCCATATCCCGTCGATCAGTTTTGGTCGAAATCCACTGAGGTCTTATCTTGTACGCCAAGTCTTGAGGTCGTGATGAACTAGGTCGTCTGGGGAATCTTCTGGAAGGTCTTCAGGAGGTCGTGTGGGCCGCCAACTAGGTCGATTGGGCCCACTGACAGGTTGGTGGGTCTTCTGGTAGGCCGGACCCATTTGTCGGGGACGACCGTGAGCCTGGTCGGTGGGGACCCAGAGATACCCATGTCTCACAGCAGAGCAATGGTACACTTATACCGTCGGTAGAGCGAACGATAGTTGGGGTGAGCTTAGAGACAAGTTTTGTCTTAAGGTCTTCCCTCCGTGTAGTATCATGTCTCTACGGGAATGTATTCGTCGTTTTCGACAGAAAGAGAAGGAATCACTAGGTAAAGCTTGGTGTAGATTTTCACGCTTAGTGAATTTTGGGCCTCCCTTGTCGATGCCTAACTATCAGTGTAGATAAAGTGATCATTGATGATTGCTCTAATTTTCTTTGGACATTTCCTCTCTGATTAAAGTATGATACTTGTTGACGTAAAATGTGCACCTAGCGCCAAGCACACAACAAGCCGAACAAGGTGGCTTCACACGTGCAAAGAATCACAAGACGTGCCGTCAATTTTTCCCGAAAATTAACAAAAGACAAAGCGAGTTAAATACCAAAGCTTGGAACTTGCGGGTGGTACCGACAGTTCCATATTTACGGCTACAAAGCCGGATGGGATGACACATAGCTATAGAAAGCTATCCGCCAATAAACCGAAACCATTCGGGAGCTCGTAAAAGGAAAAGTAACATAGCCGAATGGATGACGTAAGCATGACAAACGATCGGTCTTTGTTTGAGCAAAGATGCACATGCACGAGGCCATGACCGATCCCCATGATGATTAACATTAAACAAATAAATAAAGTAAAGCACAAGCATAAACATGTAATAAACAAGCATGCATAGATCCAAAGCACTAGTCTACCGCATGTCTAGGTACTTTAAAAACCCGTCGGGTACGATGCCAAACAAATCTATCCACCGCATGATACAATTTGCATGAAAATCGTACCACTTTCCACGAATAGATCTATCCACCGCATGATACAATCTAAATATGGAAAGCTAAAAGCATACGTCATTTAAAGCATGAATTACGCACGTGTTCTACTCGTGAAGAAACATAACCGAATACGAATTTGAACAGCCCGATTCGGGGTCCATGAAGAAGGAACGAACATTACCAAGCGAATAAATCTATCGATTGATTCGAAATCTAATCCACCGATGACTAGCTCCAAAACAACCCAAAAACATGCGTCTACCGCATGATACTCGGTTCTTTCAAGATTTATACCGACATTGGCAAGCTTGAACCCGAAGACGTAACAACCTAGATCGATTCGGTTTCGGCTATCGTAAAGCACAAGATCCACGTGTTAAAACATGAATTCTACTCGTATAAGGATCACAAGAGGGATACGGTCGATCCAAACCCATCTAGATTGGGCAAAAGATGTTACATGAATTTAAACATAAAATAAAAACTCAAAGCAACACGAGGTAACTTAATGAATCTATTAGATCTTGCCAAAATCCAATAGAGCCGATAACTAGCTTCAAGCTAGATCTTAGCCTACCGCATGGCTCATGACCTAACAAGAAACCCTCTTGAACCAAGCTTGAATCTACCGCATGACACGAAGCATGGTAACAAGACTACTTGCATCGATCTAAATCCACCGCATGATACTAGACATGATACAAGGTTGCCGGTACTCACGGAGGTCGACGGATCGATGAACCCTCTCGAAGAACTCGACGACACGACCAATGGACTCTAGGGTTTGGCGTAAGGCCGGTTTGTATTGAAGAATGATTGTGTACATTACATACATTCAGGGCTCATATTTATACCCTGCCAAGTACAACCTCGAATGGATTCGTTCCCTAACTTATCTCTAAGCTTGATCGCCTATCCATCCATTCGTCCTTCCCGCTTGAGCCACGTCACCGTCCAATCCCGCAAAATCAGCTCAAGCTGTTCTTTTACCGAACGGAAGCGTATAGCCGACCGCGATCTCTTTGCCGAATACATCCGAGAAAAACCTTCCTTCCGCTAGACGGACTCCTCACCGAGCCGGACCCACAAGTCGACTCCTTACCTAATTTTGGTGTTAACACATGCCCCTTCAATTGCGGGATAAAAGTGATTTTGTTCCGCAATTGACTCCAGCCACGAACATTTTCAAATCGAATCCGTCAACACCTGTTCTTTTTTCTTCGCAATCCGTCGGAATCCTCGTCTAGATCCAAACCCTAGATCCCCTTATTCTAAGCTCAGATCCCCAATGGCAGCTCAAAACCAAGCTGCTCAGTGTAAATTCCCCTCCCGTAAGCTTCATTCGGCATTTAGGTTTTCAATTTACCCGAGATTTCTTTTCCGCTTTCCTTAAGGAGCCTTCCACTGAGCTTTTGATTCGCACCGAGGCCAATTCAAGATCCTATTACCTTGGTCCCGTGGGAAACTCGATACTCGAGATTTCATCGCGGCTGAATCTCAAAGGATCCCTTTCAAAGCGGCTCTGTCCCCACCTCCCCGGTGGCAAGATGCTTTCAAGAACTGGCCCTTGCCTCCAATCGCAGGCTGGAAAAATTGGTACCGGAGAATCCTTGCAGACAAGAGTGCCAAGACCCAAAACTGGGATACCCTCCGCATTGCTCAGTGCCTGGAGTTATCCTTGGCCGAGACCCCCAAGAATGAAGACCTCCCGATAGCACGCTTGCCATTTTTGGTCAAACGGCGTCAATGCCTTCCTCTTTGGCCACGGCCCGATGTCCCCAACTCGGCCGATGTGTATATGATCACCGGCCTTGACATTACGGATCCGTTCAACCCCGGGATTTCAGAAGTTCTTCACGACAAATAGGGGTGAAACCAGGGAGCAGATACAAGAACTACATCTTGAACCACATGAAGGACAATCCCCTTGGTGAAATTGAATACGGGGCATTTCGAACATGTGGCTATGCCGGTTCGTCTTCTGTAGTAAATCCAATGAGCCTACCCTGAATCACATTGCAATGGCCTCTCACTTGGTCAGTGGCAACCGTCTCCCCCTTGGGAAATTCCTTCTAGGCAGTGTGTATCATATGCTTCATCAAACCGTCACCCAGATGTACACCAGCCAGAGGATAGCATGTGTCAACGGCCCTTGCTGGTTTGTTCAAATGTGGCTGCAGCTACACATGCATCAGATCGTTGGTGTCGACTTGAACACTCGGCTCTTTCCTTCATCCAATCATCCTGAAGGGGAACCCCAAACCACCAGAGGATGCCAGAATTATGGAGAAGCTGCTTCAACTGTTCTTATTCGACAGACATCGGCCCAGCCTTTTGAGCTATTCTTCAAAGGTTTCCGAATCCTCTCGTGGCTCCCTTATCCGGACAATGACACTTTGATTTTCCCCCGTGAATTCTCTTTTGAATCCGAACGCCAAGATGGGAGATTCCTAGAGATCCTCAATATCATAATCCGCCCATGCATCCGCCGCTGAATTCAATGGAGGAAGGCTGACCTATAGCACTTATGAATATTATCAGCCCAATGTAATGGCTCGGCAACTTGGGTGTTGCCGGATGCCCCCAAGATCGTTTCTCGCATGAATTCCTCAAGCCCAGAGAGGAAATCAAAGAACTCATGCACAGTAGCAGAGTCTTCCGTTACGTGTGTAGTCCCACTATCTACACCGGCCTTTTGTACCCACAACAATGGCTCACTCCACCTTCAACTCCTGGTGGCAAGAACTCCATGATCATATCTTCAGTGAGCCCGTACACTTGTTCTACGTGCGAGTTGATGCCGATTTTCAGCCAACTTCGGAGGTAATATGATGAACCATTGAATCGGACATATCCTCTTTCAATCATGATTCTAACCTTACTTCTCTTACCCACGAACACGGTGCTGCTCCTCGAGCCCGAATATTGCCTACAATGCCGTAGGCCCGGTCTCAAAGACGGGATTCGGGTCCCCAACTCGGCTCGCCTAATGTCCGGGTTTGCCACGACAGACCCAAGCCTTTCCGGCCTTGCCGCCGATAGGAGGCAAGGTTTGTCTCTAATAGCTCCCCCAAATGCCAAGAGGAGAAGAACTGTCAAGAAAGTCCTCGTTGAGGTAAAAATCTTTTCTTTTCTTGATCACAAGATTACTCGTTCTCGATAAATCATATCTTGTGCATTTTCGGACCGCAGCCCAACAATCTTCGGTTCCGAACCCGCCAATGCCCCATCCACTCGGTATGACCTTTCTTCGTCCTCTTCCATGAGGATGAACACCGGCATTTATCTTTTAATTTGGCACTTGCGAAGAAACAATGGAAGAACAACTTGTGGACGTCCCGTTGTCTCAACAAGCAAGTTCACCCGGGGTTGAGTTACCCGTCCCGGTGGAAATCTCATCTTCATCGGGGAATCAATCACCCTCTCGTTCAAACGAAGCAATAAACTCTCCGGAGATGAGTTTCCCGGTCCAACCGTAACCATCAAGTCCTCCGGGGCCCAATCACCTACGGTCATGCAGAGACATCAACCCCGGCGAGAGGTGAACCCATCTCCTCTTCGACCGAAGCCCCCGAACCGCCAAAGAATCGCATCGCCGCCTTCTCACATAGAAGCTTCGGCCTCCGCCCGGAACACCTCCTTCGCCCGTGGCCGCTCCCGAACAAAGTCCCGTCCCAACTCAAGAAATCGGACATGAGGTACTCATTTGCACTTAACTCGCTACCTTTACTTTCAAGACTTCTAACTCGGCAATATCGCTTTCTTAGGATCGAGCCCAATCATCATCAAGTCCGTCAATGGGGAACAATCCGCTTGCCGAGGCGATGGAAGAAATGCATCAAACCCCGTCGGAGGAAATGCCGGAAAAGCTCGGGGAGATCTTTGCCTCGGTTGGAAAAAGATGCACGAGATCGGTTCAAAGATCTCGATCACTTTGAAGAAATGCTCGAGTCTATTAGCCAAGAACTTCCCCGAGGACATCGGTGCTTCTCTTGCATCTATCCGTGGCCCGGAAATCCACTACGTGCCCATAAGGCAAGCTTTGAGGAAGGTGCGCTCCCGCCCGCTATTGAAAAGAAGAGAGCCGCGTCGAACAAGTCATGAGCGGGGCACAATCTTAGACCGAGAGCCACAAAGATACATTGGCTAATCCGCAAGCTTCTTGTGATTTAAAAATTGCCGTAAAAGCCGCCCGGAGGCGGAACCGAGAAGCCCGTCGGCGGAAATAGAGGCCGATAACGGGGAGAATAGCCGAGCTCCCCGGATTGATAGAGAAGACCCAAGAGGAAGCAAAATCGGCTATGGCCAAGATGAAACAATGTGATGCGGAGCTTACCACCTTGTCTAGCGCCCGTAAAGATTGTCGGGAGCGGTTGGACAATTTTCGCCAAACAACATCAAATGTCCGTAGTGTAATTGCGAATTATTTAAACATTTAGATGCTTCGCTTGATGTATAACCGAATTGGTCGCTCTTGTAATTTCTGTTCTTGCAACTTTTATTTCCTTTTTCTTCTGCGCTCCTTCAAACGTAATGCTGAACGATCCATTCAGCAAAGAAATGCCAACACCCAAATGGCACTTTGACTCTTCTCAGCTGAGCCAGTCAACTGAATATGACTCAGCTTAGAACTCCAAGCGACCCTTTGGCGGACCGGTCAAGGAAACCTTTCCACCTTCCGATTTTCTTGGGATATGCGCCATGATCCAGAGCCACGACTTGAGGCCACGATCTGTCTTGCCGACCTATAAATGAAACCGTAGGTGCCCCTAGCTCTCCACCAAGCCTTTTAGCTCTCGAATCTTTGCCAATCTCAACTCTTCTTCTTTCCAAACAAGTGCACATCCCCGAGCAAAGATGGTACGCCGCCTCAACCGACGCCGCGCCTCCGATGAGACGGAGGGGAGCGGCGCCAATGCGCGCGGAGGCAATGATCGTCGATTCCTCTTCTTTGATTCATCTTTGATCTTCTCTTGTTTTGACGATCATCTCCTTTTCGGAGTTGATTCGGTGGAATCCGTCTCTTGCGCCGCCAATCGGCCCCTTCTCGGACGACTCCTCGGAGTCCGACGGCCACTCCCCCCGTGCCCTACGGGGAACTTGGACGCTCTCCGCTTCAAGGCGGAACCGGAGACGACCCCGGCGTGAGCCGGAGGACATCTCCAAAAAGGCGGGCATAGCCGAGGCCGGCGTGGGAGGACCGGCGCAAAACCGCCGGAAACCATCGACGGTACGGCTACCGAAATCAATTTTTGATCCAACTCGGCTTTTGATGCTAATCTCCTTTCTTCTTGCACCTTGCAGCCCGCTATGCCGAGCTCAACCAGCTGAAGATGCTGGTGGAGCAGCTGGCCGACAAGGTGAACGCCCGCGGTGACACGCCGGCGGAGCGCCTTGCCGCGGTGGAGCACCATGTTGATGAGGTGGCCACCCATGGCGTTCGCTTGGGCACCACCCTGGGCCTGGCTGCCATGGCGACGCACACGGACGTCGACTAATCCACCGGGCCGCGCGGCTTCCGGGCGACGCGCCGAAGACATCGAGGAGATTGAGCTCATCTTGGAGCGCCTCAATAGCCACGGTGACGCCATTGCCGAAATCACTCATCCCCAATCTGTGCTGAACAGGCTTTTTGACTAGATTGTATTAGGGATGTTTGAACATCGGCAATAAATAAAGAACTTTTGAATTCTGTGCTTGCACTGCGATGATTTCTTTACATTTGCATCCGTGAATCTTGTTTTTCCTTAAACGTATCCGGGAACTGTCTTGAGCCGAATACGCGAGAACAGATGCCCCTTGGCGCAAAATCCACAGAAGATCCCTGAATCGGCAATCCGTAAGCACTGTTCAAGCAAAAACCCTTCGCATTCGGGAAGAAAACCCTGCCGTTTGGTATTCCAACAGTGTACGCTGGCCAGTCATCACTCCCAATGCACCCCTTCGGTCAATAAAATAGCTCGCTGAGATGCCCCGCAAATCCACTCGCACACTCATCCATCACTTCTCATTTCCTCCCCGTCTCTAGAGGAAAAAACCCCAAGGCCATGGACAAGGGCAAGCAACCCCGGGAGAGCAGCCCTCCAAAGAAACGCACGATTCGAAGGTGAGTTTTCCTCTCGATTTACCTCCTATTTCCCACATGATCTTGCGCTTTACCTTCTCTTCTTTTCCCCTTTCGGCCTTGATTTGCTTCCGAAGAAATCATCGAGACCGAAGATGTGCCCGAGTACATCTCCTCCGATTCCTCCCTCGAAGCGAGAGGACGCCACGCCCGAACGAGAGGACCGGCCCATCAACCGCGCCGCCGTGTTCGGCACCGGAGCACGGACTCGGGGACATCACCACTCGTTGCCAAGCCGAGCGCGAGCGTCGCATGGCTCGGGAGGCACTAGTGGGGGGTAAATGCTTCGACTTCTTCTTGACTTCGTGCCCACATCCGGATTTCTTGCCCCTAACACCCACTCCTCTCGTTTCGGATGTCTCTCGACGGTACAACAACCTGAAAGCGGCCTGGGACAGCTTGGTGGAGGCCGCAAATCATGGTCACCCACGTGCATTCCAAGTTGCCGTCACGGTGGTCCTGGAACAACTGAAGAGGGAGCAGCCGAAGAAGCAAAGAAAAGATTGATTCATACTTTCGCTTCTTTCTCCACGCCTTCTGCTTCCCACCTCCTTGAGGTCCTGATCACCAGGGTTGTTGGATGTAAACCTGCAAGAAGCAGTTGTAATGTAGTTTTGTGCTAAGGGCAATGCATCTAGGCACTGGCCATTTCTTCTGTTTGTGAATTTTTTGTTCTAAAGGCGGCCTCGTTCTTGAGCGCCGGCTGTTTCTGTGTCAGATGTGTGTAATCCCACTGCTGGTGATCATCAATCGATCTCAATACTAGGATAATATTTCTTCAAATATCTTCCATTTATTGCGGCGGAAAATTCTTCTCCTAGTAAAGTTTTCAATATATATGCATTACCAGGGACGCATCTGACCACACAAAAGGGCCCTTCCCAGTTAGGGGACCATTTGCCGAATTCGCTATATTTAGTTCCAATCGGCAATAGCGCTTTCCAAACCAAATCTCCTTCTCGCGAATTGCTCGACTTTTACTTTCTTGTTATAGTACTTGGCAACCCGCGGCTTGTTCCTCTCGATGTTTTCCGGGGCCCTAAGACGGATCATGTGTAAATCCTCTAGCTCATCCATCATTAGGCCACCGTAATCTTTGGAGCTCAAATCTTTCAGTAACACAACTCTCCTTGAATCGGTTGCATCTCCCAAGGTAGAACCGCGTGGTGTCCATAAACCAATTCATAAGGAGAGGTCTTTGTAGCTCCATGGGGGGCCATTCGGTAAGCCCACGGTGCCTCACCGAGTACCGAATGCCACCCCTCCTTGGCTTCGGTCGATCTTCTTTTGTATCGGCTTGATCATGATCTTATTAGAAGCCTCCGCTTGACCATTAGCTTGGACATAATAGTGAGAAGAGTTGAACAATTTGATCCCCATGCTTTCGGCAAACTCTCTGAACTCCAGTGACACGAATTGTGCCCCTTGATCAGTTGTGATTGTCTGAGGGATTCCAAACCGATAGATGATGTGCTCCTTGACAAATTCAACCATGTTTTCCAATGTTACCTTCTTCAGTGGGATCGCCTCAACCCATTTAGTAAAATAATCCGTAGCCAAAAGCACGAACTTATGCCCCTTACTAGATGGTGGATTAATCTGGCCAATCAAGTCTATACCCCACCCCCGAATGGCCATGGCTTGATGATGGGATTCAATGCTGACGCGGGGACTCTTTGAATATTTCCAAACCTCTGGCAATCTTGACATCCCTTGTAATACTCAAAGCAATCCTCTAATATCGTCGGCCAAAAGCACCCAGCTTGTCTGATAACCCATTTCATACGGTAGGCCGATTGGTGTGCTCCACATATCCCATCGTGCACTTCGCTCATCATGTTCTTGGCTTCTTCTGGACCCAGGCATCGTAACAATACCCCATCTAATGACTTATAGAACAAGTTGTCATCCAGAAGAACAAATTTTATGGTTTGTACCTGAGCTTCCTAGAGACCTTTCGGGATGGATCCTTCAAGTAATCAACGATCTCTTTTCTCCAATCATCTTCCGCAAGATCCGTCCCCAATGTGCATACATCTGCAGCAAACGCTTCTTGACTCTCTTTGTATCTAGAGGCGCTTTGAGCCAGCCTGTTTGCTTCTTCATTATGTTCCCTAGGAATATGCTGTAAAGTTACCAACGGGAAGCTCTTCAATATTTCTCTGCATTCTTCGTAGTAACTCCTCAGCGCTTCACTTTTGCATTCGTATTGGCCGTTCAATTGCTTGATCACCAGCTCTGAATCTCCATAAACTTCAACTGAAACGGCCCCAGCTTCTCTCAAATATTGAAGCCCTCGAAGCAGTGCCTCGTACTCGGCCTGATTGTTTGTAACGGTGGGCTGTATAGGGATGGCAAATTCAAACATCTCACCTCTAGGCGAAATTAGTAGGATCCCTACTCCCCCACCTTTACCACATGATGATCCATCAAAAAATAAAGCCCAAGGGGTAATTTCAAGCAAATCAATTGACGGATCGCGATGTTCAGTTATAAAATCGGCAATGATCTGTCCCTTGATAGCCTTTGCCGATTCGAACTTTAACTCAAACTCTGATAAGGCCAAGATCCATTTGCCAATCCCGCCATTCAAAATTGACATAGATAACATATGTTTTATTACATCGAACTTGGAATACACGGTGCATTCGGCATTCAACAAGTAGTGCCGAAACTTTGTACATGAATAGTACACGCACGAGCACGACTTTTCCATAGCCGAATACCGGTCTCGGGATCAAGTAGTTTTCGGCTAAGATATGCTACTACCCGCTCCTTTTGTCACACCCGATTTTCCGTAGAAAACCGAATGCATCTCATATGTGTGCCGGGATCAAAATTTCACACATATGATAGACTCATGAGTGTAATATCACAAGACATTGCTCAAAATCGTACGGAAAAGGTTTATTAACTTTTATTACACTCACGATGGTAGACACGAAGGTCTTTACACGAACAACGATAACTATGAAGACGCGACTCCATCTTCATCTTCCACGAGCATCCGATCGGTTGATCGCATCCTCGAACTCCTCGTAGTCGGTGAAGTACTCCACTCCGGATTCTTCTCTCGAACGGCGTAAGCAAGGATGAGTACACTTATGGTTGGTACTCGGCAAGGCCACGGGAATAACCGGAAAGCAATATTAATCCATCTTTAAGTTCAATTAATCATGTGAGGGTCCAGGCCGCTCTTGACCGTGAGCACGGCCGATCGATCGGCTTTACACTCGCGAGAGGTTGCACACTTTTCCCACGGTTCGCGTAAAAGTTCCAAAGAACTTTGAACCCAACCACGCATGTGCCGATCGTGCACAATACCACACTTCCGAGGTGTGATTGCATAGGGACGCTACGAAGCCTTTACAAAGATATGCAAAAGACTAACGACCCGCATAGTTATAGATCGGGCGGACCATAACCCTCCCTAGTGGTCGGCACCTTAGCAAAGGTCGCTACCCCAAAAGGACCAGGGCTATACCCCCGCAACCCGGATCCCCCTCTGCTCCTTTCGGAAAAGGGCCATCGGATCAATCGCACACCTAATTAATTGGCTAAGCCGAGCCATATGGACCGTGGTTGCACTCGTTTTCCGGGTGGTTCTCCATGTTCCGATTAACTTATAGTGTTCTTGATTAAAGCATAGGTAGAAGGGTGGTTAGGGTCACTTGCCTTTCTCCAACGATAAGCTACTTTCCTTATCTGAAAAGCTCTTCACTTGTTCTTCCTCGAACGGCGCGTTGGCTACGATCATGCAAGAAAAACATACAATAAATAAAACAATACATCAAACATTACCAAAAGACTAAAACAAGCTTTTAGAAATGACGGGCTCGGAGAGACGATCGCGTGGACATCAAGAACGCGTAAAACGGAGCTAGGATGGAAAAGTTATGGGTCGAAACAAGGTTCAGGGACTAAATTGTAAAAGAACTGGAAGTTTAGGGGGTTTTCTGGAAGATTTCAGGGACCTAAACATAAATATGTGTGAAACTAGAAGGTCTAATATGTAAAAGGTTAAGGATAGGCTATTAAACATGAAAACCTAAGAGATCAGGGCCTAGATGTAAAAATCAGGACCTAGTTGGAAAGCTTTTATATAGGTGGAAGGGTATTTTTGTAATTTCTGGAATCTCAGGGTTCTTTTTGCAAAACTGCCAAAGCAACCGGCGGGTGAGCCATGGGAGCGACACGTGGCGGCTTATTATTGGCCGTGCCGACGCGGCATGACGTCGGCGTGACGCAAGCGCGTGGACCGGCACGGTGGACTCGGTCCACCTGGTCCACGGTGGACCACTCCAAGGGTTACGGGTTGGTTTTAATGCGGGCCGTAGATTTAGATCGGACGGCCGTGGCGGCTTGTGGGCGACGGGCGGCGCGCGTACGGGCGGCGCGCGGCCGGCGGCGGCGGCGGTGGCGGCGGCGGCTCGCCGGGAGAAGGCCAAAATGGCCTCCCCGGCACCATTTCGCACGGAAAGGCTACCGAAGAAAGAGGGGAGCAAGGGGAAGATTACCAGGGGCTCGGATGGGAGGAATAGGCGCCGGTGAAGCGGATCGAGCGGCGGGGGCGGAGCTCCGGCGACCTCTTCGTGGCGGCGGCGATGCGCGCGGGCGAGTTGGAGCGGAGGAGAGGTGCGAGGGGTTGGGGAGCTCGGGCTCGCCTTTTATAGGGCCGAGAGGGGAAGGGGAAGGGGCGGCCAAGGCGGTGGCGGGGTCGGTGGCGCGCGGCGCCATTAATGGCGCTCGGTGCGGGCGGCGGGTAGGGGAGTGGAAGGGCCGAGGCGGTGCGTGTGGGTGGGGCACCGCGCATTGACGCGCGGCTCGGTGGAGGGGAGGAGAAGCGGCGCGAGAAGGCGAGGAGGCGGAGGCGGGGGGTGCGGGGATGGCCGGCGGCCGGCGCGGGGGAAGAAGGGGGGGGGGGGTGCGGGCCGGGAGGTTGAAGGGGAACCCGACGGGTGGGCCCCACCGTCGGCGAGAGGGAGAGAGAGGAGAGGGAGGGGAGGCGGCGGGGTGGGCCGTTGGGCCTAATGCGGAGTTGGGCCGCGGGTTAGGTTAGGTTAGGTTAGTCGTTTTCTCTTTTTTTTTCTTTTTTCTTTTTCTTTTCTTTTCAAATCCTTTTCAAACCAAATTCAAAACCTTTTAAATTCAAATCTTTTTCAACTTTTCAAACACAAATTTTAACACAAATTTATTCACATATTTTAAGACTTTTAGAAAACTTTTTCAAACAAGTTTTCAAACATTTTTTTTAATTCAAACTTTCACACCAATTTCCACAAACTTTTTCACAATTAATTTAAGGACTTTTTCACAAATATTTTCTTTAAGACTTTTAAAATCACACCACAAACAAAACTCATGCATTTCAATATGATGCACAATCACTTGATTGATTCTAATTATTAAGTGTTGTTTAATTTAATTAAAGGCAAATTTATTTATTTAAATTCATTAAATCCTTAGAAAAATAAAGCTAAACCATGTTGCTAATAATATTTTATTGTGATGGAATTTTCGGGTGTTACACTCGAACCCAACCACTGTCACACCCGATTTTCCGTAGAAAACCGAATGCATCTCATATGTGTGCCGGGATCACAATTTCACACATATGATAGACTCATGAGTGTAATATCACAAAACATTGCTCAAAATGTACGAAAAGGTTTATTAACTTTTATTACACTCACGATGGTAGACACGAAGGTCTTTACACGAACATCGATAACTATGAAGACGCGACTCCATCTTCATCTTCCACGAGCATCCGATCGGTTGATCGCATCCTCGAACTCCTCGTAGTCGGTGAAGTACTCCACTCCGGGGATTCTTCTCTCGAACGGCGTAAGCAAGGATGAGTACACTTATGGTTGGTACTCGGCAAGGCCACGAGGAATAACCGGAAAGCAATATTAATCCATCTTTAAGTTCAATTAATCATGTGAGGGTCCAGGCCGCTCTTGACCGTGAGCACGGCCGATCGATCGCCTTTACACTGCAGAGGTTGCACACTTTTCCCACAGTTCGCGTAAAAGTTCCAAAGAACTTTGAACCCAACCACGCATGTGCCGATCGTGCACAATACCACACTTCCGAGGTGTGATTGCATAGGGACGCTACGAAGCCTTTACAAAGATATGCAAAAGACTAACGACCCGCATAGTTACGGATCGGGCGGACCATAACCCTCCCTAGTGGTCGCACCTTAGCAAAGGCTGCTACCCCAAAAGGACCGGGCTATACCCCCGCAACCCGGATCCCCCTCTCGCTCCTTTCGGAAAAGGGCCATCGGATCAATCGCACACCTAATTAATTGGCTAAGCCGCAGCCATATGGACCGTGGTTGCACCGTTTTCCGGGTGGTTCTCCATGTTCCGATTAACTTATAGTGTTCTTGATTAAAGCATAGGTAGAAGGGTGGTTAGGGTCACTTGCCTTTCTCCAACGATAAGCTACTTTCCTTATCTGAAAAGCTCTTCACTTGTTCTTCCTCGAACGGCGCGTTGGCTACGATCATGCAAGAAAAACATACAATAAATAAAACAATACATCAAACATTACCAAAAGACTAAAACAAGCTTTTAGAAATGACGGGCTCGGAGAGACGATCGCGTGGACATCAAGAACGCGTAAAACGGAGCTAGGATGGAAAAGTTATGGCCGAAACAAGGTTCGGGGACTAAATTGTAAAAGAACCGGGAAGTTTAGGGGGTTTTTCGGAAGATTTCGGGGACCTAAACATAAATATGTGTGGAACTATAAGATCTAATATGTAAAAGGTTAAGGATAGGCTATCAAACATGAAAACTATGGAGATCGGGGGCCTAGATGTAAAAATCGGGACCTAGTTGGAAAGCTTTTATATAGGTGGAAGGGTATTTTTGTAATTTCCGGAATCTCGGGGTTCTTTTTGCAAAAGCGCCAAAGCACCGGCGGGTGAGCCATGGGAGCGACACGTGGCGGCTTGTTATTGGTCGTGCGCGACGCAGCATGACGTCGGCGTGACGCAAGCGCGTGGACCGGCCGGTGGACTCGGTCCACCCGGTCCACGGTGGACCACTCCAAGGGTTACGGGTTGGTTTTAATCTGGGCCGTAGATTTAGATCGGACGGCCGTGGCGGCTTGTGGGCGACGGGCGGCGCCGCACGGCGGCGCGCGGCCGGCCGGCGGCGGCGGTGGCGGCGGCGGCTCGCGGGGAGAAGGCCAAAATGGCCTCCCGGGCACCATTTCGCACGGAAAGGCTACCGAAGAAAGAGGGGAGCAAGGGGAAGATTACCGGGGGCTCGGATGGGAGGAATAGGCGCGGTGAAGCGGATCGAGCGGCGGGGGCGGAGCTCCGGCGACCTCTTCGTGGCGGCGACGCCGCGCGGGCGAGTTGGAGCGGAGGGAGAGGTGCGAGGGGTTGGGGAGCTCGGGCTCGCCTTTTATAGGGCCGAGAGGGGAAGGGGAAGGGGCGGCCAAGGCGGTGGCGGGGTCGGTGGCGCCGGCGCCATTAATGGCGCTCGGTGCGGGCGGCGGGTAGGGGAGTGGAAGGGCCGAGGCGGTGCGTGTGGGTGGGGCACCGCGCATTGACGCGCGTGCTCGGTGGAGGGGAGGAGAAGCGGCGCGAGAAGGCGAGGAGGCGGAGCCGGGGGTGCGGGGATGGCCGGCGGCCGGCGCGGGGAAGAAGGGGGGGGGGGTGCGGGGCCGGAGGTTGAAGGGGAACCCGACGGGGGGCCCCACCGTCGGCGAGAGAGGAGAGAGAGAGGAGAGGGAGGGAGGCGGCGGGGTGGGCCGTTGGGCCTAATGCGGAGTTGGGCCGCGGGTTAGGTTAGGTTAGGTTAGTCGTTTTCTCTTTTTTTTTCTTTTTTTCTTTTTCTTTTCTTTTCAAATCCTTTTCAAACCAAATTCAAAACCTTTTAAATTCAAATCTTTTTCAACTTTTCAAACACAAATTTTAACACAAATTTATTCACATATTTTAAGACTTTTAGAAAACTTTTTCAAACAAGTTTTCAAACATTTTTTTTAATTCAAACTTTCACACCAATTTCCACAAACTTTTTCACAATTAATTTAAGGACTTTTTCACAAATATTTTCTTTAAGACTTTTAAAATCACACCACAAACAAAACTCATGCATTTCAATATGATGCACAATCACTTGATTGATTCTAATTATTAAGTGTTGTTTAATTTAATTAAAGGCAAATTTATTTATTTAAATTCATTAAATCCTTAGAAAAATAAAGCTAAACCATGTTGCTAATAATATTTTATTGTGATGGAATTTTCGGGTGTTACACTCGAACCCAACCACTCGTCACACCCGATTTTCCGTAGAAAACCGAATGCATCTCATATGTGTGCCGGGATCACAATTTCACACATATGATAGACTCATGAGTGTAATATCACAAAACATTGCTCAAAATGTACCGGAAAAGGTTTATTAACTTTTATTACACTCACGATGGTAGACACGAAGGTCTTTACACGAACATCGATAACTATGAAGACGCGACTCCATCTTCATCTTCCACAGTATCCGACCGGTTGATCGCATCCTCGAACTCCTCGTAGTCGGTGAAGTACTCCACTCCGGGGATTCTTCTCTCGAACGGCGTAAGCAAGGATGAGTACACTTATGGTTGGTACTCGGCAAGGCCACGAGAATAACCGGAAAGCAATATTAATCCATCTTTAAGTTCAATTAATCATGTGAGGGTCCGGGCCGCTCTTGACCGTGAGCACGGCCGATCGATCGCCTTTACACTGCGAGAGGTTGCACACTTTTCCCACGGTTCGCGTAAAAGTTCCAAAGAACTTTGAACCCAACCACGCATGTGCCGATCGTGCACAATACCACACTTCCGAGGTGTGATTGCATAGGGACGCTACGAAGCCTTTACAAAGATATGCAAAAGACTAACGACCCGCATAGTTACAGATCAGGGCGGACCATAACCCTCCCTAGTGGTCGGCACCTTAGCAAAGGCTCGCTACCCCAAAAGGACCGGGCTATACCCCCGCAACCCGGATCCCCCCTCTGCTCCTTTCGGAAAAGGGCCATCAGATCAATCGCACACCTAATTAATTGGCTAAGCCAGAGCCATATGGACTGTGGTTGCACTGTTTTCCTGGGTGGTTCTCCATGTTCCGATTAACTTATAGTGTTCTTGATTAAAGCATAGGTAGAAGGGTGGTTAGGGTCACTTGCCTTTCTCCAACGATAAGCTACTTTCCTTATCTGAAAAGCTCTTCACTTGTTCTTCCTCGAACGGCGCGTTGGCTACGATCATGCAAGAAAAACATACAATAAATAAAACAATACATCAAACATTACCAAAAGACTAAAACAAGCTTTTAGAAATGACGGGCTCGGAGAGACGATCGCGTGGACATCAAGAACGCGTAAAACGGAGCTAGGATGGAAAAGTTATGGCCGAAACAAGGTTCGGGGACTAAATTGTAAAAGAACCGGGAAGTTTAGGGGGTTTTTCGGAAGATTTCGGGGACCTAAACATAAATATGTGTGGAACTATAAGATCTAATATGTAAAAGGTTAAGGATAGGCTATCAAACATGAAAACTATGGAGATCGGGGGCCTAGATGTAAAAATCGGGACCTAGTTGGAAAGCTTTTATATAGGTGAAGGGTATTTTTGTAATTTCGGAATCTCGGGGTTCTTTTTGCAAAAGCGCCAAAGCAGCCGGCGGGTGAGCCATGGGAGCGACACGTGGCGGCTTGTTATTGGTCGTGGCCGCGCGCAGCATGACGTCGGCGTGACGCAAGCGCGTGGACCGGCCTGGTGGACCCGGTCCACCGGGTCCACTGGTGGACCACTCCAAGGGTTACGGGTTGGTTTTAATCTGGGCCGTAGATTTAGATCGGACGGCCGTGGCGGCTTGTGGGCGACGGGCGGCGGCGTGCGCGCGCGCGCGGCGGCCGGGCGGCGGCGGTGGCGGCGGCGGCTCGCGGGAGAAGGCCAAAATGGCCTCCCGGGCACCATTTCGCACGGAAAGGCTACCGGGAAGAAAGAGGGGAGCAAGGGGAAGATTACCGGGGGCTCGGATGGGAGGAATAGGCGCGGTGAAGCGGATCGAGCGGCGGGGGCGGAGCTCCGGCGACCTCTTCGTGGCGGCGATCGCCGCGCGGGCGAGTTGGAGCGGAGGGAGAGGTGCGAGGGGTTGGGGAGCTCGGGCTCGCCTTTTATAGGGCCGAGAGGGGAAGGGGAAGGGGCGGCCAAGGCGGTGGCGGGGTCGGTGGCGCCGCGCCATTAATGGCGCTCGGTGCGGGCGGCGGGTAGGGGAGTGGAAGGGCCGAGGCGGTGCGTGTGGGTGGGGCACCGCGCATTGACGCGCGGCTCGGTGGAGGGGAGGAGAAGCGGCGCGAGAAGGCGAGGGAGGCGCGCGGGGTGCGGGGATGGCCGGCGGCCGCGCGGGGAAGAAGGGGGGGGGGGGTGCGGGGCCGGAGGTTGAAGGGGAACTCGACGGGTGGGCCCCACCGTCGGCGAGAGGGAGAGAGAGGAGAGGGAGGGAGGCGGCGGGGTGGGCCGTTGGGCCTAATGCGGAGTTGGGCCGCGGGTTAGGTTAGGTTAGGTTAGCTGTTTTCTCTTTTTTTTTCTTTTTTTTTCTTTTTCTTTTCTTTTCAAATCCTTTTCAAACCAAATTCAAAACCTTTTAAATTCAAATCTTTTTCAACTTTTCAAACACAAATTTAACACAAATTTATTCAAATATTTTAAGACTTTTTAGAAAACTTTTCAAACATGTTTTCAAACATTTTTTTAATTCAAACTTTCACACCAATTTCCACAAACTTTTTCACAATTAATTTAAGGACCTTTTCACAAATATTTTCTTTAAGACTTTTAAAATCACACCACAAACAAAAACTCATGCATTTCAATATGATGCACAATCACTTGATTGATTCTAATTATTAAGTGTTGTTTAATTTAATTAAAGGCAAATTTATTTATTTAAATTCATTAAATCCTTAGAAAAATAAAGCTAAACCATGTTGCTAATAATATTTTATTGTGATGGAATTTTCGGGTGTTACAAATCCTACCCCTTAAAAAGAATCTCGTCCCGAGATTCGGAGGGATCGGGAAACAAGAGGAGATACAAGATGTTCTTGATAGATGATGGTTTACTATCACGAGCTTGTTCACTTCTCCTTCTTCTTCGGGCTTGTAGCGGCAAACTCAATCCTATCTCCTTGCGGGGTAGTTAAGAGCACCGACTTCTTGGCACACAAAATGATTCCATCATGCTTACTTAACCAATCCATACCAAGGATCACGTCTATTCCACCGGATGTTAGGATCACTAAATCGCTTCAAAATCTATCTCTCCGATCTTAAGATTGACCTGTGGGCATACATAGGTGGATTTCATTTCACCGTTTGGGGAACCGATTAGCAAATGTGTCTTCATGGAACTCTTGGGTACATCATGCTTTGTCACGAATCGTTCGGTAATAAATGAATGCGATGCCCCGAATCAAATAAAAGCTGTTGCGGGTACGAGTTGATAAGAAACGTACCAAGCACAACATCTTTGTCTCCTTGAGCTTCTTCGACCGTCACATGGTTCACTCTACCATGCATATTGTTCGTTGTCCTCTCGTTATCTCTCCGGGATGTCCGCATATTGCGCCGAGGGCAAATGCGGCATAGTGTCCCAATTCTCCGCGGTTGAAGCATCCACCGGGGTGAACCGGAGTAGTGTTCCTTACCGGTGCACCCGAGCGGTTACGATGAGGATTTGGAGCCCGAGATGTCATTGGGTTGGATTCTTCGGGTTCATCAAACGAACGATAGAACGGTTGATTCCGTCCATGGCTTCTACCTTGTGTGCTAGAACGAAACCGAGAGTCTTGTGATGAGTTGTAACGAGGGCGGGTGTTACCGCTAGATTGACCTTGAGGTTGAAACTTGCGCTTCGTTCACGGAGTTCCTTGTGTTTATTCTCCAAGCCTATAGCCTTATTGAGTAACATCCGAAAGTTAAGAAATGTGTGGCTCGCAACCGATAGTTAAGTGGCCCTATCAAACCATCGAGAAAGCGTTCTTGTCTCTTTGCATCCGTGTTGACTTCATCCGGTGCATAGCGGGACAAATGAGTAAACCGATCCGGATACTCACTAACCGTCATGTTGCCTTGCTTTAGAGCTAGAAATTCCTTCTTCTTCGACTTCTTCACACCAAATCGGGATGTGATGTGTACGAAAACTCTCCCGGAACTCCCTGCCGGGTAATGGTGTCGGCAAAGATGCGCGACGGTGTAAGCATCCCACCAATCGGCGGCCGCACCTTCCGGACGTCCCGAGGCATACAAAACCTTCTCACGATCATTGCATTGGGTGATATTCAGCATCTTGTTGATGGTCTTGAGCCAATCATCGGCATCGAGGGGATCTACGAGAATGAGAGTAAGTGGGCGGGTTGTGGCTCATGAATTCTCTATGCTTGTTCACCGGTGGTGGAGGTGGTGGAGGTCCTTGTGGTGGTGGGCGGTTCTCGCCGTGCTCGTAGATTCGGGACGGTGGCGGTGAGGTTCGAATCAACCGCATCCGTTCCGTAAAGAACCGCCGCATCGCGGGATCCATCGCTAATTCTTGTAAAGGGGAGAACTTGATTTAGTTGTTTGATGACGAACGGAATATCCTGTCCAGCTCCTGACCTGACGTTTACCATTTGATTGTTAGAGAGAGAAGTTTTCCGATAGGAAGTTGAATTGATAAAGGTGAATCAGAGAAAAGGGGCTAAGATTCAAATTTTAACTTTAATTATTTTATTGATGTATTTGTGGCCATCACTCCACAAAAACATTCCAATCAAGTCAAAGATCCAAATCATGCATGTTTACAATCAACAAGCATTAACATCGCACGTCCTCACAAGAACGGCTCTATCGAAACGAAACTGGTAGAAGGGTAGGCAACCTAAGAATGTATCCTATAAAACACGTGTGGTAGTTCAAGGTGGAAGAACAAGAATCAGACTCAGTGTAGAAGAAAACAAAAGATTTGATTTTGTTTAGAGAATAAAGAATAAAATATTTTTTTATGCGTAAATAAGATATTTTGAATGCTGGAAAGGCTTTCTAGATAAAGAGAGTCCTTAATCTCGACCATTTCTATCTGAGGCTGCGTCCTACAGTCAGCAATGCTCTGATACCACTCTGTCACACCCGATTTTCCGTAGAAAACCGAATGCATCTCATATGTGTGCCAGGATCAAAATTTCACACATATGATAGACTCATGAGTGTAATATCTCAAGACATTGCTCAAAATCGTACGTAAAAGGTTTATTAACTTTTATTACACTCACGATGGTAGACACGAAGGTCTTTACACGAACAACGATAACTATGAAGACGCGACTCCATCTTCATCTTCCACGAAGTATCCGACCGGTTGATCGCATCCTCGAACTCCTCGTAGTCGGTGAAGTACTCCACTCCGGATTCTTCTCTCGAACGAGCGTAAGCAAGGATGAGTACACTTATGGTTGGTACTCGGCAAGGCCACGGGAATAACCGGAAAGCAATATTAATCCATCTTTAAGTTCAATTAATCATGTGAGGGTCCGAGCCGCTCTTGACCGTGAGCACGGCCGATCGATCGCCTTTACACTCGCGAGAGGTTGCACACTTTTCCCACGGTTCGCGTAAAAGTTCCAAAGAACTTTGAACCCAACCACGCATGTGCCGATCGGGCACAATACCACACTTCCGAGGTGTGATTGCATAGGGACGCTACGAAGCCTTTACAAAGATATGCAAAAGACTAACGACCCGCATAGTTACGGATCGGGGCGGACCATAACCCTCCCTAGTGGTCGGCACCTTAGCAAAGGCTGCTACCCCAAAAGGACCGGGCTATACCCCCGCAACCCGGATCCCCCTCTCGCTCCTTTCGGAAAAGGGCCATCGGATCAATCGCACACCTAATTAATTGGCTAAGCCGCAGCCATATGGACCGTGGTTGCACTCGTTTTCCGGGTGGTTCTCCATGTTCCGATTAACTTATAGTGTTCTTGATTAAAGCATAGGTAGAAGGGTGGTTAGGGTCACTTGCCTTTCTCCAACGATAAGCTACTTTCCTTATCTGAAAAGCTCTTCACTTGTTCTTCCTCGAACGGCGTGTTGGCTACGATCATGCAAGAAAAACATACAATAAATAAAACAATACATCAAACATTACCAAAAGGCTAAAACAAGCTTTTAGAAATGACGGGCTCGGAGAGACGATCGCGTGGACATCAAGAACGCGTAAAACGGAGCTAGGATGGAAAAGTTATGGCTGAAACAAGGTTCAGGGACTAAATTGTAAAAGAACTGGAAGTTTAGGGGGTTTTCTGGAAGATTTCAGGGACCTAAACATAAATATGTGTGGAACTAGAAGATCTAATATGTAAAAGGTTAAGGATAGGCTATCAAACATGAAAACTATGGAGATCGGGGGCCTAGATGTAAAAATCAGGACCTAGTTGGAAAGCTTTTATATAGGTGGAAGGGTATTTTTGTAATTTCCGGAATCTCGGGGTTCTTTTTGCAAAGCGCCAAAGCAGCCGGCGGGTGAGCCATGGGAGCGACACGTGGCGGCTTATTATTGGCCGTGCCGACGCAGCATGACGTCGGCGTGACGCAAGCGCGTGGGACCGGCCGGTGGACTCGGTCCACCGGTCCACGGTGGACCACTCCAAGGGTTACGGGTTGGTTTTAATGCGGGCCGTAGATTTAGATCGGACGGCCGTGGCGGCTTGTGGGCGACGGGCGGCGCGCGTACGCGGCGGCGCGCGGCCGGCCGGCGGCGGCGGTGGCGGCGGCGGCTCGCCGGAGAAGGCCAAAATGGCCTCCCGGGCACCATTTCGCACGGAAAGGCTACCAGACGAAAGAGGGGAGCAAGGGGAAGATTACCAGGGGCTCGGATGGGAGGAATAGGCGCCGGTGAAGCGGATCGAGCGGCGGGGGCGGAGCTCCGGCGACCTCTTCGTGGCGGCGATGCTGCGCGGGCGAGTTGGAGCGGAGGAGAGGTGCGAGGGGTTGGGGAGCTTGGGCTCGCCTTTTATAGGGCCGAGAGGGGGAAGGGGAAAGGGCGGCCAAGGAGGTGGCGGGGTCGGTGGCGCCGGCGCCATTAATGGCGCTCGGTGCGGGCGGCGGGTAGGGGAGTGGAAGGGCCGAGGCGGTGCGTGTGGGTGGGGCACCGCGCATTGACGCGCGGCTCGGTGGAGGGGAGGAGAAGCGGCGCGAGAAGGCGAGGAGGCGGAGCCGGGGGTGCGGGGATGGCCGGCGGCCGGCGCGGGGGAAGAAGGGGGGGGGGGTGCGGGCCGGAGGTTGAAGGGGAACCCGACGGGTGGGCCCCACCCGTCGGCGAGAGGGAGAGAGAGGAGAGGGAGGGAGGCGGCGGGGTGGGCCGTTGGGCCTAATGCGGAGTTGGGCCGCGGGTTAGGTTAGGTTAGGTTAGTCGTTTTCTCTTTTTTTTTCTTTTTTTCTTTTTCTTTTCTTTTCAAATCCTTTTCAAACCAAATTCAAAACCTTTTAAATTCAAATCTTTTTCAACTTTTCAAACACAAATTTTAACACAAATTTATTCACATATTTTAAGACTTTTAGAAAACTTTTTCAAACAAGTTTTCAAACATTTTTTTTAATTCAAACTTTCACACCAATTTCCACAAACTTTTTCACAATTAATTTAAGGACTTTTTCACAAATATTTTCTTTAAGACTTTTAAAATCACACCACAAACAAAACTCATGCATTTCAATATGATGCACAATCACTTGATTGATTCTAATTATTAAGTGTTGTTTAATTTAATTAAAGGCAAATTTATTTATTTAAATTCATTAAATCCTTAGAAAAATAAAGCTAAACCATGTTGCTAATAATATTTTATTGTGATGGAATTTTCGGGTGTTACACTCGAACCCAACCACTCTGTCACACCCGATTTTCCGTAGAAAACCGAATGCATCTCATATGTGTGCCGGGATCACAATTTCACACATATGATAGACTCATGAGTGTAATATCACAAAACATTGCTCAAAATGTACGAGAAAAGGTTTATTAACTTTTATTACACTCACGATGGTAGACACGAAGGTCTTTACACGAACATCGATAACTATGAAGACGCGACTCCATCTTCATCTTCCACGAGCATCCGAGCGGTTGATCGCATCCTCGAACTCCTCGTAGTCGGTGAAGTACTCCACTCCGGGGATTCTTCTCTCGAACGGCGTAAGCAAGGATGAGTACACTTATGGTTGGTACTCGGCAAGGCCACGGGAATAACCGGAAAGCAATATTAATCCATCTTTAAGTTCAATTAATCATGTGAGGGTCCAGCCGCTCTTGACCGTGAGCACGGCCGATCGATCGCCTTTACACTGCGCAGAGGTTGCACACTTTTCCCACGGTTCGCGTAAAAGTTCCAAAGAACTTTGAACCCAACCACGCATGTGCCGATCGTGCACAATACCACACTTCCGAGGTGTGATTGCATAGGGACGCTACGAAGCCTTTACAAAGATATGCAAAAGACTAACGACCCGCATAGTTACGGATCGGGCGGACCATAACCCTCCCTAGTGGTCGGCACCTTAGCAAAGGCCGCTACCCCAAAAGGACCGGGCTATACCCCCGCAACCCGGATCCCCCTCGCTCCTTTCGGAAAAGGGCCATCGGATCAATCGCACACCTAATTAATTGGCTAAGCCAGAGCCATATGGACTGTGGTTGCACTGTTTTCCTGGGTGGTTCTCCATGTTCCGATTAATTTATAGTGTTCTTGATTAAAGCATAGGTAGAAGGGTGGTTAGGGTCACTTGCCTTTCTCCAACGATAAGCTACTTTCCTTATCTGAAAAGCTCTTCACTTGTTCTTCCTCGAACGGCGCGTTGGCTACGATCATGCAAGAAAAACATACAATAAATAAAACAATACATCAAACATTACCAAAAGACTAAAACAAGCTCTTAGAAATGACGGGCTCGGAGAGACGATCGCGTGGACATCAAGAACGCATAAAACGGAGCTAGGATGGAAAAGATATGGCTGAAACAAGATTCGGGGACTAAATTGTAAAAGAACTGGAAGTTTAGGGGGTTTTCTACAAGATTTCAGGGACCTAAACATAAATATGTGTGAAACTAGAAGATCTAATATGTAAAAGGTTAAGGATAGGCTATTAAACATGAAAACTATGGAGATCAGGGGCCTAGATATAAAAATCAGGACCTAGTTGTAAGGCTTTTATATAGGTGGAAGGGTATTTTTGTAATTTCTGGAATCTCGGGGTTCTTTTTGCAAAACTGCCAAAGCAGCCGGCGGTGAGCCATGGGAGCGACACGTGGCGGCTTGCGGTTGGTGGGCTGGCGCAAGCATGACGTCGGCGTGACGCAAGCGCGTGGACCGGCCTGGTGAACCTGGTCCATGGTCCACGGTGGACCACTCCAAGGGTTACGGGTTGGTTTTAATCTGGGCCGTAGATTTAGATCGGACGGTCGTGGCGGCTTGTGGGCGACGGGCGGCGCCGTACGGCGGCGCGCGCGCGGCCGGCCGGCGGCGGCGGTGGCGGCGGCGGCTCGCCGGGAGAAGGCCAAAATGGCCTCCCGGCACCATTTCGCACGAAAAGGCTACCGAAGAAAGAGGGGAGCAAGGGGAAGATTACCAGGGGCTCGGATGGGAGGAATAGGCGCCGGTGAAGCGGATCGAGCGGCGGGGGCGGAGCTCCGGCGACCTCTTCGTGGCGGCGATGCTGCGCGGGCGAGTTGGAGCGGAGGAGAGGTGCGAGGGGTTGGGGAGCTCGGGCTCGCCTTTTATAGGGCCGAGAGGGGAAGGGGAAGGGGCGGCCAAGGCGGTGGCGGGGTCGGTGGCGCCGGCGCCATTAATGGCGCTCGGTGCGGGCGGCGGGTAGGGGAGTGGAAGGGCCGAGGCGGTGCGTGTGGGTGGGGCACGCGCGCATTGACGCGCGGCTCGGTGGAGGGGAGGAGAAGCGGCGCGAGAAGGCGAGGAGGCGGCGCGGGGGTGCGGGGATGGCCGGCGGCCGGGCGCGGGGAAGAAGGGGGGGGGGGGGGGTGCGGGCCGGAGGTTGAAGGGGAACCCGACGGGTGGGCCCCACCCGTCGGCGAGAGGGAGAGAGAGGAGAGGGAGGGAGGCGGCGGGGTGGGCCGTTGGGCCTAATGCGGAGTTGGGCCGCGGGTTAGGTTAGGTTAGGTTAGTCGTTTTCTCTTTTTTTTTTCTTTTTTTCTTTTTCTTTTCTTTTCAAATCCTTTTCAAACCAAATTCAAAACCTTTTAAATTCAAATCTTTTTCAACTTTTCAAACACAAATTTTAACACAAATTTATTCACATATTTTAAGACTTTTAGAAAACTTTTTCAAACAAGTTTTCAAACATTTTTTTTAATTCAAACTTTCACACCAATTTCCACAAACTTTTTCACAATTAATTTAAGGACTTTTTCACAAATATTTTCTTTAAGACTTTTAAAATCACACCACAAACAAAACTCATGCATTTCAATATGATGCACAATCACTTGATTGATTCTAATTATTAAGTGTTGTTTAATTTAATTAAAGGCAAATTTATTTATTTAAATTCATTAAATCCTTAGAAAAATAAAGCTAAACCATGTTGCTAATAATATTTTATTGTGATGGAATTTTCGGGTGTTACACCTTTCCTTCGAATTCTTGAATAAGGGCCGATCCAATGGTTTGGGTATCGGCCGCCACGTACAACTTGAAAGGCTTATCCGGTCGAGGAGGGGCCAACACGGTGGCTCCTTCATGTACCGCTTGATCTCGTCGAAAGCCTTTTGTTGTTCGTCGCCCCATGTGAACTCTCGATCTTTCTTTAGCTACGGCGGTGGAGAGAATGGCAAAACTTTTCGTGACAAATTTGAAATGAATCTTCTCACGAAATTAATTTTGCCGAGCAGTGATTGTAACTCCTTGAGATTAGTTGGAGGGACAACTTCATCAATGGCCTTCATGCTCTTCTTGCCAACTTCAATTCCCCCTTCGTGAACCAAAAACCCCAAGAACTCTCCAGCTGATACCCCAAAAGCGCACTTGTTTGGATTCATCTTTAAACCATGCTTCCGGGTGCACTCCAAGGTCCTTTTCACATCTTCCAAATGTGTGCCATGACTTAGGGACTTGATCACCACATCATCAATGTAGATTTCCACAACGTTGCCGATCAACTCGTGAAAAATGTAATTCATGGCTCGCCGATAAGTTGCACCGGCATTTTTTAACCCAAATGTCATGACTATCCATTCAAACGAGGCCTATATGACCAGGACACCGAAGGCCGTCTTCGATATATCCTCTATTGCCATGAATATTTGGTTATATCCCGCATTGCCATCCATGAAACCGATCACTTTGTGTCCAGTGCGGCGTCAATCAACAAATCGGCAATAGGCATGGGGTAACCATCCATCGGAGTAGATCCGTTCGGGTCCCCGAAATCTATGCGGACCCTCATCTTTCCATTCTTTTTGTAAACGGGGACAATGTTAGAAATCCACTCCGCATATCCGCATGGCCGAACGAAGTTTGCATCAAGTAATCTTTCAACTTCTTTCTTCACATCGGCCAATACCTCGTCCTTGTAGATTTTCCGGGTGGTTGCTTGTACGGTTTGAAACCGGATTTGATTGGCAACCGATGCTCAACGATGGAACGATCCGGTCCGGGCATCTCTCGAATAATCCCGGGCGAAGCAATCTTTGTATTCCTTGAGCAGCTTGATTAACTCCTCCCCGAAGTCCTGGCTGCAAGTTTGCGCTGATGAACGTCGGCCTTGGCTTATCACCGCTTCCAATGTCAACTTCTTCTAATTTGTCAGCCGACATAAATCCTCGCCCCAACTTGCCATCGGTGCCATCGACGGGGTTCTCCATTAAAAATTACTATAAGAGCCGATCGCTTGAATCGGCCGTTGATCACCGCCGACGAGTTCAACAGACCTTCTCCCCGTCTTTCCCCGAGAAACGATCAATGCCTTGATACTCCCGAACGCCGGTTCCATGTTTGCAACACTTACGGAGTCATCCGCCCGGACAACCTCAATATCATCGTCCACCCACCGTATGAGCCGCCGATGCATGGTGGATGGGACGCAAGAATTGGCATGAATCCGGCCCCGTCCGAGCAACAGCCGTAGGCCCCTTTACCTTCGATAACAAAGAAGGTAGTGAGCAAGTGTCTTGGACCCGATCATCGGATCCACGTGAGCACATCCCTTGGTGTCCGAAGGATTCCCGGTGAAATCGTTCGGTATTATGCTTGTAGGCATCGGATAGCTCGGGCCCATGCCAAGTTTCCCGAAGGTGGTGTACGGCATTACGTTGACCGCCGCTCCACCGTCGACAAACATCTTGGTCAATGGCTTGCCATTGACATATCCCCTCAAGTACGGTGGCCTCATGTGTCGATTTTTGGTCGCTTTGTCGAAGATGGCCTCGCTTGGCTAGCACCATTGCGCCATCATCCCCTCGATCCGCTCATCATCTAGAGACGCTTCCTCCCGCACAACCCGATTAGCGGGAGCCATGAATTCGTTCGGCGAGAAAATATACCATGCATGTTGGAGCCGAACACTTTGACCCTTCAGGTTGATCCTTTGGACGCCACACCCGCCTTGTCCGGATCCCGCCCCCGCCTCGTTCACGGTTCCTCAAGCGTTGAACCCGTCTCTTCTGACTTTTCCGTAGGCCAGGCGGGCACCATTGCCCCTTCTCGCCGGATGTACTCATCCTCATCCTCTTCTTGATCGGCCCCACCTTAAATCGGCTTGCCGTTTCCCCGGGATGATCAATGATTTCAATTTTTTGGCGCCGATCCTCATTAGGGTGGATCCTTCCAATTCTCTCATGGACGGATCGGCGATTGCGATCTCCCCGCCCGTACTCAAAATATATCGTCACCGCACTCGGGCGGTTCCTCGGCATGGGCGGCCTTCAAACCCTCGTTCCAACAGGTGCCGAAGAACGCACACCCGCAAGCGCGCGCGCTCCGCTCGCGCGTGTATCGCTCCGTGTCTCTTCGTGTGCCTCCTCTTCGGCTCCGTGCTTCTCCTCCTCGTATCTTCGCTTTTGGTAGCGCTCTTTTTCCAAGCGGCGCCGCCACTTGTTGAGGAGGATACGCGTGGTCACTCCGGGCTTGGTTCCGGATGATTCCCCGGCTTCGATATGGCTTTTGAGAATGCGGGGGGCTTCACCATGCACCGCTCCGCAGTTACTTGACGCTCCGGTCCACCGTTCCATCCCGCCTAGCCCCGGGCCGAGGTCAAGACTTTGACCTTTCCCTTCTCCTCGACCGTCACCATGTTGATAGAGAAGCCCACCATGTTCGAGGGAAGGGGTGGCCATCCGGCCTTCATCTTCTTGCCGTCAAATTTGAGGTGCCCTTCCGGATGGCTTTCCGGATCCTCATCCCGAAGACCCTGCAGTCGTTGATGGAGTGTGAGTTCCCGTCGTGGAAGCCGCAAGTAACGCTTCTCATTTACCCCATCGGGCCGAAGCATGGAATGCCCTTCGGTGCAATCCGATTTGGCCTTCCTTCACTAGGAGCTCAAACGACTTGTCGCCCTTCGTGATGTCGAAATCGTAGGTGCCCTTGGTCCGCTTGACCCGGCGTTGATTCATCGTTAATGGCTCTTTCCCCCACATGATTTCGGCCGCGGCCACGTCCGGTTCATCATCGAATCTTCGATCGGTCGGCCTTGTCCAAGAAGCGGTTGTATATGTCCGCCACGTCATCGTTGTTTGCCAAACCCGGCATCCTTCTTGAAGCCGTACACTTGGTTGCTCATTAACGACGGCTTTTGAGACAAGGCGGCCCAGGTTTTCAAACTCCATACCAAACAAGTTTCTCACGTACGGCCGACAGCATCCCAAGCAAATGACCATGTCGGCCAACCGGTCATCCGGCAAGTTGAGCGAAAAGCACATGCCCTTAACTTCCCCGAATCTCCCGAGAAATTCCAATGGCGTCTCGCCGTGCCTCTCGCTTCGGGGTGGCAAGGTCGATCAACTTCTTCTCCGAGCCGCCGCCGAAGTAGTGGGTGTGGAATTTCCGTTTCGGGTCCTTCCATCTACTAACCGACTCGGGAGGCAAGGACGAGAACCACCGGAATGCCGGCCCGTCGGTGACGCGGGGGAAGTATCTCGACCCTGAACGTTTCCTCAGCTGAGCATTCTCCGAGCTGCATCAGGTAATGAGCAATGTGCTCCACCGTGCTTGCGTCGTCTTGCCCGGAAAATTTCGTGAACTCCGTCGGAGGTTTCACCCTTGGCGGAAGGAGCACGTTGAAGTACCATTCTGGGAACGGCGGCTTGTAGGCAGGTCCCTGCATCTTTGGTTTGAGGCCGAACTGATTTTGCATCAACTCGGCCATCTTCCGCGCCGGGCGTCGTCCTCCCTGTGTGCTCGCGGCCGGCGCGTAACCCGGATGCGGGAAAGCGTCAATGGCTCCGTAGTTTCCCACCTCGTGGTAGCCTCCGTCGTATAGGTTCCTCTCGCGCCCGGTTGCTCGCCGGAGCAATCCCGTGGCCGGAGGCAAGCGGGGCCCCGGTGAGCCGAATGCTATCTCTCCGTACGTGGGCCGGTACGGATTCGGGGCGTTGCACGGAGTTGACCCGTGCCGCCCGCGGTGGTGGCCGGATTGGTTGTCCTCCCGAAGCCTGTAGTGGGGGCCGAACCGGCCGACCCCCGGCGCCTTGCGGGGGAGGCCGGAACGCTTGACTCCCGGTGCTCGAGGAGGAGGCCGGACCGGGCCGGCTCCGTAATGGTGGTTGAGAGCTTGAATCGCCCAATTCCACGGTGCCCGCTTGGATGGGTGCCTTGCCGAATGCCTCGCTCCATGCCCGGGCCAAAGATAGCCACCATCATTTGCCGGAACGCACCAAGGAAAGCTTTGTGGTGCTTGCTCAAAACGTGGTCCGCGGAATCCCGGAATGCTTGCATGCACTCCTCTTTCTCTCGCTAGGTCGTGGCGTCGCTCTCCCCCGGCAACAACACCCCGGGCATGTCGTTTTTCGGTGCACGGGACGCCACTTGTTCTTCTTGAAGGACGAGCAGACACTTCGCCGGAACCGGTCCACGGCGTCCGGAGCCGCCGCCACCGCTCGGGAGAGAGGTCCTCAATGTTGACATCCATGATGTCCGCGATTTCAGGCATCTTGATCTTTTCGGCTGTGGTCCCACTGGGCGTGCCAAAAAGTGTGTTGACGCAAAATGTGCACCTAGCGCCAAGCACACAGCAAGCCGAACAAGCTGGCTTCACACGTGCAAAGAGTCACAAGATGTGCCAGTCAATTTTTCCTGAAAATTAACAAAAGACAAAGTAGTTAGATATCAAAGCTTGGAACTTGCCGGTGGTACCAGACAGTTCCATATTTACGGCTACAAAGCCAGATGGGATGACACATAGCTATAGAAAGCTATCCGCAATAAACCGAAACCATTCGGGAGCTCGTAAAAGGAAAAGTAACATAGCCGAATGGATGACGTAAGCATGACGGCGATCGGTCTTTGTTTGAGCAAAGATGCACATGCACGAGGCCATGACCGATCCCCATGATGATTAACATTAAACAAATAAATAAAGTAAAGCACAAGCGTAAACATGTAATAAACAAGCATGCATAGATCCAAAGCACTAGTCTACCGCATGTCTAGGTACTTTAAAAACCCGTCGGGTACGATGCCAAACAAATCTATCCACCGCATGATACAATTTGCATGAAAATCGTACCACTTTCCACGAATAGATCTATCCACCGCATGATACAATCTAAATATGGAAAGCTAAAAGCATACGTCATTTAAAGCATGAATTACGCACGTGTTCTACTCGTGAAGAAACATAACCGAATACAACAATGTACCGATTCGGGGTCCATGAAGAAGGAACGAACATTACCAAGCGAATAAATCTATCGATTGATTCGAAATCTAATCCACCGGATGACTAGCTCCAAAACAACCCAAAAACCTCGCGTCTACCGCATGATACTCGTTCTTTCAAGATTTATACCGACATTGGCAAGCTTGAACCCGCAACACGTAACAACCTAGATCGATTCGGTTTCGGCTATCGAAAGCACAAGATCCACGTGTTAAAACATGAATTCTACTCGTATAAGGATCACAAGAGAGATACGACCGATCCAAACCCATCTAGATTGGGCAAAAGATGTTACATGAATTTAAACATAAAGTAAAAACTCAAAGCAACACGAGGTAACTTAATGAATCTATTAGATCTTGCCAAAATCCAATAGAGCCGATAACTAGCTTCAAGCTAGATCTTAGCCTACCGCATGGCTCATGACCTAACAAGAAACCCTCTTGAACCAAGCTTGAATCTACCGCATGACACGAAGCATGGTAACAAGACTACTTGCATCAGATCTAAATCCACCGCATGATACTAGATATGATAGAAGGTTGCCGGTACTCACGGAGGTCGACGGATCAATGAACCCTCTCGAAGAACTCGACGACACGACAAATGGACTCTAGGGTTTGGCATAAGGCCGGTTTGTATTGAAGAATGATTGTGTACATTACATACATTCAGGGCTCATATTTATACCCTGCCAAGTACAACCTCGAATGGATTCGTTGCCTAACTTATCTCTAAGCTTGATCGCCTATCCATCCATTCGTCCTTCCTGCTTGAGCCACGTCACCGTCCAATCCCGCAAAATCAGCTCAACTGTTCCTTTGCCGAACGGAAGCAGATAGCCGACCGCAGATCTCTTTGCCGAATACATCTGAGAAAAATCTTCCTTCCGCTAGACGGACTCCTTATCGAGCTGGACCCACAAGTCAGACTCCCTACCAAATTTTGGTGTTAACAATACTCTCTCCAATTTCTTTGCTTATGTTCTAACCCAGTTCGGTTGCACCATCAAAGTTGTGCAATGTGACAATGGCTGCGAGTTTGAGAACTCCAACTCTCGCGCTTTGTTTCTTGCCAATTTTGTTTCTCTCCGCATGTCTTGGCCCTACACATCGCCACAAAATGGCAAGGCCTAGCGCATGCTTCGCACCACCAACAATGTCACCCGTACCTTGCTCTTCCAAGCCTCTATGCCTCCCGCATATTGGGCAGAGATGCCCTTGCCACTGCTACCCTCATCATCAATCGTCTCCCCACCAAAACCTTGCAAATGAGCACCCCTTCTTCGCTCTCTATGGCACCCTTCCCTCCTACCATGATCTTTGCACCTTTAGGTGCCCATGCTACCCCAACCACACCACCACAACTCCTCACAAACTAGTCCCTTGCTCCTCCTTGTGCATATTCCTCGGGTAGTCTCCTGATCATAAGGGGTATCGATGTCTCGATCTAGCCACCAATCGTGTTATCATCTCTCGTCATGTAGTTTTTGACGAGTCGACACTACCTTTCGCTCGCCAACGGTCTTCCCCGTCCTCCCAAGAACTCGATTTTCTAAATGACGATCCTGTGCAAGTCTTTTTCCCAAAAACAGGTACTCATGGCACTACTGGGTTGTCTTCACCAGCATCCCAGGCCGTTGTCGGTGTTTTAGACCAGCAACCTACCAAGGGGAGTACCCGAGGTAGATGAATGTGGCCTTGCCGAGATCGGTAACTCGAAGGAAGAGACACGTGGCACACAATTTAGACAGGTTCGGGCCGCGAGGTGCGTAATACCCTACGTCCTATATGCTGCGTAGCTCTGTATTGATCGGGAGTGTTTACAATATGATGCATATGAGAGAGGTAAAGGTCCCTGCCTCGCCTTATATAGCCCGGGAGGCAGGGTTACAAGTCGGTTTGGGGAGAGAGTACTAGTCGTGTACGTCTAGGAGTTCTCTACATGATACAGGACATGCATAGCTTCCTATCCGAGTACTTCTCCACCGAGGTCCTTGCGCTTCACGCCAATAGGTGTCGTGCAGCCCAAGTCGAGTAGTCCCAAGGGCCCACCGAGTAGTCGGTCCTAGTACCACCGAGGTAGTGGGCCCAGGAAGGTCCATACGACAGCCGCCCCGCCAGGCTTCTCTATGCCTCGGCCCATCCCTGACCCAGCCATCATGGCCGACGACTCTCGTCTTGCTTTAGCCGGCCAACATCGCCCACCCTGCCTCATCCGCACCGGATCCCTGTCGCCCTCCCCAGCATCTCCACCTGCGGCCGTGTCGCCTGCGGCCTCGACGCCTGCGACTCCGGTGCCGTCCCCGACACCGCCACATGTGGCCTCGGCGCTCGTAGCCCCACCTCCTGCAGCCCTGTTGTCCGCGGCCTCGACGCTTGTGGCCCCTTCGTCTACGGCTCCAGCACCCACAACCTTGGCGCTTACTGCTCTGCCGCCCTCAACCTCGTCACCTCCCGCCTCGACACCCGCGGCGCCCACAGCTCCGACCTTCCCCAAGCCGCTAGTGCTCCACGTCTATTCCAGATGTGGCCCCATGCCCACGCCTGACGCTCCTACTCGACGCTCGAGCTTCATTCCGTCCCCGCCCTGCTACGTCAAGGTTGTCCCTTCCCTCACGACGGGTACCGTTCCCATCCCGCCGGTCGTCAACTCTCACGGCATGACGACCCGCGGCAAAGATGGGTACCTTCAACCACGAGTTGGCATGAACTCCGAGGTACTCTCCCCAATTCCACGATCCTTCCGTGATGCTCTGGCTAACCCTAATTCCCACGAGTATGCTGCTCTTCACGACAACCACACATGGGACCTCGTCCAGCGTCCTGCTCACGCAAATGTGGTCAAAATGTGGTCACTGGCAAATGGGTTTTCAGACACAAGTTTCATGCTGGTGGTTCTTTCGACCGACACAAAGCTTGTTGGGTTCTTCGCGGATTCACTCAGTGCCCCGGCATTGACTATAATGGGACATTCAGTCCCATCGTCAAACCAGCGACTGTCTGTACCGTTCTCACTTTGGTTCATTCCCGGGATTGACCGATTCATCAGCTTGATGTGAAGAACGCCTTCCTCCATGTCACCCTGTTCGAAACAGTGTACTGCTCTCAACCCTCAGTCTTCACTGATCCTGCTCTGCCTGACCACTTCTGCAAGCTCCAGAAATCCCTCTATGGTCTGAAACAGGCCCCAGAGCATGGTACATAGCCGGTTTGCAACCCACCTGTTCTCCCTGGGCTTTACTGAAGCAAAATCAAACACCTCATTGTTCATCTAGCGTCGTGGTAGCGAAATTTTTTTCATTAACTTATTAGAGCAAGAGTATGCTATTTTTAACTTGGCAAATTTTGTAATTTGTGAACTCTTAAAAGATTTTGCCAAGCTTAAAAAGAACACATCTCCAATAGTTTGCTATTGAACTTGTCAAAGCTATTCTTTCTATCTTATACATTTGGGTTAGTAATCTTTTTTTATTTCTTTTTTGTACTGGAGGCAGATTTTTTCAAAGTTGCCAAAATTTGTCAAATCCTTCGTCAAACTATTGGAAAGATTATTTCAGTATTTAAAAAAATAAAAATGAAACCCGATTGACAAACTATTGCAAATGCTCTTAGTTACTTTCTAGAATGAGTTGTGAAAACTGAATTTCTATAGTTTTAAGAGGTGACAATGGTACCTATAAAAATGTGGTTAATTCATTAGACCAAATAGACCGATGCAAAAAATATCAATCTATTCAGGTTTGGTTCCTATTTTGCTTTTAAAATCTTCGGTCTCCACTTTTTCAAGACCCAAAATTACCGAAGCGAAAAGACGGAATGCCCACTGGTCAACTATATGCAGCAACACGCTAACGCCGCTTCAATTTACCCAACATTCAAACAAAGTAGTACACACCAAGTTCCACATAGTTAAGTACCACAGACACGGTACATTTTTTTCCGATCAAACGGCCAACAGATAGCTGTAGCACCGAGCCCTCAGGCCTCAGGGTACTTACAAGATACACATCTCAATCAGGCTATTCAACCTTTTGGAGGGTGGTTCCAGCCCCCAGCTTCTCAAGAGGCATCTTGATCAGTTTGATACAACTTTTCAGCCTCCTTCACAGAGGATTGCAACTCCTTTACCTTCACAGCCCTAAGTTTATCACAAGACAACAGTTCATTGTAGATCATCAAGCAAATGCCATCGTACAGCTTGCCTTTATATTTATGTGCATCCTCCTTCAACTTTAATAGAACATCCTCTGAAAACATCTGAAAGAAACCACATCGAGCAGCACATTACTTGACCGAAGTTTTAACAAATGCAATGCCAGTAGCTGAGCAGACATTTACAGAATATTATGATCTAGTTACCTCTGCAGGATCACCAACTACGATTTCTTCTCCAGGGTACCATACCATCTTCAGAGCTGTTGCAAGTTTCATCTTTCCCCAACCACAGAGTGTTAATGCCCGACACATACTTAAGGATTCTACCACCATCATGCAAAGACGCAAAATTCACCTTGTCATTCTGATCACAATCATACAAGAAGCATGCCAGACCAATGATACGGTCACTAACCTGGACACAAAAGAACAGCTTCATCAATGATAAAGAGGGGCGAACGGTTTATCTTCTGTAAATGATGGAGAAATGAAGCAGCATCTATTAATGCCATTGATTATATAAGAAGGCAAGAGGCAAGCAAGCTTACCATCTCTGGTTTCACATCAACACCATAACGTTTCAGGAGCATTTCAAGTCCTTGACTCATCTGGAGGCGGTCCTCATTACTCAGCTGTGATTTTTCTTCAGGAACTAAACTGTGCATGAGGTGTTTTAGGCCCCACATCACCTCCATCACAGCATCATTATGCAGGGATGGTATTCTCTGGAGAAGGTATTAGCAAAAAATGATACTCAAAACTGTTCAGAAACATAAATAAATAAAGGAGCTTCACTAACCAATTCAGCTTCAATGATTGTTTTATATTCACTCTTTCCAACAGCTAGTTTGTACCCAGGGCAGCACCACTTTGTAAGCATCTCCTTAAGCTCATCGCTAACACCAGTTTCAGGGTTAATGGCGGCAGACTTGTCCTCAAAACAACGAAATTCTTTCAGCCAAACCTGGTAAAAAAACAATTACTTAAAATCATGTGATGAGGTCCTGCAGTTCCATATGTTTTTTAGCAATCATGCCTCGAACCGATGCAGTTTAATTCAGATTTATGTTCATGCTTAAGGTCATGCGATGTATATTGAAAATATGTCTATGTTTTATCACGATCAAGCTTACAATTGCTGTCTAAACCCGAACTAATTGGTTCATCAGAAATAATGCATGTTACGGAGACTTTTGGGGAAATTAATTTTTGTGTATGCATAAATACACATAGAAGCACCGTGGTATACATTCTTTCCAGATAATCTTTATGAAAAAAATTTCAGTTCAAAATATCCTATTGGCGAACAAGTAATTCATAATGAGCATATCTTCATATGCCTCTACTCAATGCAAAAGTAAGACTACTTCAACCGTTCAGCACCATAACACCTGTTAATATGATCCTTGTGGAGAAGCAATGGCTGAATAAATAAAAATTCTTTCCGCCTTAAAAAAAAAGGACCCGGAGTTTGCCCCAATTAAAACTATTCTTGATTTAACCAAGTTTACACTACCTCCGTTCTCATTTACATGACATTTCAGGCCATCAATTAACACTACATGAAGGCTAAAATAGCTGTCTGAAACGTCATATAAATATGACGGGAGGGAGTAGAAAATAACAATAATATTTTAGACATCAGATTAGCATAATTAGATGTTATGTACACTTTCATAGTTTACTTTTTTGACGTGTTAGATGTTAATTAATACTCTTCCCAACAAAAACTTGGTCAAACTTTGAACAATTTACTTTTGACAGACTTAGGATCATTTATTTCAGGCAGAGGAAGCAAAAAAAATGGCAATTACGAATGGCGCGGCATCAATTCTAAAAACAACAATCAGAAGGAAAGAAGCGGTACTAACACAGTTTTCCCTGTACTTCCTGCCAAAGTCTGCCCAGATATTCTGCAGGAGTAAGAGAAACAAGAAACATTTAAGTCAATGGTGATACTGACAGGAGCAAGCACATCAGCAGCAAAGTTTGAAGAACCTAGCACCTCAATTGCATCTGGCAGCAAGAGAGCAACCCCATCAAAGGAGAAAATGGCGAAGCCAGAAGGCGTATCAAACAGCAGCATGATAATACCATCATTTCCCAATCTGGCCGCTGCAAATACAGAAGACAAACTCAAGCGCGTAAGATTACATTAAAAAAACGTACATATACTAATAGTCGCTGACTATGAAACACGGATACTTCAGTTTGGCAGCGTACTGCATCTCGGATACGGATCCGTATCAGATACTGTGCGGATACGTCTGGGATACGTATCCACACCGTATCCAGGTATCCAGAATTAAATGGGCCAAAAACTCAGAATTGGATACGTTTCGGCCCGAGTTCGTATGTCCCAGCCCATCTAACACACTGATTGTGCTCAAAAATAAAATCTAACACACTGATGCCCTACAATCCCATCCCGTGTGACCAGTGACCCCCTCCTCTGCATCGCGTTCACTGCCGACGCAGCCGCAGACCCTTCCGCCTCTGGGAGCCTCCACCACACACTGCATGCCCCGCCCGTGGCCGGCGACCAGTCTCCACCTCGCCGGCGACGAGCAGCCGCACCCGCAACGGCAACGAGGAGCCCCTGCGACACGGCGAGTAGGGGACTGCGCCCTGCCTCGTGCCTCGTGCCTCCTGCAGCAATTGGGAGCCCCACGGCGGCGACGAGGAGATGCGCCCAGCCACCTGCAACGGAGCTGCACCTGCCCACCCGTCGCGCCCGGCCACCTGCAACGAAGCTCCACCTGCCCGCCCGCGGCCTGCAACAGAGTTACGCCCACCCGGTTGCCTGCAACGAGCCCCCACTATTGATGGTTTCTGTGTAGGAAAACGGGTACCGTGTAGGAAAACGGGTACCGCGTACACCCAAGATACTTGCGAGTAGGAGATCATAGATCGTTACCACTAGACGCGCAGCGCAGCGGAAGGAGTCGCGCGTCGGTGTAGAGGAAGTAGTCGATCACGTCCCACGAACCGAGCTACTCGTCCTTGATCCCAACAGCCGATCGGCGCGGCGAGAGTAGCGAGCGCCTCTATGGAGTCCACACGTACGGGGATGGAACGTCGGACGTCGGTGTGCTAGCACCGCACGTTCGGCTAGGGCGGCGGCAAGAGGAGGGCGGCGGCAAAGGGGAGGCGCGGCTCAGGGCGCCCCCCTTTGCCCCTGCTACGTATATATAGGACGTACTAATGAGCTTCTATCTCATAGGCCCATTAGTAACCCTAATCCCTCTTGGATCAATATCCTCCTGGGCCTTTAAACTGTATTGTGATGATGGGCTGTTGGGCATATCACCAACATTGTATTCTTCCCTTCCCCTATTCCTCAATCCAAATCACTGAATCATAGCTGCCCGCCTGCCGTAGGTCCCTGTTCTTGTTCAGTAGCACGACATTGCAAGACTGATTAGTGATTACTGATTAGAGCATTCTGATTACTCCCTCCATCCCAATATAGATGCAATTCTAGGATTTAAATTTTGTCGCACAAAGAATGCAACTTTGACATACCAATTATAGAAGGCAAGAGACTCTATAAGCTTCCAACACAAAAAAACAAGCTCATGTCTAGATCTTTCTTATATAAGACAAGGGGTAATTTGGTCATTTTACTCTTACATTAGTTTGCATGCTTGATCCTAGAATTGCATTTATTTTGGGACGGAGGGAGTACTTGATTTTAGTTTTCATGAATCATGATCTTGTATTCTTGTTCAAGTGTTCATCACTAGCCCTTCCTGATTAGTGCTTTCTTCATTTTATCATATCCTATTATATATTAGTTTCCTACTTTTATTAATTTCCTAAATTAGAACCTACTATTGTGTTATACTGAGTGTAATAAGTCTTTAATGTCTCTTTGTTCAACTTGAATATCTGTTCTGCAATTTAACACTCCCTCTATATCAGTTTATTTGTCGCTTGCTAGTCAAAACCGAAGGACTCAGAATATTTGACTGCGGAGTTCACTGCGTATATAGTTTTCCATTTTTGCCCTTTCTATTTGACGATCCGGATGGCTAATGCTCACTTCCTCTGTTCCCCGGCTGGTCCGACGCTCTCTCCCTCTATTTCGCATGTGGACGGCAGTCATCAGCAAGGAGCCAGATGGAAAGACTAGTAGTGTTAATGGAAGGGAAGGACAAAACAGTCAATACATATCTTCCTTAATTCCTTAATTTTCGCAAATATGTCAAGGAAATTGATATGGAGGGAGTATGTACTGTTATTTTTTAATAAAAAATAGTTCAAACGTATCCACATATCGGATTGTTTGGAAAATTACCGTATCCGCGTATCTGTATCCTTCCTATACTTATACGTGCTGAGACCTCCGCGCAACCGGAAACCGCAACAAGCGTCACCGGAGGCGCGGCACCTCACCATCACACCCAACAACCCACAAAATTACAGATCCTGCGGCCTGTGGTGTCCAATCCTGATGAGCACGCAAATTTGCCTCGCATGCTTACCTTGCGCGCTCAATTAGCCTGGCGAGGCAATTGAAAGCTCCGAACGTATGTTCTCGATTAGCCTCGCAGTAGCGCATACGTGCAGTAGCGCAAGGTAAGCATGCGCTCTAGGGTTCCTTTAATCATTCCCACATGCTAATCGAGAATCCTTTTGGCGTGGATAGGGTCGAGGAAGAAGACGGTGGCGGGATGATGACTCAGTTATGGAGATCGAGGTCGAGGTTGCAAACTTTGCAGCAAGAGCCTGAGAGGAGAGTTGCCGGTGCTGCGGGGGCTGGCGCAGCGTCGCAAGAGGGAGCCGAGCACCCGAGCGACTCGCGCCGTCGCGCGTCCGCTTGCGAGGGCCGAGGGGCTCGATCCTCGGTGCCTCGATCTCTCTCCATCACACTTGCAAGCTCTCGATCCGTACGAGGTTTAGGGTTTGACGGAACATATCTATACAGAGTGAAGACAATTGAAAACTTTTTTTCACCCAAATCGGGCTACCATACCCCTCATGACGGACTCACCTGTCATATTTTTTTGAAGTAGGTAGGGTGGAAGGACTATAAAGGACCGAAAAATCTCAATTTGGAGAACATTTCTACCAAAAACGAAATTCTTTTCTCACCCACCCCACGCCTACCCACCCTCCTCTGCCCGTTGGGCCCAGTTTTATTCTTATGGATGATGCCCGTTCGGCAAAAATTAGGCCGACGCACTCGTCCGGGTCATCCCGATCCGACGACGTCCTTCTCCGTCTGATGCCCGCGAGCGAGGAATAGGCTGGCGGTCGGGTGAGGTCGACAAGGCGGCGTCGGCTAGCCCAGGGCCGCAGCCTTCATGGGGGAGCTCGACATGGCAGCGGTGGAACCCGCCTAATCAAAACAAGTTACACTTACCGAGACGCGGCAACAGGGCGGTCGGTGGACGTTGGCAGCGAAGACGTAGTGGTGGTGACGGGCGCGGTGCCGTCCGTGGAGGTGGCGCGGGAGCGGTTTCGTGTGGTGGCGGTAGAAGACCTCACGTCGGCGCGGGCAGCGGCGGAGAACGGTGAGCACGCGGAGGCGGCGCGAATACTAGATTGGCGGCAGGAGGCGTTGGCTGCGTGGGGCTCACCGGCGACGCGAGTTGTGAGTCACCGGTGGCGGAGCCGCGCAAGCCGAGCGCGCGTGACGGAGCGGCGGAAGTACGAGCAGACGAGGCGCACGTTCGTGCTCGCCGCATCAACACTTACACGCAGCAGCGCGCGTCCACCGTGCTGTTCACCGGGACGATGGCACCGACGTTGTTTTGGAGCCTGTTCACGGTAGGGGCGCCATCAGCGTTCGACGACATCAGGTTTGGTGACAGGGACGACACCATCGTTCGGGACAGCGACGATATCAGGGTTCGGGGCATCATATCAGCGACAAGACACCGACCTTCGACGCAACGCCTTCGTGCTTTAGCTTTGGCTTCGTGACGCCCTCGATGCAGTTCATGGTGGAATCCTCGAGGAGGACACACGAGTTGGTACTGGGAATCGGCGGCAATAGCAGTTTTAGTTTTAACTGAACTTATTAATTAAATTGAAGCCCACAATGTGGTGAAGTGTTTGGTTTAGTTGATTCAAATGTGTCTGGATTGGGAGGTCAGCCTACAGCTTGTTTCTCCATCGTAATCCGGTAATGGTACTTGTTCAGAAAAGAATATGTGTCTGATCGACATGTAAGTCATCAAAAGATCTAAAGTTCTGAGCATGACTTCCATGTATGCGATATCTTCTGTTCGTTGCTATGAGTGAATGAATGAATGATATGTAGTAGGACCCACGACTGACAATGTCCATCCATCTCATCTATTCTCATCCCTCTCACCAGACATTAAATCATCGAGTTTTGTTGTGCTCAAGGTCTATTAGTGGGAGTTGTTGTGCTCATGAGGTACCGTTGGGGAAGACGGGTGGTGACTGAGCGAGCTACTTCAGTCGTATGAACTCACGGTGTCAATGAAGCATGAAAATTCAAAGGGGCAGGGAACAACTGAGCAACGACGAGAGAATTTTAGGCAATCAAAAAGTTATTTAGGAGAAATTTTAGTAGAAAGATATTAAAATATAATTTTTCATTAAAATTCCAAGTGGAGTGAAGGACGGGTATTATAGGGCACGGGTTATATTTTTCTTATTGAATAGTTATAATGTACATGATTAAAAAATAGTATTTACTATATTTTTAAATACATTCATTTGCTCTAAGATAAAATATATAATATAATTTTTTCATTGTGTTTTTTAAAACACGTGCGACACGCATGTGCGTCTATGGAAGTTCCAAGTGAAAGACTATGAAAGGACAAAAAAAATCGAAATTTGGAGAGCGTTTCTGCCAAAAACGAATTGTTTTCTCACCCACCCCACGCGTACCCACCCGCCCATACCCACGTCGGGCCCACACCCACCCAACCGGGACGGTCCGTTCCGTGCGCGAGGGAACGGAGTTGTACCGCGTTGTGCTTCTCACTCTCTCGCCAGTTGCAACGTCCATGTACCTCGGTACTAGGAAACGATAATTCTGGCCGACTGTTGGCTGATGCATGCTTCGATTGGGCTGGCAGGTAGTTCGCGTGTACATAGTACACTCAATCGTTATATCCATCCATCCGCTGGTGGCCGGCCGGTCTAATCAACGTACGGGTCGGTTTGTCATAGTGCTTTCCCCCATGTTTAGCGTCTGTTTACCCAAATATTTCATAGTATCTGTCACATTAATTTTGGGCACTAATTAGGAGTATTGAATGTTGATTAATGACAAAACGCATTGCACAACCTTTACCTTAATTTTCGAGACAAATCTAATGAGTCTAATTATGTCATGATTAGACAACATCATGCTACAATTGTAAGTAGTCTACATTTATTACCCTAATAGACATTGAAAGAGACTTCTAAATTTTTCACTCACTAAACATGGCTTTAATAGAAATTTAACTAGGCTTTTGGAGTTGCTCTTACACTGGTAGAAGAAGCTATTTTACCAAATATTTTTCCAACCACACAAGCCACATATAGAAAAGGCTGCTTCGCTAACACAACTGAAGCCGTTTCAGCCACAACCACAGTTGTGTAAAACACACTCTTTGTCCACCTACAGAGGTGAAAAGTAGAGAATACATTTAAATTTAAAAAGGAGAAAATTTTAATAACTTATAATTAGAGTGGTTGTGTTTGAATAACCATTCTAAATGTTTGTTTAATGAAAAATGTGTTTGTTAAAATGAAATAATAAGGACTTAACGTAAAAAATGACAAGTATGCCAAATGAATTTATTCACTTGCGGCTTAAGGTATTCAACAAATATGTTATTTGCCATATCATGGTGGTTTATGATTTTTAAATAATTCGTGTGTGTATAAACACGTGTGTGTCGCACGTGCACCTTACTAGTCATCTATTTAGACACACTACATGGGCCAGCCTGTTGGAGGAAATTAGGGCAAGTACATTGGTGTGGTCTGATAGGTTGTCCCATACATTTACACGTAATCTTGGGTCGACGCAACAGACAATCTATATAGTTGCCTGGTAAGTCTCTGGTGGATCTATATATTTCCTTAATTTGTGCACATAAAAAAGGAATATTATGAGTTGCATGGCAACATCAACTCATACTATGGTTGTGGAGTTGTCTCATGAGGTATTTGTTTCGTTCATGAGGTGGTTATTTCACGAGGCAACGACCTCTTTCTCTCCTTGCTCTCTCTCTCCTCCACATCATCAAAAATCCTATGTGATGCTGCATGGGACGACCTATGAGACTGCTGTATACGGGCTGGTGTCTGCTCCAGACCAAACGACCCAGCAGCGCGGAGCGCTCGCACGGACCAGCGTTCTCTTGCCGGCAGCTTCCTTTTCTTTTTCAAGTGTGTGGGCCCTACAGAAGTTTAATTCATTCAGAGTTGGTTCAGTTTGCAGGCAGCGGGTCCTTGTGTGGCGTCCGCGCATGCGTTGGTCCAATTCTTTTCTTTTCTTCCACATTTCTTTTCGATCCTGTCCGTGTGTTGCTACGGACATCCAAATATCTATAATGCAATATACAAAACATTCACTAAAATTATATAGCACCAAAGCAATGCTACTAAATCATAATACTAATACTGAATTACAATATGTCATGTAGATACAACATTGTATTGCTTGCTTATCTCCATTTCATGTCTTATAGACCCTTCTTTGATTCAAACAAAAAGAAACTTCACACATTTAGTAGATTCTCCATCAAAGCCACTAACTCAGTGTATTATCATGCAAAATCATTGATTAACCATATAGTTGTTTCGGTTGATAGTATCGCTAATGATACTATTCAACAATTCAACCATAGCCAATTAGAATACCTTCTCATAAAATCTTGTGAGGGCTCCACCTGGTTGAAGCTCTTGAACAGCTTGCTTCGTGACACCCATGCAAAATTAAAGTGAACATTGCACTGAAATTATTATCGCCTGTTCGCTCGGCTTATCGGCCACCACCAAAAGAATACTTTTCTCTCGTAACGAACCAGCCACCAAGAACCCAGCCGCAACCAGCCAAGAAGATACTCTTCTCTCAAAACAAACCAAAGCACCAGCCATCGGCCACCAGCCAACCGAACAGCCGTATGTGTATACTTTTAGTTCATCGATGATGTAGGTAAACCTTGAGCCAGTGGGTTGCGCAGTCTTACCTCCATTAGCATCTTCCTTAATCTTGTGGGTAGAAATTTTCAGAACTCAATAAATAATAACGAAATTGAGGTTCCTTGGCCATACCTATTTATACTAAAATATTGCTTTGTAACAAACAAATATTAAAATAGTTACAATTAGCAAACAAGTCTAATACTCACTTATTCCTATTTTCTTTTATAAAAAGTAATACTAACATACACAGGCTTGCTTGGTTGGTTGCTCGCCATTATTACTAGTCACAGGGCGGGTGTGGCACCCAGAATCGGCACCACAACCCTGTGGCGTGCTTCTCATAGTTGGAAAACAAACTCGACTACATCTACCAAATTTTGAAACATGCAACCATTCCAATAGAACGATGACAAATATAAGAAAGCGCATTGAATGTCTTCCATTAATAGTAATACATATTGATCCACAGATAACAGATTTGCTTGCTGAATAAAGACTTATGGTCATACTGCTGCATAATGTCAAGTTTGCACTGTCACAAACTTCTTCTCATGTTCAAAAATAACAAGATTGGAACATGCATGAATAACTTACATAGGAAAAAACACTTCTTTCATGATTACAACACTATGACCAGAGCAAAGATAGTAGTGTGATGAAGATTTAAGAGCTTGACCAGTGGAGATGCCAAAAACTAGCAGAGCTTTGAGCTTCAACATGAAAATGGTCTCATGATTCCAGGGTAGCTGCTTGAATGAGGATCCCTTTCTGCAAAATCTCAGTGGCATGACCAGCATTCCTCGCCCTATGTTTCTGTTAGTCAGGTGCCATGGTAGCATCAGATTATGCATCTCACTATATCCTGAGAGGCGCCTCATTGTAAACATTAATCCACTTTAATGGTTGCCACCATTTTGGTTCAAGTATTCTATTTGCTTCCCTGACTTTGCTGGTGCTTGCTTGACCTATGCATGAAAGAATATCCATCAAGAACTGAGTTTCAAGAAAAAATGATCATAGCATATGCACATAAGAATGACTTCTACAATTGATCATAGTCTATGCACATGAACAAGCAGGAGCATCTGGGTCTAGCATAATCAAGACATACTATAGTCAATTTAGCTAAAAGCCTGATTAATTTAGTCATGAATAAAAATAAACAATAGTATATGATGATGTACACTATTAGTATGCTATTCTACCATGGTGAGTGATAATGGATCCTGTACAACCTTTCATTACTGTCCTTTATCGTTGGTGAACTATATGTACACTGTTAACGCTATCTTTTCTTTGCCATTTCCTGTCATCGTTGGGTATTAACTATTTAAGTTTAATGCAAAGATGATTGTGAATGCAAGTTGAAATAAAATGTCTTAATGCATCCTGTAGCAGTGGTTGTTAATCATGCAGGCTTGGTGATCTAATCTAGCTAGATGCATGTAGAGCAAACGGATACCTAGAATTAGGTGATGAAATGATACAACTGCCCTTCGTAATTAGTACTATAGTCATTTGTTTCTTTGTGGTCAAATTGTAAGCTCAAGGATTTCCTTTGTCTATCATTCTACGAATGTCTAGATTTTCTTCTTAAATCTGAACACAGGCTTCTGACGGGGTAATCTCCACTGGTAAAAGCAATGTTGTTATTTTGGTGAAAAATGGTGAAAGTCATCAAAGCTAATCTGAAGAGGACTGAAGCATATCAGTATCAGAGTGTGATCCTAACAGCTTATAGATGATGTGATTGTATTTTTTTCAGTTTTATAACCTCACTATTAACCATAAAAAAACTTTTCAAAGAAACTGCTGATAGAACCCAAAACTATACCTTTTTGAATGTTGTAATCAATCTTTATTTTGGCAATTAAAATATGTCCATTCTGAAAGATTAATTGGAATACCAATATTTATTACCTTCATCTCTAGCGGAATTAGCTCCATTTTTTAAAATAGCTCCTTGGAAACATCTCAAAAGGCAACCTGAAAAAAGATGGTCAAACATGACCATCTGCAGCTGCAACAATATAAAGAGACCTTTCTTTAGCAGGGAGTATAAGAACTTAAAAAGGCAATACAAAATGTTGTGTGGTAAAAATGATTTGGCTACAATGATTTCAATGAATTAGATAGTGTCCTAACTGTAAAATAAAAATACCTATTGGTTGAGCCATTTTACTTGACCCTATCTCAAAATTGAACTCGTGAGGCATGCCATTTGTATTAAGCCAGGAGTTCAATAACCAACCTCAATATTCGAAAATCAACCAATTCCATGCCTCAGGTGGCACACTTGCCGAAATAGGGTGCATCTTTCCCCTTGTCAGCCTGTTCTTCTTCCACTTCCACAAAATAAGCAACCAATAGATTAAAAAATCTCCACCAACAAAGCCCAAACCTATGAAGTATTTTAATGATGTGCAGGTCAATAACTTTCATTGGATCTATTGCTCAAAAAGTGAGCAGTGCTATGTATTTACTTTTACCATACAATGTCTACGATAATGCAGAAAAAAATTACAAATACTACTTATGAAGTATTTAAATATATATCATGACCTAATCCTAACAATACTATTGCTCTACTCCAACGGTTTACTACATCTCAATCCTTTCCTCTTCATAGTCTGACTCGTGCTCCTAACAAAAAATCAATGGTTATCCCCATCTCAGTCCAACTACACATAAAAGCAGGGATATGCATATAGCAATGCACCTAAAAAATTCAGAAGTAAATATTTGGAGACCTGTTACGCAGATTAATAAACCAGATCACAATGCAAAATCAGAACACAGCAATAACCTGATCTGTTTGTTGCACTACCTCCATGGTAGCCATACCTCTCTCGCCTTGGGTGTTTAGACTTTAGACAGATCACCATGGATAATGGTGGACATCTGTAAAACCAAAATCAAAGAGGGAATAAAGTAGACGAGACTCAATTTACTCTACATGAAAACGTACCCTATGAAAATTAGTAACTGAAGTAATCATAGTTTGCTGGTTTGAAACATCAACAGAGGGAGTAAAGGGAGACCTTTATGTTCAGCACCAGAGGGTCTTCTCCTCCCCCAAAGTATTTCTTGTGCTATCAAGCTATCCTCAAACCCTCATCTTCTGAAACAACATTTTTAGTTCAATATAAGAAGAACCCTCATTGGCGTTTCTATTTAACTTTACTAATGAAAAATATTGAGGAGACATACACTTCCTCGCTCATCACTTCCTGCTCCGACCCCATCACTCTATGCCTTCCATCCTCTGAAGATGAAACAGGGGCAGGCAGGGGAGAGTGGAACACCGGGGGCAGGGAACAGTAGAGGAGACAGCGGGGGCACAAGAGGGAGGCGAGAGCGGGGGCGCGAGAGGGATGCAAGGGTAGTTTGCTGGGGGATGGCGGCGACGCGTGAGAGAGGCGAAGGCGGCTCGGTGACGCCGTGCGGATAAGATGGGAGAAGAGCAGGGGCACTGGAGCGGACGCGCGGTGTTGCGGGGGTGGACGGCGAAGGGCGGCGCACGGCGGACGACAGAGGTGAAAGGATCAAGATGTCGACTAGAGGGGGGTGAATAGTCGAACCTAAAAAATCACAAACTTTTTCACAACTATTAAATCAGGTCCGGAGTTTCTAGATATTTTTTCGGATACTCCGGGAAATCCAGAGAATCCGGGAAAATGTCCGGATTGTCCGGCCTGTGAGGGGGGAATCAAATTGGGCAAAAATTAAACTTGCTCAAATGTAAATCTATGAAAATAGGTTATGCACTGGGATGAGACAAGCCTGTTTATCCACTCAAAACTTGCATGAACCTCAACACGAAGTAGATCGGCACCAAACCCTAGATATGTGCTCAAGAGAGATACACGCATGCAACAAGATGAACAAGCACAAGAGACACAAGGATTTGTTACCGGAGTTCAACCTCACACCTTGAGGTCTACGTCTCCATTGAGGTACCCACAAAGGGTGGACCTTTACACCTAGGTCACTTTCCTCCCTTTAGCAACCACAAAGATCAAGCTAGAGTTACTTACTCAATTTCAGGGTGATACAAACTTCCTTGGGCAGCCACAACCTTTGGATGCTCCAAGGCAACGCCTAGCCGGCTAGGAGCTCAAAGCTCCAAGAGTAACAAACACGAAATGTGCCAACCAAGCGAAGAACGAGGTGCTCTAGAGATGGGAAATCAGCTCACTAGCACTCTCCAAGCTCTTGCTCTCAACCCCTCTTAAATCCCTACCAAATCTCACCAACTTAGTGCCAAGGGGAGTAAAGAGGGGAGTGAATGAGTTCTGAAGCTTTGCAGGTCGAAATGGGCGAGAGAGAGAGAGAGAGAAGGGTGGAGGGGGCTTTTATAACCCCTCATACAGAAAAGAGTCGTTGCAGCTCTAAGACCTGGAACATTCGGGGTAAACCCGGAAACTCCGGGAAGTCCGGAGACTCCGGGATAAACCCGGATACTCCAGCCTTCCAAGGTCAGCACCCAAGAAAATGTCCCCGTGAACGTGTTGGTGCACAGGTGTCTCTCATAGGTTTTATTATGGCAACTAGAGCACCTGTTCGACTCTTGGAAGACACATTTCCTGTCCCTCTTTATAGTACGGCGTTCCTAGGACTCAAATTCAAAAATATAAAATAAATAAGCCTTCTTAGGAACCCCTTGTAGCATCACTTCCTTTTTGTATAGACAATGAAATACTCTTGATGCCACATACAATTTTAATACCGGCTCATACACTAGATAAACCGTTAGTTACTTAAGCGTGTGTCATTAAATCACCAAAACCCACTTAGGGGGCCAAGATACTTTTTAATCTCCCCCTTTTTGGTGATTGATGACAACACATTTAAGTCTTACAGGAGATAAACAATGAATTTAAAAGACCTTTGTAATACTCCCCCCTCAATATGTGCATATTGATTTTGAATATCAATGGTCCTTTTAGGGCTAAATTTTGCACAAAGAGAAAAACATGAGGGTATTACACTAGTGGGGTGCTTGTGATGTGCAACAGGTAATAGTGAGATGCTCATGAAAGTTTATGCACTCATCAAGGATGCAAAGGAAATCTGATGCACAAAAGTCCGGACTGTCCAGGTCAGACCCGGAATCTCCGGAATATCCGGATACTCTGGGAAAATCTCTGGACACTCTGGGCTTTCAGAACACGAGTGAAACACCGCATTCATCAAAGATTTTCAATCTAGCATATAGCATCCTTAGAAAGTAAAAATAGAATAAATCACCACAAGCACACAACCATAAGTCTCAAGCTCACATAGTCTTACACACATACGAATAAAGAGTTATTACAAGCCATTATTCCAAATCCAAATACATGAAGTTCATTGTTCCACACATGATAGATAGATAGATAAATGTCTCACCCCCCTTTGGCATAAAGCACCAAAAAGGAAGTGTGGAGTAGCTGGATCACTCGGAGTCACCGTCGTCCTCCTCCTCTTCTTCTTCATTGTCCTCCTCCTCCTCTTCTTGCCCTTCTTCTTCATCTTGGGCATCCCACTCCGCAAAAGGATCATCAAAAGTGGGGATCTCATGGTAGGGATAGATTAGACTTGATCTCAATTATGTCCCAGCAGTTCTCATTTGTCTCGGTGGCCATGTTCTTGCACATGTTAAAGATGCTCTTTAGGACCCTCTTGATCAAGGAGCCACGGTGTCGACGGGGAGGCCTAGGTGGGGAGGGTGCAGTGGGCATGTCATCATGACGAGGAGCTGCACTAGAGGAACCAACATACTTGCGAGCCTTTGGAGCTTTCTTGGCTCGATCATGGAGGTGATGAAAATGCTCATGGACAACATCTTTTGGGTAGTGGATGTTGGTGACTCTCTCAATCATGTACATAAGATAAGGGGCATAGGGGCGGTCCTTCATAGGATTGTTCATTGCCCGCCTCAACTCATTCCAAATGAAATCAAAGATGCAAAACCCTTCTTCATCCGGTGCCATCCTATTAAGGAGATTAGAAGCAAAGTACCTTAGGGCTGTTGCATCTCCTTGCTTGGGATCAATGGTGGCACGAAAGAATTGGTTGAGGTAGTAGTAGTAGGGGTTGAGTTGATCCTCCTTTCCCTTAATAGCCAAGTCACGGCTAGGAAACATGAATGTGAGGTCCCTAGGCTTGTACTTGTTCTCGTTGTGGATAGGGGTGCGATCTTCATCCTTGGACCCAAGTCCCAAAAGCCTATAGAAAGTCATGTAGTCAATGGTGCACTTGTTTCCTTGAGTGGTCCATGTGATGGTGTTGTCATATGGGTTATAGTAGTAGGAACAATGGGATTGAGCAAGAATTTCTTTGTTCCAATTGTACCTAAACCCCATAATGGCATAGAGACCAACCTCCTTGCACTTCTCAATCACGGAGTTGAACACGGTGTTGTTGAGGTCCTCATAGCACTTCCAATAAATGAACCTCATCTTCACAATGGGCACCATATTCTTTGCCACCAACTTTGGATTCCGGATGATGGTTTGGTAGAAGTCCCTATGGAAATCACACCAAAATCTTGCCTCAAGCCCTTCACCCTTGAGATAACGATATACATCATCCTCCCTTTGTTCCCTCACCGCTAGAGCATTCTTAGAGTAGTCCCTATACATATGCTCTGCAAAACCAAGGACAAATCCGGGCTCCCTAAGATTGATAGGAGTGTTGACCACCCAGACATTTGGTGGAAGGGTAGGGATGAGTCTAGGAGGTGTTTTGGGGCAAATGTGGGCTGCTACTCCTTGCTTGTGTTTAGGAGGAATGCGAGTAGCGGCACGACTTTGTTGCATGTAGGGGGCTTGATGGCTTTTCTTGGGGTGAGGTTTGTAATGATATTTCTCCTTAGCTGGCCCCTTCTCATGGCGGCGAGGAGGCTCGGGAGGCTGCTCATAGGTGTCATCCTCCTCTTCACCACCATCACTCTCTGTCCTCTCCTCATCTTCCTCCTCTATCTCTTCTTTACTTCCCGGCATAGGAGGGAGGAGGATCACCCCTTCTTGGCCTAGAGTTGTGCTGAGATCCTTCTTGGTCCAAAGCTTATTGCACGGCCCACAAAGCGGCGGGGTCGTGCCTAGCCTTGGTCCTCCTTTGGGTGGAGGGTTCTTCGGTATCACGCCTGACCTTCACTCGCACCATCTGGATAAATGGAAGGATATGGAAATGAGAGAAAAACAATAGAAGAGATGCTCAACACTGTGATTCAGAGTTTTCAGAGTGAACCCCGGAGACTCTGGGAAAAAGTCCAGACACTCCGGGAAGTCTGGAGAGTCTGGGTTTTTTCAAGCCCGGAGTTTTCGGGTTTCACACCCAAAACCCTAACTCATAATGCTGCTCAAGTCATCCATCCAAATTTCGAGATATTGTAGATCTAGAGCCTATGGAGTATTCTCTACCTATTCCCTAAGAGGATACAACAAGAACAACCTTAGGGAAGTAGATCGAGAAGAGTCCTTCATGGGATACCTTGGGGAGAGAAGGGAAAGGTCTTCAATCCTTCGAAACCGATGTAGATCTTCAATCTCCACATGATGGAGCCCTCAATCCCTCACTCACACTTGGTTTTGATGGAGGAAAATGAAAATCGCCTAAGGGGCCGAGGTGAGGGCGAGGGAGAGGCGACGTGAGAGAGGGGAGGCCAGTCAATGCGGTAGAAGGTGAAAGATGAGTTAACCGTGGTGAAAAAGGGTATATATACCCTAAAGGTCCGGACACTTCGGGCCAGATCCGGAGTTTCCGGGAAATCCGGAATCTCCGGGAAATTTTCCGGAGTTTCCGCTCCCCCTGAGTCCAACGAGTAGATTTGCAAGGAATTTGATTTGGGATAGATTTGGATGACTATATATGTGATATATGTGAGCCTGAGTAGTATCAACACTTGAGACTAGCCACAAACAAACAATGAGAACAATAGTCCAAGTGTTGTACCATAAAGATCCAATTTTTTCAAAAACAAATTCAACACAAGTTTTCACAAATCTTTTGTTTTTGAAATCTTGTACTAGGTCACTCAAACATGTGCATGATCTCAAGCCAAGTTACGAGAATCCAAGATATTTAGCTCACTCCTTAAAGCACAAAACCATAGTTCATCAAGAGGCTTTGTGAAGATATCGACTAGTTGCTTATCGGTGCTCACATGACTTAAAGCGATATCTCCTTTGGCTTCGTGGTCTCTCAAGAAATGGTGTCTTATGTCTATGTGCTTTGTTCTTGAGTGGTTTACGGGATTGTTGGATAGCTTGATGGAACTCTCATTATCACACAAGAGTGGCACCTTGCTAAACTCGCAACCAAGGTCTCTCAAAGTGAGCCTCATCCAAAGTAGTTGAGCACAACAAGCGCCCGCTACAACATACTCGGCCTCGGCGGTGGAAAGGGCAATGGAGTTTTGTTTCTTGGAACTCCAAGACACCAAGGACCTTCCCAGGAATTGGCAAGTCTCGGATGTACTCTTTCTATCTACTTTGCAATCGGCATAGTCCGAATCGAAGTAGCCAAGTAGATCGAAAGTGGAGCCCTTAGGATACCATAAACCAAGGTTAGGAGTATGAACCAAGTATCTAAAGATTCTCTTAACGACCATTAGATGACACTCCTTAAGATTAGCTTGAAACCTTGCACACAAGCACACACTAAGCATAATATCGGGCCTAGATGCACAAAGGTAAAGCAAAGATCCAATCATGGAGCGATATACCTTTTCGTCGATGCTTTTGCCTTCCTCATTTAGATCAAGATGTCCATTTGATGGCATAGGTGTTTTGATGGGCTTGGCATTGTTCATGTCAAACTTCTTGATCATATCATTGGTGTACTTAGTTTGACTTATGAATGTGCCGTCCTTGAGTTTCTTGATTTGAAATCCGAGAAAGAACTTCAACTCGCCCATCATAGAATCTCAAATCTTTTGGTCATAATCCTACTAAACTCATCAACCCAAGCTTTGTTAGTAGATCCAAATATAATGTCATCGACATATATTTGACACACAAATAAATCATTGCCTTGTTTACGAGTGAAGAGAGTAGGATCAGATTTGCCTATTTCAAAGCCTTTCTTTAAGAGAAATTCCTTAAGGCATTCATACCATGCTCTTGGGGCTTGCTTGAGCCCATAGAGCTCCTTATGGAGCTTGTAGACGTGGTTGGGAAAATGAGGATCTTCAAAGCCCGGTGGTTGTTCAACATAGACTTCTTCGGAGATTGGGCCATTCAAGAAAGCACTCTTGACATCCATTTGATGTAACTTGAAGTTGTGATGTGTGGCGAAGGCCAAGAGTATGCGGATTGCTTCAAGCCTTGCCACCGGTGCATAAGTTTCTCCAAAGTCCAAGCCTTCTACTTGAGTGTATCCTTTTGCCACCAATCTTGCTTTGTTCTTGGCTACCACGCCATTTTCATCTTGTTTGTTGCGGAAGACCCATTTGGTTCCAATCACATTTTGCTTTGGGCATACCACTAAGGACCAGACTTCATCCCGAGTGAAGTTGTTGAGCTCTTCTTGCATTGGCCATTGTTGGGGGTATCCGAAAACTCGGTTGGAATCCCGAACACGAGAGAAAGTATAGTAAACACGTTCAGGTACAACAATGACGCAAGAGAAGACAAAGAGTCTCCCAAAAGACTGCTCAAGCCTCAAAAGTTGTCAATCCCTTTACACGTGCCCTCGCGCCCCCTTTTATAGAGAGATGAAGGGACTTTTACATTCCGAAAACACCCTCGAACTCAAAGAATATTCCTAGTGTGAACATGTACATGAATGTCTTTTACATCTCATATATTTACAAGCCTGCCATTAGTTCACACACTAAACCCGGACTTTTTGAGATGACGTCTTTGACTTTTCTTCATACTGATTCGTGAATCTCCCCGTTCAGGAAATCTTCGTGCGCCATGACTTCCGAACTTGACCTCCGGCAGATTCCTGAATTTCGCAGACTCCCGATTTCGTGATTTTGCAGGTTCGTGACTTCGGGTCTTCGCGAGTTCGCGACTTCAAAGCTTCGTAGGTTCGAGATTCCAGATCTTCGCACGTTCTCGACTTCGGAGCTTCGCAGGTTCAAGATTCCCGATCTTCGCGAGTTCTCGACTTCGAAGCTTCGCAGGTTCAAGATTCTCGATCTTCGCGAGTTCGATATTCCTGAAAACTCACTTCACGAATTTTATAAACCTCGTCGTTTCGAGGGTGACATGTTTCCTGAATTCCCCAACACTAGCCCCTCGAGGAAGCGGGTTGACTCCGATGATCCGATTCCATGAAAATCTTGGAATTTCAGTAAAAAACGTCACCCTCGGAACGTCGGAGGGGACACGCGTCCTCCGAAAATCTCGCAACGGTCGAATCGAGGCGTGTTCGCGGAACTGTCCCCCCTTGCCCCTATAAATAGAGGGCTGTCGCTATTAGAAATTTTTCACCGCATTCTAGCTTTCTTCCGAACTCTAGCTTTCATTTTCGCAGAAAAGCGCCTCGCGATCAAGTGTTCGCAGCTTCAAGACTTCCTTAAACTTTCTACGGTATCGTTTTCTTTGTTACTGAGTTATTGTTTTTACTTTTCATCGTATTCGTATTTTTCGTTTTACGAACTTTATTCACGAATACCGTCTTGTTATTTCGATTTGATGATATCCTGAAAACCTGTCTAGAGGCGAAAGCATCTCACTATTAGCGGCATCATCTACGATTTTATCTACCCTTTCCAAGGGAAAATCGTCTTTTGTTGCATGCCCTGTTCAAATCCGTGAAATCTACACACATCCTCCACTTTCCATTCTTCTTCTTCACTGGTACAGTGTTGGCCAGCCAGACTGGATACTTTACTTCTCTGATTACTTTGGCATCCTGCAGCCTTTGAACATCAGCTTCGACTGCTTTCACTTTTTCTTCGGACATTTTTCGAAGTTTCTGTTTCTTGGGGGGTATTCTTTCATCTGTTTCTTGGGGGGTATTCTTTAATGTCCCTGTCAACACCTTGCAGGTCTTTGCCTGACCATGCAAAAACATCCTTGTTTTTGTTCAGGAATTTTATAAGCTCTTTCTCTTCTTCGGGATTGAGGTGAGCCCCAATTGTGACTGCTCTGTCGGGCATATCATCCAGATAAACGTTCTTGGTTTCTCCATCAGCTGCTATCTCGATCTTTTCTTTGTCCCGCTTGGCCTCTTTGTTAGGTTCCTTCCTTTCTTCAGCTGTTTTCAGCTGGTACACATTTGCCTGTCCTGGGGTATGGCTCTTTTCTATGTTTCTGGCCTCTTGTTGATCGCAGAATACTGTGATGACCCCCTTGGGTGCAGGTATCTTCATGCACAAGAATTGCTGCCTTATGATTGCGTCGAATTTGTTCATGAGACCTCTGACGAAAATTGCAAGGTATGAGTGATAAATGTTGACCACATCAAAGGTGAGAGTCTCTGTTCTGGCATTGTCGAGATCTCCGAAGGATACAGGAAGTGATATTTTTCCCACTGGCTTGATTGGTTTTCCTCCGAAACCTTGCAATGGGTATTCCGGCGGGTGCAACATGTCCTGGCTCAGGTTCATCTTCTCGAAAGTTTTCAAGAACAAGATGTCTGCCGAACTTCCGTTGTCTACTAGGACTTTTCCAATGATCCATCCAGCTATGTTTACCTCGATGACCATGGCATCATTGTGAATCGCGGATTTCAGTTTGAAATCTTCTTCAATGAAAGTGATTGGCACCTTGGCCCATTCTGGTCGTGCAGCTGGACCGTCATTGATGATGGTGTTCACAGACCTGAAATAATTGTTTCTTTGCTTCTTGGTTTCGAACTCCATGGAGGACCCTCCTGAAATTGGCATAATGGTCCCGAAAGATGGCAAGGCTTTCGAGTTCTGGGGTCTTGAACTTGATTCTGGTCTTGACGAACTATCAGGTGGTGGTGGTAATATTTCCCGAATTGGCTGTGGTTGCTGAATCGATTGGATTGCCTGCGACTGAGGGAAAAAGTGCTGAGATGGTTGCCATGATGATTGTGGTTGTTGAAATTGCTGCATTGCGACTGGACTTGGTTGAGAGTTCATGAATTGTGGCTGCCAGAAGTTCGGGCGAAATTGATTCGGCATTGAGGACGCGATGCTCATCAACGCTTTCTCTTGTTGGATTCTTGCCATGTTCTTCTTGGTTTCTGGGCATCCTTCAGTGCTGTGTCCTCTTCCATGATACTGATAATAGAAGTACGGGTCTTTTGGGTTGTGATTCGTGAGTCTCTGGGGTCCTCTTCCTCTTCCCCTTCCTCTGGGTGCAAACCCTCCTCTTGTACTAGGCCTGCTGTTTTGGTCAGGCTGAGGATTTTCCACATTGTTGATGTTTCGTGGGTTCTGGGATTGTGCTCTCCAAGTCATTTCTTTGTTTCCTTGTCGTGCTTCATTTCGTTTGGCCACTCTTTTGCGATGATCATCATCGGACAAGATGTACTCTTCCAGTTCGTGAAAAAGTTCCTCAACCGTCTTAGGTTTCTTTCGCATCAGATGCGAAGCTGTTGGTCCTGGAGTCAAACCTTTGATCAGTGCCTTGATCGTTGTTTTGTCATCTGCTTCTTGAATCTGGGATCTCTGCTGCATGAATCTTCTTACGAAGTTCCGTAATGGCTCTCTGTCTTTCTGCTTGCAGTTATACAGATCTGATGATTCAGCTGTTGTGTCACGAAACATCTGAAATGCTTGCATGAATTTTGTCTTGAGGTCTACCCAGCTACAGACTGAATGCGGTGGCAGCAAAGAATACCAATTCAGTACTGGTCCTTCGCAAGCAATGATGAAGGATTTGGCCAGTGCAACATCGTTCCTCCTGCTGAATTCACAGCCGATTCGTACCTCATAAGAAACTGCCTGGAGTTTCCGAAGCCATTATATTTCGGGAGAGAGACTGGCTTGAATTTCGGTGGCCATGGTGCAGTTTGCAGCCCTATGAATAGTGGTGATTCAGAATCTACGAACTGTGAGATTCCATTTCCCGCGAAGAAATTTTCTTTCGGGGTTCTTCTGGTTGGTCCAGAGTTCTGGTGTGGTGAATCTTGCCACAGTGAATTGTTTTCTTGTTCTTTCATTTCATCTATCTCTCTTTGTATTGTTTCAATTTGTTCTCTTGCCTGGTTGAGCTGTTCTAGCTTCTCAGAGATCTTTCTTTTTGCTTGCAATTGGCTTGCGAATTTTTCTTTCTCTTTTTGCAACTGCTGTATCTTTTGTTGAACTCTCTCTAGTTCTTTGTCTATGGTCTCGTCATCATCATCATCGTTCTCATGCGTTTGCTGTTCAGTAGGTTGTTCTTGAATGTTTGCTATCTTCTCAGCTCTTGCCTTCATCAGAGCTTCAAGTTTTGCTCTCCGTTCTTGATCTGTGATGTTCGAAGGTTCGGGAACGAAAGAGATTTCATTGCCTTCAAGATGATGGTGCTCTTCTTGATCTGTCTCAGCTGGAATGTTCTTCTTGGACCTCTTCTATGGTGGCATCGTGAGTTGTTTTTGGCTGAAGCACGGTGGGCGCCAATGTTGGGGGTATCCGAAAACTCGGTTGGAATCCCCGAACACGAGAGAAAGTACAGTAAACACGTTCAGGTACAACAATGACGCAAGAGGAGACAAAGAGTCTCCCAAAAGACTGCTCAAGCCTCAAAAGTTGTCAATCCCTTTACACGTGCCCTCGCGCCCCCTTTTATAGGGAGATGAAGGGACTTTTACATTCCGAAAACACCCTCGAACTCAAAGAATATTCCTAGTGTGAACATGTACATGAATGTCTTTTACATCTCATATATTTACAAGCCTGCCATTAGTTCACACACTAAACCCAGACTTTTTGAGATGATGTCTTTGACTTTGCTTCTTACTGATTCATGAATCTCCCCGTTCAGGAAATCTTCGTGCGCCGTGACTTCCGAACTTGACCTCCGGCAGATTCCCGAATTTCGCAGACTCCCGATTTCGTGATTTTGCAGGTTCGTGACTTCGGGTCTTCGCGAGTTCGCGATTTCAAAGCTTCGCAGGTTCGAGATTCAAGATCTTTGCACGTTCTCGACTTTGGAGCTTCGCAGGTTCAAGATTCCCGATCTTCGCGAGTTCGCGACTTCGAAGCTTCGCAGGTTCAAGATTCCCGATCTTCGCGAGTTCGATGTTCCCGAAAACTCATTTCACGAATTTCATAAACCTCGACGTTTCGAGGGTGACAGGTTTTCCTGAATTCCTCAACAACCATTACCCAATCAGCATCGTCAAGTGCTTCTTCAACCCTAAGAGGTTCCAACATAAAAACAAACGAGAAATGTTCACAAAAATTTGCTAATCTTGAACGAGTTGTTACCCCTCTACGGATGCTTCCAAGAATGTTGTCAACAGGATGATCTCGTTGAACACTTTACCGAACTCTTGGATGTGGGTCAGAAACTTCTTGTTGGATCAATTCCTCAATGTATTGACTGCTTTGGGAGACATCGGCAGCGAGGCCGGAGACTACGGGGATTTTCTCCGGAGTTTTCGGGAAACCCAGAATCTCCGGATTTTTTTCCTGATACTCCGGGGTTCGCAGCGGGAGGTGAAATTGCTGATTCTTCCATCTCGCAGTCCTCGTCATCTTCTTCTTGAGGCTTGACTTCTCCAATGGCCATCTTCTTTATAGCCTTTTCAGCTGGTACTTCCTTGCCTACACACAACTCATCAACTTGCTCTACTTGAGAGCCATTAGATTCATCAAACGTCAAGTCACACGTGACTTCAACACAACCGGAGGTCTTGTTGAGGACACGATAGCCATGAGCGTTTAAGGCATAACCAAGAAAGATACATTCATCAACTTTGGGTGCAAACTTAGAGCTTTTGGGCTTCTTGTTAAGAATGAAGCACTTACAACCAAAAACTCTAAAGTAAGACACGTTAGACTTTTTACCGGTTAGAAGTTCATAGGCAGTTTTGTGACGAAGCTTGTGAAGATATAAGCGGTTGATAGCATGACAAGCTGTGTTGATTGCTTCTGCCCAACTGAAGTCTTGTACTCATCAAGCATGGTTCTTGCGGCTTCAATGAGAGTCATATTCTTCCTCTCCACTATCCCATTTTGTTGTGGAGTGTATGGGACGGAGAGTTCATGACCAATGCCTTCTTCATCAAGATACTCTTCAATGTTGGTGTCTTGAACTCGGTGCCATTGTCACTTCTCACTCTCTTGATCTTCACACCAAACTCATTTTGGGCTCTTGTAGCAGGCTTCTTGAATAACTCATGAACCTTGCTCTTGTCCTTCATAAAGAATACCCAAGTGTACCGAGAGTAGTCATCAACAATGACAAATCCATATTTGTTCCCTCCGATGCTAACATAAGACACGGGACCAAAGATATCCATGTGAACTAGTTCCAGTGGTCTTGTAGTGGTGAGTACATTCTTGGCGGGATGAGGAGCACCAACTTGCTTTCCGGCTTGACAAGTACTACAAATTCTATTTTTCTCAAAATGAACGTTTGTTAGTCCTAGGATGTGTTCCCCCTTTAGAAGCTTATTGAGATTGTTCATCCCAACGTGAGCTAGTCGGCGATGCCAAAGCCAACTCAAGCTAGACTTTGCCAATAAGCATGTATCAAGTTGGGATTTATCCGATGAAAAATCCACCAAGTAAAGCCTTCCCTTGAGTCCACCCTTAAAGGCAATAGAGTCATCACCCCTTCTAAAGACGGTCACACCCTCATTGGTGAACAAACAATTGTAGCCCATCTCACAAAGTTGTGAAACGGACAACAAATTGTAGTCCAAAGATTCAACCAAATAAACATCGGAAATTGAATGATTGCTTGAGATAGCAATTTTACCAAGACCAACAACCGTTCCTCCACCATTGCCTCCAAAGGCAATCCTTTCCGTAGGATTTTCAATCATACACAAGATGTAAACATTTTCTTCTCCCGATCATATGATTTGTGCATCCACTATCATTCACCCATTTTGTTCCACCGGAGGAGTATGCCTACAAAACAAATTATGCTTGTGTTTTAGGTACCTAAGTGGATTTGGGTCCTAGAGCGTTAGTCACAAGAACCTTGGGCACCCACACATTCCTTTTGATCAATGTCCCTTTTGTGCGGGGTCCCACATACTTGGCAACCACCTTACCCTTGTGGTTCCAGGTTAACACATAATCGGCATAAAAGCTATCTTGTGAGGCATGTGTCTTGGGCTTCTTGCTCAACTTGGTTGGATTGGATTTTGCCTTAGGTTGTGGTCCATTTGTGGTGGCTTGGGTCTTGTTGACGGATAAAAGACGTATCCCTCTACGATCCGCAAGCGTACGGACCCCACACCTTTTTCACCACGGGATTCCCAAGGTTCTTGTCAATCCGCGGAGCAAGGGGATTACAAGCGTTCGATCAACAACGACACACTAGCTACTAAAACTCTAACAACTATTATACTAGAAAAACAACTAAACTCACTAGAGAGAATGATAAACGATCAAGAGAGAAGACACTCGCCCACGGGTCTACGATACTAGAGCATGCAATCGCTTAAAGACATGAAAAACCAATCTAATCCATCGGGGTTGTGACCACGGTTTCGCCCTTTCCCTCCTCTCGTCCGTCACTACGCAAAGGTATTCATGACTAGACCTTTGATGGCCACGGCGTATTGAATGGATCCAAGGAAGCATTGGAGCTCGTACTCCCTTTACGGCATGGTAGCTAACCTTTAAGCATTAAAGTATATTCAACACAAGATGATAGATAGAAAATCCGACAAAGTGCGATTACATCTCACGATCGATTACAACCCATGGACGAATGAGAAGATTACCCCATCAAGGTGCCGATCATGGCACCGTTGATCATGGTTTCCCTTCCGCCGGTGTCTTCCTCCTTCTCCACGAGAGGGTGCTTCCTTCGAGGTGGTTGATCTCCGGCCGGAGATCCTCCTCCTCTCTCTCTAGCTTGTAGATGGCCTTCGGTGCGAATAACTCCTCTGCGTCCGTTGGCGGCGCGTCGGGGGTTTTAGGGTCGAAGATCCTTCGAGGGGCAAGGAAGACGGGACCGAACCGGTGCCCGAAGTGGGCTGGGCCGATCCGGCGGGCCGGCCGGCCCGTGCCCGGTTCGGCCCGGTTCGGTCGCCCTTTTTGCTCCGTGGGTCCTCGTGCACTTATCTACTTCGCCCCCTCCACTTGGATGATTTTGACGCCGTTATCCTCGCGATCAAGATGAAGGCTCTCTTTGCATGAAGTTTGATCTTTTACGCTTCAATCCCCGGGGTGTTCCTCGTAACACTTCGGTCCTCACCACCATTGGAAGTAATTTCAGCGAACTCATGAACACGAACAAGACTCCATGAATGCTCCTTTGAACTTATTGCGAATCCGTCCTTTATGTCCATGATTTCCTACATAAACACAACACTTCCAAATGCATGCACAAAGATGAACTTGTTATATGATTAGTGTGCCTAGTGGCGGGTTAGTTCAATAATCAAATCCAAACCAAAGTGTAATGAACATGCTAGGTGCACCAAAATACACCGTCAACATCTCCCCCACACTTAGCTCTTGCTCGTCCTCGAGCAAGTACTCGTAAAAGAACTTCGTCCAAGGCGTGTAATCGTGTACCACTTATCCTTCTTCACAAGTTAGTCAATCCCTTCATCTTTAATACATAAACACAAAGTAATGATAATCAATCATAAACATGGGCGTTTAGAATTTTTACCACGTCAAGATTTACCCCACAACTCAAACTCTTCACTCGAAGCTTTCAATTTCAGCCATACTTACTTCTTTGCTTCCATCGGAGGGTTTTTATGATTTTCAAAACAAAATTCCCGCAACAAGTATTAGACAAAAACCTTTCTCCAAGCTCTCTCAAGTCACTCATATGAAGTGTCTATCCTAACCAAATTTTATAAAACTCTCACCTCCCATTAATCTCTCATATATCATGTAAAAGTGGAGCTATAGGTAGGGCTAGCGCAATCAACACAAGTATTGTCAAACTAAGAACTTCCTCTAATGGTTGTCTACCTTTCAAAGCCAATGATCATGAGAATTAACCATATGTAGGGATATCAAGGATGAGAAGATTTAGAATGGTGGACATGTGCAAGGGCAAAAGAAAATTGTGACTTCAAGGCACCAATGATGTCCTCGTTGTCGGATTGCACATGGTTGGAAATAGAGTAAAAGTTTCGTCTCACAATCAACGTGACATCCTTCCTTACACTTTATTATTTTTCTTTTCTTTCACTTGATCCATCCCTCTCATATCTTCATTGCTAACTCATCTTTCTCTTTTCTTTTTCTTCCTTCATTCACATATGATGATTTTTTTTTCTTTTTTCTTTTTTTTTTCTTTTCCATACACATACTTTTTCTCTTTATTTTTCTCTCTCTTGACATCTTTTCAAAGCTTTCAATTCTCCCTTTTCTCGCATGCACACAATCTGAAATTTTTAAATAAACCATGCTAGAGACGAGACGAAACTTTGAAAATAGGTTGTGTTCAAGGAATACGATGTACAAAAGAGATGTATAGGTTTGGGTATGGAATTCGGCGATGTACATGACTTCCGTTGTGAAAGACATGTTACCGAATGAATGACGAGGCTAGCAACAAAAGATAAGCACAAGGACATGATCATTGCTTGAAATTAAAACTCACCAAGAGAGAAGGGTCCTAGCCTAACTCATCGTGCTAATCACACTTATAGTGGAGCGAAAAAAACAAACTTGGCTTTGGATAGGAATTTTTTATACTCTCAACTTGGAAAAAGAGATTTTGCTAACCTTTATTACAAGGGTTTTAATATAATTTTCAGAACTGAAATCCTCCAATTTTTAGCATCGAACATAGCACAACTAGCATGTGAAGCTCAAGATCGAAGTGCGGTATGGGTACTTTAAGTAGTAGCGATTCCACTAAGCACCACGGTAAACGATTTTCAAACCACATACTTGTGTTCATATATCAAGAATCGAAGATTAAGCAAACAAGTAAATAAAGATAAACAATACAAAAAACACAAAGATATATATAAAGACTCTTTTTATTTGGTTTTCTTGACTCAACACTAATTTAAGACGCTTGCAAAAAATTTAAAAACTGACTCGAAAACTAAAGACTCATTAAAACGCTAGGACTCTCACACGAAGATTAAACCGAACCTAAACTTGAAGTTCAAAAGCTAAGGCTAGCGAGCTAGCTCTCCCCCACACTTAAAACATACGACGTCCTCGTCGTATCTTACAAAAACCAAAGGGGAAAACTAGATCTAATGGTACTTCGAGCAAGCCTTGCACCACTTGCCTCTCATGTTTCCAACCACGCCGAAAAGTTTGCGCACGTTACGGTTAAGGAACTTGTAGTCATCTTCAACTACGCGCTCCAAGTCCTCCATACGCTGCTTCATCGCTTCCATGGTTTGAAGACACTCGTCGGCCGACGCGTAGAGAGCCGCGATGGATTGACGGCAAAATCGACAACACACGGATGCAATCCGAAGGGGTCGTCGTTGCCATAATCTCCACCGTTGTCACCACCGTCGTCGCCACCTCCATTGTTGTCGCCTTCGCCACCGCCGTTGCCGTCGCCGTTGGGGCCCTCGGGAGTCCTTTCGTAGGGCTGCTCGCCCCAATCGTCATCGTCTCTACCGGCGGCCGCCCACGAGCTCGGGCTACGATCGTCGGAGTAGTCGCTATCCCCATAATCCTTAGGCTCCGGCGACACCTCCTTGTAATCTTTGCGCTTGATGCCTTGGAGGCGTGCCGACCTTCGAACGGGTGTAGGGACCTTCTCTCCTTTGACGGGGTTGCGAGATGCAAGAGCTCCGGTCGGGACACGTCCTCCGCAACGGATACGTGCGGTCCTCTTGACAGGTAGCTCGACCTCGCATCGCATCGCCTCCTCCATCGATGGCTTCTTGGCTTCTACCTTCAACTCTAAGCTTTTTGGAGGCTCAATGGTCGCTACAAGGGTGCAACACATTGCTTGAAAGGATTGATTCTCGAGCTCCCAATTCGGCCAAATATAGTCCCGAGAGAAAAGCCCCGGGAACCTTATTTTCCTTTTTTACACTTCCCTTAAAATTTTTCGACCAAACAAGGAAGTCGAAAAGGAGCAATTCGGGCGAAATTCGGGGACATCGGGCGTCGGGCCCCCCTTGGGCCGATCCTACTGGGCCGGCCGGCCCACCCCGCCTCGGGGGCCGGGCCGGTCCGGTTTTTTGCACACCGCCCTATTTTTTTCGTCCTCGGCCCCGTGGGAAAAAGTTGGCCCGGCTAATCTTCGCGAAAAACTCCGGAAAGCTAAAAGAAAAATTATTTACGAAGTTGGTGCCTTGTTTTTCGTCCTAGGCGGGACGTTCGGGTTCTTCCTCCATGGTAAAGACGTCAACATGATGAATGGGCACGACGTCGGGTTCGTAGTAAACCTTAAGCCGCTGTCCATTCACCACAAATTGATCGCCGTTTATATCCATAATGGTTACCGCTCCGTTGGAGAACACCGAATGCACAACATAAGGTCCGTCCCACTTGCTTTGCAATTTCCCCTTTCCGAAGGTTTTAAACCTCGAATTGTAGAGGAGGACCTTATCTCCTTCTTTAAATTCTTTTTTCTTCAATCTTTTATCGTACCACCTTTTGATTCTCTCTTTGTATATGCTTGCGTTTTCATAAGCTTTCAACCTCAACTCCTCTAGCTCGCTTATTTGAATTCTCCGTTTCACCACCGCGGCATCGAGATCAAGGTTCATCTCTTTAATCGCCCAATAGGCTTTATGTTCTAACTCAACCGGAAGGTGGCAAGCTTTTCCATAGACGAATTGATAGGGGGTCATACCTATCGGTGTTTTAAACGCCGTTCGATAAGCCCATAAAGCTCCGTCTAATTTCTTTGACCAATCCTTGCCTCCCTTCTCTATGGTCTTGTTAAGTATGCTTTTTAATTGCCTATTTGACGTCTCCGCTTGTCCGTTGGTTTGTGGGTGATAGGCCGTGGAGACCCTATGCTCAATTCCCAACTTGGACAAGCACTTTTTGAAGTTCTTCCGGTGAAATGAGTTCCTCCATCACTTATCAAGATTCTCGGTGTACCGAAACGGGGAAAAATCACGTTCTTGATCATAGTGATGGACTCCTCCGTGGAAGCTTTACGACATGGTATAGCCTCTACCCACTTGGATACATAATCAACCATAACAAGTATGTACTCGAATCCAAATGAGTTTTTAAAAGGCCCCATGAAGTCTATGCCCCATACATCGAATATGTCGACTTGCAAGTTGTATTTCAAAGGCATAGAATTTCTTTGAGATATGTTTCCGGTTCTTTGGCATTCGGGGCATGACGCAACATATCTTTTAGTATCTTCATGCATCTCCGGCCAATAGAATCCGCTCGACCATACTTTGGCTTCGGTTCGAAAATGGCTATAGTGCCCACCGTACTCCGCCGAGTGGCACTTCCTTAGAATCTCAAGCCTCTCTTCCCTTGGCACACATCTTCTCATCACACCATCATTGCCAAGCTTGAAGAGGTATGGTGCATCCCAAAAATATTTCTTACTTTCGAAATTATCTTCCTTTGAGTATTTTTGTCTAGATGATCGAGGGGCATCTTTCGAATCGCTCGAATGATGTCGATCATCCAAGTATCTTTATCAAGCACTCTATAGAGGTGGTCATCTCTCATCTTGTCTTCTATGGGCTCTTTATCATCTTGCCCACGATTCATCCTAGACAAATGATCGGCCACAACATTCTCCACCCCCTTTTTATCACGAATTTCAACATCAAACTCTTGGAGAAGAAGGATCCAACGAATCAAACGTGGTTTAGCTTCCTTCTTAGCCAAGAGATACTTTATAGCTGCGTGATCGGTGTAAACAATGACTTTCGAGTTCACGATGTAAGATCTGAATTTTTCGAAAGCGAATACCACCGCTAGCAACTCTTTTTCCGTAGTAGCGTAATTTAATTGTGCCCCACTAAGAGTTTTGCTAGCGTAGTAAACGGCGTGAACTCGGCCTTCCTTTCTTTGTCCCAAGACCGCGCCTACGGCGTAGTCACTTGCGTCACACATGATCTCGAAAGGTTGGCTCCAATCCGGAGGTTGGATGATGGGAGCACTCACCAACGCATTTTTCAAGGTCCGGAATGCCGCTAGACACTTCTCATCAAAGTCGAAAGCCACATCTTTTTGAAGAAGGTGTGTTAAAGGCTTAGTGATCTTCGAGAAGTCCTTTATAAATCTTCTATAGAATCCGGCATGGCCTAGAAAGCTCCTTAAGGACTTAATATCCGTAGGAGGTGGGAGTTGCTCAACCGTCTCTACCTTAGCCTTGTCCACTTCAATTCCTCTCTCGGATATAACATGTCCGAGCACTATGCCTTGCTTAACCATGAAGTGGCACTTTTCCCAATTTAAAACCAAATCTACCTCCGCACACCTTGTAAGGACCTTTTCTAAGTTTGCTAAGCAATCCATGAACGTCTTCCCGTAAACGGAAAAATCATCCATGAACACTTCAACAATTTCTTCGATGAATTCCGAAAACACGGCCATCATGCAACGTTGAAAAGAGGCCGGAGCGTTGCATAGGCCGAAGGGCATCCTCCTATATGCAAACGTTCCGTAAGGACACGTAAATGTTGTCTTATGTTGATCTTCGGGTGAATGGGAATTTGCATGAACCCCGAGTATCCATCGAGAAAGCAAAAATAAGCGTGGTTTGCTAACCTCTCGAGCATCTCGTCTATGAACGGTAAGGGGAAGTGATCTTTCTTCGTCGCTTTGTTAAGCTTACGGTAATCAATACACATCCGCCACCCGGTCACGGTTCTTTGCGGTATCAATTCGTTCTTCTCATTCTTCACCACGGTTAAACCTCCTTTCTTCGGCACACAATGTACCGGGCTCACCCATTCGCTATGCGGAACCGGGTAGATGATTCCGGCATCAAGTAACTTAATAACCTCTTTCTTTACTACCTCTCGCATGGCATGGGTTAGCCTCCTTTGGTGGTCCACTACAGGCTTACATTGGTCTTCCATTGGTATACGATGAGTGCAAAAGGTGGGCTAATACCTTTGAGATCGTTAATTGAATATCCAATCACCTTCCTATGTTTTTTTAATAAAATCAGCAACGCTTCATTTTCTTCGGGACTCAACTCGTCGCTCACAATGATCGGATAAGTTTTGTCTGGCCCCATAAATTCATATTTTAATCCCTTGGGCAAAGGTTTAAGGTCTACTTCGGGCACTTGTGGCTCCTCGGGTTTGATTTCTCCTATGTCTTCGAACTTTTCTTCCTCCATGCTACCATCATGCGGCTCTAAGCCTTTTGTTGCTTCCTCTAGTTCTTCATCTTGTTGATTACTAATTTGATTTTCCATCGCTCTTTGCAGCGGGTCTCTAAGGGTTTCAACAAAACAAAGACTATCTATCTCTTCTATTTCTTCATCTTCGGGAGGAAAAGGAGTAAGGTGTTTAGAAGCACGAAGAAAGTTATATGTGTACTTTGTTCCATTAAGGTTCATTGTTACTTTGCCTTCTCCGGCATCTAACACGGCATCAACCAACTTAAGAAAAGGCCTACCTAAGATTATATGATCAGAATTACCATGGTAAGCATCAATAACAAAGAAATCGGTTGGTATATAGTTTCTAGAAATTTTTACTTTCATGTTGCAAGCAATACCTAGAGGTTTGATAGTTCTACCATCTCCCATAATTAATTTCGTTGATGTTGGAGCTAAGTCTAGGTTGTGGTATTGAACTTTATCGTAAATTTTAGAAGATAGAACACTTACTTGGGCTCCGATGTCGCATAAGGCTTTGCATTGAACTCCGTTGATCTCGCAACTCAAGTGCGGCGTCATCTTCTCTTCTTCTTCGGATCCGATCGAATAAATTTCAGCAAGGCGAGCGTATGGTGATGCTTCGGGCTTGATCCCCATGATCCTCTTCACCTCGGCAATATGTTCCGGATCCACCACATCATCTCCAAAGAGCTTTTCAAAAATCTCACCGGTGGTTTCGAGGTCGTATGAATTTTCAGCTTTCCTCTCCGGTGGGAAATCGACTTCCAATGCTCTTGCCATTCCCTTTTGATTAGGGAACGGTCTTCTCTTGTCGAATACTTCTCCGTAATCAATAGGAACCCAATCCATTGGCTCGAACTCCCTTAGTGGCTTCGCGCTTGACATGCTTCTCTTGTTCGTCTCATTTCGTGCGGCGAAGTCGACGTTTGGTGTAGTTCTTGACTTGGTGTGTTCTTGTTCAAGCTTCTCCATGATCGGCTCCTCTTTTGTGACTTCCGGGTTGCCTCTTTAGAAAAATCAGCAAGCTTTTTCTTCCTTGAATTAAATTCCGGCTCTTCCGCAAGTCTTGTTTCCCAATCTCTTCGCATGGCAGCCGCTTTGCTAACTTTTTGTAGAAGTTGGGCGGCTTCCGTGAGTGTTTTCTCCATGAGATCCCCACCGCACACATTTCGACGTGTCGCATGCAACTAGGGGTTAGGGAAAAGAAAAATGTATGCAAGAGTACGTCACCGGTGAAGCCGAGTTTTGGTCCTTGTTCTATTAATTCATTAAACCTTTCCCAGGCTTGGTCTATCCCTTCCTCTTCTCCTTGCATAAAATTGATCACTTGCCTCCTTAGATGTTGAACCTTGCTCATTGGAAAGAACTTCTCGCAAAACTTCTTTGTCAACTTGTTCCAATTGCCTTCAACTTCAAAGGACGCAACCGAATACCATGTCTTTGCTTTGCTGGCAAGTGAGTAGGGAAAGAGATTCCATTTGAACCATTCATCGGGAACTCCTTCTTGACGCACCGTGTTGCATATTGTCGTGAAATCCCTTATGTGTCTATATGGGTTCTCCGTAACCATCCCTTCAAATGGGTTTTCCGCCACCATCTTCATGATCTTGGATTTAATTTCATACTTGGTCGCTTCGAGCTTCGAATCCGACTCTTGTACCTTTATGTCTTCACATCGAGGGCTAGCGTAATCCCTTAATGATTTCTCCGGTTCTTCCACGGGTTGATTAACGAACTCCATCTAGACAATAAGATAAAAACAAAAACAAAAAAAGAAACAAGTGTTTTTCTGATAATACACGTTAGATATAGCAAATAAAAGATAAACTAAAATATAAAACTAAGTTAGATGCAAATCAAACGATGTAAACTAACTTACTCCCCGGCAACGGCGCCAGAAAAAGGGGCTTGTTGACGGATAAAAGACGTATCCCTCTACGATCCGCAAGCGTACGGACCCCACACCTTTTTCACCACGGGATTCCCAAGGTTCTTGTCAATCCGCGGAGCAAGGGGATTACAAGCGTTCGATCAACAACGACACACTAGCTACTAAAACTCTAACAACTATTATACTAGAAAAACAACTAAACTCACTAGAGAGAATGATAAACGATCAAGAGAGAAGACACTCGCCCACGGGTCTACGATACTAGAGCATGCAATCGCTTAAAGACATGAAAAACCAATCTAATCCATCGGGGTTGTGACCACGGTTTCGCCCTTTCCCTCCTCTCGTACTGTCACTACGCGAAGGTATTCATGACTAGACCTTTGATGGCCACGGCGTATTGAATGGATCCAAGGAAGCATTGGAGCTCGTACTCCCTTTACGGCATGGTAGCTAACCTTTAAGCATTAAAGTATATTCAACACAAGATGATAGATAGAAAATCCGACAAAGTGCGATTACATCTCACGATCGATTACAACCCATGGACGAATGAGAAGATTACCCCATCAAGGTGCTGATCATGGCACCGTTGATCATGGTTTCCCTTCCGCCGGTGTCTTCCTCCTTCTCCACGAGAGGGTGCTTCCTTCGAGGTGGTTGATCTCCAGCCGGAGATCCTCCTCCTCTCTCTCTAGCTTGTAGATGGCCTTCTGGTGCGAATAACTCCTCTCTGTCTGTTGGCGGCGCGTCGGGGGTTTTAGGGTCGAAGATCCTTCGAGGGCAAGGAAGACGGGACCGAACCGGTGCCCGAAGTGGGCTGGGCCGATCCGACTGGGCCGGCCGGCCCAGCCCGATTTCGGCCCGGTTCGGTCGCCCTTTTTGCTCCGTGGGTCCTCGTGCACTTATCTACTTCGCCCCCTCCACTTGGATGATTTTGACGCCGTTATCCTCGCGATCAAGATGAAGGCTCTCTTTGCATGAAGTTTGATCTTTTACGCTTCAATCCCGGGGGTGTTCCTCGTAACACTTCGGTCCTCACCACCATTGGAAGTAATTTCAGCGAACTCATGAACACGAACAAGACTCCATGAATGCTCCTTTGAACTTATTGCGAATCCGTCCTTTATGTCCATGATTTCCTACATAAACACAACACTTCCAAATGCATGCACAAAGATGAACTTGTTATATGATTAGTGTGCCTAGTGGCGGGTTAGTTCAATAATCAAATCCAAACCAAAGTGTAATGAACATGCTAGGTGCACCAAAATACACCGTCAACGGGTGCTCTTGATAGGAGTGTTGTAATTGACTTGATTGTCAAAGATCTTGGCACCCAATTGCTTCATGCCATGTACTACATTCCTTGTCCCCACACCTTTGGTGTGGTAGTTCTTGATGAATGGGATGGGGTCTTTTGTACCTTGTTCTTGCTTACCAAGCCCCTTCCCATCCACAAAGCCAAACTTCTTCATGTAGCTTGACCCAAAGCCTTTGGTGTGGTTCTCAAACTCACCTCTCTTAGGCTCTTTCTTTTTCTCATCAATGAGAGAGTTTGACAACCTAGCAATTTCTTTCTTCATAGCATTCATCTCGGGAATGGTAGTAGCACAAGCATTTAGATCAACTTTATAACACCGAGAATAACCATTGCTTGTTGAGGCTTTAGAGTTAGAGAGAGCATCATTAGATGTAGTTGTAGCATTATTCTTGAGGTTGTCATGTTGAACTTCTAGTGCTATGTGACTAGTCTTTAAGCTTTCAAAGCTCTTTTGAAGTTCAAGACTTTCACCCTCAAGATTCTTGCAAGCATCCTTAGCTAGGAAAGATTCCCTAGTTAATTCATCTACTATAAACTCATCTTTAGCTTGGAATTTCTTGAGGCTAAGAATTTCTATCTCCTTTTCCTTAAGCAAGTCCTCTTGCACCTTGAAACCCTTCTTTTCAATTACAAGGGCATTCTCAAGGGCAATGGTTTTCTCCCGCTCAAGTGTAAAAAGTTCTTCTTGCACCTCTAGAGTCCCATCTCTATTCTCTATTTCTTTCATTAAAAACATGATTTTCTTATTTGCCTTTTTGCCAAAGCTAGTGATCATCTTTTCAAAGTCAAGATCATTTTCACTATCATCATCTAGGGGTGGGGTGGGAGTGTCTACCTTAGATCCCCTAGCCATGAGGCATGTATGGGTGAAGTCATCTTCATCATCGGTGAGATCTTCAAAGAGTGATGACTTATTGATTGGTTCTCCAATGGATATAGTGGAAAGACCCACTTCATCATCGGAGTCGGAGCTATCATCATTTGAATCCCATTCTTCACCCAAATGAGCTTCACCAACTTCCTTCTTCTTGTTCTTGTCATTCTTGTTGGTGTCTCTTCTTCTCACTTTGATGTTGGGGCACTCCGCAATGAAGTGACCCTCCTTGCCACACCCAAAGCATGGCCTCTTGGAAGTCCTCATCGTCTTGATCTTGTCTTTGTCTTTACTCCTGTTGAGCAAGCCACTCTTTTTGAACATTTTGTTGAACTTTCTCACAAAAAGTGCCATTTGCTCGGGAGTCATGTTCAATTCACTATCTTCATCACTATCTTCCTTGACCGCGGTCTTGGAGGTTGATGAGCTCAATTTCTTCTCCTTGCTAGATGCCTTGAGGGCCACTCCCTTGTTCTTCTCAAGTTGTTCATGCATCTTTGACATTTCTTGTGAAAGCTTTGACTCCTTGACGGTGATAAGATGTTCTTCTATTCTTCCAATCACATCCGTCAGAGTGAACTTGTTGAAGCCTCTCTTCTCTCTAATGAGTGTTGGGAGTTGAACATCCCTTGCTATGTATGCAGAGAGGATCTATCAACCACTTCTCTTCTTACCCATCTTGTGCTTCTAAGTGATTTGATCTTGTTGATGACCTTGTTCAAGTGGTTGTACATGTCTTGTGGAGACTCATCATCCTTGATAACAAAACGATTGAGTTCACTTTCCAAACCTCGAATTCTTCCTTCTCTTACTTCCTTTGTCCCTTCATGGTTGATGAACAATGTGTCCCACACTTCCTTGGCGGATTTCAACCCATCCACCTTGTCATACTCTTCGGACGTGAGTGAACTCTTGATGATGCATATGGCTTGATAGTTTCTTTGTATCTCATTAGCTTGCTCTTGAGTTAGGGTTGCATCACCACTAGGGGAAGTATTACCCCTGTTCACAATAGTCCAAAGTGCGGGATTCACCACCATCAAATACTCCTCCATCAAGTTCTTCCACTTGGAATAGCCGGTTCCATCCGAGGACCATGTGTGGTTCGAGGACCGGTGGATGGTCGCTTCCCTGTGTGATGAGTGATTGACAACGTTGTGTGGACCGATTCTTGGCTAAGTATTGCGGGTGCGGGTTGCGGCTTGACTCGTGTTGGTGCGGGTGAAGAACAAGCGCGAAAGGTCGTCGCCGGTGAGGCCTCCGGGTGTGGAGAAGACAAGTAGGCTTTGTTCGAGGGACCGGTGGCCGGCGGGGTCAAGTGCGGGCCGCATGGTGGCATGAACAAGCAAGATGAAGTCGTGGACGGTTTCTTGGTAGAGCCTCAAAACCAAGGTCGAGCCGGGACTACGTGGGAGCCAAGTCATGAGTGGAGATTGGCGGAGGCTACACCGAGTTCGCGGGGTTTCCGGTGGTTCACCAGAAAACCACTGGGTTCCTTGGTTGATCCACAAAGCCAAGACCGAGAACCGAAGACGGAGGTGCGGCAGCACCGGACCGCCCGGCCGGTCCGACCGGCCGGTCGTCCCCGGTGGGGACCGGTCGACCGGTGAGGAGCACCGGTCGACCGTGTGCGACGACGCGGTCCGGAATCTTTGAAGCGGAGGACACGCGTCGGGATCGCATGGCTTGCGTCGAGGCTACGCGGGGTGCGGTTGCGGGCATCCGTCCGATGGTGAAGACATCAAGAATTCCTAATCCGCCCTTGAGGGGCTTGTATCCCTAGTTAGTAGAGAGGGGCATTTTAGACATTCGGTTGCCGCCTATATAACCCAAGAGGTGAGAGGATGGCAGCTAACGCTTGCAACCCTAGCTCATTAGTTTTCCTATTTTCCACCTATTTTCCTTAGGTTTTCTCTAGGACTAGCAAGAGAGCTTCACGGAGAGATCTTGTAGAGAGGGATGGATGATCGGGCGGCTTGCTAGACCTTGTACGAACCTTTGTTTCATGTATAGATGATTCGGCGTGGTTCCTCAAGGTTTGAATGTGTTTTCCCGGTTGTTCTTGGTGGTGATTTTCGGAGCCCTCTCTTCGTGATTTCTTTGGGGTGTTTTCGGGGCCTTTCTCTTGGGGATTTGATGGGGGAAATTTGTGGGAACCCTTCATGGTTCTTTGGGCTGTGATTCCCCTCCCAAATCCGTGAGTAAAGGTGCTCGATTTTGGGGTTTCTTGAGTTCTTGGGTTGGAAGTGCTCTCGGCGGGATTTCTTCGATTCCTCCTTTTTGGATGAGTTTTTTGTGGGATTAAACTTGGCTATGGACTCCTCATGAGGTGTTCTTGATATCCCCAAAGTCTTGTTCAAGTCCGTGGAGCAATTCGGGAGATCGAGATTTGGATTTGGGGGAGTTGACCGCGGGTGCTTGTTCATCCCGAGCCGCCCGAGCTACACCGGTCGGCGGTGCTCTTGACCGGTCCGACCGGTGCAAGCCCTTGTGGGATTTTGCTCGGGTGAACGTCTTGGTGAGTTCGCCGTTGTCCCGTGTTCTCGCTGTTTCGAGTTTGGGTCCGTTTGGTGGTCGGTTGGCCTGTTTGGTGCCTTGGGGGCTTTCGGCCGCCACCGGTCCGACCGGTGTGTCTCACGGTCGGCCGGTGTAGAGCCACTTAGTGAAAGTTGCTCGGTTTCACCGGCCAGGGACCGGTCGGCCGGTGGTGCTCACCGGTCTGACCGGTGTGGGTCTGTAGACTCGAGGCTTGGTTTTTCCGCTGCGTTTCTCGGGTCGGAAGGTGGTGTGTTGGTTCCTAGGTCCAGTGGCACTCCAGTGGCTACGTGGGCTTGACCAACCTTGGTAGTGAGTCGGAGACGTGTGTTGGAAGCCGTGTTCATCTTGTTGGAGTTTCGATCTCCTTCGAGAAGAATTTTTATCGGCTCCCATTCACTCCCCCCTCTCTGGTTCGCCGTATCGGTCCTTCAAGTGGTATCAGAGCCGGTTCGGGTCTTTGTTGACTCTAACCGTCTAAGATCCAAGGATGGCGTACCGAGAACGGGGTTCGGGTCCTCCACACTTCGATGGCAAGAACTACCGGATGTGGAGCAAGCGGATGGGTGCGTTCCTCCGCGGAAAGGGTCGGATCCTTTGGGATGTCACGGTGGACACGAGGCTATGTCCGGCCGGTTGATTTCCTCGCTCCGAGATCGAGGGACGGCTTCGACGCCAACAATAAGGCGGTCGACTACTTGTTTCGTGCTTTGTGTCGGCCGAGTTCGATCGGGTGCACACCGAGCACTTGGCTTGTAGGATTTGGGCGGTATTGAAGGAGGCTCATGTTGGGAACGCCCGGGGTTCGAGGCACGGTTGTATGCGACCTACGGAGAGAGTACGAGAACTTCACTCATCTCCCCGGTGAGTCCATCGATGCCTTGTTTCGAGAGGTTCACGGTGGTGGTGAACAACATGAGGGCCAATGTGGACGTGCTCCCGTACGATGATCATGATAGAGCGGTCAAGCTCTTACACTCTTTGGATCGTACGATATGGGGCGGAAAGTTCGAGGCCATTGTGGAGTCGGAGAAGTATGACACTCTGACCGTGAACGAGCTGTTCTCGAAGCTCAAGTCGGCTGAGGTGGATAGGGGCATGACAGCCAAGATCGAGGGCCCGACTGACTCTCATAGTCTTGCCCTCGTTGGTGGTTCGAAAGGAAAGGCTAACACTAACCCATCCACCAGGATGTTCTCTTTCTCCTCTTTGATGTCTATGCCGGATGAGGAGTTCGACGAGCTTGGAGAGGACGAGCCGGCGCTCCCGACGAGGCGGTTCGAGAGGCCGCACGAGAATCGCGTGAACGAGGAGGAGGAACACGAGGACATGCTTCAAGTGCGGCAAGATCGGACACTATTTCGCCGAGTGTTCAAAGGTGAACAGCCACGACAAGCACAAGTCCAAGGACAAGAAGAAGAAGTCCGGGAAGAAGGATCATGGACATGAGAAGAAGACGCGGTCTCGAGAGAAGATGAAGAGATCGAGCGACATCGAGTCTGATTCCGAGGACACGTCTTCAAGCTCGAGTGATGAAGACGAAGAGGATGACAAGAAGAGGAAGAAGAAGAAGAACATCGGCAAGTATCTCAACGGCCTTTGTGTGACGGGCCTAAGCCTCAAGGACGACTTTTGCGGCATGGCTCGCAGTTCGAGCAGCAAGAGAAGCCAGAAGGACGCCTCGGACTTGGATTCCGAGGATGAGGTATGTGATGAGCTCTCCTCTTTGCGCAAGGAGAATGAGGAGTTGGTTGACTTGCTTGATAATCGCGATCACATGCTTAGAGAGGCTAAGAAGCTTAGGAAGGAGCTTAGATCTTCACTCGAGGATGCTAGGACTAGAGTGGCCGAGCTAGAGACACGGGTGCTTGATAGCAAGCTTGAGATTGATTCCCTTAAGGCTAGCCCCGTTGTTTCGGATGAGAACGATTGTGCTCGATTGCTCGTTTTCTGGGCCGACTTGGTCGATCTTAGGGAGAAGTATGCCTCCAAGTGTGAGGAACTAGATGTGCTTAGGGTTGAGTTGGCTGAGCTACAATCTAGACCCACTTTGCTTGGTGCTTGCACTTCTTGCCCTAGTTTGCATGAGAAAATTCTTGAGCTCCGTTCTCGCATTGTTTCGCTTGAGGCTGATTTGAAAGTGCCTATTCCTACTTCTTGCTCTACATGTGAGTTGCATGCTATGAAGAATTTGGATCTTGCAAAATGTGTTGGTAGCTTGCAAGATGAGAATGATAAGTTGCATGAAGCGCCGAGTTGGTTGTCGAGTCAAGAACCTCGGGTTGGTATGATGATTGCTAGGCCGTAAGCGCTTTGACGGTTGGGCTTTGGGATTGGATAAGGTTGGTGAGGGTAGTGGTGAGAGAGAAAGGAAATTTGGGAATGTTTCAGTTCCACCACAACCCACACCCAAAGACAAGTTTACCTCCAAGCCAAACCAACCAAGAGAAAAACCGAGTGAGAAGGCAAGTGAAACGCCTAGTGAGAAACCAAGTGAGAAGCCTTGTGAAGAGCCTCATCCCAAGCCTAAGCCCAGATCGATCCGTTTCCATTGTGAGTTTTGTGGAAAGGATGGTCACAAGAGAGCTTTTTGCTTCAAGAGGAAGCGAGAGGAGAGAATGGCGAAGGAGTGGGCTAACAAGGACAAGTACCACCCTTCCGATGGTGTACTTGAGCCTCGTGTGCAGTTGCCCAGGGCCAAGGCGAGTGTGAGGTCAGTTCGGGCTTGGGGAGAGCGGAAGGTTGTTGGAGGTGCTGCTGCCCAGGCTACACCGGTCGGACCGGTGTGGAGCACGGTCGGACCGGTGCGAGCTGGACGGGCGGCAGTTTGGGTTTCGTGCTCGTACGGGTGCGAGGGGTTGTTTACGGAGGTCGTGGTTCCGGTGGTTGGTCCGGGAAAGTTTGCGGGAGGCCGGTTGCTAGGCATTCTCCCCCTCGAGCTCACTACGGGGATGGGAGGAGTCATGGCTTTGAGAAGGAAAGGAGGGATGGTCCAAGGGCTTTCTTTCGTGGTTTTGGTCCTCCTCCGGGCGAGAGAGGGTTGGTTCCCTCATGGTGGTTATCGTGGTGGTGTTCGTGGAGGTAGCTTTGGTAGGAAAGATGGTTTGGTGTTTGCTAACCCCACTTTCGAGCAAATGGCTAGGCACGGTTTTACACATTTGGAACTAACCCCGGTGTTGAGTCGGTTGCTCGCTCTCGCTCTTGGTTTTGAGTTGCAGGTGGATGGCCGGAGAACATTTGGTTGATATCGGGGGGTGGTTCTTCGGCTTTATATCCCGGTGGTGACATGTAGGTGCATCACTTTCGGGGATGGTGGACAAGGATGAGTGAATTGTGAAGAAATGTTAAAGGTAAGTGTTTTTGTGACCTTCGAGTGTGTGGCCTTGGTCAAGCCACTTGGTTTGTTTTGCTCCTTCTCTATCTCATGTGTGTAGGGTGAGCTTTGTATGCTTTTTGGCCCTAGTGCATGTGTTTAGGGGGAGCTTGTGAGTTTTGTGCTCCTTTGCTCTTTTGCCGGTGGTGTCGAGCCCTTTTTGCCTCCCCTCGAGGAGCCGGTGGTTTGTGAGCGTTGTGTGTGGGAGCTCTCTTTGTAGCATATGTATAGCTTTCCTTTGTGCATTTCTTGCATTTTGGCATGGCATATGTAACATGATGTATAGGCATCCTTGTATCTTAGATTGCATGCATTTTGTATCATATGCATTGGTTAGGAAAGCTTCTCTCATATACATTGTTCACCATGGAATGAGATATATGTCTTTGTGAGCTTGTTTGGTATGATATGGTTAGTTTGGCTTAGCTCTTGATGATCTTGATGAATAATCCATGGTTGATAGCTATGCTTTTGAAAAATGTCACATGTATGCTCTCTCATGTGTAAATGCCTTTACATGCTCTTGACATGTTTTTGTGGTCTTGCTATGCTTAATTTGTGGTTGGATGGCTAGTTTATTGATCATATGGGGCCAAAGGCTCATTTGCCATCATGAATGTTTAGCCCTCTAGATTTATCTTGTGGAGGAGCATAAGTTCCTTTTTGTCGCAAAGACATTTCATGTACCATTTACAAATCTGAAAATGAAATGAAAAATGCTTGGAAAATATGCTCCCATGTCATATGTGCTGAATTTAATTTGCTTTGGGTGCTAAACCGTTGCATGATGCCTACCAATGAGAAGTCTCATACATAGAAGTAGGCACATGGCTCGGTGGCTTTGACATGACATGAGGTGCTTGTGGGTGTTTGTGATGGTCTTATGGTTAGAATAGCTGTCCTAGCATGAAGTTTGTGTGGCTTTGCCATTTTGATATGCTTTGATCATGTTTAGGACTTTGCTCATGAGAGGCAAGTTTTTTCGCAAAATTGCCAAAATCCATTTTAGCTTCGTCCAATGGTTGTGAAACTTGGTGATCATGTAGTTGAGATCGATACGAAGCCGTAGAGTACCTAACTTGCTCATTTGGACATGTGTAGCATTCTTTGTTGAATTTTGTCTATTTGAGAAGCTCTAGGTTGCATTTTTTGCATTTTTGGCTTGATTCATGCATTGCCAACAAGGGGGAGAAGTTTGAGCTTGAAATGGCTTGTTGGATGCGTTTGGAAGGTTTTCGAGTGGTTTCGAGCCATTTTCGGGCTTCGGTGTTCACCGGTCCGACCGGTGAAGAGCACCGGTCCGACCGGTGTGAGTGCTTTGGTCCTGTACATATGTTGGGCACCGGTCGACCGGTGGTGGTGACCGGTCGACCGGTGTGTCTTTGAAAGTGCTTTGCGTGTACTGTCTGTTTCATGTGGTTTCTTGCATGCATTCGTCCGGGGGAGTTGCATTGGTTCGGGGGGAGCTTGCATGTGTGCGGGGGGAGCTCTTTGTGAGTTTTCGAGCTTTGTTTCGGTGGTTTGTGCTCTTTGCTTGAGCTTTGTTTTGTCTAGGATGTGTCGAGCCGTTGCCCTTGCCTAAGGGGTCCGAGACTTGTTTTCCTTCAAGTGATCTTGCTCGTTGCCTTTGTTTGGCTTTCGATCGCTTGTTGGAGTTTCTTTTTGTTCGTTTCTTTTCTTTTTCTTTTCTCTCTTGTTACTTTCGTGTGGGTGTTGTCAATGCACTCATCAAGGGGGAGATTGAGGACCATGTGTGGTTCGAGGACCGGTGGATGGTCGCTTCCCGTGTGATGAGTGATTGACAACGTTGTGTGGACCGATTCTTGGCTAAGTATTGCGGGTGCGAGGTTGCGGCTTGACTCGTGTTGGTGCGGGTGAAGAACAAGCGCGAAAGGTCGTCGCCGGTGAGGCCTCCGGGTGTGGAGAAGACAAGTAGGCTTTGTTCGAGGGACCGGTGGCCGGCGGGGTCAAGTGCGGGCCGCATGGTGGCATGAACAAGCAAGATGAAGTCGTGGACGGTTTCTTGGTAGAGCCTCAAAACCAAGGTCGAGCCGGGACTACGTGGGAGCCAAGTCATGAGTGGAGATTGGCGGAGGCTACACCGAGTTCGCGGGGTTTCCGGTGGTTCACCAGAAAACCACTGGGTTCCTTGGTTGATCCACAAAGCCAAGACCGGAGAACCGAAGACGGAGGTGCGGCGGCACGGACCGGTCCGACCGGTGGGTCCGACCGGTCGGCCGGTGGGGACCGGTCGGCCGGTGAGGAGCACCGGTCGGCCGTGTGCGACGACGCGGTCCGGAATCTTCGAAGCGGAGGACACGCGTCGGGATCGCATGGCTTGCGTCGAGGCTACGCGGGGGTGCGGTTGCCGGGCATCCGTCCGATGGTGAAGACATCAAGAATTCCTAATCCGCCCTTGAGGGGCTTGTATCCCTAGTTAGTAGAGAGGGGCATTTTAGACATTCGGTTGCCGCCTATATAACCCAAGAGGTGAGAGGATGGCAGCTAACGCTTGCAACCCTAGCTCATTAGTTTTCCTATTTTCCACCTATTTTCCTTAGGTTTTCTCTAGGACTAGCAAGAGAGCTTCACGGAGAGATCTTGTAGAGAGGGATGGATGATCGGGCGGCTTGCTAGACCTTGTACGAACCTTTGTTTCATGTATAGATGATTCGGCGTGGTTCCTCAAGGTTTGAATGTGTTTTCCCCGGTTGTTCTTGGTGGTGATTTTCTGAGCCCTCTCTTCGTGATTTCTTTGGGGTGTTTTCGGGGTTTTTTTCTTGGGGATTCGATGGGGGAAATTTGTGGGAACCCTTCGTGGTTCTTTGGGCTGTGATTCCCCTCCCAAATCCGTGAGTAAAAGTGCTCGATTTGGGGGTTTCTTGAGTTCTTGGGTTGGAAGTGCTCTTGGCGGGATTTCTTCGATTCCTCCTTTTTGGACGAGTTTTTTGTGGGATTAAACTTGGCTATGGACTCCTCATGAGGTGTTCTTGATATCCCCAAAGTCTTGTTCAAGTCCGTGGAGCGATTCGGGAGATCGAGATTTGGATTTGGGGGAGTTGACCCGCGGGTCTTGTTCATCCCGAGCCGCCCGGAGCTACACCGGTCGACCGGTGCTCTTGACCGGTCCGCCGGTGCAAGCCCTTGTGGGATTTTGCTCGGGTGAACGTCTTGGTGAGTTCGCTGTTGTCCCGTGTTGCCGCTGTTTCGAGTTTGGGTCCGTTTGGTGGTCGGTTGGCTGTTTGGTGCCTTGGGGGCTTTCGAGGCTGCCACCGTCCGACCGGTGTGTCTCACCGGTGCCCGACCGGTGTAGAGCCACTTAGTGAAAGTTGCTCGGTTTCACCGGCGAGGGACCGGTCGACCGGTGGTGCTCACGGCCCGACCGGTGTGGGTCTGTAGACTCGAGGCTTGGTTTTTCCGGTTGCGTTTCTCGGGTCGGAAGGTGGTGTGTTGGTTCCTAGGTCCGGTGGCACTCCGGTGGCTACGTGGGCTTGACCAACCTTGGTAGTGAGTCGGAGACGTGTGTTGGAAGCCGTGTTCATCTTGTTGGAGTTTCGATCTCCTTCGAGAAGAATTTTTATCGGCTCCCATTCACTCCCCCCCCTCTGCGGTTCGCCGTATCGGTCCTTCACCATCAAATTGGGGTATCTTCCCAATGTGGCTAGAACCCGATGGATGGTTAAAGGATAAACGAGAATAATCGAAAGAGGTTCAAGTATAGTCCCTTGATGATGACGGTCGTCGAGCGGAGCGGTTGGACCTTGCATCATCAAATTCTTCATCCTCACTATCAGAGGAATCATCACCATGTCCATGTGCTTGATGGCTTGTGCTTGCTCCAAGGGTGTTACCTCCTTGAGGTAGGACGGGAGGTGTGCCAACAACGTTGTTGGCGGGATCACCTTCGGCGAGAGGTGGGGCTTGATCACTTGGATTCGACATCCTCTTGACTCCAAGAGGTTAAGCTTCAAATTCGGAGCACTTGGCTTTGATACCAATTGAAAGGATCAAGATGTCTACTAGAGGGAGGGTGAATAGTCGAACCTGAAAAATCACAAACTTTTTCACAGCTGTTAAATCAGCTCTGGAGTTTCCGGATATTTTTCCGGATACTCCGGGAAATCCAGAGAATTCGGGAAAACGTCCGGATTGTCCGGCCTGTGAGGGGGGAATCAAATTCGACAGAAATTAAACTTGCTCAAATGTAAATCTATGAAAATAGGTTATGCACTGGGATGAGACAAGCCTATTTATCCACTCAAAACTTGCATGAACCTCAACACGAAGTAGATCAGCACCAAACCCTAGATATGTGCTCAAGAGAGATACACGCATGCAACAAGATGAACAGGCACAAGAGACACAAGGATTTGTTGCCGGAGTTCAACCTCACACCTTGAGGTCTACATCTCCGTTGAGGTACCCACAAAGGGTGGACCTTTACACCTAGGTCACTTTCCTCCCTCTAGCGACCACAAAGATCAAGCTAGAGTTACTTACTTAATTTTGTGGTGATACAAACTTCCTTGGGCAGCCACAACCTTTGGATGTTCCCAGGCAATGCCTAGCCGGCTAGGAGCTCAGAGCTCCAAGAGTAACAAACACGAAATGTGCCAACCAAGCGAGGAACGAGGTGCTCTAGAGATGGGAAATCATCTCACTAGCACTCTCCAAGCTCTTGCTCTCAATCCCTCTTAAATCCCCACCAAATCTCACCAACTTAGTGCCAAGGGGAGTAAAGAGGGGAGTGAATGAGTTCTGAAGCTTTGCAAGTCGAAATGGGCAAGAGAGAGAGAGAGGAAAAGGTGGAGGGGGCTTTTACACCCCCCTCACACAGAAAAGAGCCGTTACAGCTCTAAGATTCGGAATATCCGGGGTAAACCCAGAAACTCTGAGAAGTTCGGAGACTCCAGGATAAACCCGGATACTCCGGCCTTCCAAGGTCAGCACCCAAGAAAATGTCCCCGTGAATGTGTTGGTGCAAATGTGTCTCTCATAGGTTTTTATTATGGCAACTAGAGCACCTGTTCGACTCTTGGAAGACACATTTCCTGTCCCTCTTTATAGTACGTTGTTCCTAGGACTCAAATTCAAAAATATAAAATAAATTAGCCTCCTTAGGAACCCCTTTTAGCATCACTTCCTTTTTGTATAGACAATGAAATACTCTTGATGCCACATACAATTTTAATACCTGCTCATACACTAGATAAACCATTAGTTACTTAAGCATGTGTCATTAAATCACCAAAACCCACTTAGGGGGCCAAGATACTCTTCAGGAGGGCACGACGAAGGGCGATCAACAGAGGTGTGGATGGTGGCGACGCGAACGATGCACAGCAGGAGGCGACGGACGGCGAAGGGCAGTGCATGGAGAGCGACAGAGGGCACGACTACAGGCGGCGCAAGACGGATGGCGGCGAGGTGAGGGCTCGAGGATGGTGTGGATGGCGGCCTCCTAGATTGGTTTGGGAGGGAGGGAGGCGCGGGATGGCATGGATGGCGGCGCATTGGATTGGATCAGGAGGGAGGGATGCGCGGGATTCGTTGCCGAGCGGAAGACGGTGGAACCAGGAGGCACGGGGCGAAGCGCAGGCGCGAAAGGATGCAGGCGGACGCACGGCAGAGCGGAAAAAAGTAGGAACGAGTTTTTGTCTCCACTTCATTCTTTTTAGGAGTAGAGATATACCAAGCAGATATTATAAAATATAATTAGTCGATCATATAAATTGTTTTCTTAAGCAGTTATGCTCATAAATTATTTGTTATGGAAAACATTGTGAGCATAACTTATCATTAAGAAAAAACTTATGCTAATAACTTGTCATTAAGAAAAAATTATGCTAATAACTCGTTGTTAGGGAAAAGTTATGTGCATAACTTATCGTTATGCTCATAACTTGTCGTTAAGGAAAAAACTTATGCACATAACTGTCGGTAGGGAAAATATTATGCTCAGAACTCGTCGTTAGAAAAAAAAAGTTATGTGCATAACTTGTCATTAGAGAAATAGTTATGCTCATAACTCGTCGTTAGGGAAAAATATATGTATTACTCGTCGTTAGCAAAAAAAAGTTATGCGTATAAAATCGTTGTTAGCGAAAAAATTATGTGCATAAATTGTTGTTAGCGAAAAGTTACATGCATAAATCGTCATTTAAAAAAATTATAGTTATTTATATAAATTAAAATATTTCAAAAATAAATAAGTGCTTAAAAACACACGTAGAAAGAAGATGACGCGAAAAGAAAAAAATTGACCGTCGGCTCGTACGCGGAGGGAAATATCGGAAAGAGAAAAATGACGTCAGGGAAGTGGAAGCACGTGATGATCCATCATGTCAACAGAGTGGGACCACGTCCAAATCGATCGCTGGCAGCACGCAGTCGCTAAATAGCAATACCCTGCCCTCCACAGGGGCACTGCCACGTCTGCGCCCGCACGCTGTCAGCCAATCCGAGCCGCCGAGGCCATCTTTGCCCTTGCCAAGCCTTGACCAGCCGCCTATAGCTTTAGACCAAACCCAGCCACTCTCCCACCTACCACTCTTGGGGGTTTTCCCCATCCCATGTTCGCCACCGCAAAGGAAAAAGGAAGAAGGGGTGAGGAGGGAGGATGCAAGCGCCGTCGCGCCGAGGGAAGTCGGAGACCATTCGGGGCGCGGAGCCGGACCTGTCGCCGAGCCAGGAGGAGGCCGTCCGGGGAAGCTGTACCAGGTTGTGGTCGCTGGAGTTGAAGCAGAGTCCGAGGACGCGCCGCGCCGTGAACACCTCCGTCGTGCCGCATACTTCCTTGAGTCTGCGACGCCTACACCGCCGACCTACCGTGAGTACGCCGAGACCCCACACCCTTGGACTGTCTATGTTGTATGGGAGTGTGGCCCACGTCATGCCGTGCAAACACCATGGATGGATGTAGCGAACATGGCCTCATATGCCTTTAGTTCGAGTATGATTTTAGTGATTAATGACAACATGATCAATGAGACTAACCATATTGTTTAGCATGTCTTTGTAGACATTTCTAGGTCCCAAGGATGCAAAAATACCACATGTCAAATTAAGAAGACAGTCTATTTTTCAAGGGTCAAAAACGAGAAAGGAACGAAAAAGGAAAAAAAACATCATCAGATGACCGACGGTACCAAGATAACAAGCGTCGGTGCAATGGTCAGTGTAGTTGGTACACTGGGCAACAGGACAAACGAAGTTGACACCGTTGGATGATCCGACGGTCCAATTTCTAGATGCGCCGGATGAATTGTAGAGAAGAAGCAGCAGAGCCAGTAGCACTGGATGATTCGACAGGACACCGTAGGTCTATCCGATGCTCAGTTTGAATCAAGACAGAGATGCGCCAAGACAGCCTCTTCAGCACCAGATGAACAAACACCTTGGTCAGTAGGAAGCGTCGGTCTATCCGATGGTCACGAAGCAGCATACAGAGACATTTTGGTTGCAAGCCTTCAGCACCGGATGAACCGACGCACCGTCGGAGTATAGCGTCAGAGCAGTTGTGTCAGCAGATATTTAATGGCTAAGTTATGTGGAGGGCACTAGATGAACTAACGCCTAAAAAAAGCATAGCATCGGTTCATCCGACACTACCTTTTTCAGTGGACGTTAGCCAACGGCTCTTTGGATGCCTTGGGCTGTTTATACCCCTCCACTCACCCATTTGAGGGGGCTAGATTGTGTGGAAGTGTAGGAGAGTGCAAGACACCTAGAAGATCATATCCAATCCATCCAAGTGCTTAATTGCTCATCCATAGACTTGCATATGCTTAGTGTATGTGCTTAGTGCCAGGCTTAGATTAGAGCTGAGTGAATGCAAGGTTGTGCCAACCTTGTGAGGTGATTCTTGAGTGAATCAAGGTGTACAAGGTTCGTCGGCAGCCTTGGGGCCTAAGTGGCTCACCGGCAATCGTCATCGACCCTCCGGCTTGGTGTGGAGTGGCGAGGACACTTTGTGCGGGGGACGTGGAGACCCCCTTCCTTGGTGGAGAAGCTCCTTAGTGGAGGCGACATCAAGGTGACCAAGGGAGCTTGGCAAGTGCCTAAGTGGCTAGCCTTTGTGGCGAGTCAAGTGGTGCTCTTGGCAGAGACTTGGTGACCGTGAAGCAATACTCTTGTGTGAGTGCTTCAACAACGTGGATTAGGGGTGGCTTAGTGCCTACCGATACCACGGGATAAATCACGTGTCAAGAGGTTGCTCTCTCTCGTCCCCTTTACATTTCCACATTTACTCTATTGCAATATTTGTTTGCCTTTACTTTCCTAGAGTAGTATCTTGCTAGGATTGGCTTGTTTTGGGATGGGAGTTTCACACTAGAACAACCTTAGTTGCACATCAAGATAGTATGTTCTAGTTTATCATTATGCAAAAGTAGTCAAGCCATAGGTAAAGGTTTTTAGTTTGCCTAATTCACCCCTCCCCCTCTTAGGCTACGAGCATCTGATTCATTACAATGGAGCATGCCCTAGCACCACACAGTCGGTTGTCGTGCCGTGCAAATACCATCGAAGGGAGCGTACCCCAGCGCTTGCCGCCGGCCGTCGTGTCATGCTTGTCTCATGAAAAGGGAGCACACCCCAGCGTTGTGTCGGTCGGCCGTCGTGTCGCGCCCCGAGCCAGCTTGATGTTCTGTGACCGGGCATCGACCCGCGCCCTTGTGAAAGTGTCGGGGACAGCCCTAGGGGTCCCCTTAAACAACGGGGAAAATCCTCACCTAAAACCAGCAACGAAACTAAAAAACGCTAAGACTAACCATGCAGGTGCCTAACCACGCAGGACACGACCCACGCCGCAGGGACCCCGACGGCCCATCGAGGCGGCCCTCTTAGAAGTCCCCTCGAGCAGGCTCCGCCTCGCTCGAGGACGCACTCCCCCCTCGGGCGGGCTTCGCCCCGTTCGAGGGGCAACACTTCCCTCGAGCGGGCTCCGCCCCGCTCGGGGGCTCACTCTCCCTCGAGCGGGTTTCGCCTCGCTCGAGGGTACGTCCCGCCCTCGGCCGGAGTCCGCCACGCTCGAGGGCGCCCCCGCGCGTGCGCCGGCCCCCGTACACGGGCATTTAACGCCCGACACGGGCGGGACGGCGCCATCATACGCCGGGGCTCGCGCCCCGTGCCGCCGCACCAACTCCCCGGGGGAGGAGCCCATCCCCACCACGCGTGGGGAGGGAGCGAAGCGATACGGCCGGTGTCGGCCCCGTGACACCGCACGCCCACTCTAGTACGGCTAACGCGCCAGACCCTCGAAGGGGGGCCGGGGCGCATCCTCGATTCACTTTCTCGTGACCTGCGGGGGGGTTAGGTGGAGGCGCTAGGCCGGTGGATTGCCATCCCGGCCCGCGTAACAGACATGGTCACCGCCCCTGCGCGTGCGTGCCCACGCCGGGGGCCGTAGCAACCACTCCAACACTGTGAAGCGCGTTGGGAAGGGACGCCGTTCTACCTACTCCTGTGCCCCGTACAAGCCAGCGTCAGCACCACCCTCGAAGCCTATCGAGAGGACGCCACCACCGTCCGCCGCCCTCCTACCCTCGAACCGCCCTTTGTTCGGGTACGAGGCGGAGCCATCATGGCCGGATCGCTGCGGAGATCGTCGGACGGCCGCCCACTCTACAGCGTAGCACGACGTGCTCCCCCACGTAGCTAGATAGCGCGGCGCGCATGTAACCCGCCGCCCCCTTGATCTATAAAAGGGGGGGGGGGGGCGAACCCCGGCCGCGGGGGGGGGGGGGGGGGGGGGGGACAGAGGAACAAGGACTCAGCATCACACACAACTCCACACACCACGTACTCACTCTCCCACAATATCTTCAGCCACTCCTCCAGGGACTTGGAAGCCACGCTTCCTCTCCCGCCTCGCTTGTATCAGCCCCACTACAAGCACCCCCGGTGCTAAGTAATATAGTGCCCCGAGCACGCCTCTGCTGGACGTACGGCCCCCTCGGCCGGAACCAGGATAAAATCTCTGTGTCACTTGTTACTTAGCATCGACCATTGAGGGATAGACCACGGCGCTATCTACTGGTTAGTGTCGGGACCATATTCCGCACCGACAGTTGGCGCCCACCGTGGGGGCGACAAGCGCCTAAGGTCATTCCGTCAACTCCCTCCATGGTGATCCGCACTGAGTACCGTGGTACCCGCTACTGCATGGGTAGCTCGGACCCCCTCCCACCGGGTTCGAAATCCGCTTCGGGGACCCGAACTTTCGGGCCACGGGGGAACGGCTATCTCATGCGCCTCACCAAGCGCGAGGAACTCCGAGCGCGGTGCCGGGCCGGGGTCCGCTGCGGACTCCGCCGCACGCGCCACCACGGCGCGGCGCCCGCGGGCACGGATGCCGCGGGTCCATCGACGCCGCGACGCCACCGCCGCTGCGGGCTACGTTCGCGCCGGGCGCGGTCCGAGCGGCGGGCGCCGAACGCGCCGCCGCTCGGCACGGCGCGCCCACCGTCACGACGACCACCACCGCCACGGTGGGACCGCGCGCGATCTCCGGCCCATGCATCCCCATCGGGTTACGGGGCGCCACGTCGGCCTACAACAACAACGTCAACACCACGATGCGTCGGGTCCCGCGCCGGCCGCCACGTCTTCGTCGCCGGGGATTCCGGCGCCTCAATGGGCCGACGAGTCGTCCCTAGGCTCCATCGACGCGTTGCCACCCGCCAACCACCACGGGTACGCGGAGTGGGGACTTCTCCGGCGTGCCGGACCCGGGCCGCGTTCGGGCGTTTCCTCGACGCCGCGGACTACCGGTTTGGCCGTTCCGACGACTCCGGCACCGGGAGCTACGACCCCGCCCGGGAGTGTTACGCGCGTCATCACCAACGACCGGCCAACGCCGCCCCCGGCGCGGCGGGCGCCGGGAGATGGGGAGATCACCCCCGCCCCCGGGGATCGGCGCGCGCATGGCCGCGGGGCCAAGCGCTCCCCGGCCGGGGCCGACGCCGACGCGCGACGGCCCAAGCCCGCGAGCTCGAGGCAAAGGCGGCGGAGGAATGCGGACGGTGTGGGCGCTCCGCGCCTCAATGGCGGGGGGGGAGGCCTCCGCGCGCGGCGAACGCGCGCGGGGAGCCGGGCCGACGGTGTCCGCGACCGCATCAACACCGTCCCCAACGTCGACAACGTGGACGCACCCCCGCGGGCGAGCCAAAAGCTCATCGCCGCCGCGACGCCGCGCGCGCGCCATGCCGGCACTCTCGACCCCCGAGGCTCGAGACCCGCACTCGCGAGGTGCAAACTCTCATCGAGCAAGCGGTCGTCCGGCGGGCCGAGAGCTCGGCCTCGCGCATCCGCCAACGAGGGGAGACGCGCGGGGCGACGAAGCCGCACCGGGAGGCGAACCCTCGGTGCACGCGGGGGGGGGACCGGCGGGGCAACCCGCCGACCAAGGGCGCACGCCGCCCAAGGAGCGGCTCCTTGATGCACGCGGGGCGCCGGATGGCGACGCCCGCAACGTCATTAACGCCAGGCGCACGAGCAGGGCGGACGCCCGAGCAGCAAGGGGCTACCACCCTCGAAGGGGTGGACGCTACGACGGCCGGCGAGGACCGCTCCCCGACACCGGAGCCCCCCGGCACCCGTGTGTTCGGCCGGGAGATCCACGCGGCGGCATTCCCCCAACGCTTCCGCCGGCCCTCGACCATCGTCAAGTACAACGGGGAGACGGACCCCCGCGTGTGGCTCAACGACTACCGCTTGGCTTGCCGAGTGGGTGGGGCCACCGGCGATGAGGTCATCATCCGCAACTTGCCCCCTGCACCTCGGCGACGCGGCCGGGACATGGCTCGAGCACTTGCCCGCTAGCCAAATCCACAAGCGGGGACGATCCGGTCCACACGTTCATGGGCAACTTCCGGGGGCACGTACGTGCGCCACGGGAATTCCCGGGACTCGCGCTCCCGCACGCGGGAAGCCGGCGAGTCGCCGCGGGACTTCATCGGCGCTTCTCCAAGCGCGCACGAGCTCCCCGGCGTGGCGCGGTCCGAGATCGTGCACACCTTCCTCGAGGGCACCACGTGCGGGACCTCGTGCGGGAGCCGGGGCGCGGCCCGCCCGCGGACTCCAACGAGCCGTTCGACATCGCCACCGGCTTCGCCTGCGGAGAAGAAGCCGTGGGGGCAATCTTCGACGGCAAGAAGGGCAAGCGCTCGGAGGACACGCCCGCGGAGGGCGGCAAGTCCAAGGAGCCGCACCGCAACGACAAGCGGGGCAAGAAGGGGAAGAAGCCGCGCCGCGGCGCGCGCGAGCGGGGCGCGGCGGCGGCAATGCCGAGGCCCTTGCTTTGTTGACCGGCTCGACGGGGCCCTCGGCCGGCCCCTCGAGGCCGGGGGTGTTCGACGACATGCTGAAAAAGCCATGTCCTTACCACAAGACTCCGGTGAACCACACCCTTGAGCAGTGCGATATGCTCAAGAAATTTTATGGCCGTGCCGCCGCGAAGGAGGCAGAGGCCAAGAAAGACGGGGGAGATGGCGACGCGGGTGGCTTCCCCGCTGTTGAAAATGTGTTCCTCATCTTTGGGGGGCCAACCGTCGATATGTCGACACGCCAGCGCAAGAAGGAGCGACACGAGGTCCTCGCCGCGGAGAGGGCTCCTCCGTCCTTCCTCAATTGGTCGGAGGATGCCATCACCTTCGCCCGGGAGGACCACCCGAACCGTGTCCCCAACCGGGCCGGTGCCGCCGGTAGTTGATCCCATCATCGGGAACGCCCGGTTCTCGAAGGTCCTCATGGACGGAGGCAGCAGCCTCAACATCCTCTACGCGCATACGTTGCGCCTCATGGGGATCGGGTTGGACCGAGGTGCGGCCCCGGCCACGAAGCCGTTCCATGGCATCGCGCCGGCAAGCAGGTCCAGCCCCTTGGGCAGATCGATCTGCCAGTTTGGTTTGGCACCCCAAAGAATTTCCGCAAGGAGACCCTCACCTTCGAGGTGGTGGGGTTCAAGGGGGCCTACCACGCTATACTTGGGCGACCTGTTATGCCAAATTCATGGCAGTCCCCAATTTTACTTACCTCGAAGATGAAGATGCGGGACCAAACGGCGTCATCACCATCGGGTCATCCATCGAGCACGCGTTCGGCGCGACATCGAATGCGTGGAGCACGCAGAGGCGGCGGCGCCGGGACGAAGCGCCGGTGAACACGGCGGGAGAAGATGGTCAACGAAGACCTCGACCCCGCCACCAAGCATGCCGGCACCTTCGAGGGCCGCGGAGCAGACCAAGGGGGTCCCCCTCGACCCGTCAGCCCCCGAGGGCAAGGCGTTGAGGGTCAGCTCCACCCTCGACCCCAAATAGGAAGTGGTGCTCGTCGACTTCCTCCGCGCCAACGCCGACATCTTCGCGTGGAGCCCCTCGGATATGCCAGGCATCCCGAGGGGAAGTCGCCGAGCACTCCCTTGACATCTCGCCAAACGCCCGCGCCGTGCAAAGAACGGCCGCGCCGCTTCGACGAGGAGCGGCGACGGGCAATCGGAGCGGAGGCTGCGGAAGCTTCTCGAGGCCGGATTCATCAAGGAGGTGTTCCACCCTACGTGGCTAGCAAACCCCGTGCTTGTAAAGAAAAAGAATGGGAAGTGGCGGATGTGTATAGACTACACTAGTCTTAATAAAGCATGTCCTAAAGTTCCTTTTCCTTTGCCACGCATTGATCAGATCATTGATTCAACGGCTGGGTGTGAATTGCTTTGCTTCCTTGATGCTTACTCCGGGTACCACCAAATAAAAATGAAGGAGTCCGACCAGCTCGCGACTTCGTTCATCACACCGTTCGGGACGTTACGCTACGTCACGATGCCGTTTGGCCTCGAAATGCGGGCGCAACATATCGGCGTTGCATGCGGCATGTTTTTGGGGATCACATCGGACGGACGGTCGAAGCATACGTAGACGACATCGTCGTGAAGACCGAGGAAGGCGGACGACCTGGTTGGCGACCTTGGCGTCGCGTTCAGCACCGCGGGCCAACGGGGTCAAGCTAAACCCCGAAAAATGCATCTTTGGAGTGCCGCGAGGCATGCTCCTAGGATACATTGTCTCCCGGCGGGGGATCGAGGCCAACCTCGAAAAGGTCGAGGCCCTCGAACGAATGGGTCCGATCCGGGACCTCAAAGGGGTGCGAAGGTGCTTGGGGTGCCTCGCCGCCTTGAGTCGCTTCATCTCGCGGCTCGGTGAAAAGGGCCTGCCCCTCTACCGCCCCGCTTAAGAAGCACGAGCGCTTCTCTTGGACCACCGAGGCCCGGGATGCACTCGACAAGCTAAAGGCATCTCTAACGCACGCCCCGATCCTCACGCCGCCGCAAGATGGCGAACCCCCGGCTCTACGTGGCCGCAACCACCCGGGTAGTCGGCGCCGTGATCGTCGTGGAGCGCACGGAGGAAGGACACGCCTTGCCTGTACAAAGGCCGGTCTACTACATCGGTGAGGTCTGTCGGACACGAAGACGCGCTACCCCCAAGTCCGAAGGCTGCCGTACGCGGTAGTCCTTGCGCGGCGCAAGCTCCGCCACTACTCCGAGGCCCACCCGGTCACGGTGGTCTCCTCCTTTCCGCCGGGGAGAAATCATTCGCAACCCGGACGCCGCGGGCGGGATTGCTAAGTGGTCCGTGGAGCCGATGGGCGACACGCTCGCTTACGCCCCGCGCAAGGCCATCAAATCGCAAATCCCGGCGGATTTCGTCGGCCGAGTGGACGGACACGCAACCGCCGCCCCCACAAATCCAAGCGAGTGCTGGACTCTGTTTTTCGACGGCTCAGTGATGAAAACGGGGAGCAGGCGCGGGCCTGCTCTTCGTGTCGCCCCTCGGGGAACACATGCGCTACGCAGTGCGCCTCCACTTCCCCGCGTCCAACAACATGGCTGAATACGAGGCTATCCTCTGCGGCCTCAAAATCGCCATTGAGCTGGGCGTCAAGCGCCTCGACGTGCGGGGGGACTCGCAGCTCGTAATCGATCAAGTTATGAAGAACGCGAGGGCCGCCATGACGACAAGATGGAGGCCTGCGCAAAGCCGTGCGGGCCCTCGAAGACAAGTTCTACGGCATCGAGCTCAACCATGTGCCCCGCCGCTACAACGAGGAGGCAGATGAACTGGCCAAGATTGCGTCCGGGCGGATCACCGTTCCCCCGAACGTTTTCGCGCGTGACATCGCGCAACCCTCGGTCGTTTTCGAGGCCTACCCCTCGAGTCACGACGGACCCTCGGGGGCTCCCTCGAATCCAGCGGGTGCGGAACCCATGGATGAGGACCCCTCGAACGAGGCGTACGTGCTCTCCCTCCTCGAGGGGTACGGCTCCCACGAGGCCGATGCGATGGACATCGAGCCGGCCCCTGCCCAAAAGGACTGGCGCGAAAAATACATCGCCTGGATCGCTCGAGGGGAACTCCCCGCGGACCGGGCCGCGGCCAGGCGCATCGCCAGGATGGCCAAATCTTTCACCCTCGTCGACGGCGAGCTGTACAAGCGCGCCGCCTCCGGCATCCTACAGCGGTGTGTGCCCATTCCCGAGGGGCGCGAGCTCCTACGGGACATCCACGCGGGGATGCGTGGCCACCACGCCGCGCCCCGCACCCTCGTCGGCAACGCGTTCCGCCGGGGCTTTTGCGGCCTACCGCGGTTGCGGACGCCGGCCGAGATCGTGCGCACCTGCGAAGGGTGCCGGTTCTACGCCCGCAAGTCCAACCCGCCCGCTCACGCCACCGCAAACCATCCCCGTAACATGGCCATTCGCCGTGTGGGGGCTGGACATCGTCGGGCCCCTGCGAAAGGCGCCCGGGGGCTTCACCCACTTGCTCGTCGCGATTGACAAGTTCTCCAAGTGGGTGGAGGTACGCCCCATCACGAATCTAAGGGCTGAGCAGGCGGTGACATTCTTCACCGACATCGTCTACCGCTTTGGAGTGCCAAACTCCATCATCACAGACAATGGGTCCCAGTTCACGGGCCGGAAGTTCTTGGAGTTCTGTGACAAGTTCCACATCCGCGTGGATTGGGCGGCTGTGGCACACCCACAGACCAACGACCAAGTGGAGCGTGCCAATGGCATGATCTTACAAGGCCTCAAGCCCAGGATTTTCGACCAGCTCAACAAATCTGGGCGAAAATGGCTCCAAGAACTACCAGCGGTTGTGTGGAGCCTAAGGACCACCCCGAGCAGAGCCACCGGGTTCACCCCGTTTTTCCTAGTCCATGGCGCGGAGGCCGTCCTCCCCACGGATTTAGAATACGGATCGCCCAGGGTCCAAGGCTATGACGAGGATGCTAACCAGCGAGCCCGCGAGGACTCGCTGGACCAGCTAGACGAGGCACGCCTCGTAGCCTTGATGCATTCTGCGAGGTATCAACAGTCCCTACGACGTTACCAAGCACGCAAGATACGTCGACGGGATTTCAGCGAAGGGGATCTGGTCCTAAGGCTGCGCCAAGATAACCGAGGGCGCCACAAGCTGTCGCCCCCATGGGAAGGACCCTACGTCGTGGTGAAGGTACTCAAGCCGGGCACGTACAAGCTGGCCAACGAGGACGGCGAAGAGCTCACCAACGCTTGGAACATCCAACAGCTACGTCGCTTCTACCCTTAGCTAGGATTTCCAAGTACTTTTTGTTGTAAAATCACATGGCCAACACCCCAGTTGGCGACAACTATGTAAATGCTCCAAGTCTAATAAAAGGGCAACTCGGCTTTCCCCTGAAACCCAAGTTACCCTCGGGGGCTACTGCGGGGGGCACCTCCCCCCAAAAATGGTCCCATTTTTTGCGCAAAAATAAAAACAACTCACACGCGCTAAGCTTGTTTTCTACTTCAACTACGAGCAACGATTTGAGCGAGGGCGCGGGCGGCCCGGCGGGAGGAGCGTGCGAGCCGAGAGATAGCCTACGCCGCATGGATATGGCCCTTCTCTCTCGCCTCCAACCCAGCGGACCCCTAGCGAAAATCGAACTCCCCTAAGTAAAATCTACTCAGGAAGAAGGAGAAACAAAAAGGCGCAATAAGCGTAAACTTCATTACGCATCGTCAAATGTTTACGGTGGAGATAATGTACTTATTTACAAAGGCCCCATGGCCAGAATACTAATTCAAGAACAAAAAACGGGCCCCGGCGCCCGCCCACCACCAGGCCGGAGGAGCAGCAGCGTCAGCGACGTCGGGGAAGAGGAACTCCTCGAAGGCCTCGGCGAGCGACCCGGCGGCGTCGGCAGCGAGCGCATCCACACGCTCCATGGCCACCTCGTCCTCGACGCCCTCAGGAACGATGTAGCCTTCCGCCAGCGCCTCGAAGTTGACCTCGTAGTGGGATCGCACCACTCCGAGGGCCTTCTGGACGCCCGGATGCGGTGCCGGCGCATCCGCTCCGTGACGTAGCCACCAAGGGCGCGCGGGCGGGCGGCGCCGAGCCTGCCGGCTCGGGCCTCGCCCTCCTCCACGGCACGGCGAGGTCTCGAGAGCCGCATCACGCGGCCTCCTGCGGCTCCCGCTCGGAGGAGTTGTACGAAGCCTGCAGCGCCTCGGCCCGCTCAGCTGCGTGCCCCGAGCGGTGCGCAAGCCTGGAATCGACAAGACAAGAAAGAAATCAGAAAAGGGGGAAGCGAGCCCTCTAACAAAAAAACCAACTAGACAAGAAGTCAGGCAGCAACTCACCCTCGACTTGCTTCCTCTCCGTCTCGAAGTCGCGGCGCACGGACTCGATCGTCAGCTCGAGGCGCTGGACGATCTCGCCTTGCTCCCGGAGGGCCCGGCTCCGGTTGGCGTTGGTGATGCCGAGCATGAGCGCCTCGTCCTCGACCTTGGAGAACGTGGTGTTCCGCTCCTCCCGGCGACCGCGCGCCGCCTCGCGGGCGGCGACGCGCTCCTCGCTCCGGCGGTCCCGGGCGTCGACGAGGGCAGCTTGCTCCTCGGGAGCCGCCCCTCGGCTCCTTGGCGGGCGGTGCGCTCTGTTGAAGCCGCTCCTCGGCGGCCGGCGAGCGCCGCGGCCTTGGCGTCGTGGGCGGCCTTCAAGTCATCGGCCTCTTTGGCCCGCGTTGCTCCCGGCCGCGCGCCCGCTCCTCGGCCCGGCGGCGGCCGCGCTTGCGCCCCCTCGAGCGACGTGCGGAGCTCCCGGGCCTCGCGGCGGACGTTGGCCACCTCCGCCTCCCGGTTGGCGGCCGGCGTCGCGTCTTCTCCAAGTCCGAGCGCGCCGCCACGGCGCCTCGTCACGATCGATGAGGGCCGCGCGGACCCGCTCGAGGCTCGAGCGGCGCGCCGCGTCCCGCCCCGAGCTCTCCGGGAGCTCGTCGCACCATGCCATGGCCCGTACGCCGGCCCGGTCGTCGGCGTCCCGAGGGCGTCGGCAAGCGCGTCGAAGGCGCCGCACCGCTCCGGAGGGCCGGTGAACCGCGGCGTTCACCCGGTCGAAGGCGTCGTACTTATCGTGGGCGCGACGCTCGAGCTCCCGGCAACCACAAAACCAAAATCCATAAGCACGGTGACACGAGGCGAAGCATACAAAAACGAAAGAAAGAAGAAAACGAGCAATCGCGGCTTACCCGGAAAACGCGCCATGCCGGCCGCCGTGGACATGCGGCGCTTCGTTCGGCGCGCGGTTGAGCGTGGCGCCGTGGCTCCGGAGCTCGCCCCGAGCTCCTGCTCCCCCCCGGCGTCGGCGAATGCGGGGGGGATCGTCGACGGCCCCTTCCACCCGGGCGGGGCGGCCGGCGCGGGAGGACGAGGCCTCGGCGCCGTGTCCCCGACCCCCCACCACCATGTGACCCTCGTGCCGCCTCCACGAGGGCCCCCCTCCCGGGGCTCGGGGGAGTTCGTGGGCCGCCCGGCCCCCGGTCCCACCCGGGCGGCGGGGAGTCGTCCGAGACCTCCACCACCTCCGCCCCGCAAATCGCCGGCGGGCGCGGCCGCCTGTGCCGCCTCCGCCGGCACCTCCCCCGCGCCCCCGTAGCCGCGGGGCGCCCGTCGTGGCGCCGCGGCCATCACCTCCGGCCGCGCCGCCGCGTCCACGGGCGCCCCCGCGCTTGCGCCCGCTCCCCCTCCTCTGCGGCGCCGGCGCCACGGGCCGCGCCGCCATGGCGGGCCGCCTCCGTGGGCGGCACCTCCACCACGGCCGCCGCCGCGGCCCGCGTCCCCACGACGGCCGGGCGCCGGCCGCTCCTCGGCGACCCCCGGCCCGGCCGCCGCGGGCCGATGCGCGGCCGGGGCCTCGAGGCCCCAGCCGGGCTTTGCGAGCTCGCGCCCGCCGCCGTGCTTGTCCCCGGTCGCGACGCCCTTGACGAGCGCCGCCGGGTGGGGATCGATGCGTCCGTCCTCAGCACCTTGGCTGGTGCAAGGGGAGGAACGGTTGGCACCACCCTGCGCAGGCACGAACGGAGGGTTAGAACACCTGATCATCAACAAATCAAACCAAGCGAAAAAAGACCAGCTCCTTACCTCGAAGAAGAAAAGGCCCGTTTTCTTTTCCTCGAGGCCCTCGACAGACGAGGCCGGTGCGGTTGCCGCGCCCGCCGTGGCGCCTCCCGACGGCGGCCGCCGCACGCGCAAGCGCGCGCCCGCCCGCGCGCGGGCGCGCCCGACGCCGCACCTCCCGAAGGCGCCGCCCGCGCGCGGGGGCACGCTCGCCCCGCGTGCGGGCACGCCCGCCGTCGCGCCCCCCGACGACGGTGCCGCGCGTGCGGGCACGCTCGCCCCCACGCGCGGGCACGGCCGAACGCGCGCACGGGCGCGCTCGCCGCGCGCGCCTCCGTTGCTCGCGCCGGCACCCCCCGCGCGCGCGCCGCCCCCGATGTCGATTGCTCCGGCGGCGGGCGCCGTTGCGCCCGCCCCGGCGAAGCCGCCCTTGTCGCCGGCGCCGGTTCCGGTGAGCGGGGGCGAAGGCCGCCACCTACCGAGAGGGGCCCTCCCCCTCGGCCTCTTCCTCTTCGTCCTCCTCCGAGGACGAGTATTCCTCGGTCCCCGGGGAGGAGAGCCCCCCGGCTCCTCACGCCGCCGGTACTCCGCGGCCCGCCGGCCGCGACGCGCTTGATGTCGCCTCGCGCGCTCCCTCCTCCGCGCCGCCCGCTCCCGCTCCCCGCCGCCGCGCCGCCCGGCCAAGCGCACGGGAGTCGGGGGTGGGCGGGACGGACTTGGCAACGCGGTGAAGTTCACCACCGCACACGGGGAGCATCAAAGACGCGTCGGAGAAACAAAAGCAAGACCAAGAACCAAAATAAAATCAAGAACCGAACTCACCGGCGGGCCCGTGGGGGAGCATCTCAAGGTCCCATGGGGTCCGGCCCGCGAGGCATCGGCGCCGGGGTGTCGACGGCGCTCCGCGCCGGGTGAGCGCATATGGCCGCTCGAGGGGCGTCGGGAGCATCCGCGACCTCGCCGGTCGACGGGGTTGGCCGCCTCGTCATCTCGAAGATGCGGAGCGGCCTCTCCATCAAGGGCACGACCCGCCGGTGATGGAGGAAGGCGAGGACGCCCATCGCGTTCGGCCCGTGCGCCACCGCCGGCCGCAGGCGGCCGGGACCGACTCCGCCGCCTCCGATGCCGGGCCGTGGACACTCCGTAGCCCCGGGGAGTCGGGCCTCTCCTTGAACACCCGACCGGTGTAGGGGGGGAGGCCGGGCTCGGCGTTGCGCAAGTAAAACCACCCCCGCTCCCAGCCGGCGTTGTTCGTCGTCATGGTGCAGGGGATGTAGACGTTCTTGAATTGCCCCCGCAGGGCAAGCGACATCCCGCCGGCGCGCACCGCGCGGCGGGTCCTTGGCTCCGTCGTGGGCTGCGTGAAGAGCTCCGCGCGGAAAAGGTGAACCCAGAGCTCCCAGTTGACTGGGATCCCCGGGGTACCCTTCGCAGACGCCCACGAACGTGGCCGCCTGCGAAATCGCGTTGGGGGCAAAGTTGTGCAGCTCCACTCCGTAGTGGTGGCACATCGCCCGCATGAAGGTGCTCGCCGCGCGTTGAAGCCCCGCTCGTGGTAACGGATGAAGCTCACCATGTAGCCCTCCGGCGGGTTGGGCTCACGGTCCGCCGCCGGCGACACTATCCACTCCGCCGGACGTCCGTCTTCATTGGCCGCGAGGCCGGCCGGCGGCGACCAGCTCGCCAAGAGCCAGCCGGGTCACCGTCGACCTCTCCCAAGCGTACGGCTCCAAGATCGTGAGGGGAGGCTGAGGCGGCGCCATGAAGAAAGCAAAGAAAAGCAGAGCGGAGGATAAGGAACGGAAGAAAGGCCCTAATGGCGACACCGCACGGTGGCAAGGGCGAGAGGAAGACGAAGGGGCAGGGGACTGAAAATGGTGAGGTGTTAAGGTAAAAAAACACCGTCTCCTCCTCCCCCTCGCATTTATAAGCCGACGGGCGAGCTCTCCGGAGCGGACGCCCCGCTCGCATTAACCGGCAGGGAATCTTTCCTTCACGTCGACGGGCGGGACCCACCACGACCGCGGCGGCCACATCACCGCGGGCGGGCCATCATCACGGCGAAGACCCGCGAGAGGCCGAGGCAAGCCGTCACGTCCGCCCGCCACGCCGCCCACTACGCGCGCGCGCGCGCGAGCCGCCTAAAAGGCGCGCCCGCGCTGCAAAACTGTGGCCTCGACTGCGAGGCATTTAATAACCGGGTCCCTTGCCAAGCAAGGAGAACCCTCGAGCGGCGCGAGCCCTTGGCTCCAGACAAAAACAACCCTTGATGGGATATCGACGTGAGAAGGCCGCCCGGGACCTGCTCGATGTAGAGCAGACACCGCGGGCACCCATGCCACGTAAAACCCTCGAGCGGCACGAGCCCTTGGCTCCAGACAAAACAACTCTCGATGGGATATCGACGTGAGAAGGCCGCCCGGGACCTGCTCGATGTAGAGCAGACACCACGGGCACCCATGCCACGTAAAACCCTCGAGCGGCACGAGCCCTTGGCTCCAGACAAAAACAACCCTCGATGGGATATCGACGTGAGAAGGCCGCCCGGGACCTGCTCGATGTAGAGCGTGCACCGCGGCACCCATGCCACGTAAAACCCTCGAGCGGCGCGAGCCCCGGCTCAAAACGATGTCGGCCCTCGAAGGGACATCGACGTGAGAGGGTTGCCCGGACTCGCTCGATGTAGAGCAGGCACCGCAGCACCCATGCCACGTAAAACCCTCGAGCGGCGCGAGCCCCCGGCTCAAAACGATGTCGGCCCTCGAAGGGACATCGACGTGAGAGGGTCACCCGGAACTCGCTTGATGTAAGCAGGCACCGCGGGTACCCATGCCACGTAAAACCCTCGAGCGGCATGGGCCCCTGGCTCGAGACAACATCAACCCTCTAAAGAGGGCACGCGCGTGAGAGGGTCGCCCAGGGCCTACTTGAAGTAAAGCGGGCACCGCAAGCACCCATGCTGCGCTGAGCTGCCAACCAGTGCCTCGAGGGCTGGCTCGCCCAGACCCCTCGACGGCCGCAAACGCAAAAAGACGGGGCCGTCCAGGCACGGCCCCACACGGCCCTACTGATCAGAGGTTCGAAGCCTGACCCTCGACGGGTTCGAACGGGCGCCACGGATCGCGAGTTAGAGACGACGAGGGCACGCGCATTCGAGCCGTTCCTCGAGCCCGTCGGCTCGAGGGTGCCCCACATGTCGTGTTCGAGAGCCGGCGAGGGCGCCAGCGGGGGATCCCACCGAGGGAGAGCTTCCGCGCCCTCGGTCCCTATCGAACGGGACCGAGCCCCACCTAGCAAACCCACGCAAGCGCTTCCATGGACGTGTCTCCGGACCGCGCAGCCTACCCTTATCGAACGGGGCATGGGCGTCCACTTGAACCACCCGCTAGCAGCCCTCGACGAGGAATCCGCAATCCGCGACCCGACTCGATGGGGGTTGCGGGAAACCTCACCCTCCGTCCCGCGGAGGGACGGCGAGGGCGCGTAAGAAAACAAGTCGTAAAGCTCGACCCGATCGCCTCGAACGGGCCAAGGCTCGGGGGCTTGACGCACGGCTACACCTCCTTGAAATTGCACCCGCCGGAGACAGTGCCAGCAGCGCGTGCACCCCCGAAGCCGGCTGAGACACCGCCGATGCCGGTTGGAATATGTGCCACGCCCCTCGACAAATTCTTACGGTTAACCCCTGCCGGGGAGCGGCCACGCTCCCGCAGGCTTCGGGGGCTAGACCCGCGGGTCCGCTGACGCGGCCCCACGGAAAGCGTTCGCAAAACAAGGAGGGAAGAACGTCCTATCGGTAGGTTCCGGCACCGCGGGAGCCTCAATGGCAAACCCGCAGATGCTCGGGGGCTACTGTCGGGGACAGCCCTAGGGGTCCCCTTAAACAACGGGGAAATCCTAACTTAAAACCCGCAACAAAACCAAAAAACGCTAAGCCTAACCATGCAGGTGCCTAACCATGCAGGACACGGCCCACGCCGCAGGGACCTCGACGGCCCATCGAGGCGGCCCTCTTAGAAGTCCCCTCGAGCAGGCTCCGCCTCGCTCGAGGACGCGCTCCCCCTCGGGCGGGCTCCGCCCCGTTCGAGGGGCAACACTTCCCTCGAGCGGGCTCCGCCCCGCTCGAGGGCTCACTCTCCCTCGAGCGGGTTTCGCCTCGCTCGAGGGTACGTCTCGCCCTCGGCCGGAGTCCGCCACGCTCGAGGGCGCCCCCGCGCGTGCGCCGGCCCCCCGTACATGGGCATTTAACGCCCGACACGGGCGGGACGGCGCCATCATACGCCGGGGCTCGCGCCCCGTGCCGCCGCACCAACTCCCCGGGGGAGGAGCCCATCCCCACCACCGTGGGGAGGGACCGAGCGCACGGCCGGTGTCGGCCCCGTGACACCGCACGCCCACTCTAGTACGGCTAACGCACCGGACCCTCGAAGGGGGGCGGCGCACCCTCGATTCACTTTCTCGTGACCCCGCAGGATTAGGTGGAGGCGCTAGGCCGGTTGTTGACGGTTAATAATTGTATCAAAGTTCGTTCGTGACTCGCAAGCGTACAAGTCTCCCGTCGTAGTCAAGGGACCCTTCTTCCCTCGAGTGGTGAACCCAAGGTATCGAATCCGTGGAACAAATGTGTGACGCAAGACTTAATCTATTAAAGCCAAGTAATCTTCAATATACGATAAAAGACCTAATGCATCTAAGTAAAAGACACAAAATGAATCTAATCTACTAAAAACCGGAGAAAACAAAGTAAGATTGGGTAGATAAACCGATCTAGAGGGATCGGGGTAAGCCTTTTGTTGAAGTTCCAAGCAAGAGAAGAAGTAGCAAATCGAATCTTGATAGAAGCCTCTTTAAATCGTGGTTTCCCGTCCAAATCCGAAAACATCCGCCTTTCGAGACCCCCGTTCGTCACAACGTATCCCTATTCATGCGGGGAGCTTAGGGCGAGTCAAAAGACAAGTCGAGATTCTTTCGGAAGATCCGGCGTGTACCTCTAGCCACCGCGGCTACAAGAACATCCTATGTAATCTATCTCGAGAATAGAATTGAAATAAGCAAAGCCGATCGAAAAACGAAATCTTCGAGGAAACACTTGATCGCCGGGAAAAGATTCAACTTGATAATTCAACTATAACAATGATACATACACAAGATCACCACCGGGATCCTTCCTTGATCTTGCTTCTAGCTCCGGAACTCCGACGTGGTCTTCCGTGCAAGGTTCCCACGTCGGCTAGGGAAACCCTAGTCAACTAGCTCGACCCTCTCCTCTCCTAGATGGTGTCCCTCTCTTCTCTCGCTTCTCGGCGGCCGAAGACGAAATCTTTCTCTCGCGTGGCTCTCGGTCGGGGGACTATAAATAGCCCGATTGGCGGCTCGGGCAAAGGACGATGAATTTGGGCCCTAAATGGGCCTCGGGGCCGACCGGATCGGGGCCGGCCGCCCGGGGCCCATTTAGGCCCGGCCCCCGCGGCTCCTTTGCCCGAGGTCGGTTCCCTTGCTTCCCGGATGCTTCCCCCTTCGCATGTAGGTCCATGTCGTCGGTTTCTCTCCGAATTGGACTCAACTCCTTGTCTTGCAAGATTCAAGACTTTTCCGGTCGGGTCCCCGGAGTCCGTCGTCTTCTCGGATCAAGTCCCCGCTTCTTGGAGTTAATTTTGCTTCATTGCATGACTTGTTCGAGGACTTCAAGGTCTTGTCATGAGGTGCTTGATGAACTTATCCCGAAAGTCTTGCATTCAACACTAAAACTCGCATAAACATTAAACTCCAAAACCGACATGCACACGTGAACTTGTTATACCACGGGGGTTAGTACCAATGGATAAGGTATAAAACTCATGCCAACACCGAAGGTAAACTCATGGCTATGTTGACGGATTTTCACCGTCAACATCTCCCCCATGCTTAAACCTTGCTCGTCCTCGAGTAAGCCTTCGATGGATATCATCACCGTTAAACAATGTTTAAACTTTGCACTTGATTACACATGAGAAGACATAATGCTCTCAAAATTTTAATTCATTGAAGTTCCATAATGTACTAGCCTTCATCTCTACGGAGGGTAGATTCTTATTAAGCTTATCCCACAAGTATTAACATGCTCACAAAGTTTTAAATAGATCTCGAATTTTTGAAATGAAGATCGAGATAAAGAAAAGCTAAACCAAATTCACAAATTTAAATCATCTCGTGTATTGCTCATAAACTCTCATCTCACTTGTCTCTCAAGCCTATATATTCTACTCCTTTCCCTCTCATATATATGTGGTAGGCTTTATATGGAGCTTTGGGAAAGTTTAGTCCTAACAAGATTTTATAAATGAGGTGTTGTCAAAACAAGACAAGCTTCTCATGGTCTTACCGAGACTCGTCAAAAAGGTCATTGGAAAATAATGTTGAATCAAGGAGGGGAAAGAGAAAAATACACACACTTTTAGATGAGTGGACATGTGCAAATGGCAAAGAGTGATCCCGAGGCACAAAGGAAGTCCTCGTTATCGGATTGCACATGGTTGGAAAATGAGAATGGATCTTTTTAACTTGAAGCCTTGAATGCACTTTTAGAGAGCTAGGGAATTTACTTTACGCACATTTTTTTCTTTCTCATATTTCTCATTCTTTTCTTTCTTTCATTCATTCATTTTTTTTCCTCGTCATATATTCAGTCCATGACTTTCACAACGAAGTTTTGATTTTTATACCTTGAAAGTCATGAATATCACTGGATTTTTTTTTCTTTCATCATTTTTTTTAAAATATTCCCCTTTTGAACTCTAAAACTGCACCGTACCTACCTCCTCCCCCATGCTTAGACGTTGCTCGTCCTCGAGCAAAGAGGCGAAAAATAAGGTAGGTACCGGAATATTTTTCCTTGGAGAGATACTTGAAATCTTCAACGTTGGCACCGTCTTGCGATCTTCCTTGAATTGATGATCCATTCTCAACGATAGGTTGTGGTCAAGGAGGTAATCACAAAAAGATGATATTTGGTTTAAGGGTGGATATCCGGCGAGGTTTGTGAGATCACCGATGCGGGGATACACAATGCACGGATAAAAGGCTAGCAAAAAGATAGATACGCAAAAATGGAATGACCGGCAATTCTTAGTCTCGGGCCGGAGAAATCATGGCCTGCAATAACTCACTCAAAAATAAATCTTGTACACTAAGGTTTATGCACTCAAATATATATAAGGCTTTGGATAGGTTGAGCAACACACAAGTGATATTTGTGACAAGGTTAGCAATATTTTTGAGCATAAAAGACATCTTTAATCTATTCATAACTTGAGAGCACATAAAACACCATGGGTCTTTATTTTAATCATAACCTCCGCTGAAAATTAAGCTAGCATTTAAATAAATTCAGATCTGTATTTTTAAGAGAGCACTAGCTTAAACATGCATAAATCAATTACAAAGATGAACAAAGCTGCAATTTTAATCATATATCATCATGGCACGAATTTTGTAACTTTTCCAATGATAAAATCAAGGTGGTGTCTTTATTAATGATGACATCAAGTTGAAATACAATCTGAAAATAAACTAACATGCTTGCTGAATTTTAAAAAAAAACAGAAAATACTACGCAAACACACATAAGCAAAAGCTGAAAATTACGAGAGAAAAAGAAAAGAAAAGAAAACTAAAGTTCCTAAATCTTCTAGTCCTCCGCCGGTGGTTGATGTTGATAGTCTTGATAATAATACCCTTGCTCATAATATGGTTGGACGCTTCCTCCGTCGAATTGATTTGGCTCCACAAGGTGAAGGCGTCCAAGTTCAAAGGCAATATTCGCGTTGCCTTCACCGAGTTGGGCTGCGTTAGATTGGATGGCTGCGATGTTTTGAGCATTTCTTGCAGCACACCCTCCAATAATGGCCATGCTTTGTTGTGGTTGGGGATGATGAGCGTAGGACTCCGCAAAGTTAGCGTTGGGCACAACATAATTTTGTGGGGGTACCGGTGCACCACCCCCCCATGCTTGTTGTTGTGACCCTCCGTAATAACTTGGCGGAGGAGGAACTCCGCCGAATGGTTGCACATTGGGTTGTGCTCCACTCGCTTGTGCGGAGGATGTTCCCTCCTCTACGATTCTTCCTCTTTTGTTCTTCCTTGCGGGGACAAGTAGTCCCTCTTCCAACCAATCTTCCCTTCCTTCGGTGAAAAGCCTAAGCCTCTCATTTGGAAGGGGTAGGTTTACTATGGCCAACCGATAACCTCCTCTCTCATCTCCACTAATGTACTTGCCTTGCCGCAAGTACTCAAAACCGAGAGAGGTACCACGCAAAAGGTGAGCGGGGTTTCTTGTGATCCCCGGCCGCAAGGAAAAGGCCAACATGGAGAGGTAACACCCCGAACCAATATTACCCGCCCCCGATGTTGCTTCACAACACCAACGGTTGATCATGAGGTAAGAGGGGTCAATTGGCTACCGGCAATTAAAGCCGAGTATAGCCAATTCAACTCCGTGTCGGTCACCTTTGTTTCCTTCATCCTCCCCAATACCCTCTTGCGGATCCAAGAGTGAAATATCCGGATAATGGGGTTGCGGATGCAATTGCGTTGTTGATGGGCTTCTCCGGAGATCATGTTCCAAAATCCCGCCAACATGCCGGGTGGCACGTCAACTTTCTCCGGAGCTCCCTTGTGGAATCCAAGCAGCTCCCTAACGTGCTCGTAGGGAACCACTTGCTCGATTCCCTCCAAACGGAATGACAAGCTTTGCACCCCATCATCATCAACGATGGGTGCAATAGTCATCAAAATTTCCAAGGCGTAACCCAAATGGGTGTCCACCGATATTCCGTTGGAGAACTGCACCCATCCGAGGTGCCCCAACATATAGTATATGTCGGTGCAAAAACCCAAGGTGTAGAGTGCTTGGTCGTCGAACTCGACGTTCGGCACAAGCCTCTTCTCAAGATTGGCGAGCCTCTCCTCCTCCTCCGCCGACAAGATGATAAAGCCGTACGAAGATTGTGTCGGGGTGTAAGGAGGTGGTGCGGTTGAGCGGGTCGATCGTCGTGGTGGCGCGGGCTGCTCCTCCGTGTGCCCACGAGGTTCGGTGAACCTCATGGAAGTGCTTCTCGCAGCTCTCATACCACCAAGGAGGAGAGCATCGTTCCTCCTCGGTGGTGCCGTGTCCGTCTCCATGCTCCGGGAGACTCGGAAACCGAGTGCCTCCTTGAAGACGTGGTTGATGACGGCTTGGACGACGACGAACTCTTCTTCTTGGAGAAGAGACTTGTGGTCTTCTTCCACATGGTTGCTGCACTCTTTCTTCAACTAAGATTCCGGGTTGCAACCAAGTAAACTAGGCACTTAAACTCTTTGCTTCGGATGTGGACTTTGAGTGGATTAAGGATGTGGATTTTTCTTGAGCTATCAAGCTTGGGATGGTTGGCTAAGTCTACGGAGGTTCCGAGCACACAAACTTGAACACACAAACAAGGGAAGGAGAGGGAAGCTTGCTCGCAGAAAACGGGCGCCGGGGGCTCCTTATATAGGGCAGGCCGGCCGGCTCGGGCCGGCCGGCCCGGGGCTCCTCCGGCTCCTCCTCGGCGCGTCTTTCTCCCAGCACGATCATTTCGCCTCGCAACTTTCCCCGCCCGCGTGCTCCACGAGTTGCACCGCCCAAACGCTCTCGTCCACTCCTTTTCTTGAATTATTGGTCCTTCCACTTGATGCTCCATGCTTTGGGTCATGTCCATGCTCCCTAGCTCCACTTGCTTCACATGCCACCATGAAAATCCTGCAAAGTTGATGCTTGCTGCCCACCATGCTTGTCCTTTGCATGTGGAATTGGTGAAAGTTGATAAAAGGGAATCCAATGGTGCATGCATGATTAATTCAAACTTGATTGCCTCCATTTAGGTGTGTTTAAGGTTAAGCACTCCTCTAATTCGAAATTTAAAATATTTTTCAGAGCCATGCAAGAGCTCAAGCATAATTTTAGAGAAGTTTTTAAACCATTAAAAACAAATGTAAGTCGAAAATATTTTTTCGACTACGTCGATTTTGGTCTTACCGGTATAGTTTGCTTTCATCGGTTGAGAGCGAACGTTTTCCCGGCTTGATCATGGGGGCATAGGTTTAGGTTCTAATTTTGGCTAAATAAGAAAGATTTTGAATGAAACAAAATTAGAATAGGCTTAGAAAAATTCTAATCCTAGAGAAACCAAGGGTAAAGATTTTTAAAACCAACCAAAAGCTTCGATTTCTAGGTTCACGCGAGTCCTACCACGTGCTGAATTTTATTAACACTTAAACATAAATCGTGGCTCTACTCGTGTGGTTTTAGCATGAAAAATAAGTCAACCTCAGCACCATAATGAGGGTGAAAGGTTGAGTTATGGTTCTGAAATTATTTAGTTGAGGGGTTTCTCGAAAAGAAAAGAATCAAACAAGCACATAGGAGGGTTCATGCAAAGGGTTTATGATAAAGCAAACATTCAATCAAGAATTATGTCTCTAATATTGTTCAACCACTTCTAAGTCTAATGTCTTTGCGTAATAAAACTCAAAAACTAAATTATTAAAAATACTCGAAAACCCGGAATCGGGTTGTCCTCCCGTAGCTTATTCTTGACTCGACGAAACGGGTTGCCTCCCCGCCTAGCGCTTCGTTTATAGTCTATAGCTAGACTTCTTCACTTGATTACTCCGGATCAACGCTCTTTGCGGGCGTTGCAATCTTGGGTACCCACTTCCGCACCATCTTGGGCGCGGGCTTGACTTCCGGCTTAGTTGGCTTAGTCATTTTTTTGGTCTTCATAGGCGGCTTCTCTTCCTTTGTCTTGACGGATGCAACACCTTCTTTGATTTTCGTTACGTTCATTTTTTTCGGCTCCTTCTTCTTTTTCAGCCCCTCCGTTTGTTTTGGTTCTCCCTTCACTCCAATCATGTTGCATGCCTCAATCATTGGACGGAACTTGAAGGAACTCCTTTCTCCGTTGATATCGAACATGATCTCCCCCTTGCCAACATCAATAGTTGCTCCCACGGTCTTGAGGAACGGCCTCCCTAGGATGAGCGGCGGCTTCTCCCTCTCTCCCATCTCGAGCACAACGAAGTCGACGGGGATGAAGTGGTGTCCAATCTTCACGGGTACATCTTCAGCAATGCCCAAGGGATAGCGAATGGAGTTGTCACCCAACTCCAAACATATTCCCGTAGGCTCCATTGGTAGGCGTAGCTTCTCGAACACATCCCTCGGCATGACACTCACACTAGCTCCAAGGTCGCATAACGCCTTCTCGAAGTTGAAAGAACCAACTGAACATGGAATTGTAGGGCACCCGGGGTCTTTTTGCTTCTCTAGCCCATAAGCAATAGCCGCACTACACTCCTCGGACATCTTGACATGATCTACCCCGAGTGTTGCTATCTCATATTTATTTGCAAGTATGTCTTTAAAGTAACGAGAATATGTAGGTACTTGTAGGGCATCTAGTAATGGCATGTTGATGCTAAGTCTACGCACAACTTCCACAAACTTCTCAAAGTGGTTGTCAAGTTTACCTCGGAAGTAGCGTGGCTTGAGTTGCGGTATCCTCGTGTCATCCTCCGGCATCTCGAATTCGGGTTCCTCGGTGACGATCCCCGTAACCTTCTCTTTAGCAGCTCCTTCCACCTCGGTGGATGGTTTAAGCTTCCTTGCTCCCGCGGAACGTTCCGGATCTTCGGTCTCCTTCCCCGAACGTGTTTGAATGGCCTTCGCCGATTCGGGACATTTGGGTTGTCCCGAAGCTTCCCTTCATCATTAGTGAGGCGCCCCGCAAGTTGTCCAACTTGCGTCTCGAGCATCTTCATCATGTTGAGCACTTGATGATTGGAACTTCCGACCTCCGTCACTTTGCTATCGATGTTCTCCAACACCTTGTCTATGGTCTTGAACTTGGTGACGGTGTCCTTGTTGATCTTAGCTTGCTCATCCATGAACTCCTTCAATTGTATCCGAAGTGGAACCGCGTTAGGAATAGATGAGCTTGCATTAAATTGAGGCCTACCTTGCCCGTAGCGGAAGTTCGGCAATTCTCCCTTCCTCATGTAGTCGAGCACTTTGGCTTCCTCCGGACAATCTTTGCGGACATGGCCATACTCTCCACATTCTTCGCATGTGGACCTTGCTTCGGCGGCCTTCAAGTCTTGAGCCTCTTTCTTTTCCATCTCCATCTTCTCCAACCTCCTCATGAGCGAGTCGATCTTGCCCTCAAGTATGTCTTCCTTCTCCACTTGCAAGACTCCTTTGACGTTCCCCATGGGTTGAGCGGGGTGTAGGCGCCCGGATGACGCCCACGTGTCATTATCCGCGACCTTCTTGAATAGCGTGAAAGCTTCCGTCGGTGTAAGCTCGATGATAGATCCTCCCGCCGATGCATCGATGATCGTCCTTGACGCCATGGTGAGTCCTTGATAGAACTTTTGCACGAGGTCTTCTTTCGGGAACTTGTGATGTGGAACCGCCCGGTGTACTCGTTGAAGCGCTCGAATGCCTCCGAGATAGTTTCGTAGGATATTGAACAAAGGTGGCAATCTTATTACGCAAGCTTTGAGTTTTACCCGGTGAGTAGTATTCCTTCATGAAAGCCTTCATCAACGTGTTCCAATTTTGTACCGTCTCCGCCGGTTGAGAGTGGAACCATTGCAAAGCCTTCCCGAGTAGTGAAAACGGAAAAACCCTTGCCCTCATTTGATCTTGAGTCACCCCATCCATGTTGAAAGTCCGACATAGTTGAATGAATGCTTGGAGGTGAAGGTTCGGATCCTCTTTGCCGGTGAAGGGTGAATGTTGCCGAGGACCATGTGTGGTTCGAGGACCGGTGGATGGTCGCTTCCTTGTGTGATGAGTGATTGACAACGTTGTGTGGACCGATTCTTGGCTAAGTATTGCGGGTGCGAGGTTGCGGCTTGACTCGTGTTGGTGCGGGTGAAGAACAAGCGCGAAAGGTCGTCGCGGTGAGGCCTCCGGGTGTGGAGAAGACAAGTAGGTCGTGTTCGAGGGACCCGGTGGCCGGCGGGGTCAAGTGCGGGCCGCATGGTGGCATGAACAAGCAAGATGAAGTCGTGGACGGTTTCTTGGTTGAGCCTCAAAACCAAGGTCGAGCCGGGACTACGTGGGAGCCAAGACATGAGTGGAGATTGGCGGAGGCTACACCGAGTTCGCGGGGTTTCCGGTGGTTCACCGAAAACCACCGGGTTCCTTGGTTGATCCAAAAGCCAAGACCGGAGAACCGAAGACGGAGGTGCAGGAGCACCAGACCGGTCTGACCGGTGGGTCTGACCGGTCTGACCGGTGGGGACCGGTCTGACCGGTGAGGAGCACCGGTCTGACCGGTGTGCGACGACGCAGTCCGGAATCTTCGAAGCGGAGGACACGCGTCGGGATCGCATGGCTTGCGTCGAGGCTGCGCAGGGTGCGGTCGCCGGGCATCCGTCCGATGGTGAAGACATCAAGAATTCCAAATCCGTCCTTGAGGGGCTTGTATCCCTAGTTGTTAGAGAAGGGCATTTTAGACATTCGGTTGCCGCCTATATAACCCAAGAGGTGAGAGGTTGGCAGCCAACTCTTGGAACCCTAGCTCATTAGTTTTCCTATTTTCCACCTATTTTCCTTAGGTTTTCTCTAGGACTAGCAAGAGAGCTTCACGGAGAGATCTTGTAGAGAGGGATGGATGATCGGGTGGCTTGCTAGACCTTGTACGAACCTTTGTTTCATGTATAGATGATTCGACGTAGTTCCTCAAGGTTTGGATGTGTTTTCCCGTTGTTCTTGGTGGTGGTTTTCGGAGCCCTCTCTTCGTGATTTCTTTGGGGTGTTTTCGGGGCCTTTCTCTTGGGGATTTGATGGGGGAAATTTGTGGGAACCCTTCGTGGTTCTTTGGGCCGTGATTCCCCTCCCAAATCCGTGAGTAAAGGTGCTCGATTTTGGGGTTTCTTGAGTTCTTGGGTTGGAAGTGCTCTCGGCGGGATTTCTTCGATTCCTCCTTTTTGGACGAGTTTTTTGTGGGATTAAACTTGGCTATGGACTCCTCATGAGGTGTTCTTGATATCCCCAAAGTCTTGTTCAAGTCCGTGGAGCGATTCGGGAGATCGAGATTTGGATTTGGGGGAGTTGACCGCGGGTGCTTGTTCATCCCGAGTCGCCGGTGCTACACCGTCTCGACCGGTGCTCTTGACCGGTCCGACCGGTGCAAGCCCTTGTGGGATTTTGCTCGGGTGAACGTCTTGGTGAGTTCGCTCGTTGTCCCGTGTTGCCGCTGTTTCGAGTTTGGGTCCGTTTGGTGGTCGGTTGGCCCGTTTGGTGCCTTGGGGGCTTTCGGGCGCCACCGGTCCGACCGGTGTGTCTCACCGGTCCGACCGGTGTAGAGCCACTTAGTGAAAGTTGCTCGGTTTCACCGGCGGGGACCGGTCCGACCGGTGGTGCTCACCGGTCCGACCGGTGTGGGTCCGTAGACTCGAGGCTTGGTTTTTCCGCCGCGTTTCTCGGGTCGGAAGGTGGTGTGTTGGTTCCTAGGTCCAAAGTGGCACTCCAGTGGATACGTGGGCTTGACCAACCTTGGTAGTGAGTCGGAGACGTGTGTTGGAAGCCGTGTTCATCTTGTTGGAGTTTCGATCTCCTTCGAGAAGAATTTTTATCGGCTCCCATTCACTCCCCCCCCTCTCTGGTTCGCCGTATCGGTCCTTCAAGTGGTATCAGAGCCGGTTCGGGTCTTTGTTGACTCTAACCAGTCTAAGATCCAAGGATGGCGTACCGAGAAGGGGGGTTCGGGTCCTCCACACTTCGATGGCAAGAACTACCGGATGTGGAGCAAGCGGATGGGTGCGTTCCTCCGCGGAAAGGGTCGGATCCTTTGGGATGTCACGGTGGACACAGGGCTATGTCCAGCCGGTTGATTTCCTCGCTCCGAGATCGAGGGACGGCTTCGACGCCAACAATAAGGCGGTCGACTACTTGTTTCGTGCTTTGTGTCGGCCGAGTTCGATCGGGTGCACACCGAGCACTTGGCTTGTAGGATTTGGGCGGTATTGAAGGAGGCTCATGTTGGGAACGCCCGGTGTTCGGGCACGGTTGTATGCGACCTACCGGAGAGAGTACGAGAACTTCACTCATCTCCCCGGTGAGTCCATCGATGCCTTGTTTCAGAGGTTCACGGTGGTGGTGAACAACATGAGGGCCAATGTGGACGTGCTCCCGTACGATGATCATGATAGAGCGGTCAAGCTCTTACACTCTTTGGATCGTACGATATGGGGTGGAAAGTTCGAGGCCATTGTGGAGTCGGAGAAGTATGACACTCTGACCGTGAACGAGCCGTTCTCGAAGCTCAAGTCGGCCGAGGTGGATAGGGGCATGACAAGCCCAAGATCGAGGGCCCGACCGACTCTCATAGTCTTGCCCTCGTTGGTGGTTCGAAAGGAAAGGCTAACACTAACCCATCCACCAGATGTTCTCTTTCTCCTCTTTGATGTCTATGCCGGATGAGGAGTTCGACGAGCTTGGAGAGGACGAGCCGGCGCTCCCGACGAGGCGGTTCGAGAGGCCGCACGAGAATCGCGTGAACAGAGGAGGAACACGAGGACATGCTTCAAGTGCGGCAAGACCGGACACTATTTCGCCGAGTGTTCAAAGGTGAACAACCACGACAAGCACAAGTCCAAGGACAAGAAGAAGAAGTCCGGGAAGAAGGATCATGGACATGAGAAGAAGACGCGGTCTCGAGAGAAGATGAAGAGATCGAGCGACATCGAGTCCGATTCCGAGGACACGTCTTCAAGCTCGAGTGATGAAGACGAAGAGGATGACAACAAGAGGAAGAAGAAGAAGAACATCGGCAAGTATCTCAACGGCCTTTGTGTGACGGGCCTAAGCCTCAAGGACGACTTCGCGGCATGGCTCGCAGTTCGAGCGAGCAAGAGAAGCCGGAAGGACGCCTCGGACTTGGATTCCGAGGATGAGGTATGTGATGAGCTCTCCTCTTTGCGCAAGGAGAATGAGGAGTTGGTTGACTTGCTTGATAATCGCGATCACATGCTTAGAGAGGCTAAGAAGCTTAGGAAGGAGCTTAGATCTTCACTCGAGGATGCTAGGACTAGAGTGGCCGAGCTAGAGACACGGGTGCTTGATAGCAAGCTTGAGATTGATTCCCTTAAGGCTAGCCCCGTTGTTTCGGATGAGAACGATTGTGCCGATTGCTCGTTTTCCTGGGCCGACTTGATCGATCTTAGGGAGAAGTATGCCTCCAAGTGTGAGGAACTAGATGTGCTTAGGGTTGAGTTGGCTGAGCTACAATCTAGACCCACTTTGCTTGGTACTTGCACTTCTTGCCCTAGTTTGCATGAGAAAATTGCTGAGCTCCGTTCTTGCATTGTTTCGCTTGAGGCTGATTTTAAAGTGCCTATTCCTACTTCTTGCTCTACATGTGAGTTGCATGCTATGAAGAATTTGGATCTTGCAAAATGTGTTGGTCGCTTGCAAGATGAGAATGATAAGTTGCGTGAAGCACCGAGTTGGTTGTCGAGTCAAGAACCTCGGTGTGGTATGATGATCGCTAGCCGTAAACGCTTTGACGGTTGGGCTTTGGGATTGGATAAGGTTGGTGAGGGCAGGTGGTGAGAGAGAAAGGAAATTTGGGAATGTTTCGGTTCCACCACAACCCACACCCAAAGACAAGTTTGCATCCAAGCCAAACCAACCAAGAGAAAAACCGAGTGAGAAGGCAAGTGAAAAGCCTAGTGAGAAACCAAGTGAGAAGTCTTGTGAAGAATCTCATCCCAAGCCTAAGCCCAGATCGATCCGTTTCCATTGTGAGTTTTGTGGGAAGGATGGTCACAAGAGAGCGTTTTGCTTCAAGAGGAAGCGTGAGGAGAGAATGGCGAAGGAGTGGGCTAACAAGGACAAGTACCACCCTTTCGATGGTGTACTTGAGCCTCATGTGCAGTTGCCCAGGGCCAAGGCGAGTGTGAGGTCAGTTCGGGCTTGGGGAGAGCGGAAGGCTGTTGGAGGTGCCGTCGCCTGAGCTACACCGGGCCGGACCGGTGTGGAGCACCGGTCGGACCGTGCAGCTCCGGACGGAGCGGCCAGCTTGGGTTTCGTGCTCGTACAGGTGCGAGGGTTGTTTCTGGAGGTCGTGGTTCTGGTGGTTGGTCTGGAAAGTTTGCGGGAGGCCGCCTTGCTAGGCATTCTCCCCCTCGAGCTCACTACGGGGATGGGAGGAGTCATGGCTTTGAGAAGGAAAGGAGGGATGGTCCACGGGCTTTCTTTCGTGGTTTTGGTCCTCCTCCGAGCGAGAGAGGGTTGGTTCCCTCATGGTGGTTACCGTAGTGGTGTTCGTGGAGGTAGCTATGGTAGGAAAGATGGTTTTGTTTGTGCTAACCCCACTTTTGAGCAAATGGCTAGGCACTGGTTTTACACATTTGGAACTAACCCCAGTGTTAAGTCATTTGCTCGCTCTCGCTCTTTGTTTTGAGTTGCAGGTGGATGGCCCGGAGAACATTTGGTTGATATCGGGGGGTGGTTCTTCGGCTTCATATCCCGGTGGTGACATGTAGGTGCATCACTTTCGGGGATGGTGGACTAGGATGAGTGAATTGTGAAGAAATGATAAAGGTAAGTGTTTTTGTGACCTTCGAGTGTGTGGCCTTGGTCAAGCCACTTGGTTTGTTTTGCTCCTTCTCTATCTCATGTGTGTAGGGTGAGCTTTGTATGCTTTTTGGCCCTAGTGCATGTGTTTAGGGGGAGCTTGTGAGTTTTGTGCTCCTTTGCTCTTTTGCCGGTGGTGTCGAGCCCTTTTTGCCTCCCCTCGAGGAGCCGGTGGTTTGTGAGCGTTGTGTGTGGGAGCTCTCTTTGTAGCATATGTATAGCTTTCCTTTGTGCATTTCTTGCATTTTGGCATGGCATATGTAACATGATGTATAGGCATCCTTGTATCTTAGATTGCATGCATTTTGTATCATATGCATTGGTTAGGAAAAGCTTCTCTTATATACATTGTTCACCATGGAATGAGATATATGTCTTTGTGAGCTTGTTTGGTATGCTACGGTTAGTTTGGCTTAGCTCTTGATGATCTTGATGAATAATCCATGGTTGATAGCTATGCTTTTGAAAATGTCACATGTATGCTCTCTCATGTGTAAATGCCTTTACATGCTCTTGACATGTTTTTGTGGCCTTGCTATGCTTAATTTGTGGTTGGATGGCTAGTTTATTGATCATATGGGGCCAAAGGCTCATTTGCCATCATGAATGTTTAGCCCTCTAGATTTATCTTGTGGAGGAGCATAAGTTCCTTTTTGTCGCAAAGACATTTCATGTACCATTTACAAATCTGAAAATGAAATGAAAAATGCTTGGAAAATATGGTCCCATGTCATATGTGCTAAATTTAATTTGCTTTGGGTGCTAAACCGTTGCATGATGCCTACCAATGAGAAGTCTCATACATAGAAGTAGGCACATGGCTCGGTGGCTTTGACATGACATGAGGTGCTTGTGGGTGTTTGTGATGGTCTTATGGTTAGAATAGCTGTCCTAGCATGAAGTTTGTGTGGCTTTGCCATTTTGATATGCTTTGATCATGTTTAGGACTTTGCTCATGAGAGGCAAGTTTTTTTCGCAAAATTGCCAAAATCCATCTTAGCTTCGTCCAATGGTTGTGAAACTTGGTGATCATGTAGTTGAGATCGATACGAAGCCGTAGAGTACCTAACTTGCTCATTTGGACATGTGTAGCATTCTTTGTTGAATTTTGTCTATTTGAGAAGCTCTAGGTTGCATTTTTTGCATTTTTGGCTTGATTCATGCATTGTCAACAAGGGGGAGAAGTTTGAGCTTGAAATGGCTTGCTGGACGTGTTTGGAAGGTTTTCGAGTGGTTTCGAGCCATTTCTTGGCTCTCGTTGAGCACCGGTCCGACCGGTCGTGGTCACCGGTCCGACCGGTGTGAGTGCTGGTTCTCGTACACATGTTGCACACCGGTCCGACCGGTGGTGTTGACCGGTCCGACCGGCCGTGGCGGGTTTGTTGCGGCTGCCCCGTTTTCAAGTGGTGTCTTGCATGCATTCGTCCGGGGGGGAGTTGCATTGGTTCGGGGAGAGTTTGCATGTGTGCGGGGGGAGCTCTTTGAGTTTTTTTTTGAGCTTTGTTTCGGTGGTTTGTGCTCTTTGCTTGAGCTTTGCTTTGTCTCGGATGTGTCGAGCCGTTGCCCTTGCCTAAGGGGTCCGAGACTTGTTTTCTTCAAGTGATCTTGCTCTTTGCCTTTGTTTGGCTTTCGATCGCTTGTTGGAGTTTCTTTTTGTTCGTTTCTTTTCTTTTTCTTTTCTCTCTTGTTACTTTCGTGTGGGTGTTGTCAATGCACTCATCAAGGGGGAGATTGAGGACCATGTGTGGTTCGAGGACCGGTGGATGGTCGCTTCCTTGTGTGATGAGTGATTGACAACGTTGTGTGGACCGATTCTTGGCTAAGTATTGCGGTGTGCGGAGTTGCGACTTGACTCGTGTTGGTGCGGGTGAAGAACAAGCGCGAAAGGTCGTCGCCGGTGAGGCCTCCGTGTGTGGAGAAGACAAGTAGGTCGTGTTCGAGGGACCCGGTGGCCGGCCGGGGTCAAGTGCGGGCCGCATGGTGGCATGAACAAGCAAGATGAAGTCGTGGACGGTTTCTTGGTTGAGCCTCAAAACCAAGGTCGAGCCGGGACTACGTGGGAGCCAAGTCATGAGTGGAGATTGGCGGAGGCTACACCGAGTTCGCGGGGTTTCCGGTGGTTCACCGTAAAACCACCGGGTTCCTTGGTTGATCCACAAAGCCAAGACCGGAGAACCGAAGACGGAGGTGCAAGAAGACGGCACGACCGGTCCCCGACCGGTGGGTCCGACCCGGTCCGACCGGTGGGGACCGGTCCGACCGGTGAGGAGCACCGGTCCGACCGGTGTGCGACGACGCGTCCGAATCTTCGAAGCGGAGGACACGCGTCGGGATCGCATGGCTTGCGTCGAGGCTACGCAGGTGCGGTCGCCGGCATCCGTCCGATGGTGAAGACATCAAGAATTCCAAATCCGCCCTTGAGGGGCTTGTATCCCTAGTTGTTAGAGAAGGGCATTTTAGACATTCGGTTGCCGCCTATATAACCCAAGAGGTGAGAGGTTGGCAGCCAACTCTTGGAACCCTAGCTCATTAGTTTTCCTATTTTCCACCTATTTTCCTTAGGTTTTCTCTAGGACTAGCAAGAGAGCTTCACGGAGAGATCTTGTAGAGAGGGATGGATGATCGGGCGGCTTGCTAGACCTTGTACGAACCTTTGTTTCATGTATAGATGATTCGGCGTGGTTCCTCAAGGTTTGGATGTGTTTTCCCCGGTTGTTCTTGGTGGTGATTTTCGGAGCCCTCTCTTCGTGATTTCTTTGGGGTGTTTTCGGGGCCTTTCTCTTGGGGATTTGATGGGGGAAATTTGTGGGAACCCTTCGTGGTTCTTTGGGCCGTGATACCCCTCCCAAATCCGTGAGTAAAGGTGCTCGATTTTGGGGTTTCTTGAGTTCTTGGGTTGGAAGTGCTCTCGGCGGGATTTCTTCGATTCCTCCTTTTTGGACGAGTTTTTTGTGGGATTAAACTTGGCTATGGACTCCTCATGAGGTGTTCTTGATATCCCCAAAGTCTTGTTCAAGTCCGTGGAGCGATTCGGGAGATCGAGATTTGGATTTGGGGGAGTTGACCCGCGGGTGCTGTTCATCCCGAGTCGCCTGTGCTACACCGGCTCGACGGTGCTCTTGACCGGTCCGACCGGTGCAAGCCCTTGTGGGATTTTGCTCGGGTGAACGTCTTGGTGAGTTCGCCGTTGTCCCGTGTTGCCGCTCGTTTCGAGTTTGGGTCCGTTTGGTGGTCGGTTGGCCCGTTTGGTGCCTTGGGGGCTTTCAGCCGCCACCGGTCTGACCGGTGTGTCTCACCGGTCTGACCGGTGTAGAGCCACTTAGTGAAAGTTGCTCAGTTTCACCAGCAGGGACCGGTCTGACCGGTGGTGCTCACCGGTCTGACCGGTGTGGGTCTGTAGACTCGAGGCTTGGTTTTTCCGCTGCGTTTCTCGGGTCGGAAGGTGGTGTGTTGGTTCCTAGGTCCAGTGGCACTCCAGTGGCTACGTGGGCTTGACCAACCTTGGTAGTGAGTCGGAGACGTGTGTTGGAAGCCGTGTTCATCTTGTTGGAGTTTTGATCTCCTTCGAGAAGAATTTTTATCGGCTCCCATTCACTCCCCCCTCTCTGGTTCGCCGTATCGGTCCTTCCGCTTGCACCATGCGGATTGTTGAGGTCTTGATCTCGAACGGTCTTCCGATCTCCTCGAGGTTCAAGATTGGTAGGTCGATGATGTCCGGGGTGCATAGCTCCCCAATCTTGCGTTCTTCCGGTGGTTGGTCACCCATTGGTGGAAGTCGATTCTCCCGCGGACTTTGAGGTGGTGAATTCTCCGGAGATTCTCGCGATCCTTTGTCTTCCGACTCCGAATCTACAAAATCCAAAGCCTTTTTAGCTTGATGTGCTTCGCGTCTCCTTAGCTCGTAAAGTTTTTCCGGATCATCCACAAAATTATTGGGTTTGTTGGAGAGGTAGCCGTCCATCTCCCGTTAGGGTTAGCAATAAACAAAGTATGCAAAAAAAAAACTAGAAAACAAAACAAATCTATAAAGACTAGAGTTAGACAAACTAGATTAGATGTATTTTGAGGATGATCAAAATTTATTAGATGCAAAAATAAAATAAAATCAGTACTGAAAATTACAAAAAAGCAATAAAAAAATCAAATCTTGATCACTTGTTCCCCGGCAACGGCGCCAGAAAAAGGGGCTTGTTGACGGTTAATAATTGTATCAAAGTTCGTTCGTGACTCGCAAGCGTACAAGTCTCCCGTCGTAGTCAAGGGACCCTTCTTCCCTCGAGTGGTGAACCCAAGGTATCGAATCCGTGGAACAAATGTGTGACGCAAGACTTAATCTATTAAAGCCAAGTAATCTTCAATATTCGATAAAAGACCTAATGCATCTAAGTAAAAGACACAAAACGAATCTAATCTACTAAAAACCGGAGAAAACAAAGTAAGATTGGGTAGATAAACCGATCTAGAGAGATCGGGGTAAGCCTTTTGTTGAAGTTCCAAGCAAGAGAAGAAGTAGCAAATCGAATCTTGATAGAAGCCTCTTTAAATCGTGGTTTCCCGTCCAAATCCGAAAACATCCGCCTTTCGAGACCCCCGTTCGTCACAACGTATCCCTATTCATGCGGGGAGCTTAGGGCGAGTCAAAAGACAAGTCGAGATTCTTTCGGAAGATCCGGCGTGTACCTCTAGCCACCGCGGCTACAAGAACACCCTATGTAATCTATCTCGAGAATAGAATTGAAATAAGCAAAGCCGATCGAAAAACGAAATCTTTGAGGAAACACTTGATCGCTGGGAAAAGATTCAACTTGATAATTCAACTATAACAATGATACATACACAAGATCACCACCGGGATCCTTCCTTGATCTTGCTTCTAGCTCCGGAACTCCGACGTGGTCTTCCGTGCAAGGTTCCCACGTCGGCTAGGGGAAACCCTAGTCAACTAGCTCGACCCTCTCCTCTCCTAGATGGTGTCCCTCTCTTCTCTCGCTTCTCGGCGGCCGAAGACGAAATCTTCTCTGCGTGGCTCTCGGTCGGGGGACTATAAATAGCCCGATTGGCGGCTAGGGCAAAGGACGACGAATTTGGGCCCTAAATGGGCTCGGGCCGACCGGACCGGGCCGGCCGGCCCGGGCCCATTTAGGCCCGGCCCCGCGGGCTCCTTTGCCCGAGGTCGGTTCCCTTGCTTCCCGGATGCTTCCCCTTCGCATGTAGGTCCATGTCGTCGGTTTCTCTCCGAATTGGACTCAACTCCTTGTCTTGCAAGATTCAAAGACTTTTTTCCGGTCGAGTCCCCGGAGTCCGTCGTCTTCTCGGATCAAGTCCCCCGCTTCTTGGAGTTAGTTTTGCTTCATTGCATGACTTGTTCGAGACTTCAAGGTCTTGTCATGAGGTGCTTGATGAACTTATCCCGAAAGTCTTGCATTCAACACTAAAACTCGCATAAACATTAAACTCCAAAACCGACATGCACACGTGAACTTGTTATACCACGGGGGTTAGTACCAATGGATAAGGTATAAAACTCATGCCAACACCGAAGGTAAACTCATGGCTATGTTGACAGATTTTCACCGTCAACACCGGTGGATTGGCATCCCGCCACCGTAACAAAGATGGTCACCGCCCCGCGCGTGCAGGCGCACGCCGGGCGCTGTAGCGACCACTCCAACACTGTGAAGCACGTTGGGAAGGGACACCGTTCTACCTACTCCTGTGCCCCGTACAAGCCAGCGTCAGCACCTCCCTCGAAGCCTATCAGAGGACGCCACCACCATCTGCCGCCCTCCTACCCTCGAACCGCCACTGTTCGGGTACGAGGCAGGCCATCATGGCCAGATCGCTGCGGAGATCGTCCGGACGGCCGCCCACTCTACAGCGTAGCACGACGTGCTCCCCCACGTAGCTAGATAGCGCGGCGCGCATGTAACCCGCCGCCCCCTTGATCTATAAAAGGGGGGGCGAACCCCGCCCGCGGGGGGGGGGGGGGGGAGACAGACGAACAAGGACTCAGCATCACACACAACTCCACACACCACGTACTCATTCTCCCACAATATCTTCAGCCACTCCTCCAGGGACTTGGAAGCCACGCTTCCTCTCCCGCCTCGCTTGTATCAGCCCCACTACAAGCACCCCCGTTGCTAAGTAATATAGTGCCCCGAGCACGCCTCTCGTCGGACGTACGCCCCCCTCGGCCGGAACCAGGATAAAATCTCTCGTGTCACTTGTTACTTAGCATCGACCATTGAGGGATAGACCACGGCGCTATCTATCGGTTAGTGTCGGGACCATATTCCGCACCGACAGAGAACCTTGTGATGCCTAGAGGGGGGTGAATAGGATCACTTCAAATTTATTAAACAAATGCAGCTATTAAATATATGTCGGTACTACCGATGCACCGAGGGGTCGGTACTTCCAGTACCGGGTCAGTACTACTGACAGTGTAGAGATGACTAAAATGAAATTTGAAATGCAAAGCGATTCTAGCAATTCTATTTGAATTATAGTCTTAGTTTAGAAGCTAATAACCTCCTGCAACCAAAGATATGAGTTGGAACACAACCAATTTAGAGATCGAGTTAAAACAAGTTCTAGGGTTAGAGAGATAAAGAATTCAAGCAAGCAAATGGAGATACAAGAATTTAATCCGAAGTTCACTTCCACAAAGGAAGCTACATTTCCGTTGAGTATCCCACAAAGGGAGGGCTATCACCAAGAGCCACTTTTCCTCTTCCAATCCCCACAAAGGAATATTGGTGCTCACTAAGAATTCTCCACCAAGGAGAGGGTAATACAAATGATCTCGGGTGCTCCACACCAAGAGGGCACTCAACGGGCGACACCTAACCGTCTAGAAGCAAGCTTCAAGAGTAACAAACACGAATCAATTGCCCGGAGATGCTTCAAGTTCTCTTGAGATGGGGAGATACGAAGGGGCTCTCAAAGCTTCTCTAATTCTCACTAGGAATCACATCTCTACCCAAGCCCTAGCTCAAAGGAATCAAATCTTGGCTCTAGGGGGAAGGGGAGAAGTGGAGTGAAAGCTCAAGTGAGTGTTTGTCCCGTGGTTGGTCAGCAATGAGTGAGGAGGGAGAAGAGGGGTATTTATATTTAACCCTGAAAAACTAGCCATTACTATGCAAAGTTGGGTTTCCTCGGTAGTTCCGACATGGGGTCGGAACTACCGAGGGGTCCCGGTGAAATTCAACAGTGAAGGCATATCGGTAGTTTCGACCCCAGGACGGTACTACCGAGCCCTTGGCTAAAACTCGCCAGTGAAGCCATATCGATACTACTGACCCGACGTCGGTACTACCGACAATGGCTGAGGATTTTAGAAAAGAAGAGCAAACATGTACGTGTTGACTCTAAACTCCTCTCACTCACTTGGGTCATCTCCTAGAGCACTTTTAGCATCTCTTAGCTATCAATTCGCATCCCCCTTTATATTGCGGTGTTTCCTATACTCAAATTCAAAATCATAATAAAATTAAGCCTTGATTCGAGTTGAAACGCCGAATTGGAGTTGGGGGCCTTCCTTTGGTCAAAACCATGATTTTCAATTACTTAAATCCTGCACACATCTTAATCAAACATTAAATACCACAAATTGTGTTTGTCACTATCACCAAAACAATGAGGGGCCAAGATGCACTTTCACCTTGCAGGAACCCAAGTCGCTGCCTATGTTACCCAAAACCCCACCTTGACCAACCCTACGTCCTTGTCTAGCTGTCACCACGAACCCGTGCCCTAGAGCGCCGCCGCCGCGCCATGTCTCGGCCCGTAGTGGCGCCAAGCCCGCACCTTTGCTAGACCAGATGTGTGCACCGCCGCTCTGTGACCTAGGGCCCTACCTTCATGCACTCACGCACCAAAGGACCGAGACACCGTGCGTCCGCGTGAGCAAAGATCCAACCCAGCCACTCCTAGGTCAAAGCCCTATGCGTCCCCATGTGCCAAGGACCAACCTTGAACCCTACCTACTGCCGACGTCATCTTGCGACAGGGTGTGACCGAGCTTACTCTGCCGTCGTCGTGTCGACGACGCTGCCGCATCCCGAGCCGCCGCCCTGCTGCGCGTCGTCCGTAGAGGCCCCAAAGATGGAGTCTTGGCTGCGTCAAGACATCGGGCGTGCCCACCATGAGTCTCCCCTCGCCTTGTCGTGCTACGAAACCACACCAGCCAACCTAGCCCAGCCCGGCCGCCGTGGGGGGAAAGAAGGGCATATCGTCGAGCACCTGGTGTGCATGGACGAACAGCCAAGGGGCACCAGCACGCCCCAGTTTTGTTTAAGGGGAATTTGCAGACTTTGGCTGCTAGATCTCACCGGCCTTAAATGGGCTCTGTCCCATCAGAGCCCGTAGAGGCCCGGTGGATCCCGACCTCGTGAATATGAGGAGTTCAGGGAGCGTTTGTGGACTTAGCCCACTGAGCCCTGTTGGGCTAGGTCCAATGGGCCATTTTTTGCCTGCTAACACTTTCGGCCCAGTAAAGGCCCCCTAACCTTCGATCTGGGCCCACTTACCCATGACGTCATGTTGGAAATGTTTTTATAAAACCTTTTCACCTTCAAAAAATCATAACTATTTGCTGGAAGCTCAGAAAAATTTGAAACCAATTTCTATAATTTCATAATTTCAAAACCTTGCTGTTTGTATCTAGTTTGAGTTCTTTTGGGATTTCTAAAATGGGGTTTCCATTTGGAGTTAATGCTTAGATGTGAACCGTTGTTCTTACACATGTCGAACCTCGTGCATCCAGACCCGAGCTTCGACCCAGAGGATCCCGAAGACCTCGAGTACACCGCCGAGGACTACGAGTACGCCGACCAAATCACAGGTGTCATGTCACTCCCGACCATGTAGAACCCATACATGTGTAGATGTTATTGCTATGTTTACTATTCTTGCTGAGTTGATTGCATAGCCTGTTTTAATTAGCTTTGCCTTGATGTTTGATTTATCATGATTCCTTGAATTGCCACCCACTTGGGACTAGCTAGAGACCCCTAGCTAGTCCCTCACACTACTACTCATATACTTTTATGGATCTTGGATGCTTGTTGGTTGGGTTGAGTTTGGGATAACTCGGTATGCTTTGGCGTGAGTCTTGGGTGAGTGTGTTATCCATGCTGTGTTACTGTGGGAGTGAGCACTGATTACTGGTCGTGAACAGCACACCGGGGGATATGTGTTCTGGTCTCTCGCCCGAGAGGTGTGTCATTCGGGTGGAGTTGGTAGATGCTCACTCCCTGAAATTAAGGACCGATCGTCAGCTTAACCATGTTTCTATGGACTATTTATGTGCAAACCTGCCACCTTGTTATGGGTGGGGGTGCGGTGCGAGACTAGTATCGGATGGCATTACTCTATAGGCGGATCGGAGAGATCATGTAGGAGGGCGTCGAAGATAGCCTCCGACTAGACTGAGTCGGGCAGGAGCCAGCAAGGTAGGTTTCACAGCCTCGCGGACTACAGCTGGCAGACGTGCTCTATAGTTGCGGACGGAGGACGTAGACTAATGCTATCCTTTGGCTAGGACTCAAACCGTATGGTAGAGTTTGATGCAATCCTTTGGCGAGGACTCAAACCGTATGGTAGAGTTTGGGGACGGCGGCCACTGTCCTCGGTTCTATTCGGATGGGTACAGTTGTACAACCTCTGCAGAGTGTCAAACCTATATCTATAGTCCATGTCCACCGATCTGTTGCTCTGGCTAGTTCTGTCATGTGTGCTTCTTCTTACCCCCGAGTGAGTGAGCCCAACTGTTGACGGTGAAAATCCGTCAACCTAGCCATGAGTTTACCTTCGGTGTTGGCATAAGTTTTATACCTTATCCATTGGTACTAACCCCCGTGGTATAACAAGTTCACGTGTGCATGTCGGTTTTGGAGTTTAGTGTTTATGCAGGGTTTTAGCGTTTAAAGCAAGACTTTCGGGATAAGTTCATCAAGCACCGTATGACAAGACCTTGAAGCCCGTACAAGTCATGCAATGAAGCAAACTTAACTCCAAGAGATCAGGGACTTGATCCGAGAAGATGACAAACTCTGAGGACCAAACCAGAAAAGTGCCGAATCTTGCAAGACAAGGAGTTATGCCCAATTCGGAGAGGAACTGACGACATGGACCTACATGCAGAAGGGGGAAACATCTAGAAGACATGGGAACCGACATAGAACAAAGGAGGCCACGGGGTGGGCCCGGATGGGCCCGGGCCGGCCGCCCAGGCCGGTCGGCCCGGCCCGATGGGCCCGGGGCCCGTTCGTCCCCTCCTTTGCCCTAGCCGCCATTCGGGCTATTTATAGCCCCGGGGTCGAGAGCCACGGATCATCCAATTCGTCATCGGCCGCCGAGGAGCGAGAGAAGAGAGGGACACCATCCGGAGAGGAGAGGGTCGAGCTAGTTGACTAGGGTTTCCCTAGCCGACGTGGGAACCTTGAACGGAAGACCACGTCGGAGTTCCGGAGCTAGAAGCAAGATCAAGGAAGGATCCGGTGGTGATCTTGTGTATGTATCATTGTCATAGTTGAATTATCAAGTTGAATCTATTCTTAGCGATCAAGTGTTTCCTCGAAGATTTCGTTTTTCGATCGGCTTTGCTTATTCCAATTCTATTCTCGAGATAGATTACATAGGGTGTTCTTGTAGCCGTGGTGGCTAGAGGTACACGCTGGATCTTCCGAAAGAATCTCGACTTGTCTTTTGACTCTCCCTAGACTCCCCGCATGAGTAGGGATACGTTGTGACAGAACGGGGGTTCCGAAAGGCGGATGTTTTCGGATTTGGACGGAAACCACAGTTTAAAGAAGCTTCTTATAAGATTCGATTTGCTACTTCTTCTCTTGCTTGGAACTTCAACAAAAAGCTTATCCCGATCTCTCTAGATCGGTTTATCTACCCAATCTTACTTTGTTATCTCCGGTCTTTAGTAGATTAGATTAGTTTCGTGTCTTTTATCTAGATGCATTAGGGTTTCTCTTTTATCGAAGATTGAAGTTGCTTGGCTTTACTAGATCAACTTGTGCGTCACACATTTGTTCCACGGATTCGATACCTTGGGTTCACCACTCGAGGGAAGAAGGGTCCCTTGACTACGACGGGAGACTTGTCCGCTTGCAAGTCTAAACGAAATTCGATACAACTATTAACCGTCAACACCGACCGTCTGTCGTTGAGGTGTGGGGATAGGACCAGATGGGTCCCACATCGCAGATGAGTGTTGGGAGTTGGATCGTGGGTTGGATTTAGTGCTTTGGTGTGGGTTTCCTTGTTGACGGGTGTTGACCCCGGGGGTGATGACCCTATAGGCATGGGCCTCAGAGGTGATGGCCTCGGAGATTCGAACCTCCGGGAGGTGTTGACCTTGATGCATACCGCTTACCTTGTCGTTGCTTGCGTGCAACTGCTTTGCTTAGCCTTTTATAGCCCCATGTAGGTTAATCCATGCATAGTAGTTGCACTATCTTGCTTTTGCTCTTTGTTGGGAAGCTGACATGACCTACCCGCTTATCGGGTAGATGCTGGCGTTTCTGACACAGAGTCGGACTACGACTACAGGAACGACCACTGGGAAGACTAGAGCTAGTTCTACACTTGAGTTGCTTGTGTAGTTGGAGTCTACTCCGCTTTCATGTTCCGCTGCGATGTTTTCCTCTGTTTGATTCAGTCCTGATGGACTTGTGCCCAGCATGTGCCGAATAGATGTACTCTGGATTAATGTAATAATTAAATGTTGTAGTCTACTTTATTCTTGTGTTGTATGGATTTTGGAATCCGCTGAGAGCCTGAGACAAGTATTGCACATAGTAGCCCTCTTGGAACTACCACAAAGATGCAAAGAATTGGATTTCCGTCCGCGGGAATCTGGTTTGTTTCAGTTGGTACCAGAGCCATGCTTGACCGTAGGACGAGCCCTAGGAATGGTCGATAGCATAGGGAGCCTTTTCTAATCTTGAACTCTATATAAACCCCTTGAACTTATATATATGTGTGTATATATATATTCCTTGTTTAACTTTAACTAACTTCGTACTAACTACCTCTTTAACAACGATCTGCAGATGGCGGAGATTGAGTGGAGATCGTTGAAGAGCAATGGGAGCGAAAAGAGAGGCTTTTGCACCTTGCTCCTAGAGTGCCTGGCTACTATCGGAGCTGACTCCGAGCACATTTTCTATGAGAGGAGTACCGGGGCCGAGCACGACATGGGGCCCACCCTCCTGACGCTGACCGTACCCCGAGACCTGAGGATTGCCAACTCTAGGGAGATTGTTGAGGTCTTTGGGAGGTCGGTTCTTGAGGTGTACCAGACGTGTGCTCGGAGGGCACTACATCGGTTGAGCAACCACTTCGATAAGGAACTCAGAGACACCGAGTTCAACTGCTTGCCTAAGGCTATCTTTGCACCTCGCCAATGGATGGTGCAGGAGCCATGCTACAGGAGGTTTTCCCGTAGAGAGAGCACCTTCAAGGAGAGGATAGCTGGACAGTACATCTTGTCGCAGGACTAATCCCTCTTCTGAGCTGGCCAGGAGACCACGTGGCTCATGGACGGGTGGAACCAAAGCATGCTCATCCACGAGGACTTGCTCAGAGACAAGAGGGAGTTGGAGTAGTGAGTGGCCGACCAAGAGCACTACCTGTGGGACGCCTACCACAGGAACGAGAGGTTGAGAGAGATGGTGGATGCAGCTGCGCGACTCAGCATGGAGAGGGACGTGATGAGGATCGCTACCTTGGAGGCACGATTGCACCATGTGGAGGAGAGACACAGAGCTACCATGGACGCCGCTCGTGTGGATAGGGAGCGACTCAGTGAGGTAGGGTACCTAGTAGAGTCACTTGGTGCAACCATAGTCGACTACTAGATGAGAGTCTGGGGTCTGAAGGCGAGAGCTCGCTACAACTATGACCACTTCTGCTACTTGGCAGGTCAGCTCTACGAGGCCCAAGACCTCACTGCCCGAACCTACACGGCCTGGGAGCACTCTGACCAGAAGAGATTGATCGAGGTGGGGAGGTTGCAGGACTAGTGCCACCACAGAAGAGACTGCGTATAAGAGAGGAGACCTTCGAGCCACCACCGACTCTCCTTCCACAGCTACACTAGTACCCCAGAGGCACCCAGAACACGGTGGAGCTGGATCGAGCTCTGGAGTTCGTCCACGACTACTACAGCGGACCGGAGATCGAGTTACCCGACTACCCTTGTAACATCCTGGATTTTCTCCGGAATGTTAGCAATGCAAAAAAATGTGAATTTCGAAATTTCAATTTGTAATTGAGTGCATAACTAACATATAAGGTTGTCTTTTTTGATACTCTCCTAAAATCCTAGATTTATTTCTAGCAAAATAATAAAATTTAGGAAATATAAAGTGCTAGTTTGAAAACTTTGGGGTTTATTGGATTTATTTTGGATCTTAATTGTGTAAGATTCAAATTTGGATTCTAATTCAAATTTGAATCATAGTTGTTATAGGAGTTGAGGTGTTTAGATAATAGGAAAAAGCTTCCTTTTTAGCTTGGGCCTTAAACCAGATGGGAAGTCCTCCAAAGGTCCTTGATCTTCACTGCCGGTCTGCCCAGCCGGCCTGCCCTTCCTTTCAGCCCACCGTGGCCCAACTACCACCTACCACCGCATGTGCCACTTACATGTGGGGCCCGCTGGTCAGCCCCTTCTTTCCCCACCTTTTCCCTTTCTCTCTGCCGATTTCCCCGTGACGAAGCCGAGGGGTAGGGCGCCGCACCGCCCATGGCCGACGCCCCCACCTTCCTATCCGGATGGGTGCCACGTGCCCCTGGGCGCGGACGCCAAGGTTTGCCCGCCGTCCATCCATCTGCCCGGAAACCCTAGCGCCGCCCTATAAATCGAATCCCCAGCCGCAACTCCCTGTCCACCGCCGCCACTTGGGGATTTTGCCCCTGTCCACTGCTAGAGAAGAGGAGGAGAGGGGGAAAGAAGAAGGGAGGGGAGAGTGGAGCGCGCCGAGGAGCCGGAGCCACCATCCCGGAGCGCCGCGGATTCCATCCCGGAGCCACCCCGGGCTGTTGTTCGTGGAGGGAGGCGCAGGAGGCGGGGGAAGACTGGACCTCGCCATCCCGGAGTTGTCGACCTGCCGCGGGCGTCGTGGAAGCCGGAGCTGCTGCGCAAGGATGCCGACGCCGTGAACCCGGTGGACCGGGAGCATCGCCTTGCCGTGCCACGCCACCAAGCCGCTGCCTTTCTTCGACCATGACAGGGCCTTCCACCTCGTTCTCTACCTGCTCGATGAAATGCTTGGACGTCATTGCGGTGCTGAACAACCGCCATGTACCGCGACGCCAAGACCGCTGCACCGACAACCGCCCAGGACGCGAAGACCTGATGAGCCGTTCTGCTACCTCTGCTCGGCCACACCTTCCTCACCTCCGTCCTCTGCATCATCGCCGACGAGCCCGCTCCGCCCTCCTCACCGACGCATGCACGTCGGCCAGTGGCCACCGAGGTGAGGCCAACCTTCCTTGCTCCTCAGTTGAGGTCCGGCCTTCGAGCCGTGGCTGGAACGAGCCTGGTGTGCTCGTTGGGCCTTGAGTGCCCGTTGTTGGACCGCGCCCGCTTCGCGCCGCCGCGTAGACCCGCCATCACTTGAGAGCCGGCCATCGAGCCGAGCCGGTCACTTTGCAGGTGCCGCTGCCTTCCTCAACGCGCGCGCTCCCTTGCTTGCTGCCTGAGTCCTTTTCCTTTCCGTTCCGGTGCCGTGTGCCACTGAGCTTGGGCTCGCCACCGTGTTTCGCTACCGGCACACGCACGAACCCGTGCACGCACACACGTCCACGCGCTCACACGCGTGATACCTCGCCGGCGTTGGGCACCTCCGCAATGTTGTTTCGTTTTCCCTGTTTTCCACCGTGCCGGCCGAGACCTTGCCTCGCGACCAAACCACCGCTGGGCAAGCCGTTCCCGACCGTGCTCCTCTGTTCGCAAGATGGCGTCCCCGCCGCGCCGTCGTGCTAGCCCGGGAGCTTTGCCTCACGGCCGAGCGCATGCGCGTGTGCTCGATCAAGCCGTCGCCTTTGTGCACCTTTCTAGAGCCTGGAGAACACGTCCGCGCGACCGCGCCGTCCCGACCTACCCTCTCCGCCTAGGCGTGCGAGTGCCAGACCACCCTCGCACACGCGCCGTTCCTCGGAGCTAGCCACCCCAACTTCGACGCCGACCTGCTCTGTTCCACTGCCACCAGTCTCTCCTTGCCTCTGCTCTCTTCCCTTTGGTTTTCCCCCGTCGCAAGATCCAAAGTGTAGCAGCAACCGCGTTGCTCCCTCTCTGGTCGGCAAGCAAACAACAAACTTGCTGCTCTGATCTTGCATCGCAAGGACTAGCAACTTGCTGCCTTCCTATCTTCTACAATTCCTGCAAGAACCAGTAGTAGGAGCTGAATTCCAAGCAAGCACCAGCTACAGCTACAAGTCCAGGAGGGTGCACCAGCAAGCCGCCACCACTTTCCTCTCTTTCCTGTTCTCTGTCCATCGGAGCAGCAAGCTCCAGCCCCCTTCACTGCGCTCGATCCCAACCTCTGATCTTTCTTCCTTCCACACGAGGCAAGCCACTGGTTGAGCTCCTTTTCTCTCCCACGCAAGATGCAAGGTAGCCAGCAACCATCTTTCTCTGTCAAAGCCAAAGCAAATCAAAGCAACAAGCTTTTTAATTGTGCCCAATCCACAGCCAGCAGCAATTCCCCACCAGCAGCCGCCTCTCTCGAATTTCCTCTTCTTTCCCACTGCGACAAGCAAGTCTTGTGATCTGTTCCTCTCCAATTACAGCAGCCACATCCTTCGATCCTTCTCCACAATCGATCTGCAGTAGAGCAACCTGCCACTTCTTTTCCTTCCCCCACTGAACAGCACCACCCTTCCCTTTCTCCTTCAATCGAGCAAGGGGGCTAGCAGATCCTCTCTCTAAATCGCAGGAGCAAGCCGCAACCCCTTTCCCTCTGGGCAGGTTACGCTAAATGCAAAGCAGCAACCCGCTGCAGTCTCCAATCCATCCAACCATCTCTGCCCAAGCAGCACACCTCTCTCTTCACTGTATCTCTTTTAATTACTGCCCCACGAGCAAGCAAATCCCCTAGCACACCTCGTCCTTTACCTCCCTTTGCTCTCCAATCCACTTGTCCGCTCTCTCCTCAGTAGCAGGCTAACAACAGAAACCACTTCCATCTCGCCACCACCAGCGACACCTCCTCCCTTACCAGTCTACTCTGACCAGCAGTCGCAGCCCCAATCCTCTCTCTCTTTTGCTCGGCTTCTTTTCCCCCTCCACCAGAGATGCAGAGCAACAACCTTCAATTCTTTTCTCTCCACTAAAGTCATCCAATGCAGTCTCAATTCCTTGTTTCTCTGGTTTTCCGTGATCATTTCTCCAACCGAGCAACAAGAATCGAGCTGCAACAACCCCTTTCCCTTTTACCAACCCGGCCAATCAGATAACACCCATGTGCATTCTGCATCAAGCGAGCAGCAGCTAATTGCAGCCTGCCATCTCTTCTCTATTTATTCCTATTGCCGGGCGCTAAACAACAACCATTCTCATCCTTTTCCCCAAAATCAGCAAGCAGCAGTCTGCTATCTTTCCCTTTCCGTTTTGCTCGTTTAAGCACATCCACTGCCACGTCCAGCTTTGCTGTCCCACACAAATCAACGAGCTACTAGCAGCATCCTGCTACCCTTTTCTTTCTGTTTTGCTGGCTTGAGCACAACCACACCTCACCATGTCCGCACGTATCCGGAATGTTTGGTCTCATCGCGATGCTTGCCATACCAAGCCATATCTTGTCTTATCGAGTGAGCCTCCTAACCTCTCGTTCTCTATCCATAAAACCTTCCTCACAAGGCGTGCCCTTGTGTTGACCGACGCTGTCGTGTTGCTCACAACCGACGAGCAGTACGCCTTGCCATGGGATGCCACTAGCCACACCTGCACAACCTGTGCGCTGCGCGGCTAGCTTGTGTGCAGGCTACAAGCAAACAACCTTCATGAGGAAGGCATTATGGCATTTCAGCAAGCAGCCTGCTCGCCAGCCTAGGTACAGTCCACAAACAATTAAGAAGCAGCAGGCGTATGTGTTTGAAGACATTGCACAAACTAATTAAATCATCCATGGGTCTTAATCTTAGCTGCACCATGTGATGATTAGCATGTTCTGCCTTCCTGTAGCTAGTGAGCACCTCCTTAGGTGCTAATGCTACTAAACCATAGGCCATGCCACACTCCAGCCATGCAATTGTCTTGGAGCGAGCTATCAGATGAGCTACGACTATCCTGCTAGCTGTGTGTAGTTAGTCAAGCAAGCTGTAGCAGTCTTGTGTTATCTAACCTTAGCTTGTGTTGCTTGCTAGCAGCAACACTTGCCCCTTTTTCCGTCAAACCTTAATCCTAGTTCCAAGAGCCTATTCTCAATCTTTCGAGTCCCGACCATACCCTTCGTCGCGGCTGTGTCACGCCTTCGTTGTGCATGACACGTGGGCTAACCAAGCCGTCGACCATGCCACATCTTTGTCATGTTCCAGCTTGAGCCGAGTCTCTTAGCCACACATCTCTTCTAGCTGATCAATCCTGCACGATCTCTCCTTTCGGACCAAGGGACCTACGAACTTACCGTTGGGTCCCACTAACATGTGAGGCCTCTAACTGCCCAACCTGATCTCATCTGGCATACGGGACCCACAGGGTGACTTGTGGGGTTCTGGTTGACCTTTGATCTTTCCCTTTGACTTGGTCAACAAAGATCGTTGACTCGTCAACTTACCTTGCTGACCAACCCAAAACCTAGCTTCTGGTTTCCTAACCCCCCTGACTTGTGTTTTCCGTGCTTTATCGCGATTAATTAAATTCATAAAATATTTCTTTACTTGAAAATCAATAATAAATTGTTTCTAACTTAGAAAAATATGAAATCTGTTTCTGTATTCTTCTAAAATCATGAAGCACCCGTTAGACTAGCGTTTGGAGTTATTTGGTTCTTTATTGCTTCTCTTTGGAGTTATTTGCATCTAGACAACGTGTTTATTTATATTTGCTAATCTAGGAATTCCCGGAGCTGAGGAGTCAAGCCAGAAGATCAAGTACAGCTACAGAAAAATCCGACGACTACTTGCACACAGGTGTTCACGCCCGACTGATTCTGAAATACCTATTAGGCATTGCTATGTAGAATGCTAGCGCTTTACTTTAAATGCATGATGATGATGAACCTTGCACTGCCTTCTTTAATTATCCTGTCCTTGATTGTCCTACTACTATATATGTATATAAGTGTGTATTTGCGCTAAGCTTCGCGATGCATGTGTTTGGGATGGGAATAGTGGTTCTTGGCGTGAGTGGGGTAAAACCAGTAGGAGAAGGCGTTTTGGGTACTTTGGCGGGGGTGAGCTCGAAACAACCGATCTGGGATCAGGGATAGGGGTGCACTCCTCAGTGTATCCCTACTTTGATGGTTTTTAGAGCCTAGGTGTTGGGGTTTTACTCGCGGATGGAGGATAAGAGCTCGCCCCGTCTGAAACCGAGTGGATCAACTTGTCTATAGGACTTTCGTACACACCACCCCGCCGAGCGTGGGGTTAGGGCCGAGTTGAGCTCGGCAAGTGCGGAACCATACCTGCTTAGGAGGATAGCGGGGTATCTGTGGGGGGAGCGGTGGAGGTGAGACCACCCTCTCAGAGCGACTCCGTGTGGCCACACGGGGGCATTTCACGGTTCAGTGCAATCCCCACTGCGAGGGGGATCGTTTTGAGGGCCGGATGCAGGATGGGACCGTAACTACCGAGAGTTCGCATGGTTGGGTGGGTTCAGTCGACTAGCTACCGTCTGGATTCCATCCCGGGTTGGGTACAGGTGTACACGCTCTGCAGAGTTGTTCGATCTATACGTATAGCCGCGTCCTCGGTCATGGACAAACCTTGAAGACATGTTCGTTCCTCATGTTTTGGGATTTCTACCTTCCCCCTATAGGTGAGAGTGTGGTGAGCCGTGGCTGCAGTCGACTAGAGGAGAGTGGCTCCCTCTACCTCGTCGATCCAATTGCAATCATTGAGGTGCGAGGAGAGGAAGTTCTCGCATAGACCCTAGATGGAGATAGGATGTGGAGACGGGGCCCTGGGGTACCAGGTGGTTCCGAGCTGTGTTTGAGAGTAGGGTTTGGGACTTATATGGAGATGTTTCTGTTTATGCTTTGCTGCTGCTGCATAGGAAACCCTAGCTACTACCTTGTCACTTTTCTTACCCTTTAGAGATAGGCCAGTTAAAGCTGCATACAGTCGGTGACGTGAACCTATCCCATTCCTTGGGGATAATTTTTTGAGTGTGCAGTATTGGACTTGACTTGAGAGTTCGAGTTCGGGGAATCCATGAAGGAAGGGTTGTGTTGCTTCGCTCAAGGATGGTTGTGGTGAAGACTGAGGATGAAGACTTGAAGCCCTAGCTACCGCTACGCAAAATTTCTACTTGTCAGTTGGCCCAAGGGGCTTGTAATAAAATCATATACAGAGTTGTTTCGGATGTAAATATTCTATTTTTTACTTTGTTTTCGTTTATGGAAAGGATATTATATTGTAATGAGTTCTGTACGTGATAACTACTAACCCAGTGACTATCACAAGGGTACAGGGAGTCGGGTCTTCCTCACCGAAAACCCGGGTTGTTACAACCCTGGAGTCAACTCGCCGCCTTCCTACGCTATTCCCTCCGACTCCTACCCAGAGACAATCACCAGTGACACCGAGCTGCACACCATGACCATGAGAATGCAGATCTCGTAGCGATGTGGTGTGTAGTTAGAGTCAGGATCACCATGTTGTATGAGCAGTAGTTACCACCTACCATGATGTACCGTGCGCTAGTATGATATGTTGCTATGTAATCTTGAAGGTTGCTGGAGTAAACCTCGAGATACACACCTTTTGTATGGTGACAATGATTGAGTGATATGGGTTTTCATGGTTTTATTCAGAGTTCATGCTTCTTTCATGCTTGAATGAAATTGCTTGATTGTTAGCAGGATTTAGTCCTTTAAAGTCAATAACCCCATAGTTTCTCTCCTCACTAGAGCTAACCTTTAAAATATGGAATAGATGTCGGGACTAAGAAGGTCCGGACGGAGGTGCAAAGAATTGGATTTCCGTCCGTGGGAATCTGGTTCGTTTTAATCGCTCCGCACGCGTGGCCCAACGGGCTCCGCACGTCTCACGTGGGCGGACCCCGCACTGTCTCATCTTTCTTTTTCTTCATTCTACAAATTTCTCTTCTTCATAAGTTATGCGCATAACTCAATGTTACAAAAAACATTATGTGCATAACTTGTCATTTACAGAAAAGATTATGCACATAAGTGGTCACGCACAAGTTATTCTTCAAATAATTGTGCATACAAGTTGTACACATAAGTTCTGCACACCATCAAACTTATGTTTAAAATGAAAAAAGTCCAAATTACGCCCTCCAAGTATAAAGAAAGTTCAGATAACCCCCTAAAATATGTTTTGATTCAGTTTACCCCCTAAACTATGCTATTTGGTTCAACTTACCCCATACGACAACTTGTCGTTTTTGTTTCTCCATACACAAATTGAATTTTAATTTGAGACTTTGCAGAGTGATAGTGGACATCATAATCTATACTAAAAAACATTTGATTAATTTTTCATCATTAGTTTTTATATAATTTTGTATCTTAAGGATAAATTTTGTGTAAAATATATTACCCTATGTTGACGGTGTATTTTGGTACACCAAGCATGTTCATTACACTTTGGTTTGGATTTGATTATGGAACTAACCCGCCACTAGGCACACTAATCATATAACAAGTTCATCTATGTGCATGCATTTGGAAGTGTTATGTTTATGTAGGAAAACATGGACATAAAGGACGGATTCGCAACAAGTTCAAAGGAGCATTTACGGATGAGGACCAGGAGCGTCCCGGTGGTCGATGGATGACCGCTCCTCGGTGATGAGTGATTGACAACGGGTGTTGGACCGACTCTTGGCTTAGTGCGCGGTGTAGGCCGCGGCCTAGTTCGTGTTGTTGCGGGTGAAGAACGGGCGCGAAAGGTCTTCGACCTTGAGGGGCCTCCGGGAGATGGAGAGACAAGTAGGCTCGGTTCGAGGGACCCGGTGGACGGCGGGGATCGGGTGCGGGCCACATGGTGGCGACACAAGCAAGACGAAGTCATGGACAAGCGAGCGGTGCACGGTGGCGGTCGAGTCAAGTGGCTTGGCGGGAGGCCGGACCGAGCACGCGGGGTTTGGTGGTTTGCCCACAAAACCACCGGCGAACGGTTTCTTGGTTTGGGCCTCAAAACCAAGTCCGAGGGCCCAACACGACGGAGACGGGATCCGGGCGTGTCGGGAAGCTTCGAGGCGGAGAACACGCGGCGGGATCGCATGGCTTGCGTCGGGAGGACGCGGGGTGCGGCAAAGGCGTGGCCGTCCGATGGAAAGACCCACAAACATTACCAAAATGCCCCTACGTGGGTTGTATCGCCAGTAGTGTAGTTAGGGGTAGTCGAGTCATTTACCACTCCGGCGGGACCTGATATATAAGCCATGAGTGTGTGTTGATGGCTCTCTCTCTCCGCGACTTAGGGTTTCATTTGCTCCCTCCTCTTTCTCATTTTCGTAGCTTTTTTCCTTCCTATTTTCTCTAGGCTAGCATGAGAGCTTCATGAGAGATTTGTTGAGAGGGATGGATGCTAGGGCGGCATGCTAGACCTTGTGAATCTTTCCTGGTTTGTATAGAAGATTCGGGGTTGTTTTTCGTGGCTTTTTGTGCTTATTTTCGTGCCTTTGTTCCCGGTGTGATTCCGCGGATTTGAGTGAGTTTCTTCCCGGATTTCTTTGAGGAAAACATGGATAGATGTCTTGTGCATCTTTGTGCTTGATCTTGTGCCCTCAAACGCCGGGAAACTACTTCGATTCGTGAGTTTTCGTTCGGTGCTCTAGTTTTTGGTGGTGCTCAAAGGATTCGCGATTCCCGGTGATTTAGGGAGTTAGGAGGCAAGATTTTTGGGCTATAGCATCCTTGTGTGACGCTTTTCAAGTCCCCAAACCCTTGTCTCCATAGCTTCAACCGTTTGGGAAATCCGATGATGATTTGGGGGGAGTTGACTTTCGGGGTCGGGCTATTTCTTTGCTCTGTCCGCACCTGGCGGACAGTCCGCGTGGAGGTCGCGGACGGTCCGCGTGGGTCGAGTTCGTCCCGAGTTCTTCGTGTTCTTGCTCGTCCTTTGTTTCGATCCGTCGTGATTTTGGTTTTTGGTTGGACGGAGTTTCGGACGGTCCGCGGTGTCGGGCGGACGGTCCGCGGGTGCTTGGCGGACGGTCCGCGTGCTCCCCGCGGACGGTCCGTGGCACGGGGGTGGCTTTGGGTCGTTCGTGTGATTTAACGGACGGTCCGCGGTTCGGGCCGGACGGTCCGCGGCTCGGGTGCGGACGGTCCGCGATACCCGGCCGGACGGTCCGCGCGGCTCTTGCGGACGGTCCGCCCCTCCCGCGCGGACGGTCCGCCGAGCCCGTGTGCTTTGCTTCTTGGTTCGATTCCTTCCTCCCTTTCTAGTGCTTCCGCGTGTGCTTTGAGGAATCGTTCCTAAGGCTAGAGGTTGGTCCATAACCTCGTGGTCTTGGCGATTGGTGCGTGATTCGATCCATCTCTTGTGTGTGACCGAGATTTGAGTAGGACATAGGCCGGGTTCTTTGGGAAGAATTTTTACCGGCTCTTATTCACCCCCCCCCCCTCTCTAGTCGCCATCTGATCCTTCAATTGGTATCAAAGCTTGGTGCCGGATTCTTTGCGACTTTGACAAGTCTCGAATCCTAAGATGGCGTACGTTGAGCGGGGCGGTCCGCCGCACTTCGATGGCAAGGGTTACCACAAGTGGGCGGCTCGTATGATGATCTTTCTTCGAGGGAAGTCGTTGGATTTTATTGTGCTTGACAAGACCTATGCTATTCCGGTCAACATCCATACTCTTATGGTGACCGATGCCGATGCCAAGGCCAAGTATGAGGCTAATGCAAAAGCCGTTGATCACTTGTGCCGGAGCTTGTGTGATCCAGAGTTTGAGCGTGTTCGCCATTTGAATCTTGCTTGGCAAATTTGGGATAAGTTGTTGGTTGCTCACGGTGGTGATAACCATGTGAAGGCTCGCCTCTTTGTCTCTTACCGGATGCAATATGAGAATTTCACTCCACTTCCCGGTGAGGACATTGATGCGATGTTTCAGAGGTTCACCGCCATCGTGAACAACATGAAGGCTAATGTTGAGGATTTTCCGTACTCCGAGCATGATCGAGCTTTGAAGCTCTTGCATGTCTTGGATCCAAATGTTTGGGGTGCTAAGGTTGAGGCCATCAAGGAGTCCGGGAATTATTTGACTATTGAGTTGGATGACCTCTTTTCTAAGCTCAAGTCTACCGAGGTTGACAGAAGTTGCTATCCAAGCATGAGGGCTCGACCGACCATAGTCTTGCTCTTGTGGGAGGATCAAAGGGCAAATCTAACCCTTCCCGTCGACAGTTTTCTTTGTCCTCTCTTATGTCCATTCCGGATGAGGAGTTTGATGTGCCGGGCGAGGAGCCGGCCTTGCTCTCAAGAAGGTTTGAACGACTACACGAGAGTCGGAGGAACGCAAGGCGGAGCTCAGGGACGTGCTACAAGTGTGGCAAGCGTGGCCACTTCATCGCCGAGTGCCGGAAGCGAGAGGAGAACAAGTACAAGGTGAACGAGTACAAGGCGCACCCGAGGCGTGAAGACAAGTACTCCTCCAAGGGCAAGCACTTCAACAAGTCCAAGAGCAAGGACAAGGACAAGCGGCGACCGAGCAAGAGCAGCTACAAGAAGAACAAGGCAAGGGCGATGGTGGCGGTGCGAGCGACGTTGACTCAAGCTCAAGCGAGGAGCGAGTCAAGCTCAAGCGGCCGAAGATGAAGACGCCGGGAGGCGCAATGGCAAGAAGAGTGCAAGCGGAACCTCGGCGGGCCGAGCCGTGTGGCGCTTGAGGGCTTTTGTGGCATGGCCCATAGCTCGAGCAGCAAGAAGAGTGTGAAGGAAGACGGCGACTCCGACTCGGAGGATGAGGTAAACCGTGATCCCGACTCTTTGCTTGCCGAGATTGCTAGGTTGAATGGTTTGCTTGATAACCGTGATAGTGTGCTTGAGGGATGCCAAAAAGATGAGGAAAGATCTTAGGGCTCGGCTTGAGAATGCTAGTGAGAAAGTAGGAGAGTTAGAGTCAAAATTGCTTGAATTGAAACTTGAGAATGACTCTTTGAAACTTGCTCCTACTCCTCCCCGATGATGTTGAATGTGATGCTTGGTTGAATGAGATTAAACTCGCTTAATGAGAAGAATGCTTTCGTTTTGGCTCAACTAGATGCTCTTAGGACTCGAACATGATGAGCTTAAGGCTAGACCTACTTTGCTTGGTGCTTGCAAATCATGTCCTACTATGCATGCTAAGCTTGTCGATGCTCGTTCTACCATTAGCTCTTTGGAAGAATCTTTGAAATCTCCCGTTGTAAATGCATGTTCTAGTCGTGATGAAGTCACTTTGCGTAATCTTGAACTTACTTCCCGTTTGGATGTCATCTATGAGGAGAATGACTATTTGAGGAAGGTGTTGGGTTGGTTGTCCGGGGCGGGAACCTCAATTGAAAATCATGATTGAGGAGTTCAAGAGAGCTGATGGTCGTGGTTTGGGTTTTGAGAAGTTGGGTGAGAAAGTGGGAGAGAACAGTGGGGAGAGTGTGTACGAGAAGTGTGTTGAGTCTAACCCCGGGTTTGAAGTGATCGGAGAGATCCAAGTCCCACTCCCAAAAGCACCCAAGAACTCTTTCACACCAAAGCCCAACCACCTTTGCAACAAGCTTGACACAACCCAAGATCCACCCAAATTCCCACCTAAGACAAATGATTTCCGGTAAACCGGTAAAGTTTGTGGGTGAGAAGGGTGAGAAGCCTAGAGAGAAGCCGAGCCAAAACCAAAACCCATCCCCTTCGGGTGTGAGTATTGTAGCAAGGAGAGGCATCTTGCGAGTTTTGCTACAAGAGGAAGAGGGATGAGAGGCTTGCTAGGGAGCAAGCGAACTAGGACAGTATCGCCAGCCTCATGGTATTCCTGAGCCTAGAGTGCCACTTCCACGGGGTGTGGGAAGTGTGAGGAGTGTTGGCAGGTTCCCACAGAGAGGTGGTGGTGAGAGGTTTGTCAGGAGAGATGATGGTGTGCGTGCTGGTGAGAGGTTTGGTCGGGCTCGTGGTGGTTTTGCTGGACGTCCTCCTACTCGTCCTCAGTACGGGTTTAGGGGAGATGATCGCAGCTTTGGGTTCCGCAGGAACTACGGACCATGTTTTCCCCCTCGTGGTGCTCGTACTCCTCCCATGGGACATGGGAAGTTTGGTGGCAAGGGAGTGATGTTTGCTAACCCCTCTTTTGAGCAGATGGCTCGACACTGGTTTAACTTTCTTTGTGCTAACCCCAGTGTCGAGTCGCTAGCTCACTCTCGTTCTTGTTTCGATGCGGGCAGGGGAGGCCCGGAGAACATTTGGTTAATCGACTCCGGTGTTCTCGACACATGACCGGAGATAAGAAGTGGTTCTCCGGCCTCACCCCGGTGAAGGAAAAGATGTACATCACATTTGGGGACAATGGACGAGGCAGGTGTCGTCCGAGGGTGTTGTGCATGTGAGTGACAAGGTAACGCCGAAGAGAGTGGCTCTTGTGAAGTCTTTGGGTTTCAATTTGCTTTCGGTTTCTCGTTGCTTGATGAAGGTTTTGAGGTGCGTTTCAAGTCCGGCGAGTCTCGTTTGCTTGATTCTCGAGGTGATCTCGTCGTATGATCATCCCCGAGGGTCGATTTTCGTGGCTGATTTCTCTCGTTCTTTGGGTCCTCGCTCGCCGTTTGATGGCCGGTCCTTCTTCGATTTGTGGAAATGGCATAGGCGGTTGGGACACTTGAGCTTTGATTTGGTTTCCCGCTTGAGTGGTCTTGACCTTGTCCGAGGATTGCCGAAGTTGAAGTTTGAGAAGGATTTGGTTTGTGCTCCTTGTAGGCATGGTAAGATGGTAGCCACTCCCCATCCACCCCTGACCGATGTCATGACCGAGCGTCCGACGTAGCCGTTGCATATGGATCTTGTTGGGCCGGCTCGAGTTCGCTCGGTGGGTGGGAAGTGGTATGTCCTTGTTGTGGTGGACGATTACTCTCGCTATGCCCGGGTGTTCTTCTTGGAGGATAAGAGTGAGACTTTTGGCTTTGTTCGAGATCCGATCGTGAGGTTGAAAAACGAGAGGCATGGGAATGCTATTCGAGCTATCCGCAAGGATAATGGCTCCGAGTTCAAGAACTCTCGTTTTGACGCCTTTTGTCGTGATCTAGGTCTTGAACATCGTATTCGACCCCTTATGTGCCCCCTCAAAATGGAGTCGTGGAAAGGAAAAATCGGACTCTTTGTGAGATGGCTAGGACGATGCTCGATGAGCACGGGACTCCTAGGAGGTTTTGGGCCGAGGCGGTCAATACGGCTTGTCATGTTTCCAATCGGATTTTATTGAGAGCTTTCAAGAAGAAGACCCGTTATGAGCTTATGCATGGTTGGGCACCCAAGGTGAGTCACTTCCGAGTTTTTGGCCGCAAGTGCTTTATTTTGAAGAAGGGAAAACTCGACAAGTTTGAGGCTAGGTCTAGTGATGGTATTTTCTTTGGATATGCTAACCACTCTAGAGCCTATAGGGTGCTTAACCTTGAGACTAACAAAATCATGGAGACTTGCGAGGTGACCTTCGACGAGACAATACCATGTACCTCTCTTGGCTTTGAATGTGCAGGTGATGAAGAGATGGCCGAGGACCTCTTTGAAGAAGAAAAAGATGAAGCTGGAGATGATGATGGGGAGAACCATGCGCCTGAAGCTGAGCATGTACCTACTACTTCCCCTACGACCACTTTGGAGCATGGACCGTCTACTTCATGGACAACGACGGTGCAACAAGAGGAACAAGCGAGAGAAGCTGAAGTTGAGGGGGAGGTGGTCTCGAGGCGTGAGGCTCCCCGGCGGATTCAAGAAGTGCATCCCCCGTCGAAGATCATTGGGAACATCGATGAACGCACTACACGGTCGAGGTCCAGGAATTCCTCTCATTTTGCTCATGCTCGCTTTTGTTGCTACTTTTGAGCCCAAGGACATTGGACATGCTTTATCCGATGCAAACCGGGTCAATTCTATGCATGAGGAGTTGGAAAATTTTGAGAGGAACCGGGTGTGGGAGTTAGTTGAACCACCTCCAAATTGCCATCCCATAGGAACCAAGTGGGTTTGGAAGAACAAAGAGGGAGAGAATGGGATGGTTGTGAGGAACAAGTCCGGACTTGTTGCTCGGGGGTTTAGTCGAAGGAGGGGATCGACTATGAGGAGACCTTTGCTCCCGTGGCCCGTCTTGAGGCAATTCGGATCCTTCTAGCCTTTGCCGTGGCTAAAGGGTTCAAGTTGTTTCGGATGGACGTGAAGAGTGCTTTTCGAATGGGGTCATAGAGGAGGAGGTGTATGTGAAGCGACCACCGGGTTTGAGAGCGAGTTGTACCCACACGGGGTATACAGGGTTGAAAAGGGCTATGTATGGGTTGAAACGAGCGCCCCGTGCTTGGTATGGGAGATTGAGAGGTTTTCTTTTGAGCGAGAGGGTTTGTGATGGGTACCGTGGACGAACTTTGTTTCTCCTCAAGCATGGAAATGACTTGCCGATTGTTCAGATATACGTGGATGATATTGTCTTTGGTGGCTCGTCACATAACCTTGTTGCCAAGTTTGCAGATGAGATGAGCAGGGAGTTCGAGATGAGCATGATGGGCGAGTTGCAGTATTTTCTCGGGTTGCAGATCAAGCAAGTGAAGGACGGTACATTTGTGCACCAAACCAAGTACACGAAAGACATGCCGAGGAAGTTCCCGATGCAAGATGTGAAGCCGATGTCGACTCCCATGGGGAGTACGGCCACTTTGGATGCGGATGAGGACGGAGAACCGGTGGACCGGCGGGAGTACGGGAGCATGATCGGCTCCCTCCTCTACTTGACGGCGATGAGGCCGGACATACGGCCCGGCCGTGTGTCCGTGCGCTCGTTTTCGTGCTTCGCCGAGGACATCACATCGACAGCCGTCAAGAGGATTTTCGTGTACCTACGATCCGCCCTCGGTCTTGGCCTTTGGTATTCTTCCTCCTCGACTCTTTCTCTTCATGGTTTTTTCGATGCGGATTTTGCCGGTTGTCGAGTCGAGAGGAAGTCTACTTCTCGGTACTTGTCGGTTTCTTGGTTCTTCGTTGGTCTCATGGTCTTCCCGCAAGCGGCCTAGTGTAGCTCGGTCTACCACGGAGGCGGAGTATGTTGCCGCCGCGAGTTGTTGCTCCCGGTTGTTGTGGATTTCATACACTTTGAGAGACTTTGGTGAGGAGTGCACCCGGATCCCACTTCTTTGTGATAGCACTAGTGCCATAAGCGTAGCCAAAAACCCGAGTGCTTCACTCCGGAACCAAACACATAGAGGTGAGGTATCATTTCCCGAGGGACAATGTGGAGAAAGGAACCATTGTTTTGAGCCATGTCCCTACCCAAGATCGGCTAGACGACATCTTTACAAAGCCTCTCGACCAAGCTACATTTGTGCGCTTGCGGGGGGAACTTGGGGTTTGTTGCCCTTTCTAGTTGATTCTTGGGGGATTTCCTTTTGTACCATGTGTATCATACCATGTTTTACTTTGATGTATATACATGCTTTGCTTGATGTATAAACCATGGTAGGATAGCCATCTTGTCATATATCATGTTGCATTTGTGTCATATTGCATTTTAGGATGATGAGCTTCTTTCATATGCCGTATTTGAGTCTCTTTGGCTATTTGTGAGATTTTGGTCATATGTGTGGAGAAATGGTGATGTGAGGCTATGCCATTGGAATATTTGAGATATATGTGTGGTGAGATAGCCCTTTTGAAATAAATGCTAATCTTGACTAATTTTTGGTGAAATACGCTCCAATCATGTGTAGTTGTGTATCCATGTCACCGTTTGGTCTAAATGTGCTTTTCATGCTTAGATTGTGCTTGGATGCCTTGTTCTTGCATTTGGGCCAAAGGCCGAATATCATTGTGAATGTTTAGCCTATGTTGCATTCATGGGGGAGCATAAGCTTCTTTTTGCCGCAAAGGCACTTCATGTACCATGAAATGAATTAATCTTGAAAAGAAGTGCATAATGCTTGAAAAATGCTCCATCCATCATGTCTATGCTTAAAATGTCTTATCTTTCACATATGGGTGCAAAACATGTTGCATGATGTTCACCAAGTGGAGAAGTCTCCCCGAAGTGGACACATGGCTCATGAGCTTTGACATGACATGCTTTGCTTTATGGGTGTTTGCCATGATCTTTTGCTGAGAATTTGATATCCTTGTATGATCTTTAAATGGCATGCATGTTTGTGGCTCAAGTGTGACATGGATAGGGTTTACATGTGAAGCGAACCTTCTTTTGGTAAAACCGCTTAAATCTGAAAATTTTGCTTTGTCACATGCTTGTATTTTCATATATTACTTGTGGCAATGCTTTGACTATGCTATGATTCATGTGTGTGATCTTTGTCTCATTTTTAGCCTTTGACACTAGATTTGGCCTATTTGAGAAGCTCATGTAGTTGTTTATATGCTTTGCTTTTGCATTTCGCATTTTCACCTTGATTCATACATTGCCAACAAGGGGGAGAAGAGGTGAGCTTAATGAAAATTCGGAAAAGGTGAGCTAGATTTTGGGAGTTTGCATGAGTTTGCATCCACATGTTAAGGGGGAGCTTGCATTTGTTCGGGGGGAGCTTTCTTCTCGTTTTCGGTGTGGATTTTGTGCTTTGCTTGGCTTGTGACCTTTCTTTGCCTTTCTTCGGTTTTGGTCATGAGTTGAGCTTATTTGTTTTTTCTTTCTTCTTCTTTTCTCTTTAACTTTGAATTTCATTTCGCGTTGTGTGTTGTCAATGCACTCATCAAGGGGGAGATTGAGGACCGGGAGCGTCCCAGGTGGTCGATGGATGACCGCTCCTCGGTGATGAGTGATTGACAACGGGTGTTGGACTCGACTCTTGGCTTAGTGCGCAGTGTAGGCCGCGGCCTAGTTCGTGTTGTTGCGGGTGAAGAACGGGCGCGAAAGGTCTTCGACCTTGAGGGGCCTCCGGGAGATGGAGAGACAAGTAGGCTCGGTTCGAGGGACCCGGTGGACGAGCGGGGATCGGGTGCGGGCCACATGGTGGCGACACAAGCAAGACGAAGTCATGGACAAGCGAGCGGTGCACGGTGGCGGTCGAGTCAAGTGGCTTGGCGGGAGGCCGGACCGAGCACGCGGGGTTTGGTGGTTTGCCCACAAAACCACCGGCGGACGGTTTCTTGGTTTGGGCCTCAAAACCAAGTCCGAGGGCCCAACACGACGGAGACGGGATCCGGGCGTGTCGGGAAGCTTCGAGGCGGAGGACACGCGGCGGGATCGCATGGCTTGCGTCGGGAAGACGCGGGGTGCGGCAAAGGCGTGGCCGTCCGATGGAAAGACCCACAAACATTACCAAAATGCCCCTACGTGGGTTGTATCGCCGTAGTGTAGTTAGGGGTAGTCGAGTCATTTACCACTCCGGCGGGACCGATATATAAGCCATGAGTGTGTGTTGATGGCTCTCTCTCTCCGCGACTTAGGGTTTCATTTGCTCCCTCCTCTTTCTCATTTTCGTAGCTTTTTTCCTTCCTATTTTCTCTAGGCTAGCATGAGAGCTTCATGAGAGATTTGTTGAGAGGGATGGATGCTAGGGCGGCATGCTAGACCTTGTGAATCTTTCCTGGTTTGTATAGAAGATTCGGGGTTGTTTTTCGTGGCTTTTTGTGCTTATTTTCGTGCCTTTGTTCCCGGTGTGATTCCGCGGATTTGAGTGAGTTTCTTCCCGGATTTCTTTGAGGAAAACATGGATAGATGTCTTGTGCATCTTTGTGCTTGATCTTGTGCCCTCAAACGCCGGGAAACTACTTCGATTCGTGAGTTTTCGTTCGGTGCTCTAGTTTTTGGTGGTGCTCAAAGGATTCGCGATTCCGGTGATTTAGGGAGTTAGGAGGCAAGATTTTTGGGCTATAGCATCCTTGTGTGACGCTTTTCAAGTCCCCAAACCCTTGTCTCCATAGCTTCAACCGTTTGGGAAATCCGATGATGATTTGGGGGAGTTGACTTTCGGGGTCGGGCTGTTTCTGCTCTGTCCGCACCTGGCGGACAGTCCGCGTGGAGGTCGCGGACGGTCCGCGTGGGTCGAGTTCGTCCCGAGTTCTTCGTGTTCTTGCTCGTCCTTTGTTTCGATCCGTCGTGATTTTGGTTTTTGGTTGGACGGAGTTTCGGACGGTCCGCGGTGTCGGGCGGACGGTCCGCGGGTGCTTGGCGGACGGTCCGCGTGCTTCCCGCGGACGGTCCGTGGCACGGGGGTGGCTTTGGGTCGTTCCGTGTGATTTAACGGACGGTCCGCGGTTCGGGCCGGACGGTCCGCGGCTCGGGTGCGGACGGTCCGCGATACCCGGCCGGACGGTCCGCGCGGCTCTTGCGGACGGTCCGCCCCTCCTGCGCGGACGGTCCGCCAGAGCCTATGTGCTTAGCTTCTTGGTTCGATTCCTTCCTCCCTTTCTAGTGCTTCCGCGTGTGCTTTGAGGAATCGTTCCTAAGGCTAGAGGTTGGTCCATAACCTCGTGGTCTTGGCGATTGGTGCGTGATTCGATCCATCTCTTGTGTGTGACCGAGATTTGAGTAGGACATAGGCCGGGTTCTTTGGGAAGAATTTTTACCGGCTCCTATTCACCCCCCCCCCCCTCTCTAGTCGCCATCCGATCCTTCAACGGAGTCTTGTTCGTGTTCATGAGCTTGATGAAATCACTTCCAATGGTGGCAAGGACCGAAGTGCTACGAAGGAACACCCCGGGGATTGAAGCGTAAAAGACCGAACTTCATGCGCGGAGAACCTCCATCTTGGACGCGAGGATGACATCGTCAAAATCATGCAAGTGGAGGGGGCAAAGTGCATAATTACTCGAGGACCCACGGGAGTGAAGGGGCAACCGAACCGGCCGAGATGGGCTCGGGCCGGTCGGCCCAGGCCGGCCGGCCCAGCCCACTCCGGTGGTCGGTTCGGCCCCCCTTTCCTTGCACCCGAAGGATCTTCAACCCTAAAACCCTGGAGGCACCGCCATTCGACAGGGAGAGAGCCATTCGCGCCAGAAGGCCATCCACAAGCTAGAGAGAGGAGGGAGATCTCCGGAGGGGGATCATCCACCTCGAAGGAAGCACCCACAAGTGGAGAAGAAGGAAGACACCGTCGGAAGGGAAACCATGATCAACGGTGCTATGTCTAGCACCTTGATGGGGTAATCTCCTTATTCGTCCATGGGTTATAATCGATCTTGCGATGTAATCCTACTTTGTCGGATTATCTATCTATCATCTTGTGTTGAATATACTTTAATGCTTAAGGTTAGCAACCATGCCGTAAAGGGAGTAAGAGCTCCAATGCTTCCTTGGATCCATTCAATACGCCGTGTCCATCATAGGTCTAGTCATGAATACCTTCGCGTAGTGACAGTACGAGAGGAGGGAAAGGGCGAAACCGTGGTCACAACCCCCGATAGATTAGATTGGTTTTCATGTCTTTAAGCGATTGCATGTTCTAGTATTGTAGACCCATGGGCGAGTGTCTCCTATCTTGATAGCTTGATCATTCTCTCTAGTGTAGTTTAGTTGTTTTCTAGTTTAATCGTAGTTAGAGGTTTGAGTAGCTAGAGTGTAAAAGTAGATCGAATGCTTGTAATCCCCTTGCTCTGCGGATTGACAAGAACCTTGGGAATCCCGTGGTAAAAAAGGTGTGGGTCCGTACGCTTGCGGATCGTAGAGGGATATGTCTTTTATCCGTCAACACCCTATCAAAATACCGACGAAAACTTCATGATATATTTTTCTAACATACCTTATGTTGTGGGATATAAACTTGCAAAAGTTGAACTTAGACTCCACTGGTGCACGGAAAAACAAAAAGGACAAATTGTCTTAAGGGGTGAATTGAACCGATGTGCATAGGAGGTTATTCAAACTTTAGTTATACTTGAGGAGAGTAATTTAGACTTTTCCATTAAAATTATCAATAAAAAATTATAGTTCGCAGCTACGTGTAGAAGTTGTGTGTATAAGTTCCAAAAATAGAAAGATAAACTGATGTTTGAAAAAAGTTACATGTATAAGCTATGTTTTCAAAAATTGTGCATATAAGTTGAATGTATAAGTTCTGCACACACGCTAGTGTCAAAAATGTGCCAAAATTTTATAGCATAAAAATTATATATTGAAGTTACACATTGAAGTTGTGTGTATAATTTATAGTATTCTAAAAATGGAAATGGCGGGATTGCAACTTTCCTTAAAAGGAAAGTCGTGGGCAGGGGGATTCGAGCGCTAGGGGGCTTCCTAGTGCGCGATCGCTAATTAGTCTCCCCTAGGTGGAGGCGTAAAGCAACTCAAGTTCAAGCCCAGTTCGGAGTCACGAGCAGCACCCACTAAACACGATGCCTTGAGCTCATACGAAGTCCGTTTTGGATGTTCTTTGTATGGATGGCAAGATAATTTCAAGGAGCTTTCAATGGCACTTGTCTCGGGCCCAAATACATTTGGAGTCAACATACTACGCATACTAGTATAGCACATGAAAGCATATGATAAGGTATAACATACTACAAGAGTAGATATACCGAACTTTGTATAAATATAAAATGTACGAAGTGAGTACATAGCCATACCGTAGGCCGGAGGTTGAGCCAACCGACTCGAGGCAATCACTAAGCATTACTAGCAAGAATTCACTAGGCCTAAGCTCCACTAACTAGGCTAAAGATTACAAAAGGGAAAGAGAGAGAGAGGCTCCTTGTGTGGTGTGTGTAAATGAAAGGGGGTGGGGGCCTCCTTATATAAGGGTGGAGGGGCAGCTCCAGTGGGGCTTTTGGTGCCAATTCCTTCACCATCATAGGCAAGGCACGGGAAAACTTGACGCCAACAGAGCTAGCTCTGGTTTGGCCGAACTAGTGGATCGGCCGAACCAGGCCTAGCCCATCTCACCACCGCCTTGGGCTGGTGGTCTGGTGGGTCCCTGATGTTGCCTTGCTTTGTGGGTCCCGCTTGTATTTAGTTGTTAGTCTTTGGTTTTGGGCCCACTCTTGACCATGCAGAGTCACCATGTCTCGGTCTTCGTGTAAGTCTCGTAGTTCTGCACGGATTTCCTCTGTTTTTGGCTTCTCATCCCTGAAATTTCTTATTGATAGAATACTAGATAATATGTTAGTTGGATATGCTAATCCCCTCTTATTGGAATGATGTTGACGGTCAAAGTTTGTTGTAAGGACTGACAACAAGACTCCCCCAAACCGCCTTATTGCTCGTCCCGGGCAAGACACTCGATTGTTGATCAGGAATTGCTACAATGCCTTCTTCCTTTCTTGTACCTTGGATACAAAATAATTCTCTTTCTTAATTTGAATAAGTTGGCATTACTCACCCCTTTTTATTTACTCCCCATGGGGCTTTTAGCATTCTCTTTGCCTTTGGCGATTGCAAGGCAGAATGGTAAGATTCACCATTCACTTGTTCTTCAATTAACCTTCTTTCTAGAGGTTTTGATAATTTTTGAAAAGAAAACTGAGTTCCTCAAATGACACACTCTTGGTCGCTCAATGTGTATAGTCGCCACCAAGTCATTGTGATTGCCTTCCCTACTTCTAATAAGACTTTTTTGTGGGGTTTTGGGTAAGGAGAAGTAGGGGTATACTTGCATCACATAATATTGCAAAGCGAAAAAGCGGACCCAAGATAGTCACGTCATGAAACTCAATCAAGAAGTGCATGTGTGTGGATGATGATGGTGTGGCAAGGTGGATGCTAGGCCTAGAATAGGTGCTATCTGTTGCCATAATGAATACTCGAGATTACGATAAGGTGGATGCTAAACCCGAAATGGGTGCTAGCTATTACCGTAAATGATGAGTATGATGTTGATGGTAAGGTAGACTGATAGGTGATGGCCCGATCTTCTTAAAGGTAGATGGATATGTCGATTGGTGGAGACTCGACGTTGGCTATCTTGACTTCGAATCAGCACGATTTGGACCCCGCAACCGTTACACCACTACTCCGTTGTTTATCAACCAACCACAACATGATTGACCTCGCCACGAAGGCTTTTCCCTGCAAGCGAATCGAGAACACAAGCAAGAAAATGATAAACACGCAATTGAATATTGTAGATGTAAATGAAGTGAATATCAATGGAGTTCGAGCACTCGATTCGAAAGGACTAGTCGACATAGTCGGGGAGATGCAAGAACAGGGGCCTTGGATCACAGCAAAAGGACTTGGCGTCACAGTTATAATGAATCACGAAAGTTTCGACTTCAAAAACTTCAACTAAACAAAACCCAAGTTTCTAAGGTGATGGCTACTGAGTTTACTGAAGGAGGGGCGTCCTAGGGTTGGGGCGGCCAAGGGTGGGGGCGCCCACAACTTGGGCTAAAGGCCCGACAAACTGGTGACGCAACAGCTTGGCAGATTCTGGACGTTAACTTGTTTCGACGATTTCCGTAGACTCCGAACGAATTTGGGCCTGAGACTGGTGCCATTGGAATTAGCTCTATGAAATTCTCGTTCCACCCATATAAAGAACGTCCAAACCGGACTCCATATGCGACTGGGGCATCGTTTTTAGTGAGTGCTGCTCCTGGACTCCGAACTGGGCTTGAACTTGTGTTGCTTTGGGCCTCCACCTTGGGGACTCGAACCGGATTAGCATCAGACCTCCCTCTTGACTTGGAAAGCCTTGTTGGACTCCTTATTCACTCCATGCACCAGTCATGGACATATGCATTGGCTCCATGTCCTCATCTTCACTCCATGCCACTCCTACTTCTAATAAGGCTTTTTTGTGGGGTTTTGGGTAAGGAGAAGTAGGGGCATACTTGCGTCACATGATATTGCAGAGCCAAAAAGCAGATCCAAGATAGTCACGTCATGAAACTCAATCAAGAAGTGCATGTGTGTGAATGATGATGGTGTGGAAATGTGGATGCTAGGCCTGGAATAGGTGCTAGCTATTGCCACAATGAATACTCAGGATTACGATAAGGTGGGTGCTAAACCCGTAATGGGTGCTAGATGTTACCGTAAATGATGAGTGATGTTGATGGTAAGGTAGACACCAGGTCCGGAATATGGGTGCTGGTTATTACAATCTATGAGAAGCACTGAGGTGATGGCATAGGTGCCATCTAAGAGAAGTGCCTTAGAGGTGTCACGGTTAGGGATGAAAGTGGTGTGGATATTTTCCGCATCCGATCCGATCCGATCCGAGTTATGCAGATATGGAGAAGAGTTTTTGATATCCATGCGGATGTGGATAATCTGAATCCGATTTTGTGCGGATGCGGATTAGGATATGGTGTTAGTGATATCCGACGGATATGGATTATCTGATAATTAAATGCGGATAATCCGAGGCCTATAATAGGATATCCGACTACTATGACAACCCAATACAGCTCATAAACTTATCTTTTACCTATACATAATTTTGTAGCCCACAAAACTTTAGCTATATATATAGTGTGTGCATGTGCATAAAAACCTTAACCACAATCATACGTAGAGCATCATTTGTCATCATTTGAAACTAAATATAAGCATGTATTATCCGACTATATTAATCCACATTCGCTCCGCAACTGATCCGACTCCGCACCATATCTGACATCCGAAAAAATCTGCATCCATAACCGCATCCGTGTAATATCCGCTGCGCTCCACATCTGACAAAAAAATATGGATGCGGATGTGGTAAAGGTATTATCCGATCCGATCCGCTTTCATCCCTAGTCACGGTAAGGTGGACACTAGGCTCAGAATGGGTGCTAATTATTATTGTGAACCTTTATGCGGACTCTATGCACATGACTCCTTCTTTATTTTTTTAGATATGGGCTATGTCTTATTTCTTTTCTTCGTTTTTATGGGCTATGGTATTCCATTGTTCTTCTTTTTGCATGGACTTGACTAGTCCATCTTGGCATGGATCTTTTTCTTTTTCTTTCTTTTCTTTCTTTTGCATATCCCATACCTTTTGAATGATGAATAGAGAGGAGTAATGACATAAAGATGAAACCTATATTCTACGAGGATGAATGCGTAACTTCTAGTGTAGAACTCAACAGGAATGAGTATGTGGAGTGCACATGATCTTGATCAAGAAAGCATGACAAGGACCATTCAAGGGTCACACCATTTGACAATGCGCAATGCAACAACAAGCAGCCTATCTGCTGGGTTTATATGATGATCCTACACAAGTCTCTAGTGGGACACGTCGACATCATTGAGGAACTCTTATTTATTTTTGGTTTTTGAAAGAAAAAGCTCTAGAATCAAATTTCATTCAGAACAAGATCATAGCAAATTCCATTGTACTATATCGTACAAGCAACAACCTAGACTTAGATCATGCATTTGCGACCCACAGAATTTCAAGATTGAAAGGCAAACAACAGCTAACAAACTCGAAACCTGAGAGAGAGCAAAGTTGTAAACTAGGCAAGAAATATTTTTGTTCTTTTTATCATATTCATTCATTTTTAAACGCATAAGAAAGATAAGGATTAGATAGATAGTGGTTACCTCCCTTGGGGGTGCCCTCCCCCAAGCTGTCTCTTTGCTCACTATTATTGATGAGGGTTGAAACCCTATCACTACGGCGAGCGAGGTTCTTCCCCGAGTGCCAACCGCACTCGGGGAAGGATCGCGTGCACTCGGGGAAGGCTTCCCCGAGTGCCAACAACCGCACACTCGGGGAAGGCTTCACCGAGAGGGGCCTCTCGCACTCGGGGAAGATTTGTGATTTTTTTTAAAAAAATGTAAAAGACGCTCCGGCCGCCCGCCCGCCGCCCGCCCGCCGCCCGCGCGCGCCGCGCGCCGCCCGCCGCCCGCGCCGCGCGCGCGCGCGCCCGCCGCCCGCGCCGCGCGCCCGCGCGCCGCGCGCGCGCGCCGCCGCCCGCCCGCCCGCCCGCCGCCGCCGCGCGCCGCCGCCCGCCGCCCGGCCGCCGCCCGCCGCCGCCCGCCGCCGCCCGCCCGCCGCTCCGCCGCCGCGCGCGCCGCGCCCGCCGCCCGCCGCCGCCGCCGGCCGCCGCCCGCCCGCCGGGGGAGGGAGCTCGCGTGCGGATCCGGGAGAGGGGGATCCGGGGGAGAGGGGGTGGGGTGCGGCGGCGGGCCGGGGAGAGGGGGGGTGGGGTGCGGCGGCGGGCCGGGGGAGAGGGGGCGGGGCGGCGCGCGGATCCGTGGAGAGGCGGCGGCGGGCCGGGGAGAGGGGGGGCGGGGTGCGGCGGCGCGAGGGGGGAGGAAGGGGGGGGGGGGGGGGGGGGGGGGGGGTTTATACAATTAGGGTTGGGCCGGGCCGGAATAATTGGGCCGGCGAGGAATAAATGGGCCGGCCCGGGCCTTCCCCGAGAGCCGTTTTCCCGGCACTCGGGGAAGCGTCTCTTCCCCGAGTGCCGGCCCCGGACGGCACTCGGGGAAGAATTTTTTTTTTCGTTTTTTGCCTCATTTTTTTTTGTGAAGCCATCCCACATTATTTTAAACTCCTTGCTCAAATTTGGGGTTATTTTGAATTTTTTTGGTATATTTCATTAGTTTTTTTCGTTTTGTTGAATTTTTTAGCATACTTCAAATTTGAACTGCAGGTGCATGAAGTAATGAAATTTCTTAATTCAAAAAATGATATTCATTATATTTGGTGTATTTTGAGGCCATATCTAGGAAGCCATATGAAATTTCGAACATCTTTTTTTCCGTAACATGACGAACAACGAGCGGGAAAAGTGTTTGTAAATTATATAAAATCCAAACGAAGTCCGAAAATCATGAAACTTGTGCGGGTGTCATGTTATGGCATGTAGAGGCTGTATGCAAGAATTGAGAAGATTTCGAGTAAGTTGGGACGTCGGATGCCTCAAACCCAGACATCTCCACACATGATATCACTTGAGGCTGATCATGTGTGGAGATGTCTGGGTTTGAGGCATCCGACGTCCCAACTTGCTCGAAATCTTCTCAATTCTTGCATACAGCCTCTACATGCCATAACATGACACCCAGACAAGTTTCATGATTTTTGGACTTCGTTTGGATTTTATATAATTTACAAACACTTTTCCCCGCTCGTTGTTCGTCATGTTACTTGAAAAAAAGATGTTCGAAATTTCATATGGCTTCCTAGATATGGCCTCAAAATACACCAAATATAATGAATATCATTTTTTGAATTAAGAAATTTCATTACTTCATGCACTGCAGTTCAAATTTGAAGTATGCTAAAAAATTCAACAAAATGAAAAAACTAATGAAATATACCAAAAAAAATTCAAAATAACCCCAAATTTGAGCAAGGAGTTTAAAATAATGTGGGATGGCTTCACAAAAAAAATGAGGCAAAAAAACGAAAAAAACAAAAAATTCTTCCCCGAGTGCCTCACCCTAGCACTCGGGGAAGAGACCCTTCCCCGAGTGCTAGGATGAGGCACTCGGGGAAGAGGTTGGCTTCCCCGAGTGCTAGGGTGAGGCACTCGGGGAAGAATTTTTTGTTTTTTTGTTTTTTTGCCTCATTTTTTTTGTGAAGCCATCCCACATTATTTTAAACTCCTTGCTCAAATTTGGGGTTATTTTGATTTTTTTTTGGTATATTTCATTAGTTTTTTTCATTTTGTTGAATTTTTTAGCATACTTCAAATTTGAACTGCAGGTGCATGAAGTAATGAAATTTCTTAATTCAAAAAATGATATTCATTATATTTGGTGTATTTTGAGGCCATATCTAGGAAGCCATATGAAATTTCGAACATCTTTTTTCCGTAACATGACGAACAACGAGCAGGAAAAGTGTTTGTAAATTATATAAAATCCAAACGAAGTCCGAAAATCATGAAACTTGTCTGGGTGTCATGTTATGGCGTGTAGAGGGTGTATGCAAGAATTGAGAAGATTTCGAGCAAGTTGGGACGTCAGATGCCTCAAACCCAGACATCTCCACACATGATCAAGTGATATCATGTGCGGAGATGTCTGCGTTTGAGGCATCCGACATCCCAACTTGCTCGAAATCTTCTCAATTCTTGCATACAGCCTCTACATGCCATAACATGACACCCAGACAAGTTTCATGATTTTCGGACTTCGTTTGGATTTTATATAATTTACAAACACTTTTACCGCTAGTTGTTCGTCATGTTACGGAAAAAAAGATGTTCGAAATTTCATGTGGCTTCCTAGATATGGCCTCAAAATACACCAAATATAATGAATATCATTTTTTGAATTAAGAAATTTCATTACTTCATGCACCTGCAGTTCAAATTTGAAGTATGCTAAAAAATTCAACAAAATGAAAAAAACTAATGAAATATCCCAAAAAAATCAAAATAACCCCAAATTTGAGCAAGGAGTTTAAAATAATGTGGGATGGCTTCACAAAAAAAATGAGGCAAAAAAACAAAAAAAAACAAAAAATTCTTCCCCGAGTGCCTCACCCTAAAGCACTCGGGAAGAGACCCTTCCCCGAGTGCTAGGATGAGGCACTCGGGGAAGAGGTTGGCTTCCCCGAGTGCTTAAAAAATGCACTCGGGGAAGGGGGTCTTCCCCGAATGCCTCCCTTCCCCGAGTGCCATGGACTATCAGCACTCTCGGGAAGACCCTCTTCCCCGAGTGCATTTCTTCCCCGAGTGCAACACTCGGGGAAGAGTTTCTTCCCCGAGTGCCCGATATTTGGCACTCGGGGATGCCCGTGGCACTCGGGGAATTTCCACTCTCCCGTAGTGTATGAGCAGAAGTAAGCCATAGGTTCGGTTGATGTTTTGTAGCGTAGTGTTGATGTTGTTGAATTGCGTGTACACATTCTGTGCAAAAGAAGCAAAACCTTCGATGTGTGTGTTAAGAGTATTTTGGATATCACTTGTGCGAACGTCGAGGCTGTTCACTCGGCTCGTAAGACCCGCGAGATCGTTGCGTCTTCTGCCCGAGGAAGAACGTTGTGCACGACCCGTAGGCGTACCGCTGGAGCTGGACGTGGTGAGATGGAATAATCTTCCTTGCTCCCAGTCATTTGTGCTTCCTGCACTCTGCCAGCCTGAGCCTCCCGCTTCATGTGGTTGTGGTGGCTGATCCCAACCGGGCTGATACCCAGGTAAGTGTACCAACATCCGTGGAGCCAACCACGATGAGCCTCCAGCTTCATGTGGTTGCGGGGTCGACCCCAGCCTGGTTGATACGTGAGGATTGCTCCCGGCATTTGCCCAGCTGGAACCCATCCCAACTAATACATCTACTGCAGAATCTGCTAGGACTATGGCGGCTGATATGTCATGTTCACTTATGTTCTTGACCTGCTTCGGGTGTCCCTGCCAGACATACTACTCCTACGAGCATCTTCTTGTGCTAGGAGTGGAAAGGTTAGCACCCGCGACTTATACAATGAAGTCCTGGGTTAGGTAACGGGATCTCATTTGCATAACCGGGGAAAAAAACACAAGAGACCCATCCTGGGCATGCTTAAGAATATGACCATGAATAAAGAAAGCTTCATCAAGGCACATGCGATCGGATGGTAAATAGAGGGGCATGTTACCTTGGAGTGCACCAACTCTTTGGGCGATGCGGGTGATCAGAGAGGTACACTCAACAGGACTCAACTTAAAATTATCTAACCACTGAGTGATCATTTGTTTAACAGGAGCAACCTTAATTTTATTTATCATGGCAAATAGGATTTTAAGCTCATAATTACGAACAGGTCCAACATCATCTCTAGAACAAGGCGAAATAGCAAGCCACTTACGAACAGGTCTAACATCATCTCTAGGAAAAAGAGAGGAGAGGAGAGAGAGGGGAGAGATGGGGCTGACGTGTGAGCCCCGCCGCCACATGGCAGCCATATCATCAAAACCGCCTACCAAAACCGCCGGGTGGTCAAAAATTAACGATTTCAAAAGTTGAATGGTCGAAGATTCCCGATTGGCCAAAACCAAACTCACCTTTCACTATGACTGGGCACTGAACTACTGATACCTAGCTTCACCCAATTGACCAGCGATCACAAACGGAAAGATGAGTTCCTGAGACAAACTGTAAGCTTCTCCGAAGTAATACACACCAAAGTGTGTCCATCACTCTACTTCGTATTTAGATAGCGAATATCGACAGAAAATCTTAATATGCTATGGTTTAGTAGGCAAAAATGACACTCAAAACTCCGGGGTATCTGGTGAAGCGTCGGTCCACGAAAGCTTTCTTTTGCAAATTTGTGCTTAAAATCATTCATGATCCATGGTAGCAAGTGTATTTCTAGCAGGACATCGTTCGAACATGCATGTGCATAAGTGCTTCGCTTTATTAATTTTGTCGACAAAAGAAAAGAAAAGGAATTGAGCTCAATTTCAGTCAATATTGTTGGAAAAAATGAGCTGTTGTTTCCACACCACAGTACATCTACCATTTATCTATGGACAAAAGTATTCTAGTTCTCTGCTAAATACAAATTAAGAGTGTACAACATACTAGAGTTAAATAAAGACACCTCTCTACATAAAAATACGAACTCTTGGCGGATCTTCCTTCATGCAACGATGAACTAACGTGCGGCTAATTTACTACACCTCTGGGCCTGAAGCAAAGAGGCTGACAAGGCCCCGGCAAGCTTGGACAGAGACCTCACACGCCTGAAAAATCTCCCCGTCCAAGTTCCAGACACTTTCGTCATGTGATGACATGAAGGTAAATGCTGGTGTCTGCAGATGATGGAAAGCTCTGTTAAATTCAACCATAAGGGATTAAACGGGGGAAAAGTACATCTACCTTGTGATGCTCCACAAACTTGAAGCTCAATGGGTCTAAACCCTTCTTGGTAAACTGCGTTAGATGCCTGTAGAATCCTTGTTTAGGTAGGGGCGAACAAAATCTACATACTGAGTTTCCAATGAATATAAAAAACAATAGCTAGTTTTTCCTAAGAAAGCCACTGGACTTTATTCGGGATACAGCCGATTAGATCATTATTAAGTAATGAATTTGCAAATAGAGAACTATAGAGTAATTCCAATTTATGTTAGTTTCTGAATACTTAAAGCTAGCTCAGAAATGAATTAAACCATATTTTAGTCTGTATTTGACATTCTCTGATACCTTAAGATTCATTCATGCATGCAGACAACAGATATGAAAAAGTTTCAAGTTTCAATTCGAATGCAATAAAATAAGTTCTGATGAACTAGTTTTTCATTGTTTTTTATCTTTTGCTGAGAAACAGCTTGACAATTTCCAATCAAAAGTACTCTGAAGTCTGGAAGAAGTTGGATAATGGGTTCAGTAAGACAGTAACATTTCACTCACCACAAGTAAAGGGGAAGAGAGCAGTCTCTGATGAGAAGAAGATGAAGAAAACCATCTGAGAGGTGTGCATCAGCTACCAGGCCATCAGGGGCTCTTTCATTACGGCATGAAATGACAGCTGCACCAACGCTGAGGAAACGTCCTTCGGACCAGACCCACTTTGGGTTATCGCGTATTGTTCTGGAGCTGTCTGCAATCTCATCTTCTGAATTTTGTCCAGATGTTGAAGCTTCCTTGCAAACAAAGCAATTTGCTCGGCAAATTATTTTGTGAGGTCTATTTTGACGAAATCGTAGTGGTTGTGCTCCAGTTACATCACCCTCAGTTGATTCTGTAAGTGAATTCATGTTCGGAGACTCAAGGAAAGCAATCTTTGCCTCATACGACCTGAAAATGACCAGAGATTGTTTAGTTGTCAACAACATGAAGCACCAGTGGTCCTACAATAGTAGGTAACCATTACTCACCTATGCTTCAGAAAGACCATTGTTCCAGAAAAGTCATAACGTGCAGGACCCATCCACCGGTAGTTTTCACTCTCCCTGATAACTTCTCCATAAAAACCATATCTACAAGCAAAGTAACAAGTGACCATCAGCAATCATGTGAAAAAGATGGCCTAACATGCGGTAGTGAATTTCACAGATATTGCCAATTTATTAGAAAGAAAATAAAGCTAAGCTCACTGTAACTTGCCACAGAAAGTAAAAGCCCCTATTACTTCTCTTTGTTTGGGTCATGGTAAAGACTCCTGCAGAATGCATATGCTGCTCATTTAAGAAGTAAAAACCAAGGACCAGCAATCAAACTCATCCAGATATCACTTTTCAATTAATATAAGCACGAGGTAAATTCTTGTTTTCATGGATACATCAGGGAAAAGCCTAGATTTTATTAAAATTAAAGACAAAATTGCGCAGAGTTATTCACATCATGATCTGTACTATCTACTAGAGGCAGTAGCCAGCATACCCTGCAAATGAAGCAGCATAGCGTACAGTAGGCAAGACTTCAGCTGTTGGGCTACTTTTCCATCTGACTACTTGAGCTATATCAAGTGTCATCCTTCTGCCGAGAATAATAAGCAGAGCTGAGGTCACAGGATCTCGCACCCCAGTTGTGCTGCAAAGACCGATGACCATTAGCCGTCAGCAAAAATAGTTGATGACTCCATATTATGTACAGACATACAATGGGATCAGCACTGTGGATAAAAAACAAAAAAAAAGGTAACAATATGCTTGGGCTGCTGGAATTAAATGGGCATTAAACTATGTTTTGAAAGAGCAACCTAGTGCTACTTTTTGCAAGTTCACCAATTGCCATGGGTTGTGTTTGCTCACAACTACACTGTAGAGATGGCAATAGTGGAATTGTCCAGTATCAAAAATGACAACTATCTCACACGGATTAATCATATGGGTCCACAAAAATGACTAGTCAAAATACAAACTCAGTGGGAATTAAGGAACACAGCAATAACAATCGATCAAAATAATTAGGCGAGCTTTACTGACGAGACTTAAACACTACCTGAGAACAATAGCATCAGTTGAGCCAGAAGGAATTATGCCAAGCCTGAACCAATCATTTGGGAAGGAGACTAAATTATCCTTATCTGCAGGACAAACAGAGTTGAATATGACAGAAGCCCTCTAGTTTAATCAGTGAACCTCAGAAGTTCTAAGATAAGCAGGATCACCAGGTTAGAATAATTCACTAACCTCCAATGCATGGTTCTTTACTAGAATCTGCAACAAGAAACCACACTTACACAAGAACTTTCCATAAAACACATGCACAACATGTAAACAGGAACCTACTTGATGATGATATCTCTAGTCCTGTAGGTTGTGAAGTTGAAAGAAGAGGTTCATGGTCATCACATTTACTTGAATTCCCTGGAAACATGCTATTCACAGAATCTGGTATGGGCATACACTTTAGCCCATTCTTTGTCTGTTCTTCACAGTTTCCATTGCTCCCAAAATATCCAAACCCCTCGGGAGTTGGAGGATAAGAAGCCTTGTGCCTTGAATTAAGTACCCCATTCAGAATTTCATTAAATAGACCATCACCACCCTAAAATTCCGAGTTTCAAAAATGTTATGAATAACATGGAAGTTTCTCCTTTTTGGATTAATGGTAGCTTGTTTTTTCTCTTAACAGAACATAGTGAAAAGTTTTCAAACCCATATGCAAAATTTTTGAAAACATGCAGGAAGTGAGATCCCAATTAAACAGCTATTGAACGCTACACACCAGGTAGCCATTTCTGTTTAATCATGCGTTTCAACCATTTAGCCTGTTTAAACGACCATTTAACCTGATATAGATAAAGGATAGGTGAACGACTGTACTGCTTAGGTTTAGGATAAGACTCAATTGAAAAGGAACATCTCCAACGCACAAGGAGCTGTGTGTCATTGTATTATAGAAGAAAAGTTTTCTTAAAACACACCTAAGAACAGAAAAAAACTTGATCTCAAAACTGTGCAGCAGACTAAACAAGAACAGCCAAAACAGTGGCGGAGCTGGCGAGTTTCTACCCCTAGGGCCAACATCGAAGCGCGTAAACTACCTGAAGCCCCTAACCAAAGCACATAATGGTAAATATAACAATAGTAAAGCATAAATGCATGATTTATAGCACTATTCGTCAATGGCGTAGCCAGGAATTTATTTTTTCATTGTTGTGGGGGGCAAACAGTGTTAATTTATCTAAAAATTTGATTGAAATCGATCTTTTAAGTGGAGATTTGTAAACCATAAGGGGGGCTGGCTACGCCTCACACTGCTATTAATAGGCCCATGTGTCCACATGAGCCACATGTATATCATGTTAATTTTACAAATTTATTGTTGTATTGAAATTTCGACAAGAAAACTAACGCGGGCAACAAATAATAGATTGGGTACTATGGATTCAGTGTTGCTCTCCAAAGGCAATTATACTTTCTCTATCTTTTTACTAATAACATTACATGCTACTAAGACTATTTAAAAAATTATGCCTATATTAGTTTTTGTAGCTGCAGCGTCACAACCCCATACGATTTCTAGTTTACATTACATAAGAGGGGGGGCAAGAAGCTAGCAACTGCTCTTATCTCGCACAAAGGAACAAGCGCATTGCGCACAGCAGCACGGGTGGTGGTGGCTCCAGCCAACCTCCAGGCGCACCATCACCGGTCTCTAATCCAATGTTAATGAGTGTGGGCGGTAAGAAATTGAGCTGCGAGCCTGAAGCGGAGTGCTCCTTTGCCGTTGCTGGGCCATGACCAAGGGGTAGTCCACGGTGACAAACTGGGCCAGGAAAAATCAAAGGGACTATTAAGGGATTTTGGGCTACGCCTAGGGCCATGGCCCTAGTGGCCTTAGGCCCAGCTCTGCCGTGGAGCCAAAAGGAATAGAAACACCAACTAGGCCTGCAGCAGAAGCTGCAATCCTCACACCCAGGCCTTGCACCAAGTGTTCCTGTGTTCCTAGCTAAAAGTGTGTTTGATTTACAAAAGAATATAATAAAAACAGAAAAGGATTAGTGCATAGTTATGCCCACATAAAAAGTGAACGGATTGGAAAGCTCTGGGTGGTCTCTAGCCATTCCTTGGCTAGCTTCCTGCACGTGGCAAGAAAGCTGATGCCAGGGCGTCGTCGAGTTCAGCAAGGAGATGAGAACTAGAGCAATGGGATGAGTAGAGAAGCTAGATGGGAGAACAGATTGATGTATTGATTGCTCGATTTCCCCGTGAAAGTAATATAGCCAGCTAGGGAGATGAGAACCAGAGCAATGGGATGAGGAGTACAGAAGCTAGATGGGATAATACAGCCAGCCAGCTAACAATCCAACTAAAACACAACTCCAATTGTAACCTATATAGAGATTCTAGATTCCTTTTCGAACTCTGGACTCTAACTCCGATTATAATTCTTAACTTCTGAACTTTCCTAACTCTGAATTTTCCTTATCCACACTTCTGACCACCAAATTGACTATAACATCTAGTATATTAAAAAGGTGGTCCCTGCATTTGACCCTTGATTTCTTACAGGCTTCATCATTATAAAACGTGCCCAATAAATTACAGAAAATATAGGTTGGCAACCAAGCAAATACAATTGGAATTTAATTGTCTTACCACTGCAACAACACCTTCAAGTGCCTTGAGTTCTATATCTGATAATGATGCTAACATGTCGTATGCATGCCCTGCTCTATCTGTCACTATAACCTGAAGATCAACATTAGGGGCGAGTTATTCATAAATGGACAAGAAATTCTGATGTCATGAAATCATAAGAAATGAAAAGTTAGAGATAAAGTTTACCTTTGTTTTTATTTTTGCTCTATCAAATAATGGGGCTACTGTTTCCCAGTTCTTGATCCCTCTACCTTTTCCACATAATGGGTGAACAAATACCTGTAATGTGTTGACGATTTATCAATCTCGACAACAAACCAACAATGAGAAGAAGAAATACCCTTAGTACAAGTGCTACAGTTGTCTAGAGAAGGCATGCATCATATATACCATCAGGTTCTTTGGTCTATCGCCTTCATTGTTTATGCAAGCCATGAGACGGTCAAACCAAATTTTGCAGGTCTTCGAGTCTCCGTGACCAAAAATATATTCACAAGGTACCAATGGAGAAGGACGTCTTCTTGTTCTGGTAATCCCATGTACAACAAATCGATGCATCTGCATGAGCATATGATTTTGTTATGAAGATATATATATTGAGTTTCAGTGTAGTTCTTTCTAGATTCAGCCTCAAATATCCCTGTAAAGTCAGGCTTCCTCTCTTTAGTTCCTGTTTTGCCTTTACAGTTACAGGTCTTGTACACTTTCATTTTTTAATGTTTTTATATACTACTTACTGCAGTTAGGGTTGTCCATACTGCTTTCCCATAAAAAAGGGGGCAGTTTTCCTACTCCAGGGAATACCTACTCCCTACCTGTATCTTAGAAAGTGGAATATGCGAGAACATAGGTTGTTCGGTGAATAATAAGTTTTGTGAAATACACAAACTTTTTAAATAATTTCATTTGATTCACCAGTAAATGGAGATGCAACCGGTAGATCAGCATATGCTGTTAGTGATAAAGGAGTATCTAAAGTTTGTTTAAAATATAAATAGGGTATGGGAGGTGGGAGAAAGCTTGTAGCTACACACAGAAATAGGATGGAACTAACCTATCTAATATTGGTTGGCAGAAATGTTTGATGCACATTGCAGAAAATGAGCTTGTCTTAACCAGAAGGAATGCCATAACCTCAATATATTTCTTGCCTTGGATAGCAGTTCTTGTATTCCAAGGCCCACAGATAGGACCTTTACCAAGCAGCTCTATGGCGTAAACATCTGCAAACTTGATTTTGTTGTCTAATTTAGGCTGCAGTGTGATGGATGACCAACATGAAGAGAACAGTTCCTGTAAAAAAGTGGCACCTTGAGCACAATAGCAATGCAACATAGCAAGAGGAATATTGGAGCCTCCTGCTGGCATTCATCATTTGCAACTCAAGAGTGTAAAATGAAGGCAGCAGTAAAAGCCGGCATAGCTCCTTATGCTGTGACAAATTTAAATGTATGTAAAAGAAGAGAAAATTCTACCATTACAATCATAAATAGATATTTAATCAAACAGTTCTGTGACACTATGGATATTATTTCCAAAAGTGATTGTTGCAATGATGCTGACCAACACTAAGCAAATGTGATGATCTCTTCACATGCACATAACAAGGGCACTTCCTTAAAAGCATTGATGAGGTTGAGCTTCACAGGCACACAGGAGGATTGCTGTTCCTAGTTTGGATACTTAACTAGGCTTTGTATGTTTTCTTCCCTTTGCCAAAGGATGTCTTTCAGATCACAGAACACTTCTATCTCAAATTCCTACAATAGCCACTGCTGCTCCAAACAAAATTGCAGTGGTATCTAATGTTTCTTGGATACATAAGCTTTCCAAGATGGTGATGTTGTGCAATCTCAGAGTTGTCAAACACTCTTTCGTCAGCCCTCCCCCAATTTTGAACCAGTAAATCAAGTACCCCCTATGTTCATTGTCGGACTTGTAATTTGCAACCATATTCATCTTCTCACCGTCTTCACATCCACCCTCCCAACACTTCGACCGCCCACTGAAAGCTACAAATCCCTGACCCTGCCGCACAATCCGACTCAAGCTCGCTCAAAACCCTCCCAACCAAGCGTCACAAGGAGTTAAACCCGTAAGATCTGGAGGTAGCCTTCAGCAGTCACAACGGAACAGGCAGAGAGGCGTAGCATCAGGGAGCCGGAGCGTACCGGATGGAGGGGCTGCAGTGAGAGGCCGCTGCGGCCGATGGAGACAACGACCTCCCCGGCGCCGTCCAGGAACAGCACCTCGCCGCCGTCCTGCATGATCCTCCTCGACAAATTGTTCGGTGCGCGCTCGTGTGGGTGTGTTGCTCTCTTTTTCCGTTGCCGGTGTGTGCTGCTCGAGCTTTCGGGGGGAGCGGAAGAGGAAATTTCGTTCCCTTTTGGGTCGGATATTTGTGTTCGAGCCTGGCTGGGTCCGCCGCCTTGATGGCTGCTGACTTTCCGGCCTAAGGATAATTGGAAACCGGGGGCAAGAGAGCGCGGCGGTTGCAGAGAGACGTGTTAATAAACGTCAAAGGGTCAAAGTGCTTGGGTCTCCGATTAATTTTGTCTTGTATTTTTTGTCGCTTCCTAGTTCCTTCCATCACAAATACAAATCCACCACAATAATTTAAGTTACTACCTGTTTTAACTTTAATTGTCTGCATAGAAGATTTTATATAGTTTTTTTTGAACGATTTTGTGTAAGTTGATAGTGAACTCATACATTACAAATATTTCATAAAAACAAATACATTACGAATATTTCATAAAAACTAATGTATTTAAGTTACTCCTAGTTCCTTCCATCACAAATACAAATCCACCACAATAATTTAAGTTACTACCTGTTTTAACTTTAATTGTCTGCATAGAAGATTTTATATAGTTTTTTTTGAACGATTTTGTATAAGTTGATAGTGAACTCATACATTACAAATATTTCATAAAAACAAATACATTACGAATATTTCATAAAAACTAATGTATTTAAGTTACTCCCTCGATGCATATATTTGTCGTTTTGATTTTTTAGATACATTCTTTTTATACGCATCTAGACATACTCGGTAGGTACATAACAAAAAGTAATGTATCTAGAAAGGTTAAAAATGACAACAAATACGAAATGGAGGGAATATATTATAACTTTCTAATTTGTTCTCTATAGTTTTGTCTATGCAATCCCTTGTAAACTCATTATCCACAGCTTTTTACCAAGTGAATCAAATATACTATAACTATTGACTACTTATTATTATGCAAATGCACCATTGTGAAAAAACATTAAGTCTTTTTCTTTTTTCGAAAAGAAGAAAATCAACAAGTCTTGAAGTTAGCATAGTCTTCATACCAGCGAGGAATAGCAACGAACGGATCGTTCGTTTGACCGGTGGCTAATGGCTGAGTGCCGATTTGTTCCGAGAGAAAAATCTTGTTGGCCGATTGTTGGTGGCCGATTTGTTCCGAGAGTAAAGAAAGATTATTTCGGCTAGTGGCTGATAAGCCAAACGAACAGGTCAAGATTGGTGTAAGGAAATTACATGGCCATTACCGTAGAAACATATTAAGATATTCTACAGATATGTAACTGTTTGTATTTGAGAGACACGAGCCTGATCGATTACCTTCATAAATTTTATTTTGCATGATATATGATCATAACTTACAAAAAAATGTATCAAAAAACATCATGACATTTGCCTCACTGATGATCGTTGGAGCCTTGAGTCAAATCTGTCGGACACATGATTAACAAATCATATAAATCAAGGAGGTGAGGCCTCGCCTATTGCTCAGCTCAAATAAAATTAATATTATTTGTAACTTTAGAATCCATATTTACATTTGTATGAGACGGCCCTATTCGTATCTGGAGCAGGGTTATTCTTAGCGAGCGGTGGCCTGTTACCGCCGCCCGGTGGTAGCGATTACCGGTAAATATTGGTCACTTCGAATTTTAAACCAAAATGCGTAGTTCAGTCGGTTACAAAAGGTTAACCAACTGGTTGCAAATCAATGAAGATTTTGCCATGTTTTCAAATTTAAATTGAAAACTGAAAATAAAAGAAAATATTCTAAAAACATTTCAAAGTGCGTAGAATCTAATGGTGTAAATTTTCAAATATTAGTGCATTTAGTATATTTTGCGGCATTAGAAATTAAACTAAAAAGAAAAGCAAAAATTCAGCCGGTTCAACGAATATTTAAAAATTTTAACACTATTAGATTTTACGCACCTTTAAGTATTTTGGGGAATTTTCTTTCCTTTTCCTTTTTTGAATTGGCACCGCTACCGGTCCGGACCGATAACACCGGTTACCGTGGTATCCAGACCGGTAGCGGTCTGGATTTTTTTTAAGATTCAGTAGCGGTTCGGATTAAAAACCCTGATCTGGAGAGCTCTAAAAATTCACAGGAGATTATCGTATTTACCTTTTTTAGCACCAGCAAAATCTTCTGCTGAGTGCGTTGCGTATAACTGCGTGGGACATCGGGCCTGGTCTTGTCGTTCTTCCTGGTCCGGCCCAACAAAGTTCTCTCTCCAATACCAGAGTCATTTACATACATGCCATTAAAAAGTTGTTGGTTACTCTCATGCCATGAAAAAGTCCATTAAAAAGTTGTTGGTTACTCTCATGCCATGAAAAAGTTTTCAGATACCTACATGACATGCACTCGAAGTTCATTGACACCCATGTCGTTTTGGATGGATTCTCTTAGAAGTTAACGGCTTCACCCCTATGACATGTGGGACCCACATACACAAATGACTATTTGCCCCTTCACATGACTTGGGTCTTCTTCAACCTCTGGACTGCTGCGCGGCGACGGGGTGTATCTGGCTCGAGCTGCCCGCCGGGGACGGCGGTGACGGCAGGGAGGTCGGCTTCTGCAGCGGAAGGAACCGTGTGGTTCGTCGGCGAGCACATGCGGGTGGGACAAGACTAATGCACCGGCCGGCCGGTGACCGCGTGCGGCGCCGGTGAGCTTGATGCGAGGTGGGCGAGGCGGAGCGGTAGTGCGCGACCACGGGCGAGCTCCGCCGCACGTGGACTCGGCCTCGCGCGCGCGCCGCGGAGAGAGGGGGCGCCGGCTCCGGTTCGTCGCGGGGAGATCCGCCGCCGCCTGGAGGCCGGCTGAAGAGTATCTTGGCCCCCTAAGTGGGTTTTGGTGGTTTAATGACACACACTTAAGTAACTAACAACTTATCTAGTCTATGAGCAGGTGTTAAAATTATTTGTTGCATCAAGTGTAGTTCATTGACTATAGAAAAAGGAAGTGATGCTACAGAGGGTTCCTAAGAAGGCTTATTTATTTTATATTTTTTGAATTTGAGTCCTAGAAACGTCATACTATAAAGAGGGATAGGAATTGTGTCTTCCAAGAGTCGAACAGGTGCTCTAGTTGCTAAATCAAAACCTATGAGAAACACCTTTGCAACAGCACATTCACGAGAATCTTTTCTTGGGTGCTGACCTTGGGAGGCCGGAGTATCCGGGTTTACCCCGGAGTCTCCAGACTTCCCAGAGTTTCCGGGTTTACCCCGGATATTCCGGGTCTTAAAGCTGTAATGGCTATATTCTGGGTGAGGGGGTATAAAAGCCCCCTCCACCCCTTCCTTTACCCCCTCTCTTGCTTTTTCGACCTGCAAACCTACAGAACTCATTCACTCCCGCCCTTACTCCCCTTGGCTCAAGTTTGGTGAGAATTTGGTGGGGATTTAAGAGGGATTGAGAGCAAGAGCTTGGAGAGTGCTAGTGAGCTGATTTCCCATCTCTAGAGCACCTCGTTCTTCGCTTGGTTGGCACACTTCATGTTTGTTACTCTTGGAGCTTTGAGCTCCTAGCTGGCTAGGCATTGCCTTGGAGCATCCAAAGGTTGTGGCTGCCCAAGGAAGTTTGTATTACCCCGAATTTGAGTAAGTAACTCTAGCTTGATCTTTGTGGTCGCTAGAGGGAGGAAAGTGACCTAGCTAAAAAGGTCCACCCTTTGTGGGTACCTCAACGAAGACGTAGACCTCAAGGTGTGAGGTTGAACTCTGGTAAGAAATCCTTGTCTCTCTTGTGCTTGTTCTTCTTGTTGCATGCTTGTTCCTCTCTTGAGCACATATCTAGGGTTTGGTGCCGATCTACTTTGTGTTGAGGTTTCTGCAAGATTGGTGTGGATAAACAGGCTTGTCTCATCCCAGTGCATAACCTATTTTCACAGATTTACGTTTGAGCAAGTTTAATTTCTGTCGAATTTGATTCCCCCTCACAGGCCGGAATATCCGGACATTTTCTCGGATTCTCCGGATTTCCCGGAGTATCCGGAAAAATATCCGGAAACTCCGGACCTTATTTAACAGCTGCAAAAAAGTTGTGATTTTTTAGGTTGTTCTATTCACCCCCCCTCTAGTCGACATCTTAATCCTTTCAAATGGTATCAGAGCCAAGTGCTCCGTATTTGAAGCTTAACCACTTGGAGTTGAGAAGATGTCGAATCCAAGTGATCAAGCCCCGCCTCTCACCGAAGGTGATCCCGTCAACAACGTTGTTGGCACACCTCCCGTCCTACCTCAAGGAGGCAACACCCTTGGCGCAAGCACAAGCCATCAAGCACATGGACATGGTGATGATTCCTCCGATAGTGAGGATGAAGAGTTTGATGATGCAAGGTCCAACCGCTCCGCTCGACAACCATCATCAAGGGACTATACTCGAACTTCTTTTGATTACTCTCGTTTATCCTTTAACCATCCATCGGGTTCTAGCCACATTGGGAAGATACCCAATTTGATGGAACTGGCTATTCCAAGTGGAAGAACTTGATGGAGGAGTATTTGATGGCGGTGAATCCCGCACTTTGGACTATTGTGAACAGGGGTATTACATTTCCTAGTGGTGATGCAACGCTAACTTAAGAGCAAGCCAATGAGATACAAAGAAACTATCAAGCCATACGCATCATTAAGAGTTCACTCACGTCCGAAGAGTATGATAAGGTGGATGGGTTGAAGTCCGCTAAGGAAGTGTGGGACACATTGTTCATCAACCATGAAGGGACAAAGCAAGTAAGAGAAGGAAGAATTCGAGCTTTGGAAAGTGACCTCAATTGGTTTGTTACCAAGGATGATGAGTCTCCTCAAGACATGTACAACCGCTTGAACAAGATCATCAACAAAATCAAGTCACTAGGAAGCACAAGATGGGGAAGAAGAGAAGTAGTTGACAAAATCCTCTCCGCATACATGGCAAGGGACGTTCAACTCCCAACACTTACAAGAGAAAAGAGAGGCTTCAACAAATTCACTCCGGCGGATGTGATTGGAAGAATGGAAGAGCACCTCATCACCGTCAAGGAGTCAAAGCTCTCACAAGAAATGTCAAAGATGCATGAACAACTTGAGAAGAACAAGGGAGTGGCCCTCAAGGCATCTAGCAAGGAGAAGAAGTCAAGCTCATCAACTTCAAAGACCGTGGTCGAGGAAGATAGTGATGAAGATAGTGACATGAACATGACTCCCGAGCAAATGGCTCTCTTTGTGAGGAAGTTCAATAAGATGTTCAAGAAGAGTGGTTTCTTCAACAAGAACAAAGACAAAGACAAGATCAAGACGAAGAGGACTTCCAAGAGACCGTGCTTTGGGTGCGGCAAGGAGGGACATTTCATTGCGGAATGCCCCAACATAAGAGTGAGGAGAAGAGACACCAACAAGAACGACAAGAACAAGAAGAAGGAAGTAGGTGATGTCGTGTGGACCTCCCTGGGCCCACTACCTCGGTGGGTACTAGGACTGACTACTCGGTGGGCCCCTGGGACTACTCGACTTGGGCTGCACGACACCTGTTGGCATGAAGCGCAAGGACCTCGGTAGAGAAGTACTCAGATAGGAAGCTATGCATGTCCTGTATCATGTAGAGAACTCCTAGACGTACACAACTAGTACTCTCTCCCCAAACCGACTTGTAACCCTGCCTCCTGGGCTATATAAGGCAAGGTAGGGACCTTTACCTCTCTCATACGCATCATCTTGTAAACACTCCCAATCAATCCAGAGCTACGCAACATACAGAACGTAGGGTATTACGCACCTCGCAGCTTGAACCTGTCTAAATTGTGTGCCACGTGTCTGTTCGTTCGAGTTACCGATCTCGGCGAGGCCATATTCATCTACCTCGGGTACTCCCCTTGGTAGGTTGCCGGTCTAAAACACCGACAGCTGGTGCGCCAGGTAGGGGATCTCGCCGAAGATCTCATGGCGAACTCGACGACTTCAATCTTCATCAAGCCAACTGTCGCCTTCAACCGCGGCGACACCTTCGTCTTTGGGTTTTGGGTTTGCACCGCTGACGGCGCCGGATCTTTCCAACGCCGCCTCACCATGACACCTAACCCGAGGACCGGGCTCGTGACACTTCCCGAGGTGATCACGGGCGATCTCGCTAGAAAATTCGGCGAAATTTCGCTCTACAACCAGCACGCCGACTTCGAGTCTGGATCCGCCTCTAACTCGAACTCGACGTCTCCGTGGGTCACCGCATGCGAGTCAGCTACTCAGCCATCGTGTGCCGATGCCCCACTCCACGAGCACTTCCTGTTCGGTCTTTGCAATGCTATCAGGGCTCATGCGGAAGCTCTCGTTGCGCGCCGGGCCGACAAGGAGATCGTCTCCGACTACGCCTCGGACTCCAACCCCGGTTCCGGCTACTACTCGGACTCTTCCTATGAGTTCGACTTCGGATCGGACCCCGACGAGCGTGAGTCCGAAGACTCCATGACTGAGCAACCACTGTCAGGACCAACTACCGGCCTGGTTATAACATCTACACCCACCGACAGATTCGTCTACTGGCCAGACCGCAAGCCTACAGACCTCACAGACGGGAACTCACGATACGTCGCCTACCTCGACTTGCTTCCCTTCCAAGAGGGAACACCCCTAGCTCCAACAGAGGAGCATACTCCAACTGAGGTGGCGAGTACTGACTCGAGTCTCGGTACCCCTGATCGCCAAGTCTTCATGGCTGCTGGCGAGACGCCAGGACCTTCAGGGACCCAACCCGACCGCTACTTCGAAGACATATCAGCAGACGAGCTGTCTGCCAATGCACCTGCTGATGAAACCAACGACGACAAGAACGCTCGATGTGAGCGCAATAGGAAGCGCAACAAACGGCGTAGACGTCTCCGAGAATCCCTCCTTGTACGGAATCTCGCAGAGGCCCTCGATCAAGTCGCCAACCGGGTGCACACTACCCCCGAACAGTGCCTCATGTCTATCTCTACGATAGCACGTCAGGCCCAGGGGATACGCTCGGGTGAAGTCATCGCCAAGCTTGCGAAAGACGCCTACTTCATGAGAGTCGACAACAGAGTCACTCAAGTGCCTCCCCCAGAACTCGCAAACACGAGAACCATGAAACCACAAGTCACAGTCCAGCTAATGGACACAATCGCACTCGAGGAGTGTCGGTGCGAAATATGGTCCCGACACTAACCGTAGATAGCGCCGTGGTCTATCCCTCAATGGTCGATGCTAAGTAACAAGTGACACGAGAGATTTTGTCCCGGTTCCCGCCGAGGGGGCCGTACGTCCGGACGAGGGGTGTGCTCGGGGCACTATATTACTCAACACGGGGGTGCTTGTAGTGGGGCAAATACAAGCAAGGCGGGAAAGGAAATGTAGCTTCCAAGTCCCCGGTGGAGTGGTCGAAGATATTGTGGGAGAATGAGTACGTGGTGTGTGAAGTGTTCTTTTTCTTGTTCGTCCGTCCCCCTCCCCGCGGGCGGGGGTTCGCCCCCCTTTTATAGATCAAGGGGGCGGCGGGTTACATGCACGCCGCGCTACCTAGCTACGTGAAGGAGCACGTCGTGCTACGTTGTAGAGTGGGCGGCCGTCCGAGCGATCCTCGCAGCCGATCCGGTCATCATGGCTCGACTTGTACCCGAACGGTGGCGGTTCGAGGGTAGGAGAGCGGCGGATGGTGGCGGCGTCCCCCGATAGGCTTCGAGGGAGGTGCCGACGATGGGCGGTACGGGGCACGGGAGTAGGCGAACGGCGTTCCTTCCCAACGCGCTTCACGGTGTCGGAGTGGTTGCCGCAAGGCCGGGCGTGCGCCCGCACGCGTGGGTACGGCGTCCGCGCCGTTACGGTGGCCGGGATGGCGATCCACCGGCCCGGCGCCTCCACCTAACCCCCCGTAGGGTCACGGGAAAGTGAAATCGAGGGTGCGCCGCCCCCCTTCGAGGGTCGGGCGCGTTAGCCGCATCTTGTAGTGGGCGCGCGGTGTCACGGGACCGACACCGGCCGTACCGCACGGTCCCTCCCCACGGGGGTGGGGATGGGCTCCTCCCCGGGGAGTTGGTGCGGCGGCACGGGGGCGCGAGCCCCGGCGCATGATGGCGCCGCCCGCGGCGTCGGGGCGTTAAATGCCCGTGTACGGGGCGGGCGCACGCGTGAGGGGCACGCTCGAGCGTGGCGGACCCCGCCGAGGGTGGGGCGTACCCTCGAGCGAGGCGGAGCCCGCTCGAGGGGGAGTGCCGCCCCTCGAGCGGGGCGACGCCCGCCCGAAGGGGAGCGAGCATCCTCGGACGAGGCGGAGCCACGTTCGAGGGGATCCTTACGTGGGCCGCCTCGATGGGCCGTCGGAGTCCCCCGTGGGCCGTGTCCCGCATGGTTAGGCTTAACGTATTTGGGTTTCGTTGCGGGTTTTAAGTGAGGTTTTCCCCATTGTTTAAGGGGACCCCTAGGGCTGTCCCCGACAAGAGCCCCCGAGCATCCGTGGGTTTGCCATTGAGGCTCCCGCGCATGCCGGAAACTACCGACGGGACGTTCTTCCCTCCTTGTTTGCGAACGCTTTCCGTGGGGCCGCGTCAGCGGACCCGCGGGTCTAGCCCCCGAAGCCCTGCAGGAGTGTGTGTTCTCCTGCAGGGGTTAACCGCGAGAATTTTGGTCAGAGAGGCGTGGCACATATGCCAACCGGCATCGGCGGTATTTCGCCCGGCTTCGGGGGTGCACGCACCGCTGTCACTGTCTCCGGCGGGTGCAGTTTCAAGGAGGTGTAGCCGTGCGTCAAGCCCCCGAGCCTTGGCCCGTTCGAGGCGATCGGGTCGAGCTTTACGACTTGTTTTCTTACGCGCCCTCGCCGTCCCTCCGCGGGACGGAGGGTGAGGTTTCCGCAACTCCCATCGGGCGGGTCGCGAATTGCGGATTCCTCTTCGAGCTGGTAGCGGGTGGTTCAAGTGGACGCCCATGCCTCGTTCGATAAGGGTAGGCTGCGCGGTCCGGAGACACGTCCATGGAAGCGCTTGCGTGGGTTTGCTAGGTGGGGCTCGGTCCCGTTCGCTAGGGACCGAGGGCGCGGAAGCTCTCCCTCGGTGGGATCCCCCGCTAGCCGCCCTCGGCCGGCTCTCGAACACGACATGTGGGGCACCCTCGAGCCGACGAGGCTCGAGGAACGGCTCGAATGCGCGTGCCCTCGTCGTCCCTAACTCGCGATCCGAGGCGCCCGTTCGAACCCGTCGAGGGTCGGGCTCCGACCTCGATCGTAGGGCCGTGCGGGGCCGTGCCCGGACGGCCCCGTCTTTTCGCGTTTGCGGCCGTCGAGGGGTCCGGGTGAGCCGGCCCTCGAGGCGCCGGTTGCGGTACGGCGCGGCATGGGTGCTTGCGGTGCCCGCTTTACTTCAAGGCGGCTGCGGGCGGCCCTCTCACGCGCGTGCCTTCTTTTAGAGGGTTGACATTGTCTCGAGCCGGGGGCTCGCGTCGCTCGAGGGTTTTGCGTGGCATGGGTGCCCGCGGTGCCTACTCTACATCGAGCAGGTCCCGGGCGACCTTCTCACGTCGATGTCCCATCGAGGGTTGACGTCATCCTGAGCCAAGGGCTCGCGCCGCTCGAGGATTTTACGTGGCATGGGTGCTGCGGTGCCGCTCTACGTCGAGCGGGGTCCCGGCGACCTTCTCACGTCGATACTCCATCGAGGGTTGTTTTTGTTCCGAGCGGGGGCTCGCCCCGCTCGAGGGTCCTCCTTGCTTGGCAAGGGGCCCGGCATTTAAGTGCCTCGCGGTCGTGGCCGCGGTTTTGCGGCGCGGGCGCGTCTTTTTAGGGCGCGCGCGCGCGCGCGCGCGCGTAGTGGGCGGCGTGGCAGGCGGACGTGACCGCTTCGCCTCGGTCGCTGCCGGTCTTTGCCGTAATGATGGCCCGCCTGCAATGACGTGGCCGCTGCGGTCGTGGTGGGGCCCGCCCGTCGACGCGATGGAAAGATTCCCTGCAGTTAATGCTAGCGGGGCGTCCGCTCCGGAGAGCTCGCCCGTCGGCCTATAAAGCTGCGGGGAGGAGGGGACGGCGGTTTTTTACCTTAGTGTCTCACCATTTTCAGTCCCCCGCCCCTTCGTCTTCGTCTCGCTCTTGCCACCGCGCGGTGTCGCCGTTAGAGCTTTTTCTTCCGTTCCTTGTCCTCCGCTCCTGTTTTCCTTCACCCTCTTCATGGCGCCGCCTCAGCCTCCCCTCACGATCCTGGAGCCGTACGCCTGGGAGAGGTCGACGGTGACCCGGCCCGGCCCTTGGCGAGCCGGGTCGGCCGCCGGCCACCGGCGGCCAATGAAGACGGTCGTCCGGCGGAGTGGATAGTGGCCGCCGGCGGCGGACCGCGAGCCCAACCCGCCGGGAGGGCTACGTGGTGAGCTTCATCCGCTACCACGAGAGGGGGTTCAACGCGCCGGCGAGCACCTTCATGCGGGCGATGTGCCACTACTACGGGGTGGAGCCGCACAACTTCGCCCCCAACGCGATCTCGCAGCGGCCACGTTCGTGGGCGTCCGCGAAGGGTACCCGGGGATCCCTGGTCAACCGGGAGCTGCGGGTTCACCTTTTCCGCGGGGAGCTCGTCACGCGGCCCACGTCGGAGCCAAGGACCCGCCGCGCGGTGCGCGCTCGCGGGATGTCACTTGCCCCGCGGGGCGGTTCAAGGACACCTACATCCCCCCGCACCATGACGACGAACAACGCCGGCCGGGAGCGGGGATGGTTCTACCCGCGCAACGCCGAGCCCGGCCTTCCCCCTACACCGGTCGGGTATTCAAGAAGAGGCCCGACTCCCGGGGCTACGGGGTGTCCACGGCCCAAAGCATCGGAGGCGGCGAGGAGTCCGTCCTCGCCGCCTGCGGCCGACCGGGGGCGCACGGGGCCGAACGCGATGGGTGTCCTCGCCTTTCTCCACCATCGGCGGGTCGTGCCCCCGATGGAGAGGCCGCTCGCGTCTTCGAGATGACGGAGGCGGCCAACCCCGTCGACTCCGGCGAGGTCGCGGATGCTCCCGACGCCCCTCGAGCGGCCATATGCGCTCACCCGGCGCGGAGCGCCGTCGACACCCGACGCCGGTGCCCGCGGGCCGGACCCCATGGGACCTTGAGATGCTCCCCACGGGCCCGCCGGGTGAGTTTGGTTCTTGACTTTGTCTTGGTTCTTGGCCTTGCTTTTGTTTCCCGACGTGTCTTTGGTGCTCCCGTGTGCGACCGGTGAACTTCACCATCGCCAAGTCCGTTCCGCCCACCCCCCGACTCCCGTGCGCTCGGCGGGCGGCGCGCAGCAGCCAGCCGGCGAGGAGCGGGCGGCGCGCAAGAGGGAGCACGCGAGACGACGTCAAGCGCGCGCGCGACCGGCGGGCCGCGGAGTACCGGCGACGCGAGGAGGCCGGGGCTCTCCTCCCCGGGAGATCGAGGAGCCCTCATCCTCGGAGGAGGACGAGGAGGAAGAGGCCGAGGGGGAGGGCCCCTCCGACGGGTGGCGGCCTCGCGCCCCGTCGCCGGAACCCGCGCCGGCGTCAAGGGCGGCTTTGCACGGGGCGGGCGCACCGGCGCCCGCCGCCGGTGCAATCGACATCGGGGGCGCACGCGCCGCGGAGGTGCCGGCGCGCACCACGGAGGCGCGCGCGGCGCGCGCGCCCGTGCGCGCGTCAAGCGTGCTCGCGCGCGGGGCGAGCGTGCCCCCGCACGCGCGGCGCCGTCGTCGGGGGAGGTGCGACGGCGGGGCGTGGCCCGCACGCGGGGTGAGCATGCCCCCGCGCGCGGCGGGCGCCTTCGGGAGGTGCGGCGTCGGGGCGCGCCCGTGCACGGGGGCGGGCGTGCTCGCGCGTACGGCGGCGCCGTCGGGAGGCGCTTCGGCAGGCGCGGCAACTGCGCCGGCCTTGTCTGCTGAGGCCTTGAGGAAGAGGAAACGGGCCTTTTCTTTTTCGAGGTAAGGAGCCTGTCTTTCTTCGTTTGGTTTGACTTGTCGATGATCAGGCGCCCTAACCTTCGTCCGTGCTCGTGCGGGGGTGGTGCCAACCGTTCCTCCTCTTGCACCAGCCAAGGTGCTGAGGACGGACGCATCGATCCCCACCCGGCGGCGTTCGTCAAGGGCTTCGCGCCGGGGACAAGCACGGCGGCGGGCATGAGCTCGCAAAGCCCGGGCCCGGGGCCTCGAGGCCCCGGCCGGCGGATCGGCCCGCCGCGGCGCGGCCGGAGGTCGCCGGGGGGGCGGCCGACGCCGGTCGTCGCGGAGACACGGGCGCGGCGGCGGCCGTGGTGGGAGGTGGAGCGGGCGCAACTCGCGGGGGCGCCCGTGGACGCGGCAAGACAACCGGACGCGGCGGCCGCGCGCGCGCGCCGGCGCCGCGGCCGCGGTGGCGCGAGTGGAGGTGCCGGCGGAGGCGCGCGCAAGCGGCCGCGCCCGCCGGCGATCTACGGGCGAGAGGTGGTGGAAGTCTCGGACGACTCTCCGCCGCCCGGGTGGAATCGGTGGGCCGGCCCGGCCCACGAACTCCCCCGAGCCCCGGGGAGGGGGCCCTCGTGAGGCGGCACGAGGGTCACATGGTGGTGGGGGGCCGAGGACACGGGGGCCGAGGCCTCGTCCTCCCGTTTCGGTCGCCCCCGCCCGGTGGAGGGGGCCGTCGAGGATCCCCCCCGTGTTCGCCGACGCCGGGGGGGGGAGCAAGAGCTGCGGGGCGAGCTCGGAGCCACGGCGCCACGCTCAACCGCGTGCCGAACGAGGGCGCCGCGGGTCCATGGTGGCCCGGCCGGCTCGTCTTCCGGGTGAGCCATGGTTGCTCGCTCTTTTTCCCTTTTCGTTTTTGTACGCCGCATTCAAGTCTTGGCGCTTACGGGTTTCGATTCCGCGGTTGCCGGGAGCTCGAGCGTCGTGCCCATGACAAGTACGACGCCTTCGACCGGGTGAACGCCGAGGTTCACCGGCCTCCGGAGCGGTGCGGCGCCTTCGACGCGCTTGCCGACGCTCTCGGGACGCCGGACGACCGGGCCGGTGTACGGGCGATGGCGTGGTGCGACGAGCTCCCCGAGAGCTCGAGGGCGGTGTCGGGGACAGCCCTAGGGGTCCCCTTAAACAATGGGGAAACCCTCGCTTAAATCCCGCACCAAGACACGTTAAGCCTAACCATGCGGGTGACTAACCATGCGGGGCACGGCCCACGCCGGGACCCCGACGGCCCACCGAGACGGCCCTCTTAGAAGACCCCTCGAGCGAGGCTCCGCCTTGCTCGAGGGCGCGCCCCTCCTCGAGCGGGCTCCGCCCCGCTCGAAGGGCAACTCGCCCTCGAGCGGTCCCGGCCCGCTCGAGGGCTCGCTCCCCCCTCGAGTGGATCTCGTCTCGCTCGAGGGTCCGCTCCGCCCTCGGCCGGGGCCCGCCACGCTCACGGGCGCCCCGCACGCGTGCGCCGGTCCCGTACACGGGCATTTAACGCCCCGACGCCGCGGACGGAGCCATCATGCGCCGGGGCTCGCACCCCGGTGCCGCCGCACCAACTCCCCGGGGAGGAGCCCATCCCCGCCACTGTGGAGATGGACTGTGCGGTACGGCCGGTGTCGGCCCCGTGACACCGAGCGCCCACTACGGTACGGCTAACGCGCCCGACCCTCGAAGGGGGGCCGGCGCACCCTCGATTTCACTTTCCCGTGACCCTACGGAGTTAGGTGGGGGGCGCTAGGCCGGTGGATGGCCATCCCGGTCACTGTAACGGTGCGGCCGCCGTACCGACGCATGCAGGCGCACGCCCGGCACCGCAGGCGCACGCCCGGGCGCTGTAGCAACCACTCCGCTACCGCGGAGCGCGTTGGGAAGGAACGCCGTTCGCCTCGCTCCCCGTGCCCCGTACCGCCCATCATCGCACCTCCCTCGAAGCCTATCAGAGGACGCCACCGCCATCTGCCGCCCTCCTACCCTCGAACCGCCACTGTTTGGGCACGGGATAGGCCATCATGGCCGGACCGCAGCGAAGATCGTCCGGACGGCCGCCCACTCTACGGCGTAGCACGACGTGCACCCCCACGTAGCTAGATAGCGCGGCGTGCATGTAACTCGCCGCCCCCTTGGCCTATAAAAGGGGAGGCGAGCCCCCAGCCGCGGGGGGACGAAAAAAAGAGCACAACACAACACACCGTGCACTTACTCTCTTATTCTCCCACAACATCTTCAGCCACTCCACCAGGGACTTGGAAGCCACGCTTTCTCTCCCGCCTTGCTTGTACTTGCCCCACTACAAGCACCCCCGGTGCTGAGCAATATAGTGCCACGAGCACGCCCCGCCGGGACGTACGGCCCCCTCGGCCGTAACCGGGATAAAACCTTGTGTCATTTGTTGCTTGGCATCGACCATTGAGGGATAGACCTAGGCGTTATCTATCGGTTAGTGTCGGGACCATATTCCGCACCGACGGTTGGCACCCACCGTGGGGCAAACGAGCGCCCGAGGTCACTTCACCAACTCCCTCCATGGTGATCCGCACCGAGTACCGTGCTACACGCTACAACATGGGTAGCTCGGACCCCTCTCCCCGCCGGGGTTCGAGATCCGCTTCGGGGACCCGAACTTCCAGGCTATGGGGGAACGGCTATCTCATGCGCCTCACCAACCGCGAGGAGCTTCGCGCGCGAGTGCGAGGCCGGGTCCGCTCCGGTCTCCGCCGCGCGCACGACACGCGCGCGGACGCCCGCGGTACGGATGCCGCGGGCCCGTCGACGCCGCGACGCCGCCGTCGCTCCGGGCTACGCTCGCGTCGGGGCGCGATCCGAGCGGCGGCGGGGATGAGCGCGCCACCGCCCAACGCGGTGCGCCCACCGTCACGACGGCCGCCGCCGCCCCGGCCGGGACCGCGCGCGGTCTCGGACCGTGCATTCACATCGGGTTGCGTGGCGCCACGACGGCCCATAACGCCAACGTGAACACGACGATGCGCAGGGTTCCGCCTGGCCGTCACGTCTTCGTCGCTAGGGACCCCGGCACTTCAGCAGCAGACGAGTCATCCCTGGGCTCCGTCGACACGATGCCACCCGCCAACCGCCACGGGTACGCAGAGTGGGACTTCTCCGGCGTGCCGGACCCAGTCGCGTTCAGGCGCTTCCTCGACGCCACGGATTCGGGTTTGGTCGCTCCCGACGACTCCCGCACGCCGGAGCTACGACCCCACGCGGGAGTGTTGCGCCGTCATCACCAACGACCCGGCTAACGCCGCCGGTGCGGCGGCGCCGGAGACGGGGGAAGTCACGCCCGCCCCGGCCGATCACCGCGCGCCCGGCCGCGGGGCCGAGCGCTCCGCCGGGGCCGACGTCGACGCACGGTGGCCCAAGCCCGCGAGCTCGAGGCCAAGCCGGCGAGGAATACCGGACGATACGGCTACTCCGTGCATCGATGGCGGGGAGACCCTCCGCGCGCGGCGAACGCGCGCGGGAGGCCGGGCCGACAAGTCCGCGACCGCCTCAACACCGCCCCCAACGCGGACAACGCGGACGTCCCGCCGCGAGCAAGCCGAAGCTCGTCACCGCCGCGATGCCGCTACGGGCCATGCCGCACCCTCGACCCCCGAGGCTCGAGATATGCACCGCGAGGTGCAAACTCTCATCGAACAAGCGGCCGTCCAACAGGCCGAGAGCTCGGCCTCACGCATTCGTCAACAGGGGGATGCGCGGGGCGATGAAGCCGCACCAGGAGGCGAACCCTCGGTACACGCAGGCCAACCTGCTGACCAGGGACGCACGCCGGCCAAGGAACGACTCCTTGACACGCGCAGGGCGCTGGATGGCGATGCCCGCAACGTCATCAACGCCGGGCGCACCGGCAAGGCGGACGCACGAGCGGCCGGGGGGCTACCACCCTCGAAGGGGTGGACGCTACGACGGCGGTGAGGATCGCTCCCCAACGCCGGAGCCCCCCGGCACCCGTGTGTTCGGCCGGGAGATCCGCACGGCGGCGTTCCCCCGCCGTTTCCGTCGGCCCTCGACAATCGTCAAATACAACGGGGAGACGGACCCCGGCGTCCGGCTCAACGATTACCGCCTAGCCTCGCCACCGGGTGGGGCCACTAACGACGAAGTGATCATCCGCAACTTGCCCCCGCATCCGGGCGATGCGGCCGGACATGGCTCGAGCACTTGCCCGCCGGCCCGGATCCATAACCGAGACGATCTAGTCCACACGTTCGTGGGCAACTTCCGGGGCACGTACGTGCGCCCCGGGAACTCCTCGGGACCCGCGCTCCCCGCACGCGAAGCCGGTGAGTCGCCGCGGGACTTCATACGGTGCTTTTCCAAGCGCCGCACGGAGCTCCCCGGCGTGGCACGGTCCGAGATCGTGCACGCGTTCCTCGAGGGCACCACGTGCGGGACCTTGTGCGCGAGCCGGGACGCGGACCACCTACGGATTCAAACGAGCCGTTCGACATCGCCACCCGGCTTCGCCTCGGAGAGGAGGCCGTGGGGGGCAATCTTCGACGGCAAGAAGGGCAAGCGCTCCGAGGACACGCCCGCGGAGGGCGGCGGGTCCAAAGAGCCGCGCCGCAACGACAAGCGGGGCAAGAAGGGGGAAGAAGCCGCGCGCGCGAGGCACGCGAGCGGGGGCCGTTGACGGTGAAAATCCGTCAACCTAGCCATGAGTTTACCTTCTATGTTGGCATAACTTTTGTATCTTATTCATTGGTACTAACCCCCGTGGTATAACAAGTTCACTTGTGCATGTCGGTTTTGGAGTTATGTGTTTACGCGTGGTTTTAACGTTGAAAGCAAGACTTCCGGGATAAGTTCATTAAGCACCTCATGACAAGACCTTGAAGCCCGATACAAGTCAAGCAATGAAGTGAACATGACTCCAAGAGCCCAAGGACCAAGCCCGAGAAGATGATAAACTCCGAGGACCGAACCGAGAAAAGTGCGTCGAATCTTGCAAGACAAGGAGTTGAGTCCAATTCGGAGAGAAACCGACGTCAAGGGCCCACATGCAAAAGGGGAGAACATCTAGAAGACGTGGGAAGCAACACGGGCGAAGCGAGGCCGCGGGATGGGCCGAAGTGGGCCCGAGCCGGTCGGCCCGGAGCCGGCCGGCCCGGCCCAATTCGGGGCCCAATCGGCCTCTCCTTTGACCTAATTGCTTCTCGGGCTATTTATAGTCCCCCGACCGAGAGCCACGCGAACGGAAGTCGTATTCCGCCGCCGAGGAGCGAGAGAAGCTTGAGGGACACCAACTTGAAGATGAGGGTCGTGCTAGTTGTCTAGGGTTTCCCCGGCCGACGTGGGAACCTTGCATGGAAGACCACGTCGGAGCTCGGAGCGAGGATCAAGATCGAGGGAGGGCCCCGGTGGTGATCTTGTTCATGTAATCATTCATGGTGAAGTTTGTAAGTGAATTCGATTTCTAGCGATCAAGTGCCTTCTCGATGATTTTGTTTTCTTCTTGGTTTTGCTTCTTCTACGATCTATACTTAAGATAGATTACATAGGGTGCTCTTGTAGCCGCGGTGGCTAGAGGTGCATACCGGACCGGCCAAGTGATTTCAACTTGTTCTATCGAACTCGCCCTAAGCTCCCCGCATGAATAGGGATACGTTGTGACGAACGGGGGTCTCGAAAGGCGGATGTTTTCGGAGTCGGATGGGAAGGCCACGATTTAAAGATGCTTTTAATGAGATTCGCTTTACTATCTTCATCTATCTTGTTTGGAGCTACAACATAAGCATGATCTAGATTCTCTAGATTGGTTATCTTTTGCTTTCTCTTGCTACCCCTTTCGTAGATTAGATTAGATTCGTTTACTTGATCATATCTTAGATTAGATGCATCTTTGTTCTTCAATAGATAGCTTTACCTTGCTTTACTAGATTGAATCCTTGCGTTGCACATTGTTCCACGGATTCGATACCTTGGGTTCACCACTCGAGGGAAGAAGGGTCCCTTGACTACGACGGGAGACTTGTCCGCTTGCAAGTCACAAACGAACTTTGATACAACTATTAACCGTCAACAAGCCCCCTTTTTCTGGCGCCGTTGCCGGGGAACAAGCAATCAAGATCCGATCTAGTATCGCTTATCTTTCAGTTTTTCTTTTGATTTTCTTTTGCATCTCTTATGTTTGATCATCCTCAAAAGAAAAAAAAATTCAATCTAATCTAGTTTTGATTAACCCTAGTTTTTATGTTTAGAATTTTGTTTTATTGCTAACCCTAACCGGAGATGGTTGGCTACCTCTCCAAGAAACCCAAAACTTTTTTGTGGATGATCCAGGAAAACTTTACAGGCAAAGGTGACGTGCAACACAAGCTAAAGGGGTGGAAACCCTAGATTCAAAAATTGAAGTCGAAGGACCGTCGAAATCTCCAAGGGAATCACCACCTCCAAGTCAAGACGCCGGAAGGCCATTCAAGATCAAGAGGAGGATGGAGAAGATGGAGATGGAGAAAGAAGCTCAACACCTAAAGGCCGCCAAAGCAAGGTCCACATGCAAGGAGTGTGAAGTGTTCATCCCGATGAAGATGCTAGATGCAAGTGGGACAACTTGCCGGGCGCCCGATGGGTAACAAAGAAGAATATCCGAGACAACTCCAAGGTCCCAAGACGGCGAAAGGCTACTCAAACTCATTCGGGAGAGATGGAGGATCACACTAAGACCATGAAGATCACAACCGAAGACCGGAGTTCGAGATGCCCGGCCACTACATGGAGAAAGTTGTTGCATCCGTCAAGACCAAAGGACAAAGCCACCGTGAAGACCAAAAAAAAATTGACTAAGCCAAAGTGGGTACCCAAGATTGCAACGCCCGCAAAGAGCGTTGATCCGGAGTAATCAAGTGAAGAAGTCTAGCCATGGACTATAAACGAAGCGCTAGGCGGGAGGCAACCCGTTTCGTCGAGTCAAGAATAAGCTACGGGAGGACAACCCGATTCCAGGTTTTTCAAGTCTTTTTAAATTTAATTCAGTTTTGAATTTTACTACGCAAAACCTTAGACTTAGAATGGTTGAACAATATTAGAGACATAATTCTTGGTTGAATATTTTGCTTGATCATAAACCCTTTACATGAACCATCCTATGTGTTTGTTTGCTTCTTTTTCGAGAAACCACAACCAAAAAGAAAAAAATTTCAGAACCTAACTCAACCCTTCACCCTCATTATGGTGCTGTGGTTGACTTGTTTTTCATGCTAAAAACACTCGAGTAGAGCCACGACTTATATCTAGATGTTATTTAAATTTCAGCATGTGGTAGGACTCGCGTGAACCTAGAAACTTGATTTTTGGTTGGTTTAAAAATCCATATCCTTGGTTTCTCTAAGATTAGAATTTTTCTAAGCCTCACTTAATTTTATTTCATTCAAAATCTCTCTCATCTAATCAAAATTAGGACCTAAACCTATGCCCCCATGATCAAGCCGGGAAAAGCTTGCTCTCAACCAATGAAGGCAAACTATACCGGTGAGACCGAAATCGACGTAATAAAAAAATATTTTTGACTTGCATTTGTTTTTAATGGTTTAAAAACTTCTCTAAAATTATGTTCGAGCTCTTGCATGGCTCTGAAAAATATTTTTAAATTTCGAAATAAGAGGAGTGCTTAGCCTTAAACACACTTAAAGGGAGGCAATCTAGTTAACCTAACCATGCATGCACCATGATACATCACGGGATGCCCCTCCAACATATTTAAACCACATGCAAAGTACAAGCGTGGGGGGGCAGCCAAGGCTTTGTTTTGTAGGAATATCATGGATGCATGCGAGGCAAGGGAGTATGAAAGTGAGTCAAAGCGAAAACATCAAGTGGAAGGAGCAATATTGCAAGCGAAGGAGTGGACGGGAACGTTTGGAAGGTATACGCGATCACGAAGCAACATGATGCACTAGAGAAGAACCGATCCAAGAGGAGGAGAGAGGTAAGTCTTTCATCCAACTCTTTGTTCGTGTGCTCTAGTTTGTAGGCCGGAATCACCTTAGACTTAGCCATCCACCGCGTTTGTTTCGTGCAACAAATCACATCCTTAATCCACTCAAAGTCCAGAATCCAAAATAATATTTGTGTACCTTGTTACCGGGTGAAAACCCCGGATATATATATTTGTGAGGGAGAGTGCTGCAATCATGGAAGAAAACTACAAGTCTTTTCATCGAAGAAGAAGGGATCATCGTCGTCTAAGCCATCATCGACAACCTCTTCGAGGAGGCGCTCGGTTTCCGAGTTTCCTCGGAGTATGGAGGAGGACATGGCGCCGCCGAGGAGGAATCACACTCTTCTCCTTGGTGGCATGAAGGCTACACGAAACTCGTTTATGAGGTTTACCAAACTTCAATAACATATGGAGGAGCCGCTCGTCCAACCTCGCCACTTGACACGATCATCCGCTCCACCTCCATATGCTCCGCGGTATTCCGAGGGGTATGCCATCATGACGGAGGAGGAGAAGAAGCTCGCTCGCCTTAAGTAGAGGCTTGTAGCGAACGCCGACATCGACCAAGCTCTCCACATATTGGGTTTCACACGGGACACCGGTGCAATTCTCTAGCGGAGTGTCGGCAAACACCCACGAGAAATTCGCCTAGGAAATTTTCATGACCATGGCGCATAACCTTGATGAAGGAGTGCTGAGTCTCTCATTCCGTTGGAGGGAGCCCACAAGTGGAGAAGAAGGAAGACACCGTCGGAAGGGTAACCTTGATCAACGATGCTATTCCTAGCACCTTGATGGGGTAATCTCCTTTCAACCATGGGTTGCAATCGATCTTGAGATGTAATCACACTTTGTTGGATTATCTATCTATCATCTTGTGCTGAAAATACTTTAATGCTTAAGGCTAGCAACCATGCCATAAAGGGAGTAGGGCCTCAATGCTTCCTTGGATCCATTCAACACAATCCCCGATAGATTAGATTGGTTTTCATGTTCGAAACGATTGCATGTTCTAGTATGGTAGACCCATGGGCGAGTGTCCCCTATTTTCAAAAAGGGAGCTCGGAACAAGTATGTGCATAAAGGCACATGGGAAGGCTTTTGGAGTATGATCACGGGAAGAGACCATCAACGAAGAAATACTATCCGGAACCCCATCATCCAAGTGTGTCACTTTTGTGCAAGTGGATTTTTGGGGAGAATAAGAGAGACATAGATAACCAACACGGAGTTGAATTGGATTTACTCGCAGCCAATCAACCCTACTCACCTATGATCAACCGGTGGTGTTGTGAGCAACATCGGGTTCAGAAGATATTGGTTCGGGGTGTTACCTCTCCATGTTGACTATCTCTTTAAAACCGGGTATTACAAGGAACCCAAATCATCTCCTACCCGGGACTTCCCCAGGAATATATGAAGAAAGGAAAATATAAGAGTGAAGATAAGAGAGGAGGCTTCAAAGTGGCCAAAGTAAATTTGCCCCTATCGGATTGAAGATTAAGACTTTTCTTGAGGGGAAGAAGATCGGTTAGAGGAAGGACTTCTTGTGCCGGCGAAGAGAAAAAAAATAATAGAGAAGGATCATAGGAGAAGGATCTTCCACGACCCAAGAAGGAGGTGCACAACAAAAATTATGTCCCACCATTGGGAGGAACCCGGCGCCGCCGAGTTACTACCGTGGTGTACCAATGCAAGCATGGGGGAGTGGTGCAGCCATACCCCCACCATTTTTGCGGTGCCCAACGTAGCCTTTGCGGAGCCATTTGCACACCTTCCTCAACCACAACAAAATGGAGCCACCATTGGAGGATACGCTGTAAGGAACATGCAAATTATTGCAGCCATCCAAACCAATGCCAACCAAATGGGTGAAGGAAATGCAAACGTCACTTATATGCTTGGACACCTTCGCCTAGCACCGTCGGACAATTCATAGGAGGAGAGGCGCATTCCTATTACAAGTAAGGGTACAACAACCAAGACTATCAATATCAACCACCGGCGGAAGATTAGAGAGAGGAGGAGCTTTAGTTATCTTTCCTTTACCCCCTTTTCTTTAATTTTCAGCTTGTATGCACCTATGTCTGCGTAGTATTTTCAGTTTTGCTTTAATTTTCAGTTTTTAGTTTAATTTTCAGCATGTATCTTAGTGTTTATTTTCATCATGAATAATTTCGCCACCAAGTTTTTACCTTTGGTAAAGTTACAAAGTTTGTGCCATGATGATATATGATTATAATTGCCGCTTTGTTTATCTTTGTAATTGATTTATGCATGTTTGAACTAGTGCTCTCTTAAAAATACAAATCTGAATTTATTTAAATGCTAGCTTAATCTTCAGCGGAGGTTATGATTAAAATAAAGACCCATAGTGTTTTATGTGCTCTCAAGTTATGAATAGATTAAAGATGTCTTTTATGCTCAAAAATATCGCTAACCTTGTCACAAATATCGCTTGTGTGTTGCTCAACCTATCCAAAGCCTTATATATATTTGAGTGCATAAACCTTAGTGTACAAGATTTATTTTTGAGTGCGTTATTGCAGGCCATGATTTCTCTGGCCCGAGACTAAGAAGCTGGTCATTCCGTTTTTGCGTATCTATCTTTTTGCTAGCCTCTTATCCGTGCATTGTGTATCCCCGCATCGGAGATCTCACAAACTTCGCCGGATATCCACCCTTAAACCAAAATATCATTTTTTTTCGATTACCTCCTTGACCACAACCTATCGTTGAGAATGGATCATCAATTCAAGGAAGATCGCAAGACGGTGCCAACGTTGAAGATTTCAAGTATCTCTCCAAGGAAAAATATTCCGGTACCTACCTTATTTTTTTTTCGCCTCTTTGCTCGAGGACGAGCAACGTCTAAGCATGGGGGAGCAGGTAGGTACGGTGCGGTTTTAGAGTTCAAAAGGGAGTATTTTAAAAAAAAATATATAATGATGAAAGAAAAAAAAATCCGGTGATATTCATGACTTTCAAGGTATAAAAAAATCAAAACTTCGTTGTGAAAGTCATGGACCGAATAAATGACGAGGAAAAAAAAAGATGAATGAATGAAAGAAAGAAAAGAATGAGAAATATGAGAGAAGAAAAAAATATATATGTGCGTAAAGTGAACTCCCCGGTTCTCTAAGAGTGCATTCAAGGCTTCAAGTTAAAAAGATCCATTCTCATTTTCCAACCATGTGCAATCCGATAACGAGGACTTCCTTTGTGCCTCGGGATCACTCTTTGCCATTTGCACATGTCCACTCATCTAAAAGTGTGTGTATTTTTCTCTTTCCCCTCCTTGATTCAACATTATTTTCCAATGACCTTTTTGACGAGTCTCGGTAAGACCATGAGAAGCTTGTCTTGTTTTGACAACACCTCATTTATAAAATCTTGTTAGGACTAAACTTTCCCAAAGCTCCATATAAAGCCTACCACGTATATATGAGAGGGAAAGGAGTAGAATATATAGGCTTGAGAGACAAGTGAGATGAGAGTTCATGAGCAATATACAAGATGATTTAAATTTGTGAACTTGGTTTAGCTTTTCTTTATCTCGTTCTTTATTTCAAAAATTTCGAGGTCTATTTAAACTTGGTGAGCATGTTAATACTTGTGGGATAAGCTTAATAAGAATCTACCCTCCGTAGAGGTGAAGGCTAGTACATTATGGAACTTTAACGAATTAAACTTTTGAGAGCATTATGTTTTTTTTTTCATGTATGATCAAGTGCAAGGTTTAAACATTGTTTGGCAATGATGATATCCATCGAAGGCTTACTCGAGGACGAGCAAGGTTTAAGCATGGGGGAGATGTTGACGGTGAAAATCCGTCAACCTAGCCATGAGTTTACCTTCTATGTTGGCATAACTTTTGTATCTTATTCATTGGTACTAACCCCCGTGGTATAACAAGTTCACTTGTGCATGTCGGTTTTGGAGTTATGTGTTTACGCGGGGTTTTAACGTTGAAAGCAAGACTTCGGGATAAGTTCATTAAGCACCTCATGACAAGACCTTGAAGCCCGATACAAGTCAAGCAATGAAGTGAACATGACTCCAAGAGCCCAAGTACCAAGCCCGAGAAGATGATAAACTCCAAGGACCGAACCGAGAAAAGTCTTGAATCTTGCAAGACAAGGAGTTGAGTCCAATTCGGAGAGAAACCGACGTCAAGGGCCCACATGCAAAAGGGGAGAACATCTAGAAGACGTGGGAAGCAACACCGGCGAAGCAGACCGCGGGATGGGCCGAATGGGGCCCGTGCCGGCCGGCCCGAGCCGGCCGGCCCGGCCCAATTCGGGGCCCAATCGGCCTCTCCTTTGACCTAATTGCTTCTCGGGCTATTTATAGTCCCCCGACCGAGAGCCACGCGAACGGAAGTCGTATTCCGCCGCCGAGGAGCGAGAGAAGCTTGAGGGACACCAACTTGAAGATGAGGGTCGTGCTAGTTGTCTAGGGTTTCCCCGGCCGACGTGGGAACCTTGCATGGAAGACCACGTCGGAGCTCGGAGCGAGGATCAAGATCGAGGGAGGGCCCGGTGGTGATCTTGTTCATGTAATCATTCATGGTGAAGTTTGTAAGTGAATTCGATTTCTAGCGATCAAGTGCCTTCTCGATGATTTTGTTTTCTTCTTGGTTTTGCTTCTTCTACGATCTATACTTAAGATAGATTACATAGGGTGCTCTTGTAGCCGCGGTGGCTAGAGGTGCATACCGGACCGGCCAAGTGATTTCAACTTGTTCTATCGAACTCGCCCTAAGCTCCCCGCATGAATAGGGATACGTTGTGACGAACGGGGGTCTCGAAAGGCGGATGTTTTCGGAGTCGGATGGGAAGGCCACGATTTAAAGATGCTTTTAATGAGATTCGCTTTACTATCTTCATCTATCTTGTTTGGAGCTACAACATAAGCATGATCTAGATTCTCTAGATTGGTTATCTTTTGCTTTCTCTTGCTACCCCTTCGGTAGATTAGATTAGATTCGTTTACTTGATCATATCTTAGATTAGATGCATCTTTGTTCTTCAATAGATAGCTTTACCTTGCTTTACTAGATTGAATCCTTGCGTTGCACATTGTTCCACGGATTCGATACCTTGGGTTCACCACTCGAGGGAAGAAGGGTCCCTTGACTACGACGGGAGACTTGTCCGCTTGCAAGTCACAAACGAACTTTGATACAACTATTAACCGTCAACGGGGGCGCAACGGCGGCAACGCCGAGGCCCTCGCTGTCGACCCGGCTCGACGGGGCCCTCGACCGGCCCCTCGAGGCCCGGGGGTGTTTGACGACATGATGAAAAAGCCATGCCCCTACCACAAGACTCCCGTGAACCACACTCTTGAGCAATGCGACATGCTCAAGAAGTTCTACGGCCGTGCCGCCGCGAAGGAGGCAGAGGCCAAGAAAGATGGAGGCGATGGCGACGCGGGTGGCTTCCCCGCTGTCGAAAATGTGTTCCTCATCTTTGGGGGACCTACCGTCGACATGTCGACCGGCGGCGCAAGAAGGAGCGGCATGAAGTCCTCGCCGCAGAGGGCACCTCCGCCTTCCTCAACCGGTCGAAGGATGCCATCACCTTTAGCCGGGACGACCACCCAAACCGCATTCCGAACCCGGCCGCATGCCGCCGGTGGTCGATCCCATCATTGGGAACGCCCGGTTTTCGAAGGTCCTTATGGACGGAGGCGTAGCCTCAATATCCTCTTCGCGCATACTTTGCGCCCGATGGGGATCGGGCCGGGACCGGTTGTGGCCCGAAGCACGAAGCCGTTTCACCGGCATCGCGCCCGGCAAGCAGGTTCAACCACTCGGGCGGATCGATCCGCCGTGCGGTTTGGTACCCCCAAGAATTTCCGCAAGGAAACCCTCACCTTCGAGGTGGCGGGGTTCAAAGGGGCCTACCATGCCATACTTGGGCGACCTTGCTATGCCAAATTCATGGCGGTCCCCAACTACACGTACCTGAAGATGAAGATGCCGGGTCCAAACGGCGTCATCACCGTCGGGTCGTCGATCGAGCACGCATTCGACTGCGACGTCGAATGCGTGGAACATGCAGAGGCACTGGCGCCTGGATGAAGCGCTGGTGAACACGCTGGAGAAGATGGTCAACGACGACCTCAGCTCCGCCGCCAAGCACGTCGGCACCTTCGAGGCCGCCGAGCAAACCAAAGGGGTCCCCCTCGACCCGTCGGCCCCCGAGGGCAAGGCGTTGAGGGTCAGCTCGACCCTCGACCCTAAATAGGAAGCAGTGCTCGTCGACTTCCTCCGCGCCAACGCCGACGTCTTCGCGTGGAGCCCCTCGGACATGCCAGGCATCCCGAGGGAGGTCGCCGAGCACTCCCTTGATATCCTGCCAAACGCCCGCGCTGTGCGGCAGCCGGCCGCGCCGCCCGACGAGGAGCGGCGACGGGCGATCGGAGCGGAGCCGCGGAAGCTCCTCGAGGCCGGGTTCATCAAGGAAGTGTTCCACCCCTACGTGGCTAGCTAATCCTGTGCTTGTAAAAAAGAAAAATGGGAAGTGGAGGATGTGTATAGACTACACTAGTCTCAATAAAGCATGTCCAAAAGTTCGTTTTCCTTTGCCACGTATAGATCAAATCGTTGATTCGACGAAGGGTGTGAACTACTCTGTTTCCTTGATGCCTACTCGGGATATCACCAAATAAAAATGAAGGAGTCCGACCAGCTCGCGACTTCGTTCATCACACCGTTCGGGACGTTCGTTACGTCACGATGCCTTTTGGCCTCGAAACGCGGGCGCAACATATCGGCGCCGCATGCGGCACGTTTTTGGGGATCACATCGGGCGGACGGTCGAAGCCTACGTGGACGACATCGTCGTCAAGACCGAGCGGGCGGACGACTTGGTTAACGACCTTGGCGTCGCGTTCGACCGCCTACGGGCCAACGGGGTCAAGCTAAACCCCGAAAAATGTGTCTTTGGAGTGCCGCGCGGCATGCTCCTAGGATACATCGTCTCCCGGCGGGGAATCGAGGCCAACCCCCGAAAAGGTCACGGCCCTCGAGCGAATGGGTCCAATTCGGGACCTCAAAGGGGTGCAAGAAGGTGTTGGGGTGCCTCGCCGCCTTAAGCCGCTTCATCTCGAGGCTCGGTGAGAAGGGCCTCGCCCCTCTACCGGCCGCTCAAGAAGCACGAGCGCTTCTCCCGGACCACCGAGGCCCGGGACGCGCTTGCTAAGCCGAAGGCGTCTCGACGCACGCTCCAATCCTCACGCCGCCGCGAGACGGCGAACCCCTGCGGATCTACGTGGCCGCAACCACCCGGGTGGTCGGCCGCCGTGATCGTCGTAGAGCGCACGGAGGAAGGACACGCCTTGCCCGTGCGAGAGGCCGCCTACTACATCAGCGAAGTCCTGTCGGACACGAAGACGCGCTACCCCCAGGTCCAGAAGCTGTTGTACGCGGTAGTCCTCGCGCGGCGCAAGCTCCGCCACTACTTCGAGGCCCACCCGGTCACGGTGGTCTCCTCCTTCCCGCTAGGAGAGATCATTCGCAACCCCCGACGCGGCGAGCGGGATTGCCAAATGGTCCGTGGAGCTGATGGGCGAGACGCTCGCCTACGCCCCGCGCAAGGCCATCAAATCGCAAATCCTAGCCGATTTCATCGCCGAGTGGACGGACACGCACCGCCGCCCCCTCAAATTCAAGCGAGTGCCGGACTCGTTCTTCGACGGCTCGGTGATGAAGACGGGGAGCGGGCACGGGCACGCTCTTCGTGTCACCCCTCGGAGAGCACATGCGCTACGCAAAGGCGCCTCCACTTCCCCGCGTCCAACAATATGGCCGAGTACGAGGCCCTCCTCTCGCGGCCTCAAAATCGCCATTGAGTTGGGCGTCAAGCGCCTCGACGTGCGAGGGGACTCGCAGCTCGTGATCGATCAAGTCATGAAGAACGTGAGCTGCCACGACGACAAGATGGAGGCCTACTGTAAAGCCGTGCGGGCCCTCGAAGACAAGTTCTACGGCATCGAGCTTAATCACGTACCCAGCCGGTACAACGAGGAAGCGGACGAGCTGGCGAAGATCGCGTCCAGGCGGATCACCGTTCCCCCAAACGTTTTCGCGCGCGACATCGCGCAGCCCTCGGTTGCCCTCGAGCCCTACCCCTCGAGCGACGGTGGACCCTCGGGGGCTCCCTCGAATCCAGCGGGTGCGGAACCCATGGATGAGGACCCCTCGAGCGAGGCGTACGTGCTCTCCCTTCTCGAGGGGTACGGCTCCGTCGAAGTCGATGCGATGGACATAGAACCGGCTCCTGTCCAAGCGGATTGGCGGGAAAAATACATCGCCCGGATCGATCGAGGGGAACTCCCCGCGGACCGGCCGCGCCCGGGCGCACGCCGGGATGGCCAAATCTTTCACCCTCGTCGACGGCGAGCCGTATAAGCGCGCCGCGTCGGGGCATCCTCCAGCGGTGCATACCCATTCCCGAGGGGCGCGAGCTCCTACGGGATATCCACGCGGGATCCGTGGCCACCACGCTGCGCCTCGCGCCCTTGTCGGCAACGCGTTCCGCCAGGGCTTCTATTGGCCTACCGCGGTCGCGGACGCCAACGAAATCGTACGCACCTGCGAAGGGTGCCAGTTCTACGCCCGCAAGTCCAACTTGCCCGCTCATGCCCTGCAAACGATCCCCGTGACATGGCCGTTCGCCGTGTGGGGGTTGGACATCGTCGGGCCCCTGCGGAAGGCGCCCGGGGGCTTCACCCATCTGCTTGTCGCGATCGACAAATTCTCCAAGTGGGTGGAGGTGCGTCCCATCACGAATTTAAGGGCGGAGCGAGGCGGTCACGTTCTTCACCGACATCGTATACCGCTTTGGAGTGCCAAACTCCATCATCATGGACAATGGGTCCCGGTTCACGGGCGGAAGTTCTTGGAGTTCTCGTGATAAGTTCCACATCCGCGTGGATTGGGCGGGCCGTGGCACACCCACGGACCAACGGCCAAGTAGAGCGTGCCAACGGCATGATCCTACGGAGCCTCAAGCCCCGAATTTTTGACCGGCTCAACAAATGCGGGCGGAAATGGCTCCAAGAACTACCGGCGGTCGTGTGGAGCCTAAGGACCACCCCAAGCGAGCCACCGGTTCACCCCGTTTTTCCTAGTCCATGGCGCGGAGGCCGTCCTCCCCACGGACTCCGGAATATGGGTCGCCCGGGGTTCGAGGCTACGACGAGGATGCTAACCGGCGAGCCCGCGAGGACTCGCCGGACCGGCTAGACGAAGTACGCCTCGTGGCGTTGATGCACTCCGCAAGGTATCAACGGCCCCTACGACGTTACCAAGCACGCAAGATACGTCGGAGGGATTTCGCCGAAGGGGATGCGGTCCTAAGGCTACGCCAAGACAACCGAGGGCGCCACAAGCTATCGCCCCCATGGGAGGGACCCTACGTCGTGGTGAAGGTGCTCAAGCCGGGCACGTACAAGCTGGCCAACGAGGACGGTGAAGAGCTCACCAACGCTTGGAACATCCAACAGCTACGTCGCTTCTACCCTTAGCTAGGATTTTCCAAGTACTTTCTGTTGTAAAAACACGTGGCCAACACCCCAGTTGGTGTCAACTATGTAAACGCTCCAAGTCTAATAAAAGGGCAACTCGGCTTTCCCCTGAAACCCAAGTTACCCTCGGGGGCTACTGCGGGGGGCCCCCCCCCCCCCAAAATGGTCCCATTTTTTCGCGCAAAAGTAAAAAACAACTCACACGCGCTAAGTTTGGTTCTTACTTCAACCTCGAGCCACGATTCGAACAGGGCGCGGGCGGCACGGCGGAAGGAGCGTACGAGCCGAGAGATAGCCTACGCCGCATGGCTATGGCCCTTCTCTCTCGCCTCCAACCCGGCGGGCCCCCGCGAAAATCGAACTCCCCTAACTAGAATCTACTCGGGAAGAAGGAGAAACAAAAAAGCGTGATAAACAAACGATTTCATTTACATCAAATACCCATGTTCATGAAACGGACTTGTTTATTTACAAAAGGCCATGAGGCCGGGTACCGATACACATAAACAAAAAATGGGCCTAGCGCCCAAGCCGCTCTCGGGCGGGAGGAACAAGCAGCGGCATCGGCGGCGTCGGGAAGAGGAATTCTTCGAAGGCCTCGGCGAGCGACCCGGCGGCGTCGGCCGCCGAGCGCATCCGCGCGCTCCATGGCCACCTCATCCTCGACGCCCTCGGGCACGACGTAGCCTTCCGCCAGCGCCTCGAAGTTCACCTCGTAGTGGGATCGCACCACTCCGAGGGCCTTCGGACACCCGACCGCAACGCCCGACGCATCCGCTCGGTGACATGGCCACCGAGGGCACGCAGACGGCTGGCCAGGGAGCTGCCGGCCTGGGCATCGCCCTCCTCGACGACGAGGCAGGTCTCGAGGGCCGCATCGCGCAATTCCTGCAACTCCTGCTCAGAAGAGTCGTAGGAAGCTGCGGCCGCCTCGGCCCGCTCGCCCGCGTGCCCCAAGGCGGTGCGCAAGCCTGGAATCGACAAGACAAGAAGAAATCGAAAAAGGGAATGCGAGTTCCCAAACAAAAAACCGGCAAGCAAGAGTCAAACGGTGGCTCACCTTCGACTTGTTTCCTCTCCATCTCGAAGTCCGGCGCACGGCCTCGAGCGCAGCGGCGCCGAGGCGCCGGACGGTTTCGCCCGCTCGCGGAGGGCCGGCTCCGGTTGGCGTTGCTAATGCTGAGCACGAGCGCTTCGTCCTCGACTTTGGAGAGCGCGGTGCTCCGCTCCTCCAACGACCTCCGCGTCCCCTCGTGGGCGACGCGCTCCCGCTCCGGCGGCCGCACGGGCATCGACGAGGGCGGCTCGCCCCCGCCGCGGCCGCTCCTCGGCCCCTTGGCGGGCGGCGCTCTCTTGCGGAGAGCCGCTCTTCGGCGACGACAAGGGCCGCGGCCTTGGCGTCGAGGGCGGCCTTCGGGTCGCCCGCCTCCTTGGCGCGCTCGCTCCAACCCGCGCGCCCGCTCCTCGGCCCGGCGCCGTTGCGCCCGCGCCCCCTCGAGCGACGTGCGGAGCTCCCGAGTTTCGGCGCGAGCGGTGGCCACCTCCGCCTCCCAGTTGGCGGCCGGCGTCCGCGTCTTCTCTAGGTCCGCGCGCGCATTCCACGGCGCCTCGTCACGATCGACAAGGGCCGCGCGGATCCGCTCGAGGCTCGAGCGGCGCGCCGCGTCCCGCCCCGAGCTCTCCGGGGAGCTCGTCGCACCACGCCATCGCCCGGCACGCTAGCCGCCCGTCCGGTGTCCCGAGAGCATCCGCAAGCGCGTCGAAGGCGCCGCACCGCTCCGGGAGGCCGGTGAACCTCATCGTTCACCGGTCGAAGGCGCCGTACTTGTCATGGGCACGACGCTCGAGCTCCTGGCATCCATACACCAAATCCCGTAAGTGCCAAGACTTGAATGCAGCATACGAAAACAAAAAGGGAAGAGGGACGAGCAACCATGGCTCACCTGGAAGACGAGCCAGGCCGGGCCGCCATGGACCCGCAGCGCCTCGTTCAGCGTGCGGTTGAGCGTGGCGCCGTGGCTCCGGAGCTCGCCCCAGAGCTCCTGCTCCCCCCCGGCGTCGGCGAACGCAGGGGGGATCCTCCACGGCCCCCTCCACCCGGGCGGGGCGGCGGCGTGGGAGGACGAGGCCTCGGCACCGTGTCCTCGGCCCCCCACCACCATGTGACCCTCGTGCCGCCTCACGAGGGCCCCCTCCTGGGGCTCGGGGGAGTTCGTGGGCCAGCTGGCCCACTGATTCCATCCAGGCGGCGGGGAGTCATCCGAGAGCTCCACCACCTCCGCCTGCAAATCGCCGGCGGGCGCAGCTGCTCGCGCCGCCTCCGCCGGCACCTCCACCTGCGCCTCCGCGGCCACGGGCGCCCGTTGTGCCGCCGTGGCCGCCACCTCCGCCGCACCGCCACATCCGCGGGCGCTCCCGCGGGTTGCGCCCGCTCCACCTCCTCCGCGGTGGCGGCCACCGCGCGGCCGCACCTCCACCGTCGCCGCCGCCGCGGCCCGCGTCTCCGTGACGACCGGCGCCGGCCGACCCCCGGCGGCCTCGCGGCCGCGCCGCGGCGGGCGATCCGCCGGCCCGGGGCCTCGAGGCCCCAGCCGGGTCTTGCGAGCTCGCGCCCACCGCCGTACTTGTCCCCGGGCGCGACCCCCTCGACGAGCGCCGCCGGGTGGGGATCGATGCGTCCGTCCTCAGCACCTTGGCTGGTGCAAGAGGAGGAACGGTTGGCACCGCCCTGCGCAGGCACGAACGGAGGGTCAGAGCACTTAGACATTGACGAGCCAAACCAAACGGAGAAGGACCGGCTCCTTACCTCGCAGAGGAAAAGGCCCGCTTCCTTTTCCTCGAGGCCTCGCGACGAGGCCGGCGCGGTGTCGCGCCTGCCGTAGCGCCTCCCGACGGCGCCACCACGCGCGCGAGCACGCCCGCCCCATGCGCGGGCGCGCCCGATGCCGCACCTCCCAAAGGCGCCACCGCGCGCGGGGGCACGCTCGCCCCCGCGCGCGGGCACGCCCGCCGTCGCGCCCCTTGACGATGACGCGCGCGCGCGCGCACGCTCCCCCCGCGCGCGAGGCACGCTTGACGCACGCCCGGGCGCGTCCGCCGCGCGTGCCTCCGCGGCGCGCGCCGGCACCTCCCGCGCGCGTGCCGCCCCGATGAAGATCGCCTGGTGGCGGGCGCCGGTGCGCCCTCCCCGGACGAAACCGCCCCCGACGCCGGCGCGGGTTCCGATGATGGGGGCGTAGGGCGCCACCGTCGGAGGGGCCCTCCCCCCTCGCCCTCTTCCTCCTCGTCCTCGTCCGAAGACGAGGGCTCCTCAATATCCGGGGAGGAGAGCCCCCGGCTCCTCGCGCCGCCGTACTCCGCGGCCCGCCGGTCGCGCGCGCTTGACGACGCCTCGGCGTGCTCCCTCTTGCGCGCCGCCCGCTCCCGCTTGCTCCCGCCGCGCCGCCCGGCCGAGCGCACGGGAGTCGGGGGGTGGGCGGAACGGACTTGGCGATGTCGAACTTCACCGACCGTACACGGGGAGCAACAAAGGCGTGTCGAAGGCAAAGGCAACGCTAAAAAATCAAAACGAAATCAAGAACCACACTCACCAACGGGCCGATGGGGAGCATCTCGATGTCCCACGGGGTCCGCCCCCGCGGCGGCGGCACCGGGTGTCGACGGCGCTCCGCGCCGGGTGAGCGCGTACGGCCGCTCGAGGGGCGTCGGGAGCATCCGCGACCTCGCCCGGTCGACGGGGTTGGCCGCCTCCGTCATCTCGAAGATGCGGAGCGGCCTCTCCATCAACGGCACGATCCGCCGGTGGTGGAGGAAGGCAAGGACGCCCATCGCGTTCGGCCCGTGCTTCGCCCGGCCGCGCGGGCGGCGAGGACGGACTCTGCCGCGCCCGATGCCGGGGCGAGGACACCCCATAGCCCCGGGAGGCGGGGCCTCTCCTTGAACACCCGGCCGGTGTAGGGGGGGGGAGGCCGGGCTCGGCGTTGCGCGGGTAGAACCATCCCCGCTCCCGGCCGGCGTTGTTCGTCGTCATGGTGCGGGGGATGTAGAAATCCTTGAGGCCGCCCCCGGGGGCGAGCGACATCCCGCCGGCGCGCACCGCGCGCGCGAGTCCCTCGGCTCCGACGTAGGCTGCGTGATGAGCTCCCCGCGGAAAAGGTGAACCCGAGAGATCCCGGTTCGGCGGGATCCCCAGGTACCCTTCGCAGACGCCCACGAACGTGGCCGCCTGCGAGATCGCGTTGGGGGCGAAGTTGTGCAACTCCACCCCGTAGTAGTAGCACATCGCCCGCATGAAGGTGCTCGCCGGCGCGTTGAAGCCACGCTCGTGGTAGCGGAGGAAGCTCACCACGTAGCCCTCCGGCGGGTTGGGCTCGTGGTGCGCCGCCGGTGGGACGATCCACTCCGCCGGCGCCCTTCTTCGTTAGCCGCCGGGGCCGACCGGCGGTGACCGGCTCGCCAAGGGCGAGCCGGGTCACCGTCGACCTCTCCCAGGCGTACGGCTCCGGGATCCTAACGGGAAGCCGAGGTGGCGCCATGAAGAGGACGAAAGCGAGCGAGAGGCGGAGGACAAGGAACGGAAGAAAAAAGCTCTAACGGCAAGCCCGCGCGGTGGCAAGAGCAAGACGAAGGCGAAGGGGCGGGGGACTGAAAACGGTGAGAAGCTAAGGTAAAAAACCGCCATCCCTTCCTCCCCGCAGTCTTATAGGCCGACGGGCGAGCTCTCCGGAGCGGACGCCCCGACTAGCATCTAATCGCGGGGAATCTTCCCATCACGTCGACGGATGGGCCCCACCACGACCGCGGCGGCTATAACACGCGGGCGGGTCATCATTACGGCAAAGACCGGCGAGCAACCGAGGCAAAACCGTCACGTCCGCCCGCCGCGCCGCCCACTACGCGCGCGCGCGGCGCGCGCGCCTAAAAAGGCGCGCCCGCGCTGCAAAACCGCGGCCACGACCGCGAGGCATTTAAATGCCCGGGTCCCTTGCCAAGCGAGGAGCACCCTCGAGCGGGGCGGACCCCCGGCTCGAAGCAAAGGCGACCCTCGATGGGATATCAGCGTGAGAAGGCCGTCCGGGACCTGCTCGATGTAGAGCAGGCAGCCGCGGGCACCCATGCCACGCAAAATCCTCGAGCGGCATGACCCTCGGCTCGAAGCAAAGGCGACCCTCGATGGGATATCAGCGTGAGAAGGCCGTCCGGGACCTGCTCGGTGTAGAGCAGGCAACCGCGGGCACCCATGCCACGTAAAACCCTCGAGCGGCATGACCCTTGGCTCAAAATGACGTCAACCCTCGATGGGATATCGACGTGAGAAGGTCGCCCGGGACCTGCTCGATGTAGAGCAGGCAACCGCGGGCACCCATGCCACGGTAGACCCTCGAGCGGCATGAGCCCTTGGCTCGAGACAATGTCAACCCCCTAAAAGGAAGCACATACGCTGTGCCACCAACCAGCACCTCGAGGGTCGGCACGCCCAGACCCCTCGACGGCCGCAAACGTGAAAAGACGGGGCTGTCCAGACACGGCCCCGCACGGCCTTACTGATCAGAGGTTCGAAGCCTGACCCTCGACGGGTTCGAACAGGCGCCTCAGATCACAGAGTTAGGGACGACGAGGGCACGCGCATTCGAGCCGTTCCTCGAGCCCGTTGGCTCGAGGGTGCCCCACATGTCGTGTTCGAGAGCCGGCGAGGGCGCCTAGCCGGGGGGATCCCACCGAGGGAGAGCTTCCGCGCCCTCGGTCCCTAGCGAACGGGACCGAGCCCCACCTAGCAAACCCACGCAAGCGCTTCCATGGACGCGTCTCGGACCGCGCAGCCTACCCTTATCGAACGGGGCATGGGCGTCCACTTGAACCACCCGCTACCAGCTCGAAGAGGAATCCGCGATTCGCGACCCGCTCGATGGGAGTCGCGGAAACCTCACCCTCCGTCCCGCGGAGGGACGGCGAGGGCGCGTTAAAAAACAAGTCGTCAGGCTCGACCCGATCGCCTCGAACGGGCCAAGGCTCGGGGGCTTGACGCACGGCTACACCTCCTTGAAATTGCACCCGCCGGGAGAACGGTGACGAGAGGAGCGTGCACCCCCGAAGCCGGCCGAAACACCGCCGATGCCGGTTGGCATATGTGCCACGCCTTTCGACCAAAGTTCTCGCGGTTAACCCCCGCAGAGAACCCACACTCTGCGCAGGCTTCGGGGGGCTGGACCCGCGGGTCCGCCGACGCGGCCCCACGGAAAGCGTTCGCAAACAAGGAGGGAAGAACGTCCTATCGGTAGGTTCCGCATCCGCGGGAGCCTCAATGGCAAGCCCGCGGATGCTCGGGGGCTGCGTCGGGGACAGCCCTAGGGGTCCCCTTAAACAATGGGGAAACCCTCGCTTAAATCCCGCACCAAGACACGTTAAGCCTAACCATGCGGGTGACTAACCATGCGAGGCACGGCCCACGCGCGGGACCCCGACGGCCCACCGAGACGGCCCTCTTAGAAGACCCCTCGAGCGGGCTCCGCCTTGCTCGAGGGCGCGCCCCTCCTCGAGCGGGCTCCGCCCCGCTCGAGGGGCAACTCGCCCTCGAGCGGTCCCGCCCCGCTCGAGGGCTCGCTCCCCCTCGAGTGGATCTCGTCTCGCTCGAGGGTCCGCTCCGCCCTCGGCCGGGGCCCGCCACGCTCACGGGCGCCCCGCACGCGTGCGCCGGTCCCGTACACGGGCATTTAACGCCCGACGCCGCGGGGACGGAGCCATCATGCGCCGGGGCTCGCACCCCGTGCCGCCGCACCAACTCCCCAGGGAGGAGCCCATCCCCGCCACTGTGGAGATGGACTGTGCGGTACGGCCGGTGTCAGTCCCGTGACACCGAGCGCCCACTACTGTACGGCTAACGCGCCCGACCCTCGAAAGGGGGCCAGGCGCACCCTCGATTTCACTTTCCCGTGACCCTACGGAGTTAGGTGGGGGGCGCTAGGCCGGTGGATGGCCATCCCGGTCACCGTAACGGTGCGGCCGGCGTACCGACGCATGCAGGCGCACGCCCGGCACCGCAGGCGCACGCCCGGGCGCTGTAGCAACCACTCCGCTACCGCGGAGCGCGTTGGGAAGGAACGCCGTTCTGCCTGCTCCTGTGCCCCGTACCAGCCATCATCAGCACCTCCCTCGAAGCCTATCAGAGGACGCCACCGCCATCTGCCGCCCTCCTACCCTCGAACCGCCACTGTTTGGGCACGGGATAGGCCATCATGGCCGGACCGCAGCGAAGATCGTCCGGACGGCCGCCCACTCTACAGCGTAGCACGACGTGCACCCCCACGTAGCTAGATAGCGCGGCGTGCATGTAACTCGCCGCCCCCTTGGCCTATAAAAGGGGGAGGCGAGCCCCCCGCCCGCGGGGGGACGAAAAAGCACAACACAACACACCGTGCACTCACTCTCTTATTCTCCCACAATATCTTCAGCCACTCCACCAGGGACTTGGAAGCCACGCTTCCTCTCCCGCCTTGCTTGTACTTGCCCCACTACAAGCACCCCCGGTGCCGAGCAATATAGTGCCACGAGCACGCCCCTGTGGACGTACGGCCCCCTCGGCCGGAACCGGGGATAAAACCTTGTGTCATTTGTTGCTTGGCATCGACCATTGAGGGATAGACCTAGGCGTTATCTACCGGTTAGTGTCGGGACCATATTCCGCACCGACGAGCAGGATACGGCGCGTCGCTCGAGCCTCGAGCGGGTCCGCGCGGCCCTCATCGATCGCGATGAGGCGCTATGGAACGCGCGCGCGGACTTGGAGAAGACGCGGACGCCGGCCGCCAACCGGGAGGCGGAGGTGGCCACCGCTCGCGCCGAGACCCGGGAGCTCCGCACGTCGCTTGAGGGGGCGCGGGCGCACGGCCGCCGGGGGCGAGGAGCGGGCGCGCGGGTTGGAGCAGCGCGCCAAGGAGGCCGACGACCCGAAGGCCGCCCACGACGCCAAGGCCGCGGCGCTCGCCATCGCCGAGGAGCGGCATCGGCGAGGAGCGCGCCGCCCGCCAAGGGGCCGAGGGGCGGCTCCGGCGGAGAGCGAGCCGCCCTCGGCGACGCCCGGACGGCGCCGGAGCGGGAGAGCGTCGCTCGCGAGGTGGCGGAGAAGTCGCTGGAGGAGCGGAACGCCGCGTTCTCCAAGGTCGAGGACGAGGCGCTCACGCTCAGCATCAGCAACGCCAACCAGAGGGCGGCCCTCTCGCGAGCGGGGGCGAAACCGTCCAGCGCCTCGAGTTGGCGATCGAGTCCGTGCGCCGCGACTTCGAGTCGGAGAGGAAGCAAGTCGAGGGTGAGCCACTGCTTGACTCTTGCTTGTTGGTTTTTCGTTTAGAGGGTTCGCTTCCCCCTTTCTGATTTCTTTTTGTCTTGTCGATTCCAGGCTTGCGCACCGCCCTGGGGCACGCGGCTGAGCGGGCCGAGGCGCTGCAGGCTTCCTACAACTCCTCCGAGCGAGAGCCGGCGGGAGGCCGCGCGATGCGGCCCTCGAGACCCGCCGCGTCGTCGAGGAGGGCGAGGCTCGGGCCGGCGGCTCCACGGTCGCCCGTCTGCGTGCCCTTGGTGGCCATGTCACCGAGCGGATGCGCCGGGCGTTGCGGGCGGGGCGTCCAGAAGGCCCTCGGAGTGGTGCGATCCCACTACGAGGTCAACTTCGAGGCGCTGGCGGAAGGCTACATCGTTCCCGAGGGCGTCGAGGACGAGGTGGCCATGGAGCGTGTGGATGCGCTCGCTGCCGACGCCGCCGGGTTGCTTGCCGAGGCCTTCGAGGAGTTCCTCTTCCCGGACGCCGCTGATGCTGCTGCTCCTCCCGCCTGAAAGTAGTTTGGGCGCTGGGCCCATTTTTTGATGTGTATCAGTATTCTGGCCTCGTGGCCTTTTGTAAATAAACAAGTTGTTTTATGAACATGAGCATTTGCTGTAAATGAAGTCGTTTGGTTATCACGCTTTTTTGTTTCTCCTTCTTCCTGAGTAGATTCTAGTTAGGGGAGTTCGATTTTCGCAGGGGGCCTGCTGGGTTGGAGGCGAGAGAGAAGGGCCATATCCACGCGGCGTAGGCTATCTCTGGCTCGCACGCTCTTTCCGCCGTGCCGCCCGCACCCCGTTTGAATCGTGGCTCGAGGTTGAAGTAGGGAACAAACTTAGCGCGTGCGGGTTGTTGTGTTTTTTGCGCGAAAAAATGGGACTATTTTTTTTGGGGGGGGGGTGCCCCCCTCAGTAGCCCCCGAGGGTAACTTGGGTTTCAGGGGAAAGCCGAGTTGCCCTTTTTATTAGACTTGGATCGTTTACATAGTCGGCGCCAACCGGGGCGTTGGCGATGTGATTTTTACAACAACGATACTTGGAAGATCCTAGCTAAGGGTAGAAGCGACGTAGCCGTTGGATGTTCCAAGCATTGGTGAGCTCTTCACCGTCCTCGTTGGCCGCCTTGTATGTGCCGGCTTGAGTACCTTCACCACGACGTAGGGTCCCTCCCATGGGGGCGATAGCTTGTGGCGCCCTCGGTTATCTTGGCGCGATCTTAGGACCGGATCCCCTTTCTTCGAAATCCCTTCGACGTATCTTGCGTGCCTGATAGCGTCGTAGGGACTGTTGATACCTCACGGAATGCATCAAGGCTACGAGGCGTGCCTCGTCCAGCTGGTCCAGCGAGTCCTCGCGGGCTCGCTGGTTAGCGTCCTCGTCGTAGCCTCGAACCCTGGGCGATCCGTATTCCAAGTCCGTGGGGAGGACGGCCTCCGCGCCATGGACTAGGAAAAACGGGGGTGAACCGGTGGCTGCGCTTGGGGTGGTCCTTAGGCTCCACACAACCGCCGGTAGTTCTTGGAGCCATTTTCGCCCGCATTTGTTGAGCCGGTCGAAAATTCCGGGGCTTGAGGCCCCGTAGGATCATGCCGTTGGCACGCTCCACTTGGCCGTTGGTCCGTGGGTGTGCCACAGCTGCCCAATCCACGCGGATGTGGAACTTGTCGCAGAACTCCAAGAACTTCCGGCCCGTGAACTGGGACCCATTGTCCGTGATGATGGAGTTTGGCACTCCGAAGCGGTAGACGATGTCGGTGAAGAATGTGACCGCCTGCTCAGCCCTTAAATTCGTGATGGGGCGCACCTCCACCCACTTGGAGAACTTGTCAATTGCGACTAGCGGTGGGTGAAGCCCCCGGCGCCTTATGCGGGGGCCCGACGATGTCCAACCCCCACACGGCGAACGGCCATGTTACGGGGATCGTTTGCAGGGCATGAGCGGGCAAGTTGGACTTGCGGGCATAGAACTGGCACCCTTCGCAGGTGCGTACGATTTCGCTGGCGTCCGCGACCGCGGTGGGCCAGTAAAAGCCTTGGCGGAACGCGTTGCCGACGAGGGTGCGGGGTGCGGCGTGGTGGCCACAGATCCCCGCGTGGATATCCCGTAGGAGCTCGCGCCCCTCGGGAATGGGCACACACCGCTGTAGGATGCCGGAGGCGGCGCGCTTGTACAGCTCGCCGTCGACGAGGGTGAAAGATTTGGCCATCCTGGCGATGCGCCTGGCCGCGGCCCGGTCCGCGGGGAGTTCCCCTCGAGCGATCCAGGCGATGTATTTTTCGCGCCAGTCCTCTTGGGCAGGGGCTGGCTCGATGTCCATTGCGTCGGCCTCATGGGAGCCGTACCCCTCGAGGAGGGAGAGCACGTACGCCTCGTTCGAGGGGTCCTCATCCATGGGTTCCGCACCCGCTGGATTCGAGGGAGCCCCCGAGGGTTCATCGTGGCTCGAGGGGTAGGGCTCGAAGGCGACCGAGGGTTGCGCGATGTCACGCGCGAAAACGTTCGGGGGAACGGTGATCCGCCGGACGCGATCTTCGCCGGCTCGTCCGCTTCCTCGTTGTACCGGCGGGGTACGTGGTTAAGCTCGATGCCGTAGAACCACGTCTTCGAGGGCCCGCACGGCTTTGCAGTAGGCCTCCATCTTGTCGTCGTGGCAGCTTGCGTTCTTCATGACCTGATCGATCACGAGCTGCGAGTCCCCCCGCACGTCGAGGCGCTTGACACCCAACTCAATGGCGATTTTGAGGCCGCAGAGAAGGGCCTCGTATTCCGCCATATTGTTGGACGCGGGGAAGTGGAGGCGCACTTGCGTAGCGCATGTGCTCCCCGAGGGGTGACACGAAGAGCAGGCCCGCGCCCGCTCCCGTTTTCATCACCGAGCCGTCGAAGAACGAGTCCGACGTCTCGCTTGGATTTGTGGGGGCGGCGGCCGCGTGTCCGTCCACTCGGCCGACGAAATCGGCCGGGATTTGCGATTTGATGGCCTTGCGCGGGGCGTAGGCGAGCGTCTCGCCCATCGGCTCCACGGACCATTTGGCAATCCTACTGCGGCGTCGGGGGTTGTGAATGATCTCTCCTAGCGGGAAGGAGGAGACCACCGTGACCGGGTGGGCCTCGAAGTAGTGGCGGAGCTTGCGCCGCGCAAGGACTACCGCGTACGGCGGCTCGGACCTGGGGGTAGCGCGTCTTCGTGTCTGACAGGACCTCGCTGATGTAATAGACCGGCCTCTGTACAGGCAAGGCGTGCCCTTCCTCCGTGCGCTCCACGACGATCACGGCGCTGACCACCTGGGTGGTTGCGGCCACGTAGAGCTGCAGGGGTTCGCCGTCTTGCGGCGGCGTGAGGATCGGGGCGTGCGTCGGGGAGACGCCGCCCAGCTTGTCGAGCGCGTCCTGGGCCTCGGCGGTCCAAGAGAAGCGTTCGTGCTTCTTAAGCAGCCGGTAGAGGGGCAGGCCCTTCTCACCGAGCCGCGAGATGAAGCGGCTTAAGGCGGCGAGGCACCCCAACACCTTCGCACCCCTTTGAGGTCCGGATCGGACCCATTCGCTCGAGGGCCGCGACCTTTTCGGGGGTTGGCCTCGATTCCCCGGCGGGAGACAATGTATCCTAGGAGCATGCCTCGCGGCACTCCAAAAACGCATTTTTCGGGGTTTAGCTTGACCCCCGTTGGCCCGTAGGCGGTTGAACGCGACGCCAAGGTCGCCAACCGGGTCGTCCGCCTTCCCCGGTCTTTACGACGATGTCATCCACGTAGGCTTCGACCGTCCGCCCGATGTGGTCCCCAAAAACGTGTTGCATGCAACGCCGATATGTTGCACCCGCGTTTACGAGGCCAAATGGCATCGTGACGTAGCGAACGTCCCGAACGGTGTGATGAACGAAGTCGCGAGCTGGTCGGACTCCTTCATTTTTATTTGGTGGTACCGGAGTAAGCATCAAGGAAGCAAATCAATTCACACCCAAGTTTGTTGAGTCAATGATCCGATCAATGCGTGGCAAAGGAAAAGGAACTTTAGGACATGCTTTATTAAGAGCGGTGTAGTCTATACACATCCGCCACTTCCCATTCTTCTTTTTTACAAGCACGGGATTAGCTAGCCACGAGAGGGTGGAATACTTCCTTGATGAATCCGGCCTCGAGAAGCTTCCGCAGCTCCGCTCCGAGTGCCCGTCGCCGCTCCTCGTCGAAGCGGCGCGGCCCGCCGCCGCACGGCGCGGGCGTTTGGCGGGATGTCAAGGGAGTGCTCGGCGACTTCCCTCGGGATGCCCGGCATGTCCGAGGGGCTCCACGCGAAGATGTCGGCGTTGGCGCGGAGGAAGTCGACGAGCCTTGCTTCCTATTTGGGGTCGAGGGTGGAGCCGACCCTCAACGCCTTGCCCTCGGGGGCGACGGCTCGAGGGGGACCCCTTTGGTGCGCTCCGCGGCCTCGAAGGTGCCGACGTGCTTGGCGGCGGAGTTGAGGTCATCGTTGACCATCTTCTCCGGCGTGTTCACCGGCGCTTCATCCGGCGCCGGTGCCTGCGTGTTCCACGCATTCGACGTCGCGATCGAATGCGTGCTCGATGGACGACCCGACGGTGATGATGCCGTTTGGCCGGGCATCTTCATCTTCGGGTAGGTATAGTTGGGGACCGCCATGAATTTGGCGTAGCGGGGTCGCCCAAGTATAGCATGGTAGGCCCCTTTGAACCCCACCACCTCGAAGGTGAGGGTCTCCTTGCGGAAGTTCTTAGGGGTGCGAAACCGGACCGACGGGTCGATCCGCCCGAGGGGTTGAACTCCTTGCCGGGCGCGATGCCGTGGAACGGCTTCGTGGCCGGGCCGCGGCCTGATCCAACCCGATCCCCATCGGGCGCAATGTATGCGCGAAGAGGATGTTGAGGCTGCCGCCTCCGTCCATAAGGACCTTCGAAAACCGGGGCGTTCCCAATGATGGGATCGACCACCGGCGGCATCGGCCGGGTTGGGGATGCGGTTTGGGTGGTCATCCCGGCTAAAGGTGATGGCGTCCTCCGACCAATTGAGGAAGGCCGGAGGCGCCCTCTCTCGCGGCGAGGACTTCGTGCCGCTCCTTCTTGCGGCGCCGGGTCGACATGTCGACGGTAGGTCCCCCAAAGATGAGGAACACATTTTCGACAGCAGGGAAGCCACCCGCGTCGCCATCGCCTCCGTCTTTCTTGGCCTCGCCTCCTTCGCGGCGGCACGGCCATAGAACTTCTTGAGCATATCGCACTTGCTCAAGAGTGTGGTTCACGGGAGTCTTGTGGTAGGGACATGGCTTCTTCAGCATGTCGTCGAACACTCCCGGGCCTCGAGGAGCCGGTCGAGGGCCCGTCGGCCGGGTCAACGGCCGAGGGCCTCGGCGTTGCCGCCGTTGCGCCCTCTGCTCGCGCGCCTCGCGGCGCGGCTTCTTCCCCCTTCTTGCCCCGCTTGTCGTTGCGGTGCGGCTCCTTGGACCCGCCGCCCTCCGCGGGCGTGTCCTTGGGGCGCTTCCCCTTTTGCCGTCGAAGATTGCCCCCACGGCCTCCTCTCCGGGAGGCGAAGCTAGTGGCGATGTCGAACGGCTCGTTTGAGTCCGCGGGCGGGCTGCGTCCCGGCTCTCGCACGAGGTCCCGCACGTGGTGCCCTCGAGGAACGCGTGCACGATCTCGGGACCGTGCCACGCCGGGGAGCTCCGTGCGGCGCTTGGAGAAGCGCGGTATGAAGTCCCGCAACGACTCGCCGGCCACGCGTGCGGGGAGCGCGGGTCCCATGAGTTTCCGGGGGCGCACGTATGTGCCCCGAAAGTTGCCCACGAACGTGTGGACTAGGTCGTCCCGGTTATGGATCCGGGCCGGGCGGCAAGTGCTCGAGCCATGTCCGGGCCGCGTCGCCCAGATGGAGGGGCAAGTTGCGGATGATCACTTCATCGCTAGTGGCCCCGCCCAGGTGGCAAGCCAAGCGGTAGTCGTTGAGCCAGACGCGGGGGTCCGTCTCCCTGTTGTACTTGACGATGGTTGAGGGCTGGCGGAAGCGTTGGGGGAACGCCGCCGCGCGGATCTCCCGGCTGAACACACGGGTGCCAGGGGGCTCCGGCGTTGGGGAGCGATCCTCACCGCCGTCGTAGCGCCCACCCCTTCGAGGGTGGTAGCCCCTCGCTTGCTCGTGTGTCCGCCTTGCTCGTGCGCCGGCGTTAATAACGTTGCGGGCGTCGCCATCCGCCGCCCTGCGCTCGTCGAGGAGTCATTCCTTGGCCGGCGTGCGTCCTTGGTCGGCGGGCCGCCCCCGCCGGTCCCCCCGCGTGCACCGAGGGTTCGCCTCCCGGTGCGGCTTCGTCGCCCCGCGCATCTCCTTGTTGGCGGATGCGCGAGGCCGAGCTCTCGGCCCGTTGGACGGCCGCTTGCTCGATGAGGGTTTGCACCTCGCGATGCGGGTCTCGAGCCTCGGGGGTCGAGGGGTGCGGCATGGCGCGCGAGAACGTCGCGGCGGCCGATGAGCTTTTGGCTCGCCCGCGGGGGCGCGTCCGCGTTGTCGACGTTGGGGACGGTGTTGATGCGGTCACGGACCTGTCGGCCCGGTTCCCGCGCGCGTTCGCCGCGCGCGGGAGGCCTCCCCCCGCCATTGAGGCGCGGAGCGGTCGTACCGTTCGTACTCTCTTCGCCGGCTTGGACTCGAGCTCGCGGGCTTGGGCCAGCTGTGCGTCGACGTCGGCCCCGGCGGAGCACTTGGCCCCGCGGCCGGGCGCGTAGCGATCCACGGGCGGGCGTGACTTCCCCGTCTCCGGCGCTCGCCGCACCGGCGGCGTTGGCGGGGTCGTTGGTGATGACGGCGTAACACTCCCGCGCGGGGTCGTAGCTCCCGGTGCCGGGAGTCGTCGGAGCAGCCAAACCGCAGTCCGTGGCGTCGAGAAAACGCCCGAACGCGGCCCCCGGGTCCGGCACGCCGGAGAAGTCCCCACTCCGCGTACCCGTGGCGGTTGGCGGGTGGCGGCGCGTCGATGGAGCCTAGGGACGATTCGTCGGCCATTGAGGCACCGGAATCCCTGGCGACAAAGACATGGCGGCCGGGCGGGACCGGCGCATCGTGGTGTTGACGTTGTTGTTGTTGTAGGCCGTCGTGGCACCATGCGGCCCGATGGGGATGCGCGGTCCGAGACCGCACGCGGTCCCGCCGGGGCGGTGGCGGTCGTCGTAACGGTGGGCGCGTCGTGCTTTGAATGGCGGCGCGCTCGGCCTGTCGCCGCTCGGACCGCGCCCCCGCGACGCGAGCGTAGCCCGGAGCGACGGCGGCGTCGCGGCGTCGATGGACCCGCGGCATCCGTGCCCGCGGGCGCCGCGCCGGTGTCGTGCGTGCGGCGGAGACCGAGAGCGGGCTCGGCCGGCGCTGCGCGCGAAGCTCCTCACGGTTGGTGAGGCGCATGAGATAGCCGTTCCCCGTGGCCTGAAAGTTCAGGTCCCCGAAGCGGATTTCGAACCCGGCTGGGAGGGGGTCCGAGCTACCCATGCAGTAGCGGGTACCACGGTATTCAGTGCGGATCACCATGGAGGGGGTTGGCGAAATGACCTTAGGCGCTCGCTTGCCCCACGGTGGGCGCCAACTGTCGGTGCGAAATATGGTCCCGACACTAACCAGTAGATAGCGCCGTGGTCTATCCCTCAATGGTCGATGCTAAGCAACAAGTGACACGAGAGATTTTATCCTGGTTCCGCCGAGGGGGGCCGTACGTCCCGACAGGGGTGTGCTCGGGGCACTATATTACTCAACACCGGGGTGCTTGTAGTGGGGCAAATACAAGCAAGGCGGGAGAGGAAGTGTAGCTTCCAAGTCCCTGGAGGAGTGGCTGAAGATATTGTGGGAGAATGAGAATGAGTACGTGGTGTGTGAAGTGTCCTTCTCCTTGTTCGTCTGTCCCCCCCGCAGCTGGGGGTTCGCCCCCCTTTTATAGATCAAGGGGGCAGCGGGTTACATGCACGCCGCGCTACCTAGCTACGTGAGGGAGCACGTCGTGCTACGTGGTAGAGTGGGCGGCCGTCCGGGCGATCCTCGCAGCGATCTGGTCATCATGGCCTGACTTGTACCCGAACAGTGGCGGTTCGAGGGTAGGAGAGCGGCAGATGGTGGTGGCGTCCCCCGATAGGCTTCGAGGGAGGTGCTGACGATGGCTGGTACGGGGCACAGGAGTAGGCAGAACGGCGTTCCTTCCCAACGCGCTTCACAGTGTCGGAGTGGTTGCTGCAGTGCCGGGCATGCGCACGCGCACGCGTGGGTACGGCGTCCGCGCCGTTACGGTGGCCGGGATGGCGATCCACCGGCTCGGCGCCTCCACCTAACCCCCGTAGGGTCACGGGAAAGTGAAATCGAGGGTGCGCCCGGCCCCCTTCGAGGGTCGGGCACGTTAGCCGTCTTTGTAGTGGGCGCGCGGTGTCACGGGACTGACACCGGCCGTACCGCACGGTCCCTCCCCACGGTGGTGGGGATGGGCTCCTCCCCGGGGAGTTGGTGCGGCGGCACGGGCGCGAGCCCCGGGCGCATGATGGCGCCGCCTGCGGCGTCGGGGCGTTAAATGCCCGTGTACGGGGCGGGCGCACGCGTGAGGGGCACCCTCGAGCGTGGCGGACCCCGGCCGAGGGCGGGGCGTACCCTCGAGCGAGGCGGAGCCCGCTCGAGGGGGAGGCCGCCCCTCGAGCGGGGCGACGCCCGCCCGAAGGGAGCGCGCATCCTCGGACGAGGGCGGAGCCTCGTTCGAGGGGATCCTTACGTGGGCCGCCTCGATGGGCCGTCGGAGTCCCCGTGGGCTGTGTCCTGCATGGTTAGGCACCTGCATGGTTAGGCTTAACGTATTTGGGTTTCGTTGCGGGTTTTAAGTGAGGTTTTCCCCATTATTGAAGGGGACCCCTAGGGCTGTCCCCGACAAGGAGAACTCCCACAGAACCCCAACCGTACTAGGGCATAAGCTGGAGGACCTTCTCAGGGTGGCAACAGTGCTGGCGGCGCCGGTGCTAGTCGCGGTGCTGATCACGGTGATGCTGGTGGTGAAGGTAGCGGCGGCGGGAGCTCCTCACACGGGGCTGGAAGGAGAGCCGGTGGCAGAGGCGATCGCGGAGGCTGAGGCCACGCAGACAGTCACGTCACCGGCGCCTTACACGGTGGCTATGATGCCCGCCGCAGAATTGAAGAAATACAACGCAACAAGTCCTCCACGGTTGGCGACAACGACAACTTCCCCGCCTTTTCTTCGCAACTTCGCAATCTACTCCTCCTAGAGAAATTCGAACCTCTGGGGATCACTAAGTACGACGCGATGCAAGACCCAATCCAATGTCTCAGATGCTACGCCCTCTCCATTGAAAACACTGGCGGCAACAATGACACCAAGTGTCTATACTTTCCCTTCTGCCTGGACCAAGCACCACTTACATGGCTCGAGTCGCTCGACAAGTACTCGATCGACAAGTGGGAACAGCTCAAGGATCAGTTCACCAGCAACTTCGCGGGCGCCATGGGATACTCGGGTACTCGCATGGACCTGGCAATGGTGAAGCAGGAAGAGGGCGAGACGCTATGCAAGTACATGCGACGCTTCTTCGACAAGCGCGCCACCGTGGTCGATGTCACCGACAAGGAGGTCATCGGACTTTTCCAAGACGGTCTCTACCACCATCGCACCTTTGAAGACTTCGATCGCTGTCGCCCGAGTTCTATCACCAAGCTCAAGAACATGATCACCTCATGGGCCGACGAAGAAGACAAGGCCAACGCGAAGTACGACGCCATTCGCGGCAAGAGCAAGCAAAACCCGAGCGACAGTAACAACAACAACAGAGATCAAGGGGGTCGCAACAACAACAACTAGTCGGGTCCTAACTGCAAGCGCAAGCCAGACAACACAGTCGCAGCTATCTAGCGCCCTGCGAAAGACAACTCGAAAAAGACCTCCGGTGGCTTCAAAGACTTGCTGAAAGAGAAGTGCCCGTGGCATCTGGAAGGCAACCACACCACCGAGCAGTGCTATCAACTCCGGCGAGCACTCAAGGATACCCCAGACCCACGGCCTCCTCACGACAAGAAGGGCAAGAAAAAAGCCGACGAGGACAGCGATGACTTCCAAGAACCCGACAAGACGGTGAATGTCCTCTTCGGCGGACTACCCACCAAACGGTCTCAGAAGGCCATCAGACGGGAAGTTCTGAACATTGAACCATCGGTCCCGACCCCTCTCAGGTGGTCAGATGTACCCATCACCTTCTCCCGCGCGGATCAATGGACAAGCTTCTCTGAGCCAGGGTGTTTCCCACTCGTCCAGAAACCAGTAGTCGCGGGCTCCTGACTCAACAAGGTACTCATCGACGGTGGAAGCGGGCTCAACATCCTTTTCACCAAGACCTTGAAGAAGATGAAGCTCGACATTATCCACATGCTCACCAAGAGCACTTTGCCTTTCTACGACATCATCCCTGGGAACACAGCTATTCCACTGGGTTCAGTGGTCCTGCCAGTTACCTTCGGGGAAACTAGGGAGAACTACCGCACCGAGTACATCAAGTTCGAGGTTGTGGACTTCGAGACTTCCTACCATGCCATCCTCGGTAGACCAGCTATCGCCAAGTTCATGGCGGTACCCCACTACACATACTTGGTACTAAAAATGCCAAGTCCTGCCGGAGTACTCTCACTGCAAGGGGACTTGAAGATATCCTTCGACTGCGATATAGAAGCTGTGGAACTCGCAGCCACCAATCAAGTACCCAACACAATGACGAAGATCTATGCTGCATCTAAGAAGCTCGCCCCAACCGAACTCGAGATCCCAGAGAAGTCGGACACAGCCAACAAGTCTCAACCCTCTGAGGAAGTGCAAGTCAAGGCGATCGACCTTGGGACAGGCGACAACAGCAAGACCACCATGATCGGGGCGGGCCTCGACCCGAAATAGGAAGATGCGCTCGTCAGCTTCCTGCGGGCTAACCGAGACATCTTCGCTTGGAAACCCGCAGACATGCCAGGGGTGCCCAGGAATCTAATCGAGCATTCACTCAACGTCGATCCTAAAGCTACCTCCAAATGACAACATCTCCGCTGTTTTGCCGACGACCAACGGGATGCCATCAAGAAGGAACTCGCCAAACTACTCGCGACCGGCTTCATCGGAGAAGTCTTCCATCCTGACTGGCTTGCCAACCCCGTCCTCATCCGCAAGAAGAACGCGAATGAGTGTAGAATGTGCGTCGACTACACCGACCTCAACAAGCACTACCCCAAGGACCCCTTCGGGTTGCCGCGGATTGACCAAGTCATCGACTCCACGGCGGGCTGTGACCTGCTCTGCTTCCTCAACTGCTACTCCGGGTACCACCAGATTGCTATCAAGGAAGAAGACCAGGAGAAGACCGCGTTCATCACCCCGTTTGGCGTCTACTGCTACACAACGATGTCTTTCGAGTTGAAGAACGCCGGCGCTACATACCAACGAGCTATCTAGTCTTGTTTCAAGATACAGCTCAACAAGAACATCAAAGCCTATGTGGATGACGTGGTCGTCAAGACCCGAAACTCTGACACGTTCATCGCCGATCTTGAAGAGACTTTTGCATCCTTGCGAGAGTACCGGTGGAAGCTCAACCCGAATAAGTGCCTCTTCGGCGTACCTTCGGAAAACTACTCGGCTTCATCATCAGCCATCGCGGCATCGAAGCCAACCCCGAGAAGATCTCCGCCATTACCAAGATGAAAGTGTCGGTGTTTTAGACCGGCGACCTACCAAGGGGAGTACCTGAGGTAGATGAATGTGGCCTTGCCGAGATCGGTAACTCGAAGGAAGAGACACGTGGCACACAATTTAGACAGGTTCGGGCCGCGAGGTGCGTAATACCCTACGTCCTGTATGCTGTGTGGCTCTAGAGTGATTGGATGTGTTTACAAGATGATGCATATGAGAGAGAAGGGTCCCTGTCTCGCCTTATATAGCCGGGGAGGCGGGGTTACAAGTCGGTTTGAGGAGAGAGTACTAGTGGGGTACGACTAGGAGTTCTCCACATAGTACGGGACATGTATAGCTTCTTATCCGAGTACTTCTCCACCGTAGTCCTTGCGCCCCACGCCATCGGGTGCCGTGTGGCACAAGGCGAGTAGTCCCGGGGGCCCACCGAGTAGTCGGTCCCGGTACCCATCGAGGCGGTGGGCCCGGGGAGGTCCATACGACAAGCCCCAAGTACTTTGTAGTCGATTAGGATAGTTTTGAGTAGTCTTGACGGCCTTGACAAGTAGTCCTCAAGCGTCCCCGAGTACTACAAGCCAAAAGTCTTCAAGGGTACTTGAAGCATCCCGAGGCCGGAAGGTTCTCCGCCGATCCTTGAGTAGTCTTGAAGTCTTCTCGAGTAGTTCCCAAGCGTCCTCGAGTTCTCCTCTTGAAGGTCTTCAATAATACTCGCTTTGTCTTGAAGAAGAAACCATATGGAAAATGCAATTCAAAGAATCGCATTCCATATGGAATGTAGCCCCCGAGCCTTAGGTCGAATCATAGATTCAAGCTGAGGGTCAATATGAAATTCTGCCAAGATTATCCCACAAAATCCAGAGAAAAAACCGAAGGACACGTGGCACGGAGCCCCCGAGCCTTGAGTCGAGTACTTCCTCTCGAATTGAAGGGTCATCTTGATTGTAAAATGTGTCCTGAGTTGCTCTAGAGTCTTGTCATCACCCAGGGAATTGAGTAGATGTAGCCAAGCCCCCAAGATGAAGCGCATCGACTACTGGAAGTTGAAGAGTCAGGCGGCCGCCGCCGAGTCGCCGGCGCCAATACTTATCCATCTGGCCGTTGCAGCACCGTCGGCTAGCTTATAAATAGACACCGAAACCCTTAGGGTTTTCCATCCTCCACATTTGCAGTCATTTGAAATAGATCTAGCCAAGAGCCAGCCACCCGAGCACACTGCCACCGCGCCTTAGCCTACAGATCCACACGCGCTGCCGCTGCTTGCTTCCGGAGAAGCCCCCGAGCGAATGCGAGTGAAAACCTGGTGTATTTGGAGGATGAAGTCTTCCCTGTCGAAGAGCATGAAGACCGGCACCGGGAAGAAGAGATCTTGTGATGAGGTGACTGGATCCGCCCAGGGGTCAACACCGCCGACCTCTCCCCCGAGCCCGAATCCGAACAGAGAGTGGAAGAAATCCAAGGCGAAGACCGAAGACTTGTTGGCACTGGTGAACAACGGTTTCCTCCGAGAAAAAGAGATGGACATGTGGCGCACCGCCGCGGGAGATCCATACCCAATGGAGAAGAACCCCGACGAGATCCCAATGTTCGCGCGGTTCGTGGAGCGCGGGATGGCTCTTCCGGCGAGCGACTTCTTCAAGGGTCTCCTCAAGTACTACGGTATCGAGTACTTGAACCTGAACCCTAACGGGATTTTTCACGTCTCCGTCTTCGTCCACTTCTGCGAGGCCTTTGTGGGCATCAAGCCCCACTAGGTCTTGTTTCGGAAGTTCTTCCGCTTGAAGCCACAGCCAAGCACCAACGACCCAAGAGTAGTCGGAGGAGCCGACATCCAAATGCGCGAAGACATCGCCGAGCAATTCTTTTCGTACAAGCTCATCGACTCCAACCAGGACTGGAAGTTGAAATGGTTCTACATCACCAACCACCACCCGGAGCTGCCGAAGCCGAGCGGGAAGCAGCCGAAGCATCAACCCTGGTGGAAGACGAAGCCGACGATGCAGGAGGGTATTCAACTACCCGAGCTGCTGCAGAAGATCAAGGCTTTGAGAGAAGCCAGGCTGAGGGCCGAACACGTGGCCTTCAGCTTCATGAAGAGGAGGGTACAACCGCTAATGGCGCGTGGTACCCTCGGGTACCAGTATACAGGCGACGACGACACATCGCAGATGCCTGGTAATGAAGTCGACAATGACGACATCGTCGAGAGACTGGGTAGGATCTTCAAAGATATGCCACCATACACACCCTGCCCAGTCCCGGAGTACTCCGCGGCTCGTCCGCCGAACAAGGTTGGTAATTGAACTTGTGTCTTTGAGTACTCATTGTATTGTAGTAGTCTAGCTCACCCAAACTTTTTGATGCAGGATGATCTGACAAAGTTTGTCTCTGACCCAGCTTTCCCTCCTCGACTTGTGGATATTCTAGAGGAGGGCAAGGGCAAGGGCAAGGAGCGCCGTGAAGTCGGCGAGGGTGACAACATCGTCACTATTGAAGACACGTCCGACGAGGAGGACGGGGAGACGCTTCAGGAGCGGTTCTAGCTGCGGTCCAGGTTTAGCCGTCCTGGACCGCCCAATTTGCCCCTCATCAATGATCCTCCGACTAGCCTGGAGGCTAGTCTCCCTGCGCTGCCGAGGAGGCCGCCAATGTGGTACGCAAGCACGTCGCCAAGAAGTTGAAGGTGACCGAGACTACGTCTCAAGAGGTGAGCTCCTTGAGTAGAGTAGTCGAGTGCTTGACTTGCAGTATCGCGTATGCTGACAATTGATTTCTGAGTTGTCGCAGGAGGTTCCCTCGTTCGACCCTGTTGATCAAGGGGAAGGAGAGGACTGGGACACGGTGGGCGAACCGGCTGAAAGAAGCTGCAGTCCAACCCCCACCGTCGAAGAGCTTCTGGCGCAGCTCGCACAACAGACAACTGGAGTTGTTGAGCAGCAGGTGCCAGCAGAGGAGAGCAGGCCGGAGCCAAGCACGACTGCTGGAACCGAAGAGCCGGTAGCGGCTCAAGCTGAAGAGGAGGCGCCCGCCGAAGTCGGGCTTGTAGACATCGCCAGCATACTTGGCGCTCCGTCCGTGACTGTCGTCCGGTCAAGCTTGTAAGTGGAAACCTTTCCCGAGTAGTACTTGTAGCTTGGTAGTCTTACTTGGTTGACCACCAATCTTTTACTATGTAGGAAATCAACTGACTTGTCCTGGGACGGAGATGAACCCAACATGGTGGCAACTGAAGAAGTTTCCGCGCCTGTCACCGAGGAGTCCGCTCCCCTCCCTCAGGCCGAGACTGTGGCACCGGGGCACAGAGGCTACGCTGCCGGAAGCCACTATGGTAGAAGGTAAGTAGTCTGCGCTGATGCATCCTACCCCAAGTAGTAGTCGTAACCCCGGGTACTGATGTATGGCTTGTGTTGACAGGAGCACAGGCCGAGGGAACCGGAATCCCCGAAGCCGTGCCGGTTGAAGGCGTCTTGCCTGAAGCTAAGATGACCACAGGAGGAGCATCCAAGCCTACAGAGACAGCAGCCCCCGGGATGACAGAAAGAGTGCATGACGAGGCACTGCCGGAGACAAGTATGGACGTAGTCGTCTGGTCGCCGGAGATCCAGGATGCGGAGCCGATCCGTTCGGCACCGATGTCAGAGGCCGCAGCAACTAGTTGTGGCGGGCTTGAGCTTCTAGCAGATGATCTTATCGACTCGGCAACAGTGGCCCGCAACTTGGAGTCCATGTGCCGAGCTGAGCAATGGATGAAGGTACATGACTGTACCCTTGAGTAGTCGAGTTCCAGCAGAACGAGTACCCAAGTGAGAGTTGTTGCCTTGTGCAGGATGTTGTGGAGAGATCCCGACAAAAGTCCGACATGCTCCAGGGGTATGGTGATACAGTGCTTCGGGCGGAAGCTTTGGAGAAAGAACTTGCTAAAGCTAGGAAGCACTCCGCCATGCTCCAGTCCAAGCTTGATGGTGCCTTCGCCCAGTACCACAACGAGGTACAAGACATGCAGGCGAAGAGCGACGAATTGGTCCGCAAGAACAAGTCACTGCGCCAAAAGAATAAAGGTATGCTGATGTCAGCCTGTCGAGTACTTATTGAGGGTACCCTGTGGTAGTTTGACATCTCCCTTGAGTTGTGTGCAAATCTTGAAGCCCGGATGGAGCAGCTGAAGGCATCAGAGACTGATATGAAGAATCTCTTCTACCGAGAGAAAGATGCCTGCGAGGTACTTGAGTACGATTATAAGCAACTGGCCCATGAGTGTTGTACGCACATGGAGCTTCGGATCGCCTCGGACCGTGACTTTGTCAACTGCTATAAATCTCTGCAGAAGCTTGGTGAAGACTGCGAGAAGCTGCGAGGTCAACTCAAGGAGCTTGAAGAAGCCGCGCTGCCCATCGCTAGGTCGTCGGTACCTCACCGGGCGGACCAAAGATTGCTCCATTGGTCGACCGGCTGAAGGAAACCCCCGGACGTCTGGCGACGTATGTCAAGCATGTGGCGAAGTCCATCCCCAACCAGGTCTTAGCGTTCATGAAGTCATACTTCCCCAAGGCCCCGGTTGATGTAGTCGCGGGTGGACTAGCCGCCAATTGCTCAGATGATCAATACAAGGGGCTTCTGGAGCAGATGGCGCCAATCGCCGAACAAGTCGCGGAGAAGCTAAACCTCCAGTAGTTGTCCTGTAGGGTTAGCTCATGGCGACATATGTAATATAAACAAAGTTGTAAAAAACTTGTTTAAGTTGTGATGGAAAGACTTCCATGAAATGAGTACTCGTTGTCGCGATGTATGTATGCGGAGAGCCCATGTGTGGAGTTGTGTGCGAGTAGTAGTACTCACCAGTAGACCCGTCGAGGGAGACGTAGTAAATGAGTTGATCGATAATCAAACTTTATTATTGAAAGAGTACACCTGGATGGTCAGGGCCGTTTACAAGTGTAGTCACCAGGACCCGGAGGCCACCTACGGCTGAGTAGTGCTAGGGCGCATGGCCGCTTACAGCTAAAGATCCATTAGTAGCCGTATAGGCTGGATCTGGAAGTACATGGTCTCTTGATAGACCGCTGCTAGAGTCCTTTGACGCTCTAGGCAGCCCCGAGTTCTGTTAGTAGCCGTTAGCGCTGGATCTCGGAGTAGAGTAGTCCGGAGACTAGTGCCTGGACCCGAAGGCTGCTTACAGTGAAGGGTTTGAGAGTAGTCGTGTAGACTTGAGCCCCCAGAGTAGTCGAGAGACTACGCGTAGAACCGACATAGCTGGTCGACGTTCCATGAGTTGCTGATGTCTTCACCTTCGAGAGTCTGGAGGCGATACGAGCCTAGTCCGGTCACCTTTGCAACTGTGAAGGGACCTTCCCATGGCGAGCTGAGCTTGTGTAGTCCTTCCGTGTTCTGGATGCGACGGAGAACGAGATCAGCAACGTTAAAGGAGCATTCCTTGACGTTGCGATCGTGGTAGCGTCGGATACCCTCGAGGTACCTTGCTGATTAGACGAGGGCAGCGCAGCGAGCTTCTTCGAGTCCGTCGATATCAACTCGCCTGCTATCTTCAGATATGCCTTCGTCGTACTGCTCTACTGCCGGCGACTCCCACATGACGTCGGCGGGTAGGATTGCTTCAGAGCCGTAAATCAGGAAATAGGGTGACTGTCCCGTTGGCTTGGTGGGTTGAGTACGCAGCCCCCAGAGAGCGTTGGGCAGTTCCTTGATCCACTTTCCTCCTTTCGTGTTAGCAGCGTCGTGCAGTTGCTTCTTGAGAGCGTCGAGTACCATCCCGTTGGCACGCTCGACTTGTCCATTGGTCCATGGATGGGCGACTGAGACATACCGGACGTCGATCCCGTCGTTCTCGCGGTACTCCCGTAACCGGTGATTGTTGAAATTGGAGCCCGTGTCCGTGATGATGCGATGGTGTAGTCCGCGCCGATGCACGAGTTCATCCAAGAAGTCGAGTACCCCGTCGACCTTGGGACGGGTGACCGGTTTGACTTCGATCCACTTGGTGAACTTGTCGATGGCCACCGAACTCCGTTGAATCCTCCTGTCGCGCTTGGAAGAGGCCCAATCATGTCAAGCCCCCCGGCGGGCGAAAGGCCGGTGTTGGTGGTATGGTGACTAGCTTGTAGGCCGGGACGTGTTGTTGCTTGGCAAAGTGCGGCACCCTTGGCACTTTCTGACGAGTTCCTCGGCATCGCCCGGGCTGTGGGCCAGTAGAAAGCTCGTCGGAAGGCCTAGCTGACCAGCGTACGTGAAGATGCGTGGTTGCCGCAGACGCCTTTGTGTATCTCCTCCAAGATGTCCTTGCCTTCTTCTCGGGGAACGCACTTCATGAGTACTCCGAAGTAGCGCCCCGCCTGTATAGCTTGTCCCCGACTAGGACGTAGGACTTGGCCCGACGGATGAGCCGCTCGGCCCGAGTTTTAGTCCGATGGAACCTTCGCTCGCGGATGTAGTCGATGAAGGGTTGTCGCCGGTCCACGTCAATCATCATGACCTCCCGGCCGGTGGCGGATGCGCCGGATCGGTGGTCGTAGGCGCCGGCTCCGGGATGGATGGAGTGTGAAGCTCATGGACGAAGAAACCCGCCGGTACTTGAGCACGAGTAGAACCAATCTTCAATAGGACGTCCGCTGCAACATTGTTGTCGTGGACGACATGGTGGAACTCGAGACCATAGAACTTGTTCTCGAGCTTGCGGACTTCTAGGCAATAGGCGGCCATGTTCTCCTTGTTGTGGTCCCAAGACTTGTTGACTTGCTTGATGACCCTGCGCAGTCGTCGTAGACTAGTGTCGCTTAATGCCCGGGGGAAGGCTGCGAGGCGGAGCTCGTGTAGTAGAGCTTCGTACTCGGCTTCGTTGTTTGAGACCTTCCAAAAGATCTGCAGGACGTACTTGAGTTGCTCGCCCGTTGGGGAGATCAGGAGCACACCTGCACTGACACCTTCGAGCTTGAGCGAGCCGTCGAAGTACATCACCCAATGCTCTCGTCGCTCAGTTGGAGTTGGTAGCTGATTTTCCCGCTATTCTTCCATGAAGTCAACTAGTGCTTGCGACTTGATGGTTGTTCGTGGCTTGAAATCGATGTTAAGGGTGCCGAGTTTGACTGGAGATTTTTCCAGTAGCATCTTGGTTCCGCAGGATGTCACCGAGCGGGTAGTCGGTGATGACCGAGATGGAGTACTCCTGGAAGTAGTGTCGTAGCTTCCGCGAGGTAATGAGCACCGCATATAGTAGCTTCTGTACTGGTTGGTAGCGTGCTTTAGATTCCGACAGTACCTCACTGACGAAGTAGACTGGTCGCTGGACTGGGTAGGCGTGGTCGTCTTCCTGCCGCTCGACAACGATGGTAGAGCTGACCACGTGAGTAGTCACAGCGAGGTAGAGCAGTAGCTGCTCCTTTTTGCGAAGAGCCGTGAGGATAGGCGGCTTGGATAGGAAATCCTTGAGCTGAGCGAGAGCTTGATCTGCCTCTGGAGTCCACACGAACTTTTCTTGATGCTTGAGTAGTTTGAAGAAGGGTAGCCCCCGTTCTCCAAGCTTCGAGATGAATCTGTTCAAGGCCGCCATACACCCGGTGAGCTTCTGGACATCTTTGATGCAGGTGGGAGCTCTCATATTGGTGATGGTGGAGATCTTCTCAGGATTGGCTTCGATGCCGCGATGGCTGATGATGAAGCCGAGTAGTTTTCCCGACGGTACGCCAATGACGCACTTGTTCGGGTTGAGCTTCCAGCGGTACTCTCGCAAGGATGCGAAAGTCTCTTCAAGATCGGCGATGAGCGTGTTGGAGTTTCTGGTCTTGACGACCACGTCATCCACGTAGGCTTCGACGTTCTTGTTGAGCTGTCTCTTGAAACAGGCCTAGATAGCTCACTGGTAGGTGGCGCCGGCGTTCTTCAACCCGAACGACATGGTCGTGTAGCAGTAGGCGCCGAACGGGGTGATGAACGCGGTCTTCTCCTGGTCTTCTTCCTTGATAGAAATCTAGTGGTACCCAGAGTAGCAGTCGAGGAAGCAGAGTAGGTCACAGCCCGCCGTGGAATCGATGACTTGATCTATCCGCGGCAACCCAAAGGGGTCCTCGGGGCAGTGCTTGTTGAGGTCGGTGTAGTCGACGCACATCCTCCACTCGTTATAGTTCTTCTTGCGGACGAGGACGGGGTTGGCGAGCCACTCAGGATGGAAGACTTCTCTAATGAAGCCAACCGCGAGTAGTTTGGCGAGTTCCTTCTTGATGGCACCCCGTCAGTCGGCAGCGAAACAGCGGAGGTGTTGTCATTTCGGGGTAGCTTTATGGTCAACGTTGAGTGAGTGCTCGATCAGATTCCTGGGCACCCCTGGCTTGTCTGCTGGTTTCCAAGCGAAGATGTCTCGGTTGGCCTGAAGGAAGCTGACGAGCGCGTTTTCCTATTTCGGGTCAAGACCCACCCCGATCATGGTGGTCTTCTGCTTGTCGCCGTCCCGAGATCGATTGCTTTGACTTGCACTTCCTCGGATGGCTGAGGTTTGTTGGCCTTGTCCGAATTCTGCGGGGTGTCGAGTTCACTTGGGGCAAGCTTCTTTGACGCAAGCATAGATCTCCATCATGTCATTGGGTACTTGGTTGGTGGGCCGCGAGTTCCACGGCCTTCGTGTCGCGGTCGAAGGATATCTTCAAGTCCCCTTGTAGTGAGAGTACGCCGGACGGACTTGGCATCTTGAGTACCAAGTATGTGTAGTGGGGTACCGCCATGAACTTGGCGATAGCTGGTTTGCCGAGGATGGCATGGTAGGAAGTCTTGAAGTCCGCGACTTCAAACTTGATGTACTCGGTGCGATAGTTTTCTCTGGTTTCCACGAAGGTAACTGGCAGGACCACTGAGCCCAGTGGGATAGCCGCGTTCTTGGGGACGATGCCGTAGAAGGGCGATGTGCTCTTGGTGAGCATGTGAGTAATGTCGAGCTTCGTCTTCTTCAAGGTCTTGGTGAAAAGGACGTTGAGCCCGCTCCCACCGTCGATGAGTACCTTGTTGAGTCTGGAGCCTGTGACTACCGGTTTCAGGAAGAGAGGGAAACGCCCTGGTTCGAAGAAGCTTGTCCATTGATCCGCGCGAGAGAAGGTGATGGGTACCTCCGACCACCAGAGAGGGGTCAGAACTGCTGGTTCAATGTTTAAGACTTCCCGTCGAGTGGCCTTCTGAGACCGTTTGGTGGGTAGTCCTCCAAATAGGACGTTCACCGTCTTGTCGGGTTCTTGGAAGTCGTTGTTGCCTTCATCGACTTTTTTTGTGCCTTTCTTGTCGTGGGGAGGCCGTCGGTCTGGAGAGTCTTTGAGTGCTCGCCGGAGTTGGTAGCACTGCTCGATAGTGTGGTTGCCCTCCAGGTGCCACGGGCACTTCTCTTTCAGCAAGTCTTTGAAGCCGCCGAGGTCTTCTTCGAGTTGTCTTTTGCAGGGCGCTGAATAGCCGCTACTGTGTTGTCTGGCTTGCGCTTGCGATTAGGACCCGAGTAGTTGTTGTTGCGACCGCCTTGATCCCGGTTGTTGTTGTTGCTGCCGCCCGCATTTTGCTTGCTCTTGCTGCGAATGGCATCGTACTTAGCGTTCGCCTTGTCTTCTTCGTCGGCCCATGAAGTAATCATGTCTTTGAGCTTGGCAATGGAGCTCGGGCGGCAGCGACCGAAGTCTTCGAAGGTGCGACAGTGATAGAGACCATCTTGGAAAAGGTCGATGGCTTCCTTGTCGGTGACATCGACTACAGTGGCGCGCTTGTCGAAAAAGCGCCGCATGTACTTGCACAATGTCTCGCCCTGTTCCCGTTTTACCATGGCCAGGTCCATGCGAGTACCCGAGCGTCCCATGGCGCCCGTGAAGTTGCTGGTGAACTGCTCCATGAGCTGGTCCCACTTGTCGATCGAGTACTTCTCGAGAGACTCGATCCATGTAAGTGGAGCTTGGTCCGAGCGAGAAAGGGAAGTAGAGGCACTTCGTGTCGTTGTTGCCACCGCCGTTCTCGATGGAGAGGGCATAGCATCCGAGCCATTGTCGTTGGATCTTGCTTCGCATCGTACTTGGTGATCCCCGGAGGCTTGAATTTCTGCGGGAGCAATCCGCATTGCGAAGTCAAGCGAGAGAAGGCGGGGAAGCCGTCATTCTCACCCGCCGTGGAGGATTTCTTGCGTCAAATTTCTTCGATTCTGCGGCGGGCATCATAGCCGCCGCGTGAGACACCGGTGACGTGGCTGTCTGCGTGGCCTCGGCCTCCGCGATCGCCCCCGCCACCGGCTCTCCTTCCAGCCCCGTGTGAGGAGCTCCCACCGCCGCTGCCTCCGCCGTCGGTGTCGCCGTGATCCACCACGCCGCGGGCGCCGCCGCCGCCACCAGCGTTGTGACCGCCCTGAGAAGGTCCTCCATCAGATGCCCTAGTGCGGTTGGGGTTCTGCAGTAGCTCTCCTCGAGTACGGTTGCGTCCGTTGTCGGCTGGACTGCGGCTTGTGGCTTCATGTTCGGCTTTGCGAGTTCGAAGGGGAGGCACTTGAGTGACTCTATTGTCGACTCTCATGAAGTAGGCGTCCTCCGCGAGCTTGGCGATGACTTCTCCCGCACGCATCCCCTGAGCCTGACGTGCTATTGTAGTGATGGACATGAGGCACTGTTCGGGGGTAGTATGCACCCGGCTTTCAACTTGGTTAAGCGCCTCTATGGGTTCCGTATGGGGAGGCTCTCACGGAGACGTCGACGTCGTTCGTTGCGCTTCCTGTTACGCTCACGTCGGGCATTTCTGTCGTTGCTGGTTTCGTCTGCGGGTGCATTGGTAGACAACTCGTCTGCTGAGAAATCTTCAAGGAAATGGTCAGGCTGTGTCCTTGCAGGTCCCGGCGTCTCGTTGGTAGTCATGATGACTTGACGATCGGGAGAGCCGAGACTGGAGTCAGTAGTCGCCACCTCTGTTGGAGTGCGCTCCTCTGCTGGAGATAATGGTGTTCCCTCCTGGAAGAGAAGTGAGTCGAGGTAGGCGACGTAGCGTGAGTTCCCGTCCGTCGGTCCGCGGCTTGCGGTCTTGCCGTAGACGAATCTCCCGGCGGGTGTGGATGTTATAACCAGGCCGGTAGCTGGTCCTGACAGTGGTTGCTCGGTCGTGGAGATTTCGGACTCAGGCCCGTCTGGGTCCGATCCGAAGTCGAACTCGTAGGGGGAGTCTGAGGAGTAGCCGGAGACGGGGTTGGAGTCTGAAGTGTAGTCGGAGACGATCTCCTTCCCGGCCCGGCGTGCAGTGAGAGCCTTCGCATGGGCCTTGCTGGCATTGCAGAGGCCGTATGGGAAGTGCTCGTGGGGTGGAGAGTCCACACACGATGTCTCGATAGCCGGCTCGCATGCGATGGCCCACGGGGACGTCAAGTTCGAGTTGGAGTCAGATCCAAGCTCAAAGTTGGCGTGTTGGTTGTAGAGTGAAATTTCACCGAACTTTCCGGCGAGTTCACCCGTGACAACTTCGGGAAGCGTCACGAGCCTAGTGCTCGGGTTGGGAGTCATGGTGAGGCGGCGTTGGAAGGATCCGGCGCCGTCAGCAATGCACACCCAAGACCCGAAGACGAAGGTGTCGCCACGGTTGAAAGCGGCGATCGGCCCGATGGATGCGAAGCCGTCGAGTTCGCCATGAGATCTTCGGCGAGAGCCCCTACCGGCGCGCCGGTGTCGGTGTTTTAGACCGGCAACCTACCAAGGGGAGTACCTGAGGTAGATGAATGTGGCCTCGCCGAGATCGGTAACTCGAAGGAAGAGACACGTGGCACACAATTTAGACAGGTTCGGGCTGCGAGGTGCGTAATACCCTACGTCCTGTATGCTGCGTGGCTCTGGATTGATTGGATGTGTTTACAAGATGATGCGTATGAGAGAGAAGGGTCCCTGTCTCGCCTTATATGGCCTGGGAGGCAGGGTTACAAGTCGGTTTGAGGAGAGAGTACTAGTCGGGTACAGCTAGGAGTTCTCCACATAGTACATGACATGTATAGCTTCTTATCTGAGTACTTCTCCACCGTAGTCCTTGCGCCCCACGCCATGAGGTGCCGTGTGGCACAAGCCGAGTAGTCCCAGGGGCCCACCGAGTAGTCGGTCCTGGTACCCACCGAGGTAGTGGGCCCAGGAAGGTCCATACGACAGAAAGCTCCCACCTGCATCAAAGATGTGCAGAAGCTTACCGGGTGTATGGCGGCCTTGAACAGATTCATCTCGAAGCTTGGAGAATGGGGACTACCCTTCTTCAAACTACTCAAGCACCAGGAGAAGTTCATGTGGACACAAGAAGCAGATCAAGCTCTGGCTCAACTCAAGGACTTCCTGTCCAAGCCACCAGTCCTCACGGCTCCCCGCAAGAAGGAGCGACATCGCGCTACCTCGCCGCGACTACTCACGTGGTCGATCGCCATCGTCGTCGAGTGACGGGATGACGACCACGCCTACCCGGCCCGGCCGACCGGCCTACTTCGTCAGCGAGGTCCTATCAGAATTTAAGGCACGCTATCAACCAGTACAGAAGCTACTGTATGCAATGCTCATCACCTCGCGGAAGCTACAACACTACTTCCAGGAGTACTCGATCACCATTGTCACCGACTACCCGCTCGATGACATCTTACGGAACCAGGATGCTACTGGAAGAATCTCCAAATGGGTAGTCGAACTCGGCGCCCTCACCATCAACTTCAAGCCACGAACAACCATCAAGCCGCAGGCACTAGTCGACTTCATGGTGGAGTGGCGGGAAAATCAGCTACCAACCCCAACCGAGCGACCAGAGCATTGGGTGATGTACTACGACGGCTCACTCAAGCTCGAGGGCGCAGGTGCAAGAGTACTCTTGATTTCTCCAACGGACAAACAACTTAAGTACGTCATGCAGATCTTCTGGAAGGTCTCAAACAATGAAGCCGAGTACGAAGCTCTACTACACGGGCTCTGGCTCGCAATATCTCTGGGCATCAAGCGACTACTAGTCTATGGCGACTCTGCAGTGGTCATCAACCAAGTCAACAAGTCTTGGGATCGCAACAAGGAGAACATGTACACCTACCGACCGGAAGTTCACAAGCTTGAGAACAAATTCTATGGTCTCGAGTTCCATCACGTCGTCCGTGACAACAACGTCGCAGCGGACGTCCTATCGAAGCTTGGCTCTACTTGCGCACAAGTACCAGCGGGAGTCTTCGTCCACGAGCTTCACGCGCCATCCATCTCGAAGCCGGCGCCCACGACCACTAACCCAGCTCTTCCTCAAGCTGACTAGGAGGTCATGATGATAGACGTGGAATGACGACAACCCTTCATCGACTACATCCGCGAGCAGAAAGTCCCCACGGACAAGAACTCGGCCGAGCAAATCATCCGCCGGGCCAAATCCTACGTACTAGTCGGAGACAAGCTCTACAGGCGGGGCACCACTTCTGGAGTACTCATGAAGTGTGTTCCCCGAGAAGGCAAGGACATCTTGGAGGAGATCCACAAAGGCGTCTGCGGCAACCACACGTCTTCTCACACACTGGTCAGCAAAGCCTTCTGACGAGCTTTCTACTGGCCCACAGCCTTGGGTGATGCTGAGGAACTCGTCAGAAGGTGCCAAGGGTGTCAGTACTTTGCCAAGCAACAACACATCCCGGCCTACAAGCTAGTCACTATACCACCAACTTGGCCTTTCGCCTGCTGGGGGCTCGACATGATTGGGCCTCTCCCGACTACGCCAGGAGGATTCAACAGAGTCTTCGTGGCTATCGACAAGTTCACCAAGTGGATCAAAGTCAAGCTGGTCACTTGCCCAAATGCCGACAGAGTACTCGACTTCTTGGATGAACTCGTACACCGCTACGGACTACCCCACCGCATCATCACAGATCTGGAGTCAAACTTCAACAACCACCAGTTCTGGGAGTACTATGAGAACAGCGGAATCGACATCTGGTATGTCTCAGTCGCTCATCCAAGGGCCAACGAACAAGTCGAGCGTGCCAACGGGATGGTACTCGACACCCTCAAGAAGCGACTACACGACGCTGCTAATACAAAAGGGGGCAAGTGGATCAAGGAACCACCCAATGCACTCTAGGGGCTTCGTACTCAACCTACCAAGCCAACGGGGCGGTCACCATGGGCGTGTTTGATTTTGTGGCCCCGCAAGGCCCGGCGGGCGGCCGGTCCCACGGCCGGCCATAGCCCGGCCTAGAGACGACAGGCGGCGTGTTTGATTCGTGTGGCCTATGAGCCGGGCCCAGGCCTTTTTTGTGTTTGATTGCGGCCGGCGGCTACCGGCCCAATCCCAACTACCTAACCGGGACATTGTTTGATTGGGGCTAAGCCCGGACCGGCCGGATCAACGAGAATTACATATGAGAGGAAGAGGAGAAGAAACAAGTAGAGGATCATCTCATAACATAACTAACCAACATAGATAATAGTCATGAAATTGGCCTCAGACTCAAATTTAATGTTCTCCTTCATAACATACTTAGGTAGAAATAAGAGAAAAAACGTCATCATTGGCCATATCCCAAATTTCATTTACAGGAGCAACAGTTAGGCAATCTACTGCCAAGACCAAACAGCAGCACCACAAGAATGACAATGATCACATTCTTACCAGAACAAGCCCCTTTAATCATCACATTCTTACCCTCATATGCATTAATTGGTGGCATCACATTCTTAGCCGGCTTTGTTATACCTTTTACCAACCTCACAGTACCCATCCTGAGGGCTTCATTGAACTCATGCACAGCTTCATCATGAGTTTTGTAGCTTTGGTACCTTGCATTATGTACCTTAAGAACATATTCACTGCACTCATGCCAGGATGTGTAGATCCCTGGTTTGAGGCCCTCAAAAACAACATACCATTTTGCCATTGGTCAGCAAGGAGATGTAAATAATCCTCAGTCATAGTTTTCTTATGCACAAATGTAGTAGTTGACATCATAGGATTGGACAACATATCCTCAGGTCAACATCATAGGATATTTATAACTTAAACCTCTTGTAATTAATCATGATATGGACACTGCCATGGGCTTCCTTGGAGCACCTAAGAGCTTTCCATGTTTCATGTGTAGTATCCGTGATGGGTGCTCTTTGGTGCTACAAGGAAGCCGATGACAAGCACCAAGAACAAGAAATCCTCGGCCATGAACAAGAAATCCTCGGCCAGTATTATAACAAATTGGCATCATAGTATAAGAAAAACATAGGCCTCAACAAAATGATTAGTCATGTGAATCATAGGTGGCTGCATTATATGAAAAGAAAGAAATCACAGGTGGCTGCAATGAGTTTGATATGGGCCACAAACAAGAAATCCTCAGCCATGAGAAAAGGCAATGAAAAAGTACACATGCTCATTCACTGCCATCACAGAATAGTTCTAGTGTTGCAAGGGAGAGCATGTGTCCAACAATTTCATCACAGCCATGAGAAAAAAACAAGGGAAAAAGTCATAAACACATGAAGCCACCTAATCACTAGCATAGTAAGAAACATCATAGGCCATTTCCAGCAAAATCATCACAACCATCTCAGTGAAGAAGCAAGCCAACAAATGCCGCAACTTAGTACAACAACATAGAGTTTTGCTCACAATCGGTGAGCTCAAATGGAGTTTTGCCCACATTCAAGTGAGCCAAAATGTAGGTTTTTTAGTTAGCCACCTTCCCACTAACTAAATACAAAAGGACAAAAGTCTTTGGTCAGAAATCTACCATGCACAGTGTCTACAAAAGAGAGAAGAGGACTGAACTACAGATAGTAGTTCTTGGCAAGGTAGGTCCTCAGCCATATGTCCCTGTGGGGGTTTGACATGTTGACAAACCCAGTTGCAACTGGCTTGTTCTCGAGGAGGTGGGTGTAGGCAACAATCAAGGCCTCAGTGGAGAAGTCAGGCATCTCCATGACAAGCAAGATAGAGGTCTGGGTCAACATGTGCAGCACCAGTCTTGAGCATAGCATTGGCAACATTGTTCACAACATCATTCATGTTGGTCATCATTAGTATCTCTTCCTCACTAAAAATACCCCTCTTCCTCTTACCACAAACACTCTCAGACACAGGTGCTGTGGTCTTGCTGGGATCAGGAAACTCAGATGCAGTTTTCCCTTGAGTGGGAGGAGGAGAGAAGAAGTCCTCACCCTCAAGCTTAGTAGCTACACTATCAGCTTTGTTCACCCCCAAAGGTTCATTGGAACCTAAGGCAAACCTACCAGTAGCCAAGGTACTACCAAATAGAGCCTCCAACTCAGTGTAGAACTTGATAGGAGTGTTCAAGAACTCTGCATCTTTTGGGTGGTCCTGGATAGAGGGTAGACAATTAAGAAGGCAGGACACAGTTAAGAAGGAAGGGCATAGTTAAGAAGAGATGCTTCAAACATGGTACCTTGCAATGACCTAGAAAGTGGTCCTGTTCTAACATTATGGCACATGAATCATGATCAAATGCTACTCCACTAAGATCCTTGAGCCTAGCAATCTTAGACCCTTACGCTTCCACTTCCTCAAGTGGTTGTACACTTGTGTAGGACTAACTGTGTAGCCCACTGTACTCCTTTAGAGCCTTTGCTACTGCATTGACATCCTTGTCTTTGTAGGTTTTGTCAGTCCTAGAACCCTCACTAATAATCTGGGCCATCCTCCTTAGGACAAACCAAGATGTGTTGCTAGTCCACCTCATAGGGCCTTGCCGCCCTCCGGCGGGGGCGAGGCAAAGATCATCCTCATCTACCTGGTGAACAACAGGAGGTGCACCCAAACCATCTCCTACAGCTGCTACATGGTCATCAGCTTGCACCATGTTTGCAGCCACAAACCCACCATCAAGGTTAATTCCGAGACATCCTATTCATTGGCAACATAGAGTAGTGAACATCAAATTTAAGAACACATACAAATTAATAGCAACAATCAGTTTTGCAAACAAATTAATTGGTCTCGGACATAGAATTATTAAGTACACAAATGTTGCACTACATAAGTTCCATATCCAGGGCCTACTAAATTATTTTACAGATCCATGAAACGCAAAGTAGTGAACAACAAATCAAGTCCTAGATGAACCCCTGGCAGCCCACATAGCACTGCAAATGTCATTCCTGACATTCACCATAGCAGGTTCCTCTAGAGGCAGTTCACCATGATCAGCATCATCCGCATCATACTCAAATCCTTCCTCTACTGGCACAATGTTATCACATCCAAACCCAATGATCCAGTTATGCAAAATGCAGCAGGCAAGCACAAGTTTGACTTGGGTCTTGTATTTGTGGAAAGATTTGTTGTCTATAATTCTGAACCTCCCCTTAAGTGCACCAAAGGCCCTCTCCACTGTCACCCTGAGCGAAGAGTGCCTAAGGTTGAATAGCTCTTTTGCATTGGTGGGCTGGTTTGTCTTTGGAGAACTCACTCAAGTGATACCTCAACCCCCTATAAGGAGGCAAGAACCCCTGTCCGCATGCATATCCAAAGCATCTACAAGGTAGAAGTGACCTACAATTTGTGCACAATTAGTGTTAGTGTGTGTAATGTGTGAGTGGAATGGGTTAGTTTAATGTGTTAGTGTATTGTGTAATCGGTGTATGTGTAAGCAGTTACCTGCTGGGACTTTGAACCCATCATTTCTCTCAATGGCATCGGCCAAAATCGATGCATCATGGGGCGACTCTTCCCGGCCGGCTAGAACATATGTGAACTTTAGGTCAAAGTACACAACGGCCATCACATTCCGTGTTGGGTCCTTCTTCCTACCCCCGAAAGCTTGCTGCATGTGTCTAGGCACCCTTGCCAACACATGTGTGCCATCAATGGCACCAATGCAATTCTACATATAAGTGCACAAGGCAAATTATTAACAATTGGGTGCAAACACATAGACATGAACATGTGTGTGGAACTAGATATCAGTATACCTTGAGAAAAGGGAACCATCTGTGGCTGCCCATGATCTTAGGGTGTGTGACAGTGCTTGGAGGTTTGATCATCTCAGCCCTTAATTCACCAATGGCAAATAACACTTGGTGGAATATTCTGCTCACAGTTTCAATGGATCTCCTAAAGGATTGGTGAACTACCCTAAACCTCTGGTTGTGTCCAACCACATGAATAAACATTGCCACCTGCTCCTCCACAGGACATCCTACTATCTTAGGAACTAGTTTTCTAGTCCTATGCAAGTTGCACAAAGAAAAAAAGGGGACCCTTTTCATGCGTAACATGGCAACACATTCCATATCACTATAGTTGTACATCATTTGGAGTGTGCTCTATCTATGCCTCTCAGCATGAGTCCTAGGACCATAAGGAATAGGCTCTTCTCCTCTCAAACCTCTAGGCCTATTAACCACAAAGGATACCATCACAACAACCATTCCAGCTGCTTGCCTAGCCATCAGTGCATGCTGTGCATTTGCATCCATCTACATGCATTCAGATTGTATAAGCAAAGATAGTAGACCCTGGATGGCCTCTAAAATGTAAGTGCAAACATTCACAAATCAATAAGGCACGGCTGCATTTTAAAAAATGCCTCCCTGTGCTCATTAGCTACTCATCATCGACCATTCTTATCCAAAGACCGAACAAATTATCACCACAACCAAAAACACTAACAAGATGTAACAAATCGACATGGTACAATGCACAGGAACAACGAAGCATCAACAATACGACCAAGATTTATCGCCACCATAGCAAACGCAAACAAATAACTCATAAATCAGATCCAAACATCGAACTGTGTATAGAGGGAAAGGGGAAAAAATTGATTTCACCTCGGGTTAGCCGGAGGGGGTGCACAAGACGCTCGAAGCAGATGGAGGTGAAGAGGAGGTAGCGGATCCGGACGGGGAAGCACACGACCCGACGGATCCACAAGCACACCACCTCGCCGGAGAAGAGGAGGAAGAAGACCGAGTCGCCGCAGCCCCGCGAGAGACCCGCGCCTCCTAGACGCGGATCCACACCGGGGAGACGGAGAGGAAGCCCGGAGAACACCAAAACCGCGCCGGCGGCGGAGCTTACCTCATCGACGGTGACTTCACGGGAGTAGAGTGTGGAGAGGAGAAGAAGACCGAGAGGGGGGGAGGAGGAGGGGTATAAGTAGGCCATGGATTTCGCGAGAGGCGAAGCGCACGCGGAAGTTTCCTTGTTCCCGCGCGAGCCCGCGCGAGCTCCGTCGCCGGCCAAATTTCTCCCGCGCGAGCTCCGGCTCGGCCTCGCCGCCAAAGAACGAAACCCTAGCGCGTTTCGCTAGAGCCGGGGAGAGAGGGAGAAATGGCCGGCGGGGGATGGCTCCCCACCCCGGGGCCGGTATCAAACACGCTAAAATGGCCGCGCTTGGGCCCGGGCCGCCGTTCGGAGCCCATATCAAACACGCCCCATACTTCCTGGTCTATGGCTCTGAGGCTATTCTACCTGCCGACGTCATGTGGGATTCGCCGGCAGTGGAACAGTACAATGAAGGCATCTCTGAAGACAGCAGACGAGTTGATATCGATGGACTCGAAGAAGCTCACTGCGCTACCCTCATCCAGTCAGCAAGGTACCTTGAGGGTATCTAACGCTATCATGATTGCAACGTCAAGGAACGCTCCTTCAACGTTGGTGATCTAGTCCTTCGGCGCATCCAGAACACGGAAGGACTACACAAGCTCAGCTCGCCATGGGAAAGTCCCTTCTCGATCGCAAAGGTGACCGGACCAGGCTCGTACCGCCTCCAAACACTTGAAGGCGACAACGTCAGCAACTCATGGAACATCGACCAGCTCTGTCGATTCTACGCGTAGTCTTTCGACTACTCTCTAGGAATCCAAGTCTATACGACTACTACCGGGCTCTTCGCTGTAAGCGGCCTCCGGGTCCAAGCACTAGTCTCCGAACTATTCTACTCCAAGATCCAGTGTCAACGGCTACTAACGCATCTCGGGCTCTTCAGAGCATTAAGGACTCTAGCAGCGGTCTACAAGGAGACCATGTACTCTTAGATCCAACCTATACGGCTACTAACGAATCTACAACCATAGGCGGCCTTCGGGTCCAGGCGACTACACTTGTAAACGGCCCTAACCATCCGGTGTATTTTCGGTAATAAAGTTTGATTCTCGGTCAACTCATTTACCGTGATTCCCTTCATTGGATCTACTATCGAGTACTACGCTCGCAAACATCTCCGTGGATGGGCACTCCGCACATACACATCGCGACAACAAGTACTCATTTCATGGAAGATTTTTCATTCAAATTTAAAGCAAGCTATCTACAACTCGTTCATATTACAAATACGCCAAGAGCTAACCCTACGGGACAACCATCGGAGGTTCGGCTTCTCCGCGACTTGTTCCGCAATTGGCGCCATCCGTTCCGAAGCTCCTTATACCGATTGTCCGTGCAATTGGCGGCTAGTCCTCCCGTGACTACATCAACCGAGCCTTGGGGAAGTATAACTTCATGTATGCCAAGACATGGTTGGGGATGGACTTCGCCAGATGCTTTACATAAGTTGCCAGACGCCCGGGGGCTTCCTTCAGCCGGTCAACCAACAGAGCTATCTTCGGCCCGCTTGGGTGAGGCACCAGCAGCCTTGCAATGGGAAGTGCGGCTTCTTCAAGCTCCTTGAGTTGGCCCCGCAGCCTCTCGCAGTCTTCGTTGAGCTTCTGGAGAGATTTATAGCAGTTGACAAGGTCACGGTCTGAGGCTTCTCGAAGCTCCATGTGCTTGATGCACTCATAAGACAATTGCTTATATTCATACTCAAGTACCTCTTGGGCATCCTTCGCTCGGAAGACGATGTTCTTCAGATCGGTCTCCGATGCCTTCAGCTGGTCTACCCGGGCCTCGAGATCTGCAAAGTCCAGGAATACATGTCAGGCTACTGCAAAGGTATTCTCAATAAGTACTCAACAAGCTAGCAGCGTGTTGACGTAAAATCAGCACCTCACGCCAAACACACAGCAAGCCGAACAAAGCTGGCTGAACACACGTGCCGAATCCGAAGCGTGCCAGTCAATTTTCCCTAAAACTGACAAAGGATGAAAAAAGTTAGATAAAACCTAGAACTTGCCGGATGGTACCAGACAGTTCCGTATTTACGGCCTCAAAGCCAATCAAAACGACATATAGCTACAGCAAGCTATCTATCGGCAAACTGAGCATTATTCGGGAACTTTAAAACATGTAAATAGGGTATAGCCGAATGCATGACGTAACCATGATGAAGGATCGGTCTTTGTGTAAACAACAACACAGCACGTGATCATGACCGATTTTCAAGGATAAATTACAATAAAATAAATAAAGGCGAAGCATGATTATAAATTTGCAGTAAACATGCATGCATAGGCCAAAAGCACTAGTCTACCGCATGTCTAGGTACTTTCAAACCCGTCGAGCGTGACACCAAACAAGTTAATGCACCGCATGATACGACTTGTTTGAACCCACACCACCAACCAAGAATAGATCAATCCACTGCATGATACAATCTAAACATGGAAGGCTAAAAGCATACATTATTTAAAACAAAACTTATGAACACGTTTCACTCGTGGCAAAGTTGCCGAATACAGCTGTACAGCCGATTTGGGTTCCGTAGAGAAGGAACTAACTATGCTAGATAAACACGCTTGAACCCGCAACACGGGCAATCTAGATTGATTTGAATTCGGCTATTAAAGAGCACGTGATCCATGTATCACATCAAGTTGAAGATTTGAACACGCATCATATGGATCGTAAACAAGATAGAGCCGAATCTAGTCAATCTAAATTGGGCAATATGAGTGTTACATGAATTAAACATGAAGCAAAATCCAAAGAAACACATGGTAATTTAATGAATCTATTAGATCTTACCAAAGCTAATAGAGCCGATAACTAGCTCCAAGCTAGATCTTAGCCCACCGCATGGCTCATGATCTAACAAGAAACCCTCTTGGACCAAGCTTAAATCCACCGCATGATACTAAGCATGGTAACAAGACTACTTCCATCAGGGTCTAAATCCATCGCATGATACTAGACATGATACTAGGTTGCCGGTACTTACGAAGGTCGATAGATTGATGGCTCCTCTCGAAGAACTCGACGACTCGACTAAAGGACTCGAAGGTTGGCACGGGGCCGGTTTGTTGTGAAATTGTTCGATTCCTATTACAATCACTAAGGGTTCATATTTATACCCTTGTCCTAACACGACTCCTAGTCGACCACGAGTACAACATTTACTGCCTAAATTAATGCCCCGATGCCAATGTCCGTCTTGCACCCGTCATCAATTCGTTCCTTCCTTATATTCAGGCCATGTCATCACGTATTCCCGAATGCTTCCTCTTCCAAGCACATAACAGCCCTTCTGCCGAATGATGGTGTGCTCCCGACCGCAGGCATCTTTACCGAATGCTTTGAGGAAAATTTCCTGCCGAATGGTGTTTCCTTACCAAACTCGGCCCACAAGTCAGTCTCTTTCAAGTACCAATTTTTGGTGTTAACATATGCCCCTTCAATTACGGGATAAAAAGTGATTTTATTCCGGAATTGACCATAAATGCTCAACGTCTCTAAGCCGAATCCGTTCAACACTCGTTTTTTCCTCCTTCAAACCGTTGGAGTTTTCGCCCAGATCCAAACCCTAGTTCATTAATCCTTCAAGCTCGAATCTTCAAATGGCGAACCAAGACGAGGCTCTTCAGGTAAATCTCATCATCCTAATGCTCATTCGGTATTACTTTTTGAATTTCATCTCAGATTTTTCCTCTTGCCCTTTCTTGTTCTTGATAGGCTCTAGCCGCCGAAATCTTGATTCCCGTCAAGGACCAATCTCCATCTTATTTCCTCGGGCCCGTGGGAATCTCCGACCATTCTGAGTTCATTCCAGCCAAATCTCAGAGGATCCCTTTCAAGGCAGCTTTGTCGAAACCCCATGTATGGCAAGACGCTTTCAAGAACTGGCCCCTGCCCCCAATTGCAGGCTGGAGAAACTGGTACAAGAGGATGCTGGATGATGACAGCGTCAAGACAAGCAATTGGGACAGCCTTCGCATTGCTCATTGTGTGGAATTATCTTTGGCTGAAACACCCAAAAATGAAAATCTTCTTATTACAGCCTGTCATATTTGGTCGAATGGTGCCAATGCCTTTCTTTTTGGCCATGGGCCAATGTCCCCCACTTTGGCCGATGTATATATGATAACCGGCCTTGAAGTCACAGGATCTGTATACCCACATAAGTACAAAGGCTCCTCCAGGCAAACAGGAGTGAGAACAGGGGTTGGATATAAGAGATATATCCAAAACTATATGTCTGACGGCCCTTTGTCTGAGGTTCGAGCTTTCCTGAACATGTGGCTATGCAGATTCATCTTTTGCGGCAAGGCCAATGAGCCAACCCTGAATCACATTGTAATGGCCGAGGACCTGGCTGCTGGTCACTCTATTCCTCTTGGAAAGTACCTCCTAGGAAGTGTATACCATATGCTTCATCAGACCACCCACCTGATGCACACCAGCCAAAAGATCTCTTGTGTTAATGGTCCCTGATGGTTTGTTCAAATGTGGCTGCAGCTATATATGCATCAGATCATTGGTATTGACCTCAACAACCGGCGCTTTCCTTCAGCCAACTACAAGGAAGGGGAAACCCAGAGCACCAAAGATTGCCAAACTTATGGAGAAGCTGCCTCAACCTTGTTCATCAACAAAAACATTGGCCAACTTTTTGAGCTCTTGTTCAGAGGTTTTGCCAATCCTCTTTGGCTCCCATATCTGAATAATGATAACTTGACTCTTCCTTATGAGTTTAGTTTTGAGGCTGGATGTAATGATGTAAAATCTATAGAAATTTTCAATATCTTCATTCATCCATGCATCCTGCCAGCAGAATTCAGTGGAGGAAGGCAAAATCAGAGCACCTTTGAGTACTACCAACCAAATATGATGGCCAGACAACTAGAATGCGGCCAAGTGCCCCCAAGGCTATTCCTTCATGAATTCCTCAAGCCCAGAGAGGATATCAAGGAATCCCTGCAAGCAAAAAGAGTCTTTGAGTATCAGTGCAGCTCAACTATTTATGCACCCAGGCCTTTTGTGCCGATAACAATAGCTTATCCCTCTTTTACTTCTTGGTGGCAAGAACTTCATGATCACATCTTCAATGTGCCAGTACATCCTCTTTGTCTAGAACTAATGCCTGATTTTCATCCAATTTCAGAGGTATACTTTCCCTCTTCTTTCAATGATGCCACTTGTTTTCATCGATCGGGATTTTTGCCATTTTCTGCAAGGATACGTACCGCCCCTCTTGCTAGGACAATCTCCTACAACATTGCAGGCCTAATCTCTCGCTTTGGGATATCGCTCCCACCTTGGCTCAACCGATGTCTAGATATGCTACACCGGATCCAACTCTCATCAGCTCAACTTCGACAAAAGGAAAGCTCCATCCCTGGTTGCTCCTTCAGCTGCCAAGAAGAAAAGAACATCCAAAAGAATTCTTATTTAGGTTAGCATCTTTTCCTTCCTGAGCATAAAACCATTCTTCATCCTGATCATCTTTATCTTGTGTAATTTCAGACCAGAACTCAGCAACCATTGATTATTGCAGAATCTGCCAATGCTCCATCTACTGGTAAAATTTTCACCATCTTATTTTTTCAACCATTTTCTTTATTGGAACTTATCCTCTTCTTATAGTTGCAGAGGAAACATTGGTGAGCCAAACTGTGGGGAGTTATTCTCCTCAACATGTTTCAAATCTAGCTTCACCAAGGATCTAGCCATCCTCTCTTCAAGCAGAAGCTCCAGCCTCATTAAGGATCCAGCCATCCTCTCCTTAAGTAGAAGCTCCAGCTTCACCAAGGATAGATCCATCTTCTCCTCAGCCAGAAGCTTCAGCCTTACCAAGGACTCCACCAGCTTCTCCTCAGCTAGAAGCTTCAGCTTTACCAAGGACTCCTCAAGCTTCTCCCCAACTGAACATCCAAGAGCCCCTCCCTGAGCCTGAAAAACTTTCTTCCCCAACTCAGGAAGCCAGAAATGAAGTAAGCATGAACACCCACTTTCCTATTTTCCATTCAATAGATTTCCATTAATTCGGCAAGAAACTCTTTTCACGAGGAAATTGTATCATCACCAATTTACTCCTTTGCTTTGGATGACTTGATTGCCGAAGAAGGGGATGAAGCATTTTCCAGTCAGGCTTTATCAGAGAAAAATCAGGCAAAGTTGAAGGAAATTCTTTTCCTGCTGCAAAAGGATGTTCAAGATCAAGTCAAGGATGCTGATCTTCTAAGAGAAGCACTTGCACTCATTGATCAAGACCTCCCAACTGATATCAAGGCTTCCTTAGAACCTGTTTCCAAGCTGGATGATCACTTTGTAGCATTAAAGCGAGCCTTGAAAAACTTATCCTCTCAATCAGCTCTGGAACAAGAGCAGGCTGCAAACAAGCAATTTATGAAGGATTTACACACCCAAATGCAGAATCATAAGGAACTGCTAACCAAATTGCAGCCTGAACTTGAGCTGAAGAAAGCCAGAAAAGCTGAATTGGAAGCTGAACTGAGAACCCTGATAGCTGAGATTGAGGCTGATGAAAAGAAAATGGCTGAACTTCCTGAATCAATGGAGAAGATACGAAAAGAAGCCGCAACAACCATGACTGCAGAAAAACAGCTTAAGACAAAGCGCTCGACTTTGTCTAAGACCCAAGAAGCTGACCAAAGATTGCATAAGCTTTTACTTTCCAATATTTGTCTTGCCTTATTTTGATGAGCAATTTCTGGACGATCCATTCGGCAACTCTGGCCAAATAGTGTGAGACCCGAAGAGCAATCGGACCGCAACACAACTGATTTTTTCAGCCAGTCAAACCGAATATGACTCGGCTTGAAATCCAAACGACCTGACGACGGTTCGGTTGAGGGAGTCTTTCCAATTCCTAAATTTCTTGGGATAAGCGCCACGATCTTCGGCCACGATCTCTTTGCCAGTCCCATAAATAAGAACCTCGGGTGCCCCTAGCCTTTCACCAAGTCCCGTGCTTTCCGGTGCCTTTGCCAATTTAAGCTTTCCTTCTTCAAAGACTAGTACCCCCAAAAGCTTCATAGCAAGCGAGAACAGGCGCCGGGCTGGCGAGAAGGCCGAAGGGAGCCGCGCTGGCGCTCGTCGGAGGTGGCAATCATTGATTTCTCCGCGGCTCTTTTAGATCCCCTTTTGTTTCTGATGATCCTTTTTGTGTGTTCAGGCGCATTCAGTGGAATCCTACATCTGCACCAGCCACGACCCCGGCCATGGTGGGCGATTCCTTGGGATCGTCTGGCCGTTCCCACTCCTCCAGCTCGCGCTACGATGATATTGCCGCCCGCAGGTTCAAGGAGGAGCGCGATGAAACCCGACGTGAGTTGAAGATTGTCTCTAAAAAGGCCGGGATCGCCGAGCTCGAGTGGGAGCACCAGCGCAAGCAGCTTCTGGAGACCATTGACGGTGAATCTTGTGACCCGCTTAATCTCAACTTAACTTTGAACTAACCACCATTGCTGCGCGTGATTGCTGCAGATCACGATGCCGAGATCAACCGGCCGAAGGTGCCTGGGTGAAGCTGGCGGACAAGGTGAACGCTCCCGGAGACACACCGGAAGCTCGCCTTGGCGTGGTGGAAGGCCGTGTCGACGAGGTGGCCCTCCATGGTGTCCGCCTAGGCACCACCCTAGGCCTAGCTGCCATGGCGACGCACACCGGCGTCGACTACTCCACGTGGCCACGCGGCTTCTACGGTGGCGCGCCGGAGGACGTCGACGACATCGAGGTCACCCTGGAGCGCCTCGACGGCCACGGCGCTGCCATTGCCGATTTCATTCATCCCCAGTCTGTGCTGAACAGGCTTTTTGATTAGTTTGTACTAGGGATGTTGGAATTTCGGCAATAAATATGAAATTTTATCTTCTGCATTTGTCTCGTGATGATTTCCCTTGATTTGTGCATGCGAACCTTTACTATTTTGAACGCAATCAGGAACTTTTATTCTAGCCGAATATGCACAAAATCCTTATTCGGGAGCCATGAACACTGTTCAATGGAAAAACCCTTCGCATTTGGGGAGAAACCCCTGCATTTTGGTATTCCCATTAATGCACGCCAGCCAGTCATCACTCCCGATGCGCTCTCACGGCTAATAAAATAGCCCTCTTGGTGCTCTGCGAATCCACTCGCATACACTTTCATCATTTCATGTCTTCTCGTCCTCCTCCTCCAGAGAAAAACCCCCAAAGGCCATGGTAGACAAGATAAACAGCTAGTCAAGGAGAACAGTGCCCCACCAAAGAAGCGAACCATTCGAGAGTAATCTTTTTCTTCTCAATCCTTTCTCTTGTTCTTGATTGCAATCTCATGATTCACCTTCCTTCGCTCTCAGCCTCGACTTGCTACCAGAGGAAATCCTTGGTACTGAAGAGGTTCCTGAGTACATCCTTTCCGATTCCTCTGCTGAAGAAGAAGACGCCACGCCGGAATAGAGGACCAACCATCAACTGCGCCGTCGCATCCGGTATCTAGAACACGACCTGCGGGACATCACCACCCGCTGCAGTGCCGAACGCGAACGCGAACGCTGCATGAGCTTGGAGGCGTTAGTAGGGGTTAAGATCCTCATCCTTATTTGATTCTCACGCTTAAGTTTCAGATCCCATGTTCAACGAGAATCTGTTCCCCTCCTCCAGATGTTTCTGACGGGTACAACAACCTGAAGGCCTCCCGGGACGCCCCCTCGATGGAAGCCGCAAATCACAAAGCAACCCCAAAGTTTCTATGTTGCCGTCACGGTGGTCCTAGAGCAGCTGAAGAGGGAAGAACTGAAGAAGAAAAATGCGGAGTCAACGAAATGAAGCATACTTTCGCTTCTTTCTCCAGGCCTTCTGCTTCCCACAGGCTCTCTAATCTTAGGTGGCTGGGTTGCCAAATAAAGAACCTGCAAGAAACATTTGTAATGTAGAACATTTTTTGTGCTAAGGGCAATACACTTTAGTATTGGCCGTCTCCTTCTGTCAGGATTTTGCTCTGAAGGCGGATTCTTTTCCGAACACTGGCTGTTTTCATGCTTCTGTGGCTTGTAATCCTGATGCTTGTAATCAACGATCAATTTCAATACTAGGATAATATTTCTTTAAGTATCTCCCATTTATAGCAGCAGTGAACTCTTCTCCTAGTAAAGTTTTTAAGATATACGCGTTTCCAGGCATACACCTAACCACCCGAAAGGGACCTTCCCAATTCGGGGACCATTTACCGAACGTACTGTACTTTGTCCCAATCGGCAGCAATGCTTTCCAAACTAAATCTCCTTCTGCAAATTGCTTGACCTTTACTTTCTTGTTATAATACTTAGCAACTCGCATCTTGTTTTTCTCAATATTTTCCAAGGCCTTAAGACGAATCATATGCAAATCTTCTAACTCGTCCATCATTAAGCCACTGTAATCTTTGGAACTTAAATCCTTTTGCAAAACTACTCTCCTTGAGTCTGATTGCATTTCCCATGGCAAAACAGCATGATGCCCATAAACCAACTCATAAGGAGATGTTTTTGTAGCTCCATGAGGGGCCATTCGGTAAGCCCACAAGGCTTCATTTAGTACCGAATGCCACCTTTTTGGCTTCTGATCAATCTTCTTTTGTATAATCTTGATCATGATTTTGTTAGAAGCCTCTGCCTGACCATTAGCTTGAGCATAATAAGGAGAAGAATTTAACAATTTGATCCCTATACTTTCAGCAAACTCTCTGAACTCTGAAGATGTGAACTGAGTCCCTTGATCGGTTATAATTGTTTGAGGAATTCCAAATCTATAGATGATGTGTTCTTTGACAAACTCAACCATATTTTCTGATGTTACCTTCTTCAATAGAATTGCCTCAACCTATTTAGTGAAATAATCTGTTGCCAAAAGCACAAACTTATGCCCCTTGCTAGATGGAGGATTTATTTGGCCAATCAAATCTATACCCCATCCTCTGAATGGCCATGGCTTGATAATGGGATTCAAAGCTGATGCTGGAACTCTCTAGATATTTCCAAACTTTTGACAATCTTCACACCCCTTATAATACTCAAAGCAATCTTCCAGCATCGTTGGCCAATAACATCCAGTGTGCCTGATAACCCATTTCATTTGGTAAGCCAATTTATGTGCTCCACACAGCCCATCGTGCACTTCACTCATCATTTTCTTTGCTTCTTCTTGACCCAAACATTGTAGCAACACCCCGTCCAATGATTTGTAATACAAGCGTCCATCAAGAAGAACAAATTTTATAGCTTTATACCTGAGCTTCCTAGAGACCTTTCGGGATGGATTTTCCAGATAATCAACAATTTCTTTTCTCCAATCATCTTCTGCTAGATCACCCCCGAAAGCACACACATCGTTGGCAAACACTTCTTGGTTTTCTCTATAACCCGAAGCACTTTGGGCTAGCCTGTTTGCCTCTTCATTGTGTTCCCTAGGAATATGTTGTAGAATCACTAACTGAAAACTTTTCAAGATTTCCTTGGAGTCCTCGTAGTAATTCCTCGGGATATCATTTCTACATTCATATTGGCCATTCAATTGTTTTATAACTAGCTTTGAATCTCCATAAATTTCAACCGAAATAGCCTTTGCTTCTTTCCAATATTGAAGCCCTCTAAGCAATGCTTCATATTCAACTTGATTATTCGTGACGATGTAGGTTGAATAAGAATAGCAAACTCAAACATCTCTCCCCCGGGTGAAATTAATAAAATTCCTACTCCACCACCTTTGCCACATGAAGATCCATCAAAAAACAAAGCCCAAGGAGTAATCTCAAATAATTTAATTGATGGATCACGATGTTCAGGAATGAAATCAAGAATAATCGTCCTTTAACGGCTTTTGCCGATTCAAATTTCAACTCAAACTCGGACAAAGCTAAAATCCACTTGCCAATCCTTCCATTCAAAATTGGCATAGACAACATGTGTTTAATTACATCAAATTTTGAATATACAATGCATTCAAGCATTCAACAAATAGTGCCGAAACTTTGTACATGAGTAATAAACACACAAGCAAAGCTTCTCTGCAGCCGAATATCTTGTTTCGGGATCAAGCAATTTTCGGCTAAGATATGCAACCACTCTTTCCTTTCCCTCAAATTCTTGTATGAGGGCTGATCCAATGGTTTGGGTATCAGCCGCCACGTACAACTTAAAATGTTTGTTCAATTGTGGAGGTACCAATATCGGTGGTTCCTTCATGTATTCCTTGATCTCATTGAAAGCCTTTTGTTGCTCGTCACCCCATACAAACTTCTGATCCTTATTGATCCTCAACAGTAGAGAGAAAGGCAACACCTTTTATGACAAATTTGAAATAAATCTTCTCACAAAATTGATCTTGCCGAGCAGTGATTGCAATTCCTTAAGATTAGTTGGAGGAACAACTTCATCAATAACTTTCATGCTTTTCTTGCCAACTTCTATTCCTCTTTCATGTACCAAAAATCCCAGGAACTCTCCAGCTGAAACCCCAAAGGCACACTTGTTCGGGTTCATCTTAAGCCCATGTCTTCGGGTGCACTCTAGAGTTTTCCTAACATCATCCAAATGTGATTCATGATCCAAAGACTTGATCACGACATCATTAATGTATATCTCAACAATTTTGCCGATCAACTCAGGAAAAATATAATTCATGGCTCTTTGATAAGTTGCACCGGCATTTTTCAATCCAAATGTCATGACAATCCACTCAAACAAGCCTATATGTTTAGGACATATAAAGGTTGTCTTTGATATATCTTCTATTGCCATAAAAATTTTATTGTACCCTGCATTGCCATCCATGAAGCTAATAACCTTATGTCCAGCAGCAGCATCAACCAACAAGTCAACAACAGGCATTGGATATTCGTCCATGGGTGTAGCTCTATTTAGATCTCTAAAGTTATGCAAACCCTCATCTTCCCGTTTTTCTTGTAAACAGGGACAATATTAGAGATCCACTCTGCATATCTACATGGCCGAATGAAATTTGCTTCTATTAATCTCTTAACTTCTTTTTTCACGTCGGCCAATACTTTATCCTTGTAGATCTTTCATGGAGGTTGCTTATAAGGCCTAAAACCAGGCTTGATTGGCAACTGATGCTCAACAATGGAACGATCCAAACCAGCATCTCTGAATAATCCCAAGCGAAGCAATCTTTATATTCTTTCAGCAACTTGATTAACTCTTCTCTGAAACTTGAATCCAAGTTAGCACTGATAAATGTCGGCCTTGGCTTGTCACCATCTCCAATGTCAACCTCTTCCAATTTGTCAGCCGACATAAATCCACGTCCTAACTTTCCATCAGTTCCATCAATTGGATTCTCCATTAAAAATTGCTATAAGAGCCGATCGCTTGAATCGATCGTTGATCACCGCCGACTAGTTCAACAGACCTTCACCCCAGTCCTTGCCTGAGAAGCAATCTATACCTTTATACTCCCAGAAGGCTGGTTCTACATTAGCCACACTTACTGAATCATCTGCTTGGACCACTTCTACATCATCATCCACCCATTGAACAAGTTGTTGATGCATGGTAGATGGGATGCAGCAATTTGCATGGATCCAATCCCGTCCAAGCAGCAAACTGTATGCCCCTTTGCCCTCAATGACAAAGAAGGTTGTAAGCAAAGTCTTAGACCCGATCATTAGATCCACATGCACACAGCCCTTGGTGTCTGAAAAATTCCCAGCAAAATCATTCAGAACTATGCTTGTTGGCGTCAAATCTCCAGGACCCATGCCAAGCTTCCTGAATGTACTGTACGGCATCACATTGACCGCAACTCCACCATCAACAAACATCTTGGTCAATGGCTTCCCGTTAACATATCCTCTCAAGTACAGCGGTCTCATGTGTTGATTTTTGGCTGGCTTGTCAAAAGTAGCTTGCTTGGCCAACACTAGTTGTGCCATCAGCCCAAATTGCCCAGCATCATCAATGTCTGGTAATGCCTCCTCCTGCACAACCTGATTAGCTGGAGCCATGAACTCATTCGGCAAAAAAGCATACCATGCACGTAGGAGCCGAACGACCAGATCCATCAGGCTTGTCTTTTGAACGCCACACCTGTTTCCTCTTGATTCCCCGCCCGCTTCAACTCCCCGATTCCTCAAGCGCCGAACCCTTCTCTTTTGGCTTCTCCTCAAACCAGGTGGGCACCACCGTCCTTTCGCCGGACATATTCACGATCTTCTTCTTCTTCATGATCAACCCGTACCGTGGTCGCATATCTTTTCCTTGGTTGATCATTAACTTCATTTATTTTAAGGCGCCGACCGTCACTAGGATGCATCCTCTAATTCTTTCATGGACGGATCGGCGATTGACGATATCCCGCCCGTATTCGGTGTACTTGTCACCGCATTCGGGACAATTGTTCGCCGTGGGGAGCTTTAAACCTTTGTTCCAGCAATGCCTGAAGAAAGCACAACCCCAATGCGCGCGTTCTTGCTCTCGCGCACATTCTTCCTGTTCTTTCCTGCGCATTTCCTCTTCGTATCTTCGCTTCTCCTCCTCGTACTTTTGTTTCTGGTAGCGCTCCTTTTCTTGCTGACGCCGCCACTTGTTGAGGAGAATACGTGAAGTCACCCTGGGTTTGGAAGATTTGCCCACTTCAATTTGACTTTTCAGGATGCAAGGCACTTCCTTGTGGACTTGTTCAACTGTCACTTGTCGAGCAGGGTCAACTGATCCATCCTGCTTCGCCCTCGCTGAAGTCAAGACCTTCACTTTTCCTTTCTCCTCAGCAGTCACCATGTTGACTGAGAATCCAATCATGTTCTGGGGAAAAGGATTGCCATCTAATTTCATCTTATTATCAAATTTTAGATGACCTTCTTAGATAGCCTTTTGAGTTCTCATCCTGAAAACCCTGCATTCATTAATGGAGTGAGAATTCTTGTCATGAAACCCACAGTATCTCTTTTCTTTCACTCCATCAGGACGAAGCATAAAATGCCCATCCGCAACTTGATTCGGCCTTCCTTCACGAGGAACTCAAAGAGCTTATCGGCCTTGGTCACATCAAAATCATAGGTGCCCTTGGCTTGCTTGATCCATCTCTCGGCCCCACACTATTTCAGCTGCAGCCTATCTCCTCTTTGTCATCAAATTCCTCTCCTTGTTCGGCTCTCTCGAGGAATTGATTATAGATGTCGGCTATATCACCGTGTTTGGTGAACCCGAAGTCTTTCTTGAAGCCATAAGCCCGGTTGCTTGTTGACGGTGTATTTCGGTACACCAAGCATGTTCATTACACTTTGGTTTGGATTTGATTATGGAACTAACCCGCCACTAGGCACGCTAATCATATAACAAGTTCATCTATGTGCATGCATTTGGAAGTGTTATCTTTATGTAGGAAAACATGGACATAAAGGACGGATCCACAATAAGTTCAAAGGAGCATTTACAGAGTCTTGTTCGTGTTCATGAGCTTGATGAAATCACTTCCAATGGTGGCAACGACCGAAGTGCTACGAGGAACACCCCCGGGGATTGAAGCGTAAAAGATCGAACTTCATGCGCGGAGAACCCCCATCTTGGACGCGAGGATGACATCGTCAAAATCATGCAAGTGGAGGGGGCAAAGTGCATAATCACCTGAGTACCCACGGGAGCGAAGGGGCGACCGAACCGGGCCGAGATGGGCCCTGGACCGCCGGCCCAGGCCGGCCGGCCTAGCCCACTCCGGGGGTCGGTTCGGCCCCCTTTCCTTGTACCCGAAGGATCTTCAACCATAAAACCCCCGGAGGCGCCGCCATTCGACAAGCTAGAGAGAGAGGAGGGAGATCTCCGGAGGGGGATCGCCCACCTCGAAGGAAGCACCCACAAGTGGAGAAGAAGGAAGACACCGTCGGAAGGGAAACCATGATCAACGGTGCTATGTCTAGCACTTTGATGCGGTAATCTCCTTGTTCGTCCATGGGTTGTAATCGATCTTGAGATGTAATCATACTTTGTCGGATTATCTATCTATCATCTTGTGTTGAATATACTTTAATGCTTAAGGTTAGCTACCATGCCGTAAAGGGAGTATGAGCTCCAATGCTTCCTTGGATCCATTCAATACGCCGTGTCCATCATAGGTCTAGTCATGAATACCTTCGCGTAGTGACAGTATGAGAGGAGGGAAAGGGAAAAACCGCGGTCACAACCCCGATAGATTAGATTGGTTTTCATGTCTTTAAGCGATTGCATGTACTAGTATCGTAGACCCGTGGGCGAGTTCTTTTATCTTGATATCTTAATCGGTCTCTCTAGAGTAGTTTAGTTGTTTTCTAGTTTAATTGTAGTTAGAGGTTTGAGAAGCTAGAGTGTGAAGGTAGATCGAACGCTTGTAATACCCTTGCTCGCGAATTGACAAGAACCTTGCGAATCCCGTGGTGAAAAAGGTGTGGGGTCCGTACGCCTGCGGATTGTAGAGAGATACGTCTTTTATCCGTCAACAAGCCCCTTTTTCTGGCGCCGTTGCCGGGGAGCAAGCTAGTTTACATCGTTTGGTTTGCATCTAACTTAGTTTCATAATTTAGTTTATCTTTTGTTTTCTATATCTAACATATATTATCTAGAAAACCACTTGTTTCGTTTTTGTTTTTGTTTTTATCCTACTGTCTAGATGGCGTTCGTCAATCAACCCGTGGAAGAATCGGAGAAATCATTAAGGGATTACGCTAGCCCTCGATGTGAAGACATAAAAGTACAAGAGTCGGATTCGAAGCTCGAAGCGACCAAGTATGAGATTAAATCCAAGATCATCGAGATGGTGGCGGCAAACCCGTTTGAAGGGATGGTTTCGGAGAACCCATATAGACACATATAGCATTTCACGACGCTATGCAACACGGTGCGCTAAGAAGGAGTTCCCGATGAATGGTTCAAATGGAATCTCTTTCCCTACTCACTTGCCGCAATGCAAAGACATGGTACTCGTTTGCGTCCTTTAAAGTTGAAGGCAATTGGAACAAGTTGACAAAAAAGTTTTGCGAGAAGTTCTTTCCAATTAGCAAGGTTCAACAACCTAAGGAGGCAAGTGATCACTTTTATGCAAGGAGAAGAGGAAGGGATAGACCAAGCTTGGGATAGGTTTAATGAGTTAATCGAACAAGGACCAAGACTCGGCTTCTCCGTGACGTACTCTTGCATACATTTTTCTTTTCCATAACCCCTAGTTGTATGCAACACGTCCAAATGTGTGCGGGTGGGGATCTCATGGAGAAAACACTCACGGAAGCCGCCCAACTTCTACAAAAGATTAGTAAAGCGGCTGCCATGCGAAGAGATTAGGAAACAAGTCTTGCGGAAGAGCCGGGATACAATTCAAGGAAGAAGAAGTGTGCTGAATTTTCTAAAGAGGTGTTGTGGGGACGGCCGAAGTCGTTGCACACAAACAATGAGGGAAAACTAAAGCTCAAGGACCAAAACCAAAACATGGAACAAAGGACAGCCAAAAGCTCTTTACTCAACAAGTAAATTTCTCAAAAGTCGATCCCCTTTACAAGTGTCGTCCGTCTCCTTTTATAGGGAGGCGAACAGACTTTTTACATTCCGATAACACCCTTGTGTAAAACGGATCAAAACAAATGTGCTAGGCTATTTCCGGGAAGTCTCCAATCGAGTCTCCACGTAATCGGCGCTTCATGATGTCACGCCGCAAATCGCGGCGCCTTTCTTGCTCTCATCACGTGCGCCCGTCGGGAGGAAACCTTCATTCTTTTGGAGATTTCCCTTTCGCCCGGCACCTTTCGTCACCTCGAAACAAGGAATTCACATTCAAACTTAAAGCCGTTAGGGGTTAGAGACGACGAAACCTTCTGAGTGAATCCCAGGTCGAGATTGCCTGGGTGAATAAGATTCGCTCTTGGGGTTTCGTCGTGGAATAAATCAATCAGCCTGGCTAAGACCCCAACGCCTTGGATTGTTCTGAGCTTATTTTGCAACTCCGCTAGCGACGAAGGGTACTGGTCGAAAGACGAGTTCTGAAAATTGGAAAAGGAATCAATGGCTCCTGGGGTTTCGCTGCTGGGCCTTTCGCATAGAGATTTGGGTGGCTAAAGACACTCTTTTATTTTTGGTATACGAAAGGCTTGATTCCGAATCCCCCCAACAGAAGCCCCTCGATGGCGAAGCGTTTGCCTTGGTGCAAACCCGAGCCGTCGAAACCCGGGATCGAGAATAGAGACGGAAGAAAACGTCTTCCCTGTGCGGCGGCTTCCGGGGACCTCGCCGGGAAATACCTCAAATGCCCTCGAGGCGCTACTTTTTACCGTTGGGTTCGAAATTTTTGACCGTTACGGTTTACCGGCTATAAATAGACGGGGGCCGACACCGCCGCACGCCCACCGCCATTTCCAACCTCGTGTCTCTCTTGTGATTTTTTTCTCGCCCGTTGCTTCGCCTTTGCCTTTTGCGAATCGCTTCGGCGGAAGCCCCGCCGATTCGAGAGGTTAGTTTTCCTTCCGGCTCGAATGCATATTTTCGTTTTTCGCTTTCCGTGTTACACGCTTGAGTTCTCCTTTCTAAGAGAATTAAGAGGTTTGCGCCGTGCACCCTAATATAGTCATGGAGGACGAAGGGTCATCGTCGAATCGTGGGAAGCAAGCGGCGCCGAAGCTACGGAGGCCATCGCAACATCTTCCACCTCATCGTCTAGCTCGGAGTCTGGTAAGATTTCTGGTTTTGATTGGTCTGCCAGCTCTCGCGAGAGTGGTAGTACTTCGTCTACCTCTAGTAGCGATGAAATTAGCAGTTCGGGTGGTGGAAGTTATGTCGAAATAATGCTGAGTGACACAGATGCTGGAAAGCGTGCGGTTATCGACGTGGAGGAGGGCGAGATAGGAGAAGCTGATGCAGCTACGGAAGTTGCTGCGGAAGCGTTCGAGGAGAATCTGGCTGGGGCGAAAGCCCGAACCTGTTACATTGGTCGATCTTTGATGACTCAGGCGGATCTGGATGCGCTGCGACTGGAGGGCTGCTTCGAGCCTGGAATCTGCGATTACCTGGGAGAGAGACCACGCCAAAACCCCGGAAAAATGAGAGCGTGGTCTTTCGGGATTTCTTTACCGCAGGGCTTCGGTTGCCGGTGTCCAAGAAGTTTGCAGACATCTTGGCGGCTTACAGCGTTCAGATCCATCAGCTGACGCCCAATTCTATCCCACAAGTATTGAAATTTCTGTGGGCATGCCGGACCTTTGCTGGAGACAATGATGTTGAGACCTTCGTTCGCCACTTCGAGATTCACTGGGCGAGGAAGCTTATAAGTGTCGTTGACGAGGAAAAAGAGGCTCAGTATGGCTGTTGTACCTTTCAGACCCGTCGTCCGGGCAAGAATCAAGCTCCTGTGGAACTAGCCCCAGCGTACAAAAACAAGTGGGCTAACTGGTGGACCTCCTACCGGTTTTATGCCCCTATCGCAGTGGTGGGACGAAACTCGAAGTAGAAGAAGTGGCAACATATGACTTGGCGAGTTGTATGGTCGATTTGGAGGTCGAGCTATCGTCGGAGCTGACGAAAACTAGCTGCTCATCAGCCAGCACAAGTGCATTTTATTAGGCAACTCATGTGATCACTACACGAGACGCCCTCGATGAGTTTGTGGCCGCCGATATCTGGCCGTGCCAGCCCCGATGGGGGTCATGGGCGTTTAAGGTGCAATGGCTACCCAAGCTGGACCAAGATGTGCGAAGCCCCATTTTTAAGGTCAAGCGACCTGCTGATAAAACCAACAAAGAGGTCGTTGCTGAAGTTGAAAGGAAAGTTGTTCAGATGATCGGAAATTTCACCCACAAGGAGTGGGAGTGTGCTCAAAGGATTTTGAAGCACCATGGCCGGGTTAATCGAGTTTTTGACAAGATGGGTGTCACCTATTCGCCTCGCCCGATGCCCCGACGGCTAGCAAGAAAATGCAACCACCGGGTAACACCAGATCTGAGGCTGTGGAAACTTCTTGGAAGAGTAAGTTAAGTAAGATTGCTGCTATGACAGAACCTGCTGTGAAAAGTACCAAAGCCCAAGACATCTTGGCCAAGCGAAAGGCGGATGCTGCTAAAGCTACCCTGCCTTCGCTTGCAGAAAAATCTACGAAGCTGTTGAAAGTTAATGAGACCTTGGCTCGCCGCAAGGCTGAAGCGGTGAAGGTGGCCGCGGCCAAGAGAGAGAAGAAGAAAACCCATGACCCCGCCCTCGCCGGTGATGTGGACAAGAGGCTAGCTTTGAAGAAGAGGCCCTTGGAAACAACAGAAAGGCGAAACAGATTACGATCAAGGAGAAAGGGCCCGACGAGGACGAGACCTCCGGAAAGAGAGCGCGGATTGACCCAGTCGCGGAGACTGATGAGGATGTTGATATCATGCCGACGCCTCAGATCCAGCCCTGCACTAACTATCCTCCGAAGGGGTCGGCACAGAAATTGACGGAAGAGCCGTCGCCGGCGGGCCTAGCTGATGCTGAGGAGTTGGAGGCGCGCGAGGCCAGGGGCAAGCGCGTGGTGGAGTTGATTCAGAAAGAAATTGCCATGGCCGACGCAGCCCCAAAGGAATGTGTGGCCGGCCTTGTAGATGTCGTAGATGAATCTGAAGATCTTTGCTATATTGACAACGACGCTACTCAAGCAGCGAAGAGTTCAGGTGCTCCCCTTCCGCAGCCCCAATGCGATTCAGTGGTTGCTGCGGTAAATCTAGGTGAAGGTTCGGGTGCGAAGGCCCAGGATCCGATCGACCCGGATGCTCCGAAGCCGGGGAGTCCGTGGCGCACGCGTCTCGTTCGCCGCCGCTGGTGTCAGATGATCTTGACCCGGTGGCTGCGAAACCTGCTGATATCGTCGCGCCGGAGCCGACGACAGCGCCCGATGCCCTTCATCTTGAAGACGCCGGTATGATGCTTTTACTCGGAGGTGGTTTTTCGTGTCCTTCCTATGAACCGTGCATTCCGTTTGCTTATGCCTCTCGTTTTCGTGCTAATTTTAGCGGCCAAAACTCTAGGCACCCTGAGCGTCAAGGATCGGGAGAAGGATACTCCTCGAATCGAACTGGACCCCTCTGCTTCAAGGACAAGTCTCGCATCTGTGCTGGGAGAGCCAGGTATGAAACTTTGCTTACCACTTTGTTTTTGGTGTTTCGACTTGGTGCCTTCGTCATGTTGGCTGTGCGAAGGGTTATAGGCAAATAACATGGTTGCTAACCTCTTTGCAGATTTTGAACGCACCTTGGAAGACTTAGGCGCTGATGATTTGATGAAAATTGTACGCGCTTATCTTTAGAGGGGCATTGTCGCTTGCCAGAAAGGCTTCGAGAAGGCGTCTGCGGAGGCCAAGACCTCTCTTGACAAGCAAAAATTTCTAGAAGACGAGAACCGACGCCTAAGATAAGAAAATGAGAATCTGAAGCGAGAGTCTCGTCTGCAAGCGGACCAGCGCCCTAAACAACAGGAAGCCCTGGATGCTTTGAAAAAGAACTTGAATTGAGCTTGAAATGCTATGAAGAGTGTCGTAAGGAATTGAAGGACATGGTTACATAGTACGACGCACAAAACATTCTTTTGGAGGCTAATGCCAATCTTATCGCGGAGTTGAAAAAGGTGAAGGGTGAGCTTGAGGATACTCTAGAAAAGAGCGAGGCATATTGCCACCAATGGGGGGCATATTTGGCGACAAAGTATCGTCGGGCTTTGGAGAGTTTTGGAGCCGAAGCCCAGGACTTCAAAATTACTGACAATATTTCAAGCTTCGTGGAGTGGTTGCACAGTGAACTGAAACTCCTGCCCGACACCATGAGTAAAATTGGAGATTATGGGGTGGCAACTTGTTCTGAAATGTTGCTTCACCTTCTCGAACGCCAAGGTTGCGACCATTTCAAAGCCTTCGGGAGTTGAGGCTTCGCGTTCCCTTCGCCCGATGAGGTGCCAGCCCCGAGCAAGACAGTGGAGCTAATCAATAAGATTATCCTTCGCAACTTTTGGGCTAAAAGTGGACGAGCGCATGCTCGGAAAAAGGCTGTGGACCGGTTAGCGAAGGTGAGCCCCTTCGGTTTACTTTGAGATTGATTATTTTTGTTGAGCGATCATTTGTGCTGATGCTTAATGCTTTCTTCCTTCTCATAGTTCTATTTTGGGTAGGCGAAACAGGCTTTGGAGCTTCGTGAGCATCGCGCGACTCATGGTCCCGACGCGACTTTGGGGCCTTATGGACCCCCTAGAGATTGGCCGCCGAAGGCAAGCGACGACGTCGTTGAACAAGGAGTCCCCGGAGCCCTCGCTCACGAAGGACCTCGGGACGAAGGTGGCTTGGTGGATCCCGTCACCGGTGAAGCTCGGCTCCCCTTCGTCACGAATGATTGCCCTAGGACTCGCTTCTAATCCGGCCAAGTAGTGTTAGGTTGAAACCGAAATGACATGTTGTCTACTTGAACTTTTGACATTTGTAATGTAAATTTGTGTGTGGTGTGTTTGACAAACCGGATGCGAGGGCATGGCGCCGAATGTGTCGCCCAAAAAAATTTTTTACCGCACTAAGACTTTTGAATGTTTTGAACCGAATTTTTTGCCGCTTTCGACTTGTTGTTTTCGGAAGAAAACGTCTTCCCCCCCCCTTCGGAAGTGGGGATAACTTCGTTTATTCGTTTTGCTTAAGATTGTCGAATTAGTATGGTTTCGATTTTGTTGACCTATTAGACCTTGAGCGACGTTGCGTGCTGAGTTCGTTCGTTTTTCCCTTGCGGTCTTTCGTTAGGAACGAAACTAGCCTGCGATGCGACGCCTAGACGTGAAACGCATCGTAGGACTAGAGGCTGTCTACACTTGTCAAATTTTACAGCTTTTGAGATGTTTTTTGGCGACATGTACTCATTTCTGGTTTTGAGTATGCTCGCCTTTGAGGCGTTAGGTGTCGCTTGCGACGACGTTTCTGCAAAAATTAACGATTGCGGTGTCCTTGTTTGGGGGTTTTTCAATTCAAGGTAGAATCGCTTTTGTACGTCCTTCAAGGACGGGCTGCCAGGAAAACAGCTCTTTAAAGGATTGATTCTTGTGAATCGTTTCGATTGCACCACTTGTGGGTGGGCTACCCATGGGTAGCACTTTAATGCTCTCGCTTTCGGAGAGGGCTATTCTAGCATAGCACTTCAATTCATCCTCTTTTGGGATGGGCTATCTTAAGATAGCACTTTAAATTATGAGAAAGAAACACGACAAAACTTTAGGAAGGAAGTATTCCATTCACTTGGAAATAAATTTTACATCAAGGCTGCCTCGTTAAAAACCTCACGCTCCAGAGTGGAGTCCTCCCTATGTGAGGAAAAGAGTACCCGCCTTGTTATTGAATTTAAAATGCGCGAATGTAAAGACTGGAAAATGTAAAGCTAAGGTGAGTCCTCTACACTTATAGTTCTGTGCGAAGGGCTCCTACTGAAACGAGCTACGGGAAAAACTTACACAAGTTGTCCACATTCCACGAATGTGGCAACTCCTCGCCTGCCTCATCTTTGAGACGAAAAGCCCCATCTCGAACATAGCTTGAGACCACGTATGGCCCTTCCCATGCGAACTGGAACTTGCCTACGGTATCGGCATTCTTCTTTCTTTTTAGGACAAAATCTCCCACCTTGATGTCTTTGAGGGATACCTTCTTGTTCCTCCACCTTCCGGTTTGTTCTTGATACTTCAACAGGTTTTGGACTGCGTCGAGCCTGTCAATTTCCACAAGGTATTTGTCGGCTTCTTCGCTCTCGCGAGAGCTTCTGGCCAAAACTCTGGCGCTTTCATTGGTAAGTTCTTCAGGGCACATTGCTTCGGCCCCGTACAACAGCCTGAATGGGGTGAATTTAGTGGTTCTCGATTCTGTGGTGTTATGCGACCAAATGACTCTCGAAAGCTCATCCGCCCATTTCCCTTTCTTCTACTCGAAGAGGCACTTCTTTATGGCTGAGAAGATTTGTCCATTCGCCCTTTCTACTGCGCTGTTGGACTGGGGGTGGTACACGGATGCGAAACAGAGCTTCGTTCCAATTGATCGACAGTACTCCCTGAAATCTTGGCAGTCGAATTGTTTTCTATTGTCAACAGTGAGCTCTTTGGGCACTCCAAATCTACATATGATTTGCTGCCAAAAGAATTTTCTGATGGTTGCTGAGGTGATGGTAGCGAGAGGTCTTGCCTCAATCCACTTGGTGAAATACTCGACTGCTACAACTGCAAACTTGAAGTTGCCTTGGGCTGTGGGAAGCGGTCCAACGATGTCCATTCCCCAGCGCTGCAGCGGCCAGGTAGGCGTGATAAGTTGCGATGGCGCGCCAGGCCTTCGCTGATGCTTTGCTGCAAACTGGCAGGCTTTACAAGTTTTGACGATGTGCTCCGCATCCTTTATGGCCATTGGCCAATAGAAACCTTGCCTGAAAGCTTTTCCGGCCGAGATCTCTTGCGCTATGTGCGAACCGCACATTCCTCCGTGAATTTCCCTCATGAGCTCAATGCCTTGGTCCTAAGAGATGCATTTGAGCAATGGTGCACACACTCCCAGCTTGAACAGGACATCATCCTTGAGGATGTATCCTTTGGCCTGTGCCTGCATCCTTTTGAGGTCATGGGTTTCGACCGGCTCATAATGTCCGCGGAGGAAAGCAATTATGGGAGCTCTCCATTCCAAACTAGAAATTGCGTTGACTGTGCTGAGCGGCTGCTTGTCCGGTTTTGTGGACGGGGCGATCAGGACTTCAAAGAATACGTCTGGAGGCATCGCCTCTCCCCTTGCAGCTTTCTTTGCGAGCTCGTCGGCTTCGCCATTGTTCTTTCTAGAAAAATGCTCGACAGTGAATCCCCGGAAATGCCTTTCCATTTTGCGCACCTCCGCGAGGTACTTGACTAGCTCCAGCTCTCTGGCCTCACTTTCCTTCTCCACATGGTCTTTGATGACCTTGGCGTCGCACTTGACTAGGAAGTTGCTGGCCCCAGGGCTCTCACTTTGTGAAGGCCCCGCGAGAAGGCTTCGTACTCGTGGTATTGTGGGTGCACCCGTCCGATGGGTCCCTGTAATCTAGCCTCGCGGCATATCTTAGCTTGATACCCGTCGGAGAAGTGACAATGGCCGCAATGCCGCACCTTTGCGCCCCCGGTGCTCCGTCACATCTAATCTCTCGGACCGGCACCGGCTCTTCGTCGGCGGTAACATTGCTAGGTGAAGTCCGGTCTACAATGAAGTCCACTAGGACTTGGGATTTGATTGCCGACCTCTTTCCAAAATCTATCGCATACTCGATAACTCGCTTGCCCACTTGGCGATTCTAGACGAAGCCTACTTGTTGATGAAATCGGATCATTTAGAGGTTGATGCGTGAGCACGGTGACTTTGTGAGCCTCGAAATAATGCTCGTGCTTTTGCGTGGCCATGATCACCGCATAGGCAATTTTCTCTAGCTCCGAGTAGAGCGAGCTTTGAGCCTACCGGGGCTTCGGAGACGAAGTAGACCGGGGATTGGAGTTTTCCTTTTTCGGTCTCGACCTCTCGGACTAGAGCAAAGACCGACCGTAGCCTTTGAGGCGGCCACTTAAAGGAGAAGTGGTTCGACGGCGAAGGTGGGGATAATATTGCCATCTTCTCGATGTAATCCTTGAGCTCAGCGAAAGCCTTGCTTTGCTCAGGGCCCCACTCGATCACGCCTTTGCCCTTCAGTGCCTTGAAGAATGGAAGGCTTCGCTCTGTAGATCTTGAAATGAATCTGTTCAAGGCTGCCACTTGACCATTCCGTTTCCGAATGTCCTTCTTCATCTTGGGCTCCTCTATTTCTCTGATTGCTTTTATCTTGTCGGGGTTGGCTTCGATTCTTTTGGCGGAAATGAGGCACCCCAAAATTTTTCCTTTCGTGACCCCGAACACGCACTTCTCTGGGTTTAGCTTCAAGCCGGCCCGCCTCATGTTGGCGAAGGTCTCAGCCAAATCACTTACATGACTGGCCCGGTTGGAACTTTTGACGATGAGGTCATCAACGTAGGCCTGGATGTTCTTGCCAATCTGCGGCTTAAACACTGTCCCGGTCATTCTGGTGAATGTTGAGCCGGCGTTTTTCAATCCTTCTGGCATACGAACAAAGCAGAAGGTTCCGAAGGGTGTAATGAAGCTGGTTTTGTCCTCATCCTTCTTTTTCCATCCAACACGGTGATACCCGGAGAAACAATCCAAAGGAGGGACATGATCGCGGCGTTGGCGCGTAGAATCCACAACCCGATCCATTCGTGGCGGTGGATAATTGTCTTTTGGCGTGGCTTTGTTGAGATCGGTGAAATTAATACACATGCGCCACTTGCCGTTCTTTTTATTGACCGACACCGTGTTGGCCGGCCATTTGGGGTACATGACTTCGCGGATGACGGTGGTGTCAAGCGCCTTTGGACCCTTGATTTGACAGCTACCACCTTGTCATCGGACATCTTTCTTAATTTCTGCTTTCGCAGCTTGACCAAGGGGTCAATGTTCAATTTATGCTCGATAAAGCTTCGATCGACGCTTGTGAGATCCTTGGCAGACCAGGCGAACACATCTTTGTTCTTCTGGAAGAATTGGACTAAACTTGCTTCCTCGTCAGCCGAGAGGTCGGAGCCGATGACGACGGTCTGATCAAGAACCATCGCATCTAATAGGACTCATTTGGTTTCGCAGTCTGGCTGGATGTTGATTTTTTCTCTGTCTGCCTTCGGCTGCTTCTCCACCTCATTGCACTCGACTGCTTCACCGAGGGCATGCACGTTTCGCTGACCTGGGGTGCGGCCTCTTTCTAGGTTGCGGCCATCATTTTGATGACCCCAGATTGTGATAACCCCCAGCGTCGCCGGGATTTTGATGCACAGATACGCCTGGTGAATAACTGCCTCAAACTTGTTGAGGAACCCTCTGTCTAAGATGCCATTGTAGGGATAGTACATATCCACAACGTCGAAGGATAGATACTCGGTTCTGGCGTTTTGGACTGTGCCGAAAGATACGGGGAGGACCACCTTGCCCAATGCATGAATGACACGCCCTCCGAAACCATACAGAGGTGTGTCCGGTGGTTGTATCGGATCTCCGTTGAGCCCCATCTTGTCGAAGGCGTCAGCAAATATAATGTCAGCTGAAGAGCCATTGTCCACCAAGAGTTTCCCCAAAGTCCAACTTTCTATGTTTGCTTCTATCACTAGAGCGTCGTTGTGAGGGAAACCTTGCAATCTCACGTCCTCTTCTGAAAAGGTGACTGGGATATGAGACCATCTTGTTTTTTCAACCCTCCCCTCGACACAGATGTTTCGCACCTCGCGAAAGTAGTGCTTCCGTTCTTTCTTGGTTTCGAACTTCAACGCGGAGCCCCCTGAGATAGGCATTATGGTTCCGACGGATGGCAAGGGATCGCTCTGGCCTTCGAGCTTAGCTGGCAGTGGTGGGGCTGAGGGACCTTTGTAGGGAGGAGGTGGAGGGGGAATGGGATGTTGCTCGACGGGCCTATGCTCAATGTTTTGAGCTTGGAAAGTTTGCGATTGCCAGGGCGGAGGCTGGGGATAATTGTAATGTGGTGGCCGGAATTGGTATGGCTAGAATGGGTTTGCGAAAGAGTTTCTCCCAAAACTAGGATTTTGCCGGGCGGAGCAGAGTGGTTTACGGCACTCGCTCTCTCCTTTTCCTTCCTCTCCTCCTCGAGGATAGCCTCGAATCTTTTCTTGTCTAGGCGATAATTTGAGTTGTGGTCGCCGTTTTCCTTGTGGAAAATACAATACCATTTTCTTTTCTTGTTGTGGCCTCGGCCCCTCGCCTCGACCCCTACCCCCGCCTCCGCCTCTTCCGCCCCTCGCGGCCTCCCCCCCGATTGGGATGAGGGGGGCTAGGTGGGCTAGGGACCAGGCTCTGCGAATCAGCTGCGGATTAGGGTTTTCTTGGGTGTTTTTGCCGTCCAGACCGAAAATGCCCCGAGGATTGGTGTGTGAAGCATTTCTGGGATTGGGTCATTCCCTGTCATTGGGTTGATTGGCTTTCGCAGACTTTTTCTGCTAGGACTGCTCTTCCATATCCTGAAGTCATTGTCTGAGCGACAATATTTCTCGAATTCTTCATATAGGCGCTGGATGGTTTTAGGCCTTTCGTGCATGAGGTGCGAGCGAAATTGGCCGGCTCTCAGACCTACAATTGCGGCGTTGATGGTGACGGCGTCCAAGACATTTGGCGCTTGGGCTCTGAGATGCACGAATCTCCTGAAGTAATTTTTGAGAGGCTCCTTGTCCTTCTCGCTTACACAAGAACAGGTCGCTTTCGTGAGGTCCGGATGTTGGAAGCCTTGGAAGTTTGAGAGGATCCGCCGTTTTAGATCGTCCCATCGGTGAATTACCCCCGGGCTCAACGGGGAGTACCACCGTGCCGCCGCGTCATCGCAGCCGATGATGAAGGATTTCACCAAGTACAAAGTCGTCACCACCGCCGAAAGGATGGCGGCTTCGTAGCTCATCAGGAATTGTCTTGGGTCGGATTGGCCCGAGAATCTAGGTAGTGGGACTGGCCTGTACGTTTGTGGCCATGGAGTGATCTGGATCTCCTGAGACAAAGGGGATTTGGGGTCCCAAGGTCTCGTGCGAATGGTGTGAACATCCCGGCGGCCATAGTTGTGCACCGCGGGCGGGGCCTTTTCGGGCGTTGCGGCCGCGCGCGTAGTGGGCGACGTGGGCGGGCGGATGTGACGGCCCGCCGCGCTCTTGCCCGACTCAAAAGGGCTCACGAAAGGGTTGCGACCGAAGGTGGTGTGCGGAGGAGGTCGGGTGAAAAACTCGGTGCGCTCGTTGAAGTTAGGGTGGCCGGGAACAGGTGTATTCGGTGTGTGGGTTGGTTGAAGCTTAAGGATTGCTTTGCTTTTAGAGCGCGCAGTTCTTCCCTTAAGCTAGCGATTTCGGCTTTTTGTTTTTGGATCTCAGCTTCGTGCTGTATTGCCAGGAGCCTCTTCTTGGTTCTGGCCAATTCTTCAGCCTCTTTGCGCAGTTTGACCAGCTCCGCCTCGTGCACTGGGTCAGATTCCGGGAGCGCTTCTCCTTGAGTGAGCAGGGTAGAGAGGTTCGGCTCTTCGTCCATGGATGACGACGCCCCTTTGGTAGAGTTGGCAGTAGTTCTCTTCTTCCTTGTAGACATTCTGGGTTTGATACTCGAGCCAAACACAAACGGTGGGCGCCAATTGTTGTGGGGACGATCGAAGCTATCGCACACAAACAATGAGGGAAAATTAAAGCTCAAGGACCAAAACCAAAACTCGGAACAAAGGACAACCAAAAGCTCTTTCCTCAACAGTTGATTTCTCAAAAGTCGATCCCCTTTACAAGTGCCGTCCGTCTCCTTTTATAGGGAGGCGAACGGACTTTTTACATTCCGATAACACCCTTGTGTAAAACGGATCAAAACAGAATGTGCTAGGCTATTTCCGGGAAGTCTCCAATCAGGTCTCCACGTAATCGGCGCTTCATGATGTCACGCCGCAAATCGCGGCGCCTTTCTTGCTCTCATCACGTGCGCCTGTCGGGAGGAAACCTTCATTCTTTTGGAGATTCCCCTTTCGCCTGGCACCTTTCGTCACCTGAAACAAGGAATCCACATTCAAACTTGAAGCCGTTAGGGGTTAGGGACGACGAAACCCCCTGAGCGAATCCCGGTCGAGATTGCCTGGGTGAATAAGATTTGCTCTTGGGGTTTCGTCGTGGAATAAATCACTCGGCTGGCTAAGACCCCAACGCCTTGGATTGTTCGAGCTTATTTTGCAACTCCGCTGGTGACGAAGGGTACTAGTCGAAAGACGAGTTCGAAAATTGGAAAAGGAATCAATGGCTCCCGGGGTTTCGCCGTCGGGCCTTTCGCATAATGATTTGGGCGTTAAAGACACTCTTTTATTTTTGGTATACGAAAGGCTTGATTCCGAACCCCCCCAACAAGAGGCAACCACGGAAATCACAAAAGAGGAGCCAATTCCGGAAAAGCTTGAAGAAGAACACATCAAGTCAAGAACTATCCCGAGCGTTGACTTCGTCGTACCAAATGAGACAACCAAGAGAAGCATGTCAAGCGCGAAGCCACTAAGGGAGTTCGAACGAATGGATTGGGTTCCTATCGATTACGAAGAAGTATTCGACAAGAGAAGACCGTTCCCTAATCAAAAGGGAATGGCAAGAGCATTGGAAGTGGATTTCCCACCGGAAAGGAAAGCGGAAGAATCATACGACCTTGAAACCATCGGTGAGATCTTTCAAAAGCTCTTTGGAGATGATGAAGTGGATCCGGAACACATAGCCGAGGTGAAGAGAATCATGGGGATCAAGCCCGAAGCATCACCATATGCTCGCCTCGCTGAAATTTACGCGATAGGATCCGAAGAAGAAGAGAAGATGGCACCACACTTGAGTTGCGTAATCAACGGAGTTCAATGTAAAGCTTTATGCGACAACGGAGCCCAAGTAAGTGTCCTATCTTCTAAAATTTACGATAAAGTTCAAGACCACAACCTAGACTTAGCTCCAACATCAACGAAATTAATTATGGGAGATGGTAGAACTATTAAACCTCTAGGTATTGCTTGCAACATGAAAGTAAAAATCTCTGGAAAATGTATACCAACCGATTTCTTTGTTATTGATGCTTACCATAGTAATCATGATCACATAATCTTAGGTAGGCCCTTTCTTAAGTTGGTTGATGCCGTGTTAGATGCCGGAGAAGGCAAAGTAACGATGAACCTTAATGGAACAAAGTACACATATAATTTTCTTCGCGTATCTAAACACCCTACACCCTTTCCTCCCGAAGACGAAGAAGTAGAGGAGATAGATAGCCTTTGTTTTGTTGAAACCCTTAGAGACCCTCCGCAAAGAGCGATGGAAAATCAAATTAGTAATCAATAAGATGAAGAACTAGAATAAGCAACAAAAGGCTTGGAACCACATGATGGAAGCATGGAGGAAGGAAAATTCGAAGATATAGGAGAGATTAAACCCGAGGAGCCACAAGCGCCCGAGGTAGACCTTAAACCTTTGCCCAAAGGATTAAAGTATGAATTTTTGGGCCCGTAAAAGACCTATTCGGTCATCGTGAGCAACGAGTTGAGTCCCGAAGAAAATGAGGAGTTGCTGATTTTATTAAAAAAACATAGGAAGGTGATTGGATATTCGATTAATGATCTCAAAGGTATTAGCCCAGCCTTTTGCACTCATCGTATACCAATGGAAGACCAATGTAAGCCCATAGTGGACCACCAAAGGAGGCTAACTCATGCCATGCGAGAGGTAGTAAAGAAAGAGGTCATCAAGTTACTTGATGCCGGAATCATCTACCCGGTTCCGCATAGCGAATGGGTGAGCCCGGTACATTGTGTACCAAAGAAAGGAGGTTTGACCGTGGTGAAGAATGAGAAGAACGAATTGATACCACAAAGAACTGTGACCGGGTGGCGGATGTGTATTGATTATCGTAAGCTTAACAAAGCAACGAAGAAAGATCACTTCCCCCTACCGTTCATCGACGAGATGCTCGAGAGATTAGCAAACCACGCTTATTTTTGCTTTCTCGATGGGTACTCGGGGTTCATGCAAATTCCCATTCACCCGGACAATCAACACAAAACAACGTTTACATGCCCTTACGGAACGTTTGCATATAGAAGGATGCCCTTCGGTCTATGCAACGCTCCGCCTCTTTTCAACGTTGCATGATGGTTGTATTCTAGGAATTCATCGAAGAAATTGTCGAGGTGTTCATGGATGATTTTTCCGTTTATGGGAAGACGATCATGGATTGCTTGGCAAACTTGGAAAAGGTCCTCACGAGGTGTGCGGAGGTAGACTTGGTGTTAAATTAGGAAAAGTGCCACTTCATGGTTAAGCAAGGCATTGTGCTCGGACATGTTATATCCGAGAGAGGCATTGAAGTGGACAAGGCTAAGGTAGAGACGGTTGAGCAACTCCCACCTCCGACGGATGTTAAGTCCTTAAGGAGCTTTCTAGGCCATGCCGGATTCTATAGAAGATTTATTAAGGACTTCTCAAAGATCACTAAGCCTTTAACGCATCTTCTTCAAAAGGATGTGGCTTTCGACTTTGATGAGAAGTGCCTAGCGGCATTCCGAACCTTGAAAAGTGCATTGGTGAGTGCTCCCATTATTCAACCTCCGGATTGGAGCGAACCTTTCGAGATCATGTGTGACGCAAGTGACTACACCGTAGGCGCGGTTTTGGGTCAAAGAAAGGAAGGCCGAGTTCACACCGTTTACTATGCTAGCAAAACTCTTTGTGGGGCGCAATTAAATTATGCCACTACGGAAAAGGAGTTGCTAGAGGTGGTTTTCGCTTTTGAAAAATTCAGATCTTACATCGTGAACTCGAAGGTCATTGTTTACATCGATCACGCAGCCATCAAGTATCTCTTGGCCAAGAAGGAAGCTAAACCACGTTTGATTCGTTGGATCCTTCTTATCCAAGAATTTGATGTTGAAATTCGTGATAAAAAGGGGGTGGAGAATGTTGTGGCCGATCATTTGTCTAGGATGAATCGTGGACAAGATGATAAAGAGCCCATAGAAGATAAGATGAGAGATGACCACCTCTATCGAGTGCTCGATAAATACACTTGGATGATTGATATCATTCGAGCGATTCGGAAGATGCCTCTCGATCATCTAGATAAAAACTCTCAAAAGAAGATAATATCCGAAAGTAGGAAATACTTTTGGGATGCACCATACCTCTTCAAACTTGGCACTGATGGAGTCACGAGAAGATGTGTCCCAAGAGAAGAGAGGGTAGAAATTCTAAGGAAGTGCCACTCGGCGGAGTACGGTGGACACCATAGCCATTTTCGAACCCAAGCAAAAGTATGGTCGAGCGGATTCTATTGGCCGGAGATGCATGAAGATACTAAAAGATATGTTGCATCATGCCCCGAATGCCAAAGAACCGGAAACATCTCTCAAAGGAATTCTATGCCCTTGAATTGCAATCTACAAATCGATATATTCGATGTATGGGGTATAGACTTCATGGGGCCTTTCAAAAACTCGTGCGGATATGAACATATTCTAGTCATGGTTGATTATGTATCCAAATGGGTAGAGCCTATGCCATGTCGTAAGGCTTCCACGGAGGAGTCCATTACTATGATCAAGAACGTGATTTTTCCTCGTTTCGGTACACCGAGAATCTTGATATGTGATGGAGGAACTCACTTCACCGGGAATAATTTCAAAAAGTGCTTGTCCAAGTTAGGGATTGAACATAGGGTTTCTACGGCCTATCACCCGAAACCAACGGACAAGAGGAAACGTCAAATAGGAAATTAAAAAGCATCCTCAACAAAACCATAGAGAAGGGAGGCAAAGATTGGTCAAAGAAATTAGATGGAGGTTTATGAGCTTATCGAACGACGTTCAAGACACCGATAGGTATGACCCCTTATCAATTCGTCTATGGAAAAGCTTGCCACCTTCGGTTGAGTTGGAACATAAAGCCTACCGGGCGATTAAAGAGATGAACCTCGATCTCGATGCCGCGGTGGTGAAACGAAGGATCCAAATAAGCGATCTAGAGGAGATGAGGTTGAAAGCATATGAAAGTGCAAGCGTAATACAAAGAGACAATCAAAAGGTGGTATGATAAAAGATTGAAAAAGAAAGAATTTAAAGAAGGAGATAAGATCCTCCTCTACAATTCGAGGTTTAAAACCTTCGGAAAGGGGAAATTGCAAAGCAAGTGGGACGGACCTTATGTTGTGCATTCGGTGCTCTCCAACGGAGAGGTAACCATTATGGATATAAATGGCGATCAATTTATGGTGAATGGTCAACAACTTAAGGTTTACTACGAACCCGACGTTGTGCCCCTTCACCATGTTGATGTCTTCACCATCGAAGAAGAGCCCGAGCGTCCCGCCTAGGACGAAAAACAAGGCATGAATTTCGTAAATAGTTTTTCTTTTAATTTTTACGGGAGTTTCTCGTGAAGATTTACCGGGACAACTTTTTCCCATGGGCTAAGGAGGCGAAAAAAGGGCGGTGCACGAAAACCGGACCGGCCGGACCCCGAGCCCGGGTGGGCCGGCCGGCCCGTCCGACCGGCCCGGGGTGGGTCCCGGCGGCGGTTGATCCGGTTTTTGCCCGAATTGCTCCTTTTCGACTTCCTTTTTCGGTCGAGAAAATTTTAAGGGAAGTTTAAAAAAGGAAAATGAGGTTCCTAGGGTTTTCCTCTTCGGACTATTTATTTGGCCGAATTGGGAGCTCGGGAATCAATCCCTTCAAGCAACATTTTGCACCCACGCGGCGACCATTATGTCCCCGAGGAGCTTAGAGTTGAAGAAAGAAGCCAAGGAGCCATCGATGGAGGAGGCGAAGCGATGCGAGCTCAAGGTACACGTCGAGATCAAGAGGACCGCCCACATCGGTTGCGGAGGGCGTGTCCCGACCGGAGCTATTGCATCTCGCAACCCCGTCGAAGGAGAGAAGGTCCCTACGCCCGTTCGAAGGTCGGCGCGCATCCAAGGCATGAAGCGGAAGGACTACAAGGAGGTGTCGCCCGAGCCTAAGGGCTATGGGGGTAGCGACTACTCCGACGATCGTAGCCCGAGCTCGTGGGCGGCCGCCGGAAGAGATGATAACGATCTTTACATTTGGGATGAGGTGCCCAAGGAGAAGACTTCCGAAGGCCCCAACGGCGGCGGCGACGACGGCAGCAACGACAATGGTGGTGGCGACGATGGTGGCGATGACGGCGGAGACGATGGCAATGACGACCCATTCGGATTGCATCGATGTGTTGTGCGGCTTGCCGTCACTCCATCGCGGATCCCTACGCGTCGGTCGATGAATATCTCCAAGCCATGGAGGCGATGAAGCAGCGTTTGGAGGATTTGGAGCGCGTAGTTGAAGACGACTACAAGTTCCTTAACCGCAACGTGTGCAAACTCTTTGGCATGGTCAGGAACATGAGAGGCAAGTGGTGCAATACTTGCGGAAAGTACCACTAGGTCTAGTTTTCCCCTTAGGAATTTTGTAAGATACGACGAGGACGTCGTATGTTTTTAGCGTGGGGGAGAGCTAGCTAGCTAGCCTTAGTGTTTGAGTTTCAAAGTTTAGGTTCGGTTTAGTCTTCGAGAGAGGAGAGTCTTAGAGTATGAAGAGTCTTAGTTTTCAAGTGTGTTTTTAAATTTTTGCAAGTTTGAAGTGTCTTAAATTAGTGTTGAGTCGAAGAAAATCAAATAAAAAGAGTCTTTATATATTTTGTGTCTTGTGTGATGCTTATCTTTATTCACTTCTTTGTTTATCTTTGATTCTTGATATATGAACATAAGTGTGTGGTTCGAAAAACATTTACCGTGGTGCTTAGTGGAATTGCTACTACTTAAAGTACTCATACCACACTTCGATCTCGAGCTTCACATGTTAGTTGTGCTATGTTCAATGCTAAAAGTTGGAGGATTTCAGTTCTGAAAATTATCTTAAAAACCTCTTTTTCCAAGTTGAGAGTGAAAAGAAAAAAAATCCTATACAAAGTCAATTTATTTTTTGCTCCACCATAAGTGTGATTACCACGATGAGTTAGGCTAGGATCCTTCTCTCTTGGGAGTTTTAATTTCGAGCAATGATCATGTTCTTGTACTTATCTTTTGTTGCTAGCCTCGTCTTGCATTCGGTAACGTGACTTTCACATCGGAAGTCCCGTACATCGCCGAATTCCATACCCAACCCTATACATCTCTTTTGTACATCGCATTCCTTGAACACAACCTACTCTCAAAGTTTCGTCTCGTCTCTAGCATGATTTATTTAAAATTTCAGATTGTATGCATGCGAGAAAGAGAGGAGTTGAGAGCTTTGAAAAGTTGTCAAGAGAGGGAAAAATAAAGAGAAAAGTATGAGTATGGAAAAGAAAGAAAGAAAGAAAGAAAGGAAAAAATATAGAAAAGTAAAGAAAGAGGAAAAATATGAGAATGAAAGAATGAAAAAAAAAGAAGAGAAAGAGAAAATAGGAGTGGCAAGAAGGATATGAGAGGGATAAATCAAAAATAAATAAATAAATAAATAAATAAATAAATAAATAATAAAAGTGTAAGGAAGGATGTCACGTTGTTGAGAGACGAAACTTTCATTCTTTTGCAACCATGTGCAATCCGACAATGAGGACGTCATCGATGCCTCGTAGTCATAATTTTCTTTTGCCCTTGCACATGTCCACCATTCTAAATCTTCTCGTCCTTGATATCCCTACATATGGTTAATTCTCATGATCATTGGCTTTGAAAGGTAAACAACCATTAGAGGAAGTTCTTAGTTTGACAATACTTGTGGTGATTGCACTAGCCCTACCTATAGCTGCACTTTACATGTTATATGAGAGACTTATGGGAGGTGAGAGTTTTATAAAATTGGTTTAGGATAGACACCTCATATGAGTGACTTGAGAGAGCCTGGAGAAAGGTTTTTGTCTAATACTTGTTGCAGGAATTTTGTTTGAAAAAATCATAAAAACCCTCCGATGGAAGCAAAGAAGTAAGCATGGCTGAAATTGAAGACTACGAGTGAAGAGTTTGGGTTGTGGGGTAAATCTTGACGTGGTAAATATTCTAAACGCCCATGTTTATGTTTGATGATCATTACTTTATGTTTTTGTATTAAAGATGAAAGGATTGACTAACTTGTGAAGAAGGATTAGCGGTACACGATTACAACACTTTGGACGAAGTTCTTTTACGAGTACTTGCTCGAGGACGAGCAAGAGCTAAGCGTGGGGGAGATGTTGACAGGTGTATTTTGGTACACCAAGCATGTTCATTACACTTGGTTTGGATTTGATTATGGAACTAACCCGCCACTAGGCACGCTAATCATATAACAAGTTCATCTATGTGCATGCATTTGGAAGTGTTGTGTTTATGTAGGAAAACATGTACATAAAGGACGGATTCGCAACAAGTTCAAAGGAGCATTTACGGAGTCTTGTTCGTGTTCATGAGCTTGATGAAATCACTTCCAATGGTGGCAAGGACCGAAGTGCTACAAGGAACACCCCCGGGGATTGAAGCGTAAAAGACCGAACTTCATGCGCGGAGAACCTCCATCTTGGATGCGAGGATGACATCGTCAAAATCATGCAAGTGGAGGGGGCAAAGTGCATAATCACCTGAGGACCCACAGGAGCGAAGGGGCGACCGAACCGGCGAGAGATGGGCCCGGGCCGGTCGGCCCGAGCCGGCCGGCCCGCCCCCACTCCGGGGGTCGGTTCGGCCCCCCTTTCCTTGCACCCGAAGAATCTTCAACCCTAAAACCCTGGAGGCGCCTCCATTCGACGGGGGGAGAGCCATTCACACTAGGAGGCCATCCACAAGCTAGAGAGAGAGGAGGGAGATCTCCGGAGGGAGATCGTCCACCTCGAAGGAAGCACCCACAAGTGGAGAAGAAGGAAGACACCGTCGGAAGGGAAACCATGATCAACGGTGCTATGTCCAGCACCTTGATGGGGTAATCTCCTTACTCGTCCATGCGTTGTAATCGATCTTGAGATGTAATCGTACTTTGTCGGATTATCTATCATCTTGTGTTGAATATACTTTAATGCTTAAGGTTAGCTACCATGCCGTAAAGGGAGTATGAGCTCCAATGCTTCCTTGGATCCATTCAATACGTCGTGTCCATCATAGGTCTAGTCATGAATACCTTCGCGTAGTGACAGTACGAGAGGAGGGAAAGGGCGAAACCATGGTCACAACCCCCGATAGATTAGATTGGTTTTCATGTATTTAAGTGATTGCATGATCTAGTATCGTAGACCCGCGAGCAAGTATCTTTTATCTTGATATCTTGATCATTCTCTCTAGTGTAGTTTAGTTGTTTTCTAGTTTAATCATAGTTAAGGTTTGAGTAGCTAGAGTGTGAAGGTAGATCGAACGCTTGTAAATCCCCCTCGCTTCGCGGATTAACAAGAACCTTGGGAATCCCGTGGTGAAAAAGGTGTTGAGTCCGTACGCTTGCGGATCGTAGAGGGATACGTCTTTTTTCCGTCAACATTGCTCATCAATGACAATGTGAGACAATTGGCCAAGATTATCGAACTCCATGCCGAACGACTTTTCTTGAATAGGCGGCAACATACCTGCTACTGACCATACCGACCAACCGATCATCCGGTAAGTTCAAAGAGAAGCACATGCTTTTGGTCTCTCTAAACCTCCGAGGAACTTGTTGACGGTGAAAATCCGTCAACCTAGCCATGAGTTTACCTTCGGTGTTGGCATAAGTTTTATACCTTATCCATTGGTACTAACCCCCGTGGTATAACAAGTTCACGTGTGCATGTCGGTTTTGGAGTTTAGTGTTTATGCGGGATTTTAGCGTTGAATGCAATACTTTAGGGATAAGTTCATCAAGTACCTTATGACAAGACCTTGAAGCCCGTACAAGTCATGCAATGAAGCAAACTTGACTCCAAGAAGCCGGGGACTCAACCCGAGAAGATGACAAACTCCGAGGACCAAACCAGAAAAGTGCCGAATCTTGCAACACAAGGAGTTATGTCCAATTCGGAGAGAAACTGACGACATGGACTTACATGCAGAAGGGGGAAACATCTAGAAGACACGAGAACCGACATAGAGCAAAGGAGGCCGCGGGCCAGGGCCCGGATGGGCCCGGGGCGGCCGGCCTAGGCCGGCCGGCCCATCCTTCTCCGGTGCTCGTTCGTCCCGTCCTTTGCCCTAGCCGCCATTCGGGCTATTTATAGCCCCGGGGTCGAGAGCCACGCATCATCCAATTCGTCATCGGCCGCCGAGGAGCAGAGAAGAGAGGGATACCATCCCGGAGAGGAGAGGGTCGAGCTAGTTGACTAGGGTTTCCCTAGCCGACGTGGGAACCTTGCACGGAAGACCACGTCGGAGTTCCCGGAGCTAGAAGCAAGATCAAGGAAGGATCCCGGTGGTGATCTTGTGTATGTATCATTGTCATAGTTGAATTATCAAGTTGAATCTATTCAAAGTTGACGTGCCACCCGGCATGTTAGATGGATTTTGGAATTTGATCTCCGGAGAAGCCCACCAACAACGCAATTGCATCCGCAACCCCATTATCCAAGTATTCCACTCTTGGATGTGCAAGAGGGTATTGGGGAGGATGAGGGAGACGAAGGTGACCGACACGGAGTTGAATTGGCTCTACTCGGCCTTAATTGCCAAGCGACCAATAGACCCCTCATAACTAATGATCAATCGTTGGTGTTGCGAGGCAACATCGGGAGCGGGAGATATTGGTTCGGGGTGCTACCTCTCTATGTTGGCCATCTCCCTATGGCCGGGGATCACAAGAAACCCCGAACATTTTTTGCGTGGTACCTCTCTCGGCATTGAGTATTTGCGACAAGGCAAATATATTAGTGGAGATGAGAGAGGAGGTTTTCGTTTGGCCACGGTGAACCTACCCCTTCCGAATGCAAGGCTTAGGCTTTTCATCCAAGGGAGGGAAGATTGGTTGGAAGAGGGACTCCTTGTCCCGGCAAGGAAAAATAAAAGAGGAAGAATCGTAGAGGAGGGACCCTCCTCTCGCACAAGCGGGTAGCGCACAACCCAATGTTGTGCCACCTTTCGGAGCGGGATTCCTCCTCCGCCATGTTATTACGGAGGGCCACAAGAGCAAGCATGGGGGGTGGTGCACCGGTACCCCCACCAAATTATGTGGCGCCCAACGTAAACTTCGCGGAGCCCTACGCATAATATCCCCAACCACAACAAAGCGTGGCCATAATTGGAGAGTATGTTGCGAGAAATGCGCAAAACGTCGCAGCCATCCAAGCCAACGCGGCTCAACTTGGTGAGGGCAATGCAAATATTGCCTATGAGCTTGGACGCCTTCACCTAGTGGAGCCCGATCAATTCGTTGGAGAGGATGTCCAACCTTACTACGAGCAAGGGTACTACTATCAAGATTATCAACACCAACCACCGGCGGAGGACTAGGAAGAAGAAGGAATTTTAGTTTTCTTTTCTTTTCTTTTCCCTTTCTCTCGTAATTTTCAGCTTTTGTTTGTTTGTGTTTGCGTAATATTTTCTGTTTTTATTTAAATTTCAGCAAGTGTGTTTGTTTATTTTCAGTTTGTATTTTAGCTTGATTTCATCATTAATAAAGATACCACCTTGTTCTCACCATTGGAAAAGTTACAAAATACTGTGCCATAATGATATATGATTATAATTGCCACTTTGTTTATCTTTGTAATTGATTTATGCATGTTAAAGCTAGTGCTCTCTTAAAATATGAACTTGAATTTATTTAAATGCTAGCTTAATCTTTAGCGGGGGGTAATGATTAAAATAAAGACCCATAGTGTTTTATGTGCTCTCAAGTTATGAATAGATTAAAGATGGTTTTATGATAAAAAATATCGCTAACCTTGTCATAAATATCACTTGTGTGTTGCTCAACCTATCCAGAGCCTAATATAAATTTGAGAGCATAAACCTTAGTGTACAAGATTTATTTTTGAGTGAGTTATTGCAGGACATGATTTCTCTAGCCCGAGACTAAGAAGCTGGTCATTTCGTTTTTGTGTATCTATCTTTTTGCTAGCCTCTTATCCGCGCATTGTGTATCCCCACATTGGAGATATCACAAACCTTGCCGGATATCCACCCTTAAACCAAATATCATCTTTTGTGATTACCTCCTTGACCACAACCTATCATTGAGAATGGATCATCAATTCAAGGAAGATCGCAAGACGGTGCCAACATTGAAGAATTCAAGTATCTCTCCAAGGAAAAATATTTCCGGTACCTACCTTCTTTATCGCCTCTTTGCTCAAGGACGAGCAACGTCTAAGCATGGGGGAGGAGGAAGGTACGATGCAATTTTTAGAGTTCAAAAGGGGAGTAAATAAAAAAATTATGAGAAACAAAGATTGAGAAAAAATGAGAAAAAGAAAGAAAGAAAGAAGAGAAAAAAGAAGAAAACAAATATCGGTATGTGTAAAAGTAAAAATAAAGTGAACTCCCGGTTCTCTAAAGTGCATTAGGCAATTCAAGGCTTCAAGATTAAAAGATCCATACTCAATTTTCCAACCATGTGCAATCCGATAACGAGGACTTCCTTTGTGCCTCGGGATCATTCTTTGCCATTTGCACATGTCCACCCATCTCAAGTGTGTGTATTTTTCTCTTTCCTCTCCTTGATATAACATTATTTTCCAATGACCTTTTTGACGAGTCTCGGTAAGACCATGATAAGCTTGTCTTTTTTTGACAACATCTCATTTATAAAATCTTGGTAGGACTAAACTTTCTCAAAGCTCCATATAAAGCCTACCACATATATCCGATGGGAGGAAAAGGAGTAGAATATATAGGCTTGAGAGACAAAATGAGTTGAGAGTTCATGAGCAATATACAAGATGATTTAAATTTGTAAACTTGGTTTAGCTTTTCTTCATCTCGTTCTTTGTTTCAAAAATTCTGAGATCTATTTAAACTTTGTGAGCATGTTAATACTCGTGGGAAAAGCTTAATTAAGAATCTACCCTCCGTAGAGATGAAGGATAGTACATTATGGAACTTTAACTAATTAAAATTTTGAGAGCATTATGTTTTCTCATGTATGATCAAGTGCAAGGTTTAAACATTGATGGGCAACGATGATATCCATCGAAGGCTTACTCGAGGATGAGCAAGGTTTAAGCATGGGGGAGATGTTGACGGTGAAAATCCGTCAACCTAGCCATGAGTTTACCTTCGGTGTTGACATAAGTTTTATACCTTATCCATTGGTACTAACCCTCGTGGTATAACATGTTCACGTGTGTATGTCGGTTTTGGAGTTTAGTGTTTATGCAGGATTTTAGCATTGAATGCAAGACTTTAGGGATAAGTTCATCAAGCACCTTATGACAAGACCTTGAAGCCCGTACAAGTCATGCAATGAAGCAAACTTGACTCCAAGAAGCCAGGGACTCAACCCGAGAAGATGACAAACTCCGAGGACCAAACCAGAAAAGTGCCAAATCTTGCAAGACAAGGAGTTATGTCCAATTCAGAGAGAAACTGACGACATGGACCTACATGCAGAAGGGGTAAACATCTAGAAGACACGGGAACCGACATAGAGCAAAGGAGGCCGCGGGGCCGGGTCCGGATGGGCCCGGGCCGGCCGCCCGGCCCCCGTCCAGGTGCCCGTTCGTCCCCTCCTTTGCCCTAGCCGCCATTCGGGCTATTTATAGCCCCGGGGTCGAGAGCCACGCATCATCCAATTCGTCATCGGCCGCCGAGGAGCAGAGAAGAGAGGGACACCATCCCGGAGAGGAGAGGGTCGAGCTAGTTGACTAGGGTTTCCCTAGCCGACGTGGGAACCTTGCACGGAAGACCACGTCGGAGTTCCCGGAGCTAGAAGCAAGATCAAGGAAGGATCCCGGTGGTGATCTTGTGTATGTATCATTGTCATAGTTGAATTATCAAGTTGAATCTATTCCTAGCGATCAAGTGTTTCCTCGAAGATTTCGTTTTTCGATTGGTTTGTTTATTCTAATCTATTCTCGAGATAGATTACATAGGGTGTTCTTGTAGCCGCGGTGGCTAGAGGTACACGCCGGATCTTCCGAAAGAATCTCGACTTGTCTTTTGACTCGCCCTAGACTCCCCGCATGAGTAGGGATACATTGTGACGAACGGGGGTTCCGAAAGGCGGATGTTTTCGGATTTGGACGGGAAACCACGGTTTAAAGAGGCTTCTTATAAGATTTGATTTGCTACTTCTTCTCTTGCTTGGAACTTCAACAAAAGGCTTAACCCGATCTCTCTAGATCGGTTTATCTACCCAATCTTTCTTTGTTATCTCCGGTCTTTAGTAGATTAGATTAGTTTTGTGTCTTTTACCTAGATGTATTAGGGTTTCTCTTTATCGAAGATTGAAGTTACTTGGCTTTACTAGATCATCTTTTGTGTCACACCTTTGTTCCACGGATTCGATACCTTGGGTTCACCACTCGAGGGAAGAAGGGTCCTTTGACTACGACGGGAGACTTGTCCCCTTGCAAGTCTAAACGAACTATGATACAACTATTAACCGTCAACGAACTCCATTGGTGTTTCATTGTTCCTCTCGCCTCGGGGTAGTTAGATCAATTAGCTTCTTCTCATTACCGCCAATGAAATAATGAGCATGAAACTTCTGCTCCAAATCCTTCCGGAGCGAGATTGAATGACCAGCAGCAAAGTGAACCATGTAAAGGCCGGGCCTCGTCAATGATAAAGGGAAATATCGATCCCGAATGCTTCATCGCGAAGCTTCCCCAAGCTGCATCAAGTATCGGGCTATGTGTTCCACAGTGCTAGTATCATCTTGCCCAGAAAACTTCGTGAGATCTGCAAGAGCTTTCACCCTGTGCGGCAAGACCACCCTGTTATAACATTCTGGGGAAGGAGGTGTATATACATGCCCTTGCTTTTTAGGCTTCAGACCGGATTGATTTTGAAGTACATCGGTCATCCTTTGCATTAGGAGATCAATATTAACATCTTGATTCCTTGTTCCTCCAACAGGCATCCCTGTAGCACCACCATATCCAGGATTCGAGAGAGCATCAACAGCACTGTAATCCATGAACTCCGAATACCCGGTGCCGTACATGTTCTTCTGCAACCTGTTATTTGCTGGGGCTATTCTGTAAGTAGAATCAGGTTGAACTCCAGGAGTGCCAAATGCCATCTCTCCATATGTACGTGGATTAGGTATCGCTTGACGAGGATTTGGCCGAACTGGTTGGCTATCCACGTGTTGAGTTGGCTGACCACTCATGCTCTATGGAGGCGGTTGAACACTTGTATCTTGACAAACTGGTTGGCCATTGACAGCAGCACTTGCTTCTCCCCGAAGGACCGATACGGCGAACCGAGAGGGGGGGGAGTGAATGGGAGCCGATAAAAATTCTTCTCGATGGAGATGAGAACTCCAACAAGACGAACGCGGCTTCCAACACACGTCTCCGACTCACTACCCAAGTTGGCCAAGCCCACGTAGCCACCGGAGTGCCACCGGACCTAGGAACCAACACACACGGCCTTCCGACTCGAGAACGCGGCGGAACAACAAACCCCGAGTCTACTGAGACCCACACCGGTCGGACCGGGGTGAGCACCACCGGTCGGACCGGTCCCCCGCCGGTGAACCCGAGCAACTTCCACTAAGTGGCTCTACACCGGTCGGACCGGTGAGACGCACCGGTCGGACCGATGGCGGCCGGAGAAAGCCCCCAAGGCACCAAACAAGGCCAACCGACCACCAAACGAACCCAAACTCGAAACAAGAAGCACCACGGTACAACAAAGAACACACCAAGACGCTCACCCGAGCGAAAACCCACAAGGGCCTCGCACCGGTCGACCGGCCAAGAGCACCGGTCGGACCGGTGTAGCTCGGGCGGCTCGGGATGAACAAGACCCGCGGGTCAACTCCCCCAAATCCAAATCTCGATCTCCCGAATCGCTCCATGGACTTGAACAAGACTTTAGGGATATCGGGAGCACCTCATGAGGAGTCCATAGCCAAGTTTAATCACACCAAATCTCGTCCAAAAAGGAGGAATTGAAGAAATCCCGCCGAAAGCACTTCCAACCCAAGAACTCAAGAAACCCCAAATTCGAGCAATTTTTCTCACGGATTTGGGAGGGGAATCACAGCCCAAAGAACCACGAAGGGTTCTCACAAATTTCCCCCACCGAATCACCAAGAGAAAAGCCCCAAAAACACCCCAAAGAAATCACGAAGAGAGGGCTCCGAAAATCACCACCAAGAACAACCGGGGAAAACACATCCAAACCTTGAGGAACCACGCCGAATCATCTATACATGAAACACAGGTTCGTACAAGGTCTAGCAAGCCGCCCGATCATCCATCCCTCTCTACAAGATCTCTCCGTGAAGCTCTCTTGCTAGTCCTAAGGAAAACCTAGAGAAAATAGGTGGAAAATAGGAAAACTAATGAGCTAGGGTTCCAAGAGTTGGCTGCCATCCTCTCACCTCTTGGGTTATATGGAGGCAACCGAATGTCTAAAATGCCCTTCTCTACTAACTAGGGATACAAGCCCCTCAAGGGCGGATTTGGAATTCTTGATGTCTTCACCATCGGACGGATGCCCGGCGACCGCACCCGCGTAGCCTCGACGCAAGCCATGCGATCCCGACGCGTGTCCTCCGCTTCGAAGATTCCGGACCGCGTCGTCGCACACCGGCCGACCGGTGCTCCTCACCCGGCCGACCGGTCCCCACCGGTCGGACCGGCCGGACCCACCGGTCGGACCGGTGCCCGGTGCCGCCGCACCTCCGTCTTCGGTTCTCGGTCTTGGCTTTGTGGATCAACCAAGGAACCCGGTGGTTTTACGGTGAACCACCGGAAACCCCGCGAACTCGGTGTAGCCTCCACCAATCTCCACTCATGACTTGGCTCCCACGTAGTCCCGGCTCGACCTTGGTTTTGAGGCTCAACCAAGAAACCGTCCACGACTTCATCTTGCTCGTTCATGCCACCATGCGGCCCGCACTTGACCCCGCCGGCCACCGGTCCCTCGAACAAAGCCTACTTGTCTTCTCCACACCGGAGGCCTCACCGGTGACGACCTTTCACGCTTGTTCTTCACCCGCACCAACACGAGTCAAGCCGCAACCCGCACCCGCAATACTTAGCCAAGAATCGGTCCACACAACGTTGTCAATCACTCATCACACAAGGAAGCGACCATCCACCGGTCCTTGAACCACACATGGTCCTCAATCTCCCCCTTGATGAGTGCATTGACAACACCCACACGAAAATAACAAGAGAGAAAAGAAAAGAAAAAGAAACAAACAAAAAGAAACTCCAACCGCCGATCGAAAGCCGAACAAAGGCAAAGAGCAAGATCACTTGAAGAAGACAAGTCTCGGACCCCTTAGGCAAGGGCAACGGCTCGACACATCCGAGACAAAGCAAAGCTCAAGCAAAGAGCACAAACCACCGAAACAAAGCTCGAAAACTCACAAAGAGCTCCCCCCGCACACATGCAAGCTCCCCCGAACCAATGCAACTCCCCCGGACGAATGCATGCAAAACGACTAAAAACGGGGCAGGCTGCAGCAATTTCGGCTCACACCGGTCGGACCGGTCATCACCACCGGTCGACCGGTGCCTAACATATGTACGGGACCAGCACTCACACCGGTCGGACCGGTGCTCATCACCGGTCGGACCGGTGTACAACGAAGCCCGTAAATGGCTCGAAACCACCTGAAAACCTTCTAAACTCGTCCAACAAGCCATTTCAAGCTCAAACTTCTCCCCCTTGTTGGCAATGCATGAATCAAGCCAAAAATGCAAAACTTTCAACCTAGAGCTTCTCAAATAGACAAAATTCAACAAAGAATGCTACACATGTCCAAATGAGCAAGTTAGATACTCTACGGCTTCGTATCGATCTCAACTACATGATCACCAAGTTTCACAACCATTGGACGAAGCTAAGATGGATTTTGGCAATTTTGCGAAAAACTTGCCTCTCATGAGCAAAGTCCTAAACATGATCAAAGCATATCAAAATGGCAAAGCCACACAAACTTCATGCTAGGACAGCCATTCTAATCATAAGACCATCACAAACACCCACAATCACCTCATGTCATGTCAAAGCCACCGAGCCATGTGCCTACTTCTATGTATGAGACTTCTCATTGGTAGGCATCATGCAACGGTTTAGCACCCAAAGCAAATTAAATTCAGCACATATGACATGGGAGCATATTTTCCAAGCATTTTTCATTTCATTTTCAGATTTGTAAATGGTACATGAAATGTCTTTGCGACAAAAAGGAACTTATGCTCCTCCACAAGATAAATCAAGAGGGCTAAACATTCATGATGGCAAATGAGCCTTTGGCCCCATATGATCAATAACCTAGCTATCCAACCACAAATTAAGCATAGCAAGGCCACAAAAACATGTCAAGAGCATGTAAAGGCATTTACACATGAGAGAGCATACATGTGACATTTTTCAAAAGCATAGCTATCAACCATGGATTATTCATCAAGATCATCAAGAGCTAAGCCAAACTAACCGTAGCATACCAAACAAGCTCACAAAGACATATATTTCATTCCATGGTGAACAATGTATATGAGAGAAGCTTTTCCTAACCAATGCATATGATACAAAATGCATGCAATCTAAGATACAAGGATGCCTATACATCATGCTACATATGCCATGCCAAATGCAAGAAATGCACAAAGGAAAGCTGTACATATGCTACAAAGGAGCTCCCACACACAAAGCTCACAAACCACCGGCTCCTCGAGGGGAGGCAAAAAGGGCTCGACACCACCGGCAAAAGAGCAAAGGAGCACCAAACTCACAAGCTCCCCCTAAACTCATGCATTAAGGCCAAAGAGCGTACAAAGCTCACCTTACACACATGAGATAAGGCAAAGAGCAAAAGAAACCAAGTGGCTTGACCAAGGCCACACACTCGAAGGTCACAAATACACTTACCTTTATCATTTCTTCACAATTCACTCATCCTTGTCCACCGTCCCCGAAAGTGATGCACCTACATGTCACCACCGGGATATGAAGCCGAAGAACCACCCCCAATATCAACCAAATGTTCTCCGGGCCGTCCACCTGCAACTCAAAACCAAGAGCGAGAGCGAGCAAACGACTCAACACTGGGGTTAGTTCCAAATGTGTAAAACCAGTGCCTAGCCATTTGCTCGAAAGTGGGGTTAGCACAAACCAACCCATCTTTCCTACCAAAGCTACCTCCACGAACACCACTACGGTAACCACCATGAGGGAACCAACCCTCTCTGCCTGGAGGAGGACCAAAACCACGAAAGAAAGCCCGTGGAACGTCCTTCCTCTCCAACTCAACGCCACGACTCCTCCAATCCCCGTATTGAGCACGAGGAGGAGAACGCCTAGCAACCGACCACCCGCACCCTTTCCGGACCAACCACCGGAACCACGACCTCCCGAAACAACCCTCGCACACCGTACGAGCACGAAACCCAAAGCCGCCGCTCCGTCCAGCCCGCACCGGCCCGACCGGTGCTCCACACCGGTCCGACCGGTGTAGCACGGGCAAGAAGACACCTCCAACAGCCCTTCCGCTCTCCCCAAGCCCGAACCGACCTCACACTCGCCTTGGCCCCGGGGAACCGCACACGAGGCTCAAGTACACCATCGAAAGGGTGGTACTTGTCCTTGTTAGCCCACTCCTTCGCCATTCTCTCCTCACGCTTCCTCTTGAAGCAAAACGCTCTCTTGTGACCATCCTTCCCACAAACCTCACAATGGAAACGGATCGATCTGGGCTTAGGCTTGGGATGAGGCTCTTCACAAGGCTTCTCACTTGGTTTCTCACTAGGCGTTTCACTCGCCTTCTCACTCAGTTTTTCTCTTGGTTGGTTTGGCTTGGATGCAAACTTGTCTTTGGGTGTGGGTTGTCGTGGAACCGAAACATTCCCAAATTTCCTTTCTCTCTCACCACCGCCCTCACCAACCTTATCCAATCCCAAAGCCCAACCGTCAAAGCGCTTACGCCTAGCAATCATCATACCAAGCCGAGGTTCTTGACTCGGCAACCAACTCGGCGCTTCACGCAACTTATCATTCTCATCTTGCAAGCGACCAACACATTTTGCAAGATCCAAATTCTTCATAGCATGCAACTCACATGTAGAGCAAGAAGTAGGAATAGGCACTTTCAAATCAGCCTCAAGCGAAACAATGCGAGAACGGAGCTGTCGGTGCGGAATATGGTCCCGACACTAACCGGTAGATAACGCACAGGTCTATCCCTCGATGGTCGATGCTAAGCAACAAATGACACAAGATTTTATCCCGGTTCCCGCCGAGGGGGCCGTACGTCCAGACAGGGGCGTGCTCGTGGCACTATATTGCTCAAGACCGGGGGTGCTTGTAGTGGGGCAAATACAAGCAAGGCGGGAGAGGAATCGTGGCTTCCAAGTCCCCGGGTGAGTGGCCGGAGATGTTGTGGGAGAATAAGAGAGTGAGTGCACGGTGCGTTGTGTTCCTCTGAATTCGTCCCCCCGCGGCTGGGGGCTCGCCTCCCCTTTTATAGGCCAAGAGGGCGGCGAGTTACATGCACGCCGCGCTACCTAGCTATGTGTGGGAGCACGTCGTGCCACGGTGTAGAGCGGGCGGCCGTCCTGGTCGATCTTCGCCGTGATCCGGCCATGATGGCCTCACCTCGTACCCGAACAAGGGCGGTTCGAGGGTAGGAGGCGGCAGATGGCGATGGCGTCCCCCGATAGGCTTCGAGGGGAGGTGCCGATGATGGCCGGTACGGGGCTGGGGAGCGGCGCAACGGCGTTCCTTCCCAATGAGCTCGCGGTGGTGGAGTGGTTGCCGCAAAGGCTCCGGCGTGCGCCGCGGGAGTCCGGCGTGCGCCCGCACGCGTGGGCACGGCGGCCGCGCCGCGCGCGGGCCGGGATGGCCACCCACCGCCAAGCGCCCCTCACCCAACTCCGCAGGATCACCCGGAAAGTGGAGTCGAGGGTGCGCCCGGCCCCCTTCGAGGGTCGGGCGCGTTAGCCGTACCGCAGCGTGCGCGCGGTGTCACGGGGACCGACACCGGCCGTACCGCACGCGTCCATCCCACGCAGCGGGGATGGGCTCCTCCCCGGGGAGTTGGTGCGGCGGCACCGGGGCGTGAGCCCCCGGCGCATGATGGCGCCGTCCCCGCGGCGCGTCGTGGCGTAAATGCCCGGGCACGGGGCCGGCGCACCGCGTGCGGGGCGCCCGTGAGCGTGGCGGGCCCCGCCGAGGGCGGAGCGGACCCTCGAGCGAGACCGGGACTCGCTCGAGGGGGAGCGCGCCCCCGAGCGGGGCGGAACCGCTCGAGGGAAGGGGTCGCCCCTCGAACGGAGCGGAGCTCGTTCGAGGAGGGGGGTTGCCCCTCGAACGGGGCGGAACCCGTTCGAGGAGGGAGCGTGCCCTCGGCGAGGCGGAGCCCGCTCGAGGGGTCTTCCGCACGGCCGTCTTGGTGGGCCTCCGGAGTCCTGCCGCATAGGCCAAGTCCTGCATGGTTAGTTTTCCTGCATGGTTAGGCTCAGCTCATTTCGATGCGGGGATTTAAGTGAGGGTTCCCCCATTGTTTAAGGGGACCCCTAGGGCGGTCCCCGACAGTAGCCCCCGAGCATCCGCGGGCTTGCCATCCGAGGCTCCCGCGCATGTCGGAACCTACTGATAGGACGTTCTTCCCTCCTTGTTTGCGAACGCTTTCCGTGGGGCCGCGTCGCCGGACCCGCGGGCCTAGCCCTCGAAGCCCCGGGCAGAGTGTGGGTTCTCCCCGCAGGGGTTAACCGCGAGCAATTCGGTCGAAAGGCGTGGCACATATGCCAACCGGCATCGGCGGTGTTTCGGCCGCATCGGGGGTGCACGCTCCCCCCGTCACCGCCTCCCGCGGGTGCAATTTCAAGGAGGTGTAGCCGTGCGTCAAGCCCCCCGAGCCTTGGCCTCGTTCGAGGCGATCGGGTCGAGCCCCGACGACTTGTTTTTTATCGCGCCCTCGCCGTCCCTCCGCGGGTCGGAGGGTGAGGTTTCCACGACTCCCATCGAGCGGGTCGCGAATCGTGGATTCCTCTTCGAGCCGCCAGCGGGTGGTTCAAGTGGACGTCCATGCCCCGTTCGATAAGGGTAGGCCGCGCGGTCCGAGACACGTCCATGGAAGCGCTTGCGTGGGCTTGCTAGGTGGGGCTCCGGTCCCGTTCGCTAGGGACCGAGGGCGCGGAAGCTCTCCCCGGTGGGATCCCCCCCGCTAGCCGCCCTCGCCGGCTCTCGAACACGACATGTGGGGCACCCCGAGCCGACGGGCTCGAGGAACGGCTCGAATGCGCGTAGCCCTCGTCGTCCCTAACTCGTGATCCGGGGCGCCCGTTCGAACCCGTCGAGGGTCGCTTCGAACCTCTCGATCGCAAGGCCGTGCGGGGCCGTGCCTTGGCCAGCCCCGTCTTTTCTCGTTTGCGGCCGTCGAGGGGCTCGGACGTGCCGACCCCTCGAGGTGCCGGGGTTGGTGGCATGGCGCGGCATGAGTGCTTTCGGTGTCGCTCTATTTCAAGCGTGACCTGGGCGATCCTCTTACGCGCGTGCCTTCTTTTAGAGGGTTGACATCGTCTCGAGTTGGGGGTCATGCCGCTCGAGGGTCCTACGTGGCATGGGTGCCCGTGGTGGTCCGCTCTACGGTCGAGCAGGGTCCCGACGACCTTCTCACGCCGATATCCCGTCGAGGGTCGCCTCGTTTCGAGCCGAGGGTCACGCCACTCGAGGGCCTTTACGTGGCATGGGCGCCCGCGGCTGCCTGCTCTACATCGAGCAGTCCCGGCGACCTTCTCACGCCGTCATCCCATCGAGGGTCGCCTTTGTCTCGAGCCGAGGATTCGCCTCGCTCGAGGGCTCTCCTTGCTTGGCAAGGGGCCCGGCATTTAATTGCCTTGCGGTCGTGGCCGCGGTTTTGCAGCCGCGGGCGCGCCTTTTTAGGCGCTCGCGCCGCGCGCGCGCGTAGTGGGCGACGTGGCCGGCGGACGTGACGGTTTTGCCCTGGCCGCCGCCGGTCTTGCCGCAATGATGACCCGCCCGCAAGGTTAGAGCCGCCGCGGCCGTGGTGGGGCCCACTCGTCGACGCGACCGAAAGATTCCCCGCAAGCACGTCGGCGGGGCGTCCGCTCCGAGAACTCGCCCGTTGCCTATAAAACCGCGGTGAGGAAGGGACGGCGGTTTTTTACCTTGGCTCCTCACCGTTTTCGGTCCTCCGTCCCTTCGCCTTCGCCCTCACCCCTGCGGCCGCGCGGCTCGCCGCTAGAGCTTTTTCCTCGTTTCCTTGTCCTCCGCCTTTGCACTCGTTCGTCCCCCCCCCATGGCGCCGCCTCCCTTCCGATTAGGGTCCCGGGAGCCGTACGCCCGGGAGAGGTCGACCGTGACCCGCCGCCCCGGGCGAGCCGGTCGCCGCCGCCGACCGTCGGCCAACGAAGAAGGGCGCCCGGCGGAGTGGATCGTGCCGCCGTCGTCGCACCTCGAGCCCAATCCGCCGGGAGGGTTACGTGGTGAGCTTCCTCCGCTATCACGAGCGCGGCTTCAACGCGCCGGCGAGCACATTCATGCGGGCATTGTGCTACCACTATGGGGTGGAGCCGCACAACTTTGCCCCCAATGCGATCTCGCGAGCGGCCACATTCGTGGGCGTTCGCGAAGGGCACCCCGGGGATCCCGCCAATTGGGAGCTCGGGTACACCTCTTCCGCGGGGAGCTCATCACGCAGCCCACGTCGGAAGCCGAGGGACCCGCCGCGCGCGTGCGCGCCGGCGGGATGTCGCTCGCTCCGCGGGGGGGCGCCTCAAGGATTTCTACATCCCCCGCACCATGACGACGAACAACGCCGGGCCGGGAGCGGGGATGGTTTTATTTGCGCAACGCCGAGCCCGGCCTCCCTCCCTACACCGGCCGGTGTTCAAGAAGAGGCCGGACCCCGGGGCTACGGGTTGCCTACGGCCAATCATCGGCGCGGCAAGAGTCCGTCCCCGCCGCCGCCCGCGACGGCTGGCGAGGGAAGGGCTCAACGCGATGGGCGTCCTCGCCTTCCTTCATCACCGGCGAATCGTGCCGTTGATGGAGAGGCCGCTCTGCATCTTCGAGATGACAGAGGCGGCCAACCCCGTCGACGTGGCGAGGTCGCGGATGCTCCCGACGCCGCTGGAGCGGCCGTACGCGCTCACCCTCCGGCGCGGAGCGCCGTCGACACCAGGACGCCGCCACTCGCGGGCTCGACCCCCGTGGGACATCGAGATGCTCCCCGTCGGCCCGTTGGTGAGTGTGGTTTTTTGATTCTCGTTTTAGTCCTTGTTCTTGCTTCCGTTTCCCGATGCGCCATTGTTGCTCTCGCGCGCAACCGGTGCAGTTCAACGCCGCCAAGTCCGTTCCACCCACCCCCCGACTCCCCGTGCGCTCGGCCGGCGGCGCAGCCGGGGAGCAAGCAGGAGCGAGCGGCGCGCAGAGGGAGCACGCAAGGCGGCGCCTGGCGCGCCGCGACGCACGGTCCGCGGAGTACCGGCGGCGGAGGAGCCGGGCGCTCTCCTCCCGGCATCGAGGAGCCCTCGTCCCCGGAACAGACGAGGAGGAAGAGTCCGAGGGGGGAGGGCCCCTCGCACGTGGCAGCCCGCGCCCCCGCCGCCGAACCCGCGCCGCCGCCGGGGGCGCCTTTGCCTCGGGGTGGGCGCACCGGCGCCCGTCGCCAGGCAATCATCGTCGGGGCGGCACGCGCCGCGGAGGTGCCGGCGCGCGCCGCGGAGGCGCGCGCGGGCGGACGTGCGCCCGCGCGCGCGCCGCGGCGCGCCCGCGCGGCGGAGCGCCGGCCCGCGCGCGCGGCGCGCTCGGCAAGGGGCGCGCCGGCAGCGCGCGCCCGCGCGCGGGCGAGCGTGCCCCGCGCGCGCGGTGGCGCTCACCGGGGGTACGGCATCGGGCGTGCCCACGCGTGAGGCGGGCGTGCCCGCGCGCGCGGTGGCGCCGGCCGGAGGCGCCCGCGGGGCAGCGCGACCCCCGCGCCGGCCTCGTCGTAGGCCTCGAGGAAAAGGAAGCGGGCCTTTTCCTCCGCGAGGTAAGGAACCTGTTCTTCCTTTGCTTGGCTTTAGTTTGCTGGTTATTAGATGCTCTGACCCTCCATTCGTGCTCGCGCAGGGCGGTGCCAACCGTTCCTCCTCTTGCACCGGCCAAGGTGCTGAGGACGGACGCGTCGATCCCCACCCGGCGGCGTTCGTCGAGGGGGGTCGCGCCTGGGACGGCGCGGCGGCGGGCACGAGCTCGCAAGGCCCGGCCGGGGCCTCGAGGCCCCGGCCGGCGGATCAGCCCGCCGCCGGGGCGCGCCCGAGGTCGCCGGGGGCGGCCGGCGCCGGCCGCCACGGAGGCGCAGCCGCAGCCGGTGGCCACGGTGGAGGTGCCGCGCGCGCGGGCGGCCACCGCGGAGGAGGCGGAGCGGGCGCAACCTCGCGGGGGCGCCCGCGGATGCGGCGGCACGGCGGGAGGTGGCGGCAACGGCGCCACGACGGCGCCCGTGGCCGCGGAGGCGCAGGGGAGGCGCCGCCGGAGGCGGAGCAGCGGCTCCCTCCCGCCGGCGGTCTCCGGTGCAGGAGGTGGTGGAGCCTCTCGGATGACTCCCCGCCGCCCGGGGGGGGACCGGGGGGGCGCGCGGCCCCCCCCCCCCCCGAGCCCCAGGAGGGGGCCCTCGTGAGGCGGCGCGAGGGTCACCCGACGGTGGGGGGTCAAGGGCACGATGCCGAGGCCTCGTCCTCCCACGCCGGCCGCCCCGCCCGGTGGGGGGGGCCGGGAGGATCCCCCCGCGTTTGCCGACGCCGTGGGGGAGCAGAGCTTTGGGGCGAGCTCCGGAGCCACCGGCGCCACGCTCAACCGCGCGTTGAACGAGGCGCCGCGGGTCCACGGCGGCCCGCCCCGGATCGTCTTCCGTGTGAGCCACGGTTGCTCTTCTCCCTTCCTTTTTTTTCGTTTTCGCGTGCCGCATTCAAGACTTGGCGCTTACGAGGCTCGATGTGTGGATGTCGGGAGCTCGAGCGCCGCGCCCATGAGAAGTACAGGCCGCGTTCGACTGAGTGAACGCCGAGGCCCGCCGCCTCCGGGAGCGATGCGCCGCTTTCGACGCGCTTGCGGAAGCTCTCGGGACGCCGGGACACCGGGCCGGTGTACCGGCGATGGCGTGGTGCGACGTGCTCCCCGAGAGCTCGTGCGGGGCACGGCGCGTCACGCGAGCCTCGAGCGGATCCGCGCGGCCCTTGTCGATCGCGACGAGGCGCCGTGGAACGCGCGTGAGGACCGGGACAAGACGCGGTCGCCGGCCGCCACCCCGGGAGGCGGAGGTGGCCACCGCCGCGCCGAGACCCGGGGCTCCGCACGTCGCCGGAGGGGGCGCAGGGCGCAGCCGCCAGCCGAGGAGCGGGCGCGCGGGTTGGAGCAGCCGCGCCAAGGAGGCCGACGACCCGAGGGCCGCCCTCGACGCCAAGGCCGCGGCCCTCGTCGCCACCGAGGGGCGCTTCGGCGAGAGCGCATCGCCCGCCGGGGGCCGAGGAGCGGCTCCAAGCAGAGAGCAAGGCCGCCCTTGGCGACGCCCCGAGCGGCGCCGGGAGCGGGAGCGCGCCGCGCGCGAGGCACGGAGAGGTCGCCGGGAGGAGCGGAACGCCGCGTTCTCCAAGGTTGAGGACGAGGCGCCGGCGCGCGCATCGGCCAGCGCCGCCGAGATGGCCCCTCGCCGAGCAAGGCGAGACCATCCGGGCCGCCTCGAGGCGGCGCTGGAGTCCGCGCGCCGCGACCTCGATCTGGGGAGGAGACAAGTCGAGGGTAAGTTGCTATTTGACCCTGCTTGTTAATTCTTGCTTTAGAGGGTTAGTTTCCCCCTTTCTGATTTCTTGTCGTCTTGTTGATTCCAGGCTTGCGCACTGCCCTGGGACACGCTGCTGGGCGGGCTGAGGCCCTGCAGCCTCCTACAACTCCTCCGAGCAGAGCTGGCAGGAGCCGCGTGGACGCGGCCCCTCGAGACCCGCCGCGTCGTCGAGGAAGGCGAAGCCCGTGCCGGCAGCTCGCCGGCCGGCCGCCCGCGCGCCCTCGGCGGCCACGTCACGAGCGGATGCGCCGGCGTTGCACCCGGGCGTGCCGAAGGCCCTCGGAGTGGTGCGATCCCACTACGAGGTCAACCTCGAGGCGGTGGCGGAGGGCCACATCGTGCCCGAAGGCGTCGAGGACGAGGTGGCTATGGAGCGTGCGGACGCGCTTGTTGCCGACGCCGCCGGTCGCTTGCCGAGGCCTTCGAAGAATTTCTCTTCCCAGACGCCGCCGATGCTGCCGCTCCATCCGCCTGAAAGCACCTGGGCGCTGAGCCCGTTTTTTGTTTGTGTGTATCAGAATTCTGGCCTCGTGGCCTCTTGTAAATGAACAAGTCATCTCATGAATCATGGACAGTTGTTTGTAAATGAAATCGTTTGCTTATTGCGCTTTTCGCTTCTTCTTCTCCCTGAGTAGATTCTAGTTAGGGGAGTTCGCTTTTCGCAGGGGCCCGCTGGGTTGGAGACGAGAGAGACGGGCCATAGCCACGCGGCGTAGGCTGTCCCTGGCTCGCGCACTCCTTCCGCTGTGCCGCCTGCGCCCTGTTCGAATCATGGCTCGAGGTTGAAGTGGGAAACAAACTTAGCGCGTGTTGTTACGTTTTTTGCGCGAAAAAATGGGACCATTTGGGGGGGGGGGGTGCCCCCCCGCAGTAGCCCCCGAGGGTAACTTGGGTTTCAGGGGAAAGCCGAGTTGCCCTTTTATTATACTTGGAGTATTTACATAGGTGACACCAACTGGGGCGTTGGCCGTGTGTTTTTACAACGTAAAAAATACTTGGAAATCCTAGCTAAGGGTAGAAGCGACGTAGCCGTTGGATGTTCCAAGCGTTGGTGAGTTCTTCGCCGTCCTCGTTGGCCGCCTTGTACGTGCCCGGTTTGAGCACCTTCACCACGACGTAGGGTCCCTCCCATGGGGGCGATAGCTTGTGGCGCCCTCGATTGTCTTGGCGTAGCCTTAGGACCAAGTCCCCCTCGTCGAAATCCCTCCGACGTATCTTGCGTGCTTGGTAGCGTCGTAGGGACCGTTGATACCTTGCGGAGTGCATCAACGCCACGAGGCGTACTTCATCCAACCGATCCGCCGAGTCCTCGCGGGCTCGCCGGTTAGCATCCTCGTTGTAGCCTCGAACCTTGGGTGACCCGTATTCCGCATCCGTGGGGAGGACGGCCTCCGCGCCATGGACTAGGAAAACGGGGTGAACCCGGTGGCTCGCTTGGGGTGGTCCTTAGGCTCCACACGACCGCCGGCGCTTCTTGGAGCCATTTTCGCCGGATTTGTTGAGCCGGTCGAAAATCTCGGGCTTGAGGCCTTGTAGAATCATGCCGTTGGCACGTTCCACTTGGCCGTTTGTCCGTGGGTGTGCCACACCGGCCCAATCCACGCGGATGTGGAACTTGTCGCGGAACTCCAAGAACTTCGGCCCGTGAACTGGGACCCGTTGTCTGTGATGATGGAGTTTGGCACTCCAAAGCGGTAGACGATGTCCGTGAAGAACGTGACCGCCTGCTCAGCCCTCAAATTCGTAATGGGGCGCACCTCCACCCACTTGGAGAACTTGTCGATCGCGACGAGCAGGTGGGTGAAGCCCCCGGGCGCCTTCCGCAGGGGCCCGACGATGTCCAACCCCCACACAGCGAACGGCCATGTTACGGGGATCGTTTGCAGAGCATGAGCTGGCAAGTTGGTCTTGCGGGCGTAGAACTGGCACCCTTCGCAGGTGCGCACGATTTCGTTGGCGTCCGCGACCGCGGTAGGCCAATAGAAGCCCTGGCGGAACGCGTTGCCAACGAGGGTGCGTGGCGCGGCGTGGTGGCCGCAGATCCCCGCGTGGATGTCCCGTAGGAGCTCGCGCCCCTCGGGAATGGGTATACACCGCCGGAGGATGCCCTCGACGCGGCGCGCTTGGGCAGCCTCGCCGTCGACGAGGGTGAATGACTTGGCCATCCCGGCGATGCGCCCGGGCCGTGGCCCGTCCGTGGGGAGTTCCCCTCGAGCAATCCAGGCGGTGTACTTTTCACGCCAATCCGCTTGGACGAGAGCCGGCTCGATGTCCATTGCGACGGCCTCGTGGGAGCCGTACCCCTCGAGAAGGGAGAGCACGTACGCCTCGTTCGAGGGATCCTCTTCCATGGGTTCCGCACCCGATGGGTTCGAGGGAGCCCCCGAGGGTCCGCCGTCGCTCGAGGGGTAAGGCTCGAAGGTGACCGAGGGCCGCGCGATGTCGCGCGCGAAAACGTTCGGGGAACGGTGATCCGCCCGACGCTATTTTTGCCGCCCGTCTCGCTTCCTCGTTGTACCGGCGGGGTACATGATTAAGCTCGATGCCGTAGAATTTGTCTTCGAGGGCCCGCACGGCTTTGCGTAGGCCTCCATCTTGTTGTCGTGGCAGCGCGCGTTCTTCATGACTTGATCGATCACGAGCCGCGAATCCCCTCGCACGTCGAGGCGCTTGATGCCCAACTCAATGGCGATTTTGGAGGCCGCAGAGAGAAGGGCCTCGTATTCCGCCATATTGTTAGACGCGGGGAAGTGGAGACGCACCGCGTAGCGCATGTGCTCCCCGAGGGGTGACACGAAGAGCAGTGCCCGCGCCCGCTCCCCGTCTTCATCACCGAGCCGTCGAAGAACGGAGTCCAGCACTCGCTTGGATCCGAGGGGGCGGGCACCGCGTGTCCGTCCACTCGGCCGACGAAATCGGCTAGGATTTGCGATTTGATGGCCTTGCGCGAGCGTAGGCGAGCGTCTCGCCCATCAACTCCACGGACCACTTGGCACCCCCGCCCGCCGCGTCGGGGTTGCGAATGATCTCTCCTAACGGGAAGGAAGAGACCACCGTAATCGGGTGGGCCTCGAAGTAGTGGCGGAGCTTGCGCCGCGCGAGGACCACCGCACAACAGCCTTCTCGGACCTCCGGGGGTAGCGCGTCTTCGTGTCCGACAGACCTCGCCGATGTAGTAGACCGGCCTCCGCACGGGCAAGGCATGCCCTTCCTCCGTGCGCTCCACGACGATCACGGCGCCGACCACCCGGGTGGTTGCGGCCACGTAGAGTTGGAGGGGTTCGCCGCCTCGCGGCGGCGTAAGGATTGGGGCGCGTGTCGAGACGCCTTCGCCTTGTCGAGCGCTTCCTCGGGCCTCGGCGGTCCAAGAGAAGCGTTCGTGCTTCTGGAGCAGGCCGTAGAGGGGCAAACCCTTCTCACCGAGCCTCGAGACGAAGCGGCTCAAGGCGGCAAGGCACCCCAACACCTTCGCACCCCTTTGAGGTCCCGAATTGGACCCATTCGCTCGAGGGCCGCGACCTTTTCGGGGTTGGCCTCGATTCCCCGCCGGGAGACGATGTATCCTAGGAGCATGCCCCGCGGCACTCCGAAGACACATTTTTCGGGGTTGAGCTTGACCCCCGTTGGCCCGCGAGCACCGAACGCGATGCCGAGATCGCCAACTCGGTCGTCCGCCTTCTCGGTCTTGACGACGATGTCGTCCACGTAAGCCTCGACCGTCCGCCCGATATGGTCCCCAAAAACGTGCCGCATGCGCGCCGATATGTTGCGCCCGCGTTTCCGAGGCCAAAAGGCATCGTGACGTAACAGAACGTCCCGAACGGTGTGATGAACGAAGTCGCGAGCTGGTCGGACTCCTTCATTTTTATTTGATGATATCCCGAATAGGCATCAAGGAAACAGAGTAGTTCACACCCGGCAGTGGAATCGACGATCTGATCTATGCGTGGCAAAGGAAAAGGAACTTTTGGACATGCTTTATTGAGACTGGTGTAGTCAATACACATCCTCCACTTCCCATTCTTCTTTTTTACAAGCACAGGATTAGCTAGCCATGTAGGGTGGAACACTTCCTTGATGAATCCGGCCTCGAGGAGCTTCCGCAGCTCCGCTCCGATCGCCCGTCGCCGTTCCTCGTCGAAGCGGCGCGCCCGCCGCCGAACGAGCCGCGAGCGTTAGGCGGAGATATCAAGGGAGTGCTCGGCGACCTCCCTCGGGATGCCTGGCATGTCCGAGGGGCTCCACGCGAAGACGTCGGCGTTGGCGCGGAGGAAGTCGACGAGCACCGGCTTCCTATTTAGGATCGAGGGTCGAGCCGACCCTCAACACCTTGCCCCTCGGGGTCGTCGGGTCGAGGGGGACCCCTTGGTTTGCTCGGCGCCCTCGAAGGTGCCGATGTGTTTGGCGGCGGAGCCGAGGTCGTCGTTGACCATCTTCTCCAAGGGTGTTCACCGGCGCTTCATCCGGCCGCTAGCGCCTCCGCATGTTCCACGCATTCGACATCGCAGCCGAATGCATGCTCGATCGATGACCCGACGGTGATGACGCCGTTTGGACCTCGGCATCTTCATCTTCGTGTACGTGTAGTTGGGGACCGCCATGAACTTGGCATAGCATGGTCGCCCAAGGATGGCATGGTAGGCCCCTTTGAATCCCACCACCTCGAAGGTGAGGGTTTCCTTGCGGAAATTCTTGGGGGTCCCGAACCGACGGGCGCATCGATCCGCCCGAGGGGTTGAACCCGCTTGCCGGCGCGATGCCGTGAAACGGCTTCGTGCCGGGCCGCACCGGGTCCACCCCAATCCCCATCGAGCGCAACGTATGCGCGAAGAGGATATTGAGGCATCGCCTCCGTCCATAAGGACCTTCGAAAACCGGGCGTTGCCAATGATGGGATCGACCACCGGTGGGTACCGGCCGGGTTCGGGATGCGATTTGGGTGATCATCCCGGCTAAAGGTGATGGCATCCTTCGACCCGCTGAGAAAGGCCGGGGTGCCCTCGGTCGTGCCGCTCCTTCTTGCGGCCGGCCGGTCGACATGTCGACAGTAGGTCCCCCAAAGATGAGGAACACATTTTCGACGGCGGGAAAACCACCCGTGTCGCCATCGCCCCCATCCTTCTTGGCCTCTGCCTCCTTCGCGGCGGCACGGCCATAGAACTTCTTGAGCATGTCGCACTGCTCAAGAGTGTGGTTTACGGGGGTCTTGTGGTAGGGGCATGGCTTCTTCATCATGTCGTCGAACACCCCCGGCCTCGAGGAGCCGGCCGAGGGCCCCGTCGGGCCGGGTCAACGGCCGAGGGCCTCGGCGTTGCCGCCGTTGCGCCCCGCTCGCGCGCCGCGGCGCGGCTTCTTTCCCCCTTCTTGCCCCGCTTGTCGTTGCGGCGCGGCTCCTTGGACCCGCTGCCCTCCGCGGGCGTGTCCTCGGAGCGCTTGCCCTTCTTGCCGTCGAAGATTGCCCCCACGGCCTCTTCTCCGGAGGCGAAGCTAGTGGCAATGTCGAACAGCTCGTTCGAGTCCGCGGGCGGGCCGCGTCCCGGCCCGCGCACAAGGTCCCGCACGTGGTGCCCTCGAGGAACGCGTGCACGATCTCGGATTGTGCCACGCCGGGGAGCTCGTGCGGGCCGCTTGGAGAAGCGCCGTATGAAGTCCCGCGCCGACTCGCCCGGCTTCTCGCGTGCGGGGAGCGCGCATCCCGGGAGTTCCCGTGGCGCACGTACGTGCCCCGGAAGTTGCCCACGAAGGTGTGGACCGGATCGTCCCGGCTATGGATCCGGGCCGGCGGGCAAGTGCTCGAGCCATGTCCGGCCGCGTCGCCCAGATGCAGGGGCAAGTTGCGGATGATTACTTCGTCGTTGGTGGCCCCGCCCAGCTGACAGGCCAGGCGATAATCGTTGAGCCAGACACGAGGGTCCGTCTCCCCGTTGTATTTGACGATCGTCGAGGGTTGACGGAAGCGCTGGGGGAACGCTGCCGTGCGGATCTCCCGGCTGAACACGCGGGTGCCCGGGGGCTCCGGCGTCGGGGAGCGATCCTCACCGCTGTCGTAGCGCCCACCCCTTCGAGGGTGGTAGCCCCTAGCCGCCCGCGCGTCCGCCTTGCTGGTGCGCCTGGCGTTGATGACGTTGCGGGCATCGCCATCCAGCGCCCTGCGCGTGTCAAGGAGCCGTTCCTTGGCCGGCGTGCATCCCTGGTCAGCAGGTTGACCTATGTGCACCGAGGGTTCGCCTCCCGGTGCAGGATCATCTCCTCGTGCGTCCCCCTGTTGGCGGATGCGTGAGGCTGAGCTCTCGGCCGCTCGGACGGCCGCTTGCTCTAGGAGAGTCCGCACCTCGCGGTGCATGTCTCGAGCCTCGGGGGTTGAGGGTGCCGGCATAGCGCGTAGCAACGCCGCGGCGGCGATGAGCTTTTGGCTCGCCCTTGGTGGCGTATCCGCGTTGTCGACGTTGGGGACGGGGGTTGAGGCGGTCACGGACCGTCGGCCCGCCTCCCGCGCGCGTTCGCCGCGTGCGGAGGCCTCTCCCGCCATCGAGGCGCGGAGTAGCCGCACCGTCCGTACTCCTCTCGCCGCCTTGGCCTCGAGCTCGCGAGCTTGGGCCACCGCGCGTCGACGTCGGCCCCGGCCAGAGCGCTCGGCCCCGCGGCCGGGCGCGTGGCGATCCCCCGGGGCGGGCGTGACTTCCCCGTCTCCGGCGCCCGCCGCACCGGCGGCGTTGGCCGGGTCGTTAGTGATGACGGCGCAGCACTCCCGCGTGGGGTCGTAGCTCCCGTGCCGGAGTCGTCGGAGCAGCCAAACCCGCAGTCCGTGGCGTCGAGGAAGCGCCGAACGCGGACCGGGTCCGCGCGCGCGGAGAAGTCCCCACTCCGCGTACCCGTGTCGGTTGGCGGGTGGCATCGTGTCGACGGAGCCCAGGGACGACTCGTCCGCTGCTGAAGTGCCGGGATCCCTGGCGACGAAGACGTGCCGACCGAGGCGGAACCCCCGCGCATCGTCGTGTTGACGTTGGCGTTGTGGGCCGTAGTGGCGCCACGCAGCCCGATGGGGATGCGTGGTCCGAAGACCGCACGCGGTCCCCGCCGGGGCGGTGGCGGCCGTCGTGATGGTGGGTGCACCGCGTTGGGCGGCGGCGCGCGCGGCCCGCCGCCGCGCGGACCGCGCCCGACGTGAGCGTAGCCCGGAGCGACGACGGCGGCCGCGGCGTCGACGGGCCCGCAGCATCCGTGCCCGCAGTGCTCGCGCCGGTGTCGTGCGTGCGGCGGAGACCAGAGCGGACCTGGCCTCGCGCTGCGCGCGGAGCTCCTCACGGTTGGTGAGGCGCATGAGATAGCCGTTCCCCGTGGCCTGGAAGTTCAAGTCCCCGAAGCGGATCTCGAACCCGGCCGGAAGAGGGTCCGAGCTACCCATGTTGTAGCGGGTGCTACGGTACTCAGTGCGAATCACCATGGAGGGAGTTAGCGAAATGACCTTAGGCGCTCGTTTGCCCCACGGTGGGCGCCAACTGTCGGTGCGGAATATGGTCCCGACACTAACCAAGAAGATAACGCCTAGGTCTATCCCTCAATGGTCGATGCTAAGCAACAAATGACACAAGATTTTATCCCGGTTCCCGCCGAGGGGGCCGTACGTCCACAGGGGCGTGCTCGTGGCACTATATTGCTCGAGACCGGGGGTGCTTGTAGTGGGGCAAATACAAGCAAGGCGGGAGAGGAATCGTGGCTTCCAAGTCCCTGGGTGAGTGGCTGGAGACGTTGTGGGAGAATAAGAGTGTGAGTGCACGGTGCGCTGTGTTCCTCTGAATTCGTCCCCCCGCGGCTGGGGGCTCGCCTCCCCTTTTATAGGCCAAGGGGGCGGCGAGTTACATGCACGCCGCGCTACCTAGCTACGTGTGGGAGCACGTCGTGCTACGGTGTAGAGCGGGCGGCCGTCCGGTCGATCTTCGCTGTGATCCGGCCATGATGGCCTACCTCGTACCCGAACCGTGGCGGTTCGAGGGTAGGAGGCGGCGATGGCGATGGCATCCCCCGATAGGCTTCGAGGGAGGTGCCGATGATGGCCGGTACGGGGTACGGGGAGCGGGCGAACGGCGTTCCTTCCCAATGAGCTCGCGGTGGTGGAGTGGTTGCCGCAAAGTGTTCGGGCGTGCGCCGCGGAGTCGGGGCGTGCGCCCGCACGCGTGGGTACGGCGGTCGCGCCGTTACAGTGGCCGGGATGGCCACCCACCGGCCAAGCGCCCCTCACCTAACCTGCAGGATCACGGGAAAGTGGAGTCGAGGGTGCGCCCGGCCCCCTTTCGAGGGTCGGGCGCGTTAGCCGTACAGTAGCGTGCGCGCGGTGTCACGGGACTGACACCGGCCGTACCGCACAGTCCATCCCACAGTAGCGGGGATGGGCTCCTCCCTGGGGAGTTGGTGCGGCGGCACCGGGGCGTGAGCCCCGGGCGCATGATGGCGCCGTCCCCGCGGCGTCGGGCGTTAAATGCCCAAGCACGGGGCCGGCGCACGCGTGCGGGGCGCCCGTGAGCGTGGCGGGCCCCCGCCGAGGGCGGAGCGGACCCTCGAGCGAGACGGGACTCGCTCGAGGGGGGAGCGCGCCCTCGAGCGGGGCGGAACCGCTCGAGGGAAGGGTCGCCCCTCGAACGGAGCGGAGCTCGTTCGAGGAGGGGGGGTTGCCCCTCGAACGGGGCGGAACCCGTTCGAGGAGGAGCGTGCCCTCGGGCGAGGCGGAGCCTCGCTCGAGGGGGCCTTCCGCACGGCCGTCTTGGTGGGCCTCCCGAGTCCCGCCGCATAGGCCAAGTCCCGCATGGTTAGTTTTCCCCGCATGGTTAGGCTCGGCTCATTTCGATGCGGGGATTTAAGTAAGGGTTCCCCCATTGTTTAAGGGGACCCCTAGGGCGGTCCCCGACAGAGCTCAAGCAACTTTCTCATGCAACCGGGGCAAGAAGTGCAAGCACCAAGCAAAGTGGGTCTAGATTGTAGCTCACCCAACTCAACCCTAAGCACATCTAGTTCCTCACACTTGGAGGCATACTTCTCCCTAAGATCGATCAAGTCGCCCAGAAAACAGAGCAATCAAGCACAATCGTTCTCATCCGAAACAACGAGGCTAGCCTTAAGGGAATCAATCTCAAGCTTGCTATCAAGCACCCGTGTCTCTAGCTCGGCCCACTCTAGTCCTAGCATCCTCGAGTGAACATCTAAGCTCCTTCCTAAGCTTCTTAGCCTCTCTAAGCATGTGATCGCGATTATCGTGCAAGTCAACCAACTCCTCATTCTCATTGCGCAAAGAGGAGAGCTCATCACATACCTCATCCTCGGAATCCAAGTCCGAGGCGTCCCTCTGGCTTCTCTTGCTGCTCGAACTGCGAGCCATGCCGCAGAAGTCGTCCTTGAGGCTTGGGCCCGTCACACAAAGGCCGTTGAGATACTTGCCAAAGTTCTTCTCCTTCCTCTTCTTCTCATCCTCTTCTTCTTCATCACTCGAGCTTGAAGACGTGTCCTCGGAATCAGACTCAATGTCGCTTGATCTCTTCATCTTCTCTCGAGACCGTGTCTTCTTCCCATGTCCATGATCCTTCGTCTTGGACTTCTTCTTCTTGTCCTTGAACTTGTGCTTGTCGGGGTCGTTCACCTTCGTACAATCGGCGAAATAGTGTCCACCCTTGCCGCACTTGAAGCATGTCCTCGTCTTCCTCCCGATGTTCACTCGGTTCTCGTGCGACCCTATCGAACCGCCTCGTCGAGAGCGCCGGCCGTCCTCTCCAAGCTCGTCAAACTCCTCATCCGGCATAGACATCAAAGAGGAGAAAGAGAACATCCCGGTGGATGGATTAGTGTTAGCCTTTCCTTTGGAACCACCAACGAGGGCAAGACTATGGGAGTCGGTCGGTCCCTCGAGCTTGGCGATCATGCCCCTATCCACCTCGGCCGACTTGAGCTTCGAGAACGGCTCGTTCACCGTCGTAGTATCATACCTCTCCGACTCGACTATGGCCTCGAACTTTCCGCCACATATCGTACGATCCAAAGAGTGTAAGAGCTTGACGGCCCTATCATGATCATCGTACGGGAGCACGTCCACATTGGCCCTCATGTTGTTCACCACCACCGTGAACCTCTCGAAACAAGGCATCGATGGACTCACCGGGGAGATGAGTGAAGTTCTCGTACTCTCTCCGTAGGTCGCATACAACCGTGCCTGAACCTGGGCATTCCCAACATGAGCCTCCTTCAACACCGCCCAAATCCTACAAGCCAAGTGCTCGGTGTGCACCCGATCGAACTCAGGCTGACACAAAGCACGAAACAAGTAGTTGACCGCCTTATTGTTGGCGTCGAATCTGTCCCTCGATTCTAGAGCAAGGAAATCCATCGGCTGGGCATAGCCTGTGTCCACCGTGACATCCCAAAGCAAACGACCCTTTCCGCGGAGGAACACACCCATCCGCTTGCTCCACATCCGGTAGTTCTTGCCATCGAAGTGTGGAGGACCCGAACCCCGTTCTCGGTACGCCATCCTTGGATCTTAGACCGGTTAGAGTCAACAAAGACCCGAACCGGCTCGATACCACTTGAAGGACCGATACGGCGAACCGCAGAGGGGGGGGGGAGTGAATGGGAGCCGATAAAAATTCTTCTCGATGGAGATGAGAACTCCAACAAGACGAACGCGGCTTCCGACACACGTCTCCGACTCACTACCCAAGTTGGCCAAGCCCACGTAGCCACCGGAGTGCCACCGGACCTAGGAACCAACACACACACCTTCCGACTCGAGAACGCAGCGGAATAACAAACCCCGAGTCTACGGACCCACACCGGCCGGACCGTGAGCACCACCGGCCGACCGGTCCCCGCCGGTGAACCCGAGCAACTTCCACTAAGTGGCTCTACACCGGTCGACCGGTGAGACGCACCGGTCGTACCGATGGCAGCCGAAAGCCCCCAAGGCACCAAACAAAGCCAACCGACCACCAAACGAACCCAAACTCGAAACAAGAAGCACCACGGTACAACAAAGAACACACCAAGACGCTCACCCGAGCGAAAACCCACAAGGGCCCGCACCGGCCGACCGGCCAAGAGCACCGGTCGACCGGTGTAGCTCGGGCGGCTCGGGATGAACAAGACCCGCGGGTCAACTCCCCCCAAATCCAAATCTCGATCTCCCGAATCGCTCCACGGACTTGAACAAGACTTTAGGGATATCGAGAGCACCTCATGAGGAGTCCATAGCCAAGTTTAATCCCACCAAATCTCGTCCAAAAAGGAGGAATTGAAGAAATCCCGCCGAAAGCACTTCCAACCCAAGAACTCAAGAAACCCCAAATTCGAGCAACTTTTCTCACGGATTTGGGAGGGGAATCACAGCCCAAAGAACCACGAAGGGTTCCCACGGATTTCCCCCACCGAATCACCAAGAGAAAAGCCCCAAAAACACCCCAAAGAAATCACGAAGAGAGGGCTCCGAAAATCACCACCAAGAACAACCGGGCAAACACATCCAAACCTTGAGGAACCACGCCGAATCATCTATACATGAAACACAAGTTCGTACAAGGTCTAGCAAGCCGCCCGATCATCCATCCCTCTCTACAAGATCTCTCCGTGAAGCTCTCTTGCTAGTCCTAAGGAAAACCTAGAGAAAATAGGTGGAAAATAGGAAAACTAATGAGCTAGGGTTCCAAGAGTTGGCTGCCATCCTCTCACCTCTTGGGTTATATGGAGGCAACCGAATGTCTAAAATGCCCTTCTCTACTAACTAGGGATACAAGCCCCTCAAGGGCGGATTTGGAATTCTTGATGTCTTCACCATCGGACGGATGCCCGCGACCGCACCTCGCGTAGCCTCGACGCAAGCCATGCGATCCCGACGCGTGTCCTCCGCTTCGAAGATTCCGGACCGCGTCGCCGCACACGGCCGACCGGGTGCTCCTCACCGCCGACCGGTCCCCACCGGTCGACCGGCCGGACCCACCGGTCGGACCGGTCCGTGCCGCTCGCACCTCCGTCTTCGGTTCTCCGGTCTTGGCTTTGTGGATCAACCAAGGAACCCGGTGGTTTTTCGGTGAACCACCGAAACCCCGCGAACTCGGTTTAGCCTCCACCAATCTCCACTCATGACTTGGCTCCCACGTAGTCCCGGCTCGACCTTGGTTTTGATGCTCAACCAAGAAACCGTCCACGACTTCATCTTGCCGTTCATGCCACCATGCGGCCCGCACTTGACCCCCGCCGGCCACCGGTCCCTCGAACAAAGCCTACTTGTCTTCTCCACACCGGAGGCCTCACCGGCGACGACCTTTCATGCTTGTTCTTCACCCGCACCAACACGAGTCAAGCCGCAACCTCGCACCCGCAATACTTAGCCAAGAATCGGTCCACACAACGTTGTCAATCACTCATCACACAAGGAAGCGACCATCCACCGGTCCTTGAACCACACATGGTCCACACTCCCTCAAAATGCTTGTCCGCTCCGGGGCCAAAGACGCCAACCATCATCCGTCAAAAGCTATTCGTAAATGCGTATTGTGCCAAGCCATTATGTCTTCCAAAGCTTTTTCGTACCATGCCAAAAACTTCATATTTTTCTTCGCAGATGTGGTATTAGGTTCTCCGGCAAGAGAACCCTTGGCATGTCGACTTGAGGTATGGACCGCCCATCGCGCTACCTGTTGCGACTACTCACGTGGTCGCATCGCCATCGTCGTCGAGCGGCGGGAAGACGACCACGCCTACCCGGTCCGGCGATCGGCCTACTTCGACAGCGAGGTCCTATCAGAATCTAAGGCATGCTATCAACCAGTACAGAAGCTACTGTATGCAGTGCTCATCACCTCGCGGAAGCTACGACACTACTTCCAGGAGTACTCGATCACCATTGTCACCGACTACCCGCTCGGTGACATCTTACAGAACCAGGATGCTACTGGAAGAATCTCCAGATGGGCAATCGAACTCGGCGCCCTCACCATCGACTTCAAGCCACGAACAACCATCAAGTCGCAGGCACTAGTCGACTTCATGGCGGAGTGGCGGGAAAATCAGCTACCAACCCCAACCGAGCGACCAGAGCATTGGGTGATGTACTACGACGGCTCACTCAAGCTCGAGGGCGCAGGTGCAAGAGTACTCTTGATTTCTCCAACGGACAAACAACTTAAGTACGTCCCGCATCTTCTGGAAGGTCTCAAACAATGAAGCCGAGTACGAAGCTCTACTACACGGGCTCTGGCTCGCAATATCTCTGGGCATCAAGCGACTACTAGTCTATGGCGACTCTGCAGTGGTCATCAACCAAGTCAACAAGTCTTGGGATCGCAACAAGGAGAACATGGATGCCTACTTCCTGGAAGTTCACAAGCTTGAGAACAAATTCTATGGTCTCGAGTTCCATCACGTCGTCCGTGACAACAACGTCGCAGCGGACGTCCTATCGAAGCTTGGCTCTACTTGCGCACAAGTACCAGCGGGAGTCTTCGTCCACGAGCTTCACGCGCCATCCATCTCGAAGCCGGCGCCCACGACCACTAACCCAGCTCTTCCTCAAGCTGACTAGGAGGTCATGATGATAGACGTGGAATGACGACAACCCTTCATCGACTACATCCGCGAGCAGAAAGTCCCCACGGACAAGAACTCGGCCGAGCAAATCATCCGCCGGGCCAAATCCTACGTACTAGTCGGAGACAAGCTCTACAGGCGGGGCACCACTTCTGGAGTACTCATGAAGTGTGTTCCCCGAGAAGAAGGCAAGGACATCTTGGAGGAGATCCACAAAGGCGTCTGCGGCAACCACGCGTCTTCTCACACGCTGGTCAGCAAAGCCTTCCGACGAGCTTTCTACTAGCCCACAGCCTTGGGTGATGCTGAGGAACTCGTCAGAAGGTGCCAAGGGTGTCGCACTTTGCCAAGCAACAACACATCCCGGCCTACAAGCTAGTCACTATACCACCAACTTGGCCTTTCGCCTGCTGGGGGCTCGACATGATTGGGCCTCTCCCGACTACGCCAGGAGGACTCAACAGAGTCTTGGTGGCTATCGACAAGTTCACCAAGTGGATCGAAGTCAAGCCGGTCACTTGCCCAAATGCCGACAGAGTACTTGACTTCTTGGATGAACTCGTACACCGCTACGGACTACCCCACTGCATCATCACAGATCTGGGGTCCAACTTCAACAACCACCAGTTCTGGGAGTACTGTGAGAACAGCGGGATCGACATACGGTATGTCTAGGTCACTCATCCACGGGCCAACGAACAAGTCGAGCGTGCCAACGGGATGGTACTCGACGCCCTCAAGAAGCGACTACACGATGCTGCTAATACAAAAGGGGGCAAGTGGATCAAGGAACCACCCAATGCACTCTAGGGGCTTCGTACTCAACCTACCAAGCCAACAGGGCAGTCACCATACTTCCTGATCTACGGCTCTGAGGCTATTCTACCTGCCGACGTCATGTGGGATTCGCCGGCAGTGGAACAGTATAATGAAGGCATCTCTGAAGACAGCCGACAAGTTGATATCGATGGACTCGAAGAAGCTCGCCGTGTCGCCCTCATCCGCCGCAAAGAAGGTACCTTGAGGGTATCCGACGCTATCATGATCGCAACGTCAAGGAACGCTCCTTCAACGTTGGTGATCTACTCCTCCGGCGCATCCAGAACATGGAAGAACTACACAAACTCAGCTCGCCATGTGAAGGTCCCTTATCGATCGCAAAGGTGACCGGACCAGGCTCGTACCGCCTCCAAACACTTGAAGGCGACAACGTCAGCAACTCGTGGAACATCGACCAGCTCTGTCGATTTTACGCGTAGTCTTTCGACTACTCTCCGGGAGTCCAAGTCTATACGACTACTACCGAGCTCTTCGCTGTAAGCGGCCTCCAGGTCCAAGCACTAGTCTCCGAACTATTCTACTCCAAGATCAGAGCATCAAGGACTCTAGCATCAAGGACTGTAGCAGCGGTCTACAAGGAGACCATGTACTCTTAGATCCAACCTATACGGCTACTAACGAATCTACAGCCATAGGCAGCCTTCGGGTCCAGGCGACTACACTTGTAAACGGCCCTGGCCATCCAAGTGTATTTTCAGTAATAAAGTTTGATTCTCAGTCAACACATTTACTGTGATTCCCTTCATTGGATCTACTATCGAGTACTACTACTCGCAAACATCTCCATGGATGGGCACTCTGCACATACACACTGCGACAACGAGTACTCATTTCATGGAAGATTTTTCATTCAAATTTAAAGCAAGTTATCTACAACTCTGTTCATATTACAAATACTGCCAAAAGCTAACCCTACAGGACAACTACTGGAGGTTCAGCTTCTCCACGACTTGTTCTGCAATTGGCGCCATCTGTTCCAGAAGCTCCTTATACTGATCATCTGTGAATTGGCGGCTAGTCCTCTCGCAACTACATCAATCAGAGCCTTGGAGGAGTATAACTTCATGTATGCCAAGACCTTGTTGGGGATGGACTTCGCCAGATGCTTTACATAAGTTGCCAGACGCCCGGGGGCTTCCTTCAGCCGGTCAACCAACAGAGCTATCTTCGGCCCGCTTGGGTGAGGCACCAGCAGCCTTGCAATGGGAAGTGCGGCTTCTTCAAGCTCCTTGAGTTGGCCCCGCAGCCTCTCGCAGTCTTCATTGAGCTTTTGCAGAGATTTATAGGGCGATTGACAAGGTCACGGTCCGAGGCTTCTCGAAGCTCCATGTGCTTGACGCACTCATAAGACAGCTTGCTTATATTCATACTCAAGTACCTCTCGGGCATCCTTGGCTCGGTAGATGATGTTCTTCGATTGGTCTCCGATGCCTTCACCGGTCTACCCCGGCCTCGAGATCCGCAAAAGTCCAGGAATACATGTCGCTACCGCAAAGGTATTCTCAATAAGTACTCAACAAGCTAGTAGCATGTTGACGTAAAATCAGCACCTAAGCCGGCTTTGTTCGGCTTGACCCGTCGAGCGTGACACCAAACAAGTTAATGCACCGCATGATACGACTTGTTTGAACCCACACCACCAACCAAGAATAGATCAATCCACTGCATGATACAATCTAAACATGGAAGGCTAAAAGCATACATTATTTAAAACAAAACTTATGAACACGTTTCACTCGAGGCAAAGTTGCCGAATACAGCTGTACATCCGATTCGGGTTCCGTGGAGAAGGAACAAACTATGCTAGATAAACACGCTTGAACCCGCAACACGTGGCAATCTAGATTGATTCGAATTCGGCTATTAAAGAGCACGTGATCCATGTATCACATCGAGTTGAAGATTTGAACACGCATCATATGGATCGTAAACAAGATAGAGCCGAATCTAGTCAATATAAATTGGGCAATATGAGTGTTACATGAATTAAACATGAAGCAAAATCCAAAGCAACACGTCGTAACTTAATGAATCTATTAGATCTTACCAAAGCTAATAGAGCCGATAACTAGCTCCAAGCTAGATCTTAGCCCACCGCATGGCTCATGATCTAACAAGAAACCCTCTTGGACCAAGCTTAAATCCACCGCATGATACTAAGCATGGTAACAAGACTACTTGCATCACGGTCTAAATCCACCGCATGATACTAGACATGATACAAGGTTGCCGGTACTTACGGAGGTCGACAGATCGATGGCTCCTCTCGAAGAACTCGACGACTCGACTAAAGGACTCGAAGGTTGGCACGGGGCTGGTTTGTTGTGAAATTGTTCGATTCCAATTACAATCACTAAGGGTTCATATTTATACCCTTGTCCTAACACGACTCCTAGTCGACCACGAGTACAACATTTATTGCCTAAATTAATGCCCCGGCGCCAACGTCCGTCTTGCACCCGTCATCAATTCGTTCCTTTCTTATATTCAGGCCATGTCATCACATATTCCCGAATGCTTCCTCTTCCAAGCACAAACAACCAAACTCGGACCACAAGTCAGTCTCTTTCCTGTACCAATTTTTGGTGTTAACACAGCGGTGTACCTTTATTCTTTTGGCGCAATGACTTGTTCTTGCAAATCAAGTCATCTCTCTTCGCCTGCATCTCTTGTACCTCGTTGTGGTACTGGGTGAAGGCTCCATCCAACTTGGATTGTAGCATGGCGGAGTGCTTCCTGGCCTTGCTGAGTTCTTTCTCCAGCAACTCTGCCTGGAGCACTGTGTCGCCATATCCCTGGAGCATATCGGATTTCTGCCGGGATCTCTCCACAACATCCTGCGCAAGGCAACAACCATTACTTGGGTACTCAGTTCCCGCAGAATTCGACTACTCAAGGGTACAGTCACGTACCTTCATCCACCGCTCGGTCCAGCACATCGTCTCCAAGTTCCGAGCTATCATCGCCGGGTCGATGAGGTCATCTGCCAGAAGCTCGAGCCCACCATGACTAGTCGTTGCGGTCTCTGACATCGGCGTCGAACGGATTGGTTCCGCGTCTTGAATCTTCGGCGACCGGGCGACAACGTCCATGCTCGACTCTGGCAGCACGCCATCGCGCACCTCTTCTGTGGCCTCGGGGGCCACTGTCACCGCCAGTCCGGAAGCTGTTTCCTCAAGCACCTCGACTTCAGGCACGATGCCTTCGACCGGCACGGCTTTAGGGATCGTGGTCCCCTCGACTTGTGTTTCTGTCATCACAAGGCATACAACCTTAGTACTGGAGGCTACGATTACTACACGGGGCAGATGGCATCGCCGCAGTTTATGTACCTTCCACCACGGTGGCCTCCGGCGGCGTAGCCTCTGCGCCCGGCGCCACGGTCTCAGCCTGGGGAAGGGGAGTGGATTCCTCTGCAGTGGCTGACGGGTCTTCTTCAGTAGTTGTCGCATCTGATTCTTCTCCTTCCCAGTTTAGATCAGTGGATTTCCTGCATAGTACAAATTTGGTGATCAGCCAAGCAAGACTACCAAACTACATGTACTACTCAGAGATGGACTTCACTTACAAGTTGGACCGGACAACAGTCATGGTCGGAGCGCCAAGTATGCTGGCGATATCAACAAGCCCGGCTTCCGTGGGCACCTCTTCTTCAACATGGGCGACTACTGGCTCCACTGTTCCAGTAGTCACGGAGGGTTCTGGCCTCCTCTCTTCTGTTGGCGCCGGCGGCTCGCCGGTACTAGTCGCCCATTGTGCCGACTCCGGCATGGCTTCTTCAATGGTCGGGGTTGTACTGCGTCTCCTCTCAATCGCTCTGCCCACTGTGTCCCAGTTATCTTCTTCCCCCAGATCCATGGGGTCAGACGATGGGATCTCCTGCAATTTGACTGTCAGCATGCAATGCTTCAAAAACAAGTACTCGACTACTTTATTCGAGGAAGTTACGTCTTGGGAGGTGGTCTCTGTCACCTTCAGCTTCTTGGCGACTCGTTTTCGCGCCACATTGCGGGGCCTTCTCAGCGGCACAGGGAGACTAGCCTCCAGGCTAGCCGGTGGATCTTTAATTAGGGGGGATATCGGGTAGTCCAGGTCGGCTGAACCTGGACCGTAATTGAAATCACTCCAGGAGCGTTTCCCCATCCTCCTCGTCGAAGGTGTCTTCTATGGTGACAGTGTCATCACCTTCGCCGACTTCACGGCGTTCCTTCGCTTTGCTCTTGACCTTCTCTAGAATATCTACAAGTTGAGGAGGGGGAGTTGGATCGGAGACAAACTTCGTGATGTCATCCTGCAGCAAACAACTTGGGTGAGTGCGACCACTCTAGACCAATAAGTACTCAAGTGCAGCGGTTTCAACTACGTACCTGATTCGACGGTCGAGTCGCGGAGTACTCGGGGACTGGGCAAGGAGTGTATGGTGGCATATCCTTAAATATCCTGTCCAGCCTCTCGACAATGTCCTCATCGTCGACTTCATTGCCGGGCATCCTTGACGTATCTTCGTCGCCTGTGTACTGGTACCCGAGAGTGTCTCGAGCCATCAGTGGTTGCACTCTCTTCTTCATGAAGCTGAAGGCCACATGCTCGGCCCTCAGTCCGACCTCCCTCAAGGCTTTGATCTTTAGCATCAACTCGGGTAGTTGAATACCCTCTTGCATCGTCAGCTCTGTGTTCCACCATGCCCGATGCTTCGGCTGCTTCCCACTTGGCTTCGGCAGCTCTGGGTGGTGGTTTGTGATATAGAACCACTAGGCTTTCCAGTCTTGGTTTGAGTCAATGAGCTTGTACTCCAAGTACTGGTCGACCGCATCTTTTCGCATCTGGATGCTAGCCACTCCGACTACTCGTGGGTCGTTGGTGCTTGGCTGTGGCTTCACTCAGAAGAACTTCCGAAACAAGATCCAGTGGGGCTTGATCCCCACAATTGCTACACAGAAATGTACGAAGACGGAGATGTGAAAAATTCCATTAGGGTTCAAGTTCAAGTACTCGATACCGTAGTACTTGAGGAGGCCCTTGAAGACATCGCTCGCCAGGAGTGCTAGTCCACGCTCCACGAACCTGGCGAACATTAGGACTTTGTCGGGATTCTTCTCCATGGGGTACGGGTCGCCCGCGGCGGCGCGCCACATGTCCATCTCGTTATCCCGCAAGAATCCACTGTTCACCAGGGCTAGCAGATCTTCGGTCTTCATCTTGGACTTCTTCCACTCCTTGTTCGGATTGGGGCGCGGGGGAGACGTGGGCGGCGACAACCCCTGAGCAGATCCCTTCGCCTCGTTGCGAGATATCTTCTTCCCGGCTCCAACCTTTGAGCCCTTGGATGGAGACGGCTTCTCTTCCAAGTGCACGGGGTCTTCACTCGCATCCGCTCGGGGGCTATGCTGGTGGCGAGCAGCAGTGGCACACATTGACTTGCAATCTACGACGCGGAGCAGAAGCAAAAATGGATGGACACTTGGCTAGATCTATTCCAGCGGCTGCTCCTGCGGGGAATGAAAAAACCCTAAGGGTTTCGGCATCTATTTATAACCTAGCAAGCGGCACCGCAACGACCGGATGTATAAGTATCGGCAACTGACTCAGCGGCGGCTGCCTGACTCTTCGGCTTCCAGTAGTCGATGCGCTCCATCTCGGGGGCTCGGCTACGTCTGTTAGATCTCCTAGGTGACGACAAGACTCAAGACCCACTCAGGACACATTCTACAATCAAGATGACCCTTCAATTTGAGAGGAAGTACTCGAGTAAAGGCTCGGGAGCTCCATGCCATGTGTCCTTCGGTTTTTTCTCCGGATTTTACGGGATAATCTTGGCAGAACTTCAGATTGACCCTCAGCTTGAATCTACGATTCGACCTAAGGCTCAGGGGCTACATTCCATATGGAATGCGGTTCTGCGAATCGCATTTTCCATATGGTTTCTTCTTCAAGACAGAGCGAGTGCTATTGAAGACCTTCAAGAGAAGAACTCGAGGACGCTTGGGAACTACTCAAGAAGACTTCAAGACTACTCACGGATCAGCTGGAGTACCTTCCAGCCTCGGGATGCTTCAAGTATTCTTGAGGACTTTTGGCTTGTAGTACTCGGGGACGCCTGAGGACTACTCGTCAAGGCCATCAAAACTACTCGAAACTATTCTGCTTGACTACAAAGTACTCGGGGGCTTGTCGTATGGACCTCCCTGGGCCCACTACCTCGGTGGGTACTAGGACCGACTACTCGGTGGGCCCCTGGACTACTCGACTTGGGCTGCACGACACCTGTTGGCGTGAAGCGCAAGGACCTCGGTGGAAAAGTACTCGGATAGGAAGCTATGCATGTCCTGTATCATGTAGAGAACTAGACGTACACGACTAGTACTCTCTCCCCAAACCGACTTGTAACCCTACCTCCCGGGCTATATAAGGTGAGGCAGGGACCTTTACCTCTCTCATACGCATCATCTTGTAAACACTCCCAATCAATCCAGAGCTACGCAGCATACAAGACGTAGGGTATTACGCACCTCGCGGCCCGAACCTGTCTAAATTGTGTGCCACGTGTCTCTTCCTTCGAGTTACCGATCTCGGCGAGGCCACATTCATCTACCTCGGGTACTCCCCTTGGTAGGTTGTCGGTCTAAAAAATCGACAGGTGAAGCTCACTTGGGTGAAGAATGGGATTCAAATGATGATAGCTTCGACTCTGATGATGAAGTGGGTCTTGCCACCATATCCATTGGGGAACCAATCAACAAGCCATCACTCTTTGAAGATCTCACCGATGATGAAGATGACTTCACCCACACTTGCCTCATGGCTAGGGGCTCTAAGGTAGACACTCCCACCCCGCCCCTAGATGATGATAGTGAAAATGATTTTGACTTTGAAAAAATGATCACTAGCTTTGGTAAAAAGGCAACTAAGAAAATCATGCTTTTAATGAAAGAAATAGAGAATAGAAAAGGGACTCTAGAGGTGCAAGAAGAACTCTTTTGACTTGAGCGGGAGGAAATCATTGCCCTTGAGAATGCCCTTGTAATTGAAAAGAAGGGTTTCAAGGTGCAAGAGGGCTTGTTCAAGGAAAAGGAGATAGAAATTCTTAGTCTCAAGAAATCCCTAGCTAAAGATGAGTTGATAGTAGATGAATTAACTAGGGAATCTTACCTAGCGAAGGATGCTTGTAAGAAACTTGAGGGTGAAAAGCTTGAACTTCAAAAGAGCTTTGATAGATTAAATACTAGTCACATAGCATCAGAAGTTCACCTTGACAACCTCAAGAATAATGCTACAACTACATCTAATGATGCTTTCTCTAACTCTCAAACATTAACAAGCAATGGTTGTTCTAGATGTTATAAAATTGATGTAAATGCTTGTGCTACTAACATTGCCGAGATGAATGCCATGAAGAAAGAAATTGCTAGGTTGTCAAACTCTCTCATTGATTAAAATAAGAAAGAACCTAAGAGAGGTGAGTTTGAGAACCACACCAAAGGCTTTGGGTCAAGCTACATGAAGAAGTTTGGCTTTGCAGATGGGAAGGGGCTTAGTAAGCAAGAACAAGGAACAAAAGACCCCATCCCATTCATCAAGAACTACCACACCAAGGGTGTGGGAACAAGAGATGTGGTACATGGAATGAAGCAATTGGGTGTCAAGAATTTTGACAACCAAGTTAGGTACAACACACCTATCAAGTTTAAGAGCACCCAAGTTACAACAAGTGCACCACAACCTAAGGCAAACACCAAGCCAAACAAGTTGAGCAAGAAGCCCAAGCCACATGCCTCACAAGATAGCTTCTATGTCGATTATGTGTTGACTTGGAACCACAAGGGTAAGTTGATTGCCAAGTATGTAGGACCCCGCGCAAAAGGAACATTGATCAAAAGGAATGTGTGGGTGCCCAAGGTTCTTGTGACTAACACTCTAGGACCCAAATCCACTTGGGTACCTAAAACACAAGCATAATTTGTTTTGTAGGCATACTCCTCCTGTCGGTGCGGAATGTAGTCTCGACACTAACTAGTAATGAGCGCTGAGATCTGCCTCTCGATGGGCCGGTGCTAACGACTAATGACACTGGGTTTTATCCTGGTTCCGGCCGGGGCCGTACGTCCAGCAGTGGCGTGCTCGAGGCACTATATTGCGTTGCCCCATGGTGCTCATAGAGGGGGCTACAAGCGTGACGGGAGAGGAGGCTGGGCCTCCAAGTCCCAAAGGTATTGATTGAGGCAAGTGCCAATATCGTGGTGAAGGCGGAGAGCGTGCGTGCGGTCGCTATCCGTTGTCGTGTCCCCTGCGGCAGGGGGGTTGCCCTTCCTTTTATAGGCCAAGGAGAGAGCAATTTACATGTGTGCTGCACTATTCTCCCACGTGTGGAGGCGTGGCGAGCAGTGCCACGGAGTTAACGACCGTCCTGGCGAATCTTGCTCTAGTCGGGGCGTCGTGGCGCGTCCTGTTGTTGACGGTGTATTTTGGTACACCAAGCATGTTCATTGCACTTTGGTTTGGAATTGATTATGGAACTAACCCGCCACTAGGCACACTAATCATATAACAAGTTCATCTATGTGCATGCATTTGGAAGTATTATGTTTATGTAGGAAAACATGGACATAAAGGACGGATTCGCAACAAGTTCAAAGGAGCATTTACGGAGTCTTGTTCGTGTTCATGAGCTTGATGAAATCACTTCCAATGGTGGCAAGGACCGAAGTGCTAGGAAGGAACACCCCCGGGGATTGAAGCGTGAAAGACCGAACTTCATGTGCGGAGAACCTCCATCTGGGACGTGAGGATGACATCATCAAAATCATGCAAGTGGAGGGGGCAAAGTGCATAATCACCTGAGGACCCACAAGGGCGAAGGGGTGACCGAACCGGGCCGAGATGGGCCTGGGCCGGTCGGCCCAGGCCGGCCGGCCCGGCCCACTCGGGGGTCGGTTCGGCCCCCCTTTCCTTGCACCCGAAGGATCTTCAACCCTAAAACCCCGGAGGCGCCGCCATTCGAGAGGGGGAGAGCCATTCGCATCAGGAGGCCATCCACAAGCTAGAGAGAGAGGAGGGAGATCTCCAGAGGGAGATCAACCACCTAGAAGGAAGCACCCACAAGTGGAGAAGAAGGAAGACACAGTCGGAAGGGAAACCATGATCAACGGTGCTATGTCTAGCACCTTGATAGGGTAATCTCCTTATTCGTCCATGGGTTGTAATCGATCTTGAGATGTAATCACACTTTGTCGGATTATCTATCTATCATCTTGTGTTGAATATACTTTAATGCTTAAGGTTAGCTACCATGTCGTAAAGGGAGTAAGAGCTCCAATGCTTCCTTGGATCCATTCAATACGCCGTGTCCATCATAGGTCTAGTCATGAATACGTTCGCGTAGTGACAGTACAAGAGGAGGGAAAGGGCGAAACCGTGGTCACAACCCCCGATATATTAGATTGGTTTTCATGTCTTTAAGCGATTGCATGTTCTAATATCGTAGACCCATGGGCGAGTGTCTTTTATCTTGATAGCTTGATCATTCTCTCTAGTGTAGTTTAGTTGTTTTCTAGTTTAATTGTAGTTAGAGGTTTTAGTAGCTAGAGTGTGAAGGTAGATCGAATACTTGTAATCCCCTTGCTCCGTGGATTGACAAGAACCTTGGGAATCCCGTGGTGAAAAAGGTGTGGGGTCCGTACGCTTGTGGATCGTAGAGGGATACGTCTTTTATCCGTCAACAAGCCCCTTTTTCCGGCGTCGTTGCCGGGGAGCAAGCTAGCTTACATCGTTTGGTTTGCATCTAACTTAGTTTTATATTTATTTTATCTTTCGTTTGATATGTCTAACATATATTATCTAGAAAACCACTTGTTTTGTTTTTGTTTTTGTTTTCATCTTATTGTCTAGATGGCGTTCATCAATCAACTCGTGGAAGAACCGGAGAAATCACTAAGGGATTACGCTAGCCCTCGATGTGAAGACATAAAAGTGCAAGAGTCGATTCGAAGCTCGAAGCGACCAATTATGAGATTAAATCCAAGATCATCGAGATGGTGGCAGCAAACCCATTTGAAGGGATGGTTATGGAGAACCCATATAGACACATAAGGCATTTCACGACGCTATGCAACACGGTGTGTCAAGAAGGATTTCCCGATGAATGGTTCAAATGGAATTTCTTTCCCTACTCACTTGCCGTCAATGCAAAGACATGGTACTCGTTTGCGTCCTTTGAAGTTGAAGGCAATTGGAACAAGTTGACAAAGAAGTTTTGCGAGAAGTTCTTTCCAATTAGCAAGGTTCAACATCTAAGGAGGCAAGTGATCACTTTCATGCAAGGAGAAAAGGAAGGGATAGACCAAGCTTGGGATAGGTTTAATGAGTTAATCGAACAAGGACCAAGACTCGGCTTCTCCGGTGACGTACTCTTGCATACATTTTTCTTTTCCCTAACCCCTAGTTGCATGCAACACGTCCAAATGTGTGCTAATAGGGATCTCATGGAGAAAACACTCACGGAAGCCGCCCAACTTCTACAAAAAATTAGTAAAGCGGCTGCCATGCGAAGAGATTGGGAAACAAGACTTGCGGAAGAGCCATAATATAATTCAAGGAAGAAGAAGTGTGCTAAATTTTCTAAAGAGGCAATCTCGGAAGTCACAAAAGAGGAGCCAATCCCGAAAAGCTTGTAGAAGAACACATCAAGTCAAGAACTACCCCGAGCGTTGACTTCGCCGTATCAAATGAAACAAACAAGAGAAGCATGTCAAGCGCGAAGCCACTAAGGGAGTTCGAACCAATGGATTGGGTTCCTATCGATTACGGAGAAGTATTCGACGGGAGAAGACCGTTCCCTAATCCAAAGGGGATGGCAAGAGCATTGGAAGTGGATTTCCCACGGAGAAGAAAGTGGAAGACTCATACAACCTTGAAACCACCGGTGAGATCTTTCAAAAGCTCTTTGGAGATGATGAAGTGGATCCGGATCACATAGCCGAGGTGAAGAAAATCATGGGGATCAAGCCCGAAGCATCACCATACGCTCACCTCGCCGAGATTTATGCGATAGGATCTGAAGAAGAAGAGAAGATGGCACCACGCTTGAGTTGCGAGATCAACGGAATTCAATGCAAAGCTTTATGCGACATCGGAGCCCAAGTAAGTGTCCTATCTTCTAAAATTTATGATAAAGTTCAAGACCACAACCTAGACTTAGCTCCAACATCAACGAAATTAATTTTGGGAGATGGTAGAACCGTTAAATCTCTAGGTATTGCTTGCAACATGAAAGTAAAAATCTCTGGAAAATTTATACCAACCGATTTCGTTGTTATTGATGCTTACCATAGTAATCATGATCACATAATCCTAGGTAGGCCCTTTCTTAAGTTGGTTGATGTCGTGTTGGATGCCGGAGAATGCTAAGTAACAATGAACCTTAATGGAACAAAGTACACATATAATTTTCTTCACGTTTATAAACACCCTACACCCTTTCCTCCTGAAGACGAAGTAGAGGAGATAGATAGTCTTTGTTTTGTTGAAACCCTTAGAGACCCGTTGCAAAGAGCGATGGAAAATCAAATTAATGATAAACAAGATGAAGAGCTAGAAGAAGCAACAAAAGGCTTAGAACCACATGATGGAAGCGTGGAGGAAGAAAGATTCGAGGACATAGGAGAGATTAAACCCGAGGAGGCACAAGTGCCCGAGGTAGACCTTAAACCTTTGCCCAAAGGATTAAAGTATGAATTTTTGGGCCCGAGACAAGACTTATCCGGTCATTGTGAGCGACGAGTTGAGTCACGAAGAAAACGAGAAGTTGCCGATGTTATTGAAAAAACATAGGAAGGTGATTGGATATTCGATTAATGATCTCAAAGGTATTAGCCCAGCCTTTTGCACTCATCGTATACCAATGGAAGACCAATGTAAGCCCGTAGTGGACCACCAAAGGAGGCTAACTCATGCCATGCGAGAGGTAGTAAAGAAGGAAGTCATCAAGTTACTTGATGCCGGAATCATCTACCCAATTCCGCATAGCAAGTGGGTGAGCCCGGTACATTGTGTACCAAAGAAAGGAGGTTTGACCGTGGTGAAGAATGAGAAGAACGAATTGATACCGCAAAGAACCGTGACTGGGTGGCGGATGTGTATTGATTATCGTAAGCTTAACAAAGCAATGAAGAAAGATCACTTCCCCCTACCGTTCATCGACGAGATGCTCGAGAGATTAGCAAACCACGCTTTTTTGCTTTCTTGATGGGTACTCGGGGTTCATGCAAATTCCCATTCACTCGGACGATCAACACAAAACCACGTTTACATGCCCTTATGGAGCGTTTGCATATAGAAGGATGCCCTTCGGTCTATGCAACGCTCCAGCCTCTTTTCAACGTTGCATGATGGCCGTATTTTCGGAATTCATCGAAGAAATTGTCGAGGTGTTCATGGATGATTTTTCCGTTTATGGGAAGATGTTCATGGATTGCTTGGCAAACTTGGAAAAGGTCCTCACGAGGTGTGCAGAGGTAGACTTGGTGTTAAATTGGGAAAAGTGCCACTTCATGGTTAAGAAAGGCATAGTGCTTGGACACGTTATATCTGAGAGAGGCATTGAAGTGGACAAGGCTAAGGTAGAGACGGTTGACCAACTCCCACCTCCGACGGACATTAAGTCCTTAAGGAGCTTTCTAGGCCATGCCGGATTGTATAAAAGATTTATTAAGGACTTCTCAAAGATCATTAAGCCTTTAACGCATCTTCTACAAAAGGATGTGGCTTTCGACTTTGTTGAGAAGTGCCTAGCGGCATTCCGGACCTTGAAAATTCTTTGGTGAGTGCTCCCATTATTCAACCTCCGGATTGGAGCCAACCTTTCGAGATGATGTGTGACGCAAGTGACTACGCTGTAGGCGCGGTTTTGGGTCAACGAAAGGAAGGTCGAGTTCACGCAGTTTACTATGCTAGCAAAACTCTTAGTGGGGCGCAATTGAATTATGCCACTACCGAAAAGGAGTTGCTAGCGGTGGTATTCGCTTTCGAAAAATTCAGATCCTACATCGTGAACTCGAAGGTCATTGTTTACACCGATCACACAGCCATCAAGTATCTCTTGGCTAAGAAGGAAGCTGAACCACGTTTGATTTGTTGGATCCTTCTTCTCCAAGTATGTGATGTTGAAATTCATGACAAAAATGGGGTGGAGAACGTTGTGGCCGATCATTTGTCTAGTATGAATCGTGGACAAGATGATAAAGAGCCCATAGAAGATAAGATGAGAGATGACCACCTCTATCGAGTGCTCCATAAAGACACTTGGATGATTGATATCATTCGAGCGATTCGGAAGATGCCTCTCGATCATCTAGATAAAAACTCCCAAAAGAAGATAATCTCTGAAAGTAGAAAGTACTTTTGCAATGCACCAAACCTCTTCAAACTTGGCAATGATGGAGTTATGAGAAGATGTGTGCCAAGAGAAGAGAGGGTAGATATTCTGAGAAAGTGCCACTCGGCGGAGTACGGTGGACACTATAGCCATTTTCGAACTCAAGCAAAAGTATGGTCGAGCAGATTCTATTGGCCGGAGATGCATGAAGATACTAAAAGATATGTTGCATCATGCCCCGAATGCCAAAGAACCGGAAACATCTCTCAAAGAAATTCTATGCCCTTGAATTACAATCTACAAATCGATTTATTCGATGTATGGGGTATAGACTTCATGTGTCCTTTCAAAAACTCATGCGGATATGAGTATATTCTAGTCATGGTTGATTATGTATCCAAATGGGTAGAGGTTATGCCATGTCGTAAAGCTTCCATGGAGGAGTCCATTACTATGATCAAGAACGTGATTTTTCCTCGTTTCGATACACCGAGAATCTTGATAAGTGATTGAGGAACTCACTTCACCGGGAAGAATTTCAAAAAGTGTTTGTCCAAGTTGGGGATTGAACATAGGGTCTCTACGGCCTATCACCCACAAACCAACGGATAAGCGAAACGTCAAATAGGCAATTAAAAAGTATCCTCAACAAAACCATAGAGAAGGGAGGCAAGGATTGGTCAAAGAAATTAGATGGAGCTTTGTGGGCTTATCGAACGATGTTCAAGACACCGATAGGTACGACCCCTTATCAATTCATCTATGGAAAAGCTTGCCACCTTCCGGTTGAGTTGGAACATAAAGCCTATTGGGCGATTAAAGAGATGAACCTTGATCTCGATGCCGCGGTGGTGAAACGAAGAATTCAAATTAGTGAGCTAGAAGAGATGAGGTTGAAAGCATATGAGAATGCAAGCATATACAAAGAGAGAATCAAAAGGTGGTATGATAAAAGATTGAAAAAGAAAGAGTATAAAGAAGGAGATAAGGTCCTCCTCTACAATTCGGAAAGGGGAAATTGCAAAGCAAATGGGACGGACCTTATGTTGTGCACTCGGTTCTCTCCAACGGAGCGGTAACCATTATGGATATAAAAGGCGATCAATTTATGGTGAATGGTCAACGGCTTAAGGTTTACTACGAACTCGACACTCGTGCCCCTTCACCATGTTGATGTCTTCACCATGGAAGAAGAGCCCGAACGTCCGGCCTAGGACGAAAAACAAGGCATGAATTTCGTAAATAATTTTTCTTTTAATTTTCTAGAGTTTCTCGCGAAGATTTACCGGGCCAACTTTTTCCCATGGGCTAAGGAGGCGAAAAAAGGGCGGTGCACAAAAAATCGGACCGGCCGGCCCTCGAGACGGGGTGGGCCGGCCGGCCCGGGCCCGACCGGCCCCGGTGGGTCCCGGCGGCGGTCGATCCCGGTTTTTGCCCGAATTGCTCCTTTTTGACTTCCTTCTTTAGTCGAAAATTTTAAGGGAAGTTTGAATAAGGAAAATGAGGTTCCTAGGGTTTTTCTCTTCGGACTATTTATTTGGCCGAATTGGGAACTCGGGAATCAATCCCATCAAGCAATATTTTGCACCCACGAAGCCGCCATTGTGTCCCCGAGGAGCTTAGAGTTGAAGCAAGAAGCCAAGGAGCCATCGATGGAGGAGGCGAATGTTGACGGTGAAAATCTGTCAACCTAGCCATGAGTTTACCTTCGGTGTTGGCATGACTTTTGTATCTTACCCGTTGGTACTAACCCCCGTGGTATAACAAGTTCATTTGTGCATGTCGGTTTTGGAGTAAAGTGTTTACGCAGGGTTTTAACGTTGAAAGCAAGACTTCGGGATAAGTTCATTAAGCACCTCATGACAAGACCTTGAAGCCCGATACAAGTCAAGCAATGAAGTGAACATGACTCCAAGAGCCCAAGGACCAAGCCCGAGAAGATGATAAACTCGAGGACCGAACCGAAAAGTCTCGAATCTTGCAAGACAAGGAGTTGAGTCCAATTCGGAGAGAAACCGACGTCAAGGGCCTAAATGCGGAAGGAGGAAGGATCCGGGAAGCAAGGGAACCGACGTAGAGCAAAGGAGGCCTCGGGGCCGGGGCTCGGATGGGCCCGAGCCGACCGACCTAGCCCCGTCCGGGGCCCGGTGATGCTCCCCTTTGCCCTAGCCGCCAATCGTGCTATTTATAGCCCCCCGACCGAGAGCCACGCATCATCCAATTCGTCATCCGCCGCCGATCATCCAATTCGTCATCCGCCACCGAGGAGCGAGAGAAGCTTGAGGGACACCATTTCGGAGATGAGGGTCGTGCTAGTTGTCTAGGGTCTCCCTAGCCGACGTGGGAACTCGGCATGGAAGACCACGTCGTAGCTCCGGAGTGAGGATCAAGATCGAGGTAGGGCCCCGGTGGTGATCTTGTTCATGTAATCATTCACGGTGAAGTCTTTTAGTGAATCCGATTTCTAGCGATCAAGTGCCTTCTCGATGATTTTGTTTTCTTCTTGGTTTTGCTTCTTCTACGACCTATACTTAAGATAGATTACATAGGGTGCTCTTGTAGCCGCGGTGGCTAGAGGTGCACACCGGACCGGCCAAGTGTTTTCAACTTGTTCTTATCGAACTCGCCCTAGACTACCCGCATGAGTAGGGATACGTTGTGACAGAACGGGGGTTCCGAAAGGCGGGCGTTTTCGGAGTCGGATGGAAGGCCACGATTTAAAGATGCTTTTAATGAGATTTGCTTTTCTATCTTCATCTATCTTGTTTGGAGCTACAACATAAGCATGATCTAGACTCTCTAGATCGGTTATCTCTTGCTTTCTCTTGCTACCTCTTTAGTAGATTAGATTAGATTCATTTTCTTTATGAGTTAGTAGATTAGATGCAACTTGTCTTCATAAGATAGCTTACCTTGCTTTACTAGATTGAATCCTTGCGTTGCACATTGTTCCACGGATTCGATACCTTGGGTTCACCACTCGAGGGAAGAAGGGTCCCTTGACTACGACGGGAGACTTGTCCGCTTGCAAGTCTAAACGAACTTTGATACAACTATTAACCGTCAACGGCGAAGCGATGCGAGCTCAAGCTACCCGTCGAGAGAAAAAGGGGCCTACGCCCATTCGAAGGTTGGTGCGCATCCAAGGCATGAAGCGGAAGGACTACAAGGAGGTGTTGCCCGAGCCTAAGGACTATGGGGATAGCGACTACTCCGACGATCGTAGCCCAAGCTCGTGGGCGGCCGCCGGAAGAGACGATAATGATCTTTGCATTTGGGATGAGGTGCCCAAGGAGAAGACTCCCGAAGGCACCAACGGCAGCGGCGGCGACGGCGGCGGCGGCGACGACGGCGGCGACGATAATGGTGGTAGCGATGATGGTGGCGATGACGGCGGAGACGATGGCAATGACGACCCGTTCGGATTGCATCTGATCTGTTGTGCGGCTTGCCGTCACTCCATCGCGGATCTCTACACGTCGGTCGACGAATGTCTCCAAGCCATGGAGGCGATGAGGCAGCGTTTGGAGGATTTGGAGCTTGTAGTTGAAGATGACTACAAGTTCCTTAACCGCAACGTGCGCAAAGTTTTTGGCATGGTCGGGAACTTGAGAGGCAAGTGGTGCAATAGTTGAGGGAAGTACCACTAGGTCTAGTTTTTCCCCTTAGGAATTTTGTAAGATACGACGAGGACGTCGTATGTTTTTAGTGTGGGGGAGAGCTAGCTTGCTAGCCTTAGCTTTTGAGCTTCAAGTTTAGGTTCGGTTTGATCTTCGTGAGAGTCTTAGAGTTTAAAGAGTCTTAGTTTTCGAGTGTGTTTCTAAATTTTTGCAAGTTTGAAGTGTCTTAAATTAGTGTTGAGTCAAAGAAAATCAAAGAAAAAGAGTCTTTATATATTTTGTGTCTTGTGTGATGCTTATCTTTATTCACTTGTTTGTTTATCTTTAATTCTTGATATATGAACATTAGTGTGTGGTTCGAAAAAAATTTACCGTGGTGCTTAGTGGAATTGCTACTACTTAAAGTACCCATACCGCACTTCGATCTTGAGCTTCACTTGTTAGTTGTGCTATGTTCAATGCTAAAAGTTGGAGGATTTCAGTTCTGAAAATTATCTTAAAAACCTCTTTTTCCAAGTTGAGAGTGAAAAGAAAAAAAAATCCTATACAAAGCCAATTTATTTTTTGCTCCACCATAAGTGTGATTAGCACGATGAGTTAGGCTAGGATCCTTCTCTCTTGGGAGTTTTAATTTCGAGCAATGATCATGTTCTTGTGCTTATCTTTTGTTGCTAGCCTCGTCATGAATTCGGTAACGTGACTTTCACATTTGAAGTCCCGTACATCGCCAAATTCCATACCCAACCCTATACATCTCTTTTGTACATCGCATTCCTTGAACACAACCTACTTTCAAAAGTTTCGTCTCGTCTCTAGCATGATTTATTTAAAATTTCAGATTGTATGCATGCAAGAAAGAGAGGAGTTGAGAGCTTTGAAAAGTTGTCAAGAGAGGGAAAAATAAAGAGAAAAGTATGAGTATGGAAAAGAAAGAAAGAAAGAAAAAATATATAGAAAAGTAAAGGAAGAGAAAAATATGAGAATGAAAGAATGAAAGATAAAGAAGAGAAAGAGAAAAGAGGAGTGGCAATAAAGATATGAGAGGGATGAATCAAGTTAAAGAAAAAATAAAAGTTCAAGGAAGGATGTCACGTTGTTGAGAGACGAAACTTTCACTCTTTATCAAGGACGTCATCGGTGCCTTGTAGTCATAATTTTCTTTTGCCCTTGCACATGTCCACCATTCTAAATCTTCTCATCCTTGATATCCCTACATATGGTTAATTCTCATGATCATTGGCTTTGAAAGGTAGACAACCATTAGAGGAAGTTCTTAGTTTGACAATACTTGTGTTGATTACGGTAGCCCTACCTATAGCTCCACTTTACATGTTATATGAGAGACCTATGGGAGGTGAGAGTTTTATAAAATTGGTTTAGGATAGCCACCTCATATGAGTGACTTGGGAGAGCTTGGAGAAAGGTTTTTGTCTAATACTTGTTGCGGGAATTTTGTTTTTGAACAAAATCATAAAAACCCTCCGATGGAAGCAAAGAAGTAAGCATGGTTGAGATTGAAGGTTTCGAGTGAAGAGTTTGAGTTGTGGGGTAAATATTGATGTGGTAAAGATTTTAAACGCCCATGTTTATGTTTGATAATCATTACTTTATGTTTATGTATTAAAGACGAAAGGATTGACTAACTTGTGAAGAAGGATTAGCGGTACACGATTACAACACATTGGACGAAGTTCTTTTACGAGTACTTGCTCGAGGACGAGCAAGAGCTAAGCGTGGGGGAGATGTTGACGGTGTATTTTGGTACACCAAGCATGTTCATTGCACTTTGGTTTGTATTTGATTATGGAACTAACCCGCCACTAGGCACACTAATCATATAACAAATTCATCTATGTGCATGCATTTGGAAGTGTTATGTTTATGTAGGAAAACATGGACATAAAGGACGGATTTGCAACAATTTCAAAGGAGCATTTACGGAGTCTTGTTCGTGTTCATGAGCTTGATGAAATCACTTCCAATGGTGGCAAGGACCGAAGTGCTAGGAAGGAACACCCCCGAGGATTGAAGCGTAAAAGACCGAACTTCATGCGCGGAGAACCTCCATCTTGGACGCAAGGATGACATCGTCAAAATCATGCAAGTGGAGGGGGCAAAGTGCATAATCACCTGAGGACCCACGGGAGCGAAGGGGCGACCGAACCGGCCGATATGGGCCTGGGCCGGTCGACCCGGCCGGCCGGCCCGGCCACTCCGGGGGTCGGTTCGGCCCCCCTTTCCTTGCACCCGAAGGATCTTCAACCCTAAAACCCCGGAGGTGCCGCCATTCAAGAGGGGGAGAGACATTTGCACCAGGAGGCCATCCACAAGCTAGAGAGAGAGGAGGGAGATCTCGGGAGGGAGATCAACCACCTCTAAGGAAGCACCCACAAGTGGAGAGGAAGGAAGACACCGTCGGAAGGGAAACCATGATCAACGGTGCTATGTCTACCACCTTGATAGGGTAATCTCCTTATTCGTCCATGGGTTGTAATTGATCTTGAGATGTAATCACACTTTGTCGGATTATATATCTATCATCTTGTGTTGAATATACTTTAATGCTTAAGGTTAGCTACCATGTCGTAAAGGGAGTAAGAGCTCCAATGCTTCCTTGGATCCATTCAATACGCCGTGTCCATCATAGGTCTAGTCATGAATACCTTCGCATAGTGACAGTACGAGAGGAGGGAAAGGGCAAAACCATGGTCACAACCCCCGATAGATTAGATTGGTTTTCATGTCTTTAAGCGATTGCATGTTCTAGTATCGTAGACCCATGGGCGACTGTCTTTTATCTTGATAGCTTGATCATTCTCTCGAGTGTAGTTTAGTTGTTTTCTAGTTTAATCGTAGTTAGAGGTTTGAGTAGCTAGAGTGTGAAGGTAGATCGAACGCTTGTAATCCCCTTGCTCCGCGGATTGACAAGAACCTTGGGAATCCCGTGGTGAAAAAGGTGTGGGGTTTGTACGCTTGCGGATCGTAGAGGGATACATCTTTTATCCGTTAACACCTGTGCCCGTACAGGAGCAGCTTCGAGGGTGGTGGTGTAGAGGTTGGCCGTCCGGCCGCTGTCCGTGGGCCGGCTCGAGGGTGCCGTCAATGGGGGTCCGTACAAGGTACAGTGGCGAGCGTGGCAACGTCCTGTCCCCGTGCGCTCCAACAGCGTCGGGGATGTCATCGCAAAGACCGGCGTGGCGCCGCAGTGGAGGGGGATGGCCGCACGGGCGACGGCGACGAGAGAGGACCGTTCCCCGCGGCTCCGACATCGCGGCGTAGTTCCGCGCAGTCATAGAAAAAGCATTCGAGGGTTCCGCCGGCCCCCTTCGAGGGCTCGGCGCGTTAGCCGTACCGGAGTAGGCGGCACAGTGTCACGGGGCTGACACCGGCCTCACCACACAGTGCTACATAGTGGCGGGGATGGCCTTCCCCGGGAAGTTGGTGGAACAGGCGTCGGGGCGTGATTCCCTGGGTGTGTCGGGTCGTGGCGCGATCCGCGGTGTCGAGCATTAAATGCCCGTGCGCGTGAGCAGGAGCGGGAGTGACGTGCGTGTAGGGACCCTCGAGCGAGGCGGACCTCGCCCGAGGGGGCATTTCGCTGTGCCGCCCTGGCGGGCTGCGGGGGCCACCAGGGTCGTGATCGTGTCGTGCGAGTGTTTTAGATTCGTGAGTTAGTTCGCGTTTTGCGTTTTTTGTGAGTTGTAGGCGGGTTTCCTCTGGTTTTTTAGGGGACCCTTATAGTTGTCCCCGACAGTAGCCCCCGAGTATCTGTGGGTGTACCCGTTAGGGTCCCGCAGATGCTGACGCTTGCTGATGGGACGTTCTTTCCTCCCAGCTGCTAATGTTGTTCCGTGGGGCCACGTCAGCGGACCCGCGGGTCCCAGCCCCTCGAAGCCCGCGGGGAGCGTGAGTGCTCCCCGCGGGGGGATTTTTTCGCGAGACATACCAGCGTGCGGGGTGTTTATTTCAACCGGCATCGGCAATGTTACAGTCGGCCTCGGTGGTGCCACGCGCACATGACTGGCACTGCCTGCGTTTGGTGCACCCTAGGAGGTGTAGCCGTGCGTCGAGCCCTCGAGCCTGGGCCCGTTCAAGGCGATCGGGGCGAACTCTCCAACTTTTTTTGAACGATCCCTCGCCGTCCCTCCGCGGGACGGAGGGTGAGGTTTCCGCAACACCCATCGGTCGGGTTGCGGATTGCGGATACCTCGTCGAGCTGTTATCGGGTGATTCAAGTGGACGCCCATGCCCCGTTCGATAAGGGTTGGCTCGTGGTCTGGAGACTCGTCCATGAAAGCGCTTGTGTGGGTTTGCTAGGTGGGGCTCGGTCCCGTTCGCTAGGGACCGAGGGCGTGGAAGCTCTCCCTCGATGGGATCCCCCCGACTAGCTGCCCTCGCTGGCTCTTAAACACGACATGTGGGCGCCCTCGAGCCGGTGGGCTTGAGGATAGGCTCGAATGCGCGCGCCCTCGTCGCCCCCGACTTTGTCGATGCGGGGCGCCGTTCGAACCCTTCGAGGGTTCGGGCTTTGAACCCCTGATCAGTAGGGCCACTGCGGGGTGGCAGCTGGGTGCCCCCGACTTTTGCATCTGCAAGACTCGAGGGCTCGCGGTCGGGACAGCCCACGAGTCGCTGATCAGTAATCCTCGTGAATCGAGGGCACCTGTGGCGCCCGCTCTCGCTGAGTGGGCTTCGAGACCACTGGTCGGTAATCGCACCCTTCGAGGGTCAGATTTTTCGAGCCTCGCGCTCGGGCCACTCGAGGGCCATCCTTACTTGGTAAGGGACCGGGCCATTTAATGCCCACAGTCGCGGCCACAGTTATGCGCGGCAGGCGCGCCTTTTCAGGCGCCGCGGTCGCGCGCGTAGTGGGCGACGTGGGTGGGCGGACGTGACGGCCCGCCGCGGCTCTTCGGTCGCCACGTTGTAATGATCGTGCGCGTGCGTGCGCCTGGACACTTCGGTCGTGGTGGGCCTTGCTTGTCAGTGACGGGTATCGTTCACCTGTAGTTAATGCGTGCAGAGCGCACGATTCGGGGAGTGTGGCTCCATAGATCTATAAACCCGAGAGGAGGGTGAAGCGAATTCTTTACCTCAGCACTTAGCGCCCGTCGCCCTCGTCTCTTTCACCTCCGACTCAGAGCAGCGCGCCCCCCTTCGCCTCGCGTAGCGTTCGCTTCGTCTCCACGACCCTTCGTCGACAGGCATGGCTCCCCCGCAACCCATCACTGTGATCGACCCACTGCCGTGGCCTCACTCGACGGTGACTAGGTTGGCCTTGAGCGACCTGGTGAATGCCAGCCAGCTGGTGGAGAACATGGACGGGCAGCCCCCAGCGTGGATCGCCCCACCGGCGGCGGATCGGGAGCCCAACCCACCGTTCGGCTACGTTGTCAGCTTCGTCCGCTTCCATGAGCGCGGCTTCGCGGCGCCAGCGAGCCGCTTCCTGCGCGGGTTGTGTTACCACTACGGCGTGGAGCTGCACAACTTCGCGCAGAACGCGATCTCGCAGGCGGCCACGTTCGTCGGCGTGTGCGAGGGGTTCTCGGGGATCCCGACAAGAACCGGGATCTCTAGGTCCACCTTTTCGTGCGGAGCTCACACATGCTCACCACGCCGGAGTCGAAGGTGCGCCGCGCGGTGCGCGCGGCGGCGTGTCAATCTCGGCTGGCGGGGAGATGCGCGAGGGGAACTCTACATCCCTTGCACAATGACCTCCAACAACACCGAGTGGGAGCAGCCATCAACCTCAAGGCCGTCAGGCACGGCGACGACGACCTCAGGTCGTTCGTTATGCTCCCCCACGGCTCGCTGGTGAGTGGAACTTCTGTTTTCTCTCCCGCCGTCTACTTGCGACGTGCCGGCGGCGTCTGACCTTTCGCTCATTCCCTGCAGCTGGTGACCGTGAACGCCGCGCGGAGTCCGACCCACCCACACCCCGAGCCCGAGCGCGCACGCGCGCGCGGCGGCGGCGGGGAGCGAGGAGCGGGCGGCGTGCAAGAAGGAGAAGGCGATCCGGCGATGGGAGCGTCGGGAACGGAAGAGTGAGGAGTCTCGGCCGCGCGAGCGGCATGGACTCTCTTCCCGGCGACTTCGGAGTACTCGTCGTCGGACGACGAGGAGGAGAAGAGCGATGGGGGACGAGCTCTTCCCGAGAGGTGGGAGCCCGCGCCCCCTCGCCAAGAGCCGCCGAGGCGGTGGAGGAGATGGCGCACGGGGCGGGCGCGGGAACGCCCGTCGCCGGGCGCCCCGTGAAAGAGGCGACGCGCGCCGCGGAGGTGCCGGCGCGCGCCATGGAGTAGACCGAGGGTTGAAGGACCGATAAGGCGACCAGAGAGGGGGGGGAGTGAATGGGAGCCGATAAAAATTCTTCTCGAGGGAGATTGAACCTCCGCCAAGACGAACTAGCTCGGTCGAACCCCCGAAATCACATGCTCCGCACTTCTACCTCCCGTTTGCCAAAACCACGTAGCCACTGGAGTGCTACTGGTCCTAGGAACAAACTCTACCAGCAACCACAACACACACGCAGCACCGTCAGCGGAAACAACTTGAAAGCCGACTAACCGAGGGGGCGGTTAGACCGGGTATAGGGGGCGGTTAGACCGCCTCCACCCCGGCAACCAAGAAATCCTCCGAAACGCCTCTTCCGAGCACCAAAACACACCACGGTTTCACCAACAGAGATCTCTGGTCAAGGCCATGCTAGCTACCAGAAAATCTTGGCGAAAACCAAAACTTCACCCAAGGGCCTAGGGGCGGTTAGACCGGCTACCTGGGGCGGTCTAACCTCCTGTACCCAGCAAAGAACTCCAACCAAGAACACCTAGCAAACTGCGCAAGAACGGCTCCAAATTTCACCCAGACACTCCTCTGATCAAGGCGAACAAACTCACAGAGGAAAATCCGGCGAAACAAAACTTTGACCCGGAAACACCCCGGGCGGTTAGACCGCCCCCTGTAGGCGGTTAGACCGCCCCTTCCAGAACACGAACCCGCGGGTCAAACCTCAACTTCCTCGCGCCCGATCTCCCGAATCACTCCACGGATTGCAGCCAAACTTCGGGGATAGCTGGGTTACCTCCTGGGCAACCTCTACCTCAAAGGAATCGACCCGAAACGCTCACAATCAAGAGGAATCGAAGAAATCGCTTCTCTAGGTCAAGAACTCGCCCAACTCGAAAAACCACCAAATCGAGTCCGGTTCAAAGGGGATTTGGGGGCAAAGTCACCGGACAAAGAGGCACAAGAACCTCATACGTGACACCCACCAAAAACCCCAAGAAATCGTTCTCAAAACACCGCCAAAAAGAGCTCCGAAAATCAACACAAAAGAGACGGAGAAACCACCATGAAGAACCACGCCGAACCTTCTATACATGCCATGAATGGTTCGTACAAGGTCTAGTTTGCCACCCAAACATCCATCCCTCTCTCTAGATCTCACATGAAGCTCTCAAACTAGCCTTCTAAAAACCTAGGGAAAATGGAGAACGAAAATGGAAAAACCAAATGAGCTAGGGTTCCAAGAGTTGGCCGCCATCCACCCCTCTAATGAGTATATATGGAGGCACCCAAAAGACTAAAACGCCCTTCACTAATAACTAGGGATACATGCCCCTCAAGGGCGGATTTGGAATTCTTGATGTCTTCACCATCGGACGGATGCCGCGCGACCGCACCCCGCGTAGCCTCGACGCACGCCTTGCGATCCCGACGCGTGTCCTCCGCTTCGAAGCTTCTCGCGCGCGGCGGCCGGGCGGTCGGACCGCCCCCCCCGGGCGGTTAGACCGGCCCCGGGAACCGACCGACCCCGGGCGGTCGACCGCCCCTCCCGGGCGGTTGAACCGGCCCGGGCGGCCGCACCTCCTCGTCGAGTCTTCGGCCTCGGTTTTGTGGCTCAACCGAGTAACCCGGTGGTTTTACGGTGAACCACCGCAAACCCCGCGAACTCGGTGTAGCCTCCGCCAATCTCCACTCATGACTCGGCTCCCACGTAGTCCCGGCTCGACCTTGGTTTTGAGGCTCTACCAAGAAACCGTCCACGACTTCATCTTCTTGTTCATGCCACCATGCGGCCCGCACTTGACCCCGCCGGCCACCGGTCCCTCGAACGAAGCCTACTTGTCTTCTCCACACCCGGAGGCCTCACTCAAGAACGACCTTTCGCGCTTGTTCTTCACCCGCACCAACACGAGTCAAGCCGCAACCTCGCACCCGCAATACTTAGCCAAGAATCGGTCCACACAACGTTGTCAATCACTCATCACACAAGGAAGCGACCATCCACCGGTCCTCGAACCACACATGGTCCTCAATCTCCCCCTTGATGAGTGCATTGACAACACACTCAAATGAAGTAACACAAGAGAAAAGGAAAAGAAAAGAAACAAAATAAAAAGAAACCCCAACAAGCGATCGAAAGCCAATGAAAGGCAAAGAGCAAAATCACTTGAAGAAGACGAGTCTCGGACCCCTTAGGCAAGGGCAACGGCTCGACACATCCGAGACAAAACACGACTCAAGCAAAGAGCACAAACCACCACAAACAAAACTCGAACACCACAAAGAGCTCCCCCGCACAAATGCAAGCTCCCCCGAGCCACAAAGACACTCCCCCGAACACATGCATCAATGCAACTCGGGAATGCAACAAAGAGCAAAAACTCGCTCACACCGCCCAGGGCGGTTAGACCGCCCGCCCGGGCGGTTAGACCGCCCGCCCGAACCGACCGCCGGGGGGCGGTTAGACCGCCCAAAGAGACCGGCCCCGCACCAAACTCGCTCAAAAAATGCCCGAAACAATTGGAACACCTTCCAAGCACTCCCAGTGCCCAAAACATGCACAAACTTCTCCCCCTTGTTGACAATGCATGAATCAAGGCAAAATGCGAAAACTTGCAACATATAGCTTCTCAAATATACAAAATTCATCACAAGGAGCTACACAAGTCCAAATGAGCAAGTTAGATACTCGACGGAGTTCGTAATGACCTTAACTACGTGATAACCAAGTTTCACAACCATTGGACAAGGCTAAAAAGGATTTTAGGAATTTTGCGAAAAGTTACTCTCTCACAAGCAAATACCTAAACATGAGCAAGACATATCAAAATGACAAAGCCACTCAAACTTCATGCTAGGACAGCCATTCTAATCATAAGACCATCATAAACACCCAAAAGCACCTCATGTCATGTCAAAGCCACCGAGCCATGTGCCTACTTCTATGTATGAGACTTCTCATTGGTAGGCATCATGCAACGGTTTAGCACCCAAAGCAAATTAATTTCAGCACATATGACATGGGAACATATTTTCCAAGCATTTTTTTCATTTTATTTTCAGATTTGTAAATGGTACATGAAATGTCTTTGCGACAAAAAGGAACTTATGCCCCTCCACAAGATTAAGCAAGAGGGCTAAACATTCATGATGGCAAGTGAGCCTTTGGCTCCATATGATCAATAAACTAGCTATCCAACCACAAAGTAAGCATAGCAAAACCACTAAAACATGTCAAGATCATATAAAGGCATTTACACATGAGAGAGCATATATGTGATATTTTTCAAAAATTAGCCATCAACCATGGATCATTCATCAAGATCATCAAGAGCTAAGCCAAACTAACCGTAGCATATCAAACAAGCTCACAAGAACATATATAGCAACCCAAGGTGAACAATGTATATAGGAGAAGCTTTTCCTATCCAATGCATATGATACAAAATGCATGCAATCTAAGATACAAGGATGCCTATACATCATGTTACATATGCCATGCCAAATGCAATAAATGCACAAAGGAAAGCTATACATATGCTACACAAGGAGCTTCACCACCAACTTAGGAAACCAACCACACACACAAAGCTCACAAAAGACCGGCTCCTCGAGGGGAGGCAAAAAGGGCTCGACACCACCGCAAAAGAACAAAGGAGCACAAAACTCACAAGCTCCCCCTAAACACATGCACTAGGGCCAAAGAGCATACAAAGCTCACCCTACACACATGATACGAGAGAAGGAGCAAAACAAACCAAGTGGCTTGACCAAGGCCACACACTCGAAGGTCACAAAGCACTTACCTTTATCATTTCTTCACAATTCACTCATCCTTGTCCACCATCCCCGAAAGTGATGCACCTCCATGTCACCACCGGGGTATGAGGCCGAAGAACCACCCCCGATATCAACCGAATGTTCTCCGGCCTCCCACCCGCAACTCAAAACCAAGAGCGAGAACCGAAGCAAATGACTCAACACGGGGTTAGTCCCAAAAGTGTGAAACCAAGGTGTCGGGCCATTTCCTCAAAAGTAGGGTTAGCAACATTCATCCTACCCCGCCTATCAATACAACCGATCCATCCTGTCAAACCTATCAAACCCGGAACCACCATGGGAACACCACTCCCGTCTCCCGGAGGAGTACGAGTACCACGAAAAGGAAGGCATGGTCCGTAGCCCCTCCGAGAGTCAAAGCCGCGACGTCTCCCAAACTCGTATTGATCACGAGGTAGAGAACGTCCGGCAAACTCAACACCACCGGACTCAAAGTGTCTACCATCCGGACCATAACCAAGGGAACCGAGACCACCAACATCACGACCTCGGAAACAAAAGCGCCCGAAATGCGGGGAGGGCCGGCCCGACCGCCTAGCCGGGCCGGGCCCGACCGCCCTTCCCCGGGCGGGGCCGGCCCGACCGCCTAGCCGGGCCGGTCCGACCGCCCTCTCCGACCACCACCGCGGCTACGGAATTTCTCATATCCCCATGCCGGATCCTTACGCACAAAGCCCTTTCCCTTAGGTAGTGGCATACGAGGCTCGCCCACACCATGAGAAGGGTGGTACTCGTCCTTGTTCGCCCACTCCTTAGCCATTCTCGCCTCTCTCTTTCTCTTATAGCAAAACTCTCTCTTGTGACCATCCTTCCCACAAAACTCACAATGGAAAAGGATTGGTTTGGGCTTAGGCTTGGGGAGAGGCTCTCCACTTGGTTTCTCACTAGGCTTTTCACTTGCCTTCTCACTCGGTTTTTCTCTCGGTTGGTTTGGCTTGGATGCAAACTTGTCTTTGGGTGTGGGTTTTGGTGGAACTGAAACATTCCCAAATTTCCTTTCTCTCTCACCACCGCCCTCACCAACCTCATCCAATCCCAAAGCCCAACCATCAAAGCGCTTACAACTAGCAATCATCATACCAAGCCGAGGTTCTTGACTCGACAACCAACTCGGCGCTTCACGCACCTTATCATTCTCATCTTGCAAGCGACCAACACATTTTGCAAGATCCAAATTCTTCATAGCATGCAACTCACATGTAGAACAAGAGGTAGGAATAGGCACTTTCAAATCAGCCTCTAGCGAACCAATGCGAGAACGAAGCTCAACAATTTTCTCATGCAAACCGGGGCAAGAAGTGCAAGCACCAAGCAAAGTGGGTCTAGATTGAAGCTCGGCCAATTCAACCCTAAGCACATCTAGTTCCTCACACTTGGAGGCATACTTCTCCCTAATATCGGTTAAGTCGGCTAGGAAAGCAGAGCAATCGGCACAATCATTTTCATCGAAATAACGGGGCTAGCCTTAAGCGAATCAATTTCAAGCTTGCTATCAAGAACTCCGTGTTTCTAGCTCAGCCACTCTAGTCCTAGCGTCCTCGAGCAAAGATCTAAGCTCCTTCCTAAGCTTCTTAGCCTCTCTAAGCATGTGATCGCGATTATCAAGCAAGTCAACCAACTCCTCATTCTCCTTGCGCAAAGAAGAGAGCTCATCACATACCTCATCCTCGGAATCCAAGTCGGAGGCGTCCTTCGGCTTCTCTTGTTGCTCGAACCGCGAGCCATGCCGCGAAGTCGTCCTTGAGGCTTAGGCCCGTCACACAAAGGCCGTTGAGATACTTGCCAAGGTTCTTCTTCTTCTTCCTCTTCTTCTCATCCTCTTCGTCTTCATCACTCGAGCTTGAAGACGTGTCCTCGGAATCAGACTCGATGTCGCTTGATCTCTTCATCTTCTCTCGAGACCGTGCCTTCTTCCCATGTCCATGATCCTTCTTCTTGGACTTCTTCCTCTTGTCCTTGAACTTGTGCTTGTCGTGGTTGTTCACCTTCGGACACTCGGCGAAATAGTGTCCGGTCTTGCCGCACTTGAAGCATGTCCTCGTGTTCCTCCTCATGTTCACGCGGTTCTCGTGCGGCCTCTCGAACCGCCTCGTCACCGCCGCCGGCCGTCCTCTCCAAGGTCATCAAACTCCTCATCCGGCATAGACATCAAAGAGGAAAACGAGAACATCCTGGTGGATGGGTTAGAGTTAGTCTTTCCTTTGGAACCACCAACGAGGGCAAGACTATGGGAGTCGGTCGGTCCCTCGAGCTTGGCGTCATGCCCCTATCCACCTCGGCCCGACTTGAGCTTCGAGAACGGCTCGTTCACCGTCGTAGTATCGTACCTCTCCGACTCGACTATGGCCTCGAACTTTCCGCCCCATATCGTACGATCCAAAGAGTGTAAGAGCTTGACCGCTCTATCATGATCATCGTACGGGAGCACGTCCACATTGGCCCTCATGTTGTTCACCACCACCGTGAACCTCTCGAAACAAGGCATCGATGGACTCACCGGGGAGATGAGTGAAGTTCTCGTACTCTCTCCGTAGGTCGCATACATCCGTGCTCGAACACGGGCGTTCCCAACATGAGCCTCCTTCAACACCGCCCAAATCCTACAAGCCAAGTGCTCGGTGTGCACCCGATCGAACTCGGCCGACACAAAGCACGAAACAAGTAGTCGACCGCCTTATTGTTGGCGTCGAATCCGTCCCTCGACCCCGGAGCAAGGAAATCCATCGGCTGGACATAGCCTGTGTCCACCGTGACATCCCAAAGCGACTCGATCCTTTCCGCGGAGGAACGCACCCATCCGCTTGCTCCACATCTGGTAGTTCTTGCCATCGAAGTGTGGAGGAACCGAACCCCGTTCCCGGTACGCCATCCTTGGATCTTAGGGCGGTTAGAGTCAACAAAGACCCGAACCGGCTCGATACCACTTGAAGGACCGATAAGGCGACCGAGAGAGGGGGAGTGAATGGGAGCCGATAAAAATTCTTCTCGAGGGAGATTGAACCTCCGCCAAGACGAACTAGCTCGGTCGAACCCCCCGAAATCACATGCTCCGCACTTCTACCTCCCGTTTGCCAAAACCACGTAGCCACCGGAGTGCTACCGGTCCTAGGAACAAACTCTACCAAAGCAACCACAACACACACGCAAGACCGACAGGCGGAAACAACTTGAAAGCCGGCTAACCGAGGGGGCGGTTAGACCGGGTATAGGGGGCGGTTAGACCGCCTCCACCCGGCAACCAAGAAATCCTCCGAAACGCCTCTTTCGAGCACCAAAACACACCACGGTTTCACCAACGAGAGATCTCTCGGTCAAGGCCATGCTAGCTACCGGAAAATCTTGGCGAAAACCAAAACTTCACCCAAGGGCCTAGGGGCGGTTAGGCCGGCTACCCGGGGGCGGTCTAACCTCCCGTACCCAAGGCAAAGAACTCCAACCAAGAACACCTAGCAAGCCGAGCAAGAACGGCTCCAAATTTCACCCGGACACTCCTCCGATCAAGGCGAACAAACTCACAGAGGAAAATCCGGCGAAACAAAACTTCGACCCGGAAACACCCGGGCGGTTAGACCGCCCCCTCGTAGGCGGTTAGGACCGCCCCTTCCAGAACACGAACCCGCGGGTCAAACCTCAACTTCCTCGCGCCCGATCTCCCGAATCACTCCACGGATTGCGGCCAAACTTCGGGGATAGCCGGGTTACCTCCGGGCAACCTCTACCTCAAAGGAATCGACCCGAAACGCTCACAATCAAGAGGAATCGAAGAAATCGCTTCTCTAGGTCAAGAACTCGCCCAACTCGAAAAACCACCAAATCGAGTCCGGTTCAAAGGGGATTTGGGGGCAAAGTCACCGACAAAGAGGCACAAGAACCTCATACGTGACACCCACCAAAAACCCCAAGAAATCGTCCTCAAAACACCGCCAAAAAGAGCTCCGAAAATCAACACAAAAGAGACGGGAAAACCACCATGAAGAACCACGCCGAACCTTCTATACATGCCATGAATGGTTCTTACAAGGTCTAGTTTGCCACCCAAACATCCATCCCTCTCTCTAGATCTCACATGAAGCTCTCAAACTAGCCTTCTAAAAACCTAGGGAAAATGGAGAACGAAAATGGAAAAACCAAATGAGCTAGGGTTCCAAGTGTTGGCTGCCATCCACCCCTCTAATGAGTATATATGGAGGCACCCAAAAGACTAAAACGCCCTTCACTAATAACTAGGGATACATGCCCCTCAAGGGCGGATTTGGAATTCTTGATGTCTTCACCATCGGACGGATGCCCGGCGACCGCACCCGCGTAGCCTCGACGCACGCCTTGCGATCCCGACGCGTGTCCTCCGCTTCGAAGCTTCTCGGCGCGGCGGCCGGGGCGGTCGGACCGCCCCCACGGGCGGTTAGACCGGCCCGGGAACCGACCGACCCCGGGCGGTCCGACCGCCCCTCCCGGGCGGTTGAACCGCCCGGGCGGCCGCACCTCCTCGTCGAGTCTTCGGCCTCGGTTTTGTGGCTCAACCGAGTAACCCGGTGGTTTTCTCGGTGAACCACCGCAAACCCCGCGAACTCGGTGTAGCCTCCGCCAATCTCCACTCATGACTCGGCTCCCACGTAGTCCCGGCTCGACCTTGGTTTTGAGGCTCTACCAAGAAACCGTCCACGACTTCATCTTCTTGCCGTTCATGCCACCATGCGGCCCGCACTTGACCCCCGCCGGCCACGGGTCCCTCGAACGAAGCCTACTTGTCTTCTCCACACCCGGAGGCCTCACCAAAGCAACGACCTTTCGCGCTTGTTCTTCACCCGCACCAACACGAGTCAAGCCGCAACCCGCACCCGCAATACTTAGCCAAGAATCGGTCCACACAACGTTGTCAATTACTCATCACACAAGGAAGCGACCATCCACCGGTCCTCGAACCACACATGGTCCTCAAGGGTGCGGCGGTGGCAACGTCGGCCGCGGCCACAACGCCGTCGTGCCCTCAAGGAAGAGGAAGCGGGGCTTCTCCACCCCGAGGTAAGTGACCACTCCCCCCGGACACCATGTCTTTGAGAGGCGGTGTGTCGATTTCTCGTCTTCACGTTCGCGAGGGTGGCGCCTACGGTGCCCCCCCTTGCGCCCGCCAAGGTGTTGAGGTCGGGTGCGGCCATCCCCACGAGGCGGCGCTCATCGAGGGCGTCGCGGGTGGCCGGGAGCGAGGCGACGGCGGCGAGTGAGGGCCCGCGTAGCGCGGCCGCGGCGGTGGAGCCACAACAAGGCGGTACGGCCCCGTCGGCGGCCATGACCACGGCGGTCACCACGCCGTCGATTCCACCGGCGCCAACCCCAATTGACGACAGTCAGGCGGCGATGGTGGAGATCCAAAACGAGTATGTCCCGCCGTCCGGCTGGGACTAGTGGGTGAGCCTGCCCGCGCCAGCCCCCGAGCCCCCGACAGGGGCACTCGTGGTGAGGGATGATAGCGGCGCGGCGCCGGGTGCCCAACTAACGGTGTCGGGGCCTCGTCATCACGCACGCGCCCTTCTAGCTTCGGGGCGGCCCCGTGGCGCGTCCGGAGCGAGGAACGGAGCGCGCGGCTCACCGCCGGCCCACTTTGTCGAGGCTTAGGCCGACCAAGAGCCGCGGACAGAGCTTCGCGACCACGGTGCTTCGCTCAACCGAGTGCAGAACGAGGCGTTGCGGATCCACAGCGGTCCCGCATCTTCCAGGTTAGATTTTCTGCCGGGTTTCGTGGTTTTTTTCTCGCTTTCTTCCGCGTTCGTGCTCTCCCTGACCCCCGTCTTCTCTCGCCCTGCCCGTCGGCGGCAGGATTTGGAGCGTCGGGCTCGGGAGAGATACGACACCCTCGATCACCTCGACACCGATCTCAGCTGGTACCAGGGGAAATACAACGCCCTCAACGCCCTCGTCGAGGCCTTAAGGTCTCCCGGACCGGTGGGCGGTGTACGGGGTGAGGCCCCGCCGGGACCGGCCCTCCGGAGCGAGACACCCCGGCCGTGGGGGACGTCTCCGCGGTCGAGAGAATGAAGACGGTGCTTTGGTGGAGCGGGACGACATGCGCACGGGCGCGAGAAGATGCGGCGGGGGGCGCGCACCATCGCGGCGGTGTGGGAGGCCGAGGTCGCCTCTCGCTCGCGCCCGGCTCCAACGGGACCGCGCGGTCCTCGAGGGGGGTGCGGCCACGGCGAGTCGGGCCGAGGAGAAGGCCGAGGAGGACGAGGGGCCGAGGACGACCCGGCGGACGGGGGCCGCCACGCTCACCGCGGCGGAGGAGCGGCTACGTCGGGAGCGAGCCGCGCGCCGGCAGGGCGGGAGGCCCGGCTCCGGCGGGGAGCGGGCTGCCCTTGTCGAGGTCCGGGCTGCGCTCGGCGGGAGCGCTTAGCGCGGGAGGAGGCGCTGGGTCAGCTTCAGCAGGAGCACACCGCGCTCGAGGGGGCGCAAGCGACCCTCCAGCAGCGGGAGGACGAGGCCTTAAAGCTCAACGGGGAGCTGGTCCAACTCAGCATCTCGCACGAGGATTTGCGCTAGTCCCTCGAGGAGCAGGAGACCACAGTCCTGCGGCGAGAGGCCGAGGAGGCGCGCAAATCCCTCGAGGTGGAGAAGAAGCAGGTTGAAGGTGAGTTATTTTCCGTCTGCTTTTTCGCTTGTCGATTTGCCTTTTGGGGATTCGCTCCCAACTTTTCCTTTCTTTGTTCGTGGCTTTCAGGCCTGCGGAACGCCCTGGGGAGCACGACCACCCAGGCCGAGGCTATGCAGACGGCCTACAACTCCTCTCAACAGGAGTTGGTGGAGTTGCGGGTCACCGCCCTCGAGATCCGCCGGGGAGGTTGAAGAGGGCGTGGGCGCGGCCGGAAGTTCGGCGGCGAGTCTCCTGCGCGCCTCGGGGGGCATGTTTCCCAGCGCATGTGCCGCGCCCTTCACCTGGGCGTCAAGAAGGCCCTCGGCGTGGTGGCGTCCCACTACCAGGTTGACTTCGAGGCCATGTCCTCAGGCTACGTCGTCCCGGTCTGCGTTGAAGAGGAGGAGGCGATGAAACGCGCAGATGCGCTCGCCGCTACCGCTGCTGCTGCCGATATGCTTGCCGAGGATTTTGCCGACTTCTTGTTTCCTGACGCTCCCGGCGTCGGCGACCCCCAAGCCTGAAGACCATTGGGCGTTCAAGCCCTTTTTGCTCAGATATTAGTATTCGGGCCATGTGGCCGTGTAATGAACAACTACTTGTTTGAAACATTTTGTAAATAGAAGTAATGTTTTCGTTTCGCTTGTCACACTTTGTTCCGCTACTCTTTTCCTTTTCCTAGGCGAATTTGAGCTAGAGAAGTTCGATTTCACGAGTGGCTCACTAGTCTAGAGGCAAGAGAGAAGGGCCGTATCCCGCCGGAAGTGTAGGCTATCTCTCGGCTCGCGCGTCTTTCCCGCTTGGCGCTCGTGCTCCGCCCGAATTTGCTCCGAGGCTTAGGTCGAGACGTACTTGGCGCGCTTGCACACTTTTTTGTGAAAAAATGGGACCATTTTTTTCGGGGGGGGGACTTGGTTCTCTGGGGAGAGCCAAGTTGCCCTTTAACTTTATTAATTCGCTAAGAATTACATCTGCACAGCCAACTGGGGTGTTGGGTACGTAATTTACAAAAAGAACTTGGAAATCCTTTCTAAGGGTAGAAGCGACGTAGCTGCTAGATGTTCCAAGCGTTGGTGAGTTCTTCGTCGTCCTCATTGGACAGCTTGTATGTGTCGGGCTTGAGCACTTTCACCACGACGTAGGGTTCCTCCCATGGGGGTGACAGCTTATGGCGGCCCCGATTGTCTTGGCGCAGCCTTAGGACCAGGTCCCCTTTGCTGAAGTCTCGGCGCCGTACCTTCCGGGCTTGGTAGCACCTCAGAGCCTGCTGGTATCTTGCGGAGTGCATCAGGGCCACGGTGCGGGCTTCGTCCAGTTGGTCCAGCGAGTCCTCGCGGGCTCGTTGGTTGGTGCCCTCATCGTAGCCCCGAACTCTGGGTGACCCATACTCCAAGTCCGTGGGGAGGATAGCCTCCGCGCCATAGACCATAAAGAATGGGGTGAATCCCGTGGCCCTGCTCGGGGTGGTCCTGAGGCTCCACACGACCGCTGGAAGCTCCTGGAACCATTTTCGACCGGACTTATTCGGTCCGTCGAAGATTCACGGGCTTTAGACCCCTGCGAGATCATGTCGTTGGCACGCTCCAACTAACCATTGGTCTGTGGGTGTGCTACGGCCGCCCAATCGACGTGGATGTGGAACTTGTCGCAGAACTCCAGGAACTTTCTGCCCGTGAATTGGGACCCGTTGTCGGTGATGATGGAGTTGGGCACTCCAAACCGGTAAACGATGTCGGTGAAGAACATTACGGCCTGCTCCACCCTGAGGTTCATGATGGGGCGCACCTCGACCCATTTGGAGAATTTGTCGATGACAACCAGTAGGTGGGTGAAGCCCCCGGGCGCCTTTCGCAAGGGCCCGACGATGTCCAGCCCCCACATGGCGAAAGGCCACGTGACGGGGATGGTTTGGAGGACGTATGCAGGATGGTTGGACTTGCAGGTGTAGAACTGGAACCCTTCGCAGGTGCGCACGATCTCGCTGGCATCAGTGACCGCAGTGGGCCAGTAGAAGCCTTGGCGGAACGCGTTGCCCACGAGGGTGCGCGGCGCTGCGTGGTGGCCACATACGCCCGCGTGGATGTCTCAAAGGAGCTCGCGCCCCTGAGGGATAGGTACGCATCGCTGCAGAACGCCTGACGCGGCGCGCTTGTACAGCTCGTTGTCGACGAGGGTGAACGACTTGGCCATCCTGGCAATGTGTCTGGCCTCGGATCGGTCCAAGGGTAGCTCCCCTCAGTCCATCCAGGAGATGTATTTGTCTCGCCAGTCCCCCATGCTGGGGACCAGCTCCGTATCCATGGCTTCAGCCTCGTCGGCGCCATACCCCTCGAGTAGGGAGAGCACGTACGCCTCGTTCAAGGGGTCCTCGTCCATGGGCTCCGCGCCTATTGGGCTCGAGGGAGCCCCTGAGGGCTCCTCGTGGCTCGAGGGGTTTGGCTCGAGGTTGACGGACGATTGGGTGACCTCCCGTGCAAAAACATTCGGGGGAACAGTGATTCGTCCTGACGAGATTTTGGCGAGCTCGTCCGCTTCCTCGTTGTACCGGCGAGGCACGTGGTTGAGCTCTATGCCGTAGAACTTGTCTTTGAGGGCCCGCACGGCTTTGCAGTACGCCTCCATCTTGTCGTCGTGACAGCTCGTGTTCTTCATGACCTGATCGATCATGAGCTGTGAGTCTCCCCTCACGTCGAGGCACTTGATGCCCGTCTCCATGGCAATTCTGAGGCCGCAGAGGAGGGCCTCGTACTCCGCCATGTTGTTTGATGCGGGGAAGTGCAGGCGCACCGCGTACCTCATGTGCTCCCCGAGGGGTGACATGAAAAGCAGGCCCGCGCCCGCCCCTGTCTTCATCACCGACCCATCGAAGTAGAGGGTCCAGCACTTGGCCTGGATCTGCGGTGGCGGCAACTACGTGTCTGTCCACTCGGCGACGAAATCCGCCAAGATTTGGGATTTGATCGCTTTGCGCGGCGCGTAGGCGAGCGTTTCGCCCATCAATTCCACCGACCACTTAGCAATCCTGCCCCCTGCATCCGGGTTTCGGATGATCTCTACCAACGGAAAGGAGGAGACCACCGTGACCGGGTGAGCCTCGAAGTAGTGGCAGAGCTTGCGCCGCGCGAGGACCCCGCGCAGAGAGCGCCTTCCGGACTCGCGGATAGTGCGCCTTGGTCTCGGACAATACCTCACTGATGTAGTATACCGGCCGCTGGACTGGTAGGGCGTGCCCATCCTCCGTACGCTCTACCACGATGACGGCGCTGACCACCTGAGTGGTCGCGGCGACGTAAAGGCACAGAGGCTCGCCGTCCCGAGATGGCGTTAGAATCTGGGCGTGGGCGAGCGTCGCCTTCAGCTTGTCAATCGCCTCCTGGGCCTCGACGGTCCAGGAGAAGCATTTGTGTTTCTTCAGGAGCCGGTTGAGGGGTAAGCCTTTCTCGCCGAGCCGCGAAATGAAGCAGCTCAAGGCGGCAAGGCACCCCAACACCTTCTGGACCCCCTTGAGGTCTCGAATTGGACCCATTCGCTCGAGGGCAGCAACCTTCGCGGGGTTGGCCTCGATGCCTCACTGGGAGACAATGTATCCTAACAGCATGCCACGCGGCACGCCGAAGACACATTTTTCGGGGTTCCATTTCACCCCGTTGGCCCGTAGGCAGCCGAACGCGATTCGTAGGTCGTCAATCAGGTCATTCGACTTCCTGGTCTTCACGACTATATCGTCTACGTACGCCCCAACGGTCCACCCGATGTGATCCCCGAAGACGTGCTGCATACATCGCTGGTATGTAGCGCCCGCATTTCGGAGACCGAACGACATCGTTACGTAGCAATACATCCCGAACGACGTGATGAATGAAGTCGCGAGCTGGTCGGACTCCTTCATTTTTATTTGGTGGTACCTGTCGTATGGACCTCCATGGGCCCACTACCTCGGTGGGTACCGGGACCGACTACTCGGTGGGCCCCTAGGACTACCCGACTTGCGCTACACGGCACCCGCCGGCGTGAAGCACAAGGACAACGGAGGAGAATACTCGGATAGGAAGTCGTACATGTCCCGCATCGTATAGAGGACTCCTAGACGTACTCGACTAGTACTCTCTCCCCGAACCGACTTGTAACCCCGCTCCCGGACTATATAAGGCGAGCCCGGACCCCTCTCTATCTCATCTCGCTCATACGCACCGGATTGCATCATCTTGTAAACGCACCCAATCAATCCGAGCCACGCAAAGATACGAGACATAGGGTATTACGCACCTCGCGGCCCGAACCTGTCTAAATTGTGTGCCACGTGTCTCTTCCTTCAAGTTACCGATCTCGGCGAGGCCACATTCATCTACTTCGTGTACTCCTCTTAGTAGGTTGCCGGTCTAAAACACCGACAGCTGGCGCGCCAGGTAGGGGCTCTTGCCGAAGATCACATGGCGAACTCGACGGCTTCCATCTTCATCAAGCCAACCGTCGCCTTCAAGCACGGCGACACCTTCGTCTTTCGCTCTCGGGGTTTGCACCGCTGACGGCGCTGGGTCTTTCCAACGCCGTCTCACCATACCGCCCAACCCGGAGACTGGGCTCGTGACGCTTCCCGAAGTGGTCACGGGCAATCTCACCGTAAAATTCGGCGAAATTTCGCTCTACAATCAGCACGCCGACTTCGAGCTCGGATCCGACTCCAACTCGAACTCGACGTCCCCGTGGGCTATCGCATGCGAGCCAGCTACCCAGCCATCACGTGCGGCCTCCCCACTCCGTGAGCGCTTCGCAGTTGGCCCCCGCAACGTCAGCAGGGCCCACTCGAAGGCTCCCACCACGCGCCGGGCCGGCAAGGAGATCGTACCCGACTACGACCCGGACTCTGACACCGCCCCCGGCTACAACTCGGACTCCAACCCTCTCTCTGGCTTCTACTCGGATTCCTCTTACGAGTTCGACTTCGGGTCGGACCCCGATGAGCCCGAGTCCGAGAACAACTCCACGGAGCAACCCCTATCAGGACCAGCTGCCGGCTTGGTTATAACATCTACACCCGCCAGAAGATTTGTCTACTGGCCAGACTGCAAGCCCGCAGACCTGACAGGAGGGAACTCGCACTGCGTCGCCTACCTCGACTCACTTCCCTTCCAGGAGGGAACACCGCTTGCTCCAGCTGGGGAGCACACTCCTACGGGAGGTGGCAACCGGCCGACTCCGGCCTTGGCTCGTCGACCAAGCAAGTCTTCATGACTACCAACGAGACGCTAGGGCCCTCGGGGGCGGTCCCCGACCAATACCATGAGGACATCTCGGCGGACGAGTTGTCCGCCGAAGGACCGATACGGCGAACCCAGAGAGGGGGGGAGTGAATGGGAGCCGATAAAAATTCTTCTCGATGGAGATGAGAACTCCAACAAGACGAACGTGGCTTCCAACACACGTCTCCGACTCACTACCCAAGTTGGCCAAGCCCACGTAGCCACTGGAGTGCCACTGGACCTAGGAACCAACACGCAACCTTCCGACCCGAGAAACGCAGCGGAAAAACAAACCTCGAGTCTACAGACCCACACCGGTCAGACCGGTGAGCACCACCGGCCGACCGGTCCCCGCAGTGAACCCGAGCAACTTCCACTAAGTGGCTCTACACGGCCGGACCGGTGAGACACACCGGTCGGACCGATGGCGACCGAAAGCCCCCAAGACACCAAACAGGCCAACCGACCACCAAACGGACCCAAACTCGAAGCAAGAAGCACCACGGGACAACAACGAACACACCAAAACGTTCACCCGAGAAAAAACCCACAAGGGCTTGCACCGGTCGGACCGGTCAAGAGCACCTGCGAGCCGTGTAGCACGGGCGACTCGGGATGAACAACACCCGTGGGTCAACTCCCCCAAATCCAAAACTCGATCTCCCGAATCGCTCCACGGACTTGAACAAGACTTTGGGGATATCGGGAACACCTCATGAGGAGTCCATAACCAAGTTTAATCTCACCAAATCTCGTCCAAAAAGGAGGAATCGAAGAAATCCCGCCGAAAGCACTTCCAACCCAAGAACTCAAGAAACCCCAAAATCGAGCACTTTTTCTCACGGATTTGGGAGGGGAATCACGGCCCAAAGAACCACGAAGGGTTCCCACAAACTTCCCCCATCAAATCCCCAAGAGAAAAGCCCCGAAAACACCCCAAAGAAATCACCGAGAGAAGGCTCCGAAAATCACCACCAAGAACAACCGGGGGAAAACACATCCAAACCTTGAGGAACCACGCCGAATCATCTATACATGAAACAAAGGTTCGTACAAGGTCTAGCAAGCCGCCCGATCATCCATCCCTCTCTACAAGATCTCTCCGTGAAGCTCTCTTGCTAGTCCTAAGGAAAACCTAGAGAAAATAGGTAGAAAATAGGAAAACTAATGAGCTAGGGTTCCAAGAGTTGGCTGCCATCCTCTCACCTCTTGGGTTATATGGAGGCAACCGAATGTCTAAAACGCCCTTCTCTACTAACTAGGGATACAAGCCCCTCAAGGGCGGATTTGGAATTCTTGATGTCTTCACCATCGGACCGATGCCGGCGACCGCGGCTCGCGTAGCCTCGACGCAAGCCATGCGATCCCGACGCGTGTCCTCCGCTTCGAAGATTCCGGACCGCGTCGTCGCACACCGGCCGACCGGGGTGCTCCTCACCGCCGACCGGGTCCCCACCGGCCGACCGGTCGGACCCACCGGTCGGACCGGTCCGGCGCCGCCGCAGCTCCGTCTTCGGTTCTCCGGTCTTGGCTTTGTGGATCGGCCAAGGAACCCGGTGGTTTTTTCGGTGAACCACCGGAAACCCCGCGAACTCGGTGTAGCCTCCGCCAATCTCCACTCATGACTTGGCTCCCACGTAGTCCCGGCTCGACCTTGGTTTTGAGGCTCAACCAAGAAACCGTCCACGACTTCATCTTGCTGTTCATGCCACCATGCGGCCCGCACTTGACCCCGCTGGCCACGGGGTCCCTCGAACAAAGCCTACTTGTCTTCTCCACACCTGGAGGCCTCACCGGCGACGACCTTTCGCGCTTGTTCTTCACCTGCACCAACACGAGTCAAGCCGCAACCCCGCACCCGCAATACTTAGCCAAGAATCGTCCACACAACGTTGTCAATCACTCATCACACAAGGAAGCGACCATCCACCGGTCCTCGAACCACACATGGTCCTCAATCTCCCCCTTGATGAGTGCATTGACAACACCCACACGAAAGTAACAAGAGAGAAAAGAAAAAGAAAAGAAACGAACAAAAAGAAACTCCAACAAGCGATCGAAAGCCGAACAAAGGCAAAGAGCAAGATCACTTGAAGACAAGTCTCGGACCCCTTAGGCAAGGGCAACGGCTCGACACATCCGAGACAAAGCAAAGCTCAAGAAAAGAGCACAAACCACCGAAACAAAGCTCGAAAACTCACAAAGAGCTCCCCCGTACACATGCAAGCTCCCCCCGAACCAATGCAACTCCCCCCGGACGAATGCATGCCGGACACCACTTGAAACGGGGTAGCCGCAACAAAACGGCCCCGACCGGTCGGCCGGACCGGTCAACACCACCGGTCGACCGGTGTGCAACATGTGTACGGATCCGGCACTCACGGCGGTCGGACCGGTGACCCCGACCGGTCGGACCGGTGCACAAAGAGAGCCTTAAATGGCTCGAAACCACACGAAAACATTCTAAACACGTCCAAACAAGCCATTTCAAGCTCAAACTTCTCCCCCTTGTTGACAATGCATGAATCAAGCCAAAAATGCAAAACTTTCAACCTAGAGCTTCTCAAATATACAAAATTCAACATAGGATGCTACACACGTCCAAATGAGCAAGTTAGATACTCTACGGCTTCGTATCGATCTCAACTACATGATCACCAAGTTTCACAACCATTGTACGAAGCTAAGATGGATTTTGGAAATTTTGCGAAAAACTTGCCTCTCATGAGCAAAGTCCTAAACATGATCAAAGCATATCAAAATGGCAAAGCCACACAAACTTCATGCTAGGACAGCCATTCTAATCATAAGACCATCACAAACACCCACAAGCACCTCATGTCATGTCAAAGCCACCGAGCCATGTGCCTACTTCTATGTATGAGACTTCTCATTGGTAGGCATCATGCAACGGTTTAGCACCCAAAGCAAGTTAAATTCAGCACATATGACATGGGAGCATATTTTCCAAGCATTTTTCATTTCATTTTCAGATTTTTAAATGGTACATGAAATGTCTTTGCGATAAAAAGGAACTTATGCTCCTCCCAAGATAAATCAAGAGGGCTAAACATTCATGATGGCAAATGAGCCTTTGGCCCCATATGATCAATAAACTAGCTATCCAACCACAAATTAAGCATAGCAAGGCCACACAAACATGTCAAGAGCATGTAAAGGCATTTACACATGAGAGAGCATACATGTGACATTTTTCAAAAGCATAGCTATCAACCATGGATTATTCATCAAGATCATCAAGAGCTAAGCCACACTAACCGTAGCATACCAAACAAGCTCACAAAGACATATATCTCATTCCATGGTGAACAATGTATATGAGAGAAGCTTTTCCTAACCAATGCATATGATACAAAATGCATGCAATCTAAGATACAAGGATGCCTATACATCATGTTACATATGCCATGCCAAATGAAAGAAATGCACAAAGGAAAGCTATACATAAGCTACAAACCGGCTCCTCGAGGGGAGGCAAAACGGGCTCGACACCACCGGCAAAAGAGAGCTCCCACACACCCAACTCAAGAAATCAAACACACACCAAGTTCCCCCCGCAAACGAGTGAAAGATGCTTGATCTAGGGGTTTGGTGAAAATATCGGCTAGTTGGTCATGTGTGGGTACATAGATCAAAGCTATCTTTCCTTTCTCAACATTGTCTCTCGTAAAATGATACCTCACTTCTATGTGCTTGGTTTTGGAATGGAGCACCGGGTTCTTTGCAACGCTTATGGCACTAGTGCTATCACATTGAAGTGGGACATGGGTATACTCCTCACCAAAGTCACTCATGGTGTAGGTGATCCAAAGGAGCCGAGAGCAACAACTAGCGAGCGGCAACATACTCGGCCTCGGTCGTGGATTGAGCAACACTCGACCGCTTGCGGGTGAAGACCAAGACACCAAAGAAGAACCCAAAAGCGGCGGGTCCCGAAGTGGACTTCCTATCCAACCGACACCGGCAAAATCCGCGTCCGAAAAACCATGGAGCGCCAAAGAAGAGGACGTGGAGTACCAAAGGCCGAAGTCGGGAGTGTGACGCAAGTACCGAAAATTCTCTTCACCGCTTGCCGATGCGAAGTCCTCGGAGACGCTTGAAAACGAGCGCACGGACACACCGAGAATCGTATGTCCCGGCCTCGTCGCCGTCAAGTAGAGGAGTGACCCGATCATGCTCCGGTACTCCTTCCGGTCCACGTGTTCACCTTCCTCGTCCGCATCAAGAGCCGTAGTCGTACTCATCGGCGTCGTCATAGCCTTGGAGTCCTCCATCTTGAACTTCCTCACAATGTCCTTGGTGTACTTAGCCCGGTGCACAAATGTTCCTTCCTTTGATTGCTTGATTTGTAGCCCGAGGAAGAACTCGCAACTCACCCATCATGCTCATCTCAAACTCCCCGCTCATATCATCCGCAAACCTCGCAACAAGAGAGTTAGACGAACCACCAAAGACAATATCATCCACGTACACCCGCACAATCGGGATATCTCTCGCTCTCCGCCTCGAAGCAAAAACAAGGTCCGATCGACCTTCCCCATCTCAAAGCCTCTCTCGAACAAGAACCCCCTCAACCTCGCCATACCAAGCTCTAGGCGCCCGCTTCAACCCATACGAGCCTTCCTCAACTTGTACACCCGGTGGGGGTACTTCTCACTCTCAAACCCCGAGGTCGCCTCACATACACTTCTTCCTCCAACACTCCATTCGTAAAAGCACTCTTCACATCCATTTGGTGCAACTTGAACCCTTTAGCCACGGAAAAGGCTAGAAGGATCCTAATCGCCTCCAAACGGGCTACGGGAGCAAAGGTCTCCTCGTAGTCGATCCCCTCCTTCCGACCGAACCCCCGGGCAACAAGTCTCGACTTGTTCCTCACAACCTCACCCTTCTCTCCCTCTTTGTTTTTCCACACCCACTTGGTACCAATCGGCTTACACCCCGGGGGAGGGTCAACCAACTCCCACACCCGATTCCTCTCAAAGTTCTCCAACTCCTCATGCATCGAGTTAACCCAATTGTGATCGGATAGTGCATGTCCAATGTCTTTGGGCTCGAAAGAAGCAACAACGCAAAGATGAGCAAAATGGGAATTGTTTCGAACCCTTGACCGTGTAGTCCGTTCATTCATGTCGCCGATGATCCTCGAAGCCGGGTGATCCACTTGAACTCGCCGGGGAGGTTCTCGCCTCGAAGCTACCTCCCCCTCAACATCGCCTTCTCCTCGTTCTTGATTTGTCGTCGTAGGTGTAGCAGAGGGTCCATCCATCATCGTCGTCGAAGTAGTGGGTACATGTTCGGCGGGGGCACCACACCGCCATCTTCATCATCACCATGTTCATGCTCCTCCTCCCGAAAAATCTCCTCGCCAAGCTCATCATCACCCGCACACTCAAAGACAAGCCGACTACGTGGCTCGTCTCGTCGAAGGTTACCTCGCAAGTCTCCACGATTTGGTTAGTTTCAAGATTGAGCACACGATATGCTCTAGAATGAGATGCATAACCAAAGAAAATGCCATCGACGGACCTAGCCTCAAACTTATCCAACTTCCCGCCTTTCTTCGAATGAAACACTTGCAACCAAAGACATGGAAGTGACTCACCTTGGGTGTGCGGCCATGCATCAACTCATAGCATGTCTTCTTCTTGTGCACTCGAGGTATATCCTGTTCGACACATAGCATGCGGTATTCACCGCCTCGGCCCAATACCTCCTCGGAGTCCTATGCTCATCAAGCATCGTCCGAGCCATCTCGCACAAGGTCCCGTTCTTCCTTTCCACAACACCATTACGGGGAGGCGTATACGGACTCGAAACCGGTGCTCAAGACCCAAGTCATGGCAAAAGGTTTCAAAACGAGAGTTCCCGAATTCCGAGCCATTATCACCGCGGATAGCTCGTATGGCATCTCCGTGCCTCTCGTTCCTCAACCTCAAGACTAGATCTCGAACAAAACCAAACGTCTCCCCCTTATCCTCGAGAAAGAACACCCACGCATACCGAGAATAGTCATCCACCACAAAAAGGACATACCACTTCCCACCCGCGGATCGCACACGAGCCGGGCCAACAAGGTCCATATGGAGCAGCTCGCATGGACGCTCAGTCATCACATCGGTGAGAGGCGGGTGAGAAGAGGCCACCATCTTGGCATGCCTACACGGAGCACAAACCAACTCTTTCTCAAGCCTCAACCGTGGCAATCCTCGGACCAAATTGAGTTTACTCAAGCGAGACAAAAGGTCAAAGCTCAAGTGACCCAACTTCCTATGCCACTTCCACAACTCACTCGAAGAACCGCCCAAGAAACAACGCTCCACACCCGAAGACCGAGAAAGATCAAGCACGAAACACCCGACCCTCGGGAACGACCATACGGACAAGGTCGCCTCGAGAGTCCACAATCCGAGAACCACCAGGCCGAAACAACACCTCAAAACCCTCATCCAACAACTGGGACACAGAAAGCAAATTGTACCCCAGCGATTGAACAAGAGCAACACGCCTCAGAGTGATCTTGTCACTCACTTTTATCTCACCTTCTGAAAGCACACGCCCACGCCCATTGTCCCCAAAGGTGATGTACCTCTTCGTCACCATCGGGACGAGACTTGAGAACCACCCCCTGTCTCCGGTCATATGCCTCGAGCAACCGGAGTCAATCAACCAAATGTTCTTCAAGTCTCCCACCTGAAAATCAAAAATAGGCACGTGAGCAAACAAACGACTCAGCACTGGGGTTAGTACCAAAAGAGGAAAACCAGTGCCGAGCCATTTGCTCGAAAGTGGGGTTAGCACCAACCAAAACATCTCTCCTACCAAAGCTACCTCCACGAACACCACCACGGTAACCACCCCGAGGGAACCACCCCTCTCTCGCCCGGAGGAGGACCAAAACCACGCAAGAAAGCCCGTGGAACGTCCTTCCTCTCCAACTCAACGCCACGGCTCCTCCAATCCCCGTATTGAGAACGAGGTGGAGAACGCCTAGCAAACTGACCACCTGCACCCTTTCCAGCCCAACCACCAGAACCACGACCACCAGAAACAACCCTCGGACCTGTACGAGCTCGAAACCCGAACATCCGTCCGTCGGGCACCGCACCGGTCTGACCGGTGCCCCACACCGGTCTGACCGGTGTGACTCGAACAACAAGACCACCTCGCAGCCTTCTTCTCTCCCCAAGCCCGAACCGTTCTCACAATAGCCTTGCCCCCGGGCATCCGCATACGAGGCTCAAGTACACCATCGGAAGGGTGGTACTTGTCCTTGTTAGCCCACTCCTTCTCCATTCTCTCCTCTCGCTTCCTCTTGAAGCAAAACTCCTCCTTATGGCCATCTCTCCCACAATAGCCACAATGGAACCTCACAAGCTTAGGCTTTGGCTTGGGATGTGCCTCGTTCACTCGGTTTCTCTCCACTCAAACCCTCCACCGGTTTCTCACCACTTGCCTTCTCACTCTCCTTCCCAAAGAACACTTTCCCGAAGTGCTCACAAACTTGATAGGCTTTTGTAGGTCATTTGTGGGTGTAGGAAACACGGGTGGAGCCGGGGTTGTGTCTAGTCGGTTCCTTAGATGGTTAGGTTTTGGTGGGAAATCATTTTTGTGGTGGGTTTTTGGTGGCTCCGGATATTCTCTCCACTTCCCTCACCAACCTTGTTTGCCCCAAGCCCCTCACCATCTTGCCTCTTAAAGGCCTCAATCATCATCCTCAACCGAGGCTCGTGACCGGACAACCAACCCATCAACTTCCTCAAATCATCATTCTCATCCCGCAAGCGATCAACATAATGTGCAAGCTCCGCATTTTTCAAAGCATGCATTTCACAAGTAGAGCAAGATGTAGGCATGGGTTCCTTCAATTTAGCCTCGAGCGAACTAGTGTAAGCATGCATCTCATCAATTTTAGCATGCAAAACGGGGCAAGAAGTGCAAGCACCTAGCAAAGCAGTCTAGACTTAAGCTCGCCCACTTCAACCCTAAGCACATCTAGTTCATCACACTTGGAGGCATGCTTCTCCTTAAACAAAGCAAGATCAAGCAAGGAATATGGAGCAATCAAGACAATCATTCTCATCGAAACAACGGGGCTAGCCTTAAGCGAATCAATCTCAAGCTTGCTATCAAGCACCCGTGTCTCTAGCTCGACCCACTCTAGTCCTAGCATCCTCGAGTGAAGCCCTAAGCTCTTTCCTCATTTTCTTAGCCTCTCTAAGCATGTCATCACGATTATCAAGCAAAGAGCCAAGCCTCTCATTCTCCCGGCGCAAGAAGGGAAGCTCATCACGCACCTCGTCGTCGGACTCGCAGTCCGAGTCGCTCCGTGTGCTCTTCTTGCCGCCGGAGCTCAACGCCACGGTGCGTGGCCGTCTCTCGCGGCGCTCGGCCCCCGCCGTGTTCTTGGACGACTTCTTGTTCTTGCGGCGATCTCCCTCGTCGTCGCCGCCGCTCGAGCTCGAGGTGGAGTACGCGGAACCGGAGTCGACGTCGCTCGCTCCAACCATCGCTCGGGCCTTGCCTCGGCCCTCCTTCTTCCTCGATCGTCGCTCGTCCTTGTACTTGTTCTTGTGCTTGCTCTTGTGGTCGCGCCTCGAACGGTACTTGTCATCGTTCTTCCTCGGCTTGTGCTTGTAGCCGTCCTTGTTCTCGGCCTTCTCCGGGCGGTCGGCGACGAAGTGTCCCGCTTGCCGCACCGGAAGCAAGTCCTCGTGTTCCTCCTCATGTTCACGCGGTTCTTGTGCGGCCTCTCGAACCACCTCGTCAACGGCCGCCGGCTCGTCCTCTCCAAGGTCATCAAACTCCTCATCCGGCATAGACATCAAAGAGGAAAACGAGAACATCCCGGTGGATGGGTTAGAGTTAGTCTTTCCTTTGGAACCACCAACGAGGGCAAGACTATGGGAATCGGTCGGTCCCTCGAGCTTGGCGATCATGCCCCTATCCACCTCGGCCCGACTTGAGCTTCGAGAACGGCTCGTTCACCGTCGCAGTATCATACCTCTCCGACTCAACTATGGCCTCGAACTTTCCGCCCCATATCGTACGATCCAAAGAGTGTAAGAGCTTGACCGCTCTATCATGATCATCGTACGGGAGCACGTCCACATTGGCCCTCATGTTGTTCACAACCACCCCGAACCTCTCGAAACAAGGCATCGATGGACTCACGGAGAGATGAGTGAAGTTCTCGTACTCTCTCCAAAGGTCGCATACAACCGTGCCTCGAACTCCGGGCGTTCCCAACATGAGCCTCCTTCAACACCGCCCAAATCCTACAAGCCAAGTGCTCGGTGTGCACCCGATCGAACTCGGCCGACACAGAGCACGAAACAAGTAGTCGACCGCCTTATTGTTGGCGTCGAATCCGTCCCTCGACCCCGGAGCAAGGAAATCCATCGGCCGGACATAGCTCGTGTCCACCGTGACATCCCAAAAGACGGCGACCCTTTCCGCGGAGGAACGCACCCATCCGCTTGCTCCACATCCGGTAGTTCTTGCCATCGAAGTGTGGAGGACCCGAACCTCGTTCCCGATACGCCATCCTTGGATCTTAGACCGGTTAGAGTCAACAAAGACCCGAACTCGCTCTCCGATACCACTTGAACGACCGATACGGCGAACCGCAGAGGGGGGGGGGAGTGAATGGGAGCCGATAAAAATTCTTCTCGAAGGAGATGAAAACTCCAACAAGACGAACGCGGCTTCCAACACACGTCTCCGACTCACTACCCAAGTTGGCCAAGCCCACGTAGCCACCGGAGTGCCACCGGACCTAGGAACCAACACGCAACCTTCCGACCCGAGAAACGCGGCGGAAAAACCAAACCTCGAGTCTACAGACCCACACCGGTCGGACCGGTGAGCACCACCGGCCGACCGGTCCCCGCAGTGAACCCGAGCAACTTCCACTAAGTGGCTCTACACGGCCGACCGGTGAGACACACCGGTCGGACCGATGGCACCGAAAGCCCCCAAGACACCAAACAAAGCCAACCGACCACCAAACGGACCCAAACTCGAAGCGACAGGCACCACGGGACAACAACGAACACACCAAAACGTTCACCCGAGCAAAAACCCACAAGGGCTTGCACCGGTCCGACCGGTCAAGAGCACCGGGCCGAGCCGGTGTAGCTCGGGCGACTCGGGATGAACAAAGACCCGCGGTCAACTCCCCCAAATCCAAAACTCGATCTCCCGAATCACTCCACGGACTTGAACAAGACTTTGGGGATATCGAGAACACCTCATGAGGAGTCCATAACCAAGTTTAATCCCACCAAATCTCGTCCAAAAAGGAGGAATCGAAGAAATCCCGCCGAAAGCACTTCCAACCCAAGAACTCAAGAAACCCCAAAATCGAGCACTTTTTCTCACGGATTTGGGAGGGGAATCACGGCCCAAAGAACCACGAAGGGTTCCCACAAATTTCCCCCATCAAATCCCCAAGAGAAAAGCCCCGAAAACACCCCAAAGAAATCACCGAGAGAAGGCTCCGAAAATCACCACCAAGAACAACCTCGGGAAAACACATCCAAACCTTGAGGAACCACGCCGAATCATCTATACATGAAAAAAAGGTTCGTACAAGGTCTAGCAAGCCACCCGATCATCCATCCCTCTCTACAAGATCTCTCCGTGAAGCTCTCTTGCTAGTCCTAAGGAAAACCTAGAGAAAATAGGTAGAAAATAGGAAAACTAATGAGCTAGGGTTCCAAGAGTTGGCTGCCATCCTCTCACCTCTTGGGTTATATGGAGGCAACCGAATGTCTAAAACGCCCTTCTCTACTAACTAGGGATACAAGCCCCTCAAGGGCGGATTTGGAATTCTTGATGTCTTCACCATCGGACGGATGCCCGCGACCGCAGCCGCGTAGCCTCGACGCAAGCCATGCGATCCCGACGCGTGTCCTCCGCTTCGAAGATTCCGGACCGTGTCATCGCACACGGTCGGGACCGGTGCTCCTCACCGGCCGACCGGTCCCCACGTCGGCCGACCGGCCGACCCACCGGCCGACCGGCCTCCGCGCCGCCGGGCGGCTCCGTCTTCGGTTCTCCTGGGTCTTGGCTTTGTGGATCGGCCAAGGAACCCGGTGGTTTTCTCGGTGAACCACCGGAAACCCCGCGAACTCGGTGTAGCCTCCGCCAATCTCCACTCATGACTTGGCTCCCACGTAGTCCCGGCTCGACCATGGTTTTGAGGCTCAACCAAGAAACCGTCCACGACTTCATCTTGTTGTTCATGCCACCATGCGGCCCGCACTTGACCCCGCCGGCCACCGGTCCCTCGAACAAAGCCTACTTGTCTTCTCCACACCCGGAGGCCTCACCGGCGACGACCTTTCGCGCTTGTTCTTCACCCGCACCAACACGAGTCAAGCCGCAACCCGCACCTCGCAATACTTAGCCAAGAATCGGTCCACACAACGTTGTCAATCACTCATCACACAAGGAAGCGACCATCCACCGGTCCTCGAACCACACATGGTCCTCATCCGCCAACTCGCCCGCCGACGAGGCGCCACCAACAGAGACGCCCGACGTGAACGCAACGAGAAGCGGAACGAACGACGCCGACGTCTCCGCGAGTCCCTCCCCATCCGCAACCTCGCGGAAGCACTCGACCAAGTCGAGAGCGGGTACACACTACCCCGCAGCAATGCCTCATTTCTATCACTACGATAGCACGTCGGGCCCGGGGGGATGCGCGCGGGGCAAGTCATCGCCAAGCTCGCGGAAGACGCCTACTTCATGCGAGTCAACACCAGGGTCGCTCAACCACCTCCCGTCGGGAACCGCGACAACGAAGCCACAAGTCGCAAGGCGGACAAGCGGCCGCAAACGTACTCGAGGGGAGCTACCGGCCAACCCCAACCGTACTCGAGAAACAAACTCGGTGGACTCTCTCACGGTGGCAACGGCGGCGGTGGTGACCGGGAGATCGTCCCTCACCGCGATCCCGGGAGGCGGAGGTAGCGACGGCGGAGAGCTCCAACCATGGGGCTAACATGAGAGCCGGGCGGTGGCGACCACGGCGGGCCGAGGCCACGCGGACGCCCACGTCTCCGCGCCTCACGTGGCGGCTTCGACGCCCGCCGAAAATCGAAGAACTACGACGCAAGAAGGCCTCCACGGTAGGCGACAAAGATGGCTTCCCCGCCTTCTTTGCGCGACTTCTCAACCTACTCCTCCCGCAGAAATTCAAGCCTGCGGGAATCACCAAGTACGACGCAAAGCAGGATCCTGTGCAGTGGCTCAGATGCTACGCCCTCTCCATCGAGAACGCTGGTGGCAACAACGACACCAAGTGCCTCTACTTCCCCTTCTGTCTAGACCAAGCACCGCTTACATGGCTCGAGTCACTTGAGAAGTACTCGATCGACAAGTGGGACCAGCTGAAGGAGAAGTTCACCAGCAACTTCGCGGGCGCTATGGGCCGCTCGGGTACTCGCATGGACCGGCCATGGTGAAGCAGAACAAGGCGAGACCCTTTGCAAGTACATGCGGTGCTTCTTCGACAAGCGCGCCACGGTAGTCAATGTCTCTCGACAAAGAAGTCATCAACCTCTTCCAAGACGGTCTTTACCACCGTCGCACCTTCGAAGACTTCGGTCGACGCCGCCCCAGCTCCATCACCCATCTCAAGGACATGATCACCTCCTGGGCTGATGAAGAAGACAAGGCCAACACCAAGTACGACGCCATCCGTGGGAAGAGCAAAAAGAACACGGGCGGCGGCAGCAGCAACAATGGGAACCAAGGCGGTCGCAGCAACAACTACTCGGGTCCCAATCGCAAGCGCAAGCCAGACAACACTGTCGCGGCTATCCAGCGCCCCGCAAAGGAGAACTCGAAGAAGATCTCCGGCGGCTTCAAAGACTTGCTGAAGGAGAAGTGCATGTGGCATTTGGACGGCAACCACACCACTGAGCAGTGCTACCAACTCAGGCGAGCACTCAAAGATACTCCGAGCCACGGCACCCTCATGACAAGAAAGGCGAGAAGAAGAACGATGAAGGCAATTGTCGGGGACAGCCCTAGGGGTCCCCTTAAACAACAGGGGAATCCCCACTTAAAACCCGCAACAAAGCCAAAACCAAATAAGCCTCATTTAACCATGCGAGGACATGGCCCGCGCCGCGAAGGCCCCGGCCGGCCCACCGGGCGGCCCACTCGAAGACTCCTTCGAATAGGTATCGCCTCGCCCGAGGGTACGTGCCTCCCTCGGGCGGGCTCCGCCCCGATCGAGGGGGGTGCGCCTCCCTCGAGCGAGGTCCGCCTCGCTCGAGGGTCCGCCCCGCCCTCGAACGGGGTCCGCCTCGCTCGAGGGCGCCTCGCGCACGCGCACCTGCTCCCGTACGCAAACACTTAATGCCCTGACATCAACAGGACGGCGCCATCATGCGCCGGGGCTCGCGCCCGGTGCCGCCGCACCAACTCCCCGGGAGGGAGCCCATCCCCATCACCGTGGGGGGGGGGGGGGGACTGTGCGGCGCGGCCGGCGCCGGTCCCGTGACGCCGTGCACCTCGCTCCCGGACGGCTAACGCACCGAGCCCTCGAAGGGGGGCCGGGCCGCACCCTCGATTTACTTTCTTGTGACCTTACGGGGTTAGGTGGAGGCGCTAGGCCGAAAGACGCCATCCCCGCCACCGCGACCGCATGGCCGCCGCCCCCGCGCGCGTACGGGCGCACGCCGTGCGCCGTGGCAACGGCTCCGGAAGACCGTGGAGCGCGTGGGAACGGGACGCCGCCTTACCTACGCCCGTATCCCGTACGGACCGACGTCGGCCGACTCCCCCGAGCCTATCCGAAGACATCACAGCCGTCCGCCGCCCCTCTACCCTCGAGGACGCCACTGTTCGGGTACAAGATACGCCATGATGGCCGGATCGCTCGCAAGCATCGCCCGGGCGGCCGCCTACTCTACATCGTAGCACATCACGCTCCTTCACGTAGCTAAATAGCGCGGCGCGCATGTGATTCGCTCCTTCCTTGATCTATAAAAGGAGGGTGAACCCCTTCGCCGCGGGGGACGGGACGACACGAGAGGGGACCAAGAGACACAAGACACGACACACGAGCAACGAACCCAACACGAGACAAGACACACCACGCACTTGCTCTCCAATTCTCCCACAACATCTTCGCCCACTACGCCGGGGACTTGGAGGCCCCGCTTCCTCTCCCGCCTTGCTTGTAGCGGCCCCACTACGAGCACCCCCGGTGCCGAGTAATATAGTGCCTTGAGCACACCACCGGCCGGACGTACGGCCCCTCGGCGGAACCGGGATAAACTCGTGTCTTTTATTGCTTAGCATCGACCATTGAGGGATAGACCTCGGCGCTTATTGCGGTTAGTGTCGGGACCATATTCCGCACCGACAGTTGGCGCCCACCGTGGGGCAATCAAGCGCCTAGGGTCAATCGTCAACTCCCTCCATGGTGATCCGCACTGAGTACCGCGCTACGCGCCATCGCATGGGCAGCTCGAACCCCCTCCCCGTCGGGTTCGAAATCCGGTTCGGGGGGCTGAACTTTCCGGCCACGGGGAACGGCTACCTCATGCGCCTCACCAACCGTGAGGAGCTTTGCGCGCGGCGCCGGCCGGGTCCGCTCCGATCCCCACCGCGCGCACCGTCACGGCGCGGACGCCCGCCGGCACGGACGCGTCGCGGGTCCGTCGCCGCCACGACGCCGCCACCGCTCGGGCCGGCGTTCACGCCAAGCGCGGTCCGAGCGACGGCAAGCCGAGCGCGCCGCCTCTCGGCGCGACGCCGCGCGCCGCCACGACAACCACCATCCCGGCGGGACGGCGCACGGTCTCGGACCGCGCTTCCCCATTGGGCCGCGTGGTGCCACGTCGGCCTTCAACGCCAACGTCAACACCACGATGCGCAGGGTCCCGTCTGGCCGTCACGTCTTCGTTGCCGGGGATCCCGACGCCTCGGCGGGCGATGAATCGTCCCCGGGTTCCCCTTGACGCGTTGCCGCCCGCCAACCTCCACGGGCACGCGGAGTGGGGATCTCTCCGGCGTGCCGGACCCGCAATGTTCGGGGGCGTTTCCTTGACGCTACGGACTGCGGTTCGGCCGCTCCGATGACTCCGGCCGGGAGCTATGACCCCGCGCGGGAGTGTTGCGTCGTCGTAGCCAACGACCCAGCAAACGCCACCGGCGCCGTAGGCACCGGGAGACGGGGAAGTCACGCCCGCCCGGGGATCGCTCCGCGCCAAGCCGCGGGACCAAGCACTCCCCGCCGGGAGCCGACGCCGACGCACGACTGGCCCAAACCCGCGAGCTCGAGGCTAGGCGGCGGAGGAGTACCGCACGGTGCGGGCCGCTCCGCGCCTCAATGGCCGGAGAAGCCTCCGCTCGCGGTGAACGCGTACGGGAGGCGGGGCGGCGGTGCCCGCGACCGCATCAATGCCGACAATCCCGACGTGCCCCCACGGGCAAGTCGGAATCTCGTTGCCGCCGCGACGCCGCGCACGGCTATGCCGGCACCCTCGACCCCCGAGGCACGGAACTGCCGCGCGAGGGTGCGTGCCCTCATCGAGCAAGCGGCCGTCCGGCGGGCCGAAAGCTCGGCCTCACGTATCCGCCGGCGGGGGGATGCGCGGGGAGACGGGGCCGCTCGGGGGGTGAACCCTCGGTCCACGCGAGGAGAGGATGCGGGGTGTCCCGCCAACTCGGGACGCGCGCCGGCCAAGGAGCGGCTCCTTGACACGCGCGGGCGCCGGACGGTGACGCCCGCAACGTCATCAACGCCCGCCGCACGAGCGGGGGCGGATGCCCGAGCGGCGGTAGGCTACCACCCTCGACGGGGCGGACGCTACGACAGAGGCGAGGACCGCTCCCCGACGCCGAGCCCCCGGGGACCCGTGTGTTCGGTCGGGAGATCCGCGCGGCGGCCTTTCCCCCGGCGCTTCCGGCAACCCTCGACCATTGTCAAGTACAACGGGGAGACGGATCCCCGCGTATGGCTCAACGACTACTGCTTGGCTTGCCACCGGGCGGAGCCACCGGCCGACGAGGTCATCATCCGCAACTTGCCCCTGCACCTCGGCGATGCGGCCCGGACATGGCTTGAGCACCGCTCGCCGGCCCAAATCCACAACTGGGACGATCTGGTCCGCATGTTCGTGGGCAACTTCCAGGGCACGTACGTGCGCCCAGGAAATTCCTGGGACCTGCGCTCCTGCACTCAGAAGCCCGGCGAGTCGCTGCGGGACTTCATACGGCGCTTCTCCAAGCGCTGCACGGAGCTCCCCAGCGTGGCGCAATCCGAAATCATGCACGCCTTCCTCGAGGGTACCACGTGCCAGGACCTCGTGCGCGAGCTGGGACGCAGCCCGCCCACGGACTCCAACGAGCTGTTCGACATCGCCACCAGCTTCGCCTCAGGAGAAGAGGCCGTGGGGGCGATCTTTGATGGCAAGAAGGGCGGGCACTCGGACGATGCGCCCGCGGAGGGCGCAAGTCCGGAGAGCCCCCACCGCAAGGACAAGCGGGGCAAGAAGGGAAAGAAGGCCGCGCGCGAGGCGCGCGAGCGAGGGGCGCGACGGCGATGAGGACGAGGCCCTTGCCGTTGACCCGGCTCGACGGGGCCCTCGACCGGCCCCTCGAGGCCCGGGGGTGTTTGATGACATGCCGAAGAAGCCATGTCCTTACCACAAGACCCCGCAAACCACACCCTTGAGCAAGGTGTGACATTCTCAAGAAGTTCTATGGCCGCGCCGCCGTGAAGGAGGCGGAGGCCAAGAAGGACGGAGGAGACGGTGACGCCGGCGGCTTCCCCCGCCGTGGAGAACGTGTTCCTCATCTTCGGGGGACCCACCGTCGACATGTCGACCCGCCAGCGCAAGCGGGAGCGGCACGAGGTCCTCGCCGCGGAGAAGGCGCCTCCCTCCTTCCTCAATTGGTCGGAGGACGCTATCACCTTCAGCCGGGAGGACCATCCGAACCGCATCCCCAACCCGGGCCAGTACCCGCTGGTGGTCGACCCAATCATTGGGAACGCGCGGTTCTCAAAAGTCTTGATGGACGGGGGCAGCAGCCTCAACATCCTCTACGCGCATACGCTGCGCTTGATGGGGATCGGGTTGGACCTGGGGCCGCGGCCCAAGACGAAGCCGTTCCACGGCATCGCGCCCGGCAAGCAGGTCCAGCCCCTCGGGCAGATCGACCTGCCGGTTTGGTTTGGCACCGCGAAGAATTTCCGCAAGGAAATGCTCACCTTCGAGGTAGTAGGGTTCAAGGGCGCCTACCACGCTATACTTGGGCGGCCCGCTACGCCAAATTCATGGCGCTCCCCAACTACACCTACTTGAAGATGAAGATGCCAAGACCGAACGCCGTCATCACCGTGGGCTCGTCCATCGAGCACGCATTCGGATCGCGACGTCGAGTGCATAGAGCACGCAGAAGCGCTAGCGCCGGACGAAGCGCTGGTGACCACTTTGGAGAAGATGGTCAACGAGGACCTCGACTCCGCCTCCAAGCACACCGGCACCTTCGAGGCCGCGGAGCAGACCAAGGAGGTACCCCTCGATCCCACGGCCCCCGAGGGCAAGGCGTTGAGGGTCAGCTCCACCCTCGATCCTAAATAAGAGGTGGTGCTCGTCAACTTCCTCCGCGCCAACGCTGACATCTTCGCGTGGAGCCCCTCAGATATGCCAGGCATCCCGAGGGAGGTCGCCGAGCACTCCCTTGACATCCTGCCTCACGCCCGCGCCGTGCAACAACGGCTGCGCCGCTTCGACGAGGAGCGGCGACGGCAATCGGAGCGGAGCCGCGGAAGCTTCTCGAGGCCGGGTTCATCAAGGAGGTGTTCCACCCAACGTGGCTAGCAAACCCCGTACTTGTAAAGAAAAAGAATGGGAAGTGGCGGATGTGTATAGACTATACTAGTCTTAATAAAGCATGTCCTAAAGTTCCTTTTCCTTTGCCACGTATTGATCAAATCGTTGATTCAACGGCTGGGTGTGAATTACTTTGTTTCCTTGATGCCTACTCCGGGTATCATCAAATAAAGATGAAGGAGTCCGACCAGCTCGCGACTTCGTTCATCACGCCGTTCGGGATGTTCTGCTACGTCACGATGCCGTTTGGCCTCCGAAATGCAGGTGCAACGTATCAACGCTGCATGCAACACGTTTTCGGAGATCACATTGGGCGGACGGTCAAGGCGTACGTGGATGACATCGTTGTAAAAACCAGGAAGGCGGACGACCTGGTTGGCGACTTGGGCATCGCGTTCGACTGCCTACAGGCCAATGGGGTCAAGTTAAACCCCGAAAAGTGTGTCTTTGGAGTGCCGCGAGGCATGCTCCTGGGATACATTGTCTCCCAACGGGGAATCGAGGCCAACCCCCGAAAAGGTTGCGGCCCTCGAGCGAATGGGTCCGATCCGGGATCTCAAAGTGGTGCAAAAGGTGCTCGGGGTGCCTTGCCGCCTTGAGCCGCTTCATCTCGCGGCTCGGCGAGAAGGGCCCGCCCCTCTATCGCCTCCTCAAGAAGGACGAGCGCTTCTCCCGGACCGCCGAGGCCCGGGATGCGCTCGACAAGCCGAAGGCGTCCTTAACGCACGCCTCGATCCTCACGTCGCCGCGGGATGGCGAACCCCTACGGCTCTACGTGGCCGCAACCACCCGGGTGGTCGGCCGCCGTGATCGTGGTCGAACGCGCGAGAGAAAGGGCACGCCCCGCCGGTCCGGCCGGCCGGTCTACTACATCGGTGAGGTCCTGTCAGACACCAAGACGCGCTACCCTCAGGTCCAGAAGCTGCTGTACGCGGTAGTCCTTGCGCGGCGCAAGCTCCGCCATTACTTCGAGGCCCACCCCGTCACGGTGGTCTCCTCCTTCCCGCTAGGGGAGATCATCCGCAATCCTGACGCGGCGGGCAGGATCGCTAAGTGGTCCGCGGAGTTGATGGGCGAAACGCTCGCCTACGCCCCGCGAAAGGCCATCAAGTCCCAGATCCTGGCGGATTTCGTCGCTGAGTGGACGGATACGCAGCTGCCACCGCCACGGCATCCAAGCGGCACGTCGGACTCGTATTTCGATGGCTCGGTGATGAAAACGAGGGCGGGCGCGGGCCTCGCTCTTCGTGTCACCCCTCGGAGAGCACATGCGGTACGCGGTGCGCCTCCACTTCCCCGCATCTAACAATATGGCCGAATACCGAGGCCCTCCTCTGCGGCCTCAAAATCGCCATCGAGTTAGGCGTCAAGCGCCTCGACGTGCGGGGAGACTCACAGCTCGTAATCGATCAAGTCATGAAGAATGCGAGCTGCCATGATGACAAGATGGGGGCCTACTGCAAGGCTGTGCGAGCCCTCGAAGACAAGTTTTACGGCATCGAGCTCAACCACGTGCCCCGCCGGTACAACGAGGAGGCGGACGAGCTGGCCAAGATCGCGTCCGGGCGGATCACCGTCCCCCTGAACGTTTTTGCCCGCGATGTTGCCCAGCCCTCGGTCGTCCTCGAGCCTTACCCCTCGAGCCACGCAGAACCCTCGGGGGCTCCCTCGAATCCAGCGGGTGCGGAACCCATGGATGAAGACCCCTCGAACGAGGCGTACGTGCTCTCCCTCCTCGAGGGGTACGGCTCCTACGAGGCTGACGCGATGGACATTGAGCCAGCACCTGTCAAGGCTGACTGGCGCGACAAATACATCGCTTGGATGGTTCGAGGAGAGCTCCCCTCGGACCGGGCGACGGCCAGGCGCATCGCCAGGATGGTCAAGTCCTTTGCCCTCGTCGACGGCGAGCTGTACAAGCTCGCCGCTTCCGGCATCTTACAGCGATGCGTGCCCATCCCCGAGGGGCGCGAGCTCCTACGGGACATCCACGCTGGAATCCGTGGCCACCACGCCGCGCCTCGCACCCTCGTCGCGCAACGCGTTCCGCCGGGGCTTTTATCGGCCTACCGCGGTCGCGGACGCCGCCGAGATCGTACGCACCGCGAAGGGTGCCGCTCATCGCCCGCAAGTCCAACCTCGCCCGCCCATGCCCCGGACCATCCCCATAACATGGTCGTTCGCCGTGTGGGGGCCGGACATCGTCGGGCCCTTGCGGAAGGCGCCCGGGGGCTTCACCCACCTGTTGGTTGCAATCGACAAGTTCTCCAAGTGGGTGGAGGTGCGCCCCATCACGAATCTCGTGCGAACAGGGCGGTAACATTCTTCACCGACATCGTCCACCGCTTTGGAGTGCCAAACTCCATCATCACCGACAACGGGTCCCGGTTGTTGACGGTGTATTTTGGTGCACCTAGCATGTTCATTACACTTTGGTTTGGATTTGATTATGGAACTAACCCGCCACTAGGCACACTAATCATATAACAAGTTCATCTTTGTGCATGCATTTGGAAGTGTTGTGTTTATGTAGGAAAACATGGACATAAAGGACGAATTCGCAACAAGTTCAAAGGAGCATTAATGGAGTCTTGTTCGTGTTCATGAGCTTGCTGAAATCACTTCCAATGGTGGCGAGGATCGAAGTGCTACGAGGAACACCCCGGGGATTGAAGCATAAAAGATCAAACTTCATGCAAAGAGAGCCTTCATCTTGGACGCGAGGATAACAAAGCATCAAAATCATGCAAGTGGAGGGGGCAAAGTACATAAGTGCACGAGGACCCACGGAGCAAAAGGGGCGACCGAACCGGGCCGAGTGGGCTCGGGCCGGCCGGCCCCGAGCCGGCCGGCCTAGCCCACTTCCGCACCGGTTCGGTCCCGTTTTCCTTGCCCTCGAAGGATCTTCAACCCTAAAACCCCCGAGGCGCCACCAACACGGGGGGAAGAGTCATTCGCACCGTAAGGCCATCCACAAGCTAGAGAGAGAGAGGAGGAGGATCTCCGGCGGGAGATCAACCACCTCGAAGGAAGCACCCTCTCGTGGAGAAGAAGGAAGACACGGCGGAAGGGAAACCATGATCAACGGTGCCATGATCAGCACCTTGATGGGGTAATCTTCTCATTCGTCCATGGGTTGTAATCGAACTTGAGATGTAATCGCACTTTGTCGGATTATCTATCTATCATCTTGTGTTGAATATACTTTCATGCTTAAGGTTCGCTACCATACCGTAAAGGAAGTAAGGCCTCAATGCTTCCTTGGATCCATTCAATACGCCGTGTCCATCAAAGGTCTAGTCATGAATACCTTCGCGTAGTGACAGTACGAGAGGAGGGAAAGGGCGAAACCGTGGTCACAACCCCGATAGATTAGATTGGTTTTCATGTCTTTAAGCGATTGCATGCTCTAGTATCGTAGACTTGTGGGCGAGTGTCTTCTACCTTGATCGTTTATCATTCTCTCTAGTGTAGTTTAGTGTTTTCTAGTATAATAGTAGTTAGGGTTTTAGTAGCTAGTGTGTCGTTGTTGATCGAACGCTTGTAATCCCCTTGCTCCGCGGATTGACAAGATGAGGACCATGTGTGGTTCGAGGACCCGGTGGATGGTCGCTTCCTTGTGTGATGAGTGATTGACAACGTTGTGTGGACCGATTCTTGGCTAAGTATTGCAGGTGCGGGTTGCGGCTTGACTCGTGTTGGTGCGGGTGAAGAACAAGCGCGAAAGGTCGTCGCCGGTGAGGCCTCCGGGTGTGGAGAAGACAAGTAGGCTTCGTTCGAGGGACCCGGTGGCCGGCGGGGTCAAGTGCGGGCCGCATGGTGGCATGAACAAGCAAGATGAAGTCGTGGACGGTTTCTTGGTTGAGCCTCAAAACCAAGGTCGAGCCGGGACTACGTGGGAGCCAAGTCATGAGTGGAGATTGGCGGAGGCTACACCGAGTTCGCGGGGTTTCCGGTGGTTCACCGAAAACCACTCGGGTTCCTTGGTTGATCCACAAAGCCAAGACCGGAGAACCGAAGACGGAGGTGCAAGAAGCACCGGACCGGCTCCGACCGGTGGGTCCGACCGGCTCGACCGGTGGGGACCGGTCGACCGGTGAGGAGCACCGGTCCGACCGGTGTGCGACGACGCGGTCCGGAATCTTCGAAGCGGAGGACACGCGTCGGGATCGCATGGCTTGCGTCGAGGCTACGCGAGGTGCGCCGCCGGCATCCGTCCGATGGTGAAGACATCAAGAATTCCAAATCCGCCCTTGAGGGGCTTGTATCCCTAGTTAGTAGAGAAGGGCATTTTAGACATTCGGTTGCCTCCATATAACCCAAGAGGTGAGAGGATGGCTGCCAACTCTTGGAACCCTAGCTCATTAGTTTTCTCATTTTCCACCTATTTTCTCTAGGTTTTCCTTAGGACTAGCAAGAGAGCTTCACGGAGAGATCTTGTAGAGAGGGATGGATGATCGGGCGGCTTGCTAGACCTTGTACGAACCTTTGTTTCATGTATAGATGATTCGGCGTGGTTCCTCAAGGTTTGGATGTGTTTTCCCCGGTTGTTCTTGGTGGTGATTTTCGGAGCCCTCTCTTCGTGATTTCTTTGGGGTGTTTTCGGGGCTTTTCTCTTGGGGATTTGATGGGGGAAATTTGTGGGAACCCTTCATGGTTCTTTGGGCCGTGATTCCCCTCCCAAATCCGTGAGTAAAAGTGCTCGATTTTGGGGTTTTCTTGAGTTCTTGGGTTGGAAGCGCTTTCGGCGGGATTTCTTCGATTCCTCCTTTTTGGACGAGATTTGGTGGGATTAAACTTGGTTATGGACTCCTCATGAGGTGTTCCTGATATCCCCAAAGTCTTGTTCAAGTCCGTGGAGCGATTCGGGAGATCGAGATTTGGATTTGGGGGAGTTGACCCGCGGGTGCTGTTCATCCCGAGTCGCCTGTGCTACACCGGCTCGACCGGTGCTCTTGACCGGTCTGACCGGTGCAAGCCCTTGTGGGATTTTGCTCGGGTGAACATCTTGGTGAGTTCGTTGTTGTCCCGTGTAGCCGCTTTGTTTCGAGTTTGGGTCCGTTTGGTGGTCGGTTGGCCTCGTTTGGTGCCTTGGGGGCTTTCGGTCGCCATCGGTCCGACCGGTGTGTCTCACCGGTATGACCGATGTAGAGCCACTTGGTGAAAGTTGCTCGGTTCACCCCGCCTGGGACCGGTCGACCGGTGGTGCTCACCGGTCCGACCGGTGTGGGTCCGTAGACTCGGGGTTTGTTGTTCCGCTGCGTTCTCGAGTCGGAAGGGCCGTGTGTGTTGGTTCCTAGGTCCGGTGGCACTCCGGTGGCTACGTGGGCTTGGCCAACTTGGGTAGTGAGTCGAGACGTGTGTTGGAAGCCGTGTTCGTCTTGTTGGAGTTTTCATCTCCATCGAGAAGAATTTTTATCGGCTCCCATTCACTCCCCCTCTCTCGGTTCGCCGTATCGGTCCTTCAAGTGGTATCATAGCCGGTTCGGGTCTTTGTTGACTCTAACCGGTCTAAGATCCAAGGATGGCGTACCGAGAACGGGGTTCGGGTCCTCCACACTTTCATGGCAAGAACTACCGGATGTGGAGCAAGCGGATGGGTGCGTTCCTCCGCGGAAAGGGTCACTGCTTTGGGATGTCACGGTGGACACGAGGCTATGTCCAGCCGATGGATTTCCTTGCTCTAGGGTCGAGGGGACGGATTCGACGCCAACAATAAGGCGGTCGACTACTTGTTTCGTGCTTTGTGTCGACCGAGTTCGATCGGGTGCACACCGAGCACTTGGCTTGTAGGATTTGGGCGGTGTTGAAGGAGGCTCATGTTGGGAACGCCCGGTGTTCGAGGCACGGATGTATGCGACCTACGGAGAGAGTACGAGAACTTCACTCATCTCCCGGTGAGTCCATCGATGCCTTGTTTCGGAGGTTCACGGTGGTGGTGAACAACATGAGGGCCAATGTGGACGTGCTCCCGTAGGATGATCATGATAGAGCGGTCAAGCTCTTACACTCTTTGGATCGTACGATATGGGGCGGAACGTTCGAGGCCATAGTCGAGTCGGAGAGGTATGATACTCGACGGTGAACGAGCCGTTCTCGAAGCTCAAGTCGGCCGAGGTGGATAGGGGCATGATCGCCAAGCTCGAGGGACCGATCGATTCCCATAGTCTTGCCCTCGTTGGTGGTTCCAAAGGAAAGACTAACTCTAACCCATCCACCAGATGTTCTCGTTTTCCTCTTTGATGTCTATGCCGGATGAGGAGTTCGATGACCTTGGAGAGGACGAGCTGGCGTTGTTGACGAGGCGGTTCGAGAGGCTGCACGAGAACCGCGTGAACATGAGGAGGAACACGAGGACTTGCTTCCAGTGCGGCAAGCCGGGACACTTCGTCGCCGACTGCCCGGAGAAGGCCGAGAACAAGGACAGCTACAAGCACAAGCCGAGGATGAACGATGGCAAGTACCGTTCGAGGCGCGACCACAAGAGCAAGCACAAGAACAAGTACAAGGATGAGCGACGATCGAGGAAGAAGGAGGGCCGAGGCAAGGCCCGAGCGATGGTTGGAGCGAGCGACGTCGACTCCAGTTCCGCGTACTCCACCTCGAGCTCGAGCAGCAGCGACGACGAGGGAGATCGCCGCAAGAACAAGAAGTCGTCCAAGAACCCGAGCGGGCCGGGAGCCGCTTCGCGAGAGATGGCTTCGCACCATGGCGTTGAGCTCCGGCAGCAAGAAGAGCACACGGAGCGACTCGGACTCGAGTCCGACGACGAGGTGCGTGATGAGCTTCCCTTCTTGCGCCAGAGAATGAGAGGCTTGGCACTTTGCTTGATAACCGTGATGACATGCTTAGAGAGGCCAAGAAAATGAGGAAAGAGCTTAGGGCTTCACTCGAGGATGCTAGGACTAGAGTGGGCCGAGCTAGAGACACAGGTGCTTGATAGCAAGCTTGAGATTGATTCGCTTAAGGCTAGCCCTGTTGTTTCTGATGAGAATGATTGTGCTGATTGCTCCATATTCCTTGTTGATCTTGCTTTGTTTAAGGAGAAGCATGCCTCCAAGTGTGAGGAACTAGATGTGCTTAGGGTTGAAGTGGCTGAGCTTAAGTCTAGACATGCTTTGCTAGGTGCTTGCACTTCTTGCCCTGTTTTGCATGCTAAGATTGATGAGATGCATGCTTACACTAGTTCGCTCGAGGTTAAATTGAAGGAACCCATGCCTACATCTTGCTCTACCCGTGAAATGCATGCATTGAAAAATTTGGAGCTTGCACATTATGTTGATCGTTTGCGGGATGAGAATGATGATTTGAGGAAGTTGATGGGTTGGTTGTCCGGTCATGAGCCTCTCGTTGAGGATGATGATCGAGGCCTTTAAGAGGCAAGATGGTGAGGGGCTTGGGGCAAACAAGGTTGGTGAGGGAAGTGGAGAAAATATCCGGAGCCACCAAAAACCCACCACAAAAATGATTTCCCTCCAAAACCTAACCATCTAAGGAACCGACTAGACACAACCCCGCCTCCACCCGTGTTTCCTACACCCACAAATGACCTACAAAAGCCTATCAAGTTTGTGAGCACTTCGGGGAAAGTGTTCTTTGGGAAGGAGAGTGAGGAGGCAAGTGGTGAGAAACCGGTGGAGGGTTTGAGTGGAGTGAAACCAAGTGAGCGACCACATCCCAAGCCAAAGCCTAAGCTTGTGAAGTTCCATTGTGGCTATTGTGGGAGAGATGGCCATAAGGAGGAGTTTTGCTTCAAGAGGAAGCGAGAGGAGAGAATGGAGAAGGAGTGGGCTAACAAGGACAAGTACCACCCTTCCGATGGTGTACTTGAGCCTCGTATGCAGATGCCCAGGGGCAAGGCGATTGTGAGGACGAGTTCGGGCTTGGGGAGAGAAGAAGGTCGCAGGTGGTGTTGCGCCAGGTCACACCGGTCAGACCGGTGTGGGGCACCGGGCCGCCGGTGCGGGCCTCGGCGGACGGATGTTCGGGTTTCGAGCTCGTACGGAGTGCGAGGGTTGTTTCTGGTGGTCGTGGTTCTGGTGGTTGGGCTGGAAAGGGTGCAGGTGGTCAGTTTGCTAGGCGTTCTCCTCCTCGTGCTCAATACGGGGATTGGAGGAGTCGTGGCATTGAGTTGGAGAGGAAGGACGTTCCACGGGCTTTCTTGCGTGGTTTTGGTCCTCCTCCGGGCGAGAGGGGTGGTTCCCTCAGGGTGGTTACCGTGGTGGTGTTCGTGGAGGCAGTTTTGGTAGGAGAGATGCTTTGGTTGGTGCTAACCCCACTTTCGAGCAAATGGCTCGGCACTGGTTTTCCTCCTTTGGTACTAACCCCAGTGCTGAGTCGTTTGTTCGCTCATGTGCCTATTTTTGAATTTCAGGTGGGAGACTTGAAGAACATTTGGTTGATTGACTCCGGTTGTTCGAGGCATATGACCGGAGACAGGGGGTGGTTCTCAAGTCTCGTCCCGGTGGTGACGAAGAGGTACATCACTTTTGGGGACAATGGGCGTGGGCGTGTGCTTTCAGAAGGTGAGATAAAAGTGAGTGACAAGATCACTCTGAGGCGTGTTGCTCTTGTTCAATCGGCGGGGTACAATTTGCTTTTCGTGTCCCGGTTGTTGGATGAGGGTTTTGAGGTGTTGTTTCGGCCGGGTGGTTCTCGGATTGTGGACTCTCGAGGGGACCTTGTCCGTATGGTCGTTCCCGAGGGTCGGGTGTTTTGTGCTGATTTTTCTCGGTCTTCGGGTGTGGAGCGTTGTTTCTTGGCCGGTTCTTCGAGTGAGTTGTGGAAGTGGCATAAGAAGTTGGGTCACTTGAGCTTTGACCTTTTGTCTCGCTTGAGTAAACTCAATTTGGTCCGAGGATTGCCACGTTTGAGGCTTGAGAAAGAGTTGGTTTGCGCTCCGTGTAGGCATGCCAAGATGGTGGCCTCTTCTCACCCGCCTCTCACCGATGTGATGACCGAGCATCCATGCGAGTCGCTCCATATGGACCTTGTTGGCCCAGCTCGTGTGCGATCTGCGGGTGGGAAGTGGTATGTCCTTGTTGTGGTGGACGACTATTCTCGGTATGCGTGGGTGTTCTTTCTCGAGGAAAAGGGGGAGACGTTTGGTTTTGTTCGAGATCTAGTCTTGAGGTTGAGGAACGAGAGGCACGGAGATGCCATACGAGCTATCCGCAGTGATAATGGCTCGGAATTCAGGAACTCTCGTTTTGAAACCTTTTGTCATGACTTGGGTCTTGAGCACCAGTTTTCGAGTCCGTATACGCCTCCCCAGAATGGTGTTGTGGAAAGGAAGAATAGGACCTTGTGCGAGATGGCTCGGACGATGCTTGATGAGCATAGGACTCCGAGGAGGTATTGGGGCCGAGGCGGTGAATACCGCGTGCTATGTGTCGAACGAGATATACCTCGGAGTGCACAAGAAGAAGACATGCTATGAGTTGATGCATGGCCGCACACCCAAGGTGAGTCACTTCCATGTCTTTGGTTGCAAGTGTTTCATTCCGAAGAAAGGCGGGGAAGTTGGATAAGTTTGAGGCTAGGTCCGTCGATGGCATTTTCTTTGGTTATGCATCTCATTCTAGAGCATATCGTGTGCTCAATCTTGAAACTAACCAAATCATGGAGACTTGCGAGGTAACCTTCGACGAGACGAGCCACGTAGTCGCCTTGTCTTTGAGTGTGCGGTGATGATGAGCTTGGCGAGGAGATCTTTCGGGAGGAGGAGCATGAACATGGTGATGATGAAGATGGCGGTGTGGTGCCCCCGGCCGAACATGTACCCACTACTTCGACTACGATGATGGATGGACCCTCTCGCTACACCTACGACGACAAATCAAGAACGAGGAGAAGCCGATGTTGAGGGGGAGGTAGCTTCGAGGCGAGAACCTCCCCGGCGAGTTCAAGTGGATCACCCGGCTTCGAGGATCATCGGCGACATGAATGAACGCACTACACGGTCGAGGGTTCGAAACAATTCCCATTTCGCTCATGCTGCATTTGTTGCTTCTTTCGAGCCCAAAGACATTGGACACGCACTATCCGATCACAATTGGGTTAACTCGATGCATGAGGAGTTGGAGAACTTTGAGAGGAATCGGGTGTGGGAGTTGGTTGACCCTCCCCAGGGTGTAAGCCGATTGGTACCAAGTGGGTGTGGAAAAACAAAGAGGGAGAGAAGGGTGAGGTTGTGAGGAACAAGTCGAGGCTTGTTGCCCAGGGGTTCAGTCAGAAGGAGGGGATCTACTACGAGGAGACCTTTGCTCCCGTAGCCCGTTTGGAGGCGATTAGGATCCTTCTAGCCTTTTCTGTGGCTAAAGGGTTCAAGTTGCACCAAATGGATGTGAAGAGTGCTTTTCTGAATGGTGTGCCGGAGGAAGAAGTGTATGTGAGGCAGCCTCCGGGGTTTGAGAGTGAGAAGTACCCCCACCGGGTGTACAAGTTGAGGAAGGCGCCGTATGGGTTAAAGCGAGCGCCTAGAGCTTGGTATGGCAAGGTTGAGGGGGTTCTTGTTTGAGAGAGGTTTTGAGATGGGGAAGGTCGATCGGACCTTGTTTTTGCTGAGGCGGGGTAGAGATATCCTGATTGTGCAGGGTGTACGTGGATGATATTGTCTTTGGTGGCTCGTCTAACTCTCTTGTTGCGAGGTTTGCGGATGATATGAGCAGGGGAGTTTGAGATGAGCATGATGGGTGAGTTGCAGTTCTTCCTCGGGCTACAAATCAAGCAATCAAAGGAAGGAACATTTGTGCACCAGGCTAAGTACACCAAGGACATTGTGAGGAAGTTCAAGATGGAGGACTCCAAGGCTATGGCGACGCCGATGAGTACGACTACAGCTCTTGATGCGGACGAGGAAGGTGAACACGTGGACCAGAAGGAGTACCGGAGCATGATCGGGTCACTCCTCTACTTGACGGCGACGAGGCCGGACATACGATTCTCGGTGTGTCCGTGCGCTCGTTTTCAAGCGTCTCCGAGGACTTCGCATCGGCAAGCGGTAAAGAGAATTTTCGGTACTTGCGTCACACTCCCGACTTCGGCCTTTGGTACTCCGCGTCCTCTTCTTTGGCGCTTCATGGTTTTTCAGACGCGGATTTTGCCGGGTGTCGGTTGGATAGGAAGTCCACTTCTGGGACTTGCCAGTTTTTGGGTTCTTCTTTGGTGTCTTGGTCTTCCCGCAAGCCGTCGAGTGTTGCTCAATCCACGACCGAGGCCGAGTATGTTGCCGCTGCTAGTTGTTGCTCTCAGCTCCTTTGGATCACCTACACCATGAGTGACTTTGGTGAGGAGTATACCCATGTCCCACTTCAATGTGATAGCACCAAGTGCCATAAGCGTTGCCAAGAACCCAGTGCTCCATTCCAAAACCAAGCACATAGAAGTGAGGTACCATTTTCTGAGAGACAACGTCGAGAAAGGAAAGATAGCCTTGATCCATGTACCCACACATGACCAACTAGCCGATATTTTCACCAAACCCCTAGATCAAGCAACTTTCACTCGTTTGCGGGGGGAACTTGGTGTGTGTTTGATTTCTTGAGTTGGGTGTGTGGGAGCTCTCTTTTGCCGGTGGTGTCGAGCCCGTTTTGCCTCCCCTTGAGGAGCTGGTTTGTAGCATATGTATAGCTTTCATTTGTGCATTTCTTGCATTTTGGCATGGCATATGTAACATGATGTATAGGCATCCTTGTATCTTAGATTGCATGCATTTTGTATCATATGCATTGGTTAGGAAAGCTTCTCTCATATACATTGTTCACCATGGAATGAGATATATGTCTTTGTGAGCTTGTTTGGTATGCTACGGTTAGTTTGGCTTAGCTCTTGATGATCTTGATGAATAATCCATGGTGGATAGCTATGCTTTTGAAAAATGTCACATGTATGCTCTCTCATGTGTAAATGCCTTTACATGCTCTTGACATGTTTTTGTGGCCTTGCTATGCTCAATTTGTGGTAGGATAGCTAGTTTATTGATCATATGGGGCCAAAGGCTCATTTGCCATCATGAATGTTTAGCCCTCTTGACTTATCTTGTGGAGGAGCATAAGTTCCTTTTGTCGCAAAGACATTTCATGTACCATTTACAAATCTGAAAATGAAATGAAAAATGCTTGGAAAATATGTTCCCATGTCATATGTGCTGAATTTAATTTGCTTTGGGTGCTAAAACGTTGCATTATGCCTACAATGAGAAGTCTCATACATAGAAGTAGGCACATGGCTCGGTGGCTTTGACATGACATGAGGTGCTTGTGGGTGTTTGTGATGGTCTTATGATTAGAATGGCTGTCCTAGCATGAAGTTTGTGTGGCTTTGCCATTTTGATATGCTTTGATCATGTTTAGGCCTTTGCTCATGAGAGGCAAGTTTTTCGCAAAATTGCCAAAATCCATCTTAGCTTCGTCCAATGGCCGTGAAACTTGGTGATCATGTAGTTGAGATCGATACGAAGCCGTAGAGTATCTAACTTGCTCATTTGGACATGTGTAGCATTCTTTGTTGAATTTTGTCTATTTGAGAAGCTCTAGGTTGAAAGTTTTGCATTTTTGGCTTGATTCATGCATTGCCAACAAGGGGGAGAAGTTTGAGCTTGAAATGGCTTAATGGACGCATTTAGAAGGTTTTCGGTGGTTTCGAGCCATTTCTCGGGGTCTCGTTGTACACCGGTCCGACCAGGTGAAGAGCACCGTCCGACCGGTGTGAGTGCTGGTCCTGTACATATGTTAGGCACCGGTCTGACCGGTGTGAGCTGAAAGTGCTGCAGCTGTCCTGTTTCATGTGGTTTCGTGCATGCATTCGTCCAGGGGGAGTTGCATTGGTTCATTGGGAGTTTGCATGTGTGCAGGGGGAGCTCCTTGAGAGTTTTCGAGCTGTGTTTCGGTGGTTTGTGCTCTTTGCTTGAGCTTTGCTTTGTCTCGGATGTGTCGAGCCGTTGCCCTTGCCTAAGGGGTCCGAGACTTGTCTTCTTCAAGTGATCTTGCTCTTTGCCTTTGTTTGGCTTTCGATCGCTTGTTGGAGTTTCTTTTTGTTCGTTTTTTTCTTTTCTCTCTTGTTACTTTCGTGTGGGTGTTGTCAATGCACTCATCAAGGGGGAGATTGAGGACCATGTGTGGTTCGAGGACCGGTGGATGGTCGCTTCCTTGTGTGATGAGTGATTGACAACGTTGTGTGGATCGATTCTTGGCTAAGTATTGCGAGGTGCGGGTTGCGGCTTGACTCGTGTTGGTGCGGGTGAAGAACAAGCGCGAAAGGTCGTCGCGGTGAGGCCTCCGGGGTGTGGAGAAGACAAGTAGGCTTCGTTCGAGGGACCCGGTGGCCGGCGGGGGTCAAGTGCGGGCCGCATGGTGGCATGAACAAGCAAGATGAAGTCGTGGACGGTTTCTTGGTTGAGCCTCAAAACCAAGGTCGAGCCGGGACTACGTGGGAGCCAAGTCATGAGTGGAGATTGGCGGAGGCTACACCGAGTTCGCGGGGTTTCCGTGGTTCACCGTAAAACCACCGGGTTCCTTGGTTGATCCACAAAGCCAAGACCGGAGAACCGAAGACGGAGGTGCGGCGGCACGGACCGGGTCGACCGGTGGGTCCGACCGGTCGACCGGGTGGGGACCGGCTCGACCGGTGAGGAGCACCGGTCGACCGGTGTGCGACGACGCGGTCCGAATCTTCGAAGCGGAGGACACGCGTCGGGATCGCATGGCTTGCGTCGAGGCTACGCGAGGTGCGACCGCCGGCATCCGTCCGATGGTGAAGACATCAAGAATTCCAAATCCGCCCTTGAGGGGCTTGTATCCCTAGTTAGTAGAGAAGGGCATTTTAGACATTCGGTTGCCTCCATATAACCCAAGAGGTGAGAGGATGGCTGCCAACTCTTGGAACCCTAGCTCATTAGTTTTCTCATTTTCCACCTATTTTCTCTAGGTTTTCCTTAGGACTAGCAAGAGAGCTTCACGGAGAGATCTTGTAGAGAGGGATGGATGATCGGGCGGCTTGCTAGACCTTGTACGAACCTTTGTTTCATGTATAGATGATTCGGCGTGGTTCCTCAAGGTTTGGATGTGTTTTCCCCGGTTGTTCTTGGTGGTGATTTTCGGAGCCCTCTCTTCGTGATTTCTTTGGGGTGTTTTCGGGCTTTTCTCTTGGGGATTTGATGGGGGAAATTTGTGGGAACCCTTCGTGGTTCTTTGGGTGTGATTCCCCTCCCAAATCCGTGAGTAAAAGTGCTCGATTTTGGGGTTTTCTTGAGTTCTTGGGTTGGAAGTGCTTTCGGCGGGATTTCTTCGATTCCTCATTTTTGGACGAGATTTGGTGGGATTAAACTTGGCTATGGACTCCTCATGAGGTGTTCCTGATATCCCCAAAGTCTTGTTCAAGTCCGTGGAGCGATTCGGGAGATCGAGATTTGGATTTGGGGGAGTTGACCCGCGGGTGCTATTCATCCCGAGCTGCCCAGGCTACACCGGTCTGACCGGTGCTCTTGACCGGTCTGACCGGTGCAAGCCCTTGTGGGATTTTGCTCGGGTGAACGTCTTGGTGAGTTCGTTGTTGTCCCATGTAGCCGCTCGTTTCGAGAGGTTTGGGTCCGTTTGGTGGTCGGTTGCTTTGTTTGGTGCCTTGGGGGCTTTCGAGGCTGCCATCGGTCCCCGGCCCAGGGTGTGTCTCACCGGTCGGCGGGTGTGAAGCCACTTAGTGAAAGTTGCTCGAGTTTACGGCGGGGACCGGTCGGCCCGGTGGGTGCTCAGCGAGTCGGCCGGTGTGGGTCTGTGGACGCTCGGGGTTTGTTGTTCGGTTGCGTTCTCGAGTCGGAGAGGCTGTGTGTGTTGGTTCCTAGGTCCGGTGGCACTCCGGTACGTGGGCTTGGCCAACTTGGGTAGTGAGTCTGAGACGTGTGTTGGAAGCCGTGTTCGTCTTGTTGGAGTTTTCATCTCCATCGAGAAGAGTTTTTATCGGCTCCCATTCACTCCCCCCCCCCTCTCGGTTCGCCGTATCGGTCCTTCACAAGAACCTTGGGAATCTCGTGGTGAAAAAGGTGTGGGGTCCGTACGCTTGCGGATCGTAGAGGGATACGTCTTTTATCCGTCAACAAGCCCCTTTTTCCGGCGCCGTTGCCGGGGAGAAAGTTAGTTTACATCGTTTGATTTGCATCTAACTTAGTTTTATATTTAGTTTATCTTTTATTTGCTATAGCTAACATTTATCATCTAGAAAAACACTTGTTTCGTTTTTGTTTTTGTTTTTATCTTATTGTCTAGATGGAGTTCGTTAATCAACCCGTGGAAGAACCGGAGAAATCATTAAGGGATTTCTAGCCCTCGATGTGAAGACATAAAAGTACAAGAGTCGGATTCGAAGCTCGAAGCGACCAAGTATGAAATTAAATCCAAGATCATCAAGATGGTGGCGGAAAACCCATTTGAAAGGATGGTTACGGAGAACCCATATAGACACATAAGGGATTTCACGACAATATGCAACACGGTGCGTCAAGAAGGAGTTCCCGATGAATGGTTCAAATGGAATCTCTTTCCCTACTCACTTGCCGGCAAAGCAAAGACATGGTATTCGGTTGCGTCCTTTGAAGTTGAAGGCAATTGGAACAAGTTGACAAGGAAGTTTTGCGAGAAGTTCTTTCCAATTAGCAAGGTTCAACATCTAAGGAGGCAAGTGATCACTTTCATGCAAGGAGAAGAGTAAGGGATAGACCAAGCCCGGGATAGGTTTAACGAATTAATCGAACAAGGACCAAAACTCGGCTTCACCGGTGACGTACTCTTGCATACATTTTTCTTTTTCCTAACCCCTAGTTGCATGCGACACGTCGAAATGTGTTCGGTGGGGATCTCATGGAGAAAACACTCACGGAAGCCGCCCAACTTCTACAAAAAGTTAGTAAAGCGGCTGCCATGCGAAGAGATTGGGAAACAAGACTTGCGGAAGAGCCGGAATTCAATTCAAGGAAGAAGAAGCTTGCTGATTTTTCTAAAGAAGCAACCCCGGAAGTCACAAAAGAGGAACCGATCATGGAAAAGCTTGAACAAGAACACATCAAGTCAAGAACTACACCAAGCGTCGACTTCGCCACACCAAATGAGACGAACAAGAGAAGCATGTCAAGCGCGAAGCCACTAAGGGAGTTCGAGCCAATGGATTGGGTTCCTATTGATTACGGAGAAGTATTCGACAAGAGGAGACCGTTCCCTAATCAAAAGGGAATGGCAAGAGCATTGGAAGTGGATTTCCCACCGGAGAAGAAAGCTGAAAATTCATACGACCTCGAAACCATCGGTGAGATTTTTGAAAAGCTCTTTGGAGATAATGTGGTGGATCCGGAACATATTGCCGAGGTGAAGAGAATCATGGGGATCAAGCCCGAAGCATCACCATACGCTCGCCTCGCTGAAATTTACTCGATAGGATCCGAAGAAGAAGAGAAGATGACGCCACACTTGAGTTGCGAGATCAACGGAGTTCAATGCAAAGCTTTATGCGACATCGGAGCCCAAGTAAGTGTTCTATCTTCTAAAATCTACGATAAAGTTCAATACCACAACCTAGACTTAGCTCCAACATCAACGAAATTAATTATGGGAGATGGTAGAACTATCAAACCTCTAGGTATTGCTTGCAACATGAAAGTAAAAATCTCTAGAAACTATATACCAACCGATTTCTTTGCTATTGATGCTTACCATAGTAATTCCGATCATGTAATCTTAGGTAGGCCTTTTCTTAAGTTGGTTGATGCCGTGTTAGATGCTTGGAGAAGGCAAAGTAACAATGAACCTTAATGGAACAAAGTACACATATAACTTTCTTCGTGCTTCTAAACACCTTACACCTTTTCCTCCCGATGATGAAGAAGTAGAAGAGATAGATAGTCTTTGTTTTGTTGAAACCCTTAGAGACCCGCCGCAAAGAGCGATGGAAAATCAAATTAGTAATCAATAAGATGAAGAACTAGAGGAAGCAACAAAAGGCTTAGAGCCGCATGATGGTAGTGTGGAGGAAGAGAAGTTCGAAGACATAGGAGAAATCAAACCCGAGGAGCCACAAGTGCCCGAGGTAGACCTTAAACCTTTGCCCAAGGGATTAAAATATGAATTTTTGGGCCCGCACAAAACTTATCCAGTCATTGTGAGCGACGAGTTGAGTCCCGAATAAAATGAAGCGTTGCTAATTTTATTAAAAAACATAGGAAGGTGATTGGATATTCAATTAATGATCTCAAAGGTATTAGCCCAGCCTTTTGCACTCATCGTATACCAATGGAAGACCAATGTAAGCCCGTAGTGGACCATCAAAGGAGGCTAACCCATGCCATGCGAGAGGTAGTAAAGAAAGAGGTTATCAAGTTACTTGATGCCGGAATCATCTACCCGGTTCCGCATAGCGAATGGGTGAGCCCGTACATTGTGTACCGAAGAAAGGAGGTTTGACCGTGGTGAAGAATGAGAAGAACGAGTTGATACCGCAAAGGACCGTGACCGGGTGGCGGATGTGTATCGATTATCGTAAGCTTAACAAAGCGACGAAGAAAGATCACTTCCCCCTACCGTTCATAGACGAGATGCTCGAGAGGTTAGCAAACCACGCTTATTTTTGCTTTCTCGATGGATACTCGGGGTTCATGCAAATTCTTATTCACCCGAAGATCAACATAAGACAACGTTTATGTGCCCTTACGGAACGTTTGCATATAGGAGGATGCCCTTCGGCCTATGCAACGCTCCGGCCTCTTTTCAACATTGTATGATGGCCGTGTTTTCGGAATTCATCGAAGAAATTGTTCAAGTGTTTATGGATGATTTTTCCGTTTACGGGAAGACGTTCATGGATTGCTTAGCAAACTTAGAAACGGAGGTAGATTTGGTTTTAAATTGGGAAAAGTGCCACTTCATGGTTAAGCAAGGCATAGTGCTCGGAAATGTTATATCCGAGAGAGGAATTGAAGTGGACAAGGCTAAGGTAGAGACGGTTGAGCAACTCCCACCTCCTACGGATGTTAAGTCCTTAAGGAGCTTTCTAGGCCATGCCGAGTTCTATAGAAGATTTATAAAGGACTTCTCGAAGATCACTAAGCCTTTAACGCACCTTCTTCAAAAGGATGTGGCTTTCGACTTTGATGAGAAGTGTCTAGCGGCATTCCGGACCTTGAAAAATGCGTTGGTGAGTGCTCCCATCATCCAACCTCCGGATTGGAGCCAACCTTTCGAGATCATGTGTGACGCAAGTGACTACGCCGTAGGCGCGGTCTTGGGTCAAAGAAAGGAAGGCCGAGTTCACGCCGTTTACTACGCTAGCAAAACTCTTAGTGGGGCACAATTAAATTACGCCACTACGGAAAAAGAGTTGCTAGCGATGGTATTCGCTTTCGAAAAATTCAGATCTTACATCGTGAACTCGAAAGTCATTGTTTACACCGATCACGCAGCCATCAAGTATCTCTTGGCTAAGAAGGAAGCTAAACCACGTTTGATTCGTTGGATCCTTCTTCTCCAAGAGTTTGATGTTGAAATTCGCGATAAAAAGGGGGTGGAGAATGTTGTGGCCGATCATTTGTCTAGGATGAATCGTGGACAAGATGATAAAGAGCCCATAGAAGATAAGATGAGAGATGACCACCTCTATAGAGTGCTCGATAAAGATACTTGGATGATCGACATCATTCGAGCAATTCGAAAGATGCCCCTCGATCATCTAGATAAAAACACTCAAAGGAAGATAATCTCCGAAAGTAAGAAATATTTTTGGGATGCACCATACCTCTTCAAGCTTGGCAATGATGGAGTGATGAGAAGATGTGTGCCAAGAGAAGAGAGGGTTGAGATTCTAAAGAAGTGCCACTCGGCGGAGTACGGTGGACACTATAGCCATTTTCGAACCAAAGCAAAAGTATGGTCGAGCAATTTCTATTGGCCGAGATGCATGAAGATACTAAAAGATATGTTGCGTCATGCCCGAATGCCAAAGAACCAGAAACATCTCTCAAAGAAATTCTATGCCTTTGAAATACAACTTACAAATCGACATATTTGATGTATGGGGCATAGACTTCATGGGGCCTTTTAAAAACTCATTTGGATTTGAGTATATCCTTGTTATGGTTGATTATGTATCCAAGTGGGTAGAGGCTATACCATGTCGTAAAGTTTCCATGGAGGAGTCCATCACTATGATCAAGAATGTGATTTTTTCCCCGTTTCGGTACACCGAGAATCTTGATAAGTGATGGAGGAACTCATTTCACCGGAAGAACTTCAAAAAGTGCTTGTCCAATTGGGAATTGAGCATAGGGTCTCCACGGCTATCACCCACAAACCAACGGACAAGCGGAGACGTCAAATAGGCAATTAAAAAGCATACTTAACAAGACCATAGAGAAGGGAGGCAAGGATTTGTCAAAGAAATTAGACGGAGCTTTATGGGCTTATCGAACGGCGTTTAAAACACCGATAGGTATGACCCCTTATCAATTCGTCTATGGAAAAGCTTGCCACCTTCCGGTTGAGTTGGAACATAAAGCCTATTGGGCGATTAAAGAGATGAACCTTGATATCGATGCCGCGGTGGTGAAACGAAGAATTCAAATAAGCGAGCTAGAGGAGTTGAGGTTGAAAGCATATGAAAATGCAAGCATATACAAGGAGAGAATCAAAAGGTGGTATGATAAAAGATTGAAGAAAAAAGAATTTAAAGAAGGAGATAAGGTCCTCCTCTACAATTCGAGGTTTAAAACCTTCGGAAGGGGAAATTGCAAAGCAAGTGGGACGGACCTTATGTTGTGCATCGGTGTTCTCCAACGGAGCGGTAACCATTATGGATATAAACGGCTATCTATTTGTGGTGAATGGACAGTGGCTTAAGGTTTACTACGAACCCGATGTCGTGCCCCTTCACCATGTTGACGTCTTCACCATGGAGGAAGAGCCCGAACGTCCCGCCTAGGACGAAAAACAAGGCATCAACTTCTGTAAATAATTTTTCTTTTAGTTTTCTGGAGTTTTTCGTGAAGATTTACTGGGCCAACTTTTTCCCATGGGCTAAGGAAGAAAAAAATAGGGCGGTGTGCAAAAACCCGGACCGGCCCGGCCCCCGAGGCGGGGGTGGGCCGGCCGGCCCAGGCGGACCGGCCCGCAGGGGCCCGACGCCCGATGACGCCGAATTTCGCCCGAATTGCTCCTTTTTGACTTCCTTGTTTGGTCGGAAAATTTTAAGGGAAGTGAAAAAAAGGAAAATAAGGTTCCCGTGGCTTTTCTCTCAGGACTATTTATTTGGCCGAATTGGGAGCTCGAGAATCAAACCTTTCAAGCAATGTGTTGCACCCTTGTAGCAGCCATTGTGCCTCCAAGAAGCTTAGAGTTGAAGCTAGAAGCCAAGAAGCCATCGATGGAGGAGGCGATGCGATGCGAGCTCAAGCTACCCGTCAAGAGGACCGCACGCATCCGTTGCGGAGGACGTGTCCCGACCGGAGCTCTTGCATCTCGCAACCCCGTCGAAGGAGAGAAGGTCCCTACACCCGTCCGAAGGTCGGCACGCATCCAAGGCATCAAGCGCAAAGACTACAAGGAGGTGTCACCAGAGCCTAAGGATTATGGGGATAGCGACTACTCCGACGATCGTAGCCCGAGCTCGTGGGCGGCCGCCGGTAGAGATGATGATGATTGGGATGAGCAGCCCAAGGAAAGGACTCCCGAAGGCCCCAACGGCGATGGCAATGACGGCAACAAAGGCAACGACAATGGAGGTGGCAACGACGGTGGTGACAACGGTGGAGATTATGGCGATGACGACCCCTTCGGATTGCATCCGATGTGTTGTCGAGTTTGCCGTCAATCCATCGCGGATCTCTACACGTCGGCCGACGAATGTCTCCAAGCCATGGAAGCGATGAAGCGGCGTATGGAGGACTTGGAGCGCGTAGTTGAAGATGACTACAAGTTCCTTAACCGCAACATGCGCAAACTTTTCGGCATGGTTGGAAACATGAGAGGCAAGTGGTGCAAAACTTGCTTGAAGTACCACTAGATCTAGTTTTCCCCTTAGGATTTTGTAAGATACGACGAGGACGTCGTATGTTTTAAGTGTGGGGGAGAGCTAGCTCGCTAGCCTTAGCTTTTGAACTTCAAGTTTAGGTTCGGTTTAATCTTCGTGTGAGAGTCTTAGTGTTTTAATGAGTCTTTAGTTTTTGAGTCTGTTTTAAAATTTTTGCAAGTGTCTTAAATTAGTGTTGAGTCAAGAAAACCAAATAAAAAGAGTCTTTATATATATCTTTGTGTTTTATGTATTGTTTATCTTTATTTACTTGTTTGTTTAATCTTCGATTCTTGATATATGAACACAAGTATGTGGTTTGAAAAACGTTTACCGTGGTGCTTAGTGGAATCGCTACTACTTAAAGTACCCATACCGCACTTCGATCTTGAGCTTCACATGTCGGTTGTGCTATGTTCGATGCTAAAAATTGGAGGATTTCAGTTCTGAAAATTATCTTAAAACCCTTGTAATAAAGGTTAGCAAAACCTCTTTTTCCAAGTTGAGAGTAAGAAAAAATTCCTATCCAAAGCCAAGTTTATTTTTTTCACTCCACCATAAGTGTGATTAGCACGATGAGTTAGGCTAGGACCCTTCTCTCTTGGTGAGTTTTAATTTCAAGCAATGATCATGTCCTTGAGCTTATCTTTTGTTGCTAGCCTCGTCATATATTCGGTACATGACTTTCACAACGAAAGTCATGATCATCGCCGGATTCCATACCCAACCCTATACGTCTCTTTTGTACATCATATTCCTTGAACACAACCTATTTTCAAAGTTTCGTCTCGTCTCTAGCATGATTTATTTAAAATTTCAGATTGTATGCATGCGAGGAAAGAGAGAATTGAAAGCTTTGAAAAGTTGTCAAGAGAGAGAAAAATAAAGAGAAAAAGTATGTGTATGGAAAAGAAAGAAAGAAAGAAAGAAAGAAAGAAAAAAATCATATGTGAATGAAAGAAGAAAAAGAGAAAAAGATGAGGTAGCAATGAAGATATGTGAGGGATGGATCAAGTGAAAGAAAAGAAAAATAATAAAGTGTAAGGAAGGGTGTCACGTTGATTGTGAGACGAAACTTTTACTCTATTTCCAACCATGTGCAATCCGACAACGAGGACATCATTGGTGCCTTGAAGTCACAATTTTCTTTTGCCCTTGCACATGTCCACCATTCTAAATCTTCTCATCCTTGATATCCCTACATATGGTTAATTCTCATGATCATTGGCTTTGAAAGGTAGACAACCATTAGAGGAAGTTCTTAGTTTGACAATACTTGTGTTGATTGCGCTAGCCCTACCTATAGCTCCACTTTACATGATATATGAGGGATTAATGGGAGGTGAGAGTTTTATAAAATTTGGTTAGGATAGACTCTTCATATGAGTGACTTGAGAGAGCTTGGAGAAAGGTTTTTGCCTAATACTTGTTGCAGGAATTTTTGTTTTGAAAACCATAAAAACCCTCCGATGGAAGCAAAGGAGTAAGCATGGCTGAAATTGAAGACTTCGAGTGAAGAGTTTGAGTTGTGGGGTAAAACTTGACGTGGTAAAAGTTCTAAACGCCCATGTTTATGTTTGATTATCATTACTTTGTGTTTATGTATTAAAGATGAAAAGATTGACTAACTTGTGAAGGAGGATTAATGATACACGATTACACACCTTGGACGAAATTCTTTTACGAGTACTTGCTCGAGGACGAGCAAGAGCTAAGTGTGGGGGAGATGTTGACGGTGTATTTTGGTGCACCTAGCATGTTCATTACACTTTGGTTTGGATTTGATTATGGAACTAACCCACCACTAGGCACACTAATCATATAACAAGTTCATCTTTGTGCATGCATTTGGAAGTGTTGTGTTTATGTAGGAAAACATGGACATAAAGGACGGATTCGCAACAAGTTCAAAGGAGAATTCATGGAGTCTTGTTCGTGTTCATGAGCTTGCTGAAATCACTTCCAATGGTGGCGAGGACCGAAGTGCTACGAGGAACACCCCCGGGGATTGAAGCGTAAAAGATCAAACTTCATGCAAAGAGAGCCTCCATCTTGGACGCGAGGATAACGAGCATCAAAATCATGCAAGTGGAGGGGGCAAAGTACATAAGTGCACGAGGACCCACGGAGCAAAAAGGGGCGACCGAACCGGGCCGAATTGAGCCGGGCCGCGCCGGCCCGAGCCGGCCGGCCCACCCACTTCCGACACCGGTTCGGTCCCGTTTTCCTTGCCCTCGAAGGATCTTCAACTCTAAAACCCCCGAGGCGCCGCCAACACCGGGAGGAGGAGTCATTCGCACCAGAAGGCCATCCACAAGCTAGAGAGAGGAGGAGGATCTCCGGCGGGAGATCAACCACCTCGAAGGAAGCACCCTCTCGTGGAGAAGAAGGAAGACACCGGCGGAAGGGAAACCATGATCAACGGTGCCATGATCAGCACCTTGATGGGGTAATCTTCTCATTCGTCCATGGGTTGTAATCGATCTTGAGATGTAATCACACTTTGTCGGATTATCTATCTATCATCTTGTGTTGAATATACTTTCATGCTTAAGGTTCGCTACCATACCGTAAAGGAAGTAAGGCCTCAATGCTTCCTTGGATCCATTCAATACGCCGTGTCCATCAAAGGTCTAGTCATGAATACCTTCGCGTAGTGACGAGTACGAGAGGAGGGAAAGGGCGAAACCGTGGTCACAACCCCGATAGATTAGATTGGTTTTCATGTCTTTAAGCGATTGCATGCTCTAGTATCGTAGACCCGTGGGCAAGTGTCTTCTACCTTGATCGTTTATCATTCTCTCTAGTGTAGTTTAGTGTTTTCTAGTATAATAGTAGTTAGGGTTTTAGTAGCTAGTGTGTCGGTGTTGATCGAACGCTTGTAATCCCCTTGCTCGCGGATTGACAAGAACCTTGGGAATCCCGTGGTGAAAAAGGTGTGGGGTCCGTACGCTTGCGGATCATAGAGGGATACGTCTTTTATCTGTCAACACCCGCTTCACGAGCAGGGAAATTCTTGGAGTTCTCGCGACAAGTTCCACATCCGTGTGGATTGGGCAGTGTGGCACACCCACGGACCAACGGCCAAGTAGAGCGTGCCAACGGCATGATCTTACAAGGCCTTAAGCCTAGAATTTTCGACCGGCTAAACAAATGCGCCGAAAATGGCTCCAAGAATTACCCGGCGGTCGTGTGGAGCCTAAGGACCACCCCGAGCGAGCCACCGGGTTCACCCCGTTTTTCCTAGTCCATGGCGTGGAGGCCGTCCTCCCCACGGATTTAGAATACGGGTCGCCCGGGGTTCGAGGCTACGACGAGGATGCCAACCGGCCGAGCCCGTGAGGACTCGCCGGACCGGGGCCGGATGAGGCACGCCTCGTGGCCTTGATGCACTCCGCGAGGTATCAGCAGTCCCTCAGGCGCTACCAAGCGCGCAAGATACGCCGGCGGGACTTCAGCGAAGGGGATCTGGTCCTAAGGCTACGCCAGGACAACCGAGGACGCCACAAGTTATCGCCTCCGTGGGAGGGACCCTACGTCGTGGTGAAGGTGCTCAAGCCCGGCACGTACAAGCTGGCCAACGAGGACGGTGAAGAGCTCACCAACGCTTGGAACATCCAACAGCTACGTCGCTTCTACCCCTAGCTAGGATTTCCAAGTATTTCGTTGTAAAAAGCACATGACCAACGCCCAGTTGGTGACAACTATGTAAATATCATAAGCTCATGCAAAGGGCAACTCGGCGCATCCCCCCCAAAAATGGTCTCATGCAAAGTCCTCATGTAAATATCCCCCGAAACCCAAGTTACCCTCGGGGGCTACTACGGGGGCATCCCCCCCCCCAAAAATGGTCCCATTTTCGCGCAAAAAACGAAATAACTCACACGCGCTAAGTTTGTTTTCTACTTCGGCCTCGAGCAACGATTCGAACGGGCGCGGGCAGCCTAGCGGAAGGAGCGTGCGAGCCGAGAGATAGCCTACACCGCGAGGATACGGCCCTTCTCTCTCGCCTCCAACCCGACGGGCCACCCGCGAAAATCGAACTCCCCTAACTAGAATCTACTCAGGAAGAAGGAGAAACAAAAAAGTGCAATAAACACAAGACTTCATTTCACATCGACATATGTTCATGACAAAAACAACTTGTTCATTTACAAAGGCCACACAGCCGGATGAATACCGACACACAAACAAAATGGGTCAAGCGCCCACTGTCTTCGGGGAGGGAGGAGCGGCGGCGTCGGGAAGAGGAACTCCTCGAAGGCTTCGGCGAGCGACCGGCGGCGTCGGCCGGCGAGCGCGTCCACGCGCTCCATCGCTACCTCGTCCTCGACACCCTCGGGGACGACGTAGCCTTCCGCCAGCGCCTCGAAGTTGACCTCGTAGTGGGACCGTACCACTCCGAGGGCCTTCTGGACGCCAAGGTGCAGCGCCGGCGCATCCGTTCGGTGACGTGGCCGCCGAGGGCGCGCGGGCGGGCGGCCGGCCGAGCTTCCGGCCCGCGCCTCGCCCTCCTCCACGGATCGGCGGGTCTCGAGGGCCGCATCGCGCAACTCCCCGCAGCCTCTCCGCTCGGAGGAGTTGTAGGAGGTCCGCGCGCCTCGGCCCCGCTCAACCGCGTGCCCCCGTGCGGCGCGCAAGCCCGGGGTCGCCGGACGAGAAAGAAGTCGAGAAAAGAGCGCGAACCCTCTAAGGAAAACCCAACAACACAAGAGTCAAAAGACGGCTCACCTTCGACTTGCTTCCTCTCCACCTCGAGGGCGCGGCACTCGGCCTCGACCTCCTCGCTCAAGGCCCGGACGGTCTCACCCCTCGCTCCCGGAGGGCCGCCCCGATTTGCGTTCGTAATGCCGAGCACAATCGGCTCTCCCTCGACCTTGGAGAACTCGGTGTTCCGGTCCTCCCGAGCCATCTGCGCCACCTCGCGAGCGGCGCGCTCCCGCTCCGGGGCCGACCGAGCGTCGGCCGAGGGCGGCCTGCTCTTGCCGGAGCCATCCCTCGGCTCCTTGGCGGGCGGTGCGCTCTGCCGGAGCCGCTCCTCGGTGACGGCGAGCGCCGCGACCTTCGCGTCGAGGGGCGGCCTTCAAGTCGTCGGCCTCCTTGGCCCGGCTGCTCGAGCGCGCGCGCTCGCTCCTCGGCACGGCGCTGCCGCGCCCGCCCCCTCGAGGATGAGCGGAGCCCCCGGTTCTCGTTGCGGACGGCGGCCACCTCCGCCTCCGAGTTGGTCGCCGGCGTGCGCATCTTCTCCGGTCCGAGCGCGCCGCCCACGGGCCTCATCACGGTCGATGAGGGGCCGTGCGGACCCGCTCGAGGCCGGAGTGACGCGCCGGGTCTGCCTCGTGCTCTCGGGGAGTTCATCGCGCAAGGCCACGGCCCGTACGACAACCACCCGTCCGAGTCCCGAGGGCATCGGCGAGCGCGTCGAAGGCGCCGCATCGCTCCCGGAGCCGGTAGAGCTCGGCGTTCACCCGATCGAAGGCGCCGTACTTGTCGCGGGCGCGGCGCTCGAGCTCCCGACACCCACAAATCAAAACCCGCAAACACCATGCCGCGAAGACAAGCGCGCGGAAACAAGGAAAAGGGAAACGGGCGACGACGCCTCACCCTGGAAAACACGCCACGTGGGGCCGCCGTGGACCCTCGGCGCCTCGTTCGGCGCATGGTTGAGCGTGGCGCCGTGGCCGCGGAGCTCCCCCGCAGCTCCTCGCTCCCCCCGAGCATCGGCGAACGCGGGCGGATCGCCCGCCGGCCCCCTCTACCCCGGCGGAGTGGCCGGCGCGGGAGGACGAGGGCCTCGGCGCCGTGTCCTCGGCCCCCCGCCACCATGTGGCCCTCGCGCCGCCTCACGAGGGCCCCCTCTCGGGGCTCGGGGGGGAGAGTGAGGGGAAGCTCGCCCACCGGTCCCACCCCCGGGGGGGGGGAGTCGTCGTCCGGGACCTCCACCACCTCCGCCGGGGACCACCGGCGGGCGGCGGCCCTCGCGCCACCTCCGTCGGCGCCTCCACTTGCACCTCCGCGGCCGCGGCGCCCGACGCGGCGCCGCGGCCACCGCCTCCGGCCGCGCCTCCGCGGCGGCCGGCGCCCGTCCGCCCTCCTCGGCCGCCGCCGCCCGCTCGCCTCGCCGCGGCGGCGCCGCGACCCGCGCCTCCGTCGCGGCGGCCACTGCAGTCGCGTCTCCGTCACGCTCACCGCCGCGGGCTGCGTCTCCGCCACGACCGGCGCCCGCCGCTCTTCGACGACCGTCGGCCGCGCCGCGGCGGGCCGGATCCGCCGGCCGAGGCCTCGAGGCCTCGGCCGGGCCCTGCGAGCTCTCGCCGCGCCGCCGTGCTCGCCCCCGCCCGCGGCGCCCTCGACGAGCGCCGCCGGGGGGAACGGACGCGTCCGCCCTCGGCACCTTAGCCGGCGCGAGGGGGAGGCACGGTTGGCACCACCCCGCACAAGCACAAGCAAAAAATCAAAAACGCCCGGTCGCCGAAAAATCAAACCTCGCGGAAGGGCAAGCCCCTTACCTCGAAGAGGAAAAGGCGCGCTTCCTTTTCCTCGAGGCCTCGGCGGATGAGGCCGGCGCGGCGCGCCGCGCGCCGCCGCGCGCCTCCCCGACGTCGCCGCCGCGCGCGGGGGGCCCGCCACGCGCGCGCGCGCGCTGCGCGCGCGCGCCTGCGCGGCGCACGCCCGCACCTCCGCGGCGCGCGCCGCCCCTCGTTGTCGACAGCCGGCGGCGGCGGCGCCGCGCGCGCCCCCGCCCCGACGCCGCCCTTGCCGCCGGAGCCGGCTCCGGCGACGGGCGCGGGGCTCCCACCTATCGGAGGGGCCCCGCCCCTCGGCCTCTTCCTCTTCGTCCTCCTCCGAGGACGAGTACTCCTCGGTCCCCGAGGAGGAAAGCCCCACTCCCTCGCGCCGCCGGTACTCCTCGTTCCGCCGCTCGCGGCGCCGTGGTGCCGCCTCGCGCGCTCCCTCCTCGCGCGCCGCCCGCTCCTCGCTCCCGTTCTTCGCGCGCCGCCCGACCAAGCGCGCGGGGAGTCGGGGGTGGGCGGGGGACGGACTTCGCGGCACCGAATTGCACCAGCGCATACAAGAATGCCAAAGGCGCGTCGGGGGACCGGGGGCAACGGCGAGGGACAAAGACGGGGTCAAGAGCCATACTCACCGGCGGGCCGGTGGGGAGCATCTCGAGCTCCCACGGGGACCGATCCTCGACGCTGCAGCATCCGGGTGTCGACGGCGTTCCGCGCCCGGGTGAGCGCATACGCCCGCTCGAGGGGGGTTGGGAGCATCCGCGACCTCGCCAGCGCGACGGGGTCCGCCTCCTCTGTCATCTGGAAGATGCAGAGCGGCCTCTCCATCAGAGGCACAACCCGCCGGTGGTGGAGGAAGGCGAGGACGCCCGCCGCGGTCAGCCCTTGCGCCGCCAGGCTCCTCAATGCGGCCAGGAGCGAGTCCAGCCGCCTCCGGTGCTGGGCCGTGGACACCCCGTGACCCCAGGAGTTGGGCTTCTCCCGGAGCACCAGGCCAGTGTAGGCGGGGAGGCCGGGCTCGGCGTTGCGCAGGTAGAACCATCCCCGCTCCCAGCCGGCGTTGTTCGTCGTCATGGTGCAGGGGATGTAGTCGTCCTTGAACTGCCCCCGCAGGGCGAGCGACATCCCGCCGGCGCGCACCGCGCGGCGGGTCCTCTGCTCCGTCGTGGGCTGCGTGAAGAGCTCCGCGCGGAAGAGGTGTATCCGAGCTCCCGGTTTCCCGGGACTCCCTAGATACCCCTCGCGGACGCCCACGAACGTGGCCGCCTGCGAAATCGCGTTCGGCGCGAAGTTGTGCAACTCCACGCCGTAGCGGTGGCACAGCGCCCACATGAAGCGGCTCGTCGGCGCGGTGAAGCCGCACTCGTGGAAGCGGATGAAGCTCACCACGTAGCCCTCCCGGCGGGTTGGGCGCGTGGTCCCCGCCGGCGGCACAATCCACTCCGCCGTCCGGCCCTCCTCGTTCGCCGCCAACCGCCGGCGGAGACCACTCGCCAAGGGCCGGCCGGTTGACCGTCGACCGCTCCCGGTGCGTACGGGTCAAGGATCGTGAGGGGCGAGAGGCGGCGCCATGAGAAGAGGACAAGGGATGCGAAGAACGAAGGACAAGAAGAAGGGGAAAAGCTCTAATGGCGAAGCCGCACGGTGGCGAGAGCAAAGCGAAGGCAAGAGCTCAAGGGGGAAGAACGGCGGAGCGCTAAGGTAAAAAACCACCGTTTTTCCCTCCCCTCAGATTTATAAGCCGCGGGCGAGCTCTCGGGGCGGACGCCCCGCGCGCATTAACCGCGGGGGGATCTTTTCTTCTCGGCCGACGGGCGGGCCCCACCACGACCGCGGCGGCCACATCACGGCGAACGGGCCATCATCACGGCGAAGAATAGCGAGGGGACCGTGGTAGGCGGTCACATCCGCCCGCCCACGCCGCCCACTACGCGCGCGCGCGCGGCGCGCGCGCGAAAAAGCGCACCGCGGCGCAAAGCGCGGCCTCTCTTGTGGAGCATTTAATGGCCGGTTCCTTACGAAGTAAGGAGAACCCTCGAGCGGCACGGACTCTGGCTCGGGAAAACTTCACCCCTCGAAAGGGTACGGGCGTGAGAAGGTCGCCTCGGGGCACGTTTGTTACAAATAAGCCCCGCGAGCACCCATGCCACGTAGAACCCTCGAGCGGCACGAGCCCCCGGCTCGAGACGATATTGTTGACGCAAAATATGCACTCGGCGCCAATCACACGGCAAGCCGAAAAGCTTAGCTTCGCACGCGCGAGAGAGAAAGTGACGTGCCGGTCAATTTTTCCCGAAAATTAACAAAAGATGAAACGAGTTAAATACCAAAATTTGGAACCTACGGGTGATACCGAGGCGATTCCATATTTACGGCTAAGAAGCCAAGCGAGACGACATGTAGCTATACGAAGCTACTCGTCAAAGAAACACGACCATTCGGGTAACCAAGAAGGGAAAAAGAACATTGCCGAATGGATGACGTAAGCACGACAACGATCGATCTTTGAATGAACATGGATGCATGTGCCAAGCCATAACCGATCCTCATGAAGATTAACATTAAATAAAGTAAAGCACGAACATGATCATGTATTAAAATAAGCATGCATAGATCCAAAGCGTTAGTCTACCGCATGTCTAATCACTTTAAGATCCGTCGGGCACGACATCAAGCAAATCTATCCACCGCATGATACAACTCGCATGAAAGGACGCACCACTTTCCACAAATAGATCTATCCACCGCATGATACAACCCAAATATGGAAAGCTAGAAGCACACGTCTTTTAAAACATAAATGACGCACGTGATCTACTCGTGAAGATATAACCGAACGCGGTCGAACAACCGATTCGGGGTCCATGAAGAAGGAACAAACATTACCACGCGAATAAATCTATCAAGCCGAATTGGAAATCTAATCCACCCGATGACTAGCTCCAAAGCAACCCAAAACCCTGCATCTACCGCATGATACCCGGCTCTTTCAAGATTTATACTAACAAAGCAAGCTTGAACCCGCAACACGTAACAACCTAGATCGGTTCGGTTTCGGCTATCGGAGAGCACGAGATCCACGCGTCAAAACACGAAACACCCGCTTTTTGCACGAATCTTAAAAGGAAAAGAGCCGATCCAAACCCACCTAGATTGGGCAAAAGAGTGTTACATGAATTAAAACATAATGCAAAACTCATGATAACACGGGGTAACTTAATGAATCTATTGGATCTTGCCAAAACCCAATAGAGCCGATAACTAGCTTCGAGCTAGACCTTAGCCTACCGCATGGCTCGTGATCTAACAAGAAACCCTCTTGAACCAAGCTTGAATCTACCGCATGACACGAAGCATGGTAACAAGACTACTTGCATCGGATCTAAATCCACCGCATGATACTAGACATGATACAAGGTTGCGGTACTCACGGAGGTCGACGGATCGATTGGCCCTCTCGAAGAACTCGACGACACGACAAGGGACTCTAGGGTTTGGCGTAAGGCCGGTGTGTATTGAGGAATGAACGTGTGTTTTTACATACATCCAGGGGTCGTATTTATACCCCGCTGATTACAACTGCGAATGGATACATTGCCTAACTAAGCTTGATCGCCTGTCCATCCATTCGCTCCCTCTGATCGAGCCACGTCACCGTCCAATCCCGCAAAATCAGCTCTACTGTTCCTTTGCCGAACTGGAGCAGATAGCCGACCGCGGATCCTTCGCCGAAAATCTCTCGAAGATGCCTTTCCTTCCACCGGACGGACTCTTTTCCGAATTGGACCCACATGTCATACTCCTTACCAAATTTTGGTGTTAACACATGCCCCTTCAATTGTGGGATAAAAGTAATTTTGTTCCACAATTGACTCCGGCCACGAATCCTTGAGCTAAACTTTGTCAACACTGTTCTTCGCAATCCGCCGGATTCTTTGTTCGAATCCAACCCTAGATCCCCTTTGTTCCGAGCTCGAATCTCCAATGGCAACTCGGCACCAAGCTGCTCGGGTAATTTCACCCCTTCAAACCTTTGTTCGGCATTAGGTTTTCAATTTTACCCGAGATTTTCTTCTTCCGCTTTCTTCCGGGAACCATCTCTCGCCCTTCGATTCCTATTGAGGCCAATTCGCGGTCTTATTATCTTGGTCCCGAAGGGAATCCGACCCTCGAGATTTCATTGCCGCCGAATCTCGGAGAATCCCTTTCAAGGTAGCTTTATCTCCACCTCCTCAATGGCAAGATGCGTTCAAGAACCGGCCTTTGCCCCCAATCGCGGTTTGGGAAGACTTGGTACCGTAGGATTCTTGCGGATAAGAGTGGACTGACCAATCTGGATACCCTCCGCATCGCTCAATGTTTGGAGTTGTCTGTAGGCGAGATGCCCAAGAATGAAGATCTTCTGATAGCCGCGTGCCACTTCTGGTCCAATGGCGTCAATGCCTTCCTGTTTGGGCATGGCCCAATGTCTCCAACTTTGGCCGATGTGTACATGATCACCGGCCTTGACATCACTAGGGATCACGTTCGGCCTTGGAATTTCAAGAACTCCTCACGCCAAACGGGGGTAAAGCCGGGGAATGGCTACAAGAATTATATTTTGAAACATATGAGAGATAATCCCCTTGGCGAAGTTGAATACGAGCCTTCTTGAACATGTGGTTATGCGGGTTTGTCTTCGTGGCAAGGCCAATGAACCCACTACGAATCATATCGCAATGGCGATCCATCGGCCGCGGCAACCGCCTTCCTGCGGGAAAATTCCTCTTGGGCGGTGTATACCATATGCTTCATCGGACGATTACCCAAATGTATACTAGCCAGAGGATAACGTGCGTCAATGGCCCTTGGTGGTTTGTTCAGATTTGGCTGCAGCTTCACATGCACCAGATCGTAGGCGTCGACTTGAGCTCCAGGTTCTTCCCCTGGCCCAATCCCCCTGAAGGAGAGCTTCAAGTCACCAGAGGATGCCAAAGCTATGGAGAAGCAGCTTCAACTGTTATCGTTCAGCAGGACATCACCCAACTCTTCGAGTTGTTCTTCAAAAGCTTCCCCAATCCTCTTTGGCTTCCTTATATGGGCTATGACACTCGACCTTTCTGTCGAGTTCTCCTTTGAGCCCGGCCATCAAGATGGGAGATTCTGGAAATCTTTAATATCATAATCCGCCCATGTATATTACGGCCGAGTTTAATGGAGGGAGGCGGAATGCCGTACTTATGAGTACTACCGGCCTAACATCATGGCCGGACAACTTGGATGTGGCCAGCTGCCCCCAAGATTGTTTCTGCATGAATTCCTCAAGCCCAGGGAGGAAATCAAAGAATCGATGCAGTGCAGCAGAGTTTTCAACTATGTGTGCAGTCCCACTGTCTACACATGTCCCTTTGTGCCTGCAATCATAGCTCACCCTACCTTCAACTCATGGTGGCAAGAATTCCACGACCACATCTTCAGTGAACCCGTTCATGTGTTACGTGCGGGCGCGGTGCCTCGATTTTTACGCCGAAGTCGGAGGTAACACCCTTGAGCCCCTTGATCGGACTTTTACTCATGGTCACGACTTCCATCTTACGCCCCGAACACGGTTCCTGCCCCTCGAGCCAGGGTAATAACTTATAATGCCGAAGGCCCGATTTCAGCACTGGGGTTTAAATCCACAACCTGCGCCAACGATGGACGGGTATGCTACCACCGATCCCAGCCTCTCTAGCCTTGCTGACGACGGGAGGCAAGGATTGCATCTGGTTCCCCCTCCGAGCGCTAAAAGGAGGAGAACTGTCAAGAAAGTACTGGTTGAGGTAAACTCCTTTACCTTCTTGATTACTTGGACCACTCTTGTTCTTGATGGATCATATCATTGTGTATTTCGGACCGAGCCCAACATTCTTCGAAACCAATACCTCGCCGATGCTCCATCCTTTGGTATGACTTTTTCTTTGTTCTTTCTCAAGGATGAGCACCGGCACTTATCCCTTCATTTGGACATTTGCGAAGAAGCTGTTGGAGAACCACTTGTAGATGTTCCGGTGGTTCAACGGGCGAGCCCTTCCGGGGTTGCATTGCCCATCCCGATAGAGGTTTCATCTTCATCACCTTACGCGAGAATCGGCACGCTCTCCAGAGATGAATCCCTCAACTCAACTGGAGCCGCCAAGTTCTCCCAGGATGCCATCGCCTATCAGCCAAGCAGCAATGGCCAACCCAACAGAGGAAGATCCGATTCTTCCCCGGCCCCGAAACTCACGAGTCGGCGGTTGCTGCACCAGCATCTCCCGACTTGGACGTTTCGGCTCTACTCGGGACGCCTCCTCCGTCTGCGATTGCTCCCGCTCAAGATACCATTCATGAGGTACTTGGTTCCGCTCTTAATCTTGATACCTTGATGCTAGCATTCTCACCTCGGCAGTGTTGTTTTCAGGATCACGCCCCGTCATCATCGAGCTTGCCATCAGAGGGCCCGTCGGTGCCGATGTGATGAAAGAAGTAAACCGGCCGTTGCCCGACGAGGTATTGCTCAAGCTCAAAGAAATCGCGGCCCGGCTAGAGAAGAACGTCCGGGATCGGCTCAATGATCTCTTGTCATTTTGAAGAGATGTTTGAGCCCATTAGTCGCAAACTTCCCGATGACATCGAGCTTTTCTGTCGTCCATCTACGACTTAGAGCCCTTCTATGTTCCCTTGAGGCGTACTTGGAGGAAATTGCGCTCCCGTTCGGCCATTGAAAAGGAAAAAAGCGATCTTGAACGAGGCCATGAACGGGATACAATCCCAAGCAAAAAGCCATAAGGATGCCTTGGCCGACACCGCAAGCCTCTTACGATGCGAAAGTCGCCGAAAGGCTGCTCTAGAGGCGGAATTGAAAAGCTGTCGGCGGAAATGGAGATTGACCGGAAGAAAATAGCCGATCTCCCTGGATTGATAGCAAAGACCGAAGCGGAGGCGAGAATCGAGTCGTTACCGGAGTAAAGCGGTGCGATGCGAGCTTACCGACTTATGCGATGCCCAAAAGGACTATCGGGAGATCTTGGATAACTCCCACTTGATAGTATCCAATGTTCGTCACGCACTTGCAAAACTCCTTAACGCTTGAATGTTCTTATTGATGTATACCGGATCGGTCGTTCTTGTAATATTTCCTTTGCAATTTGTTTCCTTTCCTTGGCGTGCTTTGAGATGTGATGCCGAACGACCCATTCGGTAGTGAAACGCTAACGCCGAACGACACCTTGAATTCCTTTAGCCGAAACCATCGACCCACGCGCGTTTCGGCTTAGAACTCCAAACGACCCGCCGGCGGGTTGGTCAAGGAAATCTCTCCGCCTTCCGATTTTATTGGGACGTGCGCCACGATCCACGACCACGATTCGAAGCCACAATTACCTTGCCGGGCCTATAAATGTTGCCATAGGTGCCCCTAGCTCTCCACCGGGCCTTCTAGCTCTCGAATCTTTGCCAATCTACGGCCCTCTTGCAAACAAGGCACATCCCCAAACCGCAATGGTGCGCCGTCTCAACCGCCGCCGCGCCTCCGACGAGGCTGAGGGAAGCAGCGCCAATGCGCGCAGGCGGTGATGATCATCAATTTCTCCTTGTCGATCTTCCTTTTGATCTTCCTTTGCCTTGACAATCATCTCCCTTTTTTCAGTTTGATTCAGTGGAATCCGCCCCGCGCGCCGGCCAATCAGCCCCTTCCCCGATGACTCTTCGAGTCCGATGGCCACTCCCCGGTGCCGTACGGGGAAGCGAGACGCTATTCGCTTCAAGGAGGAGCTAGAAGCGTCTCGTCTTGGTGGAGGCCGTCTCCAAAAAAGCGGGCGTGGCCGAACTAGAGTGGGAGGACCGGCGGAAACAAGCTGCCGGAAGCCATCGATGGTATGGTTCGATTCTTGACTTAGTCCGGCCTTTGATGCTAATCCCTTCTTGTTTGCCCTTCGCGGCTCGTGATGCTGAGCTCAACCGGCTAAAAGCGGCGGTGGAGCGGGCGGCGAGAAGGTGAACGCTCACGGCGACACGCCGGCGGAGCGCCCGGCCGCGGTGGAGCGCCGTATTGACGAGGTGGCCGTCCATGGTGTTCGTGCGGGCACCACCTTGGGCTCGGCTGCGATGGCGACGCATACGGACGTCGACTATTCCACCGGGCCGCGTGGCTTCCGGGCGGCGCGCCGGGGATATCGACGAGATCGAGCTCATCTGGAGCGCCTCGACGGCCACGGCGACGCCATTGCCGAAATTACCCATCCCCGCTCCGTGCCGAACGGACTTTTTGATTAGATTGTACTAGGGATGTGTAAATGTCGGCAATATATGATGAACTTTTGGAATCCGCATTTGTTCCGTGATATTTCCCTTCGCATTTACATCCGTGAATTTGTCCTCTTTGAATGCATCCGGGAAGCTGTCTTTAGCCGAACGCTCGCAAACAAGCGCCCCTTGGCGCAAGATCCACAAAGGATCCCAATTCGGCAATCCGTAAATACTTGTTCAAAGAAAACCCTTCGCACTTGGTGGAAAACCACCGCCGCTTGGTATTCCAACGGTGTGTACCGGCAGATCATCACTCCCAATGCGCCTCCTTGGTCAATAAAATAGCCGTGGGGTGCTACGCAATTCCACTCGCACACTCCTCCATCACTTCTCGTCTCTTCTTCTGCTGCTAGAAGAAAAAACCCCAACGCCATGGACAAGGGTAAACAACCTCAGGGGAGCGGCTCGTCAAGGAAGCGTACGATTCGGAAGTGAGTTCTTTCTTGATCTGCTCCTCGTCCTTCTGCTTGATCTTGCGCTTCATGTTTTTCCTCTGCCTCTTTCAGCCTTGATTTGCTTCTCGAAGAAATCATCGGAACCGAAGATGTTCCCGAGTACATCTCCTCCGATTCTTCTCCTGAGGCGGAGGATGCCACGCCCGAGCAAAGGGTCATCCATCAGCTGCGCCGCCGTGTCCGGCACCTGGAGCGTGACCTCAGGGACATGTCCGTCCGCTGTCAAGCCGAACGCGAGCGTCGTATGGCGCTGGAAGCGCTAGTAGGGGGTAACGCCTCTGCCCCCCTTCATGTTTGCATCTGGATTTCTTGCCCCTAACCTTGATTCTTTTGCTCCAGATGTCTCTGACAGGTACGGCAACCTGAAGGCGGCCTGGGATAGCTTGGTAGAGGCCGCCAATCGTGGTCATCCTCGTGCGTTCCAAGTCGCCGTCACGGTGGTCCTGGAACAACTGAAGAGGGAGCGGCAGCCGAAGAAGCAAAGAAAAGATTGAACCATACTTTCGCTTCTTACTCCACGCCTTCTGCTTCCCTCCCTTAGGGGACTTGGCCTTCAGGGCTGCTATGTGTAATCCTGCAAGAAACCAGTTGTAGTGTAGTATTGAGCTAAGGGCAATGCATCAGGCACTGGCCATTTTCTTTTGTTCATGGATTTTTGTTCTAAAGGCGGCCTCATCCCTGAGCGCCGGCTGTTTCTGTGTCAGATGTGTATAATCATCGATCGATTTCAATGCTAGGATAATACTTCTTCGGGTATCTTCCATTTATTGCGGCGGAAAACTCCTCTCCTAGCAAAGTTTTCAATATGTATGCATTACCGGGAACGCATCGACCACACGAAAAGGCCCCTCCCGGTTAGGGGACCATTTGCCGAATTCATCGTATTTAGTTCCAATCGGCGGTAGCGCTTTCCAAACTAGATCGCCTTCGTGAATTGCTTTACTTTTACTTTCTTGTTATAGTATTTGGCGACCCGCGGCTTGTTTTTTCTCGATGTTCTCCGGGGCCACGAGACGGATCATATGCAAATCTTCTAACTCATCCATCATTAGGCCACCTTGTAATCCTTGGAGCTCAAATCGTTTTGCGGCACTACTCTCCTCGATTCGATTGCATTTCCCGGGGCGGGGATCGCGTGATGCCCGTAAACCAACTCGTAAGGAGAAGTCTTTGTAGCTCCATGGGGGGCCATTCGGTAAGCCCACGGCGCTTCACCGAGTACCGAATGCCATCTCCTCGGCTTCGGTCGATCTTCTTCCGTATAAGCTTGATCATGATCTTGTTAGAAGCCTCTGCTTGACCATTAGCTTGGGCATAGTATGGGGAAGAATTAAACGAGTTTAATTCCCATGCTTTCGGCAAAATCTACGAATTCCAACGACACGAATTGTGCCCCTTGGTCGGTGGTAATCGTACGAGGAATCCCAAATCGATAGATGATGTGTTCCTTGACGAATTCGATCATGTTTTACGACGTCACCTTTTTGAGTGGGATTGCCTCGACCCATTTGGTGAAGTAATCCGTAGCCAAAAGCACGAACTTATGCCCCTTGCTAGATGGTGGATTAATTTGGCCAATCAAGTCTATACCCCACCCACGAATGGCCATGGCTTGATGATGGGATTTAGTGCGATGCGGGGACTCTTTGAATATTCCCGAACTTCGGCGGTCTTGACACCCCTTGTAATACTCAAAGCGAGTCCTCTAATATCGTCGGCCAAAAGCATCCGGCCTGCCTAATAACCCATTTCATGCGATAGGCCGATTGGTGCGCTCCACATATCCCATCGTGTACCTCGCTCATCATGTTCTTGGCTTCTTACGGACCCCGGGCATCGCAACGGTACTCCATCTAATGATTTATAGAATAAATTGTCATCCGGAAGAACGAACTTGATTGCCTTGTACACGAGCTTCCTAGAGACTTTCGGGATGGATCTCTCAAATAGTCAACGATCTCTTTCCTCCAATCATCTTCCGTGAGTTCCATCCCCGGTGCGCTCACCTCGCGGCAAATGCTTCTTGACTCTCTTTATAACCGGAGAGGCGCTCCGAGCCGGCTTTGTTTGCCTCCTCGTTATGCTCTCTAGGAATGTCTTTGTAAGGTTACCGGTGGAAAGCCCTTCAAGATTTCTCTGCATTCCTCGTAGTAACTCCTCGGCGCCTCGCTTCTCGCACTCGTCTTGCGCCGTTCAATTGCTTGATGACCAACTACGAATCTCCATAAATTTCAACGGAAACGGCCCGGCTTCTCTCAAATATTGAAGCCCTCGAAGCGGTGCCTCGTACTCGGCTGGTTATTTGTGACGGTGGGTTGTATAGGAATGGCGAATTCGAACATCTCACCTGCGGGAGAAATTAGTAGGATCCCTACTCCCCCACCTCTGCCACATGATGACCGTCAAAGAATAGAGCCCATGGGGTAATTTCAAGCGAGATCAATCGAAGGGTCACGGTGTTCGGTTATAAAATCGGCAATGACTTGACCTTTGATGGCTTTTGCCGATTCGAACTTCAACTCGAATTCGATAGAGCTAAAATCCATTTGCCAACCCGACCATTCAAAATTGGCATAGATAACATATGTTTTATCACATCAAACTTCGAGTATACAGTGCATTCGGCATTCAACAAGTAGTGCCGAAACTTTGTACACGAGTAGTATACGCAAAGACATAATCTTTCTATAGCCGAATACCTGGTTTCAGGATCAAGTAGTTTTCGGCTAAGATAAGCTACTACCCGTTCCTTCCCTTCGAACTCTTGAATAAGGGCCGATCCAATAGTTTGGGTATCGGCCGCCACGTACAACTTGAAAGGCTTGTTCGGTGAGGAGGAACCGGCACGGTGGCTCCTTCATGTATTGCTTGATTTCCTCGAAAGCCTTTTGTTGTTCGTCACCCCATGTGAACTTCGATCCTTCTTTAGCTTCGGCAACGGAGAGAACGGCAACACCTTCTCGTGATAAATTTGAGATGAACCTTCTCACAAAGTTGATCTTGCGAGCAGATGATTGCAACTCCTTGAGGTTGGTTGGAGGAACAACTTCATCAATGGCTTTCATGCTCTTTTTGCCAACTTCAATCCCTCCTTCGTGGACCAAAAACCCCAAGAACTCTCCGGTGACACCCCAAATGCACACTTGTTTGGATTCATCTTCGAGACCATGCTTCGGGTGCATTCCGGGGTTTTCTTCACATCCTCCGGATGGGAGTCATGGCTTAAGGACTTGATCACTACGTCGTCAATGTAGATTTCCACGGTCTTGCCGATCAACTCATGAAAAATGTAATTCATGGCCCGGCGATAGGTTGCACGGCATTTTTCAATCCAAATGTCATGACGATCCACTCAAACGAGGCCTATGTGACCGGGACATCTAAAGGCCGTCTTCGAGATATCTTCTATTGCCATAAAGATCGATTGTACCCTGCGTTGCCATCCATGAAGCTAATCACCTTGTGCCCGGCGGCGGCGTCAATCGGCAAATCGGCAATAGGCATTGGGTATCCGTCCATGGGAGTAGCTCTGTTTAGGTCCACGAAGTCTATGCAAACTCTCATTTTTCCATTTTTCTTGTACACGGGGACGATGTTGGAAATCCACTCCGCATATCTGCGGGGCCGAACGAAGTTTGCGTCAAGTAATCTTTCGATTTCCTTCTTCACATCGGCCAATACTTCATCCTTGTAGATTTTCGGGGCGGTTGCTTATATGGCTTGAAACCGAGGCTTGATTGGCAACCGGTGCTCGACGATGGATCGATCCAATCCGGGCATCTCCGAGTAATCCCCGGGCGAAGCAATCTTTATATTCTTTGAGAAGCTTGATTAAGTTCCCCCGAAGTCGGTTGCAAACACCGCTGATGAACGTCGGCCTTGGTTTATCACCGTTTCCAATGTCAACTTCCTCCGGCTTATCGGCCGACATGAATCCTCGTCCCGGCTTGCCATCGGTGCCATCCACGGGGTTCTCCATTAAAAATTCTTGTAAGAGCCGGCGCTTGAATCGGTTGTTGGTCACCGCCGACGGGTTCAACGGGACCTTCTCCCCGATCCTTCCACGAGAAGCAATCGATGCCTTGGTATTCCCGGAAGGGCTGGTTCCATGTTAGCCACGCTCACGGAGTCGTCCCCTTGCACGACCTCAATTTCATCGTCCACCTATCGGATCGGTTGTTGATGCATAGTGGATGGGACGCGGCGGTTGGCGTGGATCCGGTCCCGCCCAAGCGCGGCGGGCGTAGGCTCCCTTCCCTTCGATGACGAAGAAGGTGGTGAGCGGCGTCTTGGACCCGATCATCAAGTCCACGTGAGCGCATCCTTTGGTATACGAGGGGTTCCGGCGAAGTCGTTCGGGATGATGCTTGTTGGTGTCAAATCGCTCGGGGTCATGCCAAGCTTCACGAAGGTGGTGTATGGCATCACGTTAGCGCCGCGCCACCGTCGACGAACATCTTGGTCAATGGCTTGCCATTGACGTACCCCCCTCAAGTACGGCGGCCTCATGTGGCGATTCTTGGCCGGCTTGTCGAAGATGGCACCTTGGCAAGCACCGAGTTGCGCCATCATCTCCTCGGGCTGCTCGTCGTCAAAGGAAGCTTCCTCTGCATCACCCGGTTAGCGGGAGCCATGAACTCGTTTGGCGGGGAAGTACACCATGCATGCGGGGGCTTGACGCTTTGATCCTTCGGTCCGGTCCTTGGGGCGCCACTCCGTCTCGTCTGGACCCCGGCTTGCTTCATCTCGCGGTTCCTCAAGCGTTGGACCCGCCTCTTCTGGCTCTTGCGTAGACCGGGTGGGCACCATTGCCCCTTCTGCCAGACGTAGACCTCCTCGTCCTCCTCGTGGTCAGCCCACCTGAGATCAGCTCGGCGCTTCCTGGGATGATCAATGATTTCAATTTTTTGCCGCCGATCCCCATTCGGGTGGATCCTTCCAAGTCTTTCGTGGACGGATCGGCGATTGGCAGTTTCCTGCCTGTACTCAGCATATCTGTCGCTGCATTCAGGACAGTTCCTTAATGTGGGTAGTTTCAGGCCTTCATTCCAGCAGTGCCTGAAAAAGGCGCACCCCCAGTGGGCGCGCTCCTGCTCGCGCGCGTGCTGCTCCTGATTCCATCTGCGCGCTTCCTCCTCAGCCCTGCGTTGCTCCTCCTCGTGACGACGCTCCTGGTAGCGTTCCTTCTCCATCTGGCGCTGCCATTTATTAAGGAGGATGCGCGACGTCACCCTGGGTTTGGGCTTGGACGACTCCCCGATCTCGATGTGGCTCTTGAGAACGCGGGGGCGTCGCCACGGACTTGCTCTATGGTCACCCGGCGCTTCGGGTCAGCGATCCATCTTGCTTGGACTCTGGGCGAGGTCGGGACCTTGACTTTCCCTTTCTCTTCGCTGCTTATCGCATTGACGGAAAAGCCGAGCATGTTCTCGCGGAAGGGGTGGCCATCCGGCTTCATCTTGTTATCGAATTTGAGGTGCCCTTCTGGATAGCCTTTTGGATCCTCATCCACGAAGACCACTGCGGTCGTTGATGGAATGGGAGTCCCTGTCATGAAAGCCGCGATAACGTTTCGCTTTGACTCCATCGAGCCGAAGCATAGAGTGCCCTTCGGGCGGCTTGATTCGGCCTTCTTTTACCAAGAGCTCAAACAACTTGTCGGCCTTTGTGATGTCGAAGTCATAGGTTCCTTTGGTCTGTCGACCCAACGGCGATTCATTGTGAGAGGCTCTTTACCCCACATGATTTACTGCCGCGGCTATCTCCGGTTCGTCGTCGAGAATCCTCGAACAAATCGGCTTTGTCCAAGAATTGATTGTAGATATCGGCGATGTCGTCTTGCTTGCCAAACTTGGGGTCCTTCTTGAGGCCATATGCACGATTGCTCATCAAGGATAATTTACGTGACGGTTGGCCCAAGTTTTCAAACTCCATCCCAAAGAGCTTTTCGCGCACGGTGGTAACATCCCGGCGACGGCCATATCGGCTAGGCGGTCGTCGGCAAGTTCAATGAGAAGCACATGCCCTTGACTTCTCGAATCTTCTCGGAAACTCCGGCCGGTGTTTCATCGTGCCTTTGCTTCGGGGTGGCGAGATCGATCAACTTTTTCTCGGAAGCTGCGGCCGCCGAAGTAGTGAGCGTGGAATTTACGCTCCAAATCTTTCCACCGGCCACGCGACTCGGGCGGCAAGGACGAGAACCACCGAAAAGCTGGACCCGTCGGCGGGCGGGGAAGTAGCGAACCACGAACGTCTCTTCGGTGAACACTCCCCCCGGTGCATGAGATAACGAGCGATATGCTCGGCCGTGCTTGTCTCGTCTGCCCGAGAGAACTTTGTGAATTCCGTCGGTGGTTTTACCCTTGGCGGCGGGGAGCACGTTATAGTACCACTCGGGAACGGCGGCTCTGTGGTGGGGCCACGCATCCTTGGCTTGAGGCCGGGCGGTTCTGCATCAATTCGGCCATCTTGCGAGCTAGGGCATCTTCCTCCTGAGCGCCTGCAGCCGGCGCGTACCCTGGGTGCGGGAAGGCATCGAACGCTCCGTAATTCCCCACTTCATGATAGCCGCCGCCGTATAAATTCCTCTGGAGCCAGTTGGTGGACGGAGCTATTCTTCGACTGGGATCGAGTGGGGCCCCAGATGAGCCGAACGCTAAGTCTCCGTACGTAGGCTGGTACGGATTCGGCTGTTGCGCGGGCCGGCCCGTCTTTGCTCTGTGGTGGCGGCGGGGATTGGTTGACTTCCTGAAGCTTTGTAGCGGAGGGCGAGCGGCCCCGCCCCCCGGCGCCTGTGGAGGAGATTGGAACGCTTGGCTCCGGAGCTCGAGGAGGGGGCTGCGCCGCCGGCCCCGTGGTGGCGGGCGAGAGCTTGATTCACCCGGCTCACGGTGCTCTTTCGGCGTACGCCTTTCGAACGCCCGCCCCGCGCCGGGCCGAAGAGGGCCACCATCATCCGTTGGAGCGACCCAAGGAAAGCTTGGTTGTGCTTGGTGAGCACGTCGTCCATTGACTCTTGGAAGATCCGCGCGCACTCTTCCTTTTCTTGTTGGGTTGTAGCGTCGGTTTCTCCCGGCAACGGCACCCCAGGCGGGCCATTCTTCGGATATGGTACACCGCTTCGATTCTTCTTGAAGGACATGAGGCACTTTTGTTGAAGCCGGTTACGGCGTCTACGAGCTGCGTCTTTGCTGCGGAGAAAGCTCCTCAATGCGACATCCGGGAGGTCCGTGATCTCGGGCATCTGAACCAATTCGGCTGTAATGTCCCCGCGGGCGTGCCAAAAAGTGTGTTGACGCAAAATATGCACTCGGCGCCAATCACACGGCAAGCCGAAAAGCTTAGCTTCGCACGCGCGAGAGAGAGAAGTGACGTGCCGATCAATTTTTCCCGAAAATTAACAAAAGGGAAAACGAGTTAAATACCAAAACTTGGAACCTACGGGTGGTACCGGCAGTTCCATATTTACGGCTAAGAAGCCAAGCAAGACGACATGTAGCTATGCGAAGCTACTGTCAAAGAACCACGACGATTCGGGTAAACGCAAAGGAAAAAAGAACATTGCCGAATGGATGACGTAAGCATGACAACGATCGATCTTTGAATAAACGTGGATGCATGTGCAAAGCCATGACCGATCCTCAATGAAGATTAACATTAAATAAAGCAAAGCACGAACATGATCATGTATTAAAATGAGCATGCATAGATCCAAAGCATTAGTCTACCGCATGTCTAATCACTTTAAGATCCGTCGGGCACGACATCAAGCAAATCTATCCACCGCATGATACAACTCGCATGAAAGGACGCACCACTTTCCACAAATAGATCTATCCACCGCATGATACAACCCAAATATGGAAAGCTAGAAGCACACGTCTTTTAAAACATAAATGACGCACGTGATCTACTCGTGAAGATATAACCGAACGCGGTGAACAACCGATTCGGGGTCCATGAAGAAGGAACAAACATTACCACGCGAATAAATCTATCAAGCTGAATTGGAAATCTAATCCACACGATGACTAGCTCCAAAGCAACCCAAAAACACCGCATCTACGCATGATACCGGCTCTTTCAAGATTTATACTAACAAAGCAAGCTTGAACCCGCAACACGTAACAACCTAGATCGGTTCGGTTTCGGCTATCGGAGAGCACGAGATCCACGCGTCAAAACACGAAACACCTCTTTTTGCACGAATCTTAAAAGGAAAAGAGCCGATCCAAACCCACCTAGATTGGGCAAAAGAGTGTTACATGAATTAAAACATAATGCAAAACTCATGATAACACGGGGGTAACTTAATGAATCTATTGGATCTTGCCAAAACCCAATAGAGCCGATAACTAGCTTCGAGCTAGACCTTAGCCTACCGCATGGCTCGTGATCTAACAAGAAACCCTCTTGAACCAAGCTTGAATCTACCGCATGACACGAAGCATGGTAACAAGACTACTTGCATCAGATCTAAATCCACCGCATGATACTAGACATGATACAAGGTTGCCGGTACTCACGGAGGTCGACGGATCGATTGGCCCTCTCGAAGAACTCGACGACACGACAAGGGACTCTAGGGTTTGGCGTAAGGCCGGTGTGTATTGAGGAATGAACGTGTGTTTTTACATACATCCGGGGGTCGTATTTATACCCCGCCGATTACAACTGGCGAATGGATACATTGCCTAACTAAGCTTGATCGCTCTGTCCATCCATTCGCTCCCTCGATCGAGCCACGTCACCAGTCCAATCCCGCAAAATCGGCTCTCTTGTTCCTTTGCCGAGCGGAGCGGATGGCCGACCGCGGATCCTTCACCCGAAAATCTCTGCGAAGATGCCTTTCCTTCCACCGGACGGACTCTTTTCCGAATTGGACCCACATGTCATACTCCTTACCAAATTTTGGTGTTAACAGATATCAACCCTCTAAAGGGCACGGGCGTGAGAAGGTTGCCTCGGGGCCGCTTGAAACAAAGCGAGTACCGCAAAGCACCCATGCCACGGCTGTATTGCGATCGGCGCCTCGAGGGCTGGCTCGCCCGGGCCCCTCGAAGGAGCACGGATGCCGGCGGGAGCGCTTGGCGCCGCCTCGCACCACCTTGCGATCGGCGCCTCGAGGGCCGGCCCGCCCGGGCCCCTCGATGGAGCGCGGATGCAAAGACGGGGCCGCCCGGCGCCACCCCGCACGGCCCTGCGATCGGAGGTTCGAAGCGACCCTCGACGGGTTCGAACAGGCGCCCCAGATCACCAGAGTCAGGGACGACGAGGGCACGCGCATTCGAGCCGTTCCTCGAGCCCGCCGGCTCGAGGGTGCCCCACATGTCGTGTTCGAGAGCCAGCGAGGGCAGCTAGCCGGGGGATCCCACCGAGGGAGAGCTTCCGCACCCTCGGTCCCTAGCGAACGGGACCGAGCCCCACCTAGCAAACCCACGCAAGCGCTTTAATGGACGTGTCTCTGGACCACGCAGCCTACCCTTATCGAACGGGGCATGGGCGTCCACTCGAACCACCCGCTAACAGCTCGACGAGGAATCCGCAATTCGCGACCCGACCGATGGGGGTTGTGGAAACCTCACCCTCCGTCCGCGGAGGGACGGCGAGGGCGCGTTAAAAAACAAGTTGTAAAGCTCTACCCGGTCGCCTTGAACGAGCCCGAGGCTCGGGGGCTTGGCGCACGGCTACACCTCTGTCTTGCACCCACGGGGATAGCGCCGCGCCCGCCGCGTGCGTCACCGAAGCCGGGCGAGACATTGCCGATGCCGGTTGGAAACATGTACCACGCCCTCTGTCCCAATCTCGTGGTTAACCCCTACGGGGAGCGCCTACGCTCTCGGGGGCTTCGGGGGGCTAGACCCGCGGGTCGGCCCGACACGGCCCCACGGAAAGCGTTCGCAAGACCGGGGAGGGAAGAATGTCCTATCGGATAGGTTCCGGCATGCGGGGAGCCTCAATGGCAAACCCACGGATGCTCGGGGGCTGCTGTCGGGGACGACCCTAGGGGTCCCCTTAAACAACGGGGAATCCCCACTTAAAACCCGCAACAAAGCCAAAACCAAATAAGCCTCATTTAACCATGTAGGACATGGCCGCGCGCCGCGAAGGCCCCGGCGGCCCACCGGGGCGGCCCACTCGAAGACTCCTTTGAATAGGTATCGCCTCGCTCGAGGGTACGCGCCTCCCTCGTGCGGGCACCGCCCCGATCGAGGGGGGTGCGCCTCCCTCGAGCGAGGTCCGCCTCGCTCGAGGGTCCGCCCCGCCCTCGAACGGGGTCCGCCTCGCTCGAGGGCGCCTCGCGCACGCGCACCTCTCCGTGCGTGAACACTTAATGCCCCGACATCAACGGGACGGTGCCATCATGCGCCGGGGCTCGCGCCCCGTGTCGACGCACCAACTCCCCGGGGAGGGAGCCCATCCCCATCACTATGGGGGGGGGGGCCCCTCGCCGCACGGCCGGCGCCGGTCCCGTGACGCCGTGCACCTCGCTCCGGGATACGGCTAACGCACCGAGCCCTCGAAGGGGGCCGGGCGCACCCTCGATTTACTTTCTTGTGACCTTACGGGGGTTAGGTGGAGGCGCTAGGCGGTGGGGACGCCATCCGCCCGCGGTAACGGTATGGCTGCCGCCCCCGCGCGTACGGGCGCACGCCGGCGCCGGGGCAACGCGGCTCCCGACGCGTGGAGCGCGTGGGAACGGGACGCCGCCTTACCTACTCACTGTATCCCGTGCGGACCGACGTCGGCCGACTCCCCCGAGCCTATCCGAAGACATCCACGGCCGTCCGCCGCCCTCTACCCTCGAGGACGCCCTCGTTCGGGTACAAGATACGCCATGATGGCCGGATCGCCGCAAGGATCACCCAACGGGCGGCCGCCTACCCTACGGCGTAGCACATCACGCTCCTTCACGTAGCTAAATAGCATGGCGCGCATGTGATTCGCTCCTTCCTTGATCTATAAAAGGAGGGCGAACCCCTTCGCCGCGGGGGACGGGACGACACGAGAGGGGACCAAGAGACACGGCACACGACACACGAGCAACGGAACCCAACACGAGACAAGACGGACCACGCACTTGCTCTCCAATTCTCCCACAACATCTTCGGCCACTACGCCGAGGACTTGGAGGCCCCGCTTCCTCTCCGCCTTGCTTGTAGCGGCCCCACTACGAGCACCCCCGGTCTTGAGTAATATAGTGCCTTGAGCACACCCTTGGCCGGGACGTACGGCCCCTCGGCGGGAACCGGGATAAACTCGTGTCTTTTATTGCTTAGCATCGACCATTGAGGGATAGACCTCGGCGCTTATTACTTGGTTAGTGTCGGGACCACATTCCGCACCGACAAGCGGCAATGGCGACTTTCGGGAACCCGACAAGATGGTGAACATCCTCTTCGGCGGACTACCTAGCGGACGGGTCCGAGAAAGCTACCCGTCGAGAAGTCATGAGCATTGAACCGGCGGTCCCGACCCTTCTCGGGTGGTCGAGAGGTGCCCATCGGCTTTTCCCGTGCGGATCAATGGACTAGCTTCTCCGAACCGGGGCGGTTCCCACTCATCCCGAAGCCGGTGGTCGCGGGCTCCAAGCTCAACAAGGTCCTCATCGATGGTGGAAGCGTGACGTATGGACCTCTCGGGGGCCCCACTTCCTCGGTGGATACCGGGACCGACTACTCGGGGGGGCCACGGGACTACCCGGCTTGTGCTTCGCACGACACTCGATGGCGTGGAGCACAAGGACTACGGAGGAGAAGTACTCGGTTAGGAAGGCTGGACATGTCACGCACCTTGTATGGAAGACTCCTAGACGTACTCGACTAGTACTCTCTACCTACTCCGACTTGTAACCCCGCCTCCCGGACTATATAAGGCGAGGTAGGGACCGTTCTCTAGCATCCAATCTCATGCAATCTCATCTCACGGCGCACAATTACGCCATCCCGTAATCGTGCCCAATCAATCCCAAAGCTACGCAACATACGGGACGTAGGGTATTACGCACCTCGCGGCCGAACTTGTCTAAATTGTGTATCGCGTGTCTCTTCCTTCGAGTTACCGATCTCGGCGAGGCCACATTCATCTACTTCGGGTACTCCCCTTAGTAGGTTGCCGGTCTAAAACACCGACGGTGGCGCGCCGTGTAGGGGATCTCGCCCGAGATCACATGGCGAACTCGACGGCTCCCGTCTACTTCAAGCCAACCATCGCCTTCACCCGCGGCGACACCTTCGTGTTCGGTGCACGGGTCCGCACCGCGACGGCGCGGGCTCTTTCCAGCGCCACCTCACCATGCAGTCCAACCCGAAGACCGGCTTCGTGACGCTTCCCGAAGTTGTCACAGGCGAACTCGGCCGGCAAGTTCGGCGAAATTTCGCTCTTCAACCACCACGCTGACTTCGAGATCGAGTACGCTTCCAACTCGAACTCGACGTCTCCATGGGCCATCGCATGCGAGCCGGGCCGCTCGGCCATCGCACGTGGTCCCACCACCCGTGAGCGCTCCGCGCGTGGCCCCGCATCCTCGGCGGGCCCGCACGGAGGCTCCCTCTTCGCGCCGGGCCGGCAAAGAGCCCGTACTCGAGTACAACTCGAACTCCGACACCGCCCCCGGCCACGCTTCGGACTCCAACCCCCTCTCCGAGTTCTACTCAAATTCCACATACGAGTTCGACTTCGGGTCGGACCCGGAGGAGTACGAGTCCGAAGACAACTCCACCGAGCATCCCTTGTCGGGACCCGCCTGCGGGGCCGGGTTATAACATCCACACCGGCCGGGAGATTCGTCTACGGCCGGACCGCAAGCTCGCCGACCTCGATAAGCGGAGACTCACGCTACGTCGCCTACATCGACTAGCTACCGTTCCGGGAGGGAACACCACTTGCCCAAGGCCGACTCGAACACCCCAACCGAGGTGGCGGTTTCGAGTCCGGCCTTGGCACCCACCGATCGCCAAGTCTTCATGGCTGTCGGTGACACCCCGGGACCTTCGGGGACGGCTCGGGACAAGTACCTTGAAGACATCTCCTCCGACGAGCCGTGTCCGCCGATGCCCCGGCAAACGAGACCCCGGCCACGAGAGACGCTCGACGCGAGCGCAACGAGGAAGCGCGGCGAACGGCGTCGGCGCCTCCGAGACAACCTCCCTATCCGCAACCTCGCGGAAGCTCTCGAGGCGGTCGAGAGCGAGTACACACCACCCCCGAGCAATGCCTCATGTCGATCACGGCAATCGCACGTCGGGCTCGGGGCATACGCGCCGGGAGAGGTCATCGCCAAGCTCGGCGAAGATGCCTACTTCATGCGGGTCGACAACAAGGTCAACCAACCTCCTCCCGCCAGGCACCGCGACAACGAAGCTACAAGTCGCAGCGCCAACAACGGTCCCAACCGTACTCGAGCTGAGCTTCCCGCTCAGCCCAACCGCACTCGCTCGAATGCCGGCGGACCTCCACAAGGTGGCAACAGCAACCGCGACGTCGTCCCTCACCGCGCTCTGCTGGGCGGCGGCGGCCGCGACCCCGACGGCGGCGGCGGCGGCGGTGGAAGCTCCAACCACGGAGACGACGGGAGGACCGGTGGCGGCGGCGGTCGCGGCGGCCGTGACCACGCGAACAGCCATGCCTGCGGTGCCTCCACGGGGCGGCTACGACGCCCGCCGAAGATTGAGGAGCCGCTGCGGCGGAAGAAGTCGACCACCGCGAGCGACAACGACGGCTTCCCCGCCTTCTCACCTCGACTTCTCAACTTGCTCCTCCCCGACAAGTTCAAGCCTTTGGGGATCACCAAGTACGACGCGACGCGGACCCCATCCGGTGGCTCGGGTGCTATGCCCTTTCCATCGAGAATGCGGCGGCAACAACGACACCAAGTGCCTCTACTTCCCCTTCCCGCCCGGACCAAGCTCCACTCACATGGCTCGAGTCGCCGGACAAGCACTCGATCGACAAGTGGGACAAGCCGAAGGAGCGATTCACCAGCAACTTCGCGGGCGCCATGGGCCGATCGGGTACTCGCATGGACTCCGGCCATGATCAAGCGAGAACAAGGCGAGACCCTCCGCAAGTACATGCGCCGCTTCTTCGACAAGCGCGCTACGGTAGTCGACGTCACCGACAAGGAGGTCATTGACCTCTTCCAAGACGACCTCTACCACCGCCGCACCTTTGAAGACTTCGGTCGTCGCCGCCCCAAGTCCACCCCCCACCTCAAGGACATGATCACGTCCCGGGCGGATGAAGAAGACAAGGCCAACGCCAAGTACGACGCCATCCGTGGCAAGAGCAAGCGAACACGGGCGGCGGCGGCGGCAACAACGAGAACCAAGGCGGTTGCAACAACAACTACTACTACTACTCGGGTCCCAACCGCAAGCGCAAGCCGGAACAACCTTGTCGCGGCTATCCGGCGCCTGCGAAGGAGAACTCGAAAAAGAACTCCGGCGGCTTCAAAGACCCGTTGAAGGAGAAGTGCCCGTGGCATCGAACGGCAACCACACCACCGAACAACCGGTGCTACCAGCTCGGGCACGCACTCAAGGGTACACCGAGCCACCGCACCCTCACGATAAAAAGGGCAAGAAGAAGAACGACGAAGACAACAACGACTTCCAGGGAACCCGATAAGACCGTCAACGTCCTCTTCGGCGGACTACCCGGCGGGCGGGAGTAGAAGGCTACCCGTCGAGAAATCATGAGCATTGAGCCGGCGGTTCGACCCCTCTCGGTGGTCGGAGGTACCCATTACCTTCTCCCGCGCGGATCAATGGACAAGCTTCTCCGAACCAGGACGGTTCCCCCTCGTCCCGAAGGCCGGTGGTCGCGGGCTCCAAGCCGAACAAGGTCCTCATCGACGGTGGAAGCGGGCTTAACGTCCTTTTCACCAAGACCTTGAAGAAGATGAAGCTCGACATCACCCACATGCTCACCAAGAGCAACACGCCCTTCTACGGCATCGTCCCGGAGCAACGCGGCTATCCCACTAGGCTCGGTGGTCCCGCCCGATTACCTTCGGGGAATCTCGGGACAACTACCGTACCGAGTACATCAAGTTCGAGGTCGCGGACTTCGAGACTTCCTACCATGCCATCCTCGGCGGACGAGTCCATCGCCAAGTTCATGGCGGTGCCCCACTACACCTACTTGGTACTCAAGATGCCAAGCCCGGCGGGTGTACTCTCTCTCCAAGGGGACTTGAAGATCTCCCACGACCGCGACACGAAGCCGTGAAGATCGCCTCTACGAATCAAGTACCCAACGCCATGATGGAGGTCTACGCTGCGTCGAATAAGCTTGCTACAAGTGAACTCGACATCCGGAGAAGTCGACGGTGCCAACAAGCCTCGGCCCGGAGGAGGTTCTTGTCAAGACGATCGACCTCGGAACGAGCGATGTTGACGGTGAAAATCTGTCAACCTAGCCATGAGTTTACCTTCGGTGTTGGCATGACTTTTGTATCTTATTCATTGGTACTAACCCCCGTGGTATAACAAGTTCACTTGTGCATGTCGGTTTTGGAGTTAAGTGTTTACGCGGGGTTTTAACGTTGAAAGCAAGACTTCGGGATAAGTTCATTAAGCACCTCATGACAAGACCTTGAAGCCCGATACAAGTCAAGCAATGAAGTGAACATGACTCCAAGAGCCCAAGGACCAAGCCCGAGAAGATGATAAACTCCGAGGACCGAACCGAGAAAAGTCTTCGAATCTTGCAAGACAAGGAGTTGAGTCCAATTCGGAGAGAAACCGACGTCAAGGGCCCACATGCAAAAGGGGAGAACATCTAGAAGACGCGGGAAGCAACACCGGCGAAGCGAGGCCACGAGACGGGCCGAGTGGGCCCGGCCGGCCGGCCCGGCCCTTTTCGGGGCCCAATCGGCCTCCCCTTTGACCTAATTGCTTCTCGGGCTATAAATAGCCCCCCGACCGAGAGTCACGCGGGAATAAAGTCGTAATCCGCCGCCGAGGAGCAAAGAAGCTTGAGGGACACCATCTCGAAGATGAGGGTCGTGCTAGTTGTCTAGGGTTTCCCTAGCCGACGTGGGAACCTTGCATGGAAGACCACGTCGGAGCTCGGAGCGAGGATCAAGATCAAGGGAGGGCCCGGTGGTGATCTTGTTCATGTAATCATTCATGGTGAAGTTTGTAAGTGAATCCGATTTCTAGCGATTAAGTGCCTTCTCGATGATTTTGTTTTCTTCTTGGTTTTGCTTCTTCGACGATCTAGTCTATAGCTAGATTACATAGGGTGCTCTTGTAGCCGCGGTGGCCGGAGGTGCATACCGGACCGGCCAAGTGATTTCAACTTGTTCTATCGAACTCGCCCTAGACTACCCGCATGAATAGGGATACGTTGTGACGAACGGGGGTTCCGAAAGGCGGGCGTTTTCGGAATCGGATGGGAAGGCCACGATTTAAAGATGATTTTAATGAGATTCGCTTTTCTATCTTCATCTATCTTGTTTGGAGCTACAACATAAGCATGATCTAGATTCTCTAGATTGGTTATCTCTTGCTTTCTCTTGCTACCTCTTTAGTAGATTAGATTAGGTGTGTTTTCTTTATGAGTTAGTAGATTAGATGCAACTAGCCTCTTCAATAGATAGCTTTACCTTGCTTTACTAGATTGAATCCTTGTGTTGCACATTGTTCCACGGATTCGATACCTTGGGCTCACCACTCGAGGGAAGAAGGGTCCCTTGACTACGACGGGAGACTTGTCCGCTTGCAAGTCATAAACGAACTTTGATACAACTATTAACCGTCAACAAGCCCCTTTTTCTGGCGCCGTTGCCGGGGAACAAGCAATCAAGATCCGATCTAGTATCGCTTATCTTTCAGTTTTTCTTTTGATTTTCTTTTGCATCTCTTATGTTTGATCATCCCCAAAAAAAAGAGTCAATCTAATCTAGTTTTGATTAACCCTAATTTTTCTTTTCTTTTTAGATTTTTGTTTTATTGCTAACCCTAACCTGGAGATGGTTGGCTACCTCTCGCAAGAAACCCAAACTTTTTTGTGGATGATCCGGGGAAAACTTTACGAGGCAAAGGAGACGTGCAACACAAGCTAAAGGGTTGGAAATTCAAAAGTTGAAGTCGAAGGACCGTCGAAATCTCCAAGGGAATCACCACCTCCAAGTCCAAAGGGAGATCAACCTCAACCACGGAGCGCTACGCACCCGGACATCGTTGATCTACCTATCATAAACCTTCAAGACGCCGGAAGGCCGTTCAAATCAAGAGGAGGATGGAGATGATGGAGATAGAGAAAGAAGCTCAACACCTAAAGGCTGCCAAGGCAAGATCCACATGCGAGGAGAAGTGTTCGTCATGATGAAGATGCTAGAGACGCAAGTGGGACAACTTGCCGGACAACCGATGGGTGACAAAGAAGAATATCCGTGACAACTCCAAGGTCCCAAGACGGCGAAGGCTACTCAAGCTCATTCGGGAGAGATGAAGGATCACACTAGAGACCATGAAGATCACGACCGAAGGACCGGAGTTCGAGATGCTGAGCCACAAGGAAGTTGTTGAATCCGTCAAGACCAAAGGACAAAGCCACTGTGAAGACCCAAAAAAAATGACTAAGCCAAAGTGGGTACCCAAGATTGCAACACCCGCAAAGAGCGTTGATCCGAAGTAATCAAGTGAAGAAGTCTAGCCATGGACTATAAACGAAGCGCTAGGCGGGGAGGCAACCCGTTTCGTCAAGTCAAGAATAAGCTACGGGAGGACAACCCGATTCCGGGTTTTTCGAGTCTTTTCAAGTAATTCAGTTTTGAATTTTACTACGCAAAACATTAGACTTAGAATGGTTGAACAATATTAGAGACATAATTCTTGGTTGAATATTTTGCTTTATCATAGACCCTTTACATGAACCATCCTACGTGATTGTTTGCTTCTTTTTCGAGAAACCACAACCAAAAAAAATTCAGAACCTAACTCAACCCTTCACCCTCATTATGGTGCTTTGGTTGACTTGTTTTTCATGCTAAAAACACTTGAGTAGAGCCACGACTTGTATCTAGATGTTATTTAAATTTCAGCATGTGGTAGGACTCGCGTGAACCTAGAAACTTGATTTTTGGTTGGTTTAAAAATCCATATCCTTGGTTTCTCTAAGATTAGAATTTTTCCAAGCCTCACTTAATTTTATTTCATTCAAAATATCTCTCATCTAATCAAAATTAGGACCTGAACCTATGCCCCCATGATCAAGCCGGGAAAAGCTTGCTCTCAACTAATGAAGGCAAACAATGCTTGGTGAGACCGATATCAACGTAGTCGGAAAATATTTTCGACTCACATTTGTTTTTAATTGTTTAAAAACTTCTCTAAATTTATGCTTGAGCTCTTGCATGGCTCTGAAAAATATTTTAAAATTTCGAAATTAGAGTAGTGCTTAGCCTTAAAACATGCTTAGAGGGAGGCAATCAAGTTAACTTGACCATACATGCACCGTGATACATCATGGGATGCCCCTCCAACATCTTTTATCAAACCACATGTAAAGTACAAGCATGGGGGGCAGCCAAGGCTTTGTTTTGTAGGAATATCATGGAGGCATGTGAGGCAAGGGAGTATGGAAGTGACTCAAGTGAAAACATCAAGTGGAAGGAGCAATAATGCAAGCAAAGGAGTGGACGGGAACGTTTGGAAGGTGTACGCGGTCACGAAGCAACATGAATGCACTAGAGAAGAACCGAGCCAAGAGGAGGAGAGAGGTAAGTCTTTCATCCAACTCTTTGTTCGTGTGCTCTAGTTTGTAGGCCGGAATCACCTTAGACTTAGCCATCCACCACGTTTGTTTCGTGCAACAAATCACATCCTTAATCCACTCAAAGTCCAGACTCCAAAATAATATTTGTGTACCTTGTTACCGGGTGAAAACCCCGGATATATATTTGTGAGGGAGAGTGCTGCAATCATGGAGGAAAACTACAAGCCTTTTTCACCGAAGAAAAAGGGATCATCATCGTCTAAGCCATCAACCCCTTCGAGGAGGCACTCGGTTTCCGAGTTTCCTCGGAGCATGGAGGAGGACACGGCACCGCCGAGGAGGAACCACACTCTTCTCCTTGGTGGCATGAGGGCCACACGAAACTCGTTTATTAGGTTTACCAAACTTCAATAACATATGGAGGAGCCGCTGTCCATCCTCACCACTTGACACGATCATCCGCTCCACCTCCATGCGCTCCGTGGCATTCCAATGGGTATATCATCACGACGGAGGAGGAGGAGAAGAAGCTAGCTCGCCTTGAGTATAGGCTTGTAGCGAACGTCGACATCGACGACCAAGCTCTCCACATATTGGGCTTCACACGGGACACCGGTGCAATTCTCTAACGGAGTGTCGGCAAACACCCACAAGGAATTCGCCTAGGAAATTTTCATGACCATGGCGCATACCCTTGATGAAGTGTCTTGAGTCTCTCATTCCGTTTGGAGGGAGCCCACAAGTGGAGAAGAAGGAAGACACCGTCGGAAGGGTAACCTTGATCAATGATGCTATTTCTAGCACCTTGATGGGGTAATCTCCTTTCATCCATGGGTTGCAATCGATCTTGAGATGTAATCACACTTTGTTGGATTATCTATCTATCGTCTTTTGTTGGAAATACTTTAATGCTTAAGGTTAGCTACCATGCCGTAAAGGGAGTAAGGGCTCAATGCTTCCTTGGATCCATTCAACACAATCCCCGATAGATTAGATTGGCTTTCATGTTCGAAACGATTACATGTTCTAGTATCATAGACCCATGGGCGAGTGTCTCCTATTTTCAAAAGGGAGCTCGGAACAAGTGGATGTGCATGGGAAGGTTTTTGGAGTATGATCACGGGAAGAGACCATCAACGAAGAAATACTATCCGGAACCCCATCATCCAAGTGTGTCACTTTTGTGCAAGTGGATTTTTGGGAGAACAAGAGAGACAAAGATAACCAACATGGAGTTGAATTGGCTTTACTCGGCTTTGATTGCCAAGTGGCCAATAGACCCCACTCACATATGATCAACCGGTGGTGTTGTGAGCAACATCGGATTCGGGAGATCGGGTTGTTACCTCTCCATGTTGACTATCTCTTTAAAACCGGGTATTACAAGGAACCCGAATCATCTCCTACCCGGGACTTCCCTAGGAATATATGAAGAAAGGAAAATATATAAGTGAAGATGAGAGAGGAGGCTTCAAAGTGGCCTAGGTGAATTTACCCCTTTCGGAAGGAAGGTTAAGACTGTTTCTTGAGGGGAAGAAGATCGGTTAGAGGAAGGACTTCTTGTGCCGGCGAAGAAAAATAAAAGAGAAGGATTATAGGAGAAGGATCTTCTATGGCCCAAGAATAAGGTGCACAACAAAATTATGTCCCACCATTGGGAGGAACCCCGGCGCCGCCGAGTTACTACGGTGGTGTACCAATGCAAGCATGGGGGAGTGGTGCAGCCATACCCCCACCATTTTTGCGGTGCCCAACGTAGCCTTTGCGGAGCCATATGCACACCTTCCTCAACCACAACAAAATGGAGCCACCATTGAGCCATCCAAACCAATGCAAACCAAATGGGTGAAGGAAATGCAAACGTCGCTTATGTGCTTGGACACCTTCACCTAGCACCGTCGGACAATTCATAGGAGGAGTGGTGCATTCCTATTACAAGTAAGGGTACAACAACCAAGACTATCAATATCAACCACCGGCGAAGATTAGAGAGAGGAGGAGCCTTAGCTATCTTTCCTTTACCCCCTTTTCTTTAATTTTCAGCTTGTTTGCGCATATGTATGCGTAGTATTTTCAGTTTTACTTTAATTTTTAGTTTTTAGTTTAATTTTCAGTGTGTGTCTTAGTTTTTATTTTCATCATGAATAATGTCACCACCAAGTTTTTACCTTTGGTAAAGTTACAAAGTTTGTGCCATGATGATATATGATTATAATTGTCGCTTGGTTTATCTTTGTAATTGACTTATGCATGTTTGAACTAGTGCTCTCTTAAAAATACAAATCTGAAATTATCTAAATGCTAGCTTAATCTTTAGCGGAGGTTATGATTAAAATAAAGACCCATAGTGTTTTATGTGCTCTCAAGTTATGAATAGATTAAAGATGTCTTTTATGCTCAAAAATATTGCTAACCTTGTCACAAATATCACTTGTGTGTTGCTCAACCTATCCAGAGCCTTATATATATTTGAGTGCATAAACTTTAGTGTACAAGACTTATTTTTGAGTGAGTTATTGCAGGCCATGATTTCTCTGGCCCGAGACTAAGAAGTTGGTCATTCCGTTTTTGCGTATCTATCTTTTTGCTAGCCTTTTTATCCGTGCATTGTGTATCCCCACATCGGAGATTTCACAAACCTCGCCGGATATCCAACCTTAAACCAAATGTCATCTTTTTGTGTTTACCTCCTTGACCACAACCTATCGTTGAGAATGGATCATCAATTCAAGGAAGATCGCAAGACGGTGCCGACATTGAAGATTCCAAGTATCTCTCCAAGGAAAAATACCCCGGTACCTACCTTATTTTTCGCCTCTTTGCTCGAGGACGAGCAACGTCTAAGAATGGGGGAGGAGGTAGGTACGGTGCAGTTTTAGAGTTCAAAGGGGAATATTTTTAAAAAAAATGAATGATGATGAATGAAGAAAAAAATCCGGCGACGAACGTGACTTCCAAGGTGAAGGTCTCACAAGAAGAAAGAAAAAATATAAATATATATATAATGAAAGAAAGAAAGAAAGAAAGAAAAGAATGAGAAATATGAGAAAGAGAAAAAAAATATATGCGTAAAGTGAACTTCCCGGTTCTCTAAGAGTGCATTCAAGGCTTCAATAAAAGATCCATTCTCATTTTCCGACCATGCGCAATCCGATAACGAGGACTTCCTTTGTGCCTCGGGATCACTCTTTGCCATTTGCACATGTCCACTCATCTAAAAGTGTGTGTATTTTTCTCTTTCCCCTCCTTGATTTAACATTATTTTCCAATGACCTTTTTGACGAGTCTCGGTAAGACCATGAGAAGCTTGTCTTGTTTTGACAACACCTCATTTATAAAATCTTGTTAGGACTAAACTTTCCCAAAGCTCCATATAAAGCCTACCACACATATATGTTATGAGAGGGAAAGGAGTAGAATATATAGGCTTGAGAGACAAGCGAGATGAGAGTTCATGAGCAATATGCAAGGTGATTTAAATTTGTGAATTTGGTTTAGCTCTTTTCTTTATCCCGTTCTTTATTTCAAAAATTCTGAGATCTATTTAAACTTTGTGAGCATGTTAATACTTGTGGGATAAGCTTAATAAGAATCTACCCTCCGTAGAGGTGAAGGCTAGTACATTATGGAACTTTAACGAATTAAACTTTTGAGAGCATTATGTTTTTTTTCATGTATGATCAAGTGCAAGGTTTAAACATTGATGGGCAACGATGATATCCATCAAAGGCTTACTCGAGGACGAGCAAGGTTTAAGCATGGGGGAGATGTTGAAGGTGAAAATCCGTCAACCTAGCCATGAGTTTACCTTCGGTGTTGGCATGACTTTTGTATCTTATTCATTGGTACTAACCCCCGTGGTATAACAAGTTCACTTGTGCATGTCGGTTTTGGAGTTAAGTGTTTACGGTTTTAACGTTGAAAGCAAGACTTCCGGGATAAGTTCATTAAGCACCTCATGACAAGACCTTGAAGCCCGATACAAGTCAAGCAATGAAGTGAACATGACTCCAAGAGGCCAAGGACCAAGCCCGAAAAGATGATAAACCCCGAGGACCGAACCGGAAAAGTGCTGAATCTTGCAAGACAAGGAGTTGAGTCCAATTCGGAGAGAAACCGACGTCAAGGGCCCACATGCAAAAGGGGAGAACATCTAGAAGACGCGGGAAGCAACACCGGCGAAGCAGGCCACGAGATGGGCCGAATTGGGCCCAGGCCGGTCGGCCCAGCCCTTTTCGGGGCCCGATCGGCCTCCCCTTTGACCTAATTGCTTCTCAGGCTATAAATAGCCCCCTGACCGAGAGCCACACAGGAATTAAGTCGTAATCCGCCGCCGAGGAGTAGAGAAGCTTGAGGGACACCATCTCGGAGATGAGGGTCTTGCTAGTTGTCTAGGGTTTCCCTAGCCGACGTGGGAACCTTGCATGGAAGACCACGTCGGAGCTCCAGAGCAAGGATCAAGATCGAGTGAGGGCCCCGGTGGTGATCTTGTTCATGTAATCATTCATGGTGAAGTTTGTAAGTGAATCTGATTTCTAGCGATTAAGTGCCTTCTCGATGATTTTGTTTTCTTCTTGGTTTTGCTTCTTCTACGATCTAGTCTATAGCTAGATTACATAGGGTGCTTTTGTAGCCGCGGTGGCCGGATGTGCATACCGGACCGGCCAAGTGATTTCAACTTGTTCTATCGAACTCGCCCTAGACTACCCGCATGAATAGGGATACGTTGTGACGAACGGGGTTCCGAAAGGCGGGCGTTTTCGGAGTCGGATGGGAAGGCCACGATTTAAAGATGCTTTTAATGAGATTCGCTTTTCTATCTTCATCTATCTTGTTTGGAGCTACAACATAAGCATGATCTAGATTCTCTAGATTGGTTATCTCTTGCTTTCTCTTGCTACCTCTTTAGTAGATTAGATTAGATGTGTTTTCTTTATGAGTTAGTAGATTGGATGCAACTAGCCTCTTCAATAGATAGCTTTACCTTGCTTTACTAGATTGAATCCTTGCATTGCACATTGTTCCACGAATTCGATACCTTGGGTTCACCACTCGAGGGAAGAAGGGTCCCTTGACTACGATGGGAGACTTGTCCGCTTGCAAGTCATAAACGAACTTTGATACAACTATTAACCGTCAACAGGCGACCCCAGCAAAACCACCACCATCGGGGCCGACCTCGACCCCAAATAGGAAGACGCGCTCATCAACTTTCTCCGGGCTAACCGCGACATCTTCTCGTGGAAGCCAGTGGACATGCTAGGAGTGCCCAGAGAGTTGATCGAGCACTGCCTCAACGTCGATCCTAAGGCCACCCCCAAGCGACAACACCTCCGACGCTTTGTCGACGACAGACGGGACGCCATCTAGAAGGAACTCGCCAAACTACTCGCGGGCCGGCTTCATCGGAGAAGTCTTCCATCCCGAGTGGCTCGCCAACCCGGTCCTCGTCCACAAGAAGAACTCGAAGGAGTGGAGGGTGTGCGTCGACTACACCGACCTCAACAAGCACGCCCCCAGGACCCCTTCGGGTTGCCGCGGATTGATCAAGTCATCGACTCCACGGCGGGGCGTGACTCGCTCTGCTTCCTCGATCGCTACTCCGGTACCACCGGATCGCGATCAAGGAAGAAGACTAGGAGAAGACCGCGTTCATCACCCCGTTTGGCGCGTCTTGCTACACGACCATGTCCTTCGGGTTGAAGAACGCCGGCGCCACCTACCAACGAGCTATCCGGGCCCTCGCTTCAAGAAGCAACTCAACAAGAACGTCGAAACCTACGTGGATGACGTGGTCGTCAAGACCGAAAACTCCGGTACCCTCATCAACGACCTTGAAGAGACTTTCGCATCTCTCGCGCGAGTACCGCCGGAAGCTCAACCCGAACAAATTCATCTTCGGCATACCTTCGGGCAAACTACTCGGCTTCATCATCGCCCCGGCGCGGCATCGAAGCCAACCCCCGAGAAGATCTCTCGCCATCACCGGCATGAAAGCTCCCACGTGCATCTAAGACGTCCGAAGTCGACCGGGTGCATGGCGGCACCGAATAGATTTATCTCGAAGCTTGGAGAACGGGGGGCTCCCCTTCTTCAAACTACTCAAGCACCAAGAGAAGTTCGTGTGGACTCCGGAGGGCGGATCAAGCCCTTGCCCAGCTCAAGGACTTCCTATCGAAGTCGCCGGTCCTCACGGCTCCTCGCAAGGATGAGCAGCCTCTTGCTCTACCTCGCTACGACTACTCACGTGGTCGATCCGGCCATCATCGTCGAGCGGCGGAGGACGGCCACGCCTACCCGGTCCGGGCCGCCCGGTCTACTTCGTCAGCGAGGTCCTATCAGAGTCCAAGGCACGCTATCAGCCCGTGCAGAAGCTCCTATACGCAGTACTCATCACCTCGCGGAAGCTACGACACTACTTCCAGGAGTACTCGATATCCGTCGTCACCGACTACCCGCTCGGCGACATCCTGCGGAACCAAAATGCTACCGGAAGAATCTCCAAGTGGGCGGTCGAGCTCGGCGCCCTCACCATCGACTTCAAGCCACGCACGGCCATCAAGTCACGGGCGCTAGTCGACTTCATGGCGGAGTGGCGGGAGAACCGGCTACCTACTCCAACCGTGCGACCGAGCATTGGGTGATGTACTTCGACGGCTCACACAACCTTGAGGGCGCGGGTGCGGGGGTACTCCCCGATCTCTCCAACGGGTGAACAACTCAAGTACGTCCTACAGATTTTCTGGAAGGTCTCAAACAACGAAGTCGAGTACGAAGCTCTCCTACATGGGCTCCGCCTCGCGGCTTCACTAGGCATCAAGCGGCTACTAGTCTACGGCGACTCCGCAGTGGTCATCAACCAAGTCAACAAGTCACGGGACCGCAACAAGGATAACATGGACGCCTGCGCCTAGAAGTCCGCAAGCTCGAGAACAAGTTCTACGGTCTCGAGTTCCACCACATCGTCCGCGACAACAACGTCGCGGCGGACGTTCTCTCGAAAGCTTGGATCTACCCGCGCTCAAGTACCCGGCGGGTGTCTTCGTTCACGAGCTTCACGCGCCATCCATCCGGAGCGGCGCCACCGACCACCGCCCCGGCCCACCCACCGGCTGGACGGAGGTCATGATGATCGACGTGGACCGGAGGCAACCCTTCATCAACTACCTCGGCGAGCGAGAAGGTTCCCTCGGACAAGAACTCGGCCGAGCGGCTCATCCGCCGCGCCAAGTCCTACGTCCTCGTCGGAGACAATCTTTGCAAGCGGGGCGCATCATCCGGAGTACTCATGAAGTGCGTCCCTCGGCAAGAAGGCAAGGACATCTTGGAGGAGATCCACAAAGGCGTGCGGCAACCACGCGTCTTCACGCACGGCGGTCGCAGAGGCCTTCGGTGAGCTTTCTGCGGCCCCACGGCTGCGGGGGCGACGGCGAAGAACTCGTCGAGAAGGTGCCAAGGATGCCGGTCCTCGCCCAAGCGACAACACGTCCCGGCCTACAAGCTAGTCGGCATACCGCCAACCCGGCCCTTCGCCCGCCGGGGGCTCGACATGATTGGGCCACCGCCAACTACGCCGGGTGGTTTCAACGAGAGTATTCATGGCCATCGACAAGTTCACCAAGTGGATCGAGGTCAAGCCGGTCACATGCCCCAAGGGCGACGAGTACTCGACTTCTGGATGAACTCGTGCATCGCTACGGACTACCCCACCACATCATCACGGATCCGGGCTCCAACTTCAACAACCACCGATTCTACGGGAGTACCGCGAGAACAGCGGGATCGACGTCCGATATGTCTCGGTTGCCCACCCTTGGGCCAACGGACAAGTCGAGCGCGCCAACGGGATGGTACTCGACGCTCTCAAAAAGCGGCCACACGATGCTTGCTAACTCTAAAGGAGGCAAGTGGATCAAGGAACTACCCAACGCACTCCGGGGGCTACGTACTCAGCCCCTCCAAGCCAACGGGGCAATCCCCTTACTTCCTCGGTCTACGACTCGAAGCAATCCTCCCTGCCGATGTCATATGGAACTCACCAGCAGTGGAGCATTACGACGAAGGCGTCTCTGAAGACAGCAGACGAGTTGACATCGACAGCCTCGAAGAAGCTCGGCCGCGCCGCCCTTGTCCAATCAGCAAGGTACCTGGAGGGTATCCGACGCTACCACGATCGCAACGTCAAGGAATGCTCCTTCAACGTTGGTGATCTCGTCCTCCGTCGTATCCAGAACACGGAAGGACTACACAAGCTCAGCTCCCCCTGGGAAGGTCCCTTCACCGTGGCAAAGGTGACCGGGCGGGGCTCCTACCGCCTCCGGACACTTGAAGGCGAAGACATCAACAACTCGTGGAACGTCGACCGGCTCGTCGGTTCTACGCCTAGTCTACACGACTACTCCGGGGTTCAAATCTACACGAATCAACACCCCTCTGCCGTAAGCGGCCTCCGGTCCCGGCTCCGCGTCTCGGACTACTCCTCTCCAGGGATCCGGCCCGCGCGGCTACCTACGGATCCCGGGGCGCGACGAGCAACAAAGGACTCTAGCGACGAGCCTACTAAGAGACCACGTACTCCAAGATCCAACCTACACCTTGCTACTTACGGATCTACGCGTAAGCGGCTACTCGCCCTAGCACCACTTAGGCGTAAGCGGCCTCCGGGTCCGAAACTACTCGTAAGTACGGCCACGGCCATCCGGTGTACTTCTTCGGTAATAAAGCTTGATCGATTATCAACTTCTTTACTATCTACTTCCCTCAACGGGACTATCGCGAGTACGACTACTCGCACCAACTCCACGATGGGGCTCCGCACTCTAAGATCGCGACTACGAGTACTCATTGATAGAACTTTTCTTTCATTAACACTTGAACAATTACATGGCAAATGTTTTTGTACACATACTACTGTGAGCTAACTACTACAGGGCTACTCTGGAGGTTAAGCTTCTCGGCAACTCCTCTTTCCGCAATGGGTGCCATCTGCTCCGGCGACTCCGCGTCTTGCTCATACGTACGCGTTGGCGGCTACCCCTTCCGCGACTACTTCCACGGGCGCCTTCGGGAAGTAAGACTTCATGAAGGCCGGCACTTGCTTCGGGATCGACCTCGCCGGATGCTTCACATAAGTCGCCCCGGCCGCTAGGGGCTTCCCCGAGGCGATCCACGAGCGGCGCGATCTTGGGGCCGCCGGATGAGGCACCAAGAGCCTTGCGATCGGAAGCGCGGCTTCTTCAAGTTCCTTCGAGCTCTGGGCCGCGGGAGCCGCCTCGCAATCTTCGTTCAACACGCAACGATTTATAGCGATTGACGAGATCACGATCGAAGAAATCGAAGCTCCATGTGCTTGTCGCACTCGAAGGCAAGTTCCTTATAGTCAAGCTCGAGTACACGGCGGGCCTCCCGCTCTCGGTAGAAGAGGTTCTCCATATCTGTCTCCGAGATCCTCAATCGCTCCACCCGGGTCTCAAGCTGCGCAAAACAACAAGGCGCGGCGGGTTAGACTACCTCTCGACCTCCAACAACTACCCAACAAGTCAAGTGGTACCTTTGTTCTTGTTGCGGAGTGTCTTGTTCTTCCGCACCAAGTCATCGCTCTTTGCTTGCATATCCCGCATATCATTGTGATATTTGGCAAAGGCGGCGTCGAGCTTGGACCGCATGGCGGCCGCGTGCTTCCGCGACTTCAAGAGTTGATCTTCAAGCTCTTCGGCCGGAGCACCGTGTCGCCGAAGCCTTGCAACATGTTGGACTTCTCGCGGGACCTCTCCACGACGTCCCGCACGGACAACACATGTCATACGCTCAACAACGAGAGGATTGACTACTCGAAGTCAAGACTACTTACCTTCATCCATTGCTCAGCCTGGCGGACCGCCTCCAGGTGCCTGGCCACCATCGCCGGGTCGACCAGGTCGTCTGCCCGACGCACTCCACCCCGCCACGACTACTCGCGGCGGCCTCGCTCATCGGCGCGAGTGGATGGGCTCTGCGTCTCGGATCTCCGGGAGAGCGGACAACCACCTCCAGAGCAACCTGCGGCGGCACGGTGGCCTCCTCTCCTCCCGGTCGCCGCGGCGGCTTCCTCGCGACCTCCTCCATCGGCTCGGGGCTCCCTCGGCGGCCTCGGCACCCGTGGTGTCAACTTCACGCATGGGCACCGCCGCGGGGATGTCGCTCCCTTCGGCCTCGGCGCGCTCGTCAAGAAGACTTCAAGTTCATTAGCAACTACGACTACTCTATGGGGAATACTAAAGCCTCGGCGGAGTACTTACCTTCGACCACGGCGGCCTCGGGCAACGCGGCTCCGGCGGACTGGCGCTTCGGACTCCGCCCGAGGGGCGAATGTGTTAACACCAAAATTTGGTAAGGAGTATGACATGTGGGTCCAATTCGGAAAAGAGTCCGTCCGGTGGAAGGAAAGGCATCTTCGGAGATTTTCGGCGAAGGATCCGCGGTCGGCCTATCTGCTCCCGGTTCGGCAAAGGAACGAGAGGGCGATTTTGCGGGATTGGACGGTGACGTGGCTCGATCGAGAGGAAGCGAATGGATGGACGGGCGATCAAGCTTAGTTAGGCAATGAATCCATTCGCGGTTGTAATTAGCGGGGTATAAATACGATCCCCGGATGTATGTAAAAAACACGTTCATTCCTCAATACACACCACCGGCCTTACGCCAAACCCTAGAGTCCCTTGTCGTGTCGTCGAGTTCTTCGAGAGGGCCAATCGATCCGTCGACCTCCGTGAGTACCGGCAACCTTGTATCATGTCTAGTATCATGCGGTGGATTTAGATCGATGCAAGTAGTCTTGTTACCATGCTTCGTGTCATGCGGTAGATTCAAGCTTGGTTCAAGAGGGTTTCTTGTTAGATCACGAGCCATGCGGTAGGCTAAGGTCTAGCTCGAAGCTAGTTATCGGCTCTATTGGGTTTTGGCAAGATCCAATAGATTCATTAAGTTACTCCGTGTTATCATGAGTTTTTGCATTATGTTTTAATTCATGTAACACTCTTTTGCCCAATCTAGATGGGTTTGGATCGGCTCTTTTCCTTTTAAGATCCGTGCAAGAGTAGGTTTCGTGTTTTGACGCGTGGATCTCGTGCTCTTCGATAGCCGAAACCGAATCGATCTAGGTTGTTACGTGTTGCGGGTTCAAGCTTGCTTTGTTAGTATAAATCTTGAAAGAGCGGGTATCATGCGGTAGATGCGGGTTTTTGGGTTGCTTTGGAGCTAGTCATCGGGTGGATTAGATTTCCAATTCGGCTTGATAGATTTATTCACGTGGTAATGTTTGTTCCTTCTTCATGGACCCCGAATCGGTTGTTCAGCCGCATTCGGTTATATCTTCACGAGTAGATCACGTGCGTTATTTATGTTTTAAAAGACGTGTGCTTCTAGCTTTCCATATTTAGGTTGTATCATGCGGTGGATAGATCTATTTATGGAAAGTGGTGCGTTCTTTCATGCAAGTTGTATCATGCGGTGGATAGATTTGTTTGATGTCGTGCCCGACGGATCTTAAAGTGATTAGACATGCGGTAGACTAATGCTTTGGATCTATGCATGCTTATTTTAATACATGATCATGTTCGTGCTTTGCTTTATTTAATGTTAATCTTCATTGAGGATCGGTCATGGCTTTGCACCTGCATCCATGTTTATTCAAAGATCGATCGTCGTCATGCTTACGTCATCCATTCGGCAATGTTCTTTTTTCCTACGCGGTTGCCGAATGGTCGTGGTTCTTTGACGGTAGCTTCGCATAGCTACATGTCGTCTTGCTTGGCTTCTCGGCCGTAAATATGGAACTCACTGGTACCACCGTGGGTTCCAAGTTTTGGTATTTAACCTGTTTTCCCTTTTGTTAATTTTCGGGAAAAATTGAGCGGCACGTCACTTTCTCTGCGCGTGCGAAGCTAAGCTTTTCGGCTTCTTTGTGTGATTGGCGGAGTGCATATTTTGCGTCAACACACTTTTTGGCACGCCCGGTGGGACGAACGGCCGGGTTGGTTCGGGATGCCCGAGATCACGGACCTCCTGGATGTCGGCATTGAGGAGCTTTCTCCCGGAGCGACATCGGCGGCTCGTAGACGCCGTGAATCGGTTTCAACGAAGTGTCTCATGTCATTCAAGAAGAATCGAAGTGGTGTACCATATTTGAAGAATGGCACCGCGCGAGTGCGTTGCGGGAGAAACCGACGCAACGACCCAACAAGAAAAGGAAGAATGCGCGCGGATCTTCCAAGAGTCAATGGACGATGTGCTCACCAAGCACAACCAAGCTTTCCTTGGGTCGCTCCAACGGATGATGGTGGCCCTCTTCGGCCGGGCGCGGGGGCGGGCGTTCGGAAAGGCGTACGCGGAAAGAGCACCGTGGAGGCGGGTGAATCAAGCTCTCGGCCGCCACCACGGGGCCGGTGCGGCGGCCCCCTCCTCGGAGCTCGGGAGCCAAGCGTTCCAATCTCCTCCACGGGCGGCGGGGGCGGCCGATTCGGCCTCCGCTACGGGCTTCGGGGAAGTCAACCAATCCTGCGCCGCCACCACGGAGCGACACGGGTCGGCCGCGCAACGGCCGAATCCGTGCCGGCCTACGTACGGAGACTTAGCGTTCGGCTCATCTGGGGCCCCACTCGATCCCAGTCGAAGAATAGCTCCGTCCACCAGCGGCTCCCGCAGAGGAATTTATACGGCGGCGGCTATCATGAAGTGGGGAATTACGGAGCGTTCGATGCCTTCCCGCACCCAGGGTACGCGCCGGCTGCAGGCGCTCAGGAGGAAGATGCCCTAGCTCGCAAGATGGCCGAATTGATGCAGAATCAGTTCGGCCTCAAGCCAAGGATGCAGGGCCCCACCTACAGGCCGCCGTTCCCGGAGTGGTACTATAACGTGCTCCTGCCGCCAAGGGTAAAACCACCGACGGAATTCACAAAGTTCTCTGGGCAGGACGAGACAAGCACGGTCGAGCATATCGCTCGTTATCTCATGCAGTGGGGGAATGTTCGGCCGAAGAGACGTTCGGGGTTCGCTACTTCCCCGCCTCGGCCCGACGGGTCCCGACTTTTCGGTGGTTCTCGTCCTTGCCGCACCGAGTCGGTGGCCGGGTGGAAAGATTTGGAGCGTAAATTCCACGCTCACTACTTCGACGGCGGTTCGAGAAAAAGTTGATCGATCTCGCCACCCGAAGCAAAGGCACGGTGAAACACCGGCCGGAGTTTACGAGAAGATTCGAGAGAAGTCAAGGGCATGTGCTTCTCATTGAACTTGCCGGATGATCGGCTAGCCGATATGGCCGTCGCCGGGATGTTGCCAGCCGTGCGCGAAAAGCTCTTTGGGATGGAGTTTGAAAACTTGGGCCAATTGTCACAGAAATTATCCTTGATGAGCAATCAGGCATATGGCCTCAAGAAGGACCCCAAGTTTGGCAAGCAGCACGACATCGCCGATATCTACAATCAATTCTTGGACAAAGCTGATTTGTTCGAGGATTACGACGACGAGCGGGAGATAGGCTGCGGCGAGAAATCATGTGGGGTAAAGAGCCTCTCACAATGAATCGGCGTTGGGTCGGACGGACCAAAGGAACCTATGACTTCGACATCACAAAGGCCGACAAGTTGTTTGAGCTCTTGGTAAAAGAAGGCCGAATCAAGGCTGCACGAAGGGCACTCTATGCTTCGGCTCTGATGGAGTCAAAGCGAAACGTTCTTGCGGCTTTCATGACGGGGACTCCCATTCCATCAACGGCTGCGGGGTCTTCGGGATGAGGATCCAAAAGGCTATCCGGGAAGGGCACCTCAAATTCGATAACAAGATGAAGGCCGGATGGCCACCCCTTCCCGCGAGAACATGCTCGGCTTTTCTCGTCAATGCGATAACGGCCGAAGAGAAAGGGAAAGTCAAGGTCCCGACCTCGGCCGGGTCCAAGCAAGATGGATCGGTTGACCCGAAGCGCCGGGTGACCATAGAGCAAGTCCGGGCGACGCCCCCCGCGTTCTCAAGAGCCACATCGAGATCGGGGGAGTCGTCCAAGCCCAAACCCAAGGTGACGTCGCGCATCCTCCTTAATAAATGGCGGCGCCGGATGGAGAAGGAACGCTACCGGGAGCGTCGTCACGAGGAGGAGCAACGCGGGCGAGGAGGAAGCGCGCGGATGGAATCGGGGAACGATGCGCGCGCGAGCGGAGCGCGCCCCCCCGGGGGGTGCGCCTTTTTCGAGGCACCTTCTTTGGAACGAAGGCACGAAACTACCCACATTAAGGAACGTCCCGAATGCGGCGACGGATATGCGAGTACGGGCGAGAAAGCGCCAATCGCCGATCCGTCCACGAAAGACTTGGAAGGATCCACCCGAATGGGGATCGGCGGCAAAAAATTGAAATCATTGATCATCCCGGGGAAGCGCCGAGCCGATCTCGGGTGGGGCGACCACGAGGAGGACGAGGAGGTCTACGTGCGGCGAAGGGGCAATGGTGCCCACCCGGTCTACGCAAGAGCCGGAAGAGGCGGGTCCAACGCTTGAGGAACCGCGAGATGAAGCAAGCGGGGTCCAAACGAGACGACGAGTGGCGCCCCAAGGACCGGCCGGAAGGATCAAAGCGTCAAGCCCCCGCATGCATGGTATACTTCTCCGCCAAACGAGTTCATGGCTCCCGCTAACCGGGTGATGCGGGGAGGAAGCTTCCTTTGACGACGAGCGGCCGAGGAGATGATGGCGCGGTGGTGCTTGCCAAGCGAGGCCATCTTCGACAAGCCGGCCAAGAATCGCCACATGAGGCCGGCGTACTTGAGGGGGTACGTCAATGGCAAGCCATTGACCAAGATGTTCGTCGACGGTGGCGCGGCGGTTAACGTGATGCCGTACACCACCTTCGGGAAGCTTGGCATGACCCCGAGCGATTTGACACCAACAAGCATCATCACGAACGACTTCGCGGGAACCCCTCGGATACCAAAGGATGCGCTCACGTGGACTTGATGATCGGGTCCAAGACGCGCTCACCACCTTCTTCGTCATCGAAGGGAAGGGAGCCTACGGCTGCTTTGCTTGGGCGGGGCCGGATCCACGCCAAGCTGCTGCGTCCCATCCACTATGCATCAACGAGTGATCCGGTGGGTGGACGATGAAATTGAGGTCGTGCGGGCGGACGACTCCGTGAGCGTGGCTAACATGGAACCGGCCTTACGGGAATACCAAGGCATCGATTGCTTCTCGGGGAAGGACGGGGAGAAGGTCTGTTGAACTGTCGGCGGTGACCAACGGCCGATTCAAGCGATCGGCTCTTACGGTAATTTTTAATGGAGAACCCCGTGGATGGCACCGATGGCAAGGCCGGGACGAGGATTCATGTCGGCCGATAAGGCTGGAGGAAGTTGACATTGGAAACGGTGATAAACCAAGGCCGACGTTCATCGGTGCGGGTTTGCAACCGGACTTCGGGGGAAACTTAATCAAGCTTCTCAAAGAATATAAAGATTGCTTCGCACAGGATTACTCGGAGATGCCCGGATTGGATCGATCCATCGTCGAGCACCGGTTGCCAATCAAGCCGCGGTTTCAAGCCATATAAGCAACCGCCCCGGAAAATCTACAAGGATGAAGTATTGGCCGATGTGAAGAAGGAAATCGAAAGATTACTTGACGCAAACTTCGTTCGACCACGAGATATGCGGAGTGGATTTCCAACATCGTCCCTGTGTATAAGAAAAATGGAAAAATGAGAGTTTGCATAGACTTCAGGGACCTAAACAGAGCTACCCCCATGGATGGATACCCAATGCCTATTGCCGATTTGCTAATTGACGCCGCTGCCGGGCACAAGGTGATCAGCTTCATGGATGGCAACGCGGGGTACAATCAAATCTTTATGGCAATAGAAGACATCTCGAAGACAGCCTTTAGGTGCCCTGGTCATATAGGCCTATTTGAATGGATCGTCATGACATTTGGATTGAAAAATGCCGGTGCAACCTATCAGCGGGCCATGAATTACATTTTTCATGAGTTGATCGGCAAGACCGTGGAAATCTACATTGACGACGTAGTGATCAAGTCCTTAAGCCATGACTCCCATCTGGAGGATGTGAAGAAAACCCTGGAATGCACCCGGAAGCATGGTCTGAAGATGAATCCAAACAAGTGTGCATTTGGGGTGTCGGTGGAGAGTTCTTGGGGTTTACGGTCCACGAAGGAGGGATTGAAGTTGGCAAAAAGAGCATGAAAGCCATTGATGAAGTCGTTCCTCCAACCAACCTCAAGGAGTTGCAATCATTGCTCGGCAAGATCAACTTTGTGAGAAGGTTCATCTCAAATTTATCACGAAGGTGTTGCCGTTCTCTCCCGTTCTTTGAAGCTAAAGAAGGATCGAGAAGTTCACATGGGGTGACGAACAACAAAAGGCTTTTGAGGAAATCAAGCAATACATGAAGGAGCCACCGGTCTTTGGTTCCTCCTCGGTGAACAAGCCTTTCAAGTTGTACGTGGCGGCCGATACCCAAACTATTGGATCGGCCCTTATTCAAGAGTTCGAAGGGAAGGAACGGGTAGTAGCTTATCTTAGCCGAAAACTACTTGATCCCGAAACCGAGGTATTCGGCTATAGAAAGATTATGTCTTTGCGTATACTACTCGTGTACAAAGTTTCGGCACTACTTGTTGAATGCCGAATGCCTTGTATACTCGAAGTTTGATGTGATAAAACATATGTTATCTATGCCAATTTTGAATGGTCGGGTTGGCAAATGGATTTTAGCTCTATCGAATTCGAGTTGAAGTTCGAATCGGCAAAAGCCATCAAAGGTCAAGTCATTGCCGATTTTATAAGCGAACACCGTGACCCTTCGATTGATCTCGCTTGAAATTACCCCATGGGCTCTATTCTTTGACGGGTCATCATGTGGCAAAGGTGGGGGAGTAGGGATCCTACTAATTTCTCCCGGAGGTGAGATGTTCGAATTCGCCATTCCTATACAACCCACCGTCACAAATAACCGAGTGAGTACGAGGCAACGCTTCGAGGGCTTCAATATTTGAGAGAAGCGGGGCCGTTTCCGTTGAAATTTATGGAGATTCGAGTTGGTCATCAAGCAATTGAACGGCCGGTACGAGTGCGAAAGCGAGGCGCCGAGGAGTTACTACGAGGAATGCGAGAGAAATCTTGAAGGGCTTTCCACCGGTAACCTTACGGCACATTCCTAGAGAGCATAACGAGGAAGCAAACGGGGTGGCTCGGAGCGCCTGCGGTTATAAAGAGAGTCAAGAAGCATTTGCCGCGAGGTGAGCGCACCTGGGATGGAACTCACGAGAAGATGATTGGAGGAAAGAGATCGTTGACTATTTGAGAGATCCATCCCGAAAAGTCTCTAGGAAGCTCGGTACAAGGCAATCAAGTTCGTTCTTCCGGATGACAATTTATTCTATAAGTCATTAGATGGAGTACTGCTACGATGCACGGGTCCCGGAAGAAGCCAAGAACATGATGAGCGAGGTGCACGATGGGATATGTGGAGCGCACCAATCGGCCTATCGCATGAAATGGGTTATTAGGCGGTGGATGCTTTTGGCCGACGATATTAGAGGATTGCTTTGAGTATTACAAGGGGTGTCAAGATTGCCGAGAGGTTCGGGGAATATTCAAAGAGTCCCCGCATCGGCACTAAATCCCATCATCAAGCCATGGCCATTCGGGGGCCGGGGTATAGACTTGATTGGCCAAATTAATCCACCATCTAGCAAGGGGCATAAGTTCGTGCTTTTGGCTACGGATTACTTCACCAAATGGGTCGAGGCAATCCCACTCAAAAAGGTGACGTCAGAAAACATGATCGAATTCGTCAAGGAACACATCATCTATCGATTTGGGATTCCTCAGACGATTACCACTGACCAAGGGGCACAATTCGTGTCGTTGGAATTCAGAGATTTTGCCGAAAGCATGGGAATTAAACTGTTTAATTCTTCCCCATACTATGCCCAAGCTAATGGTCAAGCGGAGGCTTCTAACAAGATCATGATCAAGCTTATACGAGAAGAAGATCGACCGGAAGCGAGGAGAGGGCATTCGGTACTCGGTGAAGCGCGTGGGCTTACCGAATGGCCCCCCATGGAGCTACAAAGACTTCTCCTTACGAGTTGGTTTACGGGCATCACGCGATCCCCGCCCCGGGAGATGCAATCGAGAATCGAGGAGAGTAGTGCTGCAAAACGATTTGAGCTCCAAGGATTACAGTGGCCTAATGATGGATGAGTTAGAAGATTTGCATATGATCCGTCTCGGGGCCCCGGAGAACATCGAGAAAAACAAGGCGCGGGTCGCCAAATACTATAACAAGAAAGTAAAAGTAAAGCAATTCACAGAAGGCGATCTAGTTTGGAAAGCGCTACTGCCGATTGGAACTAAATACAGTGAATTCGGCAAATGGTCCCCTAACTGGGAGGGGCCTTTTCGTGTGGTCAGATGCGTTCCTGGTAATGCATACATATTGAAAACTTTGCTAGGAGAGGAGTTTTCCGCCGCAATAAATGGAAGATACCTGAAGAAGTATTATCCTAGCATTGAAATCGATCGGTGATTATACACATCGACACGAAACAGCCGGCGCTCAGGGATGAGGCCGCCTTTAGAACAAAAATCCATGAACAAAAGTAAATGGCCAGTGCCTGATGCATTGCCCTTAGCTCAATACTACACTACAACTGGTTTCTTGCAGGATTACACATAGCAGCCCTGAAAGCCAAGTCCCCTAAGGGAGGGAAGCAGAAGGCGTGGAGTAAGAAGCGAAAGTATGGTTCATTCTTTTCTTTGCTTCTTCGAGGCTTCGCTCCCTCTTCGGTTGTTCCGGGACCACCGTGACGGCGACTTGGAACGCACGAGGATGACCACGATTGGCGGCCTCTACCAAGCTATCCCGAGGCCGCCTTCGGGTTGCCGTACTGTCGAGAGACATACGGAGCAAAAGAATCAAGGTTAGGGGCAAGAAATCCGGATGCAAACATGAAGGGGGGCGAGAGGCGTTTACCCCCTACTAGCGCTTCCCGGCGCCATACGACGCTCGCGTTCGGCTTGACGGCGGACGGACATGTCCCCGAGGTCACGCTCCGGGTGCCGGACACGGCGGCGCGGTGATGGATGACCCTTTGCTCGGGCGTGGCATCCTCCGCCTCGGGGAGAAGAATCGGAGGAGATGTACTCGGGAACATCTTCGGTTCCGATGATTTCTTCGGGGAAGCAAATCAAGGCTGAAAGAGGCGAGAGGAAAACATGAAGCGCAAGATCAAGCGAGAAGGACAAGGAGCGGATCAAGAAAGAACTCACTTCCGAATCGTACGCTTCCTTGACGAGCCGCTCCCCCGAGGTTGTTTACCCTTGTCCATGGCGTTGGGGTTTTTTCTTCTAGCGGCGAAAGAAGAGACGAGAAGTGATGGAGGAGTGTGCGAGTGGAATTGCGAGCACCCCACGGGCTATTTTATTGACCAAGGAGGCGCATTGGGAGTGATGATCGGCCGGTACACACTTTGTTGGAATACCAAGCGGCGGGGTTTTCCACCGAGTGCGAAGGGTTTTCTTTGAACGGTATTTACGGATTGCCGAATTGGGATCCTTTGTGGATCTTGCGCCAAGGGCGAGTTGTTTGCGAGCGTTCGGCTAAAGACAGTTCCCGAGATGCATTCAAAGAGGACAAATTCACGGATGTAAATGCGAAGGGAAATATCACGGAACAAATGCGAGATTCCAAAAGTTCATCATATATTGCCGACATTTACACATCCCTAGTACAATCTAATCAAAAAGTCCGTTCGGCACGGAGGCGGGGATGGGTAATTTCGGCAATGGCGTCGCCGTGGCCGTTGAGGCGCTCCGGGATGAGCTCGATCTCGTCGATATCCTCCGGCGCGCCGCCACAGGAAGCCACGCGGCTCGGTGGAATAGTCGACGTCCGTATGCGTCGCCATCGCGGCCGGGCCCAAGGTGGTGCCCGGACGAACACCATGGACGGCCACCTCGTCAATGCGGCGCTCCACCGCGGCCGGGCGCTCCGCCGGCGTGTCGCCGTGAGCGTTCACCTTCTCCCGCCACCGCTCCACCGGCGCTTTTAGGCGGTTGAGCTCGGCATCACGAGCCGCGAAGGGCAAACAAGAAGGGATTAGCATCAAAGGCCGGACTAAATCAAGAATCGAACCATACCATCGATGGCGTCCGGCGGTTGTTTCCGCCGGTCCTCCCACTCTAGTTCGGCCACGCCCGCTTTTTGGAGACGGCCTCCCAGCTCAAGACGAGACGCTTCTAGCTCCTCCTTGAAGCGAATGGCGTACGCTTCCCCGTACGGCACGGGGAGTGGCCATCGGACTCCGAAGAGTCATCGGGGAAGGGGCGATTGGCCGGCGCGCGCGCGGGCGGATTCCACCGAATCGAGGCGAAAAAAGGGAGATGATTGTCAAGGCAAAGGAAGATCAAAAGGAAGATCGACAAGGAGAAATTGACGATCATTACCGCCCGCGCGCATTAGCGCCGCTTCCCCTCGGCCTCGTCGGAGGCGCGGCGGCGGTTGAGGCGGCGCACCATTGCGGTTTGGGGATGCGCACTTGTTTGCAAGAAGGCCGAGAGATTGGCAAAGATTCGAGGGCTAGAAGGCACGGTGGAGAGCTAGGGGCACCTACGGCAACATTTATAGGCCCCGGCGAGGTAATTGTGGCTTCGAATCGTGGGTGTGGATCGTGGCGCACGTCCCAATAAAATCGGAAGGCGGAGAGATTTCCTTGACCAACCCGCCGGTGGGTCGTTTGGAGTTCTAAGCTGAAACGCGTGTGGGTCGATGGTTTCGGCTAAAGGAATTCAAGGTGTCGTTCGGCAGTTAGCGTTTCACTACCGAATGGGTCGTTCGGCATCACATCTCAAGGTACGCTAAGGAAAGGAAACAAATTGCAAAGGAAATATTACAAGAACGACCAGTCCAGGTATACATCAATGAGAACATTCAAGCGTTAAGGAGTTTTGCAAGTGCGTGACGAACATTGGATACTATCAAGTGGGAGTTATCCAAGATCTCCTGATAGTCCTTTTGGGCATCGGATAAGTCGATAAGCTGCGCATCGCCTTTGCTTTACTGCGGTAACGACCGATTCCGCCTCCGCTTCGGTCTTTGCTATCAATCCGGGGGAGATCGGCTATTTTCTTCCGGTCAATCTCCATTTCCGGCCGACGGCTTTTCAATTCCGCCTCTAGAGCGGCCTTTTACGGCGACTTTCGGATCGTAAGAGGTTTGCAGGTCAGCCAAGGCATCCTTATGGCTCTTTGCTTGGGATTGTATCCCGTTCATGGCCTCTGCTTCGGCATCGGTTTTTTCCTTTTCAATGGCCGAACGGGAGCGCAATTTCCTCCAAGTACGCCTCAAGGGAACATAGAAGGGCTCTAAGTCGTAGATGGACGACGGAAAAGCTCGATGTCATCGGGAAGTTTGCGACTAATGGACTCAAACATCTCTTCAAAATGACGAGAGATCATTGAGCCGATCTGGACGTTCTTCTCTAGCCGGGCCGCGATTTCTTTGAGCTTGAGCAATACCTCGTCGGGCAACGGGCCGGTTTACTTCTTTCATCACATCGGCGGTGACGGGCCCTCCGACGGCAAGCTCGATGATGACGGGGCGTGATCCTAAAAACAACACCGCCGAGGTGAGAATGCTAGCATCAAGGCATCGAGATTAAAGGCGGAATCAAGTACCTCATGAATGGTATCTTGAGCGGGAGCAATCGCGGACGGAGGAGGCGTCCCGAGTAGAGCCGAAACGTCCAAGTCGGGAGATGCTTGGTGCAGCAATCGGCGACTCGTGAGTTTCCGGGCCGGGGAAGAATCGGATCTTCCTCTGTTGGGTTGGCCATTGCTTCTTGGGCGATAGGCGATGGCATCTCGGGAGAACTTGGCGGCTCCGGTTGAGTTGAGGGATTCATCTCTCGGAGAGCGTGCTTGATTCTGCGAAGGTGATGAAGATGAAACCTCTCTTGGGATGGGCAATGCAACCCCGGAAGGGCTCGCTTTGTTGAACCACCGGAACATCTACAAGTGGTTCTCCAACGGTTTCTTCGCAAATGTCCAAATGAAGGGATAAGTGCCGGTGCTCATCCTTGAGAAAGAACGGCAAAGACCATACCGATGGACGGGGCATCGGCGGCATTGGTTCCGAAGAATGTTGGACTGCGGTCCGAAATACACAATGATATGATCCATCAAGAACGAGTGACCCAGTAATCAAGAAGGTAAAGGAGCTTACCTCAACGGTACTTTCTTGACGGTTCTCCTCCTTTTAGCGCTCGGAGGGGGGAACCGGATGCAATCCTTGCCTCCTGTCAATAGCAAGGCTGGAAAGGCTGGGATCGGTGGTAGCGTACCTGTCCATCAGTTGACGCAGGGTTGTGGATTTAAACCCCAATGCTGAAATCGGGCCTTCGGCATTATAAGTGATTACCCTGGCTCGAGGGGCAGGAACTGTGTTCTGTGGACAGAAGATGGAGGTCAGGACCATGAGTAAAAGTCTGATCAAGGGGCTCGGTGTGTTACCTCCCGAATTCGGCGAGAAAATCAGGCACCAGTTCTGCACAGAACACATGAACGGGTTCATTGAAGATGTGGTCGTGGAATTCTTGCCACCATGAGTCGAAGGTGGGGTGAACTACGATTGCGGGCACAAAAGGACATGTGTAAACAGTGGGACCGCACACATAGTGGAAAACTCTCTGCCGCACCGCAACGGTTCTTTGATTTCCTCCCCGGGCTTGAGGAATTCATGCAAAAACAATCTTGGGGGTATCGACCGCATCCAAGCTGCCCGGCCATTACGTTAGGGCGATAGTACTCATAAGTACGGCATTCCGCCTCCCTCCATTGAATTCGGCCGGTAATATGCATGGGCGGATTATAACATTGAAGATTTCCAAGAATCTCCCATCTTGATGGCCGGGCTCAAAGGAAAACTCGACGGGGAAGGTCGAGTGTCACGGCCTAGATAAGGGAGCCAAAGAGGATCGGGGAAGCCTTTGAAGAACGGCTCGAAGAGTTGGGTGATGTCTGCCGAACAATAACGATTGAAGTCCGCTTCTCCATAGCTTTGGCATCCTCCGGTGACTTGAAGCTCTCCTTCGGGGGATTGGACCGGGGGAAGGACACGGAGTTCAAGTCGACGCCTACAATCCGATGCATGTGAAGTTGCGGCCAAATCCGAACAAACCACCGGGGGCCATTGACGCATGCTATCCTCTCGGCCGGTGTACATTTGAGTAACGGTCGATGAAGCATATGGTATACACCTGCCCAAAAGGAATTTTCCCGGAGGAAGACGGTTGCCACGCGCCGGGTGGATCGCCATTGCGATATGATTCGAGTGGGTTCGTTGGCTTTGCCGCGGAAGACAAATCTGCACAACCACATGTTCAAGAAGGCTCGTATTCAACTTCGCCAAGGGGATTGTCTTTCATGTGCTTCGCAATATAATTCTTGTAGCCATTCCCCGGCTTTACCCCCGTCCGGCGTGAGGAATTTTTGAAAGTCCAAGGCTTGACGGATCCGTGTAATGTCAAGGCCGGTGATCATGTACACATCGGCCAAAGTTGGGGACATTGGGCCATGCCCAAAAAGGAAGGCATTGACGCCATTGGACCGAGAAGTGGCACGCGGCTATCGAAGATCTTCATTCTTGGGCATCTCGGCTACGGATAACTCCAAACATTGAGCAATGCGGAGAGTATCCGGATTGGTCAATCCGCTCTTATCCGCAAGAATCCTACGGTACCAAGTCTTCCAGCCCGCGATTGGGGGCAAAGGCCAGTTCTTGAACGCATCTTGCCACTGAGGAGGTGGAGATAAAGCTACCTTGAAAGGAATTCTCTGAGATTCAGCGGCAATGATATCTCGAGGGTCAGGATTCCCTTCAGGACCGAGATAATAAGATTGCGAATTGGCCTCAATGGGAATCAGAAGGGCAGTAGATGGTTCCTGGAAGAGAGCGGAAGAAGAAAATCTTAGGTAAAATTGAAAACCTAATGCCGAACAAAGGTTTGGAGGGGTGAAGTTACCTGAGCAGCTTGGTGCTGAGTTGCCATTGGAGATTCGAGCTCGGAACAAAGGGGATCTAGGGTTGGATCTGAACGAAGAATCCGGCGGATTGCGAAGAACGAGTGTTGACGGGTTTGGCTCAAGGATTCGTGGTGGAGTCAATTGTGGAATAAAATTACTTTTATCCCACAATTGAAGGGGCATGTGTTAACACCAAAATTTGGTAAGGAGTATGACATGTGGGTCCAATTCGGAAAAGAGTCCGTCCGGTGGAAGGAAAGGCATCTTCGGAGATTTTCGGCGAAGGATCCGCGGTCGGCTATCCGCTCCGGTTCGGCAAAGGAACAAGAGAGCTGATTTTGCGGGATTGGACGGTGACGTGGCTCGATCAGAGGAAGCGAATGGATGGACAGGCGATCAAGCTTAGTTAGGCAATGAATCCATTCGCAGTTGTAATTAGCAGGGTATAAATACGATCCCTGGATGTATGTAACAGAACACGTTCATTCCTCAATACACACCGGCCTTACGCCAAACCCTAGAGTCCCTTGTCGTGTCGTCGAGTTCTTCGAGAGGGCCAATCGATCCGTCGACCTCCGTGAGTACCGGCAACCTTGTATCATGTCTAGTATCATGCGGTGGATTTAGATCTGATGCAAGTAGTCTTGTTACCATGCTTCGTGTCATGCGGTAGATTCAAGCTTGGTTCAAGAGGGTTTCTTGTTAGATCACGAGCCATGCGGTAGGCTAAGGTCTAGCTCGAAGCTAGTTATCGGCTCTATTGGGTTTTGGCAAGATCCAATAGATTCATTAAGTTACCCTGTGTTATCATGAGTTTTTGCATTATGTTTTAATTCATGTAACACTCTTTTGCCCAATCTAGATGGGTTTGGATCGGCTCTTTTCCTTTTAAGATCCGTGCAAGCGTAGGTTTCGTGTTTTGACGCGTGGATCTCGTGCTCTTCGATAGCCGAAACCGAATCGATCTAGGTTGTTACGTGTTGCGGGTTCAAGCTTGCTTTGTTAGTATAAATCTTGAAAGAGCCGGGTATCATGCGGTAGATGCGGGTTTTTGGGTTGCTTTGGAGCTAGTCATCGGGTGGATTAGATTTCCAATTCAGCTTGATAGATTTATTCACGTGGTAATGTTTGTTCCTTCTTCATGGACCCCGAATCGGTTGTTCAGCCGCATTCGGTTATATCTTCACGAGTAGATCACGTGCGTTATTTATGTTTTAAAAGACGTGTGCTTCTAGCTTTCCATATTTAGGTTGTATCATGCGGTGGATAGATCTATTTATGGAAAGTGGTGCGTTCTTTCATGCAAGTTGTATCATGCGGTGGATAGATTTGTTTGATGTCGTGCCCGACGGATCTTAAAGTGATTAGACATGCGGTAGACTAATGCTTTGGATCTATGCATGCTTATTTTAATACATGATCATGTTCGTGCTTTGCTTTATTTAATGTTAATATTCATTGAGGATCGGTCATGGCTTTGCACATGCATCCATGTTTATTCAAAGATCGATCGTCGTCATGCTTACGTCATCCATTCGGCAATGTTCTTTTTTCCTACGCGGTTGCCGAATGGTCGTGGTTCTTTGACGGGTAGCTTCGCATAGCTACATGTCGTCTTGCTTGGCTTCTCGGCCGTAAATATGGAACTCGCTGGTACCACCCGTGGGTTCCAAGTTTTGGTATTTAACCTTGTTTTCCCTTTTGTTAATTTTCGGGAAAAATTGACCGGCACGTCACTTTCTCTCTCGCGCGTGCGAAGCTAAGCTTTTCGGCTTGCTTTGTGTGATTGGCGGCGAGTGCATATTTTGCGTCAACGGAATGGACTCCGCGGCGGGCGGCGCGGCTTCTCCATCCGCCACCGTCGTAGAGGGCTCATCTCCCTCCCGAACGGATCCGTTGATTTCTGCAAGTACACAATTGGTTGTCAATCAAGCTCGACTACTACACCAAGTACTACTCGGGAAGGCTCGGCACTTACAAGCTTGACCGGACTATCGTCACGGTCGGGGCACCGAGGATGCGGCAATGTCTACCAGTCCACCCTCGGCGGGCGTTTCCTCTTGCGCCTCGGCGGTCACCGCCTCCTCTCGCGCGACGCAGCCGGTGCGGCGCCCTCCTCGCGCTCCCCGCGCCACCACCTCTTCGGTAGCAGCGGCTACGGGCTCCGTGCTCCCTTGAGGGGCAGGGGGCTGGCGCTCCAGTTGCGCCAATAACTCTTCAACGGTGGGGGGCCGGGCTACGACTCCCGGCCGGCTCCCCCACCGTGTCCCACTCGCCTTCATCGCCCGATCGGCGGGCTCCGTTGGCGCCACCTCCCGCAAGCAAATGAAGCCCGGTCATCGAGCAAATGAACTCGATGAGACGGTACTCAACTACTCTACTCAAGACGACTTACCTCTTGAGGCGTGGTCTCAGAGACCTTCAGCTTCTTCGTCACCCGCTTGCGGGCGGGGTTGCGCGGCTTCCGTGGCGGCGCGGCCCCGGACTAGCCTCCGTGCTAGCGGGCGGATCCTGTACGAGGGGCACGTGGGGTAGGCCGGGACGGCAGAACCTCGACCGCAACTGGAAGTGGTTCTGCAGTGTCTCCTCGTCGTCGTCCTCGTCGGACGTGTCCTCCATGATGACAAGTGTCATCTCCTTCGCCGACCTCCCGCCGCTCCTTGGCCTTGGTCTTTCCCTCCTCCCGGATCTCGACTTCCTGAGGGGGGGGCTGCGGCTCGGAGACGAACTTCTTCAAGTCGTCCTGCAAGACATAAGACATCAGCGCGACTACTCACAATCAATGACTACTCGACTAGGGGGTACGGCTACTTACCTCCTTTGGCGGGCGCGCGGCGGAGTACTCCGGGACTGGGCACGCCGTGTATGGTGGCATGTCCTTGAAGATGCACGTCAGCCTATCGACGATGTCGTCGTCGTCGACCTCGCCTCCGGGCATCCGCGACGTGTTGTCGTCGCCGGCGTACTCGAAGCCCAGGGTGTCGCGGGCCATCAGTGGCTCGCACTCGCGCTTCATAAAGCCGAAGGCCACGTGTTCGGCTCTCGGCCGGCTTCTCTAAGCACCTTGATGCTCGCCAACGGCTCGGGGAGCCGGATCCCCTCTCCGCATCGTGGGCTCGTGTTCCACCGGTCCCGTGTCCGGGTAGCTTCCCGCTCGGCTTCGGCAAGCGGGGGTGGTGGTTCGTGACGTAGAACCACGTCGCCTTCCAATCTGGTTGGAGTCGATGAGCTTGTACGAGAGGTACTGCTCGGCAGCGTCCTCCCGCTTTTGGATGCCCGCTCCTCCAACTACTCGCGGGTTGCTGGCGCTCGGCTACGGCTTCACCCGGAAGAACTTCTGGAACAGGATCCAGTGGGGCTTGATCCCCAGAAACGCCTCACATAAGTGAATGAAGACAGCGGTATGGAATATACCGTTGGGGGTTGAGATTGACGTACTCGACGCCGTAGTACCCCAGAAGGCCTTTGAAGAAGTCGCTTGCCGGCAGTGCGAGTCCGCGCTCCGCGAAGCGCACGAACATCGGAATCTCGTCCTCGCTCTTCTCCATGGGGTACGGGTCCCCGCGGCGGCCCTCCAACCGTCCATCTCCTTTTCACGGATGAATCCGCCGTTGAGGAGAGCCGCGGATCTTCGGTCTTCGTCTTCGACTTTTTCCATTCGCGGCTCGGATGCGGCCGCGGTGGAGACATCGGTGGCGCCGCCCCCGGCAGCCACGACGGCCTCTTCGCCGCCCCTCTTCTTCCCGGCGGTCTTCGTAGACTTGGACGGCGAAGGCTTCATTCTCCAAGTGCACGGCGTCTTCATGCGCATTCGCTCGGGGGCTACTCCGGCGGCTACCGGGTGGCGGCGCGCTTGGATCTACGGCGGCGGCGCGCGTGCGCCGGAAGCAAATCGGCCAAGATCTATTCGAAATGGCTACAGCGAAGAATGGGTGGAAAACCCTAAGGGTTTTCGCTTGTATTTACAAGTCAAAACGACCCTCCAACGGCCGGATGGATAAGTCCGCGCTCGGGTGACTCGGCCGGCCGCGCGTGACCCTTCGTATTCTACTAGTCAACGCGCCTCACCTCGGGGGCTCGGCTACTTCTACTCGACTACCCGGGAAGCGACAAAACTCAGGAGCATCTCAGGACACATTCTACAAGATGACCCTTCAATTCGAGAGGAAGTACTCGACTCAAGGCTTGGGGGCTCCGTGCCATGTGTCCTTCGGTTTTTTCTCTCCGGATTTTTCGGGATATTCTTGCCAAGACTTCGCATGGACCCTCGACCGGAGCGTACGGCTCAACCTAAGGCTCGGGGGCTACTCCATATGGAGTGCGATTTTGCAATCGCACTTCCATATCGCCTTCGGCTTCAAGACAAGGCGGGCATTTTTGAAGACCTTCGAGGGCGCACTCGAGGACGCTTGGGACTACTCGAGAAGACTTCGGATTGCTAAGATATCGGTGGAGTACATTCCGGCCTCGGGATGCTTCGACTATTCTTGAGGACTTTTGACTTGTAGTACTCGGGGACGCTTGAGGACTACTCGTTAAGGCCGTCAAGACTACTTGAAGCTATCCTTCTCGACTACAAAGTACTCGGGGGCTTGTCGTATGGACCTCCCCGGGCCCACTACCTCGGTGGGTACCGGGACCGACTACTCGGGGGCCCCCGGGACTACCCGGCTTGCACCGCACGGCACCCGATGGCGTGGAGCACAAGGACTACGGAGGAGAAGTACTCGGTTAGGGAAGCCGTACATGTCCCGCATCTGTATGGAAGACTCCTAGATGTACTCGACTAGTACTCTCTACCTACTCCGACTTGTAACCCCGCCTCCCGGACTATATAAGGCGAGGCGGGGACCGTTCTCTAGCATCCAATCTCATGCAATCTCATCTCACGTCGCACAATTACGCCATCCCGTAATTGTGCCCAATCAATCCGTAGCTACGCAACATACGGACGTAGGGTACTACGCACCTCGCGGCCCGAACTTGTCTAAATTGTGTGTCGCGTGTCTCTTCCTTCGAGTTACCGATCTCGGCGAGGCCACATTCATCTACTTCGGGTACTCCCCTTAGAAGGTTGCCGGTCTAAAACACCGACAAAGCGGGCTTAACGTCCTTTTCACCAAGACCTTGAAGAAGATGAAGCTCGACATCACCCACATGCTCACCAAGAGCACCTCGCCCTTCTACGGCATCGTCCCCCGGAACGCAAGCGGCTATTCCACCGGGCTCGGTGGTCCCGCCATTTACCTTCGGGGAATCACGGGACAACTACCGTACTGAGTACATCAAGTTCGAAGTCGCGGACTTCGAGACGTCCTACCATGCCATCCTCAGCAGACGGCTATCGCCAAGTTCATGGCTGTACCCCACTACACCTACTTGGTACTCAAGATGCCGAGTCCAAGCAGTCGTACTCTCACCGCAAGGGGACTTGAAGATATCGCACGACCGCGACACGAAGCCGTGGAAATCGAATCCACGAATCAAGTACCCAACGCTATGATGGAGATCTATGCTGCGTCGAAGAAGCTTGCCCCAAGTGAACTCGACATCTCGGAGAAGTCGACAAAGCCAATAAGCCTCGGCCCACTGAGGAGGTTCGCGGTCAAAACAATTGACCTCGGGACGGTGACGACAGCACGACCACCACCATCGGGGCGGGTCTAGACCCCAAATAGGAAGACGTGCTCATCAACTTCCTCCGGCTAACCGCGACATGTTCGCGTGGAAACCGACGGACATGCCGGGGGTGCCCGGGGAGTTGATTGAGCATTCCCTCAACGTCGACCCTAAAGCTACCCCCGAAGCGACAACACCTCCGTCGCTTCGCCGACGACGACGGGACGCCATCAAGAAGGAACTTGCCAAACTACTCGCGGCGGCTTCATCGGAGAAGTCTTCCATCCCGAGTGGCTCGCCAACCCCCGTCCTCGTCCGCAAGAAGAACTCGAACGAGTGGAAGATGTGCGTCGACTACACCGACCTCAACAAGCACTCGCCCAAGGACCCCTTCGGGTTGCCGCGAATTGATCAAGTCATCGACTCCACGGCGGGCTGCGACCCGCTCTGCTTCCTCGACTACTACTCCGGTACCACCGCATCGCGATCAATGAAGAAGACCAGGAGAAGACCGCGTTCATCACCCCGTTTGGCGTGTACTGCTACACGACCATGTCCTTCGGGTTGAAGAACGCCGCGCTACCTACCAACGAGCTATCCAGGCCTGTTTCAAGAGGCAACTCAACAAGAACGTCGAAGCTTATGTGGATGACGTGGTCGTCAAGACCGTAAACTCCAACATGCTCATCGCCGATCTTGAAGAGACTTTCGCATCCCTCGCGAGAGTACCGCCGGAAGCTAAACTCGAGCAAGAGCGTCTTCGGCGTACCGTCGGGCAAACTACTCGGCTTCATCATCAGCCACCGCGGCATCGAAGCCAATCCCGAGAAGATCTCCGCCATCACCAGCATGAAAGCTCCCACATGCATCAAAGACGTGCAGAAGCTAAGTGAGTGCATGGCGGCTCTGAACAGATTCATCTCGAAGCTTGGAGAACGGGGGCTCCCCTTCTTCAAACTACTCAAACACCAAGAGACCCCCTTCTTCAAATTACTCAAACACCAAGAGAAGTTCGTGTGGACTCCAGAGGCGGACCAAGCCCTTGCCCAGCTCAAGGACTTCCTATCAAAGCCACCAGTCCTCACGGCTCCTCGCAAAGGCGAGCAACTGCTGCTCTACCTTGTTGTGACTAATCACGTGGTCGCCATCGCCATCATCGTCGAGCGGCGAAAGACGGCCACACCTATCCGATCCGGCGCCCGCCTACTTCGTCGGCCTAGGTCCTATCGGAATCCAAGGCACGCTACCGCCCAGACATAAGCTTCGTACGCGGTGCTCATCACCTCGCGGAAGCTACGACACTACTTCCGGGAGTACTCGATCTCCGTTGTCACCGACTACCCGCTCGGCGACATCCCGCGGAACCAAGATGCTACCGGAAGAATCTCCAAGTGGGCAGTCGAACTCGGCGCCCTCAACATTGACTTCAAGCCACGCACAGCCATCAAGTCGCAGGCACTAGTCGACTTCATGGCGGAGTGGAGGGAGAATCAGCTACCTACTCCAACCGAGCGCCCAGAGCACTGGGTGATGTACTTCGACAGCTCACTCAACCTCGAGGGCGCAGTGCGGGGGTACTCTTAATCTCTCCAACGGGCGAACAACTCAAGTACGTCCCGCATCTTCTCAAAGGTCTCAAACAATGAAGCCGAGTACAAAGCTGCGCTACACGGGCCCCGCCCTCGCGGCTTCACCGGGCATCAAGCGGCTACTAGTCTACGGCGACTCCGCAGTGGTCATCAACCAAGTCAACAAGTCCTGGGACCGCAACAAGGAGAACATGGATGCCTACTGCCTAGAAGTCCGCAAGCTCGAGAACAAGTTCTATGGTCTCGAGTTCCACCACGTCGTCCGCGACAACAACGTTGCAGCGAACGTCTTGTCGAAGCTTGGTTCTACTCGTGCTCAAGTACCAATGGGTGTCTTCGTCCACGGGCTTCACGCGCCATCCATCCCGGAGCCGGCGCCACCGACCACTGTCCCAGCGCATCCCCCAGCTGGCCAGGAGGTCATGATGATTGACGTGGACTGGAGGCAGCCCTACATCGACTACCTCAGCGAGCAGAAGGCCCCCTCAGACAAGAACTTGGCCGAGCAACTCATCCGTCATGCCAAGTCCTATGTCCTTGTTGGAGACAAGCTCTACAAGCGGGGCACATGTTCCGAGTACTCATGAAGTGCGTTCCCCGAGAAGAAGGCAAGGACATCTTGGAGGAGATCCATAAAGGCTGCGCAAGAACCACGCGTCCTCACGCACGCCGGTCGGCAAGGCCTTTCGACGGGCTTTTTATTGGCCCACGGCTCCGGGCGACGCCGAAGAACTCGTCGAAGGTGCCAAGGGTGCCAATACTTCGCCGAGCAACAACACGTCCCGACCTACAAGCTAGTCACCATACCGCCAACCTAGCCTTTCGCCCGCCGGGGGCTCAACATGATTGGGCCACTTCCAACCGCGCCGGTGTGGATTCAACGGAGTATTGGTGTCCATCGACAAGTTCACCAAGTGGATCGAGGTCAAGCCGGTTACATGCCCCAAGGCCGACAGAGTACTCGACTTCCCGGATGAACTCGTACATTGCTACGGACTACCCCATCGCATCATCACGGACACCGGGCTCCAACTTCAACAACCACCGCTTCCGGGAGTACCGCGAGAACAACTGGCGGGATCGATGTCCGATATGTCTCGCTTGCCCATCCTCGGGCCAACGGACAAGTCGAGCGCGCCAACGGGACAATCTCCATACTTCCTGGTCTACGGCTCCGAAGCAATCCTCCCTGCTGATGTCATGTGGGATTCACCAGCAGTGGAGCAATACGACGAAGGCATATCTGAAGACAGCAGACGAGTTGACATCGATGGACTCAAAGAAGCTCGCTGTGCCGCCCTCGTCCAATCGAAAGGTACCTAGAGGGTATCCGACGCTACCACGATCGCAACGTCAAAGAACGCTCCTTCAACGCTAGCGATCTCGTCCTCCGCCGTATCCGAACACGGAGGGACTTCACAAGCTTGGCTCGCCATGGGAGGGTCCCTTCACGGTTGCAAAGGTGACCGCACCGGCTCCTATCGCCTCCAAACGCTAGAAGGCGAAGACGTCAACAACTCGTGGAACATCAACCAACTCGTCGATTCTACGCCTAGTCTACACGACTACACCGAGGGCTCCAGTCTATACGACTACTCAAAGACCCCTTCGTCGTAAGCGGCCTCCGTGTCCGGGCTCGGTCTTCGGACTACTCCACTCCAAGATCCAGTCCACGTGGCTACTAACGGATCTTGGGCTGCGACGAGCGACAAAGGACTCCGAAACAGAGCAGCCTACTAAGAGACCATGCACTCCTAGATCCGGCCCACACGGCTACTAACGGATCTACCCTCATGTATGTCAAACATCGTACGCCCTAGCACTACTTAGCCATAGGTGGCCTCCGGGTCCTGGCGACTACTCCGTATCAACGGCCCCGGGCCATCCAGTGTACTTCTTCGGCAATAAAGTTTGATTATTTATCAACTCGCTTTCATTCGTCTCTTTCCCTCAATGGGACTATTGGCGAGTATGACTACTCGCGACGACTCCATGATGGGACTCCGCATTTACAGATCGTGACAACGAGTACTCATTTATGGAAGTTTCCTTCATTCATATTTAAACAAGTTCATTACAACTTTGTTTATACACAACTACTGCTACGAGCTAACTTTACAGGACTACTGGAGATTGAGCCTCTCGACGACTTGTTCAAAGCAATTGGCGCCATCTCGCTCCGGTTGCTCGCATACATCGCTCGTCCGTGCGCTTGGCGGCTAGTCCGCCGGCGACTACGTCAACCGGAGCCCTTGGGAAGTACGACTTCAGGAATGCCAAAACCTGGTTGGGGATCGACTTTGCCAAGTGCTTGACGTACGTCGCCAGGCGGCTGAGGGCTTCCCTCAGCCGGTTCACCAAAGGAGCTATCTTTGGACCGCTAGGATGAGGCACCAGTAACCTCGCTATGGGGAGTGCGGCTTCCTCGAGTTCCTTCAGTTGGGCCTGCAACTTCTCGCAGTCCTCGTTCAGCTTCTACAAAGATTTGTAGCAGTTGACGAGGTCACGATCCGACGCAATGCGGAGCTCCATGTGCTTGTCGCACTCGTATGCAAGCTGCTTATAATCATACTCCAGTACCTCACGGGCCTCCTTCTCCCAGTAGAAGAGGTTCTTCGTGTCGGTCTCTCGAGACTTTCGATTGGTCGACGCAGTCTCAAGCTCTGCAATCAACAAGGCAAAGCGAGTCAGACTACTTCAAGGAACTACCAATGAGTACCCGACAAGGCAGTGGCGTACCTTTATTCTTGTTGCGGAGAGACTTGTTCTTCCGCACCAGCTCGTTGTTCTTCGCCTGCATATCTTGGACCTTGTTGTGATATTGGGTGAAGGCGCTGTCCAGCTTCGACTGCATCGTGGCGGCGTGCTTCCGGGCCTTCACAAGCTGTTCTTCTAAGGCCTCGACCCGGAGCACCGTGTCGCCGTACCCCTAAAGCATGTCGGACTTCTGCCGGGACCTCTCCGCGACGTCCCGCAACGATGTCAACCGGGTACTCAACACTAAAGGCTTGACTACTCAAGGGTGTCGACTACTCACCTTCATCCATTGCTCGGCGGACGCATCGCCTCCACGTGACGAGCTACCGTCGCCGGGTCGACAAGGTCATCCGCCAACGCTCAATCCCGCCACGACTACTCATAGCGGCTCCGGACATTGGCGCCGAGCGGATTGGCTCCGCCACCCGTATCTCCGGCGAGCGAACGACTACTTCCGCAGCCGGTTCTGGCAGCACGTCGTCGCGCTCTTCTCCAGCCATCGCGGCGGCTTCTCTGATGGCCACCTCCATCGACTCGGGGGCTCCTCCGACAGCTCCCTGGGTCTCCGGTGTCAGGCTTTCAACGGGAACCGCTTTGGGAATGGCGCTTCCCTCGGTTTCAGCACCTGTCAACAAAAGGACAACTGGATTAGTCATACCTGGCGGCTACGACTACTCTTCGGGGTTACTTGCACTTGCGCAAAGTACTCACCCTCTACGATGCTGGCTTCAGGCAATGTAGCCTCCACGGCCGCGCCTTGGATTCTCGCCCGAGGGGTGGGAGTGGACTCCTCGGCGGGCGGCGCGGCTTTCCTCTCCGGCCACCGCTAAGGTGGGTTCATCTTCCTCCCGTGTCAAATCCGTCGATTTCTGCCGCAGTACACAAGTCCGGTTGTCAACCCGGTACGACTACCAAATCTAATGTACTACTCGGTAAGGATCGGCACTTACGGGCTCGACCGACTACCGTCACGGTTGGGGTGCCGAGGATGCGGCGATATCAACCAACCCGGCCTCGGCGGGGGCCACCTCTTGGGCCTCGGTGGCCGCCGCCTCCTCGGCGACGAGCGGCGGCCGGTGCGGTCTCCCCTCGCACGGGGGGGGTTGGCGCGACAACTACGCCAAGAGATCTTCTACGGTGGGGGCTGGGCTGCGGCTGGCTCCAGATGGTTCTCCCACTGTATCCCAATCGCCTTCGTCACCCTGCTCTACGGGGTCGGAAGGCGGAATCTCCTGCAAGCAAGGGAATTTCATCGTCAACACACAACATCGAGACATAAGTACTCGACTACCCTACTCAAGGAAGCTTACCTCCTGGGACGTGGTCTCCGTGACCTTAAGCTTCTTGGCCACACGCTTGCGGGCCACGTTGCGCGGCCTCTTCGGCGGTGCAGGAAAACTAGCCTCCAGGCTAGTCGGCGGATCCCCGAACGAGAGGAACTTGCGGTAGCCCGGGCGGGCGAACCTTGATCGCAACTAGAACCGCTCTTGCGGCGCTTCCCCGTCATCCTCCTCGGACGTGTCTTCGACGACTACCGTGTCGTCCCCTTCACCACCTTCGCAAGGTGCTCCTTGGCCTTGGACTACCGCAGCGACAAGATTCAAGAGCAACTCGGGACACATTCTACAAGATGACCCTTCAATTCGAGAGGAAGTACTCGACCCAAGGCTCGGGGGCTCCGTGCCACGTGTCCTTCGGTTTTTTCTCCGAATTTTGCGGGATAATCTTGCCAGAACTTCAGATGGACCCTCAGCCAGAGTCTACAACTCAACCTAAGGCTTGGGGGCTACTCCATATGGAGTGCGATTTTGCAATCGCACTTCCATATCAGTTTCGGCTTCAAGACAACACGGGCATTGTTGAAGACCTTCAAGAGCAGCACTCGAGGACACTTGGGACTACTTGAGAAGACTTCAGTATTGCTCAAACATCAGCTGGAGTACATTCCAGCCTCGGGATGGTTCAACTATTCTTGAGGACTTTTGACTTGTAGCACTCTGGGACGCTTGAGGACTACTCGTTAAGGCCGTCAAGATTACTCGAAGCTATCCTTCTCGACTACAAAGTACTCGGGGGCTTGTCGTATGGACCTCCCTGGGCCCACTACCTCGTTGGGTACCAGGATCGACTATTCGGTGGGCCCCCGGGACTACCCAACTTGCGCCGCACGGCACCCGCCGGCGTGAAGCATAAGGACTACGGAGGAGAAGTACTCGGATAGGAAGATGTACATGTCCCGCACCGTATAGAGAACTCCAAGACGTACTCGACTAGTACTCTCTCCCCAAACCGACTTGTAACCCCGCTCCCCGACTATATAAGGCGAGGCGGGGGACTACCCGGCGCGCCGGTTCGGTGTTTTAGACCGGCAACCTACTAAGGGGAGTACCCAAGTAGATGAATGTGGCCTCGCCGAGATCGGTAACTCGAAGGAAGAGACACGTGGCACACAATTTAGACGAGGTTCGGGCCGTGAGGTGCGTAATACCCTACGTCCCGTATGTTGTGTAGCTCGGATTGATTAGGTATGATTACAAGATGATGCAATCTTACACCGTGAGATGAGATGATGAAGAGAGGGGTCCCCGCCTCGCCTTATATAGCCCGGGAGGCGGGGTTACAAGTCGGTTTCGGGGAGAGAGTACTAGTCGAGTGTTGACGGTTAATATTTGTATCAAAGTTCGTTTGTGACTTGCAAGCGGACAAGTCTCCCGTCGTAGTCAAGGGACCCTTCTTCCCTCGAGTGGTGAACCCAAGGTATCGAATCCGTGGAACAATGTGCAACGCAAGGATTCAATCTAGTAAAGCAAGGTAAAGCTATCTATTGAAGAATCAAATTGCATCTAATCTACTAACTCATAAAGAAAACGAATCTAATCTAATCTACTAAAGAGGTAACAAGAGAAAGCAAGAGATAACCAATCTAGAGAATCTAGATCATGCTTATGTTGTAGCTCCAAACAAGATAGATGAAGATAGCAAAGCGAATCTCATTAAAAGCATCTTTAAATCGTGGCCTTCCCATCCGACTCCGAAAACATCCGCCTTTCGAGACCCCCGTTCTGTCACAACGTATCCCTATTCATGCGGGGAGCTTAGGGCGAGTTCGATAGAACAAGTTGAAATCACTTGGCCGGTCCGGTATGCACCTCTAGCCACCGCGGCTACAAGAGCACCCTATGTAATCTAGCCGCAAACTAGATCGTAGAAGAAGCAAAACCAAGAAGAAAACAAAATCATCGAGAAGGCACTTAATCGCTAGAAATCGGATTCACTTACAAACTTCACCATGAATGATTACATGAACAAGATCACCACCGGGGCCCTCCCTCGATCTTGATCCTCGCTCCGAGCTCCGACGTGGTCTTCCATGCAAGGTTCCCACGTCGGCCGGGGAAACCCTAGACAACTAGCACGACCCTCATCTTCAAGTTGGTGTCCCTCAAGCTTCTCTCGCTCCTCGGCGGCGGAATACGAAATCTTCTCTCGCGTGGCTCTCGGTCGGGGGACTATAAATAGCCCGATCGCAACTAGGTCAAAGGGCGGCGTGTTTGGGCCCAAAATGGGCTCGGGGCCGACCGGACCGGGCCGGCCGGCCCGGGCCCATTTTGGCCCGGCCCGCGGGCTCCTTTGCCCGAGGTCGGTTCCCTTGCTTCCCGGATGCTTCCCCCCTTCGCATGTAGGTCCATGTCGTCGGTTTCTCTCCGAATTGGACTCAACTCCTTGTCTTGCAAGATTCGAGCACTTTTCTCGGTCGTGTCCCCGGAGTCCGTCGTCTTCTCGGATCAAGTCCCCGGCTTCTTGGAGTCATGTTCACTTCATTGCTTGACTTGTATCGGGCTTCAAGGTCTTGTCATGAGGTGCTTAATGAACTTATCCCGGAAGTCTTGCTTTCAACGTTAAAACCCTGCGTAAACACATAACTCCAAAACCGACATGCACAAGTGAACTTGTTATACCACGGGGGTTAGTACCAATGAATAAGATACAAAAGTTATGCCAACATAGAAGGTAAACTCATGGCTAGGTTGACGGATTTTCACCGTCAACATCTCCCCCATGCTTAAACCTTGCTCGTCCTCGAGTAAGCCTTCGATGGATATCATCATTGCCAAACAATGTTTAAACCTTGCACTTGATCATACATGAAAAAAAACATAATGCTCTCAAAAGTTTAATTCGTTAAAGTTCCATAATGTACTAGCCTTCACCTCTACGGAGGGTAGATTCTTATTAAGCTTATCCCACAAGTATTAACATGCTCACAAAGTTTAAATAGATCTCGAATTTTTGAAATAAAGAACGAGATAAAGAAAAGAGCTAAACCAAGTTCACAAATTTAAATCACCTTGCATGTTGCTCATAAACTCTCATCTCACTTGTCTCTCAAGCCTATATATTCTACTCCTTTCCCTCTCATAACATATATGTGTGGTAGGCTTTATATGGAGCTTTGGGAAAGTTTAGTCCTAACAAGATTTTATAAATGAGGTGTTGTCAAAACAAGACAAGCTTCTCATGGTCTTACCGAGACTCGTCAAAAAGGTCATTGGAAAATAATGTTAAATCAAGGAGGGGAAAGAGAAAAATACACACACTTTTAGATGAGTGGACATGTGCAAATGGCAAAGAGTGATCCCGAGGCACAAAGGAAGTCCTCGTTATCGGATTGCACATGGTTGGAAAATGAGAATGGATCTTTTTAACTTGAAGCCTTGAATGCACTCTTAGAGAACCGGGGAGTTCACTTTACGCTCATATATATTTTTTTCTCTTTCTCATATTTCTCATTCTTTTCTTTCTTTCTTTCTTTCTTTCTTTCTTTCTTATATATATATATGTTTTTTTTCTTTTTTTTTACTTTCTTCACCTTGGAAGTCACGTACATCGCCGGATTTTTTTTCTTCCATCATTATATATATATTTTTATTTTTTTTTTTTTTTAAAAATACTCCCTTTTTGAACTCTAAAACTGCACCGTACCTACCTCCTCCCCCATGCTTAGACGTTGCTCGTCCTCGAGCAAAGAGGCGAAAAATAAGGTAGGTACCGGAGTATTTTTCCTTGGAGAGATACTTGAAATCTTCAATGTCGGCACCGTCTTGCGATCTTCCTTGAATTGATGATCCATTCTCAACGATAGGTTGTGGTCAAGGAGGTAATCACAAAAGATGATATTTGGTTTAAGGGTGGATATCCGGCGAAGTTTGTGAGATCACCGATGCGGGGATACACAATGCACGGATAAAAGGCTAGCAAAAAAGATAGATACGCAAAAACGGAATGACCAGCTTCTTAGTCTCGGGCCAGAGAAATCATGGCCTGCAATAACTCACTCAAAAATAAATCTTGTACACTAAGGTTTATGCACTCAAATATATATAAGGCTCTGGATAGGTTGAGCAACACACAAGTGATATTTATGACAAGGTTAGCAAGATTTTTTTAACATAAAAGACATCTTTAATCTATTCATAACTTGAGAGCACATAAAACACTATGGGTCTTTATTTTAATCATAACCTCCGCTGAAGATTGAGCTAGCATTTAGATAATTTCAGATTTGTATTTTTAAGAGAGCACTAGTTCAAACATGCATAAATCAATTACAAAGATAAACAAAGCGGCAATTATAATCATATATCATCATGGCGCAAACTTTGTAACTTTACCAAAGGTAAAAACTTGGTGGTGTCATTATTCATGATGAAAATAAACACTAAGACACACACTGAAAATTAAACTAAAAACTGAAAATTAAAGCAAAGCTGAAAATACTACGCAAACATAGGCGCATACAAGCTGAAAATTAAAGAAAAAGGGGGTAAAGGAAAGATAACTAAAGCTCCTCCTTTCTCTAATCTTCCGCCGGTGGTTGATATTGAAAGTCTTGGTTGTTGTACCCTTACTTGAAATAGGAATGCACCACTCCTCCTATGAATTGTCTGACGGTGCTAGGTGAAGGTGTCAAAGCACAAAAGCGACGTTTGCATTTCCTTCACCCATTTGGTTGGCATTGGTTTGGATGGCTGCAATAATTTGCATGTTCCTTGCAGCGTATCCTCCAATGGTGGCTCCATTTTGTTGTGGTTGAGGAAGGTGTGCAAATGGCTCCGCAAAGGCTACGTTGGGCACCGCAAAAATGGTGGGGGTATGGCCGCACCACTCCCCCATGCTTGCATTGGTACACCACCGTAGTAATTCGACGGCGCCGGGTTTCTCCCAATGGTGGGACATAATTTTGTTGTGCACCTCCTTCTTGGGTCGTGGAAGATCCTTCTCCTATAATTCTTCTCCTTTATTTTTTTCTTCGCCGGCACAAGAAGTCCTTCCTCTAACCGATCTTCTTCCCCTCAAGAAAAGTCTTAATCTTCAATCCGGAAGGGGCAAATTCACCTAGGCCACTTGTAAGCCTCCTCTCTCATCTTCACTCTTATATTTTCCTTTCTTCATATATTCCTAGGGAAGTCCCGGGTAGGAGATGATTTGGGTTCCTTGCAATACCCGGTTTTAAAGAGATAGTCAACATGGAGAGGTAACAACCCGATCTCCCGAATCCGATGTTGCTCACAACACCACCGGTTGATCATAGGTGAGTAGGGTTGATTGGCTGCGAGTAAATCCAATTCAACTCCGTGTTGGTTATCTATGTCTCTCTTATTCTCCCCAAAAATCCACTTGCACAAAAGTGACACACTTGGATGATGGGGTTCGGATAGTATTTCTTCGTTGATGGTCTCTTCCCGTGATCATACTCCAAAAGCCTTCCCATGTGCCTTCATGCACATACTTGTTCCGGAGCTCCCTTTTGAAAATAGGAGACACTCGCCCATGGGTCTACGATACTAGAACATGCAATCATTTCGAGTCATGAAAACCAATCTAATCTGTCGGGGATTGTGTTGAATGGATCCAAGGAAGCATTGGAGCCCTACTCCCTTTATGGCATGGTTGCTAGCCTTAAGCATTAAAGTATTTTCAGCACAATATGATAGATAGATAATCCAACAAAGTGTGATTACATCTCAAGATCGAATGCACCCCATGGATGAAAGGAGATTACCCCATCAAAGTGCTAGAAATAGCATCGTTGATCAAGGTTACCCTTCCGACGGTGTCTTCCTTCTTCTCCTCTTGTGGGCTCCCTCCAACGGAATGAAAGACTCGGCACTCCTTCATCAAGGTTATGCGCCATGGTCATAAAAATTTCCTAGGCGAATTTCTTGTGGGTGTTTGCCGACACTCCGCTAGAGAATTGCACCGGTGTCCCGTGTGAAACCCAATATGTGGAGAGTTTGATTGTCGATGTCGACGTTCGCTACAAGCCTCTACTTAAGGTGAGCGAGCTTCTTCTCCTCCTCCCTCATGATGACATACCCCTCGGAATACCGCGGAGCATATGGAGGTGGAGCGGATGATCGTGTCGAGTGGCGAGGTTGGACGAGCGGCTCCTCCATATGTTATTGAAGTTTGGTAAACCTCATAAACGAGTTTCGTGTGGCCCTCATGCCACCAAGGAGAAGAGTGCGGTTCCTCCTCGGCGGTGCCGTGTCCTCCTCCATACTCCAAGGAAACTCGGAAACCGAGTGCCTCCTCGAAGAGGTTGTCGATGATGGCTTAGACGACGATGATCCCTTCTTCTTCGGTGAAAAGGCTTGTAGTTTTCTTCCATGATTGCAGCACTCTCCCTCACAAATATATATCCGGGGTTTTCACCCGGTAACAAGGTACACAAATATTATTTTGGAGTCTGGACTTTGAGTGGATTAAGGATGTGGATTTTTTTTCTTGAGCTATCAAGCTTGGGAAGGTTGGCTATGTCTACGGAGGTTTTGAGCACACAAACTTGAACACACAAACAAAGGAAGGAGAGGGAAGCTTGCCTGCAGAAAACGGGAGCCGGGGGGGCTCCTTATGTAGGTGAGGTCGGCCTCGGTGCTCCTCCCCGCCTCGTCTTTCTTCCAAGCACGATCATTTCACCTCTCGCAACTTTCCCCGCCCGCGTGCTCCACGAGTTGCATCGCCCAAACGCTCTCGTCCACTCCTTTATTGGTCCTTCCACTTGATGCTTCATGTTTTGACTCACTTCCATACTCCCTTGCCTCACATGCATCCATGATATTCCTACAAAACAAAGCCTTGGCTGCCCCCCATGCTTGTACTTTGCATGTGGTTTAAATATGTTGGAGGGGCATCCCGTGATGTATCATGGTGCATGCATGGTTAGGTTAACTAGATTGCCTCCCTTTAAGTGTGTTTTTAAGGTTAAGCACTCCTCTAATTCGAAATTTAAAATATTTTTCAGAGCCATGCAAGAGCTCGAACATAATTTTAGAGAAGTTTTTAAACCATTAAAAACAAATGCAAGTCGAAAATATTTTATTTTTACGTCGATTTCGGTCTCACCGGTATAGTTTGCCTTCATTGGTTGAGAGCAAGCTTTTTCCGGCTTGATCATGGGGGCATAGGTTTAGGTCCTAATTTCGATTAGATGAGAGAGATTTTGAATGAAATAAAATTAAGTGAGGCTTAGAAAAATTCTAATCTTAGAGAAACCAAGGATATGGATTTTTAAACCAACCAAAAATCAAGCTTCTAGGTTCACGCGAGTCCTACCACGTGCTGAAATTTAAATAACATCTAGATACAAGTCGTGGCTCTACTCGAGTGTTTTTAGCATGAAAAACAAGTCAACCACAACACCATAATGAGGGTGAAGGGTTGAGTTAGGTTCTGAAATTTTTCTTTTTGGTTGTGGTTTCTCGAAAAGAAGCAAACAATCACATAGGATGGTTCATGTAAAGGGTTTATGATCAAGCAAAATATTCAACCAAGAATTATGTCTCTAATATTGATCAACCATTCTAAGTCTATGGTTTTGCGTAGTAAAATTCAGAACCGAATTAAAAAGACTCGAAAAACCTGGAATCGGGTTGTCCTCCCGTAGCTTATTCTTGACTCGACGAAACGGGTTGCCTCCCCGCCTAGCGCTTCGTTTATAGTCCATGGCTAGACTTCTTCACTTGATTACTCCGGATCAACGCTCTTTGCGGGCGTTGCAATCTTGGGTACCCACTTTGGCTTAGTCAATTTTTTTGGTCTTCACGAGGCTTTTGTCCTTTGGTCTTGACGGATGCAACATCTTCCTTGTGGCTCGGCATCTCGAACTCCGGTCCTTCGGTCGTGATCTTCATGGTCTCTAGTGTGATCCTTCATCTCTCCCGAATGAGCTTGAGTAGCCTTCGCCGTCTTGGGACCTTGGAGTTGTCTCGGATATTCTTCTTTGTCACCAATCGGTTGTCCGGCAAGTTGTCCCACTTGCGTCTCTAACATCTTCATCACGATGAACACCCCGCATGTGGATCTTGCCTTGGCAGCCTTTAGGTGTTGAGCTTCTTTCTCCATCTCCATCTTCTCCATCCTCGTTGATCTTGAACGGCCTTCCGGCGTCTTGACTTGGAGGTGGTGATTCCCTTGGAGATTTTGATGGTCCTTCGAGCTTGTGTTGCACGTCACCTTTGCCCGTAAAGTTTTCCCGGATCATCCACAAAAAAAGTTTTGGGTTTCTTGGAGAGGTAGCCAACCATCTCCGGTTAGGGTTAGTAATAAAACAAAAATCTAAATAGAAAAGAAAAAAAATTAGGGTTAATCAAAACTAGATTAGATTGACTCTTTTTTTTTTTTTTTTTGAGGATGATCAAACATAAGAGATGCAAAAGAAAATCAAAAGAAAAACTGAAAGATAAGCGATACTAGATCGGATCTTGATTGCTTGTTCCCCGGCAACGGCGCCAGAAAAAGGGGCTTGTTGACGGTTAATATTTGTATCAAAGTTCGTTTGTGACTTGCAAGCGGACAAGTCTCCCGTCGTAGTCAAGGGACCCTTCTTCCCTCGAGTGGTGAACCCAAGGTATCGAATCCGTGGAACAATGTGCAACGCAAGGATTCAATCTAGTAAAGCAAGGTAAAGCTATCTATTGAAGAATCAAATTGCATCTAATCTACTAACTCATAAAGAAAACGAATCTAATCTAATCTACTAAAGAGGTAACAAGAGAAAGCAAGAGATAACCAATCTAGAGAATCTAGATCATGCTTATGTTGTAGCTCCAAACAAGATAGATGAAGATAGCAAAGCGAATCTCATTAAAAGCATCTTTAAATCGTGGCCTTCCCATCCGACTCCGAAAACATCCGCCTTTCGAGACCCCCGTTCGTCACAACGTATCCCTATTCATGCGGGGAGCTTAGGGCGAGTTCGATAGAACAAGTTGAAATCACTTGGCCGGTCCGGTATGCACCTCTAGCCACCGCGGCTACAAGAGCACCCTATGTAATCTAGCTGCAAACTAGATCGTAGAAGAAGCAAAACCAAGAAGAAAACAAAATCATCGAGAAGGCACTTAATCGCTAGAAATCGGATTCACTTACAAACTTCACCATGAATGATTACATGAACAAGATCACCACCGGGGCCCTCCCTCGATCTTGATCCTCGCTCCGAGCTCCGACGTGGTCTTCCATGCAAGGTTCCCACGTCGGCCGGGGAAACCCTAGACAACTAGCACGACCCTCATCTTCAAGTTGGTGTCCCTCAAGCTTCTCTCGCTCCTCGGCGGCGGAATACGAAATCTTCTCTCGCGTGGCTCTCGGTCGGGGGACTATAAATAGCCCGATCGCAACTAGGTCAAAGGGCGGCGTGTTTGGGCCCAAAATGGGCTCGGGGCCGACCGGACCGGGCCGGCCGGCCCGGGCCCATTTTGGCCCGGCCCGCGGGCTCCTTTGCCCGAGGTCGGTTCCCTTGCTTCCCGGATGCTTCCCCCTTCGCATGTAGGTCCATGTCGTCGGTTTCTCTCCGAATTGGACTCAACTCCTTGTCTTGCAAGATTCAGGCACTTTTCCGGTCGGGTCCCCGGAGTCCGTCGTCTTCTCGGATCAAGTCCCCCGCTTCTTGGAGTCATGTTCACTTCATTGCTTGACTTGTATCGGGCTTCAAGGTCTTGTCATGAGGTGCTTAATGAACTTATCCCGAAGTCTTGCTTTCAACGTTAAAACCACGCGTAAACACATAACTCCAAAACCGACATGCACAAGTGAACTTGTTATACCACGGGGGTTAGTACCAATGAATAAGATACAAAAGTTATGCCAACATAGAAGGTAAACTCATGGCTAGGTTGACGGATTTTCACCGTCAACATCGAGTACGTCTAGGAGTCTTCCATACGGTGCGGGACATGTACGCCTTCCTAACCGAGTACTTCTCCTCTCGTAGTCCTTGTGCTTCACGCCATCGGTACCGTGCCGCGCAAGTCGGGGTAGTCTCGGGGCCCACCGAGTAGTCGGTCCCGGTACCCACCGAGGTAGTGGGCCCGGGGAGGTCCATACGGTAGGGTTGCAATTGTCCGTTCACCAATGAGGGTGTAACCGTCATTAGAAGGGGTGATGACTCCGTTGCCTTTAAGGGTGAACTCAAGGGAAGGCTTTACTTGGTGGATTTTTTATCAGATAAAGCCCAACTTGATACATGCTTATTGGCAAAGTTTAGCTTGAGTTGGCTTTGGCATCGCCGACTAGCTCACGTTGGGATGAATAATCTCAATAAGCTTCTAAAGGGGGAACACATCTTAGGACTAACAAATGTTCATTTTGAGAAAAATAGAATTTGTAGTGCTTGTCAAGCCGGAAAGCAAGTTGGTGTCCCTCATCCCGCCAAGAATGTGCTCACCACTACAAGACCATTGGAACTACATCACATGGATATTTTTGGTCCGGTGGCTTATGTTAGCATTGGAGGGAACAAATATGGATTTGTCATTGTTGGTGACTACTCTCGGTACACTTGGGTATTCTTTATGAAGGACAAGAGCAAAGTTCATGAAATATTTAAGAAGTTTGCCACAAGAGCCCAAAATGAATTTGATGTGAAGATCAAGAGAGTGAGAAGTGACAATGGCACCAAATTCAAGAACACCAACATTGAAGAGTATCTTGATGAAGAAGGCATTGGTCATGAACTCTCCGTCCCATACACTCCACAACAAAATGGGATAGTGGAGAGGAAGAATAGAACTCTCATTGAAGCCGCAAGAACCATGCTTGATGAGTACAAGACTTCAGATAGTTTTTGGGCGGAAGCAATCAACACGGCTTGTCATGCTATCAACCATTTATATCTTCACAAGCTTCGCCACAAAACCGCCTATGAGCTTCTAACCAGTAAAAAGCCTAACATGTCTTACTTTAGAGTTTTTGGTTGTAAGTGCTTCATTCTTAACAAGAAGCCCAAAAGCTCTAAGTTTGCATCTAAAGTTGATGAAGGTATCTTTCTTGGTTACACCTCAAACGCTCATGGCTATCGTGTCCTCAACAAAACCACTAGTTGTGTTGAAGTCATGTGTGACTTGACGTTTGATGTATCTAATGGCTCTCAAGTGGAGCAAATTGATGAACTGTGTGTAGGCAAGGATGTACCAGCTGAAAAGGCTATAAGGAAGATGGCCATTGAAGAAGTCAAGCCTCAAGAAGAAGATGATGAGGACTGCGAACTAGAAGAAACAACAATTCTACTTCCCGCTGCGAATCCCGGAGTATCCGGAGAAAAATCCGGAGATTCCGGGTTTTCCGGGAACTCCGGAGAAAGGTCCGGAGATTCCGGACCTGCTGCTGACACTTCCCAAGGTAGTTAAGAAATTGAGGACTTGATTCAACAAGAAGTTTCTGACCCACATCCAAGAGTTCGGCAAAGTGTTCAACGAGATCATCCCGTTGACAACATTCTTGGAAGCATCCGTAGAGGGGTAAAAACTCGTTCAAGATTAGCAAATTTTTGTGAACATTACTCGTTTGTTTCTATGTTGGAACCTCTTAGGGTTGAGGATGCTCTTGGAGATGCTGATTGGGTGATGGCCATGCAAGAAGAACTCAACAACTTCACTAGGAATGAAGTCTGGTCCTTAGTGGAACGCCCCAAGCAAAATGTGATTGGGACCAAGTGGGTGTTTCGCAACAAGCAAGATGAGGATGGCGTGGTGACCAAGAACAAAGCAAGATTGGTGGCTAAGGGGTACACTCAAGTAGAAGGCTTTGACTTTGGAGAAACATATGCACCGGTGGCAAGGCTTGAAGCAATTCGCATACTCTTAGGCTTCGCCACCTATCACAACTTCAAGTTACATCAAATGGATGTCAAGAGTGCTTTCTTGAATGGTCCAATCTCCGAAGAAGTCTATGTCGAACAACCACCGGGCTTTGAAGACCATCAATTTCCCAACCACGTCTACAAGCTCCAGAAGGCACTATATGGGCTTAAGCAAGCCCCAAGAGCATGGTATGAATGCCTTAAGGAATTTCTCCTAAAGAAAGACTTTGAGATAGGCAAAGTCGATCCTCCTCTCTTCACTCGTAAACAAGGCAATGATTTATTCGTATGTCAAATAAATGTTGATGATATCATATTTGGGTCTACTAATCAAACTTGGGTTGATGAGTTTAATAGGATTATGACCAAAAGATTTGAGATGTCTATAATGGGCGAGTTGATGTTCTTTCTCAGATTTCAAATCACGTACACTAATGATATGCTCAAGAAGTTTGACATGAACAATGCCAAGCCCATCAAAACACCTATGCCATCAAATGGACATCTTGATCTAAATGAGGAAGACAAAAGCATCGACCAAAAGGAATATCACTCCGTGATTGGTTCTTTGCTTTACCTTTGTGCATCTAGGCCCGATATTATGCTTAGTGTGTGCATGTGTGCAAGATTTCAAGCTAATCCTAAGGAGTGTCATCTAATGGCCGTTAAGAGAATCTTTAGATACTTGGTTCATACTCCTAACCTTGGTTTATGGTATCCTAAGGGCTCCACTTTCGATCTACTTGGCTACTCGATTCGGACTATGCCGGTAGCAAAGTAGATAGAAAGAGTACATCCGGGACTCGTCAATTTCTTGGGAGGTCCTTGGTGTCTTGGAGTTCCAAGAAACAAAACTCCATTGCCCTTTCCACTACCGAGGTCGATTATGTTGCAGTCGGCGCTTGTTGTGCTCAACTACTTTGGATGAGGCTCACTTTGAGAGACTTTGGTTACAAGTTTAGCAAGGTGCCACTCTTATGTGACAACGAGAGTGCCATCAAGCTAGCTAACAACCCCATAAACCACTCAAGAACAAAGCACATAGATATAAGACACCATTTCTTGAGAGACCACAAAGCCAAAGGAGATATCGCTTTAAGCCATGTGAGCACCGATAAGCAACTAGTCGATATCTTCACAAAGCCTCTTGATGAACTAAGGTTTTGTGCTTTGAGGAGTGAGCTAAATATCTTGGATTCTCGTAACTTGGCTTGAGATCATGCACATGTTTAAGTGACCTAGATTAGGATTTTGAAAGCAAAAGATTTGTGAAAACTTGTGTTGAATTTGCTTTTGAAAAAATTTGGATCTTTATGGTACAACACTTGGACTATTTTTCCCATTGCTTGTTTGTGGCTAGTTCAAAGTGTTGGTACTACTCAGGCTCACATATATTATACATATAGTCTTCCAAATCTATCCAAAATCAAATTCCTTGCAAATCTTCTCGCTAGACTCAGGGGGAGCGAAAACTTCGAAAATTCTCCCGGAGATTCCGGGTTTCCCGGACACTCCGGACCTGGCCCGGAGTATCCGGACAAATACCCCTTTTACCGCAGTCAACCCTTTTTCACTGCTTTCACTTTTGACTGCCGCCCCACATCTCTCTTGTCGCCCCCCTCTCTCCCTCATCACGCCCTTGGGCAATTTTCAACTCCAACCATCCATATCTCGTGTGAGTGAGGGATTGAAGGTTCCAAGGCGTGGAGATTGAAGATCTACATCGATTCAAAGGGTTGAAGTCCTTTCCCCTCTCTCCCCAAGGTATTTCTTGAAGGACCTTTCTCGATCTACTTCCCTCGAGTCCTTCTCGTTGTATCCTCTTAGGGAATAGATGGAGAATACTGCATAGGCCCTAGATCTACATTATCTCGCTGTTTGGATGGTTGATCCGTGCAGCATTGTGAGTTAGGGTTTTGGGTATGAAACCCGGAAACTCCGGGCTTGAAAAACCCGGACTCTCCGGACTTTCCGGAGTGTCCGGACTTTTTTCCTAAGTCTCCGGGGTTCACCCTGCAAACCCTAAATCACAAGTTTAGCATCTCATCCATGGTTCACCTCTCACTTCCATATCTTTTCACCTATCCAGATGGTGCGAGTGAAGGTCAGACGCGAGATCGAGGAGCCCTCCTCTCAAAGGAGGACCAAGGCTAGGCACGACCCCACCGCCTTGAGGGCCGTGCAAGAGGCGTTGGGCCAAGAGGGTTCTTAGCGCAGCTCCAGGGCAAGAAGGGGTGACCCTCCTCCCTCCTATGCCGAGGGAAGTGAAGAAGAAATAGAGGAGGAGGAGAGGACAGAGAGTGATGATGAAGAGGAGGATGACACCTATGAGCAGCCACCCGAGCCTGCTAAAGAGAAACCCCGCTACAAGCCTCACCCCAAAAAGAGTCACCAAGCTTCCTATGTTCATCAAAGCCGTGCCGCTACTCGCGTTCCTCCCTAACATAAGAAAGGAGTAGCAGCCCACATTTGCCCCCAAAACACCTCCTATACTCATCCCTACCCTTCCACCAAATGTCCGGGTGGTCGACACTCATATCAATCTTAGGGAGCCCGGATCCGTACTTGGTTTTGACGAGTACATGATTAGGGACTATTCGAAGAATGCTCTAGCCGTGAGAGAGCAACGGGAGGAGGATGTTTATCGGTATCTCAAGGGAGAAGGGCTTGAGGCAAGATTTTGGTGTGACTTTCATAGGGACTTCTATCAAATCGTCATCTGGAATCCGAAGTTGGCTGCAAAGAACATGGTGCCTATTGTGAAGATGAGGTACATCGATTGGAAGTATTATGAGGACCTCAACAACACTGCGTTCAACTCTGTGATTGAGAAGTGCAAGGAAGTTGGCCTATATGATATCATGGGGTTTAGTTACATGGAACAAGGAGATACTCGCTCAATTCCATTGCTCCTATCACTATAACCCGTATGACAACACCATCACTTGGACAACTCAAGGAAACACGTGCACCATAGATTACATGACCTTTTCTAGGCTCTTGGGACTTGGATCCAAGGATGAAGATCGCACTCCCATTCACAATGAGAACAATTACAAGTCTAGGGAGCTCACCTTCATGTTTCCTAGCCGTGACTTGGCTATTGAGGGCAAGGCGGATCAACTCAATCCATACTACTATTACCTCAACCAATTCTTTCGTGCCACAATCGATCCCAAGCAAGGAGATGCCACGGCCTTAAGCTACTATGCTCCTAATCTCCTTAATAGGATGGCACCGAATGAAGAAGGTTTTTGCATATTTGACTTCATTTGGAATGGGTTGAGGAGGGCAATGAATGACCCCACGAAGTACCTCCCCTATGCCCCATATCTCATGTACATGATAGAGAGAGTCACCAACGTCCACTACCCCAAGGATGTTGTTCATGAGACATTCCGCCATCTCCGTGATCGAGCCAAGAAAGCACCAAAAGCTCGCAAGTATGTTGGCTCCTCTTGTGTAGCTCCTCGCCATGATGACATGCCCGCTGCACCTTCTCCACCAAGACCTCCCCGTCGGCACCGTGGCTCATTCATCAATAGAGTTCTCAAGAGCATCTTTAGCATGTGCAAGACAATGGCCACTGAGACGAATGAGAACCGCCAGGACATCATTGAGATCAAGTCTCATCTTGGCCTTCCTACCGATTCCTACCGCGAGCTTCCCACTTTTGATGATCCATTTGCGGAATGGGACGCTCAAGATGAAGAAGAAGGACAAGAGGAAGAAGAGGAGGACAATGAAGAAGACGAGGAGGAGGACGACGACGACTCCGAGTGATCCAGCTGCTCCACACTTCCTTTTTGGCGCTTGATGCCCGTTGACGGTTAATAGTTATATCAAAGTTCATTTATGACTTGCAAGCGGGCAAGTCTCCCGTCGTAGTCAAGGGACCCTTCTTCCCTCGAGTGGTGAACCCAAGGTATCGAATCCATGGAACAAATGTGTGACGCAAAACTTAATCTAATAAAGCCAAATAACTTCAATCTTCGGTAAAAGAAACCCTAATGCATCTAACTAAAAGACACGAAACTAATCTAATCTACTAAAGACCGGAGAAAACAAAGTAAGATTGGGTAGATAAACCGATCTAGAGGGGTCGGGGTAAGCCTTTTGTTGAAGTTCCAAGCAAGAGAAGAACTAGCAAATCGAATCTTATTAGAAGCTTCTTTAAATCGTGGTTTCCCGTCCAAATCCGAAAACATCCGCCTTTCGGAACCCCCGTTCGTCACAACGTATCCCTACTCATGCGGGGAGCTTAGGGCGAGTCAAAAGACAAGTCGAGATTCTTTCGGAAGATCCGGCGTGTACCTCTAGCCACCGCGGCTACAAGAACACCCTATGTAATCTATCTCGAGAATAGAATTGGAATAAGCAAAGACGATCGAAAAACGAAATCTTCGAGGAAACACTTGATCGCTAGGAAAAGATTCAACTTGATAATTCAACTATAACAATGATACATACACAAGATCACCACCGGATCCTTCCTTGATCTTGCTTCTAGCTCCGGAACTCCGACGTGGTCTTCCGTGCAAGGTTCCCACGTCGGCTAGGGGAACCCTAGTCAACTAGCTCGACCCTCTCCTCTCCGAGATGGTGTCCCTCTCTTCTCTCGCTCCTCGGTGGCCGATGACGAATTGTATGATGCGTGGCTCTCGGTTAGGGGGCTATAAATAGCCCGATTGGCGACTAGGGCAAATGGGAGCCTCACCGGGCCCCCGGACAAGGCCGGGCCGACCGTCCCGGGCCGGCCGGCCCGGGCCCATCCGGCCCCGGCCCCGAGGCCTCCTTTGCTCTACGTCGGTTCCCTTGCTTCCCGGATGTTTCCCCCTTCGCATGTAGGTCCATGTCGTCAGTTTCTCTCCGAATTGGACACAACTCCTTGTCTTGCAAGATTCAGCACTTTTCTGGTCAGGTCCTCGGAGTCTGTCGTCTTCTCGGATCAAGTCCCTGGCTTCTTGGAGTTAAGTTTGCTTCATTGCATGACTTGTACGGGGCTTCAAGGTCTTGTCATAAGGTGCTTGATGAACTTATCCCGAAAGTCTTGCATTCAACACTAAAACCCTGCATAAACACTAAACTCCAAAACCGACATGCACACGTGAACTTGTTATACCACGGGGGTTAGTACCAATGGATAAGGTATAAAACTCATGCCAACACCGAAGGTAAACTCATGGCTAGGTTGACGGATTTTCACCGTCAACATCTCCCCCATGCTTAAACCTTGCTCGTCCTCGAGTAAGCCTTCGATGGATATCATTATTGCCAAACAATGTTAAACCTTGCACTTGATCACACATGAGAAAACATAATGCTCTCAAAATTTTAATTCATTAAAGTTCCATAATGTACTAGCCTTCATCTCTACGGAGGGTAGATTCTTATTAAGCTTATCCCACAAGTATTAACATGCTCACAAAGTTTAAATAGATCTCGAAATTTTTGAAATAAAGAACGAGATAAAGAAAAGCTAAACCAAGTTCACAAATTTAAATCATCTTATGTATTGCTCATAAACACTCAACTCACTTGTCTCTCAAGCCTATATATTCTACTCCTTTCCCTCTCATAACATATATGTGTGGTAGGCTTTATATGGAGCTTTGGGAAAGTTTAGTCCTAACAAGATTTTATAAATGAGATGTTGTCAAAACAAGACAAGCTTCTCATGGTCTTACCGAGACTCGTCAAAAAGGTCATTGGAAAATAATGTTAAATCAAGGAGGGGAAAGAGAAAAATACACACACTTTAGATGAGTGGACATGTGAAAATGGCAAAGAGTGATCCCGAGGCACAAAGGAAGTCCTCGTTATCGGATTGCACATGGTTGGAAAGTGAGAATGAATATTTTTAACTTGAAGCCTTGAATGCACTCTTAGAGAACCGGGGAGTTCACTTTATGCATACTCATATTTTTTTTCTTTCTCATATTTCTCATTTTTTCTTTCTTTCTTTCTTTCTTTATTTCTTTCTTTCTTTCTTTCTTTCTTTCATTATATATATATTTTTTTTTCTTCTTGTGAGACCTTCACCTTGGAAGTCACGTACATCGCCTTTGAATTTTTTTTTCATTCATCAATTTTTTTTAAAAAAATACTCCCCTTTGAACTTTAAAACTGCACCGTACCTACCTCCTCCCCCATGCTTAGACGTTGCTCCTCCTCGAGCAAAGAGGCGAAAAATAAGGTAGGTACGGAAATATTTTTCCTTTGGAGAGATACTTGAAATCTTCAATGTTGGCACCGTCTTGCGATCTTCCTTGAATTGATGATCCATTCTCAACGATAGGTTGTGGTCAAGGAGGTAATCACAAAAGATGATATTTGGTTTTAAGGGTGGATATCCGGCGAGGTTTGTGAGATCTCCGATGCGGGGATACACAATGCACGGATAAAAGGCTAGCAAAAAGATAGATACGCAAAAACGGAATGACCAGCTTCTTAGTCTCGGGCCAGAGAAATCATGGCCTGCAATAACTCACTCAAAAATAAATCTTGTACACTAAGGTTTATGCACTTCAAATATATATTAGGCTTTGGATAGGTTGAGCAACGCACAAGTGATATTTGTGACAAGGTTAGCGATATTTTTTAGCATAAAAGACATCTTTAATCTATTCATAACTTGAGAGCACATAAAACACTATGGGTCTTTATTTTAATCATAACCTCCGCTGAAGATTAAGCTAGCATTGAAATAAATTCAGATTCGTATTTTAAGAGAGCACTAGCTTTAACATGCATAAATCAATTACAAAGATGAACAAAGCTGCAATTATAATCATATATCATCATGGCACAAATTTTTGTAACTTTTCCAATGATATAATCAAGGTGGTGTCTTTATTAATGATGATATCAAGTTGAAATACAAACTGAAAATAAACAAACATGCTTGCTAAAATTTAAATAAAAACAGAAAATACTACGCAAACACACATAAGCAAAAGCTGAAAATTACAGAGAAAAAGAAAAGAAAAGAAAAGAAAACTAAAGTTCCTAAATCTTCTAGTCCTCCGCCGGTGGTTGATGTTGATGATCTTGATAGTAATACCCTTGCTCATAATATGATTGGACATTCCCTCCGACGAATTGATTTGGCTCCACAAGGTGAAGGCGTCCAAGCTCAAAGGCAATATTTGCATTGCCTTCACCAAGTTGAGCTGCGTTAGCTTGGATGGCTGCGATGTTTTGGGCGTTCCTTGTAGCATACCCTCCAATTATGGCCATGCTTTGTTGTGGTTGGGGATGATGTGCGTAGGACTCCGCGAAGTTAGCGTTGGGCACCACATAATTTGGTGGGGGTACCGGTGCACCACCCCCCCATGCTTGCTCTTGTGGCCCTCCGTAATAACTTGGCGGAGGAGGGATCCCGCCGAATGGTTGCACATTGGGTTGTGCTCCACTCGCTTGTGCGAAGGATGTTCCCTCCTCTACGATTCTTCCCCTTTTGTTCTTCCTTGCAGGGACAAGGAGTCCCTCTTCCAACCAATCTTCTCTCCCTTCGATGAAAAGCCTAAGCCTCTCATTCGGAAGGGGTAGGTTTACTATGGCCAACCGATAACCTCCTCTCTCATCTCCACTAATGTATTTGCCTTGCCGCAAATACTCAATGCCGAGAGAGGTACCACGCAAAAGATGGTCGGGGTTTCTTGCGATCCCCGCCGTAAGGAGAAGGCCAACATGGAGAGGTAGCACCCCGAACCAATATTTCCCGCCCCCGATGTTGCTTCACAACACCAACGGTTGATCATAAGGTAAGAGGGGTCTATTGGCTGCCTGGCAATTAAAGCCGAGTAGAGCCAATTCAACTCCGTGTCGGTCACCTTCGTCTCCTTCATCCTCCCCAATACCCTCTTGCACATCCAAGAGTGAAATATCCGGATAATGGGGTTGCGGATGCAATTGCGTTGTTGATGGGCTTCTCCGGAGATCATATTCCAAAATCCCGCTAACATGCGGGTGGCACGTCAACTTTCTCCGAGCTCCCTTGTGGAATCCAAGTAGCCCCCTAACGTGCTCGTAGGGAACCACTTGCTCGGACTCCCTCCAAACGGAATGACAAGCTTTGCACCCCATCATCAAGGATAGGTGCAATAGTCATTAAAATTTCCAAGGCGAACCCCATTTGGGTGTCCGCCGATACTCCGTTGGAGAACCGCACCCATCCAAGGTGCCCCAACATGTAGTATATATCGGTGCCAAAACCCAAGGTGTAGAGTGCTTGGTCGTCGAATTCGACGTTGGGCACAAGCCTCTTCTCAAGTTGAGAGAGCCTCTCCTCCTCCGACGACGACAAGATGATGAAGCCGTACGAAGAATATATCGGAGTGTAAGGAGGTGGCGCGGTTGAACGGGTCGATCGTCGTGGTGGCGCGGGCTGCTCCTCCATGTGCCCTCGAGGTTCGGTAAACCTCATGGACGTGCTTCTTGCAGCCCTCATACCACCAAGGAGGAGAGCATCGTTCCTCCTCGGTGGTGCCGTATCCGTCTCCATGCTCCGGGGAGACTCGGAAACCGAGTGCCTCCTCGAAGACGTGGTTGATGACGGCTTGGATGACGACGAACCCTTCTTCTTGGAGAAGAGACTTGTGGTTTTCTTCCACATGGTTGCTGCACTCTTTTCTTCAACTAAAACTCCGGGTTGCAACCGGTAACTAGGCACTAAAACTCTTACTTCGGATGTGGACTTTGAGTGGATTAAGGATGTGGATTTTTTTCTTGAGCTATCAAGCTTGGGAAGGTTGGCTATGTCTACGGAGGTTTTGAGCACACAAACTTGAACACACAAACAAAGGAAGGAGAGGGAAGCTTGCTGCGAAAATGGGAGCCGGGGGGCTCCTTAAGTAGGGGAGGCCGACCGGCCCGGGTGGCTTCGGCTCCTCCCCGCCTCGGCTTTCTTCCGGCACGATCATTTCGCCTCTCGCAACTTTCCCCGCCCGCGTGCTCCACGAGTTGCACCGCCCAAACGCTCTCGTCCACTCCTTTTCTTGCATTATTGGTCCTTCCACTTGATGCTTCATGCTTTGGGTCATGTTCATGCTCCCTAGCTCCACTTGCTTCACATGCCACCATGAAATTCCCCGCAAAGTTGATGCTTGCTGCCCACCATGCTTGTCCTTTGCATGTGGAATTGGTGAAAGTTGATGAAAGGGAATCCAATGGTGCATGCATGATTAATTCAAACTAGATTGCCTCCATTTAGGTATGTTTAAGGTTAAGCACTCCTCTAATTCGAAATTTAAAATATTTTTCGCAGCCATGCAAGAGCTCAAACATAATTTTAGAGAAGTTTTTAAACCATTAAAAACAAATGTAAGTCGAAAATATTTTTCGACTACGTCGATTTCGGTCTCACCGGTATAGTTTGCCTTCATCGGTTGAGAGCAAACTTTTCCCGGCTTGATCATGGGGGCATAGGTTTAGGTTCTAATTTTGGCTAAATGAGAAAGATTTTGAATAAAACAAAATTAAATGAGGCTTAGAAAAATTCTAATCTTAGAGAAACAAAGGATATAGATTTTTAAACCAACCAAAAGTTTTGATTTCTAGGTTCACGCAAGTCCTACCACGTGCTGAATTTTTTTATTAACACATAGATATAAATCGTGGCTCTACTCGTGTGGTTTTAGCATGAAAAATAAGTCAACCTCAGCACCATAATGAGGGTGAAAGGTTGAGTTAGGTTCTGAAATTATTTGGTTGAGGTTTCTCGAAAAGAAAAGAACAAACAAGCACATAGGAGGGTTCATGCAAAAGGTTTATGATAAAGCAAAACATTCAATCAAGAATTATGTCTCTAATATTGTTCAACTCCGTAAGGAATCGGATGCCCGTTAGCCTAAGAGGGGGAGGGGGTGAATTAGGCAACTTAAAACCTTAACCTATGGCTTCACTAATTTTGCGCAAAGGTAAACTAGAACATACTATCTATATGTGCAACTACGGTTGTTCTAGTGTGAAACTCCCATCCCAAAAGAAGGTTTGCAACCTATAGCCAATCCTAGCATGATACTACTCTAGGAATGTAGAGACAAGCAAAGATTGCAATAGAGTAAATGCGGAAACGTAAAGGGGATGAGAGGAAGCAAACTCTTGACACGCGATTTATCCCGTGCTATCGGTAGGCACTAAGCCACCCCTAGTCCACGTTGTTGAAGCACTCACACAAGAGTATTGCTTCCCTGGTCACCAAGTCTCTCCCAAGAGCACCAACTTGACTTGCCACAAAGGCTAGCCACTTAGGCACTTGTCAAGCTCCCTTGGTCACCTTGATGCCGCCTCCACTAAGGAGCTTCTCCACCAAGGAAGGGGGTCTCCACGTCCCCCGCACAAAGTGTCCTCGCCGCTCCACACCAAGCCGGAGGGTCGATGACGATTGCCGGTGAGCCACTTAGGCCCCAAGGCTTCCGGCGAACCTTGTACAACCGGATTCACTCAAGAATCACCTCACAAGGTTGGCACAACCTTGCACTCACTCAGCTCTAAGCTAAGCCTAGCACTAAGCACATACACAAAGCATGCACTAGTCTAAGAATGAGCAATTAAGCACTTGGATGGATTGGATATGATCTTGAATGTGTCTTGAACTCCTCTCGCACTTCCACACAATCCGACAACCTCAAATGAGTGAGTAGAGGGGGTATAAATAGCCCAAGGCATCAAACTAGCCGTTGGCTAACGTCCACTGAAAAAGGTACCGTCGGATGATCCGACGCTATGCTTTTCCAGGGCGTCGGTTCATCCGGTGCCCCTCCCACGTCACGTAGCCGTTGAGGTTCTCTGACACAACTGCTCCGACGCTATGCTCCGACGCCACGTCGGATCATCCGGTGCTGAAGGCCTCGCGTCCAAGTCGGTACTGTTAGCTTCCAACAGACCGTCGGATAGACCGACGCTATGCCTTGACCAAGGCGTCGAATCATCCGTCTTCGAAGGCTTCGTCTTGGCGCGTCTCTCGTCTTGATTCAAAGCCGAGCGTCGGATAGACCGACGGGGTCCCCACTTAGACCGTCGGATCATCCGGTGCTACAGCCTTCCTTGCTCTTCCTCTGCAACTCGTCCGACGCATGTAGAAAATGGACCGTCGGTTCATCCGACGGTACCTAGGTTTTCACCCCGTGTACCAACTCGTCCGACGATTGCACCGACGCTTGTAATAGAGGGACCGTCGGTTCATCCGACGGTGTCTTGTCTTTTCCTTTTCTTGCTCGGTTTTGACCCTAGAAAAATAGACTATCTTCTCAATTTGGCATATGGTTTTCTTGCATCCTTGGGACCTAGAAGTGTCTACAAAGACATGCTAAAGCAATAGGGTTAGTCCCAAAGATCATGTTGTCATGAATCACCAAAATCAAACTCCGAACTAATGGTATGTGAGGCCATGTTCGCTACAATCTCCCCCTTTTTGGTGATTTATGACAACACAACCAAAGCAAGCATAAATTTGCTAGAATTGACAGAATTAGAACCACTTACACTTGCTTGGATGCTTACCATCATCCAAACTCCCCCTAGATCAAACTTCCCCCTTTTTGATCTTATGTTCGCATTCTCCCCCTTTGGTCTCATATCCTTGAAATCACTCGTAAGCATCCTTGAGCCCACTTGTAAGCTTAAGCCACAAGCTTGCTTTGGTCTCACATTCTCCCCCTTTGGAATAAAATCTCCAAAAAGTCCAAAGCAAACGGGTCCAAGGAAACTAGCAAGATCTAGCAACCATAGCTCAAAGGAGAGATGTTAAATGCAAGGGAGAAGGCCGCATGAACCATGATCCATATATATGATATCAATGAAGATACCACATGTGTGAATAACTAAGGTGGATCACAAGCTCATAAGACTAACATGATACAAACTAAGCTTCCCCTAAGTGTGTGCATAAAAAGAATACCACTTGTAAAACAAGGGTAGAGAGAAACAAGTGCACAACTACAAACTTGTAAAACAAGGAAGCTTAGAGCATATCATGCAAAGAGGTAGCTTAAAGAACAAGAGATAAGACAAATGGGTTCTTGTTACATTACCACTTGTAGATATCACTTGTAGTCTTTTGATCATTGCATACCTCCGGGGGTTGATCCTCTCTACCTTGTTGGCACCACATTGAGATGAGCAACTTGGAAATGATATCACTAGGTGACACCACTTGGAAGAAGCTTGCATAGAAGACACTTGGGGTACCACAAGGATTAGGAATGTATGAGTACATTGCCTTTGAACTTATATAGAGACATATTGCCATATTCACTCTTTTAGAGATGTTAGATCACATTGAGAGTGAAATAGCATTCTCTTAGAATGAAACACCGCACCGGAACGCGTCGCTAAGGGACTACATAAGAAAAGCTTGAAACAACGTTAGTCCCATAACCAAACCATAGGATGAGCTCCCCCTAAATGTGTGCATTTAGTGTTTGAATCACCAACCAAATGTATGCACATTGTTTATGAAAACAAAAGGGAAGCTAACCCTATAGCTTGCTCATGATGCAAAGAGATATATATATGAAAACATGCACCATGAAAGAACAAGTGTAGCTTTCCTACACACTAATCAAACCATGTAGATTGCTCATGGGTTAGCACATGACACAAGCAACCTACCATATGTAAACATTGCAACAAATGCAACCTAAACAAGGCAATGGAGCTACAATGATACAAGAGATGGGTTCTAGTTTCCATTACCTCAATCGGGGAACTTGGGCAACACATGTCCAATTTGCAAGCTTGGCTTATAGGCTTGAATCTTCTCATCTTGATTGTACCAAGCCTCCCAAGTCCTCGCTTTTAAGGCCTTCAAGTGGCCTTTGGAACCCAAACCATTTGAGGCCCCTTCATGTTGGTGATGACTTCCTTGGGCACCCAAATAGGTTGGTTCCAACCCCGCTCTTCCTTCATCTTCCCAACCTTGTGTGCAACCACCTTGCCATTTGCCTTCTTCTTGATGACGTAGGTGTTGCTCTTGGTCTTGTTCTTGCGGTTGGGCTTGGTGTAGATGAGGGAGCTCTTGCCTTCTCAAGCTTCTTCACCATGTGATCACGGTTATCTTGAGAAGGTTGGACTTGGCTCTTCATGTCTTGAGAGATGTCCACTTGTTCTTCATCGTTCTTGCCCTTGCCCATCAAGCTTGCCAATCTCTCTCGGAGCCTTTTCACTTCTTGCTTGAGCTCATCATTTTCCTTGCCTATGAGATAATCACATGATTCTACAACAACATTCTCATTGCAAGATGGTGAGCAAGATTCATCAATTAAATCAATGCAAGAAGTTGAAGCATCTACCTTGGAGATAGGAATTGCACAAGGGATAGATGTTTCATCAAGCTCAAAGGAATTACTTGTTTTAGTCTCATTGCTCTCAAGCTTAGATTTTAGCTCATCACACTCCTTGCTAAGCAATTTGAATTTGCACAACAAATGTTCATAATTTGTAGCAAGGGTGTCACTAAGATCATTGAGAGCATTGAGTTCTTTGATTTCATTAGCTTGTTGTTCAAGCATTCCTTTTTGCTCATGGATTAGCTCAACAAGATCATTGAGAGAGGTGGTGTCGGATTCATCATCACTTACATTGCTTTCCATTCCTTTGGCCATGAGGCACATGTGTGATGATGAAGGACCTTGCATGAAGCGGGTGGTGAAGTTCTTTCTTGATTCATCGCTTGAGCTAGAAGAACTTGATCCACCACTTGTCCACTCGCGGACGGCGAAGGTTGCTTCTTGCCTTGGTCTTCTCTCCTTGACCACCTTCCTTTTGGGCTTGTGCTCAATCTTGGTGAATTTGATGTGTTGATGATGGCGCCCTTCTCTCAAGTGGATGTTGTAGCCGTACATGTTGACTTTCTTCACATACTTGAAGATCTTCTTCACGTACTCGGCCACCATAGATTCAACCTCTTCATTACTTGAGGAATCTTCATTATCACCATCATCACCATCATCTTCGCTTGAGCTTCCACGAGTAGCCATCCTACTCAAAATTTTCTCTTGTCGGCTTGAAAGAGCATGGCTTGTGGTTGGAGAAGATGGTTCTTGGGGCTTTTCTTGGGGCGCCTTCTTTGACTTGGGCATTAGTTGAAGCTCATGTGCCATGATCTTGCTCAAGATATGTGATGGCTTCAAATCTTCGAGCTTCTTCTCGTAGATGATTGCCTTCACCAAGTCATAGTCGGGCTTCCGGAGACTTTGAAAGATCTTGCGGTTGATGTTCAAGTCCGTGATGTCCTTCACACCTAAGGCATTAATCTCATTGACAAGCACATTTAGGCGTGAGTACATAGATTCGGCATTTTCATTAGCAAGTTGCTTAAAGCTATTGAATTCCTCAAGGAGACAACCGTAGCGTTCATTAGCGACTTCTTTTGAACCCTCATTTTGCTCCTTGATGGTTTTCCATAGCTCATGAGCATTTTCACAAGTAAAAACTCTATTGAAAACGCCTACATCTAGTGAGAACAAAATGATAATCTTAGCAATCACATCAAATTGCTTTTCCTTTCTAGTACCATTTTTCATGCCCTCATCGGTGACTCTCCAAACATCAAGGTCCCTTGCTTGAAGATAAGCCTCCATGAGGACCTTCTCCACCAAGGAAGGGGGTCTCCACGTCCCCCGCACAAAGTGTCCTCGCCGCTCCACACCAAGCCGGAGGGTCGATGACGATTGCGGTGAGCCACTTAGGCCCCAAGGCTTCCGCGAACCTTGTACAACCGGATTCACTCAAGAATCACCTCACAAGGTTGGCACAACCTTGCACTCACTCGGCTCTAAGCTAAGCCTAGCACTAAGCACATACACAAAGCATGCACTAGTCTAAGAATGAGCAATTAAGCACTTGGATGGATTGGATATGATCTTGAATGTGTCTTGAACTCCTCTCGCACTTCCACACAATCCAACAACCTCAAATGAGTGAGTGGAGGGGGTATAAATAGCCCAAGGCATCAAACTAGCCATTGGCTAACGTCCACTGAAAAAGGTACCGTCGGATGATCCGACGCTATGCTTTTCCAGGGCGTCGGTTCATCCGTGCCCCTCCCACGTCACGTAGCCGTTGAGGTTCTCTCGACACAACCGCTCCGACGCTATGCTCCGACGCCACGTCGGATCATCCGTGTCGAAGGCCTCGCGTCCAAGTCGGTACTGTTAGCTTCCAACAGACCGTCGGATAGACCGACGCTATGCCTTGACCAAGGCGTCGGATCATCCAGTCGTCGAAGGCTTCGTCTTGGCGCGTCTCTGTCTTGATTCAAACTGAGCGTCGGATAGACCGACGGGGTCCCCACTTAGACCGTCGGATCATCCGGTGCTACGGCCTTCCTTGCTCTTCCTCTCGCAACTCGTCCGACGCATGTAGAAAATGGACCGTCGGTTCATCCGACGGTACCTAGGTTTTCACCCCGTGTACCAACTCGTCCGACGATTGCACCGACGCTTGTAATAGAGGGACCGTCGGTTCATCCGACGGTGTCTTGTCTTTTCCTTTTCTTGCTCGGTTTTGACCCTAGAAAAATAGACTATCTTCTCAATTTGGCATATGGTTTTCTTGCATCCTTGGGACCTAGAAGTGTCTACAAAGACATGCTAAAGCAATAGGGTTAGTCCCAAAGATCATGTTGTCATGAATCACCAAAATCAAACTCCGAACTAATGGTATGTGAGGTCATGTTCGCTACACAACCACTTCTAAGTCTAATGTCTTTGCGTAATAAAACTCAAAACTAAATTATTAAAAATACTCGAAAAACCCGGAATCGGGTTGTCCTCTCGGTAGCTTATTCTTGACTCGACGAAACGGGTTGCCTCCCCGCCTAGCGCTTCGTTTATAGTCTATAGCTAGACTTCTTCACTTGATTACTCCGGATCAACGCTCTTTGCGGGCGTTTCAATCTTGGGTACCCACTTCCAAACCATCTTGGGCACGTGCTTGTCTTCCGGCTTAGTCATTTTTTTGGTCTTCACAGGCGGCTTCTCTTCCTTTGTCTTGACGGATGCAACACCTTCTTTGATTTTCTTTACGTTCATTTTTTCGGCTCCTTCTTCTTTTTCACCCCTCCGTTTGTTTTGGTTCTCCCTTCACTCCAATCATGTTGCATGCCTCGATTCTTGGACGGAACTTGAAGGAACTCCTTTCTCCGTTGATATCGAACATGATCTCCCCCTTGCCAACATCAATAGTAGCTCCCACGGTCTTGAGGAAAGGCCTCCCTAGGATGAGCGGCGGCTTCTCCCTCTCTCCCATCTCGAGCACAACGAAGTCGACAGGGATGAAGTGGTGTCCGACCTTCACGGGTACATCTTCACAATGCCCAAGGGATAGTGAATGGAGTTGTCTCCCAACTCCAAACATATACCCGTAGGCTCCATTGGTAGGCGTAGCTTCTCGAACACATCCCTCGGCATGACGCTCACGCTTGCTCCAAGGTCGCATAACGCCTTCTCGAAGTTGAAAGAACCAACCGAACATGGAATAGTAGGGCACCCGGGTCTTTTTGCTTCTCTAGCCCATTAGCAATAGTGGCACTACACTCCTCGTACATCTTGACATGATCTACCCCGAGTGTTGCTATCTCATATTTATTTGCAAGTATATCTTTAAAGTAACGGGAATATGTAGGTACTTGTAGGGCATCTAGTAATGGCATGTTGATGCTAAGTCTACGCACAACTTCCACAAACTTCTCAAAGTGGTTGTCAAGTTTACCTCGGAAGAAACGTGGCTTGAGTTGCGGTATCCTCCTCGTCTTCCTCCGCATCTCAAATTCGGGTTCCTCGGTGACGATCCCCGTAACCTTCTCTTTAGCAACTCCTTCCACCTCGGTGGATGGTTTAAGCTTCCTTGCTCCCGCGGAACGTTCCGATCTTCGGTCTCCTTCCCCGAACGTGTTTGAATGGCCTTCGCCGATTCGGGACTTTTGGGTTGTCCCGAAGCTTCCCTTCGTCATTAGTGAGGCGCCCCGCAAGTTGTCCAACTTGCGTCTCGAGCATCTTCATCATGTTGAGCACTTGATGATTGGAACTTCCGACCTCCGTCACTTTGCTATCGATGTTCTCCAACACCTTGTCTATGGTCTTGAACTTGGTGACGGTGTCCTTGTTGATCTTAGCTTGCTCATCCATGAACTCCTTCAATTGTATACAAAGTGGAACCGCGTTAGGAATAGATGAGCTTGCATTAAATTGAGGCCTACCTTGCCCGTAGCGGAAGTTCGGCAATTCTCCCTTCCTCATGTAGTCGAGCACTTTGGCTTCCTCCGGACAATCTTTGCGGACATGGCCATACTCTCCACATTCTTCGCATGTGGACCTTGCTTCGGCGGCCTTCAAGTCTTGAGCCTCTTTCTTTTCCATCTCCATCTTCTCCAACCTCCTCATGAGCGAGTCGATCTTGCATTCAAGTATGTTCTCCTTCTCCACTTGCAAGACTCCTTTGACGTTCCCCGTGTGTTGAACCGGATGTAGGCGCCCGACGACGCCCATGTGTCATTATCCGCGACCTTCTTGAATAGAGTGAAAGCTTCCGTCGGTGTAAGTTCGATGATAGATCCTCCCGCCGATGCATCGATGATCGTCCTTGACGCCATGGTGAGTCCTTGATAGAACTTTTGCACGAGGTCTTCCTTCGGGAACTTGTGATGTGGAACCGCCCGGTGTACTCGTTGAAGCGCTCGAATGCCTCCGAGATAGTTTCCGTAGGATATTGAACAAAGGTGGCAATCTTATTACGCAAGCTTTAAGTTTTACCCGTGAGTAGTATTCCTTCATGAAAGCCTTCATCAACGTGTTCCAATTTTGCACCGTCTCCGCCGGTTGAGAGTGGAACCATTGCAAAGCCTTCCCGAGAAGTGAAAACGGAAAAAGCCTTGCCCTCATTTGGTCTTGAGTCACCCCATCCATGTTGAAAGTCTGACATAGTTGAATGAATGCTTGGAGGTGAAGGTTCGGGTCCTCTTTACCGTGAAGAGTGAATGTTGCACCATGCGGATTGTTGAGGTCTTGATCTCGAACGGTCTTCCGATCTCCTCAAGGTTCAAGATTGGTAGGTCGATGATGCCCGGGGTGCATAGCTCCCCAATCTTGCGTTCTTGCGGTGGTTGGTCACCCATCGGTGGAAGTCGATTCTCCCGAGGACTTTGAGGTGGTGAATTCTTCGGAGATTCCTCGCGATCCTTTGTCTTCCGACTCCGAATCTACAAAATCCAGCTTTTTAGCTTGATGTGCTTCGCGTCTCCTTAGCCTCCGTAAAGTTTTTCTCGGATCATCCACAAAATTATCGGGTTTGTTGGAGAGGTATCCGTCCATCTCTCGTTAGGGTTAGCAATAAACAAAGTATGCAAAAACTAGAAAGTAAAAACAAATCTATAAAAACTAGGGTTAGACAAACTAGATTAGATGTATTTTGAGGATGATCAAAATTTAGTAGATGCAAAACGAAAAACAAAAAGAAAACTGAAAATTACAAAAAGGCAATAAAAAATCAAATCTTGATCACTTGTTCCCAAGCAACGGCGCCGTAAAAAGGGGCTTGTTGAAGGTTAATAGTTATATCAAAGTTCGTTTATGACTTGCAAGCGGACAAGTCTCCCGTCGTAGTCAAGGGACCCTTCTTCCCTCGAGTGGTGAACCCAAGGTATCGAATCCGTGGAACAAATGTGTGACGCAAAACTTAATCTAATAAAGTCAAGTAACTTCAATCTTCGATAAAAGAAACCCTAATGTATCTAAGTAAAAGACACGAAACTAATCTAATCTACTAAAGACCGGAGAAAACAAAGTAAGATTTGGTAGATAAACCGATCTAGAGGGGTCGGGGTAAGCCTTTTGTTGAAGTTCCAAGCAAGAGAAGAAGTAGCAAATCGAATCTTATTAGAAGCCTCTTTAAATCGTGGTTTCCCGTCCAAATCCGAAAACATCCGCCTTTCGGAACCCCCGTTCTGTCACAACGTATCCCTACTCATGCGGGGAGCTTAGGGCGAGTCAAAAGACAAGTCGAGATTGTTTCGGAAGATCCGCGTGTACCTCTAGCCACCGCGGCTACAAGAACACCCGATGTAATCTATCTCGAGAATAGAATTGGAATAAGCAAAGACGATCGAAAAACGAAATCTTCGAGGAAACACTTGATCGCTAGAAAAAGATTCAACTTGATAATTCAACTATAACAATGATACATACACAAGATCACCACCGGATCCTTCCTTGATCTTGCTTCTAGCTCCGGAACTCCGACGTGGTCTTCCGTGCAAGGTTCCCACGTCGGCCTAGGGGAACCCTAGTCAACTAGCTCGACCCTCTCCTCTCCGAGATGGTGTCCCTCTCTTCTCTCGCTCCTCGGCGACCGATGACGAATTGTATGATGTGTGGCTCTCGGTCGGGGGGCTATAAATAGCCCGATTGGCGGCTAGGGCAAAGGGGAGCCTCACCGGGCCCCCGGACGGGGCCGGGCCGACCGGCCGGGCGGCCGGCCCGGGGCCCATCCGGGCCCGGCCCCGAGGCCTCCTTTGCTCTATGTCGGTTCCCTTGCTTCTCGGATGTTTCCCCCTTCGCATGTAGGTCTATATCGTCGGTTTCTCTCCGAATTGGACACAACTCCTTGTCTTGCAAGATTCGGCACTTTTCCGGTCGTGGTCCTCGGAGTTTGTCGTCTTCTCGGATCAAGTCCCCGACTTCTTGGAGTTAAGTTTGCTTCATTGCATGACTTGTACGGGGCTTCAAGGTCTTGTCATAAGGTGCTTGATGAACTTATCCCGAAAGTCTTGCATTCAACACTAAAACCCTGCATAAACACTAAACTCCAAAACCGACATGCACACGTGAACTTGTTATACCACGGGGGTTAGTACCAATGGATAAGGTATAAAACTCATGCCAACACCGAAGGTAAACTCATGGCTAGGTTGACGGATTTTCACCGTCAACAATGCCAAAGGGGGAGTGAGACTTTATCTATCTATCTATGTGTGGAACAATGAACTTTATGTATTTGGATTTGGAACCTTGGCTTGTAATAACTCTCTATTCGTATGTGTGTAAGACTCTGTGAGCTTGAGACCTTTGATTGTGTGCTTGTGGTGTTTTGTTCTATCTTTACTCTCTAAGGGTGTTATATGCTAGATTGAAAATATTTGATGAATGCTTTCACTGGTGTTCTGAAAGCCCGGAGAGTCCGGAAATTTTCCCAGAGTATCCGGATTTCCTGGACATTCCGGACTTGTCCCGGACAGTCCAGACTTCCTCGCACCAGATTTCTTTTTCATCCTTGTTGAGTGCATAATCTGTCATGAGCATCTCACTATTTTCTGTTGCACGTCACAACCACCCCACTAGTGTAATACTCTCATGCTTTTCTCTTTGTGCAAATTTTGTCCCTAAAAGGACCATTGATATTCAAAATCAATATGCACATATTAAGGGGGAGTATTACAAAAGTTATTTGATATTCATTGTTTATTGTAAGACTTAAATGTGTTGTCATCAATCACCAAATAGGGGGAGATTGAAGAGTATCTTGGTCCCCTAAGTGGGTTTTGGTGGTTTAATGACACACACTTAAGTAACTAATGACTTATCTAGTCTATGAGCAGGTGTTAAAATTATTTGTGGCATCAAGTGCAGTTCATTGACTATAAAAAAGGAAGTGATGCTACAAAGGGTTCCTAAGAAGGCTTATTTATTTTATATTTTTGAATTTGAGTCCTAGGAACGCCGTACTATAAAGAGGGACATGAATTGTGTCTTCCAAGAGTCGAACAGGTGCTCTAGTTGCTAAATCAAAACCTATGAGAGACACCTTTGCACCAGCACATTCACGAGAATCTTTTCTTGGGTGCTGACCTTGGGAGGCCGGAGTATCCGAGTTTACCCCGGAGTCTCCGGACTTCTCGGAGTTTCCGGATTTACCCCGGATATTCCAGGTCTTAAAGCTGTAATGACTATATTCTGGGTGAGGGGGTATAAAAGCCCCCTCCACCCCTTCCTTTACCCTCTCTCTTGCTTTTTCGACCTGCAAACCTACAGAACTCATTCACTCCCTCCTTTACTCCCCTTGGCTCAAGTTTGGTGAGAATTTGGTGGGGATTTAAGAGGGATTGAGAGCAAGAGCTTGGAGAGTGCTAGTGAGCTGATTTCCCATCTCTAGAGTACATCGTTCTTCGCTTGGTTGGTACACTTCGTGTTTGTTACTCTTGGAGCTTTGAGCTCCTAGCCGACTAGGCGTTGCCTTGGAGCATCCAAAGGTTGTGGCTGCCCAAGGAAGTTTGTATTACCCCAAATTTGAGTAAGTAACTCTAGCTTGATCTTTGTGGTCGCTAGAGGGAGGAAAGTGATCTAGGTGTAAAGGTCCACCCTTTGTGGGTACCTCAACGGAGACGTAGACCTCAAGGTGTGACGTTGAACTCCGGTAACAAATCCTTGTATCTCTTGTGCTTGTTTTTCTTGTTGCATGCTTGTTCCTCTCTTGAGCACATATCTAGAGTTTGGTGCCGATCTACTTTGTGTTGAGGTTTCTGCAAGATTGGTGTGGATAAACAGGATTGTCTCATCCCAGTGCATAACCTATTTTCACAGATTTACGTTTGAGCAAGTTTAATTTCTGTCGAATTTGATTCCCCCCCTCACAAGCCGAATATCCGGACATTTTTCCGGATTCTCCGGATTCCGGAAGTATCCGGAAAAATATCCGAAACTCTAGATCTTATTTAACGAAATTTGCGCAAAAAGTTGTGAATTTCGGGTTCGACTATTCACCCCCTCTAGTCGACATCTTGATCCTTTCACCGCGCCGACGAGCTTGATGCGGGCGGGTGAGGCGGAGCGGTAGTGCGCGGCCACGGGCGAGCTCCGCCCGCCGCGCGCGGCCGCGGGCGGGCTCGGTCTCGCGCACCGCCGCGGAGAGAGGGGGGCACCGGCTGCGGTTCGCCGCAGGGAGATCCTCCGCCGCCTGGAGGCCGGGAGGCGGCGTGGTCGGCGGCACCGGAGATGCGGACAGAGGAGGAGCCAGCGAAGAAACGAGAAGGGGAGGAGGAAGAAGGAGATTGGTGGGACCCATAGGGGTAAAACTGTCATTTCACTGGTCGATTTGACACCGTTAGCTCAGAATCCATCCAAGGTGGCATGGGCGTCAACAAACTTCCAATGCATGACATGTTAGGTGCTTGCAAACTTTTTCATGGCATAGGAGTAACCAACAACTTTTTCTAATAGCATGTATGTAAATGACTCCCGGTATCACACCCTCCCTCCACTCACTCTCCTCCGTTCCTCCTCCCTCTCCTTCCGCTCCAACTCGATCCGCACGCAAAAATTCAAAACAAACTTTGCGCCCGTCGATCCGCTCCAACTCCAAGCAAGTCGCCACTACCTTCCTGAACGGACCCATGGCTTCCGCCAAGGAGACCTACCGCGCCGAGCTCCGCACCGCCGCCCGCCAGCTCGGCGAGCGTTGCCTCTACACCGCCGCCAAATGGTACGCCCCACCCGGTCAACCCCCTCCTCAAACCCTAAACCCCTAACCCTAATCCCCTCCCTTTCCGCAGGGCCGCCGAGCTGCTCGTCGGCGTGGAGCCGGACGCGGCCCCGGCGCCGTCGTCCGCGATGGACACCCCGTCCTCCTCGTCCGCGGCCTCCGCAGGGCGGCTATTGCACCTGCACCGCAGCGGGGGTTCCAGCTTCCGCCACCGCCCTCGCCCCGGCGGCGGGCCCATCTCGGAGGCCGGGACTCCGCTAGGCGGCGTGTCGTACGTCAGCACGCCCATTCCCGACGACGACGCCTTCGATTCGGGCGGCGACAAGTACCTGCTCGCCAAGACCTACTTTGACTGTCGGGAGTACCGCCGCGCCGCGCACGTGCTGCAGAACCAGGTTGGGCGCAAGGCTGTCTTCCTGCGATGCTATGCGCTCTACATGGTAAGATGGGTTCTGCTTGTCTATTCACTTGCCGTGTTGGTTTTTCGATGTATTTGCAGATTTTAGATCTGGGGCGAATGGTGTTTGATGAAATGCCTCCACTAGAGCTGCTGCATTTTAGGTGAAACTTGGTTAGATATGGGGCCACCGATGGATTAACCGATACGTTTTGCTATTAGGTGCAATCAATGCATATTACTGGCTCAAATGTTCTAATAATCAGTTTACTTTGATGTGAGAATGAAGTGATTAGTAAATTCTCATGTACTGTGATTTTACTTAAAAAACTTGACAGAACTAGGTTGCAGGACTAATATGAGTCGTTCAACTTGCAATTGTCCAATTCCTGGACTAATATGTGATGTGTGTTCATGTGCTGCTTTAAATGAAAATAATAGTTTGAATTTAGGAAACCTATAGTCGTGTATTGTACTTAGCTATTGCTTCTCTCCTTGTTGATAAGTGTTTAGTTTTCTTAGCATCAGGAAGAAAAAAAATGGATGGTGCATGATTAATGACTCCTTTTACTGGCAAGTTGGTTTTTGGTGTGATGATAGCATCGGATGGGTATATTATCTTCAAGCAGGCATTTGTACCCTGTACAATGTTTCCACTAATTGGGCACACTGCTGTTATTTTGAAAAAGCTATATTTATAAGGAGTTCATAAATATAAGTGAGTAGTCTCTGTTTCTTTTTGGTTGTAATGTTGAGGGATTCAAACAAAGTCCCTTGGTTGTCAAAAAAAAAAACAAAGTCCCTTAGGGCATGTTAAAATAGCATCGTTCCATGCCAATACATTTGGATTGGAGTGAAAGTGAGCTAATTTTTCCGTGAATCCTCACTTATATGTATGGATCAGAGGAGATTATCATGTATCCAAACACGGTCTTAAATTTATGGCTGTTTCCATTCAGTATTCAATACCGAGACATGCACACAAAAAACATAGCCTTGCAATCCATAAAATTTTGGTTGTGTCACTGGTGACTGGTGAAATGAAAATGATTAGCATCAGTTCTTGAATCATGATGGTTTTCCTTTTAGGATATCCTTTGCCAGTTATGAAATGCTTAAAGGTGGCTGGTAACAGAGGGTTTATTTCTATGTAAAAAAATTGTAGTAATTACAGGCTAAAACTCCATTACAGGTACTCATTTTATATTTTAATTGTCAAGTTAGTTTTTTTACTGAATGTGCATTATTTGGGATTGTATAACAGTGAACATGCTCCAGTGTGTCTTGTACTTGTGTGCATCTGTAATAATGAAACTCCATGTCTGATCTGTTATTCTGTATTTCTGTTAAAAGGATTTATGTGTGCAGTTTAATGTTTTGCTCTTTTCTACACATTCTATGACAGTCTTATACCCAGGTTGTTTTTTCACTTTGCCCATAGATATAATTAACAATCTGTTTGATCTGCAATTTTAGGCTGGTGAGAAACGGAAAGAGGCGGAGATGATAGAGCTTGAAGGATCGTTGGGCAAGAGTAATGCTGTTAATCAGGAATTAGTTGCTTTGGAGAGAGAGCTGTCAACACACCGGAGAACTGGTTCTATTGATTCATTTGGGCTATACTTGTATGGCCTTGTTCTACGTGACAAAGGATGTGAAGGTCTTGCTAGAACAGTTTTGGTAGAGTCTGTCAACAGCTACCCTTGGAACTGGAGTGCTTGGTCAGAGTTACAAGCTTTATGCACCAGCAGCGACATTCTAAATAACTTAAATCTGAAAAATCACTGGATGAAAGACCTCTTTCTTGCCAGTACATATCTGGAGCTAAAGAATCATGAAGAAGCTCTGAAAAGATATGAACGTTTGATGGGGACCTTCCGCTGCAGTGGCTACATTCAGGCTCAAATTGCAACAGTGCAGTACAGTATGAGGGACCTGGATGAAGCTGAGATGATTTTTGAAGAACTGCTCAGGACTGATCCTTTCCGTGTAGATTCTATGGATATTTACTCAAATTTACTCTATGCAAAAGAAAGCTTGACTGCTTTGAGTTTCCTTGCACACAGAGTATTTTTGACAGATAAATACCGCCCAGAATCTTGTTGCATAATTGCAAATTACTATAGTCTGAAGGGCCAGCATGAGAAATCAGTGTTGTACTTTCAAAGGGCACTAAAGCTTAATCGAAAGTATCTCTCAGCTTGGACCCTTATGGGACATGAGTATGTTGAACTCAAAAATACTCCTGCTGCCATTGATGCCTACAGAAGAGCTGTTGATATTAATCCTAGAGATTTCCGTGCTTGGTATGGTCTTGGTCAAATCTATGAGATGATGGGGATGCCATTTTATGCACTTTATTACTTCCGGAAATCATCATATCTGCAACCCAATGATGCTCGTCTCTGGATTGCAATGGCTCAGTGTTATGAAAGTGATCCACTTCAAATGATTGACGAAGCCATCAAGTGCTATGAGAGGGCTGCAAATAGCAATGACACTGAAGGAATAGCTTTTCACCAACTAGCAAAGTTACACAACTTGCTGGGGCATTCTGAGGAAGCTGCAGACTACTACAAGAAGGATTTAGACAGGATGGAGGTTGAAGAAAGGCAAGGCCAGAATTTTGTTGAAGCTCTGCTTTTCCTTGCTAAGCATTACAAGACCATAGGCAATTTCGAGGAAGCAGAGCACTATTGTACAAGGCTCTTGGACTACACTGGTCCTGTAAGTTCTCTGTTTACATTATTTTCCATAGAAAGAGTGAAAGATGAAATGAACATGAAAAGCTTGACTCAAATATTGGCTACTGAGTTAATGAATTGTGTAATATTCCACAGTCCAAACTAACACGAGACTAGTTATTTTGAGCAACACAAATTTACTCAAATCACATATAGTAATACAGGGTTTACAAGTAAAACAAAGGCATATCATGATTATGTCGACTGATCATCGATCTCTGCTTGCAATGATTTCCATGATTCCAATTTGCCAGTTACAACTGCTTTCTTATGCTGACACACATTCAATATGTCCAGGAGAAGGAGACTGCTAAAAATATGTTACAAGGGATAAAAAGGTTACAGTCGGGGTTTCCGCCAATGGATATTGATCATTTTGCAATGTGAATTGTAAAGCCCACCTGCATATTATTTATTTTGTTGGAAAATCTGGACAAGCAGTGTTAACTGGACAGGACAAGATTTTCAATGCAAACAGCTGCAAGAGGAGACTGCTCATGAACTAGGGGAGCTGGTCAGAACTCACCCGTTTCAAAGAGTGAAGGAAACACTAGTGAGGGCTGTCCACCTGATGAAACTATAGTGCCATTGCATAGCTCGATCATGAATTACTTCCAATCTCCCTTCACAGTGTGATGCTCAGTGTTTGTATCCTTGCTATGCGACTCCATACTTCTGGAGATGAGGACCTTGTGCGCATGATGCTTGCTTCTATTTGTTGGAGCCTTGAAACAAGGAGAACCAGGCGCCTGCATGGCGCGAAGATGAGCGTCATCGGAATGATCCAGATCCCCAATGCAAATATCAGCATATCTGCCGCCTGGTTCCTGTGAGGCTTCTAAATTTCGCTGGATATGGTTTTCTTCACCAGACAGCTCTGGTTTGTGTTTCCACCCCCATGGTTGCTTGCATATATAAGCTTCTTCGAAAGACTTGCCTTGCCTTGTCTGCAACCTGTGTGTTAAATTATTGCCTATCAAGTTATCATCACAGTAGTAGTACTGCTGGCATTTTGCGAAATTAAGAATCGACTTTTAAAAGAAAATGTAGACTGTAGGACAACTATGTGTACTATACTCTGCATTTCTGCTTGGGTGCCCACATGATGTAACCATTGGAATAAAGTAAATTCCTAGTGATGATGCATGATGAAAGTTTATATTTTAGTCTACAACATCATCTCCGTGTGGAATCTGCCCCGTGTCCGTGCTGTTGGTTTCTAATCCATCATCGAAAAGAGAGGATAGATGCTTCCCCTGTAGTAGTACTTTACAAGGTTGTTTGTGGTCACTGCTGAGTTGTTACTTTCCTTAGCCAGCACTCTTGTTCGGTCGAGATCCTGGAAAACCTGTACTACCAGGCAACAACCCCAAGCGTTGGATCTTGGAGATTTGGGGCTTGTGGAGTTGCTGCCTGGCACAGGGCTACCACCAAATGCAAACAGCCCCAGTTGTAATGACGGCGATCCTAGCGGTCGGCAAGTTGGTCCTTTTAACCCTTTTTGCAACCGAACAATCGAACTGTGCTGGTTTTAATCACTGCGACGAGGTGCGATCCGATCGGGTCGGCTCGCAAGTTGTTCCTTTTGCCCTTTTGCGGTTGTTGGTGCCTATTATTGATCGGCCGCATCTTCTCCTTTCCTGTTGGGAGATGCTATAGCGTCCGATCAGCAGTACTTCCATTGCCACTTGTCGGGGTGCAGCGAACCATAACTTTAACGAGCTAATTCTTTGAGCTGCATGTAAAAAAATGCAATCGTCTTTTCTTTATCAGTGTCATGGATGGGCTCGTGGAAAACGAATTCACGCCTGCCGCCCGTGTGCTTTGTGAAGGGCTTGTGTGTGAGTGCGGTGAGGTTTGTTGAGTGAACGAGAGCCGTCGTTATCGTGCAAAAAAAGTTTATTGGTCAGTTGGCGAGAAAAACGCACGATTTTGTTGCTGCGACTCGTCCTGTATTTAGTAATGCTGCTACCGCTAGGAGATTAAATGATTATAAATGTTGCAATGGTCATAGTTGGCTTTTAGTTGTAATAACGACGTCATATGGATGAGTTGTACTATGCTGCTGCTGCTTCTTCTCCTTCTTTTTAAATATAAAACCGATGAGTCGTATGTGACGGCGTCTAAAATTTTCAGATCTTTATCCAATTCCATTTAGGTACATTTTCTCCCTTATGCCAACCAATTTTATTTTTATTTGAAAGAAGGATGCCAATCAAATGACGGACGAATGCACGCGCGTTGGATAACATCGTTTTTCCAGCAGCGATGCTGCCATTGTTGATCTTAATACAATCATACTCGAAAATAGCATCGAAACAGCATCCGTCGTCTGTTGGTGTGGTTTCATGTGCTCCAACGGTTACACTACACGTTGCTTCTCTCCTCGGATCTCTGTTGCTTGAGCTCAGCACTTTACCCATTACTTGACGCCTGGGTTTACAAATTACACATCCGATCCGACTAGATAAACCCCTAATCTAGTAATAATCTTCGTACTGTGGCGACGGCAAGAATTGCACGCCATTGACGACTATGGGCGTTCTAATGATTAGGTTTTTCGACTCTTCGGTTGCTAGCTAGATGGGTACATGAAGCCCGGGAGCCCGTCTCGATCGAGACTGCAAATCACACCTTTTGTTTATGTTGGAAATATGCCCTAGAGTCAACTGGATTTGATCCACTAGTGGGCTCAGATGGATTTGATCCATTATGGTGTAAAAGTCCTAATGGGCCACAAATGTTGTAAAGCTCATTAGTATTGGAAGGGGTACACCATCTATTAGTCCCGTATTGCTAATGGACGATGGTGTGGGGGTTTTCCTCCCAATAAATATGGACCACACCCCTCCTGAAAAGACACAACTTTCTCAAGTAGCGCCACGCCGCCAATGCTCCCTCCTCGTCGCACTCGCGGACCTAGCAGTCCGGCGTGCGTCGCTTCCTTCTCCGTACGTGTGGATACCTTGGAGGTGCTACATCTGGAGCACTTGGATCGGACGAGCCGCACGTGCAAGTCAAGAAGGACGTGAGCAACCGCACCGCTCGCTACCCTCGACGCGTTCGTCTACATCGAGACGGTTCCGCCGCATCCGCGCGTCTAGTGGTAACCCCGTGATCTCTCGACGGCAGCAGCCTCTGTTTTGCGGGGAAAATTTTGTTTTGCGCTAGCGTAGCCACCCCGTATCCCTTCAGTGGTACCAGAGCCGTAGCTGCTAAGTTTTAGATTCTGGATGTGTGCATATAGAGTTATGCAGATGTAGATCAAAGTTTTGATCGGCTTCGTGTTCTTGACGTGATGGTCGTGTAACGAATTACTCCTACCGGTCGGAATTCCGCCATCGGAGTTAAGTGATACACGTAAACCCAGTCACAACGAGAAGGAGAATAATTGGATTAGTCGAATCGAATCTAGGTCAAGTGCCAGGCGCATGGGATGCGTGGCGGTGGCAGATTGGATCTCTACCGGCCCGGGAAAAACCAGAAAATATACTGTTCGGTAAAACAGTCATAACTTTTCGTGGTTAACTCGGATGAAGACGTTTTCTATACGAAAATTGATCTACAGAAAATTGATCTTAGCGAAATTAGTTTTGCCAAATTCGGCTTGCAAGATGGGTTTTCGGGCGTTTTAAGTTTGGACGTCGGAATTGCGATAATCCGTTTTGCAGGTTTTGTGATCGGTATGGCCTATATGTGTATGTGATGCATGTGTGTAATTTTTTTGTGACCTGCGTGTCACGCGTACGGCAATACGGCTGGAGCCACATGTATTGTCAAAATTATTGTAATGGTCTGCGTACCAATTTGTGATGATATAATACGCGATTGTGTAACTTTCATTACTAGCACGCGTTAGATAGTTCTTGGAGGACTCATCACATGGAAGATGGCACACACAGACCATGGAGATGGAGATCAACATGATGTACAGGTCAATGGAGATGGAGATCACCATGTGACAATAGGCCATACCGTGTTACAACTGTGTAAATGTCGTTCTTACCATTCTATTTTTACATGCGACAATGTTATTTTCTTGTGTGTGATGTTACGAGTAGAACGATCCCTTTGGAATTTTAAGTTAACATGCCCTCCCAACACTTGCCACCGTCCCACGTCTCGTACAATTAGTGGTGGGTCTATGAAATTAGGGTGCCACTAGTTTTCCTTGACTAGACGGGTTGTATCGGATACTTACACGCATAAGTGTTGGTTTACTTATCAAAGTCATCTTAACGGTTAAGGATTTTGGGGCATAAAGGTTGGGAGCCTAGACATAGAGATGTCACCCAACAACAGGAGTCATATGTGATATGATTAGCAAAGAAGTTGCTTACCGATCTACCTTGTTTACTAGCGGTGACGCAAAAGCTCACTAGTAGACTTGTTAGTTGTAGATTCTCGAATCACTAATTATCAATGTGGGGATATTGATTTTAGTGGGAGTAAATTCTTACTCTGTCATGGATATATTGTCTTAGTGTTTTGCATTTATTATTCTCGTTGTAGATTAAAGGCACCTAGCAACACCACATCGTTTACCTTGCATTCGGTCCTTGAGAAGGACAAGTTGACTGGAACAAACTTTACGAATTGGATTCGTAATCTGAGAATTGTTCTCAGAGCTTAGAAAAGGGAAGGAGTTCTAGGCACCCCCTTACCAATAGATGATAACGTTAAGAAAAGCACGGGCAGTAGTCATGTGATGGCGATCCAAAACAAGCCAATCTTTAAAAGGAAGGGCAATTCTTGGAAGAAGAAAGGTAAGGCCAAGGATAAGATCCCAATGCCAAACCAGGAGCCCAAGGCTAGTCCAGCTGCCAAGGCTGAATGTTTTCATTGTAAGAAAATCGGTCACTGGAAAACAAATTGTAAGTTGTACTTAGCTTCTATGAAAAGCAAGGGAAGTAAGGGTACTTCCACTTTAGGTACACTTAATGTTTATGTTACAGATATTTTCCTTGCTGATTCTTATACTAATTCTTGGGTATTTGATACCGGATCGGTTGCTCATATTTGCAACTCGATGCAAGGAATGATAAGAAATAGAAGTGTGGAACGAGTAGAAGTTGATTTCCGCGTAGGCAATAATGCAAGAGTTGCTGCATTGAGCGTCGGAACGATGCAACTACACCTCCCGTCAGGATTTATATTGGAAATGAATAATTGTTATTTTGTTCCTAGTTTGAGTCGAAACATTTTATCCCCTTCATGTTTGATGAAGGATGGTTATTCATTTGCGAGTGAAAACAATGGTTGTGTGATCTCTAAGGATAATATGTTTGTGGCTTGTGCATCCATTGTGAATGGCTTATTTGTTTTAAATCTTGATGATTCACCTATCTGTAACATAAGTGCTAAAAGGTCTCAACCTAATGATTTAAGTCCTACCTACATATGGCATTGTCGTTTGGGTCACATCAGTGAAAAGCGCATGAAGAAACTCCATAACGATGGACTTTTAACTTCGTTTGATTTTGAATCCTACGAGACATGTGAAGCTTCTTTGCTAGGCAAGATGACCAAGATGCCTTTCTCAGGTTTTCCTGAGAGAGCCTCAGACTTACTGGAACTCATACATACGGATGTGTGTGGACCAATGAGTACGACAACTAGAGGTGGATACCAATACTTCATAACGTTCACTGATGATTTAAGTAGATATGGTTATGTCTATTTAATGAAGCACAAGTCCGAAACTTTTGAAAAGTTCAAAGAATTTCGAGTGAAGTAGAAAATCAACGTGGCAAGAAAATCAAGACCTTGCGTTCTGATCGTGGAGGTGAGTATTTGAGCCATGAGTTTAGCAGTCATCTAAAGAGTTGCGGAATTGTTCCACAACTTACGCCACCTGGAACACCTCAAAGAAACGGTGTATCCGAGCGACGTAATCGAACCTTGTTGGACATGGTCCGATCAATGATGAGCCAGTCGGACCTACCATTGTCATTTTGGGGTTATGCTCTAGAAACCGCAGCTTTCACTTTAAATAGGGTACCTTCTAAGTCCGTAGTTAAGACACCATATGAGATGTGGACTGGTAAGACTCCCAGTTTGTCTTTTCTGAAAATTTGGGGTTGTGAGGTTTATGTGAAGAAACTTCAATCAGATAAATTAACACCTAAATCGGACAAGTGCATGTTCGTGGGATATCCAAAGGAAACCTTGGGATATTATTTCTACAACCGGTCAGAAGACAAAGTGTTTGTCGATCGGAACGGCATTTTCTTTGAGAAAGAGTTTCTTAAAAGAGAAAAATGTAGACAGAAGGTGTATCTTGAAGAAGTTCAAGATGAGCCGGTTGGGCAAGATTTCACAATTGATGCTAATGTAGCTGAACGAGTTGAGATGCCCGTGGCAAGAGAAGCACCACCACAACCACGAAGGTCTGAAAGGGCACGTCGCGCAACTGATAAGCTCAATCTCATGATCGTGGGAGAGCGCAACATATTGTTGTTAGACAATGATGAACCTATGACATATGCGGAAGCAATGATGGACCCGTATTCCGAGAAATGGCAAAGTGCCATGAGATCCGAAATAGATTCCATGGATAACAATCAAGTTTGGAACTTGGTTGACCCGCCGATGGTGTTAAACCCATAGAGTGCAAATGGATCTATAAGAAGAAGAAGGACATGGATGGAAATGTTCACATCCATAAAGCTCGACTTGTTGAAAAAGGTTTTCGACAAGTTCAAGGAGTTGACTACGACGAGACATTCTCACCCGTAGCGATGCTTAAATCTATTCGGATCATTCTAGCTATAGCCGCATATTTCGATTATGAGATATGGCAGATGGATGTCAAAACAACTTTCCTAAATGGAAATCGACCGAGGATGTGTATATGACACAACCTCGAGGGATTTGTTGATCCAACCAATGCTGGAAAGGTGTGCAAACTTCAAAAATCCATTTATGAATTGAAGCAAGCATCTCGGAGTTGGAACCTTCGCTTTGATGAGGTGGTAAAAGGGTTTGGCTTCATTCAGAGTGAAGAAGAGCCTTGTGTTTACAAGAAGGTAAGTGGGAGCTCTGTAGTATTTCTAATCTTATTTGTGGATGACATATTACTGATTGGAAATGACATTCCTATGCTTGAGGCCGCTAAGACCTCATTAAAAAATAGTTTTCAATGAAGGACTTACGTGAGGCGGCATACATTTTGGGCATCAAAATCTATAGAGATAGATCAAAAAGGCTTATAGGATTAAGCCAAGACACTTACATTGATAAAGTGTTGAAAAGGTTCAACATGGAAGAGGCAAAGAAGGGTTCTTGCCTATGTCACATGGCATACATCTTAGTAAGACTCAGTGTCCTTCGACAACTGATGAGCGGGAACGCATGAGTAGAATACCGTATGCTTCGGCCATCAGATCTATTATGTATGCAATGATATGTACACGTCCAGATATTTCGTATGCACACGGTATTACAAGCAGATACCAATCGATCCGGGTGAGGGTCACTTTGGACGGCGGTTAAAAATGTTTTTAAGTACTTAAGAAGGACTAAAGGCATGTTCCTAGTCTATGGAGGTGAGGAGGAGCTCGTTGTAACGGGTTACACCGATGCTAGTTTCCAAACGACCAAGACGATTCAAAGTCGCAATCGGGATACGTATTTACGATAAATGGTGGAGCCGTGAGCCGGAAGAGTTCCAAGCGAGGAGACAAGTGGTCGATTCTACAACGAAGCCGAGTACATCGCGGCTTCGGAAGCCGCAAAGGAGGGTGTTTGGATAAGGAAGTTCCTTTCGACCTTGGTGTGTTTCCGAGTGTCTCTAGCCCATTGGATCTTTATTGTGACAACAATGGGGCTATTGCGCAAGCAAAGGAGCCAAGGAACCACCAAAAGAATAAACATGTACTGCGGAAATTTCATCTGATACGAGAGATCGTTAGACGAGGTGATATCAAGATATGCAAAGTACACACGGATTTGAACGTTGCATATCCTTTGACAAAACCCCTTCCACAGCCTAAGCATGAGGCGCACATGAGAGCTATGGGTATTAGATATATTCTAGATTAGCTCAAGTGCAAGTGGAAGAATGTTAGAAATATGTCCTATAAGGAATTATAGAGATGATTATATTTCATTATATCCATGTCACTTGGTTCTTTTATTGAATATCCATGAAAGGCGACTTGTATTTGATTGGCAATTATGTGAATTGTTTGTGAAACTCTTTTACTTGTATGGTTATTCAAAATTTGTCCCTAGTATGAGTTAATGACTAGCACATGTATTAGTTGATGACTATGTTTCACAAGTTATGAACATGGAGATGTATAACTAATAATGTGGGCACATGTACGACATGGGGCTGGACTGACCCAATTTGAGACTTTGTTCTCTCGTTTACACAACGTATACGCTATGTCCTTAGACTTGAAATTGTCGCATGTACTCAAGATGTGAATTGACCTACTTAGGGGCCATCAACCGCTACTCCGTAGAATCGGGTAGTCATAAAGATGACTTTCGGGTTTGTCGGGAAGCATGCTTTGTGAGGCATGGTCAATCAAGATAGAATTTGCCCCTCTACTTGAGAGAGATATCTCTCAAGGGCCCCTCAAGTGATCGGATCAAGAAATGCATGGCCGTGCTTTGGTTAAGGGTTAACCCCCTTTTGATGATCCGAATCACAGTGTCGAGAAAAAGAGGTCAGCTTGGAGCTAGACCAAATATCGTGAGGCAAAGGGAATAGCATGTATGAATTGTTGTGATGGTTTGTCTGATAAGATCTTTACGTATGCATAGGAGTTGACACGTCTTGCTAGAGGCCGCTATCAACTATTGATCGAGTAATGTACTCGGGTCAAGTCTATGTGTATGTGAACCTATAGGGTCACACACTTAAGGGGTTGGAAGCCGAATGAGGATGAATATACTTGCATAGTTGACTCTAGTGCAAGTGGGAGACTATTGGAAATATGCCCTAGAGTCAACTGGATTTGATACACTAGTGGGCTCACATGGATTTGATCCATTATGGTGTAAAGGTCCTAATGTGTCACAAATGTTGTAAAGCTCATTAGTATTGGAAGGGGTACACCATCTATTAGTCCCGTATTGCTAATGGACGATGGTGTGGGGGGTTTTCCTCCCAATAAATATGGACCACACCCCTCCTGAAAAGACACAACTTTCTCAAGTAGCAGCCACGCTGCCAATGCTCCCTCCTCGTCGCACTCGCGGACCTAGCAGTTCGGCGTGCGTCGCTTCCTTCTCCGTACGTGTGGATACCTTGGAGGTGCTACATCTGGAGCACTTGGATCGGACGAGCCGCATGTGCAAGTCAAGAAGGACGTGAGCAACCGCACCGCCGCTACCCTCGACGCGTTCGTCTACATCGAGACGGTTCCCGCCGCATCCGCGCGTCTAGTGGTAACCCCGTGATCTCCGACGAGCCAGGCCTCGTTTTGCGGGGAAAATTTTGTTTTGCGCTAGCGTAGCCACCCCGTATCCCTTCAGTTTATTCTTCAAAAATATCTCGCCGAACATTTTTCGCTTCTCCTTCCGCCGCCTTCGTGTTGCTCGTGCACGAGGACGGGAACTTCAGCTAACAGTGGTAGGGGACCCTAGCGAAGCAAATTCAGGAGGACGGCGGGCTACCCTAACCTCTTGCTGAGCAGAGCAAATCTTGTTTCTTCCATCTCTGCTGTGGGCTGGAGGCTGGTGGCTCATCACTGCAATGCGTCAAGTACAGTTCAGAACCACCCATCATTGATAGAGACGAGTGGACCAAACATATTAATGCTTCGTTCGGTTTCTTCTACAATGTTTTTCTCTTAGCACAAATTTGTCGTAAAAATCTGCATGTAGTATTTTTCATAATAGGCCTTCAATAGATGTAGGAAGGGAGTACAAACATAAAGATAAACACCAATGATTGTTTTTAAAGAGCAGTGGCAGCTCGCCAAGTTCCAGGTCACCACTGCAAGGAGCGGGAGATCTTTTTGTTGATTTTTTATTCATTTTTTACAATTTTTTCAAAATATATAGCCTAATATTTTTTCAAAACTATATCAATGCCGCTATTTCAAATGCCAGTAGTATTGCAACCGCCGTTTCAGCAGTTGACCCCTACCGTCATTTGAAACAGAGGTAGTGAACAGTACCCCCGATGGGTGTAGCACTCTCAAACGGTTGTAGGGATCGGTCCGTTTTCAAAAACATATAAGATTTTTGTATAAAGTCATATGAAGATAAATGCTATACGAAAATTTCGTCAAGATCTACAAATTTCTAGTTCAATTTCATTTTCATTTGAAGTCATCTTAATGCTCAAATTATTGATACAAATATTTCTTCTTTTGACAACATACTTTTTCATATGAACCTCGGATGCAAATAAAAGTTATACGAAAATTGTAGTTTTCATGGAGAGTAACAACTTTGTAGGTTGTCATTTGAAATCATTTTGATACTCAAATAATCGACAATGTATTCATATCTAAAATTTGACGAGTTTTTTCTCTTGACAACATATCTTCAAAAGTTTATACATTTTCATATGCATTTGCATAGATATAAACGCTACATCGAAATTGTGTATCTCAATGAGGTCTACAACTTTGTAGTTAAAATTGTGTCCATTTAAATTCATTTTGATGATTAAATGATTGACACAATGCTTAGATTTAAAATTCAAATTTTAGATCTTGATAGCATGTTGATTATTTGAACCTCAAGACGACTTCAAATGAAAAAAGTTTGAACTAGAAACGAAAGCCACAACTTTCATATAAGTTTATCACCATCCGAATTTATAAAAAAGATATAATTTTGTAAACGGACTGCTGTTTGAAACAGCGATTGGGACTGCGACAGTACCCGCCACGATGTTACTGTTCACTCCTGACATTTCAAATTGCGGTATGGACCAACCGCTATTTGATACGGCGGTTGCAATGCTACTGCCATTTGAATCGGTGACATCGGTATTTTTTTTCAAAAATTTTATTGAGCTATATATTTTTGAAAAATTGTAAAAGTAAAAAAAATATATTTTGTTGTTTTCCTTTTTCAGGGGTATTTTGTAGTTTGCCTGCCAGCCCAGTTTCTAATTCAAACGAGCCTAGGTTCGTTGCCACGGGCCGGGCTTCTTATGTAGTCGGCACTACTGTAGGATGTAGGATAGCGACTAGAGGGAGGGTGAATAGGCGGTTTAAAAACTAAAAGCACAACACTAGAGAAATTTAATTAGAACAACAAGAAAGATTAATTCTCTACCTATTCTATTCCTATGTTGGGGGTTTGCAACCTAGGGTGACAAGATACAATTCAATATCTATAAAATAAAAGCTCAAAGTAAAGTATTTGAAAGGAAATTGAGCAAAGAAATAACCAAGCACAAGAGACGAATTTTATCCCGTGGTATCGATGACTTGCCGGTCACCCCTAATCCACGTTGAGGTGGATTCAATGTTCAACCGCTCCTCTACCAATGCACCACTTGATCTTGAGCCGGATAGAACCAAAGAACCACTTCACACCTCGATTTCACTAGAGTTGCTATTCACCGCTCCGGTGAGGTGAGCACAAGACCTCTCACAACAAGAAATCCGAAGCCATGCACAATCTTCTTGCGAGCTTCAACGGATTCTTCCACCACCAAGACGTCTAGGAAGCAGCAACTTCCAAGAGTAACAAATCAACCACTTGCTTGATGATTCTCTAGTGCCACAAAGATCAAAACCTTGATGCAATGCACTAGAAGATCTCAATCTCACAAAAAATGCAACCTCTAAGCCAAGTGAGTGAGAGAGGATAGGGAGAGCTCTACAAGGGAGTATGAACCTTTCAAAGTGCCAAGAGAGGCTCTCCCAACCCGGGCATGGAGTATTTATACTCCCCATTCCTGTTACTAGCCGTTATGTTAAAAATGTGTCGTTTGAATTCCAACGGTAAAAACGTGTAGTCAACGGCTGTCAGAGGTGCTCGCTGGGCCGGGCGGACTGTCCGCCAGGACCCCGCAGACTATCCGTCTGGGCCCCGCGGACCGTCCGCGAGCAGACCACGGACCGTCCGCCCGGTCCACCCGAGCTGCACACGTTCTGTCTAGTTTCAAGGTGAATAACGGACCGTCCGCTGTGGACCCGCGGACTGTCCGCTCGGAAGCAAATTTTCTCGAAAAACTTTGCCAAAAACCTCAGGTATTAAATAAACCCTAAAAACCTGCGGACTGTCCGCCCCAAGGGCCCAGATTGTCCGCCCAACACCTGAAAACTGATTTTTCTCAAGATTTTCAGCGAAACCCTTTTAACAAATGAAATCGCCACTCATCTAAATGCAATGCATGCAAATCTTGATCAAAGTGGCACTATAGAAAGTCAAGCCAATGAAATTGACCCCTCTTGATAGTACGGCTATCTATCCTATCAACCCGGTCATTTAGCATCCTCTAATCACCTTATGACTGGCAAAAATAAAAACCTTATCTTTTACCTTTGCCTTGAGCTCTTTCCAACACATGCCATACAAGACTTCTTTGTGCATACCTCATGAGCTCATGATTTCACAGGACTAACCTATTCTTATAACTCAAATAAAAATGTTAGTCCACAATGATTGTCATTAATTACCAAAACACGAATTAGGGCCTAGATGCCTTCAATCTCCCTCTTTTTGGTAATTGATGACAACCATTTAAAGGAGTGATATAAGAAAGGTTTTGTGTTTTCGAATCACTTACTCTTCTCAAAGAAATTCAATAAATGGATAGACTGAATGTCTCCAAAACAAGAAAATAGAGAGAACTCCCCCTACAGACGTGCATATAATTTTCATTTGATTTCTACACATATGCATAGATATAGTAATTTTGACGGAGTTTCCCCTACAAAATAGAGATCAAGGCAACAACCACGTATATATCCAATAAAATTAAGCAAGGGTTAGCCTCAAATCACTACAAGAACTAGAACAAGCTATAAGATAATCAAATTGAAATCACAACCATAGATCATCACATAAGTAACCACAAGTTCTAGTTCTCAACCACATTATAATCCACAAAAACTCACAAATTATTACAATCCAACCAAAGTCCAACCAAAGTTCATGCATGCCTGAAATTAAACATGCAAGTGCAATGCAAGAGTTCCAAATGCATGCAAAGAGGTGAGCTCCCCCTAAAGATCACACATCACTCCTCCAAATTTCTCCCCCTTTGGCATCAAATACCAAAAGGTCTAGTCATCCTGAGGCGGCGGCGGAGGAGGATAGAATGGCGGAGGGGGACAAAACTGAGGTGGTGGAGCTGGAGCTGGGTAGTAGTGATAAAAATGATCTCTGAAATCTCCAAAAGCTGTGTTCAAGGCATTGAAGTTGTTCTGAAGTTGAGTCTGTTGATCATATATCTGCTGATACTGCTCTGAAGTGAACATCTGGGATAATCTGTCATTCAAGGTACTGAGGTCCTTCTAAAGGTCTGTTTGCATATCACTCAACCTTTGCATCATGGGATCATTGTTGACGGTGTATTTTGGAACACCAAACATGTTCATTACACTTTGGTTTGGATTTGTTTATGGAACTAACCCGCCACTAGGCACACTAATCATATAACAAGTTCATCTTTGTGCATGCATTTGGAAGTGTTGTGTTTATGTAGGAAAACATGGACATAAAGGACGGATTCGCAACAAGTTCAAAGGAGCATTTACGGAGTCTTGTTCGTGTTCATGAGCTTGATGAAATCACTTCCAATGGTGGCAAGGACCGAAGTGTTACGAAGGAACACCCCCGGGGATTGAAGCATAAAAGACAAAACTTCATGCACAGAGAACCTCCATCTTGGATGCGAGGATGACATCGTCAAAATCATGCAAGTGGAAGGGGCAAAGTGCATAAATGCATGAGGACCCACGGGAGAGAAGGGGCGACCGAACCGGGCCGAGGTGGGCCTGGGCCGGTCGGCCCAGGCCGGCCGGCCTGGCCCACTCCCGATGTTGGTTCGGCCCCCCTTTACTTGCACCCGAAGGATCTTCAACCCTAAAGCCCTGGAGGCGCCGCCATTCAGAGGGGGAGAGCCATTCGCACCAGGAGGCCATCCACAATAGAGAGAGAGAGAGAAGGGAGATCTCCGGAGGGGGATCGACCATCTCGAAGGAAGCACCCACAAGTGGAGAAGAAGGAAGACACCGTCGGAAGGGTGACCATGATCAACAGTGCTATGTATAGCACCTTGATGGGGTAATCTCCTTATCCGTCCATGGGTTGTAATCGGTCTTGAATATGTAATCGTACCTTGTTGGAATATCTATCTATCATCTTGTGTTGAATGTGCTTAGATGCTTAAGGTTAGCTACCGTGCCGTAAAGAAAGTATGGATCCCAATGCTCCCTTGGATCAATTCAATACGCCGTGTCCATCATAGGTCTAGTCACGAATACCTCCGCGTAGTGACAGTACGGGGGGAGGGAAAGGGCGAAACCGTGGTCAGAACCCCCGATAGATTAGATTGGTTTTCGTGTTTAAAGCGGTTACATGTTCAAGTATCGTAGACCCATGGGCGAGTGTCTCCTATCTTTATTGCTTAATCGTTCTCTCTACTGTAGTGTAGTCGTTTTCTAGTTTAACCATAGTTAGGGTTTGAGTAGTTAGTGAATAGAGGTAGATCAAACGCTTGTAATCCCCTTGCTCCGCGGATTGACAAGAACCTTGAGAATGCCGTGGTGAAAAAGGTGTAGGTCCGTACACTTGCGGATCGTAGGTGAATACGTCTTTTATCCGTCAACAAGCCCCTTTTTCTGGCGCTGTTGCTGGGGAGCAAGCTAGTTTACATCGTTTGGTTTGCATCTAACTTTGTTTTATCTTTTAGTTTATCTTTAGTTTACTAATATCTAACACATATTATCTAGAAAACCACTTGTTTTGTTTTTTTGTTTTTGTTTTGTTGTCTAGATGGCGTTCATCAATCAACCCGTGGAAGAATTGGAGAAATCACTAAGGGATTACGCTAGTCCTTGATGTGAAGACATAAGAGTACAAGAGTTGGATTCGAAGCTCGAAGCGATCAAGTATGAAATCAAATCCAAGATCATCGAGATGGTGGTGGCAAACCCGTTTGAAGGGATGGTTACGGAGAACCCATATAGACACATAAGGCATTTCACGACGCTATGCAACACGGTGCGTCAAGAAGGAGTTCCCGATGAATGGTTCAAATGGAATCTCTTTCCCTACTCACTTGCCGGTGAAGAGAAGACATGGTACTCGTTTGCGTCCTTTGAAATTGAAGGCAATGGAATAAGTTGACAAGGAAGTTTTGCGAGAAATTCTTTCCAATTAGCAAGGTTCAACATCTAAGGAGGCAAGTGATCACTTTCACGCAAGGAGAAGAGGAAGGGATAGACTAAGCTTGGAATAGGTTTAATGAGTTGATCGAACAAGGACCAAGACTCAGCTTCTCTGGTGACGTACTCTTGCATACATTTTTCTTTTCCCTAACCCCTAGTCGCATGCAACACATCCAAATGTGTGCATGTGGGGATCTCATGGAGAAAACACTCACGGAAGCCGCTTAACTTTTACAAAAAATTAGTAAAGCGGCGGCCATGCGAAGAGATTGGGAAACAAGACTTGCGGAAGATCCGGAATACAATTCAAGGAAGAAGAAGTGTGCTGAATTTTCTAAAGAGGCAACCCCGGAAGTCACAAAAGAGGAGCCAATCTCGGAAAAGCTTGAAGAAAAGCACATCATGTCAAGAACTACCCTAAGCGTTGACTTCACCGAATCAAATGAAGCAAACAAGAGAAGCATGTCAAGCGCAAAGCCACTAAGGGAGTTCAAACCAATGGATTGGGTTCCAATCGATTACAGAGAAGTATTCGATAAGAGAAGATCGTTCCCTAATCAAAAGGGGAAGGCAAGAGCATTGGAAGTGGATTTCCCACCGGAGAAGAAAGCAGAAGATTCATACGACCTCGAAACCACCGGTGAGATCTTTCAGAAGCTCTTTGGAGATGATGAAGTGGATCCGGAACACATAGCCGAGGTGAAAAGAATCATGGGGATCAAGCCCGAAGCATCACCATATGCTCGCCTCACCGAAGTTTATGCGATAGGATCCGAAGAAGAGGAGAAGATGGCACCGCACTTGAGTTGCGAGATCAATGGAGTTCAATGCAAAGCCTTGTGCGACATTGGAGCCCAAGTAAGTGTCCTATCTTCTAAAATTTACGATAAAGTTCAAGACCACAACCTAGACTTAGCTCCAACATCAACGAAACTAATCATGGGAGATGGTAGAACTATTAGACCTCTATGTATTGCTTGCAACATGAATGTAATAATCTCTGGAAAATGTATACCAACCGATTTCTTTGTTATTGATGCTTACCATAGGCCCTTTCTTAAGTTGCTTGATGCTGTGTTGGATGCCGGAAAAGGCAAAGTAACAATGAACCTTAACGGAAAGAAGTACACATATAATTTTCTTCATGTTTCTAAACACCTTTCACCTTTTCCTCCCGAAGACGAAGTAGAGGAGGTAGATAGTCTTTGTTTTGTTGAAACCCTTAGAGACCTGCTGCAAAGGGCGATGAGAATCAAGTTAATGATCAACAATATGAGGAACTAGATGAAGCAACGAAAGGTTCAGAACCACAAGATGGAAGCGTGGAGGAAGAAAAATTTGAGGACTTAGGAGAAATTAAACCCGAAAAGCCACAAGTGTCCGAGGTAGACCTTAAACCTTTGCCCAAAAGATTAAAGTACGAATTTTTGGGCCCAGACAAGACTTTTCCAGTCATTGTGAGCAACGACTTTAGTCCCGAAGAAAATGAGAAGTTGCTGATTTTATTGAAAAAACATAGGAAGGTGATTGGATATTCGATTAATGATCTCAAAGGTCTTAGCCTAGCCTTTTGCACTCATTGTATACCTATGGAAGACCAATGTAAGCCCGTAGTGGACCACCAAAGGAGGCTAACTCATGCCATGTGAGAGGTAGTAAAGAAAGAGGTCATCAAGCTACTTGATGCCAGAATCATCTACCCGGTTCCGCATAGCGAATGGGTGAGCCCGGTACATTGTGTATCGAAGAAAGGAGGTTTAACCGTGGTGAAGAATGAGAAGAACGAATTGATACCACAAAGAACCGTGACAGGGTGGCGGATCTGTATCGATTATCGAAAGCTAAACAAAGCAACGAAGAAAGAACACTTCCCCCTACCGTTCATTGAAGAGATGCTCGAGAGATTAGCGAACCACACTTATTTTTGCTTTCTCGATGGGTACTCGGGGTTCATGCAAATTCCCATTCACCCGGATGATCAACACAAAACAACATTCACATGCCCTTATGGAACGTTTGCATATAGAAGGATGCCCTTCGGTCTATGCAACGCTCCGGCCTCTTTTCAACATTGCATGATGGCCGTATTCTCGGAATTCATCGAAGAAATTGCCGAGGTGTTCATGGATGATTTTTCCGTTTATGGGAAGATGTTCATGCATTGCTTGGCAAACTTGGATAAGGTCCTCACGAGGTGTGCGGAGGTAGACTTGGTGTTAAATTGGGAAAAATGTCACTTCATGGTTAAGCAAGGGATAGTGCTCGGACATGTTATATCCGAGAGAGGCATTGAAGTGGACAAGGCTAAGGTAGAGACGGTTGAGCAACTCCCACCTCCGACGGATGTCAAGTCCTTGAGGAGCTTTGTAGGTCATGCCGGATTTTATAGAAGATTTATTAAGGAATTCTCGAAGATCACTAAGCCTTTGATGCATCTTCTTCAAAAGGATGTGGCTTTTGACTTCGATGAGAAGTGCCTAGCGGCATTCCGGACCTTGAAAAGTGCGTTGGTGAGTGCTCCCATTATTCAACCTCCGGATTGGAGCCAAGCTTTCGAGATCATGTGTGATGCAAGTGACTACGCCGTAGGCGCAGTTTTGGGTCAAAGAAAGGAAGGCCGAGTTCACGCTGTTTACTACGCTAGTAAAATTCTTAATGAGGCACAATTAAATTATGCCACTATGGAGAAAGAGTTGCTAGCGGTGGTATTCGCCTTTGAAAAATTAAGATCTTACATTGTGAAGTCGAAGGTCATTGTTTACACCGATCACGTGGCCATCAAGTATCTCTTGGCTAAGAAGAATGTTAAACCACGTTTGATCCATTGGATCCTTCTTCTCCAAGAATTTGATGTTGAAATTCGTGATAAGAAGGGGGGGTGGAAAATGTTGTGGCTGATAATTTGTCTAGGATGAATCGTGTACACGATGATAAAGAGCCCATAGAAGACAAGATGAGAGATGACCACCTCTATCGAGTGCTCGATAAAGACACTTGGATGATTGATATCATTCGAGCGATTCGGAAGATGCCTCTTGACCATCTAGATAGAAACTCTCAAAGGAGGATAATCTCTGAAAGTAAGAAATACTTTTGGGATGCACCATACCTCTTCAAACTTGGCAATGATGGAGTCATGAGAATATGTGTGCCAAGAGAATTGAGGCTAGAAATTTTGAGAAAGTGCCACGCGGCGGAGTACGGTGGACACTATAGCCATTTTAGGACCCAAGCAAAAGTGTGGTCTAGCGGATTCTATTGGCCGGAGATGCATGAAGATACTAAAAGATATGTTGCATCATGCCCCGAATGCCAAAGAACCAGGAACATCTCTCAAAGAAATTCTATGCCTTTGAGATATAATCTACAAATCGATTTATTTGATGTGTGGGGAATAGACTTCATGGGGCCTTTCAAAAACTTGCATGGATATGAGCATATCCTAGTCATGGTTGATTATGTATCCAAGTGGGTAGAGGCCATGCCATGTCATAAGGCTTCCACGGAGGAGTCCATTGCAATGATCAAGAGCATGATTTTTCCTCGTTTCGGTACACCGAGAATCTTGATTAGCGATGGAGGAACTCACTTCACCAGGAAGAATTTCAAAAAGTACTTATCCAAGTTGGGAATTGAACATAGGGTCTCTACGACCTATCATCCACAAACCAACGGACAAGCGGAAACGTCGAATATGCAATTAAAAAGCATCCTCAACAAAACCATAGAGAAGGGAGGTAAGGATTGGTCAAACAAATTAGACGAGGCTTTGTGGGCGTATCGAACGGCGTTCAAGACACCGATAGGTATGACCCCTTATCAATTCGTCTATGGAAAAGCTTGCCACCTTCCGGTTGAGTTGGAACATAAAGCCTATTGGGCGATCAAAGAGATGAACCTTGATCTCGATGCCGCGGTGGTAAAACGAAGAATTCAAATAAGCGAGCTAGAGGAGATGAGGTTGAAAGCATACGAGAATGCAAGCATATACAAAGAGAGAATTAAAAGGTTGTATGATAAAAGGTTGAAAAAAAGAGTTTAAAGAAGGAGATAAGGTCCTCCTCTACAATTAGAGGTTTAAAACCTTCGGAAAGGGGAAATTGCAAAGAAAGTGGGACGGACCTTATGTTGTTCATTCGGTGCTCTCCAACGAAGCGGTAACCATTATGGATGTGAAAGGTGATCAATTCATGGTGAATGGTCAACGACTTAAGGTTTACTATGAACCCAACATTGTGCCTCTTCACCATATTGATGTCTTCACCATGGAAGAAGAGCCCGAACGTCCAGCCTAGGACGTAAAACAAGGCGCTGATTTTTGTAATTAGTTTTTCTTTTATTTTTCTGGAGTTTCTCGCGAAGATTTACTGGACCAACTTTTTCTCACGGGCTAAGATAGCGAAAAAGGGCGGTACATGGGAAACCGGACCAGACCGGCCCTCGGAGCAGGGTGGGCCGGCCGGCCCGGTCTGACCGGCCCAGTGGGTCCCGGCGGGGGTTCGCCCCGGTTTTTCCCCGATTCGCTCCTTTTCGACTTCCTTCTTTGGTTAGAAAATTTTAAGGGAAGTTTGAATAAGGAAAATGCGGCTTCTAGGGCATTCCTTTTCGAACTATTTATTTGGCCGAATTGGGAGCTCGGGAACCCATCCCATCTAGCATAATTTTGCACCCACGCAGCAACCATGGTGTCCCCAAGGAGCGTAGAGTTGAAGCAAGGTGCCAAGGAGCCATCGATGGAGGAGGCGAAGCGATGCGAGCTCAAGCTACCCGTCGAGATCAAGAGGACCGCCCGCATCCGTTGCGGAGGGCGTGTCCCAACCGGAGCTATCACTTCTCGCAACCCCGTCAAAGAGGAGAACGTCCCTACTCCCGTTCAAAGGTCGGCGAGGATCCGTGGCATGAAGCGGAAGGATTAGAAGGAGGTGTCGCCCGAGCCTAAGGACTATGGGGATAGTGACTACTCCGACGATCGTAGCCCGAGCTCGTGGGGAGCCGCTGGAAGAGATGATAATGATTTGTACAATTGGGAAGAGGTGCCCAAGGAGAACTCCCGAAGGCCCCAACGGCGGCAACAACGACGACGACGATGACAACGATCATGATGGCGACGACGGTGGCGACAACGGCGAAGATCCTGGCGATGACGACCCTTTCGGGATGCATCCGATGTGTTGTGTGGCTTGCCATCACTCCATCTCGGAGCTCTACGCATCGGTCGACGAATGTTTCGAGGCCATGGAGGCGATGAGGCAGCGTATGGAGGATTTGGAACGTGTGGTCGAAGATGACTACAAGTTCCTGAATCGCAACGTGCGCAAGCTTTTTGGCATGGTGGGAAACATGAAGGGCAAGTGGTGCAATAGTTGCAGAAAGTATCACTAGGTTTAGTGCCCCCCTTAGGATTTTTGTAAGATACGACGAGGACGTCGTATGATTTTAGCGTGGGGGAGAGCTAGCTAGCTAGGCTTTAGTTTCAAGTTTAGATGGTTCGGTTTAGTCTTCGTGAGAGTTTAGTTTTTGAGAGAGTTTTAGAGTTTAAGAGTCTTTAGTTTTTCAGTGTGTTTTTAAATTTTTGCAAGTTTGAAGTGTCTTAATTTAGTGTTGCGTTAAAGAAAATCAAATAAAAAGAGTTTTTTAAATTTTGTGTCTTGTGTGATGCTTATCTTGATTCACTCGTTTGTTTGTCTTTAGTTTTTGATATATGAACATAAGTGTGTGGTTTGAAAAACGCTTACCGTGGTGCTTAGTAGAATTGCTACTAGTAAAAGTACCCATACCGTGCTTCGATCTTGAGTTTTTTATTTTGGTTGTGCTATGTTCGATGCTAAATATTGGAGGAATTCTGTTCTGAAAATTATCTATAAACCCTTGTGATAAAGGTTAGCAAATCCTCTTTTTCCAAGTTGAGAGTAAGAAAATCCTATAAAAAGCCAAATTTATTTTTTTTGCTCCACCATTAGTGCGATTAGCGCAATGAGTCGGGCTAGGACCCTTCTCTCTTGGGAGTTTTAATTTCAAGCAATGATCATGTCTTTGTGCTTATCTTTTGTTGCTAACCTCGTCATACATTCGGTAACAAGACTTTCACATCGAAGGTTCCGTACATCGCCGAATTCCATACCCAAACCTATACATCTCTTTTGTACATCGCATTCCTTGAACACAACCTACTTTCAAAGTTTCGTCTCGTCTCTAGCTTGTTTTTTGTTTAAAATTCAGATTGTGTGCATGCAAGAAAGATAGGAGTTGAGAGCTTTGGAAAGAGAGAAAAAGATGTCAAGAGAGGGAAAAGTAAAGAGAAAAGTAGAAAGAAAGAAAAAATAGAAAAGTAAAGAATATATATATATATATGTGAATGAAAGAGTGATTGAAAAAGAAAAAAAGAGAGAAGAGGAGTGACAAGAAAGATGTGAGAGGGATGAATCAAGTGAAAAGAGAAAAATAAAGTGCAAGGAAGGATGTCACGTTGTTGAGAGACGAAACTTTCACTCTTTTTCCAACCATGTGCAATCCGACAACGAGGACGTCATCGGTGCCTCGTGGTCATAATTTTCTTTTGCCCTTGCACATGTCCACCATTCTAAATCTTCTCATCCTTGATATCCCCACATATGGTTTATTCTCATGATCATTGGCTTTGAAAGGTAAACAACCATTAGAGGAAGTTCCTAGTTTGACAATATTTGTGTTGATTGTGCTAGTCATACCTATAGCTCCACTTTACATGTTATATGAGAGACTTATGGGAGGTGAGAGTTTTATAAAACTTGTTTAGGATAGCCACTTTATATGAGCGACATGAGAGAGCCACTTTATATGCATAGTGTTTGAGTGTTCATATACTGCTGAATGTTAGCAAAGTAAGAATCAAAGTATCCAGCAGGAGGCTCCCATTGTGGCTGCATGGGATGAACTGGAGGAGGAGGGGTGGCATAGCATAAGAATCCTCATCAACATTAGCATGACCCATGTTACCAACATTAGCATTTTCATCATCACTAGCATGGACCTCAACATTTTCAACAACATTTCGAGTTTCTGCAACTTGCCCATAAGGTGTCAATGGCTTATTGAGAAAAGCTTTAGCATTGTAAAAGGGATGATAAATTTCATTCTTCACATCACATAGACCATTGAACCCTGTCTTGGTCTTGATCAAGGGCATAATACAAGGAGCAAAATAAATGCTATCTCTGATAGACGCTTTTTGCAAATCATCTGATCAAGAATAAGCTTCACAACTAGGGATGGCAACAGGTCGGGTAAGTGCGGGTACAGCGTGACGAGGGCCCAGATTAGGGCCCCCTTTTGACGGCAAGATTATCCCTCAAGACAACAAAACCATGACCCTCAAGGCGGTCGTACCCTTGCTGACTTCAACATCCAGAAGAAGAGCACTCTTCACCTGGTGCTGCTGTTGACGGTAGGTTATCGTATCAAAGTTCATATGGATTTGCAAGCGGACAAATCCCCTGTCATTGTCAAGGGGCCCTTCTTCCCTCGAGTGGTGAACCCAAGGTATTGAATCCGTGGAACAATGTGCAATGCAAGGATTCAATCTAGTAAAGCAAGGAAAGCTATCTATTGAAGAACCAAGTTGCATCTAATCTAAGATATCATCAAGAAAACACATCTAATCTAATCTACTAAAGAGGTAGCAAGAGAAAGCAAGAGATAACGATCTAAAGAGTCTAGATCATGCTTATGTTGTAGCTCCAAACAAGATAGATGAAGATAGAAAAGCGAATCTAATTAAAAGCATCTTTAAACCGTGGCCTCCGGTCCGATTCCGAAAACGCCCGCCTTTCGGAACCCCCGTTCTGTCACAATGTATTTCTATTCATGCGGGTAGTCTAGGGCGAGTTCGATAAGAACAAGTTGAAATCACTTGGTCGGTCCGGTATGCACTTCTAGCCACCGCGGCTACAAGAGCACCCTAAGCAATCTATCTTAAGTATAGATTGGGGAAGAAGCAAAACCAAGAAGAAAACAAAATCATCGAGAAGGCACTTGATCGCTAGAAATCGGATTCACTATAAAAACTTCACCATGAATGATTACATGAACAAGATCACCACCGGGATCCTACCTCGATCTTGATCCTTGTTCTGGAGCTCCGACGTGGTCTTCCATGCAAGGTCCCACGTCGGCTAGGGAGACCCTACACAACTAGCACGACCCTCATCTCCGAGATGGTGTCCCTCAAGCTTCTCTGCTCCTCGGCGGCGGATGATGAATTGGTTGATGTGTGGCTCTCGGTCAGGGGGCTATAAATAACCCGAGATGCATCTAGGTCAAAGGGGGGCCGACTGAGCCTCGAAATGGGCTGGGCCGACTGGCCTGGGCCCACTTCAGACCAGTTCGTGGCCTCCTTCGCCCGGTGTTGCTTTCCGAGTCTTCTAGATTCCCCCCTTCTGCATGTGGGCCCTTGTCGTTAGTTTCTCTCCGAATTGGACGAAGCTCCTTGTCTCGCAAGATTCAACACTTTTCTGGCTAGGTCCTCGGAGTTTTCCATCTTCTTGGGTTGGGTCCTTGGGCTTCTTGGAGTCGTGTCCACTTCATTGCTTGACTTGTAATGGGCTTCAAGGTCTTGTCATGAGGTGCTTAATGAACTTATCCCGGAAGTCTTGCTTTCAACACTAAAACCCTGCATAAACACTAAACTCCGAAACCGACATGCACAAGTGAACTTGTTATATCACGGGGGTTAGTACCAATGGATAAGATATAAAATTCATGCCAACACCGAAGGTAAACTCATGGCTAGGTTGATGGAATTTCACCGTCAACAGCCGCGTCTCAGAGAAGGCATGCAGATCTTCGTCAAGACCCTCACTGGCAAGACGTCCAGTCTTCGGCCGGGTGGCTGCATCCCCGACTTGATTCCCACTAGAGGAACCTGCCTACGCCTCGCACAACAAGTCTACACCTCGCACGACAAGTCTACACCTCGTGCGACAAGTCTCCGCCTCGCACGAAAAGTCTCCGCCTCGCACGACAAGTCTCCGCCTCGCTCGACAAGTCCGGCTCCAACTAGTGTGAGGGGCCCAGCGGCACAACTCGGCGTCGCCACCGACGCGCACGAAGGAGTGAATCTCCACGTCACGCAGAAACAACAACTGGCGGCCATGCAGGCAACCTGCCCCGCAAGAGCCTTAATGCAGGTCTGACTAGCCGCGCAACCATCACATCGCCATCATCACCCACTCTGCCACACGCAAGACTCAACCCGAGGCACTCAAGCACCCTCTACGACGCGCACGAGCCTAGACTTAGGCTCGGGCGTGGCAAGCTAGGCAAGCATTCGGGCAGACTAAGACAAGCCCAAACTACTCGGAGAGAAGGCCAAGCATCCCAGAGGGAACAGTCCAACCCGTCCATGCGGCGGCTTCCCCGACAAGGCATCGCAACTCGGCTTAAATGCATCCCGATGGACGGCGACGTACGACGGGACGTGCCAGCTGCCAGACACTGTAACTCTTTTTTACTTCCCCTTGTGCCCCTCCCCTTGTGACTATAAAATGGAGAGGAGGGCAACAGTCACAAGGGTTAGACTTTCATAAGACCAAACTCCACCACCCGGGACTTGGGAACGAACTCCCTCTCCCGACCAGCTTGTAACCCCTACTACGAGCACACCTGGCTCGGGAACACGGTAGCCACACACTGGACGTAGGGTATTACTCCTCGGAGGCTCGAACCAGTATAAATCCCGTTGTCTTCTGCGCTAACCATCCGAGCCCGACGCACGATCGATAGAAATTTATTGCCGATGGTAGAGAACCCCGATAGTTGGCGCGCCAGGTAGGGGCACATCGTGTGTCTCAACGAACTCAGTGGATCGAATGGACGGTTGTGGGGTCACGCTAACTCCCGGGACCACCCTGCGCTTCGGCTCCCTCGACTTCGTCTACATCGGGCCAGTGGAGTCCGTTGCTGGCCGTACCTTTGGCTGGCCGCCTCACCCCAATATCCTCACGGGGGCTGTGACACGCGATGCCTTCGTTCAAGGCTTCTCGGACGACGTCATCATCGGCATGTTGGGGACAAACCCAACACAGGAGCGTTTTAGGCTCGTCGCCTACTACCTCACCGACCTCGCCTTCCAGGCCAGCGGAGACGGATCGCTGGGCTGGGGGGAGTTCATGGAGCGGTACACTGCAATGTACCATCGTGGACAGCCCGGCCTCCCGGATGACCCGGTGATGGCCTACGTTAACGGCCTTCGCACGGCAGGTGCAGCCCCTGGGTCTACGACGACTCGGAGGGCGCGGACTGCGCGACGTCACGACCCCACGCGGGAGTGCAACATCTGCGTGGCTACCGCATCGAGCAGCTCCGAATCGGAGCCAACTCCGCGCCACCCCGGCGCCGACAACCAGAGGCACGCGCGGCTCGACGAACTTGCGGAGGCAAGGTGCCAGCTCGACGAGGAGCTGGCCCTTCTACACTGAGAGCTCGGCGTGGAAGCCGAGCCACGTGAGCGACAACCGGCACAGGGCGTACTGGTGCAAGGCCAAGCCCATGAGGGGAATGGTGATCGACACCCGGTACATGACGTTCCTGTGCAGGGCGAGCCCCGCGAGGAGAACGGCAACCGGCGCATGCGCCGACCAGCTGCAGACTAGCCGCGTGGTCCTACACCGCCCGCGCGTGCGCCGGAGCCCGACAACAATCGACGTGCCCATGAAGGTGCGAATGCCAACGTCGACACACCACCTCTCTTCCGGTGGGCGTCCTAGAACCTGGCCGCTGCGGCCATGCTGCTGCGCGGCTGCCCAGAGCCCGCAACCTCCGAGGAGCGGCGTGTGCAGGAGTAGTTGAAGGCGCTGCTCGAGGTTGCGGCAGCACAGCAAGCGGAAAGCTCCGCCTCGCGCCAGCACTCGGAGCACGGGTGGGCTGGAGCTCCGTCCGCCCACGGTCTGAATCCGCCTCCTCCTCAGCAACAGGGAAAAGGGGACGGGGTCGGAGCCGCAGCGTCGGCGGTCAAGAGCCATCTTGGGCCCCACCGCGACGCCCGACACACCATCGAGGCCCGCCGGCGAGCTGAGAGTGTCGACAACAACAACGACAACCGCTCGCTCCACAACGACGATCGTGGGCGCAGGCGGCGCCACGACAGCGACGACGACCGCGAGCGCAGCTGGTCACCGAACCAGCGGGGTCCACGGGCTTTTGGCCGGAGCATCCGTGATGCGAAGTTCCCCTCGCGCTTCCGGGCTTTGACCAACGTACCAAGATACAACGGGGACACCGACCCCAGTGTGTGGCTCGTGGACTACCGGCTCGCGTGCCACACCGGTGGGGCGACCGACGATCTCTTCGTTATCGAGAACTTGCTGCTCTACCTCGGCGACTCTGCACGCACGTGGCTCGAGCATCTGCCGTGCGACAAGATCCAAGACTGGAAAGACCTGCATCGGGTCTTCATCGGCAACTTCCAGGGCACGTACATGCGCCCCGACAAGCAGTGGGAGCTGCGCAACTGCAAGCAGCAACCGAGGGAGAGTCTTCGCGGGTACATACAACGCTTCTCCAAGCGCTGGACTGAGCTCCCCGGTGCGACCGACAACGATGGCATCTCGGCGTTTCAGAACGGGACGACGTGCACTTCCCTCATCCACCGGCTCGGGCGTCGCATGCCGCGTATGACCCGTGAGCTCCTCGACATTGCAAGCAACCATGCTGACGGAGAGGAGGCGGTGGCCACGACGCTCAACACCCCTCAGGGCAAGGGGAAACAAGTTGTGGACCAAGGCGAGGGAACGTCCTCACGCTTCAAGAAGAATAAGAATGACAAGCGCCGTCGCGACGACAACTTTGTCGCGACGGTGGAATGCAAGGCTTCACGCCCCAAGGGCAATCAGGGCAAGACCGCACTGACCAAGGACCACTTCGAGAAGCTCCTGGATGCACCGTGCCCACACCACGAGGTCCCCGTCAAGCATACGCTCAGGGAGTGCCGGCTAATGAAGAACTATGTCAAGAGTACCCTCAAGCCGAAGATGGCGGACCAGCCCAACAAGCAAGGCCCCTCCCACGACAATAATGATGATGCGGGGGCTATGTTTCCCGGTGAAGACGGAGCGGTGCACATGATCTTCGGAGGATCACCGGCGATACCCTCGAGGCGGCGCGAGAAGCTCATCCGGCGTGAAGTCATGAACGCCGATGCCGCGACACCGTCCTACCTAAAGTGGCTGGAGGTTCCGATAACCTTCGATCGCAAGGACCATCCCGACGTTGTACCTCAGCCTGGATCCTACCCACTAGTGGTAGCCCCCCTGTTCAAATCCAGAAGGATCCACAAGGTCCGGATGGATGGGGGGAAGCGGGATCAACGTGCTCTACGCGTCTACGCTTGACAAGATGGACATCCCGCGGTCCGCGTTGAGGCCGTCGACGACGCCATTCCATGGGGTCGTACCTGGAATCGAGGCGCTCCCCCTCGGGCAGATTGATCTGCCCGTCACATTCGGGGACATGCGGAACTTCCGCACAGAAACCCTCACCTTCGAGGTGGTGGGGTTCTCGGGGACATACCATGCGATCCTCGGGAGGTCGGCATACGAGAAGTTTATGGCCGTGCCCAATTATACGTACCTGAAATTGAAAATCCCCAAACCGAGGGGTATCATCACAGTAGGGCCTACGTACCAGCGCGCATACGAGTGTGACGCTGAGTGCTTTCAGTTCGTTGAAGCAACCATCTGGTCCGAGAGGCTCCACACTGAGCCTCGTTCTGAGGACCAGGATGTCCCTGAGTCGTCCAAGCGTGCGGCCTGCTCTTTCGAGCCCGCCAAGAACGTCAAGGATGCGGTCGTCTCCGACGATGGCCGCAAACTTCGTATCGGGACAGCGCTCGATACTAAATAGGAAAGCGCGCTCATTGACTTCCTCAAAGCGAACCTCGACGCGTTCACATGGAAACCCTCCGACATGAAGGGGATTCCGAGAGAGGTTGCTGAGCACAAACTGAACATCAAGCCGGGATCAAAGCCGGTGAAACAGCGCCTACGCCGCTTCAATGACGACAAGTGCAAGGCGATTGGCGAGGAGATCCTGAAGCTCCATAGTGTAGGGTTCATCCGTGAGGTCTACCACCCCGAGTGGTTAGCAAACCCTGTACTTGTAAAGAAGAAGAATAAGAAATGGAGGATGTGTGTTGACTATACAATCCTTAACAAGGCATGTCACAAGGATCTGTTTCCTTTGCCTCGCATAGATCCGGTAGTCGATTCATCGGCAGGGTGCGGGACCCTCTATTTTCTCGATGCGTACTCCAGGTACCACCAGATTGCGATGTGCATAGCGGACCAACACACAATCTTGTTCATAACTCCGTTCGACGCGTACTGTTATCAGACGATGCCCTTCAGGCTCAAGAATGCGGGCGCAAGTTTCCAACGATGCATGCGACGCGTCTTCGGGGAGTTGATAGGCCACATCATAGAAGCGTACATCGACGACATCGTAGTCAAGTCGAAGAAAACAGGGGACCTGGTCCCCGATCTCACAGAGGTCTTCACAAAGCTACGACAACACGGGGTGAAGTTGAACCCCGAGAAGTGCGTTTTCGGGTTTCCGAGGGGCATGCTCCTCGGCTTTGTCGTGTCGGAACGCGGCATCGAGGCTAACCCCAAGAAGATCTCAGCCATCAAGGACATGGGGCCAATCAAGAACCTGAAGGGCGTACTACGCATCACAGGCTGTCTCGCAGCTCTGAGTCGTTTCATAGCACGACTCGGAGAACGCAGCCTACCACTGTACAAACTGATGAAGAAGTCCGACCACTTTACGTGGACCCCCGAGGCGCAAGAGGCACTCAACTCGCTCAAGAACATCCTCAAGAGTCCTCCGATATTGACTGCTCCGACCACGGAAGAGCCAATGCTCCTATACATCTCGGCGACGACCCAGGTTGTTAGTGCGGCTTTGGTGGTAGAGCGGGAAGAGCCCGGGAGGTCCCAAAAGGTACAGCGGCCAGTGTACTTCGTCAGCGAGGTACTCTCCGACTCCAAGACGCGTTACTCACAAATGCAAAAGCTCGTGTACGCGATCTTGATGACTAAGTGCAAGCTCCGGCACTACTTCGACGTGCACCCCATCACCGTGGTGTCCAAGTATCTACTCGGGGAGGTCATCCAGAACCCCGAGGCCGAAGGAAGAATCGCCAAATGGGCGCTCGAGTTGATGGGGCAAAATATCACGTATGCTCCACGCAACGCGATCAAATCCCAAGTACTCGCAGATTTCGTGGCCGAGTGGATGGAGATGCAAACTCCACCAGCAAAAATCGAGCATGAGACCTGGATCATGTACTTCGATGGTTCGGTCATGAAAGAAGGAGCCGGAGTAGACCTAGTCTTCATGTCGCCCCTGGGTGTGCGTATGGAGTACATGGTCTGACTACATTTCCTGGCATCAAACAACACCGCGGAGTACGAAGCTCTGATCAATGATCTCCGGATCGCTGTTGAGCTCGGGATCAAGCGTCTCGAGATCAGGGGTGACTCGGAACTAGTCGTGGGACAAGTCATGAAGGACAAGAACTGCGTTGACCCGAAGATGGCGGCTTATTGCCAAGCCGTACGAGATCTGGAGGGCAAGTTCCACGGCCTCGAGCTGCACCACGTGCTACATGACTACAACAAAGCAGCGGACGTGCTTGCGAAAGCGGCATCCAGTCGCAGCCCGGTTCCCCATGGGGTCTTTACGAGACCAACATCAACCGTCCGTACGAGAAGAGGGCGAGAAGTGTAACACCCCGAAATTTTCTAATTTCGGATGTTATTAGGAAGAATAATTAAGCAACAATTTTCTCATAATTTTAAAAATTTGACCAATGTATATTTTATTTACAGGAAATTTAGAATAGGAAAAATCAATTGATTGTTTTTCTAAATTAAATTAAATAAATATGTGAGAGTGTTGCATTTATTTTGGTTGTTTCGTTTGTGGTGTGGTTTTAAAAAGTTGGTTTAAAAATTTTTGAAAAGATTTTGAGTAAAAGTTTGAAAAGAAATGTGAGAAAAGGAATTGAAAAAAAAAACCAAACAAAACACCCAAACCGGCCCACCCCACCATTTAACCCGCGCGGCCCGGCAAAGAACCGCCCACCCTAAACCCGCCGGCCGCGCCCTCTCACTCTCTCTCCGACGGGCGGGGCCCACCCGCCGGGTCTTCCCCTACCTCCCGCCGGCCGCCCCCTCCCACCATGGCCGCGCCGGCCGATCCGCCCCGCGCCCCCTCGCCTCCCCGCGCCTCCTCCCCTTCCCCTCCGTGCTCCAAGCACCCAACCGACGCCGCCCAAGCCGACCCCGCCCCTTCCTCTCCCGAAACGGCCGCCCACCGAGCCCGCGGCCATTAATGGCGGCCGCCGCCATGCCCGCCGTCCACCGCCTTGCCCGCGGCTCCTCCGCTTCCCCCACCACCTATAAAAGGCCGCCCCCGAGCTCCTCTCCACCCCGCACCGCTCAATCGAGCTCTTCTTCCCCTCTACACCGCCGCCCCCAAGGAACCCGCCGGAGCTCCGCGCCTCGCCGCCGATCCGCTCCGCCGCCGCCTCTTCTTCCCCTTCAAGTCGCTCGGTGGTTTCCCCCTTCTCCTCCTCTTCGTTTTGGTACCTTCATCTTGTTGATTAGTGCGCAATAGTGTGTTTTGGCCTCGCTCCGCGAGCCGGCCGGCGAGCGCCGCCGCCGCGCGCGCGCGCCGCCGCCGCCACGGACCGTGCCGCCGCACCCCTTCGCTTGCGGATGATCCCCGCCGCCCGATCCGAGCCAACGGCTCGGATCGCCCGAGCCGCCCGGTCAAACGAGCATACCGGTCAACCCTAGGTCTTCGCGGTCATCTTGCGAAACACCCCCGTTGTTTCAAATATCATAAAAAGACCCTTCCACCTTATAAGATCCTTACGCTAGGCCCGTGTTTTCTCAATGAAACCCCCGAACTTCTTAGTTTCTCCACCCGAGGTCCACCCTTAACCTTTTTACACTATAAACCTCATGTTTATATGTGTAATTATGTCTAGGTCCCCGGTTTCTTGCGCTTAAGCCCCCGGAGCCCAAGTTTTCTCGCTTAAGCCCTTAAACCTTGTTTAGTGCGTAGTTTTCACGTTTTAGCTCCGTTTCAAGCGATTCAAATTGCGTTAGGTTCGTAATGACTCAAAGAACGCGTTAGAGACAATGTTGAACCTGTTACTTGCTTTATAATATGATTAAATACTAATATACATGCTTTTCTAATTAAAATTTAATTAGAGATCAACGCGTCTTTTTTTAAGAAATATAATTTGGTTAATTCTTATTTAAATAATCTTTCCAATTAAAAGCTAATTAGAGTTATATCTCGGTTTTCATAATCAAACTTAAATTAATTAATATATATTCAATTTGCTTTCTAAATAAAAGTAATATAGGTTTATCCCGAGTTTTCATAATTAAATATTAAATTGATTAATATGAACATAAATATATTTCTAAATTATAATTTGCTTAGTACAATTCGAAATGTAAAGATATTCGTTTAGATGCTTTACATACTTCTTTTAAATTAAAATGTTTAATTTGCATAAAATAATACTTGAATATCCATAAATAAAATTGGAATAAGTTATACACCGTTCCTTTTATATAAATATAACTTGCTTAATTATTAAATAAGGTATTTCTCTCGAAATAACCTATTCACATCATTTTGAATTAAAATTTACCAAGCACATAGCCCTGTGTGATATAATCCAAATCTTACGATAGTTCTGAGTCTTTTGCGTTCGCGGTCCTAGAACCAAACCTTGTCCTCTTTTAAAAGCTTTTCATGCTTGGTGTATTGTTCTTAGTTGTTCTTGTTTGTCCGCTTTCGCATGTTTGTGCTCGATGTTTGCTTCGAGTAGAAGATCGAGCCGCCGATTGAAAGTCCCGAAGATCAAGAGAGCAAGAGCGAGAAGAGCGAGGAGTAGCTTTTTGTTGAGAAAGGCAAGTGACCCTAACCACCCTTCTACCTATGCTTTAATACAAGAACACCGTAAATTAATCGGAACATGGAGAACCACCCGGAAAACGAGTACAACCACAAGACATATGGCTCTGTCTTGGCCAATTAATTAGGGAAGTCTTGTGTGGCTATTAGCCTTAGTAGCTTGGGGTACGGAGGAATGCTTTTATGACTCTTCTACTCTGGACAGGTTTTGGAACGGAAGTGCTCTTCTAGGCTAACCTGGTCTGAGGGTAGAAGGAGGGAACGAAAGATAGCCTCTAGGACGTGCTACTATGGACTAATACACATGGGAGGACTCTTTGTATTGGCCTCCTAGCGTCCCTATGCAATCACACCTCGGAAGTGTGGTATTGTGCCTACTTTTGCACAAGATGGTTGGGTTCAAAGTTCTTCGGAACTTTTACGCGACTTGTGGTGAAAGTGTACAACCTCTCGCAGTGTTAAATCGTTATAACGTACTCGTGCTCACGGTCAAGAGCGGCCCGGACCCTCACATGATTAATAAACTTAAAGATGGATTTAAAATTGCTTTCCGGTTATTTCGTGGCCTTGCCGAGTACCAACCATAAGTGTACTCATCCTTGCTTAAATGCCGCTCGAAAAAGAAGAAGGTGCACGAAGTCCGGAAGATGGTGCTAGGCGTACGCAACCCCCGCCGATTGCCCGTGAAGTTTGGAACCTTTGCTTCCCCGGGATTCCGCCGTAAATCTCTCGATAATCTCTTTCTTTACGTGATATTGTTTCTGTTATACACTATGATGTCACTATATGTATGAAACTTTATCCTGGCATACATATAGTTAAGCACTTGGTTTTCTTCGGAAAATCGGGTGTGACAGAGTGGTATCAGAGCAATATCAACTGTAGGACGTAAGCCTAGATAGAAATGGTTACTTCCTGAAGATCTGATCTACTTCAAAAACAACTCTAGTCTTATCCTTGGCATCGCTGATGAATATTCTCATTCTTTGATCTTTTTCTTCTCTCAATCTTTCCTGGTAACTTATCTTTTCCCCCTACTCCACTCCTTAATTCTCAAGCATTGTTACTTTGGATTCTCTCCCTTGACCTTTTAAATCCAAAAGTGTCATCCTTAAAAAAAATGTTTAGAAAATCTCTCGTTGTCCTACCCGAAGTTTCCTCAAGTAATCCGAAAAAACCATCATGTGCGAAGGAAGTTGAAGTCTGACATCTCACCCAAGATTAGGAGGATTCCTCTAACCATAATAACAACGTGTAGCATCGTTCCCTTGATAATGTCTTTGTCCGGTGAAGCTTCGTGTTTGTTTGATGATGCTTGACCTTATGGCCTTGGTTGAGTTGGTTCTTTGTATTGATTGTTGGTGTATTGTGGGTCTTCTACCTGCAATGACATCAGTTGCCTAGTTGGGTTCTTCTTTTGTATCTCCCACCTCCTTGTTCCCCTCTTTCTGTCTACTTAACCCTATGGAGGATGTCAGGAGATCAAAATCTAGAAGCAACACCAACATCAACAACAGAAATCTGCAAGCATATGCAAACATCAACACATGAAAGAAGTTGAAGGAAAAGATGATCAATTTTCTTTTGTTACCCCCTGTTATTCTCCTCTCTACCACAATTTGAGTACAATTACAACAAGCAAGAAATGATGGATATGATATCAAGAATTTTGCATGCTCTTCAATTTATTCTCGTTCTCTTCTGATCTTGACCTTTGTCCACTAACCAGATGGAAAAAGGCAACCAAGACAAAAGCAATGATAGCAATTACAACCCTGGATACGACCAATATATGTCCCTATATCTAAACCCGGAGGATACACATACAAAGTTCTGGAATACTGAGCCACCCAGTTTCTCTAACACTACGGAGCACCTAGAAGCTGAAGAATGGATCACGACAATCGAGAAGAAATTAGATATGGCACAATGCAATGATAGAGAAAAGGTTCTATATGCATCAGGATTACTTCTAGGAGAAGCCTTAGAATGGTGGAATTCCTACATATACGAACATGATCAACCACAGAGTATTGCTTGGAAGGAATTTAAGGATAACTTTATATCACATTTCATTCCTCTAAGTGTGATGAAGCTCAAAAGGAAGGAGTTCCTTAGCTTGAAACAAGGGCAAATGACAGTGACTGAGTACAAAGATAAATTTATCCAGCTATCTATGTACGCACCAAGATCATCTGGAAGTGATAAAAAGAAACGAGAACATTTCATCAAAGGGTTGAATGAAGATCTTTAGAGTATACTAAGTTTACATGACTATTCCAGTTTGCAACATGCCATCAACAAAGCTATTGAGTTAGAAAGCAAACTACAAGAAATCATAAGTAAGAAAAGGAAAAGGAATTTTCTAGATCAACGTGATAACAGTTCCCACCTTTACCATTTGTCCCAAGCACCAGAACATCCTGAAGATGAGTATGAAGATCCACCACGTAACCGTAGAAACCTTAAAGAAAGTGGAGCTTGTTTCTACTGCAAAGATCATGGACATTTCATTAACAGGTGCCCTAAGAAACGTGCTGACCGATATGAAAAGAAGACTCGGCAGAGACATAATAAGCAAACCAATGCCGAAGAAGCATTTGGATCAAATGGGGAAGAATATTAAAGGTTAAGCAAAGATTATGGAGTCAATCCAAATCTATTCAAATCACTTTATCAAGACGTCGAGAAAATTCTACAAAGACGAGTCAATGATAGTTACAAGTGAAGTTAGATTTAGTATCCTATGAGGTGGCTAAGAAGCTTATGTAATGTCAAACAATCCGGAAGAAAGTTAATAAATGTTGGATGGTAACCACCCGAACCTTTGTTTCTTGCTAGCCTCTCGCGAATCTCGGGACGAGATTCCTTTTAAGGGGGGGTAGATTTGTAACACCCCGAAATTTTCTAATTTCGGGATGTTATTAGGAAGAATAATTAAGCAACAATTTTCTCATAATTTTAAAAATTTGACCAATGTATATTTTATTTACAGAAATTTAGAATAGGAAAAATCAATTGATTGTTTTTCTAAATTAAATTAAATAAATATGTGAGAGTGTTGCATTTATTTTGGTTGTTTCTCGTTTGTGGTGTGGTTTTAAAAAGTTGGTTTAAAAATTTTTGAAAAGATTTTGAGTAAAAGTTTGAAAAGAAATGTGAGAAAAGGAATTGAAAAAAAAGAAAACCAAACAAAACACCAAACCAGCCCGGCCCCACCATTTAACCCGCGCGGCCCGAAAGAACCGCCCACCTAAACCCGCCGGCCCGCCCCTCTCACTCTCTCTCCGACGGGCGGGGCCCACCCGCCGGTCTTCCCCTACCTCCCGCCGGCCGCCCCCTCCCACCATGGCCGCGCCGCCGTGCCGACCGCCCCGCGCCCCCTCGCCTCCCCGCGCCTCCTCCCCTTCCCTCCGTGCTCCAAGCACCCAACCGACGCCGCCCAAGCCGACCCCGCCCCTTCCTCTCCCGGAAACGGCCGCCCACCGAGCCCGCGGCCATTAATGGCGGCCGCCGCCATGCCCGCCGTCCACCGCCTCGCCCCGCGGCTCCTCCGCTTCCCCCACCACCTATAAAAGGCCGCCCCCGAGCTCCTCTCCACCCCGCACCGCTCAATCGAGCTCATCTCCCCCTCTACACCGCCGCCCCCAAGGAAGCCGCCGGAGCTCCGCGCCTCGCCGCCGATCCGCTCCGCCGCCGCCTCTTCTTCCCCTTCAAGTCGCTCGGTGGTTTCCCCTTCTCCTCCTCTTCGTTTTGGTACCTTCATCTTGTTGATTAGTGCGCGAAGAGTGTGTTTTGGCCTCGCTCCGGCGAGCCGGCCGGCGAGCGCCGCCGCCGCTGCGCGCCCCCGCACCGCCGCCGCCACGGACCGGTGCCGCCGCACCCCTTCGCTTGCAGATGATCCCCGCCGCCCGATCTGAGCCAACGGCTCGGATCGGTCCCGAGCCGCCCGGTCAAACAGAGCATACCGGTCAACCCTAGGTCTTCGCGGTCATCTTGCAGAAACACCCTTGCTGTTTCAAATATCATAAAAAGACCCTTCCACCTTATAAGATCCTTACAGTTAGGCCCAGGTTTTCTCAATGAAACCCCTGAACTTCTTAGTTTCTCCACCTGAGGTCCACCCTTAACCTCTTACACTATAAACCTCATGTTTATATGTGTAATTATGTCTAGGTCCCTGGTTTCTTGCGCTAAGCCCCCGGAGCCCAAGTTTTCTCGCTTAAGCCCTTAAACCTTGTTTAGTGCGTAGTTTTCACGTTTTAGCTCCGTTTCAAGCGATTCAAATTGCGTTAGGTTCGTAATGACTCAAAGAACGCGTTAGAGACAATGTTGAACCTGTTACTTGCTTTATAATATGATTAAATACTAATATACATGCTTTTCTAATTAAAATTTAATTAGAGATCAACGCGTCTTTTTTTAAGAAATATAATTTGGTTAATTCTTATTTAAATAATCTTTCCAATTAAAAGCTAATTAGAGTTATATCTCGGTTTTCATAATCAAACTTAAATTAATTAATATATATTCAATTTGCTTTCTAAATAAAAGTAATATAGGTTTATCCCGAGTTTTCATAATTAAATATTAAATTGATTAATATGAACATAAATATATTTCTAAATTATAATTTGCTTAGTACAATTCGAAATGTAAAGATATTCGTTTAGATGCTTTACATACTTCTTTTAAATTAAAATGTTTAATTTGCATAAAATAATACTTGAATATCCATAAATAAAATTGGAATAAGTTATACACCGTTCCTTTTATATAAATATAACTTGCTTAATTATTAAATAAGGTATTTCTCTGAAATAACCTATGCACATCTTTTGAATTAAAATTTACCAAGCACATAGCCTTGTGTGATATAATCCAAATCTTACGATAGTTCCGAGTCTTTTGCGTTCGCGGTCCTAGAACCAAACCTTGTCCTCTTTTAAAAGCTTTTCATGCTTGGTGTATTGTTCTTAGTTGTTCTTGTTTGTCCGCTTCCGCATGTTTGTGCTCGATGTTTGCTTCGAGTAGAAGATCGAGCCGCCGATTGAAAGTCCCGAAGATCAAGAGAGCAAGAGCGAGAAGAGCAGGAGTAGCTTTTTGTTGAGAAAGGCAAGTGACCCTAACCACCCTTCTACCTATGCTTTAATACAAGAACACCGTAAATTAATCGGAACATGGAGAACCACCCAGAAAACAAGACAACCACAAGACATATGGCTCTGTCTTGGCCAATTAATTAGGGAAGTCTTGTGTGGCTATTAGCCTTAGTAGCTTGGGGTACGGAGGAATGCTTTTATGACTCTTCTACTGCGGGACGGGTTTTGGAACGGAAGTGCTCTTCTAGGCTAACCCGGTCCGAGGGTAGAAGGAGGGAACGATAGCCTCTAGGACGTGCTACTATGGACTAATACACATGGGAGGACTCTTTGTAAAGGCCTCGTAGCGTCCCTATGCAATCACACCTCGGAAGTGTGGTATTGTGCCTACTTTTGCACAAAGATGGTTGGGTTCAAAGTTCTTCGGAACTTTTACGCGACTTGTGGTGAAAGTGTACAACCTCTCGCAGTGTTAAATCGTTATAACGGTACCGTGCTCACGGTCCAAGAGCGGCTGGACCCTCACATGATTAATAAACTTAAAGATGGATTTAAAATTGCTTTCCGGTTATTTCGTGGCCTTGCCGAGTACCAACCATAAGTGTACTCATCCTTGCTTAAACGCTCGAAAAAGAAGAAGGTGCACGAAGTCCGGAAGATGGTGCTAGGCGTACGCAACCCCCGGCCGATTGCTCGTGAAGTTTGGAACCTTTGCTTCCCCGAGATTCCGCCGTAAATCTCTCGATAATCTCTTTCTTTACGTGATATTGTTTCGTTATACACTATGATGTCACTATATGTATGAAACTTGATCCCGGCATACATATAGTTAAGCACTTGGTTTTCTTCGGAAAATCGGGTGTGACAAGAAGCCACCCAAAGAACTGGGGCCCGAGGTCATGGCAATCGACGAGCCACCAGAAGTAAACCTTGAGGATCCCAACTGGCGGTTCCCCATCCTCGAGTGGCTGGTCGAGGGGAAGCTCCCTTCCGACCAGACAGAAGCCCGGCGCATTGCCCGCCGAGCCAAAGCATTTGTCCTCATCGACGACGAGCTCTACAAGCGCGGGGCCGCCGACATACTCATGTGGTGTATCCCCGGGGATCAAGGCCGCGAGCTGCTGCAAGAGATACACGCCGGAACCTGTGGTCACCATGCCGGGCCCAAAACCCTTGTCGGAAAAGCTTTCCGACAGGGTTTCTATTGGCCCACAGCAGTCGCCGACTCGAAGGCCATTGTGCGGCGCTGTGAGGGTTGCCAATTCTACGCTAGGCAAACTCATCTCAAGCGTTGCAAACGATCCCCATCACGTGGCCTTTCGCAGTCTGGAACCTCGACATGGTGGGAGCACTCCGACAAACACCTGGGGGCTTCACTCACCTTCTCGTGGCAGTCGACAAGTTCTCAAAGTGGATCGATACTCGACCCATAGTCAACGTCTGCGAGGAGGCCGTTTCGTTCTTCACCGACATCATCTACCGTTTCGGCATTCCCAACACAATCATCACCGACAACGACACCCAGTTCACGGGGAAGAAATTCCTCAACTTCTACGATGATAACCACATCTGTGTGGACTGGTTTGTTGCTCACCCAAAGACGAACGGGAAAGTCGAGAGGGCGAACGGCATGATCCTGCAAGGCTTGAAGCCAAGAATCTTCAAGCGGTTCGACAAGTTTCGCGCAAGATGGGTAGCAGAGCTGCCGTCTGTGCTGTGGAGTCTGCCCACCATGCCGAGTCGAGCCACGGGGTTCACGCCTTTCTTCATGGTGCATGGCTCCGAGGCGGTCCTGCCAACCGACATCGACTACGGTGGCCCACGGGTGCGGACATACACCGAAGAAAGAAATCAAGTCACGCTCGAGGACGCGATCGACCAACTCGACGAGGCACACGACGTGGCGCTACTGAGGAGCGCCAAGTACCAGCAGGCGTTACGACGCTACCACGAGCGCAACATGCGCCCGCGCGAGTTCCATGTCGGCGACCTCGTTCTCCGATGGGTTCAAGGCAGCAAGGACTGACACAAGCTGTCGCCACCTTGGGAGGGGCCTTTTATCATCCACGAGGTGCTCCGACCGAGGACATACAAGATCCAGTATGAAGACGGGAGGGGTCGTCACCAACGCATGGAACATCAAACACCTGCGCCCGTTTATCCTTGAGTAAATGTTCAGAACTCATACGTAAATAAATACATGCAGTTTGCCTTTGTGCCCATGTCTCTGAGTTCAAGTTTATATTCGGCTGTGTACTTTTCACTTTATGACAATGCTTAAACTTGAGCAGGCAGCAGAGCACAGCTTGATTGTTTTGCTTCTCTAAGTTCGAATGTGTGTTGCTGCAATCTTCCTCGGGTGCTCGAAAGCAGTTGAGAGATAACGCCAGATAAAAAGCCTAGCTACACGGTGGTGTGAGACATGGGTACCCCTAGGTCCCCACCGACCAGGCACACGACCGTCCCCGACAAGTGGGTCCGGCCTACCAGAAGACTCGCTGACCTGTCAGTGGGCCCAACCGACCTGGTTTGCGACCGACACGACCTCCTGAAGACCTTCTAGAAGATTCCCTAGACGACCTAATCCATCACAACCTCAAGACTTGGCATACAAGATAAGACCTCGGTGGACTTCGCCCAAAGCAGATCGACAGGATATGGCAAGATGTGTAACGTAGACTTAGGTCTTCTGGTCGTAACCGACCTCATCCGCTGGCCAATATAAGGCGGACGAGGCGACCCCTTGTAACATACGCAATCCTCAAGCAATCTACACCGACAACTGGACATAGGGTATTACTCTCCGGAGGCCCGAACCAGTATAAACTCGCCGTGTTCTCTGTGTTCTGCGTACTCGTGTGCGACCTTCGAGTTCTTAGCCTTAGACTCCTCCCCACCGAACAACTAAACCACAGGGATTGACACCCCTGTGGGTTGTCCAGATCTCACCATCTGACAGTTGGCGTGTCAGGTAGGGGTGATCGCGGGCTCTTCGTGTAGTGTGATGGCAATTCGCTCCGGCGACCTCTTCGGCGACGACACGAAGGATATCTCCGCAGCGACCTGCTTGCCGCCACCCTCTGATCTAATCGCGAGGTCGAAGTCTTCGTTTTGCTAACGGCGCGCCAAAATTTTTTTGGTGTCCACCCGCCCACCCGACATGACGACGTAGTCTCCTGGACTGTCAGCTTCTTCAGTTGCGCCGACCTCTGAGTCCGTGCCATAGATGCAATCTAAGGCCAGTCTCAATGGGGTTTCATGGGTGTTTCATGCACATTAAATACAGCACCACATCAGCAAAATTTCACTTTTTGCATGAAACCCTTAGGAGAGAGAAGGAAAGAGTTTCACCATGGTAAAACCTTTGGGCACAGTTTCACATGTGTTGGAAACTGTGTGAAACCCCCATTGAGACACAAATAGAGTTTCACCATGCAACTATGCAATTAAACCATACAATGAGAGAGAGGTTGTGGGACCCTTGAGCCCATGAAACTGTGCAATGAAACTATGCATTAAGGGAGGCATCCATTTCATACCAAAGTTTCACATCTTGGAAACCGGGACGTGAAACTCTTCATTGAGACTGGCCTAATAAAGGCAATGTGTATCGAACTGAGGCCTCGACGGCAGACGGCTCCGACCGCGCATCACGTGTGCATGCCACACTCCATGTCCGAGTCCGTCACGTACAGCTTAAAAAATCCATCTACTACCATCTTGAAGGGAAACGGGGTGGCTACGTAGCGCAAAACAAAATTTTTCCCCGCAAAACGAGAACCGCCGTCGTCGAGATCACGGGATTACCACTAGACGCGCGGATGCGGCGGAACCGTCTCGATGTAGACGAACACGTCGAGGGTAGCGAGCGGTGCGGTTGCTCACGTCCTTCTTGACTTGCACGTGCGGCTCGTCCGATCCAAGTGCTCCGGATGCGGCACCTCCAAGGTATCCACACGTACGGAGAAGGAAGCGACGCACGCCGGACCGCTAGGTCCGCGAGTGCGACGAGGAGAGAGCGTTGGCGGCGCGGGCGCTACTTGAGAAAGTTGTATCTTTTCAGGAGGGGTGTGGTCCATATTTATTGGGAGGAAAACCCCCACACCATCGTCCATTAGCAATATGGGACTAATAGATGGTGTACCCCTTCCAACACTAATGGGCTTTACAACATTTGTGGTCCATTAGTACTTTTACAACATAATGGATCAAATCCATCTGAGTCCACTAGTGGATCAAATCCGATTGGCTCTAGGGCATATTTCCAACAGTCTCCCACTTGCACTAGAGTCAACTATGCAAGTATATTCATCCTCATTCGGCTTCCAACACCTTAAGTGTGTGACCCTATAGGTTCACGTACACATAGACTTGACCCGAGTACACTACTCGATCAATAGTTGATAGCGGCCTCTAGCAAGACGTGTCAACTCCTATGCATACGTAAAGATCTTATCAGACAAACCATCACAACAATTCATACATGCTATTCCCTTTGCCTCACGATATTTGGTCTAGCTCCAAGCCGACCTCTCTTTCTCGACAACGTGATTCGGATCATCAAAAGGGGGTTAACCCTTAACCCGGCACGGCCATGCATTTCTTGATCCGATCACTCGAGGGGCCCGAGAGATATCTCTCTCAAGTAGAGGGGCAAATTCTATCTTGATTGACCATGCCTCACAGCATGCTTCCTGACAAACCCGAAAGTCATCTTTATGACTACCCAGTTATGGAGTAGCAGTTGATGGCCCCTAAGTAGGTCAATTCACATCTTGAGTACATGCGACAATCTCAAGTCTAAGGACATAACGTATACGTTGTGTAAACAGAGAACAAGGTCTCAAATTGGGTCAGTCCAGCCCCATGTCATACATGTGCCCACATTATTAGTTATACATCTCCATGTTCATGACTTGTGAAACATAGTCATCAACTAATTCATGTGCTAGTCATTAACTCATACTAGGGACAACTTTTGAATAACCATACAAGTAAAAGAGTTTCACAAACAATTCACATAATTGCCAATCAAATACAAGTCGCCTTTCATGGATATTCAATAAAAGAACCAAGTGACATGGATATAATGAAATATAATCATCTCTATAATTCCTTATAGGACATATTTCTAACATTCTTCCACTTGCACTTGAGCTAATCTAGAATATATCTAATACCCATAGCTCTCATGTGCGCCTCATGCTTAGGTGTGGAAGGGGTTTTGTCAAAGGATCCGCAACATTCAAATCCGTGTGTACTTTGCATATCTTGATATCACCTCGTCTAACGATCTCTCGTATCGGATGAAATTTCCGCAAGACATGTTTATTCTTTTGGTGGTTCCTTGGCTCCTTTGCTTGCGCAATAGCCCCATTGTTGTCACAATAAAGATCCAATGGGCTAGAGACACTCGGAAACACACCAAGTTCGAAAGGAACTTCCTTATCCAAACACCCTCCTTTGCGGCTTCCGAAGCCGCGATGTACTCGGCTTCGTTGTAGAATCGACCACCGTCTCTCCTGCTTGGAACTCTTCCGGCTCACGGCTCCACCATTTATCGTAAATACATATCCCGATTGCGACTTTGAATCGTCTTGGTCGGTTTGGAAACTAGCATCGATGTAACCCGTTACAACGAGCTCCTCCTCACCTCCATAGACTAGGAACATGCCTTTAGTCCTTCTTAAGTACTTAAAAACATTTTTAACCGTTGTCCGGTGACCCTCACCGGATCGGATTGGTATCCGCTTGTAATACCGTGTGCATACGAAATATCCGGACGTGTACATATCATTGCATACATAATAGATCCGATGGCCGAAGCATACGGTATTCTACTCATGCGTTCCCGCTCATCGGTTGTCGAAGGACACCGAGTCTTGCTAAGATGTATGCCATGTGACATACGCAAGAACCCTTTCTTTGCCTCTTCCATGTTGAACCTTTTCAACACTTTATCAATGTAAGTGTCTTGGCTTAATCCTATAAGCCTTTTTGATCTATCTCTATAGATTTTGATGCCCAAAATGTATGCCGCCTCACCTAAGTCCTTCATTGAAAAACTATTTTTTAATGAGGTCTTAGCGGCCTCAAGCATAGGAATGTTATTTCCAATCGGTAATATGTCATCCACATATAAGATTAGAAATACTACGAGCTCCCACTTGCCTTCTTGTAAACACAAGGCTCTTCTTCACTCGAATGAAGCCAAACCCTTTTACCACCTCATCAAAGCGAAGGTTCCAACTCCGAGATGCTTGCTTCAATCCATAAATGGATTTTTGAAGTTTGCACACCTTTCCAGCATTGGTTGGATCAACAAATCCCTCAGGTTGTGTCATATACACATCCTCAGTCAGATTTCCATTTAGGAAAGCTGTTTTGACATCCATCTGCCATATCTCATAGTCGAAATATGCAGCTATAGCTAGAATGATCCTAATAGATTTAAGCATCGCTACGGGTGAAAATGTCTCGTCGTAGTCAACCCCTTGAACTTGTCGAAAACCTTTTGCAACAAGTCGAGCTTTATGGATGTGAACATTTCCATCCATGTCCCTCTTCTTCTTATAGATCCATTTGCACTCTATGGGTTTAACACCATCTGGCGGGTCAACCAAGTTCCAAACTTGATTGTTATCCATGGAATCTATTTCGGATCTCATGACACTTTGCCATTTCTCGAAATGCGGGTCCATCATTGCTTCCGCATATTTCATAGGTTCATCATTGTCTAACAACAATATGTCGCGCTCTCCCGCGATCATGAGATTGAGCTTATCGGTTGCGCGACGTGCCCTTTCGGACCTTCGTGGTTGTGGTGGTGCTTCTCTTGCCACGGGCATCTCAACTCGTTCGGCTACATTAGCATCAATTGTGAAATCTTGCCCAACCGGCTCATCTTGAACTTCTTCAAGATACACCTTCTCGTCTACATTTTTCTCTTTTAAGAAACTCTTTCTCAAAGAAAACGTCGTTCCGAGCGACAAACACTTTGCCTTCGACCGGTTGTAGAAATAATATCCCAAGGTTTCCTTTGGATATCCCACGAATATGCACTTGTCCGATTTAGGTGTTAATTTATCCGATTGAAGTTTCTTCACATAAACCTCACAACCCCAAATTTTCAGAAAACACAAACTGGGAGTCTTACCGGTCCACATCTCATATGGTGTCTTAACTACGGACTTAGAAGGTACCCTATTTAAAGTGAAAGTTGCGGTTTCTAGAGCATAACCCCAAAATGACAATGGTAGGTCCGATCGGCTCATCATTGATCGGACCATGTCCAACAAGGTTCGATTACGTCGCTCGGATACACCGTTTCTTTGAGGTGTTCCGGGTGGCGTAAGTTGTGGAACAATTCCGCAACTCTTTAGATGATTGCTAAACTCATGGCTCAAATACTCACCTTCACGATCGAATGCAAGGTCTTGATTTTCTTGCCACGTTGATTTTCTACTTCACTCCGAAATTCTTTGAACTTTTCAAAAGTTTCGGACTTGTGCTTCATTAAATAGACATAACCATATCTACTTAAATCATCGGTGAACGTTATGAAGTATTGGTATCCACCTCTAGCCGTCGTACTCATTGGTCCGCACACATCCGTATGTATGAGTTCCGGTAAGTCGAGGCTCTCTCGGAGAAAACCTGAGAAAGGCATCTTGGCCATCTTGCCTAGCAAACAAGCTTCACATGTCTCGTAGGATTCAAAATCAAACGAAGTTAAAAGTCCATCGTTATGGAGCTTCTTCATGCGCTTTTCACTGATGTGACCCAAACGACAATGCCATATGTAGGTAGGACTTAAATCATTAGGTCGAGACCTTTTAGCACTTATGTTACAGATAGGTGAATCATCAAGATTTAAAACAAATAAGCCATTCACAATGGATGCACAAGCCACAAACATATTATCCTTAGAGATCACACAACCATTGTTTTCACTCGCAAATGAATAACCATCCTTCATCAAACATGAAGGGGATAAAATGTTTCGACTCAAACTAGGAACAAAATAACAATTATTCAACTCCATAATAAATCCTGACGGGAGGTGGAGTTGCATCGTCCCGACGGTCAACGCAACAACTCTTGCATTATTGCCCACGCGGAAATCAACTTCTCCTTTTCCAACGCTTCTACTTCTTATCATTCCCTGTGTCGAATTGCAAATGTGAGCAACCGATCCGGTATCAAATACCCAAGAATTAATGACGGTATTAGCGAGGAAAACATGATCCGTAACATAAACATGAAGTGTACCCGAAGTGGAAGTACCCTTGCTTCCCTTGTTCTTCAAAGAAGCTAGGTACAACTTGCGGTTTCTTTTCCAATGACCAATTTCCTTACAATGAAAACATTCGGCATTGGCGGTCCGGACTAGCCTTGGGCGTCCGGTTTGGCATGGGGATCTTATCCTTGGCCTTGCCTTTCTTCTTCCAAGACTTGCCCTTCCTTTTAAAGGTCGGCTTGTTTTGGATCGCCATCACATGACCGCTCGCTAGTGCCTTTCTTGATGTCACTCTCTGCTTGTCTTTAGCATACCACACGTTCATTCAAACCCTTCTCCGCCCCATGCATATGGTAGTTCGAGATGAAGTTCCCATAGCTAGGTGGAAGAGATGTGAGAATGAAATCAGTGGACAACTCCTTGCCCGGTGGGAAGCCTAGCTTCTCCAACCTTTGAACGTAACCAACCATTTTGATTACATGTGGTCCTCTTGGCGCGCCTTCGCCAATTTGCACTCCACAAAGGCTTTAGAGACATTGAACCTTTCGGTCCTAGCCCGTGTGGCGAACATATCATTGAGTGCCACGACCATATCGTGCACATGGACCGACTCAAACCGCATTTGCAAGTCGGGTTCCATACACGCAAGCATAAGGCAACCCACTTCAAGATCGACATCCCATGCCTTCTTGTAAGCGTTCTTTACGGCGAGTGTTGCATTTTCATCGGGCTCATCGGGTAAAGGGGTGTCTAGAACCTCTTCCTTTTTCTCGGCCTTGAGAATAATTCTAAGGTTACGGATCCAATCCGTATAGTTCGTTCCATTCAACTTGTCCTTCTCAAGGATCGTACGCAAAGAAAATTCCTTACTAGGTGCCATCTATAACAAAATAATAAATGCAAAATACTAAGACAAAATATCCATGACTGAGTAAAATAAAAGAATTTACTCCCAATAAAATCAATATCCCCACATTGATACTTAGTGATTCAGAATCCACAACTAACAAGTCTACTAGTGAGCTTTTGCGTCACCGCTAGTAAACAAGGTAGATCGGTAAGCAACTCTTTGCTAATCATATCACATATGACTCCTGTTGTTGGGTGACATCTCTATGTCTAGGCTCCCAACCTTTATGCCCCAAAGTCCTTAACCGTTAAGATGACTTTGATAAGTAAACCAACACTTATGCGTGTAAGTATCCGATACAAACCCGTCTAGTCAAGGAAAACTAGTGGCACCCTAATTTCATAGACCCACCACTAATTGTACGAGACGTGGGACGGTGGCAAGTGTTGGGAGGGCATGTTAACTTAAAATTCCAAAGGGATCGTTCTACTCGTAACATCACACACAAGAAAATAACATTGTCGCATGTAAAAGTAGAACGGTAAGAACGACATTCACACAGTTGTAACACGGTATGGCCTATTGTCGCATGGTGATCTCCATCTCCATTGACCCGTACATCATGTTGATCTCCATCTCCATGATCCGTGTGTGCCATCCTCCATGTGATGAGTCCTCCAAGAACTATCTAACGCGTGCTAGTAATGAAAGTTACACAATCGCGTATTAGATCATCACAAATTTGGTACGCAGACCATTACATTAATTTTGACAATACATGTGGCTCCAGCCGTATTGCCTTATGCGTGACACGCAGGTCACGAAAAAATTACACACATGCATCACATACACATATAGGCCATACCGATTACAAAACCTGCAAAACAGATTATCGCAATTCCGACGTCCAAACTTAAAACGCCCGAAAACCCATCTTGCAAGCCGAATTTGGCAAAACTAATTTCGCCGAGACCAGCAAAGCTGGTTTATCACATGTGTAAAATTTTCTGTAGATCAATTTTCATATAGAAAACTTCTTCATCCGAGTTAACCACGAAAAGTTATGGCTGTTTTACCGAACAACATGTTTTCTGGTTTTCCCGGGCCGGTAGCAGATCCAATCTGCCGCCGCCACGCATCCCATGCGCCTGGAACTTGACCTAGCTTCGATTCGACCAATCCAATTGATCTCCTTCTCGTTGTGACTGGATTTACGTGTATCACTTAACTCCGATGGCGGAATTCCGACCGGTAGGAGTAATTCGTTACACGACCATCACGTCAAGAACACGAAGCCGATCAAAACTTTGATCTACATCTGCATATCTCCATATGCACACATCCCGAATCTAAAACTTAGCGATACGGCTCCGATACCACCGAAGGGAAACGGGGTGGCTACGCTAGCGCAAAACAAAATTTTTCCCCGCAAAACAGAACTGCTGTCGTCGAGAGATCACGGGATTACCACTAGACGCGCGGATGCGGCGGAACCGTCTCGATGTAGACGAACACGTCGAGGGTAGCGAGCGGTGCGGTTGCTCACGTCCTTCTTGACTTGCACGTGCGGCTCGTCCGATCCAAGTGCTCCGGATGCGGCACCTCCGCTAGGTCCGCGAGTGCGACGAGGGAGAGAGCGTTGGCAGCGCGCGGCCGCTACTTGAGAAAGTTGTGTCTTTTCAGGAGGGGTGTGGTCCATATTTATTGGGAGTAAAACCCCCACACCATCGTCCATTAGCAATATGGGACTAATAGATGGTGTACCCCTTCCAACGCTAATGGGCTTTACAACATTTGTGGCCCATTAGCACTTTTACACCATAATGGATCAAATCCATCTGAGTCCACTAGTGGATCAAATACAGTTGGCTCTAGGGCATATTTCCAACACATCTACTACCGACGACTACCACGCGTGAAGCACCGGGACTCCGTCACTAGCAGGTTACACGGGCAGTAGGTCTCGTGCTTGCGTGTTGACTCCGTGTCAATCACGTCATCAGGGCCAAATCTACGAGACGCTACGTCAACCAGGAATATTTTCCTTACTCTACTTTTCTTTATTTAACTAAAGTATCGGATTTCCTTTGTTTTGGCTGGTATGGTTTATTCTAATTTGTTATTTTCCCTAATGCATGCATGATTCGTCCATGCACGAACTTGCCGAGCACCAAGTCACTACCGGCGGAAGGCCTGATTGCGCCATGCACGTCTGGCTGCGCTCGGTGGCACGGCCGCGACGTCACACGACGGCGGTTACTATGTCGCTCTTGTAGTTGCTCCTGCAGTCATCAACACCTCGGCATGATTCTCAGCCCGCACCGACGGCCACCTCGACAGCCCGGCACGGCTTCAGCTCGCGTCGCTGCCAACGACATCAACGATCTTCCACTTCGGCAAAGCTAAGTGTTATTTTCAATTTAATATTTTTACAGCTTCAATTTTTTCGTCGATCGTCTCGGATTTTCCGTGCCTCCGCGACCTTCAGTGACCTGCTCTACATGCTTTTGTCTGCTCTTCCGATCCCTCCCCCTCGACATGCTTGGGGGCTTGGCATTGCCAACACGTAGGTCGCCAGACCTGAGAGTTCCCATTTTTATCTTGTGCTATGTTCCCCTCCCCTCGACATGCTCGGGGGCTTGGCCATGCCAATCTAAGGGTCGCTAGACCTGTGGGGTCCTAATTCTTTTTGTGTGTTCTTCCTTTAACTGCTTGACTCTCGTTATGAGTATTCGATGTTGTGTGGTTGCAAAACCTGGGCCCTAGGCCCCTCCCCGTGCGTCGGCTACATCTAAGCCTCCCTGCTGAGCATTGTAGAGGGGTGAAACACTTTGCAGCTTCAGAGCTTTCGAGTCCGCATAATGTGTGCTTGGCACGATAAGTGGAATACCCTTTTTAAACAAAACATAGCACAAAAATGTTCAGCTCCGGCTAGCATTACACATCAGCATGAACATATCTTAGCTCATGCTATGTTTTCATATTTATATTCGACGGATTGATACACACGACCTGGTGTTTATTTTATTTTACAGGATCAGCTCGTTGCTCCGTCGTCATCTTCGTCAGGTCGCTAGACCTTCCTTTTGCTCCATCGTCGACATCGTCAGGTCGCTAGACCTTCCTCTGGCTCCATCGTCGTCTGCGTCAGGTCGCTAGACCTTGCTTCGGCTTCATCGTTGTCTTCATCAGATCGCTCGACCTCCCTTTGGCTCCATCGTCGTCTGCGTCAGGTCGCTAGACCTTGCTCCAGCTTCGTCGTCATCTTCGTCAGGTCGCTCGACCTCCCTCCGGCTTCGTCATCGTCTTCATCAGGTCGCTCGACCTCCCTTATGGCTCCGTCACCACTCTCGTCAGTTTGGAAGACCTCCTCAACGTCTTCGTTCTTCTAGCTCCAAGCTTCTACGACTTTGCATCCTATGCTCTGGTAGACGGTCGCATGCCCATGGCATGGCCAAAATTCTAATATGCGGCTTCATAGCTCAGCAATGCTCGGTGCTTGCCTCCTTCAGTCTTATGGTGCTATTTATAGTGAGAGCCAAGACTCGGTTATGGCTGGATGAGCTCCGACATTGTCACCACGTGGTCAAGAGAGCCTGTAGACATGTGCATGATTAAAGGCAATGACTTTACCCCTGTCTCGCGACATCTTTGTCGCTAGTGCATCAATGATGCCTGAGCCCGCCACAGTATCACATGGCTACAGTGCACTCCTCGATTCATGGGCAGTTTGTCATTTTCTGGATGGCAAGAGAATCTCTTACCACCGTTGACCTGTGACCCTGCAGTTTATTCTACAAGACAAAATCTGACCCTGCGTCGGATGGCTCAGCGCCTAATTTAGCCTCCTCTCGACGACAACTTCACGACCTCCTTCTACGACCTGATATCTTTATTTGCACCCGCTAGGCTCTGCATCCTGGTGCACTCGCTATGGCTCTGCATGTAAACGGACTCATTCCAATCAACTTGTATTTCTGTTTCCTGAGCAGAATGGTCGTAGGTTCGATTGAAGACCTTTCGGGGTAGGCGTGCCTCGCTGCCCTGCCAGATCCGTCTGGGCGCCTGGAGATCAAAAACACCATGGAGATCAGGAACATCACAGAGATCTACGATTTTGTCGGGCCCCCGTGGTCGGTGTGCCTATTGTGGATGTCACCAATACCTTAACATCATGGCTCCGCTAGATGGCTAGCAGCCATGCTGGTCGTCTGGACACCAAAACGACCTCCTTGAGGTCGGCGCGCCTTAGTACCTAGGTCTTGCAATATCTCGGTACGTGTACGGCTCTGCCAACCTAGTTGGGTGTCCTGGATGCGTGACCTTCCGAGGTCGGTGTGCTTTCCTAGCCCTGCAAGCCTACTCTGGGCACCTGGAATTTTACGTTGGAATGAAGGCCTCCCTGTGGGGTGCGCGCTTGATGGCCCTGCCAAGTACTTCTGGGTGCTTGGGCACTTTCGTTTTGAGACCACTTGAGGTCGGCATGCCTCGAGTGGCTCTGCCACACTCTTGCAGCTATGCAAGATATTTGGGTGTCTCTACACTCCATACATTCGAGATCTACAAATCTTCATGGCTTCGTCAGCAACGGTTCCGCACATCACAACTTAAACTACATTATCATTGACACCTTCTTCATTCGACATACCTTTCAAGACCTTGCTGGGCATCCTCGGATACTGGGTATTGTGATTTGAGGCCTCTTTGAGGTCGGCACGCCTACAAAGGCCTCCCTGAGGTCGGCCCTGCCAAACTCCTTGCAGCTATGTTAGGAGATTTGGGTGTCTCTACACTTCGTTTGATCAAGACCATGGCCCAGTTTTCTTCTCTTTTTGGAGCATCAAACCAGCCAGCTGTCTGCTTCAATGCTCGGGGACTACTCTACGAGTGCGTCTTCGACGCCCTCTTGTTTTCCTTGTCGTACCGACCTGTTGGGAAACCCATTTCTCATCACGTCGTTAATCAACCTACTTTTTTTCTTCTTTTTTGGACCATCATACTGGCCATCCTGCCCACCACGATGCTCGGATACTACTCATGAGTGCATCTTCGATGCCCTCTGAATTTTTTAATTGTCGTTTCGATCAATTGGAAGCCTACTTCCTATAGGTCGTCACTCGACCTCTTTTCGTTCGGCAAGACTACAAACAGGTCGGCTGCTAAGCTGGCTTTGTTTTCTTTTTTGGACCAACGTGCATGCTATTCGACCTATCGATAGCTCTACGACTTTGTCATGACCTCTCTAAGGTCGCTGCACCTACACCTCGCTCGGGGGCTTGTGAGACATGGGTACCCCTAGGTCCCCACCGACCAGGCTCACGGCCGTCCCCGACAAGTGGGTCCGGCCTACCAGAAGACTCACCGACCTGCCAGTGGGCCCAACCGACTAGGTTTGCGGCCCACACGACCTCCTGAAGACCTTCGAGAAGATTCCCCAGACGACCTAATCCATCACGACCTCAAGACTTGGCATACAAGATAAGACCTCGGTGGACTTCGCCCAAAGCAGATCGACGAGATATGGCAAGATGTGTAACGTAGACTTAGGTCTCCTGGTCGTAACCGACCAGGAGTCTGGGAACCGACCTCATCCGCTGACCAATATAAGGCGGACGAGGCGACCCCTTGTAACATACGCAATCCTCAAGCAATCTACACCGACAACTGGACGTAGGGCATTACTCTCTGGAGGCCCAAACCAGTATAAACTCACCGTGTTCTCTGTGTTTCGCGTACTCATGTGTGACCTTCGAGTTCTTAGCCTTAGACTCCTCCCTGTCGAACAACTTAACCACAGGTATTGACACCCCTGTGGGCTGTCCAGATCTCACCATCTGACAGGTGGACAGGTGGCCTGTTCAAATTATTACAATAAAATGGTTTGTGGCATGTTTAATTCGAGGGCCTGGGAACTCCTGGGCCTCAAATTCGTTTTGTGGCAGCAGCTCCAGATCCTTCAACGCGGCATCGACCATCTCGCGGGCGAAGGCGACGCAGTCCACCTCCAGTTCGGCACACTGAGCATCGGGGACGCCTGGGGCCCAGCCGCCGCTCAGCGCCATGCGGTCCAGCCCTTGGTAATGCGACTCGATCATGGCGAGCACCCGGTGTACCGCGTGACGAGCCTTCGACAACTCGAGTTCCCGCACCATGCCGGGAAGGCGACCAACCTCCTCGATCAGCATCTCGGGCGTCCGCGGACCAAGTGACACACCAAGCGCGGACATGGCCGAACTCATCGCCCTCCCGAGCTTGGCGATGTCCCTGATGGCCCTCTCGTCGATGGCTTCTGACTTGCACCAGGCGTCGCGGGCCTGACTCAGGGCGGCCGCGTCCTGCTCCCGAGATGCTCGAGACTGCTCCAGCTCGGCCTGGACCTCTGAGGAACAAGCATGAACAAGAAGTCATGAAATGAAAAAGAAGAAGAAGAGGAGGGCAGCACCGAAATTCAATACACACTTTGGAGCTGCTCTGCCGAGCACTTGAGGACACCATCCTTCTCGATGACTTTGAGGATTGCGGCGTTTTGCTCTTGCTTGACCGTTGCTAGCTGCACCACCGTCCCCACGCGGATCACGCGCGACCCTGCAACCGAGGTCATAAAGTCAAGCCCCGACAAGGAGCAAGCGCTGAACTAGACAAGAACCGGGGGATTGTCCGGCTTACCCTCGAGATCCTGCGACAACTTGGCATTGGAGTCCTGTAGCCACGACGCTTCCTCGGTTGCCACTTGAAGCTGGTTCGTGACTTGGGAAAACTGGCGGCTTGTCGTCGCCAAGTCTATCATGGTCATGCTCAAGTCACTCTCCAGCTCCGACACCTTCGTCTCGAGGGCGGCCTTCTCACGCGCGGCGGCCTGAGCGGCTTCTCGGGCAGTGGTCTCCGTCGTGGCCGCGGCGGTCTTGGCTCTCTCGGTCGCCTCCTCCGCTGACGCTGCGGCCGCTCGGAGCTTCCTAATCTTAGCCACGGTGAGCGCAAGCCTCGATGCTAGCGAGTCGCGCTCGGTGGCGGCTGTTGCGGCGCCGGTCTTGGCGGAGATGGCCCGGTCTTCCGCAGACTGGCGAGCAGCCTCAAGGGGCGCCCGCGCGGACGTCTCGCTCGCCACGGTGCCAACCGCCACCACCCGGGCCACGACGAGCTGCATCTCTAGCTGGGTCTGCTCCACACGGAGTTGGCGCAACTCGCGGGCACTTCTCCGACCTGACGACTCAAGGGTCTACAGCCAACAAAATGAAGATAAGCGACATAACCCGAGAAGACTGCGGAATCGAGAAGTTGACCCTTGACAAGAAAAACTTACCGAGGTCGCGGGGAGGATAAGCTCATCAAAGGCGCGGCGCACCCAAGTCATCCCACGCTCCAAGGTGTGGCGCGTCGTGACTTCCTCATCGTCCTCGGAGTCGACGTCGAGCCTGGAGGTAGCCGCCCATGAAGTGCACGCGAGCTCAAGGGTCCGGGCCTCACCGCCCACTGCGCCTTGTGACAGGGACGCCCCCGTCTCCTCGGCCTCCTGAATCTCCGGGGAGGTGGCCCTGGTCATCGTCTCGGGGGCGGCAAACTCTTGCACGACAGTGGCCGGCTCGTCAAGCACGCGAGTCTCGACACCTTCAACTTCAACAGCAACTGGACGGGGCGGCGATGTTCCCTCTCCTCCGACAACAGCCTCCGCCGCGCCAGCCTCCGCGATGGAGGCTGGAGCTTCAGTAGCTTCCACCGATTGGGGAGGCGACGCCTCCCGACCTTCATTGACCTGCGGCGGCACGGACGCATCTACTGTTGGCTCCATGTGAGCCGCACGCACTGCGAGGGCCACATCCTCCACGTTTGCTGCAACGGCTCGGGCAAAGCCGTCGGTGCGCTCGTACTCTTGCAGCGCCTTCGAGATCGACGCGATCGTTTCCATGATCGTCGGCTCGTTGAACATCCGCTCCGCCGCCACCTCGTACACCTTCTGCGGAAGTTGGGGGCGCTCCGGGGTCGATTACCCCAACACCGGGGAAGTCGATGTACCGGCACGTCGCCAGTTCCATCACCTCCTCCGCGGTGAGGGCAACCTGGGCCGAAGAAGACTCCGCCACCTCCGCGGTCGGCGGAGGATCCCAAAAACATCCACCGCCGGGGAGGGCACCGGCATCTCTATGTCGGGGAGAAGGCTTGTTATCGCCGTCACCTGGGTTGGCTCCGACGCCGGCGGAATCACAACATTGCGGTTCTCTGACAATGGGAGAGCCGCCGGGTCCTCATCCACAATCACCACCGCGTCCTCGCGGCTTGGGCCGGCCTTGGTCGGCGAAACCAGGGCCGCACAAGAGGCGGGCGCCCCGGTGGCCGTCTCACCCTCGATAACGGTGGCGGCAGGGACTGGTGGCGGTGGCGCGATCGATGCCTCTGTGGCGGTGGCTGCCACCGGAACCTCCTCGGCCTGCGGCGGCACCAGCTCGGTGCTCGGGGGCTGGAATGAGGCTCAGAAGAAATCACCCTTGCGCTCAGCGCCAGGCGCTTCAGGGGCGCCAGGCTAAGCACGCCAGTGTCGGCATGACTACGAGAAGGTCAAACGACGACGTCAGCAAACAAGTCAGAAGAAACGCGACGAAGAAGACCTGAAGTCGGGAAGTTACATCTTGGAGTGCACCCGGGCTTTCTTCACTGGACGGTCTGACAAGCCCTGCTCGCGGGCTGCGCGCTTCGAGCCCTGCTCCGGGACTGCGCATCTCGGGTCCGCCGTCTCAAGCACTGCTCCACTTCGACCCGCCGCCTCAACGGCGGTAGCACTCTCCCCCATGCGCTCGGAGGCTGTTCCTCGGCCTCTGCAATGGTCAGGGCTGGATTGTGGCCCCCGCCTGCAACGAGGGACCCATGAACGTTGTTGACGGTTAATAGTTATATCAAAGTTCGTTTATGACTTGCAAGCGGACAAGTCTCCTGTCGTAGTCAAGGGACCCTTCTTCCCTCGAGTGGTGAACCCAAGGTATTGAATCCGTGGAACAAATGTATGACGCAAGAGTTGATCTAGTAAAGCCAAGTAACTTCAATCTTCGATAAAACCCTAATGAATCTAGATGAAAGACACAAAACTAATCTAATCTACTAAAGGTCGGAGATAACAAAGTAAGATTGGGTAGATAAACCGATCTAGAGAGATCGGGGTAAGCCTTTTGTTGAAGTTCCAAGCAAGAGAAGAAGTAGCAAATCGAATCTTATAAGAAGCTTCTTTAAACTGTGGTTTCCCGTCCAAATCCGAAAACATCCGCCTTTCGGAACCCCCGTTCTGTCACAACGTATCCCTACTCATGCGGGAAGTCTAGGGCGAGTCAAAAGACAAGTCGAGATTCTTTCGGAAGATCCGGCGTGTACCTCTAGCCACCGCGGCTACAAGAACACCCTATGTAATCTTCGAGGAAACACTTGATCGCTAAGAATAGATTCAACTTGATAATTCAACTATGACAATGATACATACACAAGATCACCACCGGGATCCTTCCTTGATCTTGCTTCTAGCTCCGGGAACTTCGACGTGGTCTTCCGTGCAAGGTTCTCACGTCGGCTAGGGAAACCCTAGTCAACTAGCTCGACCCTCTCCTCTCCGGGATGGTGTCCCTCTCTTCTCTACTCCTCGGCGGCCGATGACGAATTGTATGATGCGTGGCTCTCGGTCAGGGGGCTATAAATAGCCTGATTGGCGGCTAGGGCAAAGGAGGGGGCAAACGGGCCCCGGACCTGGCCGTGGGCCGGCCGGCCGGGCCCATCCGGAGCCCGGCCCCCGAGGCCTCCTTTGCTCTACGTCGGTTCCCTTGCTTCCTGGATGTTTCCCCCTTCTCCATGTAGGTCCATGTCATTAGTTTCTCTCCGAATTGGGCATAACTCCTTGTCTTGCAAGATTCAGCACTTTTCTGGTCAGGTCCTCAGAGTTTGTCGTCTTCTCGGATCAAGTCCCTGGCTTCTTGGAGTTAAGTTTGCTTCATTGTATGACTTGTACGGGGCTTCAAGGTCTTGTCATAAGATGCTTGATGAACTTATCCCGAAAGTCTTGCATTCAACGCTAAAATCCTGCATAAACACTAACCTCCAAAACCGACATGCACACGTGAACTTGTTATACCACGGGGGTTAGTACCAATGGATAAGGTATAAAACTTATGCCAACACCGAAGGTAAACTTATGGCTAGGTTGACGGATTTTCACCGTCAACATCTCCCCCATGCTTAAACCTTGCTCATCCTCGAGTAAGCCTTCGATGGATATCATCGTTGCCAAACAATGTTTAAACCTTGCACTTGATCATACATGAGAAAACATAATGCTCTCAAAATTTTAATTCATTAAAGTTCCATAATGTACTAGCCTTCATCTCTACGGAGGGTAGATTCTTAGTTAAGCTTATCCCACAAGTATTAACATGCTCACAAAGTTTAAATAGATCTCAGAATTTTTGAAATAAAGAACGAGATAAAGAAAAGCTAAACCAAGATCACAAATTTAAATCATCTTGTATATTGCTCATGAACTCTCAACTCGCTTGTCTCTCAAGCCTATATATTCTACTCCTTTCCCTCTCATCACATATATGTGTGGTAGGCTTTATATGGAGCTTTTTGGGAAAGTTTAGTCCTAACAAGATTTTATAAATGAGGTGTTGTCAAAACAAGACAAGCTTCTCATGGTCTTACCGAGACTCGTCAAAAAGGTCATTGGAAAATAATGTTAAATCAAGGAGGGCAAAGAGAAAAATACACACACTTTAGATGAGTGGACATGTGCAAAGGGCAAAGGGTGATCCCGAGGCACAAAGGAAATCCTTGTTATCGGATTGCACATGGTTGGAAAATGAGAATGGATCTTTTAAACTTGAAGCCTTGAATTTCCTAATGCACTTTAGAGAACCGGGGAGTTCACTTTACGCATACTCATATTTTTTATTTTTTTCTTTCTCATATTTCTCCTTCTTTTCTTTGTTTCTTTCTTTCATTCATTTTCTCATTCATTCATTTTTTTGTGAGACTTTCACCTTGGAAGTCCCGTGCATCGCCGTTGAACTTTCTTTTTTTCTTTTTTTAATTACTCCCCTTTGAACTCCAAAATTGCATCGTACCTACCTCCTCCCCCATGCTTAGACGTTGCTCGTCCTCGAGCAAAGAGGCGATAAATAAGGTAGGTACCGGAAATATTTTTCCTTGGAGAGATACTTGAATTCTTCAATGTTGGCACCGTCTTGCGACCTTCCTTGAATTGATGATTCATTCTCAACAATAGGTTGTGGTCAAGGAAGTAATCACAAAAGATGATATTTGGTTTAAGGGTGGATATCCGGAGAGGTTTGTGAGATCTCCGATGCGGGGATACACAATGCACGGATAAAAGGCTAGCAAAAAGATAGATACGCAAAAACGGAATGACCAGCTTCTTAGTCTCGGCCAGAGAAATCATGGCCTGCAATAACTCACTCAAAAATAAATCTTGTACACTAAGGTTTATGCACTCAAATATATATTAGGCTCTGGATAGGTTGAGCAACACATAAGCGATATTTGTGACAAGGTTAGCAATATTTTTGAGCATAAAAGCCATCTTTAATCTATTCATAACTTGAGAGCACATAAAACACTATGGGTCTTTATTTTAATCATAACCTCCGCTAAAGATTAAGCTAGCATTTAAATAAATTCAGATTCGTATTTTAAGAGAGCACTAGCTTTAACATGCATAAATCAATTACAAAGATAAACAAAGCGACAATTATATTCATATATCATTATGGCACAAATTTTTGTAACTTTTCCAATGATACAATCAAGGTGGTATCTTTATTAATGATGAAATCAAGTTGAAATACAAACTGAAAATAAACAAACACACTTGCTGAAATTTAAATAAAAACAGAAAATATTACGCAAACACACATAAACAAAACCTGAAAATTACAGAGAAAGAAAAAAGAAAAGAAAACTAAAGTTCCTAAATCTTCCTAGTCCTCCGCCGGTGGTTGGTGTTGATGATCTTGATAGTAATACCCTTGCTCGTAGTACGGTTGGACATTCCCTCCGACGAATTGATTCGGCTCCACTAGGTGAAGGCGTCCAAGCTCATAGGCAACATTTGCATTGCCCTCACCAAGTTGAGCCGCGTTGGCTTGGATGGCTGCCACGTTTTGGGCGTTTCTTGCAACATACCCTCCAATTATGGCCATGCTTTGTTGTGGTTGGGGATATTGTGCGTAGGGCTCCGCGAAGTTTGCGTTGGGCACCACATAATTTGGTGGGGGTACCGGTGCACCCCCCCCCCCCCATGCTTGCTCGTGTGGCCCTCCGTAATAACTTGGCGGAGGAGGGTTCCCGCCAAATGGTGGCACATTGGGTTGTGCACCACTCGCTTGTGCGGAGGATGTTCCCTCCTCTACGATTCTTCCTCTTTTGTTTTTCCTTGCAGGGACAAGGAGTCCCTCTTCCAACCAATCTTCCGTTCCTTCGATGAAAAGCCTAAGCCTTTCATCCGGAAGGGGTAGGTTCACCATGGACAAACGAAAACCTCCTCTCTCATCTCCACTAATGTATTTGCCTTGTCGCAAATATTCAATGCCGAGAGAGGTACCACGCAAAAGATGGTCGTGGTTTCATGCGATCCCCGGCCGTAAGGAGAAGGCCAACATGGAGAGGTAGCACCCCGAACCAATATGTCCCGCCCCCGATGTTGCCTCGCAACACCAACGGTTGATCATAAGGTAAGAGGGGTCTATTGGCTGCTTGGCAATTAAAGCCGAGTAGAGACAATTCAACTCCGTGTCGGTCACCTTCGTCTCCTTCATCCTCCCCAATACCCTCTTGCACATCCAAGAGTGAAATATCCGGATAATGGGGTTGTGGATGCAATTGTGTTGTTGGTGGGCTTCTCCGGAGATTAGATTCCAAAATCCATCTAACATGCTGGGTGGCACGTCAACTTTCTTCGGAGCTCCCTTATGGAATCCAAGTAGCTCCCTAACATGCTCGTAGGGAACCACTTGTTGGACTCCCTCCAAACGGAATGATAAGCTTTGCACCCCATCATCAAGGATAGGTGCAATGGTCATCAAGATTTCTAAGGCGAACCCCTTGTGGGTGTCCACCGATACTCCGTTGGAGAATTGCACCCATCCAAGGTGCCCCAACATGTAGTATATGTCGGTGCCGAAGCCCAAGTTGTAGAGTGCTTGGTCATCGAACTCGACGTTGGGCACAAGTCTCTTCTCAAGACAAGAGAGCCTCCTTCTCCGACGACAAAATGATGAAGCCATACGAGGAATATATCGGAATGTATGGAGGTGGCGCGATCGAACGGGTCGATCGTCGTGGTGGCACGGGCAGCTCCTCCGTGTGCCCTTGAGGTTCGGTAAACCTCATGGACGTGCTCCTTGCAGCCCTCATACCACCAAGGAGGAGAGCATCGTTCCTCCTTGGTGGTGCCGTATCCGTCTCCATGCTCCGGGGAGACTCGGAAACCGAGTGCCTCCTCAAAGACGTTGTCAACGACGGCTTGGATGACGATGAACCCTTGTTTCTTGGAGAAGAGACTTGTGGTTTTCTTCCACATGGTTGCTGCACTCTTTTCTCTACTAAAACTCCAGGTTGCAACCGGTAACTAGGCACTTAAACTCTTACTTCGGGATGTGGACTTTGAGTGGATTAAGGTGGTGGATTTTTTTGAGCTATCAAGCTTGGGAAGGTTGGCTATGTCTACGGAGGTTCTGGGCACACAAACTTGAACACACAAACTAAGGAAGGAGAGGGAAGCTTGCTGCTGCGAAAACGGGAGCCGGGGGCTCCTTAAGTAGGGGAGGCCGGCCGGCTGGGTTGACCGGCCCGGGGTGCCCGGTGCTCCTCCCCGCCCTCGGCTTTCTTCCAAGCACATTCATTTCTCCTCTCCGCAACTTTCCTGCCCGCGTGCTCCACGAGTTGCACCACCCAAATGCTCTCGTCCACTCCTTTTCTTGCATTATTGGTCCTTCCACTTGATGCTTCATGCTTTGGGTCATGTCCATGCTCCCTAGCTCCACTTGCTTCACATGCCACCATGAAATTCCTGCAAAGTTGATGCTTGCTGCCCACCATGCTTGTCCTTTGCATGTGAACTTGGTGAAAGTTGATGAAAGGGTATCCAATGGTGCATGCATGATTAATTCAAACTAGATTGCCTCCATTTAGGTATGTTTAAGGTTAAGCACTCCTCTAATTCGAAATTTAAAATATTTTTCAGAGCCATGCAAAAGCTCAAGCATAAATTTAGAGATGTTTTTAAGCCATTAAAAACAAATGTAAGTCGAAAATATTTTCCGACTACGTTGATATCGGTCTCACCGGTATAATTTGCCTTCATCGGTTGAGAGCAAATTTTTCCCGGCTTGATCATGGGGGCATAGGTTTAGGTTCTAATTTTGGCTAAATGAGAGATATTTTGAATAAAACAAAATTAGGTGAGGCTTAGAAAAATTCTAATCCTAGAGAAACCAAGGATATAGATTTTTAAACCAACCAAAAGTTTTAATTTCTAGGTTCACGCGAGTCCTACCACGTGCTGAAATTTAAATAACACCTAGGTATAAGTCGTGGCTCTACTCGTGTGGTTTTATCATGAAAAATAAGTCAACCATAGCACCATAATAGGGGTGAAAGGTTGAGTTAGGTTCTGAAATTATTTGGTTGTGGTTTCTCGAAAAGAATCAAACAAGCACATAGGAGGGTTCATGCAAAGGGTTTATGATAAAGCAAAATATTCAATCAAGAATTATGTCTCTAATATTGTTCAACCACTTCTAAGTCTAATGTCTTTGCGTAATAAAACTCAAAACTAAATTATTAAAAAGACTCGAAAAACCTGGAATCGGGCTGTCCTCCCGTAGCTTATTCTTGACTTGACGAAACGGGTTGCCTCCCGCCTAGCGCTTCGTTTATAGTCTATAGCTAGACTTCTTCACTTGATTACTTCGGATCAACGCTCTTTGCGGGCGTTGCAATCTTGGGTACCCACTTCCGCACCATCTTGGGCACGGGCTTGTCTTCCGGCTTAGTCATTTTTTTGGTCTTCACAGGCTGCTTCTCTTCCTTTGTCTTGACGGATGCAACACCTTCTTTGATTTTCTTTACGTTCATTTTTTCCGGCTCCTTCTTCTTTTTCAGCCCCTCCTTTCGCTTTGGTTCTCCCTTCACTCCAATCATGTTGCATGCCTCGATTCTTGGACGGAACTTGAAGGAACTCCTTTCTCCGTTGATATCGAACATGATCCCCCCCTTGCCAACATCAATAGTAGCTCTTACGGTCTTGAGGAAAGGCCTCCCAAGGATGAGCGGTGGCTTCTCCCTCTCTCCCATCTCGAGCACAACGAAGTCGACGGGGATGAAGTGGTGTCTGACCTTCATGGGTACATCTTCGGCAATGCCCAAGGGATAGCGAATGGAGTTGTCTCCCAACTCCAAACATATACCCGTAGGCTCCATTGGTAGGCGTAGCTTCTCGAACACATCCCTCGGCATGACGCTCACACTTGCTCCAAGGTCGCATAACGCCTTCTCGAAGTTGAAAGAACCAACCGAACATGGAATAGTAGGGCACCCGGGGTCCTTTTGCTTCTCTAGCCCATTAGCAATAGCGGCACTACACTCCTCGGACATCTTAACATGATCTACCCCGAGTGTTGCTATCTCATATTTATTTGCAAGTATGTCTTTAAAGTAACGAGAATATGTAGGTACTTGTAGGGCATCTAGTAATGGCATGTTGATGCTAAGTCTACGCACAACTTCCACAAACTTCTCAAAGTGGTTGTCAAGTTTACCTCGGAAGTAGCGTGGCTTGAGTTGTGGTATCCTCGTGTCTTCCTCCGGCATCTCAAATTCGGGCTCTTCGGTGACGATCCCCGTAACCTTCTCTTTAGCAACTCCTGCCACCTCGATGGATGGTTTAGGCTTCCTTGCTCCCGCGGAACATTCCGGGTCTTCGGTCTCCTTCCCCTAACGTGTTTGAATGGCCTTCGCCCATTCTGGACTTTTGGGTTGTCCCGGAAGCTTCCCTTCATCATTAGTGAGGCGCCCCGCAAGTTGTCCAACTTGCGTCTCGAGCATCTTCATCATGTTGAGCACTTGACGATTGGAACTTCCGACCTCTGTCACCTTGCTATCGATGTTCTCCAACACCATATTTATGGTCTTGAACTTGGTGACGGTGTCCTTGTTGATCTTAGCTTGCTCGTCCATGAACTCCTTCAATTGTATACGAAGCGGAACCGCATTAGGAATAGATGAGCTTGCATTAAATTGAGGTCTACCTTGCCCGTAGCGGAAGTTCGGCAATTCTCCCTTCCTCATGTAGTCGAGTGTTTTGGCTTCCTCCGGACAATCTTTGTGGACATGGCCATACTCTCCACATTCTTCGCATGTGGACCTTGCTTCGGCGGCCTTCAAGTCTTGAGCCTCTTTCTTTTCTATCTCCATCTTCTCCAACCTCCTCATGAGCAAGTCGATCTTGCCTTCAAGTATGTTCTCCTTCTCCACTTGCAAGACTCCTTTGACGTTCCCCGTGGGTTGAACCGGATGCAGGCGCCCGAATGATGCCCATGTGTCGTTATCCGCGACCTTCTTGAATAGCGTGAAAGCTTCTGTCGGTGTAAGCTCGATGATAGATCCTCCCGCCGATGCATCGATGATCGTCCTTGACGCCATGGTGAGTCCTTGATAGAACTTTTGCACAAGGTCTTCCTTCGGGAACTTGTGATGTGGAACCGCCCGGGTGTACTCGTTGAAGCGCTCCGTAGGATATTGAACAAAGGTGGCAATCTTATTACGCAAGCTTTGAGTTTTACCCGGTGAGTAGTATTCCTTCATGAAAGCCTTCATCAACGTGTTACAATTTTGCACCGTCTCCGCTGGTTGAGAGTGGAACCATTGCAAAGCCTTCCCGAGTAGTGAGAACGGAAAAAGCCTTGCCCTCATTTGATCTTGAGTCACCCCATCCATGTTGAAAGTCTGACATAGTTGAATGAACGCTTGGAGGTGAAGGTTCGGATCCTCTTTACCGGTGAAGGGTGAATGTTGCACCATGCGGATTGTTGAGGTCTTGATCTTGAACGGTCTTCCGATCTCCTCAAGGTTTAAGATTGGTAGGTCGATGATGTTCGGGGTGCATAGCTCCCCAATCTTACGCTCTTGCGGTGGTTGGTCACCCATCGGTGGAAGTCGATTCTCCCGAGGACTTTGGGGTGGTGAATTCTTCAGAGATTCCTGCGATCCTTTGTCTTCCGACTCCGAATCAACAAAATCCAGCTTTTTAGCTTGATGTGCTTTGCGTCTCCTTAGCCTGTAAAGTTTTTCTGGATCATCCACAAAATTATCAGGTTTGTTGGAGAGGTAGCCGTCCATCTCCTGTTAGGGTTAGCAATAAACAAAATATGCAAAAACTAGAAAGTAAAAAAACGAATCTATAAAAACTAGGGTTAGACAAACTAGATTAGATGTATTTTGAGGATGATCAAAGTTTAGTAGATGCAAAAAGAAAACTGAAAATTACAAGAAAAGGCAATAAAAAAATCAAATTTTGATCACTTGTTCCTCGGCAACAGCGCCAGAAAAAGGGGCTTGTTGACGGTTAATAGTTATATCAAAGTTCGTTTATGACTTGCAAGCGGACAAGTCTCCCGTCGTAGTCAAGGGACCCTTCTTCCCTCGAGCGGTGAACCCAAGGTATCGAATCCGTGGAACAAATGTGTGACGCAAGAGTTGATCTAGTAAAGCCAAGTAACTTCAATCTTCGATAAAACCCTAATGCATCTAGATGAAAGACACGAAACTAATCTAATCTACTAAAGACCGGAGATAACAAAGTAAGATTGGGTAGATAAACTGATCTAGAGAGATCAGGGTAAGCCTTTTGTTGAAGTTCCAAGCAAGAGAAGAAGTAGCAAATCGAATCTTATAAGAAGCTTCTTTAAACCGTGGTTTCCCGTCCAAATCCGAAAACATCCGCCTTTCGGAACCCCCGTTCTGTCACAACGTATCCCTACTCATGCGGGCGGTCTAGGGCGAGTCAAAATACAAGTCGAGATTCTTTCGGAAGATCCGGCGTGTACCTCTAGCCACCGCGGCTACAAGAACACCCTATGTAATCTATCTCGAGAATAGAATTGGAATAAGCAAAGCCGATCGAAAAACGAAATCTTTGAGGAAACACTTGATCGCTAAGAATAGATTCAACTTGATAATTCAACTATGACAATGATACATACACAAGATCACCACCGGGATCCTTCCTTGATCTTGCTTCTAGCTCCGGGAACTCTGACGTGGTCTTCCATGCAAGGTTCCCACGTCAGCTAGGGAAACCCTAGTCAACTAGCTCGACCCTCTCCTCTCCGGGATGGTGCCCCTCTCTTCTCTGCTCCTCGGCGGCCGATGACGAATTGTATGATGCGTGGCTCTCGGTTAGGGGGCTATAAATAGCCTGATTGGCGGCTAGGGCAAAGGAGGTGGCAAACGGGCCCTGGACTGGGCTGGGCCGACCGGCCTGGTGAGGACCAGGAGCGTCCCAGTGGTCGATGGATGACCACTCCTCAGTGATGAGTGATTGACAACGGGTGTTGGACTGACTCTTGGCTTAGTGCGCGAGTGTGTAGGGCCGCAGCCTAGTTCGTGTTGTTGCAGGTGAAGAACGGGCGCGGAAGGTCTTCAGCCTTGAGGGGCCTCCGGGAAATGGAGAGACAAGTAGGCTCGGTTCGAGGGACCCGGTGGACAGCGGGACTGGGTGCGGGCCACATGGTGGCGACACGAGCAAGACGAAGTCATGGACAGACGAGCCCGTGCACGGTGGCGGTCGAGTCAAGTGGTTTGGCGGGAGGCCGGACCGGGCACGCGGGGTTTGGTGGTTTGCCCACAAAACCATCGGCGGACGGTTTCTTGGTTTGGGCCTCAAAACCAAGTCCGAGGGCCCAACACGACGGAGACGGGATCCGGGCGTGTCGGGAAGCTTCGAGGCGGAGGACACGCGGCGGGATCTCATGGCTTGCGTCGGGAGGACGCGGGGTGCGGCAAAGGCGTGGCCGTCCGATGGCAAGACCCACAAACATTACCTAAATGCCCCTACGTGGGTTGTATCGCCAGTAGTTAAGTTAGGGGTAGTCGAGTCATTTACCACTCCGGCGGGACCTGATATATAAGCCATGAGTGTGTGTGGATGGCTCTCTGGCTCCGCGACTTAGGGTTTCATTTCCTCCCTCCTCTTTCTCATTTTCGTAGCTATTTTTCCTTCCATTTTCTCTAGGCTAGCATGAGAGCTTCATGAGAGATTTGTTGAGAGGGATGGATGCTAGGGCGGCATGCTAGACCTTGTGAATCTTTCCCCGGTTTGTATAGAAAGATTCGGGGTTGTTTTTCGTGGCTTTTCGTGCTTGTTTTCGTGCCTTTGTTCCCGGTGTGATTCCGCGGATTTGAGTGGGTTTCTCCCCGGATTTCTTTGAGGGAAACATGGATAGATGTCTTGTGCATCTTTGTGCTTGATCTTGTGCCCTCAAACGCCGGGAAACCACTTCGATTCGTGAGTTTTCATTCGGTGCTCTAGTTTTTGGTGGTGCTCAAAGGATTCGCGATTCCCGGTGATTTAGGGAGTTAGGAGGCAAGATTTTTGGGCTATAACATCCTTGTGTGACGCTTTTCAAGTCCCCAAACCCTTGTCTCCATAGCTTCAACCGTTTGGGAAATCCGATGATGATTTGGGGGAGTTGACTTTCGGGGTCGGGGCCGTTTCTCGTTCGTCCGCGCGGCGCGGACGGTCCGCGGGGGGGTCGCGGACGGTCCGCGAGTGGCCTGTTCGTCACGTGTTCGTCGTGTTCTTGAGCGTCCTTGCTTTCAATCCGGTTTGGCTGTTGGTTTTGGTTGCAGCCAGTTTGCGGACGGTCCGAGCTCGAGTAGCGGACGGTCCGTGGGTGGCGCGGACGGTCCGCCCGGCCACGGCGGACGGTCCGTTTTTCTCGGGTCGCTTCTGGTGTTCTGTGTGCTTTAACGGACGGTCCGCGGTGTAGGGCCGGATAGTCCGCAAGGTCGGCGCGGACAGTCCGCGGTGCGCAGGCGGACGGTCCGCGAGGCCCGTGCGGACGGTCCGCCCCTCCCGGGCCGGGACGGTCCGCCGCAGCCCGTGTGCTTTGCTTCTTGGTTCGATTCTTCCCTTCCCTTTCTAGTGCTTCCGCGTGTGCTTCAAGGAATCGTTCCTAGGACTAGAGGTTGATCCATAACCTCGTGGTCTTGGCGATTGGTGTGTGATTCGATCCATCGCTCGTGTGTGACCGGGTTTGACTAGGGTATAGGTCGGATTCTTTTGAAAGAATTTTTACCGCTCCTATTCACTCCCCCCCTCTCTAGTCGCCATCTGATCCTTCAATTGGTATCAGAGCTTGGTGTCGGATTCTTTGCGACTTTGACAAGTCCCGAATCCTAAGATGGCGTACGTTGAGCGGGGCGGTCCGCCGCACTTCGATGGCAAGGGTTACCACAAGTGGGCGGCTCGTATGATGATCTTTCTTCGTGGGAAGTCGTTGGATTTCATTGTGCTTGACAAGACCTATGCTATTCCGGTCAACATCCATACTCTTATGGTGACCGATGCCGGTGCTAAGGCCAAGTATGAGGCTAATGCAAAAGCCGTTGATCACTTGGTCGGAGCCCGTGTGATCCGAGTTTGAGCGTGTTCGCCATTTGAATCTTGCTTGGCAAATTTGGGAAAAGTTGTTGGTTGCTCACGGTGGTGATAACCATGTGAAGGCTCGCCTCTTTGTCTCTTACCGGATGAAATATGAGAATTTCACTCCGCTTCCCGGTGAGGACATTGATGCGATGTTTCAGAGGTTCACCACCATCGTGAACAACATGAAGGCTAATGTTGAGGATTTTCCGTACACCGAGCATGATCAGGCTTTGAAGCTCTTGCATGTCTTGGACCCGAATGTTTGGGGTGCTAAGGTTGAGGCCATCAAGGAGTCTGGGCATTATTTGACTATTGAGTTGGATGACCTCTTTTCTAAGCTCAAGTCGGTTGAGGTTGACAGGAAGTTGCAATCCAAGCATGAGGGCTCGACTGACCATAGTCTTGCTCTTGTGGGCGGATCAAAGGGCAAATCTAACCCTTCCTATCAACGCTTTTCCTTGTCTTCTCTCATGTCTATTCCGGATGAGGAGTTTGATGTGCTTTGGGTGAGGAGGAGCCGGCCTTGCTCTCAAGAAGATTTGAACGACTACACGAGAGTCGGAGGAACGCAAGGCGGAGCTCAGGGACGTGCTACAAGTGTGGCAAGCGTGGCCACTTCATCGCCGAGTGCCCGGAAGCGGAGGAGAACAAGTACAAGGTGAACGAGTACAAGGCGCACCCAAGGCGTGAAGACAAGTACTCCTCCAAGGGCAAGCACTTCAACAAGTCCAAGAGCAAGGACAAGGACAAGCGGCGACCGAGCAAGAGCGGCTACAAGAAGAACAAGGCAAGAGCGATGGTGGCCGGTGCGAGCGACGTTGACTCAAGCTCAAGCGAGGAGCGATCAAGCTCAAGCGGCCGAGGATGAAGACGCCGGGAGGCGCAATGGCAAGAAGAGTGCAAGCGGAACCTCGGCGGGGCCGAGCCGTGTGGCGCTCGAGGGCTTTTGTGGCATGGCCCATAGCTCAAGCGACAAGAAGAGCGAGAAGGAAGACAGCGACTCTGACTCGGAGGATGAGGTAAACCGTGACCCTGACTCTTTGCTTGCTGAGATTGCTAGGTTGAATGGCTTGCTTGACAACCGTGATAGTGTGCTTAGAGATGCCAAAAAGATGAGGAAAGATCTTAGGGCTCAGCTTGAGAATGCTAGCGAGAAAGTAGGAGAGTTAGAGTCAAAATTGCTTGAATTGAAACTTGAGAATGACTCTTTGAAACTTGCTCCTACTACTCCTGATGATGTTGAATGTGTTGAATGTGATGCTTGGTTGAATGAGATCAAACTACTTAATGAGAAGAATGCTTCTACTTTGGCTCAACTAGATGCTCTTAGGATCGAATATGATGAGCTTAAGGCTAGACCCACTTTGCTTGGTGCTTGCAAATCATGTCCTACTATGCATTCTAAGCTTGTCGATGCTCGTTCTACCATTAGTTCTTTGGAAGCATCTTTGAAATCTCCCGTTGCAAATGCATGTTCTAGCCGTGATGAAGTTACTTTGCGCAATCTTGAACTTACTTCCCGTTTGGATGTCATCTATGAGGAGAATGACTATTTGAGGAAGGTGTTGGGTTGGTTGTCCAGGCGGGAACCTCAATTGAAAATTATGATTGAGGAGTTCAAGAGAGCCGATGGTCGTGGTTTGGGTTTTGAGAAGCCGGGTGAGAAAGTGGGAGAGAACGAGTGGGGAGAGTGTGTATGAGAAGTGTGTTGAGTCTAACCCCGAGTTTGAGGTGATCGGAGAGATCCAAGTCCCACTTCCAAAAGCACCCAAAAACTCTTTCACACCAAAGCCTAACCACCTTTGCAACAAGCTTGACACAACCCAAGATCCACCCAAATTCCCACCTAAGACAAATGATTTCCGAAACCGGTGAAGTTTATGGGTGAGAAGGGTGAGAAGCCTAGAGAGAAGCCGAGCCAAAACCAAAACCCATCCCCTTCAGGTGTGAGTATTGTGGCAAGGAGAGGCATCTTGCAGAGTTTTGCTACAAGAGGAAGAGGGATGAGAGGCTTGCTAGGGAGCAAGCAAACCAGGACAGGTATCGCTAGTCTCGCGGTATTCCTGAGCCTAGAGTGCCACTTCCACGGGGTGTGGGAAGTGTGAGAAGTGTTGGCAGGATCCCACAGAGAGGTGGTGGTGAGAGATGAAGGTGTGCGTGCTGGTGAGAGGTTTGGTCGGGCTCGTGGTGGTTTTGCTGGACGTCCTCCTACTCGTCCTCAGTACGGGTTTAGGGGAGATGATCGCAGCTTTGGGTTCCAGAGGAACTACGGACCACGTTTTCCCCCTCGTGGTACTCGTACTCCTCCCATGGGACATGGGAAGTTTGGTGGCAAGGGAATGATGTTTGCTAACCCCTCTTTTGAGCAGATGGCTCGACACTGGTTTAACTTTCTTTGTGCTAACCCCAGTGTCGAGTCGCTAGCTCACTCTCGTTCTTGTTTCGACTACGGGCGGGGAGGCTTGGAGAACATTTGGTTGATCGACTCCGGTGTTCTCGACACATGACCGGAGATAAGAAGTGGTTCTCCAGCCTCACCCCAGTGAAGGAAAAGATGTACATTACATTTGGGGACAATGGACGAGGAAGGGTGCTTTCAGAGGGTGTTGTGCATGTGAGTGACAAGGTAACGTTGAAGAGAGTGGCTCTTGTGAAGTCTTTGGGTTTCAATTTGCTTTCGGTTTCTCAGTTGCTTGATGAGGGTTTTGAGGTGCGTTTCAAGTCTGGCGAGTCTCGTTTGCTTGATTCTCGAGGTGATCTTGTATGTATGATCATCCCCGAGGGTCGATTTTCGGGTCGATTTCTCTCGCTCTTTGGGTCCTCGCTCGTTGTTTGATGGCCGGTCCTTCTTCGATTTGTGGAAATGGCATAGGCGGTTGGGACACTTGAGCTTTGATTTGGTTTCCCGCTTGAGTGGTCTTGACATTGTCCGAGGATTGCCTAGGTTGAAGCTTGAGAAGGATTTGGTTTGTGCTCCTTGTAGGCATGGTAAGATGGTAGCCACTCCCCATCCACCCCTGACCGATGTCATGACCGAGAGTCCGACGGAGCCGTTGCATATGGACCTTGTTGGGCCGGCTCGAGTTCGCTCGGTGGGTGGGAAGTGGTATGTCCTTGTTGTGGTGGACGATTACTCTCGCTATGCTTGGGTGTTCTTCTTGGAGGATAAGAGTGAGACTTTTGGTTTTATTCGAGATCCGATCGTGAGGTTGAAAAACGAGAGGCATGGGAATGCTATTCGAGCTATCCGCAAAGGATAATGGCTCGAGTTCAAGAACTCTAGTTTTGATGCCTTTTGTCGTGATCTAGGTCTTGAACATCAGTATTCGACCCCTTATGTGCCCCCTCAAAATGGAGTCGTGGAAAGGAAAAATCGGACTCTTTGTGAGATGGCTAGGACGATGCTCGATGAGCACAGGACTCCTAGGAGGTATTGGGCTGAGGCGGTCAATACAGCTTGTCATGTTTCTAACAGGATTTTATTGCGAGCTTTCAAGAAGAAGACCTGCTATGAGCTGATGCATGGTCGGGCACCCAAGGTGAGTCATTTCCGAGTCTTTGGCTGCAAGTGCTTTATTCTGAAGAAGGGAAAACTCGACAAATTTGAGGCTAGGTATAGTGATGGTATTTTCTTTGGATATGCTAACCATTCTAGAGCCTATAGGGTGCTTAACCTTGAGACTAACAAAATCATGGAGACTTGCGAGGTGACCTTCGACGAGACAATGCCATGTACCTCTCTTGGCTTTGAATGTGCAGGTGATGAAGAGATGGCCGAGGACCTCTTTGAAGAGGAGAAGGACGAAGCTGGAGATGATGATGGGGAGAACCATGTGCCTGAAGCTGAGTGTGTACCCACTACTTCCCCTACGACCACTATGGAGCGTGGACCGTCTACTTCATGGACAACGATTGTACAACAAGAGGACCAGGCGAGAGAAGCTGAAGTTGAGGGGGAGGTAATCTCAAGGCGTGAGGCTCCCCGGCGGATTCAAGAAGTGCATCCCCTGTCGAAGATCATTGGGAACATCGATGAACGCACTACACGGTCGAGGTCCAGGAATTCCTCTCATTTTGCTCATGCTGCTTTTGTTGCTACTTTTGAGCCCAAGGACATTGGACATGCTTTATCTGATGCAAACTAGGTCAATTCTATGCATGAGGAGTTGGAAAATTTTGAGAGGAACTAGGTGTGGGAGTTAGTTGAACCACCTCCAAATTGCCATCCCATAGGAACCAAGTGGGTTTGGAAGAACAAAGAGGGAGAGAATGGGATGGTTGTGAGGAACAAGTCCAGACTTGTTGCTCAGGGGTTTAGTCAGAAGGAGGGGATCGACTATGAGGAGACCTTTGCTCCCGTGGCCCGTCTTGAGGCAATTCGGATCCTTCTAGCCTTTGCCGTGGCTAAAGGGTTCAAGTTGTTTCGGATGGACGTGAAGAGTGCTTTTCCGAATGGGGTCATAGAGGAGGAGGTGTATGTGAAGCGGCCACCTGGGTTTGAGAGCGAGTTGTATCCACACAGGGTATACAGGTTGAAAAGGGCTCTGTATGGATTCAAACAGGCGCCCCGTGCTTGGTATGGGAGATTGAGAGGTTTTCTGTTGAGCAGAGGGTTTGTGATGGGTACCGTGGATAGGACCTTGTTTCTCCTCAAGCATGTAAATGACTTGTTGATTGTTCAGATATACGTGGATGATATTGTCTTTGGTGGCGTCACATAACCTTGTTGCCAAGTTTGCAGATGAGATGAGCAGGGAGTTCGAGATGAGCATGATGGGCGAGTTGCAGTATTTTCTCAGACTGCAGATCAAGCAAGTGAAGGATGGGACGTTCGTGCACCAGACCAAGTACACAAAAGACATGCTGAGGAAGTTCCAGATGCAAGATGTGAAGCCGATGTCGACTCCCATGGGGAGCACGGCCACTTTGGATGCGGATGAGGACGGAGAACCAGTGGACCAGCGGGAGTACAGGAGCATGATCGGCTCCCTCCTCTACTTGACGGCGACGAGGCCAGACATACAGTTCAACGTGTGTTTGTGCGCTTGTTTTCGAGGCTTCGCCGAGGACATCACATCGACGGCCGTCAAGAGGATCTTCGGTACCTACGATCCGCCCTCGGTCTTGGCCTTTGGTATTCGTCCTCCTCGACTCTTTCTCTTCATGGTTTTTCCGATGCGGATTTTGCTTGGTTGTCAAGTCGAGAGGAAGTCTACTTCGGTGCTTGCCGCCTTTCTTGGGTCTTCGTTGGTCTCATGGTCTTCCCGCAAGCGAGTCTAGTGTAGCTCGGTCTACCACCGAGGCGAGTATGTTGCCGCCGCGAGTTGTTGCTCCCGGCCGTTGTGGATTTCATACACTTTGAGAGACTTTGGTGAGGAGTGCACCCGCATTCCACTTCTTTGTGATAGCATCGGTGCCATAAGCGTAGCCAAAAACCCGGTGCTTCACTCCCGTAACCAAACACATAGAAGTGAGGTATCATTTCTTGAGGGACAATGTGGAGAAAGGAACCGTTGTGTTGAGTCATGTCCCTACCCAAGATCAGCTAGCCGACATCTTTACAAAGCCTCTCGACCAAGCTACATTTGTGCGCTTGCGGGGGGAACTTGGGGTTTGTTGCCCTTTCTAGTTGATTCTTGGGGGATTTCCTTTTTATATCATATGTATCATACCATGTTTTACTTTGATGTATATACATGCTTTGCTTGATGTATAAACCATGGTAGGATAGCCATCTTGTCATAAAACATGTTGCATTTGTATCATATTGCATTTTAGGATGATGAGCTTCTTTCATATGCCATATTTGAGTCTCTTTGGCTGTTTGTGAGATATTGGTCATATGTGTGGAGAAATGGTGATGTGAGGCTATGCTCTTGGAATATTTGAGATATATGTGTGGTGAGATAGCCCATTTTGAAATAATTGCTAATCTTGATTAATTCTTAATGAAATATGCTCCACTCGTGTGTAGTTGTGTATCCATGTCACAATTTGGTCTAAATGTGCTTTTCATGCTTAGATTGTGCTTGGATGCCTTATTCTTGCATTTGGGCCAAAGGCCGAATATCATGGTGAATGTTTAGCCTATGTTGCATTCATGGGGGAGCATAAGCTTCTTTTTGCCGCAAAGGCACTTCATGTACCATGAACTGAATTAATCTTGAAAAGAAGTGTGAAATGCTTGAAAAATGCTCCATCCATCATGTATGTGCTTAAAATGTCTTATCTTTCACATATGGGTGCAAAACATGTTGCATGATGTTCACCAGTGGAGAAGTCTCCCCGAAGTGGACACATGGCTCATGAGCTTTGACATGACATGCTTTGCCTTATGGGTGTTTGCCATGATCTTTTGCTAAGGACTTGATATCCTTGTATGATCTTTGAATGGTATGCATGTTTGTGGCTCAAGTGTGACATGGATAGGCTTTTACATGTGAAGCGAGCCTTCTTTTGGTAAAACTGCTTAAATCTGAAAATTTTGCTTTGTCACATGCTTGTATTTTCATATATTACCTGTGGCAATGCTTTGACTATGCTATGATTCATATGTGTGATCTTTGTCTCAGTTTTAGCCTTTGATACTAGATTTGGCCTATTTGAGAAGCTCATGTAGATGTTTATATGCTTTGTTTTGCATTTCTGCATTTTCACCTTGATTCATACATTGTCAACAAGGGGGAGAAGAGGTGAGCTTAATGAAAATTCAGATGAGGTGAGCTGAAAATTGGAAGTTTGCATCCACATGTTCAGGGGGAGCTTGCATTTGTTCAGGGGGAGCTTTCTTGCTGTTTTCGGTGTGGAGTTTGTGCTTTGCTTGGCTTGTGACCTTTCTTCACCTTTCTTTGGTTTTGGTCATGAGTTGAGCTTCTTTGTTTTTCTTTCTTCTTCTTTTCTTTCTTTCTCTGAATTTCATTTCGCGTTGTGTGTTGTCAATGCACTCATCAAGGGGGAGATTGAGGACCGGGAGCGTCCCGATGGTCGATGCATGACCGCTCCTCGGTGATGAGTGATTGACAACGGGTGTTGGACCGACTCTTGGCTTAGTGCGCGGTGTAGGCCGTGGCCTAGTTCGTGTTGTTGCGAGGTGAAGAACGGGCGCGGAAGGTCTTCGGCCTTGAGGGGCCTCCGGGAGATGGAGAGACAAGTAGGCTCGGTTCGAGGGACCCGGTGGACGGCGGTGCGGGTGCGGGCCACATGGTGGCGACACGAGCAAGACGAAGTCATGGACGGACGAGCCGGTGCACGGTGGCGGTCGAGTCAAGTGGTTTGGCGGGAGGCCGGACCGGCACGCGGGGTTTGGTGGTTTGCCCACAAAACCATCGGCGAGACGGTTTCTTGGTTTGGGCCTCAAAACCAAGTCCGAGGGCCCAACACGACGGAGACGGGATCCGGCGTGTCGGGAAGCTTCGAGGCGGAGGACACGCGGCGGGATCGCATGGCTTGCGTCGGGAGGACGCGGGGTGCGGCAAAGGCGTGGCCGTCCGATGGCAAGACCCACAAACATTACCTAAATGCCCCTACGTGGGTTGTATCGCCGTAGTTAAGTTAGGGGTAGTCGAGTCATTTACCACTCCGGCGGGACTCGATATATAAGCCATGAGTGTGTGTGGATGGCTCTCTCGGCTCCGCGACTTAGGGTTTCATTTCCTCCCTCCTCTTTCTCATTTTCGTAGCTATTTTTCCTTCCATTTTCTCTAGGCTAGCATGAGAGCTTCATGAGAGATTTGTTGAGAGGGATGGATGCTAGGGCGGCATGCTAGACCTTGTGAATCTTTCCTGGTTTGTATAGAAGATTCGGGGTTGTTTTTCGTGGCTTTTTGTGCTTGTTTTCGTGCCTTTGTTCCCGGTGTGATTCCGCGGATTTGAGTGGGTTCCTCCCCGGATTTCTTTGAGGGAAACATGGATAGATGTCTTGTGCATTTTTGTGCTTGATCTTGTGCCCTCAAACGCCGGAAACCACTTCGATTCGTGAGTTTTCATTCGGTGCTCTAGTTTTTGGTGGTGCTCAAAGGATTCGCGATTCCCGATGATTTAGGGAGTTAGGAGGCAAGATTTTTGGGCTATAGCATCCTTGTGTGACGCTTTTCAAGTCCCCAAACCCTTGTCTCCATAGCTTCAACCGTTTGGGAAATCCGATGATGATTTGGGGGAGTTGACTTTCGGGGGTCGGGCGGTTTCTCGTTCGTCCGCGCGGCGCGGGCGGTCCGCGGGGGGGTCGCGGACGGTCCGCGAGTGGCTTGTTCGCCGCGTGTTCGTCGTGTTCTTGCGTGTCCTTGCTTTCGATCTGGTTTGGCTTTTGGTTTTGGTTGCAGATAGTTTGCGGACGGTCCGAGCTCGAGTAGCGGACGGTCCGTGGGTGCCGCGGACGGTCCGCCCGGCCACGGCGGACGGTCCATTTTTCTCGGGTCGCTTCTGGTGTTCTGTGTGCTTTAACGGACGGTCCGCGGTGTAGGGCCGGACAGTCCGCAAGGTCGGCGCGGACGATCCCCGCGGTGCGGAGGCGGACGGTCCGCGAGGCCCGTGCGGACGGTCCGCACCTCTCCGGCCGGACGGTCCGCCGGATCTCGTGTGCTTTGCTTCTTGGTTCGATTCTTCCCTTCCCTTTCTAGTGCTTCCGCGTGTGCTTCAAAGAATCGTTCCTAGGACTAGAGGTTGATCCATAACCTCGTGGTCTTGGCGATTGGTGTGTGATTCGATCCATCGCTCGTGTGTGACCGGGGTTTGACTAGGGTATAGGTCGGGTTCTTTTGAAAGAATTTTTACCGGCTCCTATTCACTCCCCCCCTCTCTAGTCGCCATCTGATCCTTCACCTGGGCCGGCCGGCCTGGGCCCATCCCGAGGCCTCCTTTGCTCTACGTTGGTTCCCTTGCTTCCTGGATGTTTCCCCTTTTGCATGTAGGTCCATGTCGTTAGTTTCTCTCCGAATTGGGCATAACTCCTTGTCTTTCAAGATTTAGCACTTTTCTGGTCAGGTCCTCGGAGTTTGTCGTCTTCTCGGATCAAGTCCCTGGCTTCTTGGAGTTAAGTTTGCTTCATTGTATGACTTGTATGGGGCTTCAAGGTCTTGTCATAAGATGCTTGATGAACTTATCCCGAAAGTCTTGCATTCAACGCGAAAATCCTGCATAAACACTAAACTCCAAAACCGACATGCACACGTGAACTTGTTATACCACGGGGGTTAGTACCAATGGATAAGGTATAAAACTTATGCCAATACCGAAGGTAAACTCATGGCTAGGTTGGCGTATTTTCACCGTCAACAAACGTCCAGGGCTCCGCCACCCCAGATGAGCAACGACTGCAAGCGGCTCCGCCACCGGCAGCACGCTCGGCGTCGACCCCGAGTCCGACGATCTCCCCGCGACCGGCGCCTCTGCAGGGAGTCGGAGTTGGGGTGGTCCGAGCAATCATAGAGCTGGCGGGCGGACGCCAGTCGCTCCTCCGACCTTCTCAGAGGATCGGCTTGACGGGGCGTAGGTCTCTACGACTCGGAAGTGTCCGTCCCGCTGGGCGCCGCACAGGAGCGGACCGACTGCTGGTCCACTCGGGTGGGGGAGCCGCCTGACGTGAGCTTGAGCCCGCAGTCTTGTCGCGCCCCGCCTCCCACGGCCGGCGCGACGATGACACTTTAGCGCCGCGAGGTAGCGACGACGAGGATGACCCCGACATGTTGCTCCAGTCGACCGCCACGCTGGCGACATTTCCACTCCACGACGGCTCTGGCGACGAGTCCTCCTCAGAGGAGATGCCCAACTCCCCCGCCTTCTGCCTCTTGGTGTGGTTATCGTTGCGATTGCTTTCGGTGTTTTAGACCGGCAACCTACTAAGGGGAGTACCCGAAGTAGATGAATGTGGCCTCGCCGAGATCGGTAACTTGAAGGAAGAGACACGTGGCACACAATTTAGACAGGTTCGGGCCGCGAGGTGCGTAGTACCCTACGTCCTGTATGCTGTGTAGCTCTGGATTGATTGGGTGCGATTACAAGATGATGCAATCTACAGCCATGAGATGAGATGATCTAGAGAGAGGTCCCTGCCTCGCCTTATATAGCCCAGGAGGCAGGGTTACAAGTCGGTTCAGGGAGAGAGTACTAGTCGAGTACGTCTAGGAGTCCTCTATACAGTGCGGGACATGTACAGCTTCCTAACCGAGTACTTCTCCTCTGTAGTCCTTGTGCTTCACGCCATCAGGTGCCATGCAGCGCAAGTCGGGTAGTCCCAGGGGCCCACCGAGTAGTCGGTCCTGGTACCCACCGAGGTAGTGGGCCCAGGGAGGTCGATACGACAAGCCCCCGAGTACTTTGTAGTCGAGAAGGATAGCTTCGAGTAGTCTTGACGGCCTTAACGAGTAGTCCTCAAGCGTCCCGAGTACTACAAGTCAAAAGTCCTCAAGAGTAGTCGAAGCATCCCGAGGCTGGAATGTACTCCAGCTAACATCTGAACAATCCTGAAGTCTTCTCGAGTAGTCCCAAGCGTCCTCAAGTGCTGCTCTTGAAGGTCTTCAACAATGCCCATGTTGTCTTGAAGACAAATCTTATATGGAAGTGCGATTGCAAAATCGCACTCCATATGGAGTAGCCCCCGAGCCTTAGGTTGAGTTGTAGACTCTGGCTGAGGGTCCATCTGAAGTTTTGGCAAGAATATCCCGAAAATCCGGAGAAAAAACCGAAGGACACGTGGCGGAGCCCCCGAGCCTTGAGTCGAGTACTTCCTCTCGAATTGAAGTGTCATCTTGTAGAATGTGTCCTGAGATGCTCCTGAGTCTTGTCGCTCCCCAAGAAGTTGAGTAGAAGTAGCCGAGCCCCCGAGATGAGGCGTGTCGACTAGTAGAAGTTGAAAGGTCACACGCCGCCGCTGAGTCAACCGAGCGCAGACTTATCCATCCGGTCGTTGGAGGGGCCGCCGTTGAGTTATAAATAGAAGCCAAAACCCTTAAGATTTTTCACCTTACGCATTCGCAGCCATTCCCAGCAGATCGGGCTAGAAATTGCCACTGGTGCGCACTGCCGTCATTGATAAGTTGTAGATCCAAGGGCGCCGCCGTAGAAAGCCACCACCGTAGCCCCTGAGCGAATGCGCGTGAAGACACCATGCACCTGGAGGATGAAGCCTTCACCGTAGAAGACCGCGAAGGCCGCCGGTGGGAAGAAGAGGGCCCATGAAGAGGCCGCCGGATCTGCTGCAGGGACGCCGCCGGTGTCTCTGCCGCGGCCAGATCCGAATCGTGAGTGGAAGAAATCCAAGGCCAAGACCGAAGACCTGCTAGCCCTTCTCAACAGTGGGTTTCTGCGGGAGAAGGAGGTGGACATGTGGAGAGCCGCGGCAGGGGATCCGTACCCCATGGAGAAGAACTCGGACGAGATCCCAATGTTCACCCGGTTCGCGGAGCGCGGACTGTCCCTCCCTGCCAGCGACTTCTTCAAAGGGTTGTTGGGGTACTACGGCATCGAGTACCTCAATCTCAACCCCAACGGTATCTTCCACACCGCCGTCTTTGTACATTTCTGCAAAGCCTTTTTGGGGATCAAGCCCCATTGGATCTTGTTCCGAAAGTTTTTCCAGGTGAAGCCTCAACCCAGCGCCAGCAATCCCCGAGTAGTCGGAGGAGCGGGGATCCAGATGAGGGAGGATGCCACCGAGCAGTACCTCTCCTACAAGCTGATAGATTCCAACCAAGACTGGAAGGCAAAGTGGTTCTACGTCACGAACCACCACCCGGAGCTGCCGAAGCCAAGCGGGGAAGCGGCCCAAGCACCGCCGTGGTGGAACTCGGAGCCGACGATGCAAGAGGGTCTTCAGTTGCCCGAGCTATTGGCGAAGATCAAGGCGCCGAGGGAAGCCGGGCCGAGGGCCAAACATGTGGCCTTCAGCTTCATGAAGCGAAGGGTGCAGCCGCTGATGGCCCGCGACACCCTAGGGTACGAGTACACCAGCGACGACGATACGTCCCGGATGCCTGGAGATGAAGTCGACGACGATGACATTGTTGATAGGCTGGCCAAGATCTTCAAAGATATGCCGGCGTACACACCGTGCCCAGTACCAGAGTACTCCGCGCGCGCCCACCAAAAGAGGTCAGTAGCCGCATCCATTGTCGAGTACTCATTACTGAAGAGTAGTCGAGCTGACGAGTTGTGCTTCTTGCAGGATAACTTGGCGAAGTTCATCTTCGAGCCGGCCTCGCCTCCTCAGCTTGTCAAGGTCCCAGAGGAAGGGAGAGCCAAGACCAGGGAGCGGCGCGAGGTTGGCGAAGGAGACGACACAGTTGTCGTTGAAGACACGTCCGAGGAGGACGATGATGAGGAGACACTGCAGGAGCGCTTCCAGCTGCGATCAAGGTTTAGCCGCCCTGGATTGCTGCACGTTCCTCTCGTTCAGGATCCGCCGGCTAGCCTAGAGGCTAGTCTGCCCGCGCCGCCAAGGAAGCCGAGCAATGTGGCCCACAAGCGCGTGGCCAAGAAGTTGAAGGTCACTGAGACCACATCCCAGGAGGTAAGCCTTCTTCACTAGGGTAGTCGAGTACCCATGTCTCGATCTTGTGTGTTGACGACGAAGTACCCTTGATTGCAGGAGATGCCGCCTTCCGACCCCGTTGAGAAGGGCGTCGAAGGTGATTGGGACACCGTGGGGGAGGCAACTGGGGGTAGTCGTAGCCCAGCCCCCACCATAGAAGAGCTCTTGGCGCAGATGGAGCGCCAGCCACCTGTTCCTCAGGGGAGCACAGAACCAGCTGCTGCTGCCACCGAAGAGGCAGCGGCTACTGAAGCGCGGGAAGAGGTTCCTGCTGAGGCAGGACTGGTCGATATCGCCAGTATCCTCGGCGCCCCAACCGTGACGGTAGTCCGGTCGAGCTTGTAAGTGTTGATTCTTCCCGAGTAGTACATTGGATGTGGTAGTCGTACTAGGTTGACGACCAGCTTGTATACTCTGCAGGAAATCGACGGACCTGTCCTGGGAGGGGGATGAACCCGCTATAGCGGTGGCAGAAGGGGAAGCCGCGCCGCCCGCTGAAGAGTCCGCTCCCGCCCCTCAGGCGGAGTCCGAGGCGCCGGCCGCTGAGGCTACATTGCCTAAGGCCAGCGTCATTGAAGGTGAGTACTCTCTCAGGTACAAGTGGCTCCGAAGAGTAGTCGTAGCCGCCAGGTGTGACTGATACACTTGTACTTTTGACGACAGGTGCTGAAGCCAAGGGAAGTGATATCCCGGAAGCGGTACCCGTTGAAGACGTGGCACCGGAGACTCAGGAGGCTGCCGGAAGAGCCCCCGAGCCAATGGAGATGACCGTCGGAGAGGCTGCTGCGACGACTGGAGGAGAAGGAAACGATGCGCTGCCAGAACCCGCTCTGGAGGTAGTCGTCCGCTCGCCAGAGATCCAGTATGCGGAGCCAATCCGCTCGGCGCCAATGACCGAAGCCGCGACGAGTAGTCTTGGCGGGATCGAGTTGTTGGCGGATGAACTTTTCGACCCGGCGACGGTAGCTCGGCACCTGGAGGCGGTGCGCCAGGCCGAGCAATGGATGAAGGTGAGTAGTCGACACCCTTGAGTAGTCAATCCTTTAACGTTGAGTGCCCATTTGACATGTGTTGTGTGTTACAGGACGTCGCGGAGAGGTCCCGGGAGAAGTCCAACATGCTTCAAGGCTTCGGCGATGCAGTACTGCGGGCGGAGGCATTGGAAGAGCAACTCGTGAAGTCCCGGAAACATGCCGCCACCATGCAGTCGAAGCTAGACACCGCCTTCGCAAAGTATCACAATGACGTCCAAAAGATGCAGGCGAAGAGCGACGATCTGGTGCGGAAGAACAAGTCTCTCCGCAACAAAAATAAAGGTACGCGACCGCCTTGTCGAGTACTTGTTGATGGTAGCTTGAAGTAGTATGACCCGCTGTGCCTTGTTGATTTGCAGAGCTTGAGACCAAGGTCGATCAGCTGAAAGCTTCAGAGACCGATCTGAAGAACCTCTTCTACCGAGAGCAGGAGGCCCGCCAGGTACTGGAGTACGATTATAAGGAGCTTGCTTACGAGTGCGACAAGCACATGGAGCTCTGTATTGCATAAGATCATGACCTCGTCAACTGCTACAAATCCTTGTAGAAGCTGAACGAGGACTGCGAGAGGCTACGGGCTCAACTCAAGGAACTCGAGGAAGCCGCGCTCCCCATCGCGAGGCTACTAGTGCCTCACCCTGGCGATCCAAAGATAGCTCCACTGGTGGACCGGCTGAAGGAAGCCCCCAGCCGTCTGGTGACCTACGTGAAGCACTTGGCGAAGTCGATCCCGAACCAGGTGCTGGCCTTCATGAAGTCGTACTTCCCGAAGGCCCCCGTGGACGTAGTCGCCGGCGGACTAGCCGCCAACTGCACAGACGAGCGATGACGCGGAGCCGCCGGGAGCAGATGGCGCCTATTGCTGAACAGGTTGTCGAGAAGCTCAACCTCCAGTAGTCCTGTAATGTTAGCTCGTAGCAGTAGTTGTACATAAACAATTGTAATGAAATAGTTTAAGTATGAATGAAGAAAACTTCCATGAATGAGTACTCGTTATCACGATCTGTGAGTGCGGAGTCCCATCCTGGAGTCGTCGCGAGTAGTCGTACTCGCCAGTAGTCCCGTTGAGGGAGGAAGACAGTAAAGTAGTTGATGGATTATCAAACTTTATTACTGAAGAAGTACACCTGGATGGCCAGGGCCGTTGTTACAGAGTAGTCGCCAGGACCCGGAGGCCGCCTACAGCTAAGTACTGCTAGGGCGTGTAGCCGCTTACAGCGGTAGATCCGTTAGTAGCCGTGTAGGCCGGATCTAGGAGTACATGGTCTCTCGCAGACCGCCGCTAGAGTCCTTTGTCGCTCGTCGCAGCCCAGGATCCGTAGGTAGCCGCATGGGCTGGATCCTGGAGAGGAGTAGTCCAGAGACTGGTGCCTGGACCCGAAGGCCGCTTACAGCGAAGGGATCTTGATGTAGTCGTGTAGACTTGAGCCCCCAGGGTAGTCGTGTAGACTAGGCATAGAACCGACAGAGTTGGTCGACGTTCCACGAGTTGTTGACGTCTTCGCCTTCAAGCGTCTGGAGGCGGTAGGAGCCCGGTCCGGTCGCCTTTGCAACTGTGAAGGGACCTTCCCAGGGCGAGCTGAGCTTGCGTAGTCCTTCCGTGTTCTGGATGCGACGGAGGACAAGATTGCCAACGTTGAAGGAGCGTTCCTTGATGTTGCGATCATGGTAGCGTCGGATACCCTCTAGGTACCTTGCTGATTGGACGAGGGCGGCACAACGAGCTTCTTGGAGTCCGTCGATGTCAACTCGTCTGCTGTCTTCGGAGACGCCTTCGTCGTAGTGCTCCACTACTGGTGAATCCCACATGACATCAGCAGGGAGGATTGCTTCGGAGCCGTAGACCAGGAAGTACGGGGATTGTCCCGTAGGCTAGGAGGGCTGAGTATGTAGCCCCCAAAGAGCATTGGGTAGTTCCTTGATCCACTTGCCTCCTTTGGAGTTGGCGGCGTCCTGTAGCCGCTTTTTGAGAGCGTCGAGCACCATCCGATTGGCGCACTCGACTTGTCCGTTGGCCCGAGGATGGGCAACTGAGACATATCGGACGTCGATCCCGCTGTTCTCGCAGTACTCCCAGAACTGGTGGTTGTTGAAGTTGGAGCCCAGGTCTGTGATGATGCGATGGGGTAGTTCGTTGCGATGTACCAGTTCATCCAGGAAGTTGAGTACTCTGTCAGCCTTGGGGTATGTGACTGGCTTGACCTCGATCCACTTGGTGAACTTGTCGATGGCCACCAGTACTCTGTTGAATCCACCTGGCGCAGTTGGTAGTGGCCCAATCATGTCGAGCCCCCAGCAGGCAAAAGGCCAGGTTGGCGGTATGGTGACTAGCTTGTAGGATGGGACATGTTGCTGCTTGGTGAAGTATTGGCACCCTTGGCGCCTTCTGATGAGTTCTTCGGCGTCGCCCAGAGCTGTGGGCCAGTAGAAGGCTCGTCGGAAGGCCTTGCTGACCAGCGTGCGAGAGGACGCGTGGTTGCCGCAGACGCCTTTATGGATCTCCTCCAAGATGTCTTTGCCTTCTTGTCTGGGAACGCACTTCATGAGTACTCCTGAAGATGCGCTCTGCCTGTAGAGCTTGTTTCCGACAAGGACGTAAGACCTGGCACGGCGAATGAGCTGCTCGGCCAAGTTCTTGTCCGAGGGAACCTTCTGCTCGCTGAGGTAGTCGATGAAGGGCTGCCTCCAGTCCACGTCGATCATCATGACCTCCTGGCCAGCCGGGGGATGCGCTGGGACAGTGGTCGGTGGCGCCGGCTCCGGAATGGATGGCGCGTGAAGCTCGTGGACGAAGACACCCGCTGGCACTTCAGCGCGAGTAGAACCAAGCTTCGACAGGACGTCCGCTGCAACGTTGTTGTCGCGGATGACGTGGTGGAACTCGAGAGCATAGAACTTGTTCTCGAGCTTGCGGACTTCTAGGCAGTAGGCGTCCATGTTCTCCTTGTTGCGGTCCCAGGACTTGTTGACTTGGTTGATGACCACAGCGGAGTCGTCGTAGACTAGTAGCCGCTTGATGCCAGTGAAGCCGCGAGGCGGAGCCCATGTAACAGAACTTCGTACTCGGCTTCGTTGTTTGAGACCTTCCAGAAGATCTGCAGGACGTACTTGAGTTGTTCGCCCATTGGAGAGATCAAGAGTATCCCTGCACCTGCGCCCTCGAGGTTGAGTGAGTCGTCGAAGTACATCACCCAGTGCTCTGGGCGCTCAGTTGGAGTAGGTAGCTGATTCTCCCGCCACTCCGCCATGAAGTCGACTAGTGCCTGCGACTTGATGGTTGTGCGTGGCTTGAAGTCGACGGTGAGGGCGCCGAGTTCGACTGCCCACTTGGAGATTCTTCCAGTAGCATCTTGGTTCTGCAGGATGTCGTCGAGCGGGTAGTCGGTGACGACGGAGATCGAGTACTGCTGGAAGTAGTGTCGTAGCTTCCGCGAGGTGATGAGTACTGCGTACATGCTTCGTACGGGGCCGGTAGCATGCCTTGGACTCTGACAAGACCTCGCTGACGAAGTAGACTGGGCGCTGGACTGGATAGGCGTGGCCGTCTTCCCCGCCGCTCGATGATGATGGCGATGCGACCACGTGAGTAGTCGCAGCAAGGTAGAGCAGTAGCTGCTCGCCTTTGCGAGGAGCCGTGAGGATTGGTGGCTTTGATAGGAAGTCCTTGAGTTGGGCAAGGGCTTGGTCCCCCTCTATGGTCCACACGAACTTCTCTTGGTGCTTGAGTAATTTGAAGAAGGGGAGCCCCCGTTCTCCAAGCTTCGAGATAAATCTGTTCAGGGCCGCCATGCACCCGGTCAGCTTCTGGACGTCTTTGATGCACGTGGGAGCTTTCATGCTGGTGATGGCACAGATCTTCTCGGGGTTGGCTTCGATGCCGTGATAGCTGATGATGAAGCCGAGTAGTTTGCCCGAAGGTACGCCGAAGACGCACTTGTTCGGGTTGAGCTTCCAGCGGTACTCGCGCAGGGATGCGAAAGTCTCTTCAAGATCGTCGATGAGGGTGCTGGAGTTTCTGGTTTTGACAACCACGTCATCCACGTAGGCTTCGACGTTCTTGTTGAGTTGCCTCTTGAAGCAGGCCTGGATAGCTCGTTGGTATGTGGCGCCGGCGTTCTTCAACCCGAAGGACATGGTAGTGTAGCAGTATGCACCAAACGGGGTGATGAACGCGGTCTTCTCCTGGTCTTCTTCCTTGATCGTGATATGGTGGTACCCAGAGTAGCAGTCGAGGAAGCAGAGCAGGTCGCAGCCCGCCGTGGAGTCGATGACTTGGTCAATCCGCGGCAACCCGAAGGGGTCCTTGGGGCAGTGATTGTTGAGGTCGGTGTAGTCGACGCACATCCTCCACTCGTTCGAGTTCTTCTTGTGGACGAGGACGTGTTGGCGAGCCACTCAGGATGGAAGACTTCTTTGATGAAGCCAGCCGCGAGTAGTTTGGCGAGTTCCTTCTTGATGGTGTCCCGTCTGTCGTCGGTGAAACGGCGGAGGTGTTGTCGCTTGGGGGTAGCTTTAGGATCGACGTTGAGGGAATGCTCGATCAACTCCCTGGGCACCCCTGGCATGTCCGCTGGCTTCCACGCGAAGATGTCGCGGTTAGCCCGAAGGAAGTTGATGAGCGCGTCTTCCTATTTGGGGTGGTCTTGCTGCTGTCGCCTGTCCCGAGGTCGATTGTCTTGACCAGAACCTCCTCAGGTGGCTGAGGCTTGTTGGCTTTGTCCGACTTCTCAGGGATGTCGAGTTCAGTTGGGGCAAGCTTCTTCGACGCAGCGTAGATCTCCATCATAGCGTTGGGTACTTGATTCGTGGAGGCGATCTCCACGGCTTCCGTGTCGCAGTCGTGCGAGATCTTCAAGTCCCCTTGAAGTGAGAGTACACCTGCTGGACTTGGCATCTTGAGTACCAAGTAGGTGTAGTGGGGTACCGCCATGAACTTGGCGATAGCCAGTCTGCCGAGGATGGCATTGTAGGAGGTCTCGAAGTTCGCGACTTCGAACTTGATGTACTCGGTACGGTAGTTGTCCCAAGATTCCCCAAAGGTAACTGGCAGGACCACTGAGCCCAGTGGGATAGCCGCGTTGCCGGGGATGATGCCGTAGAAGGGCGAGGTGCTCTTGGTGAGCATGTGGGTGATGTCGAGCTTCATCTTCTTCAAGGTCTTGGCGAAAAGGACGTTAAGCCCGCTTCCACCATCGATGAGGACCTTGTTAAGCTTGGAGCCCGCGACCACCGGCTTCAGGACTAGTGGGAACCGTCCTGGTTCAGAGAAGCTTGTCCATTGATCCGCGCGGGAGAAGGTAATGGGTACCTCCGACCACCTGAGAGGGGTCGGAACCGCTGGTTCAATTCTCATGACTTCTCGGCGGGTAGCCTTTTGTTCCCGTCTGCTGGGTAGTCCACCGAAGAGGACGTTGATCGTCTTGTCGGGTTCCTGGAAGTCGCTGTTGCCTTCGTCGTTCTTCTTCTTGCCTTTCTTGTCATGAGGATGTGGTGGCTCTAGGGTACTCTTGAGTGCTCGCCTGAGTTGGTAGCACTGCTCGGTGGTGTGGTTGTCGTCCAGATGCCACGGGCACTTCTCTTTCAGTAAGTCTTTGAAGCCGCCGGAGGTTTTCTTCGAGTTTCTCCTTCGCAAGGCGTTGGATAGCCGCGACAGTGTTGTCTGGCTTGCGCTTGCGGTTTGGACCCGAGTAGTTGTTGTTGTTGCGACCGCCTTGGTTCCCGTTGTTGCTGCCGCCACCGCCCGTGTTCTGTTTGCTCTTGCCACGGATGGCATCGTACTTGGCGTTGGCTTTGTCTTCTTCATCCGCCCAGAACGTGATCATGTCCTTGAGATGGGGGATGGACTTGGGGCGGCGTCGGTCGAAGTCTTCGAAGGTGCGACGATGGTAGAGACCGTCTTGGAAGAGGACGATGACCTCCTTGTCGGTAACGTCGACTACGGTGGCGCGCTTGTCGAAGAAGCGCCGCATGTACTTGCAGAGGGTCTCGCCTTGTTCCTGCTTCACCATAGCCAGGTCCATGCGAGTACCCGAGCGGCCCATTGCGCCCGCGAAGTTGCTGGTGAACTGCTCCTTCAGCTGGTCCCACTTGTCGATCGAGTGCTTGTCCGGCCGACTCGAGCCATGTGAGCGGTGCTTCGTCCGGGCGAAGGGGAAGTAGAGGCATTTGGTGTCGTTGTTGCCGCCGCCGTTCTCGATGGAGAGGGCGTAGCACCCGAGCCACCTGGATGGGGTCTTGCTTCGCGTCGTACTTGGTGATTCCCAGAGGTTTGAACTTGTCCGGGAGGAGTAAGTTGTGAAGCCGAAGAGAGAAGGCGGGGAAGCCGTCGTTGTCGCCTGTGGTGGCGGACTTCTTCCGCCGCAATTCTTCAATCTTCTGGCGGGCGTCGTAGCCGCCTTGCAAGGCCCCGGAAGTGTGGCTGTTCACGTGGCCTCGGCCGCCGCGATCGCCTCCGCCACCGGCCCTCCTGTTGGCACCGTGGTTGGAGCTTCCGCCGTCACTGCCTCCGCTGCCAGGGTCGCGGTGGGGGATGATCTCACGATCGCCGGCAGCAGCTGCGGCGCTATTGCCAGCTTGAGAGGGTCCGCCGGCGTTTGCACGAGTACGGTTGGGCTGGGCTGGCAGCTCGGCTCGAGTACGGTTGCGGCCGAGGTCCGCGCTGCGACTTGTAGCTTCGTTGTCGCGATTCCTAGCGGGAGGCAGCTGGGTGACCCTGTTGTCGACTCGCATGAAGTAAGCGTCTTCTGCAAGCTTGGCGATGACTTCTCCAGCATGTATCCCCTGAGCTTGGCGTGCGATCGCTGTGATCGACATGAGGCATTGCTCCGAGGTGGTGTGTACCCTGCTCTCGACTTGTTCGAGGGCTTCTGCGAGGTTGCGGATGGGGAGGTTGTCTCGGAGACGCCGGCGCCGTTTGTTCCGCTTTCTGTTACGCTCACGTCGAGCGTCCCTGTTGGCGTCGGTCTCATCCGCGGGTGCTTCAACAGACAGCTCATCCGCGGAGATGTCTTCAAGGTACGGTCCTGTGCCCCTGAAGTTCCTGGCGTGTCGCCGGCAGCCATGAAGACTTGGCGATCGGGGTTGCCAAGACTGGAGTCAAAGCTCGCCACCTCAGTTGGAGAGTACTCCTCAGTTCGAGTGAGTGGTGTTCCCTCCTGGAAGGGAAGCGAGTCGATGTAGGCGACGTAGTGTGAGTTCCCGTCTATCAGGTCGGTGGGCTTGCGGTCCGGCCGCTGAGACGAATCTACCGCGGCGGGGTGTGGATGTTATAACCATCCCAGAAGCCGGTCCTGATAAGGGTTGCTCAGTAGAGTTGTCCTCGGACTCGGGATCCTCAGGGTCCGACCCGAAGTCGAACTCGTACGCGGAGTCCGAGTAGAAGCCGAAGAGGGGGTTGGAGTCCGAGGCATGGCCGGGAGCAGTGTCGGAGTCCGAGTTCTACTCGGGTACGGGCTCCTTGCCGGCCCGACGTGGAGGGGGAGTCTCTGTGCGGGCCCTGCTGACGTTGCAGGGGGCACGCGTGAGGCGCTCGCGGGGTGGGCTGTCCACATGCGATGGCTGAGTAGCCGGCTCGCATACGGTGACCCATGGGGACGTCGAGTTGGAGTTGGAGGCGAATCCAGGCTCGAAGTCGGCGTGTTGGTCGAAGAGCGAAATTTCGCCGAACTTGTCGGCGAGTTCGCCTGTGATCACTTCGGGAAGCGTCATGAGGCCGGTCTCCGGGTTGGGCGGCATGGTGAGGCGGCGTTGGAAAGACTCGGCGCCGTCAGCGGTGCAGACCCAGGCGCCGAAGACGAAGGTGTCGCCGCGGTTGAAGGCGACGGTTGGCTTGATGTAGACGGGAGCCGTCGAGTTCGCCATGTGATCTCGGGCGAGAGCCCCTACCTGGCGCGCCAGCTGTCGGTATTTTAGACCGGCAACCTACTAAGGGGAGTACCCGAAGTAGATGAATGTGGCCTCGCCGAGATCGGTAACTCGAAGGAAGAGACACGTGGCACACAATTTAGATAGGTTTGGGCCGCGAGGTGCGTAATACCCTACGTCCTGTATGTTGCGTAGCTCTGGATTGATTGGGTGCGATTACAAGATGATGCAATCTACAGCCGTGAGATGAGATGATCTAGAGAGGGGTCCCTGCCTCGCCTTATATAGCCCGGGAGGCAGGGTTACAAGTCGGTTCAGGGAGAGAGTACTAGTCGAGTACGTCTAGGAGTCCTCTATACAGTGCGGGACATGTACAGCTTCCTAACCGAGTACTTATCCTCTGTAGTCCTTGTGCTTCACGCCATTAGGTGCCGTGCAGCGCAAGTCGGGTAGTCCCAGGGGCCCACCGAGTAGTCGGTCCTGGTACCCACTGAGGTAGTGGGCCCAGGGAGGTCCATACGACAATTGCGTTTGGCGATCTGGCGTTTCTTGTGTTGCGCCTTGCACGCAGCGCGCCTCTTCTCCGCTGCGGCCTGGTTCTAGTTGAAGATCGCCTCCTCCGGGAGAGGTGCCTTGGAAGGGACGAGGTGGGCGCATTTCAACTGCAACGACAAGAACACACCAAGATCAATCCCTAGAAGATCATTCCATGACAAAGGGCAAATGAAACTTGTCGAGAAGACAGACATCTTACAAATTTCCCTGTCCCCGCGTTGGGGAGCATCGGAAGCATTCGCGCCGGCGGCCACGAGTAGGTCGACCTCCCGATCGCCTGCGCCATGCGGCGCTGAACCTCAAGCGGCGACGGGAGCTCCGCCGCGGTCACAGTCCCCACCTATGGGGCCCTGTCTGCTGTCATGTCGCAGAGGCGGAGCGGCCGCCTCCGGAGCGGCACGACTCCTCGGGCATGGTACTGCCCGACCACTTCCGCCAAGGTGATTCTGGCATTTCGTAGACGCCCCAGCACGGCCCAGTGAAGCTTGAGCATCTTCTCCTGCTCCTTCTTGGTGGGGCCGTCAGCCCAGTTCCTCTTCGACTTCGCAATGGAGCACTCGGTGTACGCCGGGAGCGCATGCTCGGGGTCGTTCCGCAAGTAGAACCACCCTTTGTGCTAGCCGCTGTTCGAGCTGGTCACCATCACTGGGATGTAGTCGTCGTCGCGGCCTTGCTTCATCCGGAGGTTGGCGCAGCCAATCGTCGCCGCGCAGGGGCCGTCCCTCAGGCAGGTAAACCTAAAGAGGTATTGGAACAAGTGCCAGTGCGCGCTTATGCCAAGGAATCCCTCGCACATCGCTTCAAAAGTAGCCATCTGCTGGATGTTGTTTGGGTTGAGGTGCTGAAGCTGCAGCCCGTACGCGAACAGCACCCCGCGGATGAACCTGCCAGCGGGGACGGAGAAGCCGCGCTCGTGGAAGACCACGAACGACACCACGTACCCGCTGGGAGGGCGTGGCACGGACTCGTCGGCGGGGACGATCCATTCGACGGCCTCGGTGAGAGGAGGCAGCTGGCCCGCCTCGACGAGACGAAGGAGCTGCTCACGCGAGACGTTGGAGCGCGTCCAGTTCGACATCACGACGGCGAAGTTTCGGGTGAGCTAGAAACGCAAGCAGCAGCGGCACTGTGGATGCGAAAGAACTCGGAGCTCAAGGGGCGAACGCGAGAGAGAAAAAGCAGATGGGAAGCAAAGTCCCGAACCAGCGCTCGATGCGCGGTTTTAATGGGGACAGGCCTGACTCTCCACCTTCGGCGTCGGGCCCGCCGTGTCAGCAAGACTTTCGCCCACACACGCGCGTTCCTCGGCGAAACAACCACCCGCAACCGTGATGCCTCGGTTCCCGTGGGATGCAGACTTACAGAGCCTGCGCGCGGTCATGATGGAGCGGTCACGTCGTCCGAGATGCCCGCGCCCATAACTGCGCCCACGTCACCACTACAGCCATAACTGCCCCGACGAAACCTCCAAGGCTACAACGGCTACGATTACAAATAAAAGCTCGCGAGTGAGTCTTCAACTCACTCACGAGCTCGGGGGCTACATCCGGCGGATGCGCTCGCGCGCACCCATTGAGAACTTGAAGGACACCTCCAACACCAAGCTCCATCAGTTGAGCCTGAGCGCGACTTCTTAACTCCCACTCAGGCTCGGGGGCTACTGACAAGGGCCCAGATTAGGACCCCTTTTGACGGCAAGATTATCCCTCTCAAGACAACAAAACCATGACCCTCAAGGTGGAATTCCCTATTCACTAGCAAGCAGCTTGAGGATGGTCGTACCCTTGCTGACTACAACATCCAGAAGAAGAGCACTCTTCACCTAGTGCCGCGTCTTAGGGAAGGCATGCAGATCTTGATCAAGACCCTCACTGGCAATACGTCCAGTCTTCGGCCAGGTGGCTGCCCTCCCGACTTGATTCCCACTAGAGGAACCCGCCTACGCCTCGCACGACAAGTCTCTGCCTCGCGCGACAAGTCCGGCTCCGACTAGTGTGAGGGGCCCAGACGCACAACTCGGGCGTCGCCACCGATGTGCACAAAGGAGCAAATCTCCACGTCACACAGAAACAACAGCTAGCGGCCATGCAGGCGACCTGCCCCGGCAAGAGCCTTAATGCAGGTCTGACTAGCCGCGCAACCATCACATCGCCATCATCTCCCACTCTGCCACACGCAAGACTCAACCTGAGGCACTCAAGCACCCTCTACGACGCGCACGAGCCTAGACTTAGGCTCGGGCGTGGCAAGCTAGGCAAGCACTCGGGCAGACTAAGACAAGCCCAAACTACTCGGAGAGAAGGCCAAGCATCCCAGAGGGAACAGTCCAACCCGTCCATGCGGCGGCTTCCCCGACAAGGCATCGCAACTCGGCTTAAATGCATCCCTACGGACGGCGACGTACGACGGGACGTGCCAGCTACCAAACACTGTAACTCTTTTTTACTTCCCCTTGTGCCCCTCCCCTTGTGACTATAAAAGGGAGAGGAGGACAATGGTCACAAGGGTTAGACTTTTATAAGACCGAACTGCACCACCCGGGACTTGGGAATGAACTCCCTCTCCCGACCAGCTTGTAACCCCTACTACGAGCACACTTGGCTCGGGAACACGGTAGCCACACACTGGACGTAGGGTATTACTCCTCGGAGGCCCGAACCAATATAAATCCTATTGTCTCTTGCGCTAACCATTTGAGCCCGACGCACGATTGATAGAAATTTACTACCGGCGGTAGAGAACCCCGACACAGCGTTTGCCCGCTCGACAGCGTACCCACGTCCCAAGCCTTTGCCCGCCAGCAAGCGTGCTTGCGGACACAAATCCCTACCCATGACTGTGCCTGACGAATACCTGCGGGTATCGGGCAACCCGTCACCCGCAAAGAGCCGGAGAGGATGGAGGAGCGCGCGAGCGGAGGTTAGCTTCAGTGTCGCCTCTAGCATCGATGATGCGTCATCCTCCGGCGCACAGATGCGTCTCCACCAATGGAGAGAGAGAATCGAAGATGAGACAAGAGAGAATGAGAGTGGGATTGGAGGGAGACAAAGAGGACGAGGTAGCAGTGGTACCAGAAGGAGACACCGAAGAAGGAGGAGGCGGGGAGGAGGGGAGCATCGGGCAAAATGCGTCAACGCCGAAGCTTCGTGTGGTTCCAGGGAACAAGCGTCTCAAGGTCGTCGTCCTCGTCGGAGACGGACGGAGGTGCGGTCCAAGGCGGCGGAGCGTTCGTGGGGGGCAGCACCGCGGAGCGTTCGTGGGGGTCAGATAAGGCTCCGCGGCAGCCACACGAATTTTTTTAGATGCTGCAGCCACACAGATTGAGACGACTAGGAGCTTTTTTAGGAACTAATACGGTTGGCCTGGGGGAGTGCGGACGCAGTGATGGCATTTTTTGGGCTTGGGTCGAATTGCTGATATTGGACAGATGGTAGTATTTTTGGTGGGCCTTTATAATTTTACAGCTAGCGGGTAGTACCTGCGGGTCTGATTTTGTACCCGCAGCCTGCCGCGGGCGATATTGGCTGCCCGTACCCGTTCCCGCGGGCGAGATTGGCAGCCCGTACCTGTGCCCGTCGCGTAGGGTACCCGCGGATATCCGTGCCCGGGGCAGGATTGCCATCCCTATTCACAACATCAAACCTAGTTTTATGCATGATGTGGTTTATCACATTCCAATAATGCTCTCGGACCTTGTCCTTATTTCCACTTTTAGGCATGAAGGTGTGTCTTATGATGTTGTTGATGACAGTCGGATGATGTCTAAGACCTGCTGCAAGCCAGTTCATTATAGTGGCATTGAGGTGCCAGGCTCATAAAATACAGCAGTGTTTTCAAGAATATCTTCATTATAGACATCGACACCATCACTAAAATATTCATAATAAAGATAATTTATAGCTACAAACTCTGCGAAAGTGGCTTCATATTCACTTTTCCCGGTCATCCACTTAATGTTCTTGGCATCAAAATCCATTTCATATGTGGCATAAAATTGTCTAATAATGGTTTCATTCCAATCACACCCTATGCTGAAGGAATGGTTTCAAGCCTAAATTCTCAAGTTTAGTTGCCACACCAGCTAAGACAGGTTTAGACTCAAGATATCCAAAATCAACCCTCTAATGAGCAAATATTGTGCAATCCATTAAAATACTGAAGAAGGCTTGCTCTTGCACAGTGGTACGAAAATACAAGTTATATGTGTCACGAGGTTGATTATAAGCATTTGCATTCCTAGCAATATCAAATTCCTTTTGGGTCCACTGCCTCCTAGGAACTGTGTAATTAATCACATCAATGATGTCAGCATTGTTACCTCCCCCTTGATTTATATCCTCTTCTTCCAGCATGAATGAGGCACTAGCACTTTCATCGGCCGGATCAAAATCATTGTCATTATGATTATCAGGCTCCTCTTCTTCCTCAGAAGTATCAGCTTTTCAACGCCTCTTAGATGTGCCCACATTCTTGCTTTCCTTCTTTGAAGTGGCCTTTTTAGTCACCTTCTTGGTGATCGATGCGATAGCCTTGCGAGCACTATCATAAATCATATATTTGAATGTGCATCAACAATAGGAAACAATTATTGGAAGAATTGGAATCCCAACCATAAAGCTACTAGACACAAGTGTGGCTGCCAGGGCCATGCAGACCGTCTGCAAGGAGACGGCAGACAGTCCGCCCGGTCCGGGCCGGCGCACCTGTGAACAGTAGCGTCCGATTTTGCGATCCTTGTAACTCCATAAATACTAAGTATTGATTCACCAAATTTTTGCCATAGCACCATGAGAGTATCCCAAACACATTTACCAACCCAAAAACTTGAATCCATGGACGAATTTTACATCACATCATCAAACCCTAATCACCTTCTTGCTCAAAATCCGAGAGAGAGAATGAGATATGCGAAAAAATACTCGGCTGACATAGTGGAGAACCTCGCGGAGAGTCCGCGAGGTGCGTGGATGGTCCGGCACCCCAGCACGGACGGTCCGTTATTTGCATCAGAACCTCCAGTACCGCCCCAAGCACCATCGACCCGCATGGACGGTCTGCGCCGCACCGGCGGACAGTCCGTGAGGTGAGCGGACAGTCCGGCCCACTGTCGCGGACAGTCCGACCAGCCCCCTTTTCTTTTTTTGGCTGGATATATTTCGAGATAAAGATCTTAATATGAATCTTTTGGGATCATTGCTCAATAATAATGAAGGAATTTTGCCAAAAGATGCAATGGAGCTATCATGCTAGGAAATGATGCGAAAAGCGAGATTCATAATTATTGGAGAGCAAACAACATAAGATAGGCAAGAAATGCATGCTTAACGGAAAGGAAACATGCAAGGCTATCCTAACAAACTAACTAACCAATGCAAGGATGCAGGTGACGGTTGCGCACTCCCTCCCCCTCCTGAGGCGACTCCGGTGCTCTACTCGCTCCGCTCTTCTCCCTCGTCGGGTTCATGGCGCGCGGTGAGATCTCTGGCTGGCTGCTTGGTGTCTGCAAGCCCTCTCTGCCTTCTTCCCTAAAACTTCTTGGCGTTTCTTCATCCATTGGCTTTCTCCATCTTTGGTTTTTTGTTGGTGTGTCCACTGTCACATCTTTGGTTTTTCTGCGGTCACCATGGCTTTCACTCGGGATTTATTGGACTTTGACGTTCGCATTCGTTTTGAGAATAATCTCTATGGTTCCTCTGGCCTGAGAATCCATGATAGGCATCAACATGAGAATGGTTTCATTATGCTAGCTACCTTCAAAAGATACCTCTTTCAGCTAAATTAGGATTCAGTTGCCCTAGCCCTTCATTCTTGCCTTGGTGGTAACGAGAAGGATTTTCAAGTGACATACCAGAGCCGCAACCATTTTCATTTCTCTGTTAGCTGCAAGAATGTTGGTTTCACCATTTACAAGCTTAGAAGATTCATTGGTAAATCTTATGGTGTGTATTTTCATCTTTGGAGCAATGGTGCTCCGCACTGGGAAAAAGAAAAGAGACTCTGGGAAGAAGAGGAGGCTAATCGCTGGAATCATGTTCTGTCTAAAAGGCAGAAGAAAGCTCTTGCCAGCTCTCGGAAGAAAAAAGTACGTTTTGCTGAAAAGCTCATTCAGAATTCGCCTGCCCGCAAATCGAGTCCGGTTGAGACGATGCGTACTTTCAAAGTGGGTTCGTTTGTTATTAATCTCCCGAAAGAGTCTCCTGTCAAAAATTCTATGAAGTCTTTTAGCATCCTCAAGAAAGCTACTGTGGAAGGATTTCTGATGATGTTCCTTCAGGGGATCATGCTTCTTCCTTGGATTCATCCTGTTCAAATTCAAAGAATGGTTCTTCTTCGTCAGCTTCTCAACCCCGACATGATGGCACATCTCCCCAGTCGGTTTGTTTAAAGCCTGTTAAGCATTCTTTTAAGTCATTTATGGTGGAAAACAATTTGCTCGGAGGTTGCACTCGCTGCTTTGGGAATGATCACAGAAAGATCTCCTACCAATCAGCTTTTAGATGCGCAGCATGCTTTAAATTTGGGCATCGCTTCAAATACTGTGTCTCTAAGAGCAGGCCCAAAGTGTTCTGGCAGCCCAAGTTAACTCCCCAATTTGCGCATCCCACCAGAGAAGTCGAAGAGACCACCCCTGGTGTGGTCACTGTGAAGATGAACAGTATTCCTTCCCCAAATCAGTGTGGTGCTACAGAAAACCACAATTGCTCTCCAGAAACCGCCCAGCACCACCGCGCCCCACGCTCCTGCCCTGTGAACCAAGATCAAGCGCATGAAGGAATGGCGAATTTTCAAGTTAACCCAGAGCCATTCATGCCAAAAGGCATGAATGTTGAAGACTGGGCGCGTCCGACGCGCAGGAGAATCATCGTTACCAGCAACCCACCACGTCGACATGATGAGTATGCTATCATCACGGTGAATCCTCAGCCCCTGCAGGATCAAGTGCATGATATGATTGAAGAAGTTCTTACTTTCATCGAAGAGGAGCATCACATTAGAATCCGTTCTTGCTGCCTGTCGCCTCTAGGCTTGTGTCTAGCGTAGTTCCCAATGGCAGTTGCTAGACAGATTATGATTAATCATAGTCCCTTTAATCTGAATGATGGTAGAGAAGTCACAGTGGTTGAGCATGATCGAGGCCTGAATCTAAGGAACTTCCCTTTTACTAGAACCTGTTGGATTTTATTTCTGGCTTTTCCGTTGGATTTTCATACTAGAGAAATCATCAATCAAGCAGTTGGGTTGTTTGGTTTTGTCATTACCTGGACGGATAACTTCAAGTGCAAATCGAGACTTCTCCTCAGGTGCAAGGTCACTCTTATGAGCAGGATCCCAAGAAGCATTGTTATCTCGGAGAGTGGCACAATGGCTGATATTGGTCGCTCTTGGACTGTCCTTGTGTTTGTGCTTGATAGTCATCCAATTGATATTCTGCCTGCTGATGAAGACCCTATCCCGGCTAATGGTAACCCTCATCCTGAAGTCCCAATGCAGGTTGGGGAGGATGAGAATGTTGACCTCCCTAGGCATTTTGAAGACGTGGGAGACTTAGAGGAAATCCAGCAAAACAATATTGATCAGGGTTGGGAGGCCCCCTTCCCTCCACCTATTAACAATGATGGTTGGGGAGATTGGCAAGCTCCTCAGCAGGAGGGTGAACTTGTTGTTGACAATGAACTTGAGATGGTTAACAATCTGGCTTATGTGGTTGTCGCTAGTGCTGCGGGTCTCATGCAACATCCTGATCAGCCTCAGGAAAGTCACTCTGTTAGCAGCGACACATCTGCTTTCTTCAGAGCAGAGGGTGCCCTGGTCACACTTGATTTGCCACTTCCTACAGGACCTTCTTCAGTAAGGGAAGTTGTGTTAAGCCACAACTCTAATCTCAGCTTCAACAGTGACTTCCAAATCAGAGATCTGGCCGCAAAGCTTGGGCTGCATCAGGTCTTTGGCCCAACTCCATTAGTTGAAATGCTCCTGCAGGAAATGGCTAATATGGCACAAGAGATCCAGGCCTTGCTCCCAATGAAAACCCCATTACACCCCAAAGCTGGAATTTCATTCAAACACTCTCTCCATCAGAGCAGTGGATTCTATCAATGGATGATCCCTCCTTTGGGAATAATGCTGAAGCCTCAAGCTCTTCTGGATACAAGAGGCCTAGACTGACACCTCTTAGCACTATTGCTAGGGAAAGGCCCATCTTTGAGGATACTGGTCCAAATATCCCGGCAGGCAATTCCATTGTTATATATGATCAAAAGTTTGCTGCTAGTCAGATTCTGAAACACATTCATGGTCCTGATGTCTTCTTTCAAGCATGTTTGATTTGTCACAAAGCACCTCCCAAGTGAGTTTGCCCACTCCTGCTGATGTTGATGATGGTGACATTCTGACCAATGTGAACAATACTCAAGACTGGGCTACTACTCTATCTACCCCTAGGCTTGACAATGGGCCGAGTGAACTCGAGGGCCAAATGGGCGCCCGATCTTATGGGCTGTTTTCGCGGGTCTTGTACGGGCTCTCCACACGAATGAGCAAATCAAATTGGGCCACCTGTTGAACGGATCAAATAATGGGCACAATACATATTTAGCTCGTGGGCCGTGGGAAAAGGCCAGCCCGTGGATTATGGAGAAAGGGCCGGCTCGTGCTATGTTCACCAGCGACTCTAGCCTTCCCTAAAAAAACCAGCGACTCTAGGTGAGGGCACGGCGGCGGCGCTCGCACCAAGATCCGCCGCCCTCCGGGAGGGACTCTTGACGAGTCCGACAGCGGCAGCGCTGCCTACCGCGTGCGCCCTCTCCACCCGCCCGCTCCCTCTTCTGCTGTTCCTCCACGGCTGCGAGAAGGTCTACCGCCCCTCCGGCGCCGGCCGGCTGGAGCTCAAGAACACCGGGGGCGAACACCGGTGCTCGACATCGGCGCGCTCGCCGGGATCCGCTCCGGCGACATCGAGGTCATGCCGGGGATCGGGAGGTTCTTCGCGGGGGCGCCAAGCTCGTCGACGGCCGCCGCGTCGCCGCCGACGCGGTCATCCTCGCCACCGGCTACCACGACAACGTCCCTCGGTGGCTCAAGGTACGGCACGCACACACGCACCTCATGATTATTAACTTATCACGCACCTGCTGCTGCATGTCGCATCCGCCGTAGTGGGTCACTTTTCATTTCGCAACAACAAGCTCGGGCTGAATGGGGAAAAAGGTAGGAGAGAGGGGAGCTAGAGGAGAAATTCTATAGCGACGGCTAAGCAATTAACATTTAACGGGTCCGTATTGGTGTAAGCATCAACACCTAGACTTAAGGTCAGTTTTTCTTCCATATCATTATCACTTCATAGTCGTCAAGAATAATTCTTGCATTCTGCAAATAAATGCATGTTAGGGAACAAGAAATTTGAAATTGATTGAAGATAATAAGAAATCCCCATGACTTGCAGTATTGAAAACTTGTATAAATGCACTTATTTTGTGAGAAAGTTAGAGGATAGACATTAGTAACAAGCCATGCCATCCGATGGGATGGTTAGTCTACTTGAAGCATTTTAAAACAAGTGGCAATAAAGGGAGAAACAACTATTTTATCATGAATCCTCCTAAGTGGGGAAAGAGGCGATAGACATATGTTAGGTGTTTGGGCGGTGAGAAACATACTCATTCATTCGGAGCGAGATGACACTTAAGTTCAGCCGATTGTTTACCTAAGTGAGAAGAAGGTTTCAGCCCCAGTGCAGCAACCTACAAAGCTCAAGAAATCAGCCCCTCATTGTAAATTTGTCATCCCAAAATTACATGCACTTGATTGCAACAAAAGATTATGTATACACATGAATACATTGTGACCTGTTCCCTATCTTACCCTTTCTTATGCTGATAAGATAGGCTAGTACTGATTGCATTCATATGCTGAAATGCAGTGTTATGTACAGGGAAAAAACTGTGATAAGAAAATCCGACTACGTTCATATCTTTGAAATACACGAACATAAAATGAATGCCATATGTTGCTGCATACATTTCTTTCTGTCCATATTCATCCTTTCGTAACATTTGGGTGCTTTCTTTGCCCTTTCATTCGGTATTGCTTTGAATTCGATCTTGCTTTCATTCACCAATCACCATATATGTCTTTTTTAATTGATCCGTTATTAATTATGTGGCGGGAACCGGTCCACTTTCAAGCGAAGTTCGGTCCCAATACCGAGTCAAACTTGTTGATATGGAAGGTGCTAGTTCGGTTCCGGAACTTGCGGCGGATAGTCGTGATGCCATGTCAGGCGATCGATCAAGCCGTTCATCCAAGAAAAGGGCTAAAGTGTGGGAATTTGTTGAGTCGAAGTGGTAAATGGAATAGATAAGGCAATCCGCAAATTTTGTAGGGCTCAATTATCTTCACAAGCCTGGGAAAGGCACCACTCATCTAAACGGACATATTGCATTCCATTGCCATGTCATCCCACAAGAAGACGAGAGATAGGTTCCTAGCAACATTTAAGGGAAAGTTCGGTGACGGGGACCGGCAAGTCTTTGATCCGGTTGTCTTTAGAGGTCGATTGCCAAGTATTTCATTAGCGCGAGAGATTGCCTTTCGGAAAGGCGATGACCCCCGTTGGAAAGAAATGCTAAACTATTGCCAACCGTCATTCAGGGCAGTTGGTCAACTGAGTGTGCGCGGTGATTGCCTTCTGCTGTATGAAGAGGAGAAACTGATGTTGGGTGACCAGTTCATAAAGTTGAAGTCTCATGTTAGTTTGACTGCTGATCTTTGGTCTTCTAACTAGAATTTGGGGTATCTTGGTGTTACTGCACATTATATTGATGAAAAGTTTGAGTTGCAAAAGAAGATCATTGCGTTCAAGCAAATTTCTTTCCCTCACACATCATATGCTATTCAAGATGGCCTTACTTCATGCTTGATGGAGTGGGAATTGGTTGATCACTTGTTTACCCTAACTTTGGACAATGCTAGCGTGAACAGTAAGGCAACAAGAAATATGAAGGCTGCTTTAGGTGATCAAATGTTTTCAGAGGTGAGCATCTCCATGTAAGATGTGCTGCACATGTGCTAAACATAATGGTCCAGGCTGGTCTGAAGGTCATCCCACATGCAATTGGGAGTGTGAGGGACATCATAAAAGTTATCACGTCATCACCATCTCGTATGCAAACCTTCAATAGCATTGTTCAATCATTAGGATTCAAAAGTAAGTCTGGGTTGGTCCTTGATGTACGCATCGTTGGAATGCCACATATGACATGCTTGCATGAAGCACTAAAGTACAAGACAGCTCGAATAGATTTGCGGAGGAGCAACATTATCAATCACCTAGTGAAGAAGAATGGGAAAAAGCTGAAGCTCTGCATGGTTTTTTGCAAGAATTCGATGAGGCAACCAAGGCTTTTACTGAGATAGACATCCTACGGCCCAACTCTTCTTGAAGATGGTATTAGCAATTCGAGATGTGCTACTTGATGAAACATGGAACACAAATGAACTCCTCAATGCATTGGTGAGACTATGTATGTCAAATTTGAGAAGTATTGGTCCAAGCCCAACATTGTGCTTCTCATTGCGACATTCTAGATCCATCTTTGAAAACTGATTACATCAAGTTCTACTTCCATACAATTGGTGAAGACATTAACGAGAAGATGATAGAGTTGAAAAGGTACTTAAAGAGGTATTACTTGGAGTATGAAAAGATAGCGAGGAGCAGCAGTTTTCCCATATCCGTTCCACCTAATGAGCAGATCACAAGCGAGTCTACTGATAGTGGTACAAGTTCTATAGGATCAGTTTGTGCTAAAAGACGGGTAGAGTATGCTTTCGCTCAGTTTGCCTCTCAAAATTCGGATACTCGTTCGGAAAAAACAGAGCTGGACACATATTTAGATGACCCTAGAGTCCCTTTGAGGCCAGGTGAAAATTTGAATGTGATAGCATGGTGGAAGAAAAACTCAGATGCATATCCAATCCTATCTCTAATGGCTAGAGATTTTCTTGCTATTCCCGTGAGTACGGTATCCTCCGAATCTTGCCTTCGGTGCGGTGGAAGGATTCTTGGTAAGAACAGGACTTCTCTCTCTCCCCGAAACTCTTGAAGCTTTAATTTGTGCCAAAGATTGGTTGATCGGGTTCAATGACGAAGAGGAAGGCGAACCAATGACTGGGCAAAGAATGTTTGGTGCCGATGATGATTATGAAGAAGATTATCAAATCTGATGCAGGTAATAATCCTCATATTTTTACTTTGCTATTGTAGTGTTGTAGCTTTATTTTACTTTGCTACTGTAGTATTGTGAAGTATTTCAGATGCATGTCTTTCGGCCATTAGAACTATTCTGAACATCTATCTGTGGCTGAACTGCTGATGGTAATGTATCCGGTTCAGTTGAAGTTAAGTTACCCCAATTGAAAAATGCCATGTTGTTTCAATTCAACAGGTTGTTTCACACATTTATTTCAGATGCATGTTGTTTACCATGAACAAACTGTACCGTTCCTTGGAAATTATCTTCGTTTTGTTTCCTAGCACTTTTCAATGTCTATTCAATACTGCTATCTGTTCTCATGGTTAACTTGTTGTTTTCTTTGTTTTACATCCCTTTTGAATTGCAAAGCTGGATATCCCAGCTGAGATATCTTGATGAGCTTCTGAACACCCTCTGTCTCGTTTGTCGAAAATGCAGAAACTCCAAAGAGCGATTCCAAGTCCTGAAGATATACCAGCGGAGAACATTTCAGATGGTGATGGTGATATGGTTACAAATGTTACGGGAGTGTTAGATATGTCAGTCGTTTTGTTGAGTGAACCCATGTAGAACTAGAAGACTACTTTTGACTAAATTTGTCTTAGCTGCTGAACGGAACTGTCAATTGTGTCATGTCTGCACAGTTTGAGCCTGTTGCAATAAGAAGTCTGGTTTCAGGGCTTTGATCGGTGGTGAAGCTGGAGCATCTTGCAGTGTCTGTCTATATGAGTGTTGTGTTTGTGCTTTGCTGATCTCTGTCTGCCAGGCTTTTGTATATTCCTGCAGTTCTGTTTCCAAGCAAAGTCTCACACCTTGTGCGTTAACCATGAGAACGGATAGCAGTATTTCATACACACGAAGTTTTCCTACTACTATGTACCAACGAATGGCCCTTGGATCATGTTCTTTCAATGAAATTGGATTGGCCCGTGGGCTTTAGTAGGATAAAGGCTGGATTAGGGGGATGATGGCTGATGAGCTGGATAGGATTGGATACCAATAATACATAAAGGGTAGGATAAAGATTGGGCCACATCTTTAAACAACCAGGGCCGAAGCGGGGTTAGGATCAGGCCATGGCCCATTATCAGGCTTATCTACCCCTCCTTCAGAAGCTGACATCTCCACCCCAGCCAACAGGAAGAGAAAAGGGAAAGCAAAAACACCAATTGTTGATGATGAGGTAAGGAGAAGCTCCAGGCTCAGAAAGTCTGAAAATCAGAAGCACTACCAGTTGGACAAGTAGCCTAGAAGGAAGAAAGGTGCTGCCAAGAAATCTATCTCCATCATCTCGGTAGAAGACCTCCAAAAGGCAATAATCAATAAAAGTTTGGATGAAGACATGGATGATACTCAAGTTGAAGCCATTCCTATTGCTGCCCTTGAAGAGCTTGGCAAATCTTTCTGTGGTGTTCCTCCTGAGGAGATGGACATGGTGGCTTCTACCCCTCAAGCTGAAGATTAATGGATTGCTTTCATTATTTTGGCTGGTCTTTTGGATTTGTGTGCTACTACTTTGTCTCAGTTCTATCTATTTTGTGGATGTTGGGTAGCTCTCTCCAGTGGTGGTTGTGCCACACTAAGTCTCTTAAACTCTCTTATTTTGTTATCATGAATTATCGTTCCTGGAATATTTTGTGTTGGAATGTTCATGGTATGAATGATAAGAACAAATGGGACCCTATTAGGAACAAAATTGAGAAGAGCAATGCCAATATTTTCTGTCTTCAAGAAACAAAAAGGGAAATATTTGATTTGGGGTTTATCAGAAAAATTGCTCCTAAAAGATTTGATAAGTTTGACTATTGTCCTTCTATTGGTGCTTCTGGGGGAATTTTGGTTTGTTGGGCATCTAATCATTTCTCTGCCAACACTCTGGAAAAGGAGACTTTTGCTATTAGAATTGCTTTTACTGCTCTGCATAATAGCTTAGATTGGAATCTTGTTGTGGTCTATGGTCGATAACTTTGTCAACTGGTTGTACAATCTTTCAATTAATGATGAGGATTTGTTCCTCATGATTGGTGACTTTAACTTCTATAGGTCTGAACAGAATAGAAACAAGTCGGGTGGCAATTTCAATGATTCAAATATTTTCAACAACATTATCAGTCATCTGGGTCCGATAGAACTCCCTATTAAGGGAAGAAGCTATACTTGGAGCAACATGCAAGAGTCTCCGCTGTTGGAGAAGATTGATTGGTTTTTCACATCGGTTGCTTGGACCACTCAGTTTCCTAGCTCTCTTGTTCTTCTCTTGGCGAGGATTACCTCTGATCACCTTCCTTGTAAGGTTGAAATTGGCACGCACATCCCCAGAGCCAACATCTTTAGGTTTAAAAATTTTTGGTTAAAGCACCCCAGCTGTTTGGAACAGATAAACAATGCCTGGCTTGCTCCTGTCCGTGTATCTAATAGTGCTCATGTTATTAGTGCTAAATTTAAGCTCTTAAGGAAGGTGTTGAAGCTCTATGCCAAAAATCTTTCCAACCTTAAACGTTGGACTGCCAACTGCAACTTGACCATTGCCTTTTTGGATAGGCTTGAAGAACTCAGACCCCTCTTCTCTCATGAATTCGGTTTCAGAAATGTCATTAAAACACACATTGGTAATTTGCTGAGCATGCAACGAGAATATTGGAAGCAAAGGTATAATTAGCGTGTGGTGCAATTTGGTGATGAAAACACTAAATTCTTCCATGCCATGGCCACTAAGAGATATAGGCTTAATGCCTTAATGTTATTCGACAGATACTGGACAACTCTGGCAGACTGATCACTGATCATTGTGAAAAAAGTGCCCTTTTCTTCCAGGAGTTAAAACAAAGATTGGTATACTCGGTGGAGACTGATATGCAATTTGACCTCTCCAACCTTATTCAACCCCACCCAAATCTTGAGCACCTTTGTATGCCTTTCTCTAGGGAAGAAATAGACAACATAATTCTGAATTTGCCCTTGGATAAGGCCCCTGGACCTGATGGGTTTAGCAACTCTTTCCTCAAGAAAGCTTGGCATATCATCCGTGATGATTTTTACAGATTCTGTGAGGACTTCTTCTTTCACAAGGTTGACTTAAAGAGTGTCAATCATTCTTTCATCACCGTTGTTCCCAAGAAGGACAACCCAGAAACTATTAATGACTTCAGGCCTATTTCATCAGTCAACTCCTCACCCAAACTTGTCTCAAAGATTATGGCTAATAGGCTTCAGACTGTGGCACTTGATGTGGTCCATGAAAATCAATACGGCTTTATCAAAGGGAGGACTATACTGTTTGGGATGGGCCTTCGAGTATCTTCATCAGTGCCACCATTCCAAGAGACCAATTATCATTTTAAAGCTAGATTTTGAGAAGGCTTTTGATCTTATCGAACACTCGGTTGTTATTGCCATGCTTAGAGCAAAAGGTTTTCCTGACAGATGGATCAAATGGGTCCAAGACCTTTTTTGCTCTACCACTTCTTCTGTACTTCTCAATGGGACTGCTGGGAAAGACTTTCCTTGCAAAAGGGGGGTTCGGTAAGGAGATCCTTTATCTCCCCTCCTTTTTGCAATTACTGCTGACCTTATACAAAGTGTTATCAATCATGAATATGCTCAAGGAACTCTGATTCCACCCTTTCCCCAAAATCCCAGCACTCCTTTCCCAATTGTTCAGTATGCAGACGACACCATTATTGGTATGAAAGCTTGTGAATTCCAGCTCCTGATTCTTAAAGACATTCTGCTTAAAGTAACTCTCTCCAATGGGCTAAAGGTCAACTTTCACAAGTCTTGTTTGGTCCCAATCAACATTGATGACAATCATGCCTCCTTGCTGGCTAACGCCTTTGGGTGTGTGGTGGGTTCTTTCCCTTTCACCTACCTTGGCCTACCTTTGGGCCTCACTAAGCCACAGGTTAAGGATTATGCTCCTCTCATTTGTAGGATTGAAAGGAAACTTTCTGCTTCTTCCCAGTTCCTCACTTATGCTGGCAGATTACAGCTCATCAACTCTGTTATCTCCTCTCTCCCCACTTACTTCATGTGCACTCTCAAATTACCGGCCACTGTCATTGAGAACATTGACAAGCATAGGAGAAACTGTTTATGGAGAGATAAAGAGTTCAGTCATAAAGGTTACAACCTTGCTGCCTGGGATCTGGTTCGAAACCCAAAAGATAAAGGTGGGCTTGGGGTCATCAATCTTAGTGTTCAAAATGATGCTCTCGTGCTGAAGCACCTTGACAAGTTTTATAGGAAAGAAAATGTTCAATGGGTCAAGCTGATCTGGGATAAGTACTATGAGAACTCTGTCCCTCACCTTGCTAGGGAAAAGGGATCCTTTTGGTGGAAAGATATTTTAAGACCGAATGTGTTCTACAGGGGGTGGCCATTTGTGATGCTGCTAAGGGTGACACTATAGGTTTCTGGGATGATTTGATTGATGGGTCCATCCACTCTCTTGTCTACCCAAACCTGGTGCACTTTGCCAAAGATCTTAATATCTCCTTGTTCCAGCTCAGACAGTCTCGTGATTTGCTTGGGTGTTTCAGAATCCCTATGTCCAGACCTGCATATAATGAGTTCTTGTTGCTTCAAGACAAGTTGGCTAACATGCCTCAGATTAACCATGATGAGAAGGACTCTTGGTCTTTGATTTGGGGAGTGCATTCCTACTCCTCAAAAATGTTTTATCAGCACCAGTTTAAGGAGCTTCAACCTGAAAGAGCCATGCTGTGGATCTGAGACTCCAAGTGTATTCCTAAAATCAAATTCTTCTCTTGGTTGCTCCTCAATGACAGGTTGAACACCAGAAGCATATTGAAAAGAAGAAAGAAAATGTTAGATGAGGGATACATTTGTGCCCTCTGTCATTCTGGCTGTGAGGAAACTATGGAACACCTTTTCTTTGACTGCCCCTCTGCTATCAACCGATGGTTTACTCTGGGTATTTCTTGGGATGATGACTCTAATGTCTTTCACAAGATATACATTGCAAGAAATATCTTCTCAAGGCCTTACTTGATGGAAGACTTTATGATTGCCTCTTGAGTTCTGTGGAAGGAGAGAAATGACTTTATCTTCAATCAAAAGCTTCCAAGCCTTGCTGGTTGGAAAGTTTCCTTTAAAGCTGAAGTTTATGACCATCTGATTAGAATCAAAAGTGATTACAAACGTTCCATTATTTCTTGGTTGGACGCTCTTTAGCTGCTCATCTGTTACGCAGTAGCCATAGTTTGTACAGTTTCTTTTTACTTCATTGCTTCTTTTATCAGTCTGTTAGTTCTCAGTTTAGATTGCCCAACTGCTAGTTGGGCCTTTCCTATCTGTTTAGCAGTTGGTTGTCGTTTGTAAGTCGTTTAGTGTAAGTAGACTCTTCTTTTTTATTGCAATTTATTTTTTGTTGTCGGGGGGTTTGCCCCACGGTGTTTGCTCAAAAGATAGGCAAGAAACAAATAAGCGAGATAAACAAATGCATATGAATGAACACATGTGCTAGCTCTCAAACCACATTTGAGAAGTCAATGACATTTAGCTCATTCCTCAATTTGCAAAACCGAGATTCATCTAAAGGCTTGGTGAATACAACCGCTAATTGATCATCCGTGCTCACTCCATCAATCTTGATGTCCCCTTTGCTCACATGATCTCTAAGAAAATGATGGCGGATATCAATATGCTTGGTTCTAGAATGTTGAACCGGATTGTTGGCAATCTTAATGGCACTTTCATTGTCACATAAGAGAGGAATGGTATTGAATTTCACACCATAATCAAGAAGTGTTTGCTTCATCCATAACAATTGAGCACAACAACTTCCCACTGAGATATATTCCACTTCAGCGGTAGAAAGAGCCACTGAATTTTGCTTCTTAGACGACCAAGATATAAGAGAACGTCCAAGCAATTGACAACCACCGGAAGTGCTTTTCCTATCAACCTTGCAACCGACATAATCCGAGTCGGAAAAACCTACTAACTCAAATTGAGCACCCTTTGGATACCAAAGACCAATGGTAGGAGAATACGTCAAATATCTCATTATGCTCTTTACGGGGGTCAAATAACACTCTTTAGGTGCAGCTTGAAATCTAGCACACATGTACACACTAAACATGATAACGGGCCTAGATGCGGTAAGATAAAGCAAACTACCAATCATAGACCTATAAAGCTTAAGATCAACCAGTTTACCTCCCTCATCAAGATCAAGATGTCCATTAGTAGCCATAAGAGTCTTGATGGGTTTTGCATCTTCCATGCCAAATTTCTTCAAGATGTCCTTCACATATTTAGATTGGCAAACAAAAGTGCCTTCCTTCAATTGTTTAACTTGAAGACCAAGGAAGAAACTCAATTCACCAATCATAGACATTTCAAATTCCCTAGACATCATTTACATCATTTCTCAAAATTCTTTACAAAAATCTTCATTTGTTGAACCAAAGATGATATCATCAACATAAATTTAACAAATAAAGATGTCATTTACAATTTTCTTGGTGAACTATGTAGTATCAACCTTTCCAATTTTGAAGCCCTTTGAAAGAAGAAAGTCCCTAAGCCTTTCATACCAAGCACGAGGAGCTTGTTTCAACCCATATAAGGCCTTAGAGAGCTTGTACACATAATTAGGCTTTGTGGGATCTTCAAAACCGGGAGGTTTCTCAACATATACTAGTTCACTAATTTTCCTATTCAAGAAAGCACTTTTGACATCCATTTGATATAACTTGATATGGCGATAACAAGTATAATCAAGCAAGATCCTTATGGCTTCAAGTCTAGCTATGGGAGCAAAGGTTTCATCAAAATTCAATCCCTCCACTTTGAGTATAACCTTGAGCCACCAATCTAGACTTGTTCTTCACAACAATACCATCTTCATTTTCTTTGTTCTGGTAGACCCATTTAGTACCAATGACATTGTGATTCTTGGGTCTTTCAACCAACTCTCAAACTTCATTTCTAGTGAAATTATTTAATTCTTCTCGCATGGAAATAACCCAATCCGGATCATCAAGTGCTTCATCTACACGCTTAGGCTCATGAAAAGATACAAAAGAATAGTGTTGATAAAAAGAAGCAACACGAGATCGAGTTTGAACACCCTTATTAATGTCACCCATAATTTGGTCAATGGGGTGATCTTTGGCGACTTGATGATGAATTCTTGGTTGATCAACCGGTTCTTGAGTTGATGTAGAAGGTGTAGTCATAGAGGCCATCTGAGGTGAGTCATTGTTGCTTGAGTTACCCTCTTGTTGATTTTGATCATTTGTTGTGGAAGTAGATGGATTTGCTTGAATAGAGATTGATGGACCTTCATCGTCATCTTCTCCTCTAGGCATGATATCCCCGATAGCCATGGTCTTCATTGCTTTTCTCAATTATTCACCTCTCACGTCATCTAAATTTTCTTTCTCATCTTGAGAGCCCATTGTTTCATTGAATTGCACATCATATGCTTCCTCAACAAATCCCTTGGACTTGTTGTATACTCTATAAGCTTTGGAATTTGAAGAATATCCAAGGAGAAATCCCTCATCACACTTGCTTTGGAATTTAGATAACCGAGAGCCTTTCCTCAAAATATAGCACTTGCAACAAAAAACCCAAAATTATGAAATATTTGGCTTCCTTCCATTTAGAAGTTCATATGGTGTTTTGTTGAAGAATCTATGACAATATAGTCTATTTGAGGCATGGCAAGCGGTGTTGATAGCTTCGGCCCAAAAAGAATCCGAAACTTTGTACTCATCTAGCATTGATCTTGCCATCTCAATTAAGGTTCTATTTTTCCTCTCAACTACACCATTTTGCTCCGGTGTATATGTAGTTGAGAACTCATGCTTAATTTCTTTCTCATCACAAAACTCTTCAACATTTGTGTTCTTGAATTCACTACCATTGTCACTTCTCACTTTCTTCAACTTTATCTCAAATTCATTTTCAGCTCTTCCCACAAATGATTTGAAAATGTCACAAGTAATAGCTTTGTTACGAAGGAAGAATACCCATGTGTATCTTGAATAATCATCCACAATTACAAGACAATAGGTATTTCCACCAATGCTTCTATAGGTAGTGAGACCAAATAAATCCATATGTAACAATTCCAATGGTCTTGTGGTTGACATAATACTCTTGTTAGGATGTGAGCTGGCAACTTGCTTTCTGGCTTGGCAAGCACTACACAATTTATCTTTCTCAAATTTGACATCTTTCAAGCTAAGAACTAAGTCACGCTTCACTAATCGGTTGAGTTGTTTCATGCCAACATGACCAAGTCTTCTATGCCATAACCAACCCATAGAGGCCTTTGAGAATAAGCAAGTAGTCAAAGTAGCCTTCTTAGATGAGAAATCCACTAGATATAGGCTCTCATGACGAAAACCTTTAAAATAGAATCTTTCCCATCAAGTGAGGTAACCTCAAAATCATTGCTAGTGAATGTACATTTATAACCATTGTCACAAAGTTGAGCAATAGATAGCAAATTGAAATTGAGAGAATGAACTAGCAAGACATTAGAGAGATTATAATTCTTAGAGATAGGTACTTCACCAATGCCTTTTACAACTCCCTTGCTATCATCTCCAAAAGTGATGTTGTCAAAATCGAAAATATCTTCATCAAGATGAGAGAATATTTTTCTTTCGTCGGTCATGTGGTTTGTACAACCACTATCAATAACCCAATGTCTTCCTTTGGCTTTATAGTTCACCTACAAAAGAAATTACTTTGTTTTAGCTACCCAATTTTTCTTGGGTCCTTCAATGTTAGTGACCAAAATTTTTGGCACCCAAATAGATTTCTTTTTACTACTACTAAGAGAGCGACCAACATATTGAGCACAAACAACACCCTTAGAATCTTTCTTAAGAATATAGCAAGGATCCAAGGATACTGCCTTCTTACTCTTGCATTTGTGATTTACATCAACTTTTGCCTTGCACTTACGACACATCTTAACTTTTTCTTCTTCCTCAAAGGGCACATTTGAACTCACAGAAATACTCTCCTTAGGAATGAAAGTCTCTTTTCCTTTCTTGGGCAAGTAACCAAGAGCATCTTTGTCTAAGGTGAATTTTTGGTTTGTCCAAATATGATTAAACCGAACATGACTCCCAAAATATCGTGCAAGATCTTTTGACAAGCACTCAATCTCCTTCTTCAAAGATTCATTTTCCAACAATAAAGAGTCACAAGACATATCCTCACTAATGCAAGAGCTAGTGCTTGTGCTACAAGATGGGTTAGATGTACATGGAGAAGTATCATACAAAACTATATAAGAGGTACCATTCTCTCAACCCTCAAGCATCCACGTCAGCATCCACTTCACCACCTAGCTTTTCCTCTTTAATTACTCAGCATGCACGCACTTGAATTACTCTCAGCGTGCATGCAACAAGCAGCTGAAACGGCAACACTACACGCACGTAGCAAAGACATCAGCTCAACCGATGGTACCTGAAGAGCCTCTTTATGGCTGCTGGACTCCAATGCCCTCCAGTCGAAAGGATGCACACCCACCCTCGCCATCCACTCTTGCAACAGTCCAAGGCACCACCTCTATTGCCATCGAGCGCACCAACTCACCGTCCACAACACAGGATTGCCTTCCTCGCCATTCTGCACAGGTGCGACAACTGCCCATTCTGTCTTTCCTCCCCCATCACAGGTACAAGAGGAAGTGTATGGTGTCCAGGGTGGACTTCTGTGACAACCCGCCCAGGAAAATACCGTACTATCGCCTAAACCAATCTACTTTGGTCATTAAGCAATAATAAAGTATCATCCTGTCGTCAGTCGCCGGGTTAACGCCCGGTAAATCACTTATATAGCAACAAGGATCGACATATATATGCATTAGAACTCACGCGAAGGCGAGTCCAGAGATACAACATAATTAACAACAGAAATTCACCCCGAAGGGTTTAATTATTACAAAACGAAGTCTTTGACATGACCACGTAGTTCGGAGTTTTTAAAACAGCGGAGTTAAACTAAGTGGAAAGCGATGACACCACGGGAGGCTGGCCATGATGCCTTCATTCGTCGTCCTCCACCCACTCCAGCTCCCAGCCGGGCGGGATCTCTCCGGGCCACACATCACCAAAGGCATTACCTGGAGCAACAGATTAAAGCAAGGCTGAGTATACTAATACTCAGCAAGACTTACCCATCGGTGATAACTACTTCACCAACTCTAGACATGAAAGGCTTTTTGGCCACTGCGTTTCTTTTGCTGAAAAGTAACAAAGACTAGGTCCTTACTTTCAAGATTTTAGCACAAGTTATAGTTGATTTATTCTTTTCTAAATTAGCCATCTTTTGCAACCAAAGTTGTACAATGTAATTAATCAAGCACAAAATTCATCAACTTCTATCATTAGGGATCTCATGGCTAGTGGAGTAAGTAGTCTCAGATAACGGTGAGAGGCCGACAATCGATTGATTCAAACCTTGCAAGGTAGACCTAAACACACGGTGGGATGCCCCCGCGAGGAAAACCACCAAGCGGTTCCCAAAACTCTTTAGATCAGGATCGAATCTTACAGTCTTTGGTGCAGGCTATCCGGTATACCCCGCGAGGCACCTGGACTCACCATACACCACCGGTAGCTAGCTGTGAGACGCATCCCAAGATGAGTAATAGTAAGATCCCTCACCACCTCATTAAGGTACTAGGCTTACCGGTCCCATTCCCGACAAGTGCTTAGTACGTTCAAACACTTAACCCACGATAGCCATTGGACCGAAGCCCACATCCCATGCTCTTACCACATGAGCAACCCATTTAAGGAGATCTTATGATTCCAACATAAGGGCCTAATCTCGTGAGTGACATCATCACTCGACTTGTAACGGTCCTACAGCATAGCAGCTATCGACCTATCATACTAGTAAGGACAAGGTACCTAGGGATCATGCATCTAAGGTTCCATATCAACTCCTGAACGTAAATGCACAATCATCCATAGATAGTTGCATAATAATTTTGAAACACTGGGTTAAATGCACCGGGGCTTGCCTTCGTCAGCAGTGTTATCCTGAGCACCCTCAGTGTCTTCGAGTACTTCCACGTACTGCAGTGCAGCTTCCGCTCCTCCTTCCTCGGCTTCCGGCACGAGCGAGTAGTCACCGTCGGGAAGGTCTACACGGAATGCAATGCAGGGTTCAGGTGATGTGATAGATTATTTATCTTATCCAACTCTTGTTGGCCACATTCACCTTAACAAATAATTAATTATTAATTCCATTCATGAAGGTTATGATTGTTATGTGTTTATTTTTTTAATAAACACTTAATTAATGTTTTCTTTTTATAATTGTTATTTCATGTGAAGATTTAATACTTCACCTTTCACTAGTAAAGGTGTGTACAAAAGATAATTAATTACATTTAATTCTTTAACAGCAAGGGTGTATTCTTGGGTTTTTAACTAAGCTTTGCAACCATTTCACAAAAAGGGTTATAAAGAATAAAAAGGGCATTTTCTTGTTTAACAAAACATTAAACCTATAAAGGCCTCCGTAGCTTTTATTTAAACAATAAATCATTAAAATTCAGTGGAGGGTTTCTTAAAAAACCAAAACACCTACACTAAGCCACTGAACCCTCATGCATGCTTGGTAGGGCAAGAAATTAATTATACCAATAATTATAAAAGGTTAACCACATAAACAAGATAAAAGCATATAAAAATAAATAAGCATCCAATTGCCCCCAAACTTTCTCACACATGCTCTCTGGTACAAAACTAGCCTAGGAAAGCAGCAAGCACACCTATAACTGCTACTGATCATGCATTATTAAATTACAAAGGAAAACATGCATGTATTAAGAATAAATACTTCTGGTCATTCAAAAACTATGCTTAATTCACCGGAGGTGTGTCTTGGCATAAAGAGATAACATGCAGAAGTTGGGCACAAAAACATAATTATTTTTAACTACAAAAATCATCTAGACAGATTCTGCATAAATGGAAAACAATTTATATAACCAGATTTACAACATAACTTTGTGCAATTTTTGGTACAGGAGCTAATTATAACATAACACACAACATATCCAAAAATTAGATACATAGGACCTATGGATTTTGAGATATCACAGATCTAGGTTTTTCACATTTCTATTTTTCATACCAAAAATATTTGGAACCAGCCTAGACAAGTATAACAAAAGTTGTAGTGCTCCTCACCAGGAGTCTAGCAAAATTAAGTTTGTAATTTTCTGAATTTTCTACGATTTTCTAGAGATTTTACAAGATTTAGCAATTTGAATACACTATTGAAGATACATTTTTACACCGAGAACCCTACAAAGAACTAAAACGTCACAACTATGCCCTTTGCTTACAGAAAAGACCCTGGGAAGATTTGGGCTTGCAATCCCACCCTCGGCCATGGGGGCGGCGCGGCTGGCCGGAATCCGGCGAGGCCGGCGGCGCTCCCGGCGGGGAAGGGGTCGGGCTCGTCCGAAGCTCACCTATGACCCATTGGTGGCCGAAGTTGGGGCGTAGGTGGCTCCGGCGAGGGCGCGCGGCGGCGGGTGGTGGCGGCCGGCGGCTCGGGATGATGGCGAGGAGTACTCTTGGCTGGGCAATGCGCGAGTGCTCGAGCTTTAGCAAGGCCTAAGGAAGAGGGAAAGGTGGTTGGCCGGCTCGGGGTACTCGTGGGAGGTCGAGCTCGGCGCGAGGGCGGCAATGGTGGCCGGTGGCTCGGTGCCCGCCCGCGGGGAAGCAATGGCGCCTTTTATAGGCCGCATGCTCGCCCGGCGGTGACGACGGGTGACGACGGCCGAGATGTCGCCGTGCTACGGCGCTCCTCGGCCGGTGTGCATATGGCGGACCGCGGACGGACCGGCGGTCCGCCGCGTGCACGGCGCGCGTATGATGCGACGACGGGGAGGCGTGTGGTGCGGGGCAAACCGAGGCGTCTTGGGGTGCGGCGCCGCACGGGGAAGGCGCGTGGGCATAGGGGCGGTGCGCGACCTCGGGCGGAGGGACGTCGAGCGGTGCGCGACCTCGGGCGGAGGGACGTCGAGCGGCGCGCGGGCGTGGACGGCGAGGGCGCGGGCGCGCGGGCGTGGCGTCGCGGCGCGACGTCGTGGTGCAGAGCGCGGCCAGCCCGTCTTTATTTTGTTGAGCCTCAGTATGAACACGATTTACTCCAAAACTTTGTACTGAAGTGCATCAAGTGATGAATATGAAAGTTGTAGATCTAGCTACCCTCTATAACTTTCACAAAGGCCATATAGTGTTTTTCTCAACAAATTTTGCAAAAGAAGCTTGCCAACTTTGAATGTCAATGTGTGCCAGTGAACAGGAGGTACTGTCAGTTGACCAATTTTTTCACCTTTTTCCCCTCAAAATTTGAAATGCAAATCTGCATGAAAGTTATGTCCCTCAACAAACTGGACAACTTTCATAAAGGTAGATTTTTAAGTGTTTAGGTGAATTTTGGAGAACGCGGCAAAAGTTCCGGAAGACATTCAGAGTCACTAGCGTTTTGGTAGGGTTTGACCATGACTTTGACCATGGGTTGACTACAAGTGTGTGTTGACTTGATCAATAGAGTCATTAAGGTTGATTGGTGAAGTTTTCGAGGTGAGGACCCAGGTTGACCGTGGTTTGACCACCGTCAGCAGCTTCGACCGACTATTACGGTTAATTAAAAACCTAGGTCGTCACAGCCTACCCCCTTTAACGGAATCTCATCCTGAGATTCGATTTAAGAAAAACAAGTTAAGCAGTAAGGACTCATGGTTTCGAGATTGCAGGAAGCCCGGGTACTTGGTGTTGAGGTACTCTTCCGTCTCCCAAGTCGCTTCTTCTTCCGTGTGATGACTCCACTGTATCTTGTACATTCTTACGGTTTGTCTTCCGGTCTTTCTCTCCTTTTGGTCCAACACTCTCAGTGGATGCTTGATGAGCGAGAAATCCGGCTCAATACAAGCATTAGCTTTTGTGATTACTTCGTTCTCTGGCATAGGCATTCCCTTCTTTAATTGGGTCACATGAAACACATTGTGGACTACGGAAAACCGTTCCGGTAATTGAATACGATAAGCCACTAGCCCACATACTTCTATGACTTCATAAGGTCCAATGTAGCACAGAGCTAATTTCCCTTTAACACCGAACCTTTGCACACCTTTGGTGGGGGAAACCTTTAGATACACATAATCTCCCACTTCAAAGTGTCGGGGTGTCGTTCCCTTATCATGATAACTTTTTTGCCTGATCTGAGCCAACTTCAAATTCTCCCTTATCACTTGCACTTTTTCTTCAGCATCTTTAACTAAATCCGGACCAAAGAGTGTTCTTTCCCCGGCTTCTGACCAGTTCAACAGGGTGCAACATCTTCGTCCATAAAGAGTATCGAATGGTGCCATCTTCAAACTAGCTTGATAACTATGGTTGTAAGAGAACTCTACCAAGGACAAACACTTGTCCCAACTCTTATCAAAGTGTAAGATGCTTGCTCGTAGCATGTCCTCCAAAATTTGATTTATCCTTTCTGTCTGACCATCGATCTGCGGATGATAGCTGGAACTACGAATCAACTTGGTTCCCAAGCACTCATGTAACTGCTCCCAGAAACGAGCTACAAATTGAGTTCCTCTATCAGAGATTATGGTCTTCGAAATCCCATGCAAACAAACTATTTGATCCATGTATAACTCTACATATTGTTGCACTGAATAAGTAGTATGCACTGCAATGAAATGGGCGGTCTTGGTGAGTCTGTCCACGATAACCCAGATAGAATCTTTCTTTCTAGCTGTCAGGGGTAAACCCACGATGAAGTCCATACTAATGCCATCCCACTTCCACATGGGTATCGACAACGGTTGGAGTACATCTGCCGATTTCAAATGGCTTGCTTTCATCCGGTGGCAAGTATCGCACTCGGCTACATACTTGGCTATATCAACTTTCATATTGGACCACCAGAAATTTTGTTTCAAGTCTTGGTACATCTTTGTACTGGCGGGGTGAATAGAGAACTTGGACATATGAGCCTCATCAAAGATGGTCTTCTTAATTTCTGGATCGAAAGGAACCACAAGTCGTTTTCCAAACCAGATCACATCCTTGTGATCCTTCTGGAAACAAGTATACTTGGGATATCCCTCTGCTAGTTTCTGTATGATGTTTTGTATGTCTTCATCATTGTGCTGAGCAGTGACAATTCTATCATAAAGATTGGATTCGGCAGCTAAGGCATAAAGATTTCCTTGGTCTACCACTTAGAAGTTGAGTCTTCTCATCTCTTCACATGATGGGTCACTAACTGACTCCAACTCTAGATGATTACAGTGAACTTTGCGGCTAAGAGCATCCGCCACAACTTTTGCTTTCCCGGGGTGATAGTGCACTTCTAGGTCATAATCCTTAATCAACTCAAGCCATCTCCTTTGCCCCATATTTAGTTCTGACTGAGTAAAGATGTATTTGAGACTCTTGTGATCAGTAAAGATATTACAATGATTACCCATCAGATAATGTTTCCATATCTTGAGAGCGTGGACAACAGCTGCTAACTCAAGATCGTGGGTGGGATAATTGATCTCATGAGGTCGAAGTGCCCGTGAAGCATAGGCAATGACTCGGCCTTCTTGCATAAGAACACAACCGAGACCCGTGCCTGACGTGTCACAGAAAACTTCAAAAGGTTTGGAATTATCTAGTTGCACTAGCACTGGGGCTGAAGTTAAGTGTTGCCTCAGGGTGTGGAAGGCTTTTTCACAAGCTTCACTCCACACGAACTTCACTCCTTTCTTGAGCAGTTCGGTCATAGGTTTAGCGATTCTGGAGAAGTCCAAAATGAATTGACGGTAGTAACCCGCCAAACCTAAGAAACTGCGGATTTGGTGTACGGACTTGGGTGGTTTCCAATCCATCACCTCTTGGACTTTGCTAGGATCTACGGAGATACCATCCTTGGAAATAGTGTGGCCCAAAAATTTCACACTATTCAACCAGAATTCACATTTGGAGAACTTGGCATAAAGCTTATGATCTCGCAAATGTTGTAGGACAATTCGGAGATGTTTGGCATGCTCTTTCTCATTTTTGGAATAGATAAGGATATCATCGATAAAGACCACTACGAATTTGTCGAGCTCCGTCATAAACACGGAGTTCATGAGGTACATGAAGTAGGCTGGGGCATTTGTGAGACCAAAGGACATCACTAAGAACTCGTGAAGACCATAAAGAGTGGAGAAGGCAGTTTCAGGAATGTCACAAGGTCGAGTTTTGAGTTGGTGGTAACCAGAACAAAGATCGATCTTGGAGAAAACTTTGGCTCCAGCCAATTGATCAAAAAGAACATCGATTCGGGGAAGAGGATATTTGTTCTTGATGGTTACTGCATTAAGCGGTCTGTAATCTATGCATAGCCTCAAGCTACCATCTTTCTTTTTGACAAAGAGAGAGGGACAACCCCAAGGAGAAGAGCTCGGGCGAATATAACCCTTATCTAACAGCTTCTGGAGTTGGTTTTTCAGTTCAGCTAGCTCATTGGGAGGCATATGGTAAGGTCGTTTAGAGATGGGTGCAGTACCCGGTTGGAATTCAATTACAAACTCGACATCTCTGTCTGGTGGCATACCAGGCAATTCATCAGGAAAGACATCTGGATACTCACAAAGTACTGGAATTTCATCAAGATGGGAGATAATGGTCACATAGGCACAAGAGTCTGTACCGTCCTTGAAAGGTAGGTACAAGGTAGTGTGCCCGACCGTAGGTGAATTGATCTCTACAACTCTATCTGATATATCTAGAGCCACCTTATGCTGAGTCATCCAGTCCATACCCAACATAACATCCATACCTTCCAAATCTATGGTTATAAGATTTGATTGAATATTCTTACTTCCCAACTTTAAAGGAACTCCAAAAGCTACTATGTGAGAAGAGATGTTTCCACCTGGCATGAAAATTTTATAAGCCGATTTGGTATGCGATCCCCTTAAACCCAATTTGCCTAATAGGTTTTCACTTATGAAACTGTGGGTAGCTCCAGAAACAAACAAAATCTTAACAGGAGTGTCATTGATAGAGAATGTACACGTGAGTACTGAAGCTCCCTCGGGAATGTCACTCATGGTGGTGAAGTTCAGCTTGCCTTGGCAGACTTGCACCATAGGCTTCTTAGTCGGAGTGGTAGGCTTGTTCCCTGCACCTTGATTCTGTGGGTTGGGTTTGATCTGCTTGGGCTTGGGGCAATCACTGATGTAATGCCCTGGTTGACCACAGTTGAAACAACGGCAATCACCGATGTTACGTGGGGGTGCATTAGGCTTTGGAGCCTGCTGCTGAGCGTTGCGGAACTGGAAGTTCCCTGAAGGTTTGCCCTGGGATGGCTTCATCGTCCAGCATCTAGTTGAAGATGGCTGGGATGGGTTTGGAACATTCTTTTTCACAAAGCGAAACTTCTTGTTAGTTCTGCTGCCCGGAGCAAAACCAGACGGCCTCTTCTTGTCCCTATGGGCCTTTTTCATAGCATCCTTTTGGGATATAGCCTTGTTCACGGGCTCATGGAAATTCTCTGGCTCGAGCAAGTTTAGTCGCTCATACAACTTGCCATCTAGTCCATCACAGAACCTTTCCATCTTCTTTGCATCAGTATCTACGTGATGTCCACCGTATTGGCAAAGGCTGTTGAACTTTTGGGCGTAACGGTACACCATATCAGATCCCTGCCTGAGGGCCAATAACTCCCTCATATTTTTATCCATTAATCCTTTAGAGATGTGATGGCTCTTGAAAGCTTGCTTGAAATCATTCCAAGTGACAGCACGCCCTTGCTGCATAGTCTTGAAATGATCCCACCACAATAAGGCCTCTCCCCGCAGTTGCAGAGCTGCGAAGTTGGCTTTGTTCTCCTCAGAGCAAGGCATCACAAAGGCGGAGAACTTTGCCTCGATTGCCTTGATCCAAGCCTCAGCTTACAGGGGGTCTTCCGCCTTGGAAAAGGTCGGTGGCTTCATCCCAATGAACTGAGCATACGTGGTGACCTGATTAGGCCCCTCGTGATTGGCCCCATGTGGCGGCCCTCGGTTCATCTGCTGGGTGATCTGCTACTGCGTCTGCAGGATCTGGTGCAGCACCTCGGTCTGGGTGGCCATGAAGGCCTCCGATGGCGTCATGGGCGGCGGTGGCGGCAGGTCGCTGCTACCGGTCGCTCCAAACCCGTTGGGAGAGCTGCGCGTGGGTCCCACCATCTGAAATGCGAGCCTTCATTAGACACATAGCCAAAATCTTACTTAGAAAACGATGACAAGTGCAATCATGCATGACAATAGCTAGTTCGTGCCTTCACATGACAAAGGCGGCAATACGGTCACAATATCTCGTATCCAACAGCAGATTCATCAAATCATTCTTTGACACAGTTAGTAGATACCACAACTCAAGTGTCTCGAGCTGGCTTTCAACCTCGTGGTGAATTTTTCCATTTCGCGTGCCCGAGAAGGCAATGTGCGGGAAGTTACCTAGTTGTTTTGGCAACCGACCAACACTCACTGAAAACGTCATAGTTCTCTCATTACTTATGCAAAAATGCTGAGTTTTGGCGAGCGCGGATATTGCAACATTTTGCTCAACTTTGGTATTCAACACGTAACAAGATTTCAACAACTTGGTTGAACAAATCGAACTCAATTCGAATCACAATATGCTTACGCATTCTTTATTACAACACGACAGATAAAAGGGTCCAAAGACTCTACAAGACTCACGGTCTGGAAACACCATGATACAACAGGGTTATAATGCAGTCAAGCTGCATGAAAGCATACTCCTAAGCTGACTATCACAACCATCCCGAAGGTTACACCTAGGAGCACAATTCTTCTTATTGTCGTTCCCTGGCAACCTAGTTGCCAACTGAAGCACCACTACCAGCAGGTGAAGCTGGTGGGGTCGGTAACAGAAGTCCAGCCTGACTTATCTGGTCCAGACCCGACTGTCCCTGCTGCTCCTCTGGAGGTGCCTGTACTAGTGGTAGCAGTTGTAAAGCCACTATGGCCTGCAAGGCTGCAACCTGCACCTCGACCTCCTCAACCTGCTGCTGCATCTCGGCAATGTTCTGTAACAGTGTCAACCTCTCGATCTTGTGAGCATCGGCATCCTCCTCGAGGTTATGAACCTCCTCCTCGAGATCCACGATCCTCTGAAGACGATCACCTCTCTCTAACTCTAACTGGAATCACCTGACACGTAGCCGGTCATTCTCCTGCTGCATCTGGGTAAGTGTAAAGTTCAGCTGCTGGAGAGCTATTGAAAGTTGCTGCCAATCCCGCCTAGCTGCCTCCAAACGCTGCCCGATTATTGCTGCGGTGTTGTAACGCAGCCCCTGAAGTGTGAACACGACGTTGAGACAATGTGCCAGGATTTGAGTGACATCCAGCGGCTCGGCTAACAACAACAGCTCCCGAAGGTGATCCATACGATCCAGCCACGCCGGGTCGTGAGGACTCACAGCGGGGAACAACCCGAACGGAGAGAGAGCCACCACGGTAGGGTTGTGGTCGCAGAAGTCCGTCAACACCCGAAGAGCGGCTGACTCGACAGTCTCGTGGCTACAAAAACCCCAGCAGACGAAGCTCAAGTCGAACCAGTCGGCGTAGTCCAAGTGTGGTAGCACAGTGATGATCACCCATGCAAGGCGTGGAAAACCCTCCCAGTGCAACCTGTTGGTACGGATCGTACTATCGGCGTCGTACTCGTGAAACACGGGGAAAACCATCTGTACAAATGTTGACGGATAAAAGACGTATCCCTCTACGATCCGCAAGCGTACGGACCCCACACCTTTTTCACCACGGGATTCCCAAGGTTCTTGTCAATCCGCGGAGCAAGGGGATTACAAGCATTCAATCTACTTCTAAGCACTAGCTACTAAAACCCTAACTACTATTATACTAGAAAACAACTAAACTACACTAGAGAGAACGATTAAGATATCAAGATAAAAGACACTCGCCCATGGGTCTACGAAACTAGAGCATGCAATCGCTTAAAGACATGAAAACCAACCTAATATATCGGGGTTGTGACCACGGTTTCGCCCTTTCCCTCCTCTCGTACTGTCACTACACGAAGGTATTCATGACTAGACCTATGATGGACACGGCGTATTGAATGGATCCAAGGAAGCATTGGAGCTCTACTCCCTTTACGGCATGGTAGCTAACCTTAAGCATTAAAGTATATTCAACACAAGATGATAGATAGATAATCCAACAAAGTATGATTACATCTCAAGATCAATTACAACCCATGGATGAATAAGGAGATTACCCCATCAAGGTGTTGGACATAGCACTGTTGATCATGGTTTCCCTTCCGACGGTGTCTTCCTTCTTCTCCACGAGAGGGTGCTTCCTTCGAGGTGGTTGATCTCCCTCCTGAGATCCTCCTCCTCTCTCTCTAGCTTGTGGATGGCCTCCTGGTGCGAATGGCTCTCTCCCCGTCGAATGGCGGTGCCTCCAGGGTTTTAGGGTTGAAGATCCTTCAAGTGCAAAGAAAACAAGGCCGAACCGGCCACCGAAGTGGGCTGGGCCGGCCGTCCTGGGCCGACCGGCCCAGGCCCATCTCAGCTCGGTTCGGTCGCCCCTTCACTCCCGTGGGTCCTCATGTAATTATGCTCTTTGCCCCCCTCCACTTGCATGATTTTGACGATGTCATCCTCGCGTCCAAGATGGAGGTTCTCTTCGCATGAAGTTCGGTCTTTTACGCTTCAATCCCCAGGGGTGTTCCTCATAGCACTTCGGTCCTCGCCACCATTGGAAGTGATTTCATCAAGCTCATGAACATGAACAAGACTCCGTAAATGCTTCTTTGAACTTGTTGCGAATCCGTCCTTTATCTCCATGGTTTCCTACATAAACACAACACTTCCAAATGCATGCACATAGATGAACTTGTTATATGATTAGTGTGCCTAGTGGCGGATTAGTTCCATAATCAAATCCAAACAAAAGTGTAATGAACATGCTTGGTGAACCAAAATACACCGTCAACATCTCCCCCACGCTTAGCTCTTGCTCGTCCTCGAGCAAGTACTCGTAAAAGAACTTCGTCCAAAGTGTTGTAATCGTGTACCACTAATCCTTCTTCACAAGTTAGTCAATCCTTTCATCTTTAATACATAAACACAAAGTAGTGATCATCAAACATAAACATGGGCGTTTAGAATCTTTACCACGTCAAGATTTACCCCACAACTCAAACTCTTCACTCGAAGTCTTCAAATTTAGCCATGCTTACTTCTTTGCTTCCATCGGAGGGTTTTTATGATTTTTCAAACAAAATTCCTGCAACAAGTATTAGACAAAAACCCTTCTCCAAGCTCTCTCAAGTCACTCATATGAGGTGGCTATCCTAAACCAATTTTATAAGACTCTCACCTCCCATAAGTCTCTCATAAGTCTTTATTTTTCCCTCTCTTGGCAACTTTTCAAAGCTCTCAACTCCCCTCTTTCTCGCATGCATACAATCTGAAATTTTAAATAAACCATGCTAGAGACGAGAAAAAACCTTTGAAAATAGGTTTGTTCAAGGAATGCGATGTACAAAAGAGATGTATAGGGTTGGGTATGGAATTCGGCGATGTACGGGACTTCCAATGTGAAAGTCATGTTACCGAATGCATGACGAGGCTAGCAACAAAAGATAAGTACAAGGACATGATCATTGCTCGAAATTAAAACTCCCAAGAGAGAAGGGTCCTAGCCCAACTCATCGTGCTAATCACACTTATGGTGGAGCAAAAAAAAATTGGCCTTGTATAGGATTTTTTTCTTACTCTCAACTTGGAAAAAGAGGTTTTGCTAACCTTTATTACAAGGGTTTTAAGATAATTTTCAGAACTGAAATCCTCCAACTTTTAGCATTGAACATAGCACAACTAACATGTGAAGCTCAAGATAGAAGTGTGGTATGGGTACTTTAAGTAGTAGCAATTCCACTAAGCACCACGGTAAACATTTTTCAAACCACACACTTATGTTCATATATCAAGAATCAAAGATAAACAAACAAGTGAATAAAGATAAGCATCACACAAGACACAATATATATAAAGACTCTTTTTATTTGATTTTCTTTGACTCAACACTAATTTAAGACACTTTCAAACTTGCAAAAATTTAAAAACACACTCGAAAACTAAGACTCATTAAACTCTAAGACTCTCACTCGAAGATTAAACCGAACCTAAATTTTGAAACTCAAAAGCTAAGGCTAGCTAGCTAGCTCTCCCCCACGCTTAAAAACATACGACGTCCTCGTCGTATCTTACAAAATTCCTAAGGGGAAAACTAGACCTAGTGGTACTTCAAGCAAGTATTGCACCACTTGCTTCTCATGTTTCCAACCATGCCAAAAAGTTTGCGCGCGTTGCGGTTAAGGAACTCGTAGTCGTCTTCAACTACGCGCTCCAAATCCTCCATACGCTGCTTTATTGCTTCCATGGCTTGGAGACATTCATCGACCGACGCGTAGAGATCCGCGATGGATTGACGACAAACTCGACAACACATCGGATGCAATCCGAAGGGGTCGTCGTCGCCATTATCTCCACCATCATCCCTGCCGTCGTCACCACCACCATTGTCATTGTCGCCTTCGTTGCCATCGTTGTCGTCGCCATTGGGGCCTTCGGGAGTCCTCTCTTTGGGCTGCTCATCCCAAATGTAGAGGTCGTTATCATCTCTTCCAGCGGCCGCCCACGAGATCGGGCTACGATCGTCGGAGTAGTCGCTACCCCCATAATCCTTAGGCTCAGGCGACACCTCCTTGTAGTCATTCCGCTTCATGCCTTGGATGCGCGCCGACCTTCGAACGGGTGTAGGTACCTTCTCTCCTTCGACGGGGTTGCGAGATGCAAGAGCTCCGGTCGGGACACACCCTCCGCAATGGATGTGGGCGGTCCTCTTGACGGGTAGCTTGAGCTCGCATCGCATCGCCTCCTCCATCGATGGCTCCTTGGCTTCTAGCTTCAACTCTAAGCTTCTTGGGGACACAATGGCTGCTGCAAGGGTGCGAAATATTGCTTGAAGGGGTTGATTCCCGAGCTCCCAATTCGGCCAAATAAATAGTCCAGACAGGGAAGCCCTGAGAACCACATTTTCCTTTTTAAAACTTCCCTTAAAATTTTCTGACCAAAGAAGGAAGTCGAAAAGGAGCAATTCGGGCAAAAATCGGGGACGTCGGCCGCCGGGACCCACCTGGGCCGGTCGGCCTAGGCCGGCCGGCCCACCCTGTCTCGGGGGCCGGGCGCGGTCTTTCGCGCACCTCCCTTTTTTCGCCTCCTTAGCCCATGGGAAAAAGTTGGCCCAGTAAATCTTCGCGAGAAACTCCAGAAAACTAAAAGAAAAACTATTTATAGAAATTCATGCCTCGTTTTTCGTCCTAGGCGGGACGTTCGGGCTCTTCTTCCATGGTGAAGACATCGACATGGTGAAGGGGCACAACGTCGGGTTCCTAGTAAACCTTAAGCCGTTGACCATTCACCATAAATTGATCGCATATCCATAATGGTTGCCGCTCCGTTGGAGAGCACCGAATGCACAATATAAGGTCTGTCCCACTTGCTTTGCAATTTCCCCTTTTCGAAGGTTTTAAACCTCGAATTGTAGAGGAGGACCTTATCTCCTTCTTTAAATTCTTTCTTTTTCAACCTTTTATCATACCACCTTTTGATTCTCTCTTTGTATATGCTTGCATTTTCATATGCTTTCAACCTCTACTCCTCTAGCTCGCTTATTTGGATCCTTCGTTTTACCACTGCGGCATCGAGATCGAGGTTCATCTCTTTAATTGCCCAATAAGCATTATGTTCCAACTCAACCGGAAGGTGACAAGCTTTTCCATAGACGAATTGATAAGGGGTTATACCTATTGGTGTTTTAAATGCCGTTCGATAAGCCCATAAAGCTCCGTCTAATTTCTTTGACCAATCTTTGCCTCCCTTCTCTACGGTTTTGTTGAGGATGCTTTTTAATTGCCTATTTGACGTTTCCGCTTGTCCGTTGGTTTGTGGGTGATAGGCCGTAGAGACCCTATGCTCAATTCCCAACTTGGACAAGCACTTTTTGAAATTCTTCCCGGTGAAGTGAGTTCCTCCATCACTTATCAAGATTCTCGGTGTACCGAAACAAGGAAAAATCACGTTCTTGATCATAGTAATGGACTCCTCCGTGGAAGCTTTACGACATGGTATAGCCTCTACCCACTTGGATACATAATCAACCATGACTAGGATTTTCTCAAATCCAAATGAGTTTTTAAAAGGCCCCATGAAGTCTATACCCCATACATCGAATATATCGATTTGTAAGTTGTATTTCAAAGGCATAGAATTTCTTTGAGAGATGTTTCCGGTTCTTTGGCATTCGGGGCATGATGCAACGTATCTTTTAGTATCTTCATGCATCTCCGACCAAAAGAATCCGCTCGACCATACTTTTGCTTGGGTTCGAAAATGGCTATAGTGTCCACCGTACTCCGCCGAGTGGCACTTTCTCAAAATATCTACCCTTTCTTCTCTTGGCACACATCTTCTCATTACTCCATCATTGCCAAGTTTGAAGAGGTATGGTGCATCCCAAAAGTATTTTCTGCTTTCGGATATTATCTTCTTTTGAGAGTTTTTATCTAGATGATCGAGAGGCATCTTTCGAATTGCTCGAATGATATCGATCATCCAAGTATCTTTATCAAGCACTCGATAGAGGTGGTCATCTCTCATCTTATCTTCTATGAGCTCTTTATCATCTTGTCCACGATTCATCCTAGACAAATGATCGGCCACAACATTTTCCACCCCCTTTTTATCACGAATTTCAACATCAAATTCTTGGAGAAGAAGGATCCAACGAATCAAACGTGGTTTAGTTTCTTTCTTAGCCAAGAGATACTTGATGGCTGCGTGATCGGTGTAAACAATGACCTTCGAGTTCACGATGTAAGATCTGAATTTTTCGAAAGCGAATACCACCGCTAGCAACTCCTTTTCCGTAGTGGCATAATTTAATTGCGCCCCACTAAGAGTTTTGCTAGCATAGTAAACGGCGTGAACTCGGCCTTTCTTTCTTTGACCCAAAAACGCGCCTACGGCGTAGTCACTTGCGTCACACATGATCTCGAAAGGTTGGCTCCAATCCAGAGGTTGGATGATGGGAGCACTCAGCAACGCACTTTTCAAGGTCCGGAATGTCGCTAGGCACTTCTCATCAAAGTCGAAAGCCACATCCTTTTGAAGAAGATGCGTTAAAGGCTTAGTGATCTTTGAGAAGTCCTTAATAAATCTTCTATAGAATTCGGCATGGCCAAGAAAGCTCCTTAAGGACTTAACATCTGTTGGAGGTGGGAGTTGCTCAACCGTCTCTACCTTAGCCTTGTCCACTTCAATTCCTCTCTCGGATATAACATGTCCGAGCACTATGCCTTGCTTAACCATGAAGTGGCACTTTTCCCAATTTAACACCAAGTCTACCTCCGCGCACCTCGTGAGGACCTTTTCCAAGTTTGCCAAGCAATCCATGAACGTCTTCCCATAAACGGAAAAATCATCCATGAACACCTCGACAATTTCTTCGATGAATTCCGAAAATACGGCCATCATGCAACGTTGAAAAGAGGCCGGAGCGTTGCATAGAACGAAGGGAACCCTTCTATATGCAAACGTTCCGTAAGGGCATGTAAACGTTGTCTTGTGTTGATCTTCCGGGTGAATGGGAATTTGCATGAACCCCGAGTACCCATCGAGAAAGCAAAAATAAGTGTGGTTTGCTAATCTCTCGAGCATCTCGTCGATGAACGGTAGGGGGAAGTGATCTTTCTTTGTCGCTTTGTTAAGCTTACGATAATCAATACACATCCGCCACCCGGTCACGGTTCTTTGCGGTATCAATTCGTTCTTCTCATTCTTCACCACGGTCAAACCTCCTTTCTTTGGTACACAATGTACGGCTCACCCATTCGCTATGCGGAACCGGGTAGATGATTCCGGCATCAAGTAACTTGATGACCTCTTTCTTTACTACCTCTCGCATGGCATGAGTTAGCCTCCTTTGGTGGTCCACTACAGGCTTACATTGGTCTTCCATTGGTATACGATGAGTGCAAAAGGCTGGGCTAATACCTTTGAGATCATTAATCAAATATCCAATCACCTTCCTATGTTTTTTCAATAAAATCAGCAACGCCTCATTTTCTTCGGGACTCAACTCGTCGCTCTCAATGACTGGATAGGTTTTGTTCGGGCCCAAAAATTCATACTTTAATCCTTTGGGCAAAGGTTTAAGGTCTACCTCGGGCGCTTGTGGCTCCTCGGGTTTAATCTCTCCTATGTCTTCGAATTTTCCTTCCTCCACGCTTCCATCATGTGGTTCCAAACCTTTTGTTGCTTCTTCTAGTTCTTCATCTTGTTGATCACTAATTTGATTTTCCATCGTTCTTTGAGGGTCTCTAAGGGTTTCAACAAAACAAAGGCTATCTATCTCTTCTACTTCTTCATCTTCGGGAGGAAAGGGTGTAAGGTGTTTAGAAGCACGAAGAAAGTTATATGTGTACTTTGTTCCATTAAGGTTCATTGTTACTTTGCCTTCTCCGGCATCTAACACGGCATCAACCAACTTAAGAAAGGGCCTACCTAAGATTATATGATCATGATTACTATGGTAAGCATCAATAACAAAGAAATCGGTTGGTATATAATTTCTAGAGATTTTTACTTTCATGTTGCAAGCAATACATAGAGGTTTAATAGTTCTACCATCTCCCATAATTAATTTCGTTGATGTTGGAGCTAAGTCTAGGTTGTGGTCTTGAACTTTATCGTAAATTTTAGAAGATAGGACACTTACTTGTGCTCCGATGTCGCATAAAGCTTTGCATTGAACTCCGTTGATCTCGCAACTCAAGTGTGGTGTCATCTTCTCTTCTTCTTCGGATCCTATCGCGTAGACTTCGGCGAGGCGAGCGTATGGTGATGCTTCGGGCTTGATCCCCATGATTCTCTTCACCTCGGCTATGTGTTCCGGATCCACTATGTCATCTCCAAAGAGTTTTTGGAAAATCTCACCGGTGGTTTCAAGGTCGTATGAATTTTCCGCTTTCTTCTCCGGTGGGAAATCCACTTCCAATGCTCTCGCCATTCCCTTTTGATTAGGGAACGGTCTTCTCTTGTCGAATACTTCTCCGTAATCGATAGGAACCCAATCCATTGGTTCGAAATCCCTTAGTGGCTTCGCGCTTGACATGCTTCTCTTGTTTGTCTCATTTGGTACGGTGAAGTCTATGCTCGGGGTAGTTCTTGACTTGATTGTTCTTGTTCAAGCTTTTCTGTGATTGGTCCCTCTTTTGTGACTTCCGGGGTTGCCTCTTTAGAAAATTCAGCACACTTCTTCTTCCTCGAATTATATTCCGGCTCTTCCGCGAGTCTTGTTTCCCAATCTCTTCACATGGCAGCCGCTTTACTAATTTTTTGTAGAAGTTGAGCGGCTTCCGTGAGTGTTTTCTCCATGAGATCCCCACCTGCACACATTTCGACGTGTTGCATGCAACTAGGGGTTAGGGAAAAGAAAAATGTATGCAAGAGTACGTCACCAGAGAAGCCGAGTCTTGGTCCTTGTTCGATCAACCCATTAAACCTATCCCAGGCTTGGTCTGTCCCTTCCTCTTCTCCTTGCATGAAATTGATCACTTGCCTCCTTAGATGTTGAACCTTTCTAATTGGAAAGAACTTCTCACAAAACTTCTTTGTCAATTTGTTCCAATTGCCTTCAACTTCAAAGGACGCAAACGAGTACCATGTCTTTGCATTGCCGGCAAGTGAGTAGGGAAAGAGATTCCATTTGAACCATTCATCGGGGACTCCTTCTTGACGCACCGTGTTGCATATCATCGTGAAATCCCTTATGTGTCTATATGGGTTCTCCGTAACCATCCCTTCAAACGGGTTTGCCGCCACCATCTCGATGATCTTGGATTTAATCTCATACTCGGTCGCTTCGAGCTTCGAATCCGACTCTTGTACTTTTATGTCTTCACATCGAGGGCTAGCATAATCCCTTAATGATTTCTCCAGTTCTTCCACGGGTTGATTGACGAACGCCATCTAGACAATAAGATAAAAACAAAAACAAAAACGAAACAAGTGTTTTTCTAGATAATATATGTTAGATATAGCAAACGAAAGACAAACTAAAATATAAAACTAAGTTAAATGCAAATCAAACGATGTAAACTAGCTTGCTCCCCGGCAACGGCGCCAGAAAAAGGGGCTTGTTCACGGATAAAAGATATATCCCTCTATGATATGCAAGCGTACGGACCCCACACCTTTTTCACCACGGGATTCCCAAGGTTCTTGTCAATCCGCGGAGCAAGGGGATTACAAGCGTTCAATCTACTTCTAAGCACTAGCTACTAAAACCCTAACTACTATTATACTAGAAAACAACTAAACTACACTAGAGAGAACGATTAAGATATCACGATAAAAGACACTCGCCCATGGGTCTACGAAACTAGAGCATGCAATCGCTTAAAGACATGAAAACCAATCTAATCTATCGGGGTTGTGACCACAGTTTCGCCCTTTCCCTCCTCTCGTACTGTCACTACACGAAGGTATTCATGACTAGACCTATGATGGACACGGCGTATTGAATGGATCCAAGGAAGCATTGGAGCTCTACTCCCTTTACGGCATGGTAGCTAACCTTAAGCATTAAAGTATATTCAACACAAGATGATAGATAGATAATCCGACAAAGTATGATTACATCTCAAGATCAATTACAACCCATGAACGAATAAGGAGATTACCCCATCAAGGTGCTGGACATAGCACCGTTGATCATGGTTTCCCTTCCGACGGTGTCTTCCTTCTTCTCCACGAGAGGGTGCTTCCTTCGAGGTGGTTGATCTCCCTCCCGAGATCCTCCTCCTCTCTCTCCAGCTTGTGGATGGCCTCCTGGTGCGAATGGCTCTCTCCCCGTCGAATGGCGGCGCCTCCAGTGTTTTAGGGTTGAAGATCCTTCGGGTGCAAGGAAAACGGGGCCGAACCGGCCACCGAAGTGGGCTGGGCCGGCCGGCCTGGGCCGACCGACCCAGGCCCATCTCGGCCCGGTTCGGTCGCCTCTTCGCTCCCGTGGGTCCTCATGTAATTATGCTCTTTGCCCCCTCCACTTCCATGATTTTGACGATGTCATCCTCGCGTCCAAGATGGAGGTTCTCTTCGCATGAAGTTCGGTCTTTTACGCTTCAATCCCCGGGGGTGTTCCTCGTAGCATTTCGGTCCTCGCCACCATTGGAAGTGATTTCATCAAGCTCATGAACACGAACAAGACTCCGTAAATGCTCCTTTGAACTTATTGCGAATCCGTCCTTTATGTTCATGTTTTCCTACATAAACACAACACTTCCAAATGCATGCACATAGATGAACTTGTTATATGATTAGTGTGCCTAGTGGCGGATTAGTTCCATAATCAAATCCAAACAAAAGTGTAATGAACATGCTTGGTGCACCAAAATACACCGTCAACAACAAAGATGTAACACATGTCAGGTCTCAAAGAGAACAACACGTCAAATGGTGAAGTTCTGGCAGCTGTGAATAAAATTCGTAACTAAAAATCCAGAACCTCGTAATTCCCCAAATTTTACAGGCTACTCCGCATGGTTTTCATACACGTTTTTAGTATTCAAAGGTTGAGCTAGATCAAAAAGAAACAAGGTGAAAGGATGCGAGGTCTAGAGTGCTGATGCTGAAAACGGCAAGACCTAGGTTCGCTTAGAAAGGTGCAACTCAAGGTTGAGAGAAACTATGATCGAAAATTTTTGCGAGCAACAACCGGATTAGACACGGAGCAACTTTTGTTTAACACACCTATTTTAATTACTCCTAGAACGTGGAGCAAAAAGCAAGACGAACAAACTTTTACAAAATTTGAGGAGCATAACACCTAAGCATGAGAGGTACTCTAGTTTATAGAAAACACACACTAGCAAAATCTTCCTTAGAGAGCATATAGAAGTTCTGTTTTGGGTCTATTTTTGTTGTTTCAGTTTTTAACATGTATGCAAGACGTCCTATTCGACCTCACATGGCAATCAAGCCAAAAATTGAAGTTAGTGTCGGTGGCAAGGCTTTTATTCGTCTCTCCCTATAATATCTAGTCGAGAGCTATACGGTACTCACTTAGCGACTAACGAAGCGTCGTTATGTACCTGCAGAAAAAGAACCTCTCGTGTCAGCACGTCACGGAAGCGTCCACATACATTATCGTTCACTATAGAAACGACATCCATGCGTTAAGCCGCTGCATGGGCAACTTCCAACCTCGGACACCCTCCGTTTGAATGGAGTGTATCCTTGCCTCGCATATTCGTCATGCGGAATGCTCACGTATGAAACACATGGCGACAACACAACTTATAACCAGACGCGAAGATGGGATCCGTGGAATGGATCACTCCATCAACCCTCGCAATTCCCTTGATGCGGCACAGCACACGTATAAAACACGTGGCTCATCTAGTTTTGTTGTGCAAGAAAGTAAGTCTGACATAAAGTAAATGTGCTAGAAGTTAGCAAAATAAACCATAGGTTAATAAGCCACCTGAAAGAACCCAAAAATCCATCTAGGGCCTCTCGGTCTAGTTTATCCTTAATGGACCAACGTGTTTTGCAAATCCAGAAAATCTTGACAAATTTTATTCAAAAACCAGTGATTAAGGTTATTAATTAATCTCTGGTGCATATAATTGCTTTGATGCCAATTGTGACAACCCGCCCAGGAAAATACCGTACTATCGCCTAAACCAATCCACTTTGGTCATTAAGCAATAATAAAGTATCATCCTGTCGTTAGTCGTCAGGTTAACGCCCGGTAAATCACTTATATAGCAATAAGGATCGACATATATGCATTAAAACTCACGCGAAGGAGAGTCCAGAGATACAACATAATTAACAACAGAAATTCACCCCGAAGGGTTTAATTATTACAAAACGAAGTCTTTGACATGACCACACAGTTCAGAGTTTTTAAAACAGCGGAATTAAACTAAGTGGAAAGCGAGGACACCACGGGAGGCCGGCCATGATGCCTTCATTCGTCGTCCTCCACCCACTCCAGCTCCCAGCCGGGCAGGATCTCTCCGGGCCACACATCACCAAAGGCATTACCTGGAGCAACAGATTAAAGCAAGGCTGAGTATACTAATACTCGGCAAAACTTACCCGTCGGTGATAACTACTTCACCAACTCTAGCAAGCACACCTAGAACTGCTACTCATCATGCATTATTAAATTACAAAGGAAAACATGCATATGTTAAGAATAAATACTTATGTTCATTCAAAAATTGTGATTAGTTCACCAGAGGTATGTCTTGGCATAAAGAGACAACATGCAGAAGTTGGGCACAAAAACATAATTATTTTTAACTACAAAAATCATCTAGACAGATTCTGCATAAATGGAAAACAATTTATATAAACAGATTTACAACATAACTTTGTGCCATTTTTGGTACAGGAGCTAGTCATAACATAACACACAACATATACAAAAATTAGATACAGAAGACCTATGGATTTTGATATATCACAGATATAAGTTTTTCACATTTCTAATTTTCGTAGCAAAAATATTTGGAACCAGCCTAGACAAGTATAACAAAAGTTGTAGTGCTCCTCACCAAGAGTCTAGCAAAATTGAGTTTGCAATTTTCCAAATTTTCTACAATTTTCTAGAGATTTTACAAGATTCAACAATTTGAATACACTATTGAAGATACATTTTTACACTGAGGACCCTACAAAGAACTGAAACGTCACAACTATGCCCTTGGCTTACAGAAAAGACCCTGGGAAGATTTGGGGCTTGCAATCCCACCCTCGGCCATGGGGGGCGGCGCGGCTGGCCGGAATCCGGCGAGGCCGACGGCGCTCCTGGCCGGGGAAGGGGTCAGGCTCGTCCAGAAGCTCACCAATGACCAGTTGGTGGCCGAAGTTGGGGCGTAGGTGGCTCCGGTGAGGGCGCGCGGCAGCGGCCGGCGGTGGCGGCCGTGGAGGCTCGGGTTGACGGCGAGGAGTACTCTCGGCTGGGCAATGCGCGAGTGCTCGAGCTTTAGCAAGGCCTAAAGAAGGGGGAAAGTTGGTTGGCCGGCTCGGGGTACTCGTGGGAGGTCGAGCTCGGCGCGAGGGAGGCAATGGCGGTCGGCAGCTCGGTGCCCGCCCGCGGGGAAGCAATGGCGCATTTATAGGCCGCGTGCTCGCCCGGCAGTGACGGCGGGATGACGACAGCCGAGATGCCGCCGTGCTACGGCGCTCCTCGGCCGGCGCACGTACGGGCCGGACCGCGGATGGACCGGCGTGGCGCGGGGCAAACCGAGGCGTCTTGGGGCGCGGCGCCGACCACGGGGAAGGCACGTGGGCCTAGGGCGGCGCGCGACCTCGGGCGGAGGGACGTCGGGCGGCGCGGGGGCGCGAGCGCGGACGCCGAGGGCGCGGGCGCGCGGGCGCAGCGTCGCGGCACGACGTCGTGGCGCAGAGCGCAGCCAACCCGTCTTTATTTTGCCGAGCCTCAATTTGAACATGATTTACTCCAAAACTTTGTACTGGAGTGCATCAAGTGATGAATATGAAAGTTGTAGATCTAGCTACCCTCTATAACTTTCACAAAGGCCATATAGTGTTTTTCTCAACAGATTTTGCAATAGAAGCTTGCCAACTTTGAATGTCAATGTGTGTCAGTGAACAGGAGGTACTGTTAGTTGACCAAGTTTTTCACCTTTTTCCCCTCAAAATTTGAAATGCCGATCTACATGAAAGTTGTGTCCCTCAACAAACTGGACAACTTTCATAAAGGTAGATTTTTAAGTGTTTAGGTGAACTTTGGAGAACGCGGCAAAAGTTCCGGAAGACATTCAGGGTCACTAGGGTTTTGGTAGGGTTTGACCATGACTTTGACCAAGGGTTGACTACAAGTGTGTGTTGACTTGATCAATAGAGTCATTAAGGTTGATTGGTGAAGTTTTCGAGGTGAGGACCCAGGTTGACCGTGGTTTGACCACCGTCAACAGCTTCGACCGACTATTACGGTTAATTAAAAACCTGGGGCGTCACAATTTCGACGCCAGGGCCCTTGCCCCAACCATGGACCTGCGCGGGGCGAGCCATGTTCTTGAGCTCGCGTCATGCGATCTCTGCACCCTTAGGGGCTAGAAAGGAGAGCTAAGAGGAACCTAATCGACTGGTATAATGTTGTAGATGGCAGTAGCAAACCGAGCTACCACTCGACGATGCCGGTGCACCCGTGCAATGTACTCGACTGCCTCTTTTACTGCATTCAAGGCAACGGCGAGCACATTGTCTGAGCCCACGAATCCCAGTTGTTTCCTTGCAAGTGTAAAGCTATGTATTGTACTTCTGTTATACCGTTGTGTGTGCAATGAATCAGCAATCTGAACTGTACAGTATACCAAATGAACAAGCCCTATGGATGTGCTTCCATGCACGCTTTTTAAATCTTAAATTTTGCAAGTTCATATGAATTGATTTCGTCTCAATTTTGCAGATTCTTATGAATTGATTTTGTCTCTCTGGAAATAGAACGCATATTGGCCTACTTGATCCGATCAGGTAACATCTTCTGCTCCAACTTCATTAGCATTTCTAAGTTTGTTATTGTCCTCATTTTGTTAGTTTTGACATTAATTGTTTTTTGCACATCCATAGATTAGTTTTTGTTTCAATTTTACGTGATCTTGGTTCCCCACGTTGGCAATTGTATTGTTTGCAAAAAAACAATGTTGCAATGCAATCACCTTAGTGTTTCTTCCTTCAAATTTCATTTTCAAATTTTGAAGAAATTCCCGCGGCAACGCTCGGGGTATCACCTAGTTCAATATATTACACTCAACACCCATGCTCATTTTTCCTTTGACTTCTTGTGCAAGGAGAGAGTTGTGAGCATCCTTAAGCTCCCATGCTTTTCTTTAAGAGTTCCCCACGAAATGTTGAGTGTTTCACGGGAAGTCTTAAGATTTTCATGAGTAGTCTTTAGCTCCTCAAAACAATTTTGAAGTGAAACATTTTTCAACTCCAAATCCCGCAATTTGTCATCGGACTTAATGACCATGGCAACAAGATCGTCATAAGATAAGGCATTATCATCATTATCACTATCACAATCATCATCATCTTCGTCGATTATTACCTTTGATTCACCTTTTGCCATGAGACAATATGGCTTGGAGAAGAGCGAAGGAGCTTCCTTGATAGCAACCCCGGCAAATCCCTTCGAAGGCTTGTCATCGTCATCTTCATCGGAGCTTGCATCAGAATCCCACTCAACAAAGTAGGCTTGGCCATTTTTCTCCTTCTTGTAATATTTTTTCCTCTTAGGCACACTCTTCTTGGCTTTCTTGCCATATTTGTCTTCTTTCTTATTTGGACAATTAATTGAGATATGTCCAATTTCACCACAATTGAAGCAATATTTGCCCTCAAAAGGATTCTTCTTTGATGATTATCCCATCTTGCCAAACTTCTTCTTCTTCATAATTCTTTTAAGCCCTTTTACAATGAGAGCCATTTCCTCATCAGAGTCAATTTCTTGGTTCTCATCATCATTTTCTTCTTTAGTAGCCTTGGCCTTGAGAGTAATATTTTTCTTCTCTTCACTCATTGATTGGCCTTGAACTTCCTTTTGTGATTGCTTAAACAAGTCATGAGTTTGCACTTCACCAAGAACTTCCGTAGGAGTCATCTTATTCAAATCAGTCCTCACAAGCAAAGTCACAATTGTCTCATAGTTTTCCAGAAGGCATCTAAAGAACTTATGAGAGAAGTCTTTATTTGTGACATTGAAATCAAGACACTTAAGTTCATTCACTATATCATTCAACCGGTTGAACATGGTTGAAACATCTTCATCCTTCTTCATAGTGAACTCATTGAACTTTCCCGTATACACATAGAGCTTTGCTTCTTTAACGGTGGATGTTCCCTCATAGATTTCCATAAGCTTCTCTCACATCTCATTTGCTTTTTCAAGTCCCTTCACTCTATTGAATTCACTAAGAGCAAGAGAGTACACTCAAAGCTCGATCATTGAGTTTTTTCATTTTTATCATCATCATTCGACTTATTCTTAGGGTCCAAAATGACATATCCTTCCATAACAATTCTTCATAAATCTCTTCCCAAGGCCTTGAAGTGAACCTCCATTCTTTTCTTCCAATAGTCATAATTGTTCCCATCAAAGATCGGTGACTTCCCAACATGAAACTTATCATCCTCTGCCATTTATCCTACTCTGAGATGGTTAAATATCTCAAATAAGGAGTCCTTGGCTTTGATACCACTTGTAGGATCTAGGATACCGACTAGAGGGGGGTGAATAGGCAGTTTAAAAACTAAAAGCACAACACTAGAGAAATTTAATTAGAACCACAAGAAGGATTAATTCTCTACCTATTCTATTCCTATGTTGGGGGTTTGCAACCTAAGGTGACAAGATACAATTCAATCTCTATAAAATAAAAGCTCAAAGTAAAGTACTTGAAAGGAAATTGAGCAAAGAAATAACCAAGCACAAGAGACGAATTCTATCTCGTGGTATCGATGACTTGCCAGTCACCCCTCTGGATTCAATGTTCAACCGCTCCTCTATCAAGGCACCGCTTGATCTTGAGCCGGTTAGAACCAAAGAACCACTCCACACCTCGATTTCACTAGAGTTGCTATTCACCGCTCCGGTGAGGTGAGCACAAGACCTCTCACAACAAGAAATCCGAAGCCATGCACAATCTTCTTGCGAGCTTCAACAGATTCTTCCACCACCAAGCCGTCTAGGAAGCGGCAACTTCCAAGAGTAACAAATCAACCACTTGCTTGATGATTCCCTAGTACCACAAAGATCATAAACCTTGATGCAATGCACTAGAAGCTCCCAATCTCATAAAAAATGCAACCTCTAAGCCAAGTGAGTGAGAGAGAGGAGAGGGAGAGCTCTAAAGGGAGTATGAACCTTTCAAAGTGCCAAGAGAGGCTCTCCCAACCGGGGCATGGAGTATTTATACTCCCCCTTCCCGTTACTAGCCGTTATGTCAAAAACGCGTACCTCGCGGATTGTCCACGACGACCTCGCGGACTGTCTGCGTTTGAATTCCAATGGTAAAAACGCGAAGTCAACGACTGTCAGAGGTGCTCGTTGGGCCGGGCGGACTGTCTGCCATGACCCCGCGGACCGTCCGCGGGCAGACCACGGACCGTCCGCCCGGTCCACCCGAGCTGCACACGTTCTGTCTAGTTTTGAGGTGAATAATGGACCGTCCGCCGTGGACCCGCGGACTGTTCGCCCGAAAGCGAATTTTCTCGAAAAACTTTGCCAAAAACCTAAGGTATTAAATAAACCTTAAAAACCTGCGAACTGTCCGCCCAACACCTGAAAACTGATTTTTCTCAAAATTTTCAATGAAACCCTTTTAACAAATGAAATCGCCACTCATCTAAATGCAGTGCATGCAAAATCTTGATCAAAGTGGCACTATAGAAAGTCAAGCCAATGAAATTGACCCCTCTTGATAGTACGGCTATCTATCCTATCAACCCGGTCATTTAGCATCCTCTAATCAGCTTATGACCAGCAAAAATAAAAACTCTATCTTTTACCTTTGCCTTGAGCTCTTTCCAACACATGACATACAAGACTTCCTTGTGCATACCTCATGAGCTCATCATTTCACCGGACTAACCTATTTTTATAACTCAAATAAAAATGTTAGTCCACAATGATTGTCATTAATTACCAAAACTATGAATTAGGGCCTAGATGCCTTCAACTACCTAGGGAAATCCTATATATCTTCCGGAAGTTTTTTTCTCCACCACCTTCTAATTTTTGAGATTCGTGCAATCAACCACAACCGTTTGATCTACATCTAAACCCTAACCCACCTTTCTCTCTCCCCCGACCCCTCCTCTGCATTCCGCGTGCCACCGCTGCCGGGACGGCTATCGCCCCCCCTCCCCCCGCGCGCACCCCTCCGCGGTCCCCCGCCGCCGCCCCGAGCCCCGCCGTCCGCCTCTGCCGCCGCCGGCCGGAGGTGAAGGTGGAGGAAGCGGTTGGGGGAGAAAGGGCCGAAGGTGGAAAAAAAGGGCAAAAAAATGTTGTTTTTTCCTGAAAAATGTTGTATCAATATTTTTATGAAAAATATTGAAAAATGTTGATGAAACGTTCCAAAAAATGTTGAATCTAACGTTTTCTCTCGAAAATGTTCATACAACTCTTCTCAGAAAAATGTTGGTTGAAAAATGTTGGTTCAACATTTTCGTTGAAGAATGTTACAACATTTTCTAAAAAATCAAAAATGTTGGTTCAACATTTTTGTTGAAGAATGTTACATCATTTTCGAAAAAAATGTTAGAAACATTTTCAATGCACGAGCTGGCGGAAAAATAAAAAACAGTTTAAATGGGCTTTGGTGGGCTAGAAGTTCGTATTGTTACCCCCCAACTACCCCAGCCAGCCCACGGACTGATCACTGAACCAACGAGCCCACGTACAACTCGTCCTTCCTTCCCCAACACAACTCTTTCTTATAGGCTCCCCGCGCCGTACACACGCCTCCTCCTTCAGATCCAGGCGCCCTTCCGCTGTAGCGCCGCCTCTCCTCCCCGCGTCGTCGTCCTCGCCCCGCTCCCCCCGGACCGGCGTGCGGCGGAGATCCATCCGCGCTTAGACCCACTTCTTCCTTTGCTGGTGAGGAATCCTTTTGCTCACCTGGATATGCGCCGTTCGATTTGTTATGTGGAATAGTCCTTTGTTTGCTGCGAGTTTCCAAATCCGTCGCTCTGGTATGGATGCGTCGATCCCGTTGCAGATTTATGTTTTGCGCGGAGGAGTAGTAATAGCAGTTTGTATTCCAATTTATTGGTCTTCAGCAACTGAACCGATTCCCCTCGTTAGGTCCGCCCGTGCTTTAGTTTGGAGGATGTTGTGATTGTTTTGTCTCCCCAAAGTAGATAGTAGGATGAAGGAAGTAATTTGTTTTCTTTCGTGTTCCTTGTTTTCGTTAGGGTGATGTATTTTGTTGTAAGTTCTGTGATCTGATTCTAGTTCTGTTCATAACAAACACCAGGTATCAACCATGTTTGGGCGCATGCCAAGGAAGACCAGCAACAACACCAAGTATTACGAGGTTCTTGGTGTGTCTAAGTCTGCAAGCCAGGATGAACTAAAGAAAGCGTACCGGAAAGCTGCCATAAAAAACCATCCTGACAAGGGTGGTGACCCTGAGAAGGTGTGTTCCTGGACAAATGTTCTGCATGTTTTGCTTACTTTTTAGAACTCTAGGTTTTGTTCTAATCCAAAAGTTTTTCTTGACGAACTGGACAGTTTAAAGAATTGTCTCAAGCTTATGAGGTACTTAGTGACCCGGAAAAAAGGGAGATCTATGACCAGTATGGAGAAGATGCACTTAAAGAAGGAATGGGAGGAGGCAGCAGCAGTGATTTCCATAGCCCATTCGACATATTTGAGCAACTTTTTCCGGGTTCTGGCTCCTTTGGGGGTAATCTAAATATCTTATGGTGTTGTTTCTTTTTCTTTATTGTAGTTAAATTAAAAAAGGAAATACTTATATGATTCTGTTCTTATTCTTAACAGGAGGTAGCTCAAGAGGACGCAGACAAAAGCGTGGTGAAGACGTGGTGCATACCATGAAGGTTTCTTTAGAAGATTTGTATAATGGGACAACCAAAAAGCTATCTTTGTCACGCAGTGTTTTGTGCTCTAAGTGCCAGGGGTAAGTTCTTCGTTGGTCTCAATAGTTACTTAAATTGTGTTCTGTTGAAAACTGTTTGTTTTGTGTGTCTGATGTGTGGTGAATCCTGTAATGGTACTTACAAGGAATCTATGATTCTAACTGTTCAAATGTGTAGCTTGCTTTAACGAAGTTATAAGAATGAGTATGACAATTACCTCTGTAGAGTCCACTGGGGTTAATTTTGTTGGATTCACCATGGAATTTATTAACCTTTTTATTTGTATACCGATCTTTTCAGTTCATATCTAAAAGACCACTTGCATTGTCAGCTTTAGGCCTGTAATCCAGAGTTTGACATTGTTATGAACGTGGATATTTTGGGGGTAACTGAGGGATAATTAGGCCTTATGCTTTGCCAAGAGCTTGAGAGATTGGGGGAGACTAGATTGTTTCTTCATAATTCATTGCTTGATTTCCATTCTGCCTCATGGGGTGATTATAAAGGGTACATAGGACTAACACCTCTTGTGCCTAGACAATATGGTACTATTCCTATAGATAAATAATTAAGAGAGATACTAATTAACACTAATGGGCTTAAGGCCCAACTAGGACACTTGCACCCTACGGCGCCCCTCTGCATGCCCATGACATCTCCCCCGTTCTCGGAGACCCAGCTCGTCCTCGAGCTGAATAATTGCCGCAGACTTATGTGACGCGACCTAGGGTTAAGCCTTTTACATCTCGGCTTACCTCTGTTATTGAAGACTAAAATTGAAAATAAACTGGAAACTAAAATATAAATTTGGACGGCCGCTATGTCCTCCTGTCCTCCGGGATCCCAAGGAAAGAGTTGAACTGCGGACGTCATGTTGGATGAACGGTGAAGGAGGTACCAGCCCGATCTTATGATGGGTCTCTCCAGCATCGAGGCAGGTGCCAGAATGAAGGAGACGACCATTTTCAGCAGTGCGGGAGGACTGCATACCCCAAACTCGACTTCTGCAGGGGGTGCAAAAGCTGCAGTCGCGCAGGCTGCGAGTTGGTGCAGCGATGATCAGCATGTGGATTTTCCGCACCATCCGGCGGGCAAGGAAACCTCGCCCTGCTGCTTGCAAGCGCAACGCTGCTTGCTCATTCAAGGCTTTTGCTGCACGAAGAGCCTGTACTTGGCGGCGTGCCAGAAGTCCCCGTGCTGCAGCTTGGACGCGTACAGCCGCCCGGCGTTCACGGTCCTCCTTCTCCTTCGCCTCGAGACGCGTCCGGAGGCGATCCAGCTGTGCGGAGACATCAGCAAGGGTGCAAAGGGAGTTGTCGACACCCAGGGACAGCTGATGGAGCGGGTCGGGGCGCGGAGTTGGTTTGAAGCGTCGGTGCAAGAGCTCGGTGAAGCGACGCCATGTCGGGTATTCATCGTGCTGAACTTGGCGGAACCACTCTCGGGCGTCAGCTTTCAAATTGCGAGAAGCCAGCCATACCTGTTCTTCCGCCATGATGCGCTCCCTGCAGAATTAGGACTCGCACTGGTTGGCGAAGGCCACAGGATCAGAGTTCCCATCAAATTTTGGAAAATCCATGGGGGAGGGGAAGGATTCGATCCTGCAACTCTTGCGTGGACTGGTGCTCGGTGGTGCGGTTAAGAATAGAAGCTCGATGGTGCTCGATGGTGCGGATGGTAGTGAGCGGACCTGGATGCGCGTGGCTGAGGTGGAGATCGGGAGTGTGGGAGTCTTCCTGGCGGCGGTGGCTGGATCGATGGGCGGTGGAGCGGACGTCGACTATCGTTGGTTGGGCCGGGTAGAAGTGGAACTGGATCGGGATTGGGATGTTTTTTTTTGTTGTTGGTAGGGTTTGGCGCTAGATGGTGGTGTGGCGGCGGCTGATGGTGGCAGAGGATGAAGATGTGGTGGCTGATCGGGATGTTTTTTTTGGAAGAGGATCAACATGAATCGGATCGAAACCGAAGCTAACTGATACCAGATGTTATGAACGTGGATAGTTTGGGGGTAACTGAGGGATAATTAGGCCTTATGCTTTGCCAAGAGCTTGAGAGATTGGGGGAGACTAGATTGTTTCTTCATAATTCATTGCTTGATTTCCATTCTGCCTCATGGGCTGATTATAAAGGGTACATAGGACTTACACCTCTTGTGCCTAGACAAGATGGTACTATTCCTATAGATAAATAACTAAGAGAGACACTAATTACCACTAATGGGCTTAAGGCCCAACTAGGACACTCGCACCCGACGGCGCCCCTCTGCATGCCCATGACAGACATAAACATTACAAGTCATTGAGTATTTCCTGGTAGTGTTCTTGGTACTAGGTTGCATGTGAGGTCTGCTTAGGAAGAAACTAACTTTTGCATTTTCTAATGTATTCTATTTTGTTGTGTTAAACTCGCCTCTGTCTGAGTTGTGGTTGCTGAAAGCAGCAGTGCTGTCTGGTTCTTTTGTTTCTGTTTAACAATTTTTTTCGAACTCACAGCTTGACAACTGCTTTTCTGTTATATCATGTGGTGATAAACTTCTAAATTCTAGATTTACTTTCCATGACAATCTTATGTTTTCTTTGCTTACTACATATTATCATTTGGCTGTTTGGGATTAGCTATGATCATTTAACGTTAGAAAATGATACTGACTTGTTCTTTTTGTCCGCTTCCCGATCCAATTTTGTCATACTAAGGGATTGTTTGGATAACTAGTTTTGTGAAAACCATATTTGCTAAAACCTACTTTTGCTTAGCCACAACACAAAAATCATGTCTGGAAACCCAGGGATAACCAAAACTTGGTTTCCATAAATCCAAGATTTTATGTGTTTTATAAAGAACAAACGGACTAAAAAAAGTATTCCTAGGACTCAGAACAAATATTTATATTTTTGAGATCCAAACACCACTAGACTATAAGTTGTAGCCTCGTTCGTGAAAAGCATATAAGATCACACACTTATATTTTGACAAATCGTCATCAAGGTGCTGAAAAGAAAATCATTTTGATGTTTATGTATTGTATTTCACTTAACTTTCTTTTTTTTATTTAATGTTTGTAATGTAACATTCCATTTAAGCTAAGTGTGTACAGTTGGACTATTCTGCAACAGGAACGTATCAGGTGGAAACCAACCCCTCCGTGCAAACTATGGAAACTTCAATCTGGGCCACATGATGTTGATCCAAAGGAGAGCTCATGGGAGGTGTGAGGGGTGATCTGCAAACGTGCATTTGCAAATCATCCCTCGCACCTGTCATTAGTTTTGCACATCACCCCTCCCACCTTCCATAAGTCTTTCCTTGGATCAACATCGTGTGACTCAGATTGAAGTTTCCATAGTTTGCACGGATGGGTTGGTTTCCACCTGATATGTTCCCTTCTGCAACTTATGCAGAGTTCTTGCTGTGGTTGTTCCTCTTGCTATTAATCCAAATATTAATTGAAATTACGTATGGAGAGATGCATTCAGTTTATTTATTTAGGCGCCAAATTCTGGAAAAGATATATTGGAGTATTATTGTGCTCTCTAAAACTTAAAGATTAGACTTATAATGTGACCACTTGCTAGATGAGGTAGAAAAATATATGATTGCCAATACACTGCAACTTTGACTGGTTTATTTGTGGTAGGGATTTCATTGTTATTTGTTTGTTTGTCATATTTCAGGAAAGGATCCAAGAGTGGGGCATCAGGAACTTGTCATGGTTGTCGTGGTGTTGGAATGAGGACGATCACACGACAGATAGGCATGGGCATGATCCAACAGATGAACACTATTTGCTCTGAATGCAAGGGATCAGGTATACTGCTGTTGTATTTCCCTTTAGGTCTATCTCCCTTGGAAATATTGTTGAGCTGGTTTTGGTCTTATGGTTGTGCAATGTTCAGGTGAGATCATAAGTGAGAAGGATAAATGCCTAGGCTGTAAAGGAAGCAAGGTTTCCCAGGAGAAGAAGGTCTTGGAGGTTCATGTGGAGAAAGGAATGCAGCATGGCCAAAAGATTGTATTCCAGGGTCAAGCTGATGAAGCTGTGAGTCTCCAGTACCATCTTAAATGCACATGTGTACATGTTTTCAGTATCTATCTAACGTTCTAAATTTTGTTTCCCAGCCCGACACGGTGACAGGAGACATTGTTTTTGTGTTGCAACTTAAAGACCACCCAAAATTTAAGAGAAAGTATGATGACTTATTTGTTGAGCACACGATCTCCCTCACTGAGGCTCTGTGTGGCTTCCAGTTTGTTCTGACTCATCTTGATGGCCGGCAGCTTCTGATAAAATCTAATCCTGGGGAGGTCGTAAAGCCTGGTAAGAGGAGATTAGCTGGCTCCTCCTTTGTGTTATCAATTCTACAATACTCAATCAATTGATCTTTGTTTGCCTTTCAGTTATACCTGTTCTGCTCACATTGATATTATGTTTGATTTCAATAGGTCAACACAAGGCCATAAATGATGAGGGCATGCCTCAGCATGGTCGTCCTTTCATGAAGGGTCGTCTGTTTGTCGAGTTCAACGTTGAGTTCCCTGAGCCTGGCACGCTGTCTCCTAGCCAATGCCAATCGCTTGAGAAGATCCTCCCACCAAAGCCAGGGAGCCAGCTGTCGGACATGGAGCTGGATCAGTGCGAGGAGACCACCATGCACGATGTCAACATAGAAGAGGAGATGAGACGCAGGCAGCAGCAGAAGCGGCAGGAAGCGTATGACGAGGAGGAGGAATCTGGACCGAGGGTGCAATGCGCCCAGCAGTGATCTCGGTTCATTCAGTATCTCCAAAAGTTTTCCATCAGATCTATCTCTATCTGTATTGATTCTTTTTTGGCAAGAAAAAAGATTTAACCAGTGTGTAGGTAGCGAGTAGAGTCTGAAGACAAAAGGAAACGAGCTCATAATGTGGCAGTATTTGTTTGAACATCAATCGTTACCTACAAGGATCTGTAACCTGGTCGTTCGGTTATTTGAGTAGCGCCGTGCGCGACTGCTGTAGTATTCCAGGTCTACTGTTACCCATCTTGTGCCTGATTTATGGTCGATATTGTTATGCTACGGACTACTATGCAAGGAACATGGATGTTAGTTGGTTATGGCTTGCTGTCGCTGGCCTTTGGGCTGCAGAGTGGTAAGCTTTGATATATTAGTGTTTCTGCCCTGCTGCCACCATCATTTGGTTGGCTATCGTCGCATCGCGCTACTGTTAAGTTGCAGTGTGGTTGTCGCCGGCTCGCCGCCGCTGTGGCCTTTTGCTTTCGGCTGGCTGGCCGCGTGGGCCGTGTGTAATTCAGGTCCAATCCTTCTTGATTTTCCGCTACTGTTCACTCAGAAAAGAACAATTGTGCCCGTTTGGCAATTGATCAGCCACGTGCCTGCCGAGAACAGGGACGATCCTTTTCGTCCGCTTTCGGGGAATCTTGCCGCTCGCGATGCGCCCTTCCCTCGTGTCATCTGCCGATCGCGACGGGCGGGCGGAGTGTCGATGCGGCTCGACGACCCGTGCAAGTTTTGCGTGCCAACCATGCCAATTGCCAAGCTCGAGAGATGCGATCCAGGCAGGTCTCTCACGTGAGAGTCTGACCTCGGAACACGTTGCATACCTGCATTCAGCAAGCGTACATGGCGACCGAGACAGGGGGTGAACTGTGAACCCCAACAAATCGCGTAAGACGAGGGCCGTCGAAATACAGTATTCTCTACGATGTTCAACGCTCCGGAATCTTCTGTTCTACTAGTAGTATATTTCTATGCCAGCACACGTTCACGCTGTGCCCCTTTGCCATTTGCGTATCCCTGTCCGCTGCAGCTGCACCACCGGCGCACGAAACAGGGGAGCGACCCGCAAGGTTAGACGAGCCTGTCGGACCTTGCATTGTGCACGCGCTTTAACGGCCGGTGGTTGAGATGTAGCTTCCTCTGTGGGCGATTGCGCCTCGAATTCCAAACAACTTCGGAAAGGCTCAAGAAACACGAGAAGATCGTCTGGACACGGAGGCTCTCGTACGATTTGGGACATCAGAATCTGTATGAAACAGCCAGCATCGTCTGTGCGTCTGGCCAAGTGGCCTATATGATGCAAATTCATTATACTCTGACGGTCTGACCTGACCAACGCATGCCATCAGGCTGCCTGACAGGCCGAACCAACTTGCAAATATCATAACAGTTCCAGGAACGGAATTCGTCAGGATTTTATTCTATTTTTTGCAGATCAGGAAATCCTAACCAACTCTTGAGCCTAATACAGTGACAGACTCACTAACTCTCTGGCGTCACCCGCTGGCTGTGGCTGCGGAACTGTGGAGCTGGTGGCGTCTAGCAGCGCAAAAGACAAGCTCGAGCTATTTACACCCGGGCAGCCGGAAGCGCTCTCCTCCGCGGCGCACCAGCACCACCCCCTTCCACGGCCCAGTACAGTAAGGCTGAGCTCTCGGGGCCATGGAAGAAGCTGACACGATCCACGCGCCCACCACGTCCTCCTCCACCTCCTCCTCCTTGGACTCCGGCGCCGGCTCGTGCGTCATCAACGGCGCGCAAGAGCTGCCGTCCAAGAACGGCAAGCCCCGCAAGCACGTGGTGAAGCGGAAGAGAGCCGCGTCGCCGGCTGCTCCTGACGGCGGCCGCGGGGCGCCGGCGGAAGCCGCCGCCGTGGACGAACGCGGCGATGAAGGCGGGGGCCGGCGCAAGAGGGGGAGCGCCGGCACCAGGCACCCGACGTACCGCGGCGTGCGCATGCGGGTCTGGGGCAAGTGGGTGTCCGAGATCCGAGAGCCGCGCAAGAAGTCGCGCATCTGGCTCGGCACGTTCCCCACCGCGGAGATGGCGGCGCGCGCCCACGACGTGGCCGCGCTCGCCATCAAGGGTCGCGCCGCGCACCTCAACTTCCCGGAGCTCGCGCACGAGTTCCCCCGCCCGGCGTCCGCCTCCCCCGCCGACATCCAGGCCGCAGCCGCCGTGGCAGCCGCCGCCGCCGCCGTCGTGGACGTAGTAGAGCAATGCGTCTCTTCCCATGCCGCCGCCGAGACGTCGTTGTCGTCATCGGCTGCCAGTTCAAAGAAGGTGGCCGCCAAGGCGGCTGCAGCAGCCGACGTGGAGCAATGCGAGACCTCCCCTGCCGCCGAGACGTCGTCGGTGGAGGCCTTCGCCGGCCTCAGCGAGGAGAACGTGCTGTTCGACCTTCCTGACCTTCTGCTGAACCTGAGCGAGGGCCTCTGCTGGTCACCGATCTGGGCGGCGGCGGAAGAGTACGACGGCGGCGACAGCCTGCACGAGCCGCTTCTGTGGGCCGACGACGATCAGTGCTGGAATGCTAGATAATGGACGCCGCCGCGTTGGTGCAACCGGACTAGCTATCCGTTCCGAGGCGCCGGGCCGGCGGCCGGCCGTCACCGGCCGGTGGTTGGCTGGCTGGCTGCAACAGACGACCGCGTGCTTTTGCTTTGCGTGCACTGTGCAGGCTGCAGAGAGAAACGAGCGCATGGCTGCGGCCGTGGGCGCTCATGGGGTCGCTGTCTGTGATCTACGGATGGCAAGTCGTTGTAGGGTGCGGTGGTGAAACAGTGTGGTTTACCATCTAAAATGATTGGCAAAAGAATAATTTCTGGAGTGTCGATATGTAAATAATCATTTCGTGAGTGTCAATATGTATAACTGCAACATAAGCGCTCAATATACTTTTCGGATACTACGCACTCCGTATTGTAATGTCGAAGAGTGTCATATGCAATGATCTTTTTTTTTGAAAGTAACATATGCAATGATCTTCGTTCTTCCTGTGTCTGCAGCTACGGATGAAAATTAAGGTGTGGCGAAGTTGAACGATCTTGAAGCAAATTAAACTTTTATTTACGTTGTGGGATGTCTAAATGTGCAAACCAATTCGTCTCTCTTGTTGGTTGTGTTAATATGCATTCACTATGGTGTTTACATGTAACAGAAAATAACTGTAATAATTGGAGGACTAAACTAACATGGAAAAAACAAGGATGATAGTTGCCATACCTTCCCATGTTAGTCCACCACCACTGACTATTCATATCGGTAATAGTAATAGATTGTATCAGAGCATAAATCATATCCTTGCAGTAGAATTGGCAGTTTGATATAATTGGTGTGGTAATTTAAAGGGGTTCACACCTTTATAATTGGGGGACACAATTCATTTTTACCAAACTTTGTCATCATTGATCGCCACGACACCTCTCACATTGTCATCTTAATTTGTCCCACACAGTGCTTACCTCAAATCTCCCGCTCACTTGTAAACCTTGAAATCCTCATTAAAAAAATTCTGTTCATATCGAGTTGCTCATTTCGATAGGTTATCTTTCACTCTTCAAATTCCAATAGTTGGTTCATCTCCATTTTGCACTCTCCATTCTAGCAATTACTGTGCATGGGACCCACACATTTGCAATTCAAATTGACTTTCTAATAGCTTGCCAAGTTTGTTAAGTGTGAGGAGAAGTTTGGCAAATTCTGTTGGACTAGTATGATTTTTTTTACGGCCTTACCAAAGTTTTCCTTAGCAAGTTGGATAGCAACCCTCTTGAAGTTTCTCTAGCCCAGAGATGATAACTTCTATCTTTTTTTTCGAAGAATCATGCAGATAGACGTAGATGCTCATGTACACATATGCGCACTTGCTATAGATTTGAGTCAAAAATCATCGAGACGAAATTACCGCTCGCACCGAGTCGAGAATTCGAACCTCGGTGGATATGTTCCACCATAAGGAACCTTACCAACTGAGCTATCTTTGAATCAAACAGACCAAGATTTCAATAAATTGAAATATAACAGGTGTGTTAGAAATTAGGATTGTTTGATCACGATCAAATTTGTTACATCGAAGCCCTCAAAGAAAAGTTGTTACTTTGTAAGCAACTCCAATAGTTTGGCAAACCAACTTGGCATTCATATAATTTTGGCAAAATAAGAAAAATTGGCTTCCAGCAGTTTGGCAAACCAACTTGGCAAAAATAGAAACTTGGCAAAACTCACCTCCCCACGCGCATATATGCGCGCGCGGATCGTGGTTGCCATCGTTGTTTCCCTCTAGGTGGGAGGGTGAAAAAGAAATAAAGAATAGAGAAGGATTCCTGATGTAAGTTTTTTAAGAGGTGGAAGGACACATACATAATTTTGTTTCTCTCAGGATTCCTGATGTAAGTTAGATCTGGATTTGGCAAGTGAATTATGCCAAATTGTTGGAGATGAATTCTTTTTTTACTTTGCATAGCTTTTTAGAAGTTGGCAAAACACAGGATTTGCCAAGTAAATTTTGGCAAACTCTTGGAGATGCTCTAATTATCCCCTCGGGTAAGAATAAGTATCGTCATGTACATCGACAAAATGCGCATAGCATTCACGTGCTTATCGGAGAGACGAACGAAGTATCTTTATGGTTTCTCTAAATATTCATAGATCTAGTCAACATCATCATGTAAATCTAGTCAGAATTAATTGGCGCTTTTGAGCTAGCATGACAATTACACTATATATGTACTGTCTAGGTAGTAGTAGCTTGTTCACTGTCATTGGCTCGTAGGCTTGGCTATGATTCCACTACCAGACACGTTAGATACTTGGAGCTAACTATAATCTTGGACTGAGTAACATTGTTAGTCAAAATCTAATGCTGCGATGCGTAAAATTGCTTGACCATTCTTTACTAGTATTCCCTTTACTGAACATGACACCTTTCATGGCCACCTGCTGTGTGCCCGTACTTTTCTCGCTCATGAGTCATAAACACCACTTTAAACTTAATATTAAATTTGGCTCAGCGCATGAAAGTTTAGATATCAAAACTTTTTAAACATTATTTTTTTCTAAAACATACTCATTCAAAAAAAGGACCCAAGTGTATATGACAAACACACACACACACACACACACACACACACACACACACACACACACACACACATATGTCTTAATTTTTTTATAACAAGCTTATTATCTTCTACAAAAACATTTCAATAAACAAGAAGTAGCGGACAATTAAGAGACCTAATTTATTAAGCATATTCATTCAAGAAAAAGGACCCGAGCTGTTGCATCAACATCAATTCATAAACCATACTACGCGTGGCGCTCAGAATTAAGCTCAACCGTGCGCGCGCGTATGTAGGCAAAGCATGTGAAATGCGAATGATTTTCTTTTGTTTTCTCTGCGAAGAAGAAGAAATGCGGATGATGTCAAGGCGAAAGGGCACCAACCAACAAACTCTCAATTCAGCGCGACACCACGTACGCACGCCAACATTTTAATCGTGATGGAAAAAACGCGCTGCCAAGCAATTCCTTGAGATTCAAGAGCCGCAGCTGCTGCGCAGGAATATCGTCCGTCGCCCGTGCGAGTTTTGCGCCCCACACCAACACGTCCGTCCGTGTCCCGCCGGCCGGCGATCGTCGCCCCGGGGCCCGCCGCCCGTCCCTGTCTGATTCCGGCGATCGACGAATCATATATGCATCTCCATCGGGGCCCGACCCGGTGGCATTCACGGTAGGTGAGACGTACGTGCCGTGCCGTTCGCCGGCGATCAATTGCGCAGTATAGTGGCGCCGTGTCATTAAGCTAGCCAGTAGACGCAAATTATTTTGGCTTGGACCAGCGCTCACACATCTAATTGGCCTCTGAAACTGCCGTGCAGTAGTACTGCAGTGATCTGGTTGAGTGGCTAGCTGTTGCTCTACAGGAGAAGAGCGTGTGCACTCTAGCTAGCTTGTTGCACCTTGCAGTCTTGCATAGGAGAGAGCCCGCATCGCTCTCACGGAGGCGATGGGGTGACCGAACCCTAGCCACCGCCGCTCCACCCTCACGCCCTTTTTCCCGCCGCGCTGCCGCCTGAGCGGGCCGCCGGAGTCCGTGCGGCCCGTGGGGAAGGTGGCGGCGTGGCTCCTCTCCTCCTCCCCGGCGGATCTAGGCGGCCGCGACCGCCCGAGTTCCCGATGGACAGCTCGTCGACGTGGGCAGCCCCTGCAGCGGCGGCGACTTTCGTCTCCAGATCTAGAGGCGCCCTGATTGGATCTCATGGCGGTGCGGTGGAGGCACGCTTTGGTGTGTGGGGGTGGCCGAAGGAGACGACGGTAGCGACTATGGCCGTAGCGGATTTCACCGACGATTGTTGCGGCCGACGTGTGTCGACGGTGGCGGTGGCGGCCGACGTGCGTGGTGCAAGTGCAAGGTGGTGGCTGCAGCTGTGGTTGGGAGCTTTCGGCTCTGCCTGTGCCGGTGGGTGGAGCAGGTGGTGTGACCGTGGCTGTTCGTGGCCGTCGGCATACGGCGACGGACTGCAAATAGGCTTCTGACGTGCTAGCGAGATGGGCGGCACTACCCTCCTCCTCCTGACGGCATTGCCGAGTTCGGCGTCGCCGCGATGGCGGAGCCTGGGTGGTCTGTGCTCGACGTTCTTGCCTCCAGTACAGGTGCACCTTCATGGCCCCGTGGTGGTCTTGTGAAGTGTGGTGAACCATCTACCCATGGCATTGCCAGAGGCGACGGGGAGTGGTTTCTGTCACGAGTTTGTGAGTGCAGCAGACAAGGCACGTCGGGCGAAAGTCTTCTCCAGCACTGGTCGGTGGCGATGGTGGCGGCGTCCTTGGGTGTCGTTGCCCTATTGAGGGTGCCACTGTGGGGTGCTTTGTCTTACAACATGAGGTTCTCAGGGTGAAAACCCTATCCATTACTGGACTAGCAGTGGTGGCGCCATCGGCATCACATCCTCCTTGGAGGCGTCGTTTGATGAGACCCGTCGCATGCAGCTTGAGGCAATGTTGGTGGTGGATGTTTGGTGGTGTAGCTTGTGCGCAGAGGAAGTGGAAGTGTGCCACATCCGTGTCGGCAGGGAGGTGCAGAGGACTCATGGGTGTTGGATGTTTGGAGTTGATGCACAATGCAGCGATGATCTTGGTTTCAGCTAGACGGAGGTGATGCTCTTGAAGCGGTTTCAGATACCTGAGTCTTTGGCAGATGAGTGTGAGGCGGCGGGTGAGGCGAGGCCCCCTCGCAGAGTGGCCAGGATCGGTGATTCTCCTTGGTGTTGCCACGGGAGTGTTCCGTCGAAGCAACGCTGGAGCAGGGGGGTCAACGGTCGTGTGTGTTCTCCTTGAGAGTGATAGCCCCTTGGTGAAGGAGCTCTGGTTGCCGCTCAGACTTGCAGCAGGCCGCGACTTTTGGCGTGGCACAACGTTAGCGACGATTGTGCAGTTCGCGATGGTTTGCTTTGGACTCTTCTCCCATGTTGTGGTGGTGTAGTGTTTTGTTATGTGTGTTGTTGGTGTGCGTTGTATGTGTTGTGGTGGTGTTAGCTTCGGCTCGTGATGTAAAATTGCTTCTTCTTAAATGACATAGCAGTGCTCTTGCTATTTTTTTTAAAAAAAAAGTCTTGCACAGAACACATGTCCTCCCTCATGACCAAAATGAGCTTACTGGTGGGACCCGCGTCTCTGATCAATTGTTGCTTTGGTTTATCACCTTTTTGGACCCAATAATGATGCTTCATTTGAGCTTGATTGTTTTATGATGGCTGCAAATGCATGTAATGGGCGCGCGCCCTGATGGTGATTTAAAAGATTATCTTGCGCCCATGCAAAAGAAAATCGCCGTCTCATCTAATCCCCTTTCGCTTTAGCTCCGCCAATAATCCGTGTAGAAAAAATAAAGCACTAGCTAGTAGGCACAGGATGTAAAGCGAGCACATTTAACTTTTAAAAAAAGAATTATACGCGCGGTCTGCTGCTGATGACGAGAACAAAGCTAAGAAGCATCTCCAAGAGACTAGCCAAATTCTACTCTTTATATTCCTATTTAGCTAGTCATTTAGCTAAAATTAACTCTTCAAATTGCACTTAATTCCAACAGACTAGTCAAATTAGACTTCATATGCTGATGGGCCCCACGTGTCATTCCATATCTTCTACCTCCCGTCTCCAGTCCGGCCTGCGTCGAGGACATGACCGGCACCCCCGCGCCTCCGCTCCGTCTCACTTCGGCCGCTCGCCGGCACGCATCCCCTCCAGCTCACTCCAGCCGGCCGCCCCCCAGGCCTCCGCTCCGGCTAGCCGCCCGCCGCCCAGCCGGCGCGCCCCTACCCCGCTCACCCTGCTCCGGATCGGAAGACGACGAACGTGATGGGAAGGCCGACAGCACTGGCCCCTCGGGCGCCGGGAAGTCGGCGGAGCCTTCGCGGGTGACGGGGAAGCCGGCGGCGCGACCTCCGCGGGCGACAGGGAAGCTGGCGGCGCCTCCAGCGCGCGACGATTACGCCGGCGGTGTGGCTCCCGCGAGTGATGGGGAGGCTGCCGTGCGACGAGATAGGGAAGGGTAACAGACCGAGTTCGGGAGGCCAAGCTCAGGCGAGAGCGCATGATGTGGAAGCCGACGGAGATGATGGGCCGACCGGTGGTGCTCATGCAGGTTGACCGCACTAGGGAGTTCGCGGGCAGAGAAGGAGCACGCGGAATTTGCGGCCTACGCGGGAGGGAAGATACCGAGCCACGTAGCCTAGCCAAAGATGACGAGCTAGCGCTCCGTTTTTCCGAACTGGATAACGAGCCGGCCATGATGGAGAGTCTGTTGGATCACTGTTTTCTAAGTTTTTTCCAAATCTTAGCTAATCAGGTCTATTTACAGAGTTTGTTGGAGTTGCTCTAAGTGTGCACGTTAAAATAAAGAAGAAGGGGCGACGATATCGACACGTAATTATCCGGCCCACCACTTTTGTTGCGCGGCGCGACCTACATGTGTGGCCCGGAAAAGGAGGCCGGCCGGGGCCCGACCGATCGATGGAAATCACCCAACAACAACGGTGTGCATGGGAAACGTGGACTAGGACACGCCCGTAACAGTGGCACGTACAGCAGCAGTGTACACTAATGCGCTGCAGTCGCGGACGTGTCCGTAGACTGTAGTCTCTGTACACGTAGCACAGTGAAGGGATCAGAGATGTGGCTTCGTGTTCGCGTAGTTGGAGCGTCCCCCGGGGCCCCGGCGACCTCTGTGCCGTGGTCGCGTTCCACTGTGGCCGAGCGCCGGAGCCGTTGCGTCGGAATCGGATCGATCGGCTGGCTAGTGCTCGTGCTGTTACGTTGCGCATCAAGCCGGGCAAGGGCGATCGATGATCCCCTGACGCGTAGCTTTCGGGGTGCACGAGCAGCGGCAGCAACAGGGCGGCACGGTGTGCGGCCGGGCCATGCACGGGCGACATGCTAACCACCGTGCTCACTGCTCAATCTCAGTGCAAATTAAAGGCAACTGCTGCTACCTGGCATGGCGAGCGAGCTTCCAGTTCAGTTCAGTTCAGTTCAGACTGTTCCGGCTCGATCGGACGCTTTAATTTCTCGGAACGAATATGCTGTGTGTCCTACTATTGGGGGAACCCCGAACACCAGTGTAAGATAGATTTCAGAAGAACACGCGAAAGAATGTAAGAGCGCGGGGACAAATAATTTCCGAAAGTTTGTACTCGTTTCAAAAGTTGCGAATCCCTTTAGACATGTCCTTGAATCCCCTTTCATATGGAGACGAAGGAAATTTTACTTCCCTAGATTACCCTCGAATCTAAAGAATAGTCCAAGTGTGAACATGTACAAGAATATCTTCCGTGATTTGCGGAGCTAATTTCACATATTTACAAGTCGGCCACCAGTTCACACTTCGAACCCGGACTTTTGAGGCTTCGCCTTTGACTGAGTCTTCCCTTGACCTTCGACTCTTCATTCGCGGAAGTCGTCAATCACCAAGATCCCCGAATCGAGTTTCGGCATTCACAGCCGAAGTGAAGTTCTTTAATATCTCTGAAGTTTCCATCGCCATAATTTCCCGAACCTACCAAGTTCTTTTTGTTCTGAAACAAGAAACAGACCTGTGATACAGTGATCATTCGGCGATTGTTTCGCACAACCTCAGGGGGTTAGTGAATCATATAAAAATAATGAAACACATTCACGAACACTTTCACGTCACGAAACAAACATGCGATTCAGTGACTCATTTCCGAAATTCACCAAAGTCTCGGTTATCCCGAAGTTTCAAAGTGAAAGGTTTTTACCTATTCCCAACACCTACTACGCTCGCTCGCATGATCGACTATCTATAGGGGTGCGATGTAGTGGTTAATTAAGCTCGTGCCGGTCTTAGTTTAATCTCGACGGGCACTAGTTTAATTTATTGATTGAGGCGAGGCACACATGAGGCCATGAGGTTCTTTTTAGGTGTTCAAGTGTTCATGTGAGGCTAGCTAGCTGACGAGTCGACGACGGCAGCGCTAGCTTTGGCAACAAAAGGCGCTCACGCACTGGTGGTGGAATACGTACGCTAACTACTTTTGGTACGGGATTAAACAAACGGTGGTGGTGGGGTTTTGTTTAATTATGTGCGAATCACGAGGCGCGAGCCCCCATGAGGGCTTTTTTTTTTACTCCTCCAGCTAGCGGCACGGCAGGTCGCCGATCGGTGAGCTGGGATACATGTCCTCATGAGTCATGTCGAGCGAGAGCGCCCCCTTGGGGTTTCTTTTTTTTTCGTACGATAAAAAATGTCGATACTGGTGTCTCAAAATACGGGATCTGGTCAGGGAATCCCGCCGTGCATCAGCTACAGTGTTCTTCGTTCTTGCCAACGCTAGCTGGAGAACGGGGGTTATAAAGACGCTTCTGTTGTATGGAGGGGTGATACAAAATTTAAAAAAAATGAGAATGTAGATGAAAAATTATATAGAATAATTATTAATTAAATCAATCATGATAAAGATAATATATATAGTACTATGTTGACGTATTTAAAATAAGAGAGCAGTAGGTAAATAGCTTCACTATTACATAAACGGTTTTCAGGTGCGGGCGATGGCGTTTAGAAATAGAAGTTTCCAGGAGCAGTCCACATGTAAAAATATATTTCCAGGTGCGGGGATGGCGTCACCCGCACCTGGAAACACCATTTCCAGTTGCGGGTGACAGGGTGACCCGTGCCGGCTAATTTTTTAAAAAAACAAAAAAACGAGGGCCATGTAGGGCTACACCATCCAAGCGGGTGATCCTGAAAATAGAAATATTTTCAAGAGCGGGTGACGTCGTCACCCATACGCACAAATGATCATTTTTGGAAGCTAGTGACGTCATCACCCATACCTGGACATTCATTTCTGGGTCTTGTGCTACAGTGACTGTCCATTTTTGTTGGATTGAATGGCAAATTTGCCGGCTTCGAGAGAAAAAAAGAGCCCTCAAACAAATCACTTTTGTAGTAGTGCTTTGGTAATTAGTTAGAGGTTGATTTCTAAATAATTTTCGAATATAATACTCCCTTCGTTTTCAAATTTTTCAAATTATAGGTTGTTTTGGCATTTAAAAATTCATAATTTTTGTTATGCACTTAGATATATACTTGTGTCTAGATACATACTAATAATTATAAATCTAGATTTGCTAAAACGACTTATAATTTAGAACGGACGGAGTAGTTTTTAAAAACATTAACATGTACGGGCTGACGACAAGTGTGGACTAACTAACTAAAGACATTTCTACACGTGCTGAGAGATAGTGAGATCGAGCAATGGGGGTTAGTTGTTCATGATCGAATTGCCTTTTTACTGCTAATCACATGCTTTGGAGCTTCTACATACACCGGTGCATCAGTGCTTTCCAACGGCATATGCAGTCTGCATTATTGCAAGCGTGCTTGTACTAGCGAGCAAGATCCAAATCTTCAGGATCTCCGGGTGCAAGATTCGTGGCTATTTTAATCGCTGCACGAGCCTAATCAAGTGCCTCTAGACTCTAGTAGGTCGGGCACTCGTGGTACGAGCTGTCAACACAAATTCTTGTCCTGGTACTACTTCAGCTTGCTAGCTGCAGGCCTACAGCAAGTTGTAGCCAATATGCTTACCTGCACCCTACTGCAGCCTGAAGAGAACATGCGCAGCACGAGATGTTGGTGTAAGGTTCCCGCTTGCTACAGTGTACGGAGTAACACCGATGCGGCAGGGACTCAGACGGTCAAACCTGAACAAGTTTTTGTTTTTGGGTGACGCATGCTATCGCTGTGTCTATTTATCTGTTTTCCCCCTTTATCGCTGTGTCTATTTATCTGTTTTCCCCCCTTTTCTTCCTCTCGGTGTGATGCTTGGGCAGTTGGGCTGCTAGCCTGCTACTATAAATGTTTAGGGCATATTGAGTTTTATGTAGGGCAAATTCTGAATAAAAATTCCTAAGGTTATCGATAGATTTCTACTGATTTTTATGTTGATTTGTTCTAAGAAAAAATATTGTACGCTGATTTTTACGATAAATTTGTTTTAAGAAAATAATATTAGTCAACCCCTTTTGGCTTCACCCAAAGTTAGAGTGGTTAATGTTTTTTCTTTCCTCCTGTGGTGATTGGAATATTTAAGCCTCACGTAAAGTGGCTGAATGCCTCGTGACAAAGGTGACCCACGTTGGACTGTCTTTCGGGACGACTACCTAGCGATCGGTCGCTAGGATGGTTCCTAGCGACCGGTCCACTCCCCCTTCCAAACATTCGTTTAGTTTTCCTTCTCACAAGTTTTCATTTCGAAAAATCATAACTTATATACACCGATGCATAACTTCGAGATATAAAATTTTGTCGGATAATTTTTGAGTATAAGTTTGATATGCGCGAGCTTATACGTACAACTTGTATGCACAACTGTTTGAAGAATACTTGTGTGTATACTTTTTTCTCTAACGATAAGTTGTACGCATAATTTTTCTGTAAATGATGAGTTGTACACATAACTTTTTATGCAACTGCATGCTATACACATAAATTATGTAGAAGAAATTTTTGTTGATTAAAAAAAGAATAAAAAAAAGAAAAACGAAGCACGTGTCCGATCGGTCGCTCCAAGCGACCGATTGTTAATTTGGTTTTGCGCTGTCTTTCCGGTGGAAATTGCAATGAAGCATCTTACTGATGGGTAGTTAGGGACTGTCAATGACATCTTGACCCCCATGTTCGACCTTTTCTATCTAGTGAATTACTACCTTCGTTCTTAAATCTATAACATTTAGGACAAATAAATTAGTTAAAAATAAACTAACTAACTTGTTCTAAATGTCATGCATTTAAGAACGTCATAGTATAAACTATGGAATTTGTTGTGTAGTAACGTGTAACTGGTTTCTCCTCCAATTCAATCTGTATCATATACAACTATATAGATGGAACTCATTGAGAGGCATTAATTATATTTCTCTCAACATGCAAGCCATACACCTTACATCACATCACCATCCACTAGATCATCAATTTATGTCTTCCGTCGATTTTCTATGACTATCGCATCCATTCATGTTTTGCGAGTACCATGCTCCAAAATTCCAACAATAGAAATACATAAACATCAATCTATTAACAATTGTTCTCTCTCAACAAAATGAATATATTTTCATATATAGTGTTGTTTGTAAAAGAATGTTGCATAGCAATCACCATAGCAATCATCTTAATAATTTTATACTTTCAAATTTTCATCTCACAACTTTGTTTAAAAATTCCCACAACAACGTGCGAGGTATCACCTAATTAATATTATTGCCAAATGTTTTGTTTTGTTTTTTTGATCCACATGTGCTCAAAGGATAGAACTGCTCTCTTGTTCTCACAGTTATCAAATCTCTCACCCTAACTCTCCATATTTCTGAGAAATTGTGATCCTCCTAAATATAGGTTTCACAGAGCACACTTGGATTTACAATTCTCTCAAACCCATCCCTAAAAAAATCATATATTTCATTGAGTCAGTGGTCAAAGGATGATTATCCTATTTGAAACATTTTCTATTACACTTCATAAAACTAACACCCAAACTTTGGCCTTCCACAACTCATCAGACTCTGAGAAAAGTTGTATAACCCAAACCTAGAGCAATTTGTTGAATCATGAATCACCTTCTAGATTCATCGGTAAAACCGATCACACTGTTTTCCCTATCTGTTGGTGGGCGGCCTGGAATAATTTCCTACACCCCACACAAAAAAAGGTTGGAATTGGTGTTTATGATGTTTTAGTGTCTCTCAACACCCACTTTGGTTTTCGAGAGCGTGATGCGCATCCCTCTTGATAGAGATGAATATATGTACTCAAGACTAACCATTCAATATAATTAACCATATTGAGCTCGATATCTTAAACTTGACGGTTCATCTTTTTCTTTGTGAGGATTCACTTAACATCATGTCTTCTTGTGCATTCACATTGAACTAGATAACTTTGGATTTCTCAACGTGTATGATCAAGATTCAACTTCGTATAAAGAATCCACTTTTATTCTTCATGTATTAAGAATGGTTGACGCCTTCCAATATGACACTCCTCATAGCTTGATCGATCCATTGTATTAGGCCAATGCTTACCTCTTCTCCTATTCTCTATTGCATAGGTCCTTGTGCCTCAAGCCCTTTGTTTGTTCTTTATTTGTTGCATGATGCTTCATATAGAAGTCATCGTTATTTCTTCTTCATATTTGACATTTTGAATCACACATTATGGGCCAATTTAGCCAGGGTCTCGCCAACCCAACTCCGGCTCCATCTACTATAGGTGGTAGATAGGGTGTCAAAGGAGCAGGAGCCGGTGTGGCTCCATTGGCTACTTGTGTTTTAGTGTGGGGGGAGGGAGAAGAGAGAGAAAATGAGTTGTCATTTGGATCATTGCATCATCAGTAAGTACTAACTTGAATTCGATTTCTTTAGCTTTGATGTTTGTTTAGATCTTGATTGAAATTGATGCATCTAAATTTACTTTGTTCAGCACAAGCAACTTCAATGTCATACCAAGCTATAGCCATCTCACCTTGTTTATTTTTCCCTTTCATTTTGCGTAGGCCCGGTGGGGTAAGACCGCCCTACGGGTTTTCATTAAGAAGAAGGAATCTCTTTGGGCCTAGAAAACCTCTGAACCCTGATTCGAACCTAGGTCTCCTGGTCATGACCGTACCTCAGCCCCTCTAACCAAGTAGACTGGAGAAGCTTTGGTTCACTATCTCTTTGCCCTCATATTTTCGTTGGACTAATCACCAGCACACACACTTTACTAGACATATTAGCTTCTTAATAATGTTAGCAGTACGTTAATCCATCAATACTCACTTAGCTGGTGAGTACTCACTTTCTATTTGTTACTAACACGTAGACCCCAGGGACACATGGGGCACGCCCATGTGTCACTTCCTGTTTTGCTAGTTTTGTTGAAGATCTTTAAAACGGTACTCAGCTACAATATATCTAGATGTATGAACCTAAAAAATTCAGAACAAACTACAATTTGACAATTTGAACAGACGGAGTACTGATTAAAAGAAACAAACCACATGATCGTTAATTGTCAGATCACCAGTTCTGCTTGGTAGTAACTCAACTAGCTGGAGAGATAGCAGTACTCCAAGCTAATCACGTTTCTCGGTTCAGTGCTTGCCACCCGACACCCAGCACAGTGCAGGTTTATCAGGGTTGACTAATGACTTTCCGTAAGGGTTGTTGCAGCCCACTGCCGCAGTAATGCATGACCTTGAAGCAATTGATAGCGCGTCTTAACACTCTCCCTAGCACATTCCTAATAATATTTGCATACCAATCACATTTCCCCTCGGGGAAGCAAAACAACTACTATACCCACGGTACTCCCCACCTTGACGAAGCGAATTTGTTAATCACTCCCTGCAAGTATATAGCTTGCTCACTCCCACTCCGAGCTCGTAACAAAGTCATCACCCATCACATGAGCTTGCGTGAGACCGCGAGCCGCGCACGTTATTCACCGGTCATGGAAGAAGAGCGAGCAGCGCTGTCCCCGGCGTCCGACGCCTCCATCACTACCTGCGGCAGCGGCAGCTCCGGCCCCGGCTCCCCCGCCGCGTCGTCGTCGGCGTCTGCAGACGACTCCGCCGGCGTCGCGGCCAGCGCGGCGAGCGGCCGGAAGCGGCCGCGCCGGGAGCTGAAGCACCCGGCGTACCGCGGCGTGCGGATGCGTGCGTGGGGCAAGTGGGTGTCCGAGATCCGTGAGCCCCGCAAGAAGTCGCGCATCTGGCTCGGCACCTTCGACACCCCCGAGATGGCCGCGCGCGCGCACGACGTCGCCGCGCTCGCCATCAAGGGCCGCGCCGCGCACCTCAACTTCCCGGAGACGTCCCACGAGCTGCCACGCGCCGCCTCCGCCGCGCCCGAGGACGTCCGCGCTGCAGCGGCGCTCGCGGCCGCGATGGAGGGCGCCGCGCCGCCCGCCGCCGCGTCTAGCGACGACTCCAGCCGCGGCGCCGCCACCGGCGGTGACGAGGACGAAGAGCCGGCCGCGTCCGCCTCGTCCGGCAACGACGAGGACGCTGGCAATGCCGGAGACGAAGAGCCGGCCGCGCCGTCGTCTGAGAACGCGGTGCAGCTGGCGGGCGGCCACGTCCTAGATCTCGCGCTCCTCGAGCTGCCCGACGACGTCCTGCTTGAGTTCGGCTTCGAGTTCGCGTCGTTGCCGCCAACGACGCCAGATGCCTGTTGCTATGATTTGTCCTGGGACGAGCCGTTGCTACTGTGGGATCACTGACGACGGCAAGAGCACGAAACTCGGAACGCATTCGATGTGAAGTTAGATAGAGGTGCTAGCTGATGATCCACACTAACTAATTCGATCTGTCCCTAGCCTCCCGCGTCAATTGTGAAGCTAATTTACACATGTCCAAGCGACCAAGCGCAACATGCATGATAGCGAACACACGGTTATTGAGATTCACACATTTGTCCACAACATCAGTAGTTAACTTTCCAGGTCGTGATGATCTCTGTTCGGCTTGCTGACTGTACGTTATTTTTCTCTCAGAATAAATCTACCAATACAACTCAGTCAGCGGTACCTTTCTTTCAAAACAAATCTATCATACAAATCAACACAAGATCTACCGAACAGAGTCAAAATTCCAAGGCTTATCTATCTTTGCTCGTGATATTGACGTTTATGTGCATCTCCTGTATTTGGAATTGGAAAAGATATGAAGGGCTTCTCTTTAGAAAGTTTCTTATGTCTATTCAGTATCCGGCCGTTACTACTTGCTTTGGCCCCAATATGCCTACCGTAGATAAGTGAGTGTATATACGACCCAACGGTCGTACGGTCGTATTACCGGTTTTCTCTATGGGTAAAATAGCAATTTGATAGATATATATTATTTGGAAAAAAATCCCCGCTGGCCCCTTATACTATCTAACACATTTCATATATTTCATTTCTTATATTACAACAATACCATTTTACATTTTCGATAATACCCTTATACTACTCATACGGCCTTTGAATACTATAGTACGACAGCTAAAAAAATCAGTCGTATAGAATTAATCTCAACCGTCAGATCCTTACATATAGGCCCTTTTCTATTACATACGAGTCTATTTTCAACCAGTTGTACAAGTCGTATTATGTACCGTAAAAAACCTCAATCTGGAAGCTCGGAAGAGATGTTGGACATTATAAACCCTAGAAACTTTGCAAAATCCTTAAGAAGCTTAAGTTAAGTTTTTTATTAGAAAAAGGATCAAGTGCAAACGTACTGTCAGCATTGACAGAGTATGTGCCCAGCGGTGAGGCCACGGGACATGAGCTTGTTAGTAAGAATTGTGCACGGCCCGCCCTGTTCGTCTGGATTATCAGCCACCAGTCAGCAGTATTTTCTCTTAGAACAAATCAGCACCAGCTACCAGTCACTAGCCAATCGAAAGCACCGTGTCCCGATCACCGGCCAATCGGCAAAAAACAAATCAAAGACCACCACCAGTCGGACGAACATGTTGCAAGTTGGCTTAGGTTACGAAGAGGCGGGGACATATAATAATGGTAGGGCCAACAAGAGCCAATGCAAGCAATGGCTGCAGTACTGGCCAAAATTCTAGTCGATGGCGATGATGCAAGCATGATGAGAGGAGAATTTTAACTGCTGTTACAACAATTGGTGGGTATCATGGGCGTGGCAACTATGTAGGGAGATGGCACGGACGCATGCGACAGTTTTTGATTGACAGCAAGTCATCAAGAGGGAGAGAGAGATGCCGTCGATGGGGACATTTCTGCTACTTCTGGTAAGAAAATGCTAGGACCTTAGAACCTCTACCCTGCAGAAAGAATAACTCAGCTAAAACGCCCCCCCTGGTTTTTAACAGATGCATATATTATTGACGACACACACACTTCGTACTGTTATTCTATTGGTACAACAAGCTTTGGGGACTATGGGGACAATACGCATGCTAGGATTCCAAAGCTGTTTGTAGGTTGGTATCATGTCTACAAAAGATAGGGTATGGTCTCTGGCAAGGGCCTGGGTCACCACTCACTCGCCAAGCGTGGCAGGGCCAGCGTAGCGTGGTGTGCGGACTACAAGGCTGGTAGCACTCGTCGTACTCCATTTGCATACCTTAAAACAGAATATTCGACCGGTTATCAAGATTCCTCGGTCAAAGCATCTGTTTTCCCGCACCCGTTTTCTCCTATATCTCCTACTCCAAACCAACAAACAACCGTGGGACCCACTCGTCGGCCTCCTCTTTTCCTTATCCACCCGCCTCCTCCTCTCTCTCCACCTCTCGTTTCCCCGCGCCGCCTCGCTCTCTTCGCCAACCGCCCCTCCCTCCCCATCCTCGTGCCGCGGCCCCGCCGGCGGGCCTCCTCTTCCGGCGGCGCGCGGTCCACTTCCCCGAGCCGCGCGCCTTCCTTCCCCTCCCCGAGCGGCGGGGCGCCACCACCGCTCCTCCTCCCTTCCCCCTCCCTTGCCGGGCGACGTCACGCGGGGCTCCTTCCTTTCCCGGCGGAGCTCGTCCATGGCGGCGAGGTTGGGCGGTCCCTCGCTCCCACCTCCGCGCGCGGTGGTCAACGAGGCTCGATTCCTTTGGGCCTCGGATCGTGGCCGAGCGGCGCGGGGCCCTCTGCTGCTCCCTCTACGGGCGGCCTCGTCCTCGGGTGGAGGTGGTGGGCGGTGGATCTGTGCACGGAGGAGCTCTCGGCGGCGAGGAAGTGAGGAATCGAGGGGTGGCCGGCTCCCCCGCTCCCTCTCCGCCGCATCCATGGCCGGCGGCGCGGGCCCATGGCCGAGCGCGGCGCGACGGCCAAGCTCGGGAACAACGACTTGGATGCCGCTCGAGCCCGGCCCTCTTCCGTCTTCTCCGGCATCCACCTCGAGCTCGCCGCTGGCCTTCTCCTTCTTCGGCAGGATCTTGGGCGGCGCGTCCATGGCGGCGAGGTTGGCGGCAGGTCTGGCAACGGCGGGAGCTCCTCTCTCTCTCCCATCGGCGGCGGGTCTGGCGATGGCGCGGAGCACCAACGGCCGCACGCGAGGTGGGGCCGAAGGGAGGGCGTAGCGCACGCCCCGTACCACGCTCCATTTGGGGTATCCGGGCTTGGAACGGGACTTAGCGCGGTACTCCCGGTGCCGGTGCGGTGTCTCCGTGCGCTATTGCCTACTTGCAGCATGCCGTGCCGCACCGGGTGGAGTACCCGGTGCGACCAGCCTGAGAAGCAGGGTTGGTCCTGACTCCTGAGGGTGTCCTGGTGCAATGCCGCTAGGAATTACCATGTGCAGTCCAATCTTCAGTTTCACAACGCATCTGTGTGAATGTGGTCCAGTCCGGATGAATGTGGGCATTGCGTTAGTTGCTACTCCAGGTCCACCTTCACAGAATATTCACCCTCTCTGTCTGTCGCCGTTCTGCCGCATCTCGGCCGTCTGAACTTCTGAGACCCATGTAAACTATGAATGGGACTATGGGAGAACTTTCAGCTCAGATTTCAGGAGACCAGCAGCCTTGCTTGTCGATCCCAAGGTGTGGCACTCCTCTATTAGGAAAACCTTGCACGCATTGACAATAAGAGCAACTGAGATACACTTCTAGATCAGACGTGTGCAGATAGGTCCCCCCACGCACACAGCCGCTAAAGAAAATGTAGGTCTCCGTATCCTACTGGCCACTGTTGCAATCATGCCATTGTCATGCGCCATGCAAGAGAGCATAAACTACATTCCAGAAGCGCGGCCCTGTTCTCGATAGGGGCAAAAAAAAAACTTGGAACGAGCTAGCTAACCACCACCCTATATTGTTTTGTCTGTCTTTAGTCGCTGCCCTTTCTAGGCCAATAGCTTCTGGCCAAATATCAAACATCACTACTGCTAGTATACTATTCCATCCAGGAAATCGATATCATAATGGCCACTGCCAAAAGGGCAAATATTGTGTGCTCGATCCTAACTTCCCATGCAAGAGATCAGGTTAATAGTAAGAAATAGCGTCGAGATTTGTTTATCGGCGAGATATGGTGTGGTGGAGTTCGGTGACGAGTCCATGTGTGGAGTATGCCAGCTCCAGCGAGCGGCGGCGACGACCTTGCGCAGGCCAGACCACGGCGGTTGTGCTGCTTGTTGCTCCCTCGCTCGCGGTTGACGGAAGTGTGTTCAGATCAGCGAGTTTACCAGCCACCCTGGATTGCGGCAATGAGACACTTTCAATTTGGAAGGAGCGCAATGCCAAGGTCTTCAGAGGCAATAAGACAGCCATCCTTGCTGCTGCATTAGTTGATCAAACAAGAAGGTGAAACCTGAATTGCGGAAAGAGTATCAAACTCAGTTTTGCTTAGAGCATCTCCAAGAGTTTGCCAAAATTTACTTGGGAAATCTTGTGTTTTGCCAACTTCTAAAAAGCTATGCAAAGTAAAAAAGAATTCATCTCCAACAGTTTGGCATAATTCACTTGCCAAATCCAGATTTACTTGCATCGGGAAGCCTCGAGAAACAAAATTATGTATGTGTCATTCCACCTCTTGAAAAACTTACATCGAGAATCCTTCTCTATTCTTTATTTCTTTTTCACCCTCCCACCTAGAGGGAAACAACGATGGTAACCACGATCCGCGCGCGCATATATGCGCGTGGGGAGGTGAGTTTTGCCAAGTTTCTATTTTTGCAAAGTTGGTTTGCCAAACTGTTGGAGGCCAATTTTTCTTGTTTTGCTTAAAATTATATGCATGCCAAATTGGTTTGGCAAACTGTTGGAGTTGCTCTTATGCAGTGTGTAATAGCTCTTGAAAGATAGGAGTGCTCGTTATTTGTTGCATCCTTGGCTGCCACCGTAAGACCGACGATTTCACAATAATCCAATTTCAACTTTAAATATCGTTGCCTCAAATCTCAAAATCATAAAAATATCGCTAAAGACATCTGACAACATCAACTTCTGGGACGACGCCAGGCAATTAAGTGATTAACAACCATTGGTATACAGGCATTCTGTTCTTGTGCGCTATTAGATACATTATAGCTAGCGTGCAGGCCCTGATTAACAAATCTTTATCTCTGCATGTGCAGGATATATAACCCGTGGCATTATAAATCTTGCTCAGAATTAAGAATTGTTGAGGCCTGGCATCTTGCTTTTGTTTAGTGATCATGCACATATTCGTATTGTTCGCATCTAAAATTGGCAGGTCTAGTCTGACCGGTCAGACCGGTGTGGTCAAAGTCCACAAAATATAATTTGGACATTCATCATTGGATAGGTCTCGTCAAGTAGATGAAGATTCATATGTGGAACGTCCAAATCGGAGTCCGGATGAGGGAGATATGACTTCTGCAAGATCTGCATACCGAGTGCACCGGTCGACCGGTGCCTCGATTCCGAGCCAGGCTTGTAAAAGGATTTCCTTGCGGGGCAAGACCTCCCCACCCTATATATATAAAGGGCCATGGCCGATTAAGGGATACATCATAATCGAATCTATCAAATTTATCTTTTGTCGTATTTACCTTTTCTTCCTACTTTTCCAATCTACAATGTTGTTATCCCTTCATCTCCGTGATGTTTGAAGACGTCATAGCCGGCCCTGCCGAGCCAAGGACAAACCTGCGTACGCCGCCTCGACGGGATTCTCGCCGGACGATGTTCGTTGATCTCTCCGGATCATCTTGCTTTTGTTTAGTGATCATGCACATATTCGTATTGTTCGCATCTAAAATTGGCAGGTCTAGTCTGACCGGTCAGACCGGTGTGGTCAAAGTCCACAAAATATAATTTGGACATTCATCATTGGATAGGTCTCGTCAAGTAGATGAAGATTCATATGTGGAACGTCCAAATCGGAGTCCGGATGAGGGAGATATGACTTCTGCAAGATCTGCATACCGAGTGCACCGGTTTGACCAGTGCGCATGACCGGTGCCTCGATTCCGAGCCAGGCTTGTAAAAGGATTTCCTTGCGGGGCAAGACCTCCCCACCCTATATATATAAAGGGCCATGGCCGATTAAGGGATATATCATAATCGAATCTATCAAATTTATCTTTTATCGTATTTACCTTTTCTTCATACTTTTCCAATCTACAATGTTGTTCTTCCTTCATCTCCGCGATGTTTGAAGACGTCATAGCTGGCTTGCCGAGCCTAGGACAAACCTGCATGCGCCGCCCCGACGGGATTCTGCCCGGACGACGTTCGTTGGTCTCTCGCCGGATCTTCCCGGCGACACCGATCTAACCAGTACGGCGTGGAGGCGCTTCAAGGAGCTCCTCGGCGTGCTTGTTAGCTCCAAAAGTTGTCAGCGTATCATCCCTGTCTAATATGCTGTCCTGTACCCAGTTCATAGTAGATCAGACTAATATAACTAGAGACTAGCATATATGCGTCCCAGTTTTTTCTGAGATCATGCATAAGCGCTCGACCATGTCTTGTGTTCTTATGCAATCGACTCTCTTTTGGACGTTGTAACAATACTTTATTAGTTTAGTTTAGCTCCCTCCATTTGCATTGGCTTTAATCATGCGTTCGTTCATGGGAACGAACAGTATAGTGAGCTGTTCTTTAGTGGCCTGGCACTCGTCATCAGCCAGCCAGTGCCGGGTAGCTTTCGTTATTGCTGGGTCTAATTAAACAAGTGAATGAATAATAATTGGCGCCGAAAAGCAAATCCAATTTTTAAACGGGACGGAATGGGGTGGCCTAAGATAGGTGATCAGAGAGATCCAATCCGACATCGATGGTGGAGATCTCAGGTACAAATCACCAGAGGTGTGGCGCTTTGCCTGTCTATTTTATGCGTGCATCTCTGATCACGAACTGCATGCAGGGTTAATGGCTGATTGAATACAGGTTAGTGGTCCAATCATGCAGAATACATAAACCATGCATGTCAGACTGTTTGGCGTTGCAAAAGGAAATAAAGAGACAGAGAAATTTGAAGAAAAATACAGGTAAGAAGACTCGAGCAACAACACAATAGTTTAGCGTAGGGTCGAAACTTAACGACCACCACGTGGATATTTGTTAATCCCGTCGCTCGACGACAGAATCCGCGCGCATTTCGTAAAGAAAGATCGCTTGCGTCTAAACAAAACATGCCTCGTCCGAGCTATATATATTCAATCCCAATTGGAATGCCCTACCACCAGTTTGCCGGAACCAGCCAAGAACAATAAGACAAACCAAAGCCGGCCTTCAAAGTTGCAGTGGCACATCACTCAATTTTTTTTGATAAATCTGAAACTATCATTTGTTTTTCAAATGTCATCTTATATGAAATTTCTTTGGCGTGTGGTGCACATGATGCTAGTAATCTCACCACCACAGAGATAGAACATGTGTTTAGTAATTGGCATAAACAAGGGGATGAGAGCATAATGGTTTGATGTTGACAAGCGATGCATCTATTTGTTTGGGCATGCAATTTGACTCAAAAATATGATATCATGGTTAATAATGGTATGTACAAATTTGTTTGCAGGTGTTACTCAGGGCGACACATTATTAACTTGGATTCTGAATTTTGTTGCAGTGCACTGACAATTGGAAGAAGCGGCTCGTCAAGTTTTTTTCTAGAGTCTGGAGCTATACCTTTGTTTGGCGTTCAATGAATCAATGGATGATCTTTCACTCTTCGTATTGGTAAATAATGATAAATATAGTGTAATGTGAGCTCTAGATATTTGTAATAATCATGGTCTGACGCAACCTCTCATGAGGTTTTTTTTTTAAAAAAAAAGTTGCATTAGCACATTGGAAGTAATCAGCATGTCACCAGTAATTAATCTCTTGTCCCCTAATCCATCAAATCCCCTTTTCGGGTCGCCCGAATTGATGGGTCGACCCATGATTAAGTCCTCATTAGTCCTCTTTACCCAACAACATATCTTTTCCTCCCGAATCATGATGCATCTTGTCCAAAGCCAGCACAGCCTTATTAGCTCCTTCTGGGGCTCAGAATAGGATTCCTGCAAGAAAGAGGAAGCATCAGGGCTTGACTTCCTGGCCCATTTATAAACTCGCACTCGCGCGGATCAGGAAGGATATCGATCGGATCGAGGCTTTAGGAAATGTTGTCGAGACAGATTTGTGCCTGCTCGCTGAATCATGAGCTACCGGTAAAGCCACGGCAAGACGATGTTCTCTGTTTGGTGCTAATGATCATGCCTTGTTATTCAACCACCTACACTACATCCTTGCACTGACGAGAGGCACGGCCGGGCACCAACTGTAACTGCACAGTACAGTACTGCTGCCTAGCTTGTGTCAGTACAAAAATCGGTAATCATGCAGGGTCTAATATAATGGAGCTTTGGAGGCATGCATGATTGCTAATGGGGGGTATTAGGGTGGCGGTTACGGCAGCCACATCAAGTCGGTCTTGAGAACGTATCGGGGCGTGGTGCCCTGAGCTTTCGAAAGAATGAAAGATGCAAGCGGGCTATGACTAATTGACTATGATGTAGGCAGCCATTGATTGCTAGTTTGCTACGACTGGCCGGGGAGCGACTCTAACGCGACGTCCTTGGCTTGCTATTGCGCCTACAGACAGAGTAGTCACTGCTGGACTGAATATCTGTATGGCCGCTGAATTCCTGGCCGTCAACCTCGTCAAATTTAAAACAGGAAACTTTTTGTTGTTTCACTGATACTGTCAAGCTCTGTAATATCCAGTGATGGGCGTGCTTAAACCGCCGATGATCCACCGGGGGGTGGACGGGATTGCATCGGCTAGCTTGTGGTATGTAGCGATCCATTTCAAGCCAGTAAATTTTGTAGGTTTGTGTAGGATTCTTCAGGCTAGTGAGATCTACTACTTGTATACCCTACCCCAGGCAGCGAGGGTCATGGAATCCTTGTCTTCACAAGGCTACAAGAGAATGTCTCGGGCCTTGCTGTGGCTCACGCAGCACGAAGGATTAGCAGACTGCCTCCAAGTGGTCATGGCCATGGAACACGAGGCAAGGCTCAGGTGGAGAGATTGCTGCCGCTACGGAACAAAAGGACGGTACGGGTTGGCGCTGAAAGCGAGGCCAGGGACCAAGCCGCCAAGGCAAACACTGCGGCGACCATGATGCCGCCGGTGGAAACAACATGGCCGGCGGTACGACGCCATGGCCACCTAGGTCGACGCGGTCGCAGCGCCCACGCGTACGGCGCGCCGCCCGTCCGCCCGTCTGCATCCGAGGCGGAGACACTCAGACATGCCGACACTACAGTGTCTCTCACGGGGCGCACACGATGAGGCGCCAAGGCGATAGATGCATGCCGAAAATACGGGAGAACTACGTCAATGAACAGCGAAAGTGAAATCGCGTGAGGTCACATATGCAGTTTACTACCTCCACCGTCTCAAATTACTCACTTTTCTAGATGTATTCATTTTTATTATCCATTTAGATATATATTTATTTACCTCCCTCCCCCACCCCGCGTGTCGAGCAGCAGCCACGATTGAAAAAACCTCCTCCAACCCACCTATTATCTGCCCCCGAGGTATGAGGGGCTCCCCCCCCCACCCTGCACGCCAACCGCCGCTGCTCCCGCGCATCCGTGGAAATATCGGCGGCCGCAACGCGTCTCGAGGCCGCGACGCGCCTCGTCCCCGAGGCCGCGCGTCGGTCGAGATCTACCCCCGCGGCGCCATGGGGGCCGCCCCGCGCCGCGCCTCAATCCTTGTTGGGAGCTCCTACGGCTGATGCCAGAGATTCGCCCACGCGCCAGAGCTCCGCCCGCCCGCTCGCCCGTGAGGAGGCCAGCGCATGGAGGGGCGACGCCCAGCAACGGGGGCGAGAGAATGGGGATTGGGGGCGGTGGCGGTATGCGAGAGAGAAAGGGGGAGGGGAGCAGGGGTCGGGAGGGAGCACAAGAGGGAGGGGATGGTCGGATGAGGTTGGAACGGGAGAGGAGGTGGGGTTAAAATATCTCTGACGTGTGGGGTCCATGTGTGATAAGGGGGTATATAAGAGTTGGGTTGGAGTTAGAAGGAAAAGAAGACTCTCAAATGGAGATAAGAGGTCCTTATATGGTTGTATAAAGGCTCAAATATAAGGGTTCCATTGGAGTTGCCCTAACTTCCCCCTTTTTCCTCACCTCGCCGCCACCGAAGGGGCCCGCCAGAAACTCGCGCGACCCCTAGAATGGCGTCAATGGGACCATTTCGACGAGGAGGCCGTCTAAGTACACTGAATATGCGAGGGAGCGGTGCACGACGGCGACCGGAACTGGGTCCTCCACAGCCAAATTTGGCGTCCACGACCCCGAGCAGCGTAGCACGCCTTGGAGATGCGATTGCGGTGGCTCGGGCACAGAGGTGTTGCGCAGCCATGATGACTGCCGCATGTGAGCACTAAGGAGGCATGCAGGCGAGGCGACAACCGCGCGAGGGCGTTGTTGGTGCACGAGCCCGCCGATGCCCTGGTATGGGCGGCGGTTGATGGCGAGGCACATGGATTACATGGCCGGGGTGGCGTCGGATTGTGGGAGCGGCCTGCGTGTTGGCAGGGCGAGATCCACTCCCTTCAAAGCTAAATCTATCGCCTCCACCCTCCCCCCTTTTTGTCGTGGCGCCTGCCGACGGCCATGGCATCCGGTGGTGGTGTCGGCCCCTATATTCCCCCCTCTGAGCTATCCTCTAGCAATGGATTGGGTGGGGTTGCCTCCACAACTGAAAGCCTTGCGCCGGCCACCACTGTTGATCCGGAATATTGCGAACGTGCGTCGGCGCAACGTCTTCTCGGCGACGGACGCGGCGTTGTCTCTCGTGGCAGGGGCCATCCACAGGTGGTGGATGCACCGATGTTGTATGCGGGCGAAGTGTCCGTCGGCGGTCGCCCTTCATCGGGGCTAAGCGGTTGCGACTGACCGTGAGTGCGAGCGTCCAAGGCCAGATGCTCGACCTGACGGCGGGGCCGTGGCCACGGTGTAGCATTGCTTGGCAACGGATGGCTTCGATGGTACTAATGATGGCTCAATAGGTTGGTGATGTTTGTGATGACATGTTTGCACCGACGAAAGCTATGCTGACATGTTAGTTAGCACGTCGGTGGCGACGCCCTTGGAGCCGCTTCCCTCCATGGAGGCATCAGTTTTGGTATAGCCTCCCTCCTCCACACTGCCATCCACCACTCTGCTCCAAGCGATATACAAAGCTTTGCTGTTTTGTAATTTTCTCTTTACAGTTTTGCCGACCTCATGTTGTTCTCCTCGACAGTCGAGATAATCCTTTGCATGTTCATTGTAACTACCCCTTTCTCGTGGTTCTTTCGATCAATGAAATAGTAGGTGGCGATCACTCCCCCGAATTTGTTTGAAAAAGATATATATTTATTTTTAGATACATAACAAAAGAGTTATACACAAAAAATGAAATGACAAGTAATTTAAGACAGAGGTAGTAATAATCTATCAGAGTACTGGTCTACTGCCTTCGTCTTGAAATGACTGTCGTTTTCGCTTCCCGAGAAATAATTTTGATTAAATATATATAGATATATTAATATTTATGATACAAAATTAATATCATTATATAGATATTTGAATTTAGTTTTTAAACAAAATTATTTAAAGATAGAAATATTGCACTACTTTTTTACAAATGCTGTTAAATTTGTGGCATAAGCACTAACAACGACTATCAATTTGGGATGGTGGGAGTATATCAGGGCGGAGTCGGGCCCGTCCGGGTGCGTCCGTACGTGTAACACGCTGGGCAATTTGCAGCCAATGGTGTTGGGCCCTTCATTAATACGCACCGGAAACAAAGCCATGTCACAGAGTCCATACTCCATACACGTCCTTCTCTTGCTTTTTCAACTCATCTCCTCCTGGAATCGTATCAATTCACATTCACGCAAGGCACTATTTGAATATATATATATAAACCCAATTTCACCGTGTCCGTGTGTCTGGATTATTTGAGTGAAAATAAACGAATTTTCCACCCTCAATATTGCTATTACTAATTGAAGTCACATAGATCTTATGTGAACACTAGAGAAATTTTAGAAATTCTCACAAAAAATAAAACATCTAACCATCAATCGGTAGGCTCAAATCATCATAACCATTAGATTGATTATATGTTTTTTAAAAAAAATACCCACCATGTCAGTATGAAAATAGCCTAAAATAATCCTTGAATCTATATCTAAATTACCCACTTTTGCCATTATAAAATTAATTCAAAATAACCCTAAATTTGCAACTAAATTACCTACAACTAATATTTAAAATAACTTAAATTAACACCTTAAATTTGAATTTATTATTATCGTAAGTAGTTAAATGTGGATGAAAATATTGTAGAGTAAATCCTAAATAAAATATATCAATGGGTGAAGCTAATAATAAGTATATATTCCATATAAATATTGTGTTTGAATATTTAACAAATGATAAGCAGCTTAAGGTAATAGTTGTATAGCTATGCGACCTTTTTTTTCATGGGAGACTCTGTCATTGCTTCACACTTCCCACAAGACATGGTAGGAAACAAAACATAAAAATTCCCACAAAAATCTAGTAGTTAAGATTCCTTAAAATAATAATCCAGTTAAAATATTAATCCAGTGCGGTGGGCTAGTTCCCTCCTAATACGTGTGGATGGAAAGGAGTTCGTGTGTTCCTAAACAAAGGCCCGAGGATTTCAAATTAAAAAGGAGTTTGAAGAAGGGAGTTCGACCAAGAAGTTCCGAGGATTTGAGATTCGGATCCGGGGTCTTAATAAAGAGACATTTTAGCATGTGTGCGCCGCGCCCTGGAGTTGTGACGCGCCCATATCACTGGGCACCTCCGATCCGTCTCCATGCATTGGCTCCAAGCAGAAGTGCCCCAAGGCCCAAGGCATACGCACGACGCGGGCTACCTATCTGTCTGACCTGCATGGCGGACATGTAGCAGCTGCAAGCGTGTGCTACGTACCACTACCACGCACACATGTCGCCGTGCCAAAGTTCGGTATTAACTCCCCCCAACGCCCACCAGCAATGACAATGAACACAAAGCCATGAGCAGGAGTACCCAGCAACGTACGTACGTACACATGTGTTCCGTCATAAAACTCCATTGCTACACGTACAAAACAGAAGGATGGTTTTCGGAGGATATCATTGCAGTGCAAAACGCTCTGTGATTTGACACCGCAAATTGGCAGGACCTGGCAGCTAGCGACACTGAAATGGGAAAAAATTAATCTAAATGACTGCCTTGTGGTACCTTACATTGTTTACACCGCGTTTAGCCGGAGATTACGGTTTTTTTCAAGAATAAGCGCGTGGAGACAAAGCCCAGCCCCCCCCCCCCCCCCCCCACCCCACCCCCACTCCCAAAAAAACCTGTGGTACTCTGTCGCGGCGTCCCAGTCCCACGGTCAATCTCCCGGTACACTATTCCCTTGCACGCAGGGGGCATCGATCGCTGTCCTCGACCCCTCGTTCCACGTCGCCCCCATAGGCCCATACACCTCATCTCCTCATCATAAAACCCCCCTCGCTCCCGCACCCTCAGCTCCCACCTCACCAGTCACCACCTCCGCCTCCTCCTTCGCGCACAGTCAGTCTACTCCTCCCGGGCAGCAGCAGCAGCAGCAACTCTCCTCTCTACTGCCAACCAACTCCACCAACACACACACGAACCACCGGAGCAGCGAGAGGGCGGGAGGAGCCATGGCTATGGAGGACTCGTCCTCTGGCTCGGAGCCCACCACCTCCTCCTCGGCGGAGCCGCCGGCGTCGCCGACCGCGACCACGGCGTCGTCGGAGTCGGAGTCCTCCCCGGCCGCCAAGAAGCGGCGGCGCACCAAGGACGGGCACCACCCGACGTACCGCGGCGTGCGCATGCGGGCCTGGGGCAAGTGGGTGTCGGAGATCCGGGAGCCGCGCAAGAAGTCCCGCATCTGGCTCGGCACCTTCGCCACCGCCGAGATGGCGGCGCGCGCCCACGACGTGGCCGCGCTCGCCATCAAGGGCCGCGCCACGCACTCAACTTCCCGGAGCTCGCGAGCGAGCTCCCGCGCCCGGCCACCGCCGCGCCCAAGGACGTCCAGGCCGCCGCCGCGCTCGCCGCCGCCGCCGACTTCCCGGCGGCGCCCGTCGTCGCCAATGCAGCTGGCGGCACCAAGGACTCCGACGACGACGACGGCCCAGACGCCAGCACCGCCTCCGCCTCAGCCTCAGCCTCCGCTTCCGCCTCGCCGCCGGAGGCGCAGGACGTGGGCATCAGCAACCCCGACGACGCGCTGTTCGACCTCCCGGACCTCCTCCTCGACCTCACCAGACACGGGCCCTCGTCGTGCCAGCTCTCGTGCGCCGCGTCGTGGGACGAAGACGTGTGCTTCCCCGGCGCCGGCTCCGGCTCCGGCGTGTTCCGCCTCGAGGAACCGCTGCTGTGGGAGTACTAGAGCCAAGCAGCTGCTTAATTACTTCCCGATGCAGGCAGCGTCGTCGTGTCTGGCTTGTAATCGCCGCGGTGGACCACAAGGAAACCAAAAACCATCCGTGTAAAACCAGAGCTGGACCAGAAAATGGCCTAATTTAGAGGCATTTCTACCCGCGTCTACTCTTCCAAATTTAGAAACCCAACCATGTATAAAAAAAATCAGGGAAAATCCCTGTACGCTCTCCTCCAACCTGTCGCCTGTCCTTTGCTTGGATTGTGGGGCAAGAATATGTGCACGACTAACCGCGCATCTCTAGCCCCCTTTCATTCCCTTGTGATGGGGGTTTGTCTATATTAATTAATAAATTCTCTAGTATTAGCAGCAACTACTAGCAAGCACTAGTGGGCAGCTAAAGGTGATCTAGCCCGATTTGGACTAATGCCACACGAAAACGCTTTGGCCAAAGACGCACCTTTTGAATTACGGCCATATTCGAGCACTGATCACCTCCAATCCAACTCATCCGTGAAAAGCGCGCACCCGCACCGATCGGTCGTCAAAGAAGCGAGGAAAGAAATTCACCCGGACACCAACAGGACGAACCCCCTTGCCTTTTCACGCAACAGCGACGGCCGCATGCAGTCCGGACTCGCTCTAACCGCGCGCCAAAAGCCGCGGGACGACGGCGAAACCGCGAGAGCGACGGCCGGCGCGCGACTCTGTGCGGAAGAAAGCGGCGGACGTGCGTGCGTGCGTGAGTGCATGGATCCCGGCCTGATAACGCCGGGAGAGCCATGAAACGGCGCCGAGGAGGGAAGGATGCGACGACGCGGTCGCAGTCCCGGCCTCCCGGCGGCCGGGCCGTATCTGTACGTCGCCACCGCCACCATCTCCGTCGCCTCGTCCCCATCTACTATCTACGCTGGCCGTATACGCCGCGTGCACGCACACTTGCGCGCGCGGCGCGGTGGCGCGTTGGAACGTTTTCGTTCGGAGCTGGGAGCTGGGTGACGAGGACGGCCAGACACACGGCGCCACCGGGGGGCGGGGCGGCGAGGAGGACGTAGTACAGCGGAGTAGTTGCGCCCGCATAAATGGCACGGTTTCCTGGCGTCGCCGACCGTACCGCGAGGATAAAAAGGCGAGATCCCGAGATCGTGCTTCCCCGTCCGATCCGTCCGCTCTCGTCGTCCGTCGTCGTCGTCGGCTCGTCGCCGCCGCTTTATCCACCCTTGTTGCGCGACGAGTTAAATGCGCTGCCGCTGGACGGTGCTGCTGCGCTGACCATACTGCTCCTGTTTGGACCTTTGTGGTGGACAGCCAGCTACATGCTGGCACGCACGGCGACTTGCTGGGATCGTGGCTTGGTTCAGTGGCTGTTCAAAGCACGAGCTGCTCGACACGGAGGGTGAGCGACCGGGTGGTGGCGTGAGGGCCGGGGCCCGGGGCTGTGGCGGCACGGCGCGGGGGGGCGGTACCCTACTATACTGCTGGTGGTGAGGACTGAGGTGTCGTCGTGAGGTTTTTCCGTGTACGAGACCTTTGACATGGCGCAGACTTGTGGGGAAAGCCCAAAGATTTTTTGCTGGTCGTGTCACCTCGTATAAAAGAATAGCGTGTTGCTGGCTCTCAGCATTATCCGTGTTCGCGGGATACGGGTACACGGCCGGGATCCTTGTTTTACGGGTTAGCGCCCTCCCCGGCGCATGGATTTCAATTTCATGCAAGAATTTGGGGGCTCTTGAGCTACAGTAGGTCGCGTGTATCCATCGGGCCGCATGCGTCGGACAGGGGACGGATCGAGACCAGTTCAGTTCGTGCGATGGTGTTGATGTACACTCGTACCAGGAGCGGCGCGCTGGGAGTGGATAGGTGGACCATCTATCGGCGGGCTGGACACAGGCACGTCATGGGGTTGGACCTGATATTTGTGTCCCTAGTTCCTGTGTTTCTTCTTGATGTAGTAAATATGGAGATGTTTTATGTTTCCTACACTCCTACTCCTATGTAAAACCTTTGCTGCCAGGCCGGAGTGGAATGCTAATTCGTAAGTTAACTTATAGAATATCATTGACAAGTACTTTGTTATCGACCTTCTCTAAATTTGAATAACTTTATGCGAAAATGTACTAGCATTTCTAATACCAAATAAATACAGTAATACATTAAAAATATGAATTTCTTGGCAAACTGACTAAAACTTTTTATATGTTATAGATCGTAGTGCATTATTTTTAATAAATTTGATAAGTTAACTAAACCTTAGCTTGAACCAAATTGTAACTTTAAACATTCTATTTTTTAAAATGTGAGAATACACGAAGCTGTGGAGCTTAATTGACATTTATGGGCCCGCGTGCTTACCCTAGCCCCCACCTCCAAAATACTCTTCAAAAGAATTTAAATTTCACCAGTTTTGCCACTTATGTATGTTTAGACCCACCAGCTCAACTTTGCCTAAGATGGACTCAAACGTGCTAGCTAAAATAGCAGCTAAACCTCTCCTAGCTAATTGACAGGTAACTGCCCTTTGTCCTGACGAAGCTAGCTAAAACCATTTAAATGGGGTAAAAGATTGTGAAAGGGCATGTAACCGTGGTTACAAGTGTCGGTGTTTAAACCTCTCGACCTCCATAGGAGGTACCCGCAGCAAGGTAGGAGGTGGGGATCGCCATGATCTGGAACCCGAAGGTACGCGCGAGGACACAAGACACAAGATTTATACAGGTTCGGGTAGCCGGAGTAGCTACCCTACGTCCTGTTTGGAGTAGTATTGCGCCCTGCGCTTGGTGTTGTCCCCGGAGGGATTGTGCTGTGTGGCTAGGTACCCGACCCTCCTTTATATAGTCCAGGGGCGGGTGTCTAGTCGGTTACAAGGTAGGACTCCTAATAGGATTACACAGAGCGAGTCCTAGTAGGAGTACAGGGGAATTCTAGTAGGAGTCCGTCTTCTACTCTTTTTCCTTCCTTGCATGAGTACCCGGGGTGTATGCCCAACAAGCCCCCGAGCACGTTGGAGTCGAGAGTAGTAGTTCGAGTAGTCTTGAAGCCTCTTTGAGTAGTTCTTGAGCGTCCTCGAGTACTGCTTGGAGAAGTCTTCAATAGTACTTGAACTGCCGAGAGGCTGGAAGGTGGTCCAGCTCATTTGTCTTGAAGTCGAGATTTATATGGAAGTGCGATTGCAAAATCGCACTCCATATGGAGTAGCCCCCGAGCCTTAGGTTGAGTTGTAGACTCTGGCTGAGGGTCAATCTTGATTCTGCTTCCGTCTTGAAAAAATCAACTGATGAGTGTAGCCTAGTAGCCCCCGAGCCTTGGAACGAATGAAGAATCAATCCAAGGGTCTTCAGTGTTTGCGGAAGTCATCATCCGAGTACTCTTGTAGCGTTCAGCCCCCGAGCTCATCGCTAGGTGAGCCGTAGGAGCCACGTCGAGTAGTTGTTGGTGCTAAGCCCCCGAGCTAGAGAGCTAGCGGAGACTACTCGAGTTGTTGTCGAGTAGTGTTGTGGAGCGTAGCCCCCGAGTTTGGGAACTAGCCGCGCCGGTGGAGGTACGCAGAGCGTACTGGAAGTCGTCGCTGAAGCTTGACCTGAAAGTAGAGATGCGTACATTATGTAGCATTTTTTGTAGAAATTGAATCTACAAATGACAAATACAAATATGAATATAGATGTAAATGTCATGTGTCATGCTCTTGTTTCGGTCGTAAGGCGTCGAGTAGTTAGCCTGATGCGATTTAGCGCCCAGTCCCTTTGGTCGCTGTTTAGCCATAGCCGCGGGGGGCGTGGAGCATGACAGGAGAGCTGGTTTAAGCGCCCAGTCTCTGAGGAGCCTGGTTAGCCATAGCCGCTGGGGGCGTGGAGGCATGACAGGAGAGCCGAGGCTATGCGTGGATCAAGGCGTGTGCTACTGGAGCGAGACCATTAAGAGGTAGACGAAAGTAGTCGGCGAGGCGACAAGAGGGAGCGCGTTTGCTCGTTGTTCCGCATGGCGGAGAGCAAGATTGCGCAGTGCCTCCTCAGGGTGTAGTCGTTGTGCGCCTCCAGCACCCAGTACACAAAACGTCGTGGCAAGAGCCTCCTAATTTGGTGCACCAAGCCTGTGACAATCGGCCTACATCCCAGAGGAATAATTGGCACGGTGTAGCTCTGCTGGCAGGTAGCCGTCGAGAGGCGTACACGAAGTAGTCTTCAACGTTGGTTCCTGTATGCGGAAAACAAGCCGACGAAAAAATAATTATTGAAATAAGTGACTTAGCTTGATTCGTGGACGAGTGTCGACGAAGCCGTGGCGGTCGGTGATGGAGCCGCGACGGTTGCTGGTGAAGTCGACTAGTCAGAGGTGGATCCGACTAGTTGTTGATGGCACATAAGTCGTTCTCGACTAGTTTTCTAGTTGAAACTAGTCGAGACAAGTAGTCGAGGTAGTCGTACGGCCAAAAGACGATGTCGCGGCGGCGTACGACGTAGTCGATGTAGAGCTGCTGCGGCCGGGAGACGAGTACTCACGGCGCACGGCAAGGTTGACGTAGAGCCTGTGCGTCCGGGTGATGATGTAGTCGTACTCGTGTTGATGCAGCCAGATGTCAACGTAGTCATACTTGTGTACATGTTCCGTGCGCGCCAACTCAAAGATCTTAAAGTTTTGGGGTAGCCCTTGGTGTGCGAGTAGCAATCTGCTTCAAATCAGGCTTCTACCAGCCAATTTGGCTTTGCACGTGAGTATTGATGTTGGCTCTGTATGCTGTAGCTGCCGCTTGAGGCTTCCGCTTGAGACTCGAACTCAGTTTTGAGGGGACCTTCTGGATTTTGGTGTACATCAACAGAGAGTCCTCGATTCCAAAACGGAAAAGAAGTTTTTATCTTTGCAGATCAGGTCAGCAGTACGGAACATGGCTGCGGCTTCAGATTTGCCCTTATCCGATTGCTTTTTCCTGCTCCGCGTGATCGTGTCGAACTTAATTAAAAGCAGTCGACTCCCAGTAGTATTCTGCCTCGCACCATCGAGTAGAGCAGGTACTCGGAGAACACGGAACAGAGGACCGGACTTGCATGAAACCGCGCCGGTGTTGTTGATCGGTCCTTCGAATTCGCTTGATGATCGGGCGCCGGTGTCGGTGTTTAAACCTCTCGACCTCCATAGGAGGTACCCGCAGCAAGGTAGAAGGTGGGGATCGCCATGATCTGGAACCCGAAGGTACACGCGAGGACACAAGACACAAGATTTATACAGGTTCGGGTAGCCGGAGTAGCTACCCTACGTCCTATTTGGAGTAGTATTTCGCCCTGCGCTTGGTGTTGTCCCCGGAGGGATTGTGCTGTGCGGCTAGGTACCCGGCCCTCCTTTATATAGTCCAGGGGGCGGGTGGCTAGTCGGTTACAAGGTAGGACTCCTAATAGGATTACACAGAGCGAGTCCTAGTAGGAGTACAGGGGAATTCTAGTAGGAGTCCGTCTTCTACTCTTTTTCCTTCCTTGCATGAGTACCCAGGGTGTATGCCCGACAACAAGAGCCCCGGTAGCACCTCAGGTCCTGGGTTCGACTCCCCGTGGGAGCGAATTTCTCAGGATTTAACGGCGTTTGTGCTTTCAGTGGTAGGCGGCGTTCCCGTCGACAGCGAGGCGCCGAGGCGCCTGTGGTGACTTCGTCAATCTTGAGGTTTTGCCGGCACAATCTTCGAAGATGCTCCTAGGGGTAGGGTTTGCGTGAGTGTATTCATAGGGATGAGTGCGCGTACCTTGTGAGTATCTCCGGTGTATTGTGTAATTCGCAAAAAAATGTGATGAAAGACTAAAACGGCCTCACTTGTTCCCCAAATTTCCCACAGCCTTACTGAAGGATAATACGGTCACAATGTAGCAATTATTACCTAGTAATAAATATAAATGTCTATCGCTAACAAAATCTTCATTTTCGAGCCTCTATTTGTCTTTTCATAAAGATTCCACTTCATAATGAGTAGTCCCCTCAAATAGACTTTCCATTTATCAATCTTCAAATCTCAACAGTTACATTTCAACTCCCTCCCTTTTTTCACATACGGGAGCATGAGTCCCACGTGTCATTCCACACTTTGGCATGCTAGTTTAGCTAGCCGTACTGGTTAGTCAAGTTGGCTAGCGAGAGAGTAATTCAGAGAGCCGGATGGCTTGGCAAGTTGGATGGCTAATATGTTGGAGAGTTATTTTGGTGTCGAGTAACTAATATTTGGTTTTGGCGAATCATTTAGCTGGCCCCTTGGAGATGCTATGTAGTTAAACTCTAGCTGGCTAAAAGAGTTTTTACCTTTTTATTTAGTTGCTAAAGTTTAGTTGGGTGTATCCAAAAACAACTAACCACCAAAGCACAAAGTTTCTCTACCATTGCTCTTATGCATAAGGTTGTGTTCAATTCTGTGAGAAGTGGTGAATATGTGACAAATGAATAGCGCAAATTAACAACTGTTCGCTCGGCTTATCGGTCACAAGCCAAGAAAGATTTTCTCTCTCAAAACAAACCGCCCACCAAAGAATCACCAAAGAAGATTTTCTCTCGTAACAAACCAAGACTACCATCAATGTCAACATTAACCGAACAATTTGTAAGTTGTCAGCGTGTTTTGTTCGGTTTGAATTTGGTGAGGTGTGACAGGTGTATAATGGAAAGATCGATTTGCATTGGACCGCATGTATAGATAGATGATGTGACAGGTGAATAGTAAAGACGTGATGGTAAATACAGAAAAGTTGCCGATGTGTTTAGGTCGGTTGAAAAGTTGCAAACATGTAACGGGTGAATAGTGAAATGTTGTCACGCCCCTTAATTTGCCGCCAAGCTCTCTGCCAGCAAGTACATGCATGTCGGGCGACTCTTCTTTGCATTAGCGAGTAAGTACCGGGTAATAAAGCTGAAAATATGTGCTTGCACATGCTCATGTTTCAAAGCGGTACTATAATCAAGTTATGAGTGGTACTGGCACCTGTATTGTACCATGAAAATTCGGTGCGAATCTAAGTACTTAAAACCTCTTGGCTCGTTTTAAATTCCTTGTGCGTGGGCTATTAAGAATTTAGGATGTTGCTAATCGAGTAGGTTTGCAATTGGTTTGTACTACACGACAATCAATCGCAGTGAGTAGTACACAATTATATACTACAGTATCATTTTATTTTGTCAGGAAGCTATCTAATAATGCCAGCTTTTCTACTATTCTTGATTTAACGCTCAGGAATAAAGGGAGGTAGCTGCATCTAGCTGCATCAAGAAGATAACGCGATTTCTTTGTCCATATTGCGGCTGGTTCTTTGTCCCATGTCAAAGAGATCTTTTTTTTTTTGAGATGTTGTCGAAAAGATCTACTACTACTAGAAACGCTACCCAGCAAGATTTTTTTTTTTTGAGCATCGGCGATTCCATTACTCCGCAGCAGGACTACAATCGTTTTCAACTTCCCCTAGCAGCATCCTAGGGAAGTTTTCACACCACACACACTCCCAGTTAGTAACCGAGGCCAGCTTAGCACAAACATGAGCTGCCTTGTTACCCTCCCGTTTCACAAAGGAAATAGCAAAAGAAGTAAAAACATTACATAACTCCATTATTTCATGCCACAATCCTGCAATAAAAACATTACCCAGCAAGATTTTTAAGCGGTCTCCGGTGTGTCCAAGAAGCATGACGCATGCTCTACGTCCCCGCCACCACGGCCTCATGGTCGGTCATGGGGCCCCATAGGGCGGGCCTACGGCGGCCCATGAAGCTCTAGCTACCGCCGCGCCCACAACAACCACACGCATGCAAAGCCTGTAGAGCCTCCAATTCAGCGGTAGCCTAGCGTAGCGTCGTCCCCCGTTTCAAAAGGCGGAGGGGCCATGCCGTGGTGTCGCTTCGCTGCTGGTCACCTCTCTCAGCTCGTGCCCGGAGGGAGCTCGTGGAGCCGGAGGGACTTCGTGTGGACTCGGATTGCGGCCAAGTCGCTTCCATTTCCTTTTCATCCGCGAGATTAAACGGACTAATGCGGCAGGACACACCAATAATGCCGGTGGCGGTAGGGCAGGCACCATGACTGCCGCTAGCTGCCAAGGCGTGGCCCAAAGCCTCCTCCTCGTGTAGGGGCACACACCCGGAAATGGCCAAAAGCCCCGCCAGCGCCAGGCTCACGTCGTACGTCCGGCGGCCGTAGCGGCGTGCCGGCGTCCGCAATTTATGATGGCGCCGGAGTTGGTGGTGGTGGCCTCGCTTCAATAGCTGCCGCCAGGGGGCGCCCGCGCGGCAGCACCACGCGCCGGCCGGGCTGCGCCGTGCCTGATTGCCTGTGCTGCCGCGCCCGCGCGAGACCCCGGCCCTGGGCCTTGGCGATGGAGCCGGCACCAGGTGTGTGTGCGCGTGCGCCGAGGTGAAAAGCGGTTGTCGGTGCATATGCTAGCTAGCCGCGGCCCGCGGCCACTGGCCGGCAGACCAGGTGTGTGGCCAGCAAGCAGGGGCGGCAGGCCAGGCGCAGGGTGGATGAGGAGGAGTGAGGGGAAATCGTGTCGCTGCCACTGCACGGCGCCACGGCCGGTCGTATCGGGGGATCGACAGGGCCGGGCCCCGGCCGGCGAGCAGAGGGAAGAAGCCGGGCGGGCGGTGGTTGGTTGTTGTCCCCCGCGCGGCTGCGCCCTGCCGGCCGGGCGAATCGGGACGACGAGCGAGTTCCAAGTCCCATGCAACTGTAGCACTCGTGCCGCCGATGCATGGTCACACGTAGAACACGAGAAGATACTATTAGGGCACCGTCCACTACGCCCCAGGTAAGTAAACGGAGGGAGCCCCGCCGGTCGGACGCCGCGAATGTGTCCGGTAGCGCGCGGTGGGTGTCACGTCCGCGTCGCGCTCGCTATCACCTGAGTGACCCCTTTGTCTCCCATCAGCTCTCGTAGTAGCTAGCCGCCTAGCCCCCCGTCCCCGGCCCGGGGGATGGAGCTGTCGTGGTACGTACCCCGTGATGCCCATCTCCAAACCACCACCACGCACCCCGGCCGCAGAACGACATGCGCTGCTGGTACGATACGGCCCGACCGGTCGCTGTCGTCGCCGTACTCGTCGTCCATCTCGGGACCGTCCGTCCGTCCATCCCCGTGTCGCCAAAGTCAGTCGCGGGGCGGGCGCACAGGGTACAGCTACAGGCACACGCATCATCAGCTAGCGATGCGCGAGACGGAGCAGCCGGAGAGCTAGTGACGGGGTCGGAGATGCATGCATGCAGGGCCATGGCGCGTCTCGACCTGTTGCTGTTGAGCTCCCAGCACCGTGCAATATAATGCAGGTCCCAATCTTTCTCCGACGTCGATCGGGGCGCGCCGCGGGCCCGCCGCGCTTGTACCAGTGCTGATGCGGTCCAGTTCACCCAACACTTCCCCCGGCCCCAAGTGTTTGACAGAACCCCGTAGCTCGGCATTCGTTTCCCGTCGCGCGGCCGGCAGATATCTCCAGGCAGCAGCTACTACTGATGCAACGGCCGGCGCGCGTGCGAAATGCCTTCCCACTCCCTTTCCACCAGAGACCATGCATGCGGAGCCTACCTGTAAATCTAGTGGACATGACATGACTGGCTCGGAGCAAAAACTTTTGTTTGGGGTGAAGATAACAAAGCTAAGCTAGAAGCTATGTAGCCCATAAGCCCAAGCAAGGCCTCTCGGCAAATTTCATCTGCAATGCACGCACGTTCTTGTGGCGGGGTGTGACGTACCGCGGGAAAAGCACGTCCTACCCACCAGCATTAAAGCTCGGTTTTTGATAGGAGACACACAAACACTGGTATGCACACGTAGAGACAAGGTGAATAAAGTATCGTGCATAATGACGTGGATCAGAGGCGTTCAAAGGGGATCAGATTCCCCATGATTGCGCGGGGCGATCGATCGATCGATCCCATGGCACCTGGGGCTCGAGGAAGAACAGGCAAGAACAGCCGGTGGTGCCCGGTGCCAAAGAGAGAACAAAAGGAGGATGTGAAGCTTCCTCGGGCGATGAAAGGTATAGGAGGCCGGGACGGGGACGGGGACGGGGACGAGGACGACTCCGATGGCTCGAGGAGCGTTCAGTCGAGTGGGATTGAAGGGATGCCGATCACGTACTGGCTGGAGAACCTATGGACTCGGCCAGTCGGCCTCCATCGTGCTCCTCTAGTCACATGCATGCATTGTGGCGCCATGTATGCACTTACGGTTACAGGTGGGAGTATGGTAATAAGAGCTGGGCAGGAAAATCTAGCGAGGATGATGGTGTCCACGTCTTACACATACACACTATCCTTGGGTCATGATGGAGCGAGACAAAATCCGTAGGCGTAAAGGGAAGGTGTGCTATGCTAAAGCTCCATCGATAGTACTACGCACACTGCTGATGGATTCGTTTCATTGATTAGGAGCAGTGGTAAGGTATGTGTAGCTGTCTGTCGCCCTTGCACTGGCCAACAAGAAAAAAAAAACACGAAAAAAGGAAATATATACGCACAAAAAGAGTACTACACAGGGCCCCCTACTACAGTCCAAAGAGTCCAAAGAGATGGTCCTTGGTTCTAGACTAAAGCTGACCGTGTGTATGGAGAGCCTGAACAAAGCACGGGAAATGAAAACGACGACGATAGAGGCCGGAACAAAAGCAATGGCGATGATTCAGCTACGGGAAAACAAATTCATCGCGTGCTCAATTACATCGCCGTCGATGTATATATGGATGGACACTGGCAACTCGCATGCCTTGCTGAGTACAGTACGAAACCATGCATGCATGCATGTCGCCGTTGCGGCGGTGTTGGTCTCGTGATTTTTACACGACGACTGCGCGTGTCAACGTATTACGTATGTACGGGCCGCCGCCTGTTGGGGTTGGGCAAACCTGCGGCGTCGCCGTCGCGTCAGGCCGGCGTCACCCACCGGCGGCGGCCCAACCGAAGCCCAGCGCTGCGTGCCTCAATGCAAACTCAGCTTCACTTTGGCAGAGATCGCACGTTGAAGCAGCTTACTTGCAGCTGCAAACCCCCGGTCCGGGAACCAAAGAGGAGAGGCAGAGGGTTATCGAGGGAATCCTACCTCCCACGCGCGTGCAAAAAAGGCACGGGGGCAGTGGAACTGGAATCCGATCCTCTCGGGACGGCGTTTTACAGGCAGGTACGAGGCCGGCAGGCAGGCCCCGGCTCGGGCAGAGGCATCCACGAGTGCAGCACGGTCTCGTTCCCGGCCTTTAACACGAGAGGATCCACAGTACGGTTACGCATGCAGGGGGGTCAACTTCGATAATGTGCAAAGCACTAAAGCAGTAGTAGGTGAAAGTTATTGCCACGTACTAGTACGTGTAATGAGTTGCTTTTTGCACCGGGGCATCTGGACCCAGAGCGCTTCTGTGGCAAAGCATCTAGACTCTGTTAGCCCCCCCGCACAGAGCACGGAAGGACTGCTTCGTTATTCAGCAGGCAGCACCATGCATTCACTGCAGTGGTACGTGCCAAAGCTCGTTTTACAGCTGACTCAAATGTTCATATGAGTTATCGTGGACCAAGAGGTAGCGTGAGTCGACCTCCGACTAGCATGGGGAAAACGATGGCGCCCGGGAACGCATTAGTACGTCAGGAAGGCAATAGTGCGAGGTGCGAGCACGAGGCCACATGAAGGGCGGCGGGCGGCGGGCTAGCTCTCGGCCCCTCGCGGTGGTAGGAGGCTTGAAATGGAATTCTAAGACGTGTTTGAATAAAGGAGTATTGAAGTGGAATGCAGAGCATTGAGACGAAGATGTACTAAATTTCGTATCAATCTGTCTCATTGCAACAAGGATACTCTTCTTTCAAAACAAACCCGGCCTCAGCCGGTGTGGCGCCCACGTGGTTCCTCCGTCGACATAGCGCTCTCGAGGTCACGACCCATCCATCCCCGTCCAGTAGTCCCTCCACCATGCACACTATCCCATGAAAAGAACAGAAAAGCGAGGGTGCGTAACGCTGAAGCGAAACGAGAGCTTGTCACGACATTCACAGTGCAACCACCGCAGCTCGCTCCATCCACGATTCCACATGTGTGCGGGCGAGGCAAAATATAGTTAGACCGCTGCCAATGGCGCCACGTGTAAAACTGCGATCGGGGGACGGAGGCGCGCGGCGCGACGCCTTCTTCTGGTTTCAGACGCGGCCGACTGCGCGGCTGGAACGCGAGCATTCCGATGCAGCCGATCGGGACGGAGCTAGCGCTGCAGGAGAGCGCGCGTGCGCCGGGACACATGCCACATCGATCGGTCAGTCGGCCGGGCCCGGGATGCGGCCCTGGCCGGTGAGTCGGTGACACTGCTGTGCTGGGCTCGCGCGCGGCGCAGCTCGTGTTCGTTCCGGGACGGGTTCGATGGATGATGGACGGGAAACACTCGCGGAGAGGACCTTCAGTCCCGGTTGTTAAGGGTACGAGTCTCTTAAGTCTAATCGGAACTGATCATGAGAAACAAAAGGGGTCCTTTAGTCTCGTTTGAAGGAAACAGGACTAAAGGGAGGTCTTTAGTCTCGGTTTTGTAAGGAATCGGATGCCGTTAGCTTAAGAGGGGGAGGGGGTGAATTAGGCAACTTAAAAGCTTAACCTACGGCTTCACTAATTTTGCGCAAAAGTAAACTAGAACATACTATCTATATGTGCAACTACGGTTGTTCTAGTGTGAAACTCCCATCCCAAAAGAAGGTTTGCAACCTATAGCCAATCCTACCATGATACTACTCTAGGAATGTAGAGACAAGCAAAGATTGCAATAGAGTAAATGCGGAAACGTAAAGGGGATGAGAGGAAGCAAACTCTTGACATGCGATTCATCCCGTGGTATCGGTAGGCACTAAGCCACCCCTAGTCCACGTTGTTGAAGCACTCACACAAGAGTATTGCTTCCCGGTTACCAAGTCTCTCCCAAGAGCACCAACTTGACTTGCCACAAAGGCTAGCCACTTAGGCACTTGTCAAGCTCTCTTGGTCACCTTGATGCCGCCTCCACTAAGGAGCTTCTCCACCAAGGAAGGGGGTCTCCACGTCCCCCGCACAAAGTGTCCTCGCCGCTCCACACCACGCCGGAGGGTCGATGACGATTGCCGGTGAGCCACTTAGGCCCCAAGGCTTCCGCGAACCTTGTACAACCGGATTCACTCAAGAATCACCTCACAAGGTTGGCACAACCTTGCACTCACTCGGCTCTAAGCTAAGCCTAGCACTAAGCACATACACAAAGCATATGCAAGTCTAAGGATGAGCAATTAAGCACTTGGATGGATTGGATATGATCTTGAATGTGTCTTGAACTCCTCTCGCACTTCCACACAATCCAAAGAACCTCAAATGAGTGAGTGGAGGGGGTATAAATAGCCCAAGGCATCAAACTAGCCGTTGGCTAACGTCCACCGAAAAAGGTACCGTCGGATGATCCGACGCTATGCTTTTCCAGGGCGTCGGTTCATCCGTGCCCCTCCCACGTCACGTAGCCGTTGAGGTTCTCTCGACACAACGCTCCGACGCTATGCTCCAACGCTACGTCGGATCATCCGATGTCCGAAGGCCTCGCGTCCGGAGTCGCATCGTTAGCTTCTAACGGACCGCCGGATAGACCGACGCTATGCCTTGACCAAGGCGTCGGATCATCCGGTCTTCGAAGGCTTCGTCTTGGCGCGTCTCTGTCTTGATTCAAACCGAGCGTCGGATAGACCGAAGGGGTCCCCACTTAGACCGTCGGATCATCCGGTGCTACGCCTTCGCCGCTCTTCCTCCGCAACTCGTCCGACGCATGTAGAAATTGGACCGTCGGTTCATCCGACGGTACCTAGGGTTTCACCCTGTGTACCAACTCGTCCGACGATTGCACCGACGCTTGTATTTGAGGGACCGTCGGTTCATCCGACGGTGTCTTTGCTTTTCCTTTTCTTGCTCGGTTTTGACCCTAGAAAAATAGACTATCTTCTCAATCCGGCATATGGTTTTCTTGCATCCTTGGGACCTAGAAGTGTCTACAAAGACATGCTAAAGCAATAGGGTTAGTCCCAATGATCATGTTGTCATGAATCACCAAAATCAAACTCCGAACAAATGGCATATGAGGCCATGTTCGCTACAATCTCCCCCTTTTTGGTGATTTATGACAACACAACCAAAGCAAGCATAAATTTTCTAGAATTGACGAATTAGAACCACTTACACTTGCTTGGATGCTTACCATCATCCAAACTCCCCCTAGATCAAACTTCCCCCTTTTTGCTCTTATGTTCACATTCTCCCCCTTTGGTCTCGAATCCTTGAAAACACTTGTAAGCATCCTTGAGCCCACTTGTAAGCTTACGCCACACGCTTGCTTTGGTCTCACATTCTCCCCCTTTGGAATAAAATCTCCAAAAAGTCCAAAGCAAACGGGTCCAAGGAAACTAGCAAGATCTAGCAACCATAGCTCAAAGGAGAGATGTTAAATACAAGGGAGAAAGCCGCATGAACCATGATCCATATGTATGATATCGATGAAGATATCATATGTGAGAATAACTAAGGTGGATCACATGCTCATGAGACTAGCATGATACAAACTAAGCTCCCCCTAAGTGTGTGCATAAAAAGAATACCACTTGCAAGACAAGGGTAGTGAGAGACAAGTGCACAACTACAAACTTGTAAAACAAGGAAGCTTAGAGCATATCATGCAAAGAGGTAGCTTAAAGGACAAGAGATAAAACAAATGGGTTCTTGTTACATTACCACTTGTAGATATCACTTGTAGTATTTTGATTATTGCATACCTCCGGGGGATTGATCCTCTCTATCTTGTTGGCACCACATTGAGATGAGCCACTTGGAAATGATATCACTAGGTGACACCACTTGAAAGAAGCTTGTATAGAAGATACTTAGGGTACCACAAGGATTAGGAATGTATGAGTACGGTGCCTTTGAACTTATATAGAGACATAAGTTCGCAAGGACATGACCCAATAGCATGAAGCTCATATTGATATATTCACTCTTTTAGAGATGTTAGATCACATTGAGAGTGAAATAGCATTCTCTTAGAATGAAACACCGCACCGAACGCGTCGCTAAGGAACTACATAAGATAAGCTTGAAACAATGTTAGTCCCATAACCAAACCATAGGATGAGCTCCCCCTAAATGTGTGCATTTAGTGTTTGAATCACCAACCAAATGTATGCACATTGTTTATGATAACAAAAGGGAAGCTTACCCTATAGCTTGCTCATGATGCAAAGAGATATATATGAAAACATGCACCATGAAAGAACAAGTGTAGCTTTCCTACACACTAATCAAACCATGTAGGTTGCTCATGGGTTAGCACATGACACAAGCAACCTACCATATGTAAATATTGCAACAAATGCAACCTAAACAAGGCAATGGAGCTACAATGATGCACGAGATGGGTTCTAGTTTCCATTACCTCAACCGGGGAACTTGGGCAACACACGTCCAATTTGCAAGCTTGGCTTATAGGCTTGAATCTTCTCATCTTGATTGTGCCAAGCCTCCCAAGTCCCCGCTCTTAAGGCCTTCAAGTGGCCTTTGGAACCCAAACCATTTGAGGCCCCTTCATGTTGGTGATGACTTCCTTGGGCACCCAAATAGGTTGGTTCCAACCCCGCTCTTCCTTCATCTTCCCAACCTTGTGTGCAACCACCTTGCCATTTGCCTTCTTCTTGATGACGTAGGTGTTGCTCTTGGTCTTGTTCTTGCGGTTGGGCTTGGTGTAGATGAGGGAGCTCTTGATGATGGGCTTCAATTTCTTCTTTGCGCCCTTGTCCATCTTCTTGACAAATTGGGGGCATTTGTAGAACTTGTGCCCTTCCTCATGACACTTATAGCAAGTCACGGTTGCACCCTTCTCAAGCTTCTTCACCATGTGATCACGGTTATCTTGAGAAGGTTGGACTTGGCTCTTCATGTCTTGAGAGATGTCCACTTGTTCTTCATCGTTCTTGCCCTTGCCCATCAAGTTTGCCAACCTCTCTCGGAGCCATTTCACTTCTTGCTTGAGCTCATCATTTTCCTTGCCTATGAGACAATCACATGATTCTACAACAACATTCTCATGGCAAGATGGTGAGCAAGATTCATCGATTAAATCAATGCAAGAAGTTGAAGCATCTACCTTGGAGATAGGAATTGCACAAGGGATAGATGTTTCATCAAGCTTAAAGGAATTACTTGTTTTAGTCTCATTGCTCTCAAGCTTAGATTTTAGCTCATCACACTCCTTGCTAAGCAATTTGAATTTGCACAACAAATGTTCATAATTTGTAGCAAGGGTGTCACTAAGATCATTGAGAGCATTGAGTTCTTTGATTTCATTAGCTTGTTGTTCAAGCATTCCTTTTTGCTCATGGATTAGCTCAACAAGATCATTGAGAGAGGTGGTGTCGGATTCATCATCACTTACATTGCTTTCCATACCTTTGGCCATAAGGCACATGTGTGATGATGAAGGACCTTGCATGAAGCGGGTGGTGAAGTTCTTTCTTGATTCATCGCTTGAGCTAGAAGAACTTGATCCACCACTTGCCCACTCGCGGACGGCGAGGGTTGCTTCTTGCCTTGATCTTCTCTCCTTGACCACCTTCTTCTTGGACTTGTGCTTGATCTTGGTGAACTTGATGTGTTGATGATGACGCCCTTCCGTCAAGTGGATGTTGTAGCCGTACATGTTGACTTTCTTCACATACTTGAAGATCTTCTTCACGTACTCGGCCACCATAGATTCAACCTCTTCATCACTTGAGGAATCTTCATTATCACCATCATCACCATCATCTTCGCTTGAGCTTCCACGAGTAGCCATCCTACTCAACATTTTCTCTTGTCGGCTTGAGAGAGCATGGCTTGTGGTTGGAGAAGATGGTTCTTGGGGCTTTTCTTGGGGCGCCTTCTTTGACTTGGGCATTAGTTGAAGCTCATGTGCCATAATCTTGCTCAAGATATGCGACGGCTTCAAATCTTCGAGCTTCTTCTCGTAGATGATTGCTTTCACCAAGTCATAGTCGGGCTTCCGGAGACTTTGAAGGATCTTGCGGTTGATGTTCAAGTCCGTGATGTCCTTCACACCTAAGGCATTAATCTCATTGACAAGCACATTTAGGCGTGAGTACATAGATTCGGCATTTTCATTAGCAAGTTGCTTAAAGCTATTGAATTCCTCAAGGAGACAACCGTAGCGTTCATTAGCAACTTCTTTTGAACCCTCATTTTGCTCCTTGATGGTTTTCCATAGCTCATGAGCATTTTCACAAGTAAAAACTCTATTGAAAACGCCTACATCTAGTGAGGACAAAATGATACTCTTAGCAATTACATCAAATTGCTTTTCCTTCCTAGTACCATTTTGCATACCCTCATCGGTGACTCTCCAAACGTCAAGGTCCCTTGCTTGGAGATAGGCCTCCATGAGAACCTTCCACCGAGGATAGCCCGTACCATCGAAATGTGGAGCCAAACCTAAGGTATCCACCCCTTTCATTCCTCTATAGAGCAACTCACTAGGCGGTGAAGCCTAACCGTTCCAATGAGCCGGTTTTCACAATTTACCAATCGAATTGGCGTTTCCTTGTGAAGGAAGTGAGTCCCGGCTCTGATACCACTTGTAAGGAATCGGATGCCCGTTAGCCTAAGAGGGGGAGGGGGTGAATTAGGCAACTTAAAAGCTTAACCTATGGCTTCACTAATTTTGCGCAAAAGTAAACTAGAACATACTATCTATATGTGCAACTACGGTTGTTCTAGTGTGAAACTCCCATCCCAAAAGAAGGTTTGCAACCTATAGCCAATCCTACCATGATACTACTCTAGGAATGTAGAGACAAGCAAAGATTGCAATAGAGTAAATGCGGAAACGTAAAGGGGATGAGAGGAAGCAAACTCTTGACACGCGATTTATCCCGTGGTATCGGTAGGCACTAAGCCACCCCTAGTCCACGTTGTTGAAGCACTCACACAAGAGTATTGCTTCCCGGTCACCAAGTCTCTCCCAAGAGCACCAACTTGACTTGCCACAAAGGCTAGCCACTTAGGCACTTGTCAAGCTCTCTTGGTCACCTTGATGCCGCCTCCACTAAGGAGCTTCTCCACCAAGGAAGGGGGTCTCCACGTCCCCCGCACAAAGTGTCCTCGCCGCTCCACACCACGCCGGAGGGTCGATGACGATTGCCGGTGAGCCACTTAGGCCCCAAGGCTTCCGGCGAACCTTGTACAACCGGATTCACTCAAGAATCACCTCACAAGGTTGGCACAACCTTGCACTCACTCGCCTTTAAGCTAAGCCTAGCACTAAGCACATACACAAAGCATATGCAAGTCTAAGGATGAGCAATTAAGCACTTGGATGGATTGGATATGATCTTGAATGTGTCTTGAACTCCTCTCGCACTTCCACACAATCCAAGCAACCTCAAATGAGTGAGTGGAGGGGGTATAAATAGCCCAAGGCATCAAACTAGCCGTTGGCTAACGTCCACCGAAAAGGTACCGTCGGATGATCCGACGCTATGCTTTTCCGGGCGTCGGTTCATCCGGTGCCCCTCCCACGTCACGTAGCCGTTGAGGTTCTCCGACACAAACTGCTCCGACGCTATGCTCCGACGCTACGTCGGATCATCCGTGCTGAAGGCCTCGCGTCCGGGTCGGATCGTTAGCTTCTAACGGACCGTCGGATAGACCGACGCTATGCCTTGACCAAGGCGTCGGATCATCCGGTGTTGAAGGCTTCGTCTTGGCGCGTCTCTGTCTTGATTCAAACTGAGCGTCGGATAGACCGACGGGGTCCCCACTTAGACCGTCGGATCATCCGGTGCTACGCCTTCGCCGCTCTTCCTCTGCAACTCGTCCGACGCATGTAGAAATTGGACCGTCGGTTCATCCGACGGTACCTAGGGTTTCACCCTGTGTACCAACTCGTCCGACGATTGCACCGACGCTTGTATTTGAGGGACCGTCGGTTCATCCGACGGTGTCTTTGCTTTTCCTTTTCTTGCTCGGTTTTGACCCTAGAAAAATAGACTATCTTCTCAATTTGGCATATGGTTTTCTTGCATCCTTGGGACCTAGAAGTGTCTACAAAGACATGCTAAAGCAATAGGGTTAGTCCCAATGATCATGTTGTCATGAATCACCAAAATCAAACTCCGAACAAATGGCATATGAGGCCATGTTCGCTACAAGTTTGTATTACCAACTGGGATTAAAGGGGGCACCCATCGCCGACACCCACCCCTTTAGTCTAAAGGAGCCTTCCAAAAACAAAAAAATCTTGCTGTCACCACCTGTTCCCGTCCTCATCCTGTTTCTGCACACACCTCGAGCTCCAACTTCACCATGTTCTCGAGCTCGAGGTCCAAATCAACAACAAAGAAACAAAATTGATACGCTCATCCATCAATTCATCACTCAAGTCAAAGCAACACATTGCTTTCCACATCACAATTCAAAGTAATAAACATGGTAGCGCACAAGTATTGATTCAATAGTCACAACACAGTGCTATCGATTCACAGATCACACACATACAAGAAAGAAGAAAAAAGCACAAGAAAAAAGGGGAGCTCCCTGCGTCGAGACCTCCGCCAGGGACGCGCCCGCGCGGCCAGGGCCGTGTCACACCCGGCCCAATTTGGATGGCCCATGAGTGGCCCATGAGCGCGGGTGCGCGTGTTTAGTGCCACATTGCTAGTAGAGCAAGGGTGGAGCCAACTTATAAGCCTTTGTCCACCGGCCATACCACCCTCGGGTTAACCCTTTTACACGAAGCGAGGACGAAAGTGTAAGCAGGGTGCTATGTGTACGCGTGCTCGCCCCTACGGAAGGGCCGGGCGGTGCGGCTTTGGTGGGCGGGGTGTTACAAATGGTATCAGAGCCGACCCTCGCGGTTGCGCGTACGGGTCGGTGTGCGGACATAGGGCGCATGGCGCGTGTGGGCTCGAGATGGGACACACGACATGGCATATGGGTCGGCACCTGGACGTACGGTCGTGCGCTAAGAGGGAAGGTTCCTGGACATTTGCTCGGGTCAGTGTGCGGACATATGCATGTGCGTGTGGGCCTGGGATGGGGCACACGACATGGCGTATGGGTCGGCACTGGACGGGTGAGTTGGACCGACGAGGACGTCGGGTTCTTTGAGGGGGGTGAATGTCACACCCGGCCCAATTTGGATGGCCCATGAGTGGCCCATGAGCGCAGGTGCGCGTGTTTAGTGCCACATTGCTAGTAGAGCAAGGGTGGAGCCAACTTATAAGCCTTTGTCCACCAGCCCATACCACCCTCGGGTTAACCCTTTTACACGAAGCGAGGACGAAAGTGTAAGCAGGGTGCTATGTGTACGCGTGCTCGCCCCTACGGAAGGGCCGGGCGGTGCGGCTTTGGTGGGCGGGGTGTTACGGGCCGCTCCGCCGAAGACGCGCCAAGGCGAGCCCGCACCGCGCCCGCGCCGTCGGGACCCACGCCGCACGGGTCGCGCCGTGTGTGTGTGTGTGGGGGGGGGGGGGGGGCGCGCGCACGCGCCGCCGGGGACGCGCGCGCCGGGGCCCGCGCGCGCGGGGATGCGCCCCGCCCGCGCCACCGGGCCGCACCCGCGCCGCCGGCTTGACCTTCATGGATGCACCTTGCGAATGGGAGAAGGCAGAGAAGAGATAAGAAAAATGAGTAGGAGAAAAGAAGGGAATGAATGGTTGTGAAAGAAGAGAGGGATAAAGAAATAGGAGGAGAGGGGGGGTGCGTCAGTGGTGGTTAGCAGTTTTAGTCTCGGGTGGTATCTCCACCCGAGATTAAAGGGCTAATCTCGGGTGGAGATACCACCCGAGACTAAAGCTTTAATCTCGGGTGGGGTCGGGTGGAGATACCACCCGAGAATAATTGCTTGCACCAATTATTGTGGCAATGTAGCTGTTGCACGACTAGCATTTAGTCTGGGTTTGTAATACCAACCGGGACTAAAGGGGGCGGTTCCCGCAGCTATTTTGAGCCGACGAAACACCTTTAGTCCCGACTTCAAAGTTGAACCGGAACTAAAGAGACGTATCAAAGCCTCGCTATCTGCTAGGACGGAGGGGGCCGGGCAGTCGGGCGGCCCTGATAAATGACTGTGGAGCACGGCGGGACGTCTGGGGCACCGGGCAGCTATGGACCAGCTGGACGGCCGCCGTGCTGCTCGGACACCGGAGCAAACGAGAAGGGGCCAGGGGGTCGATGCTGCACGAAGCAGTGTTCGCCGCAATCAATATTGTACTGTATCTGGACTCCTGGAGGCGGAGGAGCACCACGTCACAACTACTACCACCCAGTCAACCACACTGTGCGCCAAGGGGGTTCTGAGGTTTTATTCCCCGGAAAAAGTGGTTCCTTGGATCATTCTCGGAGGATAATTTTTTAATTTTAACCTTTTGTTAAAATTATTTATAAAAATAACCCTTGGCGGACTTTTTTTTTGCACGCGGTGACCTCTTTGGCCGCGCCCGGCCGCGTGGCGCGACGGGCGGCCCCGCCGCGCCACATGCGGCGCGCGCGACGCCTCCGCCACGCGGGCCGGCCGCGGCGTGCGCGCCGTGCGTGGGTCCGGCCCCGCTCGTTGACGCAAAAAGTGCACCTAGCGCCAAACACACAGCAAGCCGAACAAGCCGGCTTCACACGCGCAAAGAGTTACAAGACGTGCCGCTCAATTTTTCCTGAAAATTAACAAAAGATAAAAGAGTTAGATACCAAAGCTTGGAACTTGCGGGTGGTACCGGACGGTTCCATATTTACGGCTAAGAAGCCGGATGGGGTGACACATAGCTATAGGGAGCTATCTGCCAATAGACTGAAACCAATCGGGAACTTATGAAAGGAAAAGTAACATTGCCGAATGGATGACGTAAGCATGACAGCGATCGGTCTTTGTTTGAACAAAGATACACATGCACGAGACCATGACCGATCCCCATGAAGATTAGCATTAAATAAATGAATAAAGTAAAACACGGACATAATCATGTAATAAACAAGCATGCATAGGCCCAAAGTACTCGTCTACCGCATGTCTAGGTACTTTAAAACCCGTCGGGTACGATATCAAACAAATCTATCCACCACATGATACAACTTGCATGAAGACCGTACCACTTTCCACAAATAGATCTATCCACCGCATGATACAATCTAAATATGAAAAGCTAAAAGCATACATCATTTAAAGCATAAATAACGCACGTGTTTTACTCGTGAAGAAACATAACCGAACACGGCCGAACGTACCGATTCGGGGTCCATGAAGAAGGAACAAACATTACCCGGTAAATAAATCTATCGGATTGATTTGAGATCTAATCCACCGATGATTAGCTCCAAAGCAACCCAAAACCCGCATCTAACGCATGATACCCGACTCTTTCAAGATTTATACCAACATTAGCAAGCTTGAACCCGCAACACGTAACAACCTAGATCGATTCGGTTTCGGCTATCGGGAAGCACAAGATCCACGTGTTAAAATACGAACTCGACTCGTACAAGGACCACAAAAGGATGAAGCCGATCCAAATCTAACTAGATTGAGCAAAAGTGTTACATGAATTTAAACATAACGTAAAAACTCAAAAATTCATAACGTAAAAACTCAAAGTAACACGGGGTAACTTAATGAATCTATTAGATCTTGCCAAAATCCAATAGAGCCGATAACTAGCTTCAAGCTAGATCTTAGCCTACCGCATGGCTCATGACCTAACAAGAAACTTTCTTGAACCAAGCTTGAATCTACCGCATGACACGAAGCATGGTAACAAGACTACTTGCATCAAATCTAAATCCACCGCATGATACTAGACATGATACAAGGTTGCCGGTACTCACGGAGGTCGACGGATCGATGAACCCTCTCGAAGAACTCGACGACACGACAAAAGGACTCTAGGGTTTGGCGTAAGGCCGGTGTGTATTGAAGAATGATTCTTTGTGTTTACATTCGGGGGTCATATTTATACCCCGTCAAGTACAACTTCGAATGGATTCATTGCCTAACTTATCTCTAAGCTTGATCGCCTATCTATCCATTCGTTCTCCCCGATTGAGCCACGTCACCGTCCAATCCCGCAAAATCAGCTCTCTCTTGTTCCTTTGCCGAACCGGGAGCGATAGCCGATCGCAAATCTCTTTGCCGAATATCTCCGAAAAGATCCTTCCTTCCACCGGACGGACTCTTTATCGAACCGACCCACAAGTCGGACTCCTTACCAAATTTTGGTGTTAACACATGCCCCTTCAATTGTGGGATAAAAGTAATTTTGTTCCGCAATTGACTCCGACCACGAATACTTCAAATCAACCCTGTCAACACCTCGTTTTTCGCAATCCGCCGAATCTTCATCTAGATCCAAACCCTAGATCCCCTCGTTCCGAGCTCAAATTTCCAATGGCAGCTCAAAACCAAGATGCTCGAGGTAAATTCCTCTCCCGTAAGCTTCGTTCGGCATTTAGGTTTTCAATTTTACCCGAGATTTCTTCTTCCGCTTTTTCTTCGGGAGCCTTCCACCGAGCTTCGATTTGCACCGGGCCAATTCGAAATCCTATTTCCTTGGTCCCGTAGGAAACTCGGATCCTCAAGATTTCATCGCGCCGAATCTCGGAGGATCCCTTTCAAAGCAGCTCCGTCCCCACCTCCTCGGTGGCAAGACGCTTTCAAGAACGGCCTTTACCTCCAATTGCGGTGGGAAAACTTGGTACCGGAGGATTCTTGCGGACAAGAGTGGATTGACCAAAGACCGGGATACCCTCCGCATTGCTCAATGCTTGGAGTTATCCGTGGCCGAGACCCCCAAGAATGAAGACCTCCTGATAGCAGCCTGCCACTTTTGGTCAAACAGCGTCAACGCCTTCCTTTTTGGCCATGGCCCAATGTCTCCAACCCTGGCCGATGTGTATATGATCACCGGCCTCGACATTACAGGATCCGTTCAACCCTGGAACTTCAAAGGTTCTTCACGCCAAACAGGGTGAAACCGGGGAACGGATACAAACAAGATATCCCGAGCCACATGAAAGACAACCCCCTTGGTGATGTCGAATACAAGGCTTTTACTCGAATATGTGGCCGTGCGGATTTGTCTTCGTGGTAAAGCCAATGAGCCTACCCCGAATCACATCATAATGGCGTCTCATTTGGCCGGTGGCAACCACCTCCCTCTTGGGAAATTCCTCCTAGGCGAGGTGTACGATATGCTTCACCAGACTGTTACCCAAATGTATACTAGCCAGAGGATCACATGTGTCAATGGTTCTTGGTGGTTTGTTCAAATGTGGCTGCAGCTCCACATGCATCAGATCGTTGGTGTCGATTTGAACACCAGGCTTTTCCCCTTATCCAATCACCCTGAAGGGGAGCCCCAAGCCACCAGAGGATGCCAGAATTATGGAGAAGCGGCTTCAACTGTTCTCGTCCGGCAAGACATTAGCCAGCTGTTCGAGCTGTTCTTCAAAGGTTTCCAGAATCCCCTCTGGCTTCCTTATCTGGACAATGACACTTTGACTTTCCCCTGTGACTTCTCTTTTGAATCTGGACACCAAGATGGGAGATTCTTCGAGATCCTCAACATCATAATTCGCCCATGTATACTTGCCACCGAATTCAATGGAGGAAGGCGGAATGCCGGTACTTATGAATATTATCGCCCAATGTAATGGCTAGGCAACTCGGGTGTGGTCGGATGCCCCCAAGGTCGTTCCCGCATGAGTTCCTCAAGCCCGCAGAGGAAATCAAAGAGCTTATGCACAGCGGCGGGGTTTTCCATTATGTGTGTAGTCCCACTATCTACACCTGGCCTTTTGTGCCCACAACCATAGCTCATCCCACCTTCATTTCCTCGGTGGTAAGAATTCCATGATCACATCTTCAATGAACCCGTGCATTCGTTACGTGCGAGTTGACGCCTGATTTTCAGCCAACTTCAGAGGTAACATGATGAATTACTGAATCAGACATATCCTCTTTCAACCATGATTCTGACCTTTATTTCCCTTGTTCACAGAACACGGTGCCTGCCCCTCGAGCCAGGGATATCACCTACAACGCTGTAGGCCCAATCTCAGCACTGGGATTCAAGTCCACAACTCTGGCTCAGTTAATGGCCAGGTTTGCTACAACAGACCCCAGCCTCTCTAGCCTTGCCGCTGACAGGAGGCAAGGTTTGTCTCTGGTTGCTCCTCCAAATGCCAAGAGGAGGAGAACTGTCAAGAAAATCCTTGTTGAGGTAAAATCCTTTGCTTTCTTGATCACAAGATTACTCTGGCCCTGATAAACCATATCCTGTGCATTTTCAGACCAGAGTTCAGCAACCTTCAGCACCAGAACCTGCCAATGCCCCATCCACTGGTATGACCTCTACTGTCCTTTCTTAAGGATGAACACTGGCATTTACCCTTTCAATTTGACACTTGCAGAAGAGACAATGGAGGAACAACTTGTGGACGTCCCAGTGGCTCAACAAGCAAGTCCTCCCAGGGTTGAATCGCCTATCCCAGTGGAGATCTCATCCTCATCACCTTCTGCAGAAGCAATGAATTCTCCAAAGATGAATCTCCCAATCCAACCGGAGCCATCAAGTCCTCCAAAGGCACAATCACTTGTTGGCCATGCAGAGACAACAATCCCAACAGAGGTGAATCCAACTCCTCTTCAGCCAGAAGCCCATGAGTTACCAGCGACTGTATCAACACCCTCTAACTTGGAAGCGTCAGCTTTAACTGGAATACCTTCTTCACCTGTGATTGCCCCTGCTCAAGATCTTGCCCCAGCTCAAGAAATCAGCCATGAGGTACTCAATTGCACTTAACTCTGCTACCTTTGCATTTAGCACTCCTAACTCGGCAATACTGCTTCTTAGGATCAAGCCCCGTCATCATCAAGCCCGCCAACGGGGAACAATCCGGTTGCCGAGGCGATGGAAGAAATGCACCAGCCTCTGTCAGATGAGGTACTAGCAAAGCTTAGAGAAATCGTTGCCTGGCTGGAAAGAGATGCACAAGATCAGTTCAAGGATCTCGATCACTTCGAGGAGATGCTTGAATCTATCGCCCAACAACTTCCCGAGGATATCGGTGCTTCCCCGGTATCCATCTCGCGGCTTGGACATCCTTTATGCGCCCATAAGGCACGCTTTGAGGAAATTGCGCTCCCGCCCGACTATCGAAAAGAAGAGATCCGATGCTGAACAAGCCATGAACGGGGCGCAATCCCAAACAGAGAGCCACAAAGACACATTGGCTAGCCCTCGGAGCTTCTTGTGACTCGAAAGTTGCCAAGAAAGCGCTCTAGAGGCGGAGCCGAGAAGCTCGTCAACCGAAATAGAGGTCGATAAAAAGAAAATAGCCGAGCTTCCCGGATTGATAGAAAAGACCCAAGAGGAAGCAAGATCGGCTACGGCCCAAGATGGAACAATGCGATGCGAACTCACCACCTTGTCCAGCGCCCAAAAAGACTGCCAAGAACTGTTGGACAATTTCCGCCAAGCAACATCCAATGCTCGTGGTGTGATTGCGAAACACTTGAACATTTGAATGCTCTAATTGATGTGTAACCGAATTGGTCGCTCTTGTGATATTTTTCTTGCAATTTATTTCCTTGCGCACCTTAAAATATAATGCTGAATGACCCATTCGGCAAAGAAACGCCAACTCCCGAACGGCACTTTGACTCTCCTTAGCCGAGCCAGTCAACTGAATGTGACTCAGCCTAGAACTCCAAGCGACCCGCGGGCGGGCTGGCCAAGGAAACCTTTCCACCTTCCGATTTTCTTGGGATATGCGCCACGATCCAAAGCCACGACTTGAAGCCACGACTCATCTTGCCAAGCCTATAAATGCAACCGTAGGTGCCCCTAGCTCTCAACCAGGCCTTTTAGCTTTCGAATCTTTGCCAATCTCAGTCCTTTCTCTTTCCAAACAGTGCACATCCCAAACCACCATGGTGCGCCGCCTCAACCGCCGCCGCGCCTCCGACGAGGCAGAGGGGAGCGGCGCGCCAATGCACGCCGGAGGCAATGATCGTCGATTCCTCCTCTTTGCTTCAACTTTGATCTTTTCTTGTTTTGACGATCATCTCCCTTTCGCATTGATTCGGTGGAATCCGTCTCCGTGCCGCCAATCAACCCCTTCCCGGACGACTCCTCGGAGTCCGATGGCCACTCCCCCGTGCCGTACGGGGAGCTCGACGCCCTCCGCTTCAAGGAGGAGCCGGAGACGGCCGGCGCGAGCTAGAGGACGTCTCCAAAAAGGCGGGCATAGCCGAGCCGGAATGGGAGGACCGGCGCAAACAGCCTACGGAAGCCATCGATGGTACGACTCGCAATCAATTCTTGATCCAACCCGGCTTTTTGATACTAATCTCCTTTCTTCTTGCTTCTTGCGGCCGCGACGCCGAGCTCAACCACCGAAGGCGTTGGTGGAGCAAACTGGCCGATAAGGTGAACGCCGGTGGCGACACGCCGGCGGAGCGCCTTGCCGCGGTGGAGCACCGCGTCGACGAGGTGGCCACCCACGGCGTTCGCTTGGGCACCACCTTGGGTCCGGGCCGCCATGGCGACGCACACGGACGTCGACTACTCCACCGGGCCGCGCGGCTTCGGGGCCGCGCGCCGGAGGACATTGAGGAGATCGAGCTCATCCCGGAGCGCCTTGATGGCCATGGCGACGCCATTGCCGAAATTACTCATCCCCAATCCGTGTTGAACGGACTTTTCGACTAGATTGTATTAGGGATGTTTAAATATCGGCAATAAATGAAGAACTTTTGAATTACGTGCTTGTTCCGTGATGATTCCCTTTACATTTGCATCCGTGAATCTTGTTTTCTCTTTGAACGCATCCGGAACTATCTTGAGCCGAATACATGCGAACGGATGCCCCTTGGCGCAAAAATCCACGAAGATCCCCGAATCGGCAATCCACAAACACCTGTTCAAGCAACAACCCTTTGCATCCGGGGAAAACCCTGCCGTTTGGTATTCCCACAGTGCGTACTGGCCAGTCATCACTCCCAATGCACCCCTTCGGTCAATAAAATAGCATGCCGGGATGCCCTGCAAATCCACTCGCGCACTCATCCATCATTTCTCATCTCTTCCCCTGTCTCTAGAGGAGAAAACCCCAAGGCCATGGACAAGGGAAAGCAACCCCAGGAGAGCAGCTCACCAAAGAAGCGCACGATTCGAAGGTGAGTTCTTCTTTGATCTATTCCTCGTTCTCCACATGATCTCGTGCTTCATGTTTTCTTCTTTTCCTCCTCCGGCCTTGATTTGCTTCCCGAAGAAATCATCGGGACCGAAGATGTGCCCGAGTACATCTCATCCGATTCCTCTCTCGAAGCGAGGATGCCACGCCCGAACGAGAGGACCGGCCCATCAACTGCGCCGCCGCGTTCGGCACCTGGAGCACGACCTCAGGGACATCACCGCCCGTTGCCAAGCCGAGCGCGAGCGTCGCATGGCTCTGGAAGCGCTAGTAGGGGGTAAAGGCTTCTGACATCTTCTTGACCTTATGCCTGCATTTGGACTTCTTGCCCCTAACACCGATTCCCCCGTTTTAGATGTCTCTGACAGGTACAACAACCTGAAGACGGCCTGGGACAGCTTGGTGGAGGCCGCAAACCATGGTCACCCCCATGCGTTCCAAGTTGCCGTCACGGTGGTCCCGGAACAGTGAAGAGGGAGCGACGAAGAAGCAAAGAAAAGATTGAATCATACTTTCGCTTCTTTCTCCGGGCCTTCGCTTCCCACCTTCTTGAAGATCCGACCACCGGGGTTGTTAGATGTAAACCCGCAAGAAGTAGTTGTAATGTAGTTTTTGTGCTAAGGGCAATGCATCCGAGCACCGGCCATTTCTTCTCGTTTATGGATTTTTTGTTCCGAAGGCGGCCTCGTTCTTGAGCACCGGCTATCTCCGTGTCGGATGTGTGTAATCATCGATCGATCTCAATGCTAGGATAATATTTCTTCGATATCTTCCATTTATTGCAGCGGAAAATTCTTCTTCTAGCAAAGTTTTTAATATGTATGCATTACCAGGGACGCATCTGACCACACGGAAAGGTCCTTCCCAATTAGGAGACCATTTGCCGAATTCACTATATTTAGTTCCAATCGGCAATAGCGCTTTCCAAACCAAATCCCCTTCTGCAAATTGCCTTACTTTTACCTTCTTGTTGTAGTACTTGGCAACCCGCAGTTTGTTCTTCTCGATGTTTTGCAGGGCTCTAAGACGGATCATATGTAAATCCTCCAGCTCGTCCATCATTAGGCCACTGTAATCCTTGGAGCTCAAATCTTTCTGTAACACAACCCTCCTTGAATCTGATTGCACTTCCCAAGGTAGAACCGCGTGATGCCCGTAAACCAATTCGTAAGGAGAAGTCTTTGTAGCTCCGTGAGGGGCCATTCGGTAAGCCCACAGTGCCTCACTGAGTACCGAATGCCACCTCCTTGGCTTCTGGTCGATCTTCTTTTGTATTAGCTTGATCATGATCTTATTAGAAGCCTCTCGCCCGACCATTAGCTTGGGCATAATAGGGAGAAGAGTTAAACAATTTGATCCCCATGCTTTCGGCAAATTCTCTCGAACTCTAGTGACACGAATTGTGCCCCTTGATCGGTGGTGATCGTCGAGGAATCTCAAAGCGATAGATGATGTGCTCCTTGACAAAGTCAACCATGTTCTCCGATGTCACCTTCTTCGGCGGGATCGCCTCGACCCATTTGGTGAAATAATCTGTAGCCAAAAGCACAAACTTATGCCCCTTGCTAGATGGTGGATTAATGCGGCCAATCAAGTCTATACCCCAACCCCCGAATGGCCATGGCTTGATGATGGGATTCAATGTTGATGCGGGGACCCTTTGAATATTCCCAAACCTCTGGCAATCCCGACATCCCTTGTAATACTCAAAGCGAGTCCTCTAATATCGTCGGCCAAAAGCATCCAGCTTGTCTAATAACCCACTTCATACGGTAGGCCGATTGGTGTGCTCCACATATCCCATCGTGCACTTCGCTCATCATGTTCTTAGCTTCTTCCCGGACCCGGGCATTGTAATAATACCCCATCTAATGATTTATAGAATAAATTATCATCCGGAAGAACGAACTTTATGGCTTTGTACACGAGCTTCCTAGAGACTTTTCGGGATGGATCCTTCAAGTAATCAACGGTCTCTTTCCTCCAATCATCTTCTCGCAAGATCCGCCCCTAGTGCACACACTTCCGCGACAACCGCTTCTTGACTCTCTTTGTATCCGGAGGCGCTTTGAGCCGGCTTTGTTTGCTTGTTCGTTATGTTCCCTAGGGATATCTTTGTAGAGTTGCCAACGGGAAGCTCTTCAAGATTTCCCCGCATTCTTCGTAGTAACTCCTCGGCGCTTCACTTTTGCACTCGTATTGGCCGTTCAATTGCTTGATTACCGGCTCCGAATCTCCATAAACTTCAATCGAAACGACCCCTGCTTCTCTCAAGTATTGAAGCCCTCGAAGTAATGCCTCGTATTCAACTGGTTATTTGTGACGTGGGCTGTATAGGGATGGCAAATTCAAACATCTCACCTCTAGGCGAAATCAGTAGGATCCCTACTCTCCTACCTTTGCCACATGATGATCCGTCAAAAAACAAAGCCCAAGGGGTAATCTCAAGTAAATCAATTGACGGATCGCGATGTTCAGTTATAAAATCGGCAATGTCCCTTGATAGCCTTTGCCGATTCGAACTTTAACTCGAACTCTGATAAGGCCAAGATCCACTTGCCAATCCTGCCGTTCAAAATTGGCATCGATAACATATGTTTTATTACATCGAACACGGTGCATTCGGCATTCAACGGATAGTGCCGAAACTTTGTACACGAGTAGTACACGCAAAGACACGAAGCTTCTCTATAGCCGAATACCCGATTTCGGGATCAAGTAATTTTCGGCTAAGATATGCTACTACCCACTCCTTTCCTTCGAACTCTTGAATAAAGGCCGATCCAATAGTTTGGGTATCGGCCGCCACTTACAACTTGAAAGGCTTATCGAGTTGAGGAGGAACCGAGACTCGGTGGCTCCTTCATGTACTGCTTGATCTCATCAAAAGCCTTTTGTTGTTCGTCGCCCCATGTGAACTTCGATCTTTCTTTAGCTTCGGCAATGGAGAGAATGGCAAAACTTTCGTGATAAATTTGAAATGAATCTTCTCACGAAATTGATTTTGCCGAGCAGTGATTGCAACTCCTTGAGATTAGTTGGAGGAACAACTTCATCAATGGCCTTCATGCTCTTCTTGCCAACTTCAATTCCCCCTTCGTGGACTAGAAACCCCAAGAATTCTCCAGCTGATACCCCAAAAGCGCACTTGTTCGGGTTCATCTTTAAACCATGTTCCCGGGTGCACTCTAAGGTCCTTTTCACGTCTTCCAAGTGTGTGTCATGACTTAGAGACTTGATTACCACGTCATCGATGTAGATTTCCACAATTTTGCCGATCAACTCATGAAAAATGTAATTCATGGCCCGCTGATAAGTTGCACCGGCATTCTTCAACCCAAATGTCATGACTATCCATTCAAACAGGCCTATATGACCAGGACATCTAAAGGCCGTCTTTGATATGTCCTCTATTGCCATGAAGATTTGGTTGTAACCCGCATTACCATCCATGAAACTGATGACTTTGTGTCCAGCTGCGGCGTCAATCAACAAATCGGCAATAGGCATTGGGTAACCATCCATCGGAGTAGCTCTATTCAGGTCCCTGAAATCTATGCAGACCCTCATCTTTCCATTCTTCTTATACACAAGGACGATGTTAGAAATCCACTCCGCATATCCGCATGGCCGAACGAAGTTTGCATCAAGTAATCTTTCAACTTCCTTCTTCACATCGGCCAATACCTCATCCTTGTAGATTTTCCGGGGTGGTTGCTTGTATGGTACGAAACCAGATTTGATTGGCAACCGATGCTCGACGATGGAACGATCCAATCCGGGCATCTCCGAATAATCCCGGGCGAAGCAATCCTTGTATTCTTTGAGAAGCTTAATTAACCCCCCCCCGAAGTCCGGGCCGCAAGTTTGCACCGATGAACGTCGGCCTTGGCTTATCACCGCTTCCAATGTCAACTTCTTCTAGTTTATCGGCCGACATGAATCCTCACCCCAACTTGCCATCAGTGCCATCTACGGGGTTCTCCATTAAAAATTACTATAAGAGCCGATCGCTTGAATCGGTACGTTGATCACCGCCGACGGGTTCAACGGGACCTTCTCCCCGCCTTTTCCCCGAGAAGCAATCAATACCTTGGTACTCCCGGAAGGCTGGTTCCATGTTCGCCACGCTCACGGAGTCATCCGCACGGACGACCTCAATCTCATCATCCACCCACCGGATAAGCTCGCTGATGCATGGTGGATGGGACGAACGATTGGCATGAATCCGGTCCCGCCCAAGCGACAGGTGTAGGCTCCTTTACCTTCGATGACAAAGAAGGTAGTGAGCGACGTCTTGGACACGATCATTAAATCCACGTGAGCGCATCCCTTGGTATCCGAAGGATTCCCGGCGAAATCATTCGGGATTATGCTGGTAGGCGTCAGATCGCTCGGTCCCATGCCAAGTTTCCTGAAGGTGGTGTACGGCATTACGTTGATTGCCGCTCCACCGTCGACAAACATCTTGGTCAATGGCTTGCCATTGACGTATCCTCTCAAGTATAGCGACCTCATATGTCGATTCTTGGCCGGTTTGTCGAAGACTGCCTGCTTGGCTAACACCAGTTGTACCATCATTCCCTCGACCTGCTCGTCATCTAGGGACGCCTCATCCTGCACAACCTGGTTAGCAGGAGCCATGAATTCGTTCGGCAAAAAGTATACCATGCAAGTTAGAGCCGAACGCTTTGACCCTTCCGGTTGGTCCTTGGGACGCCACACCTGCTTTGTTTGGATCCCGGCCTGCCTCAGTTCGCGGTTCCTAGAGCGCTGGACCCGTCTCTTCTGACTCTTGCGTAGGCCAGGCGGGCACCATTGCCCCTTCTGCCAGATGTAGTCGTCCTCGTCCTCTTCTTGATCAACCCACCTTAGATCAGCTTGACGCTTCCTGGGGTGATCGATGACTTCAATTTTTTGGCGCCGATCCCCATTGGGGTGGATCCTTCCAATTCTCTCGTGGACGGATCGGCGATTGGCGATCTCCTCGCCCGTACTCAACATATCCGTCACTTGCATTCGGGACGCTCTTCAACGTGGGCGGCTTCAAACCCTCATTCCGGCAATGCCCGAAGAAGGCACATCCCCGGTGCGCGCGCTCCTCGCTCGCACGTGTATTGCTCCCGGTCCCTTCGTGTGCTTCTTCTTCGGCTCGCGCTTCTCTTCCTCGTAGCGTCACTTCGGTAGCGCTCTTTCTCCATCGGCGCCGCCACTTGTTGAGGAGGATGCACGAGGTCACCCCGGGCTTGGCTCGCGGATGACTCCCCGATTTCGATGTGACTCCCGAGAATGCGGGGGTCGTCACCATGCACGTGTTCCGCGAGTTACTTGGCGCTGCGGGTCCACCGCTCCATCTTGTCTAGCTGCGGGCCGAGGTCAAGACCTTGACCTTTCCCTTCTCCTCGGCCGTTATCATGTTAACAGAAAAGCCCACCATGTTCTGAGGGAAGGGGTGGCCATCCAGCTTCATCTTGTTGTCGAACTTAAGGTGTCCTTCCTGGATGGCCTTTTGGATCCTCATCCTGAAGACCCTGCAATCATTGATGGAGTGCGAATCCCTGTCGTGGAAGCCACAGTAACGTTTCCCTTTAACTCCATCAGGCCGAAGCATGGAATGCCCTTCAGGCAGCTTGATTCGGCCTTTCTTCACTAAGAGCTCAAACAGTTTGTCAGCCTTTGTGATATCAAAATCGTAGGTGCCCTTGGTCTGTTTGACCCAGCGCTGATTCATCGTCAAAGGCTCCTTTCCCCACATGATCTCGGCTGCGGCCACATCTAGTTCATCATCAGAATCCTCGAACAGATCAGCCTTGTCCAAGAACTGGTTGTAGACGTCAGCGACATCATACTGCTTGCCAAACTTAGCATCCTTCTTGAAGCCATACGCTTGGTTGCTCATCGGTGGTAGCTTCGTGACGGGCGGCCCGGGTTTTCAAACTCCATCCCGAACAATTTCTCGCGTACGGCGGCGGCATCCCGGCGGCGACGGCCATATCGCCCAACCGGTCATCGGCAAATTGAGCGAGAAGCACATGCCTTTAACTTCCCCGAATCTCCCGAGAAACTCTAACGGCGTCTCGCCGTGCCTGCGCTTCGGGGTGGCAAGGTCGATCAACTTCTTCTCCGAGCCGCCACCGAAATAATGAGCGTGAAATTTCCGCTCTAGGTCCTTCCACCCGCAAACCCGACTCGGGGGGGGAAGGGACGAGAACCACTTTGGAATGCTTGGACTCCGTCGGTGATGCGGGGAAGTAGCGGACCCTGAATGTTTCCTCAGCTGAGCATTCCCCGAGCTGCATGAGGTAACGAGCGATGTGCTCCACCGTGCTCGTGTCGTCCTGTCCTGAAAATTTCGTGAACTCCGTCGGCGGCTTCACTCTAGGCGGAAGGAGCACGTTGTAGTACCACTCTGGGAACGGCGGCTTGTAGGCAGGCCCCTGCATTTTTGGCTTGAGGCCGAACTGATTTTGCATCAATTCGGCCATCTTCCGTGCCAGGGCGTCGTCCTCTTGCACGCCCGGTCGCGCACGTATCTTGGATGCGGGAAGGCGTCAAATGCTCCATAGTTTCCCACCTCATGGTAGCCTCCGCCGTACAAGTTCCTCTGCAGCCAGTTGTTCGCCGGAGCGATCCTGTGGCCGGAAGCAAGTGGGGCTCCAGGCGAGCCGAACGCTAGATCTCCGTACGTAGGCTGGTACGGATTCGGGCCGTTGCACGGCTGTTGACCCGTCTTTGCTCCGCGGTGGTGGCCGGATTGGCGCCCTCCCGAAGCTCGTAGTGGGGGCCGAACCGGCCGACCCCCGGCACCCCGCGCGGAGGAGGCCGGAACGCTTGACTTTCGGAGCTCGTGGAGGAGGCCGATGTGGCTGGCTCCGTAACGGTGGCTGAGAGCTTGACTCGCCCAGCTCCACGGTGCCCCCTTGGACGGGTGCCTTGCTGAACGCTTGCTCCATGCCGGGGCCAAAGACGGCCACCATCATCTACTGGAGCGCACCGAGGAAGGCTTTGTTGTGCTTGCTCAGCATGTAGTCTGCAGATTCCTGGAACACTCGCATGCACTCCTCTTTCTCCTGCTGAGCTGAGGCATCGCTCTCCCCATGTAGCAACACCCTGGGCATCTCGTTCTTCAGGTATGGGACGCCACTTCTATTTTTCTTGAATGACAGCAGACATTTCTGCTGGAACTGGTCCGTGGCGTCCTGGAGTTGCTGCCGCTGCTCGGGAGAGAGATCTTCAAGGTTGACGTCCATGATGTCCCCGATTTCGGGCATCTTGATCAATTCGGCTGTTGTCCCACCGGGCGTGCCAAAAAGTGTGTTGACGTAAAAAGTGCACCTAGCGCCAAACACACAGCAAGCCGAACAAGCTGGCTTCACACGCGCGAAGAGTCACAAGACGTGCCAGTCAATTTTTCCTGAAAATTAACAAAAGATAAAAGAGTTAGATACCAAAGCTTGGAACTTGTCGGGTGGTACCAGACAGTTCCATATTTACGGCTAAGAAGCCAGATGGGGTGACACATAGCTATAGGGAGCTATCTGCCAATAGACTGAAACCAATCGGGAACTTATGAAAGGAAAAGTAACATTGCCGAATGGATGACGTAAGCATGACAGCGATCGGTCTTTGTTTGAACAAAGATACACATGCACGAGACCATGACCGATCCCCATGAAGATTAGCATTAAATAAATGAATAAAGTAAAACACGGACATAATCATGTAATAAACAAGCATGCATAGGCCCAAAGTACTAGTCTACCGCATGTCTAGGTACTTTAAAACCCGTCGGGTACGATACCAAACAAATCTATCCACCGCATGATACAACTTGCATGAAGACCGTACCACTTTCCACAAATAGATCTATCCACCGCATGATACAATCTAAATAGGGAAAGCTAAAAGCATACATCATTTAAAGCATAAATAACGCACGTGTTCTACTCGTGAAGAAACATAACCGAACACGGCTGAACAGCCGATTCGGGGTCCATGAAGAAGGAACAAACATTACCAAGTAGATAAATCTATCAGATTGATCTGAGATCTAATCCACCGGATGACTAGCCCCAAAGCAACCCAAAAACCTGCATCTACCGCATGATACCCGGCTCTTTCAAGATTTATACCAACATTAGCAAGCTTGAACCCGCAACACGTAACAACCTAGATCGATTCGGTTTCGGCTATCGGGAAGCACAAGATCCACGTGTTAAAATACGAACTCGACTCGTACAAGGACCACAAAAGGACGAAGCCGATCCAAATCTAACTAGATTGAGCAAAAGTGTGTTACACGAATTTAGACATAACGTAAAAACTCAAAGCAACACGGGGTAACTTAATGAATCTATTAGATCTTGCCAAAATCCAATAGAGCCGATAACTAGCTTCAAGCTAGATCTTAGCCTACCGCATGGCTCATGACCTAACAAGAAACCTTCTTGAACCAAGCTTGAATCTACCGCATGACACGAAGCATGGTAACAAGACTACTTGCATCAGATCTAAATCCACCGCATGATACTAGACATGATACAAGGTTGCGGTACTCATGAAGGTCGACGGATCGATGAACCCTCTCGAAGAACTCGACGACACGACAAAAGGACTCTAGGGTTTGGCGTAAGGCCGGTGTGTATTGAAGAATGATTCTTTGTGTTTACATTCGGGGGTCATATTTATACCCTGTCAAGTACAACTTCGAATGGATTCGTTGCCTAACTTATCTCTAAGCTTGATCGCCTATCCATCCATTCGTTCTCCCCGATTGAGCCACGTCACCGTCCAATCCCGCAAAATCGGCTCTCTTGTTCCTTTGCCGAACCGGAGCGGATAGCCGACCGCAAATCTCTTTGCCGAATATCTCGAAAAGATCCTTCCTTCCACCGGACGGACTCTTTATCGAACCGGACCCACAAGTCGGACTCCTTACCAAATTTTGGTGTTAACACCGCCGCGCCACATGCACCGCGCGGCGGCGGCCAAAACATCGGGGCCGCGTGGCGCCCCTTCTTCCTCCTCCTCTCCCCTTTCTTCTCCCCGGCCCGAGCCGCGCCGCCCACGCAAGGTCTGCGCCGGCCGCCCCCCAATCCGGCCCCAAATCGGTGGATTTGAGGTGGGGAAAGTGGGGGAATTCGTTCCCCGCGTCCTTGTGAAGGTATTGACCTACTTCTCTCCCTCTTTTACCGTTGCATTGTGTAGATCGGAGTAGATGTTTGTGACCTAGGGTTAGGTATAGAAATTTGAAATTTAGACGAAATGCAATTAGTTTTAATGTAAATGATGATTAGTTCATACGCGATAGTGTATCGCCCGTGTTATTGACGTGTAGAACATGTTGCATGAATCGATTTAATGATATTATTGATGTCAAATGTTTAGGGTAGTTGATAATGGGTGTAGCTATTATATGGATGCACGTTTATTAGGGGGGAATACCTAACAATTTTGTTGAATAACAGAATATGCATAATGTGTACATGCATATATATATATATAACTAATCGAGATGGATATAATTTTTGTTGAACACAATTCGAATTTTGTATGTATATTTATAATAAATAATCTATTCTAGTACTATGTACTTATGAAACAAGTTAGTTCATGAAGTTCTTTAAATTTTGTAGATGGACTTGTTTAGTTCGCATGTTTCATGGGGGCGTAGTTAAAGAAAATGGAGAGTTTGAGAATATGACGAGTTAGTAGAAACATTTGATGGTCCGCCAAGCTTTAAGGATGTAGTTGATTGTGCAATGGTCAACTATTGAGTTGGAATGCATGAGTTGACATTTAGAGGTCGTTTTGATTGTGGGAAGGCTAGAGCTCATTATGTGTTGATGAGCTTGTCAAGTGAAGAAAATTGGAATCGGTATAAGAAGGTAGTTGGTCAAGCTAATGTGTCATGTCTGGAGGTTGTGGTAGATATTACTCGTGGGCCTAGTGGTAATGTTAACATGAATGAGGAAGTGCCGTTTGAGGTTCTAAAAGGTACACAAGAGTCTACAATTTTAGAGGAGGACTTTGGTTGTAGGGAACCTAGTCGGGATGTTGGGATGGTGAATGATGATTTTCCCAATGATTGTTTTGAGCGGGGAGGAAGAAACCATGGACGATGATGATATGTCCGACGGCTCCGAAGAAGGTGATTCGAAGATGAGTCGATGAGGAGCATGCGGAAGAGCAAAATGATGCCAATGCACATGCGGTGAAGCACTCCTTGGTTTAAGTGAGGTTAACTTGGATGGTGTTCAACATGATTATGTTGCAGGACCCTCGGTGAACCATAGAACCTTTGAAAGGGAAGTGCACATAAGTAGGCCGCCAGTGAACACTAGAAATGGTGAAAGTGAAGAACACGTACCTAGGTTCCCGGACAACACTAGAATTGGTGAGAGTGCTTGAACACTACACCCAAGCTCGGTACCAATTTGGAATCCCTTCCGTTCACAATGACGAGACTTGAGTAGGATCGATAGAGCCATTTGTGATTCTACTAGGTTGTTCACGAAGGAATAATTTTTACTAGTGAGCCTTAGATACATGAGAAAATGATGTTTGACTCCCTGGATGAACTTAAGTTTTTCTTGGGCGACTATGCGGTGAAGCATTATAGGCCTTTCACCGTGGTCCATTCGGACGGGAATCTTAGGTATGAAGTAATGTGCAAACAAGGGTGCATGTGGCGTGTATGGGCATGGGCTGCAGAGAGGGATAGGGAAATGGAAGATTACAAAGGTTGTGGGACCTCACACATGTCGTTCGAGTCGGGTGAAGGGAGTTCACGCACAATTGATTTGCAAGTTACATTGGAAGGTGTATCTTAGGTGTTGTTCTTGAGAATAGTGAGGTGACGACCAGCAATTTGATAGAGCGAGATATTGATGTTTCTTCGGATATCGTGTGAAGTATTCTAAGGCATGGTGGGCTAAACAACATGCAATTGCCTTGCTATGGGGCGATTGGAAAGAGTCATATGCGAAAATTCCAAGGGTCTTGAGAGCCATGAACCACTTCAATCCTAGGGTCAAATGGTTTCCTTACATGACCGATTCTCGTGTTCTCGACGGTTGTGTTTTGAAGCCCGTCCTTCTACGTGTTTTTTCGTGCTTTCCACAATGTAAAGTGGCTTTCCAACACTGTCGTCCGGTGATACTTGTAGACGGAACCTTCTTGACCGGCAAGTACAGAGGTACACTCATGATGGCGATTCTTGTAGATCCCGAACAACAACTTGTGCCTTTAGGTTTTGCCTTGGCGGAGAGTGAGAATGACGACGGTTGGTCATGGTTCATGAGGCTCCTTCACATTAACATACTTGGTCCAACGCGATAGGTATGTATGATCTCAGATCAGCACCATGGTCTCATCAAATGTGCGAGCGACCACCTGGATGGGTATCAACCACTTGTTCATCGGTGGTGAATTAGGCACTTTGCTGCCAATTTGTGGCGTCGTCAAAAGAACAAGGAGGTAATAGGACAGTTGAAGTTGTTGGCATCAGTACATACAGAGGACAAATTTAAGGAAGTGCACAAAGACTTAGTTAAGAACTTGAACGAGGAAGCTAAAGATTGGTTGGAGTATGAAATGGAGGATAAGGACAAATGGGCTCAAGCATATGATGCTGGGGGTATGCGTTGGGGTATCTTGACAACAAACTATTACGAATGTTTCAACAACATATTTAAAGGAATAAGAAGTAGACTGTCGCGGGGATCATTGAATACTCATTTGAAAAATGCAATGAATACTTTGTGAAAAGATGGCGGAATGCACGTGATTTGTTGGATAATGGGGGTAGAATTGGATCCTTTGCGGATGAGATAATGTATGATCTTTGCTTTAAGATCCGTGAACCAACATGTAGAAGCATACGGTCCGGACGGAATGATTTATTCTATTCGAGGTTCCTCTACTACTAATGTTGGAGGGGAGAGTCATGGTGGTCGACACTATAGGGTGGACCTCGGGCCGTGACTCGCACTTGTAACGGTCCTCAATTGTTGCATCTTCCTTGTTCTCACTTGATGACAACTTGCAATGCTAGAGGTCTAGACTATGAAAATTCCATGTACTGTCTCCTTTGTTCTTTAGAGAACACACCATTAAGATTTGGGAATCCGGCTTTGAGCCGTACCTTGATCCGTCACAATGGCACGAATATGATGGCACGAGTATGTGCCAAGCACGCGTCTTTGAAGAAATTGAAAAAGGGTAGGAGACAAAAGAAGCGTTTGAAAGGGGACATGGACGCGTGTCAAGTAAGGTTTGCTTCTGATTATGATATGGGTGATTTTGAAGGCGATGCGGACAAGATGACGTATCTTTGCTCAAAATGTCACAAAGAAATTAAAAACTGCAAGTGTCGGAAAAAATCGAAGGGCAAGAAAAAAGCAACGGGGACAAATAGAAGGATGGGTGCTTCCAACTCTAGGGTAGGTGTCATGGTAGTATGTTAGTAGTAGGTGAAAAATTATGAAATTTTGTATGCAAGTTAAATAATTATATATTTGTATATACTTACCTTCAATTTTTTATCGTTGTTACTAACTACAAGTAAATTTTTTTCGGGATGGCGCAGCGTCGTATGGACCTCCCTCGGGCCCACTACCTCGGTGGGTACCGGGACCGACTACTCGGTGGGCCTGCGGGACTACCGGCTTGCGCTACACGGCACACGAAGGCGTGGAGCACAAGGACTACACAAGAGTAGTACTCGGTTAGGGAGGCCATACATGTTCCGCACCGTATAGAGGACTCCTAGACGTACTCGACTAGTACTCTCTCCCTACTCCGACTTGTAACCCTGCCTCCCGGACTATATAAGGCGAGGCGAGGGACCGATCACCTCATCCAATCTCCTCTCATACAACTCACGGCGCACTATTGCACCATCTTGTAATCGTGCCCTATCAATCCGTAGCTACGCGGCATACGGGACGTAGGGTATTACGCACCTTGCGGCCCGAACTTGTCTAAATTGTGTGCCACGTGTCTCTTCCTTCGAGTTACCGATCTCGGCGAGTCACATTCATCTACTTCGGGTACTCCCCGTAATAGGTTGCCGGTCTAAAACACCGACGGTCGACGCGCCGGGTAGGGGCTCTCGCTCGAGATCACATGGCGAACTCGACGGCTCCCGTCCACTTCAAGCCAACCGTCGCCTTCAACCGCGGCGACACCTTCGTGTTCGGCGCACGGGTCCGCACCTGGCCGATGGCGCGGGCTCCTTCCGGCGCCGCCCCGACCATGCGGCCCGACCCGAAGACAAGGCTTCGTGACGCTCCCCGAGGTTGTCACGGGTGAACTCGCCGGGCAAGTTCGGCGAAATTTCGCTCTTCAACCACCACGGCCCGACTTCGAGCTCGAGTCCGTCTCCAACTCGAACTCGACGTCACCATGGGCCATCGCATGCGAGCGGGCCCGCTCGGCCATCGCGGCGGTCCCCTCACCACGCGAGCACTGCGCACGTGGCCCCCGCATCCTCGGCGGGCCCACACGGAGGCTCCCACTTCGCGCGGGCCGGCAAAGAGCCCGCACCCGAGTACGGCTCGGACTCCGACACCGCCCCCGATCGCGCTCCGGACTCCGGCCCTCTCTCCGAGTTCTACTCGAACCCGAACTACGAGTTCGACTTCGGGTCGGACCCCGAGGAGCCCGAGTCCGAAGACAACTCCACTGAGCTTCCTTTATCAGGGCCAGCCTCTGGGCTGGTTATAAAATCCACGCCGGCGGGAGATACGTCTGCGGGACGGACCGCAAGCCTGCCGACACCGGTGAAGGGAGACTCACGCTACGTCGCCTACATCAACTCGCTATCGTTCCGGGAGGGAACACCGCTAGCCCGGGGCCGACTCAAACACACCAACCGAGGTGGCACCCTGCGAGTCCGGCCTTGGCACCCCCGATCGCCAAGTCTTCATGGCCGCCGGCGACACCCCGGGGCCTTCGAGGCACGGTTCGGGACAAGTACACGGAAGACATCTCCTCCGACGAGCTCTCTGCCGATGCTCCACCCAACGAGACTCCGGCGGACGGAGACACTCGACGTGAACGCAACAGGGAAGCGCAACGAACGTCGTCGGCGCCTCCGCGACAACCTCCCCATCCGCAACCTTGCGGAAGCTCTCGAGGCGGTCGAGAGCGAGAGACACACCACCCCCGAGCAATGCCTCATGTCGATCACGGCGATCGCACGTCGAGCTCGGGGCATACGCGGCCGGAGAGGTCATCGCCAAGCTCGGCCGAAGAAGCCTACTTCATGCGGGTCGACAACGAGTCCACCAACCTCCTCCGGCTAAACCCCGCGACAACGAAGCTACTAGTCGCAGCGCCAACAACGGTCCCAACCGTACTCGAGCCGACCTCCCGGCAGAGCCAAACCGTCGCCGCTCCAACGCCGGCGGACCTTCCTGACGAAGACCACGGCAGCCGAGAAGTTGTTCCCCACCGCGCTCGGCCGGCGGCGGCGGCAACGATCCCGACGGCGGCGGCGCCCGACGGCGGCGGCTCCAACCATGGGGCCAACGGGGGGGGCCGGAGGCGGCGGCGGTCGCGGCGGCCGAGGCCACGCAAACGGCCACGCCTTCGGCGCCTCGCGGGGCGGCTACGACGCTCGCCGAAGATTGAGGAGGCCGCGGCGGAAGAAGTCGACCACCGCCGGCGGCGAGGGCGACGGCTTCCCCGCCTTCTCACCTCGACTTCGCAACTTGCTCCTCCCCGACAAGTTCAAGCCTTTGGGGATCACCAAGTATGACGCGAAGCGGATCCCATCCGGTGGCTCGATGCTACGCCCTCTCCATCGAGAACGGCGGTGGCAACGGCGACACCAAGTGCCTCTACTTCCCCTTCGCGCTCGGACCAAGCACCACTCACATGGCTCGAGTCGGCCCGGACAAGCACTCGATCGACAAGTGGGACCGGTCGAAGGAGCGGTTCACAAGTAACTTCGCGGCGCCATGGGCCGATCGGGTACTCGCATGGACACCGGCCATGATCAAGCGAGGAACGGGGGCGAGACCCTCCGCAAGTACATGCGCCGCTTTTTCGACAAGCGCGCTACCGTCGTCGACGTCACCGACAAGGAGGTCATCGACCTCTTCCGGGACGGCCTCTACCACCGCCGCACCTTCGAGGACTTCGGTCGCCGTCGCCCCCGAGTCCATCCCCCACCTCAAGGACATGATCACGTCTCCCGGGCGGATGAAGAGGACAAGGCCAACTCCAAGTACGACGCCATCCGCGGCAAGTCCAAGCGAGAACCGGGCGGCGGCGGCGCGGCAATGCAAACCAAGGTGGCCGCAACAACAACAACAACGGCAACTACTCGGGTCCCAACCGCAAGCGCAAGCCGGACAACAACGTCGCGGCTATCCGGCGCCTGCGAAGGGGAACTCGAAGAAGAACTCCGGCGGCTTCAAGGACCTGTCGAAGGAGAAGTGCCCGTGGCATCTAAACGGCAATCACACTACCGAGCGGTGCTACCAGCTCGTGCATGCACTCAAGGATACGCCGGATCCACCGCACCCTCACGATCAAAAGGGCAAGAAGAAGGACGGCGACAACAACGACTTCCGGGTGCCGGACAAGACCGTCAACGTCCTCTTCGGCGGATTGCCCGGCGGGCGGGAGCGAGAGGCTACCGTCGTGAAGTGATGTCCATCGAGCCGGCGGTCCCGACCCCTCTCGGGTGGTCGGAGGTACCCATCACCTTCTCCCGCGCGGACCAATGGACCAGCTTTTCCGAACCAGGACGGTTCCCCCTCGTCCTGAAGCCAACGGTGGCGGGCTCCAAGCTCAACAAGGTGCTCATCGACGGTGGAAGTGGGCTCAACGTCCTCTTCACCAAAACCTTGAAGAAAATGAAGCTCGACATCACCCCCATGCTCACCAAGAGCGACACGCCCTTCTACGGCATCGTCCCCGGCAACGAGGCTATTCCACTAGGCTCGGTGGTCTCCCCGATTACCTTCGGGGCGTCTCGGGACAACTACCGTACCGAGTACATCAAGTTCGAGGTCGCGGACTTCGAGACCTCTTACCACGCCATCCTCGGCGGGCGGCCATCGCCATGTTCATGGCGGTGCCCCACTACACCTACTTGGTACTCAAAATGCCAAGCCCGGCCGGTGTACTCTCCCTCCAAGGAGACACGAAGATCTCCCACGGCCGCGACACGAAGCCGTGGAGATCGCCTCTACAAACCAAGTACCCAACGCGATGATGGAGGTCTACGCCGCGTCGAAGAAGCTTGCTACAAGTGAACTCGACATCCCGGAGAAGTACGACGGCACCAACAAGCCTCGGCCACCGAGGAGGTACTCGTCAAGATGGTCGACCTCGGAACAGGCGACCCCAGCAAGACCACCACCATCGGGACCGGCCTCGACCCCAAATAGGAAGACGCACTCATCGGCTTTCTTCGGGCCTAACCGCGACATCTTCGCGTGGAAGCCGACGGACATGCCGGGAGTGCACGGGGAGCCGATTGAGCACCGCCTCAACGTCGATCCAAAGGCCACCCCCAAGCGACAACACCTCCGACGCTTCGCCGACGACGGGCGGGACACCATCAAGAAGGAACTCGCCAAGCTACTCGCGGTGGCTTCATCGAGAAGTTTTCCATCTCGAGTGGCTCGCCAACCCCCGTCCTCGTCCGCAAGAAGAACTCGAACGAGTGGAGGATGTGCGTCGACTACACCGACCTCAACAAGCACGCCCCCAGGACCCCTTCGGGTTGCCGCGGATTGACCAAGTCATCGACTCCACGGCGGGGCCGGGACACCTGCTCTGCTTCCTCGGCTGCTACTTCGGGTATCACCGGATCGCAATCAAGGAGGAAGACCGGAGAAGACCGCGTTCATCACCCCGTTTGGCGCGTCTTGCTACACGACCATGTCCTTCGGGTTGAAGAACGCCGGTGCTACCTACCAATGGGCTATCCGGGCTTGCTTCAAGAGGCGGCTCAACAAGAACGTCGAGGCCTACGTGGATGACGTGGTTGTCAAGACCCGGGGACTCCGGTACCCTCATCGACGACCTTGAAGAGACCTTCGCATCACTACGCGAGTACCGCCGGAAGCTCAACCCGAACAAGTGCGTCTTCGGCGTCCCTTCCGGGCAAACTACTCGGCTTCATCATCGGCCGGCGCGGCATTGAAGCCAACCCCGAGAACATCTCCGCCATCACCAACATGAAAGCTCACACGAGCATCAAAGACGTCCGAAGCCGACGGGGTGCATGGCGGCGGCCGACGAGATTCATCTCGAGGGCGGGAGAATGGGGCCTCCCCTTCTTCAAACTACTCAAGCATCACGAGAAGTTCGTGTGGACTCCGAGAGGCCGATCAAGACCTTGCCCGGCTTAAGGACTTCCTATCAAAGCCACCGATCCTCACGGCCCCTCACAAGGGCGAGCGACTCTTTGCTCTACCTAGCTGCGACCACTCACGTGGTCGCATGCGCCATCGTTGTCGAGCGGCGGGGGAAGACGGCCACGCCTACCGGTCCGGCGCCCGGTCTACTTTGTCGGCGAGGTTCTATCAGAGTCCAAGGCTCGCTATCAGCCCGTGCAGAAGCTCCTGTACGCTCTACTCATCACCTCACGGAAGCTACGACACTACTTCCAGGAGTACTCGGTCTCCGTCGTCACCGACTACCCGCTTGGCGACATCTGCGGAACCAAGATGCTACGGAAGAATCTCCAAGTGGGGCTGTCGAGCTCGGCGCCCTCACCATCGACTTCAAGCCACGCACGGCCATCAAGTCGCGGGCACTAGTCGACTTCATGGCGGAGTGGCGGGAGAACCGGCTACCTACTCCCACCGTGCGACCGAGCATTGGGTGATGTACTTCGACGGCTCACTCAACCTCGAGGGCGCGAGGTGCGGGGGTACTCCTAATCTCTCCAACGGGCGAACAACTCAAGTATGTCCTGCGATCTTCCGGAAGGTCTCAAACAACGAAGCCGAGTACGAAGCCCTCCTACACGGGCTCCGCCTCGCGGCTTCACCGGGCATCAAACGGCTACTAGTCTACGGCGACTCCGCGGTGGTCATCAACCAAGTCCACAAGTCCCGGGACCGCAACAAGGAGAACATGGACGCCTACTTCCTAGAAGTCCGCAAGCTCGAGAACAAATTCTATGGTCTCGAGTTCCATCACATCGTCCGCGACAACAACGTTCTTTGCGGACGTCCTCTCGAAAGCTTGGATCCACCCGCGCTCAAGTGCCAGCGGGTGTCTTCGTCCACGAGCTTCACGCGCCATCCATCCCGGAGCCGGCGCCACCGACCACTGTCCCAGCCCATCCACCAGCTGGGCAGGAGGTCATGATGATCGACGTGGACTGGAGGCAACCCTTCATCGACTACCTCAGCGAGCAGAAGGTCCCCTCCGACAAGAACGCGGCCGAGCAACTCGTCCGCCGTGCCAAGTCCTACGTCCTCGTCGGAGACAAGCTTTACAAGCGGGTGCATCTTCCGGAGTACTCATGAAGTGCGTCCCTCGTGAAGAAGGCAATGACATCTTGGAGGAGATCCACAAAGGCGTCCGCGGCAACCACGCGTCCTCACGCACGGCGGTTCGACAAAGCCTTCGGCGAGCCTTCTATTGGCCCACGGCCACGGGCGACGGCGAAGAACTCGTCGAAAGTGCCAAGGATGCCGCTACTTCGCCAAGCGGCAACACGTCCCGGCCTACAAGCTAGTCACCATACCGCCAACCCGGCCCTTAGCTTGCCGGGGGCTCGACATGATTGGGCCACCGCCAACCGCGCCGGGGAGGATTCAACGGGGTATTGGTGGCTATCGACAAGTTCACCAAGTGGATCGAGGTCAAGACGGTCACATGCCCCAAGGGCGACGAGTACTCGACTTCTGGATGAACTCGTACACCGCTACGGGCTACCCCGGCGCATCATCACGGACACGGGGTCCAACTTCAACAACCACCGGTTCGGGAGTACTACGAGAACGGCGGGATCGACGTCCGTACGTCTCGGTCGCCCATCCACGGGCCAACGGACAAGTCGAGCGCGCCAATGGGATGGTGCTTGACGCCCTCAAGAAGCGGCTACACGACGCCGCGAACTCCAAAGGGGGCAAGTGGATCAAGGAACTACCCAACGCACTGCGGGGGCTACCGAGCTCAACCATCCAAGCCAACGGGGCAATCCCCCTAGTTCCTGGTCTACGGCTCCGAAGCCATCCTCCCCGCCGACGTCATATCGAACTCGCTAGCGGTGGAGCACTACGACGAAGGCGTCTCGGAAGACGACGGACGAGTTGACATCGACAACCTCGAAGAAGCTCGGCCGCGCCGCCCTCGTCCAATCAGCAAGGTACCTGGAGGGTATCCGACGCTACCATGATCGCAACATCAAGGAACGCTCCTTCAACGTTGGAGATCTCGTCCTCCGCCGCATCCAGAACACGGAAGGACTTCACAAGCTCAGCTCCCCCTGGGAAGGTCCCTTCACCGTGGCAAAGGTGACCGGGCCGGGCTCCTATCGCCTCCAAACACTTGAAGGCGAAGACATCAACAACTCGTGGAACGTCGACCAGCTCTGTCGATTCTACGCCTAGTCTACACGACTACTCGGGGTTCAAGTCTACACGACTACATCAACACCCACCCCCGGCCGTAGCGACCCTCGGGTCCCGGCTCCGGGCTCGGACTTCTCCTCTCCGGGATCCGGCCCGCGCGGCTACCTACGGACCACGGGGCGCCACGAGCGTCAAGGACTCTAGCGGCGGTCTACTAAGAGACCACACTCCAAGATCCGGCCCGCACGGCTACCTACGGATCTACGATCCACCCCTACACGGCTACCTACGGATCAAGCTGCCGTAAGCGGCTACCCGCTCCGGCGCTACTCGGTAAGCGGCCTCCGGGTCCAAGCGACTACTCTGTAACTACGGCCCTGGCCATCCAGGTGTACTTCTTCAGTAATAAAGATTGATCGTTCATCAACTTCTTTACTGCCTACTCCCTACAACGGGACTACCAAAGCCGAGTACTACTACTCGCATCCAGTCCACGATGGGCGCTCCGCACTACGAGATCGCGACTACGAGTACTCATTGCTTTGGAAAATTTTCTTTCTTTGATACTTGAACAATTCATTACATTTGTTTTTCTGTACAACCATGGCTACTAGCTACCTATTACGGGGCTACTCGGAGGTTCGGCTTCTCGGCTACCTTCTCCGCGATGGGAGCCATCTGCTCCCGACGGCTCCGCATCTTCCTCATCACAACGGTTGGCGGCTACCCCACCGGCGACTACCTCCACCGGGGCCTTCGGGAAGTACGACTTCATGAAGGCCAAGACTTGTCTTGGGATCGACCTCGGCCATGTGCTTCACGTAGGCGGCCGGCCCCGGCTTGGAGCTTCCTTGAGGCGATCCACCGGAGGAGCGATCTTGGGGCCGCCGGTTGCGGCACCGGGAGCCTTGCGATCGGCGGTGCGGCTTCTTCCAACTCCTTCAACCGGGCCCGCAATGCCTCGCGGTCTTCGTTCAACATCGCAAGGAATTGTAGCAGTTGACGAGATCTCTGTCAATAGCAATCCGAAGCTCCATATGCTTCTCGCACTCAAAGGCGAGTTCTTTGTAGTCGAGCTCGAGTACCTGGCGGGCTTCTTGCTCCTGGTAGAAGAGGTTCTTCATGCTTGCCTCCGAGGCCTTCAGCTGCTCCACCTGGCCCTCAAGCTCTGCACCACAGCAATGCAACAGCGGGTCAGATGCTTCTCGACCTCCAACAAGTACCCGACAAGTTGAGGGGTATACCTTTGTTCTTGTTGCGGAGGCCCTTATTCTTCCGCACCAAGTCGTCGCCCTTCGCCTGCAACTCTTGGACGTCGTTGTGGTACTTGGCGAAGGCGGCATCGAGCTTCGACTGCATGGCAGCCGCGTGCTTCCGCGACTTCACAAGTTGCTCTTCTAGGGCTTCGGCACGGAGCACCGCGTCGCCATAGCCCTGCAGCATGTTCGACTTGTCGCGGGACCGCCGCGCAACGTCCCGTACAAGACAACTCAAGTCATAAAGAGTACTCAACGACAAAGGATTGGCTACTCAAAGGCTATGGCTACTTACCTTCATCCACCGCTTGGCTTGACGGATCGCCTCCGGATGCTTGGCTACCGTCGCCGGCTCGATGAGATCGTCCGCGAGCGCTCTATCCCGCCGCGACTACTCGCGGTGGCCCTCCGTCATCGGCGCGGAGCGGATGGGCTCGCGTCCCGGATCTCGGGGGAGCGGATAGCCACCTCCGGCGACGTGGTGACCGCCTCTCCTCCGGCGGTCTTCTCGACGACCTCCTCCATGGGCTCGGGGGCTCCTTCCACGGCCTCCGAAGCCTCGGGTGTCAACCTCTCGCATTGGCACCCCTGCAGGGATGTCACCACCTTCGGCGCCTGTCAAAGAGAGACAAGTGCATCAGTGCCTACGACTACTCCTCGTGGAGCCCTGTAGCTTCAAGAAGGGTACTCACCTTCGACTACACCGGCCTCCCCCGCGCGGCGCCTCGACGGCGGTGGCTCGGCCCGCGGCTTGGGTAGCGGGAGCGGCCTCTTCGGCGGGCGGCGCGACTTCTTCCGCCACCGCCGATGAGGGCTCATCCCCATCCCGTGTCGGATCCGTGGATTTTCTACGAAGCACACACACGGATGGTCGTCGGGCAACATCGACTACGCAACAAGTACTACTCGCAAGGATATGGTACTTACAAGTTGGACCGTACAATTGTCACGGCCGGAGCACCGAGGATGCGGCGATATCGACCGAGTCCACCCTCGGCGGGCGCCTCCTCCGCGCCCCTGCGGCTACCGCCTCCTCCACGCGCGCGGCGGCGCCGCGCGCGCGCGCGCGGCGGTCTCTTGCGCACCCGAGGCCACCACCTCTTCAACGGCGGCGGCCACGGGTCCCGTGCTCCCTTGTGGAGCGGGGGGGGCCCGGCGCTCCATCCGCGCCAAGATCTCCTCAACGATGGGGGGCCGGACTACGGCTTCCCGGCTCCCCCCACCGTGTCCCACACGCCCTCGTCACCCTCTTCGACGGGCTCCGCCGGCGGCCACCTCCCGCATACAAGGAAAACTACTCGTCGGCAAAAGTACTCGAACAACGGGTACTCGACTACTCTGTTCAAGACAACTTACCTCCCGAGGCATGGTCTCGAGACCTTTAGTTTCTTCGTCACCCGCTTCCTAGCGGGGTTGCGCGGCTTCCGTGCCGGCGCAGCCGGGCCGGCCTCCGGAGCTAGCCGGGGGGGGTCTTGTACCGGTGGAACATGAGGCAAGCCGGGCGGCTAAACCTCGACCGCACTCGGAAGCGGTCCCGCAACGTCTCCTCGTCTTCGTCGTCGGAGGAGGAGGTATCCTCCACGACGACGGTGTCATCGCCTTCACCGACTTCTCGGCGCTCCTTAGCCTTCCCCTCCATTGGGATCTCGATTCCGCTCGGAGGTGGCTGCGGCTCGGAGATGAACTTCTTCACGTCATCCTGCGCAAGACACAAGACGTCAGCAACTTTACTTCAAGTAATCACTACTCGGCGGGGTAGTACGACTACTCACCTCCTTCGGCGGGCGCGCGGCGGAGTACTCCTGGACAGGGCACGCCGTGTACGGCGGCATGTCCTTGAAGATCCGCGACAACCTCTCGATGATGTCGTTGTCGTCCAGCTCGCCTCCCGGCATCCGCGACGCGTCGTCGTCGCCGGTGTACTCGAAGCCTAGGGTCTCCCGAGCCATCAACGGCTGGATCCTTCGCTTCATGAAACCGAAGGACACGTGCTCGGCCCTCGGTCCCGCCTCCCCGAGCACCTTGATGCGTGCTAGCGGCTCGGGAGGCGGATCCCTTCTTGCATGGTGGGCTCCGTGTTCCACCATTCACGGTGCCGGGGGCTGCCGTCCGCTCGGCTTCGGCAGGCCGGGGTGGTGGTTCGTGATGTAGAACCACCTGGTCTTACAATGTCTGTGTTGGAGTTGACAAGCTTGTACGCCAAATATTGCTCTGCGGCGTCCTCCCTCAGCTGGATGTCGGCTCCTCCGACTACTCTGGGGTTGGTTGCACTTGGTTGCGGCTTGACGCGGAAGAACTTCCGAAAAGCACCCAATGCGGCTTGATCCCGAGGAAGGCTTCGCAGAAGTGCACGAAGACCGTCGTGTGGAAGATGCCGTTGGGGTTCAGGTTTAGGTACTCGATCCCGTAGTACCCGAGCGCCCCTTTGAAGAAATCGGCGGCCGGGGAGCGCAAGACCGCGCTCCACGAACCGCGCGAACATTGGGATCTCGTCTTCGGCCTTCTCCATCGGATATGGATCTCCAGCGGCGGATCTCCACATGTCGACTTCCTTCTCCCTGATGAACCCACTGTTCAGGAGGGTCAGCAGATCCTCCGTCTTCACTTTGGACTTCTTCCACTCGCGGCTTGGATCGGCCCGCGGTGGAGACATGGGCGGTCTTTGCTCGGTGGCGGCCGCGGCGGCCTCTTTCGCGGCCCCTTTTCTTCCCGGCGGCCTTGGACGTCTTGGACGGTGACGGCTTCATCCTCCAAGTGCGGGGCGTCTTCACTCGCATCCACTCGGGGGCTACCCTAAAAGATTTGGGTGGCGGCGCGGTTGAATCTACTACGGCGGCGGCAAGCGCTGGGAGTGGATTTGCTTCGGATGCAAGCGAGAATGGGCTGCCTTGAATGGGTGAAAAACCCTAAGGGTTTTGGCTTCTATTTATAAGCCAAACCGGCTCCGCAACGAGCGGCCCCGGATAAGTCCACGCGCGGGCGACTCGGCGAGCGCGTGACTCTTCGTATTCTACTAGTCGACGCACCTCACCTCGGGGGCTCGGCTACTTCTACTCGACTACCTGGGAAGCGGCTAGTCTCAAGAGCATCTCAGGACACATTCTTCAAGAGGACCCTTCAATTCGAGAGGAAGTACTCGACTCAAGGCTCGGGGGCTTCGTGCCACGTGTCCTTCGGTTTTTCTCTTCGGATTTTTCGGGATTTTCTTGCCAAGACTTCAGATGGACCCTCAGCCAGAGCCCACGGCTCAACCTAAGGCTCAGGGGCTACTCCATATGGAGTGCGATTTTTGCAATCGCACCTCCATATCAGCTCCGGCTTCGAGACAAGACAGGCAGTTTTTGAAGACCTTCGAAGGCGATTTTCGAGGACGCTTGGTACTACTCGAGAAGACTTCAAGATTGCTCAAACATCGGTTGGAGTACATTCCGGCCTCGGGATGCTTCGACTACTCTTGAGGACTTTTGACTTGTAGCGCTCGGGGACGCTTGAGGACTACTCGTTAAGGCGGGTCAAGACTACTTGAAGCTATCCTTCTCGACTACAAAGTACTCGGGGGCTTGTCGTATGGACCTCCCCGGGCTCACTACCTCGGTGGGTACCGGGACCGACTACTCGGTGGGCCCACAGGGACTACCGGCTTGCGCTACACGGCACTCGAAGGCGTGGAGCACAAGGACTACACGGGGAGTAGTACTCGGTTAGGGAGTTGTACATGTTCCGCTTTGTATAGAGGACTCCTAGACGTACTCGACTAGTACTCTCTCCCCTACTCCGACTTGTAACCACGCCTCCGGGACTATATAAGGCGAGGCGAGGGACCGATCACCTCATCCAATCTCCTCTCATACAACTCACGGCGCACTATTGCACCATCTTGTAATCGTGCCCTATCAATCCAGAGCTACGCAGCATACAGGACGTAGGGTATTACGCACCTCGCGGCCCGAACTTGTCTAAATTGTGTGCCACGTGTCTCTTCCTTCGAGTTACCGATCTCGGCGAGTCACATTCATCTACTTCGGGTACTCCCCGTAGTAGGTTGCCGGTCTAAAACACAAACGGGCGCACCCGGTGTACCCGCTCCTTGAGGCCGCATATGATGGCGGCCATCGTGCACACCTTACGTCGACCTTCACGAGGTTTTTACAAAAGCTCGAACTTAAGATCTAAATTTATTAGTTATTGTACCTCCTAGTTGTGTTTAATATGTAATAGTGTTAATATGTTAGCTAAGCATATTTCTTGCATTTTGAGGACTACGCATTGCTAATGTTGTAATTATTGAATTTTATTATTTTTCGGGACTTGAACCCGTTGAGGGTGCGAGAGCACTTTCCACTTCCTTGGGACGAGAGATACGCCCCGTACTTGGCTAGAGCGGGGGTTCTTGGACATTGCTTTGGTCGTGGTTCGTGGGTTGCCCTGTGATGGACGGGTCGTTGTTGTCGGCCTTGGTGGATCGATGGCGTCCGGAGAGCCACTCTTTCCACCTACCGTGCGGAGAGATGACGGTCGGCTTACGGGATACCGCCATGATCCTTGGTCTTCCACTTGAGGGGCCGCCGGTGAGTGGGATCATTCGAGTCTTTGGTTGGCGTGACATGGTTGAGTTGCACATTGGGGTGAGACCACTCGGATGCGATGAGGGGGATGCGTTGAAGAAGACCTCCCGAGTGAACACGGTTTGGTTGAGGCGGCACTTCACCGTATGCCCCCGGGGAGCTCCTCGAGCAGTTGTAGAGAGGCACACACGTGTATGGCTTTGGCACTTTGTTGCCACGTTCCCGCTACCATATCTTTGCGGGTAACACTGTTTCTTGGATGGTTCCGCCACTTTTGGGTCGGGATTGGGACAATATCCGTGGCTACGGTTGGGGTTCGGCGGTTTTGGCATGGGTTTGTATAGGCGGCTATGTGATGCACGTAGGAGGAGTAGACGGGACGCGAACCTTGGTGGATGCGCTTACCTCTGCTGATTTGGATTTGGGAGCGTCTTCCGGTGGGCCGACCACACCGCGGGCCAGTTGAGGTACATACAAATCTTTTGTTCTTTATTCATGCAGACTTATATTCATGAATTATTAATCTTTCAAATTTTGGTTATATTTTGCAGGCTTGGAATCGGCAGGATTCTCGACCCACTTTTGGGTTTGTGTGGAAGACAGCGACAGCGGTACGTGGTCCTCGGGAAGGAGGTACAAGTTCTACACAAACGAGTTGGGTTTGTCTTACTCGAGGCACGGTACAAACCCATGTCCACTAGTTCATGTTCAATTTGTAAATTTTGGTTCATCACATTTTTCTCTAAACATGTTGTATGTTTGTAGGTTGAGTGGCTATCGTACGCCGCGACTTTCCTCAACACGTCCGGTTCTCACCCTTGTGTTACGGAGACGGAGGCTTGTGGAGGTCAACGGTGCCACTCATCATCTACTATGTTGTTGAGTGGCATTTGCCAAACGGGGTGCTACGCCGGTTTGGGAGGCTTCGGCCTTCGCCTCCCGAGCGTGTGTCCACCGTTCCGGCCTTGCACAAGTAAGAAACCAACTCGATACATTTTTCATTATTCTCATATGGCATAAGTTGCTTTGTAAATAATGTGACAAGCAATTTTGGTATTTCGGGGTGAACGGGCAAAAAAGATACAAGGAGAATGATTGGACGGTGAAGCATGCTAGGTACTTGGACCTTTGGAACAATCGCCGGAGGATGGATCTCGAAGATGGTCTGGTTGGCGTCCTGGACCACATAGAGAGTACATGAGGTGGTACCATACCTCTACAAGAACCAAGATCAAGCCAGCTTTGACGGATGAGCACATTGAAGATGCCCCCTCAGACTCCGACGACGACATAGCGGATGAGTACGACACCACGACACGTGCGGGCACACGACGGAGCGAGCACCTTTGCACGATTACTTGGTAAATTTATCCCAAGCCAATGTTGTTTGATCACTTTGGTTTCTAATAATTTGTATCTATAATAAGATTTTTTTGTAGGGACAACAACTTGCAAGGCTTGCAAATGAGGCCGGAGTGGCCATGGAACATGCAAGTGCTTCCGAAGGTGGAGCCCTACGCAACTTTGCGAGAGGTAGTATTACTTTTCAAAAACCGAATGCTTAAGTTTATCCATATTTTGAATATGTCTTCAATTTGTACCAATTGCATGTTGCAGAGGGTCCGGAGGAGCTGCAGGCGTATGGCAATGAAGTTGAACTGCATAGCGGCTCCAGATGTTGTCCACGGCGGCAATGTTCAGGCCACTTCTTCAGGATCCCGCCGTACTCCAGTTCACCACGGGGCTAGAAGCTCGACAAGGACCCCATCTCGAAGCACCGCTCGCACCGCGTCGGCATCAGCAGGTCGTGTTGTTGCTAGTGGCAGCCGTGGTCGTGGTAAGGAAATCGCCACCCCTGAGCCCAGTGATGAGGACGATGGAGACTCCTCCTCCCCCTCAACGGCGGTGCTAGTGAGCGTGGAGACCCCACGTACATCTCGGAGATTCCGATGGACGTCTTGTTTGATGCCCCACCCGCTACTCAAACACAAGGAGAGTCGACGAGTCGAGGTAATGAATCTAAAAATTTCCTTCTAAGTCGGCATTTGATAATACCTTGCTCTTCTATAGTGTTGTGTTCAATTTTTGCGGCCCTCGCTCACCTCCTGCGAAGAAAGCCCGCTGCCGTCGTCCACGTGGGCCCGTGAAGTTGGGAGTGCCAACGTCTTGGACACGAACCGGGGAGGGAACACCGAGCTAAACAAATTTTCAGCCCAGAGGACCAAATCCGCCGTCGTCGTTGATCCTATGGACCATATGTGATGTTTGTATGTGCGGACTATGTCGGAGGCATGTCTACGCCTTAGGATGTTGAACTAGATGTTTGTGTGTCTTGGACTTTGTCGGAGCATGTGTTGGCCTTAGGATGTTGAACTTATGGACTTTGTGTGATGTTTGTGTGTCGGACTATGTTTGAATGTACGCACTTTGTATGAAATTATGTTTGGTGCATGGGAAGTGTCCTCATATTGGCTTCTGGATGAGTGGATCAGTTCTGTGGATTTTCTGCAGGTGCGTCGAGTTGAGAGGGCGGCGAAACCGGAAGAAACATACGTTTCGGCTGCCATCAGGATTGTCGCGCCATGCGCGTTGGCGCGACAACGTGTGCCTGCCACGCCACCCCCTTTGGCGCGGCAATCTGTACAACATGGTGCAGGGTGTCGCCCATTACCCGGGAGCGCCGCGCGGGCGGCTGTGGCGTGGCAATGAAACAACGACGTGCCATGCACGAAGGCGCGGGAAGACGAAGCAGCCGCGCCGCTCGATTTTTGCCTCGGGTTCCACCCGGGTATGCGGTTTTGTTACGGTTAAGCGCGGCGGCCCTGCCTTGCCGCGCCATGCGCGACAGCGCGACAACGTTGCCTAGCCGCGCCGGGAGCTGTGGCGCGACAGGGGAACACTGCCGCGCCATGCACGACGGCGCAAGAAAACTGAACAGCCGCGCCGCTCCATTTTTGCCTCGGGTTCCACCCAGGCATACTGGTTTTTGTTAGAAATAAGCGCGGCAGCCCTGTCTTGCCGCGCCATGGGGCCTGGCGCGGCAATGTTGAGCTGCCGCGCCCGGCCACCGTGGCGCGGCGAGATTTAATCCACGTTTTTGTGTACATTAAGGGTTTTGTTACTACGATTACATGACTTTCTTGCCACTGCAAATGCCCGTATCTTCCGTCGTAGTTTCCTAGTCGAATGCGGGGTCCGCGAATCCAATCGCACACCGATTTAGACAAATGGGGTCACCACACCCACCTCTTTCTATATAAAGGAGGGTAGCCTCCACTCATCACTCACCTCCAATCCTAACGGGCAACCTCCACTCCTACCTCACCTCCATTCCTCCGGTCGTTTGAGAGTGTTGGTTGTTCGAGATGGCAAGAGGGTTTATGGATGTGAGGAGGGCCATGGAAGCCATGGAGGGGGCATACCCAAATGATCCCAATAGATCCATGCGAGTTTGAACAAGAGGCCGAAAGGCGAGATCCCCCCAGAGTGCCATTGTGGCACGAATGCGGGATGCAAGGTATCACGTGAAGATGAAACGTTTGGCAGGCGCTTTTGGTGTTGTCAAAACATCGATCAAGCTAAAAAGGAGCTTGCAGCATTGGCAGTAAGTGATACTGTTAAGTAGCATTGTACCTACTTCGTGGTGTTCATTTCTGACTTTGTATCTACGTGGCATCCGGAATATATTGAAGGGAAGCGATAGATCTGTTGCTCCAAAGGTGACGAGGGCGTGCCACTTCGAGCGGTGGATCGACGACTTCATTAGTGGTCCGGATTTGCGTTTCCGGCGAGGGGGAAGAAAATCGATGGAGACCCCGGCCTCGAAGCTCTTGTGAAGAAGGAACTTTAGGACTTCAAGAAGTGGAGCAATGACTTCATCGGTGGTGCATGATTGTTGTTATGTGTAACACGTGCCATTGCTTGTGTGATTTAAATTTCATAAGGCGTGCTAGGATTAGTATTGGCACATGTGCCATGCATGTCATTGCAAACTCGTGTGATTTAAATTACCTACGGCGTGCTAGGATTAGTATTGGCACATGTGCCATGCATGCCACTGCAAACTTGTGTGACTTAAATTCCCTAAGGCATGGTAGGATTAGTTGTGGCACATGTGCCATGCATGCCACTGCAAACTTGTTATGTAAGAGAAATGTCTAATGAAATAGCAATGGCCACAGTGTTGACAAAACAATTTGTAGTTCTATAGACTTTTTAGTTTTGCAGTTGAAATGATGCCTCACTGAAAAGGCTAGAGATTCCAAGGACCCTAGGGTTTCGGGAGTGCATAGATTTTCTCGGGGTGTTGTCAAATCAAATATTGTACGGGACAACATGGCTCCTTTGAAAAGGCTAGGGAATCCAAGTAGGCTCTTGTTTCATTACTGCAAAGGCTTTTTCGGAATGTTGTCAATTCAAATTTTAAAGCACACGTACATGACATAAGAGGAGCCGGGGGCTGACATTCTTTGTAGTTGCGGCGGTAGCAACAACACCTTGGAGATTAACATTATCGGCGGGTGTTCTAGGTTCGAGCACATAATTGCTTGGAGTGTTGAACACACAAGGATTGCTTTGTTTAGGATGGCTTCTAACGGTGTGATTCGGGACTCGGACCAACTTCTTCGCACAGAGCAACATATTTGCACATCTGAAAAGTCATGTTTAACAAGTAAACATTTTTGTCAACTATATATTTGTACAGAAGGCAAAACAAGAACCGACATCACAAAGTCTCAACAAGCCTCCTGAGTGCTGACCAAGGTCATCAAACTCCCCCCGGGACCACTACATTCCACCCAACTCGACAACCAGAACCGCTGCTTACAAAAAAAAGGAAGCAGCTTGTGGACATCACAAAATAACAAGCAAACACACCCCCAAGAGCTACGGGAACCCCCAAGAAACGGTCCTCGTAATCCGGCATTCCCCCTTCTTCCAACTCTAGTAACCTCAAATCCGCCTATTATATCTCTATCTCGACACATTTCACCCCAATTGTAAGAAAACCCAAATTCCCCCCATCTAAGCGATGAAATCCTCCCGACGGACTCGAATTTACCCTACCGAAAACATGTCTCGAAACCACCTTTTCCCCAAACGGGGCAAAATCAAGGGACAAAAAAGGATCTTTTGGAAGGAGTGGGGAGGCTCACCGGGTGCGACGAGCACACGTACGTCCACCGCCCTCCTCATCACTCAATCGGTTAGTGCGACGAGCTTTTTTCGAGTGTTGTCAATTCAAATTTTAAAGCACACATACATGACATATCATGTTCATCGCGATGGGGTTACGAATTGAAAACCGCAAATGGCATAAGGTAGTTTACACAACAATTACAACACTAATAATCTACTTGTACGAGAAGCTGTCCGGATAACATAGAGCCAAAACCACTCGATTCCCGGGAAGGCATGTAGTAGTTCCCAAACGGGGGTGGAGGTGGCGGGGATGGACTTGACGGTGGACTGTTCTTCATGGGACATGCGGGTGCATAGCGCGTTGTCGCTAGATGGTGGATACGGAGGAGTAAGTGCCTTCGCGACCTCATGCTTCGGCTTCTCAATGCGTCCTTCTAGGTACGTGATGTACTCTTCATATGGATGAATAGGCGGCGGATCGACCCATTGCGAGATACCGCAGGTTGTTAGGGTCATACGAGTACGCAAGCAGCAATAGTATGTTAGTTACCTAAATAAACTGATGGAAATACTCGTGGTAGTGTTCCTTACCCAGGCACGTGGACAGTGCCAAAAGCGACAACCGGAGTAGTAAAGTCCAACTCCCTCATAAACTTGCATTACACACAACTCATTGTGCATGCATCTTGGACACTTTACTGGTTTCTTCGAATCGTACGGTCTAACATCTCGCAAAGATCGGAAATAACTCTTCTCTCTTGGTGGGAAGTACTCCTTACATTCGGGATCCTGTTCTATCCACAAGTCGGGACCGAGAGAATTATCCTCACCTGACAAGTCATCCATTGCTGGTTATTGTGAACAACAATGGTTAGCTGAAGGGTGACATATATAGGGAAAGAAAAGAAGTGGTGGGCCATTCAATCTGTGGGAGAAACACACCCTACCCCCTACCCTACTACATGTGATGTGAGTACAAGAAAACACACCCTACACCCTGCCACGGCTATATAAAGAGCGACGGCGACCGCAGTACTGCCACACCTTGCAGGCTCCTCCCTCTCCTCACGGGCTCATCTTCTATCTTAGGTACGTTTCCTCTCTTTGTTAATTTAATGTAATCAGTTTAACTACTTCGAAATAATGTTCATTTTTTTAACAATAACTAGAGATGTCTACGGCTACTGCCGGAGGGGGTGAGGATGGTAATGGTGGTGGTGATCCGAAGGGCAAAAACACAAATACGGCACACGATCTAAAGAAAATGACCACTTTTAAAAGAGGCATGCTTCGTTATCCGCAAGGAAAAAGCTGGGATGCCATTGCAAGAGGAGAGGACCCCCTTGGAATGGTCTTTATGCTCCGGGTGGTCTTTACGGTCCTGCGAAGAAACCCGTCTGTTCCTAATCCACCAACTAAAAAAGGTACCAAGAAGGATAAACCTTCGTCATCACATCACAAGGATGGCTAAATATTGGAACTTTGTATGAGGTCGTTGTCTTTGACCATGCGGTGTTGTAATATTTGAACTACTATTTCATTTACATCATGCTAGTGCAATATTGTGCTAAGAAAACTAGATCTCGAATGTGTTGTAATAATGGAACTATTATTCCTAAATTTGTTATTTTTCTAATCTCCTGCTCCATTAATAAATATGCATGCAACACAACCAAACACATTTTTTCATTGAAAAAATAGTTCACTACAACACATACAAGCGATTCTTAAGGACCATTCATCATCAACTACATCACATAACAAAGTGTTCACTTAATACAAAACTACCAAACACACTTGTTCATTGAAAAAAATATTACGGTTTGCAACACATGCAACTGACACTTGAGCACCATTCATCATCCTCCCACAATCCTCTTACCTTTTCTGTCGGCCTCTGCCTTTCTAGCCGCTTCATCCCTCGACCTATCCCTGGACCTCTCCATCTATGCCTTCCACTCCTCTTCCTTTTTTCTCTTCTTCTCACTCTTCTCCTCTGCCGGTCAACGGACGTATCCCCCCGTTCTAAGAACTTCTCCCCGATACAACGCCAATATGCCACAACTTTCTCGTAGTTGGCGTAACCAACTACAAATTCTAGCTCCACTCCGGTTTCACGAACCATCTCATCACAAATTGGACCACTTAGATCCTCCTCTTCCGGTGAGGGCACACCATATTTTGCTCTTATCTTGTTTTTAATAGTTTCGGTTTTAAACCTCCTCCCGGAGTTCGAAGTTCGTCCCAACTCTAACATTAACTCACGACGACCAAGAAATTGCTCCCAATCACAAGTCCGCCCCTCTTGCAAAATAAAAGACCGTATCATACAAAGTTAAATCAAAATGAAGACAACAACGACGGTAGTGCTAACTAAAGCAAAGAAGTTCACATCATGCTCACCCAAAAGTCTCCATATGCATTGCCACAAAACATTCCAAAACCGAGCTCAGATGGCACAACACCTTCCGTGGCTACTATGCCACACTTGCACCGTGAAGGTGGGTAGCTAAGGCAAGGCCAAGCCTTCGTCCGGACTCGAACTCTTTCACTTCGATTCGGTTGGCCACTCCGTCCGGTCCATGTATGTATTCATTGAAGTCACACCTAGGCCACCCACTGCGAAATGCGGAACAACCATTAATAGCAATGAGTCATGCACATTTATAAAACTTAAATGATAACAAGGATATGCTTTTTACTTACAACGATCTTTAGAGAGCAACGAAAGAATGGTGTAAACTTATTTGGGGCCTCAATGTTTGGTCGTTGAAGATACGCACGCACTCCACAATCACACAATGGAGGGTTGTTAACTCGCTCAATGGCGGCCAACTTGCTTCTCCTCATAAGTCATCGGTGGAGGATTCGATGGAGGAGGAACCCATCGTTGAAACTCATGATATGGCTTCAAGACATGACTCGCATACGGGAAGAGACGTATCCTAGGATCAAACTTGTCGGGCCGTCTATCCACCGCAAAAAATAACAAGGAGGAGGCTGCGGGGGTGGTGCTTCCCTAATACAACAACGGTAGAATGCTCTACCCGCAGTCCTGGCACACCTAGACTGTTTCACATAAGTCGGCACACCACATAAACAATTGGGTACGGGGGAGAGCTCGAGGCACAGGACCGTTTTCATCCCACTCTTCGGGAAAACTTCCTTTACCCCTAACAATGGCACAGTAACGTGGGTTTTGGTGGCTCATGTCTACTAATCCTGCAACCAATGATATCAAAATGAACAATCACTTTCAACATATTTGCAACATTGTATTAAGCATGTAGTAAAGCAAACCTACACTAAAGCATGTAGTAAAGCAACGTATTTTCAACATATCAATAGATGGCACAATGTCTAATGAAACTTCCCAAAGCATAACTTTCAACACATCCAACATCTAACACATCACAATTTCAAATTATTGTCAAACCCTAGCTCACCTATACATGCAAAATACGGCAAAATTAAGTGCTAAAGGCGAGATTAAATGAGGGCAATACCTTCCAAGGATACGGGGATCCATTTCCCACACTATCCCCGCCATAAATCGCCGGATAGGGGGGGGGGGGGGCGGCGGTTCCGACGGGGAGCGAGGTCGGGCACGGGAGAGAAGAGAGGGAGGAGGAAGAAGAAAGGAGGCCGCGCGGGCCCTCTAGGCCGGGCGGCCCCGCCGCGCCGGGCGGGGTGGCGCGGCGGGGGCGGGCCCACGCCGCGCGCGCGCCGCGGCCGGCCGGCGTGGCGGGCGTCGCGCCGCCGCATGTGGCGCGGCGGCGGCCGCCGCCCGCGCCACGCCACGCGCGCGGGCGCGGTCAAAGGGGTCCGCCGGGTGCAAATAAAGTTCGCCGGGGGTTATTTTTTAAAAATAAATTTAAAAAGGGTTAAAATTAAAAAATTATCCCATTCTGGAGGCGCTCTCTAGAAAATTGACCTTGGCTAAAATTTTTAATCTTTTCTCAACTCTCTCCGTCGTATCACATTAAATACGGCAAAAGACATATGTTCGGAGTATTAAATATAGGTAAAAATACTAATTACACGGTTTGGATGTCCTTTGCGACGCACGAATCTTTTGAGTCTAGTACCACAAACAAACGAAATGTGTTACATTGTGCTCCCGGAATTTCAACAGTTAAAAAGGTAAATTTTTGAACCAACTAAACAAGACCCAACCTTTTTGGTTCATATTTTCTCGGTATCTGTTTTTTAGCACGGGAGCATGCAAAGGTGTTCGAGCACCTCAACTTCTCTCCTGCTGTGCCTTCGTTGCTTAGCTACGCTGAGGCTGTTACCGCGAAACCTGAGAGCACGAGCCGATGAGGCGATGGGTCTCTAAATGTGTTGCGCAGGGATCAGGATCTGAATTCCGAAAAAAATTCTCGTCAAAGAATAACCACGAGACTGAAGGAATGGCCAGACAGCCGCACACTTTGTGGCAGCAAAGCACACTGTTAGGCAGTCAACACACGAGTGATACTTCCACGCAAGACGCCCATTCAGAGTGCATTGCAGTATCGCATGCATGCCTGCTTGCCTTTGATGACATGACCCCCCCTCCGGGCCGCCATGCATGCAAGGCCAAGGCCAACCACCCCGCACCACGCCGGAAGCAGCAGACCGCAGACGAAGCTCTCAGCTACAATGAATGGGCGTGATCCCAGCGAGGAGGGTCAGGGTATCAACCCCCAATGAATACGGGGGCATCGCTGATTGACATGACGCTCCGGCGTAGCAGTATGGCCGGGAAAAGTGAATGGAACTGCAGTCTTTACCAACCTGTCTCCACAAAGGAGCAAGGGAAACCATCAATGTGCCACCACTGCAACTGCAGCTTGTAAAACGTTCAGGTTCAGAGATTACAAACGGGCCCGTCCAAAAAACAACGCCAGGAAACTACTAATGATCACTCGATGCACATTGCAGAGTATGCCGACAGCCAACAAATACTCCCTCCGTCCCAAAATAAATTTAATTCTATGATTCAAATTTTGTCTCAAAGAATGCAAGTTTGACTGACTAACCACAGAAGATAAGTGGATCTAGTAGTTTTTCACACAAAAGACAACCAAATATCTAGATCTTTCTCACAAAAGACAAGGGACAATATGATCATTTTACACCTCCCATTGGTCTGTGTGCTGAGTCCTAAAATTGCATTTACCTTCAGAAGGAGGGAGTACACTGCATAAGTATGCCAACCGGTGTAACTTTAGTATGCCACTAACACACAGTATCTTACCGCGATCTGTGTATCTGAGAAACAACTTGAAAAAAAAAGGTATATAAAAGACCAAGGATAAACGCAGATAAATACAGGGAACGTTTCTTTTTGAGCAAAATACAGTGACTTTTACAGCAGAGTGCCGCACACATGACAACACAACAGCAAGGAAGGAAAGCACAGCGGCAATCGAACATACCTGGGGAACCACGGGGGCCCAACATCTAAAAAAAAAACTTTCAGAATTACCCCCGGTCGAAAGGCAGCCCAAAGAGAGGTTCGAATATGAATGGAAGTCTCCAACTCTCCAATGATGAAATTGGCCTATTGGGCCCTCGCCATAGTACTTGGAATGGTCTGGGCTAGGCTGTCTTTCTCAAACTAAAAAGGAAACTAACCTGGGCTTAGAGACAATTCAGTCAAACTACGACCCATATGCAAGCCCGGCCTGTGAGACAGCAGCCAGGCAGGAAAATTTTTTAGTAGAAAACTGTGACACCCTAATTTTCCATCACTAAATTAATGTAAGCAACCAGGTGTTTTAGTTTTAATTTTCTAAGGATTAAATAAAATTATCAAATAAATGTGGTCTTTAAAATATTTAAATATCATTTTAAAAAAATTAGAAGCAATAAGTGCTTGCGCATCATAATTTGAATGCGGGGTGTTTTGTTTGTTGGTGTGAAGCTTTAAAGTGTTTTGAAGGTTTGAAAAGATTTGAAAAGTTTTTGAAAAAAAAACAAAACTCACCTAAACCTCTCTCCCTCTCCTCTCGGCCCGGCCCCAACAACGACTCTTCTCCCTCTTTTTTCTTTTTCGCCGCTGGCCCACCTCCCCTTCCGGCCCACGAAGCCAGCGCGGCCCAACTCCCCCCTCCTCTCTCTCGCACTCGCTGCCAGGTGGGGCCCAACTGTCAGGGTCGCCTCCCTCCTCCAGCCGATCCCTTTCCTCTCCCCTGCTCGCAACCGCAGCGCGCCGCCGGCCGTTTCCCCGCGTCCCCCGCCCCTTCCCTCCTTCAAACCTCGAATCAATACGCAATTAAGTCTCAGATTCACTCCTCCCTCCTTTACTCCCTTCCGTTTCCCCTAATCAAAGCCTCCTCCCTTGATGGCAATCAAGGCCGCCGGTGACCTCCTGGCCATTGATGGCCTTAGCTCTTCCGGCGAGCGCTCCTTGGCCTATAAGGGTCGTAATCGAGCCCCTGCCTCGCCCTTTCCGCGCCCGTGCACACCCTGCACCGCTGTCCCCTCCACCTTCGCGCGCGCGCGCCGCCTTGTTTTTTCGGCCGCCGGCCATTGCCGGCCGTGCGGTGCTCCTCCTCACCAAGCGAGCACTTCCCCGGGGCCTCCTCGTCCTCTTCCGTCGCGTGCGCCATCCGCACAAAGACCCGGCGCCCAAGAGTGTCCCCTTCCCCGCCGAACCGAGCCGCCGCCGGAGATTTTTCCTGGAGCGCCGCCCGAGCTCGATCTCCGCCGTCGCTTCCTCCTCGTCTCCAACTCCTCACGTGCAGCGTCACAGCAAGGTAAGGAGGCCATCTCCTTCTCTTTTGCTCGCACTTGAGATGCCTTGTGCGTCGCCGGCCTTGCATCGATCTATGCCGTCCGCCGCCGGCCGTGGAGGCTCTTGTCCGTCACCCGAGCCGCCTCCTGGAGCCCCTGGTCGGGTTCGCCTAGTCCCCCGCTCTGTGTAGAGCCTATCCGTGTCGCAAAAGGATGCCCACAGTTCGAGATAAACCCAGCTCCGGCGAGTCTCCGGCGGACCGCCGCCGCGCACCGCGCCTGCGGCCGCTCGCCGGCTGCTCCATCGCGTGCGGACGACGCAAGCCGCTCGATTTACGGGGGATGGCGCGGTTAGTTCGGGGCGTACCCCTTGGCCTGGTCCATAGTGGACCCATGGACCAGGTCCATCGCACGGTCCACCGCGGCCCATGAGCACGCCAACCGCCGGATCGCCGATCAACGGCGCGGACCGCTCCCGGCCATGGGTCAACCCGATCTCATACGGTCGGCGAGCCATAGTTTTTACAAAAAGAACCCTGCCCTTTCTAATATTACATAAATGCCCTTCCACCTATAGAAATCCTTCCAGTTAGGTCCTGATTTCTTCGTTTAAGCCCCTGAGCTTTTTAGTTTTTCCCCACCAGAGGTCCAATCTTGTCTTTTGCACTATAAACCTTCGGTTTATATGTGTAATTATGTTTTAGCCCCTGGTTTCTTGCAGTTAAGCCCCTGGAAGCCTAGTTTCTTCGCAGAAAAGCCCCTGAAACTTGTTTTAACCATATCTTTTCCGTCCTAGCTCCGTTTTAAGCGTTCTTGGTGTCCACGCGACCGTCTTTTTAAGCCCGTCAGTTTTAGAACCTTGTTTTGGCCGTATCTTGTGCGTTTTAGCTCCGTTTCCACCGTTTCAAGTTGCGTTAGGCTCATATCAACTAAAACTACGTGATAGGACCAATGTTGTGCATGTTCCTTGTTTTATAATTTATTTAAATGATGAATATGATTAAATCTTATTATGCATGCTTTTCTAATTAAAACCTAGTTAGAGTTCAACACGTGTTTTCATAAGAAAGTTAATATGCTTAATATTAGTTAAATATTTCTTATAATTAAAAGCCAATTAGATGTGTACCTCGGTTTTTATAATCAAACTTAATTTGATTAATGATTATGCAATTTGCTTCCTATATAAAAGCAATATAGGTTTATCTCGAGTTTTCTTAATTAAATTGTTAATTTGATTAATATGAATATAAATGTGTTTTTAAATTGTAATTTGATTAGAATAACTCGAAATATAAAGTTATATGCCTAGATGCTTTTACATGCTTCTTTTGAATTAAAATGTTTAATTTGCATAAGTTAAACTTGAATATTTATACATAAAATTGAAGTAGGCTTACATTGTCTTTTAAATACCAATATAACTTGCTTAATTATAAATAGGGTATTTCTCTGAAATAACCTATAAACATGATTTTATTTAGTTAAAATATACCAAGCACATAGCTAGCTCGTGTTTGTGATCATCCAAAGCTCCCGATAGTTCTTAGTGCTTTTGTGTTCGCTTTCCTAGAGCCAACCTTTGTTCTCTCTTGGTGAATCAACTATGTTCTTACACCTAATCTCTCCTAACCACCTTTCTTTAAAGCTACCTTGTTATCTGTTTCTTCTGTCAGATCAGTTTACCTTCGCTTGGTGTATTGTTTTGTTTATTGTATGCTTTCTTGTGTGCTCGTAGACATCGTGCCGGTTTCAAGTGAGCAGCCAGTTGGAGTAGATCAAGAGCAAGTGTTTGAAGAAGAAGAACTCCAGTGTTTAAGCAAGGAAGGCAAGTGGTCTTCTCCCCCTGCATATTCTATTTTTGTCCCACACAACTTGCATGATAACTAAGTTTACTTTTAAATGTTGTATTGCATAAACTTGATGGGAAATTACCTTTTTAAGGACATGACTAGACTTTTACCTTCTTTACCTTGGACAACCCTTTTTAAGTAATTGTTTTGGGTAGAAATGCTTAGTTGCTATAACTTGGGATGGTTAAAATGAATCCTATGCAATATGTTGAATGTTGATCATGATAACTTGGATGATATACATGTATGTGTGTGCTTATGGTTAATAACAAGATCATATGGTTTAATCGGAACATGGAGAACCACCCAGGAAAACAGTGCAACCACAGTCCACATGGCTCTGGCTTAGCCAAGTAATTAGGAGAGTAGGTTAACTGATAGCTCTTTTCCGAGAGGGGCACAGGGGGCCGGAGTTGAAGGGGTATAGCCCGGTCCTTTTGGGGTAGCAGCCTTGGCTAAGGTGTTGACCACTAGGGAGGGTTATGGCCCGCTCCGTTGCTTTAATGCTGTTGCGGGGCGTTGGTTTCTCTTCTTTCCTTTGTAAAGGCTTCGTAGTGGACCCCTAGCCACTCACCTCGGAAGTGTTTAAGGGTCGATCAACCGGGCAACATGGGGAACACGAGCGTGGGTAAAGTGTACAACCTCTGCGAGTGTAAAAGCGATCGATCGGCGTGCTCACGGTCAAGAGTGGCTGGACCCTCACATGATCAATAAACTTGAAGATGGAACTAAATCGTGGTTTCTTGTGGGTTTTGAGAGAAGATGCTTTCCTAAATACTTAAGTGGGTTGGTATAAACTTACATCTAGTAATTAGGTGCTTGCTAATAAAATTTGACCAACATTAAAATGCTAACCGCAACAAAACTCTCGGCCTATCCTTGATGGCCTTGCATCTTTCCCCCACTTGCCGAGCTCCAACCATAAGTGTGCTCACCCTTGCTTACCCGTCGTTCGAGAGGAGAACACCGGAGGAGAGTACTTCGGCGACTACGAGGAGTTACGAGGCTTGCGTGCCCCCGATCATGTGCTCGTGGAAGATGAAGATGGAGTTGCGTCTTCATAGTTATCGTTTGATCGTTGTAAAGACCTTCGAGTCCGTCACGAGTGTAATAAAGAGATAATGTAATGGTTGAACTCTTGTACGATTTTATTCTTTGTTTATTGATATTTCACTCATGACGTCTATCATATGTGTGTAAACTTGATCACCGCACATATGAGATGCATTTGGTTTTCTTCGGAAAATCGGGTGTGACAAAAACCCTAAACCTGATTCTTTTCTTCTGTTTGCTTCTTTCCGTTATTTGTTTTGTTCCGTTGAGTCGGCTTCAGAATACTGAAACTTCATCGGATATCTTGTGAAAGGGACAGAGAAACTCCATCAGTTTTCTTTTAAAAAAAACTCCATCAGAAATTTCTCACGGACCAAGACCTCTCCTGATGGGAGTCAAAATATGCTGCTCAAATTCGGAAATTCCTCAAATTTTAGATTTCTTCTGACCCAAATTCCTCGATCAAAATGTGCCGCTCCTGCCGAACCGTGCCAAAGCTAGGGCAATCGATCCCAAAACGAAAACACGTGCTGGGGTCAACTGCCGGCGGCTTCACCAGCTCCGGTGTCGCCACTCGCCAGTCGCCACCTACTCCGCCGCCGTCCCCATCTACAAGACTACAACTACCCATTTCCGCTTCGCCGCAGCGCCACATCCAGCGCCGAGCAACAGACCTTTGAGACCCTCAGACCCAGAGTCCCAGACCAAACACAAACAGAGGCATTTCGTCGAGCACCACGGTCCCCGTCGCAGCCATGCTCCTCACGAAGCCCCACCCCTCATCCGTCGCCGCCCCCTCCGCGGCGCTCCCGAAGCATGGCCCGACCGCCAACCGGGTCGCTACACCCCTAGCCTCGTCGAGCTCCCGCCGCGGTCTCCGCGTCTCCGCCGCGTCCGTCGCGGCGGCGCAGCCCGCACCGCCGGCGGCAGCGGCGGCGGCGCTGAGCCGCGTGGACGTGCTGTCGGAGGCGCTCCCGTTCATCCAGCGGTTCAAGGGGAAGACGGTGGTGGTCAAGTACGGCGGCGCGGCGATGACGTCGCCAGAGCTGCAGGCGTCGGTTATCCGGGACCTGGTCCTCCTGTCCTGCGTCGGCCTCCGCCCCGTGCTCGTCCACGGCGGCGGGCCCGAGATCAACTCCTGGCTGGCGCGCGTCGGCGTGGAGCCGCAGTTCCGCAACGGGCTCCGCGTCACGGACGCGGTCACCATGGAGGTCGTCGAGATGGTACTGGTCGGCAAGGTCAACAAGCAGCTCGTCTCCCTCATCAGCCTCGCGGGGGCCACCGCCGTCGGCCTCTGCGGCAAGGACGCGCGCCTCCTCACCGCGCGGCCGTCCCGCGACGCAGCCTCCCTCGGCTTCGTCGGCGAGGTCACGCGCGTCGACCCCTCCGTTCTGCAACCAATCATCGCGTCCGGCCACATCCCGGTCATCGCCACCGTGGCCGCGGACGAGGCCGGGCAGGCTTACAACATCAACGCGGACACAGCGGCCGGGGAGATCGCGGCGGCGATCGGCGCCGAGAAGCTGCTGCTGCTAACCGACGTGTCAGGCATACTCGCCGACCGTGACGACCCCGGGAGCTTGGTCAGGGAGGTGGACGTCGCCGGGGTGCGGCAGATGGTGGCCGAGGGCAAGGTAGGCGGCGGGATGATTCCTAAGGTGGAGTGTTGCGTCCACGCCATCGCGCAGGGGGTGCACACCGCCAGCATCATCGACGGCCGTGTCCCGCACTCGCTGCTGCTCGAGATCCTCACGGACGAGGGCACCGGCACCATGATCACCGGCTGAAGCTCAGAAAGCTTTTTTTTTTGAACTGCTAGCAAGCTTTATTGAATCACAAAGATGGGATACATGACTCCAGAGCCTTGGCATTTGTATGCGTGAAGCTTTATTGAATCACAAAGGCGGAGTATGCGCGAGGCGTTGACATTGGGCTGAAATGTTTTGCAGTCACACACGCAATGCACCAGTGTTTGTGAACTTCACAGAACCAAAGAGTGTTATTCGTTGACTGAATCAAATCAAATTCAGCTTGCAGCTTTATTTATACAAATAAGTTTTATCGATGGAAATTCATGTGTGTTTTTTTTTACTTCTGTGGCTCCAAGGGGGTTAAGCACACAGATAAGTAAAGAGTGAAGACTCAGAACAACAACATTCCCTTGCATATACAGGTAACAATACTATAATGTATAATTCCGTGTGGACCTATGTTTTGAAGCTTGGTGTGTTCTAGTACAAAACATGTACAGTTGACTTGCAGAATCTCGCATCACCACACTTTGAAATCCCAGTGTTCAGAACTGTAGCCAAAACCACCAGGGAAAAGCATAAGCACACTGAATGCAAGGATAATAATGTTAATATTACTGGGATAATGTCGTGTTTCCCCACAATCACACAATGGCAACTGCGAATGCAAATTCTAGGCCTGTCAAACTAAGGCTGACATTCCTTTTAAAAAAAACTAAGGCTGACATCACCAATCTTGATTTAACTGACTACTAGAGCTCCCTTGTGCAGTCAATACTCAAGAGGCAATGAAACATATAAATGTAAAGTCGACGGATTGTTGTGCTCACTTGATACGAGCAATGGCCACCACGATGAAGACAAACACCGTGAGCATGAATGACACCTTCACTGCATCAATGTATGCATCTGGCTTCTCTTCATCCTCTTGAGGGTGGATCAGCATGTTGAATATCTTCATCACATTCTCAAGAAATTCAATAATTCTTGCCTGGGCACTGTCCAGGATCCACTTAAGTACTTCAGCAGGGCCACAGGTGTTTCCCTTTCTATCATTTTCTTTTCCTGGACGATGAGGTTAATTGAAATAAGTCGAGACATATAGATAAAAAAGAGAAGTGGTAATCTAACAAACACAGTGAATGTTTCTTTGCAAATGTTACACAGCTAAGAGTGCAGATGGTTGTCAAAGTACTGCTTTGGATCGATACCATTAAAAGATCCCAAATTTAGATATATACCATCACAAGTCAATGACATGTGGGGTTCACATGAGTCAATGACATGTGGGGTCAATGGTATAGATCTAATTATTCCTATTAACAAATATAGCATTTTATATCCGTACAAAGTGCGTGAAAATTTTGTGCAATATACCATCATGTAAAGATCTCCTGAAATCTTGAACTGCTTCGTTATTCATGACAGCATTCCAAACAGCCTTATCGCATGACAAAGACATAACCATTTTCTGCATGATGCACAAGGTTAACACATTATTGGAGAGATAAGCTGTTCAGAAACTTCTAGCGGACAGCTCAGAAATTGTGAATGGTACATCAAAATATGACACTAGGGCAGTGTAACATTATGTGGTTTATAATGACAATATCTAACTAAGTGTCGCGAAATAAATAAGAAGAATGGGTTGAGACAAGACCTGAACAGTGGGATCCTTTTGCAACAGCCGGAAAGCATCCAAAACATTCCTGTGTTCCCTTGAAAGAAGAGCAGTTGAGTTGAGAACATAGGCAGCAGGTTCAATCCAGTCATCTGATCCTGATGAATTGCCAGATGAATGTCCTGAGGTGGACAGTAGTGCTGTTTGTCTGTCGGTTGTATCTGAATACACACCAGAAGAATTCTCAAATACCCTGAAAGACATGATAACTCAAATTAGATGGAGAGAAGAACATTAACACCTAAAATTCAACTTTTCAGCACAAAATGGCCTACATTTTGAAACAGAGGGAGTATAAAATTGTCAGGCCAGCAAAGCTAGTTCCGGGGATCACCTTGAAGGAATGAACCAAATTGGTGCAAGTAATACAGCAGGGTTGGAAAAAGTAGCAAGCAAACAAGTACAGCAGAATTACCATAGTTCCAATTTTAATTCCTTATCATATATCGCCGCTACTATATGTAACTACTAATTAATTCTACAACAGATCATACAACAGAGGCTACCATAAAGTAATGTCAAAGAGCAATCCAACTATTCGAGAACCCAGCATTCCTAGAACATCATGATGGTTCATGAATTCTGGATGACAAAATTGGTACGGCAAGTTGCTGCGGATGTCTGTCCATGCAACTTCCCTGGGCTCCATCCAAAGACGGCAGGGACCACAGATGACAGATCAAACCACGAATGACGACAACGCTAACAAACCACCAATAGAACGCTCTCAAACCAATGAACAGAAAGGAAGAAAGGCTCCATGTCCATGTCCCCATCAGAAACTATCTATCTCGCATCAAACTACATACAAATACAGCTACAATCTAATTCAATCCATGGAATCAAAGGTTAACTTACGTCCTGGCAATCACGCCCATCACCAAAACATGGAACATCAAAAGGCAAAGGTAGATCTAATCGAAGCTCGTGAAGAAAAAGGTATGCTTTAACTAAGTGGAGCAAGCAAATCTTACTCCTGGATGCTTGTGACGGCGCCGGTGACCTCGTCTATGGTGGGTGCGGACCAGAACACCACCCTGTACTCCTCCTCTTCCTCCATCTCTTTGGGACCGGGAGTCCCGGCGACGACCTCCTCCCAATCCCCGTCCTCCCCGTCGCGGCGGAGCGCGCGGGACTCCCAATACGCGGCGGCGGCGACCGCGGAGGGCGGGGGAGGCGAGCTGGCACGGAGGGGGCGGCCGCCGGCGACGGGGCGCGGGCGCGGGGACGCAGCTGAAGTTGAGGCGCCGGCGTTGGCGCCGAGCCCGGACGAGGAGGAGGAAGAGCGCACGGCGCGGTTAGTGAGGCGGAGGAGGTGCCTGCCCGGCGGGTTCCTCATCGCCGGCCGGGAGCAGATGTCTTCGGGTTCGAGGTCTCCTCGCTCGCCTGCACCGCGCGCGCTATCCAATCACTTGCTTCTCTCGGATGGGATGGATAAAATTGGCTTGAGCAAGAAGAAAGATTTGGGGCCTTTGGAGCTTTGAGGGGTTGCAAAAAAAATCTCCGAAAAACTTTGTCTTGCTCTTATATAAATCTTGAGAGAGGTTGAGTATTGCTAGGGGTCACCCAAATTACTTGTGCGATGTGCGGTTTCTTGTGGCGTTGAGCATGCGTATTGGTTGTTTTATTTTTTCTACTCTCCTGGTATTGTAGATTACCCATGTTGGAAATTATTAAGACTTTATGGTTCTATACTTATGCTGAGACCCTATATTTTTACAGTTAGTGAGTAGACCGGACCATTTACTTGACCAGGTCAAAAAAAAAATGTTCACGGCCGTCTCAAGAATATTGTTTCGCTAATTTTTTTTTAACCTGACTCGAGCTTCGCATTATATTGTACGAGCACTATAAATTGACTTGTTGGGTTCGGACCCATAATATTTTTGTAACTATTGTTTTTCTCGGTAAGCACGACCCTATACCACGCGTGGATGACCCAAAATCTTGAGTTTGGATCGAGCTATATCCCAAAACCACTAACCGATAGTTTTTTTGGTACAGGAAAAAACGAACGGACCAGTAAACCGTCAAACCGGTCAGTTAGAAGGGGGGCACGGTTTGATTGTGTCGGTTAGAGTAAAAAACCGGTTGGTACCGGAATCGGGTTGGTCCGTTAGACCAGTTACCGCGGTAACCGGCTGGTGTTTACACCCTGGATATATCAGACCTAAAATGCTCTGGTGTAAAGTATCATAAGTGACTTATGATTTGCGCCTGTACCCGTATCATTAACTAGAATAACATATCTTAATTAGCTAGTTGAAAGTGTTGGTTAGAGTAAAAAAACTGGTTGACACCGGAATCAGGCCGGTCCGGTTAGACTAGTTACCGCAGTAACCCACTGGTTTCCATCTGTTTTTTTAACCCTGGCTATATGGGACCTAAAATGCTTTGGTGTAAAGTATTCACAAGTGACTTGTGATTTGGGAATGTACCCGTATCATCAACTAGACTAACATATCTTAATTAGCTAGTAGATGTAAACTGCGGCCGTAATGTTTTTATAACAATTTGCACCAAGCATGCTCCGTATCTTCTCTTCATAACTTGCATATATTTCAGTGATGTGAAACATGAGAAAATAGACAACTAGAGTTATTTCACTTGCCATGAGTTGTTGTAGGATAAGTTAATATACCATGTGCGGCGCCACTGATGTTATAAACTAGTTTGCGCTAATCCTGATAAAGATTTCCCCCACTTTTCCTTGCGATAATTCTTTTCTCCCATGGTCTTGAGAATTCGTTTTATTTGGAAGTAACATGCACCGATTGGAAGTAGCTTCAGCTGTGCACCAAGGGTGGCAACCACCAATTGCTTTCAGCTTTGTGCGATTCTCGTTATGGGGCGGAATCGATCCACGTCGCCATTCGGTCCCGCACTCCCGCGCCCGCAAGTAGCCAAAGACGGCTCCCACCCAAGGAGCAAACCATATCCCGGCCGGGCCAGGTATGGGGTTCGATCGATCGCTAGCGTAGCGCGCAGCCGCGCAACCAACCCTTTTTGGTTCCACACGTCGACACGCGTGCAGTTGCTTTCAGAGTCCGCACACGCTACTCTTCGTGGTGATTAGCATTCTTCGGCAAAGCTGTCGAAACTCGAAAAGGCTCTCTGAGATAATCTCTTTTCACCTGTTTTTTTTTTTGCTTCCGAGAACGTGCGTAAAGCCACAGCCAGTTAACGCACGGTATCACCACCGCTCTCTCCTTGACCCCGGCCGGCCGCGCGATCGAGTTCGTTCTCTTGACGCCTGCGACTGGTTCGTTCATTCCACAACACAATTCGGCATGCGGAACTGCGAATTGATGATCCACGACCACGAGTGTTCTGCCTTCACGTCATCACCCGCCGCACGTCGAAATCGTAACGCGACATGGAAACAGAACGCACCGCCGCGCGCGGCGGATGCATCGTAAACCGTAACCGTAACGCTGGAACCACAAAAGCGTGCGCCGGGATTCGGGAGACAGCGACGGGGCGGGGGCCTCGCGGCCACAACGATTGTTTCCTCCGTGACGAACGAAGGGCAAGGCCAAAAACAGGACGGCAAAGGAATCAGGAAACTCCGGCGCGGCGCGGCTGTAGAGCCCTGCCGGTCGACGGCGAAGAGAGGAGACGACGCGGAGTAGACAAACGGGGCCGAGACAAGCGGGCAAGACAGCGCACGGTGACCGGAATCATCGGATGACGCAACTGCCGCCGGTGGCTTTGCCTTCGTTCTCTGCGGCTCTCCAATTCACCATCGCTCGGATAATTTTTTAATATTAACCTTTTTTAAAAATTATTTTTATAAATAATCCTAGGCGAATTTTATTTGCACCCGGTGACCCCTTTGGCCGCGCGCGCGCGCGTGGCGCGGCAGCGGCCTGCGCCGCGCCACATGCGGCGCGCGCGCGGCCCCCGCCACGCCGGCCGCGCGCGCGCGCGCGCGCGCGGGCGTGGGCCCCGGTCTCCGCCGCGCCACATGCACGGGCGCGGCGGGGCGCCGCGCCACCCCGCCCCCGCGCGGCAACGCCGGGTCAAGACGGCCCGCGCGGCTCCTTTCTTCTTCCTCCTCCCTCTCTTCTCTCCCGGCCCCGAGCTCGCGTCGGTGCGCGGCTCCCGCCGGCCGCCGCCCCCCTTGTATCCCGGCGATTTGTGGCGGGATAGTGTGGGAAATCGATCCCCGTATCCTTGGAAGGTATTGCCCTTAATTAATCTCGGTTTAGCACGTAATTTTGCCGTATTTTGCATGTATAGGTGAGCTAGGGTTTGACAATAATTTGAAATTGTGATGTGTTAGATGTTGGGTGTGTTGAAAGTTATGCTTTGGGAAGTTTCATTAGACAATGTTCCATCTATTGATATTTTGAAAATACGTTTCTTTACTACATGCTTTAGTGTAGGTTTGCTTTACTACATGCTTAGTACAATGTTGCAAATATGTTGAAAGTGATTGTTCATTTTGATATCATTGGTTGCGGGATTAGTAGACATGAGCCACCAAAACCCACGTTCTTGTGCCATTATTAGGTGAGCATGATGTGAACTTCTTTGATTTAGGTAGCACTAACGTTGTGGTTGTCTTCATTTTGATTTAACTTTGTATGATACGGTCTTATATTTTGCAGGAGGGGCGGACTTGTGATTGGGAGCAATTTCTTGGTCGTCGTGAGTTAATGTTAGAGTTGGGACGAACTTCGAACACGGGAGGAGGTTTAAAACTGAATTTATTAAAAACAAGATAAGAGCAAAATATGGTGTGCCCTTACGGAAGAGGAGGATCTAAGTGGTCCAATTTGTGATGAGATGGTTCGTGGCCCGGAGTGGAGCTAGAATTTGTAGTTGGTTACGCCAACTACGAGAAAGTTGTGGCATATTGGCGTTGTAACGGGGAGAAGTTCTTAGAACGGGGATACGTCCGTTGACCGAGGAGAAGAGTGAGAAGAAGAGGAAAAGGAAGAGGAGTGGAAGGCATTGATGGAGAGGTCCGGGGATAGGTCGAGGGATGAAGCGGCTAGAAAGGCGAGAGGCCGACCGAAAAGGTAAGAGGATTGTGGGAGGATGATGAATGGTGCTCAAGTGTCAGTTGCATGTGTTGCAGTGTAATATTTTTTTCAATGAACTAGTGTGTTTGGTAGTTTTGTGTTAAGTGAACACTTTGTTATGTGATGTAGTTGATGATGAATGGTCCTTAAGAATCGGTTGTATGTGTTGTAGTGAACAATTTTTTCAATGAAAAAATGTGTTTAGTTGTGTTGCATGCGAGATTTATTAATGGAGCGAGGAGATTAGAAAAATTAAAAATTTAGGAATAATAGTTCCATTATTACAACACATTCAGGATGTAGTTTTCTTAGAACAATATTACACTACCATGATGTAAACGAAATAGTAGCTCAAATATTACAACACCGCATGGTCGAAGACAACGACCTCATACAAAGTTCCAATATTTAGCCATCCTTGTGATGTGATGACGAAGGTTTATCCTTCTTGGTACCTTTTTTAGTTGGTGGATTAGGAGCGAGACGGGTTTGCTTTGCGGGGACCGTAAAGACCATCCGGAGCATAAAGACCATTCCAAGGGGGGTCCTCTCCTCTTGCAATGGCATCTGCAGCTTTTCCTTGCATATAACGAAGCATGGCTCTTTTAAAAGTGGTCATTTTCTTTGGATCAGGTGTTGTATTTGTGTTTTTGCCCTTCGGATCACCACCACCATTACCATCCTCACCCCCTCACGGCGTCGCACCGTAGACATCTCTAGTTATTGTTAAAAAATGAACATTATTTTGAAGTAGTTAAACTGATTACATTAAATTAACAAAGAGAGGAACCGTACCTAAGATAGAAGATGAGCCCGTGAGGAGAGGGAGGAGCACCGCAAGGTGTGGCGGTGGTAGATCCTGCGGTCGCCGTCCCTCTTTATATAGCCGTGGCGAGGGTGTAGGGTGTGTTTTCTCGTACTCACATCACATGTAGTAGGGTAGGGGGTAGGGTGTGTTTTCTCCCACGAATTGAAGGGCCCACCACTTCTTTTCTTTCCCTATATATGTCACCCTTCGGGTAAGTTGTTCACAATAACCGAAGATGGATGACTTGTCAGGTGAGGATAATTCTCTCGGTCCCGACTTGTGGACAGAACAGGATCCCGAATGTAAGGAGTACTTCCCACCAAGAGAGAAGAGTTATTTCCGATCTTTGCAGGATGTTAGACCGTACGATTCGAAGAAACCAGTAAAGTGGCCAAGATGCATGCACAATGAGTTGTGTGTAATGCAAGTTTATGATTGAGTTGGACTTTACTACTCCGGTCGTCGCTTTTGGCACTGTCCACGTGTCTGGGTAAGGAACACTACCACGAGTACTTCCATCAGTTTATTTAGGTAACTAACATACTATTGTTGCTTGCAGTACTCGTATGACCCTAACAACTGTGGTTTCTCGCAATGGGTCGATCCGCCAGCTATTTATCCATATGAAGAGTACATCACGTACCTAGAAGGACGCATCGAGAAGCTGAAGCATGAGCTCGCGGAGGCACTTACTCCTCCGGATCCACCATCTAGCGACGACGCGCTATGCACTGCGGATGTCACATGAAGAACGGTCCACCGTCAAGTCCATCCCCACCACCTCCACCCCCGTTTGGGAACTACTACATGCCTTCCCGGGAATCGAGTGGTTTTGGCTCTATGTTATCCGGACGGTTCTCGTACAAGTAGATTATTAGTGTTGTAATTGTTGTGTAAACTACCTTATGCCATTTGCGGCTTTCAATTCGAACCCCATCGTGATGGACCCGATATGTCATGTATGTGTGCGAAGAAGTTGGTCGAGTCTCGAATCACGGCCTACCATGTTAGAAGCCATCCTAAACAAAAGAATCCTTGTGTGTTCAACACTCCAAGCAATTATGTGCACGAACCTAGAACACCGGTCGATAATGTTAATCTCCAAGGTGTTGCCTCTTTTGTTGCAACTACAAAGAATGTCGGCCCCCGGGCTCCTCTTATGTCATGTACGTGTGCTTTAAAATTTGAATTGACAACACTGCGAAAAAGCCTTTGCGGTCATGAAACAAGGTAGCTTACTTGGATTCCCTAGCCTTTTCGGTGAGCCATGTTGTCTGTACAACAATTGATTTCACAACACCACGAAAAAATCTATGCACTCCCGAAACCCTAGGGTCCTTGGAATCTCTAGCCTTTTCGGTGAGGCATCATTTCAACTGCAAAAAAGCTCGAAAAGTCTAAAGAACTACAAATTGTTTTGTCAACACCGTGGCCATTGCTATTTCATTAGACATTTCTCTTACATAACAAGTTTGCGGTGGCATGCATGGCACATGTGCCACAACTAATCCTACCATGCCTTAGGGAATTTAAGTCACACAAGTTTGCGGTGGCATGCATGGCACATGTGCCAATACTAATCCTAGCACGCCTTAGGTAATTTAAATCACACGAGTTTCCAATGACATGCATGGCACATGTGCCAATACTAATCCTAGCACGTCTTAGGAAATTTAAATCACACAAGCAATGGCACGTGTTACACATAACAACAATCATGCACCACCGATGAAGTCATCGCTCCACTTCTTGAAGTCCTCAAGTTCCTTCTTCACAAGAGCTTCGGTCTTTGGGGTCTCCATCGATTTTCTTCCCCCTCGCCAAAAACGCGGCATACGGACCACTAATGAAGTCGTCGATCCACTTGCTCGAAGTGGCACGCCCTCGTCACCTTTGGAGCAACGGATCTCTTGCTTCCCTTCAATATATGCCACGTAGATACAAAGTCGAAATGAACACCACGAAGTAGGTACAATGCTACTTAACGGTATCACTTATCGCCAATGCCGCAAGCTCCTTTTTAGCTTGATCGATGTTTTGACAACATCAAAACCGCCCAATGCAAACGTTTCATCTTCACGTGAGACCTTGCATCCCGCATTCATGCCACAATGGCACTCTGGGGGGATCTCGCCTTTCGGCCTCTTGTTCAAACTGAGTATGGATCTATTGGGACCATTTGGGTATGCCCCCTCCATGGCTTCCATGGCCCTCCTCACATCCATAAACCCAAACCCTAAGCCCATCTCGGACAACCAACACTCTCAAACGACTGGAGGAATGGAGGTGAGGTACGAGTGGAGGTTGCCTGTGAGGATTGGAGGTGAGTGATGAGTGGGGAGGCTACCCCCTTTATATAGAGAAGGTGGGTGTGGTGGACCCCATTTCTCTAAATCGGTGTGGGATTGGATTCTCGGACCCCGGCATTCGATTAGGCAACTAGGACGGAAGAGACGGGCATTTGCAGTTGCAAGAAAGTCATGGAATTGTATCAAAAAGGTCCTCGTGGATTAATCTGCCGCGCCACAGGGCTCGGCGCGGCGGCCCTAACGTTGCCGCGCCATGGTGCACGGTGCGGCAAGACCGCGTTGCGCGCGCTTAAGTTTTACGAAATCCGATGCGCTCCCTCGGCCAAAGTTCAAGTTTAGCGGTGGCGCGGCAACACGAGCTGCCGCCGCGCCATGGGCGACGCCGCGGCAAGCCGCCCCGCCGCGCCATGCGGTGTGGCGCGCCAGAGCCGGTCACGCGTAGATGCACGGGTGACGTCGGTAGAGGCAGCGCCCCGCGCCCCCCCCGCCCCACCCCCCGCATCCGCGTGCGCGCCGCGGCGGGCGGCTTGCCCGCGCGCGGTCTCCCATGGCGCGGCGAGGCTCGTGTTGCCGCGCCACCCGCCAAACTTGACCCTTGGCCGAGGGAGCGTCATGGATTTCGTAAAACTTAAGCGCGGCAAGGCGTCTCTTGCCGCGCCATGCGCGTCGGCGCGGCAACATGTGTCCGCCGCGCCAAGCCCCGTGGCGCGGCGGCCCGGGTCCGGGTGCGGGGTCGCCATCCGTGGCACACATGTTGCCGGGGCTCGCCGCGCCGTAGGGGATGGCGCGGCGGGCACATGTTGCCGTGCGGCGCGCATGGCGCGGCAAACTCGTTGCCGGCCCGAAACGAGAAGATTCTTCGGGTTTCGTTGCCCTCTCAACTCGACGCACTGCAGGGGAAATCAACGAGAACTTATCCACTCATCCGGAAGCCAATATGGGGACACTTCCCATGCGGGAAACATAGTTTCATACGAGTGCGTACATTCAAACATAGTTCGACACACAAACATCACACAAAGTGCTTAAGTTCAACATCCTAAGGCCAACACATGCTCCGACAAAGTCCGGCACACACAGTTCAACATCCTAAGGCGTAGACATGCCTCCGACATAGTCCGGCACACACAAACATCACATATCGTCCATACGATCAACGACGGCGGCGGATTTGGTCGTCGGGGCTGAAAATTTGTTTAGGTCGGCGTTCCCTCCCCGGTTCTGTGTCCAAGACGTTGGCACTCCCAACTTCAGCGGGCCCACGTGGACGATGGCCACGGGCTTTCTTCGCAGGAGGTGGGCGAGGCTGCAAAAATTGGACAAAACACTATAGAAGAGCAAGGTATTATCAAATGCTGACTTGGAAGGAAATTTTTAGATTCATTACCTGACTCGTCGACTCTCCTTGTGTTTGAGTTGCGGGTGGGGCATCAAACAAGACGTCCATCGGAATCTGCGAGACGTACGTGAGGTCTCCACGCTCACTACCACCGCCGTGAGGAGGAGGAGGAGTCTCCATCGTCCTCATCACTGGGCTCAGGGGTGGCGATTTCCTTACCACGACCACGGCTGCCACTAGCAACAACACGACCTCCTGATGCCGACGCGGTGCGAGCGGTGCTTCGAGATGGGGTCCTTGTCGAGCTTCTAGCCCCGTGGTGAGCCGGAGTACGGCGGGATCTCGAAGAAGTGGCACGAACATTGCCGCCGTGGACAACATCTGGAGCCGCTATGCAGTTCAACTTCATTGCCATACGCCTGCAGCTCCTCCGGACCCTCTGCAACATGCAATTGGTACAAATTGAAGACATATTCAAAATATGGATAAACTTAAGCATTCAGTTTTTGAAAAGTAATACTACCTCTGCAAAGTTGCGTAGGGCTCCACCTTCGGAAGCACTTGCATGTTCCATGGCCACTCCGGCCTCATTTGCAAGCCTTGCAAGTTGTTGTCCCTACAAAAAAAAATCTTATTATAGATACAAATTATTAGAAACCAAAGTGATCAAACAACATTGGCTTGGGATAAATTTACCAAGTAATCGTGCAAAGGTGCTCGCTCTGGCTGTGTGCCCACACGTGTCAGGGTGTCGTACTCATTCGCTATGTCGTCGTCGGAGTCTGAGGGGGCATCTTCAATGTGCTCATCTGTCAAAGCTGGCTTGATCTTGGTTCTTGTAGAGGTATGGTACCACCTCATGTACTCTCTATGTGGTCCGGGACGCCAACCCGCACCACCTCTTCATGATCCATCCTCGCGGCGATTGTTCCAAAGGTCCGGGTACCTAGCATGCTTCACCGTCCAATCATTCTCCTTGTATCTTTTTTGCTGTTCACCCTGAAATACCAAAATTGCTTGTCACATTATTTACAAAGCAACTTATGCCATATGAGAGTCATGGAAAATGTATCGAGTTGGTTTCTTACTTGTGCAAGGTCGGAACGGTGGACACACGCTCCGGAGGCGAAGGCCGAAGCCTCCCAAGCCGGCGTAGCACCCTTTTTGGCAAATGCCACTCGACAACATAGTAGATGATGAGTGGCAACGTCGACCTCCACGAAGCCTGTTCTACGTAACACATGGGTGAGAACTGGGACGTGTTGAGGAAAGTCGCGGTCGTACGGTAGCCACACAACCTACAAACATACAACATGTTTAGAGAAAATGTGATGACACAAAATTTTCAAATTGAACACGAACTAGTGGACATGGGCTTGTGCACGTGCCGAGTAAGACAGTCCAACTCATTTGTGTAGAACTTGTACCTCCTTCCGGAGGACCACGTACGCCGCCGCCTTTTGTCTTCCACACAAACGCAAAAGTGGGTCGAGAATCCCCGCCGATTCCAAGCACCGCAAAATATAACCAAAATTTGAAAGATTAATAATTCATGAATATAAGTACGCATGAATAAAGAACAAAAGATTTGTATGTACCTCAGCGGCCCGCGGTGTGGTCGGCCCCTCTTGGAAGACGCTCCCAAATCCAAATCTGCGGGAGGTAAGCGCATCCACCAAGGTTCGCGTTCCGTCCACTCCGCCTACAAGCATCACATAGGCGCCTATACGGCAATGCCAAAACCGCCGAACCCCAAGCCGTAGCCACGAATATTGTCCCAATCCCGACCCAAAAGTGGCGAGAACCATCCAAGAAATGGTGTTACCGCGGCATCGGCAGCGGCAGGAACGTGGCAACAAAGTGCCAAAGCCATACACGTGTGTGCCTCTCTACAACAACCTGAGGAGCTCCCTGGGGGCAAACGGTGAAGTGCTGCCTCAACCAAACTATGTTCACTCCGGAGGTCTTCTTCGACGCATCCTCCTCATCAGCATCTGGTGGTCTCACCCCAATGTGCAACTCAACCATGTCTCGCCAACCAAGGCCTCGAATGATCCCACTCACCGCCGGCCCCTCAAGTGGAAGACCAAGGATCATGGCGGTATCCTGCAAGGTCACCTGTCATCTCTCCGCACGGTAGGTGGAAAGAGTGGGTCTCCCGGACGCCATCGATCCACCAAGGCCGACAACAACGGCCCGTCCATCACGGGCAACCCCACGAACCACGAACAAAGCAATGTCCAAGAACCCCGCTCTAGCCAAGTACGGGGCGTATCTCTCGTCCCAAGGAAGTGGAAAGTGCTCTCGCACCCTCAACGGGTTGAAGTCTCGAAAAAACAATAAAATTCAATAATTACAACATTAGCAATGTCTAGTCCTCAAAATGCAAGAAATATGCTTAGCTCACATATTAACAGTATTACATATTAAACACAACTAGGAGGTACAATAACTAATAAATTTGGATCTTAAGTTCAAGCTTTTGTAAATACCTCGTGAAGGTCGGCCAGAAGGTGTGCACGATGGCTGCCATCATATGCAGCCTCAAGGAGCGGGTACACTGGGTGCGCCATCCTGAAAAAATTTACTTGTAGTTAGTAACAATAATTAAAAATTGAAGGTAAGTATATAGAAATATAAAATTATTTAACTTGCATACAAAATTTCAGAATAGTTCACCTACTAACGTACTACCATGACACCTACCCTCGAGTTGGAAGCACCCATCCTTCTATTTGTCCCCGTTGCTTTTTTCTTGCCCTTCGATTTTCTTTTCCGACACTTGCAGTTTTTAATTTCTTTGTGACATTTTGAGCAAAGATACGTCATCTTGTCCGCATCAGCTTCAAAATCACCCATATCATAATCAGCGGCAAACCTTCCTTGACACGCGTCTATGTCCCCTTTCAAACGCTTCTTTTGCCTCCTACCCTTTTTCAATTTCTTCAAAGATGGCAGTGGCACGTACTTTGGGCCATCATATTCAGGCCATTGTGACGGATCAAGGTACGGCTCAAAGCTGGATTCCCAAATCTTAATGGTGTGTTCTCTAAAGAACAAAGGAGACATGTACATGGCATTTTCATAGTCTAGACCTCTAGCAGTGCAAGCTGTCATCAAGTGAGAACAAGGAAGATGCAACAATTGAGGACCGTTACAGGTGCAAGTACCGGCCCGGAGGTCCACCCTATAGTGTCGACCGCCATGACTCTCCCCTCCAACATTAGTAGTAGAGGAACCTCGAATAGAATAAATCATTCTGACTGGACCGTATGCTTCTGCATGTTGGTTCACAGATCTTAAAGCAGCAGCATACATTATCTCATCTGCAAAGGATCCAATTCTACCCCCATTATCCAACAAATCACGTGCAATCCGCCATCTTTTCACAAAGTATTCATTGCATTTTTCAAATGAGTATTCAATGATCCCCGCGACGGGTCTACTTCTTATTCCTCTAAATATGTTGTTGTAACTTTCAGAATAGTTTGTTGTCATGATACCCCAACGCATACCCCCGGCATCATATGCTTGAGCCCATTTGTCCTTATCCTCCATTTCATACTCCAACCAATCTTTAGCTTCCTCGTTCAAGTTCTTAACTAAGTCCTTGTGCGAGTTCCTTAAATTTGTCCTCTCGTATGTACCGATGCCGGCAACTTCAACCGTCCTATTACCTCCTTGTTCTTTTGACGACGCCACAAATTTGCGGCAAAGTGCCTAATGCACCACCGATGAACAAGTGGTGGATACCCATCCAGGTGGTCGCTCGCACATTTGATGAGACCATGGTGCCGATCTGAGATCATACATACCTGTCGCGTTGGACCAAGTATGTTAATGCGAAGGAGCCTCATGAACCATGACCAACTGTCGTCATTCTCACTCTCCGCCAAGGCATAACCTAAAGGCACAAGTTGTTGTTCAGGATCTCAGCAAGAATCGCCATCATGAGTGTACCTCTGTACTTGCTCGGTGGCCAAGAAGGTTCCGTCTACAAGTATCACCGGACGACAGTGTTGGAAAGCCACTTTACATTGTGGAAAGCACCAAAAACACGTAGAAGGACGGGCTTCAAAACACAACCGTCGAGAACACGAGAACCGGTCATGTAAGGGATCCATTTAACCCCGGGATTGAAGTGGTTCATGGCTCTCAAGACCCTTGGAATTTTTGCATATGACTCTTTCCAATCGCCCCATAGCAAGGCAATTGCATGTTGTTTAGCGCGCCATGCCTTAGAATACTTCACACGATATCCAGGCAAACATCAATATCTGCTCTATCAAACTGCCGTCCGTCACCTCACTATTCTCACGAACAACGCCTAAGATACACCTTCCAATGTAACTTGCAGTCAATTGTGCGTGAACTCCCTTCACCTGACTCGAACGACATGTGTGAGGTCCCACAACCTTTGTAATCTTCCATTTCCCTGTCCCTCTCTGCAGCCGTGCCCATACACGCCACATGCACCCTTGTTTGCACATTACTTCATACCTAAGATTCTTGTCCGAATGGACCACAGTGAAAGGCCTATAATGCTTCACTGCATAGTCAGCCAAGAAAAACTTAAGTTCATCCAGGGAGTCAAACATCATTTTCTCATGTATCTCAGGCTCAGTGGTAAAAATTATTCCTTCTGTGAACAACCTAGTAGAATCACAAATGGCTCTATCGATCCTACTCAAGTCTCTGTCATTGCGAACAGAAGGGATTCCAAATTGGTACTGAGCTTGGGTGTAGTGTTCAGCACTCTCACCAATTCTAGTGTTGTCCGGGAACCTAGGCACGTGTTCTTCACTTTCACCATTTCTAGTGTTCACTGGCGGCCTACTTATGTGCACTTCCCTTTCAAAGGTTGTATGGTTCACCGAGGGTCCTGCAACATAATCATGTTGAACACCATCCAAGTTAACCTCACTTAAACCAAGGAGTGCTTCAGCCGCATGTGCATTGGCATCATTTTGCTCTTCCGCATGCTCCTCATCGGACTCATCTTCAGAATCACCTTCTTCAGAGCTGTCAGATATATCATCATCGTCCATGTTTTCTTCCTCCCGCTCAAAACAATCATTGGGAAAATCATCATTCACCATCCCAACATCCCGACTAGGTTCCCTACAACCAAAGTCCTCCTCCAAAATTGTAGACTCTTGTGTACCTTTTAGAACCTCAAACGGCACTTCCTCATTCATGTAAACATTACCACTAGGCCCACGAGTAATATCTACCACAACCTCCAGACATGACACATTAGCTTGACCAACTACCTTCTTATACCGATTCCAATTTTCTTCACTTGACAAGCTCATCAACACATAATGAGCTCTAGCCTTCCCACAATCAAAACGACCTCTAAATGTCAACTCATGCATTCCAACTCCATAGTTGACCATTGCACAATCAACTACATCCTTAAAGCTTGGCGGACCATCAAATGTTTCTACTAACTCGTCATATTCTCAAACTCTCCATTTTCTTTAACTACGCCCCCATGAAACATGCGAACTAAACGGTCCATCTACAAAATTTATAACTTGTTTAATAACTATATAGTACTAGAATAGATGATTTATTATAAATATACATGAAAAATTAGAATTGTGTTCAACAAAAATTATAATCATCTCGATTAGTTATATATATATATATATATATATATATATAAAAATGCATATTCTCATATCGTACAACAAAATTGTTAGGTATTACCCCTAATAAACGTGCATCCATATAATAGCTACACCCATTATCAACTATCCTAAACATTTGACATCAATAATATCATTAAATCGATTCATGCAACAAGTTCTACACGTCAATAACACGGGCGAGAGAAACTACGCGTATGAACTAATCATCATTTCCATTAAAACTAATTGCATTTCGTCTAAATTTCAAATTTCTATACCTAACCCTAGGTCACAAACATCTACTCCGATCTACACAATGCAACGGTAACGAGAGGGAGAGAAGTAGGTCAATACCTTCACAAGGACGCGGGGAACAAATTCCCCCACTTTTCCCACCCCAAATCCACCGATTTGGGGCGGAAGGGGGGGGGGGGGGGGGGGGCGGCGGCGCGCGCTGGGCGCGGCGCGGCTCGGGCCGGGAGAAGGAAGGGGAGAGGAGGAGGAGGAAGAAGGGGGCCGTGCGGGCCCTATTGACCCGGCCGGCCGCCGCGCCGGGCGGGGTGGCGCGGCGGCCCCTCCGCGCCGCCGCATGTGGCGCGGCAAGCTCGGGCCCACGCCCGGCGCGCGCGCGCGCGCGGCCCGCGCGCGCGTGGCGGCGGCGCGCGCCGCCGCATGTGGCGCGGCGAGGCGTGCGCCGCGCCACGCCGCCAGGCGCGGCCAAAGGGTCACCGGCTGCAAATAAAGTTCCACAGGGGTTATTTATAAAAATAATTTTTAAAAAAGGTTAATATTAAAAAATTATCCCCATCGCTCACGGTGGCTCAGCCGCTGCCGAGTCGGCCTCCACGGTGGCTGGCCGGCCTCGGTCGTACTTCCGTTCCCGTTGCCGCGCGCCGAGTATGCCGCCGGGATCCGGAGGAGACAGCGACAGGCTCAAGAACACAGAACATGGCGGCAAAGCAAGGTGCCGTCGCAGGAAGGGAAGATCCAGGAGTGAGAGTGCCGACAGCTTAGGCTGGTCGCACCGCGGACATGAAAAAAAGCTACGGAACCGCATATTTGCCGGTCGACGAGCTGAAGCGCATAGCTGGAAAGGGATCTCTACGCTTCATGTGGCTACAGTGAATCGGTATGCCCGGCGTTCTTGACCTCCGCCTCTATACTCTCGCCGCGGCCCCGCGGGACAGAACACCTTCCCCAACCTCTCGCGCCACACCTGGGAAGTCTCCCGACCCCGCCGTTCGGAGGAGCAGCGAGGCCACGTCATCGGCCTCGGACTAGACCTCGCCGCTTCGTCGGCGGCGCCCACACACGGGAGAGGGCGTCGTCGATGAATTTGGAGAGGAAGGAGCGAGGAAACGCCGATTCGGGTGAAGGGGAGGTCCGAAAGTGCATCTAGGCCCCTAAGTGGATTTTGGTGAATTGAATGACAAGGCGATTAAAGGACTAATGCTTTTGTCTAAGATCGTGAGCAGGTTTTCATTATATATTCATGAGCTACTTTTGAAGTATTTTAAATATGGATGTATTTTATGGCTCACATCTACAAAGATAAGTATATGGTGCAAGACTTCATGAGCTTATTGAAAGAGAACAAGATGATGAGTATACATTTTATGGTTCTAAAAATGGAAGCTTGCATATCCGTTGTCAATCAAGATCAAGCATTTGAAGCGGGATTTTCAAATGAAGGTTAATTGCGTGTGAAGCAAAGTGGAACTCAAAGTGGATTGGATAAGTGATGAAGAGATCAACCGAGATGTCTAGGGTGAGGGACTAAGCAATCTTTGGGGCCGTAGCTAAGCCGCCATAAGTGTTTTGCTAGGGTGAAGGTCTAGCATCCGTGGGGTCTTCAAGTATCATATTCAAACCTTAACCGAGGGAAGCTTTGCAAGTCATCAACTCGTTAAGATTGGCAACATGGAGTGGCCATGGATCCAAGTGTGCATTCTTATGCAATATGGAAAGATCCTAAGTCACTAGCTCAAGTATGGATGTGCTCAAGTCAAAAGCTAGGTTGAAAGCCCTCAAGTGGTTGTTGATCAAGTATGGCAAGAATTGAAGCTATTCAAGCTCAAGAGGTCATCGAAGATCTTTTACTCTTTTCTTGAGTATAGGTACGCCGTACTATCAAGAGGGATGCAACTTAGCAAGTTGACCAAGTCAAAGTGCTCTTTAGTTGACCTAAGTGAGATCTGGCCTTTGAGTGAGCTAACAAACCCTCCTAACCTAACTTGGGTCACTTCATCTTGGTGGTAAAGTGCTAGTTTCTTTTAAAAAAGGTTTTGGGGGGCAACTCGGGTCCGACCGGTCGAGGCACCGGCCGGCCGTGCCGCTAGCCCAACGGCTAGTTTTTCGTACACCGGGTCGAGGTGTGGGGCACCGGCTGATCGGCCCGGTGCCACCGGGACTAACGGCTAATTTTCTTCTTTGAGGGGTATAAATACCCCAAGCCCTCTTCAAGTGAGGGTTCTTGCTTCTAGTGTTGTTGCTGAGATCCCAAGCCATTTCTAACTAGCTCTAAGCCTTAGTGGCTCTCCCCAACCATCTCTTTGTGAGATTTGTGGATTCAAGCCATCATCTTTGTGTTGGGTTGAGGAAGTGAGCCTAGGAGTGACTTTGTGAGCTAACAAGAGCAGGTTCCATAGCTTGAGCACTTTGGTTTCGAGTCTACAAACTTTGGTGCATTTGTTTCTCTTGGAGGTTTCCCTCCTAGACGGCTAGGTGTCGCCGGCTAGCTCCCAAGGTTGTGGTGAGCGGCGGGAAGTTTGTAAGGGCTGCGATCTTGCCTCTTTGTGGAAAAGATCACCTTAGTGGAAAGGAGGAAAGTGGTTGAAAGAGACCCGGCTTGTTGTGGGAATTGTCCCTTACAAGCTCCTCAACGGAGACGTAGCCATTCCTCAGTGGGTGGTGAACTTCGGGAAACAAATCCTTGCTTCTTCGTGTGGTTCAACTCTCTAAGTTGTTTTTTCTAGCATATTTCATTTGCTTCCGCTTCGATCTACTTGGGTGTGTTACTTGTGTGTGCGGGGCTCATTACTGCGCTTGTGATCATCTACAAAAGCCACATCCGGAGTTTGATTCGTGCTAGAAGTCAAGAGGTGCTTGAAGTTGTTTTTGCGGGTTCTCTCGTGTTACACCGGTCGACCGGTGAGGCGCACCGGTCCGACCGGTGTCACTCGTGAAGACCGATGCTTGACCGGCTCGACCGGTCACCACCACCGTCCGACCGGTGGAGCACTTGTCGGCTCAAGTGTTTGGGGAGATAAAGTTTAATTTGGTCGTCACGCCTATTCACCCCCCCCCTCTAGGCGACATCAAGGTCCTTTCAATTGGTATCGAGCCAATTGCTCCGATTCAAGCTTAACCGCTTGGAGTTCTTCGATGTCGACAACTTGTGAGGTACCGTTTGAGCCTCTAGCTCTAGATGGCTCAAACTATTCTTCTTGGTGCTCTAATGTTCTTATTGCACTTAAGGTTTTGGGCCCTACCGCTGAGAGCATTATGTTGCGAGTATCTTTCCAAAGGATGAGACATGTGTCTCGCCAATGGACTTGGAGAAGAAGCAACTCAATGCCGTTATTACTAACCTTTTGTGTAGTTGTGTATGTAGAGAACTAAAGTACATTATCTTGAAGAGCAAAAAGATTTCCGAAGATGCTCATCTCATTTGGAAATTACTACTTGAGTTGGTAAACACCAAATGGGATGAACTCGAGAGCGATGATGAAGATGAGTCAGTGGAGATGTGCCCTACCTCTACAACATCCACTGAGCATCAAGCATCAAACCTCAAGCAAGAAGAAGAGCAAAGAAGCGAAGACGCTGTCCTCTGCGGGGACCGGTCGGACCGGTGACACCCACCGGTCGACCGGTGCCAGAGAGGCACACCAACTTGCTTGATGGCCAAGAAGGAGAAGAGAAGCAAGAAGAAGAGACAAGCCAAAGGGGCTAAGGACCAAAAGATTGAAGCTTCAAGCTCTTCGTCAAGAGAACTTGAGCTTCTCAAATCCGAACTTGCATCCTTGGTTTGTAAGTATGAAACATTGGCTAACAAATATGATCATGACATCAAATCCTTTGCCTGTAGAGCTAAATTAGAAGAAGAAGCCAATGATGATCTAGAAGCCAAACTAGCGAGGCTCACTAGCGAGCATTTGGTCCTACAAGCCAATCACAATGAACTTGAACTTTCCTTTGAGAAGCTTGTTGATTCTTATGCAACACTAGAGATAGCCCATGAGGTTGTGCTTTCATCGGTAAAATCTCTACAACCTCTATCTCACACATGCACATGCTCACAAGTTCAAGTTGTTTTATCTAGCGCTAATGATTGTTTGTCTCAAGCAAGCCAATCTAGCATTGAGCATGTACTTGTAGAATCTTGTGATGACCTCATTGTTAAAGAAAATGATAAACTAAAGCAAGAGGTCGAAAAGCTCCAAAAGGACTTGTATGTGTTGAAGGAGAAGAGCAAAGTGCAACCTCCTCAAGATAACAGTGAAAGCATGGTGAAGAAGCTTGGGAAGGGATCAACCGCCACTAGTTCAACCCCTCAACAAAATACAAGGTCCCGCAAGAACAAGATTCAAGAAAAGAGCGAGATTGGGGAAATCAAACCCCAATATCGCCCGATCAAGCACAAGGCACAAGAGTCACTCTCCAAGAAGCCTAGAAGCTCCAACAAGTGGAGGGTGTGCTACAAGTGCGAGAGAAGGGACACCTTGCCGACTCGTGCCCAAAAGCAACAACGGGCGGTGACTCGACCGTGACCGGTCGACCGGTGCATGCCACCGGTTAGGCCCGGTGCCGGCCGAGGCAGCCCCCTCCTCAAGCAAACAAGGCAAGGAAGCCACCTTCTCCAAGAACAAGTCTCGAAGCAAGTTTAGAAAAGAAATTGCAAGGAATGGTGTGACCAACAAGAACAAAAGTCGCATTTGCTACGAATGCCGTCAAAAGGGTCACATGGGCAAGGATTGCCCAAATGGTAACGTTCCCAAATCAAACCTTGTCCATTATGATTTCCATAAGCTTAGGAACGATAGGAATAGAACTTGTGCTATAAGGGAGATTAGTTCACCTCATTGTAGCATGAGGGCTATTTGGGTTCCTAAGCACCTTGTGACTAACCCAATAGGACCCAACAAGTGTTGGGTACCAAGAAATGCTTACTGAGCTTGCAGGTTGAAAGAGATGCACTGAGCACATGGTTGGACAACTTGGAAATCTTGATGGACTCAATTAACCATGTGAAGAGCAAACTCATATAAATCGTGAAATCAATGACATCTCGGTAACCAATGCGCTAAATTGAGTCTAGGTCACTTTTGGTCCTTGGTGAACACTCATGTGAAGCTCTTCTTGCATGAGCAAAGCATGAGGTAGTGACTTTGACTATTTTTATGAAGATTTACCTTCTCATGCCATTCGATGCCTTTAATGGCTCTCTAGTAGAGCAATGCCTTATCCTTGGTTGCAGGACTGAAATTAGTGATACATTCACTCACTCAAGGAAAAGGGAAGGAAAAATCACCAAAATGGGTCGGTGGTGGTCACCGGTCCGGACCGGTGACAGCACCGGTCTGCCGACCGGTGCCAACGCAAAGAAGTGAAACTTGGGCGGGTGACCGGCACGAGTGCCGGGTGACCGTACGCCTCCGAATGCTTTGCAGGGTGACCCAAGATGAGTGCCCGGTGACCGGGGTTGTCCAAATCCTCAAGAAGAAGGGTGATTCTGCGTCAAAGGTCATGAGAAGCTAAACACATGTCAATTATCAAATCATTCGTGTGTTATGACCAAGTTTTGGAATGAGCCTCAACATGTTCTTAATTGAACAAAGTGCCTTGGTCGAGAAATTCAAATTCTCTAGCACTACTTAAGGGGGAACTCATTACAAAACTTGAGTCACTTGTGGGACTAACAATTTCTTCTAAGTGATCTTGTAGTCTCATTCGTTTGTGCATCTCAAAGGAAGCTCTCGATAAGCGTAACTTCCAAAAGAACAAGTAAGAGCTAACACTGTTTGAAAGTTAATATATGCACAAATGAAATGGTCTTAAGGCAAAGGTATGTTTTCACGAAACTCATTGAAATACCGTAATGCATCTAGGCCATAACATCATGCTAGTGTGCCATCCTTAGCATGTAATTGCTTCAAATGGACCTCTTGAGTTCCTCTCTAGATATTTGGTTGATATCTTTATTTCCACTCGTCTTTGTGTCTCGAGGATGAAGATATGAGCCAAATATGCTTGTTAGGGCATTCATTGGAAGTGGATGCATGCACTTTGTGATATAGGATAAATTTTTCGAAAAATCAACTAGCATGTATAGGAAGTGTGCTTTCTTTGAAAAAAATATTTGGTTCTTGGTCTTAGTGACCCAATCAACTTAGTTGTGACTATAGTTCTCCTTGTTTGATTGATGGCTAGTCACAATTAAGAAGATTTTCTCAAGTCCCTAAAATCCATTCTTATTTATCTCTCTCAATCTTGGAAGGATCAAGAATTCTAAAATAAATTGGTTAATCCTCCATTCTTATAAGAATTGATGGTTTTTGGATCAATATCATCTTATTATCTTATATCCAAAACATTTCTAAAGGTTGACATGGAAATTCTTTGTCGTGGCTCAAAATCTGTTTCTCAACGGCGCACCGGTCCGACGGGCAAGTCACCGTCCGACCGGTGGTGACCTTGAAGTCACATAATCGTGTTTATGCAACCTAAGTGGATGAGAATTGTCCTATAACATTTTTGGAGAAGTTTCAAGGAGAAAAATCTCAAAAAGGAGGAAAAAGGGACGGTACTACCGAGGGCGCGTCGGTTCTACCGATAAGGACTCTCTGTTGAATTTTATCGGGATCCTCGGTTCTACCGAGGGGGGCGAAAAAACCGATATGGCCTCTCCGGCTTGACCGGCGCGGCCGTCACCGGTCGACCGGTGACCGTCACCGGCTCGGCCGTGGACGCCGGCGTCGGCCCGTGGGGCCACGATAAAAGGAATCCTTTTACCCCCCCTTCCCTTCTCTCTCCTCTATCATTCACCATCCCTCCACCTCTTGCCTCACACCGTGAACACCTCTCCTCCCTCTTCTCACTTTCACCTCTCTCAAAATCCATGGTGATTTGAAGATTCAATCAAGGAAAAGCCTCAAGATTGGAAGCAAAAGGATCTCCCAAGGCCCCTCTTCACTTTCCCCTTCAAGTTTCTCGGATTCAACTCGAGTTCATCTCTCCAAAGGTATTCAAACCTTTCTTTTGCCCGATCTCCTCACATGGTGCAAAGTTTTGAATTTCCTTTGGTAGAACATCTTCTGAGATCACCTAGAAGACATTCCTATAGATCCATAGCGTTTTGTTGGACACATTGTGAGAAATCACAAATTGGGGTCGGACGGCCTTCACCGGTCTGACCGGTGGCCGTCACCGGTCTGACCGGTGGCGCATGTCCACCCCCAAATTGTGTTTTCTTCTTGTTTTTCAACACATATCTATTCTAGGATGTCTTTTGTTCATCTAGACCAAATCTTAGATTAACAGCTGCTCAGATTGAATGTGGGAGCAATTGGCTCTGTTCTGGGTGGCACCGGTCTGACCGGTGCCCCTCACCGGTCTGACCGGTGTGGCCCAGAACAGACCCAATTGTTCTGAACTTTCAAGATTCAATTCCAATTCAATTCAATCTTTTTCCTAGAGTCTTATACACTCCTGTCATCCTTTGTGTGACTCAGGACAGCAGCTATGGTGCGGGAAAAGGAAGGGGCCAAGAAAAGAAGAGAAGAAGTCCTCACTCGCCGAGGAGCTATCCCCGGTGATTTTGGGGAAGGGGGCAAAGATCGGCATCGGCGACAAGAGATTGAGACGCCGCTCAACTCAAGCAAGTGCTGAGGATCCTGATCTAGGAGGTGACACCGGAACGAGCAGCGATGACAATGTTGAAGATGAGACTTATCCGGGTCAGTTTGAGTTGAGGAGGCACCAGGAGGCTGGGTCAGACAACGATGGTGCTGAGGATGAGGATGAGGAGGAGGATGTAGATGCTATGGAAGAGGATGACGATGATCAGGGTAGGTTGAGGATCATGCCGCCTACTTACATTTACCCTGATCGACCGGTGAAGTACCACGGGGCGGGCATGACCAAGGCCCCGAAGAAGCTAAGGGACAAGAACCCTTATGAGGAGAGCAAGACCGCATCGGATCCGAGGTTTTGGGCTAAATTTCAGCAAGATTACTATGCTACAGTGATTATAAAGAAGCCCAAGATCACACACAAGGCACAATATGTGGATTGGGGACACATGGCAAGGAAAGGAGACCCTATTTTTGATGAAGTAATCAGCAATTGTGAGAGGCAAAGGGTCAAGACACTTATGGGGTTCCGACAAGATTGGAACAAAGAGATCATCGCCCGCTTCTTTGCCACAGTGCACTTTGGTCACATTGAGGCCGACGGGGCTATGACTTGGATGACTAACGGCCAAAAGTACTCCATTACATTCCACGAGATTCTTGAGATGCTTTGGGATCATGGCGGGAAATGGGGAGTTGAGGAAGTTCCATGATGAGGGGGAGCTAGAGAAGGATGCTTTGCACGTAATGTACCCTTGCGGTGAGCATGCCAACTTTGGGAAGGTGAAGAACCTCTATACCTACTTCGCCGTCCTAAATGGGCTCCTTAGGGTATCTATCACACCTAGAGATGGAAACCCCTCGAAATCACTAAATTCCGAAAAAACTTGATGGTGGCTTTGAGGCCGGGAGCTCCGGAGTTCAGTGTTGGGGACTTCATTTGGCAAGAGATTAAGCATCTATCTGAGGACCCCAAGAAGATCTGCAGCTATAGCCCTTACATCATGTATATGATCGAAAAGGTTGCAAAGACGGAGTTTCCGAAGAATGTGACTCACAAGCCTCTGAAGCTAAACCCTAGCAAGAATCCACGGGTTCCATCTCCTAGAGTTGAGCATGTACCAGGTCGGGGAGGAAGAGATATTTGAGGAGGGAGCGGGTCGGCCGGATGTGCCTCGGGCGGGTGCTCGACCGGCACCGGCCGGTCCGACCGGTGGGGGGGTGGGCGGCGGCCGAGCGGGCCCCGCATCCACCTCTCCTTTGAAAAAGTTTCTCAACTTCATTTTTGGGATGTGTAGGAGCCGCATGACATCCGGGTTGAGCGACAAAGGTCAAGACGGGCAAACAAGCAAATGAGGGATACGATGAAGCTCATGCACAATGCCCAAGGCTTTCAACCTCCTCGCTCTCCACCATCTCCAGAATCTCCTCAGGTTGAGATACCTTCCTTTGAAGAAAGGATGAGAGGATGGGCCAACTCGGACTTGCTTAACCAATATCGCCCCATGTTCTTTGAGTCCGAGCAAGGACAAGGATCATCTTCATCGGTTCCTCCTCCACCTCCACCCTTTGTACCTCCTCCTCCGGACGTAGCAGGATCATCTCACTTTATGGATGAAGGGCAAGTACCCCCACCTCCTCCACCTCCCGAGCAAGTACAAGATTGGGGCGCTCGCTTCTCCGCCGAGATCTTTGGCTACAACCCGTACTTCTATGGTAAAAACTGTGCTCCCATAGCTCATCCATCTCAGATCAACGTCTCGGAATCGATTTACCTAAACTCTCCTTTGCATTGGATTCTTGACGACTCTCAAATAGGAGGGAGCTCTCACCCGGAGAGACGGATCTCAAGGACGGTGATCGAGCCGTCGCTTCTTCTCCGGCCCTTCTTGGATGCTTGATGACAAAGGGGGAGAAGGATCGCGATTAAAGCCTCAAGCCCGCGCCTGTCCGGGTTGTTGTTCGTGTTGCACCGGCTCGACCGGTGCCTCCGCACGGCCGACCGTGGCCGTTGGCGATGAGAGAAGCTTTGTAATAACTTAGAACTTTAACTTAGTGGACTTGAGAACATTTGTGTGAGTGCTACTGTGCGTTTTTAAACCTTATGTAATATTTAAGCGACTTTATTGATAGATTGTGATGCATGCTTTGAATGGTGTTTGTTTGTGTTGGCTAAATGGAGCAAGGTGATCTAAACCAGCTTGCAACCCTGGCATGATCACCTTGGACCAAATAGCACGCACTTCGTTGCTTTGTGCGTGACCGGGACTCGACCGGCCCGACCGGCCGTCGGGCACCGTCCGACCGGTGCCGCCCGCTTGAGCGAGCCGGGCCGGGACTCGACCGGTCCGACCGGTCGGTGCACCGGCCGACCGGTCGCTTGCCTAGTCGCCTCACTTTCCTTTGCTTTGTGCATATCTCGTCATACGCATCACGGATTTTATTTTGTCGCTCACACATGTTGCACTCCACCGATTCTAAGATATAGGGGGGAGCTCACACGTCTTTTCTTCCAAATATTGTGCTAATGGCATTTAAGGCCACCTTTTGAAATTCATCTCAAAAGCACAAATTAAGGGGGAGCTCTAGCTATATCTAAGAATCTAAATGTGCTTTATTGCTTTATTTGTAAGCTTTAATCGAGTTGTCATCAATCATCAAAAAGGGAGAGATTGAAAGTGCATCTAGGCCCCTAAGTGGATTTTGGTGAATTGAATGACAAGGCGATTAAAGGACTAATGCTTTTGTCTAAGATCGTGAGCGGGTTTTCATTATATATTCATGAGCTACTTTTGAAGTATTTTAAATATGGATGTATTTTATGGCTCACATCTACAAAGATAAGTATATGGTGCAAGACTTCATGAGCTTATTGAAAGAGAACAAGATGATGAGTATACATTTTATGGTTCTAAAAATGGAAGCTTGCATATCCGTTGTCAATCAAGATCAAGCATTTGAAGCGGGATTTTCAAATGAAGGTTAATTGCGTGTGAAGCAAAGTGGAACTCAAAGTGGATTGGATAAGTGATGAAGAGATCAACCGAGATGTCTAGGGTGAGGGACTAAGCAATCTTTGGGGCCGTAGCTAAGCCGCCATAAGTGTTTTGCTAGGGTGAAGGTCTAGCATCCGTGGGGTCTTCAAGTATCATATTCAAACCTTAACCGAGGGAAGCTTTGCAAGTCATCAACTCGTTAAGATTGGCAACATGGAGTGGCCATGGATCCAAGTGTGCATTCTTATGCAATATGGAAAGATCCTAAGTCACTAGCTCAAGTATGGATGTGCTCAAGTCAAAAGCTAGGTTGAAAGCCCTCAAGTGGTTGTTGATCAAGTATGGCAAGAATTGAAGCTATTCAAGCTCAAGAGGTCATCGAAGATCTTTTACTCTTTTCTTGAGTATAGGTACGCCGTACTATCAAGAGGGATGCAACTTAGCAAGTTGACCAAGTCAAAGTGCTCTTTAGTTGACCTAAGTGAGATCCCGCCTTTGAGTGAGCTAACAAACCCTCCTAACCTAACCCCGGGTCATTTCATCTTGGTGGTGAAGTGCTAGTTTCTTTAAAAAAGGTTTTGGGGGCAACTCGGGTCCGACCGTCCCGACCTGGTCGAGGCACCGGTCCGACGGTGCCGCTAGCCCAACGGCTAGTTTTTCGTACACCGGTCTGACCGGTGTGGAGCACCGGTCTGACCGGTGCCACCCGGGGTCTAACGGCTAGTTTTCTTCTTTGAGGGGTATAAATACCCCAAGCCCTCTTCAAGTGAGGGTTGCTGCTTCTAGTGTTGTTGCTGAGATCCCAAGCCATTTCTAACTAGCTCTAAGCCTTAGTGGCTCTCCCCAACCATCTCTTTGTGAGATTTGTGGATTCAAGCCATCATCTTTGTGTTGGGTTGAGGAAGTGAGCCTAGGAGTGACTTTGTGAGCTAACAAGAGCAGGTTCCATAGCTTGAGCACTTTGGTTTCGAGTCTACAAACTTTGGTGCATTTGTTTCTCTTGGAGGTTTGCCTCCTAGACGGCTAGGTGTCGCCGGCTAGCTCCCAAGGTTGTGGTGAGCAACGGGAAGTTTGTAAGGGCTGCGATATTACCTCTTTGTGGAAAAGATCACCTTAGTGGAAAGGAGGAAAGTGGTTGAAAGAGACCCGGCTTGTTGTGGGAATTGTCCCTTACAAGCTCCTCAACGGAGACGTAGCCATTCCTCAGTGGGTGGTGAACTTCGGGAAACAAATCCTTGCTTCTTCGTGTGGTTCAACTCTCTAAGTTGTTTTTTCTAGCATATTTCATTTGCTTCCGCTTCGATCTACTTGGGTGTGTTACTTGTGTGTGCGGGGCTCATTACTCGCTTGTGATCATCTACAAAAGCCACATCCGAGTTTGATTCGTGCTAGAAGTCAAGAGGTGCTTGAAGTTGTTTTTGCGGGTTCTTCGTGTTACACCGGCCTCGACCGTGAGGCGCACCGCTCGACCGGTGTCACCCGTGAAGACTAGTGCTTGATCGGTCGACCGGCACCACCACGGCTCGACCGGTGGAGCACCGTCGACTCAAGTGTTTGGGGAGATAAAGTTTAATTTGGTCGTCACGCCTATTCACCCCCCCCCCTCTAGGCGACATCAAGGTCCTTTCAAGGTCGCTGCCGTCGATTCGGACGGAGGAGCAACGGCGAGGGAAGAGGCCGCGGGCGGCGAACCGCGGAGGATGTCGAGGGGGGGAGAGGAGGGCGCCGCCGGAGGAGGCGGGAGGCGGTGGCGACGACGGATCCGGGGAGGCCTCTCCCTCAAGTTCGATGCGGCGGCGAGCTCGAGGACGGCGGCGCGGCCTCCTCTCGCTCCCCCCGACCGCGACGGCGAACTCAAGGACGGTGACCACCGCCGCGCCGGGATCCGAGAGATGGAGGCCGCAAGGTCGAGGCCGGCGGGAGGAGCATCGGCGCCCGGAGCATCCATGGTCGCGCTCGGGAGGAGGGGTGGCGCTAGGAGGAGGCCACGCCGTAGGGAGGGGTGGCGCCGTGGGCCGCATCGTGCGGGTGGGGTGGGTGACGGAAAGGGGATGAAGGGGCGGTTAATTTTGCGATGGGTCTACGGGTGGGGCGGCGGCAGCGATAAACATTTACGAGGCCCCGTGTTGCGCTCTGACCGGTGGGTCATGCCCATTTGGAGGTGAGTTTAGAGTCCAAACGGTGCGAATAGCCTTAGCCTCCAGCGTAGTACGACGTGGCGTAGCTGATCGACAAAGGGCACACCCGTCGCCCTGTTCGCTTGGCTTATGAGCCACCAGCCAATAATACTTTTCTCTCACAACAAATCCGCCCACCAAAGAACCCGCCAACAAGATTTTCTCTCGTAACAAACCAAAGACTACCATCGCCACCACCAACCGAACAGGAGACGTGCACCGGTGCTTTTGGCAACCCTGATGCAAAATCAAGTATCAAAGCAACTCCAATATCCTCGGTATCCTGTTATGTATCTGTACAAAATAAAAACACGGTATAATACCCCTTGCAACAGATCCGCAATATCGTCCGCTCGTCATCTCCCTCGCGAAATAATCCCCTCGGCTCGTCAAAAATAGAAGCCCCTCCCCCTCGTTATCCCTCCGCGGCGCGCGCAATCCGGGCCTCCCACCATCCCGTCTGCGTGCCCACGCCCTCCGCGCCTTTGCCCACTCGTCGCCGCTGCCGCCGCACCGCCCGGTTTCGCTGCCGCCGCGGCAGGATGTGGTGCAACTGCCGCCGCCGTGTCGTTCCGGTGGCCCGTTAGCAAGAACTAGGAAGAGGAAGGCAAGGGTAAGAAGAGAGGGAGCGAGGCGTACTGGGACGTCGAGGCCGGGAGCTAGGGCGGCAACAGCGGTAAGAAGAGAGGGAGCGAGGCGTACTGGGACATCGAGGCCGGGAGCTACGGCGGCAACAGCATGGTAACGTCGCTCGCAGAGGAGAAGGAGAGGCCGTCGTTCGCGAGGAGAACGAGGGGTCAGCAGAGGCTGGCAACAGATCAGAATCGAAGCTGTTCATGTCAGGACACGTGAAGAGGGAAAAAAAATCTTTTGTTCTCTTTTTCTTTATGTTATTTTGGTAGATTGGTGGTAGCAAGTAGTGATTGCAATAGCTAGAAATGTGTAATAACTCAGACGGCTCTGGAGATTTATTTTTCTTTCTCGCTTGTGTATTTGGATCCAGCTTCGGTTGAGCAACTGCAAAACCATTAATGCAATAGAAGTTTAGAACAAAGGAAAAAGTCTATTCTATAACCCTCATCTATGGACGTGATCTGAGTTTCAACCCCCAACCACAAAAACAGGCATTAGACACATGCAAACTAACAAAACCGTTCAGTTTACACCCCTCAACGGTTTCTGAGGTGGTTTTCGCATACGTGGCACCACGTCATCTATCCTTGCCGTCAGTGGGACCCACATGTCATCCACTCACTCTCCTCTTTATCTCCCTCTTCGATCCTGCTCTCATTCCCCGGCGGCACGAGGACGAGGCCTATGCCAGCCAGCGACATCGTCGAGTCGCGCGGTGACGCCCCTGCGGACCTCGCCCTTCCACGCGCTTGCGGTGGCGTGCCCAGTCGCACGGGTGCAAGAGTACATCCCCTACTATCCGGTCGCTAGCCACCAGGCCGCGTGCGAGCACGCGTCGTGCCTCTGCCCGGAGCCCGACTGCGTATTCACTTCCCCGTCATAGGACTGCTCGCCCACCTCGCTGCCGCGCCCGTGCACGACCGGAAGCTGCTGGTGCTGAACGGCTGTATGCCATGCGGAGCTCGATTTGGATCACAGTAAATTTCCATTGGCCAGCAAGAAGGTAGATATGGGCAGAGCTCGAGTTAGGTGGTAGCAAATTTCCATTGCAAGCAAGAGGGTCGCAAAATCTCGATTGCTGCTTGGATTTTGATTTGGGCAAGGAACGTTGATTCCTGCTTCGGGATTTCGATTTGGGTTACGAGGACCCTGATGATCATGACGCCGGATCTCGATTTGGGGCGCGAAGGTTCGCCAGAACAGGCTGCAGCTCCGTTCTCCTTCTCAACTGCCTCCCTCTCCCGGCGAACTGGAGTAGGCAACGCGGCCGTTCTAGGCGTTCTTAACAGTGCAGCCAGTCGACAGGCATGGCCGGCGGCCGGCGCGGCGCGGCGCCGCGAGCAAACCGGACGGCGTGCGCTCCCGAGTGGTCGGCGCTCGTGGGTCCGCACCCCGCCGAGCTCGGCGGCTCGGTGCCGTCCCAACCTTGCGGCCGGAGCGACGGCCGGCGGCCGTGCATGTTGGCGAAGTGACCACGTCCGGAGCGGACGCGCCGCCGCAACGTTCCGTCGGCTCGAGGCTTGCCCGGTCTTGCGGCCCGCTCCGTCGGAGGATGGGGAGGCCGTCCCCCAGTGCGACCGGGACCGAGGAGGCCCACACGCCGCCTCTAGCCGCACACGTCGTCTCCGGCCAGGAAGACCGGGCCACCTGCATGCAGCCGGAGGCCGAGCACGCCGACCTGACGGCTTTGTGTTTTTTCCGTGATTTAGTTGTCAACGGAAATTAGCTTTTGGAAGGGAATGAATCGTTGTGCTCCACGTGTTCGGAGACACGGATGGGGACACAGAAAAGGAGACACGCAAGCCCGAATCCACATTGGCGACGCTGATGTGGCACCACGTAGACTAAAACCACCTCATAAACCGCTGAGGGGTGTAAATCAGATGGTTTTAATAGTTTGTGGGCATCCAATACCTGGTTTTGTGGTTGGAGGATGAAACTCAGATCACACCTATAAATGAGGGTTATAAAATGGACTTTTTCCCAGAACAAACCAACCTTTGTGTGGCGGGCCGATGCGTCTTGGGCCTCCTGTATCGTGGGCCTAGAAGGTGGGCTATCCAGTTTTTAAATAGTTTGTTGGATTACCTATTAGATGTTTTTTATTTTTACAAAAAGATAAAATCTTCAAATTTAACTAACAAAAATACAGAGGCGGTTGAAGTTGCTCAAAATAGCCTTTGCTTATTCTTTTCATCTTTTATTACGAGACAAATATTTTGTTTTTCCAATAATAAAGAAAAGAACTTTGATTGTTGGGTCGGGAGTCATGGTCCATCCAACATGTGGCCCAATAAAAGACTAAGAGCAACTCCAACAGACTTTATTTTTTCTGTTAATTAAGTTTGAAGATTTTAGACCTTTGTAAAAATAGAAGACTCCAAATCCTATAAGGTAATCCAGCAGACTAATTAAATTGGATAGACCAGCCAGGTCCACTAGACAAGGGGTCGCCGCCGCTGCGATTCGACATTCCTCGCTGCTCGTTCCACCACCCAACTCCACCCTTCGCCGCGCGGGGACCTCGCACAACAGAAACTTGTTGTTGGATGTTGGGCACGCATAGCACTGGTCCCCTTATCCTCTTATCCTCACGCTCCACACTTAGGTCAGTCTCAGTGGGAGGGTCATAAACATTAAATAGGGTGCTACATATACAAAAGAGATGATATATTGAGGGTCATAAACTATATAAAGGAGGGCCGGGTACCTAGCCGGGCACCTGATCTAACCCAACACCAAGCGCGGGGCGCCATGCTTGATCCCCCAAACAGAACGTAGGGTTTGCCACCTTGGCGGCCCGAACCTGTATAAATCTTGTGTCCCGTGTCCTTGCGCATACCTTCGAGTTCTCGGTCTCCCGATCACGATCCTCACCGCACAATCTACTACCTCGGGTACCCCTTGGTAGGTTTGCTGGTCTAAAACACCGACACATGGGTCGACGCGGAGTCTTACACCTCGTGGCCCTCCCTCTGAGATAAGTTGACACAATTTGTATAACATAATTGACCAACCAACATGCAACAATTAAATATATACAGGAACCTATGAAACTGTGCTATGACCCTGTGCATTGAGAGAGAGTGTGTCATGCCGCAAACCAATACAGTAAAGATGTGTCACTCTTGGAAACTCCCTCGTGACCCTTCCACGGAGAATGGCCTTACGATCAAGGCAGGGTCATAGGGAGAGAAGAAAGAAATGACGGAGCACCGGCGGTGGAAAAGGACGCGAGAGTGGTGCTAGCGGGTTGAATCCCATCGAGGGTGGAGGCGGAGCAGAAGGGCGGTGCAGAGGAGCCCATCAGGCGGACGTGTGACCAGTCGCAGCCTTGGCCACCAACAAGGGAGTGACGAGGATGACCAGGAAGATAGGGCTGGCGAGGGCGTAGGGCCTGATGCGGGCCTTCACTAGCCACAGAGCAGGATAGCCGGTCTTGGTCCTCTGGGCGAGCCGTTGGCGGCACGAGAGACGACCAGGGCGACAACGGCGAGAACGACACCGGCGAGGAAGAATCATAATGTGTGAGGTGGAGCGGGAAGAGAATCACGACGCGGGAGGGATGCCAAGCAGAAGCAGCTCGTCAAATGTATCGAGGCAGAGGCCATGTTTTCCGAATGAGATGTTGAGCAGGTTGAATGCCGAGTCCATAGGATTCCTATTTTTCTCATTCTTCTAAATTTTAGCTAGTATTTGAGTTTTACAGAGACCGTTGGAGATGATATAAGGGCCTCTTTGGCAAGGCTCCAAAAGGAGCTCCGACTCCACGCAGAGCCCTGCCAAACGGTGTGCTGCGAGGCAGCTCCAGCCATGGAGCTGGGGATGGAGCCACAGATGACTTCCACTTGGGAGGCCGAGCCAAAAAACGTGGCTCCATCCGGCTCAGCCTCCCCTTTGCTCATTTGCCCCCGGCGGCGCGGCGCGACGGAGGCTTCGGTGGGGTGGGGGCGCGGTAGGGCGGGACGGGGGCTTGGCATCGGGCGAGGCGGAGGCACGGCGCGTCGCATCGCTGACGGGGTGGAGGCACCGACTGTCGTATGGACATCCCTGGGCCCACTACTCCAGTGGGTACCAGGACCGACTACTCGGTGGGCCCCTGGGACTACCGGCCTTGTGCTACACAGCACCTGATGGCGTGGAGCGCAAGGACTACGGTGGAGGAGTACTAGGATAGGAAGCTGTGCATGACCGGATCCATGTAGAGAACTCCTAAACGTACACGACTAGTACTCTCTCTCTCCAAACCGACTTGTAACCCTTTCTTCCGGGCTATATAAGGCAAGGCAGGGACCCTTCTCACTCATATACGCATCATCTTGTAATCACACCCAATCAATCCAGAGCTACGCAGCATACATGACGTAGGGTATTACGCACATTGCGGCCCAAACCTGTCTAAATTGTGTGCCACGTGTCTCTTCCTTCGAGTTACTGATCTCGGCGAGGCCACATTCATCTACCTCGGGTACTCCCCTTGGTAGGTTGCCAGTCTAAAACACCGACAGCCGGTGCGCCAGGTAGGGGATCTCGCTGAAGATCTCATGGTGAACTCGACGGCTTCAATCTTCATCAAGCCAACTGTCGCCTTCAACCGCGGCGACACCTTCGTCTTAGGGTCCTGGGTCTGCACAGCTGATGGCGCTGGCTCCTTCCAACGCCGCCTCATCATGACGCCCAACCCAAAGACCGGGCTCGTGATGCTTCCCGAAGTAATCACGGGCACCCTCACCGGAAAATTCGGCGAAATTTCGCTCTATAACCAACATGCCGACTTCGAGCTCGGATCCCCCTCCAACTCGAACTCGACATCCCCAGGGGCCATCGCATGTGAGCCGGCTACTGAGTCATCGTGTGAAGATGCCCCGCTTCACGAGCACTTCCCATATGGCCTCTACAATGCTAGCAGGGCCCACGCGAAAGCTCTCGCTGCACGCCGGGCTGGCAAGGAGATCGTCTCCGACTACCCTTCGGACTCCAACCCCGCCTCTGGCTACTACTCGGACTCTTCTTATGAGTTCGACTTCGGGTCGGACCCCATCGAGCCCGAATCCGAGGTCATCACGACTGATCATCCGCTGTCAGGGCCGACCACCGGTCTGGTTTTAACATCCATGCCCGTCGGAAGATTCGTCTATTGGCCAGATCGCAAGCCTGCAGACCTGATAGACGACAACTCGCGCTGCGTCGCCTACCCCAACTCGCTTCCCTTCTAGGAGGGAACACCGCTATCTCCAACAGAGAAGCATAAATCAACCGAGGTGGCGACTACTAACTCCGGTCTTGGTACCCCTGACCGCCAAGTCTTCATGGCAGCTGGCGAGACGCCAGGACCTTCTGGGACTCGACCCGACCGATACCTCGATGACATCTTAGAAGACGAATTGTCTGCAAATGCGCCCACTGATGAAACCAACGACGACAAGAACGCCCGGCGTGAACGCAACAGGAAGCGAAATGAACGGCGCAGACGTCTCCGTGAGACTCTCCCAATCCGGAACCTCTCCGAGACTCTAGACCAAGTCGCCAACCGGGTGCACACTACCCCCGAATAGTGCCTCATGTCTGTCACTACGATAGCACGTCAGGCTCAGGGGATACACGCGGGCGAAGTCATCGCCAAGCTAGCTGAAGACACCTACTTCATGAGGGTTGACAACAGGGTCGCTCAAGTACCCACTCTCAGAACTCGCGAGCCCAGGCACCACGAAGCTACTAGTCGCAGTCCAACGAATGGTGGACGCAACCGCTCCCGAGGAGAACAACCATAGAACCCCAATCGCTCCAAGGCTTCAGCCGGAGGACCTTCCCGAGCGGCGCCGACCCCGAGGGGGGCGAGCGGTGCGGGCGCCCCGGGCCCCCAGTTGGTAGGGGCCCCACCCCTGTATCTACGTCAGTAGTACGAATACGCAGCACGCCAGCACTCGATAGAAATTAAAAAAACGAGAGAAACGAAGAGACGCCGCACTGCCGCAGATCAGATGCGTTGGAAAAATTGGAATCCGAGAAACCGAGACCTCTACGCTACCTCGCTGGCCGTCCCTGCCTTTTCTGACTTCTCTTTCCAAATTGCAACCCTAAATCGTTCCGGCCTCAAGTTCAGGCGAGGCGAGATGCTGGCTGCTACGTGCCTACGCCGGCCTCTCCGGTGACCACAGGCCAGGGCGCCAGGCGACCTAGCGACACCGGCCTTTTGCCCTTTTCACGCAAGATTGAAGTTGCCTCCAGCGCAGCCGACAGCAGGTTTGCAATCTGAAACTGCAAACAAATTTTCAGTGTAATCTATTCATCAACGATTAGTGGATGATAATCTTGATTTCTTGATTAATTGTGTGTATTTAATTTTTGGCTGTAGCACTATGTCGTCTAGAAAATATCCATCTGGTTGTGAGTAAAGAAAGAAGAGGAAAAAAGAAGATGATTTTAGAAAATCACAGAGAGGAGCTCTTGATAAATTCTTTAGTACTACCAGCAGTTCAAGAAATTCAGATAATTTGGCTATAGTTGTTGTGGAGGAACAAGCTAATATCGATCTTGAAGATCATGCTCGAGCCCCTATGCCGAAGAAAACGTTGAGGTGAACATGGATGATAACAATGTGAGTGATCATGAACCAATATTTAATTCATCTCCTACAGTAAGTACCAGTATTGATGAGGCTATATATGATCCAAGAAATTGGGTTAATATTGATATCAAGACAAGGGATATATTAGTAGAGAAGGGGCCTATAAGAGAAGAAAATATTGTATTTCCTTTGGATGACAATGGGAGACATTTTTCATATAGCCATTACTCTAGAAAGATGAGTAATGGAGAGGTTCGTGATAGAAAATGGTTGATCTATTCAAAACATGTTGACAGAATATTTTGCTTTTGTGGTAAGCTTTTTAATTCAGAAAATTGCAAGAGTTCGTGGGGGCATGATGGGTTTAGAGATTGGAGGCATATTAATGAGAGGCTAAAAGAACATGAAGCTAGTACTGAGCATATGACCAACATGGAATCTTGGAATGAGCTGAGAGTCAGACTTAGCAAGAATGAAACAATTGACAAAGAATTGCAACACGAAATGACAAAGGAGAAAGAGCGTATCAGGCAAGTTTTATTAAGAATAGTTGTTGTTGTGAAATTTCTTGGTAAACGCAATTTGGCTTTTAGAGAATCAAGTGAAAAATTATATGATGAGCAAAATGGTAACTTCTTAGCTTGTTGTGAGATGATTGCAGAATTTGATTTGGTAATGCAAGATCACCTTAGACGTATTCGAGACAGTGAAATTCAATATCATTATCTTAGTCATAAAATTCAGAATGAATTAATTTCTCTTTTGGCTTATGACATTACCAAATCTATCATAAAGACTGTTAAAGAGGCCAAATATTTTTCAGTTACCCTTGATTGTACCCCTGATGTGAGTCATCAGGAACAAATGAGTTTGTTGGTTCGATGTGTTAACATTGTCTAGTGGCAAAATTGAGGAGTACATTTTGGGTTTCTTGAAGGTAGATGACACATCTGGAGAGGGGCTTTTCAATTCAATGATTGATTCCATTAAGTCATTTGGTTTAAATATTGATGATATTAGGGGCCAAGGTTATGATAATGGCTCTAACATGAAAGGAAATCGCAAGGGTGTGCAAAGACGTTTGCTTGATATAAATCCAAGAGCTTTGTATATGCCATGTGCTTGCCATAGTCTTAATCTCACTCTCTGTGATATGGCAAAATCTTGTGGTAAAGATATTTCCTTTTTTGGGATTGTGCAACAGATATATGTATTGTTTTCTAGTTCTACCAAAAGATGGAATGCTTTGGTAAGCCATGTTGAAAGCTTAACTGTAAAATCTTTATCCAATACCCGTTGGGAGAGTCGGATCAAAAGTGTCAAAGCTATTAGATATCAAGCTCCTCAACTGAGGCAAGCTTTGCTTCAGTTAAGTCAAGATAAGGATGCTGAGTCCAAGGATAGAAGTGATGCCAAAAATTTATTTAAAGTGCTTGGTACCTTTGAGTTTATACTTGGTATGGTTATATGGCATGACATTTTATTTACTGTAAATGTTGTGAGCAAGAAGTTACAGTTACCATCCATGTGCATTGATGCTGCCTTACATCATATAGAAAATACGGTTGAGTACTTTGGAAACTACAGGAATGAAGGTTTTGCTTCTAGTTTAATCATTTCCAAAGATATTGCATCAGACATGGGTGTACAACCATCATTTCCAGTAAAACGCCGTACTTCTAGAAAGAAACAGTTTGACGAAAGTGACAGTGACTCTGAGGAAGTAAATCTAGAGGCAGAAAAAGCTTTTGAAGCTAGTTATTTTTTTGGTTATGGTCGATATGGCAATCAGTTCAAACTAGATTTGAAGAACTTAAATCATTCAAAAGTAAATTTGGGTTTTTGATGAGTTCAACAGCCTTGAAGTCATTGGACAGAATTAAACTAAGGGATCGTTGCACTGAATTTGCAAACACTTTCTCTCATAAAGGTTCATGTGATGTAGATTTAAATGATCTTATTTCGAGCTAAGCTCGTTATTCGATTGACTTTACCTAGGGATGGCAACGGGTACATACCCATCGGGTATGACCTCCCCATACCCACACCCACAATAGGCAAAACACCCCACCACCCATACCCATCACCCACCACGGGTCTCAAATTCCCCCACACCCACCACCCATCGGGTAGCGGGTACCTAGCGGGTGACCCATACCCGCTTCACTATAATTGTAGCTAATGTAATAAAACATGTAATTAATTATGCAAGCAACATCAAATCATCATTTTATCAATAATGTTAGTCGTACAATAACAATGTAAGGTAACAATACTAATTTTAACTATATCACACACAAATGGAGTCTCTCATCTCTTAAACTATATGCTATATATTAGAAATAATACATAATATTATATGTAAATGAACCCCCAACGGGTAGCGGGTATGGGGGACGTAAGAACGTACCCACACCCACCATACCTAACGGGGAAAGGAATCACCCACTAAGCCACCCGTCGGGGGGGGGGGGGGGAATCCCCCCATACCCACACCCTAATAGGGTTTTTACCCGCGGGTAAACGGGTGGCGGGTACCCATTGACATCCTTAACTTTACCGGACTCAATGACTGCCATGGAGATCTTTGAGTATGTCCGGGAAGCAGATTGTTATCCTAATACATCTATTGCATATCAGATCTTATTTACTGTACCTGTCATAGTAGCATCTGCTGAAAGAAGTTTTTCAAAGTTGAAGTTATTGAAGAATTATTTGAGGTCCAAAATGTATCAAGAAGTTTTTCAAAGTTGAAGCTATTGAAGAATTATTTGAGGTCCAAAATGTCTCAAGAAAGGTTAAATGGTTTAGCAATTTTATGCATCAAGAAGATATTATTGGACGAGATTGATATTGATACTATCATCACTGACTTCGCATCTAAGAATGTTAGAAGAAACTTTCAAAGTAATTATGATATGAATACCTTATTTGATTGTATATTAATTATGACTTGGTAATAATTTACATATTTACATTGTAGTATTAACTGTTATTGTTATACTTAGGGCCCCGTTTTAATTTTTTGCCCCGGTACCCCGAAATCTCAGGTCCGCCGCTGTTCCCAGGGCGACAACAGTGCGGGCGGTGCCGGCGGAAGCCATGGTGGCACCAGCCGCGGTGGAGGCAGCAGCGGCGGGAGCTCATCACATGGTGCTGGCAGGAGAGCTGGTGGCGGCGGCGATCGCGGAGGCCGAGGCCACACAAACAGCCACGTCACTGGCATCTCACACGATGGCTACGATGCCCGCCGCAGAATTGAAGAAATACGTCTGTGACAACCCGCCCAGGAAAATACCGTACCATCGCCTAAAACCAATCCACTTTGGCCATTAAGCAATTGTAAAGTATCATCCTGTCGTTAGTTGTCGGGTTAACGCCCGGTAAATCACTTGGAATTCGTACAGAGGATCGACATATGCATTAAAACTCACGCGAAGGCGAGTCCAGAGTACAACACGAGTTAAGAGCCAGTTTATTACAAACCATTGTTCAAGGTATGAAGTAAAGGTTCAGAGTTTGAAACAGCAGGAATAAAATAAGATAGCGCAACGGTAAACATCACAGGAGGCCATCCGTGATGTCATCACTTGCCTTCACCACCCGGTCAACAACACCTGCACAATAGTTTTAAAGAAAGGCTGAGTATACTAATACTCAGCAAGACTTAACCGTCGGGTGATAACTACATCACCAAACTCTAGACATGAAAGGCTTTTGGCCGGTGGAGTTTTTTTTGCTGAACCGCCACGAAGAGTAGGTCCTTGCTTTCAATATTTTAGCACCAGTTCTAGTTGATTACCATTTCTAAGTGTGCCAACTAATTCAATCAAGAATTTGACAAGTAATTAATTCATATAACAATATTCACCAAGTTCCATCATTACGGGATATCATGGCCCGTTGATTAAGCAGTCTCGGATAACGGTGAGAGGCCGACAATCGATTGATTTAAACCTTGCAAGGTAAACCTAAGCACACAGTAGGGTGCCCCCGCGAGGACAACCATCCAGGCAGTTCCCAAAAATCCTCGGGTTGGGACCAATGCTTACAGTCCTGGGTACAAGGCTATCTGGCATACCCCGCGAGGCACCCAGCCTCACACATGCACCCCCCTTCCCGGTAGCTAGCCGGGTAGGTGACTACTCAGGAGTAGTAAGGGAGAGTTCCCGCACCGTCTCATTAAGGTACTAGGCTTACCGGTCCCATTTCCGACAAGTGCTTAGTACGTTCAAAAGCTTAGCCCACGAAAGCCACTGGACCGGAGCCCAAATCCCATGCTCTTACCACATGAGAAATCCATTTAATAAGACCTTATGATTCCAACACGAGAACCTATTCTCGCGAGTGACGAACACCACTCGACTTGTACCGGTCCTATAGCATAGCAGCTATCGACCTAACATACGAGTGATGGAGCATAGATACCTAGGGATCATGCAACTAGGGTTTCAATTCAACTCTTGAAACGTAAATGCACATTCATAGCAAAACATAATGGCATAATTTTTTTAAAAAAATGGGGTTAATGATCCGGGGCTTGCCTTTGCTGGCAAGGTTGGCCTTGGGCCCTTCTGGACTTTGATCCAGGTCTTGAGCTACGTCCACGTACTGCAGCTCCTCGTCAGCACCTTCGTCTCCTCCTTTCGGCACGAGCGTATCTCTACCGTCGGGAAGATCTACACGAAGATGCAAATGCAAGATTTATTTGACGATTTTTAATTTAACCAATTGCAATCACTAAATGACAACACCGGGGTGCATGGTTGACCACATTCACCTAGATAAGCAATACATTCAGCATACTCTTCCAAAAGGTGCAACATGCAACTCTTTATTAATTATTCATTTTGATAGTGACTGTGTACATATATATGCAAATAATTTAATTTCAATTCACAATAGCCATGGGTTGGTAGCATTTAGCTTTTTATTAGGATTTACACACACACAAGGTCATTCAAGATGATTTGATGATTTCCCATATAATTGACTATTAACTCTTAAGGTGCTTCCATAGCTTTTATTCAATAAATTGATAAATAAAATTTCAGTGGAAGGTTGCATTAAGCACTAATCACCTATAACAAGCCACTGAACACACATGCATACTTAGGATAGCTAAGAAATTAATTATTTCGAGAATGGCAAAAGCTAGCTAGTAAGACAAGGTAAATGCACACAAAAATAAAAACTCATCAAAATGATCCAAACTTTCTCACACATGTTATATGGTCCAAAACTAACCTAGGAATGCAGCATATACACCTAGAACTATTATGAAACTAGACTTATGCAATTATCAAGGAAAACAAGCATATTTCAAGAATAAATATTTCTGGCAATTATAAAATTGTGATTAATTCACCAGAGGTGCATTTTGGCATAAAAAGATAACATGCAGAAGTTGGGCACAAACATCTAATTATTTTTAGCTATAAAAATCATTCGGACAGATTATAAAAAATAGAAAACAATTTATATAAAAAGCTTTACAACATAACTTTGTGCAATTTTTGGTACGGGAGCTATTAATGACCTAGAACACAACATATCCAAAAATTAGAAGCGAGGGAATTTATGGATTTTTAGATATCTCGGATCTAGGTTTTTCACATTTATATTTTTCATGCCAAAAATATTAGGAAACAACTCGGAAAGAATACCAAAAGTCTGTAGTATTTTTGACCAAGAATCCAACAAAATTGGGTTCGCATTTTATGATTTTTATATGATTTCCTACGGAATTTACAAGAATCGGTAAAACACATGTACTATTTGAGATTCACTTTTGCAACCCGGCCCACGACGGTTTTAGATTCCTTACGTGTAGGTCCTTGCTTTGCACTTAGGACCCCGGAAAGAACGAGGACGATGCAATTGGGTCCCGGGGCGGACGACGGCGGTCGGGCCTCAAATGCGGCGAGGACTCGCGGAGTCCCGCCGGGGGAGAGTAGGGGAGGGGCCTAGGGTCTATTAGGGTTCGATTCGTGGGCTTAGTTGGGGGAGAGGGGCCGCCGGCGGGGGTGGACCGCGGCGCCGGGCGGCGGTCGCCGGCCGGAGCCGGTGTTCGGCGAGGTGGCCGCTCGGTGGGACACGTGAGCGAGACGGCGAGCAACAACGAGGTGCAAGAGAGGGTGGAGGGAGCTTTAGTTGGGGGAAATCGGCCGGTCGGACCCTAGGTTCGCCGTGGCGGCCTCTAATGGCACCGGCGGACGACACGGTGAGCGATAGAGGGGGGGGGGGGGGGGGGGCGCGCGCGCGAGGTGCACGGCGCGGTGGTTTTATAGTCGGGGAGGAATCGTGCCTTTACCGCGAGGGGACACCCCGGCCTTAACTCGCGGCGCGGCGAGCAACCTCGTCCCGGCGCGCGTAGGGGAAACCCGCGGCGGACCGGTGGACAACACCGTGCGCGGATGGCGGCAAGGGCGGGGACTCCACGTGGTGCGAGCGCGGACTTCAAGGGCCTCGTAGTGCTCCCAACCTCGGGAAGAAGGCGCCTCGGGACGGCGCGAGGTGGCCGGACGCCGAGGTGGGCGGGCGCGTCGTCGGCGGACCGACCTTGTGACACCGCACCCCTATTTGAACGCCTAAAACTCCAAAAATTTGAATAGAAGTGCACCAAGTGGTGAATAGGAAAGTTGTAGATCTCACTACCCTCTAATACTTTTACAAAGGCTCTAGGGTGTTTTTCTCAACGGATTTTGCACAATCTGCCGCCAAACTTTGAATGTTGCCATGTCCCCGTGAACGGGAGGCTGCCGTCGCTTGACCACGTTTTTCACCAATTTCCACCCAAAATTTGAAATGCCAATCTACATAAAAGTTGTATCCCTCGACAAAGCTGGACAACTTTCGTATTGGTAGATTTTGAAGTGTTTAGGTGAAATTTGGAGAACGCGGCAAAAGTTCCGGAAGACATTCGCCGACGTAAGTGTTTAAGCGGGGTTTGACCGTGTCTTTGACCAAAGGTTGCCCACAAGGGTGTGTTGACTTCGTCAAGGGGTTCAATAGGGTTTGTTGGCGAGGTTTTCAAGGCGATGACCCAGGTTGACCTAGGTTTGACCAGTGTTAGCCGGTTTGACTCGCGCGATTTGGTCATTAGTGGTAATAACGGTAATCAAAAACCTAGGGCGTCACGACCTACCCCCCTTAAGAAGAATCTTGTCCCGAGATTCGATTAACAAGATTAGAGTGATTCCTCCCATCATGATAAGGGTTACAAAGGGAGAAAGACATCTCCGCTACACTTCCCAATACCGAGAATTCGGATGGAACAAAAGGTACAAGGTGCGTTCCCTACTCCATCATCGCCGTTCATGAGGAAGCGGGCGATGAATGTGCACATGGACAACTAATAGCGGGCCGATCCCTCTGCCGCGATACGAGAGATACATCCCTATCGACGTCTAGCGAAATGACTCGAACTCCTCCGAGGACCGAGTCATGGATGTCGGTGTGGCTCAAATCCTTCTTCCGGCCTACTTCCAAGTTTATTCTCGGTGTCGTGGACGAGGACGGAGGAACAACTTGCTCGGCTAGGAACGAAACCGATGGTAGAGATGATCTAGTGGCGGGGGTGACCAAAATCTAGGCGGGGAAAGAACAAGAGTGGTGGTGATGCCGAGCTCGGGCGGATCCGAGGCTTTCGTATCGACGGTTCTTGGTAAAGGATTCCCTTTTATGGCCGGCTGCGGGGGCTGCGACGGTCATTTAACCGGACGGGTATACGGTGTAGACAACACGGAGCTCGACAATGGTCGGCCCGTGAGGTCTCGGTGGCGTGAGCGCGGTCGCGGAAGAAGATGGCGAGTGGCATCCCGGCGTCGTACGGTCTTGACACCGAAAAGGATGGGGGTCCAACGGTCCGAATAAGTGACCGGGATGGGGAGAGAAGAAAGAAAAGCTTAGGGTAGAAGCATTCTAAGCTTGCGATTGCAACCAAGAGAATTCTAGCAAAAGCTTCCGGCGATCCTCGTTACTTCCTTGCTCAATTCGAGGATCTAAAGGGTATGAGCACGGATCATGGACGGATAAGCGATGGATGACTTCTCAATGTTGACTCTTCGAGAACCTTGACCGTTCAAGAAAACTCTACTTCTACTACTTATCGATCGGAAAGAGTTGATTGTTAAAAGGTCGTTGAGATTGGTGGCAAGGAATCAAGTCGATGGGGATCATCAAAAGACTTTTACGATGAAAAGGAAGGCTAGTAAAAGAGTTCCGTAATTTCTTGTACGAAAGATAATTTTGTGTGGGAACTTGGGAACAATCTTGCTCACACCTTTACTTAACTTGTGAATTTGAGGTGTTGACTACTCGTTACATTGTAGTGCACTGATTTTAAAAGTTGGTGGATTGCGCATGCTTGGGAAGACATGATGCACATGCCCATGCGGTATGGTGCTTATGGTGCAAGTTAGTACATCTTGTTTACCCACATGTTGAGTTAGTGATTGCGAGGGCAATCACGAGTGGGAAAAAGTATGTGTGGCGAGTCGCAGTCTCACAACCAAGATACCTAGCGTGCTCCTAGTGGCAGTCATGTGGCTGCAGCACACATGGTGCCCTAGGTTCCGCCGCGGCACCTTTGGCAATGGAATAACAACATCACCAATCAAGAGAGGTAGAGTATGAGTACAGAGTTTTCCATGCGAATGCACGTTAGTTCACCCAAAATTTCCAAATGCATATGCCATGCAATGCATGCTCAATGGGACATTTATTTTAATTCAAAAAGTCGTGAGCAAGACCAAAAAAAATAAGTTCAGGAGTGAGGGATCGTTCGGATCTTGATTGGCAAGAAACTTTTGGACGAGTTTGCGATTCACTACACAACTTTGATTTGTTCACAACTAGCATAAATAATGCCTTACGAAGATCACTGCGGAAAAAGATGTTCAATTAAGGCATTACATCGATGAGGGGTTTTCAGAATTACCAAACAATGTTTGGGGATTACAATGCAGACTAGCTGCACAAAGAAGCTCCTAGTTCAACCAACCACAGCAGCTGACCAAACGCGGTTGTACACTAGGGTTCCTTACCAATACTACACTCGTTCGACTCAAAATTTTATTCCAACATACCAACTTCCTAGGGTTGGATCTTCCATGCTGAAGGACTATGGTACTCGGGTCCAGACTCTACTCCAGACTCTCCCTGGATGTCCTCAGCATCTTCTTCTTCTCGGTGGTCCCGGGAATGACGGAGTTCGGAGGTGGAACCGTTGTAGCCTCCGATTGATTGTCTAGTTCAAGCACATACGGGTCATTATGCTGCAACAGAAATCCTGTTCATGTACAACTTCACTCGCGTTCTCGTATATTCGCCTTGTCCTTGCGTCTTTAATTCTTGAGAGTAGCTATCACTTTGCTCGGGCTTCCTTCAACGCTTGAGTTGTACACTCCATCTCTTTAACTCGGTATCTATAGATTTGGTGTCTATAGAATACACTTTCTCCCACTATCCGTCGGTAGGTGTCGTACATGGCTTCGAAAAGCGAACCGAGGTGACAAGATTAGAACCGTAGTGAGAGCGCCCCGAGCCGAAAAGAAGGCTTCGTGTTCGACACAAGGCACGGTGTGTCGCTCGGGTACGGGAATTACTTTGGGCTGCAGAGCCGGCCACCTCGTCGGGGTGCTTCCCGCAAAAAGTTGTGAGCGCTTCGAGAGCGGCCTTTTGCACGATGTCGATCAAGTTCCGTCCTTGAGCCTTACACTCCCCACTCTTCCCAAGCGGGATTGGTTGGACATACGGGAATCTTCACCTTCACTTCACAACGAAGGAGTTGGCGGTGGTCATGACCTCACGTGTCGAGTACTGCGGGTAAGCGGTATACCCAAAGTCCTTCGGGGTGTCTCGCAAGAGTGTAGGAAATCCACCCTCCTCGAGGTAGTTCACGAGAGTCCATGCTTCCACATCGGCCGACGCAGATCCAATGTTGTCCATCTGGACATAATGGCAAAAGTGAGAACCGTGACGTGTGAGCGTACAAGGATAGACTCGATCCACGCAAAAAGGGTATAGGGTCAAGCAATGGGGTAGCCATGGATACCGAGGTACAATCGTATGTATAACTCGAATCGAGCGGACATACATAATGACATAAGTTTTGGCGGTTGTGAAGAAAAATTCATAACTTAAAACTAGAGCCCCAAAATTTCTCAAATTTGCGTAGCAACTTAGCAAGGTTATGAGACACATGTTTGGGTATGCAAGATTGAGCTAGAAGTTTAGGGAGGTGCTTAACCAAGCAAGATTTCAAATTTGGTTCTAAGAAGACAGCAGGACAAAGGTTGACTAAACCGAGCATATCTTGTGATAGACATAAGTTATGATCATGAGCTTCGGCGAGCAGAAACTAGATTAGATTGGAGCAACCTGTTTAACATGCCTAATTTAGTTAATCCTAAAACATGGTGTAAAAACAAAACGAACAAGCTTTTACAAATTCCGCGGCACAACATCTATGCATGAGAGATACTCTAGTTTTAAAAAACACACCCTATCAATTCTTTCTTAGAGAGCATACAAGGTCTTGTTTTGGGCATTTTAGTTGTTTCGATTTTTAATAAGTATGCAAGACGTCTTATTCGACCTCACTCGGCAATCAAGACAAAAATCGAAGTTAGTGCCGGTGGCCGGCTTTTATTCGTCTCTCCCTATAATAACTAGTCGAGAACTAGTCGATGCTCACTTCGCGACTTATGAAACGAGGTTAGTGTATCGCAGAAGATCGCAAAAACACCACGAACCTTTCATGCCGGCACCCATGAAAGCGTCCACATACATTACCGTTTACTATAGAAACGACATCCATGCGTTAAGTCGCCGCATGGACGGCGTCCAACCTCGGACACCCTCCGTTTGAATGGAGTGTATCCTTGCTTCGCATATTCGGCATGCGGAATGCTCACGTATGAAACGCGTGGCGACAACACAACTCATAACTAGACGCGAAGATGGGATCCGTGGAATGGATCACCGCATCAACCCCCGCAATTCCCGTGATGCGGCACAACACACGTATAAAACACGTGGCTCATCTAGTTTGGTTGTGCAAGAAAGTAAGTCTGACATAAAGTAATGTCTTTGGGAGTTAGCAAAATAAACCATAGGTTAGTAAGCCACCTGAAAGAACCCAAAAATTCCCTCTAGGGCCTCTCGGTCTAGTTTATCCTTAAACGGACCAACGTGTTTTGCAAATCCACGCAATCTTGGCCAATTTTATTCAAAAACATGCGATTAAGATTGTTCATTCAACTCGGTGCATACAATCGCTCTGATACCAGCTGTGACAACCCGCCCAGAAAAATACCGTACCATCGCCTAAAACTTATCCACTTTGGCAACTAAACAATAGTAAAGTATCATCCTGTCGTTAGTTGCCGGGTTAACGCCCGTAAATCACTTGGAATTCGTACGGATGATCGACATATGCATTAAAACTCACGCGAAGGCGAGTCCAGAGTACAACACGAGTTAAGAGCCAGTTTATTACAAACCATTGTTCAAGGTATGAAGTAAAGGTTCAGAGTTTGAAACAGCAGGAATAAAATAAGTTAGAGCAACGATAAACATCACGGAGGCCATCCGTGATGTCATCACTTTTTGTCATCCACCCGGTCGACAACACCTGCACAACAGTTTTCAAGCAAGGATAAGTATACTAATACTCAGCAAGACTTAACTGTCGGGTGATAACTACATCACCAAACTCTAGACATGAAAGGCTTTTGGCCGGTGGAGTTTCTTTTGCTGAACAGCCACGAAGAGTAGGTCCTTACTTTCAATATTTTAGCACAAGTTCTAGTTGATTACCATCTCTAAGTGTGCCAACTAATTTAATCAAAAATTGTACAAGCAATTAATCCATACAACAATATTCACCAAGTTCCGTCATTACGGGATATCATGGCCAGTTGATTAAGCAGTCTCGGATAACGGTGAGAGGCCGACAATCGATTGATTTAAACCTTGCAAGGTAAACCTAAGCACACGGTAGGGTTCCCCCGCGAGGACAACCATCCAAGCGAGTTCCCAAAAATCCTCGAGTTCGGACCAATGCTTACGATCCCGGGTACAAGGCTATCCGGCATACCCCGCGACGCATCAACCTCACTCATGCACCCCCCTTCCCGGTAGCTAGGCGGGTAGGTGACTACTCGGGGAGTAGTAAGGGAGAGTTCTCGCGCCGTCTCATTAAGGTACTAGGCTTACCGGTCCCATTCCCGACAAGTGCTTAGTACGTTCAAAAGCTTAGCCCACGAAAGCCACCGGATCGGAGCCCAAATCCCATGCTCTTACCACACGAGCAATCCATTTAATAAGACCTGATGGTTCCAACACGAGAACCTATTCTCGCGAGTGACGAACACCACTCGACTTGTACCGGTCCTATAGCATAGCGGCTATCGACCTACAATACGAGTGATGGAGCATATGTACCTAGGGATCATGCAACTAGGGTTTCAATTCAACTTCGAAACGTAAATGCACATTCATAGCAAAACATAATGGCATAATTTTTAAAAAAAACGGGGTTAATGATCCGGGGCTTGCCTTTGCCTGGCAAGGTTGGCTTGGGCCCTTCCGGACTTTGGTCCAGGTCTTGAGCTACGCCCACGTCTTTGCGGCTCCTCGTCGGCACATTCGTTTCCTCCTTCCGCACGAGCGTATCTCTACCGTCGGGAAGATCTACACGAAGATGCAAGTGCAAGATTTATTTGACGATTTTTAATTTAACCAATTGCAATCACTAAATGACAACCCCGGGTGCATGGTTGACCACATTCACCTAGATAAGCAATACATTCAAGCATACTCTTCCAAAAGGAGCAACATGCAGCTCTTTATTAATTATTCATTTTGATAGTGATTTGTGTACATATATATGCAAATAATTTAATTTCAATTCACAATAGCATATTTCAAGAATAAATATTTACGGCAATTATAAAATTGTGATTAATTCACCAGAGGTGCATTTTGGCATAAAAAGATAACATGCAGAAGTTGGGCACAAACATCTAATTATTTTTAGCTATAAAAATCATTCGGACAGATTATGAATAAATAGAAAACAATTTATATAAAAAGCTTTACAACATAACTTTGTGCAATTTATGGTTCAGGAGCTATTCATGACCTAGCACACAACATATCCAAAAATTAGCTACAGGGTATTTACGGATATTTAGATATCTCAGATCTAGGTTTTTCACATTTATATTGTTCATGCCAAAAATATTAGGAAACAGCTCAGGACAGAATAACAAAAGTTGTAGTATTTTTCACCAGGAATCCAACAAAATTAGGTTTGGATTTTTATGATGTTTCTATGATTTTCTACGGAATTTACAAGAATCAGCAAAACACTTGTACTATTTGAGATTCACTTTTGCAACCCGGCCCCTGACAGTTTTAGATTCCTTACGAGTAGGTCCTTGCTTTGCACTCAAGACCCTGGAAAGAACAAGGACGATGCAATTGGGTCCCCGGGGCGGACTGCGGCGGTCAGGCCTCAAATCCAGCGAGGACTCGCCGGAGTCCGGCCGGGGGAGAGCAGGGGAGGGGCCTAGTGTCTACTAGGGTTCGATTCGTGGGCTTAGTTGGGGGAGAGGGGCTGCCGGCGTGGGTGGACCGCGATGCCAGGCTGTTGACGGTTAATAGTTGTATCAAAGTTCGTTTAGACTTGCAATCCAAGGTATCGAATCCGTGGAACAATGTGCAACGCAAGGATTCAATCTAGTAAATCAAGGTAAGGTATCTTTTGAAGACAAGTTGCATCTAATCTACTAACTCATAAAAGAAACACATCTAATCTAATCTACTAAAGAGGTAGCAAGAGAAAGCAAAAGATAACCGATCTAAAGAGTCTAGATCATGCTTATGTTGTAGCTCCAAACAAGATAGATGAAGATAGAAAAGCGAATCTCATTAAAAGCATCTTTAAATCGTAGCCTCCCGTCCGACTCCGGAAACGCCCGCCTTTCGGAACCCTCGTTCTGTCACAACGTATCCCTGTTCATGCGGGTAATCTAGGGCGAGTTCGATAAGAACAAGTTGAAATCACTTGGCCGGTCCGGTATGCACCTCTAGCCACCGCGGCTACAAGAGCACCCTATGTAATCTATCTTCAGTATAGATCGTAGAAGAAGCAAAACCAAGAAGAAAACAAAATCATCGAGAAGGCACTTGATCGCTAGAAATCGGATTGACTTAAAGACTTCACCATGAATGATTACATGAACAAGATCACCACCGGGATCCTACCTCAATCTTGATCCTTGCTCCGGAGCTCCGACGTGGTCTTCCATGCAAGGTTCCCACGTCGGCTAGGGAGACCCTAGACAACTAGCACGACCCTCATCTCCGAGATGGTGTCCCTCAAGCTTCTCGGCTCCTCGGCAGCGGATGACGAATTAGTTGATGCGTGGCTCTCGGTCAGGGGACTATAAATAGCCTGAGATGCAACTAGGTCAAAGGGGAGGCCGACTGGGCCTCGAAATGGGCTGGGCCGGCCGGCCTGGGTCGGCCGGCCCGGGCCCACCTCGGCCCGGTCCGCGGCTCCTTCGCCGGTGTTGCTTCCCGCGTCTTCTAGATCCTCTCCCCTTTTGCATGTGGGCCCTTGTCGTCGGTTTCTCTCCGAATTGGACAAAGCTCCTTGTCTTGCAAGATTCGAGCACTTTTCGACTAGGTCCTCGGAGTTTGTCATCTTCTCGGGCTTGGTCCGTGGGCTCTTGGAGTCATGTTCACTTCATTGCTTGACTTGTATCGGGCTTCAAGGTCTTGTCATGAGGTGCTTAATGAACTTATCCCGGAAGTCTTGCTTTCAACGTTAAAACCCTGCGTAAACACTTAACTCCAAAACCGACACGCACAAGTGAACTTGTTATACCACGAGGGTTAGTACCAATGGATAAGATACCAAAGTCATGCCAACACCGAAGGTAAACTCATGGCTAGGTTGACGGAATTTCACCGTCAACACAGGCGGCGGTCGCCGCTGGAGCTGGTGTTCCGGCGACGTGGCTGCTCGGTGGGACACGTGAGCGAGACGGCGAGCAACATCAGGTGCAAGAGAGGGTGGAGGGCACTTTAGTTGGGGAAATCGGTCGGTCGGACCCTAGGTTCGTCGTGGCGGCCTCTAATGGCGCCGGCGGACGGCACAGTGAGCGACAGAGGGGGGGGGGGGGCAGGCACGCGCGAGGTGCACGGCGCGGCTGGGTTTTATAGGCGGGGAAGGAATCGTGCCTTTACCTCGAGGGGACACCCCGACCTTAACTCGTGGTACGGCGAGCAACCTCGACCGGCGCCCGCAGGGGAAACCCACGGCGGACCGGTGGACAACACCGTGCGCGGATGGCAGCGAGGGCAGGGACTCCACGTGGCGTGGGCGCGGACTTCAAGGGCCTCGGAGTGCTCCCAACCTCGGGAAGAAGCGGCCTCGGGACGGCGCGAGGGGGCCCGACGCCGAGGTGGGCGCGGCGCCGCGCGACGCGTCGTCGGCCGGCCCGACCTTATGACACTGCACCCCTGTTTGAACGCCTAAAACTCCAAAAATTTGAATAGAAGTGCACCAAGTAGTGAATAGGAAAGTTGTAGATCTCACTACCCTCTACAACTTTTACAAAGGCTCTAGGGTGTTTTTCTCAACGGATTTTGCAAAATCTGCTGCCAAACTTTGAATGTCACCATGTCCCGGTGAACAGGAGATGCTGCCGGTTGACCACATTTTCACCAATTTCCAATCAAAATTTGAAATGCCAATCTGCATAAAAGTTGTGTCCCTCGACAAATTGGACAACTTTCGTATTGGTAGATTTTGAAGTGTTTAGGTGAAATTTGGAGAACGTGGCAAAAGTTCCGGAAGACATTCGCCGACGCCAGTGTTTAAGCGGGGTTTGACCGTGTCTTTGACCAAAGGTTGACCACAAGGGTGTGTTGACATGGTCAAGGGGTTCAATAGGGTTTGTTGGTGAGGTTTTTGAGGTGGTGACCCAGGTTGACCTCGGTTGGACCAGTGTTAGCCGGTTTGACTCAGCTGATTTGGTCATTGGTGGTAATAACGCTAATAAAAAACCTAGGGCATCACAACGTCACAAGAAGTCCTCTGAGGCAAGCGACAGCGACTGCTTCCCCGCTCCACTTCACGACCAGCTTCTCCCAGAGAAATTCAAACCCCTGGGGATCACCAAGTATGACGTGAAGCAAGACCCAGTTCAATGGCTTAGGTGTTATGCCCTATCCATTGAAAATGCTGGTGGCAACAACGACACTAAGTGCCTCTACTTCCCCTTCTGCCTGGACCAAGAACCACTCACTTGGCTCGAGTCGCTCGACAAGAACTCAATTGACGAGTGGGACCAGCTCAAGGCTTAGTTCACCAGCACCTTCGCGGGCGCCATGGGACGCTCGGGTACTCGCATGGATCTGGCTATGGTCAAACAAGAACAAGGCGAGACGCTACGCCAGTACATGCGATGCTTTTTCAACAAGCGCACTATGGTAGTCGACGTCACTGACAAGGATGTCATCGACCCCTTCCAAGACGGGCTCTACCATCACCACACTTTCGAAGACTTTGGTCGCCGCCACCCGAGTTCCATTACTAAGCTCAAGGACATGATCACCTCATGGGCCGACAAAGAAGACAAGGCAAATGCTAAGTATGACTCCATTCGCGGCAAGAGTAAGCACAACACGGGCGGCAACAACAACAACGACAACAACAACAACCGGGATCAAGGGGGTCGCAACAACAACTATTCGGGTCCTAATCGCAAGCGCAAGCAAGACAACACAGTCGCGGCTATCCAGCGCCCTGCGAAAGACAACTCGAAAAAGACCTCAGGCGGCTTCAAATACTTGCTGAAAGAGAAGTGCATGTGGCATCTGGAGGGCAACCACACCACCGAGCAGTGCTACCAACTCCGGCGAGCACTCAACCAGATCCACGGCTTCCTCACGACAAGAAGGGCAAGAAGAAAGCCGACGAGGGCAACGACGACTTCCAAGAACACGACAAGACGGTGAATGTCCTCTTCGGCGGACTACCCAACAGACGGTCCCAAAAGGCCACCCGACGAGAAGTCTTGAGCATTGAACCAGCGGTCCCAACACCTCTTAGGTGGTAGGAGGTACCCATCATCTTCTCACGCGCGGATCAATGGACAAGCTTCTCCGAGCCAGGACGTTTCCCACTCGTCCTGAAACCAGTAGTCATGGGCTCCAGACTCAACAAGGTGCTCATCGACGGTGGAAGCGGGCTCAACTTCCTTTTCACGAAGACCTTGAAGAAGATTAAGCTCGACATTACCCACATGCTCACCAAGAGTACATCGCCTTTCTACGGCATCGTCCCTGGTAACGTGGCTATTCCACTAAGCTCAGTCGTCCTGCCAGTTACCTTTGGGGAGACTAGGGCGAACTACCGTACCGAGTACATCAAGTTCGAGGTCGCGGATTTCGAGACCTCCTGCCATGCCATCCTCGGCAGACCGGCTATCGCCAAGTTCATGGCGGTACCTCACTACACCTACTTGGTACTCAAAATGCCAAGTCCTGGCGGAGTACTCTCATTGCAAGGGGACTTGAAGATATCTTTCGACTGCGACACAGAAGTTGTAGAACTCGCAACCACTAATCAAGTATCCAACGCGATGATGGAAATCTACGCTGCGTCCAAAAAGCTTGCCCCCACAAAACTCAAGATCTCAGAAAAGACTGACACAGCCAACAAGCCTCAACCATTAGAGGAAGTGCAAGTCAAGGCCATCGACCTTGGGACAGGCGACAACAGCAAAACTACCATGATTGGGGCGGGTCTTGACCCGAAATAGGAAGACACGCTCGTCAGCTTCCTCCAGGCTAACCGAGACATCTTCGCCTGGAAACCCGCGGACATGCCAGGGTGCCCAGGAAGCTGATCAAGCACTCACTAAACATCGACCCTAAAGCTCCCCCAAATGACAACACCTCTGTTGTTTTGCCGACGATCGACGGGATGCCATCATGAAGGAACTCGCCAAACTACTCGCGGCCGGCTTCATCAGAGAAGTCTTCCTTTCTGAGTGGCTCACCAACCCCGTCCTTGTCTGCAAGAAGAACACAGACGAGTGGAGGATGTGCGTCGACTACACTGATCTCAACAAACACTGCCCCAAGGACCCCTTCGGGTTTCCGCGGATTGATCAAGTCATCGACTCCACGGCGGGCTGTGACCTGCTCTGCTTCCTCGACTGCTACCCTGGATACCACCAGATCACCATCAAGGAAGAAGACCAGGAGAAGACCGCCTTCATCACCCCGTTTGGCGCCTACTGCTATACAACGATGTCGTTTGGGTTGAAGAACGCCGGCGCCACCTACCAGCGAGCTATCCAGGCCCGCTTCAAGAAGCAGCTCAACAAGAATGTCGAAGCCTGTGTGGATGACGTGGTCGTCAAGACTCGAAACTCCGACACGCTCATCGCCGATCTTGAAGAGACTTTCGCATCCTTGCGGGAGTACCAGTGGAAGCTCAACCCCAACAAGTGCGTCTCCGGTGTACCCTCTGGGAAACTACTCGGCTTCATCATCAGCCATCGCAACATCGAAGCTAATCCCGAGAAGATCTCCGCCATCATCAACATGAAAGCTCCCACCTGCATCAAAGACATGCAGAAGCTCACCGGGTGCATGGCGGCACTGAACAGATTCATCTCGAGGCTTGGGGAATGGGGGCTACCTTTCTTCAAGCTACTCAAACATCAAGAGAAATTCGTATGGACCCCAGAGGCGGATCAAGCCCTGGCTCAGCTTAAAGACTTCTTGTCCAAGCGACAAGTCCTCACGGCTCCTCGCAAACAGGAGCAGCTATTGCTCTACCTCACTGCGACTACTCAAGTGGTCAGTACTGCCATCATCGTTGAGTGGCAAGAAGACGGCCATGCCTACCCAGTCCAGCGACCAGTCTACTTCGTCAGCGAGGTCCTGTCAGAGTCAAAGGCACGCTATCAGCCAGTGCAGAAGCTACTCTATGCAACACTCATCACCTCGCGGAAGCTACGACACTACTTCCAGGAGTACTCAATTACCGTGGTTACCGACTAACCGCTCGGCGACATCTTATGGAACCAAGATGCTACTGGAAGAATCTCCAAATGGGCAGTCGAACTCGACGCCCTCAACATCGACTTCAAACCACGCACAGCCATCAAGTCTCAAGCTGTAGTCGACTTCATGGCAGAATGGTGGGAGAATCAGCTACCAACTCCAACCGAGCGACTAGAGCATTGGGTGATGTACTTTGATGGTTCACTCAAGCTCGAGGGCACAGGTCCAGGGGTACTCTTGATCTCTCCAAAGGGCAAACAACTCAAGTACGTCCTGCAGATCTTCCGGAAGGTCTCAAACAACGAAGCCGAGTACGAAGCTCTATTACACAGGCTCCGCCTCGCAATATCATTGGGCATCAAGCGACTACTAGTCTACGGCGACTCCGCGGTGGTCATCAACCAAGTTAACAAGTCTTGGGATCGCAACAAGGAGAACATGGACGCCTACTACCTTGAAGTCCGCAAGCTTGAGAACAAATTCTACGGTCTCGAGTTCCATCATGTCGTCCATGACAACAACGTCGCAGCAGACGTCCTGTCGAAGCTTGGTTCTACTCGCACATAAGTACCCTCAAAAGTCTTCGTCCACAAGCTTCACGCGCCATCCATCCCAGAGTCGGCACCCATGACCACTGATCCAACGCCCTCTCAGCCTGGCCAGGAGGTCATGATGATAGACGTGGATTGGCGACAACCCTTTAGCGACTACATCCACGAGCAGAAGGTTCCCTCAGACAAGAACTTGGCCAAGCAAATCGTCCGTCGAGCCAAGTCCTATGTACTAGTCGGAGGCAAGCTCTACAGGCGGGGCGCCACTTCTGGAGTACTCATGAAGTGCGTTCCCCGAGAAGAAGGCAAGGACATCTTGGAGGAGATCCACAAAGGCATCTGTGGCAACCACACGTCTTCTCGCACGCTGGTTAGCAAATCTTTCCGACGAGCTTTCTACTGGCCCACAGCTCCGGGTGATGCTGAGGAACTCGTCAGAAGGTGCCAAGGGTGCCAGTACTTCGCCAAGCAACAACACGTCCCAGCCTACAAGCTAGTCACCATACCACCAACCTAGCCTTTCGCTTGCTCAAGGCTCAACATGATTGGGCCTCTTCCAGCCGCGCCAGGAGGATTTAACAGGGTTCTGGTGGCTATCGACAAACTCACCAAGTGGATCAAAGTCAAGCCGGTCACCTACCCAAAAGTCGACAGGGTACTCGACTTCTTGGATGAGCTCGTGCATCGCTACGGACTACCCCACCGCATCATCACAGACCTGGGTTCCAACTTCAACAATCACCTGTTCCGGGAGTACTACGAGAACAGTGGGATCGACGTCCGGTATGTCTTAGTTGCCCACCCTCGGGCCAACGGACAAGTCGAACGTGCCAACGGGATGGTACTCGACGCTCTCAAGAAGCGACGGCATGACGCTGCTAACACAAAAGGGGCCAAGTGGATCAAGGAACTACCCAATGCACTCCGAGGGCTTCGTACGCAACCTACCAAGCCAACGGGACAGTCACCCTACTTCTTGGTGTACGGCTCCGAAGCTGTCCTACCTGCCGATGTAATGTGGGAATCGCCGGCAGTAGAACAGTACGATGAAGGCATCTCAGAAGACAGCAGACGAGTGGATATCGATGGACTCGAAGAAGCTCTCTATGCCGCCCTTGTCCAGTCAGCAAGGTACCTCGAGGGTATCCGACGCTACCATGATCGCAACGTCAAGGAACGCTCCTTCAACGTTGGTGATCTAGTCCTCTCCCGCGTCCAAAACACGAAAGGACTACACAAGCTCAGCTCGCCACGGGAAGGTCCCTTCTCAATCTTCAAGGTGACTGGACCAGGCTCCTACCGCCTCCAAACACTTGAAGGCGACGACATCAGCAACTCGTGGAACGTCGACCAACTCTGTTGATTCTACGCGTAGTCTCTCGACTACTCCGGGGTCCAAGTCTATACGACTATTCCTGGGCTCCTCGCAGTAAGCGGCCTCCTGGTCCAGGCACTAGTCTCCGGGCTACTCCACTCCAAGATCCAGCGTCACCAGCTACTAACGGATCTCGGGCTGCTCAGAGCATCAAGGACTCTAGCGGTGGTCTCCAAGACCGTGTACTTTAGATCCAGCCTCTACAGCTACTAACGGATCTCCAGCTGTAAGCGGCCATGGGTCCTAGCACCTCTTAGCCATAGGCGACCTCCGGGTCCGGGCGACTACACTTGTAAAACGGCCCTGACCATCCAGGTGTACTCTTCTTTCAGTAATAAAGTTCGATTTCCAATCAACTCATTTACTGTGCCTCCTCATCGGGCATCTACTATCGAGTACTACTACTCGCGACATTTCCATGGTTGGGTACTCCGCAGATTTAACTTCAAAGCAGCGGCAACGAGTACTCATTTCAAACATGCATCATGGATAACATTCACTCACAACTTAAACAAGTTCTTAACAACCTTGTTTATATTACATATGCTACCAAAAGCTAACCCTACAGGACCACTACTGAAGGTTGAGCTTCCCCGCGACTTGTTCTGCGATCGGCGCCATCTGCTCCTACAACTCCTTGTATTGGTCGTCTGTGCAGTTCGCGGCAAGCCCTCCAGCGACTACATCTATCGGAGCCTTGGGGAAGTACGACTTCATGTACGCCAAGACTTGATTGGGGATGGACTTCGCAAGATGCTTCACATAGGTCGCCAGACGCCCGGGGGCTTCCTTCAACCGGTCCACCAATGGAGCTATCTTGGGCCTGCCTGGATGTAGCACCAACAGCCTTGCAATCGGGAGCGCGGCTTCTTCAAGCTCTTTCAGCTGGCCACGTAGCCTCTCACAGTCTTCGTTCAGCTTCTACAGAGATTTATAACAATTCACGAGATCATGATCCGAGGCTTCGCGAAGCTCCATGTGATAAACACACTCATGGGACAGCTCCTTATATTCATACTCAAGTACCTCACAGGCAACAGTCACGGTCGGAGCGCCAAGTATGTTGGCAATATCGATGAGTCCAGCCTCCGCGGGTGCTTCTTCCTCGACACAGGCTTCCCCTGGCTCCACAGCTCCAGCAGTCGAGGAGGGTTCTGGCATCCTCTCTTCTGTCGATGCATGCGGCTCGTCGGCGACAGCCGCTCGCTGTGCCATCTCTGGCACAGTTGCTTCAGTGGTGGGGGCTGGACTGCGGCTCCTCTCAGTCGCTCCTCCCACTGTGTCCTAGGTTTCTTCTTCCCCTTGGTCCACGGGGTCGAACGACGAAATATCCTGTGACAACTCAAGATTCAACTATCAACATATAGTACTCTATGGAAAGTACTCGACTACACTACTCGAGGAACTCACCTCTTGGGCAGTTGATTCGGTGATCTTCAGTTTTTTGGCGGCGCGTTTCCGCGCCACATTACGCGGCCTCCTTGGCGGCGCGGGAAGGCTAGCCTCCAGACTAGTCGGCTTCTCGACGATGAGGGGAATGTCGTGCAGTCCAGGGCGGCTGAACCTGGAACGCAGCTGAAACCACTCCTAGAGCGTCTCCCCATCCTCGTCGTCGGAGATGGTGACGGTGTCGTCACCCTCACCGACTTCACGGTGCTCCTTCGCTTTGCCTTTCCCCTCCTCTGGTACATCTTCAAGTCGTGCGGGGGGGAGGCGGATCAGAGACATACTTGGCGACGTCATCCTGCTGACAACAACTTATGTGAGTGCAACCACACAAGGCAAATCAGTACTCAAGGGCAGAAGTCATGACTTCTCACCTTGTTCGGTGGGTGTGACGCGGAGTACTCGAGGACTGGGCAAGGAGTATATGGCGGTGGCATGTCCTTGAGTATCTTCCCCAGTCTCTCAATAATGTCATCATCATCGACTTCGCCGCCGGGCATCCTTGACGAGTCTTCGTCGCCCGTGGACTGGTACCCGAGGGTGTCACGAGCCATTAGTGGCTGCACCCTCCTCTTCATGAAGCTGAAGGCCACGTGTTAGGCCCTCAGCCCGACCTCTCTAAGGCCTTGATCTTCTTCATTAGCTCGGGTAGTTGGATACCCTCTTGCATTGTCGGCTCCGTGTTCCACCATGGGCTGTGTTTCGGCTGCTTCCCGCTCGGCTTCGGCAGCTCCGGATGGTGGTTATAAATATAAAACCACTTGTGTTTCCAGTCTTAGTTTGACTCTATCAACTTGTACGACAAGTACTGGTCGGCCGCATCCTCGCGCATTTGAATACCTGCCCCTCTGACTACTCGCGGGTCATTGGTGCTCGACTGCGGCTTCACTCGAAAAAATTTCCGGAACAGAACCCAATGGGGTTTGATTCCCACAAATGCTTCGCAGAAGTGCACAAAGACAAAAACATGGAAGGTGTCATTGGGATTAAGGTTCAGTTACTCGATGTCATAGTACCTGAGAAGACCTTTGAAGAAGTCGCTAGCCGGAACTGCTAGTTCGCGCTCCGCGAACCTGGCAAACTTCGGAATCTCATCTGAATTCTTCTCCATTGGATATGGGTCGCCAGCGGCAGCGCGCCATAGATCCATCTCCTTCTCCCGCAAGAAGCCGCTATTGACCAGGGCCAGCAGATCTTCGGTCTTGAGTTTGGATTTCTTCCATTCCTTGGCCGGGTTGGGATGTGGAGAAGACGGCGGCGACGACTCCGGGGCAGATCCCCCCGCCTCACCGCGTGTCGTATGGACCTCCCTGGGCCCACTACCTTTGTGGGTACCAGGACCGACTACTCGGTGGGCCCCTGGGACTACCCGGCTTGCGCTACACGGCACCTGAAGGCGTGGAGCACAAGGACTGCAGAGGAGAAGTACTCGGTTAGGAAGCTGTACATGTCCTGCACTGTATGGAAGACTCCTAGACGTACCCGACTAGTACTCTCTCCCTACTCCGACTTGTAACCACACGCCTCCCGACTATATAAGGCGAGGCAGGGACCGTTCTTAGGAACACAACACATCTCATACAACTCACGGCGCACCATCGCACCATCTTGTAATCGTGCCCAATCAATCCCGAGCTACGCGGCATACGGGACGTAGGGTATTACGCACCTCGCGGCCCGAACTCGTCTAAATTGTGTGCCACGTGTCCCTTCCTTCGAGTTACCGATCTCGGCGAGGCCACATTCATCTACTTCGGGTACTCCCCCTTAGTAGGTTGCCGGTCTAAAACACCGACACGGTGGCGCGCAGGTAGGGGCTCTCGCCCGAGATCACATGGCGAACTCGACGGCTCCCGTCTACTTCAAGCCAACCGTTGCCTTCAACCGCGGCGACCGTCGGGCATACTCCCCGGTACTCATGCAAGGAAGGAAGAATAGTAGAAGACGGACTCCTAGTAGAATTCCCCCCGTACTCCTACTAGGACTCGCTCCCGTGTACTCCTACTAGGACTCCTGCCTTGTAACCGACTAGGAACCCGCCCCCCGGACTATATAAGGGAGGGCGGGTACCTAGCCGCACATCCCCAATCCCTCCGGGGACAACCCAACACCAAGCGCGAGGCGCCATACTTGATCCCCCAAACAGACGTAGGGTTCGCCACCTTGGCGCCCGAACCCGTATAAATCTTGTGTCCCGTGTCCTTGCGCATACCTTCGAGTTCTCGGTCTCCCGATCACGATCCCCACCGCACAATCTACTACCTCGGGTACCCCCTTGGTAGGTTTGCCGGTCTAAAACACCGACACCGGGCGCCCACCGTGGGGCCTCGTCACAATCACCGGCGAATTCGAAGGACCTCAAGATCAATCTACCGGCGGCCGGCACATCGTGGCCACCGCACTTCGACATCAACTCGACGAGTTGGTTCGGATCGACAAGGTTTCAATTGCCAACTCCGAGTCGTATTCAAATTAAAAGTTGTAGCTACCGCCGTCACGGTGACCGAGGGAGAATCAAATCCGCCTTGGAGTCTAAGTTACTGCGCTACGCATCGATGCGTCAATGCGCGTGCATGTGGGTTGTGGCCTCCAATCATACCGCACGTGCACGAGTTCAAGACCGAGGCAAAACATCCGGCTCCTACCAAGATGGCTACCGGCTAGTTTCAAGACCTTCGCTTGGCCCACACCCGGAGATGTACGCGAGTACGACTATGTTGTCGTCGTACGCATCGCCTCCGCTTCGACTACATTGTACCGGCTCTACATCGACTTTGACATGCATTGCGACTACTCGTCACCCCGCCGCACGGGCTCTACGTCAACCTTGTCGTGCGCCGCGACTACTTGTCACCCGGACGCACGGGCTCTACGTCGCCCTCGCCGGTGCGCCGCGAGTACTCGTCTCCCGGCCGCAGCGGTTCTACATCGACTACGCCGTACGCCGCCACGACATCGTTTTCCCGGGCGTACGACTATTTCGACTACTATCTCGACTAGTAAACTAGTCGAGAACGGCTTTCGCGACATCAACAACTAGTCGGATCCACCTCCGACTAGTCGACTTCAACAACAACCGTCGCGGCTCAATCATCGACCGCCACGGCTTCGTCGACACTCGTCCGCGAATTAAGCTAAGTCACTTATTTCAATAATTATTCTTTCTTTGGCTTGCTCTCCACATACGAGAACCAACGCCGAAGACTACTCCGTGTACGCCTCTCAACGGCTACCCGCCGCAGAGCTACACCGTGCCAACTATTCCTTGGGGATGTTGACTGCCGCCACAGGCTTGGTGCACCAAATTAGGAGGCTCTTGCCACGACGTTTCGTGTGCGAGTCCGGAGGCGCACAACCGCACCCCCGAGGAGGCACTTTGCGCAATCCTCGCTCTCCACCATGCGGAACAACGAGCAATCGCGCTCTCTCTTGTCGCCATGCCGACTACCTTTCATCTACCTCTTAATGGTCTTGCTCCGGCAGCACACGCCTTGATCCGCGCAAAGCCTCGGCTCTCCCGTCATGCCTCCACGCCCCCCGGCGGCTATGGCTAAACAGGCTCCCTCGCAGACGGGCGCTTAAACCAGCCTCTCCCGTCATGCCTCCACGCCCCCGGCGGCTATGGCTAAACGGCGATCACGAGACCGGGGCGCTAAACCGCATCGAGCTAACTACTCGACGCCTTACGACCGAAACAAGAGCATGACACATGACATTTACATCTATATTCATATTTGTATTTGTCATTTGTAGATTCAATTTCTACAAAAATGCTACATAATGTACGCATCTCTACTTTCGAGTCAAGCTCCGGCGACGACTTCCGCACGCTCCGCGTACCTCCACCGCGCGCGGCTAGTTCCCGAACTCGGGGGCTACGCACCAAATCACTACTCGACAACAACTCGAGTAGTCTCTGCTAGCTCTCTAGCTCGGGGGCTCGGCACACAACGGCTACTCGACGTGGCTCCTACGGCTCTCTTGGCGACGAGCTCGGGGGGCCGAACGCTATAAGAGTACTCGGATGATGGCTTTCTCGAACACCGAAGACCCTTGGATTGATTACCTAATCATTTCAAGGCTCGGGGTCTGCTATGCTACACCCATCATTCAAATTTTTCAAGACGGAAGATTTGGAATCAAGATCGACCCTCGGCCTAGAGTCTACAACTCAACCTAAGGCTTGGGGGCTACTCCATATGGAGTGCAATTTTGCAATCGCACTTCCATATAATCTCGACTTCAAGACCGATGAGTCGGACCACCTTCCAGCCCTCGTGGCGGTTCAAGTACTATTGAAGACTTCTCCAAGCGCACTCGAGGACGCTCAAGAACTACTCGAAGAGGCTTCAAGACTACTCGAACTACTACTCTCGACTCCAACGTGCTCGGGGGCTTGTCGGGCATACATCCCGGGTACTCATGCAAGGAAGGAAGAATAGTAGAAGACGGACTCCTAGTAGAATTCCCCTGTACTCCTACTAGGACTCGCTCTGTGTACTCCTACTAGGACTCCTGCCTTGTAACCGACTAGGAACCCGCCCCCTGGACTATATAAAGGAGGGCCGGGTACCTAGCCGCACATCCCCAATCCCTCCGGGGACAACCCAACACCAAGCGCAGGGCGCCATACTTGATCCCCCAAACAGGACGTAGGGTTCGCCACCTTGGCGGCCCGAACCTGTATAAATCTTGTGTCCCGTGTCCTTGCGCATACCTTCGAGTTCTCGGTCTCCCGATCACGATCCCCACCGCACAATCTACTACCTCGGGTACCCCCTTGGTAGGTTTGCCGGTCTAAAACACCGACAGCGACACCTTCGTGTTCGGCGCACCGGGTCCGCACCGCCGACGGCGCGGGCTCCTTCCGCCGCCGCCCGACCATGCGGCCCAACCCGAAGACCGGCTTCGTGACGCTTCCCCGAAGTTGTCACGGGCGAACTCGCCGAGCAAGTTCGGCGAAATTTCGCTCTTCAACCACCACGCCGACTTCGAGGTCGAGTCCCGCTTCCAACTCGAACTCGATGTCTCCATGGGCCATCGCATGCGAGCCGCCGCTCGCCCATCGCAAGCGGTCCCCTCACCTCGAGAGCACTCCGCGCGCGGCCCCCGCACCCTCGCCCGGGCCCGCACGGGGGGCTCCCCACTTCGCGCCGGGCCGACAAGGAGCCCGTACCCGAGTACAACTCGGACTCCGACACCGCCCCCGGCCACGCTTCGGACTCCAGCCCTCTTTCCGAGTTCTACTCGAACCCGGATTACGAGTTCGTCTTCGGGTCGGACCCTGAGGAGCCCGAGTCCGAGGACAACTCCACTGAGCTTCCCTTGTCAGGACCGGCCTCTGGGCGGGTTATAACATCCACACCGGCCGGGAGATTCGTCTACGGGCGGACCGCAAGCCCGCCGACCTGATAAGTGGAGACTCACGCTACGTCGCCTACATCGACTCGCTACCGTTCCGGAGGGAACACCACTTGCCGTAGCCGACTCAAACACCCCAACTGAGGTGGCGGTTTCAGAGTCAAGCCTTGGCACCCCTGATCGCCAAGTCTTCATGGCTGCCGGTGACACCCCAGGACCTTCAGGGACGACTCAAGACAAGTACCTTGAAGACATCTCCTCCAACAATCTCTCTGCTGATGCCCCAGCAGACGAGACCCCCGCCAACAGAGACGCTCGACGCGAGCGTAATCGGAAGCGCAGCGAACGTCGCCGACGCCTCCGCGACAACTTCCCCATCCGCAATCTCGCAGAAGCTCTCGAGGCAGTCGAGAGCAGAGTGCACACTACCCCTGAGCAATGCCTCATGTCGATCACAGCGATCGCACGCCAGGCTCAGGGCATACGCGCTGGAGAGGTCATCGCCAAGCTCGCTGAAGACGCCTACTTCATGCGGGTCGACAACAGAGTCAACCAGCCTCCTCCAGCCAGGCCCCGCGACAATGAAGCCACAAGTCGCAGCGCCAACAACGGTCCCAACCGTACTCGAGCTGAGCTCCCAGCCGAGCCAAACCGTCGTCGCTCCAACGCCGGCGGACCTTCACAGCGTGACAACAAAGAACCGCGAGATTGTCCCCCCACCGCGCTCCGGCCGGCGGCGGCGGCAACGACCCCCGACGGCGGCGGCAGCGACGGCGGAAGCTCCAACCATGGAGCCAACAGGAGGGCTGGCGGCGGCGGCAGCGGCGGCCGAGGCCACGCGAACGGCCACGCCTCTGGCGCCTCGCAGGGTGGCTACGACGCCCGCCAGAAGATTGAGGAGCTGCGGCGGAAGAAGTCGACCACCGCAGCCGACGGCGACGGCTTCCCCGCCTTCTCACCTCGACTTCGCAACTTGCTCCTCCCCGACAAGTTCAAGCCTTTGGGGATCACCAAGTACGATGCGAAGCAGGATCCCATCCAGTGGCTCAGGTGCTACGCCCTCTCCATCGAGAACGCTGGTGGCAACAGCGACACTAAGTGCCTCTACTTCCCCTTCTTCCCGGACCAAGCTCCACTCACATGACTCGAGTCGGCCGGACAAGCACTCGATCGACAAGTGGGACCAACTGAAGGAGCAGTTCACCAGCAACTTCGCGGGCGCCATGGGCCGATTGGGTACTCGCATGGACCTGGCCATGATCAAGTAGGAACAAGGCGAGACCCTCCGCAAGTACATGCGCCGCTTCTTCGACAAGCGCGCTACCGTCGTCGACGTCACCGACAAGGAGGTCATCGACCTTTTCCAAGACGGTCTCTACCACCACCGCACCTTCGAAGACTTCGGTCGTCATCGCCCCAGGTCCATCCCCCACCTCAAGGGCATGATCACGTCCTGGGCGGATGAAGAAGACAAGGCCAACGCCAAGTACGACGCCATCCGTGGCAGGACCAAGCAGAACCAGGGCCGCGGCAGCGGCAACAACGCGAGCCAAGGCGGTCGCAACAACAACAACAACAACAACAACAACTCGGGTCCCAACCGCAAGCGCAAGCCAGACAACACTGTCGCGGCTATCAAGCGCCCTGCGAAGGAGAACTCGAAGAAGAACTCCGGCGGCTTCAAGGACTCCGCCCCGAAGGAAAGGTGCCCGTGGCATCCAAACGGCAACCACACCACCGAGCAGGCTGCTACCAACTCAGGCACGCACTCAAGGATACGCCGGAGCCACCGCACCCTCACGACAAAAAGGGCAAGAAGAAGGACGGCGACAACAACGACTTCCAGGAGCCTGACAAGACCGTCAACGTCCTCTTCGGCGGACTGCCCAGCAGGCGGGAGCAGAAGGCTACCCGTCGTGAAGTCATGTCCATTGAGCCAGCGGTCCCGACCCCTCTCAGGTGGTCGGAGGTACCCATCACCTTCTCCCGCGCGGATCAATGGACTAGCTTCTCCGAACCAGGACGGTTCCCCCTCGTCCTGAAGCCGTGTTCGCGGGCTCCAAACTCAACAAGGTGCTCATCGACGGTGGAAGCGGGCTCAACGTCCTTTTCACCAAGACCTTGAAGAAAATGAAGCTCGACATCACCCACATGCTCACCAAGAGCAACACGCCCTTCTACGGCATCGTCCCCGGCAACACGGCTATTCCACTGGGCTCAGTGGTCCTGCCAGTTACCTTCGGGGCATCTCGGGACAACTACCGTACCGAGTACATCAAGTTCGAGGTCGCGGACTTCGAGACTTCCTACCACGCCATCCTCGGCAGACCGGCCATCGCCAAGTTCATGGCGGTGCCCCACTACACCTACTTGGTACTCAAGATCCCAAGCCCAACCGCGTACTCTCTCTTCAAGGGGGACTTGAAGATCTCTCACGACCGCGACACGAAGCCGTGGAGATCACCTCTACGAACCAAGTACCCAACGCGATGATGGAGGTCTACGCCGCGTCGAAGAAGCTTGCCACAAGCGAACTCGACATCCCGCAGAAGTCCGACGGCCGCCAACAAGCCTCGCCCACCCGAGGAGGTACTCGTCAAGACAATCGACCTCGGAACAGCGACCCCAAAGAAGACCACCACCATCGGGGCTGGCCTCGACCCCAAATAGGAAGACGCGCTCATCGCCTTCCTTCGGGCTAACCGCGACATCTTCGCGTGGAAGCCGACGGACATGCCGAGGTGCCCGGGAGCCGATTGAGCACCGCCCTTAACGTCGATCCTAAGGCCACCCCCAAGCGACAACACCTTCGACGCTTTGCCGACGACGGACGGACGCCATCAAGAAGGAACTCGCCAAACTACTCGCGGCCGGCTTCATCGGAGAAGTCTTCCATCCCGAGTGGCTCACCAACCTCGTCCTCGTCCGCAAGAAGAACTCGAACGAGTGGAGGATGTGCGTCGACTACACCGACCTCAACAAGCACGCCCCCCGAGGACCCCTTCGGGTTGCCGCGGATTGATCAAGTCATCGACTCCACGGCGGGCCGCGACCGCTTTTGCTTCCTCGACCGCTACTCCGGTACCACTAGATCGCGATCAAGGAAGAAGACCAGAGAAGACCGCGTTCATCACCCCGTTTGGCGCATACCGCTACACGACCATGTCCTCCGGGTTGAAGAACGCCGGCGCTACCTACCAACGAGCTATCCGGCACCGCTTCAAGAGGCAACTCAACAAGAACGTCGAAGCCTACGTGGATGACGTGGTCGTCAAGACCCGAAACTCCGCACCCTCATCGATGACCTTGAAGAGACTTTCGCATCACCGCGCGAGTACCGCCGGAAGCTCAACCCGAACAAGTGCGTCTTCGGCGTACCTTCGGGCAAACTACTCGGCTTCATCATCGACGGCGCGGCATCGAAGCCAACCCCGAGAAGATCTCCGCCATCACCAGCATGAAAGCTCCCACGAGCATCAAAGACGTCCAGAAGCTGACCGGGTGCATGGCGGCACTGAACAGATTTATCTCGAGGCTCGGAGAACGGGGGCTCCCCTTCTTCAAACTACTCAAGCATCAAGAGAAGTTCGTGTGGACTCCAGAGGCGGATCAAGCCCTTGCCCAGCTCAAGGACTTCCTATCGAAGCCGCCGATCCTCACGGCTCCTCACAAGGGCGAGCAGCTACTGCTCTACCTCGGCCGCGACTACCCACGTGGTCGATCTTGCCATCGTCATTGAGCGGCAAGAAGACGGCCACGCCTATCCAGTCCAGCGCCCAGTCTACTTCGTCAGCGAGGTTCTATCGAGTCCAAGGCATGCTATCGCCTTGTGCGAAGCTCTTGTACGCGGTACTCATCACCTCGCGGAAGCTACGACACTACTTCCGTGAGTACTCGATCTCCCGTCGTCACCGACTACCCGCTCGGCGACATCTCGCGGAACCAAGATGCTACCGGAAGAATCTCCAAGTGGGCGGTCGAGCTCGGTGCCCTCAACATTGACTTCAAGCCACGCACGGCCATCAAGTCGCGAGCACTAGTCGACTTCATGGCGCAGTGGTAGGAGAACCGCCGCCTACTCCCACCGTGCGACCGCAGCATTGGGTGATGTACTTCGACGGCTCACTCAACCTCGAGGGCGCGAGGTGCGGGGGTACTCCCCGATCTCTCCAACGGGCGAACAACTCAAGTACGTCCCGGCGGATCTTCTGGAAGGTCTCAAACAACGAAGCCGAGTACGAAGCTCTCCTACACGGGCTCCGCCTCGCGGCTTCATTGGGCATCAAGCGGCTACTAGTCTACGGCGACTCCCGCGGCGGTCATCAACCAAGTCAACAAGTCCCGGGACCGCAACAAGGAGAACATGGACGCCTATCGCCTAAAAGTCCGCAAGCTCGAGAACAAGTTCTACGGTCTCGAGTTCCACCACATCGTCCGCGACAACAACGTTGCGACGGACGTCCTCTCGAAGCTTGGATCCACCCGCGCTCAAGTACCGGCGGGTGTCTTCGTTCACGAGCTTCACGCGCCATCCATCCGGAGCAAGCGCCACCGACCACCGTCCCGGCCCATCCACCCGGGGGCAGGAGGTCATGACGATCGACGTGGACTGGAGGCAACCCTTCATCGACTACCTCAGCGAGCAGAAGGTCCCCTCCGACAAGAACTCGGCCGAGCAGCTTACCCGCCGTGCCAAGTCCTACGTCCTCGTCGGAGACAAGCTTTACAAGCGGGGCTCATCTTCTGGAGTACTCATGAAGTGCGTCCCTCGCGAAGAAGGCAAGGACATCTTGGAGGAGAACCATAAGGGCGCCTGCGGCAACCACGCGTCCTCACGCACGCTGGTCAGCAAGGCCTTCCGGCGAGCTTTCTACTGGCCCACAGCTCTGGGTGATGCCGAAGAACTCGTCAGAAGGTGCCAAGGATGCCGCACTTCTCCAAGCGACAACACGTCCCGGCCTACAAGCTAGTCACCATACCGCCGCCCCGGCCCTTTGCCCGCCGGGGGCTCAACATGATTGGGCAACGCCAACGCGCGCCGGGTGGTTTCAACAGATCTCGGTGGCCATCGACAAGTTCACCAAGTGGATCGAGGTCAAACCGGTCACATGCCCCAAGGCCGACGGAGTACTCGACTTCCTGGATGAACTCATACATCGCTACGGACTACCCCATCGCATCATCACCGATCTGGGCTCCAACTTCAACAATCACCAGTTCTGGGAGTACTGCGAGAACAGTGGGATCGACGTCCGATACGTCTCAGTCGCCCATCCTCGGGCCAACGGACAAGTCGAGCGTGCCAACGGGATGGTGCTCGACGCTCTCAAAAAGCGGCTACACGACGTTGCTAACTCCAAAGGGGGCAAGTGGATCAAGGAACTACCCAACGCACTCTGGGGGCTACGGACTCAGCCATCCAAGCCAATGGGGCAATCCCCTTACTTCTGTTCTACGGCTCCGAAGCAATCCTCCCTGCCGACGTTATATGGAACTCGCCGGCGGTGGAGCACTACGACGAAGGCGTCTCGGAAGACGACGAGACGAGTTGACATCGACGACCTCGAAGAAGCTCGCTTCGCTTCCCTCGTCCAATCAGCAAGGTACCTAGAGGGTATCCGACGCTACCACGATCACAACGTCAAGGAACGCTCCTTCAATGTTGGTGATCTCGTCCTCCGTCGCATCCAGAACACGGAAGGACTACACAAGCTTAGCTCCCCCTGGGAAGGCCCCTTCACCGTTGCAAAGGTGACTGGGCCGGGCTCCTACCGCCTCCAGACACTTGAAGGTGAAGACATCAACAACTCATGGAACATCGACCAGCTCTGCCGATTCTATGCCTAGTCTACACGACTACTCTGGGGTTCAAGTCTACACGAAGACATCAACACCCCTCTGCCGTAAGCGGCCTCCGGGTCCTGGCTCCAGTCTCCGGACTACTCCTCTCCAGGATCCAGCCGCGCGGCTACCTACGGATCCTGGGATGCGACGAGCGTCAAGGACTCTAGCGACGGTCTACTAAGAGACCATGTACTCCAAGATCCGGCCTACACGGCTACTTACGGATCTACTGCGTAGCGGCTACCCGCTCTAGCACTACTCGGTTGTAAGCGGCCTCCGGGTCCGGACGACTACTCCGTAACTACGGCCCCGGCCACCCGTGTGTCCTTCTTCGCTAATAAAGTTTGATTGTTCATCAACTTCTTTACTGTCTACTCCCTACAACGGGACCACTACCGCCGAGTACGACTACTCGCATCCACTCCACGATGGGCTCCGCACTCTGAGATCGCGACTACGAGTACTCATTGCTGGAAATTTTCTTTCATTAATACTTAAGCAATTCATTACAATTGTTTTTGTACAACCTTTGGCTACTAGCTATCTATTACAGGGCTACTGGAGATTAAGCTTCTCGGCTACTTGCTCCGCGATGGGAGCCATCTCGCTCCAACGACTCCGAGTACCGCTCATCGGTGCGGTTGGCGGCTACTCCGCCGCCGACTACTTCCACCGGGCCTTCGGGAAGTAGGACTTCATGAAGGCCAAGACTCGCTTTGGGATCGACCTCGCCATGTGCTTCACATAAGCCGCCAGCCGGCTTGGGGCTTCCTTGAGGCGATCCACCAGTGGAGCAATCTTGGGGCCGCCCGGGTGCGGCACCAAGAGCCTTGCGATCGGCAGCGCGGCTTCCTCAAGTTCCTTCAGTTGGGCCCGCAGCGCCTCGCAATCTTCATTCAACTTCTGCAATGATTTGTAGCAGTTGACGAGATCGCGGTCAGATGCAATCCGAAGCTCCATGTGCTTCTCGCACTCGAAGGCAAGTTCTTTGTAGTCGAGCTCGAGTACCTGGCGGGCTTCCTGTTCCTGGTAGAAGAGGTTCTTCATGCCTATTTCCGAGGACTTCAACTGCTCCACTTGGCCCTCAAGCTCTGCAACACAGCAATAGTACAGCGGGTCAGACTACCTCTCGACCTCCAACAACTACCCGACAAGTCCAGCGGTCAAACCTAAGGGTTTTGGCTTCTATTTATAAGTCAAACCGGCCCTCCAACGGCCAGATCGATAAGTCCGCGCTCGGCTGACTCAGCGGCCGCGCGTGACCCTTCGCATTCTACTAGTTGACGCGCCTCACCTCGGGGGCTCGGCTACTTCTACTCGACTACCTGGGAAGCGACACGGCTCAGGAGCATCTCAGGACACATTCTTCAAGATGACCCTTCAATTCGAGAGGAAGTACTCGACTCAAGGCTCAGGGGCTCCGTGCCACGTGTCCTTCGGTTTTTTCTCTCCGGATTTTTCGGGATTTTCTTGCCAAGACTTCAGATGGACCCTCAGCCAGGAGCTCGCGCTCAACCTAAGGCTCGGGGGGCTACTCCATATGGAGTGCGATTTTGCAATCGCACCTCCATATCAGCTCCGGCTTCAAGACAAGACGGGCATTTTTTGAAGACCTTCGAAGGCAGTACTCGAGGACGCTTGGGACTACTCGAGAAGACTTCAAGATTGCTCAAACATCAGCTGGAGTACATTCCAGCCTCGGGATGCTTCGACTACTCTTGAGGACTTTCGACTTGTAGTACTCGGGGACGCTTGAGGACTACTCGTTGAGGCCGTCAAGACTACTTGAAGCTATCCTTCTCGACTACAAAGTACTCGGGGTCTTGTCGTATGGACCTCCCCGGGCCCACTACCTCGGTGGGTACCGGGACCGACTACTCGGTGGGCCCCCGGGACTACCGGCTTGCGCTACACGGCACCCGAAGGCGTGGAGCACAAGGACTCAGAGGAGAAGTACTCGGTTAGGAAGCCGTACATGTCTCGCATCGTATGGAAGACTCCTAGACGTACCCGACTAGTACTCTCTCCCTACTCCGACTTGTAACCCTGCCTCCCGGACTATATAAGGCGGGGCAGGGACCGTTCTTAGGAACACAACACATCTCATACAACTCACGGCGCACCATTGCACCATCTTGTAATCGTGCCCAATCAATCCAGAGCTACGTAGCATACAGGACGTAGGGTATTACGCACCTCGCGACCCGAAGCTGTCTAAATTGTGTGCCACGTGTCTCTTCCTTCGAGTTACCGATCTCAGCGAGGCCACATTCATCTACTTCGGGTACTCCCCTTAGTAGGTTGCCGGTCTAAAACACCGACACCGCGGGACCTCTTCTTCCCCCCCACCAATCTTCGAGCTCTTGGATGGAGACGCCTTCATCCTCCAAGTGCAGGGAGTCTTCACTCGCATTCGCTCGGGGGCTGCGCTGGTGGTGGACGGTGGCTGCGCGCTTAGATTTCTGCTCACCCTCGCACGGCGGTAGTGACAGGAGAGGCGGTGAAAGAGATCCTATCGAACAGATCTATTCGAGCGGCTGCTATTGAGGAGAATGAAAAACCATAAGGGTTTAGGCGCCTATTTATAACCTAATAGGCGGCACTGCAACGACTGGGCGGATAAGCGCTAGCGGGTGACTCAGCGGCGACAGCCCGATCTTTCAGCTTCCGATACTCGATGCTATTCATCTCGGGGGCTCAGCTACATCCGTTCGATAAAGTGGGTTGCTACAAGATTCAAGACCCACTCAGGGCACATTCTACAATCAAGATGACCCTTCAATTCGAGATGAAGTACTCAACTCAAGGCTCTGGGGCTTCGTGCCACGTGTCCTTCAGTTTTTTTCTCCGGATTTTATGGGATAAAATTGGCAGAACTTCAGATTGACCCTCAGCTTGAATCTACGATTCGACCTAAGGCTCGGGGGCTACATTCCATATGGAATGCGATTCTTCAAATCGCATTTTCCATATTGTTCCTTCTTCAGGACAACACGAGTACTATTGAAGACCTTCAAGATGAGAACTCGAGGACACTTGGGGACTACTTGAGAAGACTTCAAGACTACTCAAGGATCAGCTGGAGTACCTTCCAGCCTCGGGATGCTGGGAATTCTCTTGAGGACTTTTGGCTAGTAGTACTTGGGGACGCTTGGGAACTACTCGTCAAGGCCATCAAGACTACTCGAAACTATCCTGCTCGACTACAAAGTACTCGGGAGATTGTCGTATGGACATCCCTGGGCCCACTACTCCGGTGGGTACCAGGACCGACTACTCGGTGGGCCCCTGGGACTACCCGACTTGTGCTACACGGCACCTGATGGCGTGGAGCGCAAGGACTACGGTGGAGGAGTACTCGGATAGGAAGCTGTGCATGACCGGATCCATGTAGAGAACTCCTAGACGTACACGACTAGTACTCTCTCCCCAAACCGACTTGTAACCCTGTTTCTCGGGCTATATAAGGCGAGGCAGGGACCCCTCTCTCATATACGCATCATCTTGTAATCACACCCAATCAATCCAGAAATACGCACATACAGGACGTAGGGTATTACACACATTGCGGCCCGAACCTGTCTAAATTGTGTGCCACGTGTCTCTTCCTTCGAGTTACCGATCTCGGCAAGACCACATTCATCTACCTCGGGTACTCCCCTTGGTAGGTTGCCGGTCTAAAACACCGACACCGGCGGGAGCTCGGCAGCGGGCGGTGGGAGGAGCTCGGACAGTGAAAGGATAAGGAGGAGAATGGATATGAAGGAGAAGAGGGGGAAAGGAGGAAAAAAGAAAAAGAAAGAAAATTGCAATTTAGACATTTTACAACCTCAATTTAACAGGTGAAGTCGTTTTGCCAAACGTTTTCCAAAACGGCTTCAGCTCCATCAGAAAAGCCGCTCCACAGGAGGATTCGAAGCCGGAGCCGTTTTTTTAGTCGGAGCCGTGTCGAACAAACCCGAAAGTTTGCTAGTTTGGTACCGATTTTTAACTCTCCCTAAAAAACCATTTTTATCTAAGGTTACTAGTGTTGCCCGTATTTTCTTTTGTGGCAAAGAAAAAAGACCACCTAACCTTTGGCAAAGTTGGTTACAAAATCTGTGTATATAAGTGGCTCAAATGATTAAGAATTTAGACAAAGTAAGGTCCTCTTTAGATGAACTAGAGATGTGGAACCTGGCTTGCAAAAGCTCAATCAAGAATGGACCAAAGCTTTTTTTTAAAAAAAAATCCGAATGCAGAAGCTGGAAAATATTAGGGGAGAAAGCTTGTCTTTTTAAGGAAACGGAGACCTTGCAAGTTTCCAAAAACTGGAAGAGCTTTGCTCAGCTAGCACATGGTATGTTGTCAATCGTCATATAGTGGAGCCTGGAAAATGACTGTTAGGACACTGGACAAAGATCAAATATGCATGAGAGATAGGATCCTGAAGAGATTAACGTTTTATTTTCTTCAAAAAAAAGATTAACGTTTTATCTACAGCATACAAACGGATCGCACCACGATTGCTCCCTGCGATAAAACCGAGTGAACAAACGGAGGCAAATTTACACGCCAGTCGCCAGACCAGACACATCTAAACTCAGGACGAGCTGAGCCTGAGCGACTCGAAGGAGTGCTCGAGCTGAGCAGTCCCGCCGGCCACCTGCCGGATGAGGTTCTTCACCGCCTCCACCCAGTCCTGCCTCTGCGCCCTGCTCTCGCACTGGAACTCCAGCAGGCCCTGCGCCGTCCTCAGGCCGAAGTGGCACGTCTCCGCTGCCGAGCCCTCCTCGTGCGCCGGCCACGCCGGGATGTCGTCGTAGACGCCGTACACGACGCCCTTCTTCTTCTTGGAGAAGGCGCCGCCGATGTGCTTGCTCTTCAGCTTCACAATCACCTGCGACTTGCTGTTGATGTACACGGCCACCTGCTTCCAGTGCAGAGCGCCTGCGGAAATAGCATTTCGATTCGATTCAGACCAAACTCTTCCCCGTGCTGCGGTGCTGGTAAAAATGTACCAAAGAGTTTGGACGCTTGCCTTTGCGGCTGCGTTTGAGGAGCGCCCCTTCTTTGCACCAGACGTCGGCGCGGCAGCTGCCGGCCTTCTCGTACGGCGTGACGGCTGCTCTGCTCCTCGCCTCCCGCTGCGCTCTGTGCCTCATCGCCGTGGCACCTCTGAGGGCCGTGGCGGCGGCGGCGGTGAGGGTCAGGAGATCGCCGGGGCTCCGCACGTCGACTGCGGCCTCCACGGCGGAGGCCACCTGGTCGTGGTCGGCGCCGGCGAGCTCGGCGATCTCGACGCAGTGCGACGCCAGCAGCTGCGTCGCGGACGCCAGCGCGGTCTCCATTCCCTCGACGACGTCCGCGTCCGGGCCCGCGGCGGCCACGGCGACGGCGGCGACCGCGGCCGCCACACTCGCCACGGAGACCGCGGCGTGCAGGCGCGCCCGCTCGGCGCGGGCCTTGTCCACCCGGCTGGCGGAGTCCCAGTGGTGAAACCACTTCCCGATCGCGTGGACCGTGTGGTGGACCGAGTGGTGGACCTGGTGCGCGGAGATGGCGCTCCGGCTCCTGAGCGTCTGCACAGCAAATCGAGCAGAACAAACCTTTGGTTCAGTTCAACTGCACTAGCATTGCAGAGATGCACAGTAACGGGATCGGATTAACCCTTACGCGCTTGCGAGGGCTGATGTTGGTGCCGGAGGCGGCGGCGAGCGCGAGCGTCTCCGGCATGAGCATCCCGGACAGGCGGTCGACGACGAAGTTGTTGCTCCGTCTCCCGCCAACGCCGCCGGCCAGCACCTTGGAAATCTCCGAGGCCGACACGCTCCACGACCGCGACAGGAACTCCATGGGTTCCATTGGCGTCTGCGGCGCCAGAACCGCCAGAGGCCCGGCGCCGGCGCCGCCCGCCCCAGCGCCGCCGTCGGTGAGCAGCAGGTGATCCCTCCTTCTCATCCTCGCCACCAAGTGCCCCTCCATCCTCAGCTCTTCCTCGCTATTCTGTCTCTGATCGTTGGTATCGTCGTATCGCATCGCGTTCTGCGTCGCGTCCGGCCGGTGTGCTACCACCGGCCGCCTACTTATCGCCGATGGAGGCCTCGGCAGACACGGAGCACGGGGAAGGGGATGCGTGGGCGGCAGGAAACACCAAGGCTTCGGTCTCTGACACCGCTGCCTCCCCTGCCCTCATGGGTCGGCGCGGATCGAGCGACACGTCGACAGTGTTGCTTGAGGAGTGGCCGTTGTTTGCCGCCCGCGTACGCTGCACCGGCGGTGTGGGAGGCCGCGCTGGAGACAGGCGCGTCGGGGTTTGTCGGCGTAGCTGAAAAGGAAACGAACGCCCAGGGGATGACTGGATGTGGACTCCTCGGACTCGTGAGCCTGCCGGTGCATATTCCGTGCTAGTTTATTCGTAGGATCGGTGGATCCACAGTTCCACACTATACCTGAGTATTTTGAGCCCGGCCCGACCCGACCCGGCCAGCTCGCCCGGCCCGTGCCAGGCCCGCCCACGAACTTTATTGGGCGGGCGTGGACAGAGATCTTGAAGCCCGTGAAAATTTTTGTGGCCCGAGCCCGGCCCGAAAATTGAGGTCCGATATGTCCAGTGGGATGGTCATGGGCAGGATTTTTCGACCCGAAAAAACAGAAATTTTTTTCGGCCCGGCCCGATAAATGCTCAGGTCTATTCCACACCGAGCTTGTCGGAGTCTCGGAGCGACACGAGTCAAGACGAAGATGAGGGCGCGGAACGTTGGACATCTGGTGAGATTTACCACGCATCTGTGTTTGTGGCACACCGCACACCACCGGCCCCGGCCGGCAAAGCAGGCCATGTTTGGTTGGAGGACGTACTTTTTTACGTTCATGGAATCTTATTTGCATGGAGTACTAAATAAAGCCTATTTGCAAAACCTTTTCACGTATAAGTGTAACTTTGCGCGACGAATCTAATGATCATAATTAATCGATGATTTGCTACAGTAATGCTACAATAATCATCCTCTAATCATGCGGTCAAATACCTCATTAGATTCGTCTCGCGATTTTACACAGGGCTGTGGAGGTACTCCCTCCGGTTTGGTAAATGAAGTCGTTTAGGACAGTGACACGGTCTCCAAAGTACAACTTTGACTTCTTATTTTTATAAAAATATTTGTTAAAAACTAGGATATGTATACTTTTATGAAAGTATTTTGCAAGACAAATCAATTCATGTAGTTTTCACATTTCCAAACTCAATGACTTAAAAGTTATTCATGATTTATATTCCCAATGTTTGACTCAAATCATGTCCAAAACGACTTCATTTACCAAACCGGAGGGAGTAGTTTTAAAAACTGACTTTGTTTAATACCCCTAATTAGTGGTCAAAGGGAGGAGAAATTTTTCTCCTCCCAACCAAACATGGTCGGCGCGCCTCTGGCGCGCCAATGGTGCAGCTAAGGGCGACCACAATGTTGGAAAAAGTAGTCATTAGTAGTTCTCTATGGCCCGACTCACCATTATGTCAATAGTCTTTACATGAGTACGTAACTTGTGGGTACCCATATGCTTATGGACCGCCCATATGAATAAAATAGCAATATCATCTTTGCTTTGGACCTACCATCTACTCTCACCCGCGGCGACATTGCTGTTGTTGCTGCGGCGTTGAGGGGAAGGAGATAAATCATTAGCAATTTAGCATTAAGTGTCTATTGTTGTTGCTGCATTCTCCTCCAACGAGGCCAAGATTCGCAACTCACCCTGAACCGCAACCGTGGCCTAGGAGCAAGTTCTCATCTAGATCGACCCTGATGTAAAAGCTCCGCTCAATGGCAAACTTGCATGCCGTGCATCAGCATGGCATAGGCCTCCTCCATTGCCACTCTGCTGGCCGTGACAAGGGCGATGGCAAACCCTGATATAGAGTGCTGACTCTGGTAACTTAAATATTTATAATGCAAAATTTATATAGATCACACGTGTCCCATAAATTCACCAAATATTAACTATAAGATGTCCAAAGTAATTTATCATGTTTGACAGTTGTCATTGGAATCCTTGTACCTTGGTGTAATGTTTTTTCAAAAAAAACTGGAAACAATATGTCACAAAGAACATCACTTGTTTTCATATGACCCTAAGCCATGTGCACCTTAAGAAACATCTGAATAAACAGTTTTTGTAGCTCACATGGCTTGAGACTACAAACAAGCAAATAATTTCTGGAGCTTGGATCTCATACACATATCTTGTATATTCAAATTAGGGATTAAGATTGGGATGGAATCAAACGCATTAACCAGAGAATCACATCCTAACCTGATAATTTAAAAGTGATAGAATCAAACATTGGTTACACTCATCAATTTTGAAGCAGTGCTACATTGCAAGATTCTGAGACTTGTCGTTCAATGAGGAAGGGATTCTTGAAGGACATTCCAACAGCCAACAAGTACCCGATTTCTGGCGACCTACAATATTCACCGGCATCTGAAAAATCAGTCCAAATGTCATTGTGGTTCAGTATCAGTTATACAAATGTTAAGATTAACAACAAATAGATATGATTAAGCAGAACTATTCGTAGAGAGAAAAAACTAAGCATGACTCACCTATCATATCATCTAGAGGCAAATCATCAACTTCACACAATCACACCATTCCAGAAGGAATGCCCTCACAACTTGAAGAGCAAAACATTGAAAAAGAGAACGTTGAGCTTATTCAACTCTAGATTCCAACATCTATTGATCCGAGCCTCCACCTCTTGAACTAAACTAAAATACCAGAGGTAAAATCACACTCATGGCAGAGTTGTATTCCCTCTGATAGCTAAAGGTGTTAAATACTCAAATTAGCTAAATAAGCTTGGAAAAGATCTGTACACTAAATGTATTCTTAGAACACAACTGTTGGTAATCAATCTTGTATAAGCTTGGAAAAATCATACATGTATCTCATGGATGCACAGAAAAGTTTACCTTGCATTTTTCAGCATAAGGCTTGCAAATCTCAAGCTGCCTTGCAAATACAAGCAAACAAACGTTGTCATTTGCTAATAAATAAGATTGGAGAAGCATTTGTTACAACATGAAAGGAAGCTTTGGATCAGGATCAAGCAACTAAAAGTTCAACCAACCGGGAGGGGAAAGAGAGAGACCACAACTATTAACGTGGAAATCGCAAAGCACCACACTGACAATTAGCTAATTGAAGATGTATCAAATTGGCAGTCATATGCAATCAACTTGAAAGTTCATATATTAAAAACATATAAGTTTCTATCAAATAAGTGCATGCGAACTGTGGTTGTTGCTATTGTCTTTGATGCAAGTATATATATATACATGGATCATCTCACGAAGCAAGGCATTCTTCAGATCTGATTCGTACCCATATATAACCATTGCATTGCAGCAGTAGTGTAGGTCTGACAAAAGAACGAACAGACATGAGATATACCCCTTTGTTTGTCAAATTGGCATAAATTTCTCTCAAATTGCTCAAGGGATTTTATTCTCCAATACCCAAGCACGGGCTTCAAGTCTGTTGTTTGCAAGGCTTTTGGTTATTAGACATTACACCACAAAATAATGTACTACAACTCTCTAGGATGACAGGTTGAACAAATTGCAGGTTAAAAGACCCCATTTGCTTGTCAAGTACAAAGCCGAGCATCCATTAATATAGAAATATCAAAATCCTCACTTTTGTCGTAGAAAAATAAATAGCACAAGACATTGGGAACGTAGCAAAGAAAAAGATTTTCACCTTTCGTGGTGGACAGTTGGCCTTATCTGCATTGCTGGTTGTTGGGCTAATGTGCTAATGTGCTTCTACAGTGGCTCCACTCCTAGGGATGCAGAATAAGAGGCGATCATGAGCCTGACACATGGATGATTCACAAATCCGAAGGTTGAGTTGTCGTCGATGCTCGATGCATCAGTGAGGAGGAGGATAGGGAGAAGAAGCAGCATGTACACGGTTTATGCGCACCTGGAAGTTCCTGTACAGAATGGGGTCCATGGAGGCGGCTAAAGATATTGAGGAAATGAAATTGAAACAACAAAGGAAGCCTTACCAATTGCAAGCAATATAAGATAAAGCAATAGAGAGTTTTGGTCCTGTAAATCCGTGGTCGTGGTTATAACTTGTAAACACGAAACTAGTAGAAGCAAATAAACATTGTTAGAATTATTGAAATGGTATAAAATAAAGATATGCCGACTGTACAGAAAATTAGAGTACAGGTAACTACTCGGAAAATTGGTGCAGGAATTCAGAGGAGCCAAAGCACTGAATTTGTTGAAGCATAGCAAATCAATGTGACCTGCCACATCCATATTATCTAAAGAGGCATACAACATGCAACTCTTATCATGCACAATTTACCTGGAACAAGCTCGCGAATGTATTAGACTGATCCTAGAAGCGATTAATTACTCTAGAAACATGGTTTTTGCTAGTAAGAGACAAAATTAGGTCCCATTAGATAATGAGTCAATGATGCTTAAGTACTAAATGAAAAGCATGAGGGTACTGCTATATTTTAAAATGTCACACGATTCAACTGAATAAAAAAGCTCGAGATAACGGTGAGAGACGAACTTGCTAAAAGTATGTGAGCAAAAGGTAGGCTAAGGAAAATTATTTACAAAAATGTAGGCTGCAGATCGATGGTCGTCAGGACCATGCTCCACCTTGTGCTATTGCAAATTGTTGGCTGCCATAGGAAATCTTGGAGGATGGAATAGGCTTGATGGAGGGGTACTACTTTATGGGAAAGGATCACAACCTATTGCAGTGGAGCAGGGGCAGACCATGGAGCTCAGCGACTGCTCGAAGCCTCAAAAGGATCCACGCAGGTCGATTGAAGGAGTATCAAGTTCAAAACTGGTTTGCCGCCACCAAATCGAGCACCTACAACCAAAAACGAACCGCGATGCAACGAATCAAAACTCAGGTGCAAAATTTTTTGAAGTAAAGATCCACCAAATCTATAAAGAAATATTCATATCAAATAAGCAAGAACCAGAGGAGGAAGCCGCGGTAGCCGGCGGCCGCAGGTGGCTAGCAGGGCAGCCAGATCGGCATGGCACGCCGTTGTGGGCGCGGGCCGCCCCGGCTCGGAAGCTGAGGCGACAAAGGGAGAGCGAGGAGGCTCGAGAGCCTTCCAACCCCATGCGCATGTTGAATCTTAGAGGGGACAATGTGGAGGAGGAGGCGCGGCCGCGCGCGCTCGGCTGGCCCGCCGCCGACGAGCCCTATAACAAAAAAAAAAAGAAAGGGACGAGAAGGAGATGGAGACTGGGGAGGGGACGAGGTGGAAGAGGAGATGGAGGTTGGAGAGGAAAAAAGGAGGCGCGGCGCAGCAGCTCGGTGTCTGCGAGGGAGAGAGATAGGGAGCAGCTCCTCTAGCGGCCGCCGTCGGTGGCAGCGGGAGCGGAGAGACGATGTGGGCACGTGGGAGAGAGCACAGGCCGGTGTCGGGGACGACGGAGGGAGCCAGCGCCGGGAGCAACGAACGCTCACGGCAGGGAGAGGAGAAGGGAGGGGATAAGAACGGGCGGAGCGGCGGCGGACGAGCGGCGGGGGGTTCCTTGCGAAACTGCAGGCGAGCGGCTAAATGCAAAAACGCCACGAAATCGGAATTTTGTCTTCTTGGTAGTGGAATATTTTGGAACGCGGGGGGTTTTGCGAAAGAAAAACGAAAGCATTTACTGTAGCGGAGGGACCTCACTGGATGCAAAACAAAATAACAGAGAAATAGAAGTGCTTTTCTGCAAAATTTCAGGCGACGCTGGCGGGCTTCATGCCGCCGGATCGGCACGATCGGAGGGCCGTGAAAATGGGGCGACGTAGCATGCGTCGTTGGCCTACGCAGAGCATGTGAGGGTGACTTTTACTTGTTAACATGTATCTATTGCATGGACCAAACTGGAGCATATCTACTTAAAAAAATGTCACTACGTCATAAATTACCTTATGTTGGTTCATGAGCAAAAGCCCTAATGAGCAATAAAATATTTCTTCACCTCACTGATTAACTGCATGACATCTAAAAGACCAAAACATTATTAGGTTTGGATGCAAAATCAGCTATGACGTGAATACATAATTCACAAATAAAAGTTGCTTTCTCAACCTTATTGAGCTGCAACTTCCTTGTTTGAGTCGTTTGTCAAAACGTGAGCAAACATTCTAGGTAGCTATCATTGTGGCTAAAGTTGACCAATCAGTGACTAAAATATGTTTTAGCATTTCTGCAAGGTCTATAAGTAAAGCCGAGGATACAAACTTTCAACACTGTATAGTTAACCATTTAGCCCAATAAAAAAATCAAAGATTAGTTTTTGAAGGGGTACAATGCCTTTCGATTGTGCTTGTGCTGCGGCCTTGAGATTGATATGTAATCCCACATTTTTGTGTGCTTGGTTGCATCCAATCATCAAGAATGAGCAGCACAAACTGTAACTATACAGTTTTGTCAGTCACTTGCAATAAGAAAAACAGGCACTATCAAACATTAAGCAACTGGATTACCTACAAGATTTCTGAGCTGTGAAGCAGCCAACTACAAATGAAAACAATGTATTCAAATAGTGCCTGGAGATTAAGACTTGCAGAAATTCAAATAACAGAATTATAATATCATAATCAAAGGAGCAGTGAAGTATATTGCCATAATGAAAGCAAGATAAAATTAAAGGTGTTCATTTTTTCTATATCTGAAGCAAATGTGATTGCCTATATGATTCTAAAATAGGAAGAAATTGGTTATGTAACTTAAACACATATCTCACTTAACCTGAACTACGAATATTCTCTCCTAATGTACTATGAAATGATCAAAGCAACCCATGATCTATATTGACTAAAAAAACTACCTCCCTTTCGAAAATAGGGGAAATAGTACCATACCGCAATGCCGATGTTAACAAATGATCCTTCTCTGTCCAACAGCACCTCTATAATAGTATGCTCGTCGTCTAGTTCAGCTTCACATATCAAATTGGATAAAGTGTAAGATTGGAGAAAGTGTAAGAACTATAGAAGAGTGGATTAGTTAACTATGAAACAAATTCCAGGTGTGATATCCATAGCATTCACATAATAATAGGCACACCTTGATAGAGCAATTACATTGAAGTAGTTAAACAAATTGTTTCTAATATCATCTCTTGGTGCCTGGACATCCCAATTTGAATATGCAAATTGGAACCGAAGATGTTCCAAAATAATTATCTTGTGCCTGGACATCCAAATTACTAAAATGGTGATCCTGAACAGCAAAATGATGTGGCTGATCGTCTTTATTTAAAAACATGAGTTTTAAATGCCATCAAAATAGAAGATCTTCAGTTCATCATCAAAACTATTTAAAACCACAAGTTTTGAATACAAAACCATCATAAAAACTTGAAATAGAGGACATCAAATCTGAGAAGGCCAGATTGAGAAAAGATATGTCGAGTCTGAAAGGTCATTCTAGTTGTTCTTTCCCTATTCTATAGTAAGAATATTCATCATGAAAGGTGATTACATGAGACTCAAAATAAGCTCTATGGCTTTTAACTTAAAAATAGTAAACTGAAAGAAAGTTTAAATGTAATGGATGCAACCCTATTCTACTGGTATAGAAGTATAGAACAGTTAGGTTGATGAGGACATCACTCCCATGGATACAGAAAATACTCCTCTAGTTGATGTTCAAGGTCCCATTACTCACTCACACGCAAGACAATTGAATTTACAGGTGAGCTCGTTTCTATGTATGTATTCTTATGCATTTGAGAATAGTGTGCTACCTAATGATTTAATTGTACTTAGGAATGAAGGAGGGGACCAGCATGGACATGAGGAAGGACTTGGAGGCGTGGAAGACCAGCAAGGACGTCCGGATCAAGGTGGAGGCCTAAACCAATTCGACTTCGTTTCAGTTTTGGACTCCAGGAACAACCCGTCGTAAAACGGATGCCCAGGTCGCATACAGAGTCGGATTTGGACGTTCTATATATGGTTGGAAGCAGAATTTCATAGAACTTCTAATGGCACCGGTCTCGTACCAAAATTCGTCCTGAGTCAACGGGAATCGTCGAAACAAGTTGATGTCCAAAATCTGCATCGGTGCTGCGACACCATATTTTGGCCTTTGGGCCGTGTATCTTTGTTGAGCCCATTAGGGGTGCGTCCTGAGAGGGGGTCACGCCCCTAACCTCTATTTATCCGTAGCCGCCAGCCTCATTAGGGTTTCGGGTTTTGCTTAAGTCATTCTGTCAAGAACAGTTCGCCGCTCGATCGGTTTGTGAGACCCCAACTTGTGAGCTTAATCATTCATCCGCAATTTTCCAGATTGTGTTTCTTTCTTGTTCTTGCTTGTGTCTTTCGATTATCGAGGCAAGGATTAGCCCTCGTGGCGAGGTCAATCGTGCGGTGCATGGTTGATAACCGGAGGAGAAGTGGTGCTGCGATTACGGGGGTTCTAGTCGTGTTGATTGGAAGCCGGATCGTTTGTGTGACATCTCCACCAAATCGATAGCTATCTCCACCTGACGGAAGATCGGGAACCCACGTCCCCATTAAGTGGTAATCGAGAGACTCGGGTATCACCGTCAGGCTTACCCTAGTTTTGAGTGTTTTCGCCTTCGTCCCATAGTCCACAAAAAGCTTTAAAAAAATTCCGCTGTCCTACAACCCTAGTTTTTAGCCTCGCAATTTCGTTTTCGATTGCTTTGTTGAGTTTGTGTCCGTGTTCGAGTCTTGTTGCTAGTTTAGGTCGTGTTCATCATCGTAGTTCAACCGCGCCGTCGCCGTTTTGTTTCCGCCGCTAGCCCATCCACCTTTTCCGGATTACAAGTCGAGCCACCACATCACTCGACTTCCCCTCGCTAGCCGCCTTGTGTGAATTCCGGCCACGCCGGCCATAGATAGGTTGCAAACCGCCTTTGAGCCCCTCCTTGATTCATAATCTTGCGATACCTACGGCTTATACCGGGGAGGATTGTGCCCCTGCGTTCCATAGCCACCGCCGCGTTTCCCGCCGATTTGTGCCTTTTGGAAAACATAGGTTGAGTGACCTTCCATAAAACGGCATAACTTTTCGTTCGGTGCTCCGTTTTGGCTCAAATTTTTACGGGGAGCTTGGCAACGAAAAGTTGCACATACGATTCACCGACTTCGTCGGTTTCGCCGTTCTCAAAAAATTCAAAAAAAATCAGGAAGAAAAAGAAAAAATTCATTTACTCGTTTCGAGGGATTTCGAAAAAGTTCCGAGAATTTCCCTAGGCCGCAATACACCTTTGTTTCGGTGATTTTTCTTGTGCTTCCATCTTTGGTGATCTTAGTTCGGTGGTAAAAAATTTGGCCAAAGATCAACTCATTTGCTGGTACCCCTTTGGAAGCGCCCGTTTTTGATTTCTACTAGTCTTTGAAAAAACTGCTCTATTTACAAAACTGCCATTCTGCTAAGTTCTTTGAGTTTTGTCCATCGTTCCTTGTTATTTTTACCTTGTTGTGCTACGATAGGACCCGTCTTAGCCAGCAATTGTGACTTGTGCCTTGGACACTTATTGAACTTCGCTAATCTGCATTCGATATTTGCTAATCCTTCATATTCTATTTTTGGCCTCCCAAGCTCCACATACTTTCTTCGATCAATACGGCTTTGACCTTGCAATCGCGGTTTCACTCCCTTTGGTAAGTATCATTTGCTTTGTATTTCGTCGGACACTTGTAAGAGCTTGGTAAGACACAATAGAGTGTGTTCTCGTGTTCCACCGAGAGGAGTGTGTAGTGAGATTATTAAGGATAACCTTCACCGTTTGTTTCTGTTTTGGTGTTTCGATGGCGGGGAGATGCGAGAGGAAGCAACGATCCCTACGGACTTTAACGAGTGTGTTAGCCGCCAAGATCTTGAGGCAAACAACAAGCTCATGACGGAGCGAGATGGAGGAGACGGTCCACAAGTCCGTACATGATGCGCTCATTACATTGGACCTTGGCAAGAATTACGAGAGGGTGGAGCGACGATTGTCCGAGATCGTCGACGGACTTGCCTGTGTTGGAGACGCGACAACAAGCACCGCCACAACCTCCTCCTCCACGTTTTCCCGATGATGCGGTGTTTGATGCGAAGGTAACTATGATGAAGCGACCACCGAGAGATTTACGACTTTGTCGCCGCCTTCGACGAGAACACGGAAGGTATGCCACACCGCCAACAACAAGGTAATACCAATCGTCCTCCCGACGACCCTTATGCTAAGGTTAAATTCACTATACCATCTTTTTCGGGTCATTATGATGCTGAGGGATATGTTGATTGGGAGATGACGATAGAACAGAAATTTGCTGCCCACCTTGTACATGAACACCATCAAGTTAGACAAGCCACTAGTGAATTTAAAGATTTTGCTATTGTTTGGTGGACTAGTCTAGTTGGGGATGGTAGAGCACCTACTACTTGGGAAGATCTTAAGGTAGCTATGCGCGATAGATTTGTTCCCCCATCTTATCATAGAGAATTGCGTAAGAAACTGATGCGTTTAGAGCAAGGGGATAAATACGTTCAAGATTATTATGCTTGAGCTTCGAAGGGATTGCAACGTTGTGGGATAGTAGAGGGACGGGGAGGATGCTCTTTGCCGTTTTTATTCCGGTTTGCGGCGTGACATTCGGGACATTGTGGATTACAAAGAATTTAACACCTTGTCAACAAGTTGTTCCGGTTGCTATGCTTGCGAGAGAAGGAATTGCAAGGACGACACCACCGCCCCGGGACTACGTTTGGTGCATCTTCTACATCGCGGACGCACCCACCGGCGTCCACGCGACCTCCCTCGACACCTGCTGCACATATTGGTAAACTTCCTTTGCAGGTACCCACCAAGAAACCTGATTCACGAGCACCTGCTGCACCATCCAGTGGTCGTTCTTCAGACATTGTTTGCCACCGTTGTCATGGGATTGGTCACATAAAGAAGGATTGTCCGAGTTAGCGCACATACATTGCTACAGATGATGGCTACATTGTGCTTCCGACGATGAGGCTGACGATGATGACTCCGGTGATGTTGCTGCTGAAGATGATGCTCTGCTTGGTGCTGATGCTACGGCGAACCTTCGAAGTGTCATGGTGCAGCGTGTGCTTAGTTCTCGGCGTCTTCGAGAAAATCGGCGGCGCCATAATTTGTTCCGGACTTTTTTTGCCATCGAGAATCGGCGTGCACGTGTTATTATTGATGGAGGAAGGCTGTAATAATTTGGTGAGTTCAGATTTGGTCAAGAAGCTTGGCTTGACCACACGTCCACGACCACGTCCATACCACATTCAGTGGTTCAATGATTCGGGCAAGGTTAAGGTAACACACATGGTAAGAGTGCATTTTTCCATTGGTATGTATTCTGATTATGCGGATTGTGATGTCGTACCTATGGAAGCTTGTTCTCTTTTGTTGGGTAGACCTTGGGAATATGATACTGATGCATGTCACCATGGTAGGAGTAATAAATACACTTTTAGACATAAAGATAGAAACATTACCTTACTACCTTTGACTCTTGCTGAAATTATACAAGCGATAAAGATAGAGCTGCAAGTACCACTAATGAGACAAAAATTCAGCAAGAAATTAAATTGAATGCTCCCGTTATGCTTGCTAATAAATCTGATCTTTTTACTACGATGCTTGCTGCTATGCCTTGATTTGCAAAGATGCTTTCTTTTCTATTGATGATATTCCTAGCACTTTGCCCGCGTACGTGACTAACCTTTTGCGGGAGTTCGGAGATGTTTTTCCCTCGAGATACCTCCGGGACTTCCTCCCATTCGTGGGATTGAGCACCGATTGATTTGATTCTCGGAGCGAGCTTGCCCAACCGTGCTTGCATATAGAGCAAATCTCGAGGAGACTAAGGAGATTCGGCGCCAAGTCCAAGACCTTTTGGACCGCGGGTACGTACGTGAGAGCCTTAGTCCTTGTTACGTTCCTGTCATTTTGGTTCCAAAGAAAGATGGCGGTTGGCGCATGTGTGTAGATTGTAGAGCCATTAACAACATCACTATCCGTACCGTCATCCTATTCCTCGATTAGATGATATGCTTGATGAGTTAAGTGGTTCTAAAATATTTTCTAAGGTTGATTTGCGTAGTGAGTACCACCAAATTAGAATGAAATTGGGCGATGAATGGAAAACTCGCTTTTAAAACCAAGTTCGGCTTGTATGTATGAGTGGTTAGTGATGCCTTTTGGATTAACTAATGCACCTAGTACTTTTATGCGTTTGATGAACGAGGTTTTGCGCCCATTTATTGGCAAATTTGTGGTGGTTTATTTTGATGATATCTTGATCTACAGCACTTGTTTATCTGAACATCTTGACCATCTACGTGCTGTTTTTGATGCTTTGCGAGCCGCGCGCTTATTTGCTAACCTCGAGAAGTGCACCTTTTGCACCGAACGAGTATCGTTTCTTGGCTATGTTGTGACTCCACAGGGTATTGAGGTTGATGAGGCCAAGGTACATGCTATTCGAGTTGGCCAACACCATCGACGGTGACACAAGTGCGGAGTTTTCTTGGACTTGCGGGATTTTATCGCCATTTCGTGAAGGATTTCAGCACCATCGCTGCCCCATTACATGAGCTGACCAAGAAGGGTGTTTCTTTTACTTGGGGGCGGTCACAAGAGAATTCTTTTGCTCTTTTGAAAGAGAAGCTTACTCACGCACCACTACTCCAACTTCCTGACTTTGGTAAGACTTTTGAACTCGAATGTGATGCAAGTGGAGTTGGCATTGGTGCTGTTTTGATGCAAGGAGGTCAACCCGTTGCATATTTTAGTGAGAAATTGCATGGTCCTGTTCTTAATTATTCCACGTACGATAAAGAATTATATGCTCTCATACGATCTTTGCAAACGTGGAAACACTATTTGTGGTCTAAGGAATTTGTTATTCACTACGATCATGAGTCACTTAAGCATCTTCGTAGCCAAACAAATCCGAACCGTCGACATGCTAAGTAGGTAGAATTTCTTGAAACTTTCCCTTACATCATTAAACATAAAAAGGGGAATGATAATGTGATTGCCGATGCTTTGTCTAGACGATATGCTATGTTGTCTCAACTTGATTGTCGTATTTTTGGGCTTGAAACAATTAAGGGACAATATGCTTTAGATGATGATTTTAAAGAGGTTATTTTAAATTGTAAAGAGGACCGTACATGGAATAAATTTGTGCTAAATGATAGATACTTGTTTGGAGCTAACCGCCTATGCATTCCGGTTGGTTCGGTTCGTCTCTTGTTGTTGCGGGAAGCACATGGTGGCGGTTTGATGGGCCATTTCGGTGCCAAGAAGACGGAGGCCGTGCTGTCCACACACTTCTTTTGGCCTCGAATGCGCCGTGATGTTGAGCGCTTTGTTGCAAGATGCACGACGTGTCAAAAAGCTAAGTCACGATTGAACCCACATGGTTTATACATGCCTCTTCCTATTCCTTCGTTCCGTGGGCGGATATTTCTATGGATTTTGTTTTGGGATTGCCTAGGACAAAGAGGGGGAGCGATAGTGTTTTTGTGGTGGTTGATCGTTTTTCTAAGATGGCACATTTTATTCCTTGTCACAAAACGGATGATGCCGTTCATATTGCTAACCTCTTTTTCAAAGAGATTGTTCGTTTGCATGGTATGCCTTCTACTATTGTTTCAGATCGTGATGTGAAATTCTTGAGTCATTTTTGGCGTACTCTATGGAACAAATTGGGGACAAAATTGCTATTTTCTACTACTTGTCATCCCCAAGCCGATGGACAAACGGAGGTTGTGAATAGAACATTGTCTACAATGCCGCGAGCAATATTGAAGAAAAACTTGAAGATGTGGGAAGAGTGCTTGCCGCATGTGGAGTTTGCATATAATCGGGCGGAACACTCCACCACCAAGGTAAGTCCTTTTCGGGTAGTGTATGGCTTTAACCCCCGTGCTCCCATTGATCCGTTGCCTCTCCCTACTACGAGCTAGTGCATAGTGATGCTAAGGAGCGTGCTGAATTTATTTTGAAACTTCATGCTTCAACTAAAGAAAACATTGAAAAGATGACTGAAAAATATAGAATTCTTTGGTAGTCAAGGTAGAAAACAAGTTAAGCTTGAGGCGGGTGATTTAGTGTGGTTGCACTTGAGAAAAGATAGATTTCCCGAGTTGAGAAAGTCTAAATTGATGCCACGTGCTGCTGGTCCATATAAGATTTTGGAGAAAATAAATGATAATGCATATAAACTTGAGTTGCCTCCCAAATTCCGGGTTAGTCCTACCTTTAACATTGCAGATTTGAAACCGTATTTGGGAGAAGAAGATGAGCTTGAGTCGAGGACGACTCCACTTCAAGAGGGGGAGGATGATGAGGACATCACTCCCATGGATACAAACAATACTCCTCTAGTTGATGTTCAAGGTCCCATTACTCGCTCACGCGCAAGACAATTGAATTTGCGGGTGAGCTCGTTCCTATGTATGTATTCTTGTGCATTTGAGAATAGTGTGCTACCTAATGATTTAATTGTACTTAGGAATGAAGGAGGGGACCAGCATGGACATGAGGAAGGACTTGGAGGCGTGGAAGACCAGCAAGGACGTCGGATCAAGGTGGAGGCCTAAACCAATCCGACTTCGTTTCAGTTTCGGACTCCGGGAACAGCCCGTCGTAAAACGGACGCCCGAGTCGCATACGGAGTTGGATTTGGACATTCTATATATGGTTGGAAGCGAAATTTCATAGAACTTCCAATGGCACCGGTCTCATACCAAAATTCGTCCCGAGTCAACGGGAATCGTCGAAACAAGTTGACGTCCAAAATCTGCCTCGGTGCTTTGCGACACCATATTTTGGCCTTTGGGCCGTGTATCTTTGTTAAGCCCATTAGGGGTGCGTCCGGAGAGGGGGTCACGCCCCTAACCTCTATTTATCCGTAGCCTCCACCCTCATTAGGGTTTCGGGTTTTGCTTAAGTCATTCTGTCAAGAACGGTTCGCCGCTCGATCGGTTTGTGAGACCCCAACTTGTGAGCTTAATCATTCATCCGCAATTTTCCGGATTGTGTTTCTTTCTTGTTCTTGCTTGTGTCTTTCGATTATCGAGGCAAGGATTAGCCCTCGTGGCGAGGTCAATCGTGCGGTGCGTGGTTGATAACCGGAGGAGAAGTGGTGCTGCGATTGCGGGGTTCTAGTCGTGTTGATTGGAAGCCGGATCGTTTGTGTGACATCTCCACCAAATCGATAGCTATCTCCACACGACGGAAGATCGGGAACCCACGTCCCCATTATAGGTATAGTGTGCAGTGCATATATAAATAAAGCACATACCTTCCCTATAATCAGAGTTATTGGAAAGCCAGTGACCAAACTTCTGAGTAAAATAATTCCCTGATCACGGTGAAGAACAAGCAGATTGCACAATATAAGAATGGTTTTGCCTTTCAAAAAGTTGGTGCATACATAGTTGACTTATTACTATTATTTAACTAACACAGGAACTAAGAGAATTAATACTGCTAATCAGTCTGAACTGGTATGAATACAACTAAGCACCAAACTAAAGACAGCCCAAGCCAAAATTAAAAAATAGATTCATTGCATTTTATAATGTGTATTTTAGTCTACCAATTTATCCTCAAGTGCCAAAATTAATAAATAGTTTCATTGCATTTTATAATGTGTATTTTAGTCTACCAATTTATCCTCACGCTTGAGGACTGATGGATTATATATTTGAGTAACATCATGCCCATGCATATTAGACTCAATTGTCCCTACAAAGGCAAGTTAGAGGTACTACTACCAAGCAGCATAGTAGCAAAGTAAGTTATATCATGTTAAAAAGTCCAGTCTGTATAACACAAATGGCTTGTTAAACTGAATTCAAAGTCCATATAGAAAAGTCCAATTTGCAATGTGTAAAAAACAAGGCCCATCTTTTGGCCAACAGCTACAGTTTTTCCTTCAGTCACTTTAAGCTGCTCCAGGGACTTTTCTTGAGATTTAGAATATTCATGTTAGCCAAGAATGTTTGGAACACATAAAAAGAATCCTAATAAAAAGAAAAAAGAAAGCAGATATACATACCTTCTCCCCAACCCTTACCCTTATTAAATACAAGGATTTGGCAAGATGGGCCTCACACACTTCACTCTCACCCAAATTCTCCTCAGCATCAGCAATTCTTCATAAACAAGAAGAAAAAATAACCAAGAGAATATACTAACTGAATGTTGATACTCAAGCATAAGGCTAAACAGAGTCTCTGATGCACCAAAGAGTAGGATAGTGCACTTCAGAGCCTAGATGTCATTATTAAAAATTTACTTCCACAACTATCAGGAGCATGTTTGCAGCAAAGTCAGAAGCTAATGAAATAACAGCCTTCCATGGGACTAGAACATTGATTTGGTTGCCACACAACAATATCATGTATCATCATTTGTCATTCACTGTGAATTTGTGATCTTAAAAGTTGGATGTAAAAACATGAATTCTCAATCTACTGTCTACATTAAAAAGCACAATTTGCTATGTCTCTTGATGCTGATCATCTAACTTGAGTGGGGTCATAAGGTCGAGAGCACAGAGATGTTAGTAATTGCAATGTTCAGAGACAACCAGAACAACTACCCTGCTAGAGCTAATCAAACCAAGCAATGAGGCAGTAATAACTCCTTATATATCACAAACCCAGTGGCTCAATTATCACTGAACTGGACAATAACAATGTTCAGATTACTAACAGTAGGGTCACAGAGCTACATGCATCAGCAGTCACATTTGGAAACCCTAGACCCAGCCTGGAAATCGAGCAAGAAAAAGGCCACAAGCGACGAGATGTACTCACTTCTTGTCGAGCTTCCGGATCTCCTCGTCGATCCTGGCGTGCATCTCGGCCAGCAGCTCCGTGTCCATCATCAGATATCGGATTTGACTGCCGCGAGAACGTCGGCGCGGAGGTCAACCTTGGTGAGGTCATCCACATCGGGGTGTGACAGCGGGAACAGCTTGTGCACCAGCACCAGGTGCGGCTGCTGCTTCCCGTCATCTCCGGCCATGTCCATCTCACTGCCGCTGAGCCACGCTCGCTTTGCTTCTCGGCCGGAGCCACGCGTGACCCCCGCTTGCTCGAGGCCGTTCTCGACCGACGACCGTGCGCGCGAAGGCCCCTCCTTGCATTTCTAGAAGCGGGAGGGCTGAGGGAGGGCAAGCGTAAGGAGGCGACTGCTGCCGGAACCCCCACTTCCCCTCATGCCGACGTGGGAGCATCAGTTGCCGGCCGGTTCGCCGTCGTCGCCTGACGAACCCTAGTAAAAAAAGGACGGGGACCGGGAGGAGATGAGGTGGAGGAGATGGACGGCGGGACGGCGCGGCGGGGAAGAGGGGCGGTGCGGCGGCGACGCACGCCCGCAGTGGGGAGGAGGGAGAGGATGGGGGTGGCGGCACGGCGCGACGCAGCGCGAGAGAGGGGGAGGAAGAGGATAAGGACGCGCGGGGGCGGCGGGGTGGTGGGGGGCTTCTTTGCAAAGCGACAGAGGGCGGGTAAATGCAAAATGACCACAAAATCGGAATTTCGTCTTCCTGGTGGTGGAATATTTTGGAACGTAGGGGGTTTTGTGAAAGAAAAACGGACAGCATCGCTGTAGCGGAAGGGCCTCCCGGGACGCGAAACGGAATAATGAACGATCTGAAGGGCGTTTTAGCAAAAAACACGCAGCGCTGGCGGTTTGCTGGCCGTCGGATGGGCGCGATCGGGCGGACGAAAATTTGAGGCGACGTAGCACGCCTCAGAGAGCCCCGCAGAGCATGCGGAATATAGAGTTCTGTACAAGCAGATTGCACAGCAAACCGTTTGGTTCCTGCGGCTTTTTCGCGACACACATACGTCTCGAGAAAAAGTTAGATTTGTAATTAAATTATATTTGTTCACATAATTTATTATAAATTCCTACGAACCAAACACAGCAAGATTCGAGGCATGGTGGTCACAATGTCACTCACATCACAAATTCACAATATCCCAACAACTACTGTTCCGGACTTCAAATACAGAACTACAGAACTTGCTAGGAAAAAAAGACTACAGATTGAAATCCTTCCAACATTTTTTTTGAGAATTAACATTTGACAGTGTAGGCTAGACAAATGAGCCAGTAGTGCGGTTACACAACAGCTTATTGTCGCCGCAAGGGGCTGCGCGGCCTTTGAGCTGGCCCAGTACACGGCCTGGATCCTGAACGGGTTAAGACCACCCGCAGCGGTCTCCTGGATCCACCGCGCCATCCGTTTCCCGGAGGGTTTCCAGGAAAACCGCCTGCAGCGGGGGACGGGAACGCGCACGGGAAAATCCCGTCGCCCCCCGGTTCCTCGAGATCTAGAGGGATCGAGAGGCTCCTCGATCCCTCTCGCGGCCCCACCGCGCGACCAGTTGTTGCTGCCCCCAACGAACTCGCGCCATGCCGGATGCCGCGACGACGACGAGCTGGGTGACGAAGAGCTACTGATGCCGCCGTCGCCGTCGCCGAGGAGCTCCCTGCCGCCCTTGGCTCCCGGTCGGATCCCCACGCCACCGGCCGGATCCCCCGCACCACCGGAGCGAGGGGGAATGGGGAGGGAGCGTCGTCGGCCGGCTGCGGCGCACCGTCGTCGCCGGATCCAAAACACGAACGCCCGCCGCCGCCGGGACCATCGGTCGGCCAAGAGCTCGAGCAAACAACAGCAGTCAAGGCGCTGGCAACGGAGCAGGGCGGCTGCCTGCTCCCTGCCCCAGCGCCGGCAAGCCATGGAGGAGGAAGATGCGGGGGCGGCGCGCCGGCAAGCCGTAAGGGAAATGGTGTGTCTTGGATCCACCGCACGAGGATGGAGGCCGCCGCATCCGCCCGCTGCCTCCATCTTCGAGAGCCGGCCCGCCCGTTGCGAATCGAGCCTCGCTTGTTCCTCTTCCCCTGCTCCAGCCAGCACGCCCGGAATCCGGCTCCTCCGTCGTTCTCCATGCTCGCGCCGCCGACATGGCTACAGAGAACGACAAGCACGCAAGTCGCTACCACAGCTGACCTCGTCGGGGACGCGCGAGCGGGTGGGTGGATCCTCCATGGCCGCAACCACCGCATCCGCGGGGCCTTGGAAGAACCCGCCGCTGGGGCACTAGTCTGCCGCCCTTAGATCCTACACCCGGCGCCGGGGCCCTCCTCGTCACTGTCGATAGCGGGGAGCGCGCACCCGAGGCCACCATCCGCGCCGCCGGGGACGTTCCTACGCCCGATGCCGGGGCCCTCCTCGCCACCGTCGATGGCAGGGGCGCACATGGGCTGGGGCGGCGTAGGAGCATGGCGCGAAGCAGAGAGGAGAGAGGGAGGGGCGTTGGGGAGGAAGGAGCAGGGGCAGGGGAGAGCTGGGGGCCGGCGGCGCGGGAGAGCTGGAGGAGCTCCGGGGCGCCCGTGGAGGTGCCGAGAGCAGAGTAGGGAGAGAGAGAGGGGGGTGGGGAGAGGAAGAAGGGGTTGGTGTATAAAATATATGGGTGGGCCCCAGTGGTTGTTAGGATGAAGGAGAAATACGAAGAAAGATGGATGCGAAAGAAGTGAATATGAAGAATAGAATCTCGATGACGAAGACGAAATATTCGTTTTTGAAAGAGATTTTGAAGTAGCACGAGTGTGGATGATGTGATGGAGGCACCCACCACCAGGTAGGGGGCGGTCCGTGAGCAAGACCGTGGCCAGCGCGAACACCCCACCAGAGGACGCCGCCATGGTTGCAAACTACAGTAGTACTGTAGTAGTCATTTTGTTTTTTCCTTCCATTAAAAAAAGTGTTCATCTTGTTGATCCTGCGCGATTCAAGAATTCCAGAGAAATCGGCACCAGGCCTGTTGCTTTGCCTTTAAAGGGTGAAGAGGAGGGCCCGTGAAATGGAAGTTTAGGCAACGTAGTCAGTGACGCTTTTTTTAACACACATGAGCGTTAGATCGCGCGGTCGTCGGAAATCCACTCGTCGAACTTCTTAGGCTGATTTAACCGCCTAGGGGCGGTCTAACCGCCTTGGACAGGAGGAATGTCGAAAACCTAGATTCACTACTCCGGTAGGGACCTCGTCATGAACAGTACGCCCAGGGTTGTTCTGAGATCAGCATGCCACTCAGAACCAGGGTTTGTTTACCAACCGTTACCGCGATTTATACTGCGGTTACCGCTCTTACCGCTGCGGTCCGGTATAAAAAACGCGGTAAAAAGTATTAAACCGAATTTATCAAACCGGTGCCAACGGCTTACCACTCGGTTTGTGCGGTTTACCGCTCGGTTTTTATTTCTCATACCAACCGCTCGTACCACGGTCAAAAAAATCATGCTAATAACTCCCTCAACCGTCGTGGAGACGAAGGAGGAGAACAATAGTGGTTGGAAAAGTTAGGGTTTAGAGAAAATATGATAAAATTGATAGTGACGATTGGATGATAGCTCTCAACTGGCCACGGCCCTCTATATTTATAGGGTGAGAGGATTTGCCGTGTAAACAACGCTTTACAATTCGGAATCAAGCAAAACTCCTAATTTTACCCGAATTCGGAGTGACCCGGTTAGACCCCCTGTTAGACCGCCTGGCGGTCTCGAGGGCACCCCGGTCATACCGCCCTGGGGACCCGGTGTGACCGGCCTACCTGAGTCGACTTTTGCCTAATTTAGATGTCAACAGTAGTTGCCAGCGGTTGCTAACATCGTCCCGTTCGTCACAAACTCGATTGCAACCATCACAATTTGGATTTTGGAGTCAGACAGACGTGGCTGCAAACTGAAAATGAACCAGAGATCCATGCATTAACTAAATTTGAAAAGCAAAACACAATGTTTTTCCTTGAAAGATGAGAACCGCAGATCGGATGAGATCTTTACATCGATTTAACAAAAAAAGGAGGGAAATGAACACAAGAACCATGAACGGCACATCATTCGTACATACAAAGTCGTGACCATGTCACGTGTCGAAGAGCAAAGCAAACGACGACGAAGATTGAAACGCCGCACTCGGTCGATCGGTTTCAGTCCATGGGACTTAGGCGTAGTCCTGGTCGGCGACCTGCTGGTAGTTGCCGCCGATGAAGACATCACCGTAGATGAGGCCGGCGAGGCCACCGCCGATGAGAGGGCCGACCCAGTAGACCCAGTTGCCGGCGAAGTTGCCAGCGGCGACGGCGGGGCCGAAGGAGCGGGCGGGGTTCATGGAGCCACCGCTGAAGGGGCCGGCGGCGAGGATATTGGCACCGACGATGAAGCCGATGGCGATGGGGGCGATGGTGCCGAGGGAGCCCTTCTTGGGGTCGGCGGCGGTGGCGTACACGGTGTACACGAGCGCGAAGGTGATGATGATCTCGAACACCACGCCCTCCAGCTCGCTGATGCCGGCGACGCCGTGGGTCGGGATGGCCTTGCCGTGTGTGACGAACTTGAGGAGCAGGCAGGCCACGGAGGCGCCGAGCAACTGGGCGACCCAGTAGAAGAGGCCGGTGAGGATGGTGATGTGGCCGCCGACGGCGAGGCCGAAGGTCACGGCGGGGTTCAGGTGGCCGCCGGAGATGTTGGCGGCGATGGAGACGCCGACGAAGAGGGCAAACGCGTGGGCGATCGCGATGGCCACCAGGCCGGAAGCGTCGAGCGCGCCGCCATGGCTCAGTTGCCCTGCACGGGCACGCACGGCAAGTAAGCGATCGATCAGCACACGGAGTCAAAGTGTACGGCACACCTCGAGATCGACGGAACAGCAAAACTCAGCAACTCACCGTAGGCGATGGCGGAACCGACGCCGGCGAAGACGAAGAGGAGGGTGGCGATGAACTCGGCCACGTAGGCCTTGATGGAGGTGGCGCTGAAGGAGTCGCCGACGCTTCCGAACGCGAGCTTCACCATCTTGCCTTGGCTTTGCTCTTCGTGCTACACCGAAAGCTTTGGCTTCTCTGCGCTTGAGATTGCTTGCTACACTGATGCGGCAAGTCCACTCAGCTTAGGCCCCTTTTATACACATACCGTCGCCCTCTCGTGGCTTCATGGGCGGCCTCAACTTGTGGATTAGAGTATTCTGGACGGCGTGGATAATCGCTAAAAAAACATTTTAATTTAATTTAGGGTACTAGCTTATTCCATGATTGGCAGTACTAGGCTAGCCCGGCCGGGCAGGCGCACCATGCTTTGTTCAGATGTCTGTTGCTATTATGAACTTCTCTTATGCAGAGTCCATGTGAGGATGCACAATGGCTGTGAGCTAATGGCAATACTAAAGCCCCTAATTGGAGGATATGTTATCTCATTTAGCGCTTAATTATTTTGTTAATCGTACATTTGAACGGCTGCAAGTTGCAGATGGGCTGTCATTTGGAGGATATGTTATCTTCACGCTTCCTTAGTGGAATTGCATTTGTTTTTCTGAAACTCAAAAGTGATCAGTTTGTTGCAAAATGCTTGGAAATTCATTAGCTGGTGGTGGTCATTCAGGCACTCAGCAAGCAAAAACTCAGGAGTTGCATGGGTTGCAAAAGCATTCCCGTTTTCTTCTTTGTCCAGCACGAGAGATCAGCAAAGTTTCAGCACTTTAGCATATGCCTGAATGCCTGATTGTTTCACTTCGTTGCAGATCATGACAATAGGCTTTCACTTTCTCTATGCATGACAGTGGTTAGCTCTGAATTCAGAGTACTCCTAAGTCGTGTGGCTGACAATCATTGCTCGCAATGGTGGGAACTCTGGATACATCGTCATCGGTGCTCTTTTCCCGGCATGCCTGTCCAATCATCTTTGCCTGCCATTCTAGACAGTTCGAACCGGTGATGGTGACGTGGACCAAATGAGCACTCTTCATTTTGAAGTCGGTGGGTGCAGGATTAGTAAACCCATTACGTTTGCATTAGGTACAGCAATTGAAAATCCACGAAATTGTGATGGTACAGCTGCCATTGGTGGCAACGACTTCAGCATATGATTAGGAACATCCTTTTGGTACCATTTTTTTAGTATCTTGTAACGACAGAATATGAATTTAAGCAGTATTCCTTTGTGTTTGTTTTCACTGAGACTTTCTGAACTTCTGATGGTGATGATAAGATCAACCTTGTGAATGTACCAAAGGAGAAGGACAACCGCATGATATACGGTAGCAAAAGTGTTTTGAGTTTTGACCATCACCAACAGGCAACAGCTTTGTCTGAGGACCATACACCTTTGATCAACTGCGATGAAACAAGTCTTCATGCTAGCACTGTTTTTTTATTATTGGTAAAACATCTAGTACTAGCATTCTTTTGATTTCTGTTGCATGTCAAAGGCTTGCCAAATATGTAAGGTTTGTGCTGTTGTTGTCATGCCTAAGTCATCCCAATTTACTAACTCTCAAGTCTCAACAAAACAGCGAGAATCTTTCGCATTTTCATTACCATTCCGTGACAAACAGCCAATTTGGAACTCGTAACACCCACACGTTTTTGTAATGAAGTGGTTAGCACTTTAGGGCCATGATCAGTGCCCCATGGCCACTAGAATTTTCAGGGATTAGGTGTCATGTCCTACTGTCGTTCCTTCCGCATTATTCAGATGACGCATCCTGCCATGCTAGGCTGCTGTTAACAATGCTCCCACAGTTGTTTACCTTATCTCTTTGTGCAAACTGATTGAGGAGGCACGTCTGCAATTGCGGATTTGGAATCTCTCAGCACATGACTGGCAAATCCCTTGTCCAGTTGGCCGAAGAAGCCCTGTCTCTCTGACTGTCTGGCTTGCCCAATTTGTCTTCAGAGTGAACCTTTTAGGTACGGTCCTTCTTCAGAGTTCCTGCAAAACTCCAGATCCACGTTAACACAAGTGTTAAAAAGAAGTTCCCGGTTGGGATCTCTGGGTCCGTCAGTTACGAATATGATTGTAGGAACTCAGTGTCTCCAGCAACAAAGCGCATCTGCATGCCGAAAAACACTCATATGCGGCAAGAGAGAGAGAAGAAACATTTGGCGCTTGGCGCAAAAAATTGAGTGCTCCAGCAGCCACACGCAGCCGGTCGCGCATAGGCTGCGGCAGTTGGCTCCCGCGCCGCTGCATAAGGCCTTGTTCGGTTACCCCAACCCTCGCCGGGAACACAGCCCGACCCACGGGGGACACCCGGCCTAGGTTCAATTACCGGCCCACAAGAAAAAATGTGTTCGTTTAACCCCTTCCTAAGGTTTGTTCCCGGCCCAAACCACCTCGCTACTCCTACGATGGCCCGGGAATGAAAAATCGTCTCCTTTGTCGTGGGAAGGAACCCCGTCGGTGACATCCTGCGCAAGGGGCGAGTCGCGGCTCGCGAGGTGGTGAGGGTGGTGGCGGCGCGGCTTTGCGACATCTCCAGCCGGCGGAGGCGGATCAGGTGAAGATGTGAAGCAGCCGGAGGACCCCCTCCCGACGACCCCTACGACGATGGCCTCTTCTGACGGCGACGGTCACCCACGGCAGGTTAGCGGCGACGGCGACGGCGAAGCACGTCTGGTCACCGGCGATGTGGGCATCTCCCCTCAAGCTGGCCGCCTTCTCGCTGGTGCGTACATCATCTCCCTTCTCTTTTCTCCATTTCCTGCTAGGGTTTTCCTTCGCATGCGTCCAAGATGTAGATGTGGGAGTTCTTTCCTGTAGTGGTTCTTGATTCGTAAGATGGAGTTGTTGATTTTCTTGAAGGTTGGTTCGATTGGTGTGGAGATAGTGATGTCGCCATGTATCTCCTAATGGCTCTACCTACTGAGCCACCCTACTGCGAACTAATTTCTCGTATTTGGCCTTCATCAATTGCGATTCCCTCGATTTGAATCCCTAAGTTTTCAGTCTGTTTTAGGTTACAACACTAGAAAAACTCGGGCTTTGATATGAGCCAATTCCTTAATTTATTGGCTATATATGAAATTGATTGATGGACCACCATGTTTGTGCTATACTGCTATTTGAAGATTATCCTCCTTCTGAAGGTGCTTGGTCTGTTAATCATAAATGTCAAGTTCATGCTCTTTCTTTGAGTTAGTTACGCCAATTGAATTGGGCTAAATATTGCCTACCAGTTATATTAACCTCTTGTCTTCTAAGTAAAACTATGCTAGTGCTGCATATTTTCTCGAACACTTATGCTGCCAATCATAAACTGTGTGCATACTTTTTATTGTGATCTATATGCTTGTGGCTGATTCTGCAACTCATCGTCCTTAGTGAAAGTTCTTTATGGAGTCATTGTAGCCACAAACAGCTAGTGCTTACAGTAGTTGGCACAAGGCTGGTTCTGCAATCATCTCAAGTCAATTGTCTTGTGATCATCATGTCAGATATTTGACTCTGCCTAAAACTTTCAGTTAGGCCAGTCCTGGTATAGTGCATTGCATACTATTGTTTCAATGCAATCAGCTTGCATACTACTGCAGTACCAACTCTGTAACCTTCGAGACAGAGTTGACAGGGTTCTTATTTTGTCAAACTTGATAGGCTTGCAATTGCATTATTGCGTGCCTTCCTTGCTTCAAATGGTTATCAATTTAGTCTGTTATAGTGACATGACCATGGGCGTGTTTGTTTACAGTTCTCTGGGTAGTGATCCTTAATAATCTAGATGGTCTGATAAGCTGCTACCACGAGAATCTGCTGGCAAAAAAAATTGGTACTGAAAAGCATTGAGCGATTGAGCCCATAGTGGAGCTTCCATGGCCGATGAAAAGGAAGGGGCACAAGGGAGGTGTCGGTCGGCGGGCAGGCATCCGGATCGACTATGTCGCGGTATTTGGCAGCCATTGCTCGATTTTTTTCGCTGGAATTAGTTGAGAATTGAAAACAAACGGGGCCATGGTCCATGGACTGCCAGTTTTATCAGTTATGTTTGCACTGTTTTCAGCCTTATATTTGTCACAACATTGAACTAGTTGCGATCTTATAGAAACTCTGTTTATTCATATTATGTCAATTCAACTCCTACCTAATTTGATCAGTTTCTGCAAAAGTATTTGAAAAGATACTCTTAATTCATACTTTTTCTCTGTTTTATATCTTGCAGGACAATGGTGGTTATTCTGTGTGAGAAGGTTGCTTGGTGTGCAAAGGCTGCTTGATTTAGTATTATTTTTTCTTAGGTTACAAACCTGTTGTAATATTTGTTTGTTTGTTCTGCAACCCTCTCAGAAAGGCTCCTTGATCTAACGTCGTTCTTGTAATGAACATGTATGAACCTCTCTGTTTTGTTTATGAACCTCTTGGATTGTTGACTGTTGTACTATTCTTATTTCTCTTTTTCCTATATTGGTCATATTCTTATTATTTGTGATACTGACGTGATGGAGGGAATGTCCTGATGGTTGTTCCCATGTTGAATCCCTGTCTCATCCCTGGCAAACCGAATAAGCAAGTAGAGACAGGTAACTAGCTGAGAATCAAACCACACAGGTATTGGGTGGCAAGAAGGGATTCACCCAACCCCGGCAGGTAATTAATCAGCCTGAGGATTGTAGGAAATGTATGCTCGTTAGCCTAAGAGGGGGAGGGGGTGCATTAGGCAACTTAAAACCTTAACTTATGGCTCACTAAAACTTATACAAAAGTAAACTAGAACATACTATCTATATGTGCAACTACGGTTGTTCTAGTGTGAAACTCCCATCCCGAAACAAGGTTTGCAACCTATAGCCAATCCTAGCATGATACTACTCTAGGAAAGTAAAGGCAAGCAAAGATTGCAATGGAGTAAATGCAGAAACGTAAAGGGGATGAGAGGAAGCAAACTCTTGACACGCGATTTATCCCGTGGTATCGGTAGGCACTTAACCACCCCTAGTCCACGTTGAAGCACTCACACAAGAGTATTGCTTCCCGGCCACCAAGTCTCTCCCAAGAGCACCAACTTGACTTGCCACAAAGGCTAGCCACTTAGGCACTTGTCAAGCTCCCTTGGTCACCTTGATGCCGCCTCCACTAAGGAGCTTCCCCACCAAGGAAGGGGGTCTCCACGTCCCCCGCACAAAGTGTCCTCGCCGCCCCACACCAAGCCGGAGGGTCGATGACGATTGCCGGTGAGCCACTTAGGCCCCAAGGCTTCCGGCAAACCTTGTACAACTTGATTCACTCAAGAATCACCTCACAAGGTTGGCAAAACCTTGCACTCACTCAGCTCTAAGCTAAGCCTAGCACTAAGCACATACACAAAGCATATGCAAGTCTAAGGATGAGCAATTAAGCACTTGGATGGATTGGATATGATCTTCAATGTGTCTTGAACTCCTCTACACTTCCACACAATCCAGCAACCTCAAATGGGTGAGTGGAGGGGGTATAAATAGCCCAAGGCATCAAACTAGCCGTTGGCTAACGTCCACTAAAAAAGGTACCATCGGATGATCCGACGCTATCTTTTCCAGGGCGTCGGTTCATCCGGTGCCCCTCCCACATCACTTAGTCGTTGAGGTTCTCTGACACAACTGCTCCGACGCTATGCACCGACGGTGCGTCGGATCATCCGGTGCTGAAGACCCGCATCCAAGTCGCCTCTGTTAGCTTCCATTCAACCGTCGGATAGACCGACGCTTCACCCTTACGAAGGCGTCGGATCATCCGATGCTGAAGGCTTCGTCTTGGCGCGTCTCTGTCTAGATTCAAACTGAGCATCAGATAGACTGATGGTGTCCCCACTCAGACCGTCGGATCATCCAGTGCTGCTGTCTTCCTTGCTCTTCCTCTGCAACTCGACCGACGCTACTAAATATTGGACCGTCGGTTCACCCGACGGTACCTAGGGTTTGACCCTGTGTACCAACTCGTCCGACGATTGCACCGACGCTTGTTATTGAGGGACCGTCGGTTCATCCGACGATGTCTTTTTCCTTCTTTTTCTTCGCGTCTTCAACTTGGATCTTTGCTTCAACTTAACATACTTAACATACTTAACATGCCATTACTTATAGCCTCCAAATATATACTAAGTCCTCAAATTTGTTGTAAGTAACCTAACATGTCCATGGTATGTTAACTCGTGGCATGACATGTTAGCTTGGGCATGGTATGTTAACTTGTGGTAACATCCATGGAACCTAGGAATGCCTACATTTGTGTTAGACAATAAGGTTAGTCCCATTACTTGTGTTAGCATGAATCACCAAAATCAACTCGAACAAATGGCAAATGGGGCCATGTTCGCTACAATCTCCCCCTTTTTGGTGATTTATGACAACACAAGCAAAGCAAGCATAAATTTGCAAAAATTGACAACAAAATTAGAGCCACTTACACTTGCTTGGATGCTTACCATCATCCAAACTCCCCCTAGATCATCCTTCCCCCTTTTTGATCTTCTCTTCCTATGTTCACATTCTCCCCCTTTGGTCTCATATCCTTGAAACCACTTGTAAGCTCAAACCACTAGCTTGCTTTGGTCTCACATTCTCCCCCTTTGGAATAAAATCTCCAAAAAGTCCCAAAGCTTTGGCCCTAGAAAACTAGCAAGACCTAGCAAACATAGCTCAAAGGAGAGATGTTAAATGCAAGGGAGAAAGCCGCATGAACCATGATCCATATGTATGATATCAATGAAGATACCACATGTAAGAATGACTAAGGTGGATCACAAGCTCATGAGACTAGCATGATACAAACTAAGCTCCCCCTAAGTGTGTGTACAAAAGGATACCACTTGTAAGACAAGGGTAGTGAGAAACAAGTGCACAACTACAAACTTGAAAGACAAGGAAGCTTAGAGCATATCATGCAAGGAGGTAGATTAAAGGACAAGAGATAAAATAAATGGGTTCTTGTTACATTACCACTTGTAGATATCACTTGTAGTCTTTTGATCATTGCATACCTCCGGGGGATGATCCTCTTTACCTTGTTGGCACCACATTGAGATGAGTCACTTGGAAATGATATCACTAGAGGTGACACCATTTGAAAGAAGCTTGCAAAGAAAACACTTGAGGCACCACAAGGATTAGGAATGTATGAATACATTGCCTTTGAACTTATATAGAGACATAAGCTCGCAAGGGCATGACTCAATATCATGAAGCTCATATTGCTATATTCACTCTTTTAGAGATGTTAGATCACATTGAGAATGAAATAACATTCTCATAGAATGAAGTACCACACCGGAACGCGTCACCAAGGGACTACATAAGATAAACTTGAAACAATGTTAGTCCCATAATGAAACCATAGGATGAGCTCCCCCTAAATGTGTGCATTTTGTGTTTGAATCACGAACCAAATGTATTCACATTGTTTATGACAACAAAAGGGAAGCTTACCCTATAGCTTGCTCATGATACAAAGAGATATATATGAAAACATGCACCATGAAAGAACAAGTGTAGCTTTCCTACACACTAATCAAACCATGTAGATTGCTCATGGGTTAGCACATGACACAAGCAACCTACCATATGTAAACATTGCAACAAATGCAACCTAAACAAGGCAATGGAGCTACAATGATATAAGAGATGAGTTATAGTTTCCATTACCTCAACCGGGGAACTTGGGCAAAATATGTCCAACTTGCAAGCTTGGCTTCTAGGCTTGAATCTTCTCATCTTATTTGTGCAAAGCCTCCCAAGTCCCCACTCTCAAGGCCTTCAAGTGGCCTTTGGAACCCAAACTATTTGAGGCCCCTTCATGTTGATGATGACTTTCTTGGGCACCCAAATGGGTTGGTTCCAACCCCGCTCTTCTTTCATCTTCCCAACCTTGTGTGCAACCACCTTGCCATTAGCCTTCTTCTTGATGACGTAGGTGTTGCTCTTGGTATTGTTCTTGCGGTTGGGCTTGGTGTAGATGAGGGAGCTCTTGATGGTGGGCTTCAACTTCTTCTTTGCGCCCTTGTCCATCTTCTTGACAAATTGAGGGCATTTGTAGAATTTGTGCCCTTCTCCATGACACTTGTAGAAAGTCACGGTTGCACCCTTCTCAAGCTTCTTCACCACGGGCTCACGGTTATCTTGAGAAGGTTGGACTTTGCTCTTCATGTCTTGAGAGTTGTCCACTCATTCCTCATCGTTCTTGCCTTTGCCCATCAAGTTTGCCAACCTCTCTCGGAGCCATTTCACTTCTTGTTTGAGCTCATCATTTTCCTTGCCTATGAGATAATCACATGTTTCTACAACAACATTCTCATGGCAAGATGGTGAGCAAGATTCATCAATTAAATCAATGCAAGAAGTTGAAGCATCTACCTTCGAGATATGAATTGCACAAGGGATAGATGTTTCATCAAGATCAAAGGAATTACTTGTTTTAGTCTCGTTGCTCTCAAGCTTAGATTTTAGCTCATCACACTCCTTGCTAAGCAATTTGAATTTGCACAACAAATGTTCATAATTTGTAGCAAGGGTTGCACTAAGATCGTTGAGAGCGTTGAGTTCTTTAATTTCATTAGCTTGTTTATCAAGCATTCGTTTTTGCTCATGGACTAGCTCAACAAGATCATCAAGAGAGGTGGTGTCGATTTCGTCATCACTTACATTGCTCTCCATACCTTTGGCCATAAGGCACATGTGTAGTGATGATGAGGGACCTTGTATGAAGAGGGTGGTGAAGTTCTTTCTTGATTCATCACTTGAGCTAGAAGAACTTGATTCTCCACCACTTGTCCACTCACAGACGACGATAATTGCTTTTTGCCTTGGTCTCCTCTCCTTGACCACCTTCTTCTTAGGCTTGTGCTCGATCTTGGTGAACTTGATGTGTTGATGATGACGCCCTTCTCTCAAGTGGACGTTGTAGTCGTACATGTTGACTTTCTTCACATACTTGAAGATCTTCTTCACGTACTCGGCCACCATGGATTCAACCTCTTCATCACTTGAGGAATCTCCATCGTCACCATCATCACCATCATCCTCACTTGAGCTTCCATGAGTAGCCATCGTACTCAACATCTTCTCTTGTTGGTGAAAGGATCGAGGCAATATGGCCTAAAGGGGGGGTGAATAGGCCTGCAAACAAAATTTAAACTTTTCTGCGAAAACACTGTCAGACTCCGGAACCTCCGAGATTATTCTCGGAACCTCCGAACGAGGCAGCCTCCGAGAATAAACTCAGAACTTCCGGGAACTGTTAGAACAGAGCATAAATGACTTGAGCAGCAAATAACTTGATGAAAAATAGATCTACCAAATTCTAGGAGGTACTTAGGACCTAGCAAGAAGATTTCTAAGCAAAGAACTAGCTAGGAAGGTACCACAACATAGATCGGGAGCAAACCCTAATAGATCTAGTCAAGAACAAGCATGAACAAGCAAGTAAACTAGAGCACGCACGAGACAAAAATTTATCCTATGGTTCAGCTCGCCACAAAGGCTTGCTTACATCCACGTTGTTGAGGAAGCCACAAAGACTAGGGACCACGTAGGTCAACTCCTCTCTCACACCTATCACTTTGGGTAATAGGTGGAGGCTTTCCACTAGAATCACAAGGGGTAATACAAACACCTTGGAGCTTCCACAAATCGGGTTGGAGAGCTTCCAAGAACCTCTATCCGTCTAGGAGCAAGGCTCCAAGAGTAATAGATCCACCAAGCTTGCTAGGGTTCTTCCAAGTGCTCAAGTTCAAGAGGGGGAGAGATTTGCTCACAAACTCACTTCAAGAATCCACTCTCAATCAATGCTAGGCAAGGATTTGGAAGAGAGTAGGTTAGGAGTGAATGCTAGGTGAGAGAAATGAGTTAGAACCGAGTTCTGTTCAGGGGGAAGAAGAGAATAGCCGTTGGGGGGCCAAGGGGTATAAATACCCCCAGATCCAGAACAGTAACGGCTATATTCCATAGTTCGGAACCTCCGAGAAAAATCTCGGAACTTCCGACCTTTGAAATCTCTCGCCGATCGTAGCCGTACGGTCGGAACCTCCGAGAAAAAAACTCGGAACCTCCGAACAACAAACAGCAGAGGCAAAATAGCAGCAGGTCTCTTCCCTTTGGGTGAGGATTAGGGCTTAAGGAAGATAGACTATGAGCACTTGAAACCACCCTAACTCACCATTAGTATCCCTCTTGATAGTACGGATTGTCCTATACTCAAATTCAAAAGATAAAATAAATAAACTCCTCCAAAAAGCATAGGTATCCTTCTTCATTCAGTTGAGGGGTCTCCATTCTTTCTTTTGCACCTGTAAAATAACTCTATGCTGCACAACAGTCTCAAAAGCTCATTAGCTCTTTAATTGTGTGGTCAACATCACCAAAACCCTCATAGGGCTTGATTGCACTTACAATCTCCCCCTTTTTGGTAAATGTTGACAACCCAATTAAAGTTTACAATTTAATTTAAAAGATTGAGCTTTTGATGATTTGAGTACAAGTCTCCCCCTCAATGTATGCATGTACCTTTTGAATAGGGTGAAATGTCTTAACTGACATTTAATTTGCATACGTTGTAAGTAAAGTGTCAAGATAGTTATATTCAAACCATCGAAGGGTGCAAAAGAAGTGTAACAGATAATACGTGATGCATATGACATGTGAAAACAATCAGAGAGTTATCTGTTAGCAGAGTTCGGGACCTCCGAGAAAGTTTTCGGAACCTCCAGGAGTTGGAGCCTCCGGAAAAATTCTCAGAACCTCCGAGGTCTGCAACAGATACTCCAACAAACAACCATACACAGGCAATGCAACAATTAAGACCAGACATAGTAGCTAGATAAAGCTAACAGCAATCCAACACATCTAGAACTATTACATCTATCACATAAGAGTTTTAAAGTTTTCACATCCCACAGTTTTGGCCATGACCAGACTAGACCGTGCTTGCCAGCAGAGGCAAGCTTAAAGCTTTACAGTAGTTCAAACATTAACCACCAGGAGTTTATGAGAGAATAGTTAGCACTCTCATCTCACCAAAAGAACAAAAGAATTTCTGTTGTTAGCCACTAGCCAGCCCCACCAGAAGCTCCAGATCATCTCAATCTTCATATTTCTCCCCCTTTGTCAACAATTTAACAAAAAGGAAAGAAAAGAAGAGAGGAAGTTAGAACAGGACCTAGGGAAGTTACTCTTCATCACTGGAGTCAAAGGTATCCTCCTCAGCCTCAGGGACAGTGCTGTCAGACCCAAAATCAGAGCCAGATTTAGAGGATATGTCAATAGGCCTTCTGACAGGTCTTCCAACAGTGGCCTTCTTTCTGACCCTAACACCAGATGAAGTTCCCATTGCCTTCTTACCAGCAGCTTCTTTCCTTAATCTGGCCATCTTGGCACTGAGTGGCTCAACATCTTCTTCATCTTCTTCAGAATGAGCAGCAGGCACATCTTCAGCCATAGGACTGGCAAGGTCCTTCTCACCCTCATCCTCACTAGCGGTATACTCTGGAAAATCAGGAAAGATGGGTGGAGGAGGGAGCATGGCATTGAAAGACAGCCCCTGGTGCTTCAGCAGCCTGTTCATGTCCTCCCTGAGCTCAAACAACTGAGTTCTTTGTCCGATTCTTTGAACCTCCAGGTGTCTCTCACCATGCCCCTCAACTTGTGCAGTCCAGTGGGCATGGGTGCCTTGCTGGGTCCTTCTTCTTGATCAGTCTTGTGTTGCTTGGAACCAGCCTTCTTCAGAATGTGCTCCTCAACCACTTGTTGCTTTTTCTGGTGCTGCCACTATTTGACCTGGTAAGATGCATGCTCAACATCCTTCTTGAAGCTCACACCGGAGACCATCTCTATCATATACATAATGTAGGGGGCATAGGGCAGGTTGCACTTGCCACTTTCTATCACTTCTACCAAGTTATATCAAATAAACCTGCTAACAGAAAAGGGTCGGGCTCCTGGCAGTAGTCTAGCTATCAGATTTGGTGCAAACCTCCTGAGGCTGGTTGAGTCACTTCCCCCTTTAGGGAAGATGGTTTCCCTGAACATATTGTTGAGCACATAGTAAACAGATCTCAGGGCAGTGGTGGAGCCATCTGCCAGCTCATCATACTCATAAGCAGCATCAATTTTGCTGTGGTTCATGTGAGCCTCAAAGTGTATGATATCAGCCTCCCTGTCCTCCTTGCTGAACCCAAACAGCCTAGCAAATGTGATGAAATCAATCTTGTAGTGCACACCTTCAGTCATCCAGTGGATGGTCTCTTTGCTGTCCTCATGAAAGAACGTTGCATGAAACTGAGCTAAGACTTCAATGTTCTAGTCATACTTGAAGCTCCTGATATCTCTCATTTTGTACTTGTCCACTAGCTCAAGCACATCTTCTTTTACTGGTTCCTCTGCTGCCTCTAGAGGGTAAAGTCAATCCACTTCATCTTGATCAGCTTCATCTTAGTATTCAGGACTGTCTCATAAAACTTGAAGTGAAAGACAGACCAAAACCTATAGTCTATTGCTGCCATCTTGGGATTCACATAAGGATTCTCTTCTCTGGCCTTCTTGACTAGATAGCTTGCTCCATCATAGTTTGTGTGCTCAATGTAAACAGAATTGTCATACTTTGTTGGGGGGTGTCTCTTGAGCAGCACCTTGTGATACTTCAGGTAGGTGGAGTCAATTTCCCCTATCAGCATATCATCCTCAAGCTCAATGGGGATGGTCTTCTCCTCTGTACCCCCATTATCCTCTACATGTGCAGCAGAGCCAGATCCTCTTCCTCCAGACAGACTGCCCCCTTTTCCTCTCCTGGGGGTTGCATCCCCCCTGCTGCCACTACCACCCACAGCCTCTCTTGCTGCAAGCTTGAAGGCCCTCTCTCTAGCAGGTGTTTCAAATGGTGGCCTCTGCCTCTTGGCATAGGTTTTGTCAGCAGGAGTTCCAGACATCTGACAGGAAGAATCATGAATAGCAGATAAGGATTGGATCAAGATAGATAAAGACTAAGGGTCACAGATAGGCATGAGGTGCAATTGATTAATCTTCAGTGGAATTTTGAATCACAAACTGTCACTTGTTAGTACAGACTTCGAAACCTCCAAGGATTTTCTCGGAACCTCCGAAGTCAGTGTACTGACAGAGGGCAGTTTGTTGATTCAACTTTCAACTGAATCTTAACCAAATGAGCAAACATGATGGAATTTGGCTAAGACAAATATGAGATAAAGTGTTGCAAGTGAAGTGAAATTCAGTGGAACTTTGAATCAAGGTCAACCTACAGTAGGTTACAGGGTTCAGAACCTCCGAGAATTTTCTTGGAACCTCTGAGACTCTGTGAACCTTACTGCATTCTGAATTTTGATTCAACTTTCAATTGAACCTAATCTACACTTGCATCACAAGCATCCAGAATATGGCACAAGGTAGCATTCTACAGTTGCAAGATCTAGAACCCTAAGAATAGATGGATCTAGGAATTAGGGTTAGGATTTCGTCTCGGGTTACCTTGAGTGAAGAAGAAGATGATAGAAGTCGATGGTCTTAAGTGTTTACGCCAGGGGACATAGCCCAGAGGCCCCCTCCAGATCAGAGATCTGGTGGCGCTGAAGAGGAGCAACTCGCCGGAGTGTATCCAATGGTGCAATGTTGTTCCTCTTCTGCTTCTCAGAGATCGACGAGACAAATGAGAAAAGGCACAGATCGAGGCTTCCTTCTTCTTCTCCGTACTAGACCCGAGCGGATCTAGGTCAACCTCTGGAGCGGTTCCTTCCTTCCTCCTCAGCTGCGACCCACCAACGAAGAGAGCTGCACGGCCTCGCACGTGTGACCCACGAGGAGCGCGATCACCGGCGGCGAAGGAAGCGGCGGCGGTGGTGCGGTGGTGGAGAAGAGAGGTGCGGTGTGGTTGCCGTCGAGAGAGAGAGAGACGCGGTAAAACTAGATCTGAGAAACTGACTGTGCGGTGAAAGGGAACGGAGGATTAACCCTAGGTAAAAGAATATTCCCCGTAGATGCTAGATTCCTTTTAACTGCCCTTCGGTCGAGACTGAGCGTTAAGTCTGTAAAGATTGGAACTTCCGATGATTTTCTCAGAGCTTCCGAGGCTCGGAGCCTCCAAAGATTTCCTCGGAGCTTCCGAAACTTGAATTCCAGAGACAGTTAACTTTCACTCCTTTTGAGATTTTGAACTTTCTATCAACTGAGATCTTTAGGTCATGGACCCTTGACTTATGTGGCTAGAAAACAAACAATCACATACACAACTATAGCCACTTAAGACAAGTTAGGGATATGAAAGTAGATTTTGAAAAGCCTTTTAAGATAATGTTTTCACAAACTCTTTTTCAAATAGATTTTCAGAGAGAATCAACAGATTGAATCAAACAATTATGGCATGCTAGAGATCAAACCACGCAACGAGAATCAAGAATATTTAGCTCATTCCTTAAACTACAAAACCTTGACTCATCGAGAGGTTTAGTGAAGATATCGGCTAGTTGTTTGTCGGTGCTCACATGACTTAAAACGATATCTCCTTTGGCTTCGTGGTCTCTCAAGAAATGATGATGGATGTCTATATGTTTTGTGTGAGAATGGCTTACGGGGTTGTTTGCAAGCTTTATGGCACTTTCATTGTCACACAAAAGTGGGATATGGGAAAAGTGACATACGTAATCCTTTAAGGTTTGCTTCATCCAAAGTAGTTGAGCACAACAAGCGCCGGCTGCAACATACTCGGCCTCGGCGGTGTAAAGGGCTACTGAGTTTTGCTTTTTTAGAACTCCAAGACACAAGAGACCTACCAAGGAATTGGCAAGTCCCCGATGTACTCTTTCTATCTACCTTGCAACCGGCATAATCGGAATCCGAATAGCCAAGTAGATCGAAAGTGGAGCCCTTAGGATACCACAAGCCAAGGTTAGGGGTATGCACTAGATATCTCAAGATTCTCTTTACGGCCATGAGATGGCACTCTTTAGGGTTAGCTTGAAATCTAGCACACATGCGCACACTAAGCATAATATCCGGCCTAGATGCACATAAGTAAAGAAGAGAGCCGATCATGGAGCGATATACCTTTTGGTCCACGAATTTCCCTTCTTCATTGAGGTCCATGTGTCCATTGGTAGGCATTGGAGTCTTGATGGGCTTTGCCTTGTCCATGTCAAACTTCTTTAACATATCCCTTGTATACTTGGTTTGACATATGAACGTCCCTTCTTTAGCTTGTTTGATTTGAAATCCGAGAAAGAACTTGAGCTCACCCATCATGGACATTTCAAACCTCTTTGTCATCACCCTACTAAACTCTTCACAAAAAGTTTCATTAGTACTACCAAATATTATGTCATCGACATATATTTGGCACACAAAGATATGACCATCAACTTTTCTAGTGAAGAGAGTAGCATCGGCTTTGCCTATCTCAAAGCCTTGCTTGAGCAAGAAATCCTTAAGGCATTCATACCATGCTCTTGGTGCTTGCTTTAGCCCATAGAGCGCCTTATGGAGTTTGTAGACATGATTAGGACACTTGGGATCTTCAAAACCCGATGGTTGCTTAACATATACTTTTTCGGAGAGTGGTCCATTGAGAAATGCACTCTTGACATCCATTTGATAGAGCTTGAAGTCATGATGGGCAGCGAAAGCTAGTAGAAATCGAATTGCTTCAAGTCTTGCTACCGGTGCATATGTTTCTCCAAAGTCTAGTCCTTCAACTTGAGTGTACCCTTGAGCAACCAATCTTGCTGTGTTCCTAGTCACAATACCAAACTCATCTTGCTTGTTTCGAAAGACCCATTTAGTACCAATGATGTTGGTATTTGGCCTTTCCACCAACTCCCACACTTGATTTCTTTCAAAGTTGTTCAACTCCTCTTGCATAGCCACCACCCAATCCGGATCCTCAAGAGCTTGCTCTAACCTTGGTTGGTTCAAGAGAGGAAACAAACGAGTAAAATGCGCAAAAATTCTTAAGACGAGATCGTGTTGTTACCCCTCTCCTTATGCTCCCAAGGATATTGTCAACGGGATGATCCCGTTGTATGACTTGATGTACATGAGGATGTGATGGTCCAAGAGGTTGGTGTAGAGGTTGGTCTTCATCATATTCATCAGCTTGGGGCTCAGATGTGCTTGCTTGAACATCCCCTTGTTGATCAATTTGTTGGTTCAGGGTATCTTGTGGTGTTGGACTTCCAGACCCCGGAACCTCCAGAGAATTTCTCGGAGGTTGGGTTTCAGTGCCAGTTCCCGGAACCTCCGAGGAATTTCTCGGAACCTTCGAAGTCTGTACAGCTCCTGAACCAGTGACTTCTGGCCCTTCGAGTGGTGTTGAGGCTTGTGCTTGGTTCTCATCTTCCTCTTGTGCCTCAACTGGTCTAACATCACCTATGGCCATTTGCTTGATTGCTTTACAAGATGGCTTCTCATTAACTACAACATTCAAGTCAACTTGCTCCACTTGAGAGCCATTAGATTCATCAAAAGTCAAATCTACCTTGACTTCAATCCTCCCGGTGGTTAGATTGAAGACTCGATAGGCATGCTCATTTGGACCATAACCAAGAAGAAATCCCTCGTCAACCTTTGGTGCAAACTTAGAAGTTCGGGGACTCTTGTTTAGAATGAAACATTTACACCCAAACACTCTAAAGTAAGACACCTTGGGCTTTTTACTGGTGATAAGCTCATAGGAGGTCTTCTTGTGAAACTTGTGAAGATAGAGGCGGTTGATGGCATGGCAAGCCGTGTTAATAGCTTCGGCCCAAAAGATGTCTTGAGTCTTGTACTCATCCAACATGGTTCTTGCCATCTCAATAAGAGTTCTATTCTTCCTCTCAACCACCCCATTTTGTTGAGGGGTATAAGGTGCTGAAAATTCAAGCTTGATGCCCTCTTCATCAAGAAACTCTTCAACATAGGTGTTTCGGAACTCCGAGCCATTGTCACTTCTCACTTTCTTGATTGGTAGCCCGAACTCCCTTTGTGCTCTTCTAATGAAGGTCTTCACCTTTCCTTGTAATTCACTCTTGTCAAACACAAAGAACACCCACGTGAAGCGAGAATAATCATCAACAATAACCAAGCCATATTTGTTACCGCAAATGCTTATGTAGGCCACCGGTCCAAATAGATCCATGTGAATGAGCTCCAATGGGCTTGAAGTAGTGAGGATGTTATTTGGTGGGTGAGATGCTCCTACTTGCTTTCCGGCTTGGCACACTTTGCAAATCCTATCTTTCTCAAAATGTACATTTGTTAGTCCAAGGATGTGTTCATCTTTCAAAAGTTTGGCCAAGTTCCTCATGCCAACATGGGCTAGTCGGCGATGCCATAGCCAACCCATGCTAGATTTTGCCACTAGACAAGTCTTGGGAGAAACTTTACTTTTGTTGAGATCAACTAGGTAAAGCCTTCCCCTCAAGCGACCCGTAAGGACAACAGAGGAATCCTCCCTCCATATGATGGACACACCCTTATCTGAGAAGTGGCAATCAAAACCGATATCACTAAGTTGTGAAACCGATAATAGATTGTAACCCAACGGATCAACATGAAGAACATTTGTAATTGAATAGTTATGAGAAATAGGGATATCACCTACGCCGATGACTTCTCCTTTTGTATCCCCTCCATATGCAATAGTTTCCTTTGGTCCTTCCATATGGAGATAGGATGAGAACATACTCTTTTCTCCGGTCATATGATGTGTACATCCGCTATCAAGCACCCAACTTGATCCACCGGAGGAGTATGCCTACAAAACAATTTAGTTCCTTCTTTTAGGTCCCCAATTTGACTTGGGGCCCTCCACGTTAGCAACCAAAACCTTTGGAACCCATAGAGATCTTTTCACATATATGTTGGACTCATTTCCAACATATGTGGTAACAACTTTACCAACATTGTTGCGTCTCAACACATAGCTAAGGGGTATGTCTCTAGATGCATGGGTCTTGGTCTTGTTGGGGTTCAAGTTTCTTCTAGGCATTATTAGATGATTTTGGACCTGCATACAAGTGTTAGATGCCTTAGAAACATGCTGGTGCTGAGCCTTGTTCTTTTTCTTTGTCTTGTCTTTACAGACCCCGGAGCTTCCGAGAATTTTCTCGGAACCTCCGAGTTTGGCTGTCTGAGTGGCTCGGGGCTCCTCCGGGCTTGGAGGTCGGAACCTCCGGGGTCTGGGCAAACAGGAACCCGGTGCTCTTGAATTCAAGGCATTCTTTTTCCTTGATGATTTTTCTTTCATTGGTCTTGCCACCTTCAACATATCCAAAGCCTGGATTCTTGCTTTTCTCTAACACTTTCCTCTTAGTGAATCTTGCCCTTTTGTTTTCTTCACCCATGCATCCTCTAGCTATGATTGAGTTCAACCTAGCAATCTCTTTCTTCATGGCCTCCATGTTAGCAAGATTAGTAGCATAAGATTCAATATCAATATGATAACATCTATCACAACCCTTGCTAGTAGAAGCACTAGAGTCGCCTTTTACCTTCGAAGGATGTGAGGTGCTACTCCAAAGGAGACTATATTGCTCCTCAAGCTCTTCATTCCTCAACTTGAGAGAATTACATTGAGCTTGAGAGGCAGCAAGGTCTTCCTTGAGAGTAGCTATGACACTCTTCATTCTCTAGATTGCTCATCCATTTTACGAACAAGTTGGTTTGCTTCCTCATCACTAGAATCATCACTAGAGTCCATTTCCGACTCATCACTAGGTTGAGGAGAGGGTTTTGAGTTAGTTTTTACCTTCTCGCCCTTGGCCATGAGACAATGAATGGATGTGCTCTCTTCATCATCGGTTAAGTTGTTGAACAACCTTGAGGTAGCTGGAAGCTTCTTGATAGCCACGGTTGCAATTTTCTTCCCTTCCTCTTCACTAGAGCTTTCATCTCCGGAATTCCATTCATGACCAATGTGAGCCTCTCCACCATAGTTTCTTCTCTTGTAATGTGGCTTTTGGTCTTTCTTGTAGTTTCCTTTACCCTTGTCATTCCTATTTTCTCTTTTCTCATTAGGGCAATCCGCAATAAAGTGCTCGATGCTTCCGCAATTGTAGCAAGTTCTCTTCTTCTTGTTGGGAAACTTCCTCTTGACAAACTTGTACCCTTGCTTCTTTAATCCTCTCTTGTATGTCTTCATGAACAAGGCCATATCCCCAATCTCAACATGAGTGCCTTCATCTTCATCTTCACTTGAGTCACTTGTGGAGCTCTCTACTTCCACTTTCTTGGATTTTGACTTGATGGGCTTGGATGGAGTAGAGTGCTTGGATGAAGAAGTAGGCTTGCTTGTCTTGTTGGAATGGAGAGCAACCTCTTTGACCTTCAAGTTGTTCAACTTGGCTTCTAGCTCACCAATTTTCTTTCTACTAAAACAGCCGGCGCGCGTTGCGCGCCCTACAGTGTGTATAAGTAAATGACAAAGATCCAATGTAAAAAGATAAAACAAAACATATCAAGGATGAGGACATATAAGCGATCCGCACATCATTTAAGCACAGAGTACCATACAATCTTAAGCATCACCAAAGGTGTTTGTTTGCCATCTAATACATAAATACCACATCACGTGCACCCGTCCTGACTGTTGGCAAAGGTGTTTGTTCGGCATCTAATACAACATCACAACGGACCTATTCACCTTGACTGCTTGTCAGAGGTTTGTTCGGCATGAAAATGCATCAATATTACAACACAGTCACCATCTGAAATTAGGCGTTTGCTCAGCAGTTAAACCTTAAAATTATAGCATATCTGATCGCCATGATAGAGCCACAATCAGTATCCATAGCTACCAAGCATCGTGGCTGGTAGCTATTGATACTATGTGGAAGAGTTTTGAACAAAACATGTCACCAAAACGCTACACAGATTGTAGTTACAATCCGGAGCTGCAAAAGAAGCATGCGCTCGACCGCTCACGCATTGTTGCTTGGGGTGCAAAAGAACAGTCATCAGTCTACAAGGATGTAAAGCATGAGCAATCAAGTAACTGCGTCTTGCTAATAATAGAGAGAGAGAAGAGGGAAGGAGGGAGGCAGCAAGCTGAAATATAGCATCATTTGGCACATGTGGGGTTTCTAGTGCAAAAATCAATAGATCACTATGTCAATCAATCACAGATCTGAATCATCATGCAATAAATAATAGATCATAATGCTCTTAATCGAGCATAAAGGCAAGCAAAATTAGAGATGTAATTAAGTAGTCAAATTCAGAAGCATAGCATCATTTGGCACATGTGGGGTTTCTAGTGCAAAAATCAATAGATCACTATGCCAATCAATCACAGATCTGAATCATCATGCAATAAACAATAGATCATAATGCTCTTAATCAAGCATAAAGGCAAACAAAATTAGAGATGTAATTAAGTAGTCAAATTCAGAAGCAGTACATGAGCTGATCAGCGGTGTTCTCATCCCTGCCGCTGCTAACATCATCATCTTCAGGTTCCGGATCGAGATACAACCTTTTGGATACAGCTTTGCTAGGCGACGGACGAGACCTACAGCCTTAGATGTTAGTTTTTTTGTGCATCAGTGAAGTAAAACGCAGAGTGAAGCAGGGTGCAACCTTTTTTTGGAGGCAGTTCTCTTGGAAGAACCATCTTTGCCTTGAGTAGCAACAGGCATCTCTTCACCTCTTTTCTTCACACTTTGCGGAGAGGCTGGCACCTCCGGGACAGGTAGAACTGTCCTGACTGGTGTACCAGCTGAGACCTGGCTTTCCCCAGAAGCAGCACATGGCGGGGACAAAGCAAAGGCGTGACTCTGCACGCTGGTGCTTGGACCCGGCGATAGCATGACTGAAGATGCCTGCAATCCTAGTGTTGCTAGAAGCACAACACCCTCTTCAGTGACGCGTCCCTGAACCGCGTTAACTTGGAAGGTAACAACGCCTGAGTCTGTTGTGCTATCAGTGAAACTAACATTCCAGGTATAGGTCCTTTCAAGAAGCTTTGTCAATTCGTCTGGGATGAATCCAATTGGGTTCTCAGCAATAAGGGTGTCAGCTGACTTTCTTGTAAGAAGCTGAGCCTTATTTCCAAACAGGATGAAATTAGCATCACCCGTCTCATCTCCAGCAAGCACACATAGCTTAAACATGCATATAGAATGGTGAATGTAACATAAGTTCAAGTTCAAATACTGGTTTCAGAATAATCTGTTTGCAGTATCAATTCCCTAGGAAAATCCGAAGCCACCGAAATTAGCAACTTGCCAATTGTTTGCCATACAGTGAAGGTTTGTATATCCAATGATTTGCATGATGTGTCATTATCCAAAATAAGGACCAAAAATAGATTAGCTAAATACTAGCACTCTAATTATAAAAAATTACGACACAGGTGCTCAAAACAGGTAAAAAACGGCAAGCGGTGGAGTAAAAACAGCTAGGGACCAACCTTTGCTGCGGTGCTCCAATGACGCTGCATTTAGGATAACTGCACTTGAACGAATCGCCGTAGCGCTTTGCTGTTCTCTTACATTTACTGCAGGAGTTGTACCACCACGAACTGTCAATCTTCTTTATTGTCACCGTGACCAGGAACTCTGTTTTCTGCATATGGGAAGTATAAGAAGTGATTTAGTTACCACCGTTTTTCGAAGACAGCAACAGGCAGATTGATGCATGGACATATACAAAAAGTATATATGAGTTCAGGAGTTTTAGCTTTGAACAGAAGGTTTTATGATATACTGTACAGAGTACTAAGGAATAGCAATATCACCTGGCATTTAAACGGATTAAGCTTTGAGAACTCAGAGATCTTTATCGCCTCAGCGGTTTGTTTCTGCGTGGAGCTGCCAGCAAGCTCAGTCTAGGTAATTGGTTTGTGTATTTCTTTTGCACTGTGCATGAAACAAGAGGGCAATATGTTTGAGTAGGCAAATGAAAAACAAATTTATATATGAGACGAAGTGAGAGAATGAACACGCTACCTAGCCATAAGCTTCTTTGCTTCAGGGACATCAGGGTTTATGTACCACTTGCACGATGGACCACCAGATAGTGACATACCTGAAAAGCTCTTGACAAGGGTTCCAACAAAGATGACGACCTGCGGAGAGTCTTGTCCAAGATCGTGTATCTCCTCTCGCGGGAATGAAGTGGCTCGTTCTGCCCAGAGACTAACATCCTGGATGACGTTGCTGCAACAAGTTGGGGAATGATCAGCGCGGGAAACAACACAGAAATAATGCATGAAATAGAACAACTTGAGTAAAGGCCGTAACATTTAACAGGATAGGAGCAGCTAACCCTGGCAGATGTATAGTGACGTTTCTTTTATCTGTTTCACCCTGCCTCATGCTTGTCTGTGCTTTTCCAACACTTGAGATGGCGGTGATGATCCCCATAACATCTATTTTAAGAATTATCAGTGCACACAACGCTATTAGCATATTCTCCAAACAACATTAGGCGTATGTTGTAGACATCAACATTCTTTACCTGAGAATTGCCCCCTGCCGTCCATACATCCCTGTAGGTCATCCATGGAAGCAAGAGAGTAGGCATACAATGGGAAAGAAGGTGGAATGTTCACCACTTCTTCTATCTTTGTCCACTTTGTGAATACCAGCATCAAATCATTGGCAACTGGCCTGTAGTTGGTGCCGGAGTCCTGGCTCGGAAGTAGGATAAGTTGTAGACACTCCCTCCTTTTATGGTCTCCTTGAATCGATCATTGAATGGTGGATACACCTGAGCATTGAAGGTGTGAATTATGAGTGCTGAAATGTAACCTATCCTCAGTTTGAATTATGAGTGCTTGTCTGCTCTTGAAAGTGTGAAGTATCAGGAACACAGTCAGGTGCAATGCCAAAACTGCACTCCTCACCTCTTCATCAAGAAGAACCATATTGCTATGGAGCAGCTTCGTTTCATTGCTAGGATCACAGAAGTCCCAGAACCGAGAGACGCGCACGCAGATGCGAGCATTGCAGGGCCCGGGCATGATATTTGTCAAGAGCAGGTCCGCCATCTACAAACACAACAGTACATGTCATGTCAATACGATAATAAATATCAATGGTCATCAAGCTGCACCTAAACACTGCAAAATAAATCAGACAGGTAAGGACCGACACCTTAAATCAGAGCAGGTAGCAAATACCGGATCAGACCCAAAACACACAACGAAAAGAGTCACAAAAGGGGTAGGCAACAACAATTTTGGAAAGCACATGCCTCAAAATGAGATCTTATCAGAAGTCAAAAGTTATGAGATGCACAATGAGGAGGTCTAAGCTGATGCTGCAGCAGCGGCATCAAGAACCTCCCGATACACCACATTTCGAGTTTGCGTTCCACACGAACCATCATCATTTTCAATCAAGACCCTAAGTCCACTCCTAGATGTAGCTCTTGAAATCGCAACATAAAGTTGCCCATGGGTAAATACAGGCATCTTTAGGTAAAGACCAACCCTTGATAGGGTCTGACCCTGGCTCTTATTTATTGTCATCGCATAACACACACGGACAAGAAACTGTCTTCTCTGTAATGTGAAAGGCCACTTAAGATCTGTTGTGTTCAGAGCAGTTCTAGGCACGAAGACAGTTTCACCAGCATGTGTTCCTGTTAGCAGAACACACCTAAGGAGATGTTGTCCAGGATCAGCAACAAGCAGCCTAGTTCCATTGCAAAGGCCCATTGTGTGGTTCAGATTTCGTAAAAGCATCACTGTGGTTCCTTTCTTGAGAACAAGTTTATGAGCTGGGAAATTGTTGACTTCAATTGAGTTTAAAAATTCAGTGGGGTAGATTAAATCAAAAAATCTGGAATCTGTTCAAATGTATTTATTATGGTGTCACAACTTGTGTACTGTACGCTATCACCGGGGAGCAGCGACACAATGTACTTATTTATCTCATCAACTGTTTGGTTGTTTGGACAGACAATGGCTCGTGAGGCTAAGTACTCACGGTCACGATAGTTGGACAATAAATCTGGGTACACTTCAGACACAAGAGCAGGAATTTTTTCACCCTCGGTATGGATTAGCAGATCGTCAGGAATGGTAACCCATGAGGCTTCATGCTCTTCACCTCTTTTCTCAGCAGGGGCAGTGCCATCACCAATAGACAAGACCCATTTACTAAAATTTTCAAGCTCTACTCGTTGGTTACCTTCAAGCAAAGGGTTTTGAAGGCGCATGTTTGTTTGCAGTTTCAAAAGAGTCACATGCTGCCATAGGTTAGAATTTGTAATTGATGCACCAACTACGGCAGATCGAGATCCCTTGCGCACTACCGGGAGGATCTGACGAAAGTCGCCACCAAGAACAACAGTTTTTCCTCCAAACAGTAGCAGTGCATTGGCAGGTTTGTTCTCAGAAAGGATGTCTCTCATAATTCTATCTAGCGCCTCGAAACAGCGACGGTGGGTCATTGGTGCTTCGTCCCATATAATCAGTGATGTTGCTTGTATAAGCTCGGCCAGCATAGTGCCTCTATTGACTTTACAATTGGCAAATTCAGTTATGTCGAAGGGTATCTTAAATCTAGAGTGCGCAGTTCGGCCTTTAGGTAGCAGCAAGGACGCCACCCCCGACGATGCAACAGCAAGAACTATTTTTTTCCAGAACGCAGCCTTGCCACTATAGCATTCCAAAGAAACGTTTTCCTAGTCCCACCGTGTCCACATACAAATAAAAAGGCAGGAGAGTTGCTAAGAGCACAACCAGTAATTGTATCGAACACGCTTTTCTGTCCAGAGTTTAGTTGTGAGATCAAGGATGAAGTGTGCATTGACAACATTAGGGGTTCAGGATCCAGCTCATCATTAATAAGTCTGTTATCGGTCATAGAATATTCCCGTGATGTCAGCTTTGGCAAGTTGTAATTATTTATGTTCCCTCCGCTATCACCGAATAGGTCTACTAGATTTTGTATAAGTAGGTTCATCAGCTGTTCATTCGGAACGACATATGATGGGTTTCCAAGCGAATTGACTAATGTTCTGCGTATATCATCTATAAGGTAAAGCCAGTATTTGTCAAACAAACCACGCACATCACTGACAGAACAATGAAGCACGACGGTAACAAATAGTTGTCTAAGCTGGCGTGAGGATGCGGACACTATGGCCTCATCGAACAATAGGCTCCACTCATTATCACTTTCAAGAAGTCCTCTTGCCTCACATGTCTCTCGAAAAGTGTTGTAAACTTTACCGTTGAAAGATCGTATATCAGCATAGTTTGTTGCACCTTTAACAATCAACAAAAGCATCCGCAAGTAGTACAGTTCACCAGCAGTTGGATGGACATAATACATGCGACCAATCTTATCGCAAGACGCTCTTTTTCGCCACAAACGATCGGAAGCTACCCAAGTCCATTTTTTTGGGAAATCGCAGTAGGTCAGGTCCCTAGCAGCCTCATGTTTTGTGTTCGCATCAAACCACGCAGTTAGCATGGTGGTTTTGGCCGCCGGGCTCTCAAGCAGGTCACGTAGATCAGCCCCGGGCTCATAGCGCACATGATTCATACCCGAAGATGAACACATAATCGTTCTACCGCAGTACTCTAAAGTGAATATCATATTCAAAGGTACGCCATAGAGCCTCGCAAGCAGATAAGTACCTAGCATCAATGTACTCTTGAATCTCATCACGTGGAGCTAGGTCGGGACCAGGAGAGGTGTTTGATGTTTTCGCAGTAACCTCAAAGTAAATTCTTGCCCTATCACTCCCCTTAGTCACGTACTTAAACAGGTATTTAATCATATTGGACTTGTTACACCACTCGACATTGATGTGTGCATTGTATCTCTTTAGAAGGTTCATATTATAAGGAACCACATTTCTGTTGTCGAGCTTGATACCATTTTTAATAACGTACCTACCATCGTCCCTACGCTTATAGATAGTAAAGCCAAAGTCATCTACGATCATCTCATCTTGGAATTGTTTAGGAAAATTCTTTGAACATTTATCGTCTTTCATGCATGGGCACCTCTTATTGTCATTGCCACAAGGGTCGTGGACCATGAACTCGTCAACAAGCGCATATCCTAATGGGTCAATATTTACATCGGGAATCTCCGCGCAGATGAAGCCATCAATAGTGGCGGCACTGAATTCGGAATTCGAGCTGGCTAACCACACAAGGCAGTGGATATGGGGCAGGCCACGTTTTTGGAATTCCACGGTGTACAAAACTGCATAATCAGCAACACCGATCAAACACAGGAACAACCAACCTAGGTCAACAATAGAAATAGCCACTCTAGACCAGGACCTACCTGCTCGCAACGGGCCGAAGGTTTTACCCTCCCTGATATCGTCTATGAACTCGTCAACTTTCATTTTGAACACACGCACAACTAAATCTGAACGATCACAAGGTTGCTGGCCAGGTTCATATCGCAAAGCGTCAACAATTTCTCTCCACTTTGTGTTGCATGTAAAAGTCACGAACAGATCAGGAGGTCCGCAGACTCTGCATATGGCCATCGCGTCCTGATAGTTCATTACATGGTATCTCCTACCTCCAGTAATACTGGCAGGGACAACAACCCTACCAGCAACTGAATCCTCATTAACAAAGCCCCTATCTATCGCATCAGCTATTCCCTGGACAGACTAAGATCGTAGGTCTTTTTGGTGGTCAGCTATGAATTTCAGCCTAGAGCCTTCGACAGTTGAGTAGAAATCAACAACCAATTGATCACTCAATATACCATAGCAGGTGAACAGGTTCGGCTGATTTAGTCTATAATGCATATGGAATCTACCGAACTCAAGCATGGTGACATACTTACGAACAATGCCCTCATCGTCTGCGTCTGTATACTTAATGCCAAGGTGGTAGCCACGTTCACCATAAGGAAACAACAATGGATATTGAAGGGACAGGTAGCATGGATGTAAACAGGAAACACATTTTAACCTGCCGCTTTTACTGTGCACAAGGACATCGAATGTGTACTCATCCGCAGAGTAATCGCCTACTATTATCGCTGCTATCTCACCGCTTGTTGGCAGGTTGTATTGAACATCATCCCTAGAATTGCAGCCTAGCAGCCTCAAAGTTACTCTCTGGTCACCCTCTTGATCCAGCCGATCTCTAGCATATCGAAAAGCCTTGACGAGGCTATTATGTTCATTCAGCATTTGTAGGAGAGATAGAGTCACATGCGGATCAGGCTTATTAGCAGAGCCGTCATCACTCTCAAATAAACCTAAACGGTTCTGGACCTCTTGCTGGGTATCGTGTATATAGAGCTGCGCAAATCTGGGCTTAGAACCACGATTTGGTACAAGGGAGCCAATACGATGGTGGACAACACCATTTATTTTAAAAACATAAGGAGCACTACCATTGTTTATCGTCTTGTCAACAGATGCTCCCAAAGAGGTGAAAGCAAACAGGGAATTATATGATCGTATCTGCCTAAGAAATCACTTTGAGCGGGCATCACCATCAAATCTAAGTAGGTCGGCCCGGTGGTGCGGGAGGTTTCTTATATTGTTCAAGACGGATCTTATTTGACCTACAGCAAAGGTTGTAGACTATTTTTCTTTTCGATAGATTCGAAGCACTTTTAACTCTCTCTTGAAACCAAAAGACAGCACCACAATACGGGCACTCATGGTTTGGTCCACCATAATAAGACCGTTCTGGATAGGCATCTACCATCACGTGATGAGAAATCAAAGTTAGAGGGACAGCAGGAAGCACTGCAGCCTGCAAACAAACGCTAAAATCACAAACTAACCTTTCAGTTCCTCTACATGAGTCCTATTTGGGGGAAGCGTAATAGGCACTATTGTACTCTGGTCACGACCTCTAGCACAATTAAGCCTATTCATTCGAAGGCGACGGTTCAACGCAGCAACATCTGCAGGGAAATCCATCAAGGATCTCTCTCCTGTTTAGTTCAGCAAAGCTTTCAGGTTTGACCACCAAGCGTGACACCACGGGCACATTTGCAAAAAATACACGGCACTCACTTGTTCTTTTTCTACAGTCTACCAATGGAACAGACGCAAGTGCATTTCTCTTCGCACGGGCCTTGTCACGACAGCAAGCAACTTGCTCAGACGAAGAACCAGACATCACTAAAAGGCAACACAGGACACCAAACCAGCCAAAACCATACCAAAAAATAAAGTGCAGATGACAAATCAGCAAGACAACCATAACAGTAACAGGATAATTACACACAAGGCATTATATAAACAGACACACAAATGGTCCAGCTCTACAGTACCATGAACGGGATAAACCCCACAGCATTTTAGACAAATGCACATCAGCAAGAGCACGCAAAAAAATACAATCACAATCACAAGATTAGCGAGTTAGGAGGCGGTAATGCATTTTTCTTACCGCAACTGGAGCAGCAGGAAGCAGTCAGCGCAGATATCAAAGGACGAAGAGACCGAAGCCAGGCAGATCTGCAATCCTGCGAATTAGAACCAAAAGAACCACCATTTAAATTCCACACATAGCAACACTACTGGCCAAGTAATGACACACCAAAGGACAATAACCATACCTGTTAGGCCAGTGACAATCAACCCGATGTACTTGGTGATAAAAAAGCGGCAATGGTCAGCTAGGAGAACCAATCACATATGCAAGAAAGAAAAGCAAAGGAACAATGTAAGCTACTGATAGGAGACTGAAATTAGAAGGGAAAAAATGATGTGAGGGCACATTTCATGCCTCTATTAGAAAATGGCTGAAACACGTATGGTCCAAGCAAGCTTTTGACACCAGGGGACATAGCCCAGAGGCCCCCTCCAAATCACAAGGTGGTCTGGTGGTGCTGAGGGAGAGCAACTCGCCGAACGTATCGGGCGGTGCAATGTCGTCCCCTCTGCTCACTTTTTTGGCAAGTTGCATTCCTATTTGTCTAGTGCCCTTTTGAACTCAAGCAAGCTTTTGACACCAGGGGACATAGCCCAGAGGCCCCCTCCAGATCACAAGGTGGTCTGGTGGTGCTGAGGGAGAGCAACTCGCCGGAACGTATCGGGCGGTGCAATATTGTCCCCTCTGCTCACTTTTTTGGCAGGTTGCATTCCTATATGTCTAGCGCCCTTTTCAATTCTAATTTTATGAACTATGTTCCTACATCTTTGGTGAACATTTTTTCACAACCAAAAGAAAGGAAATTAGAAGCACCATTTAAATTCCACACATAACAACACTGCTGGGCAAGTAATTTCTAATTTTATGAACTATGTTCCTACAGATTTGGTGAACATTTTTTCACAACCAAAAGAAAGGAAATTAGAAGCACCATTTAAATTCCACACATAACAACACTGCTAGGCAAGTAATGCCGCATCAGAGCACAATAACCATAGGTGGGCAAGAAAGAAAAGCAACGAACAGCGAAACGGGCATATTTACCTTTCCTTATGCGATGTCTGTAAGATGCTCTTTGGTCCTGCACAAAGCACATGACATAATTAAACAGCTGTGTTTCAGAAATCTACTTCAACGATCCTGACATCGCAAGAAATACATGCCCCCCAAAAATACATTACCCAGCAAATTAACACAGAGAGTTTCTTATGCCCCATTACAGGACTCTTGCAGCACAATCACAATGTTTTTATATTCTACTGCCACGGACATGATTGTTTGTCGCCACAGCAAAACAAACTCAATTAGTTGTTCAGGTTACAGAGCTATTAGAGACTCTGTACCATAATCAGCAATAGCTACTATAGTAAATGTTACTTTCCAGTACCTATCATCATAAATTACACATCCAAACAATCAATTAGAACTCATAACAAAGAAGAATGAAAAGGACCCTAAAATCGTCAAACAGAGAGTTGGAATCTGCTCTGTCTAGGTCCTCTTCCTTTATAATAGTTTTACCAGCAATGCGCAACTTAACCTAACTGTAATGCAAAAACAAAAAATAAATAAACACAAGAGGTCCAATAAGATGAGACAGATGTATGTCATCTAGACACTGAGAATGATATTTTCACATGACCAAAAACAAACAGTAACTCCCACTAAGAAAAAGCAACGGACCATGTTCTTTACATCAACTATTATGTCATAAACACATGGATCAGCAAAAGAGCACAAAAGATCACATAAGGCACAAAAATAACCAAGTAAAAGGAAATGAGTATTGACACAGCTTGTCAAACCAAGCACTAAAGAACAACCACACAAATCACCAAGTAAAAGGAAATAAGTACTGACACAGCCTCTCAAACTAAGCACTAAAGAACATGTTGTGCACTGAAAAGAAATCCTAGTAGGCATAAACTCACCCCAAGATCCAGATGAGTAATCCCACGAAACTCACTGCAGGCACAAGAAGCAGACAACAAGCAGTCAGCAACCAATCAAGGCCACGGTAAGCAGCCAGCACAGACACACGAAGAAGACGAAGAAAGAGGGACACACCCACCTTCAAAACCCGTTCACCAAATCCACAGAGCTCACTGCTGGCAAAACAGAAGGCATCAGATCCAACAAATCAAAGACAATGCCTATAAAATCTTTCTACTCAAATCCAAACAAAGCAATAAATGCAGTAAAATTTTTAGGATGGAATACAATCATCATCAATATACAGAAAGATTTTGCTCTTCCTTAAATATACCCACATGGCTCTCTATAGAACACTGCTATGGCAGAGAGTCACATTTTTTCAGTTTTCAAGCTACTCTTGTGTACTATTTTTCAGAGAACAGCTTTTGCCTGCCTTTATATAAAGCAGAACTTTTAGTGCATCACAAGATGGAGAAGCTAGCCAGCACAAACACACGAAGAAGATGAAGAGAGAGGGACACACCCACCCTCAGCATCAGATCCAACAAATCAAAGACAATGCATATAAATTTTTCCTACCCATATCCAAACAAGGCAATAATTTTTTTTCAGTTTTCAAGTCACTCTTATGTACTATATTTTTTAGAGAACAGCTTTCGTCTGCCTTTACAAAAAGCAAAACCTTTAGTGCATTACAAGATGGAGAAGCTAATGGCACCAGGTCAAAGCAAAGCAAAACAACACTGATGTTCTGAATGATCAAAGACAATGCATACAACCCACCTCTACGCACGGACCTTTGCTTGCAGGCTATGTCACGGACGCCATGGCCGCTCGCTGGCACCTACAAGGAAAGGGAAAAAGCATCTAATCAGAAGCGGCCGAAAGGGAAGGAAGAATAGAAAACGGGGGGAACTCGGGTGGGATCTCACTGCTCTGCGCGTGGTGTTAGACCAAGAGGAAAGCAGATACAGCGAGCGGGTGAACCGTGAGGAGCGCTAGGGTTTTGAATCGGGACCGGAGGTGGGAGGAAGGGGAGGGAACAGATAAGAAAGGAGAAAGGAGGGGGAGGGGAAGAGGAGGGAGGAGGCCTTATCTTGACCCGTCGGAGGAACCCATGGACCGTCGGACGCACGCGACCTCCCGCCCGAGGCGACCGCGCCCTCGCCGAGGCAGGACATGACGGCCATACCGCGGGCGAGGATGAGAGGGAGCGCAGGCTCATAGAGTAGGCATGTGTCGCCGCTGGAGGGCATCCCGGAGGCAGGAGGGGTGGGGGGCCACTGTTCCGGCGACGCCGGGCGAATCTCGCAGTCGCAGGCGAGGCGTGCGGCGTGAGGCGTGAATCTGGGCAGTCGCAGGAGAGAGAAGGCGCCCGCGGTTTTCGTCTCCCACGGTTTTCAACGATCCCAGCATAGGCAACACAGCGCCACGCACCCTGAGGCAGCTGACAACGGGCCACACCGTCCAACCGGACCACCTGTCAGAGAAGAGGAGCCACGGCGCGGCACGGTCGGCTCCCTCTCGCGCCGTCCCGCGCGGCGGGGGCCGCCCCCCTTCCACGCGCACGGACGCTCCACCGGCACCGGCGGTCGACGGCGGGCCACACCTTCGAACCGGGCCACTGTCGGAGAAGAGGAGCCACGACGCGGCGCGCCCGCCTCCTTCCCGCGTCGTCCCGCGCGGGCGGGTCGCCCCCCTTCACGCGCACAGACCGCTCCACCAGCACCAGCAACTGGCAGCGGGCCACATTTTATCGGGGGCCACTTGTCAGGGACTCGGACGCAGAACACCGATGGTGCACGACGCGCGCCTCTTCCACTGCCGTGAGGCCAGGCCGCGCGCTCGCGCGCTCCGCCGCTGTGAGGGGCTCTCTAGGCGCCACGTACCCCCGGGAGCGCGGAGAAGCAAGGAAGAGGGGGCAGGTTTTAAGATTTCTGATGTTGAATTTCCTTGTCCATTAGCTCATGAGTGAGAATTCTCCCAAGAACATCATTTGGAGAGAACTCTTCAAATCTCGTCTTCTCTTTAATCAATGTGACTAGAGTGGGATTCCTTGGAGCAAAGGCCTCCAACATCACCTTCACAACATAGTGATCATCCAACTCATCACCACCTAAACCACGTATCTTTCCAACTATGACCATTAATCTATCAAACATCTCTTGTGGCCCTTCTCCATCAAATATAGTGAACCTATTAAGCTCGGCCATCAAAATGTTGATCTTGGACTTCTTCACTTTATCAACACCCTCATGAGCAATAAGGAGGGTGTCCCAAATTTCTTTGGCAATCTCTAGCCCATTAACCCTGTTGTACTCTTGGGCACTCAAAGCACTAAGAAGTATGCTTGTAGCTTGAGCATTTCTTTTGATGTTGCGACGATCACGTGGAGTGAGGTTTCCAAAGTCTTCGGGATCATCAAAACCTACACAAACAATGTTCCACAACTCCAAACTCAAACCGGTTAGATAAGCTTTCATCATATGCTTCCATTTGGCAAAGTTAGTCCCATCAAATTGGGGTAATTTGCCAACGGGTATAGTGATATCATCCTTAGATTTTGTTTCCAAGGAATCATAGTTAAAGGATACGCTTCTATAGTCATTCTTGGACTTAGCCTTGGGCTTTTGCTTGGGCTTGAGTGTTCTCTTGGGAATTCTTGTGCCGTAGTACTCGTCATCCCCATCTCCATTCTCACTAGATGAAGATGATGATGAGGATGATGAGGATGGTGATGGAAAAGGTGAAGGTGTTCTCTTTCTTCTCTTCTTTTCTTCTTTCTTCCCTTTCTTCTTCTTTTCTTGCTTGCTGTCCTCTTTCTTCTTTTCCTCTTCTTTCTCTTTCTTCTTGTCCTCTTTCTTGATTTTCTTGCCGTTGTCCTTGGAGCTTTCTTTGACAGCCTTCTTGATCTTGTCAAATTTCTCTTGGGCTGAGGTGTTCCCTACCTCTGAGGCATCACCTTCAACGTCACTTGGCAAGTCCTCAAACTCCTCCTCCTCTAGCTTGTCATCTCCACTTGCCATATCCTCACACGGTCAGGTGTTCGCAAGGATAACCTGCTCTAATACCAATTGAAAGGATCGAGGCAATATGGCCTAAAGGGGGGGTGAATAGGCCTGCAAACAGAATTTAAACTTTTTCTACGAAAACACTGTCAGACTCCGGAACCTCCGAGATTATTCTCGGAACCTCCGAACGAGGCAGCCTCCGAGAATAAACTCAGAACTTCCGGGAACTGTTAGAACAGAGCATAAATGACTTGAGCAGCAAATAACTTGATGAAAAATAGATCTACCAAATTCTAGGAGGTACTTAGGACCTAGCAAGAAGATTTCTAAGCAAAGAACTAGCTAGGAAGGTACCACAACATAGATCGGGAGCAAACCCTAATAGATCTAGTCAAGAACAAGCATGAACAAGCAAGTAAACTAGAGCACGCATGAGACAAAGATTTATCCTATCGTTCAGCTCGCCACAAAGGCTTGCTTACGTCCACGTTGTTGAGGAAGCCACAAAGACTAGGGACCACGAAGGTCAACTCCTCTCTCACACCTATCACTTTGGGTAATAGGTGGAGGCTTTCCACTAGAATCACAAGGGGTAATACAAACACCTTGGAGCTTCCACAAATCGGGTTGGAGAGCTTCCAAGAACCTCTATCCGTCTAGGAGCAAGGCTCCAAGAGTAATAGATCCACCAAGCTTGCTAGGGTTCTTCCAAGTGCTCAAGTTCAAGAGGGGGAGAGATTTGCTCACAAACTCACTTCAAGAATCCACTCTCAATCAATGCTAGGCAAGGATTTGGAAGAGAGTAGGTTAGGAATGAATGCTAGGTGAGAGAAATGAGTTAGAACTGAGTTCTGCTCAGGGGGAAGAAGAGAATAGCTGTTGGGGGACCAAGGGGTATAAATACCCCCAGATCCAGAACAGTAACGGCTATATTCCAGAGTTCGGAACCTCCGAGAAAAATCTCTGAACTTCCGACCTTTGAAATCTCTGCTGACTGTAGCCCGTACGGTCGGAACCTCCGAACAACAAACAGTAGAGGCAAAACAGCAGCAGGTCTCTTCCCTTTGGGTGAGGATTAGGGCTTAAGGAAGATAGACTATGAGCACTTGAAACCACCCTAACTCACCATTAGTATCCCTCTTGATAGTACGGATTGTCATATACTCAAATTCAAAAGATAAAATAAATAAACTCCTCCAAAAAGCATAGGTATCCTTCTTCATTCAGTTGAGGGGTCTCCATTCTTTCTTTTGCACCTGTAAAATAACTCTATGATGCACAACAGTCTCAAAAGCTCATTAGCTCTTTAATTGTGTGGTCAACATCACCAAAACCCTCATAGGGCTTGATTGCGCTTACAGTTGGCTTGAGAGAGCATGGCTTGTAGTTGGAGAAAATGGTTCTTGGGGCTTTTCTTGGGGCGCCTTCTTTGACTTGGGCATAAGTTGAAGCTCATGTGCCATGATCTTGCTCAAGATATGAGATGGCTTCAAATCTTCGAGCTTCTTCTCGTAGATGATTGCCTTCACCAAGTCATAGTCGGGCTTCCGGAGACTTTGAAGGATCTTGCGATTGATGTTCAAGTCCGTGATGTCCTTCACACCTAAAGCATTGATCTCATTGACAAGCACATTTAGGCGTGAGTACATAGATTCGGCATTTTCATTTGCAAGTTGCTTAAAGCTATTGAATTCCTCAAGGAGACAACCGTAGTGTTCATTAGCAACTTCTTTTGAACCCTCATTTTGCTCCTTGATGGTTTCCATAGCTCATGAGCATTTTCACAAGTAAAAACTCTATTGAAAACGCCTACATCTAGTGAGGACAAAATGATACTCTTAGGAATTACATCAAATTGCTTTTCCTTCCTAGTACCATTTTTCATGCCCTCATCGGTGACTCTCCAAACATCAAGGTCCTTTGCTTGGAGATAGGACTCCATGAGAACCTTCCACCGAGGATAGCCCGTGCCATCGAAATGTGGAGCTAAACCTATGGTATCCACCCCTTTCATTCCTCTATAGAGCAACTCACTAGGCGGTGAAGCCTAACCATTCCAATGAGCCGGTTTTCACAATTTACCAATCGAATTGGCGTATCCTTGTGAAGGAAGTGAGTCCCGGCTCTGATACCACTTGTAGGAAACGTATGCTCGTTAGCCTAAGAGGGGGCGGGGTGAATTAGGCAACTTAAAACCTTAACCTATGGCTCACTAAAACTTATACAAAAGTAAACTAGAACATACTATCTATATGTGCAACTATGGTTGTTCTAGTGTGAAACTCCCATCCCGAAACAAGGTTTGCAACCTATAGCCAATCCTAGCATGATACTACTCTAGGAAAGTAAAGGCAAGCAAAGATTGCAATGGAGTAAATGCAGAAACGTAAAGGGGATGAGAGGAAGCAAACTCTTGACACGCGATTTATCCCGTGGTATCGGTAGGCACTTAGCCACCCCTAGTCCACGTTGAAGCACTCACACAAGAGTATTGCTTCCCGGCCACCAAGTCTCTCCCAAGAGCACCAACTTGACTTGTCACAAAGGCTAGCCACTTAGGCACTTGTCAAGCTCACTTGGTCACCTTGATGCCACCTCCACTAAGGAGCTTCCCCACCAAGGAAGGGGGTCTCCACGTCCCCCGCACAAAGTGTCCTCGCCGCTCCACATCAAGCTGGAGGGTCGATGACGATTGCCGGTGAGCCACTTAGGCCCCAAGGCTTCCGGCGAACCTTGAACAACTTGATTCACTCAAGAATCACCTCACAAGGTTCGCACAACCTTGCACTCACTCAGCTCTAAGCTAAGCCTAGCACTAAGCACATACACAAAGCATATGCAAGTCTAAGGATGAGCAATTAAGCACTTGGATGGATTGGATATGATCTTCAATGTGTCTTGAACTCCTCTACACTTCCACACAATCCAGCAACCTCAAATGGGTGAGTGGAGGGGGGATAAATAGCCCAAGGCATCAAACTAACCGTTGGCTAACGTCCACTGAAAAAGGTACCGTCGGATGATCCGACGCTATTTTTTCCAGGGCGTCGGTTCATCCGGTGCCCCTCCCACGTCACTTAGTCGTTGAGGTTCTCTGACACAACTGCTCTGACGCTATGCACCGACGGTGCGTCGGATCATCCGGTGCTGAAGACCCGCGTCCAAGTCGCCTCTGTTAGCTTCCATTCAACCATCGGATAGACCGACACTTCACCCTTATGAAGGCGTCGGATCATCCGATGCTGAAGGCTTCGTCTTGGCGCGTCTCTGTCTAGATTCAAACTGAGTGTCGGATAGACCGACGGTGTCCCCACTCAGACCGTCGGATCATCCGGTGTTGCTATCTTCCTTGCTCTTCCTCTGCAACTCGACCGACGCTACTAAATATTGGACCGTCGGTTCATCTAACGGTACCTAGGGTTTGACCCTGTGTACCAACTCGTCCGATGATTGCACCGACGCTTGTTATTGAGGGACCGTCGGTTCATCCGACGGTGTCTTTTTCCTTCTTTTTCTTTGTGTCTTCAACTTGGATCTTTGCTTCAACTTAACATACTTAACATGCCATTACTTATAGCCTCCAAATATATACTAAGTCCTCAAATTTGTTGTAAGTAACCTAACATGTCCATGGTATGTTAACTCGTGGCATGACATGTTAGCTTGGGCATGGTATGTTAACTTGTGGTAACGCATCCATGGGACCTAGGAATGCCTACAAAGACATGCTAGGCAATAAGGTTAGTCCCATTACTTGTGTTAGCATGAATCACCAAAATCAACTCGAACAAATGACAAATGGGGCCATGTTCGCTACAAGGATTTGACCCCCTGCCGCTGAACAAGCCCTAACGGGGAAGGAGACACACGTGGCGGAGGGAGATGCCGCCGGCCTCCTCCAGGCCGCACCGGGCTCCAAGCGATGTTGCTCGCCGCGCTGCCGCCGGATCCGCACCCGTTGAGAAGAGACAGAGCCGTCGAGGTCGTCGGGGAATGAGGTGGTGGGATTACCGAGGTGTCGTCGTTGCTGGTCGGGACCCGCTGCGTTGCCGGCCGCGGGGATGGAGCTCCTGCTCCACCTCCGCACCGACCTTGCTTCGCCTTGGCGAGGATGTGAGAAGGTACTGTTGCGCATGGATTTTGTCGAGCCGAGAGGAGGCACCACCACGCATGCAACCTGTTCGTTTGGCTGGTGGCTGATGGCTGGTGCTGATTTGTTCTGAGAGAAGAGTACTGCTGGCTGGTGGCTGATAAGTCCAACAAACAGGGCGATGGATCCCGTCGAGCCGAGAGGAGGCACCGTCGCGGGCTCTGTGCCGAGGTGGCCGTCGCGCGCGCCGAGGTGTCCGCTGCTTCTCTGCCTCCCGCCCATCCGCCGCTTCTCCGCCCCGACTTCGCACGCACGCCACCGCGCCGAGGAGGCCGAGAGAGGAAGAAGCGCCGCCGCGGGCCCTCGCCGAGGAGGCCGGGAGAGGAAGCGACATCACCGCCGCCACCGGATCCGTGGCTGCCGTGGCCGAGTCGACCCGAGCTGCCGCCACCGGAGATGCGAGCGCCGACTCCGCCGTCCTCCGCCCGCACGTGCCGCGGGAGGCGTCAGAGGCGCCGGATCTGCAACGTCCTACGCCGTCGCCGGCCCGCAGGGGAGAGGGCGTGAAGAAGGAGAGGGAGGGTTGCAAGGCAGGGGAGAGGACATGCGGGGAGCAGAGGGGAGAGGCGAGGCGGTTGGAGGAGAATGATGACGAAAGGAGAGAGAAGGAGGATGATTCACCGAGATTGCGCACGCCCCGACGTCCAACCGCAAAATGCAGACATCATTGCAGCATCCGTTGGAGGGCATACAGTAGGGAATCTTTCTCCATTTTGGGCAACCAGCATGGGATGCATAACCCGCTGGAGATAGTCCCATCTATCACTGCAAAAAAAAATTGTAGGGTAACCATGGGCCACTTGCATCTCGGGTGTGGGGTGGGTGTGTGTGGGGGTGGGGGGGCAATCAGAACCCAAAACGCTAGGCATATAGTAATGGTCGTACTATGGTTAACCAAACCGGTGGGAACTGGTCCGGACAGGTTCCGGCCGGTTCCCAGCCGGTCCAAATTTAAAATTTGAATTTCAATTAAAAACTGAAAAAATCTTACAAAATTCTCAAAAATACTTCAAGGTGTGTACAATCTAATGGTGTCAAAAATTTTTAAATATCCGTTCATTTAGTATACTTTGCGGATATTAGAAGTTCAACTAATAAAAAAGAAAAAGGAGAAAAAATTGGCCGGTTGAACTTTTCATGCCCGCAAAAAATACTAAATGGACTAATATTTGAAATCTTTTGACACCATTAGACTCTATGCACCTTGCAATATTTTTAGAAAATTTTCTTATATTTTTTCAATTTTTATTTCAAATTTGAAAACACGTCAAATTCTCTATTGATTCGATTTTTTTGTTCAACGACTGGTTTCCGGTCGAACCAGACTGGTATACTGGTCGTACCGGTCGGTATACCGATCTGAACCGATTGAACAAGGATTTTGAATTGAGATTTGAAATCCTCTGGTTTCCTCTGGTTCCTGTTTGAACCGAACCGGTATAGACGTACCGAAGCTTGCCAGTTCGGTTCACTGTACCGGTATAAAAAACTCTGGGTCGTACTTGTGAGTGGTTTACCTGGTACTCCTACGCAATATCTCCGCCATGCAAAGGAATGCATTAGATTTTGAACATGGCAATATTGACAATATACATTGGCCAATAAGTTTGTTTTTTGAATGAACCGCACAAGATAGTGTGTCTTTCATTGATATATCAAAAAAAATTACAACACTATAATCCTGGGAGATCATAAGCAGAAAAAAGAAAAGAAAAAAATAAACTCGCCCGGTTGGATTGGACATCAACACGGGTTGCCGCTCAACGAAACTCTCTGGACAACTGGATTGGGATATCAACACCGCCAGACTCTACACACAACTGACGACAAAAGAGACAAAAAGACAAACAAAACGACAGCTCCACCCACAGGACGCCCCCAAGCGAGTAACGAACCACTGGAGGGAGGCCCACCGCTGAAAGAGGAGCAGAGGGGCAGGCACCACCGCGCCGAAAGGGTCACCGCCATGCAGGACCCAACGCCACAGTGCTGTTGCACTGAAATCGACCGCCTGATAGCATGAAGAACACCGAATTCGAAGCAACTCTCGCGTGCGCAGGGACCACCAACTCGCCACTCAGCACACCTCTCTCTCGTGCGTGGGGACCTCAAACCCGCCGCACGACTCCATGCTCCGGAGTCCTTTTAAGAATTGCCGACGAGGTAGCCTGAAGAGGTGCCCCCAGAAATCGAATCAAGCCGCAGACCACCTCCATGGTTTGTAGTTATGATGTTATTTCCCCCTTGCCCAAACCGCCGCCACCGAGCTAGAGGATCGAAGATGTCGTCTGCGCCATCTTGCGACATTGTATTGCACCAGGAGCTTTCAGCCATGCCGGAAGCCCCGCCGTGATCCACTGTAGGCCAACCTTACTCGTTGTCGTTGTCGCGAGTGTCGTCCTTCCACGATGTCCCGCACCGCACCGGAGATTGACAAGCAATACTAGGCGCCGAGGGATGCTGCAAACAGACGAGCAATAGCCGAGTGAAGACCTTCGATCCCCAATAGGAGAGTAGCGTCGTGCCGTGGGGTAGGCAACCCCCTTGACGCATACCTGACGACAGCCTTGTCCCTGCCGACCAACGCAACCACGAAGCAGGCCGGCCAAGCCGCGAACCGAGCAGTGTCTCTAGAGATGACGTCTCCAAGGAGATTACGATGCCCACAGGCCCCGTCGTCGCTCGTCCAGGAGCTGGACCGGGTTTTCACCCAGAGACCATGGTAGCGGGATTGCCACTCCAATATGGCGCCCTCAGCAGGGGAACTATGCCCGAAGGCGCCGCAGCCAATCCACCAGAGATATCTGGTGAGGGCTTTTGCCTAGAGCAACGAGCCCCCGCTACCACCGCTTCAGCCAGGAGAGCACAACTGTCGCTGCAGCCACCGAGCTCCGCCTCCCTGCCGCCGCCCCACGCCCAGGCAGCGCGTCGGCCGTTACACTTACTGCCGCCAACGCTGCCACCAGAAGTTGCCCGACCAGCGGTAGCCCTGACCACCCGTTGCCGGCCACAGTCGCACAAGAAGGAGACGCCGCGCCGCGGCGCCGCACTTCACGCGACAGGGCCGACGGCCGCCGCACCACCACGGTGCCACGTCGAGGGCTAGACCACGCCACCATGGCGCCGCACCACCCACCGAGGGTCACGAGGTGCCGCACGAAGAAGCCGCCCCACGGTCAGGTTGGAAGACCGTCGCCGACCCCCGAACGCCGCCGGAAACCGCTGCAGCTGCAACTGGTGCCCCCGTCGTCGATCCGACCGTGGGGGGGGCTCGATCCGACAAGGGGACGCGGACCGCGCCCCCTCGCCGGCACCGCCGCAAGGTCGTCGACGCCGCCCTCGGGACCCCCCACGACCGCGCGTCACGCATCCGGCCGGGGAAGCCGGATCCGCCGCCCTCGTCGCCGTCGAGGTCGAGGCCGGTGGGGTCGTGCTTCCCGCTCCCGCCGCCCCGGAGAGGTGGTGCCGCCGAGAGGATGACCCCGCCACTGCCATCATTGGGGCCGCGACGGCAGGGAGGGAAGGTCGAGGGGGTGGGGGACTCTCCGGGCGGGGTCTGGTCGCCGCCCAAGTCGCCCTAGGCGGTGGTGACCCGAGCCCGCCATGGGTTTTGTTACTCGGTGAAACCAGGATGCAGTTGGAAAATCAACCAGACTGCAGGAAATCGGCAATAATGTTGACCAAGGGAGCCCAAATGGGAATCATACGGTAGAAGGAAGCTAATGTCATAGGCGATTAGGTGTGTAGCTTTATTTGACCTGCTACCTTCACCGGTGATCAGTACGGGCAGCCAAATTCGTCATGCATGTCTGAAAATTCCTGCGATGTACAGATTTTTCATAAATACAAATGAAACTTTCATTGAAATGACAGGTGCTTATAATGCCGATTTTATGTAAGCATCCGCCACGCATCGCCGGCGGTTGCAGCCTTGCAGAAGGCTTCGGACTCCGGGCATCGCGGACAGAGGCGCGCGGCACGAGCCGGGCGCGGGGCGGATGGTCGCGGGCTCGCGGCAGGCTGCAGCGAAGTCAACGCATCCCGGCTAATAACCTGACCGAAGACGCAGATCTCGTCCCTGGTGGCAGAGAGGCGACTTGGAAGTTCGCCGGAATCACCGGCGTCTGAGGCGACGTTACGGTCGCCGCTCAGGGCTGCATACCTCACGTGATGGCCCTGTGCGGATCTTCGGCAAGGTGGAGGTACCCCTCCTCTCGTCCTCGACGACCACAACTGCGGGAAGGCTGACTAGACAGCATCGGGCGGAGATGGAAGATCGGAACCGATCGAGACCGGCTGGCGGCTGGGGCGCACGCGAGCAAGAGGAGGACGACGGCGGCGCTAGTTGCTGGTTACGGACGACTAAGTCTGGGCAAAATACCCGCTACCCGTTACTCGAACCCGAAGTACCCAGACCCGTACCTGAAATACCCGAAACTACACTACCCGATCTAAAATTCGGATCCTGATTCTTATTACCCGATTGTATTTTGGAAAATTCGAGTTTCCCGGTACCCGAACTACCCGAGATTGAAGGAGTCCAAAAAAATACATATCTGGGCGGCCAAACAAGCCCAATAGAACAACATCCTAAGCAAGGCCCATAACCTCACCTCCTTGGCTCCTTCACACACCCTCCTCATTTGTAAGCTGCAGAGATTAGTGGACACTGGGAAAAAAAACTATACTGGTGGAGGCACCGACCATATAGCTGCAGGTTCAGCATGCGAGATTTAAAAAGGATAGCCGAGATGGGTGAACTGGATTTGAGAGCATTGGCTATTCCGTACAATGATTAATCTGTGCTAGCAGTGGTATGATGTGTCTCCGATGTATTGTGTAATTCGAAAAAAAAGTGATGGGTGAGTGTTAATGTTTTTGCTGCTGATGGTGAGGGAAGTCAGTCCCGTTTGAAAACCAAAATGATTTGAACAGACTGTAGGCTTTGAGTACAATGGGCCGCAATTTGCAAATGAATACGAACTAGGCCTTCTTAACATGGCTCTTATTCTCAAAAAAAATATGGGCTCGTGTTTTTGCTGCACACAGGCTACAACCCAAAGTTAAGTTTAGGCCTGACAGTTAAATTTTCTCTTCCTCCAGACCAATAAAAATAATGCTTTCTCTTCCTCCAGCCCAATACGAGTTCCTACGTCGTCCGTAGGCCTGAGCATTCGGGTTACCCGATTAGTTCGGGTCGGGTAATTTGGGTTTTGAGAATTTCGGGTAATAAGAATTGTTACTTGATAGCAGTTCTGAAAAATCACTACCCGCAAATTCGGGTACCCGTAATTTCGGATTCGAGTTCCGGTATGCCCGATTTAGCTGATGTTCGCGCGCGCCGACAACCGGTGAGGGGCGAACACTACAGCGCGAGGTGTAGGAGTGAGAGGGTTGACTGCCTGGAGCATAGAAGGGCAGAACGCAAAGGAGGGAACGGCGACCCACAAGCTCGGCTCGCGACAGAGAGGCGTGGTGAGGTCCGCCGCGCCATAGCGCTATGGCGCCCTCTATTACTCCACGATGACTCCGGCACTTCGCTGTCTGCCTCCGCGAGCAATTCCGCCAGACGGCCCCACGCGGCCATGCCCTTCGGCCTTGGGCAATACCGGCGGCGCTTTCCAGGGAGTGGGAGAGCGAGAGCTATGTTTTTTAAGTAGTTGTGGGCTGTGGTTATTAGGAAAACAATTGCGGAATGTGGACTGTGATTTTTGAGCTAGTCCTGTTGACGTAAAATCTGCAGCCTACGTCAAGCACACAGCAAGCCAAACAAGCTAGCTTCACACGCGGAAAAATTTCAAGACATGCCAGTCAATTTTCCCTGAAAATTAACAAAAGACAAAGTAGTTAAATTCCAAAGCTTGGAACTTGCCGGGTGGTACCTTCTATATTTACGGCTAGAAAAGCCATGTGAGATGACATATAGCTATAAGAAGCTATCTGCCAGCAAACTAGAAACCATTCAGGAGCTTCAAAGTGTAAAACAGAACGTAGCCGAACGGATGACGTAAGCATGACGAAAGATCGGTCTTTACTTGAACAAAATTGCACGTGCACAAAACCATGACCGATCCTCGAGGATAACAATAAACCATAAATAAAGTAAAGCGTGATCATAAATATATAATAAACAAGCATGCATAGGCCAAAGCACTAGTCTACCGCATGTCTAGGTACTTTAAAACTCGTCAAGCATGATGCCAAACAATTTTATCCACCGCATGATACAACTTGTTTGAAAATCACGCCACTAACCACAAATAGATCTATCCACCGCATGATACAAGACATGATACAAGGTTGCCGGTACTTACGGAGGTCGACGGATCGATGAACCCTCTCGAAGAACTCGACGACACGACTAAAGGACTCAAGGGTTTGGCGTAAAGCCGGTTTGTTATGAGAATGTTTCAAATACAATTACATACAGCCAGGGTTCATATTTATACCCTGTCGTAGCATGACTCCTGGAGGACTACGCGTACAATATTTGATACCTAATTTATCGCCCAAACGTGAATGCTTATCCATCCATTCATCCCTTCCGCTCGGGCCACGTCATCACGCAATCCCGCAAAATCAGCCCAAACAGTCCCTTTGCCAAACGGAAGCATATTGCCGACCGCAAGCTCCTCTGCCGAATCTTTTAAAGAAACCTTCCTTCTCCCGGACGGATTTTTCCACCAAGCTGGGCCCACAAATCAAACTCCTTCCTGTACCAAATTTTGGTGTTAACATATGCCCCTTCAATTACGGGATAAAAGTGATTTTATTCCAAAATTGACTCCAATTGCCAACGTCTTCAAATTGAATCTGTTCAACACCTATTCTCTCTCTTCGCAATCCATCGGAGCCTCCATCCAGATCCAAACCCTAGGTCATCTCTCCCCAAAGCTCGAATCCTCAATGGCGGGCCAAAATCAAGCTGCTCAGGTAAATTTCATCCTCGTAAGCTTCATTCGGCATTATCTCTTCGATTTTTACCTCAGATTTCTTCCTCCGCCTTTTCGTGACAGGAGCTTTCCACCGAGCTTTTGATTCGCACTGAGTCCAATTCGACATCTTATTTCCTCGGCCCTGTGGGAGTTTCCGATCCCCACGAGTTTATCGCAGCCGAATCCCAGAGAATCCCCTTCAAGGCGGCTTTATCCAGGCCTCCTTTGTGGCAAGACGCCTTCAAGAACTGGCCTTTGCCCCCAATTGCAGGCTGGAGGAACTGGTATAAAAGAGTACTTGCAGATAACAGCGCCAAGACCAAGACTTGGGACAGCCTACGCATTGCTCAATGCTTGGAGCTATCTTTGACCGAGACCCCAAAGAACGAAGATCTTTTGATAGCAGCTTGCCATTTTTGGTCAAACGGCGTCAACGCCTTTCTCTTTGGTCATGGCCCAATGTCCCCAACTTTGGTCGATGTGTACATGATCACCGGCCTTGACATCTCAGGATCTGTGTACCCCTGGGACTTCAAAGGCTCCACAAGGCAGACAGGGGTGAAATCAGGAAGCGGATACAAATCATATATCCAGAATCACATGAAAGATGGCCCTCTGAGTGAACTTGAATACAGGGCATTCCTGAACATGTGGCTGTGCAGGTTCATCTTCTGCGGTAAAGCCAATGAGCCCACTCTGAATCATATTGCAATGGCTACGCAATTGGCTGCTGGTAAACGCATTCCTCTTGGAAAATACCTCCTGGGTAGTGTGTATCATATGCTTCATCAGACTATCACCCAAATGCACACTGGCCAGAAGATACTATGTGTCAACGGCCCTTGGTGGTTCGTGCAGATGTGGCTGTAGCTGTATATGCACCAGATTGTCAACATTGACCTCAACAACCGGCTTTTCCCTTCATCCAGCTATAATGAAGGGGAAGCTCAAATTACCAGAGGATGCCAAACCCATGGGGAAGCTGCCTCAACTGTTTCCATCAATCAAAACGCCAGCCAGCTTTTCGAGCTCTTCTTCAAAGGCTTCCCTGATCCCCTTTGGCTTCCTTATCTGGACAATGACAATCTAACTCTCCCCTATGAATTCTCCTTTGAGACCGGCTGTCATGATGGAAGGTCTACAGAAATCTTCAATATCTTTATCCACCCATGCCCTTTGCCAGCTGAATTTTGTGGAGGGAGGTTAAATCACAGCACTTATAAATACTATCAGCCAAATATGATGGCCCGACAACTTGGATGCGGCCAAATGCCCCCAAGATTATTTCTTCATGAATTCCTCAAACCCAGAGAGGAAATCAAGGAAAACATGCAAGCCAGAAGGGTCTTTGAGTATGAATGCAGCCCAACTCTTTACACCTGGCCTTTCACACCCATAACAATAGCACATCCCACCTTCATATCTTGGTGGCAAAAATTTCATGACCACATTTTTAGTGAGCCAGTGCACTCATTCTGCTTGAAGCTGATGCCTGATTTTCAGCCAACTTCAGAGGTAACATAATTGTCTTTTTCCCCTGATCAGACATACCTTTTACCACTAACCATGATCTTGATCACTCCCTGCAGAATACAGTGCCTGCCCCTCGAGCCAGGACAATCGTTTATAATGCAGTATATCCAGTCTCAGCTCTGGGATTCAAATCCCCAACTTTGGCTCAACTGATGGCCAGGTATGCTACAATGGACCCAATCCTCTTCAGTGCTATTGCTGATAAGAGAAAAGGCCTATCCCTGATTGCACCTCCAGCTACCAAGAGGAAAAGAACCACCAAGAAGGTTCCTGTTGAGGTAAAATTTCCCCTTTCTTGATCACAAGATTACTCTCATTCTGACAAATTTCACCTTGTGCAATTTCAGACTAGAATCCAGCAACCTTCAGCTTCAGAACCTGCCAATGCTTCAACTACTGGTATGACCTTTATTACTTTCTCCTCAAAGATCAATACCCACACTGGCATTTACCCTTAATTTGGCACTTGCAGAAGAAATATTGATGAATCACCCTGCGGAAACCTCCTCCCCTCAGCGTGTAAATTCACCAAGGGCTGAACCATCTTCTGCTCAAGTGGAGATTTTATCTTCATCAGGGACCCAGTCACCCCCTGCTCAAACAAAGGTGTCAGCTTCACCAGAGATGAATCCATCAATTCAACCAGAAACCTCAAGCCCTTTAAGGGTTCAATCTCCTCTTGACCAAGCGGAAACCCCAGCTTTAACAGAGGTAAATCCACCTTCTCCTCAGCCAGAAACTTCAAATCTGCCAGAGACTGCACCAGCACCCTTTCAAGCAGAAGCTTCAGCTTTACCAAGAGCTCCTCAGACTCCTCTTCCATCAGTGGCCCAAGAAATCCCCTCTGAACCTGAACAAAACCTTGCCCCGGTTCAGGGAATCAGGCATGAGGTAAGCACATGCACTCAACTCTGTTATCTTCTTTTTTTCAATGAACCACTCCTGACTCGGCAATGTTACCCTTTCAGGATCAAACTCCATCATCATCAAGCCCATTGGTGGTGAATGATCCAGCTGCCGAAACAGGAGAAAGAGGAACTCAAAATCAGGCCTTATCAGAGGAAATCCAGGCAAGGCTCAAAGAAATCTTTGCCTGGCTGCAGAAGGATGCTCGAGACCAAATTAGAGATGTTGATTATTTCAAAGGAATGCTCGAGCCCATCAGTCAAAAGCTCCCCGAGGACATCAATACTTCATTGGAGCCCATCTCTGGTCTAGATATTCATTATGTGGCAATAAGGCGGGCCCTGAAAAGTGTGTCTACCCGACCAGCTGTCGAGCAAAAGAAAGCCAAAGCTGAACAAGTTGCGAAGGGAGCACAATCCCAAACTGAGAGCCACAAGGGAACGCTGACCAATCTGCAAGCTGCTCGTGAATTGAAAATTGCCAGAAAAGCTGCATTGGAGGCAGAACTGAAGAATTTATCAACCGAAATAGAAGCCGATGACAAGAAAATAGCCAAACTTCCTGGACTGATAGAGAAAACCCAAGCGGAAGCATCATCGGCCATAACTGAAGTGAATCAGTGCGAGGTAGAGCTCACCGTCCTGTCCAACACTCAAAAAGATTATCAGGAACGGATGAGGAACATTCATTAGACAATATCAAACGCCTCCAATGTAATTGCAAAATATTTGAACATTTAGCTGTACTGAGCAATGTGCAACCGAATTAACCGTTCTTGTAACATTTGCCTTCTATAAGTTCGCTTTCCTTTTCTTTGCATGACTTCGACTGCAACTCTGAATGATCCATTCGGTAACTGGTAGTCAAATAGTGCCATACCCGAACGGCACCCCAACTGCAACTCAGCCGAGCCAGTCAACCGAATACGACTCAGCTTCGAATCTCAAACGACCCGATGGAGAATCGGTCAAGGAAACCTCTCCACCTTCCAAGTTTTTCGGGATACGCGCCACGATCTGAGGCCACGATCTTTTTCACCAGTCCTATAAATAAAACCGTAGGTGCCCCCAGCTCTTTACCAAGCCTTTAGCCTTCAAATCTTTGCCAACCTCAAGCTTTCTTTTTCAAATCACCAGCACAGCCCCAAGAACCATGGCAGGAAACAACAACAGGCACCGCGCCGCCGACGAGGCGGAAGGGAGCCGCGCCAGCGCACGTCGGAGGCAACGATCGCCAACTTTCTTCATGACTTGTCTTAGGTTTTCCACTATTTCTGACGATCCTCTCTGTTTTAGGCTTATTCAATGGAACCCGTCCTCTGCACCGGCCAATCAACCTCTGCCGGACGACTCCTCGGAGTCGGACCACTACTCCCCCGTGCCCTATGGGGAATTTGACGCCCTCCGCTTCAAGGCGGAGCTTGAGGTGGCCCAACGCGAGCTGGAAGACGTCTCCAAAAAGGTTGGCATCGCCAAACTGGAGTGGGAGGACCCGCACAAGCAGTTGCTGGCAACCATCGACGGTACAACCCTTAAATTGCTCCCAAATCCAATCTGGCTTTTGATACTAATCACCATCACCTCGCACTTTGCAGCCCGTGACGCCGAGCTCAACCAGCTGAAAATGTTGGTGGAGCAATTGGCTGACAAGGTGAACGCCCGTGGAGACACGCCGGCGGAGCGACTTGCCGCGGTGGAAAACCGCATGGACGAGGTGGCTACTCACGGCATCCGCCTGGGCACCACTTTGGGCTTGGCCGCCATGGTGACGCACACCGGCGTCGACTACTCCATCCAGCCGCGCGGCTTCCAGGGCGGCGCACCAGAGGACATCGACGAGATCGAGGTCATCCTGGAGCGTCTTGATGGCCACGACGATGCCATTGCCGAACTCACTCATCCCCAGTCTGTGCTGAACAAGCTTTTTGATTAGTTTGTACTAGGGATGTTTGATCTTCGGCAATAAAATAAAGAATTTTCAATTCCCATGCTTGTATTGTGATGATTCCTCCATGTTTGCAATTGGGAGCCTTATTTTTCTTAAACGCATTCAGGAACTTTACTTGAGCCGAATACGCGAAAACGGATGCCCCTTGGCGCAAAACCCGCAGAAAATCCTCAATTCGGGAATCCATAAGCACTGTTCAATGAAAACCCTTTGCATTCGGGAGAAAACCCTGTCGCTTGGTATTCCAATAACGCACGCCAACCAGTCATCACTCCCAATGCACTCTCTCGACTCAATAAAATAGCCTCGTCGGGATGCCCTGCAAATCCACTTGCACACTCATCCATCACTTCACATCTTCTCCCCTGCTCCAGAAGAGAAAACCCCAAGGCCATGGACAAGGGCAAGCAACCCAAGAAGGACAGCACCCCAAAGAAACGCACCATTCGAGAGTGAGTTTTCCTTTAACTTGCTTCTTGCTTTCGTGTGTGATCTCGTGCTTTACCCCCTCTTTGTTTTCTTCAGCCTTGATTTGCTTCCTGAAGAAATCTTTGGGACCGAAGAAAAGCCTGAATACATCTCCTCTGACTCCTCTCTCGAAGCAGAGGATGCCACGCCAGAGCAGAGGATCAACCACCAGTTACGCCGCCGCGTTCGGCATCTGGAGCATGACCTCCAGGACATCACCGCTCGCTGCCAGGCCGAACGCGAACGTCGCATGGCTTTGGAGGCGTTGGTAGGAGGTAAACATTTCCATCTTCATCTTGACTCCATGCTTGCGCCCGGATCTCTGTTTCTAACAACTGTTCTTCTGTCTTAGATGTTTCCGACAGGTATGGTAACCTGAAAGCGGCTTGGGACAACTTGATGGAGGCAGCAAGCCATGGTCATCCCCAAAGCTTCCAAGTTGCCGTCACGGTGGTCCTGGAACAACTGAAGAGGGAGGAGCTGAAGAAGAAAAGAAAAAAGGATTGAAGCATACTTTCGCTTCTTACGCCAGGCCTTCTGCTTCCCACCCATTCGTAATCCTGAGCAATTGGGTTGTTAGATATAAACCTGCAAGAAGCGTTTGTAATGTAGTTTCGTTCTAAGGGCAATACATCTGAGTATTGGCCATTTCCTCTGTCTAGGATTTTTTGCTCTAAGGGCGGCTTCTTTCCTGAACGCCGGCTGTCTCTGTGTCAAGTGCCTGTAATCCTGATGCTTGCGATCAACGATCAACTTCAATGCTAGGATAATAGCTCTTCAAATATCTTCCATTTATTGCAGCAGAAAATTCCTCTCCTAGTAAAGTTTTCAGCATGTAAGCATTACCGGGTACGCATCTGACCACCCGAAAAGGTCCCTCCCAGTTTGGGGACCATTTGCCGAATGCACTGTATTTGGTTCCAATCGACAATAAAGCTTTCCAAACCAAATCCCCCTCTGCAAATCGCCTGACTTTTACTTTCTTGTTGTAATATTTAGCAACTCGCAGCTTGTTCTTTTCAATGTTTTCAAGGGCTCTAAGACGAATCATATGCAGATCTTCTAACTCATCCATCATTAAGCCACTGTAATCTTTGGAGCTTAGGTCCTTTTGTAAAACCACTCTCCTAGAATCTGATTGCATCTCCCAAGGTAAAACAGCATGGTGCCCATAAACCAATTCATAGGGAGACGTTTTTGTAGCCCCATGAGGAGCCATTCGGTAAGCCCATAAAGCTTCATTGAGTACCGAATGCCACCTCTTTGGCTTCTGGTCGATCTTCTTTTGTATAAGCTTGATCATGATCATTAGCTTGAGCATAATAGGGAGAAGAATTAAACAATTTAATCCCCATGCTTTCGGCAAACTCCCTGAACTCCAAGGACACGAACTGGGCTCCTTGATCAGTTGTGATTGTTTGAGGAATTCCAAACCGATAGATGATGTGTTCTTTAACAAACTCAACCATGTTCTCTGATGTTACCTTCTTCAGTGGAATCGTCTCAACCCATTTGGTGAAGTAATCTGTTGCTAAAGCACAAATTTATGCCCCTTGCTAGATGGTGGGTTAATCTGGCCAATCAAGTCTATACCCCAGCTCCTGAATGGCCATGGCTTGATAATGGGATTTAGTGCTGATGCAGGAACCCTTTGAATATTTCCAAATTTCTGACAGTCTTGACATCCCTTGTAATACTCAAAGCAATTCTCCAACATCGTCGGCCAAAAACATCCAGCTTGCCTGATAACCCATTTCATACGATAGGCCGATTGATGTGCTCCACATATCCCATCATGCACCTCGCTCATCATCTTCTTTGCTTCTTCTCGGACCCGTGCATCGCAAAGAATACCCCATCCAATGATTTGTAGAATAGACTTCCATCCAGAAGAACAAATTTTATGGCTTTGTACCTGAGCTTCCTAGAAACCTTTCGGGATGGATCTTCTAAATAATCAACGATTTCCTTTCTCCAATCATCCTCTGCAAGATCCATTCCCAAAGCACATACCTCCATGGCAAACGCTTCTTGATTTTCTCTATAGCCTGAAGCACTTTGAGCCAACCTATTTGCCTCTTCATTGTGTTCTCTAGGAATATGCTGTAGAATTACCAGCTGAAAACTTCTTAAGATCTCTCTGCATTCCTCGTAGTAATTCCTCAGGGCATCACTTTTGCACTCATATTGGCCGTTCAATTGTTTTATAACCAACTCTGAATCTCCATAAACCTCAACTGAAACGGCCCCAGCTTCTTTTAAATACTGAAGCCCTCCAAGCAATGCCTCGTACTCAGCTTGATTATTTGTGACAGTGGGCTGGATAGGGATAGCAAACTCAAACATCTCGCCCCTGGGTGAAATTAATAGAATCCCTACTCCCCCACCTTTACCACATGATGATCCATCAAAGAACAAAGCCCAAGGAGTAATTTCAAGCAAATTAATCGATGGATCACGATGCTCAGTTATAAAATCAGCAATAATCTGACCTTTTATAGCTTTTGCCGATTCGAACTTCAACTCAAACTCAGATAAAGATGAGATCCACTTGCCAATCCTGCCATTCAAAATTGGCATAGATAACATATGTTTTATTACATCAAACTTGGAGTATACCACGCATTCGGCATTCAACAAGTAGTGCCGAAATTTTGTACACGAGTAGTACACACATAGGCACAGCTTCTCTGCAGCCGAATACCTGGTCTCAGGATCAAGTAATTTTCGGCTAAGGTGCGCTACTACCCGCTCCTTTCCTTCAAATTCTTGAATAAGGGCCGATCCAATGGTTTGGGTATCGGCCGCCACGTACAACTTGAAAGGCTTATCCAACTGTGGAGGCACCAGTACTGGTGGTTCCTTCATGTACCGCTTTATTTCATCAAAAGCCTTTTGTTGTTCGTCACCCCGTATGAACTTCTGATCCTTCTTAAGCTTCAACAATGGAGAAAAGGGCAAAACCTTTTGCGACAGATTTGAAATGAACCTTCTCACAAAATTTATCTTGCCAAGCAGTGATTGCAACTCTTTGAGATTGGTTGGAGGGACCACTTCATCGATAGCTTTCATGCTTTTCTTGCCAACTTCAATCCCCCCTTCGTGTACCAGGAATCCTAAGAATTCTCCAGCTGATACTCCAAAAGCACATTTGTTTGGATTCATCTTCAAACCATGCTTTCGGGTGCATTCCAAAGTTGTCTTCACGTCCTCCATGTGTGAGTCATGATTCAAGGATTTGATCGTGACATCATCAATGTAGATTTCAACAATTTTGCCGGTCAACTCATGAAAGATATAATTCATGGCTCGTTGATGAGTTGCACCGGCATTTTTTAACCCAAATGTCATGACTATCCACTCAAACAGGCCTATATGACCGGGACATCTGAAGGCTGTCTTCGATATATCTTCTATTGCCATGAAAATTTGGTTGTACCCTGCATTACCATCCATGAAGCTGATAACTTTATGTCCACCGCAAAGATCAACCAACAAATCGGCAACAGGCACTTGGTACCCATCCATAGGAGTAGCTCTGTTTAAATCCCTGAAATCTATGCAAACCCTCATCTTTCCATTTTTCTTGTAGACAGGGACGATGTTAGAGATCCACTCCGTGTACCTGCATGGCCGAATGAAGTTTGCATCAAGTAATCTCTCAACTTCTTTCTTCACATCGGCCAATACTTCGTCTTTGTAGATTTTCCGGGGAGGTTGCTTATATGGTTTAAAACCAGATTTGATTGGCAACCGATGCTCAACAATGGAACGATCCAAACCAGGCATCTCCGAATAATCCCAAGCGAAGCAATCTTTATATTCTTTTAGCAGCTTGATTAACTCTTCTCTGAAACTTGACTCCAAGTTAGCACTGATAAATGTCGGCCTTGGCTTGTCACCGTTTCCAATATCAACTTCCTCCAATTTGTCAGCCGACATGAATCCTCGCCCCAACTTGCCATCAGTTCCATCAACTGGATTGTCCATTAAAAAATACTATAAGAGCCGACTGCTTGAATCGGCTGTTGATCACTGCTGATAGGCTCAACAGGACCTTCACCCCAGTCTTTCCCTGAGAAACAATCGATGCCTTGATATTCCCAGAAAGCTGGTTCTACATTTGCAACACTCACTGAGTCATCTGCTTGGACTACCTCAATATCGTCATCTACCCATTGAATGAGTTGCTGATGCATGGTAGATGGGATGCAGCAGTTGGCGTGGATCCAGTCCCCCCAAGCAGCAAGCTATAGGCTCATTTGCCTTCGATGACAAAGAAAGTCGTGAGCAATGTCTTGGACCCAATCATCAAGTCCACGTGGACGCACCCCTTGGTATCTGAAGGATTCCCAGCGAAATCGTTCAGAATTATGCTCCTCGGCGTCAAATCTTCAGGGCCCATGCCAAGCTTCCTGAAGGTAGTGTACGGCATCACGTTGACCGCAGCCCCACCATCGACAAACATCTTAGTGAGTGGCTTGCCATTGACGTATCCTTTCAAGTATAACGGCCTCATGTGTCGATTCTTGGCCGGTTTGTCAAAGGTGGCTTGCTTGGCTAATACCAGTTGCGCCATCAATCATCCAAGTTGTTCATCATCAGTGACATCCAGGGACGTTTCTTCCTGCACAACTTGATTAGCGGGAGCCATAAACTCATTCGGCAAAAAGTATACCATACACGCTGGAGCCGAACGACCCGATCCTTCGTCCTTGTCCTTTGGGCGCCACACTTGTTTCTTCTGGATCCCTGCCTGCCTCAATTCACGGTTCCTCAAGCACTGAACCCTTCTCTTTTGGCTCTTCCTCAAACCAGGCGGGCACCATTGTCCTTCTTGCCAGATGTATTCGTGTTCCTCTTCTTCTTGATTGGCCCATCTCTGATCAGCTTGCCTCTTTCTGGGGTGATCAATGACCTCGATTATTTTTTGACGCCGATCGTCACTAGGATGTATACTTCCAATTATTTCATGGACGAATCGGCGATTGACAGTCTCCTGCCTATATTCAAAGTACTTGTCACTGCACTCAGGGCAGTTTCTCAATGTAGGAAGTTTTAAGCCGTCATTCTAGCAGTGTTTGAAGAATGGGCACCCCCAATGTGCACGCTCTTGTTCGCGCGTGTACTGCTCCAGTTCTTTCCTGTGCGCCTCTTCCTTAGACCTGCGCCTCTCCTCCTCGTGTCTTTGCTTCTGGTAGCGTTCTTTCTCTAGCTGACGCTGCCACTTGTTGAGGAGGATGTGCGTGGTGACCCTGGGTTTGGCCCTGGATAATTCCCCAACTTCAATATGGCTTCTGAGGACACGAGGGGCTTCTCCATGGACCTGCTCCAACGTCACTTGCCGTGTTGGATCCACTGCTCCATCTTGTTTTGCTTTAGCTGACGTCAGGACCTTGACCTTTCCCTTCTCTTCATCAGTCACCATGTTAACAGAGAAGCCAATCATATTCTGAGGGAAAGGGTAGCCATCCAATTTCATTTTATTGTCAAACTTCAGGTGCCCTTCCTGGATAGCCCTTTGGATCCTCATCCTGAAGGCCCTGCAGTCATTGATGGAGTGAGAATTTCTGTCATGGAAGCCACAATAACGTTTCTCTTTTACTCCATCGGGCCGAAGCATAGAATGCCCTTCAGGCAACTTGATTCGGCCTTCCTTTACCAAGAACTCGAAAAGTTTATCAGCCTTGGTGACGTCGAAGTCGTATGTACCCTTGGTTTGTTTGATCCAACACTGATTCATCGTCAAAGGTTCCTTGCCCTACATGATCTCAGCGGCGGCCACTTCCTCTTCACCATCTGAATCTCCCATCTGGTCGGCCCTTTCAAGGAACTGATTGTAGATGTCAGCTATGTCGTGGTGCTTGTTGAACCTGGTATCCTTTTTGAACCCGTAGGCCTGGTTGCTCATCAGTGATAACTTTTGAGACAATTGGTCTAGGTTGTCAAACTCCATACCAAACAACTTCTCCCGCACGGCCGGCAACATCCCTGCAACGGCCATATCCGCCAACTGATCATCTGGTAGAGTCAACGAGAAACACATGCCCTTGACCTCCCTAAATCTTCTGAGGAACTCCAGAGGCGTCTCATTGTGCCTCTGTTTTAAGGTGGTCAGGTCGATTAGCTTCTTTTCCGTGCTGCCGCTGAAGTAATGGGCGTGAAACTTTTGCTCCAACTCCCTGCATGTGCCAACTGATTTGGGAGGCAAAGAAGTAAACCACTGGAACGCCGAGCCCGTCAGTGACAAGGGGAAGTATCTAACCCTGAATGCCTCATCAGCTGAGGCCTCTCCAAGGTGCATCAGATAACGAGCAATGTGTTCCACCGTGCTCGTATCATCCTGTCCAGAAAACTTCATAAACTCCGTTGGCGGCTTCACCCTTGGTGGCAGGATCACTCTGTAGTACCATTCCGAGAAGGGAGGCGTGTAAGCTGGTCCTTGTATTTTAGGCTTGAGGCCGAATTGATTTTGCATCAGATCGGCCATCTTCTGAACCAAAATATCATCTTCCCCGCACTCCCCCGCACCGCGCCGTACCCAGGATTCGGGAGAGCGTCGATAGCACCATAGTCCATGACTTCGTGGTAACCTCCACCATACAAGTTCTTCTGCAACCTGTTGGTGGCTGGGGCTATCTTGTAAGTGGAATTGGGCGGCACTCCAGCTGAGCCGAATGCCATCTCCCCATACGTAGGCTGATATGGATTTGGCTGTTTAACGGCCGACTCGTATCGCCTTGTAAGGGTGGCCGGATCGGCCGTCCCCCCCTGCCGCTCGCAGAGGAGGTTGCACTGGCTGACTTCCAGCGCTGTGTGGAGGTGGCTGGATTGGCTGTCCCCCAACGCTTTGTGGAGGAGGCTGGGTTGGCTGGCCCTACAATGGTGGTTGAGTTCCCGCTGGCTGAGCGGAGCTGGATTCCCCAATCTCTGCATAATACCCCTGAGGGGATACTCGACTGAATATTTGTTCCATGCCTGGGCCAAACACGCCCACCATCATTTGCTTGAACATGCTTAGGAAAGCCTTGTGATGCCTACCCAGCACAGCTTCCACGGAATCCCGAAACGCTTGTAAACACTCTTCCTTCTCTTGAAGGGTTGTGGCGTCAGTCTCACCTGACAGCAGCACCCTGGGCATTTCATTCTTGAGGTATGGAATGCCGCTTCTATTCTTCTTGAATGACATCAAGCACTTTAACTGAAACTGGTCTGTAGCATCTTTCAGCTGTTGTAGTTGCTCTGGGGAAAGATCATCAATGGTGACGTCCAGAATGTCACCGATTTCAGGCATCTTGATTTCGGCTATATAGTCCCACCAGGCATGCCAAAAAGTGTGTTGACGCAAAATCTGCACCCTACGTCAAGCACACAGCAAGCCGAACAAGCTAGCTTCACACGCGAAAAGATTCCAAGATGTGCCAGTCAATTTTCCCTGAAAATTAACAAAAGACAAAGTAGTTAAATTCCAAAGCTTGGAACTTGCCGGGTGGTACCAGACAGTTCCATATTTACGGCTAGAAAAGCCATGTGAGATGACATATAGATATAAGAAGCTATCTGCCAGCAAACTAGAAACCATTCAGGAGCTTCAAAGTGTAAAACAGAACGTAGCCGAACGGATGACGTAAGCATGACGAAAGATCGGTCTTTACTTGAACAAAATTGCACGTGCACAAAGCCATGACCGATCCTCGAGGATAACAATAAACCATAAGTAAAGTAAAGCATGATCATAAATATGTAATAAACAAGCATGCATAGGCCCAAAGCACTAGTCTACCGCATGTCTAGGTACTTTAAAACCCGTCAAGCATGATGCCAAACAATTTTATCCACCGCATGATACAACTTGTTTGAAAATCACGCCACTAACCACAAATAGATCTATCCACCGCATGATACAAGACATGATACAAGGTTGCCGGTACTTACAGAGGTCGACGGATCGATGAACTCTCTCGAAGAACTCGACGACACGACTAAAGGACTCAAGGGTTTGGCGTAAAGCCGGTTTGTTATGAGAATGTTTCGAATACAATTACATACAGCCAGGGTTCATATTTATACCCAGTCGTAGCATGACTCCTGGAGGACTACACGTACAATATTTGATACCTAATTTATCGCCCAAACGCGAATGCTTATCCATCCATTCATCCCTTCCGCTCGGGCCACGTCATCACGCAATCCCGCAAAATCAGCGCAAACAGTCCCTTTGCCGAACGGAAGCATATTGCCGACCGCAAGCTCCTCTGCCGAATCTTTTAAAGAAACCTTCCTTCACCCGGACGGATTTTTCCACCAAGCTGGGCCCACAAATCAGACTCCTTCCTGTACCAAATTTTGGTGTTAACAAGTCCCACTTACGAGCGAGCTCCATACATCTGAATGCACACATTGAATCTTCTCTTTCCTCTAGGCATTGTAGGATGCTCAAGCTCGCTGGATCTTCTCGCGTCCGCACAGCCTGCAAGCAGGGGTGGACCTAGCAAATAATTTGAGTGACAACACAATTATGATTAGATAAATTGATGATGTTTTATGTGGTAAAATTTAGTCATTTAGGTTGGTTTGTAGAACTTTAGTTGGAGCTTATGCCCTCACTCATTCCAACGTGGATCCACCACTGGTTGCATGCAGCGGCTGATCCAGCGTGTGGGCTATAGCCCCCCACCCCCATGCTGGCCATTGGAGCCCTTGAGCACCCCTGGGAATTTTTGACTCATGAATGAGAAGGGGAAGAAGAAGAAAAGGAGGGAAGGAAGGAGGAGAACGAAGATAATGGCCCCTCTCTATCCATTCTAGATCTGCCACTGCCTGCGTGCGCGACATGACGAGCCCGAACTGTCACACCCACTTCTTGGGTGCATCGTCGGCGGCATTACGGTCGTGACCGATGATGAGGCGATGTAGCGGGCCGTCATGGAGCTACACGTATGCATCGACTGCGCTGAGATCTAGATCTATCCCCACCGTCGAGGTGGGGTTCCGAGCATTGTCGACGCTGGTGAACACCGCGCTAGACCTTTTTGCACACTTGCAAGGGCATGTACAATATTAGTATAGGTATTCAAAATCTGAGTCTTTTTGGCTTGTTTTCTTTATACTTCTTTCACGGTATTTTGCGCCTAGAACAAATCAGACGTAGAAATCATTAAAAGATAGATCAAATATAGACCATACAAATGTATGCATGCTTGGCACGCATGCATGAAACGTCAACCATATGTATATGCATGCATGCATCCGGCCGGAGTCTGCGAGGGACGAACGGACCTGTGGACTGCTAGTGGAGTCTGGAGAGTCTAGTAGCTGTCGGTGAACGCCGTACTCCCCCGTCTCATACATGTAATTGTATGATTCAAATTTTGTCCAAAAAATGCAAGTTTGACTATCTAATTACAAAAGATAAGTGAGTTTAGAAGTTTCTCACACAAAAGATAACTAAATATTTAGATCTTTCTCACGAAAAACAAAATAAGGGGTAATATGGTCATTTTACACCTTCTATTGGTTTGTGTGCTAAGTTCTACAGTTGCATTTATTTTGGGACGGAGGGAGTACGCGTTGGTTCGGTACATTCGTTGGACGCAAGCACACAAACCGTACGCGTCATCCTCGGTTGTCAAATCTGAGAATGCATTCCTTGCGCTGCGGCACTGTTCTGAAACCACACGGCGGCTGTGCGCCGGCCGCCCGGCATACCACGCCGCCGCCCGATGGATGCACACGGGCACACGGCCGGCGCAGTAGTTTTATACTCCATACTGGCATTCCCACCTTTCGACTCGTGCAACGCGAACGGGGCCAGCAAATTGCAAGTTGCATCCGATCGAAAGACTGAGATGGTCGATGGCGGAAGGACGATACTGTTGTTGGATGATTAAATCTGCAAAGAACCTGGATCGTCGTAAACATGGTAGGGTCAACGACGCATGATGGCGCGGTATGGTGGCCAGATGCTGATGCTCTCTGGTGCATGCATGCATCATCAGCCTCATCTTTTTTCCATCCGATCCTAAAGATCGAGCACATATTCCCTAGTCCTCTTGTGTGTAAACGTCAGAGCACGCACAAAAACTTCTCTGCAAATCGAGAGTTGATTGTAGCATATGTATGCCTCGACTGAAAAGACCTGTACGTATAGATTAATGCATGGACATGGATCATGAGTTCGATCAAAAGCCCATTTCCTAGTGGGATATCCGACCCTATCCCAGTCCCTTCAATCAAATGCTCCCCTAAAAGTCAACACATGTACCTGGATTTGAACCATTAGAGCATGGTTTATGGTTTCGCTAGCTGTTGGCGACTCACGGCTGCAGTCCCGAGCTACGTCGGTGGGCCCCACAACCATTTAAGGTGTTTAAGAAGTACGTGGACGCAGTGGAGTGGAGGAGAGGTGTTTTCGCCCGCTCGTTGTTGACGGCTGCCGAGTCGTCCGCTCCCTTCTCTCTCCTCCTTTCTCTCTCTTCTGTATTGGTTGTCGCCGGCTCATACGCCTCCGTAATACTTGCTCTTATGCTCGCTAGGAAATTTGCCCATTAGACTCAAGAGTTTACATGCATGTACCCAGCTGATTCATATACTTCTTCAGATTTACAGGAAAACAACCAAGTTCACATGTACTACCCGGCTAATAAGCAAGATCAGACCATACTTAAGCAGACAACTTCACGTGCCTGACAGAGAGATCGATCTATAAGGACGACCTGCAGCATGGCAGAGCACAAACCGTTCGTTTAGGATCGACGCCACCATGGCAATGGCATGGACCAACGGGCGCTATCATGACACTGTTGACCCGACAGATTGGCCTGTCAGTCAGTCCGATGGACAAGGGCAGAAACAACGCCGCGGGTGGCGTTTTATCGGTGGATTATTGCGCTAGCTTTGGGCGCGCCCGCAAAGATCTCGGGAATCCGATCACGACGCGCTGATGCGCCACGACGTAGTACTACGTCTGCTAGACTAGCTGCAGGGGTCGTGGGGCTTTCAGGCATGGGCTGTGTCGGCCACTCAGTCAGGTCGCTGTGTCCGAATTGCGTGCATGCCCGATGCCCCGATTCCGTCCGTACTGCATGCGCAGTTCATCACCACCACCACCACCTCCGGAGATCGATCGAACTGGAGCAGCTTGCCATCGACGCATCGGTCGAGAGCACATTCTGGAGGTTTCCAGAGATCCCATCGGCTCGACGTGGAGGAAACTGGGCGGATTACGCATGCATGTAGTATGGGTGCCATGTAAAGCAGTGATGATGTGGCGAGAATACTCGCATTCTTGTTCCTGAATAAAAGAATCTCTGCGCTTTATTCTAGCTACCTAGCTGAGCCTACTGCAAGACTCCTAGGTTTGATTAAGACGTCCATCTTTTGTTTTTCTTAACTTTAATTAGGATCGGAGTAGGTGAGAGTGGGCTTTGATTATGGCCTACGCTAAACACCGTCGCGTATCGGCCGGTCAGTGGTCAAAATGAAAACACAACCATGCTGCGAATGATTTATTTCCCATCCAGCAGATTGATCTTACGGAAGCAAGGTGACGTCCGATCCGGTGGCTGACCACGAGTTGTTGATACGCAAGACCAAGCGCATTTGACGAAGAGACCGATCGATCGATCTATCAGCGTGTTCGCTCGCGTTATCAGGCATTCGCTCGCTTATCAAGACCAAACAAGAAGATTTTCTCTCAAAACAAATCACCATCAAAGAACTCACCAAAGAAGATTTTCTCTCGTAGAAAAACCAAGACTAAATATCACCACCGCCAACCGAATGCGGTCAGATGCTGCTAACCAGCTCAAACTCAAGCACAACACGCATGTGATTAGGAGAAGTCTCGACGCCAAAGGCAGAGCAGCTAGCTAAGCTTATACACATGCACAACCAAAGTCCCCCTCACAATGCAGCATACAAACACTCGATCGATCGTACTGCACTGATGGTAAAAAAAAAAGATCAAACCATATCTAGCGAGCTAATCTGTAGTTTTACCAGCGGTCTAATTAGCGAGCATTATATTTGTTTTCTAGTACAACGATCCAAGCGTGCACGCCTAGGTAGTTAAAGGCTTAAAGCCAGCTCGCTAGCACAGCACGTCCTTGAGGAGCTTGTACCTGCGGGCTCTCCGGCCGCCTGCCTCGTGCTCGCCGCCGGTGACCTTTCCCGCGCCCTTGCCGCACCCGCTGATGGGCGGGAACACCTGCTGCTCGCTCCTGCTGCCTTGCGCCGCTGCCTGCTGCGGCGGCTTGCTGCACCCCGACGCCGCCGGGGAGTTGTACGGCCGCATCTTCCCGGCGCTGCCGAAGACGACGCCGTCGCTGAGGCACCAGTCGCAGACGCCCGCGTCGGCCTCCGCCGGGGCCGCGTCGCCGTAGTAGTTGGTGCAGTAGCTGTTCCGCCGCGCGTATGCATTGGAAGGAACGGAAATGGTCAGTCCGACAGCGAAGGGAATTGAAGAAGTAGATAGCTGTGACTCAATGGAAGGACGATGATGAAGGCGTTGGGCCGGCGGACGTACGAGTGCTGGAAGCGGCGGCGGCAGCGGGCGCACCGGAAGAGCTTGTCGGGGAAGCCGACGTCGCCGCACATGGAGCACACGGTCGTGCCGGCCATCGTCGGCGGACACGAACGGGGATGCGCGTCCGCGTGGACCGGACGGTACGTAGACTTAGGAGTTGGAGGCCGGGGACGATAGGGAGAAAGAGATTCGCGTTCGCGCGCGCGGCGGCAGCGCAAATTGGAGCGAGGCCGGATCGGAAGGACGACGAGGCTTTAAATACTGGTCCGAGAGCGAGAGATGTCGATGGAGGCGGCAGCAGGAGAGATCAGATCGTCGGATGGGCGGGCGGGCCCCGGTAACCAGGTGTGAGGTCGACGGAGGAGCTGTGGGACCGGGGAGCCGAGCGGGGCACGCGGGAGTCGGTCCACGTGTCCCAGCGTCTTGACATGCGTGTAAAGCGAGAGAGGAAAAAAGGTGTGGTGCAAGTCGGCGGGTCGGTTGCAGTAATTTAATGTTTTAGTGATTGACATTTAAGCTCTATTCGGCTCTGTTTTTTTCGCTCCGTCAGACCAAATCAATCATCTCTACAAAATCAACATGTAACATTATTTATCAGAACAATTCTGCCCTACAAATTATCAGAAGATCTGTCGTCGTACAAACATGCTAATCACCACGAGATTAAACTACTATTCCCTAACCCCGGTCCCTAACGTCACGTTGTCAGCAAGTAAAGTATCTCAAGAGATGGAGCAAACGGAGTTCTTTGACTAACAATTATTCTACTATCAATATGCCATTTGTATGCATACTTTTAATTGAAAGTAAGTAACTTATATAATAATGCATAGGAATCTAACAACACCAAATTTAATTTTATATCACAAAAGTTGTATACTAAAACACATATGCTTGTCTTAAGGGAAAATGCACCTTAGATTCTTGAACTCTTGTCTCGCGATTCACCGACGTAGTAGCTCGATTTTGCTGGAGCAAATGGATGTCATAATAGGCAAGAGAGTAGACTCCTTACTAAATGACAACATAGCTACTCCGTACATTTTGATACAGAAGAAGTAATTGATTGATCAATAAATGGTGGAAGCTATCCCGCACCCTTGAGGAGGAAGGGAGCAACTTACGAAACCGTTCGGTTAGGCCGGTGGTGATGGTAGTCTTGGTTTTTCTAAGAAGAAAATCTTCTTGGTGGTTCTTGGTGGGGCTGATTTGTTGTGAGAGAAAAGTACTGCTGGTTGGTGCCTGATAAGCCAAGCGTACAAGGAGTATGTGGCTCTCTCTTCGTACACACTGTTGATAATGAGTCCGGACCAAGCAAGGTTGGATGAAAAGACTGACGCACCGACACCCGAAAATACAATAATACATCAATCCGACCTCAGGAGTCCACCATGGCCCAACGATCTTAACCTTAGAAATCACAATTACTCCAAAAGACTAGTCCGATGAGGGAAGGGTAGTTCTACCTTTGTTTTTTTTTCTAAAACAACTCTCCCTTGTAAAGTGGCTTTCTGTCCTATCCACACTACAAAAAATGTTGTAGTCTATGACGTGCCACTTTCGTCATAGATCATCGAAAATTCGTCATAAAACAACATCTATGACGAAATTTTAAAAGGTCATGTATTGAGCGTCACGGATCCCTTCTCGTGACGTCCTTAAGTTTTCGTCATAGATTAACATGATCCATGACGATTTGAAGCTGTCATAGAATTGTCTAAAGCCCACTGAACCCGGCCCAAAGCCCTTAATCTATGACGAAAATGAACGTCATGGATCAGATTGCCACATCACTCATGGATGACTTGGACGATGAGTTGGTTGCGACGTGGATGATGACATGGCAACGTGTCAACCACGTGGCGGCGATGTGGCGAATGCGACGTCGCGCATTTTCTCGAAAATGACGTCAACACATGCCATTTGTTAACGAGCCAAATTCAAGATTGGGCACAAACCTGGATAGCTATTTCGGCCCGCATAAATTTTAGGAAAGCCCATTTACATTTCATACACAGACCCATTTACTTTTCATACACGACCGTATACATTTCATACACAGGACATATACATTTCAACCACAAATTCATATACATTTCAACCCAACAAAGTTTTTCCAACGGATCAAAACAAAAATCTCAAAAAACACAAATCAATTCCGGCCAAAAAATACTTCCATGAATCATGTTTATGTTCATCATGACATCAAAATATCAAATCACGACATCACCAACATATCGGTACATCTACACCACCATACAACATCACTACCCGAATACGAGGCAAGATACTCGCATTTTAAAACTTTTGTAGGCGGTATACCTCATGCATGCAAGCCATGAGGTGAGTTAAATACCGAGCTTCAAATTCTCACGCTGGTTATATAGCTGAAACAAAAGATAAGAAAACTTAATTGCTAAGCACCAAAGAATTCATACATCCGAGTTAAATACCGAATTTATATTATAAGCAAAGCACCAATCTCGGTTAGGCATTTCGACAAATAGTTCATGCACATAACAGCTACAAGGAAGCAGAACGCCTACACAGATATCCAATTGAATCACACATATTCTTAGTGTACACAAGATATCATGTAAAAGGATTAACCATGGCATGGATTGGACTGACCATAAAAGAAACAATGGATTAAACCATACTTTATTTTGGCCTACTAACATACAATGGAATTGAGTTATATCAAACACAAGATCACATATTCTTAGTGATAACAAAGACTCTCCGGGCGGCTTTCCAAACACAAAAACACATTACATCCGCCTATATGCATTTTATCAAACACATGGTGTGCAAATAAACGCAAACCAAAAAGGGTAGCAGACATCTCACCTTTACGTAATGACGCCCATTGCAAAACCTCGCGTTCACCCAACCCACCTCGGCAAACACAACAAAAGAATCACATATTAGGGCAAGTCATAGGAGATCCTATACATCGAAGAAAAAATGACAATAAAACAAATAAGCGGGGCAACATCCATGCACAAAAAACGGAATAATGACATATCATCGATGCCCATAAGCTCGATTAGTCTTACTCAACAAATGTAGAGGGTACATCTCGTTGTAAACTTTAATTTTGCAATAAGGCAACAACATGATGGTAAAACTTGAAACAGCATCCTGTTTCCTATGAGTCCGTGTGAATCCTAGAACAAGGGCCTTATATATTATTAACTGTAGTCTAAAACATATGAATCTTGTATGCAATTTCAGCACTTCGGGATAACAATTTGTACACGGTGGATTTTGTAGTGTATATTTAATGCATTGATTTGTTCCATGTCAAGTATCTCGTGGACAAATACATTGGAAGAAGTATAAATACTTTCTGACTGCAACCAACATACCGTATGCAATGTCTACCAAATCAATCATATACAGGTCCCGATTGCGTAAAATTACATAACATCGAATACTTGTTAGAGGGCAATGTTAAAATTCCGAAATAAGTGTCAAAGGATCTTGAAGTACTAAAAAAGATTCTTGCTTAAGAATAAAATCAACATGGACCAAACTGAAGTATAAAGCATAATTCACATGTGAAAATATTAAACATAAAAGTGTTATGAGCCATGGTAAAAAAACTATGAAATTTGCATCTTCATGGAGTCTTTAGTTTATAAAACAAGTACTACAATACAACCATGTATTTCATGAACATCTAATATGATAGGTTATTTAGTCTATGATACTAGTGCTACATAAAATTCAAAAGTAAATAAATTTAAAAGATGGCTCTGTAACTGAAGAAAGCCTTCTCTAGTTTCAAGCACATAAGTTGTATTAGCAACACTTTCTTGCTAGGATGCTCGGCGGTTGCCCAATTAGATAGCTAGACTTACCATTAAGAATCAAACAACAACAAGATCTAATGCTCGGCGGCAATGCCTGCAAAAATCAATGGCAATATTAGCATGCTTTGGACATGCAATGAAATTAAGAGAAAATGTAGAGCTAACACTGCTATCGTGCACAAGCACCAAAAACTGTTCAAGCTAATTAGCTATGAGCTAAACATAGGAGCAAGCTAATCGTATACCCGAAATGTGCATTCAAAGAAACAAGCGCAATGTAGGGGCAACTTTAGAGAAATCAAACTTGATCCATTGCGACTGTGCTTGAGCTGTCGAGTTAACCTACATAAGCTTTCGAGTTAACCTTTGCATAAAAGAAGTGTAGAGATGAGCTAGGCGACCTACCCAAAAAAAAGAGTTATAAAGCAAAGATAGTGAAACAACTATTAGATTTTTTAATTACTAGTTTTGGATCGGCTATCTTTTATGAAGCATTAGATCTTGAATTTATATTAACTAGTGATGTGGATTTAAATATTATATATCTTGAAAGCATAAAGAACCGAGTCCAAATCTAATTAGTTGTCGGATAAAGTCGGGATAATGAATGTTACATAAACGACGGGGGTTGCGAACCACAAGGTAGTTGGAGCGCTCGGCGCCGCCAATGCGTGGGAGCACGGAGGCCGCGATTTCGTCCTCGGAGAGGGAGTCCGCGAGGGAACCCCGCGGCAAGAGCGATGAGGGCCTCGGAGTCGAGCTCCCGGGCGAGGGCGGAGGGAGGAGGAGGTCGGGGGCCGCCCCGGCGGCGCGGGACACCGGTCGGATGCGACGCGGTGTGGGCGTAGGAGGAGGAGGATCCACGGAGGACGCGGACGCCGGCCGTGGGAATCATACCGGGAACCGCTTCTTCCGGCGGCGGCGCTTCCGCGCAATGGTGGAGTCGTCGACGGCCGCGGTGGCGGATGGCGCCGAAGGGGTCGGGGAGGAGGTGGGCGCATCGTCCTCCATGGGCTCCGCGGCCGCCGCGGAGTCTCCTCGCGGCTTCCCCCGTCTTCCATGGGATCCGGGGCCTCGGAGACATCTGCCGCGGCGGCGTCTCCCCGTCCTCCATGGGCTCCGCGGCGGCCTTCCCCGGCCCTCGTCTTGGTCCATTGGGAAGGGAGGTGGATGGTCCACGGCTTCGCCGTTGGGTGGGTGCGGCGGGCCGCGACTCGCCGCCTTCCTCCATTGGGGAGGGTTGCGGCGGTTGGGAGCGGGGGAATTTGGGAGATTTGGGAGGGTTCGGGGGCTTGTGTCCTAGGGCGGAACCGCGGAAGCAACCCTCCGCCACGGGGGTAGGACGGATCGAGGTGGACGGCCTCGCTCCACGGCGTGGAGGGGGACGGGAAGGGAGGGGCACGTGCTCGGCCCCCTCCCGACGACCCTTCTTCTTCGCCGGCGGGACGACCCTTCTTCTCGCATTAACGCCCGCCGATCCGGATGGTTGAGTGGAGCGGAGCGAGGAGAGGCCGCGGAGTGAATGGTCGGGAGCGGAGCGGAGAGATGGGGAGCGAGAGGGCCGGTGAGGGGGTTGGAGAGCTCGGTGGCGGCGTGAGGACGTAGGAGGATGGGGAGGTGGATGGAGAGCGGCGGCGGCGGCGTGCTCGTGGTGGTGGATGAGGGGTGGGAGCAGGAGTTAGGGTTTCGGGCTGGTGAGGGGAAGTCTAATGATTATATATCATCGGCACGCGATGCGAGCCATCGATCGAAATGGACGGCCGAATTTATGTGGGCTTTTTGGGTCATAATGGGCCCGTTACATTCCTACTCGCTTAACATTTTTCTTTTTCTTTTTCCATTTTTTGCAATATGGAACAATTCCAATTTGAACTATATGTATCTCAAATAAAATTTAAAAAAATTATCAAAATTATATTTTAAGTACTTCGATCTACTATAACTCGTATTCCGAAAATATATGAAAGTTTCAAATGTTTCTTGTCATAATTCAAACTTCTACTTGCATATTTACTATAAAATAATGATAATAAAATCTAAAACTTCTTAAAAACTTCTGAAAATTCTCATGAAATCATTGTATGGATGTTTAAACTTGACATAAAAGTTTCATTAGATTTTGCAAAAAAGAAGTGTACATTGCTCACAAAATAAATGGATCCCCCATATTGTTTCGTACATCTCAACACAAACTTTGAAATTTGAACACCTTATAACATTTCCAAACTCCAATACATCTAAAATTTGTACCCAAACATAAGTCGACCTTGACTTTAACAATTATGAAGTTTAATTACTAATTGGCATGGAAAAAACATGTATTTATGTTATATGCTTTAATAGAAGGAAACAAGCCCTATGAAGATTATACTATTAATAATAATTAACATAAAAACAAATGAAATTATATGGAAGAACATGATTTTAGAAAAAAATAGGAAAAAGAATCAACCGATTTGAAGTTCGTATGAAGAATAAAAACAGTTTACAAGTTTTATCCGAAGATTAAAAAAAGAAATTGCACTTGCTATGAACTGAGATGAACAAGTGTGTTTTCTCTTTTTAATCTTTGTCTAAAACTAGTAACTAGTTTTTCTGCCTCATACTAACTCCAAATTGGATGATTCTTTTTTCTAAAATTTTCAAAAATCATTCTCTACCAAGATCTACAACTTTAACAAACAAAAAATGGTTCTTTTTTCTGCCTCATACACATCTCTCACATTCTTTTATACAACTCAACTTATATGATCCCAATTTAAAATAGTAAATAGATTCAAAAATTCTTGAAAGTTGTACCAGATAACTTATATGCAGTATATTGAATATAAAAAATATATTTGTATGTATAAGGTTAATTAAGAATATAATATTTGTGGGAAATGGTATGCTATGGAAAAAAATCAACTAATGGTCCGTAGCATAGTGGCAAAGGGTGGCTCTAGGGAATCATGAGGTCCATGGTTCTAATCAAAATCTTTGCAGTTTTTTATTTCCATTTTTTCTATTTTATTTCATACACTCACTCTATTTATTTTCACACATTATCTATGACGAAATCTTTTATTTCATACACTCACTCTATTTATTTTCCCACGTTATCTATGACGAAATCTGATTGTTGCCATGGATGCATTGTGATGCGTGACGAAATTGACACATCGTCATAGTGTTTGGACTTCTTATCGGGCTTCATATCCAACACTTTTGTGAATTTATGACGAAAACAGACAGTTTGTCATGGATGCGAGTGTGATCTATGACGAAATCGAGATCGTCATGAGAAGTTCGTCATAGATCAAAGGATTTCTTGTAGTGTCATTAGACAATGGATGCTTTTCTGCTTTCCCGCTGCTAAGGGAGAGCAAGAAACTAAATCACATGATTGTTTTTTCACCAGCGCCTCCTCTGAAGCTAAGAAAGTTGAGATTATTCAAAGGTTCACACGGTCACGGTTCGGCTACAACTAATATAAGTCACTCACCCTATTTTGTTACGTATATGCATGCCAACAGGAAATAGTAGAGGAAGATGTCTCGTCAATTAATTAGGCCTGTAGCACATGGTAGTACACGGGCGCCACAACGACTTGGATGCATGGATGTAGACATGCAGTACGTACGTTGTATGCATGGCGGGGTCGAGCGATGTGTGTGTGCTACCCGCTGGGATGGGCGGCGGCCTGCCGGTGCCGGCCTCAACCGCGGGCGGCAGTAGTAGCTGCAGGACGTACAGGACCACGAGCGTGGACCGGCCGGGCCTTCTGCCGTGCCCCGGGCGGAGTCGCGGAGAGGACGAGAGCGGAAGGGGCGAATGGGCCGGGTTGCTGAGGGAGCGTGGTAAAAATAGCCAAAACGCGGGGCAGTTGAACATTACCGATGCGCCCAGAAACATGCCCACTCTGTGGATTTGAACCAATCGAGCGTCAAAATTTTCTGAGCCTGTCCAGCTCCCTATTCGTTTGGACTTATCGCCTACGTGGCCAGATGCTTTCTCTCCGAACAAACCAAGCCAAGAACCGGGCCCAATAAGATCTTTCTCTGCCGAAATCGGGCCGACATCCACCAACCACCAGCCAAACAAACAGGCTCATGTTTTGGTTTGGCAAGATTGCATCAGGCCCCAAACCCCGCAGGGCGGCCGCAGCGCCGCGCCGTCAGGTTACTATTACGGCATGGGTGTGCCTGCGCGCACCGCCGGATTAGGGGTCGTACATTGTACGCACATGAACGGCAGGTAGGCGATGCCGATCGGTTCTTCGCTGTCGCGGAACAATCCAGAGCTTGCTCCTGTGGCCTGATCTGCGGCGACGACGAGCGATCGAGAGCGAGAGCTAGCGATCGCGAGCGCGCCCGGACCACAAGCCGGACGCCCGCTGGTCGACGAGCGCGGTAGTAGTACACGTGAGCAGTGGCCCAGCTCATGGCAACCCCCTCATTTGCCTGGTTTGCCGTCTGGATGGACGCGATCCCACGGGGGAGGGCAATAAGCAAGACATTCTTGCTCGTGCCCAGTCATACGATTGCGCTGTAGCAATAATATCCATGGAACGTTGTAGATGATGCTCGAACGGGAACGGCGCGGCGGCTGATCTCGTCGAGCCGGGAGGGGAAGATATTTTTGTGTCTCTCCGATCCCCGGCCGGGTAGGCGGCTAGCGTACCCTGGTGCAGCATGGAGGAGGCTCGACTTTTCAGGAAAAGCCCCCGGGAGGACCTTCCCTTTCGCGGTAGCAGCAGTAGCACAGGCGTGCAGCGCTGGTGCATCACGCTGCTACTCCCATGATCCGGTGATCCCATCTCTTCTCGCCATGCCCAACTGTTCCGTAACACGCACGACAACTTCCATATTTTCCGTACTGTTTGCTTGGTTTATCCGTACTGTTTGCTTGGTTTATCTGCCATCACTCCGGTGCTTTTCTTTTAGAATAAACCAACCTCCGGCAATCAGCCAATAGTCATTTTCTCCCAAAACAAATCGGTCACCTGTCACCGGCCACCAGTCAAACGAACATGCAGGTAAAACAAATCAGCATCAGTCTCGGGCTGTCGTAAAACAAGACGGCGTCGGGTAACAGCAGATTTCAGCAGCAAACTGACTTGCCCAATTTAGTACTTGTCGGTGTTTTAGACCGCAACCTACTACGGGGAGTACCGGAGTAGATGATTGTGACTCGCCGAGATCGGTAACTCGAAGGAAGAGACACGTGGCACACAATTTAGACGAGGTTCGGGCCGCGAGGTGCGTAATACCCTACGTCCCGTATGCTTTGCGTAGCTCGGATTGATAGGGCACGATTACAAGATGGTGCAATGGTGCGCCGTGAGTTTTATGAGAGGAGATTGGATGCTAGAGATCGGTCCCCGCCTCGCCTTATATAGTCGGGAGGCGGGGTTACAAGTCGGAGTAGGGAGAGAGTACTAGTCGAGTACGTCTAGGAGTCCTCTATACGGCGCGGAACATGTACGGCTCCCCGACCGAGTACTACTCTCGTGCAATCCTTGTGCTCCACGCCTTCGGGTGCCGTGTAGCGCAAGCCGGTAGTCCCGAGGGCCCACCGAGTAGTCGGTCCCGGTACCCACCGAGGTAGTGGGCCCGGGGAGGTCCATACGACAAGCCCCCGAGTACTTTGTAGTCGAGAAGGATAGCTTCAAGTAGTCTTGACGGCCTCAACGAGTAGTCCTCAAGCGTCCCCGAGTGCTACAAGTCAAAAGTCCTCAAGAGTAGTCGAAGCATCCCGAGGCCGGAATGTACTCCGGTGATGAATGAGCAATCTTGAAGTCTTCTCGAGTAGTCCCAAGCGTCCTCGAAAACCGCCTTCGAAGGTCTTCAAAAACCGCCCGCCTTGTCTTGAAGCCGAAGGCGGCATGGAGGTGCGATCTCGCAAAACCGCACTCCACATGGAGTAGCCCCCGAGCCTTGAGCCGCGGGCTCTAGCCGAGGGTCCATCTCGAAATCTTGGCAAGAAAATCCCGAAAAATCCGAGAGAAAAACCGAAGGACACGTGGCACGGAGCCCCCGAGCCTTGAGTCGAGTACTTTCTCTCGAATTGAAGGGTCTTCTTGGAGAATGTGTCCCGAGATGCTCTTGAGACTAGCCGCTTCTCGGGTAGTCGAGTAGAAGTAGCCGAGCCCCCGAGGTGAGGCGCGTCGACTAGTAGAATACGAAGAGTCACGCGCGGCCGCCGAGTCGGCCGTGCGTGGACTTAACCGGCCCGCCCGTTGAGGAGCCGATTTGGCTTATAAATAGAAGCCAAAACCCTTAGGGTTTTTCACCCATTCGAGCCGCGCCCATTCCGTTTGAATCTTCAAGCGAATCCACTCCCGGCGCTTGCCGCCGCCGTAGTAGATCCAAGCGCGCCGCCACCGAAGCCTTTAGGGTAGCCCCCGAGCGGATGCGAGTGAAGACGCCTTGCACTTGGAGGATGAAGCCGTCGCCGTCCAAGACGTCCAAGGCCGAAGGGAAGAAGAGGGGCCGCGAAGAGGCCGCCGCGGCCGCCACCGAGCGGCGCCGCCCATGTCTCCACCGCGGGCCGATCCGAGCCGCGAGTGGAAAAAATCCAAGGTGAAGACGGAGGACCTGCGACCCCCGCCGAACAGGTGGGTTCATCGGGGAGAAGGAAGTCGATATGTGGAGATCCGCCGCTGGAGATCCATATCCGATGGAGAAGGCCGAAGATGAGATCCCGATGTTCTCGCGGTTCGTGGAGCGCGGTCTTGCACTCCCCGGCCCAAAGCAACTTCTTCAAGGGGCCGCTCGGGTACTACGGCGTCGAGTACACTCGAACACGAACCCCAACGGCATCTTCCACATGTCGGTCTTCGTCCACTTCGCGAAGCCTTCCTCGGAATCAAGCCGCACTGGGTGCTTTTCGGAAGTTCTTCCGCGTCAAGCCGCAACCAAGTGCTACCAATCCCAGGGTAGTCGGAGGAGCCGCATCCAGCGAGGGAGGATGCCGCGGAGCAGTACTTGGCCTACAAGCTTGTCGACTCCAACGCGGATTGGAAAGCCAGGTGGTTCTACATCACGAACCACCACCCCGGCTCCGCCGGCCGAGCGGGCGGCGGCCCGGCACCGTGAGTGGTGGAACACGGAGCCCACCATGCAAGAAGGGATCCGGCTCCGGAGGCCGCGGCACGCATCAAAGTGCTCGGGGAGGCGGGACCGAGGGCCGATCACGTGGCCTTCGGTTTCATGAAGCGCGGGATCCGGCCCGGCCCGATGGCTCGGGAGACCCCGGGCTTCGAGTACACCGGCGACGACGACTCGTCGCGGATGCGGGAGGCGAGCGGACATCAACGACATCGTCGAGAGGTTGTCGAGGATCTTCAAGGACATGCCGCCATACACGGCGTGCCTGTCGAGGAGTACTCCGCCGCACGCCCACCCAAGGAGGTGAGTAGTCGTACTCCCCTAGTCGAGTAGTGATAACTTGTAGTAGAGTTGCTGACGTCTTGTGTCTTGCGCAGGATGATGTGAAGCGGTTCATCTCCGAGCCGCGGCCGCCACCGAGCGGGATCGAGATCCCGGTGGAGGGGAAGATGAAGGAGCGCCGCGAGGCGGAGAAGGCGACGACACCGTCGTTGTGGAAGATACCTCCGACGACGACGACGAAGACGAAGACGAAGAGACGGCTGCGGCGACCGCTTCCGGTGCGGTCGAGGTTTAGCCGCCGGGCTTGCCTCACGTTCCGCCGGTGCAAGACCCTCCGCCTAGCACCGGAGGCTAGCCTTCTTCCGCGCCGCCACGGAGGCCGCGCAACCCCGCCGGGGAAGCGGGTGACGAAGAAGGCGAAGGTCTCGGAGACCACGCCTCGGGGAGGTGAGTTGTCTTGAGCGAGTAGTCGAGTACTCGTTGTTCGAGTACGCTTTCGACGAGTAGTCTTCCTTGTATGCGAGGAGGTGCCGCCGGCGGAGCCCGGTCGAAGAGGGCGACGAAGGCGTGTGAGATACGGTGGGGGAACCGACCGGAAGTCGTAGTCCGGCCCCCCGCCGTTGAAGAACTTCGGCGCGACTCGAGCGCCAGCCCCCTGCTCCAGAGGAGAGCACAGTACCCGTGGCCGCCACCGTTGGAGAGATGGAGGCCTCGGGAGCGTAGGAGACGTCTGCGCCGGCCGCCGCCGTGGAGGAGGCAGAAGCCGCAGGGGCGGAGGAGGAGGCGCCCACCGAGGGTGGACTGGTTGATATTGCCAGCATCCTCGGTGCTCCGGCCGTGACCATTGTCCGGTCGAACTTGTAAGTACCATATCCTCACGAGTAGTACTTGCTGCAAGTAGTCGATCTTGTCGACGATCCTCTCGTGAATATTTGCGCGAAAATCCACGGACACCGAGCCGGGATGGAGACGAGCCCTCATCGGCGGTGGCGGAAGAAGTCGCGCCGCCCGTCGAGGAGACCGCTCCCGATGCCCAAGCCGTGACCGAGCCCCCAGCTACTGAAGCGCCGCTGCCGGAGGCTAGTGTAGTCGAAGGTGAGTACCCTTCGTGAAGCTGGGGAGCTCTAGGAGGAGTAGTCGTAGACACTAATGCACATGTCGTTTTGTTGACAGGCGCTGAAGGTGGTGACATCCCTGCGGGGGTGCCAATGCAGGAGTTGACACCGCAGGCCCCGAAGGCCGCGAAGGAGCCCCCGAGCCTATGGCGAGAGGTTGTCGAGAAGGCCGCCGGGGGAGAGGCGGTCACCACGTCGCCGGAGATTGCTCGGAGGTGGCTATCCGCTCCCCCCGAGATCCAAGACGCGAGCCCATCCGCTCTCGCGCCGATGACGGAGGCTACCTCGAGTAGCCGCGGCGGGATAGAACTTCTTGCGGACGACCTCGTCGAGCCGGCGACGGTAGCCAAGCACCTGGAGGCAATCCGTCGAGCCGAGCAATGGATGAAGGTAAGTAGCCGTAGCCTTCCGAGCAGTCAATCCTTTTGTCGTTGAGTACTCGTCATGACTTGAGTTGTCTTGTGCAGGACGTCGCGGAGCGGTCCGCGACAAGTCGAACCTCGCTGCGGGGTTATGGCGACACCGTGCTTCGAGCGAGAGGCGCCGGAGGAGCAGCCTCGTGAAGTCGCGGAAGCATGCGGCTGCCATGCAATCAAGGCTCGACGCCGCCTTCGCCAAGTACCACAACGACGTCCGGGAGTTGCGGGCGAAGGGCGACGAGTTGGGGCGGAAGAACAAAGGCCTCCGCAACAAGAATAAAGGTATATCCTTCGACTTGTTGAGTACTTGTTGGAAGTCGAGAAGCATCGACCCGCCGTTGTATTCTTTGTGTTGCGAGCTTGAGGGCCGGTGGAGCGGTGAAGGCCTCGGAGGTGAGCATGAAGAACCTCTTCTACGGGAGCAAGAAGCCCGCCGGTACTCGAGCTCGACTACAAGGAACTCGCCTTCGAGTGTGAGAAGCACATGGAGGCGCGGATTGCTTCGACGGGGATCTCGTCAAGCCGGCCCCTACAAATCTTTGCGTAAATTGAACGAAGACCGCGAGGCGTTGCGAGCCCAGTTGAAGGAGTTGGAGGAGGCCGCCCTGCCGATCGCAAGGCTCCCGGTGCCGCACCCGGCGGCCCCAAGATTGCTCCTCCGGTGGATCGACTTCGTGAAGCTCCAAGCCGGCTGGCCGCCTACGTCAAGCATATGGCCGGGTCGATCCCAAGACAAGTCTTGGCCTTCATGAAGTCGTACTTCCCGAAGGCTCCGGTGGAGGTGGTCGCGGCGGGGGTAGCCGCCAACCGGCTCGGATGAGCGGTAAGATGCGCAGCCATCGGAGCGGATGGCTCCCATCGCGGAGCGGTAGCCGAGAAGGCCGAACCTCCGGTAGCCTTGTAATAGGTAGCTAGTAGCCATAGTTGTACAGGAAAACAATTGTAATGAATTGTTCAAGTATCAATGAAAGAAAATTTTCCAGCAATGAGTACTCGTAGTCGCGATCTCAGAGTGCGGAGCGCCCATCGTGGAGTGGATGCGAGTAGTAGTACTCGACTTCAGTAGTCCCGTTGTAGGGAGTAGGCGATAAATAAGTTGATGAACGATCAATCTTTATTACGAAGAAGTACACCCGGGTGGCCATGGCCGTAGTTACAAAGTAGTCGCTCGGACCGGAGGCCGCTTATAGCTAAGTAGCGCCGGAGCGGGTAGCCGCTTACGCGGGTGATCCGTAGGTAGCCGTGTAGGCCGGATCGTAGATCCGTAAGTAGTCGCGCGGTGGATCTTGGGGTGTGGTCTCTCGGTAGACCGCTGCTAGAGTCCTTGACGCTCGTCGCGGCCCGGGTCCGTAGGTAGCCGTGCGGGGCCGGATCTCGGAGAGGAGAAGTCCGGAGATCGGGGGCCGGGACCGGAGGGTCGCTTACGGCCGGGGCGTTGATGTAGTCGATGAGACTTGAACCCCGGAGTAGTCGTGTAGACTAGGCGTAGAATCGACGAGTTGGTCGACGTTCCACGAGTTGTTGACGTTTTCGCCTTCAAGTGTTTGGAGGCGGTAGGAGCCCCGCCCGGTCACCTTAGCCACGGTGAAAGGGCCTTCCCGTGGGGGAGGCCGAGCTTGTGAAGTCCTTCCGTGTTCTCGGATACGGCGGAGGACAAGATCTCCAACGTTGAAGGAGCGTTCCTTGACGTTGCGATCATGGTAGCGTCGGATACCCTCCAAGTACCTTGCCGATTGGACGAGGGCGGCGCGGCCGAGCTTCTTCGAGGGCGTCGATGTCAACTCGTATGCTTTGTCTTCGAGACGCCTTCGTCGTAGTGCTCCACCGCCGGCGAGTTCCATATGACGTCGGCGGGGAGGATGGCTTCGCAGCCGTAGACCGAGAAGTAGGGGGATTGCCCCCGTTGGCTTGGATGGTTGAGTCCCGCGGCCCCCGCAGTGCGTTGGGTAGTTCCTTGATCCACTTGCCCCCTTTGGAGTTAGCGGCGTCGTGCGGCCGCTTCTTGAGGGCGTCGAGCACCATCCCATTGGCGCGCTCGACTTGTCCGTTGGCCCGTGGATGGGCGACCGAGACGTATCGGACGTCAATCCCGCCGTTCTCGCGGTACTCCCGCAACCGGTGGTTGTTGAAGTTGGACCCCGGTGTCCGTGATGATGCGGTGGGGTAGCCCATAGCGGTGTACGAGTTCATCCGAGAAGTCGAGTACTCGTCGGCCTTGGGGCATGTGACCGGCTTGACCTCGATCCACTTGGTGAACTTGTCGATAGCCACCGCACCTCGTTGAATCCTCCTCGGCGCGGTTGGCGGTGGCCCAATCATGTCGAGCCCCCGGCAGGCAAAGGGCCGGGTTGACGGTATGGTGACTAGCTTGTAGGCCGGGACGTGTTGTTGCTTGGCGAAGTACCGACATCCTTGGCACCTTCTGACGAGTTCTTCGGCGTCGCCCAGGGCTGTGGGCCAGTAGAAAGCTCGCCGGGAAGGCTTTGTCGACCAACGTGCGTGAAGACGCGTGGTTGCCGCACGCCCTTGTGGATCTCCTCCAAGATGTCCTTGCCTTCTTCACGAGGGACGCACTTCATGAGTACTCCGAGAAGATGCGCCCCGCTTGTAAAGCTTGTCTCCGACGAGGACGTAAGACTTGGCGCGGCGGACGAGTTGTTCGGCCGCGTTCTTGTCGGAGGGGACCTTCGCTCGCCGAGGTAGTCGATGAAGGGTTGCCTCCGGTCCACGTCGATCATCATGACCTCCTGCCCACTGGTTGATGGGGCCGGGACGGTGGTCGGTGGCGCCGGCTCCGGGATGGATGGCACGTGAAGCTCATGGACGAAGACGCCCGCCGGGTACTTGGGCGCGGGTGGATCCAAGCTTCGAGAGGACGTCCGCCGCAACGTTGTTGTCGCGGACGATGTGATGGAACTCGAGACCATAGAATTTGTTCTCGAGCTTGCGGACTTCTAGGCGCATGGCGTCCATGTTCTTCTTGTTGCGGTCCCGGGACTTGTTGACTTGGTTGATGACCATCGCGGAGTCGCCGTAGACTAGTAGCCGCTTGATGCCCGGTGAAGCCGCGAGGCGGAGCCCGTGTAGGAGAGCTTCGTACTCGGCTTCGTTGTTTGAGACCTTCCGAGAAGATCTCAGGACGTACTTGAGTTGTTCGCCCGTTGGAGAGATCGGGAGTACCCCCGCGCCCGCGCCCTCGAGGTTGAGTGAGCCATCAAAGTACATCACCCAATGCTCGGTCGCACGGTGGGAGTAGGTAGCCGGTTCTCTCGCGCACTCGCCATGAAGTTGACTAGTGGTTGCGACTTGATGGCCGTGCGTGGCTTGAAGTCGATGGTGAGGGCGCCGAGCTCGACAGTACCCACTTGGAGATTCTTTCGGTGGCGTCTTGGTTCCTCGGGATGTCGCCGAGCGGGTAGTCGGTGGCGACGGAGACCGAGTACTCCCGGAAGTAGTGTCGTAATTTCCGCGAGGTGATGAGTAGAGCGTACGGGAGCTTCTCGCACGGCCGGTAGCGAGCCTTGGACTCGATAGAACCTCGCCGACGAAGTAGACCGGGCGCCGGGACCGGGTAGGCGTGGCCGTCTTCCTCCGCTCGACAACGATGGCAAGATCGACCACGTGAGTAGTCGCGGCCTAGGTAGAGCAGTAGCTGCTCGCCCTTGTGAGGAGCCGTGAGGATGGGTGGCTTTGACAGGAAGTTCTTGAGCTGGGCAAGGGCTTGATCCGCCTCTGGAGTCCACACGAACTTCTCGTGATGCTTGAGTAGTTTGAAGAAGGGGAGGCCCCGTTCTCCTAGCCTCGAGATGAATCGTTCAATGCCGCCATGCATCCCGTGAGCTTACGGACGTCTTTGATGCTCGTGGGAGCTTTCATGCTTGGTGATGGCGGAGATCTTCTCGGGGTTGGCTTCGATGCCGCGGCGGGCGATGATGAAGCCGAGTAGTTTGCCCGAAGGGACGCCAAAGACGCATTTGTTCGGGTTGAGCTTCCAGCGGTACTCGCGTAGTGATGCAAAGGTCTCTTCAAGGTCGTCGATGAGGGTACTGGAGTCCCTGGTTTTGACAACCACGTCATCCACGTAAGCCTCGACGTTCTTGTTGAGTTGCCGCTTGAAGCGGTGCCCGGATGGCCCGTTGATAGGTAGCGCCGGCGTTCTTCAACCCGAATGACATGGCCGTGTAGCGAAGCGCGCCAAACGGGGTGATGAACACGGTCTTTTCCTCGGTCTACCTCCTTGATTGCGATCCGGTGGTACCGGAGTAGCGATCGAGGAAGCGGGAAGCGGTCGCGGCCCGCCATGGAGTCGATGACTTGATCAATCCGCGGCAACCCGAAGGGGTCCTTGGGGCGGTGCTTGTTGAGGTCGGTGTAGTCGACGCACATCCTCCACTCGTTCGAGTTCTTCTTGCGGACGAGGACGGGGTTGGCTAGCCACTCGGGATGGAAGACTTCTCCGATGAAGCCACCGCGAGTAGCTTGGCGAGCTCCTTCTTGATGGCGTCCCGTCCGTCGTCGGCGAAACGTCGGAGGTGCTTGTCGTTTGGGGGTGGCCTTTGGATCGACGTTAAGGCGGTGCTCAATCGGCTCCCCGGGGCACTCCCGGCATGTCCGCTGGCTTCCACGCGAAGATGTCGCGGTTAGCCCGAAGAAAGCTGATGAGCGCGTCTTCCTATTTGGGGTCGAGGCCGGCCCCGATGGTGGTGGTCTTGCTGGGGTCGCCTGTTCGGAGGTCGACCGTCTTGACGAGTACCTCCTCAGGTGGCTGAGGCTTGTTGGCGATGTCATACTTCTCTGGGATGTCGAGTTCGCTTGTAGCAAGCTTCTTCGATGCGGCGTAGACCTCCATCATCGCGTTGGGTACTTGGTTTGTGGAAGCGATCGCCACGGCTTCGTGTCGCGCTCGTGGGAGATCTTCAAGTCCCCTTGGAGGGAGAGTACGCCGACTGGACTTGGCATCTTGAGTACCAAGTAAGTGTAGTGGGGCACCGCCATGAACTTGGCGATGGCCGGTCTGCCGAGGATGGCGTGGTAAGAGGTCTCAAAATCCGCGACCTCGAACTTGATGTACTCGGTGCGGTAGTTATCCCGAGACGCCCCGAAGGTACCGGCGCACCACCGAGCCCAGTGGGATAGCCGCGTTGCTCGGGACGATGCCGTAGAAGGGCGTCTTGCTCTTGGTGAGCATGGGGGTGACGTCGAGCTTCATCTTCTTCAAGGTTTTGGTGAAGAGGACGTTGAGCCCGCTTCCACCGTCGATGAGCACCTTGTTGAGCTTGGAGCCCGCCACCGTTGGCTTCAAGACGAGGGGGAACCGTCTCGGTTCGGAGAAGGGCGGTCCATTGGTCCGCGCGGGGAGAAGGTGATGGGTACCTCCGACCACCGAGAGGGGTCGAACCGCCGGCTCGATGGACATCACTTCACGACGGGTAGCCTTCGCTCCCGCCTCGCCGGCGCGATCCGCCGAAGAGGACGTTGACGGTCTTCTCGGGTTCTTGGAAGTCGTTGTTGTCGCCGTCCTTCTTCTTGCCCTTTTGGTCGTGAGGGTGCGGTGGCTCCGGAGTATCCTTGAGTGCGTGCTCGAGTCGGTAGCATTCGCTCGGTAGTGTGGTTGCCATTCGGATGCCACGGGCACTTCTCCTTCGGCGAGTCTTTATAACCGCCGCAGTTCTTCTTCGAGTTCCCTTTCGCGAGGCGCCTGGATAGCCGCGACGGTGTTGTACGGCTTGCGCTTGTGGTTGGGACCCGAGTAGTTGCTCCTGTTGTTGTTGCTTTGTTGCGGCCGCCTTGGTTTGCATTGCTGCATTGCCGCCGCCGCCCCGGTTCTCGCTTGGACTTGCCGCGGATGGCGTCGTATTTGGCGTTGGCCTTGTCCTCTTCATCCGCCCGGACGTGATCATGTCCTTGAGGTGGGGGATGGACTCCGGGGCGGCGACGACCGAAGTCCTCGAAGGTGCGGCGATGGTGGAGGCCGTCCGGAAGAGGTCGATGACCTCCTTGTCGGTGACATCGACGACGGTAGCGCGCTTGTCGAAAAGCGGCGCATGTACTTGCGGAGGGTCTCGCCCCGTTCCTCGCTTGATCATGGCCGGGGTCCATGCGAGTACCCCGATCGGCCCATGGTGCCCGCGAAGTTGCTCGTGAACCGCTCCTTCGGTGGTCCCACTTGTCGATCGAGTGCTTGTCGAGCGACTCGAGCCATGTGAGTGGTGCTTGGTCCGGACGAAGGGGAAGTAGAGGCATTTGGTGTCGCCGTTGCCGCCGCCGTTCTCGATGGAGAGGGCGTAGCATCGGAGCCACCGGATGGGATCCGCTTCGCGTCGTACTTGGTGATCCCCAAAGGCTTGAACTTGTCGGGGAGGAGTAAGTTGCGAAGTCGAGGTGAGAAGGCGGGGAAGCCGTCTCCCTCGGCGAGCGGTGGTCGACTTCTTCCGCCGCGGCTCCTCAATCTTCGCGGCGAGCGTCGTACCCGCCGTGCGAGGCGCCGGAGGCGTGGGCGTTCGCGTGGCCTCGGCCGCCGCGACCGCCGCCACCTCCCGCCTCTCTCGTTGGCCCCATGGTTGGAGCCGCCGCCGTCGGCCGCCGCCGCCGTCGGGGTCGTTGCCGCCGCCACCGGCCGGAGCGCGGTGGGGAACAACTTCTCGGTTGCCTTGTTCTTGCCGTGAAGGTCCGCCCGGCGTTGGAGCGGCGGCGGTTTGGGTCGGCCGGAAGGTCGGCTCGAGTACGGTTGGGGCCGGCCGTTGGCGCCGCGACTAGTAGCTTCGTTGTCGTGGGGTTTAGCCGGGAGGAGGTTGGTTGACTCGTTGTCGACCCGCATGAAGTAGGCTTCTTCAGCGAGCTTGGCGATGACCTCTCCAGCGCGTATGCCCTGAGCCTGGCGTGCGATCGTTGTGATCGACATGAGGCACTGTTCGGGGGTGGTGTGTACTCGCTCTCGACCGCCTCGAGAGCTTCCGCAAGGCTGCGGATGGGGAGGTTGTCTCCCCGAGCCGCCGGCGTCGTCCGCCGCGCTTCTCCGTTACGTTCGCGTCGAGCGTCCCTGTTGGCGGCGGTCTCGTCCGCGGTGCATTAGCGCACGCCCTCGTCCGCGGAGATGTCCTCCGTGTACTTGTCCTCGCCCGTGCTCGAAGGTCCCGGGGTTTCGCCGGCGCCCATGAAGACTTGGCGATCGGGGGTGCCCGTGCCGGACTCGGAGGGTGCCACCTCGCTTGGTGTATTTGAGTCGGCCCCGGTTAGTGGCGTTCCCTCCCCGGAACGGTAGCGAGTCGATGTAGGCGACGTAGCGTGAGTCTCCCTTGCCGTGTCGGCGGGCTTGCGGTCCGGCCGCTAGAGCGTGTCCGCCGGCCGGCGTTGATTTTATAACCAGCCCCGAGGGCGGCCCCGACAAGGGAAGCTCGGTGGAGTCGTCTTCGGACTCGGGCTCCTCGGGTCCGACCCGAAGTCGAACTCGTAGTCCGGGTTTGAGTAGAACTCGGAGAGAGGGTCGGAGTCCGAGACGCGATCGGGGACGGCGTCGGAGTCCGAGTTGTACTCGGGCACGGGCTCCTTGCCGGCCCGGCGCGAAGTGGGAGCGCTCGTACGGGCCCAGCTGAGGATGCGTGGGCCACGCGCGGAGTGCCCACGTGGTGAGGGGGCCGTCTGCGATGGCGGAGCAGCCGGCTCGCATGCGATGGCCCATGGCGACGTCGGGGTCGAGTTGGAGACGGACTCGAGCTCGAAGTCAGTGTGATGGTTGAAGAGCGAAATTTCGCCGAACTTGCTGGCGAGTTCGCCTGTGACAACTTCAGGAAGTGTCACCAGGCCTGTCCTCGGGTTGGGCTGCATGTTTAGGCGGCGCTGGAAGGAGCCCGCGCCATCGGCGCGTGCGGACCCGTGCGCCGAAGACGAAGGTGTCGCCGCGGTTGAAGGCGGCAGCTTGGCTTCAAGTGAACGGAAGCCGTCGAGTTCGCCATGTGATCTCGAGCGAGCGCCCCTACCGCGCGCCGCCACCGTCGGTGTTTTAGACCGGCAACCTACTACGGGGAGTACCCGAGTAGATGATTGTGACTCGCCGAGATCGGTAACTCGAAGGAAGAGACACGTGGCACGCAATTTAGACAGGTTCGGGCCGCGAGGTGCGTAATACCCTACGTCATGTATGCTGCGTAGCTCTGGATTGATAGGGCACGATTACAAGATGGTGCAATGGTGCGTCGTGAGTTGTATGAGAGGAGATTGGATGCTAGAGATCGGTCCCTGCCTCGCCTTATATAGTCCGGGAGGCAGGGTTACAAGTCGGAGTAGGGAGAGAGTACTAGTCGAGTACGTCTAGGAGTCCTCTATACGGCGGAACATGTACGGCTCCCTAACCGAGTACTACTCTCGTGCAATCCTTGTGCTCCACGCCTTCGGAGTGCCGTGTAGCGCAAGCCGGTAGTCCCGGGGGCCCACCGAGTAGTCGGTCCCGGTACCCACCGAGGTAGTGGGCCCGGGGAGGTCCATACGACAAGTACCCTGAAATTTCACAAACTACATGTCACATTAAACTTCAGACACTAATTAGGAGTATTAAAAGTAGATTAATGACAAAACTCATTTCATAACTCCTACCTTAATTTTCGAGACGAATCCAGCGAGCCTAATTATGACATGATTAGACAACATCATGCTATAGTAAACAATCTCTAATGCAAATTAATTAGACGTAATGGATTCATCTCGCAATTTCCGATCCATTCGTGTAATTATTTTTATAACTAATGTGCGTTCAATACTCTTAATAGACCTTCGAAGAGGACCCAAAAGTTTCACCACATATCGAGCTAACAACGGATCATAATCATCTGACAGCTTGTCTCCTTTGGTCCTTTTTATTCCTCTCCTACTTAATTTCTTAGTTTATCTTGCCGAAGTCCTATTTTCTTCTTTCTTCACAAAAATAATTAGTTGGAGCTCCATTGTTTTTAGGGTGGTAACGGGCCCATTTTGTTGTCGTGGAGGACACAGAGGAAGATGAGGTCGGCTATTGGAGATAGTACCGAGATACACAAAATAACACAATGTGAAGGTTGAAAGAGTCACTACAATTATTTTTTAGAATTGCACAACACACACTCACCTCTACGAACACACGTGCGTAAACAAATCCGAAGATTCCTGAAGTCACCATTAGCGTCTCGTTATCAACGGGGATGCCACTTACCACTTAACACATAAAATCGGTAAATCCTAATAAAATCTGAAGAAAAAGGTGTGAGCACTAAGATTTAACTCTGGTGGGTAGCATCCCACTGGACCATTTACCTATTGGACTGTAAGCCCATTTGCGTCAATACCATTGTTGCAAGCGTGGCTTCAATTAACTAAAAAGAGTCCATAAAAAGTCCAACACGATCTTGTCAACCTTGCAAGCAAGCAAGGTCGAGCTCACATCGCTCCATTAATCACCTATATGGTTCCCCCGTTACAGTGGGCTCGACGACCCAGCACTCCCATTCCCCCTCTCCAAGGAAAGCGAAACCCCATTCCGATCCTTGCCATCCGTGGCGCCGCCGCCGCCGCATCGCACCCCCCGACACCGAAACCTAGTTCGTTTTTCCGAAGAAAAACCGAATGCATCTCATATGTGTGCCAGGATCAGAATTTCACACATATGATAAACAAATGAGTGTAATATCACAAGGCATTGCTCAAAACATACAGAAAAGGTTTATTAACTTTAATTACACTCACGAGGGTAGACACGAAGGTCTTTACACGAACAACGATAACTATGAAGACGCGACTCCATCTTCATCTTCCATAGGCATCTGACTGGTTGATCGCATTCCTTAGAACTCCTCGTAATCGATGAAGTACTCCACTCCGGGTTCTCCTCTGAACAACGTAAGCAAGGATGAGTACACTTATGGTTGGTACTCAGCAAGACCACAGGAATAACCGGAAAGCAATAACCGGAAAGCAATATTAAATCCACCTTTAAGTTAAATTATCATGTGAGGGTCCAGGCCGCTCTTGACCGTGAGCACGGCTGATCGATCAGTTTTACACTCCGCAGAGGTTGCACATTTTCACCACAGTTCGCGTAAAAGTTCCGAAGAACTTTGAACCCAACCACGCATGTGCTGATCAGGCACAATACCACACTTATGAGGTGTGATTGCATAGGGACGCTACGAAGCCTTTACAAAGATATGCAAAAGCACCGACAACCCACGACAGTTACAACTCAAGGCGGACCATAACCCTCCCTAGTGGTCAGCACCTTAGCAAAGACTGCTACCCCAAAAGAATTGGGCTATACCCCTGCAACCTCAACCCCCTGTGTTCCTTTCGGATAAGGTCATCAATACAATCACACACCTAATTAATTGGCTAAGACAGAGCCATGTGGACTGTGGTTGCGCTATTTTCCTGGGTGGTTCTCCATGTTCTGATTAATTTACAGTATTCTTGATTAAAGCATAGGTAGAAGGTTGGTTAGGGTCACTTGCCTCTCCAACGGTAAGGTACTCTCCTTTACTTCAAAGCTATGCACTTGTTCTTTCTCGAACAGGGCGTTGTCTATGATCATGCAAGAAAACATGCAATAAATAAAACAATACATCAAACATTACTAAAATACTAAAACAAGCTTCTACAACTAACGTGCTTGTTGAGACGATCGCATGAGCACCAAGAACGCTTAAAACGGAGCTAGGACAGAAAAGATATGGATACAACGAGGTTCAGGGGCTAGATTGTAAAGAAAACTATTTTCAGGGGCTTTTCTGCAAGAAACCAGGGACCTAAACACAATTATGCGTATAAACCCTAGGTTTATAGCGCAAAAGAGCATGGGTGGACTACGAGACATAAAAATTGAGGAGCCTAGGGTCCTAAACAAGAAAACCAGGACTTAGTTGTAAAGAGTTTCAAAGGTGGGAGGACCGGCTTGCTATATCAGAGAAGGAGGGGGCTCTTTAGCAAAACTTCCCGGGTTGACCGGTACGCTTGGTTTGACTGGGAGGATTGGGGTCGATTTGGGCCGTCGATCGCCGATCGAGCGGCTCAGCGGGCCAATGAGCGGTGCGTGGCGGCGGGGCAGCCGTGCCCGGCGGCGGACGGCGCGACGCCGAGCGGCGGCTCGCCGGAGGAGAGCCAAAGATGGCCTCCGGCCACCATTTTTCACGGGAAGAAAAAAAGAAAGAGGAGGACACGAGGACCTTACCAGGGGGCTTGGACAGGAGGAAGACACGCCGGAGAAGGAGATCGGGGCGGCGGCGGAGCTCTGGCTTGGCCTTTTCGGTGCGGCAGCGCTGCAAGGCGAGGGAGAGGGAGGAAGAGCTCGGGAGAGGTGCAGGGTGGATAGGGGGCTCGGGGTGCCTTTTATAGGGCCGAGAGGGGAAGGGGGGAGGACGCGCAAGGCGGTGGGGCGAGGTTGGTGGCCGGCGCCATGAATGCCCTGTGGGGCTCGGTGCAGCGGTGGCGGAAGGGGAAGGGGCGAGGCGGCGCATGGAGTGAGTGCGCGCCGACGCGTATTAATGCGTGCACGGTGGTGAGGAGGGAAAGAGCGGGGAGAGGAGAGGGCGCCGGGTGGGACGGCGATGCCGCGACCATGGGGGAGGATGGGGCGGCCGAAGGTGGAAGACGCACGTGACAGGTAGGTCCCACCTGTCGGTGACCGGAGAGAGAGGAAGGTGGAGCGGCCCGGCGGTGCTTGTTGGGCCGGAAGCAAGCTGGGCCTCGGTGGGAAAAGAATAGGAGGGAAGTAGACTTGGGCCGCGGGGAAAAAGAAAAGAAGGAGGAGGAGAAAGGTGGCCGCGGCCGGAAAGGAGGGAGAGAGGAAGAGGGTTTGATCTTTTTTCCCTTTTTCTTTTTCAACCCTTTTAAAACAAAACTTTCAAACCTTTTACTCATAAAACCTTTTCAAGTTTCCAAAATTATTTTAAAAACTTTTAAACCACACAACCAAAAACAAAAGCCCATGCATTTCAACATGATGCACAAACACTTGGGTATTTTCTAAATTAATTAAATATTATTTCATATATTAAGAACAAATTTAATTAGTGAATTTTATTAAATCCTTAGAAATTAAAAACTAAACCTTGTTGCTATCAATATTTTATTGTGATGGAATTTCCGGGTGTTACAGTTTTCAGGGTGGTAACGGGCCCATTTTGTCGTCATGGAGGACACGGAGGAAAATGAGGTCGACTATTGGAGATGGTACTGAGATACACAAAATAACACAATGTGAAGGTTGAAAGAGTCACTACAATTATTTTTTAAGAATTGCACAACACACACTCACCTCTACGAACACACGTACGTAAACAAATCTGAAGATTCCCGAAGTTACCATTAGCGTATCGTTGTCGACGGAAATGCCGCTTACCACTTAACACATAAAATCGGTAAATCCTAATAAATTCTGAAGAAAAGGTGTGAGCACTAGATTTAACTCGGGTGGGTTGCAATCCCACCGGACGGTTTGCCTATTGGATTGTAAGCCCATTTGCGTCAGTACCATTGTTGCAAGCGCGACTTCAATTAACTAGAAAGAGTTCTTAAAAAGTCCAACACGATCTTGTCAACCTTGCAAACAAGCAAGGTCGAGCTCACATCAGCCCATTAATCACCTATATGGTTTCCCCGTTATTATAGTGGGCTCGACGGCCCAGCACTGCCATTCCCCCTCTCCAAGGAAAGCGAAACCCCATTCCGATCCTTGCCATCCGTGGCGCCGCCGCCGCCGCCGCATCGCACCCCCCCTGACGCCGAAACCTAGCTCATCAATCCTCATCGACCACCTCTGACCTCTCCCCTCCCCATTCTCCGTGCCCGGACCCCGTGGCGAGATGGCCTCAACCTGCTTCCGCGCCGCCGCTCGCGTGGCCTCAGCCGCCAGCCGGTCGGCGGCCGCCGCCCGCTCCGCTCCCTCCGCCGCCGGCCGCGCCGCATCCTCCGCTGCCCGCCGCGTCCCGTGCTTCTCGAGGTGACGGTCGCCGTTCCTCTCTCTCTCGTTTTCCTCTTGTTGTTGCTGGTGCATTACTGCCGTGAGCGGCTTTAGCGCCGGATCTGTAATGAATGGACTGTGGCGGGGTGCAGGATACCGGTGGAGCTCGGGTGCTGCGCGGGGTTGTCGCTGCTGCCGCTTCACAGCGCGGTGGCCGCGGCCAGGCTGACGTCGCGGCTGAGCACGGACTCGAGCTGCCGCTCTCTCTCTCAGGGTATCCTCTGTCGCACCTATCCCGGGCTTTAACATCGTAAGATTATGCTCTTGTCTGTGTATGCTTTCAACCGCGTTCGAGCATTTTGTTTTTCTTCCTAGATTCATAGCTCGGTGCGCGCTAAAGAAACTGTTGTGCTTGTTGACCTGCGCAGAAATAAATGCCACTTATTGCCCTGTTCCAACAGCAAAATATCATCCTAACAATTTTAGCTGACTAATGACTGTGTTCAACAAAAAACTATCTCCAGTTCCCTGAATGCTGTCTGCTGCTTACTGCAATGCTTAATGCGTGACTGGTTTATGGTCCCTGAATTGAAAGTAAGAGTAAAAAAAATAAAGCCTTGAGTGCTGAATGTTTGCACCTTTCATTTGATAGCTATATATTTAAACGAAAATGAAATCAGCGAAGCCTTGAATCCTTTATATATAGGAAATGAGTAACGAAAGCCTTGAATCCTTTATATATAGGAAATGAGTAACGAAAGCCTTGCTGGATGTCCCTACTTCGGAACAGTTACTAGTTATGTTGAAATTGTGTGCAGTGATGATGAATTTCCCTATTCCCTTTAGGTAGGAAATTTGACCTGAGAGTTTTCTTTAGGTAGGAATAAGGCTGCAGCAGATTACCTAGTAAATTCGTATACTACAGACTACCTGTTGTGAGGCTGTTTAATTGCCCAATATGTCTAATATGTTCATGCTCCATAGGGAAGATTCTGCTTTGTATGGCAAAACAAGATAGTGTTTTGCATGCCATGAAGATTCCTTAGATTAACTTATTCAAAAATATTCTTTCGTGAGTTAAGGTAAATTAAGTAAGAAATTTGGTTTCTGCAGGCACTGCTGCAGGCACATGACCTTGCTAGTTCTTGAAAGATTTTACTGGGAGCTTGCTGTTTTGCTTCATACCTTTATGAAGAATGAGTACTTAACATGCAAAATTGTAATGAGAGACTAGAGTTATGTTATTTAGCTAGAATCACCAGCTGCCTCTGTTGAGGAATACCTGATGCAATAATGTGGCATCCTTTTTGAATGTTTTACACGGTAATTGATCATGTACTGATGTACCTGAGTCAATGTCTGGGTGCAATGCTGAAATTATTTTTTATGTAAGCCTGTTCTGGTTTGAGACTCCTGTTTGCATCTTGAGAGAGCTGCATGCTTGCTTGATATTTTTTATTCAACAGAGAATTTTAATCTGGCCGCCGTTGTAGTTTACCATATGATCACTCTTCTTTTCTCAGATGAAAATGATGGTACGTGAAACATTTACGCAATGTCTTGAGGTGGGTGCTTGGATATTTGGCAATGATGCAGGAACCACATTTTAGTCATAGAGCTTATGATTTAGAGCCAAACTTGTAAATTCTTTTTTTCTACTGTGGATGCTCACGTGCAATGCAAAACTGTATGCTTCACCCTTATAATTGAAGAGTGATTAAATGTCCAATCATCTGATGTATGCTTTATTTTTTTTTGTTTTTATATAGAGATGGGTCTATCTGTACGAAGGTGATAAACCGATGGAAGACCTGCTCATGTCGTGCTATTGGACTGAAATGATTTTTGTAGAGTAGTTATCTAAATGAATGCCTGCAGCAGTACTCCTTTTACCCTATCTACAATCTTGGCTACATAAGGTTGTTCAAGGTTTTCAGCTGATGCCTTGTGATTTCCTTCGATAAATAACATGCAAGGACGATGCCTGGGCTGTATTTGCTCACTACAATTCCAAATGCTGTTCTGCTATAATGCTAGAGAAGAATGGACTCATAGTTGTGTTTATGATTTGGTATAATTATGGCATTTGCTATCATTTCTTTAAATTCGGTGAATGGGATCACCATGGAACACTTGGAACCTCGAACCTAGCTTTGGTTTCTCCCTTTGTGTTTGTATCAGGCATTAAAGTTGTTCATTTGAGTTTGATCGGATGCTATTTTCAGCTTTTTAGCCGCATGGTTATGGTTGAAGTTGGGCTGTCAGTTGCTGTCTAATCATATACACGATCGACAAAAGTGGGGTTATGATTTTGCATCTCGGTGTCGTGTTCTTGCACTGTCGCGGATCGGGTTCACCTCTCCCTGAATGAAATCAGTAATCACATACCTGGCGAGGACCTGACGTTTCTAGTTGTCATCCCGAGTGCGTCTCTAGCGTCGCCTCATCTCCAAGCCGTCTCACGAGAATGGTGCTGCTAGGTGTAGGTTGCGTTGCCGGAACCCCGCTATAATTTTGCTGCTGGCCTGCGAGCCCATCGTCTGTTGTTCCACCAGTTGCTTCCGGCGTACAAGGCCGGCAGGCCAGCAGTGAAAAGAAAATGCGCCTGTGAGCAACCAGAGTGAGAAGAAATGTGGTCGAATGGGAAGGTCACTCTAGATCGAAACAGAAAATAAATGCAGCACCGAAGCGGGGTTCACTTGGGATATTCACATCGTCCATTTGATTGGGTTTTGTGTTCCGGCGAGGACAGACAATGGGGGCGGATTCGACGTGCTCCTAATCTACGAGTTCAAATCCGCCAAAGATTAGATCTTTTAAATTGTACGTCATTAATCTGGAGTAGAACAGGGACATCCAAATGGACATCTACACATTGCAGATGTTTCACACAACAAACATTACATTGTGCATATATTGTTGGAATAGTTTGGGTAGGCTCAGACCAAAGAAGACAAAATCACCTGAGCAAATATGAATAAGCGTTGTTCATCACATCATACTCAATCACTCATAAAGCTGATTTACTGTTCTACACTAACACATCAAAGTTGTCAATTTGCAAGAATCAAGGATGTCATTATGTCTGAGAACAGTTACCGACATACTCCGTATAGGAAACTACCTTAATTCACCCCAGTTGTTCTTGTCATGTTCAAACACCAAGAATGGGTAATTAAATCACCAACATATCCTCTTCCCTTTTCTTAATACGCTGTGCACCGATTTCAATTTTACCAGCTAATTCAATACTGCTCTTGCCACGCGGGCATCACCAGTAGCTTTCACGGTTTGGCAAACCAGTTTCTCTGACAGGTAGAAATGAAGACCTGGATCACAGAAAAGCCAGTGACCAGGGGAGCTTTCCTGTCCTTGACATCTTCACCAGTGCTCTCTCAACACCATCTATCTGATTGGAAATGGCTGCCTGCTCCCTGACTTTCTTCTTATCAGCTTTCCTTTGTGCACGCTTTATTGCCTTTTGCATCTTCTCTCCCGCTTCCGCTCTCTTCTTCTCCAACTCCAACTGTTTTCAATTGAGGTACAAAAAAGAGTCTGAAATTAGGAGAGGATCATAGCCGTTTCAAGTAGAACTATTGTTGTCAAGCATACCTCAGTGTTTCTCATCTTCTGCCTGGCTTTTGTGATCTTTTTCCTCTGCCAATCATCAATATCAGCTTCTTTCCTTTTCAGCCTAATTAATTTAAGTAAGATTAGTAGTGATCTGAGTAGTAAAAGAAATTAAGAAACTGTGGGTTTATAAATTCAATTTTCCAGCTATTAGCGCATAGTGACTACCAGCAGGAGTTAATATTTTTATATCCACACCAATAATGAATTGAGGTTGCTACTTCATCACAATTTCAAACACAATTTCAACACAATTGAGGCCATTTGAAAATAAATCTGATCACAGTAGCAATACAAACTAGTTATACTATACTTCTTCCTCTGAGTAAGTTCAAAATTACTTCCAAACAAGTACCACGTTTAGATGTTATAGAAGATGAGATAAGAAGGATTACTTTTCTATGAGTTTTGCAACCTGTGCATCCTTCCAGGCAACCAACTTGGCATGGACAAAATTGCCTTGGGGTTTCAACACAGAGCTCGGGAGTCGTCTCTCCATCCTAGGCCCTGCACCTGGACAGTTCTTACCATCTGAATCGCCAAATGCATGATCACTATGGTTGCTACCCTCAAAGGCACCATCAGACTCAAAATTCCAATCACGAGCTGCAACATACATAATTGTATTAAAGATCAGATTACGCTGAAGATCTGATTGACCCCATGAGATTCAGGCCAGTACCTGAGGATATACGAGATGACACGGTCTCATTCTGCCAGTCCTTTTGATCGCCTCCCTCGTCCTCCCCTTCACTAACTTTGGGCAATCTCCATTCGTTGATAGCATCTATTGCACTCACACGTTGGCGGAAATTATGTGAGGAGCGAACTCGGCGCATCAATCTAGCTGGTGTGGCCTTGTGGATGAACCTTGGAGGCACTTGGTTAGTCCCATCACCTGCAGATTTGAAATTGGTTTATACAACACACCCTGCAAGTAAATGTGCATTTCATCTGTGAATGGAAGAGACAAGTGGAAGGTGCCACCTCTGGTATCCAGCCTGGGTGTCTGTATTCTGATGTTTCGCGGTGTAGCAGAAGGCTTCATGAAATCTGCTCTGGTTGGCAGCCTTCCTTGCTCTTCTTCCTGCAGTAATATATTAGGATTATTAACTTCTGCTTCATTCTGAGTTGTGAAGGACCAGATGGATAGAGAAAATAGCAAAGTTCAGATAAAACTGGGAGCTGCATGTAAGAATTGGATGTAATCAGAAACTGAATATTCCAATTTTATTTGATGGCGCAGTAATCCAATTTTATTTGATGAGCAAACATTACTTGAATTTTGGCCTTTTCAAGAAGTGCCAAACAGAAATGCTAAGCGGAACAAAAAATCCCAAATTGTCAAAATTTGAAGCTTTGCTGCTTGTATAAGTTAACTAGACTGGGAATTTCCAGACAATTCCACTACTCCAGCAATATTAATATAGGATTTATGAAAAAACTGAGACAATGGTCGAAATTGATCCGTTTGTTCCTACGAGGCATGTATGATATCCATCCAAGAAAACATCTACGCCAGAAAAACATCACAATTTATCGGCGTATTCCAACAGCATTCAAGAACCGCGAACTGATAAGTATGCAATCAAGATCAAATGCAGGCCAAATCAAGAACCAACAACCACGGAACCATCTCCATCTCGAGCAAGAACATGTGCGGAGCAACGCGATAGGGAACCAAGAAGGCAAGAACACGAAGACTGACCATCCGTGGCGTGACGAACGAGGAGGCGTCGTCGCCGCCGTGGGGCTCGCGGTCGTCCCCGCCGCCGCCACCGTGGCTGCTCACGGGGCTGCAGATCGGAGACGGCGACGCAGGGCGGTGCTTGGTGAGCGACCCGGCGCTCCATGCGGCGCAGCTTCCGTAGGACGAGGCCGGGCGGCGGCCGTAGTGCCCTCCGCGCCCGCCCATGGCGGCCATCGCGAGCAGCATCTGCGTGCTCCGCCCCACGGAGGCCTCGGCCTGGGGCTCCGGGTCCGGCTCCGCATCGGCGGCGTAGCACGGGGCGCCCCGCGAGGCCTCGGAGCGGGCCGGGGAGGAGCCCGGCGAGACGCGGGAGGCCGCGGTGGGCTCCCCGATGCAAGGGAGCGGGATCGGGAGCTGGGGCAGGTGGTCGGCGCGGCGCATGTTGGTGCTCCCGCAGGAGGAGACGCCGTCCAGGACGAGGACGGGGGCAGGGCCTGGGGCGTCCGCCATCTTTCTTGGCTTCTTGCTCTGCTCCTTCACCAGTTCACCCTCCCTGCCTCCTCGTCTTGGTTAGTTGCAGAGCGCGCGCGTGCGTTGTGTTTGCGCCTTTGATCCCTTGACGAGCGAGAAGGGGGGAGGGGGGGCGTATGCGGGAACAGGGGATCTTCCGGAAGGTGGGAAACTTAAAAGCCAAAGTTGCCAAGCCAAAGTTTTGCCACTTCAAATTTTGATCACCAATTCAAAATTTTGACCAATTTTAACAATCTAAATGAATGAGTGGCTAAAAAGATTCATCTTGTGCACCTTAGTTCATTGAATTGTCAAAATTGGTCAAGATTTTGAATTGGTGATCAAAATTTAAAATAGCCAAAACTTTGGTTTGGCAGCTCTGGCCTTCAACCGATCAGGCCCGAAGTAATCGCAAGGCCCAATAAACTCATCACGGGTTCTCCATCGTCTCTTGTTCTTCTTCCCCAACCGGCTGTCACCACCGCCGCCTCCTCCACCAGCCCTGACCAGCGGCGCCGCGCCACCCTCCCATCCACCCGCTGCCTCCCCCTCGACCTCGTCCTTCCTAACCCGAATGCATCTTGCGCCCCGCCGCCGATCACCGGTCCACCGGCCACCTTGCCCCCGGCGGCCCGCGGCGCTCCCGCGCCACCTTGCCCTCCGCCGCCGCCAGGCCTCCGGCGCACCCATCCCCTTCATTTCTAGGCCCGCAGGACAATGGAGCCCCCGGAAATCCGGACCCCGAACCCCGAAACCCTAACCCTAAGTGTTGTTGCATCCATCACCACCCCGGCCGGTGATGACCTCGCCGCCGGCCGCTCCGCCCACCGCCCACCCACTCCTCTTCTCTGGCCATCGAATCTCCCATCCCGCAACCCTGAATCCTAACCCGCCACCGCCTCGCCACCACCCCCGACCGGCGGCGACCTCGCCGCCGGCCGCTCCCCCCCCCCCCACCTCCCACCCTTCCTCGGCTCTCACTGGCGCGCGCAAACGGGCGTCGGCGGCAGCAGGAGGAAGACGACCTGCTAGGCGCAGTGGGCTGTGTGTCCGGTACTTGGGCTTATAATGGGCTTATAGTTGCTTAGCTATTTATCTTCCGGAAGATATACCTGATGCGCGCAGTGGGCTGTGGGCGCTCCTATATAACTTCCGGGAGGTGGATAAAGCATGTGAACTATAAACCCATGAAGGCCCAAAATAGCCCGTTTAACAGATTCAAGTCCACTAAATACCCACACGCTTTGACTTTTTTATTATTTTTGTCAATAATTTTTTGGAACTGTTTGCAATATTTTTTTCATCTAACATTTTTCGGAAATGTTGCCAATATTTTTTCGTCAACATTTTTCGGAAGTGTTACCAATATTTTTCGTCAACATTTTCCTGAGTGTTACCAATATTTTTTCGGGAGTGTTGCCAACATTTTTTCGTCAACATTTTTCGAGACTGTTGCTTACATTTTTTTCGTCAACATTTATCGGAAGTATTGTCAATATTTTTCTCGTCAACATTTTTCAGAAGTGGTGCCACCATTTTTCGTTAACATTTTCCGGAGTATTGCCAACATTTTTTCGTCAACATTTTCTAGAAGTGCTGCCAACATTCTTTCGTTAACATTTTTCGGGAGTGTTTTCTGCATTTTTTTCGTCAACATTTTTGGAAGTGTTGCCAACATTTTTCTCGTCAACATTTTCCCGAAGTGGTGCCAACATTTTTTCATCAATATTTTTTGGAAGTGTTGCCAACATTTTTTTGTCAACATTTTTTGGGAGTGTTGTCTGCATTTTTCCGTTAACATTTTCGGAAGTGTTGCCAACATTTTTCTCGTCAACATTTTTTGGAAGTGTGTTTAAAAAGAAGTTGATTGATATTTTTTTGAATCAACATTTTCTCTGAAATGTTGAAACAATAACTTTTCACAGTACCTTAAAAATGTTGACCCAACATTTCTCAACATTTCAGTATTTTTCAAAAAATGTTGCACCAATATTTCCCCAAAATTAAAAAAATATAAAAACATTGGAGCCTCCTCCAGCTCGGGTGGCCGGCGAGGGCGACGGCGCGGCAGCCAGCCGGCCGGCAAGCCACGGGTGCGGTGGCGGCGCGCGGGGGCGCAGGGGGCGAGCTGCACCGGCTGGCCGCGCGCGGGCTGTGCCGGTGGCGGCGCACGGAGCCCTGGCTGTGCGCGCGGCGCGCATCACGCAAGGCCGGTCGGGCGCGCGGGGGCAGGGGGGCTGCGGTGGCGGCGGTCTGACGGGCGCGGGGCGCGCGGGGGAACTGCCGGCCATGCCTGCGGCATGTGGGTGGCGGTTGCGCGCTAGGGAGGTAGAAGAAAGGCTAAGATATGTTTCGTGGGCCATCGTAGGCTGTTAATTGGGTTATAGTTAGTTTGCTATAAATCTTCCGCAAGATATATAGGATTTCAGGTGGGCTGTGCGAATAGGCTTCCAGGTCTTGGGCCTTCTGGCTGCATCGATGCTCTCTACGCTGACTGATGGGCCCACCTTTGCAGCAGTTGTAAAGCACCTTGAAGTTGTATGTAGAGCAGAGAGCAGGTCAGGTCACGCCCTGTTCGCTTGCTTACCACAGCCCACCACCAAGACCGATTTTTCTCTCTCAAAACAAACCTCGTCAAGATTTCTCTCTCAAAACAAATCAGCACCAGCCACCAGCCAAACGAACAAGCTACAGCACAAATACATAGTTCGGAAAAAAGGTTATCACAGATACAGAAATCAACAAAAGGCAGGGAGGTAACAGAAATAAGCTAGTTGTAGATTGTTACCGACTGCAGAAACCAAAAGTCAGAGCGTTAGGCACAGTAGCATATTTCGGTATTCTAGAGCAGAGAGCAGCTCAGGTTAGCAGATACAGAAATCCACAAAACGTAGTCAGACAATCGCGTGCTGTAAACATAATCTTCTTAAGGTTCTATCCAGTTAATTAATAATTAACAAAGTCCGCATATAATTCATGGAGGATTGATTTTGGTCATACATAAATACTCCGGTGAGGCTCTTCAGAGCAAATATCAGTTTGTCAGTATACAACTCAGGTACAAACACAGTCGGGCGCTCGGTACCGAAAATGTGCTTCTTCTAACTACCAGGTTCTGACTAGTTAGGATGTGTCTTTGATCTGAACGAAGAACAGGTGCCAGACTTCGTGTACGAATGTGCCAGACTTCAGCCCTTTAAGTATCAAGAAATGTGGCTGCTTTTGGTCTGAAGTCGACGAATTCAGTTTCTGAGCACCAAGAACTTTGCAGGAGCGTGCAAAGTTCCTGACTACCAGCAATCCAACTAAGCAGCAACACTTCCTGAATAATTGAGCACCTTCCCTTTGATCCGTTGGTGGGCCGGTAAGATCTGCTGCAAGAAAGGTCAATCCTTACAGGGCAGATTACAGGTGAAGCGCATCGCAGGGAATGGAGCACCTATGATCAGACATCATACCCTTTTGAAAAATACCCTGCCCTTCTTCCCCATTCCGGTCCCTACGAGGCTCGCAGCAAGAAGCGACTTGTTGTCGGGCCGCCACTTCAGCTCTTTGAGATTGGAGAATAGTTCTGAAAGAGCAGGTGTTATTTCCTCATCCTTGATTTTATTGCAGGAGACAACTTCTAGGCTCTGCAGGTCACTCCATGAGGTGATCACTGATTCTAGACCTCGAGTTGTTAGCAGTGAGCACCTTTCCAGTGACAGGAATTTTACTCTCCTGCACAGGACGAAAACATGACTATGGTTAGGCATAGTCCTGTACAAGGTCTCATAAATAGTATGTTTATACACATGTAAACTAATCCTTTACACTGAAAATATATTAGTACACCTCATATCACTCCAAATCTATTAGTACCATGTTTGTGCAGGTCCAGTATAAATATCCAGATAAAAGCTGAGTATATTTAGCAATTACCCTACCTGTGCCTACTAGCCATTCCTTTCCCTATTCATTGAGTTGTATCTTCTAATACTACATAACAAGAAGTAAAGCAACAAGTGTAACAGCACTGGAGATGGTACAATTTTTTTATGCAAACCCAGGACAGTGTTGTCTTGCAAGCCCCTACTCTGAAAGTGGAAAAATGAGAAGGAAACAAAGCCAAATACCTTACATGGAGTACTGAAATGCATCAAAAACGATAGACCACAAAACGAAAATTGAGACAGTCAGACAGAGCTCAAGAAGAACCGAGATCAAAGGTATAGAGTAAAGCACACATGTAAATATGGGTCCCTAACTACACATGCAAGTTTACACCCAGAGCCCATTAGGAATATAAGAGATCAGGAGTTGTCTATACATGGTCACATTTGTGCCCCAAAAGCATAGTAAACTAATAACTTCGTATGGGGCAGAGAAAAAAAACTAGCCTAGTTAGTAGCTATACAGCTAGATTAGTAGACGAAATACTGCCTGGGAAGCCTAAGAAGATTGTTCAGCTGTGTATCAAATAAGTAAAGCATATGCTTATTCAGTATTGACATGACAAATTCTTGATTGCTCTGAATAGTCGTGTCATAACATTTGGTTTATTATTTTTGGTGGAAGCTGAAAATAACTCGTTTGCTATCTTAATCAAACCCACTTATTCAGGTTTCTCTTATCTACGTCATGTTTTGCATTTTGTCATTATTTCGTCAAACTCTCAGTGACGCACAGATAATCCAAAGGCTATCATATCAAAGTTGCACAAAACATGAGGCTATGGATATCATTGGCCTAAATAAACTGCCGTGGAGGAACAATAGTTATGAGGTGCAGGCGTGCAGCAGTATGGCTTGGTACACACAAGTAAATGCTTTTACGAAATTGGTGGCACATGTCTGCATTCTGAAATTGAGATGTATATTTTCTTCCCCAGTTTGACGAAAAAGGACATTGTCAAATTGTACTTGAGCACCAAACGTCTAGCTGCAGTGCTTGTGCCAGGGTCACACAGGTACAGCATCATCAGTAAACATATAAAATCTGCTAACGAAGGATATCATAGTGCAGATGTTAGAAGGTTTGCAGATAACTATCTCCGAAGTGGCAAGGCGAATCTTTATTTTTCAATCACCAGAGAACTAGTGGGGACCCCAAAAAGGCAAAAACAGAGGGGTCAATGAGTTCCCAGCAATCAAACTTAGCCTTATATATGATGCCTACCAATAGAGCACCTAAACGTCATGTAATATTGCATCATTTTGTTGCCAGCATGTCACAATCACAGAATAAACACAAATCAGGATGAATGAAACAGTCAAAAGCACAAAACTGTCACCAATCATTAACTCAATCAAGAAACCAATAATAATACACTTCAAGTAATTAGATTGGTGGTTCTAGTACCTGCATAGGCCAACCAAGGCAAACATACTGTCTTCCAGGCCCCAGCAATTCTGGACTTGTATCTCACGGGCACCCTCACAGACCAAAAAGAGGGCGTGCAGGGAGCGGTGGTCATTCAGCAGGCACCGGTGCAGCTGCAGGCTCTCGAGCGTGAGGCAAGCCCCGAGATGTTCTGCCGGCCCGGGATCATCATCGATCCGGCCGCATCCCTGCAGGCGCAGGGTCTTGAGGTTCCCACAGAAAGCGAGCGCAGCTAGCCACCCGCCGTCCATCCTGTGGTCGGCGATGGTGAGCTCCTCAAGCATCGCGCAGCAACGGCCCACAGCCGCGATGCCGTCATAGCTCCCCTCGCAACCCACAAGCTCCAGCTTCACCAACCGCTTGCAGCCATGGGCGAGGATGGTGAGGCCGATGTCGGTGACACCACCGCCCTCGCCAGTCCCATAGAGGGCAGGGGCGGCGGCGACTATGCGGAGGATCTGGAGGTGCGCGAAGGCGGAGACCGGGCGGAGGGCGAGGTCCGTACAGCGGTGGAGCTCGAGCTCCTGCAGCGTTGGGCACCCACCGGCGATGGCCATGAGCCCGCCAGACTCGGCGGCGGCGGCGGCGGAGAGGCGGCGGAGGTTGGGGAAGCTAGCGGCGACGGCGAAGAGGCCCCGGTCGAGCGCGTCGTCATCGAGGAACCGGCAGGCGCCGAGCGGCGGGTCGGCGCTGGTGTCTAGGGTTAGCGAGACCGCGCCGCAGGTGAGGAGCGGGGCGGCGGAGGCGGCGTGCTGCGCCCCGGAGGTGGGCGCGGCGATGGAGGCCGGGAAGAGGTCGAGGTCGGCCAGCTCCGGGAAGCGGTAGGGCAGGCGGTGCGCGACGAAGGCCCAGTCCCGCACGGCGAGGCGGCGGCGCAGGCGGCCCGCGAGGCGCGTCCAGCGCCTGCAGACCAGCGAGGCGGACCCCGTGAGGTGGGGCTCCGGGAGGCAGGCGAGCACGCGGAGGAGCAGCGCGTCCGAGAGCGCTAGGGTTTGGTCGGGCTCGGGCGGCGGCGGCGGCGCGGCCGCCATGGCCGCGGCGGCGCGGTGGCCGGGCGCGTTGTCCCCCGCCAGCCACAGGTCGGGCCAGCCCTTGAGCACCTGGCGCTTGCCGAGGCCGAGGTCGCCGAGGCAGCCGCCGCCCGCCTCAGGCATCTACCGCGCCCGGCTCGGGTGCAGCGGGTGGCGCGGGCGCGGCGCCGCGCGGCCGCATGGGGCGTGCAGCGCGGCGCGGGCCGGGGCGGGATGGCGCCGGTCCCTGATTTGGGGAAGTTGGGTTCTCGGGGGGCAGACGGGGTGATTCCGGCGGTGCGCGGCGGGCGTTGGGGATCTGAGAGGATTCGAATGCGAGCCGCCGCCCGGGGGGGACTTGTTGGGGGGTTTTGGGATTTGGAAATTGCCGCTTGGCTTGACGACCTCAGGCGCGCGGGGGCGCGGCGCGGAGCGTGGGATAAGAGACGACCGCGATGTGCGACCGCCGCGCCGAGTTCAGGCAGGGTTCGCCGCTTCAGAGAGTGGCGTTGGTTTGGCGGTGATGAGGAGCGTGTGGTGGGTGGTGGCCCGGGTGGGGGTGGGGCAAGGCAAAGCAAAACGTTTTGAAATCCTTTCCTTGTCTCGGCGTGCAACGTGTCCTTTCGTTTGTTCCGTTGCTTTGGGGCCGGTGTGGGGTCGCTCGTGCTCCGCAGCGGATTATTTCGCGGCAAATGCTTCGTTTTTTCGCGGTACGGAATGGGACTGCGCCCTTGTTTCTTCCGTTCACGGGCTGTCTACAACATCTGGATTTCTGGCCTTCTCGCTTGTTTTTTTTTTTTGACATCAACCTTCTTGCTTGTTGAGAGACCGTGGGATTAGTTGCCTTTTACTACCAAGTCTATCTATTAGTTGCGGTACGATGAGGCATCGCCGAACCTGTTGGGTGTGACCCAGGCTCCAGCATTAGGTTGAGCTCTCCTTAAATGCAGAACGGGATCTTTACTTCACCTTTCCTTGAAGCATACGCGTTAGTGTAATTTACTAGAAATTGTCGCGGCCGTTGCCGCTTATGGCCAGTAGGACCCGTGTTTTTTTGTTTGAGTTTTTTTATTGTGAAATGGTTTTGTTAACTATGTAAGGTTTGTTTCGTATATGTAGTTTAAATAGTTGTATAAGATTAATGTGGGTAGATAATTTATTTTTTAAAATGTGTTTTTTATCTTACTTTGCATTGAGAGTTAGGGTGATTGGTTGAGTATGGTGGTTAGTTGTGCGTTGGTATAACTGTCGCTATTTTTAAAAAATATTTATTAAGTAGCCGGAAGTTTAATGTGGTGATATTTTATCATAAAGAGTTTTGAATAATTGTTTTTTGGTTTTTTTATGTTTTTTGATTTGGTTTTCATTTGCACCTATTAAAAAACATAGGAATAGTGTACAATAAAAACTTTCGCTTTAAACATGTTCTAGTTTGGATCTATTGCATAGATGCGGTGATATTTTATCATAAAGAGTTTTGAATAATTGTTTTTTGGTTTTTTTATGTTTTTTGATTTGGTTTTCATTTGCACCTATTAAAAAACATAGGAATAGTGTACACTAAAAACTTTCACTTTAAACATGTTCTAGTTTGGATCCATTGCATAGATTTTTCTATGAGGATTTGAAAACAATTTGCTTTTATATTTTACGATTTTTCTTCTATTTGCTAAGCAATTTAAAAGTATTGCAAATGAATTTCTTTTTAGAAAGAATAGTTAAGAGGAATCATAGTTTGGCTGAATTTGGCCCATTAAGGCCCAGCCAGGCCCGAGTGGGGAGGGTGGTCGGCCTGGACTGTTTCGCGATTTTGGAAAACTCCGAGGGCTTGTCCGCAAAATTTAATGAGGGAGGCCATGGACTGCGGGTTGAATTTGTGCAACTTAGAGGTTTTTCTTTAAAATGACTGAGACTTGCCAGATCTGGGCCATCCGTCCGGCCGATCCGACGGCCGAGAAAAGCGTGTGACGTGGCACGCTGTGTGGCCTTCTTTTGTTGCATCTTTCGTATATAGAGAAGAGATTAGTGGTTATTCAACTCATGTTTCTCCTTTTTCGGTGGTATCTCATTTTGGCGGATCAATAATTGGCTCAGCTCGGTCTGTGGCACTTGGCCCAACTTCGTGCATCAGCCGCAGCACCCGGCCCAGATAACTTAATCAGCCCCAAAACATAAGTTGGGTTCAACTCACCGCTGCAAAATCAGTCGTCCCCCGTTGAATTTTTTTTCTTTTTTTACATTTTTCTTTCCTTTTTTTAAAAAAATATATGGTCCGCAAAAAATTTTTGCAAAACTATACATATGGCGTCGTGGGGGATCTAACGTCGTGCCCCACGGCGGCAGGAGGCGCGCGGTACTGTAGCACCTCCTGCCGCCGTGGGCCATGGCGGTAGGTGTCCAGTCTCTTTTCAAAAATTTGTATTTTTTTGTTTGAACTCGGATGGAGGTAAACTTTACATGAAAATTGTAGCTTTCGACGAGATCTACAACTTTATAGTTCAAAGTTTTTTCATTTAAAGTCATCTTCATAGTCAAATAATCGATATATTATCTAAATCTCAGTTTTCATATTGAGATCTCAGTTTTCAGTTTACGTTCAAAAAATTATAAGTTTTTTTGCATGAACTCGGATGGAGGTAAACTTTATATAAAAATTGTAGCTTTCGACAAGATTTACAATTTTGTAGTTCAAAGTTTTTCCATTTAAAGTCATATTCATACTCAAATAATCGATACACTATTCACATATGAAGACTGCAAACTGAGATCTGGATAGTTTATCGATTATTTGACTATGAAGATGACTTCAAATGGAAAAACTTTGAACTACAAAGTTGTAGATCTCGTCGAAAGTTACAATTTTCATATGAAGTTTACCTCCATCCGAGTTCAAACAAAAGAAATACAAATTTTTGAAAAGAGAATGGACCCCTACCGCCGTGGCCCACGACGGCAGGAGGTGCTACAGTACCGTGCGCCTCCTACCGCCGTGGGGCACGGCGTTAGGTGCCTAACGCCACCCCCACGACGCCAGATGTATAGTTTTGCGAAAAAATTGTGGACCATATATTTTTTGCAAAATTGAGGTGAAAATAATGTAAAAAGAAAAAGAAAAATTCTCCCCCGTTGGAGCGGAGTGTGGAGGGAGAGTGGAGGGACAGCGTGTCAAACTGTCAACCTCGCGTGGTCGCGTCCTCAACAGCTCGCGAATTAGCGTGTAGTCTAATGGTATAGGCAGTCTAGTGAGAAGCTACTATCAAAGTTCAAATGTTGATGCTCGTATGTTTTTTGGAATTTTCTCATGATTTAGCGGCGTTGTGTGTTAAGTAGTAAACGACGTTCCCGTCGACGAGGAGATGCCAACTTGGGAATCTCAAGTTTTGTCAATATGGACTCGGTCCTTTGGAGATGCTTTTAAGAGTAGGTTTTGCATTCGTGGGTTCATATATGCGAGTGTGCGTGTGTTTTGTAAGCGTCTATATTTTACTGTGTTATTCTAAAGAAATACGAATGAGTAACAAGCCCATGTACATCTATGTATAATTGGTTCTTTGTCTTCACCACAAGCTATACAAATATAAAAAATCTATATGGATTTATTTAATGTAAAATTGTGTATCATTTACCATAGTTATTAATGTATAGAACAAAATATTGAATGCATTTGATTTGCCAAAGTCGGTTTCATAATAATAGTTTCATAATAACGAAAATTTACGAAAATTTAAGGTACAGTAATTAGCTTTGACCATCCATCTGACGAAATTTATTGGTGTAACTATCAATAAGATAGTACTATCTCCGTCTCATGATGGTACTCCGTAGGCCAAATTGGCACAAACACCAATACTAACATTTGTCCGAAACTAATTTTTTATACATTTCAAAGTTTAAATCTTTAATTACGTGCACACCTTATATCCTAAGGGCACCAGCAATGGTGTCGGTATGCTCTCTATAAGAGCTCCACGTAGGAGAGAGAGGATAGGAGAGAGAACGTGCTTGTGCTTAGCTCAGCGACACTCTACAACACTCCATTCGAGGATGGTGGGGCCAACAACACTGTTCCCATCTCCTTTTTCTCTCTCTGTGCTTCGATCTGCAAGTACATGTACATCCGCCATGGCCTGGGCACACGGCTAGCTGCCGGTAGTCATGGAGAGCGCAGGTGCAGCCGCTCGAGCTGCTAGCCTGCTGCACGCCGCGCGAGGGCTGTGGACTGCTGGCGGTCGCCGCTGCTGCGCTTGGGCTGGGAAAGCCGCGGACTCCGACGAGGTGGGAGGCGACCGCGGCCGCGGCCAGCATCTGGCGCGGGTGGACGGCGGCTGGGCAGGCAGCGCGCGAACTCCACGGTCAGGCGAGGTGGGCGAGGTGGGCGCGGGGACGTGGCCGCGGCCGACCTGCAGCACAGACGGACGGAGGAAGACCGGCGTGGGAAGCGCCGCGAGCATGAGGTGGTGACGGTCGGCGCAGGGTTGGAGCTCGCCAGGCGTGGGGCCGGCGTCGGCGCCGACGAATGGGCAAGGGCGCAGCCATGGCACATCGAGCGTGGAGATCGAAGCGTCGACCGGAGTTGGCGCTGCAGCGAGCACGACCGAGACGCCATGGGCGCCACTGGCAGCAGGGTGCGGTGACACCGACGGAGGTGAGGTCGTGAGAGGCAGCAACCGGCTCAGGCGAGATGGAGAAGACAATGTGGGGAATTAAAAAATTCTAATATGTCGGACCAACTATATGTGCACTTAAATGCTACAATGAGTCCATTAAGTGAGTAATCTATAAGCATTGACTATAGCTGATATGTACAAGTTATAGAGAGCATGCTCTCTACAACCATTGCGGGTGCCCAAAGAGGAGGGAGGGGATTACCCCTATTTATTTTTTTTGCCGATGTGGCAGTGTAATTATTGAAGAAAGAGGAGAAAAAACGAGACTCTGTTTGGGGTGGACGGTATGGAGTCGATGGATCCCCTACGCCGCCGCCCGCCGCTGCTCTTCTGCTCGCCGCGCATACCTCCTGTTCTCGCGTGGGAGGGAGTACCAAACGCACTTCCAATCCAGACTCCACCATATAGTCTAAATGCATTAATTACCATCTATTTATTATTTTTTTGCTAATGTGGCAGTGTAATTATTGAAGAAAGAGGAGAAAAACAAAGACATCGTTTCTAAATAGGACTCGACGTCCTCGTTCCCTTCGAGGCCGCTGGAGACCAGACGACTCGCGTTGGGGCGGACGGTATGGATCGATGGATCCCCTACGCTGCCGCCCGCCGCTGCTCTTCTGCTCGCCTCGCCTCCCTCCCACGCACGCCTCCTGTTCCCGCGCGCGCCGTGGTTATGCCGGCGCGGGGCTGGATTCAGCGTCACCGCCGTCGGGCCGCCGCCGGATGAGGAAGGGTCGGCCTCCGCGCGCATCGCGGTCATGCCGGTGCCACACCGCGGTCGTGCCTGTGCCGCGCCAGGGCTCGATTCATCCGCGCGTGGGGCTCGAATCAGAGTCGCCACCGTCGTGGTTCGATTCGGCCGCGGCGAGCTCCAGTCCAGCGACGATACCAAGGCCTGATTCGCCGCCAGAGAGGAGGGGATGGCCATCGCAGGCGCATCCGGAGAGGAGGGGGCGGCCTCCGCGCGTGCCGCAGGACAGGCGAGGCCGGCGCGCGCCGCAGCAGGAGAGGCGAGGTGGCATCCGTGCGCCGTGGGATCCGGGCGGTCGGGGGGGGGGGGGGGGCACCGCGGCTCCTCTCTTCTCGAGAATCAAGAGGCAGGGCCGGCCTCCGCACGCGCAGCCGCGGCCACCCCACCTCCCGTCGCAGCTCCTGGCCATTTCCCATCGCTGAGGATGAGGGGCTGCACAGCCGGCCGCCGTGCCCCGCCGCTGTGCCTTCAGCTTGAGCAGCGCCTCCCCCTGCTTTGGCGACGGGACAGGCACCTCCACATGCTGAAATCGGGCAGAAGCATGTCTTGTCGACTCGTAGTGAAAGGCTCTCATGCTGAAAGGCTCTCATGTCTTCTTCGGAGCAGCCATGGCTCTGTGTTCTATGTGCTTGGAGAGGGAGAGCAGCGATAGAGGTGTAGGATGGATCACACAACAGTATGCCACAATTGATCGGTTCATTTTGTGCTAAGTAATTAATGCATTCATCTATAGAAACTAGTACTACAAACTCTGCATTGGGGATTATGATTTTTTTTGATAGAGTCTTAGATGTATGGACTCTGTGAATAGAGTCTAGGTTAGGAGTGTCGTGGCACTCACAATGGTGCATTTATCAGAAATGCATTGCTGCGGCTATTAGGCTCGGTCTCGGTGCACGGTTTCATTGCACGGGTACCTGGACGGGAACCAGGTAATCGTGCCACAAGAGTTTCATGGTGATGAAACTCCTCTCACGTGTGATGAAACTCTCCTTTCTCTCTCTTTGTAGATACCTTGCCACATAAGCAAAACAGGTGATGTGTCATGGTAATTAATACTCACAAAATCCTTCATGAAACTCCCACCGAGAATGGCCTTAGTGGCCGCTCAGTTTATTCCCGCGCCCATTGGATGTAAGCTCGCACACCGGGGAGGGTATGGACAAATCCACTCTTGATCATACTCAAATTCAAATAATTATTATCCACTTCTTACCCTCCTCAATCCCACCCATATCTAATGGATAATTAATTTTATACTAGATTCTATACATACCCAATTGGTTATTTGTACCCTCCCTATTTCTTTAATGGATATTTTTTCTAGTCATACCCTCTCCATTTGAGGTGGGTGTGGATTTGAATATGGACAATGAATAAAAACAATCGGCATAATTGGATGCATGCAGGCATGGGCCCACGGTGCATGCCCGATTGTAAGATAAAAATGTTGGCGGGACCCACACCCGGTCAAAGGAAACTGCCTCGCAGGATCAAAACACACGGTCAAAGGAAACTGCCGCGCGGGATCTAATTTTTTACCTGGGGAAAACCTATCCTGGACGTTGCCTCGGTCGCCCCCGCGCAGCCGCAAATCCTAGCCGCCGCCCACCCCCTGCTGCCTCCGTCCACCTCGCCGCTGCCCGAGCAGCCGAGCAGGTCGCCTGAATGCTCGTGCAGCTCACGATGATGGTGGCGGCAGGGCCCTTTTCCCTTCAATTCGGCAGATCCGGGCGGGCGGCGCCCGGGGGGCGGATCTATGTTGGGGCGAGCCGGGCGGCCCGCCCCGGCCTAGATTTGCACAAGTATATTCCTTCTTCTCCGGCAAGTTTCCGAGCTCCGGCGAAGATCCGTGAATGACAGGATAGCACCATGGCGGCGCGGCAAACAAGAAAGGGAGGCTCGGTCGGAGGTAGAAGAAACGCTCTTTAAGCGGGCCTTGTCCTTACCTCCCCGTCCAAATTGGTCCAACAACCCAAAATGCCTAACACTAGGCCCATCGGCAACTCCCAACACGGCGGACGGGCGGCGGTCAACGGATGCGCCAACACTACAAGCAAGAATCCCCCGGCCGCAATCCTAGCTAGGTTCCGCGTCGGACGGCGGCTCCTCCGAGCGCGCGCGGCGCGCGCCTCCGCCTCCGGCAAGGCGTGCGGCGGCTGCTCCGGCGGCGCGCGGTGGAAGCTCGACCTCCGAGCAAGGCGTGGGCGCGGCCGCTCCGGCGCGCGGTGGCGGCTCCGGCCTTCAGGCAAGGTGTGGCAGGTTAGTGCTCAAGAACACCATTGGCAACAACAAGAAGACGAAAACAAAATGGTAATCGTTGTGTGCCTGGATATGGGTTAATCTGCACTTCAGTTGAAATGATGAATCATGTGATCACTTTATTATTACTTGATATCTGCTAATTGACCTCGTCTTTATCCATTTTGTAGATTCATATATTTCTTATTTCTTTTTATACATTTTACCATGTATGGTGAATTGGTGCAAGAACTATGAATTTATTCTTCAAATTTGAGACAATATCTTAATTTCGCATTAAAATTGTGTGCTTGCCTAACATATATGCATTAATGCGTTGTGAATTGCTATGTTCTTGATTTGGTTTAGTCGGTCAGTGCAAGTCGCCCCAGCTGGATTTTTTTCCTGCTACGCCACTGGCGCTGCCGCCGGAAAAGCTTCAAGATGCCCATCGACGGGGGCGCAGACCCGCTGCGGCGAGGACCAGCGGTTGCGGATCCGGTGCCCGCGTGGCAGCGGAGTGCGCGTGGGGAAGTGGGGGATCTCGGCCGACGGCGGAGGTGCTGACGGCGGCGGAAGTGCTGGGCCATCGAGCACTGATCCACCACTGTTGCGCTTTCCTCGTCGCGAGGCGAGCGGCGAGTCCCTGAGATGCGGTAAATTTTGCTCTCTGCCACCGCCGCCGCAGGTCCCGACCCAGCCATGGGTACGGCGGCGCCGGTGATGGCGCTGACGGAGGACCTGGAGGCGGCCATCGCTGAGCTCCCCGCCAAGTAGGAAGTGCTGTTCGAGGCCTTCAATCGCCTCGCTCGCCGCCTGCTCGCGCTACCCGCTCCCCAGCAAACTCGACGCCCACGTCTCCTCCATCTCGCGCCGGTTTCGACAGCTCCGGGTCCTTCAATCTCCAGTTCAACCTGAAGATGGAACAGAATCTGGATTTGTCTTTTGGACACGACAGCAGCCCAACGTTTGTTTTTATGGCTTACTACTGCTGTTAAAGCTAGCTAGCTACCTGTAATGAAGGATTTGATTTCGGATGAACCAGCTAGATTTTATTATATGTAATATTCTATGGATTGGTGAAACCCGTCCATCTGTGGGAATCGCATACAACTGAACCACTATTTCGGATGAACCATTAATTCTATATGTGAAATCTAATGTTTTATCCCAGTATATCAAAAACATTCAGCGTTACACTCACATTTTCTACACTGCCCAACCTAAATTGTAACGAATAAAACTGAAACACTTCATTCGTGCCTGTAACACATTTCTAATTTACTAATTGTGCCTTTTAGGTAGTGCAGCAAGCAGCACATGCCTTTTTGTACCTGTATCACATTCCATTCAGTAAACAGACACTAAAAACAATGCAATCCAGGTTTTAGTGCTCGTGCAGTCGAGCTGTCTCCAGAAGTCGTGGTTCTCTGTGACCATTTCGTCACATTCTCGTACCAAAATAAACATATGCTGAAAAAAATAACATCCCAATGCAATAACAGACCATCAAGTGTCTGAGAAGATTACCAAATTTCAGTACCAATTTGCTTACAACTAATAACGTCATAGGCTGCAAGGTAGCAGTCGTTACCCTGACATAGCCTGAATAACTACATCGCTTTGAGTATACAGGATAGTGTTAGTACAGACTTAATATTACATAAAACCAGGATGGTAATATTATCAACAGCCTAGTTAGCAAGCTTGTTGATCCTGTGATAATACTTCTCCATGTCCTTGATCTTGGCAGAACAATATTCATATCGGATAGTGAACTCCTCCATAGCCTTTCCAATTGCATCCAAGCAGATCTTCGTAGCACTTATATGTTAAGCTGATATTGGCACACCTTTGTAAGTGCTGACCTCAGGAAAGAAACCATCAACATCATCCATGTTTGAATGTGCAGTTCAGCATGTTTCATTGAAAAACTCATGGATAAAAATCTTATATACTGAATCCATGACCAACAACTAATATACTGAACAAGCAGAAATACAAACCCTTGAGCAACAATTAATATTACTGAAATGGTACTTTTCATGGTACCAACAATATGTACTTTTCACTTGTGTATTAGTTAGTACTAATGAGTATAGGAGCAAGACATGTGATGTAATTGAATCACACTCAGTTTATAAGCACTAATAAGATGTAATCAAACACAAAAAATGGTTGTAACTATGTAGTAGCACAAAAAATAAGTAATTTGCCAAAAGTGAGAAAAAATAAAAAATCAGCAAGGTCATGTGTGTTCGTGTGTAAATAGAAAAATAAGAGTGGAAAATAAAAATGTGAACTCGTTAGCCATCTTGTATACTACTTTAGATAGAAAACACAGTCACCTTTTTATATATGAGGTAATCACTATACAGAGTACCAAGTACTTAAAATATGCATAGAAACTGTGAGCACATATCAACAGCAATCGTTAGGCAGAGTACTGTATATCTGTACACATCAGACTAGTACACACAACATTCAACCATTCATTCATCGAGTAACAGCTAGATAAGTAAATAGACTACCATCAAATATTCAGAACACATACAAGGACAACAGCATGCATCGACAGTGCTCATGGGGTACACTACTTTTTTTTAGATTGACACAGTACAACGCAGACGCTCACAACACACGCATACTCACCCCTATGAATACACGTACGCAAACCCTACCCCTATGAGCACCTCCGAAGGACTGAGTGTTGGGGGGTATCCGAAAAACCGGACGGGATCCCCGAACACGAGAGAGACGGGACAGTGAACGCGTTCAAGAGCAGTAACAAAGCAATAGGAGACTGAGAATCTCCCACTAGTGGCACAAATTTCCAAAGTAATGGATCCGTTTACACGTGCCCTCACACCCCCTTTTATAGGGAGACGAAGGGACTTTTACATTCCGAAAACACCCTTGCGCCCGAAGAATATTCCTAATGTGAACACATACATAAACGTCTTTTACATCTCATACATTTACAAGTCTGCCACTAGTTCACACCCTAAACCCGGACTTTTTGAGACGACAACTTTGACTTTGCTTCTCACTGGTTCGCGAATTTCCCTGTTCGTGACTTCCGAACCAGACCTCCAACATATTCTTGAATTTCCCGTCTCCTGAAGTTCATGACTTCGCCAGTTCGAGATTCCAGACTTCCGCATGTTCGCGACTCCGAGGCTTCACAGGTTCAAGATTCCTGAAAATCGCATGTTCGCGATTCCGAGGCTTCGGAGATTCAAGATTCCTGTAAATCGCGAATGCTTTGCCCCTGAAAAACACATCTTAAGAATTTCGTAAAACTCGACGTTTCGAGGGTGACAGGTTTTCCTGAATTCCCCAACACTAGCCCCTCGGGGAAGCGGGTTGACTCCGACGATCCAATTCCACGAAAACCAGAATTTCAGTAAAAAACGTCACCCTCGGAACGGCGGAGGGGACACGCGTCACCCGGAAACCCCACAACGGTCTAATCGAGGCAGGTTTCGCGGAACTACCCCCCTCACCCCTATAAATAGAAGGCTTCCGCTGTGAAAAATTTTCACTGCTCCCTTGCTTTTGTTGCGAATCGTGACTCTTCTTCTTCATGGAAACTCGTCTTGTGCTTCAGAGTTCGCGACCTTTCAACTTTCTTCGAACCTCTCTAGGTATTGTTCCTTTCGCTCTTTATCTCTTATTCGTTCTTTTTATTGTATTAGGTTCCTTTATTTTGCAAACTTTATTCGCGAATGTTGCCCTTATTTCTTCTTCTTCGTAAAACTGTTGAATAGGTGGCTCGAGTCAAAAGCACCGCGAGACCCATGACGACTGAAGAACTTGTCGCAGCTGGTCTTCCAGCCGAACCGGTTGTCGGGGGTCCTGAGAATGCTCCACCTCCCGAAGATGGGGGCTCTCCCGTCGCCAGCGGCTCTAGGAGTCACGAGGATGGCGAAGTCAGAACAAATGACGAAGACGTCGGAGATGTGGATGTCGGCGTCGGAGATTTGGTCAAGACAAGGCCGGCGAGACCTCTGTCTTCTTCCCTCATTTTCGGAGAGTCGAAGGTTACCACCAACATGATTAGAGAATATGAAGCAGCTGGCTTCTTCCCCTCAGGCACTGGGCGAGCTCCACTGGACGAACAAATTCCTGTTCCCGAAGACGGAGAGGTTGTCGTATTTCGGGACTTTTTCACCTGTGGCCTTAGGTTTCCTTGCGATCTGATTCTGCATGCGATCTTGAATGCTTTTTTGGTGAAGATTCATCAGCTCTCACCAACGTCTTTCCTTGAGGTGTCGAAGTTTATATGGATCATGAAAACCTTTGGTCGTAACCTCAGCGTCGATGCTTTCGCCAGATTTTTCGAACTGGTCATTGTTCCCGACATCATCAAGGTCGACGACGGGCAATATTACGAAGCTCAGCATGCATGCTGCACTTTCAACACCCGATGACAGAACACCCGAAAAGGGATTACGTGAATTCAGATCGCTCCCTACTGCAAGACCAACCTGACTGATGATTGGAACTCGTACTGGCTCTACGTCAAGGTTGACATGTCTGAGGTTCCTGGCTACGAAGGACCAGCTTGCCCTTTGTCTTGCTCTATTGAACCCCTGACTGCTGTGAATGCTGCTGAATTCAACCATCGGGCAGTGGGGATTAGAAATTGCGAAAATGCTTTTCACCTCGCTAGCACTATACTTGGAGGCCGCGACATTGTCGAGGAGTTCGTTGCTGCCAAGATTTGGCCGATTTCTTATTGTTGGGCCCCCAGTGAGATCGTGTATTTCAACGTCAACTGGGCAACTCAAGAAGTCCCTTTCCCGAAATTCGGCATTAAACTGCGGGAAGGCCAAGGTGCTGATGCTTTCATGGTTGAGGTCGAGAAGAAAGTGACTCTTATGATAGGCGAGTACACCATGAACGAATACAAGGCATACAAGGCGCTGGTGAGACACAAGAGGAGAATTAATCGCGTGTTCACTGAGGTCTGTGGGGACAAATTGAAGGTTCCCGCGGTTGCTGTCGCCAGTTGCTCGGCTGCTCCTATTAGTGCCCCAAGAAGAAGATCTTCGAAACGGGGCCCATCAACTATCGACGAGAGCACCTCCTCCAGCGTCCAGCCTTCTAAGACAAAATCTTTAGAATCGTCAAAGCGCAAGCGTAGGACCTCCGAACAAATTTCGGACGCCGAACTCCAAGTAGCCTCCGGCCTCGCGCAGATGAGCCGCAAGAAATCCAAGAAAGCTGTAAGGAAGGTTGTTTCTTCGGGGGTTCGACGGGTTCCATCTGCATTCGATGACAACCTTGTCGTGGAGGAGGCCAGCCAGAAAGGTTCTTGCTTTTGTCCCTTGTTGAGATTTAACTTTCGAGAAAATTGCCCGTCAGTGTTGGGGAATTCAGGAAAACCTGTCACCCTCGAAACGTCGAGTTTAACGAAATTCTTAAGATGTGTTTTTCAGGGGCAAAGCATTCGCGATTTTCAGGAATCTTGAATCTGCGAAGCCTCGGAATCGCGAACATGCGATTTTCGGGAATCTTGAATCCGCGAAGCCTCGGAATCGCGAACATGCGATTTTCGGGAATCTTGAACCTGTGAAGCCTCGGAGTCGCGAACATCCGGAAGTCTGGAATCTCGAACTGGCGAAGTCATGAACTTCGGGAGACGGGAAATTCAAGAATATGTTGGAGGTCTAGTTTGGAAGTCACGAACAGGGAAATTTGCGAACCAGTGAGAAGCAAAGTCAAAGTTATCGTCTCAAAAAGTCCGGGTTTAGGGTGTGAACTAGTGGCAGGCTTGTAAATGTATGAGATGTAAAAGACGTTTATGTATGTGTTCACATTAGGAATATTCTTCGGGCGCAAGGGTGTTTTCGAAATGTAAAAGTCCCTTCGTCTCCCTATAAAAGGGGAGTGTGAGGGCACGTGTAAACGGATCCATTACTTTGGAAATTTGTGCCACTAGTGGGAGATTCTCAGTCTCCTATTGCTTTGTTACTGCTCTTGAACACGTTCACTGTCCCGTCTCTCTCTCGTGTTCGGGGACCCCGTCCGGTTTTTCGGAGCTTGTTTGTTCTTCGTCCTCTTTGTGAACCCTGATTTGATGATACCCAGAGAACATATCCAGGAGTGAGAGCATCTCGCTGTTGGCTGCATCATCTACGATTTTGTCTACCCTTTCCAGGGGAAAATTGTCTTTCTTGCATGCCTTGTTCAAATCCGTGAAATCCACACACATTCTCCACTTTCCATTTTTCTTCTTCACTGGTACAGTGTTGGCTAGCTAGACTGGATACTTTACTTCTCTGATTACTTGCGCGTCTTGCAGTCTCTGAACTTCGGCTTCCACTGCTTTCACTTTTTCCTCAGACATTTTCCGAAGTTTCTGTTTCTTGGGAGGTATTCTTTCGTCTATTTCCAGGGCATGTTCAATGATGTCCCTGTCGACACCTTGCAGGTCCTTGGCTGACCATGCGAAAACATCTTTGTTTTTGTTCAGGAATTGCACGAGTTCTTTGTCTTCTTCGGCACTGAGGTGAGCCCCTATTGTGACTGCTCTATCGGGCATGTCATCCAGGTACACTTTCTTGGTTTCATCATCTGCGGCTATTTCAATCTTTTCTTTATCCCGCCTGGCTTCTTCGTAGGTTTCCTTCTTCTCGTCGGTTGTTTTCAACTGGTACACGTTTGTCTGGCCAGGCGTGTGGCCTTTTTCGGTGTTTCTGGCCTCTTGCTGATTGCCGAACACTGTGATAACCCCCTTGGGTGCAGGCATATTCATACATAAGAACTGCTGCCTTATGACTGCGTCGAATTTGTTCATGAAGCCTCTGCCGAAGATCGCGAGATACGGGTGATAGATGTCTACCACATCGAAGGTGAGACTCTCTGTTCTGGCATTGTCAAGATTTCCGAAGGAAACATGAAGTGATATTTTTCCAACTGGCTTGATTGGTTTTCCTCTGAAACCTTGTAATGGGTATTCTGGCGGGTCCAACATGTGCTGGCTCAGATTCATCTTTTCGAAAGTCTTCAAGAACAAGATATCTGCTGAACTTCCATTGCCAACTAGGACTTTTCCGATGACCCACCCAGCTATGTTTACCCCGATGACCATGGCATCATTATGAATCGCAGATTTCAGCTTTAAATCCTCTTCTGTGAAAGTGATTGGCACCTTTGCCCATTCCGGACGTGCAACTGGATCGTCATTGATGATGGTGTTCACAGACCTGAAGTAGTTGCTTCTTTGCTTCTTAGTCTCGAACTCCATGGCTAACCCTCCTGTGATTGGCATGATAGTCCCGAAAGACGGCAATGCTTTGGAATTCTGAGGTCCTGCACTTGACTGAGGCCTTGACGAGCTTTCTGGGGGTGGTGGTAAGATTTCCCGAATTGGTTGTGGTTGCTGGATTGATTGGATTGCCTGTGACTGGGAAAAAACTGCTGAGATGGTTGCCATGATGATTGTGGTTGTGAGAACTGCTGAACTGAGACTGAACTTGACTGAGAGTTCACGAATTGCGGCTGCCAGAAATTCGAGCGAACTAGCTTGGCATTGAGGATGCGATGCTCATCAATGCTTTTTCTTGTTGGATTCTTGCCATGTTTTTCTTGGTTTCTGGGCACCCTTCGGTGTTGTGTCCCCTCCCATGATACTGACAATAGAAGTATGGGTCTTTCGGGTTATGATTCGTGAGCCTCGGGGGTCCTCTTCCTCTTCCCCTTCCTCTGGGCGCGAACCCTCCTCTGGTGCTTGGCCTGCTGTTTTGGTCAGGCTGTGGATTTTCGACATTGTTGACATTTCGTGGATTTTGGGATTGTGCTCTCCAGGTCATTTCTCTATTGCCCTGCCTGGCTTCGTTTCGTTCGGCTACTCTCTTGCGATGATCATCATCAGACAAGATGTATTCCTCCAGTTCATGAAAAAGTTCCTCAACCGTCTTGGGTTTCTTTCTGGTCAGGTGCGAAGCTGTTGGCCTTGGAGTCAGGCCCTTGATTAGCGCATTGATCGTTGTTCTTTCATCAGCTTCTGGGATTTGGGATCTCTGCTGCATGAATCTTCTCACGAAGTTCCGCGGTGGCTCTCTGTCTTTTTGCTTGCAGTTGTACAAATCTGATGCTTCAGCTGTTGTGTCATAGAACATCTGAAATGCTTGCATGAACTTTGTCTTGAGATCTACCCAGCTGCAGACTGAGTGCGGCGGCTGCAAAGAGTACCAATTTAGTACTGGTCCTTCGCAAGCAATGATGAAGGATTTGGCCAGTGCAACATCATCTCCTCCTGCTGAATTCACAGCCGATTCGTACCTCATGAGGAACTGCCTGGAGTTTCCGAAGCCGTTATATTTCGGGAGAGAAACCGGCTTGAACTTCGGTGGCCATGGTGCAGTTTGCAGCCCAATGGACAGTGGCGATTCAGAATCTACGAAGTGTGAGATTCCGTTTCCCGCGAAGAAGTTTTCTTTCGGGGTCCTCTTGCTGGCCCAGAGTTCTGATGTGGCAATTCTTGCCACAGGGAACTGTTTTCTTGTTCTTTCATTTCTTCTATTTCTCTCTGTATTGTTTCAATTTGTTCTCTTGCTTTGTTCAGTTGTTCTAACTTTTCAGAGATTTTTCTTTTCGCTTGCAACTGACTTGCGAATTTTTCCTTGTCTTTCTGCAGCTGCTGTATCTTCTGTTGAACTCTTTCTAGTTCCCTGTCTATGGTGTCATCATCATCATCAACGTTCTCATGTGTTTGCTGTTCAGCAGGTTGTTCTTGAGTGTGTGTTGTCTTCTCAGCTCTTGCCTTCATCAGAGCTTCGAGCTTTGCTCTCCGTTCTTGATCTGTGGTGTTGGAAGGTTCAGGGACGAAAGAGATTTCATTCCCTTGAGGAGGATGGTGGTCTTGTCGATTTGTCTCAGCTGGAATGTTCTCCTTGGACTTCTTCTGTGGTGGCATCATGAGCTATTCTTCGGCTGAAACATGGTGGGCACCAATGTTGGGGGGTATCCGAAAAAACGGACGGGATCCCCGAACACGAGAGAGAGACGGGACAGTGAACGCGTTCAAGAGCAGTAACAAAGCAATATGAGACTGAGAATCTCCCACTAGTGGCACAAATTTCCAAAGTAATGGATCCGTTTACACGTGCCCTCACACCTCCCTTTTATAGGGAGACAAAGGGACTTTTACATTCTGAAAACACCCTTGCGCCCGAAGAATATTCCTAATGTGAACACATACATAAACATCTTTTACATCTCATACATTTACAAGCCTGCCACTAGTTCACACCCTAAACCCGGACTTTTTGAGACGACAACTTTGACTTTGCTTCTCACTTGGTTCGCGAATTTCCCCCGTTCGTGACTTCCGAACCGGACCTCCAACCGTCGTATGGACCTCCCCGGGCCCACTACCTCGGTGGGTACCGGGACCGACTACTTGGTGGGCCCCTGGGACTACCGGCTTGCGCTGCACGGCACCTGAAGGCGTGGAGCACAAGGACTACACAGGAGTAGTACTCGGTTAGGGATCTGTACATGTTCCGCACTGTATAGAGGACTCCTAGACGTACTCGACTAGTACTCTTTCCCTACTCCGACTTGTAACCCTGCCTCCCGGACTATATAAGGCGAGGCAGGGACCGATCTCAGGATCACCTCATCTCATACAATCCCCTACAACCCACGGCGCACTATTGCACCATCTTGTAATCGTGCCCTATCAATCCAGAGCTACGCAGCATACAGGACGTAGGGTATTACGCACCTCGCGGCCCGAACTCCGTCTAAATTGTGTGCCACGTGTCTCTTCCTTCGAGTTACCGATCTCGGCGAGTCACAATCATCTACTTCGGGTACTCCCCGTAGTAGGTTGCCGGTCTAAAACACCGACGGTGGCGCGCCGGTAGGGGCGCTCGCTCGAGATCACATGGCGAACTCGACGGCTTCCGTCCACTTCAAGCCAGCGTCGCCTTCAACCGCGGCGACACCTTCGTCTTCGGCGCACCGGGTCCGCACCGCGCTAACGGCGCGGGCTCCTTCCGGTGCCGCCCGACCATGCGGCCCAACCCGAGGACGGGCCTCGTGACGCTTCCCCGAAGTCGTCACGGGCGAACTCGCCGGCAAGTTCGGCGAAATTTCGCTCTTCAACCACCACGGCGACTTCGAGCTCGAGTCCGTCTCCAACTCGAACCCGACGTCGCCATGGGTCATCACATGCGAGCCGGGCCGCTCGGCCATCGCGAGCGGCCCCTTCACCACGCCGGCGCTCCGCGCGTGGCCCCCGCGTCCTCGGCCGGGCCCGCACGGGGGGCTCCTACTCCACGCCGGCCGACAAGGAGCCCGTAACCGAGTACAACTCGGACTCCGACGCCGTCCCCCGATCACGTTTCGGACTCCCGACCCTCTCTCCGAGTTCTACTCGAACCCGGATTACGAGTTCGACTTCGGGTCGGACCCCCGAGGAGCCCGAGTCCGAAGACGACTCCACGGAGCCGAGCTTCCCTTGTCGGGGCCGGCCTGCGGGGCCGGTTATAAAATCAACGCCGACCGGAAGATACGTCTGCGGCCGGACCGCAAGCCTCGCCGACCCGGCGAAGGGGGACTCACGATACGTCGCCTACATCGACTCACTACCGTTCCGGAGGGAACACCACTGGCCCAGGCTGACTCCAACACACCAACCGAGGTGGCACCCTCTGAGTCCGGCCTTGGCACCCCCGATCGCCAAGTCTTCATGGCCGCCGGCGACACCCCAAGACCCTCGAGCACGGCCGAAGACGGTACCCGGAGGACATCTCCGCGACGAGCCGTGCGCCAACGCACCTGCGGACGAGACCGCCGCCAACGGGGACGCTCGACGCGAACGCAACGGGAAGCGCGGCGAACGACGCCGGCGGCTCGGAGACAACCTCCCCATCCGCAACCTCGCGGAAGCTCTCGAGGCGGTCGAGAGCGAGTACACACCACCCCCCGAGCAATGCCTCATGTCGATCACAACGATCGCACGCCGGAGCTCGGGGCATACGCGCCGGAGAGGTCATCGCCAAGCTCGGCCCGAAGAAGCCTACTTCATGCGGGTCGACAACGAGTCAACCAACCTCTCCCCGGCTAAACCCCCGCGACAACGAAGCTACTAGTCGCGGCAACGCCGGCCCCAACCGTACTCGAGCCGACCTTCCGCGCGATCCAAACCGCCGCCGCTCCCACGCCGGCGGACCTTCACGAGCGAGACCAAGGCAACCGAGAGGTTGTCCCCCACCGTGCTCCGCCGTGGTGGCGGCAACGACCCGACGGTGGCGGCGGCCGGCGGCGGCGCCTCCAACCACGGGGCCAACAGAGAGGCCGGAGGCGGCGGCGGTCGCGGCGGCCGAGGCCACGCGAACGGCCACGCCTCCGGCGCCCTCGCACGGCGGGTACGACGCTCGCCGAAGATCGAGGAGCTACGGCGAAAGAAGTCGACCCGCGCCGCCGAGGGCGACGGCTTCCCCGCCTTCTCACCCCCGCTTCGCAACCTCGCTCCTCCCCCGACAAGTTCAAACCTTTGGGGATCACCAAGTACGACGCGAAGCGAGGATCCCATCCGGTGGCTCCGATGCTACGCCCTCTCCATCGAGAACGGCGGCGGCAACGGCGACACCAAATGCCTCTACTTCCCCTTCCCGTCCGGACCAAGCACCACTCACATGGCTCGAGTCGCTCGACAAGCACTCGATCGACAAGTGGGACCAGGTCGAAGGAGCGGTTCACGAGCAACTTCGCGGGCGCCATGGGCCGTTCGGGTACTCGCATGGACCTCGCCATGATCAAGCGAGGAACAAGGCGAGACCCTCCGCAAGTACATGCGCCGCTTTTTCGACAAGCGCGCTACCGTCGTCGACGTCACCGACAAGGAGGTCATCGACCTCTTCCGGGACGGCCTCTACCATCGCCGCACCTTCGAGGACTTCGGTCGTCGCCGCCCCGAGTCCATTCCCCACCTCAAGGACATGATCACGTCTGGGCGGATGAAGAGGACAAGGCCAACGCCAAGTACGACGCCATCCGCGGCAAGTCCAAGCGAGAACCGGGCGGCGGCGGAGGCGGCAATGCAAACCAAGGCGGCCGCAACAACAACAACAACAACGACAACTACTCGGGTCCCAACCGCAAGCGCAAGCCGGACAACACCGTCACGGCTATCCGGCGCCTTGCGAAAGGGAACTCGAAGAAGAACTCGGCGGGTTCAAAGACCTGTCGAAGGAGAAGTGCCCGTGGCATCCGAACGGCAATCACACTACCGAGCGGTGCTACCGGCTCGAGCACGCACTCAAGGATACGCGGAGCCACCGCACCCTCATGACCAAAAGGGCAAGAAGAAGGACGGCGACAACAACGACTTCCAAGAACCCGAGAAGACCGTCAACGTCCTCTTCGACGGACCGCCCGGCAGGCGGGAGCGAAGGCTACCCGTCGCGAAGTGATGTCCATCGAGCCGGCGGTCCCGACCCCTCTCAGGTGGTCGGAGGTGCCCATCACCTTCTTCCGCGCGGACCAATGGACTAGCTTCTCCGAACCAGGACGGTTCCCCCTCGTCCTGAAGCCAACGGTGGCGGGCTCCAAGCTCAACAAGGTGCTCATCGACGGTGGAAGCGGGCTCAACGTCCTCTTCACCAAAACCTTGGAAGAAAATGAAGCTCGACGTCACCCCCATGCTCACCAAGAGCAGCACGCCCTTCTACGGCATCGTCCCGAGCAACGCGGCTATCCCACCGGGCTCGGTGGTGCGCCGCTTACCTTCGGGGCGTCTCGGGACAACTACCGCACCGAGTACATCAAGTTCGAGGTCGCGGACTTCGAGACCTCTTACCACGCCATCCTCGGCAGACCGGCCATCGCCAAGTTCATGGCGGTGCCCCACTATACCTACTTGGTACTCAAGATGCCAAGTCCAGCCGGTGTACTCTCCCTCCAGGGGGACTTGAAGATCTCCCACGACTGCGATACAGAGGCCGTGGTGATCGCCTCCACGAATCAAGTACCCAACGCAATGATGGAGGTCTACGCTGCGTCGAAGAAGCTTGCCACAAGCGAACTCGACATCCCAGAGAAGTCTGACAGCGCCAACAAGCCTCAGCCACCTGAGGAGGTACTCGTCAGGACGGTCGACCTCGGAACGAGCAACCCCGGCAAGACCACCACCATCGGGGCCGGCCTCGACCCCAAATAGGAAGACGCGCTCATCAGCTTTCTTCGGGCTAACCGCGACATCTTCGCGTGGAAGCCAGCGGACATGCCAGGAGTGCCCAGGGAGCTGATTGAGCACTGCCTTAACGTCGACCCAAAGGCCACCCCCAAGCGACAACACCTCCGACGTTTTGCCGACGACAGACGGGACGCCATCAAGAAGGAGCTCGCCAAGCTACTAGCAGCTGGCTTCATCAGAGAAGTGTTCCATCCTGAGTGGCTCGCCAACCCCGTCCTCGTCCGCAAGAAGAACTCGAACGAGTGGAGGATGTGCGTCGACTACACCGACCTCAACAAGCACTGCCCCAAGGACCCCTTCGGGTTGCCGCGGATTGATCAAGTCATCGACTCCACGGCGGGCTGCGACTGCGACTGCTCCGCTTCCTCGGCGCTACTCCGGTACCACCGGATCGCAATCAAGGAGGAAGACCGAGGAAAAGACCGCGTTCATCACCCCGTTTGGCGCGTCTTGCTACACGACCATGTCATTCGGGTTGAAGAACGCGGCGCTACCTATCAACGGGCCATCCGGGCTGCTTCAAGCGGCAACTCAACAAGAACGTCGAGGCCTACGTGGATGACGTGGTTGTCAAAACCGGGGGACTCCGGTACCCTCATCGACGACCTTGAAGAGACCTTCGCATCGCTACGCGAGTACCGCCGGAAGCTCAACCCGAACAAGTGCGTCTTCGGCGTCCCTTCGGGCAAACTACTCGGCTTCATCATCGACCCGGCGCGGCATTGAAGCCAACCCCGAGAAGATCTCCGCCATCACCGGCATGAAAGCTCCCACGAGCATCAAGGACGTCCGAGAAGCCGACGGGGTGCATGGCGGCGGCGAACCGATTCATCTCAAGGCTAGGAGAACGGGGCCTCCCCTTCTTCAAACTACTCAAGCATCACGAGAAGTTCGTGTGGACTCCGGAGGCGGATCAAGCCCTTGCCCGGCTCAAGGACTTCCTATCGAAGCCGCCAATCCTCATGGCTCCTCACAAGGGCGAGCGGCCTCTTGCTCTACCTAGGCGCGACTACTCACGTGGTCGGTCATCGCCATCGTTGTCGAGCGGCGGGGAAGACGGCCACGCATACCGGTCCCGGCGCCGGTCTACTTCGTCGGCGAGGTTCTATCGTAGTCCAAGGCTCGCTACCGGCCGTGCGAAAGCTTCGTATGCTCTACTCATCACCTCGCGGAAGCTACGACACTACTTCCCGGGAGTACTCGGTCTCCGTCGTCACCGACTACCCGCTCGGCGACATCCCGAGGAACCAAGACGCCACCGGAAGAATCTCCAAGTGGGGTCGTCGAGCTCGGCGCCCTCACCATCGACTTCGGGCCACGCACAACCATCAAGTCGCAAGCACTAGTCGACTTCATGGCGGAGTGGCGGGAGAACCCAGCTACCTACTCCCACCGTGCGACCAGAGCATTGGGTGATGTACTTTGACGACTCACTCAACCTCGAGGGCGCAGGTGCAGGGGTACTCCTGATCTCTCCAACGGGCGAACAACTCAAGTACGTCCTGCAGATCTTCTGGAAGGTCTCAAACAACGAAGCCGAGTACGAAGCCCTCCTACACGGGCTCCGCCTCGCGGCTTCACTGGGCATCAAGCGGCTACTAGTCTACGGCGACTCCGCAGTGGTCATTAACCAAGTCAACAAATCCTGGGACCGCAACAAGGAGAACATGGACGCCTACTGCCTAGAAGTCCGCAAGCTCGAGAACAAATTCTATGGTCTCGAGTTCCATCACATCGTCCGCGACAACAACGTTGCAGCGGACGTCCTCTCGAAGCTTGGATCCACCCGCGCTCAAGTACCAGCGGGCGTCTTCGTCCATGAGCTTCACGCGCCATCCATCCCGAAGCCGGCGCCACCGACCACGCCCCGGCCCATCCACCGGTGGGCGGGGAGGTCATGATGATCGACGTGGACGGAGGCAACCCTTCATCGACTACCTCGGCCGAGCGAAGGTCCCCTCCGACAAGAACGCGGCCGAACAACTCGTCCGCCGCGCCAAGTCTTACGTCCTCGTCGGAGACAAGCTTTACAAGCGGGCGCATCCTCCGGAGTACTCATGAAGTGCGTTCCCCGTGAAGAAGGCAAGGACATCTTGGAGGAGATCCATAAGGGCGTCTGCGGCAACCACGCGTCTTCACGCACGGCCGGTCGGCAAGGCCTTCCCGGCGAGCCTTCTACGGCCCACGGCCTTGGGCGATGCCGAAGAACTCGTCGAGAAGGTGCCAAGGATGTCGGTGCTTCGCCCAGCGACAACACGTCCCGGCCTACAAGCTAGTCACCATACCGCCAACCCGGCCCTTCGCCTGGCAGGGGGCTCGACATGATTGGGCCCCCGCCAAGCGCGCCGGGGAGGATTCAACGAGTGCCGGTGGCTATTGACAAGTTCACTAAGTGGATCGAGGTCAAGCCGGTCACATGCCCCAAGGCCGACGAGTACTCGACTTCTGGATGAACTCGTACACCGCTATGGGCTACCCCACCGCATCATCACGGACACGGGGTCCAACTTCAACAACCACCGATTCTGGAAGTGCGCGAGAACGGCGGGATTGACGTTCGATACGTCTCAGTCGCCCATCCACGGGCCAACGGACAAGTCGAGCGCGCCAATGGCATGGTGCTCGACGCCCTCAAGAAGCGGCTACACGACGCCGCTAACTCCAAAGGGGGAAAGTGGATCAAGGAACTACCCAATGCACTGCGGGGACTGCGGACTCAACCATCCAAGCCAATGGGGCAATCCCCCTACTTCTTGGTCTATGGCTCGAAGCCATCCTCCCCGCCGACGTCATATGGAACTCGCCGGCGGTGGAGCACTACGACGAAGGCGTCTTAGAAGACGACGAGACGAGTTGACATCGACGGCCTCGAAGAAGCTCGGCGCGCCGCCCTCGTCCAATCGGCAAGGTACACGGAGGGTATCCGACGCTACCATGATCGCAACGTCAAGGAATGCTCCTTCAACATTGGAGATCTCGTCCTCCGCCGTATCCCGAACACGGAAGGACTTCACAAGCTCGGCTCCCCCGGGAAGGCCCCTTCACCGTGGCCAAGGTGACCGGGCCGGGCTCATACCGCCTCCAAACACTTGAAGGCGAAGACGTCAACAACTCGTGGAACGTCGACCAACTGCGTCGATTCTACGCCTAGTCTACACGACTACTCCGGGGTTCAAGTCTACACGACTACATCGGCACCCCTTGCCGCAAGCGACCCACGGGTCCCCGGCCCCGATCTCCGGACTACTCCCCTCCAGGGTCCAGCCCGCGCGGCTACCTACGGACCCTGGGCTGCGACGAGCGTCAAGGACTCTAGCGACGGTCTACCAAGAGACCACACTCCAAGATCCAGCCCCGCGCGGCTACCTACGGATCTGCGATCCAGCCCACACGGCTACCTACGGATCACCTGCGCAAGCGGCTACCCGCTCCGGCGACACTTAGGCGTAAGCGGCCTCCAGGTCCGGCGACTACCTTGTAACTACGGCCACCGGCCACCCGGTGTACTTCTTCGGTAACAAAGTTTGATTGCTCATCAACTTATTTCTTGTCTACTCCCTACGACGGGACTACTAAAGCCGAGTACTACTACTCACACTCACTCCACGATGGGCGCTCCGCACTGCGAGATCGCGGCTACGAGTACTCATTGCTTTGAAAAAACTTCTTTCATTGATACTTGATACAATTCTTTACAATTGTTTCTGTACAACTATAGCTTCTAGCTACCTATTACGGGGCTACGGAGGTTCGGCTTCTCGGCTACCGCTCCGCGATGGGAGGCATACGCTCCCGGCCGGCTACGCATCTTGCTCATCGGAGCGGTTGGCGGCTCCTCGCCGGCGACCACCTCCACTGGAGCCTTCGGGAAGTACGACTTCATAAAGGCCAAGACTTGTCTTGGGATCGACTTGGCCATATGCTTGACGTAGGCGGCCGGCCGGCTTGGTGCTTCACGAAGTCGATCCACCGGGGGAGCGATCTTGGGGCCGCCGGGTGCGGCACCGAAGCCTCGCGATCGGGAGAGCGGCTTCCTCCAACTCCCTCAGCCGGGCCCTCAACGCCTCGCGGTCCTCGTTCAATTTACGCAAAGATTTGTTGCGATTGACGAGATCCCCGTCGAGAGCAATCCGCGGCTCCATGTGCTTCTCGCACTCGAAGGCGAGTTCCTTGTAGTCGAGCTCGAGTACACAGCGGGCTTCCTGCTCCCGGTAGAAGAGGTTCTTCATGCTCACCTCCGAGGCCTTCGGTGCTCCACCCGGCCTTCGAGCTGCGCAACACGGCAACGCAACGGCGGGTCGGATGCTTCACGACTTCCAACAAGTACCCGAGCAAGTCGAAGGACATACCTTTATTCTTGTTGCGGAGGCCTTTGTTCTTCCGCACCAATTCGTCGCCCTTCGCACCGCAACTCCATGACGTCGTTGTGGTACTTGGCGAAGGCGGCGTCGAGCTTCGGCCGCATAGCGCCGCGTGCTTCCGCGACTTCACGAGCTGCTCCTCCGGGGCCTCGGCTCGGAGCACGGTGTCGCCGTAACCCCGCGGCGAGTTCGACTTCTCGCGGGATCGCTCCGCGACGTCCCGCACAAGACAACTCAAGTCACGAAGAGTACTCAACGACAAAGGATTGACTACTCTAAGGCTACGGTCACGTACCTTCATCCATTGTTTGGCTTGACGGATCGCCTCCATGTGCTTGGCTACCGTCGCCGGCTCGACGAGATCGTCCGCCAGAAGTTCTATCCCGCCGCGGCTACCCGAGGTAGCCTCCGTCATCGGCGCAGAGCGGATGGGCTCCGCGTCTTGGATCTCAGGGGATCGGATAGCCACCTCCAGGGCAATCCCTGGCGACGTGGTGGCCGCCTCTCCCCGGCGGACTTCTCGACGAGCTCTCCCACGGGCTCGGGGGGCTCCTCCCTGCCGGCCTGCGGGGCTTCGGTGTCAACTCCTGCATCGGCACCCCTGCAGGGATGTCACCACCTTCAACACCTGTCAACAACACGACATGGGCGTCAGTGCCTACGACTACTCATCCTGGAGCTCTACAGCTTCAAGAAGGGTACTCACCTTCGACTACACTCGCCTCCGGCAGCGGCGCTTCGGTAGCCGGGGGCTCAGTCGCGGCTTGGGCATCGGGAGCGGCCTCCTCGACGGGCGGTGCGATTTCTTCCGCCACCGGCGATGAGGGCTCCTCCCCATCCCGGCTCGGATACGTGGATTTTACGCGAAGTATTCACGAGAGGGTCGTCGGACAAAAATCGACTACTTGCGGCAAGTACTACTCGTGAGGACATGGTACTTACAAGCTCGACCGGATGATGGTCACGGCGGAGCACCGAGGATGCGGCAATATCAACCGGTCCACCCTCGGCGGGTGCCTCCTCCTCCGCCTCTGCGGCCTCGCCTCCTCCACGGCGGCGGCGACCGACGCTCCTTCACTTTCCGCTCCAGAGGTCACCACCTTTTCAACGGTGGCGGCCACGGGTCTTCTGCTCTCTGCTGGAGCAGGGGGCTGGCGCTCCAGCTGCGCCAGGAGTTCTTCAACAGTGGGGGCTGGACTTCGGCTTTCAGCCGGTTCCCCCACCGGGTCCCACACGCCCTCGTCGCCCTCTTCGACGGGCTCCGCTGGCGGCACCTCCTGCACACAAAGGAAGATTTCTCGTCAGCAATGTACTCGAATAACGGGTACTCGACTACTCTGCTCAAGATAACTTACCTCCGGAGGCGTGGTCTCTGAGACCTTCATCTTCTTCGCCACCCGCTTCTTGGTGGGGTTGCGCGGCTTCCGTGGCGGCGCAGCAAGGCTAGCCTCCAGGCTAGCCGGAGGGTCTTGAACAAGTGGAACATGAGGCAAGCCCGGGCGGCTAAACCTCGACCGCAGCTGGAAGCGGTCTTGAAGCGTCTCTTCGTCTTCTTCGTCGTCATCGGAGGAATCCTCCACGATGACGGGATCGTCGCCTTCATCGACTTCGCGGCGCTCCTTCGACTTCCCCCTCCGCCGGGATCTCGATCCCGCTCGGTGGCGGCGCGGCTCGGAGATGAACCGCTTCACATCATCTGCGCAAAGATACAAGATTTCGAGCAACTCTACTACAAGTACTCGCTACTCAACGAGGGGAGTACGACTACTCACCTCCTTGGGCGGGCGCGCGGCGGAGTACTCCTCGACCGGGCACGCCGTGTACGGCGGCATGTCCTTGAAGATGCGCGACAACCTTTCGACGATGTCGTTGTCGTCCAGCTCGCCCCCCGGCATCCGCGACGAGTCGTCGTCGCCAGTGTACTCGAAGCCCAGCGTATCCCGCGCCATCGGTGGTGGATCCTGCGCTTCATGAAACTGAAGGCCACATGCTCGGCCCTCAGTCCAGCCTCTCGAGCACCTTAATGCGTGCTAGCGGCTCCGGGGCCGGATCCCCTCTTGCATGGTGGGTTCTGTGTTCCACCACTCACAATGCAGGGGCTGCCGTCCGCTTGGCCGGCGGAGCCGGGGTGGTGGTTCGTGATGTAGAACCACCTCGTCTTCCGGTCCGTGTTGGAGTCGACGAGCTTGTACGCCGAGTGCGCTCCGCGGCATCCTCCCTTAGCCGGATGCCGGCCCCTCCGACTACTCGGGGTTGGAGGCGGCGGGCCGCGGCCGACGCGGAAGAACTTCGGAAGAGCACCCGGTGCGGCTTGATTCGAGGAAGGCTTCGCGAGAAGTGGACGAAGACCGACGTATGGAAGATGCCGTTGGGGTTCAAGTTGAGGTACTCGATGCCGTAGTACCCGAGCGGTCCTTTGAAGAAGTCGGCCGGGCCGGGAGCGCCGGACCGCGCTCCACGAACCGCGAGAACATCGGGATCTCGTCCTCGGCCTTCTCCATTGGATATGGATCTCCGGCGGCGGATCTCCACATGTCCACTTCCTTCTCCCCGATGAACCCACTTTGTTCGGCGGGGGTCGGCGCAGTCCTCCGTCTTCACCTTGGATCTCTTCCACTCGCGGCTCGGATCGGCGCACGGTGGCGACACGGGCGGCGCCGCTCCGGTGGCGGCCGCGGCGGCCTCTCGCGCGGCCCCTCTTCTTCCCGCCGGCCTTGGACGTCTTGGACGGCGACGGCTTCATTCTCCAAGTGCAAGGAGTTTTCGCTCGCATCCGCTCGGAGGCTACCCTAAAGGCTTCGGGTGGCGGCGCGCTCGGATCTACTACGGCGGCGGCGGCGCCGGGAGTGGATTTGCTTCAAGATTCAAATGGAATTGCTTTGTGGCTCGAATGGGTGAAAAACCCTAAGGGTTTTGGCTTCTATTTATAAGCCAAATCGCCTCCGTAACGGGCGGCTGGATAAGTCCACGCGCGGCTGACTCAGCGGCTGCGCGTGACTCTTCGAATTCTACTAGTCGACGCGCCTCACCTCGGGGGCTCGGCTACTTCTACTCGACCACCTGGGAAGCGGCTAGTCTCAAGAGCATCTCAGGACACATTTCTTCAAGAAGACCCTTCAATTCGAGAGGAAGTACTCGACTCAAGGCTCGGGGGCTCCGTGCCACGTGTCCTTCGGTTTTTTCTCTCCGGATTTTTCGGGATTTTCTTGCCAAGATTTCAGATGGACCCTCAGCTGAAGCCCGCGGCTTGTGGCTCGGGGCTACTCCATGTGAAGCGCGGTTTTTGCGAACTGCACCTCCATACCAGCTTCGGCTTCAAGACAAGACAGACAGTTTTGGAAGATCTTCGAAGGCATTTTTCAAGGACGCTTGGGACTACTCGAGAAGACTTCAAGATTGCTCAAACATCGTCTGGAGTACATTCCGGCCCTCGGGATGCTTCGATTACTCTTGAGGACTTTTGACTTGTAGCACTCGGGGACGCTTGAGGACTACTCGTTAAGGCCGTCAAGACTACTTGAAGCTATCCTTCTCGACTACAAAGTACTCGGGGGCTTGTCGTATGGACCTCCCTGGGCCCACTACCTCGGTGGGTACCAGGACCGACTACTCGGTGGGCCCCCGGGACTACCGGCTTGCGCCGCACGGCACCCGAAGGCGTGGAGCACAAGGACTACACGGGAGTAGTACTCGGTTAGGGATCCGTACATGTTCCGCATCGTATAGAGGACTCCTAGACGTACTCGACTAGTACTCTTTCCCTACTCCGACTTGTAACCCCGCCTCCCGACTATATAAGGCGAGGCGGGGACCGATCTCGGGATCACCTCATCTCATACAATCCCCTACAACCCACGGCGCACTATTGCACCATCTTGTAATCGTGCCCTATCAATCCGAGCTACGCGGCATACGGGACGTAGGGTATTACGCACCTCGCGGCCCGAACCTTGTCTAAATTGTGTGCCACGTGTCTCTTCCTTCGAGTTACCGATCTCGGCGAGTCACAATCATCTACTTCGGGTACTCCCCGTAGTAGGTTGCCGGTCTAAAACACCGACACCAACATATTCTTGAATTTCCCGTCTCCTGAAATTCATGACTTCGCCAGTTTGAGATTCCAGACTTCCGCATGTTCGCGACTCCGAGGCTTCACAGGTTCAAGATTCCCGAAAATCGCATGTTCGCGATTCCGAGGCTTCGCAGATTCAAGATTCCCGAAAATCGCATGTTCGCGATTCCGAGGCTTCGCAGATTCAAGATTCCTGAAAATCGCGAATGCTTTGCCCCGAAAAAACACATCTTAAGAATTTCGTTAAACTCGACGTTTCGAGGGTGATAGGTTTTCCTGAATTCCCGAACACTGAGCATCGGCAGATCTGAAGATTCTCGAAGTCGCCACTGGCGCCTCGTCGTCGACGGGAACGTCACTTACCACTTAACGCATAACGCCGGAAAATCCCGGAATAAATCCAGGAAAAGGTGCGAGCACCAGGATTTGAACCCTGGTGGGTAGCGTCCCACTAGACCGTCCTACCATTGGACTACAAGCCCAATCGCCATGGGGTACACTACTTAAATGAATAAGACTATAATAATGCATATTCAGTAGAAATAAATGGGAAAATAGTAATAAGCCAAGCAGTATTTTTTGCAGATTTCATAACAGAGCAGAAGGGCATCGGCATAACACCAGAGTAATGACCAATGCAGGAAAGTAATCAATTAGAATATCTCTCATCGATTCAAGTATTCGACAAAACGACAGCTAATTAGAACTCAAAACTGTACTATGTAGAAGCAGCCCACTCAACTTGAGACGATGTAGTGAGGCAGAGAGGGAGGAAGACGGCGGAGACGGAGAGAGATAGCAGGTGCGGCGGCGGAGGGAGAAATCAGAGAGAGAGGGAGAGAGAGAGGAAGCGTGCGCGGTGGCGAAGCAAGAAACGGCGCAGTGCAACAGAAAAAGCGGCGCCGGTGTAGATCTGGGAGAAAAGGACGGGGAGCGGAGACAGCGGCGGCGAGAGACGGATGTAGAGAGACGACGGAGAAGGGAAGAGGTAGCTGATGCGGCGTTGGGAGACGGAAGCAGAGAGACGGCGGAGAAGGATGGCTCGTTGGCGGAACGTGGAGAGAGAAAGCGGAGGGAGATGAGCGAGCGCAGACGCGCGGTGGACGGGAGGATAGAAGGCAGGTGTTGTGCGATTTTTTTGACCTCGCGGAGCGAGGCAGTCATCGCTGAGGCAAGTTTTCTGCCTCTGGCTGTTGACCATGTGGGACCCATGCAGTATAAACTATTCGAAGGTGGGGAATCTACCCGCATGCGACGGAGGACCTATGGCTGCATGCGGCCAATAAGAGAGCTCCAATAAGCCGAGCGCCGCTCATACAAGTGGGTTTTCCCTCTGGTGCTGCATTTATAGCAGTTTCTATGTGTATTAATTAGACTATTTTATTAATATTTTTCTGAGGTGTCAAGAGATTAATTGAACAGAGATACGGAAAAAAAGAAGATTTCCTTATGAGAAACGGAGTCCACACTCGGAACGAGATGCAGGAAAGCGTGCGAATACCGTTGGGGAGACCCAGGTCTTTTCTTCCCTAATCTCTCGCTCCTCCGTCGCATCCTGCGGCAGTGCAGCGCTCGCCATCGTGAAGGCCTCCGCATCACTGGAGCTGTGTTCTTGCGCTGCTGCAGCTGGCCTCCGCCGTGAACGCCGCGCCGGCACTGCCGCGAACAGCCTGTTCGTTTGGCTGGTGGCTCGGTGCTCGATTTGTTCGGCAGAAAATCTTCTGGCGGCTGATTCTTAGTGGGCTGTTTTGTTCGAGAGAAAGTACTCTGGCCACGGCCGCTGATAAGCCGAACGAAGATGCTGCTTACACGCTGCTGGAGCTTTGCTCGCGCACCTCTGCGCCGCAGGCCGCAGCGCACTCCCAGTCAGCCAAGTGCTCGTGACCGCCGCGCGCTCTCGGGCCGCCGGGACCTCGCCGCCGCCGCTGCGCGTTCCCAAGCCACCGCGCGCTCGCCGGCCCCCGTGTGCTCCCAGTGCCCTCGTCGTCCGTCTTCCGCTCTCCGGTCACCGCCGCAATGCAAGCTCGTCAGCCACCGCATGCTCGCCGCTCGCAAGCCTGATGGCCACCGCGCGCTCCCAGGCCCGAGGCCGCAGCGTGTTCCCATTCCGCCAACCTCCACCGCGCACGCTAGTCTGCTGGCTGCTTTGCGGCATGCCGCACGCGCCACCTCGAGCTCACCAGCCACCTCGAGCTCTCCGGCCCCCGCACGCGCTAGTCTGCTGGCTGCTTTGCGGCATGCCGCTCGCTGACCGCGGGGAGGACCACATGGCGTGAAAGATTGGGAGGAAGAAAAGGATAAGGGAGGGAGAAAATTTATGGCATTTATTTCGGGAAGACACCTTCCACTCGGAGAAACTAGACGAATTTTGATGATGTAATTTTCTTGGACACTTCATCTGATTTCTACCATCGGGACTGCCTAAAAAATACAAATTTGGTTGACCCAACAACTATTTTAGCTATTAAATTAGCCGGTGGGAAAATCTTAATATAGGTACTACTCAATAGCTTTTTATGTTGTCCAAGTACAGAAACAAAGCTCAATGATAATCAATTATTTCTATTTTAAAACGCGTTGGGAGGATCTGCTTGGCTGCCTCAGTACCACCACTCCAACCGATCGACCTGACGATGCATATTAATCCAGGCAACAAAGGAATTTGCCTACTATTAAGGTGAAAGTTTTGTCAAATAAAAGTGAAATTATTAAAATTTAAGAAACTAGTATCTTACATTTATGGTTTTATTGCTACAAACACTATAGTATGATTTTAATTGTCTATGTTTCAAAATTAATGATTGTATCTTTAATATTCTAGAACAATATTTAATTAGATAGTGAAAGTCAAAGTATTTATTGAGAGAGCATGTTGGTTAATTGTTATAGATATTATTTTTTTATGCATTCAAAGGATTTTGACCGAACAAATCTGCAAGCATTAGTACACTGCAACCCGACAGTACTATCTCTCTCCCGTGTACCTGCTGCCACGTTTCTGCAGGCTACAAATAGACATGGCTCGTGCACACTTGGTAGCACACTGCACACACCACTGCCCTTCACCACTCCCGGCCCCTTGTCCTAAGGCAAAGGTCCTCAGCAATGGCTTCCGAGATCCAGGTCCGGTTTCGTTTCGTAGTCCTTGTGGCTCTCGCCTGCCTCCTCCGTCCCGGGGCGCCCGTTGAGCTCTCCGGCTGGTCCAACAACGGTGGCGCGACGTGGTACGGCCCACCCCACGGAGCTGGGAGCGACGGTAAGTGTCGAACTGTCGATACACGATGTTTGCGCGTAGCATTCTCCGATCCATAGCAAATTAAACGTGCACGTACGTACGTGAATATGTCACTTTTTTTTGCGTGTGTGTAGGTGGCGCGTGCGGATACCAGAACGCCGTGGAACAGCCGCCGTTCTCCTCCATGATCGCCGCCGGCGGCCTGTCCATCTTCCAGAACGGCAAGGGTTGCGGCTCCTGCTTTCAGGTACGGTACTGTTCGTCGTGCAAACCAAAAACCATGACACGAGACTGTACCGTCGTAGTATCTTCAAAATCACCTTAATGACGCCGCCGCCATTGCGGTTAACAATATATTTTTTGCTGTCTCCAGGTGAAATGCACCGATCACGCGTCGTGCTCCGGGCGCCCGGTGACCGTGGTCCTCACGGACGAGTGCCCCGACGGCGCGTGCCAGCAGGAGCCCGTGCACTTCGACATGAGCGGCAAGGCGTTCGGCGCCATGGCGAAGCCCGGCCAAGATGACCTCCTCCGCAAAGCCGGCCGCCTCAGGGTCCAGTACACTCGGTAAGCTATGGCCAGACAATGCAAATAGTGCACGTACTACCCGCTCAATTAATTCCGTGCGTTATGCGTGACACGGGGTGCAGAGTGCAAGTAGTAGTAGAAACAACATTTTTGGCGTAGCCGGCCTCCCTTTCGTGATAGACTACTGAAGTGTCTGTTGTGCGTACGTGCAGGGTGCCGTGCAACTGGCACGGGATGGACGTCGCGTTCAAGGTGGACGCCGGCTCGAACCCGTACTACCTGGCGGTGCTGATCGAGTACGAGTCCGGGGACGGCGACCTGCGGTCCGTGGAGCTCAAGCAGAGCGGCCGCGGCTCGGCGTGGGCGCCGATGCAGCAGTCGTGGGGCGCGGTGTGGCGCTACAACTCCGGCTCCGCCCTGCGGGCACCCTTCTCCATCCGCATCACCTCCGACTCCGGCAGGACGCTCGTCGCTGACAAGGTCATCCCGGCCGGTTGGAACCCCGGCCGCACGTACCGCTCGATCGTCAACTTCAGCTTCTCATGAGAAATGCTCCGAGATGTGTGTTGATGCGCCGCGTGCTCGCCCTCGCCCTCGCCCGCCCGTATCAAAAGCGTGGTGTTGGTTTTATGTTTCGAACTGTGCGATGCGTAATCGCCGTAAAGGTAGCGTCACAGCGTGCTGTTTACATGTGTAAATCCGCACAATTATTTCTGAGGAAATGGTGTATCCCTTTCAAATCAAGAGTTATGAATAAAAACATATCTGGAATTTATACACTTCCTCTAATAAGAGGATTTTCTAATAGAGTACCAAAGTTTGACTGGTAGTATCTACAAAAATACTCCTTCTGAAATAAGTTTCAAGTATTCAGAATTTCTTCTCCAAATATAAGGTATTGTAAGCGTTTTTTTAGAAAAAAGGACTTGGAGTTGCTCTTACCTCTACTTAAATAAAGCATATAATGTTTGGACCACGGACTTAGTACACGGAAGGAACAAAAGAGAGCTGGTAGGCTCGACCGCATATTTGGACACCAACTATTTAATTCTCCACCAAAATTTTCTCTTTCACTAATTCAATGGCATGCAAACATGATATGTCTTCACGAAGATGGATATGAGTTCACACTTCTATCCCATCAAAATTCTCTTAAATTAGTTGTTGTTAGTCCCCAGCCCTCCCACCTTATATCTATACTATAAAAGCAAAAAGAATTGATGTCAATTCTCACCCAGAGTTGTACCTGTGTACCCCTCACAGAGTGGTCCGCATGTCATGTGAGACCCACTTGAGAGACCAAAAATTGAGAACAAAAGGAGGAGGGAGTCACTCCCACATTGTAAATCGCTCTCTCACCCTATTTTTTGTTACCCTACGCTTTTCTACCCCATTTTGTACCCGCTGGTCCCACATTTGGCGATAAACAAAGGGGGAGATTGATTTGGTCGCCACCCTCCCTCCAAATTCTTTTCACCTGCGCCCCTACTTGCCATGATTGAGGTTCTCAAGTTTCGGAAGGTTAATTGCCCTCGCAACCACCTTTCCTTGCAAGCGTATGGTAGTTATGGACTTCCAAATCCCGTCCTCAAATTGAAAAATATAATTTTCTTGTGTAACCTCTAATCATGCGGTCCTGAAATTGCTTTTCTTGTGTGGCTACTAATCATGCCATGATGAAATTGCTTTCCTTGATAATTGTGTTGTGTATTTATAAACGTGATTGGTGGCTTCAAATTGCTTTCTTTAACTATCACTTTCAAACAAGACACGTATTACCGCCTTGTAGTTTCTTTCACGGTTCAATCAATCAGCACATGTCCCTTGTGTGCCTTCCCATATGGAAGGAAACTACGGGGGGTTCAAAATTAAGCCCATCAAATGTTTTATTCCGTCTACATAACCCTATGCGCCTCTCTGGCTTTTTCCCGATGCCTCACGTGCCCTCTTCTCCCTGACCTCCGCTACCTCTTGTGCCTCCCTGCCATCGACGACAAGATCTGCGTGTGACCATCCATTCTCCTGCAATCTCGGTATTGTCTTTGGCCACTGCAAGGCCACAGTAGTCCCGCATCCAGTCGCTTTTCGTCCAGGATACAATATTGTCAAAGTGGTTCATAGCATAGGTGCATGGATCTTCGTGGGTTTCTTTTATATCCACAATTTTGTTGTCGGTGATAGTTTATTATGTTGTCATAATATGTCTTCCTCTTGGTCGTTGCCAAGGTGAGTTCTCCAGCTGCCCTCTCCTACTCCATCTGGAGGCAGGTAATCCCATCCGGTCATCCATTTATGGTTCTCTATCTAGTGATCAATTATGTTTATTTTTATGGTTCCAATTCTCTCATTATTCTTTCAAAATGAGAACTCTTTAATTATTTAAAATGAGTTTCAGACTTTCATATTTTTTCCCAAACAAAGCACCTAAATATACAATTTGCCCCTTTAATTTGCTTGCTAATTGTCTTAATCGTAAGGTTAGGTGCATTTTTTAGGAACCAACTGGTTGTTCATTTTTATTATGAGAATTTTTATTTCAGCTAGGGTAAATAGGCATGTCCTACATGGGCCAAGTAGAATAAGTAAGTGACTAGCGAGAATAACTTCTCCCATCGTTTTCTCATTAGGAGCTCATGCACTGATGACCATTGTCAACGTAAGGATTTGATTTGAAAATAAAAGAAAAACTCTCTAAGAATGGAAACTGAACATACCATACGTGATAACGCAAGGATTTGATTTGATTTGAAAAATAAAAGGAAAACTCACTATGAATGGAAACTGGACATATGTGATGCCAGATCATGGGAATGCTTACCGGGTTTTTTTGGAAAGAGATATATATCAACACCGCTAATTGCTAAAATAGTATCGGTGGGTAATTTAAACTTATTGCCTGTCGGTGCGGAATATGGTCCCGACACTAACCGGTAGATAACGCCTAGGTCTATCCCTCAATGGTCGATGCTAAGCAACAAATGACACAAGATTTTATCCTGGTTCCGGCCGAGGGGGCCGTACGTCCAGCAGGGGCGTGCTCGTGGCACTATATTGCTCAGCACGGGGGTGCTTGTAGTGGGGCAAATACAAGCAAGGCGGGAGAGGAATCGTGGCTTCCAAGTCCCTGGGTGAGTGGTTGGAGATGTTGTGGGAGAATAAGAGAGTGAGTGCACGGTGCGCTGTGTTCCTCTGAATTCGTCCCCCCGCGGCTGGGGGCTTGCCTCCCCTTTTATAGGCCAAGGGGGCGGCGAGTTACATGCACGCCGCGCTACCTAGCTACGTGTGGGAGCACGTCGTGCTACGGTGTAGAGCGGGCGGCCGTCCGGTCGATCTTCGCTGTGATCCGGCCATGATGGCCTACCTCGTACCCGAACGGTGGCGGTTTGAGGGTAGGAGGCGGCGGATGGCGATGGCGTCCCCCGATAGGCTTCGAGGGAGGTGCGATGACGGGCCGGTACGGGGTACGGGAGCGGGCGAACGGCGTTCCTTCCCAATGAGCTGCGGTGGTGGAGTGGTTCTGCGCTGCGGTGTTCGGGCGTGCGCTGCGGAGTCGGGCGTGCGCCCGCACGCGTGGGTACGGCGGCCGCGCCGTTACGGTGGCGGGATGGCCACCCACCGGCCAAGCGCCCCTCACCCAACTGCGGGATCACGGGAAAGTGGAGTCGAGGGTGCGCCGGCCCCCTTTCGAGGGTCGGGCGCGTTAGCCGTACGGTAGCGTGCGCGCGGTGTCACGGGACGACACCGGCCGTACCGCACGGTCCATCCCACGGTAGCGGGGATGGGCTCCTCCCTCGGGGAGTTGGTGCGGCGGCACGGGGCGTGAGCCCCGGGCGCATGATGGCGCCGTCCCCGCGGCGTCGGGGCGTTAAATGCCCAAGTACGGGGCCGGCGCACGCGTGCGGGCGCCCGTGAGCGTGGCGGGCCCGGCCGAGGGCGGAGCGGACCCTCGAGCGAGACGGGACTCGCTCGAGGGGGAGCGCGCCCTCGAGCGGGGCGGAACCGCTCGAGGGAAGGGTCGCCCCTCGAACGGAGCGGAGCTCGTTCGAGGAGGGGGTTGCCCCTCGAACGGGGCGGAACCGTTCGAGGAGGAGCGTGCCCTCGGGCGGCGGAGCCTGCTCGAGGGGTCTTCCCGGACGGGCCGTCTTGGTGGGCCTCGGAGTCTGTCGCATAGGCCAAGTCTCGCATGGTTAGTTTTCCTACGTGGTTAGGCTCGGCTCATTTCGATGCGGGGATTTAAGTGAGGGTTCCCCCATCGCTTAAGGGGACCCCTAGGGGCGGTCCCCGACGGTAGCCCCCGAGCATCTCGCGGGTTTGCCATTGAGGCTCCCGCGGATGCCGGAACCTACCGATAGGACGTTCTTCCCTCCTTGTTTGCGAACGCTTTCCGTGGGGCCGCGTCGGCGGACCCGCGGGTCTAGCCCCGAAGCCTGCGGGGGTGTGGGTTCTCCTCGCGGGGGTTAACCGCGAGCAATTCGGTCGAAAGGCGTGGCACATATGCCAACCGGCATCGGCGGTGTTTCGGCGGCATCGGGGGTGCACGCTCCCCTGTCCTTTGTCTCCGGCGGGTGCAATTTCAAGGAGGTGTAGCCGTGCGTCAAGCCCCCCGAGCCTTGGCCCGTTCGAGGCGATCGGGTCGAGCCCGACGACTTGTTTTTTATCGCGCCCTCGCCGTCCCTCCGCGGGTCGGAGGGTGAGGTTTCCACGACTCCCATCGAGCGGGTCGCGAATCGCGGATTCCTCTTCGAGCGCTAGCGGGTGGTTCAAGTGGACGTCCATGCCCCGTTCGATAAGGGTAGGGCTGCGCGATCCGGAGACACGTCCATGGAAGCGCTTGCGTGGGTTTGCTAGGTGGGGCTCGGTCCCGTTCGCTAGGGACCGAGGGCGCGGAAGCTCTCCCTCGGTGGGATCCCCCCGGCCTGCCCCTCGCCCCGGCTCTCGAACACGACATGTGGGGCACCCTCGAGCCGACGGGCTCGAGGAACGGCTCGAATGCGCGTGCCCTCATCGTCCCTAACTCGCGATGCGGGGCACCTGTTCGAACCCGTCGAGGGTCGGGCTTCGAACCTCGATCGGTAAGGCCGTGCGGGGCCGTGCATGGACCGGCCCCGTCTTTTCGCGTTTGCGGCCGTCGAGGGTGCGGGGCGTGCCGACCCTCGAGGTGCCGGTTGGTGGCATGGCGCGGTATGAGTGCTTTCGGTGTCGCTCTATTTCAAGCGTGACACAGGGCGATCCTCTTACGCGCGTGCCTTCTTTTAGAGGGTTGACATCGTCTCGAGTTGGGGGTCATGCCGCTCGAGGGTCCTACGTGGCATGGGTGCCCGTGGTGGTCCGCTCTACGTCGAGCGGGTCCCGACGACCTTCTCACGCTGACATCCCGTCGAGGGTCGCCTCTGTTTCGAGTCGAGGGTCATGCCACTCGAGGGCCTCACGTGGCATGGGCGCCGCGGCTGCACTCGCTCTACATCGAGCAGGGTCCCGGCGACCTTCTCACGCTGTCATCCCATCGAGGGTCGCCTTTGTCTCGAGCCGAGGATTCGCCTCGCTCGAGGGCTCTCCTTGCTTGGCAAGGGGCCCGGGCATTTAATTGCCTTGCGGTCGTGGCCGCGGTCTTGCGGCGCGGGCGCGCCTTTTTAGGCGGCGCGGCCGCGCGCGCGCGTAGTGGGCGACGTGGCCGGCGGACGTGACGGTTTTGCCTCGGTCGCCGCCGGTCTTGCCGCAATGATGACCCGCCCGCCGGTGTTAGAGCCGCCGCGGCCGTGGTGGGGCCCACTCGTCGACGCGACGGAAAGATTCCTGCAGGTTAATGCGGCGGGGCGTCCGCTCGGAGAACTCGCCCGTTGCCTATAAACCTTGCGGTGAGGAAGGGACGGCGGTTTTTTACCTTGGCTCCTCACCGTTTTCAGTCCTCCGTCCCTTCGCCTTCGCCTCACTCTTGCCGTCGTGCGGGCTCGGCTCGTAGAGCTTTTTCCTCGTTTCCTTGTCCTCCGCCTTTGCACTCGTTCGTCCCCCCCCATGGCGCCGCCTCAGCTTCCGATTAGGGTCCTGGAGCCGTACGCCTGGGAGAGGTCGACCGTGACCCGGCTCGCCCTGGGCGAGCTGGTCGCCGCCGGCCAGCTGTCGGCCAACGAAGAAGGGCGCCCGGCGGAGTGGATCGTGCCGCCGTCGTCGCACCTTGAGCCCAATCCGCCGGAGGGTTACGTGGTGAGCTTCCTCCGCTATCACGAGCGCGGCTTCAACGCGCCGGCGAGCACATTCATGCGGGCATTGTGCTACCACTATGGGGTGGAGCTGCACAACTTTGCCCCCAATGCGATCTCGCAGGCGGCCACATTCGTGGGCGTCTGCGAAGGGTACCTGGGGATCCCCGATCAACCGGGAGCTGCGGGTACACCTCTTCCGCGGGGAGCTCATCACGCGGCCCACGTCGGAGCCGAGGACCCGCCGCGCGGTGCGCGCGCCGGCGGGATGTCGCTCGCTCCGCGGGGGCGGCTCAAGGATTTCTACATCCCCCGCACCATGACGACGAACAACGCCGGGCCGGGAGCGGGGATGGTTTTATTTGCGCAACGCCGAGCCCAGCCTCCCTCCCTACACCGGCCGGGTGTTCAAGAAGAGGCCGGACTCCTGGGGCTACGGGTTGCCTACGGCCAATCATCGGGCGCGGCAAGAGTCCGTCCTCGCCGCCCTGCGACGGCTGGCGAGGGAAGGGCTCAACGCGATGGGCGTCCTCGCCTTCCTTCATCACCGGCGAATCGTGCCGTTGATGGAGAGGCCGCTCTGCATCTTCGAGATGACAGAGGCGGCCAACCCCGTCGACGTGGCGAGGTCGCGGATGCTCCCGACGCCGGCCCCGGAGCGGCCGTACGCGCTCACCCGGCGCGGAGCGCCGTCGACACCGGACGCCGCCACTCGCGGGTCGGACCCCCGTGGGACATCGAGATGCTCCCCCGTCGGCCCGTTGGTGAGTGTGGTTTTTGATTCGTTTTAGTCCTTGTTCTTGCTTCCGTTTCTCCGATGCGCCATTGCCGCTCTCGCGCGCGGCCGGTGCGGTTCAACGCCGCCAAGTCCGTTCCACCCACCCCCGACTCCCGTGCGCTCGGCGGGCGGCGCGGCGGGGCGCACGGGGAGCGGGCGGCGCGCGGGGAGGGAGCACGCAAGGCGGCGCCAAGCGCGCCGCGACGCACGGTCCGCGGAGTACGGCGGCGGGAGGAGCCGGGGCTCTCCTCCCCGGACATCGAGGAGCCCTCGTCCTCGGAACGGGACGAGGAGGAGGAGTCCGAGGGGGAGGGCCCCTCGGACGGTGGCGCCCGCGCCCCCGTCGCCGGAACCCGCGCCGGCGTCGGGGGCAACTTTGCCGGGGGTGGGCGCACCGGCGCCCGTCGCCGGGCGGTCGTCGTCGGGGGCGGCACGCGCGCGGAGGTGCCGCGCGCGCCACGGAGGCGCGCGCGGCGGACGTGCTGCGCGCGCGTCAAGCGTGCCCGCGCGCGGCGGGAGCGCGTCCGCGCGCGCGGCGTCCTCGTCAAGGGGCGCGTCGGCGGGCGTGCCCGCGCGCGGGGCGAGCGTGCCCCCGCGCGCGGTGGCGTCACCGGGGGGGTACGGCATCGGGCGCGCCCACGCGTGAGGCGGGCATGCCCGCGCGTGCGGCGGCGGCCGTCGGGGAGGCGCCGGCGGCGGCGCGGCCCCTCGCGCCGGCCTCGTCAGAGGCCTCGAGGAAAAGGAAGCGGGCCTTTTCCTCCGCGAGGTAAGGAAACTGTTCTTCCTTTGTTTGGCTTTAGTTTGCTGGTCATTAGATGCTCTAACCCTCCGTTCGTGTTTGCGCAGGGCGGTGCCAACCGTCCCTCCTCTTGCACCGGCCAAGGTGCTGAGGACGGACGCGTCGATCCCCACCCGGCGGCGTTCGTCGAGGGGGTCGCGCCGGGGACGAGCGCGGCGGCGGGCACGAGCTCGCAAGGCCCGGCCGGGGCCTCGAGGCCCCGGCCGGCGGATCGGCCCCGCCGCGGCGCGGCCGGAGGTCGCCGGGGGGCGGCCGGCGCCGGTCGCCACGGAGGCGCATGCGCGCAGCGGTGGCTACGGTGGAGGCGCATGCGCCGGCGGTGGCTACGGTGGAGGCGCCGCCCGCGGTGGCGGCCACCTGCGGAGGGAGGCGGAGCGGGCGCAACCGCGGGGGCGCCCGCGGATGCGGCGGCACGGGCGGAGGTGGCGGCAACGGCGCCACGACGGGCGCCCGTGGCCGCGGAGGCGCGGTGGAGGCGCCGGCGGGCGGAGCGGGCGGCTCCTCCCGCCGGCGGTCTCCGGGCGGAGGTGGTGGAGCTCTCGGATGACTCCCCGCCGCCGGGTGGAACCGGTGGGCCGGCGGCCCACGACCTCCCCCCGAGCCCCGGGAGGGGGGCCCTCGTGAGGCGGCGCGAGGGTCACCCCCGACGGTGGGGGGTCAAGGGCACGGCGGCGAGGCCTCGTCCTCCCACGCCGGCCGCCCCGCCCGGTGGGGGGGGCCGTGGAGGATCCCCCCTGCGTTTGCGACGCCGGGGGGAGCGAGAGCTGCGGGGCGAGCTCCGGAGCCACGGCGCCACGCTCAACCGCGCGTTGAACGAGGCGGCGCGGGTCCACGGCGGCCGGCTCTGGATCGTCTTCCGGGTGAGCCACGGTTGCTCTTCTCCCTTCCTTTTTTTCGTTTTCGCGTGCCGCATTCAAGACTTGGCGCTCACGAGGTTCGATGTGTTGATGCCGGGGCTCGAGCGCCGCGCCCATGAGAAGTACGGCGCGTTCGACCGGGGTGAACGCCGAGGCCCGCCGGCTCCGGGAGCAATGCGGCGCTTTCGACGCGCTTGCGGAAGCTCTCGGGACGCCGGACGGTGGGCCGGTGTGCGGGCGATGGCGTGGTGCGACGTGCTCCCCGAGAGCTCGGGCGGGGGCACGGCGCGTCACGCGAGCCTCGAGCGGATCCGCGCGGCCCTCGTCGATCGCGACAAGGCGGCCGTGGAACGCGCGTGAGGACCCGGACAAGACGCGGACGCCGGCCGCCACCCGGGAGGCGGAGGTGGCCACCGCTCGCGCCGAGACCCGGAACTCCGCACGTCGGCCGGAGGGTGCGCGCGGCGCGGCGGCGCCGGGCCGAGGAGCGGGCGCGCGGGTTGGAGCGAGCGTGCCAAGGAGGCCGACGACCCGAGGGCCGCCCTCGACGCCAAGGCCGCGGCCCTCGTCGTCGGCCGAGGAGCGGCTTCGGCGGGGAGCGCGTCGCCCGCCGTGGGGGGGGCGAGGAGCGGCTCCGGCGAGGAGCGAGGCCGCCCTTGGCGACGCCCCGGCGGCGCCGGAGCGGGAGCGCGTCGCGCGCGGCGGCCGGAGAGGTCGGCCGGAGGAGCGGAACGCCGCGTTCTCCGAGGTTGAGGACGAGGCGGCGCTCGGCATCGGCGGTGCCGGTCGGGGAGATGGCCCTCGTCGAGCAAGGCGAGACCATCCCGGCGCCTCGAGGCGGCGGGAGTCCGCGCGCCGCGACCTCGATGCCGGGGAGGAGACAAGTCGAGGGTAAGTCGCTATTTGACCCCGCTTGTTAATTCTTGCTTTAGAGGGTTAGTTTCCCCCTTTCGATTTCTTGTCGTCTTGTTGGTTCCGGGCTTGCGCCCCGCCTTGGGGCACGCCGCCGGGCGGGCCGAGGCCCCCGCAGGCTTCCTACAACTCCTCCGAGCAGGAGGCTGCAGGAGGCTGCGTGACGCGGCCCTCGAGACTCGCCGCGTCGTCGAGGAAGGCGAAGCCCGGGCCGGCAGCTCGGCGGCCGGTCGCTCGCGCGCCCTCGGCGGCCACGTCACGGAGCGGATGCGCCGGGCGTTGCACCCCGGGCGTGCCGAAGGCCCTCGGAGTGGTGCGATCCCACTACGAGGTCAACCTCGAGGCGGTGGCGGAGGGCTACATCATGCCCGAGGGCGTCGAGGATGAGGTGGCCATGGAGCGTGCGGACGCGCTTGTTGCTGACGCCGCCGGGTCGCTCGCCGAGGCCTTCGAAGAATTCCTCTTCCGGACGCCGCCGATGCTGCCGCTCCACCCGCCTGAAAGCACCTGGGCGCTAGGCCCGTTTTTTGTTTATGTGTATCAGAACTCTGGCCTCGTGGCCTCTTGTAAATAAACAAGTCGTTTCATGAACATGGGCAGTTGTTTGTAAATGAAATCGTTTGCTTATTGCGCTTTTTGCTTCTTCTTCTTCCTGAGTAGATTCTAGTTAGGGGAGTTCGCTTTTCGCAGGGGCCCGCTGGGTTGGAGACGAGAGAGACGGGCCATAGCCACGCGGCGTAGGTCGTCTCGGCTCGCGCACTCCTTCCGCCGTGCCGCCCGCGCCCCGTTTGAATCATGGCTCGAGGTTGAAGTGGGAAACAAACTTAGCGCGTGTTGTTACGTTTTTTTGCGCGAAAAAATGGGACCATTTGGGGGGGGGGTGCCCCCCGCAGTAGCCCCCGAGGGTAACTTGGGTTTCAGGGGAAAGCCGAGTTGCCCTTTTATTATACTTGGAGTATTTACATAGGTGACACCAACTGGGGCGTTGGCCGTGTGTTTTTACAACAAAAAATACTTGGAAATCCTAGCTAAGGGTAGAAGCGACGTAGGCGTTGGATGTTCCAAGCGTTGGTGAGTTCTTCGCCGTCCTCGTTGGCCGCCTTGTACGTGCCGGTTTGAGCACCTTCACCACGACGTAGGGTCCCTCCCATGGGGGCGATAGCTTGTGGCGCCCTCGGTTGTCTTGGCGTAGCCTTAGGACCAAATCCCCCTCGCTGAAATCCCTCCGACGTATCTTGCGTGCTTGGTAGCGTCGTAGGGACTGTTGATACCTCGCGGAGTGCATCAACGCCACGAGGCGTACTTCGTCTAGCTGGTCCAGTGAGTCCTCGCGGGCTCGCTGGTTAGCATCTTCGTTGTAGCCTCGAACCTTGGGCGACCCGTATTCCAAATCCGTGGGGAGGACGGCCTCCGCGCCATGAACTAGGAAAAACGGGGTGAACCCGGTGGCTCGCTTGGGGTAGTCCTTAGGCTCCACACGACTGCTGGCAGTTCTTGGAGCCATTTCCGGCCGTATTTGTTGAGCCGATCAAAAATTCGGGGCTTGAGGCCCCGTAGAATCATGCCGTTGGCGCGCTCCACTTGGCCGTTGGTACGTGGGTGTGCCACGGTGCCCAATCCACGCGGATGTGGAACTTGTCGCGAGAACTCCAAGAACTTCCGGCCGTGAACCGGGACCCGTTGTACGTGATGATGGAGTTTGGCACCCCAAAGCGGTAGACGATGTCGGTGAAGAACGTGACCGTCCGCTCGGCCTTCAAATTCGTGATGGGGCGCACCTCCACCCACTTGGAGAATTTGTCAATCGCGACAAGCGGGTGGGTGAAGCCCCCGGCGCCTTCGCGCAGGGGCCCGACGATGTCCAACCCCCACACGGCGAACGGCCATGTTACGGGGATCGTTTGCGAGCATGAGCCGGCAAGTTGGTCTTGCGGGCGTAGAACGGCACCCTTCGCAAGTGCGCACGATTTCGTTGGCGTCCGCGACCGCGGTAGGCCAATAGAAGCCCCGGCGGAACGCGTTGCCAACGAGGGTGCGTGGCGCGGCGTGGTGGCCACGGGTTCCCGCGTGTATGTCCCGTAGGAGCTCGCGCCCCTCGGGGATGGGTATGCATCGGCGGAGGATACCGACGCGGCGCGCTTGTACGGCTCGCCGTCGACGAGGGTGAAGGATTTGGCCATCCCGGCGATGCGCCCGGGCGCGGCCCGGTCTTCGGGGAGTTCCCCTCGAGCGATCCGGGCGGTGTACTTTTCACGCCAATCCGCTTGGACAGAGCCGGCTCGTATCCATTGCGTCGACTTCGTGGGAGCCGTACCCCTCGAGAAGGGAGAGTACGTACGCCTCGTTCGAGGGGTCCTCTTCCATGGGTTCCGCACCCGCCGGATTCGAGGGAGCCCCCGAGGGTCCGCCGTCGCTCGAGGGGTAGGGCTCGAAGGTGACCGATGGCCGCGCGATGTCGCGCGCAAAAACGTTCGGGGGAACGGTGATCCGCCCGACGCTATTTTTGCCGGCTCGTCACGCTTCCTCGTTGTACCGGCGGGGTACATGATTAAGCTCGATGCCGTAGAATTTGTCTTCGAGGGCCCGCACGGCTTTGCAGTAGGCCTCCATCTTGTCGTCGTGGCAGCTCGCGTTCTTCATGACTTGATCGATCACGAGCTGCGAATCCCCTCGCACGTCGAGGCGCTTGATGCCCAACTCAATGGCGATTTTGAGGCCGCGAGAGAAGGGCCTCGTATTCCGCCATATTGTTAGACGCGGGGAAGTGGAGGCGCACCGCGTAGCGCATGTGTTCCCCGAGGGGTGACACGAAGAGCGAGCCCGCGCCCGCTCTCGTCTTCATCACCGAGCCGTCGAAGAACGAGAGTCCGGCACTCGCTGAATCCGAGGGGGTGGCGGCTGCGTGTCCGTCCACTCGGCCGACGAAATCGGCTAAGATTTGCGATTTGATGGCCTTGCGCGGAGCGTAGGCGAGCGTCTCGCCCATCAACTCCACGGACCACTCGGCACTTCACTCGCCGCGTCGGGGTTGCGAATGATCTCTCCTAACGGGAAGGAAGAGACCACCGTAACCGGGTGGGCCTCGAAGTAGTGGCGGAGCTTGCGCCGCGCGAGGACTACCGCATACAACGGCTTCTCGGACACCGGGGGTAGCGCGTCTTCGTGTCCGACAGGACTTCGCTGATGTAGTAGACCGGCCTCTCGCACGGGCAAGGCATGCCCTTCCTCCGTGCGCTCCACAACGATCACGGCGCTGACCACCTGGGTGGTTGCGGCCACGTAGAGTTGGAGGGGTTCGCCGTCTCGCGGCGGCGTAAGGATTGGGGCGTGTGTCAGAGACGCCTTCAGCTTGTCGAGCGCTTCCTGGGCCTCGGCGGTCCAAGAGAAGCGTTCGTGCTTCTTGAGCAGCCGGTAGAGGGGCAAACCCTTCTCACCGAGCCTCGAGACGAAGCGGCTCAAGGCGGCAAGGCACCCCAACACCTTCTGCACCCCTTTGAGGTCCCGAATTGGACCCATTCGCTCGAGGGCCGCGACCTTTTCAGGGTTGGCCTCGATTCCCCGCTGGGAGACGATGTATCCTAGGAGCATGCCCCGCGGCACTCCGAAGACACATTTTTCGGGGTTGAGCTTGACCCCGTTGGCCCGCAGGCAGCTGAACGCGATGCCGAGATCGCCAACCAGGTCGTCCGCCTTCCTGGTCTTGACGACGATGTCGTCCACGTAAGCCTCGACCGTCCGCCCGATATGGTCCCCAAAAACGTGCTGCATGCAGCGCTGATATGTTGCGCCCGCGTTTCTGAGGCCAAAAGGCATCGTGACGTAACAGAACGTCCCGAACGGTGTGATGAACGAAGTCGCGAGCTGGTCGGACTCCTTCATTTTTATTTGATGATATCCCGAATAGGCATCAAGGAAACGAGTAGTTCACACCGGCGGTGGAATCAACGATCGATCTATGCGTGGCAAAGGAAAAGGAACTTTTGGACATGCTTTATTGAGACCGGTGTAGTCAATACACATCCTCCACTTCCCATTTTTCTTTTTTACAAGCACGGATTAGCTAGCCATGTAGGGTGGAACACTTCCTTGATGAATCCGGCCTCGAGGAGCTTCCGCGGCTCCGCTCCGATCGCCCGTCGCCGTTCCTCGTCGAAGCGGCGCGGCCCGCCGCCGAACGAGCGCGAGCGTTAGGCGAGATATCAAGGGAGTGCTCGGCGACCTCCCTCGGGATGCCTGGCATGTCCGAGGGGCTCCACGCGAAGACGTCGGCGTTGGCGCGGAGGAAGTCGACGAGCACTGCTTCCTATTTAGGATCGAGGGTCGAGCTGACCCTCAACACCTTGCCCTCGGGGGCTGTCGGGTCGAGGGGGACCCCTTTGGTTTGCTCGGCGGCCTCGAAGGTGCCGATGTGTTTGGCGGCGGAGCTGAGGTCGTCGTTGACCATCTTCTCCAGTGTGTTCACCAGCGCTTCATCCAGCGCTAGCGCCTCTGCATGTTCCACGCATTCGACATCGCAGTCGAATGCATGCTCAATCGATGACCCGACGGTGATGACGCCGTTTGGACCTGGCATCTTCATCTTCAGGTACGTGTAGTTGGGGACCGCCATGAACTTGGCATAGCATGGTCGCCCAAGGATGGCATGGTAGGCCCCTTTGAATCCCACCACCTCGAAGGTGAGGGTTTCCTTGCGGAAATTCTTGGGGGTCCCGAACCAGACGGGCAGATCGATGCGCGAGGGGTTGAACTTGTTTGCGGGCGCGATGCCGTGAAACGGCTTCGTCTTTGGGCCGCAAGGTCCACCCAATCCCCATCGGGCGCAATGTATGCGCGAAGAGGATATTGAGGCTACGCCTCCGTCCATAAGGACCTTCGAAAACCGGCGTTGCCAATGATGGGATCGACCACTAGTGGGTACTGGCCGGGTTCGGGATGCGATTTGGGTGATCATCCCGGCTAAAGGTGATGGCATCCTTCGACCCGCTTGAGAAAAGCCGGAGGTGCCCTCTCTGCGGCGAGGACTTCGTGCCGCTCCTTCTTGCGGCCGCCGGGTCGACATGTCGACGGTAGGTCCCCCAAAGATGAGGAACACATTTTCGACGGCGGGAAAACCACCCGCGTCGCCATCGCCCCCATCCTTTTTGGCCTCTCGCCTCCTTCGCGGCGGCACGGCCATAGAACTTCTTGAGCATGTCGCCCCTTGCTCAAGAGTGTGGTTTACGGGGGTCTTGTGGTAGGGGCATGGCTTCTTCATCATGTCGTCGAACATCCCGGGCCTCGAGGAGCCGGTCGAGGGCCCCGTCGGGCCGGGTCAACGGCGAGGGCCTCGGCGTTGCCGCCGTTGCGCCCCTGCTCGCGCGCCTCGCGGCGCGGCCTTCTTCCCCCTTCTTGCCCCGCTTGTCGTTGCGGCGCGGCTCCTTTGACCCGCCGCCCTCCGCGGGCGTGTCCTCGGAGCGCTTGCCCTTCTTGCCGTCGAAGATTGCCCCCACGGCCTCCTCTCCCGAGGCGAAGCTAGTGGCAATGTCGAACCGGCTCGTTCGAGTCCGTGGGCGGGGCCGCGTCCCGGCTCGCGCACAAGGTCCCGGCACGTGGTGCCCTCGAGGAACGCGTGCACGATCTCGGATTGTGCCACGGCGGGGAGCTCCGTGCGGCGCTTGGAGAAGCGCCGTATGAAGTCCGCCGGCGACTCGCCCGGCTTCGCGTGCGGGAGCGCGGATCCCGAGGAGTTCCCGTGGCGCACGTACGTGCCCTGGAAGTTGCCCACGAAGGTGTGGACCGGATCGTCCCAACTATGGATCCGGGCCGGCGGGCAAGTGCTCGAGCCATGTCGGGCCGCGTCGCCCAGATGCAGGGGCAAGTTGCGGATGATTACTTCGTCGTTGGTGGCCCCACCCAGCTGACAGGCCAGGCGATAATCGTTGAGCCAGACACGAGGGTCCGTCTCCCCGTTGTATTTGACGATCGTCGAGGGTTGACGGAAGCGCTGGGGGAACGCTGCCGTGCGGATCTCCCGGCTGAACACGCGGGTGCCCGGGGGCTCCGGCGTCGGGGAGCGATCCTCACCGCTGTCGTAGCGCCCACCCCTTCGAGGGTGGTAGCCCCTAGCCGCCCGCGCGTCCGCCTTGCCGGTGCGCTCGGTGTTGATGACGTTGCGGGCATCGCCATCCGGCGCCTGCGCGTGTCAAGGAGCCGTTCCTTGGCCGGCGTGCGTCCCTGGTCAGTAGGTTGACCTACGTGCACCGAGGGTTCGCCTCCGGTGCGGGATCATCGCCTCGTGCGTCCCCCGCGTTGGCGGATGCGTGAGGCCGAGCTCTCGGCCGCCTGGACGGCCGCTTGCTCAAGGAGAGTCTGCACCTCGCGGTGCATGTCTCGAGCCTCGGGGGTTGATGGTGCCGGCATGGCGCGTAGCAACGTCGCGGCGGCGATGAGCTTTTGGCTCGCCCTTGGTGGCGTATCCGCGTTGTCGACGTTGGGGACGGGGTTGAGGCGGTCACGGACTGTCGGCCCGCCTCCCGCGCGCGTTCGCCGCGCGCGGGGCCTCCCCGCCGCCATCGAGGCGCGGAGTAGCCGCACCGTCCGTACTCCTCGCGCGGCCTTGGCCTCGAGCTCGCGAGCTTGGGCCGGCGCGCGTCGACGTCGGCCCCGGCGAGAGCGCTCGGCCCCGCGGCCGGCGCGTGGCGATCCCCTCGGGGCGGGCGTGACTTCCCCGTCTCCGGCGCCGCCGCACCGGCGGCGTTGGCGGGGTCGTTGGTGATGACGGCGCGGCACTCCCGCGTGGGGTCGTAGCTCCCGTGCGGAGTCGTCGGAGCGGTCCGAACCGCAGTCCGTGGCGTCGAGGAAGCGCCCGAACGCGGCCCCGGGTCCGGCACGCCGGAGAAGTCCCCACTCCGCGTACCCGTGTCGGTTGGCGGGTGGCATCGTGTCGACGGAGCCCGGGGACGACTCGTTCGGCTGGCCGAAGTGCGGGATCCCCGGCGACGAAGACGTGCCGACCGGGCGGAACCTCGCGCATTGTCGTGTTGACGTTGGCGTTGTGGGCCGTAGTGGCGCCACGCGGCCCGATGGGGATGCGTGGTCCGAGACCGCACGCGGTCCCGCCGGGGCGGTGGCGGCCGTCGTGACGGTGGGTGCACCGCGTTGGGCGGCGGCGCGCTCGCCCGCCGCCGCTCGGACCGCGCCCCGACGCGAGCGTAGCCCGGAGCGACGACGGCGTCGCGGCGTCGACGGGCCCGCGGCATCCGTGCTGCCGGTGCCTCGCGCGGTGTCGTGCGTGCGGCGGAGACCGGAGCGGACACGGCCTCGCGCGCGCGCGCGGAGCTCCTCACGGTTGGTGAGGCGCATGAGATAGCCGTTCCCCGTGGCCTGGAAGTTCAAGTCCCCGAAGCGGATCTCGAACCCGCCGGAAGAGGGTCCGAGCTACCCATGTTGTAGCGGGTGCTACGGTACTCAGTGCGAATCACCATAGAGGGAGTTAGCGAAATGACCTTAGGCGCTCGTTTGCCCCACGGTGGGCGCCAACGTCGGTGCGGAATATGGTCCCGACACTAACCCATAGATAACGCCTAGGTCTATCCCTCAATGGTCGATGCTAAGCAACAAATGACACAAGATTTTATCCCGGTTCCCGCCGAGGGGGCCGTACGTCCCGAGCGGGGGCGTGCTCGTGGCACTATATTGCTCGGCACGGGGGTGCTTGTAGTGGGGCAAATACAAGCAAGGCGGGAGAGGAATCGTGGCTTCCAAGTCCCCGGGTGAGTGGTTGGAGATGTTGTGGGAGAATAAGAGGGTGAGTGCACGGTGCGCCGTGTTCCTCCTCGAATTCGTCCCCCGCGGGCGGGGGCTTGCCTCCCCTTTTATAGGCCAAGGGGGCGGCGAGTTACATGCACGCCGCGCTACCTAGCTACGTGTGGGAGCACGTCGTGCTACGGTGTAGAGCGGGCGGCCGTCGGTCGATCTTCGCCGTGATCCGGCCATGATGGCCTACCTCGTACCCGAACGGTGGCGGTTTGAGGGTAGGAGGCGGCGGATGGCGATGGCGTCCCCCGATAGGCTTCGAGGGGAGGTGCGATGACGGGCGGTACGGGGTACGGGAGCGGGCGAACGGCGTTCCTTCCCAATGAGCTCGCGGTGGTGGAGTGGTTGCTTTGCGGTGTTCGGGCGTGCGCTGCGGAGTCGGGCGTGCGCCCGCACGCGTGGGTACGGCGGCCGCGCGTTACGGTGGCCGGGATGGCCACCCACCGGCCAAGCGCCCCTCACCTAACCCGCGGGATCACGGGAAAGTGGAGTCGAGGGTGCGCCGGCCCCCTTTCGAGGGTCGGGCGCGTTAGCCGTACGGTAGCGTGCGCGCGGTGTCACGGGACCGACCGGCCGTACGCACGGTCCATCCCACGGTAGCGGGGATGGGCTCCTCCCTCGGGGAGTTGGTGCGGCGGCACGGGGCGTGAGCCCCGGCGCATGATGGCGCCGTCCCCGCGGCGTCGGGGCGTTAAATGCCCAAGTACGGGGCCGGCGCACGCGTGCGGGGCGCCCGTGAGCGTGGCGGGCCCCGCCGAGGGCGGAGCGGACCCTCGAGCGAGACGGGACTCGCTCGAGGGGAGCGCGCCCTCGAGCGGGGCGGAACCGCTCGAGGGAAGGGGTCGCCCCTCGAACGGAGCGGAGCTCGTTCGAGGAGGGGGTTGCCCCTCGAACGGGGCGGAACCCGTTCGAGGAGGAGCGTGCCCTCGGGCGAGCGGAGCTCCGCTCGAGGGGTCTTCCGGACGGGCCGTCTTGGTGGGCCTCGGAGTCTCGTCGCATAGGCCAAGTCCCGCATGGTTAGTTTTCTGCGTGGTTAGGCTCGGCTCATTTCGATGCGGGGATTTAAGTGAGGGTTCCCCCATCGTTTAAGGGGACCCCTAGGGCGGTCCCCGACATTGCCTTCCATGAAACAATCTTTCCTAATTACTCTCACCATCCTTTATAAAATTCTATAAATGCACGCATGCACTTGATCACGGATTGCTATTATTTTTGTTGTAAAGTGAATGAAATTGATTGATGGAGTGGGAGGTGGACCCCACTATTTAAGTACAAGGAAGGGGCACACAGGCACCCTTTGGGGTGGAATAGGCACCTGTACGGGAGAGACACACTGTAGGTGCCTTTTCCCTAATTACACACTAATGAATATGTTAATTACATAATTAGGCTAATGATCACTACTAATTATTTCTTAACACTCCCCCTTAATCAATAGCTTCATTAGATCTTGATGTAATTTGACTTCAATCTTTCTTGGATTTTATCTTGTAAAACTCCTCCAAAAACCCTATGGGAAAACTTGAGGAGAAACCAATCTGTGTGTATATTCTGCTAAAACTCCTTTAAACCCAGTGGGAAAATATTAGGAGAAAATGATATGACATTATTGTCTTTGTTAGATATTTGTATGAGAAAACCTTTGGTAAGGAAAAACTCATATATTAGAATAATGATCTGAGGATCATGTATGAACATCCTTCTCCAAAAACCTAATAGGAAAATATGAGAAAGGATTTATATCTTCTTAAAAACTCTTATAGAGAAAACAGAAGATATGACATAGAATATGTCTTGTATATCACCCTTAAAACCTTAATGGGAAAATTAGGTGATATAAGATATGGTCTTGTATTGTTGTTGTCTCATTAAAACCTTTTTATGAGAAATCTTGTGAGGAAAAACTCATACAGGAAAAAGAGTACACTAATCAGATGATTATTTATATAGGTTATATCAAAGAGAGTCTCCCCTGATTCTTGCAAATCTTTGAGTTGTCTCATACCAATTCCAAAAACATATTTCTGGAATAATGATGTTGGTATGATTTTGTGAATAAATCTGCAAGATTATCACAAGATTTAGTTTGCAAGATTTCTATCTCTCCTACCTTTTGTAGTTGATGAGAATAGAATAATTTAGGAGCCATATGTTTTGTAAGGTTACTCTTTATATAACCTGCTCTCATTTGTGCCATACAAGCAGCATTATCTTCATACATTATGGTAGGGTTCATGATTGAACTTATACCACATGATCGTTGTATGTGCTTTATCATTCTGCGAAGCCACACACATTCACGTGATGCTTCAAATAATGCAATTATTTCGGAATGGTTTGTGGATGTGGCTATTAGAGTCCGTTTTGATGACTTCCATGAAATAGCCGTTCCACCATGTAAGAACACAAAGCCTGTCCGAGATCCGGCTTCATGGGGATCGGATAAATAGCCGCATCCGTGTATCCAATTAATGTTTTATCTTGGTTAATTTTGTAAAATAATCCAAGATCTATTGTGCCAATGAGATATCCGAAGATATTCTTAACTCCCCGCCCAATGGCGTTGTGTTGGAGCGGCGCTTGTCGGGGCGGAATATGGTCCCGACACTAACCGGTAGATAGCGCCGTGGTCTATCCCTCAATGGTCGATGCTAAGCAACAAGTGACACGAGAGATTTTATCCTGGTTCCGGCCCGAGGGGGCCGTACGTCCGGCGGGGGCGTGCTCGGGGCACTATATTACTTAGCACGGGGTGCTTGTAGTGGGGCAAATACAAGCAAGGCGGGAGAGGAAGTGTAGCTTCCAAGTCCCCGGTGGGGTGGGCGAAGATATTGTGGGAGAATGAGAATGAGTACGTGGTGTAGTGCGAAGTGTTCTTCGTGTTCAACTTACTCTCTCCCCCCCCGCCCCCGTCGGGGTTCGCCTCCCCCTTTTATAGATCAAGGGGGCGGCGGGTTACATGCACGCCGCGCCGCCTAGATACGTGACGGAGCACGTCGCGCTACGGTGTAGAGTGGGCGGCCGTCCGGACGATCTTCGCGGCGACCGGCCATGATGGCCTACCCCGTACCCGGCGGTGGCGGTTCGAGGGTCGGAGGGCGGCGGATGGTGGTGGCGTCCTCGATAGGCTTCGAGGGAGGTGTCGATTATGGCCGGTACGGGACACGGGAGCGGGCGAACGGCGTTCCTTCCCAATGCGCTTCGCGGTAGTGGAGTGGTTGCTTTGCGGCGCCGGGCGTGCGCACCGCACGTGGGTACGGCGGCCGCGCGCGCGCGTTGGGGCCGGGATGGCCATCCACCGGCCTAGCGCCTCCACCTAACCCCCGTAGGGTCGCGGGAAAGTGAAATCGAGGGTGCGCCGGCCCCCCTTCGAGGGTCGGGCGCGTTAGCCGCATCTTTGTAGTGGGCGCGCGGTGTCACGGGACCGACCGGCCGTACGCACGGTCCATCCCCACGGTGGTGGGGATGGGCTCCTCCCCGGGGAGTTGGTGCGGCGGCACGGGCGCGAGCCCCGGCGCATGATGGCGCCGTCCCGCGGCGTCGGGCGTTAAATGCCCGTGTACGAGGCCGGCGCACGCGTGCGGGGCGCCCGTGAGCGTGGCGGGCCCCGGCCAAGGGCGGGGACGGACCCTCGAGCGGGACGAGACCCGCTCGAGGGGGGAGTGAGCCCTCGAGCGGGGGCGGGACCACTCGAGGGAAGAGTTGCCCCTCGAACGGGGCCGAGCCCGCCCGAGGAGGAGTGCGCCCTCGAGCGAGGCGGAGCCTGCTCGAGGGGTCTTCTAAGAGGGCCGTCTCGGTGGGCCGTCGGAGTCCGCGGCGTGGGCCGTGTCCTGCATGGTTAGTCACCTGCATGGTTTAGGCTTAACGTGTTTCGGTACCGGGATTTAAGTGAGGATTTCCCCGTTGTTTGAGGGGACCCCTAGGGGTCGTCCCCGACGCAGCCCCCGAGCATCCGTGGGTTCGCCATTGAGGCTCCCGCATGGTCTTGGAACCTACGATAGAACGTTCTTCCCTCCTTGTTTGCGAACGCTTCCGTGGGGCCGCGTCGGCGGACCCGCGGGTCTAGCCCCGAAGCCTGCGGGAGTGTGGGTTCTCCCCGCAGGGGTTAACCGCGAGCACTTTGGTCAGAGAGGCGTGGCACATATGCCTACGGCATCGGCGGTATTTCAGCCGGCTTCGGGGGTGCACGCTCCGCCGTCCCCTGGCTCGGCGGGTGCAGTTTCAAGGAGGTGTAGCCGTGCGTCAAGCCCCCGAGCCTTGGCCCGTTCGAGGCGATCGGGTCGAGCCTGACGACTTGCTTTTTAACGCGCCCTCGCCGTCCCTCCGCGGGACGGAGGGTGAGGTTTCTGCAACTCCCATCGAGCGGGTCGCGAATTGCGGATTCCTCTTCGAGCTGGTAGCGGGTGGTTCAAGTGGACGCCCATGCCCCGTTCGATAAGGGTAGGCTGCGTGGTCCGGAGACACGTCCATGGAAGCGCTTGCATGGGTTTGCTAGGTGGGGCTCGGTCCCGTTCGCTAGGGACCGAGGGCGCAGAAGCTCTACCTCGGTGGGATCCCCCTGCTAGCTGCCCTCGCTGGCTCTTGAACACGACATGTGGGGCACCCTCGAGCCGATGGGCTCGAGGAACGGCTCGAATGCGCGTGCCCTCGTCGTCCCTAACTCTGCGATCTGAGGCGCCTGTTCGAACCCGTCGAGGGTCAGGCTTCGAACCTCTGATCAGTAGGGCCGTGCGGGGCCGTGCCTGGACAGCCCCGTCTTTTCGCGCTCGTGGCCGTCGAGGGGTCCGGGGCGAGCCGGCCCTCGAGGCGCTTGTTGGCAGCACAGCGCGGCATGAGTGCTTTCGGTGCCCGCTTTATTTCAAGCGTGACCTGGGCGACCCTCTCACGCGCGTGCCTTCTTTAGAGGGTTGATATCGTCTTGAGCCGGGGGCTCGCGCCGCTCGAGGGTTTTGCGTGGCATGGGTGCCCGCGGTGCCTCTGCTCTACATCGAGCAGGTCCCGGGCGACCTTCTCACGTCGATATCCCGTCGAGGGCTGCCTTTGTCTGGAGCCGAGGGCTCGTGCCGCTCGATGGTTCCGCGTGGCATGGGTGCCCGCGGTGCCTCTGCTCTACATCGAGCAGGTCCCGGGTGACCTTCTCACGTCGACATCCCATCGAGGGTCGCTTTTGTTTTCGAGCCGAGGGCTCGCCCCGCTCGAGGGTTCCACGTGGCATGGGTGCCCGCGGTGCCTCTGCTCTACATCGAGCAGTCCCGGCGGCCTTCTCACGTCGATATCCCATCGAGGGTCGCTTTTGTTTCAAGCCGGGGTTCGCCTCGCTCGAGGGTTCTCCTTGCTTGGCAAGGGACCCGGCATTTAAGTGCCTTGCGGTCATGGCCGCGGTTTTGCGCGTGGGCGCGTCTTTTTAGGCGGCGCCGCGCGCGCGCGCGTAGTGGGCGGCGTGGCGGCGGACGTGACGGCTTCGCCTCGGTCGGCGCCGGTCTTTGCCGTAATGATGGCCCGCTGCCGCAAGTGTTGTGGCCGGCGCGGTCGTGGTGGGGGCCCACCCGTCGATGCGATGGAAAGATTCCCCCGAGTTAATGCTAGCGGGGCGTCCGCTCCGAGAGCTCGCCCGTCGGCCTATAAAGCGCGGGGGAGGAGGGGACGGCGGTTTTTTACCTTAGTGTCTCACCATTTTCAGTCCTCCGCCCCTTCGTCTTCGTCTCGCTCTTGCCACCGCGCGGTGCCGCCGTTAGAGCTTTTTCTTCCGTTTCCTTGTCCTCCGCCCTCGCATTCCTTCGTCCTTCCTCATGGCGCCGCCTCAGCTTCCCCTCACGATCCTGGAGCCATACGCCTGGGAGAGGTCGACGGTGACCCGGCTCGCCCTTGGCGAGCTGGTCGCCGCCGGCCAGCTGGCGGCTAACGAAGACGGACGCCCGGCGGAGTGGATAGTGCCGCCGGCGGCGGACCGCGAGCCCAACCCGTCGGAGGGCTACGTGGTGAGCTTCGTCCGCTACCACGAGCGCGGGTTCAACGCGCCGGAGAGCACCTTCATGCCTGGCGATGTGCTACTACTATGGGGTGGAGCTGCACAACTTCGCCCCCAACGCGATCTCGCGGGCGGCCACATTCGTGGGCGTCCGCGAAGGGTACCGGGGATCCCGGTCAATTGGGGAGCTGCGGGTACACCTTTTCCGCGCGGAGCTCATCACGCGCCCCACGACGGAGCCAAGGACCCGCCGCGCGGTGCGCGCCGGCGGGATGTCACTTGCCCCGCGGGGGGCAATTCGGGGACACCTACATCCCCCGCACCATGACGACGAACAACGCCGACCGGGAGCGGGGATGGTTCTACCGCGCAATGCCGAGCCCGGCCTTCCTCCCTACACCGGTTGGGTGTTCAAGAAGAGGCCGGACTCCTGGGGCTATGGAGTGTCCACGGCCCGGCACGAGCGCGGCAGAGTCCGTCCTCGCCGCCTTGCGGCGTACGGCGCGCGCACGGCCGAACGCGATGGGCGTTCTCGCCTTCCTCCATCACCGGCGGATCGTGCCTGCGATGGAGAGGCCGCTCTGCATCTTTGAGATGACGGAGGCGGCCAACCCCGTCGACTTGGTGAGGTCGCGGATGCTCCCGACGCCCCTTGAGCGGCCGTATGCGCTCACCCGGGCGCGGAGCGCCGTCGACACCTGGACGCCGACGCCTGCAGGGCGGACCCCATGGGACCTTGAGATGCTCCCCACGGGCCCGCTGGTGAGTTCGGTTCCTGATTTTGTTTTAGTTCTTGGTCTCGCTTTTGTTTTCTGACGTGTCTTTGGCGCTCCTGCGTGCAGCTGGTGAATTTTAACATCGCCAAGTCCGTTCCGCCCACTCCCGACTCCCGTGCGCTTGGCCGGGCGGCGCAGCGGGAGCAGCAGGAGCGGGCGGCGTGCAAGAGGGAGCACGCGAGGCGACGTCAAGCACGCCGCGACCGGCGGGCCGCGGAGTACCGGCGACGGGAGGAGGGCCGGGGCTCTCCTCCCCCGGGAGATCGAGGAGCCCTCATCCTCGGAGGAGGACGAAGAGGGCCGAGGGGGAGGGCCCCCTCGGACGGGTGGCGACTGCGCCCCTTCGCCAGGAACCGCGCGCGCGACAAGGGCGGCTTCACCCGGGCGGGCGCACCGGCGCCCGCCGCCGAGCAATCGACATCGGGGCGGCACGCGCCGCGGAGGTGCCGCGCGCGCCACGGAGTCACGCGCGGCGAACGCGCTCGTGCGCGCGTCAGGCGTGCTCGCGCGCGGGGGAAGCGTGCCCGCGCGCACGACATCATCGTCGAGGGGCGCGGCGGGCGTGCCCGCGCGCGGGGCGAGCGTGCCCCCGCGCGCGGCGGCGCCTTCGCGGAGGTGAGGCATCGGGCGCGACCGCGCACGGGGCGGGCGTGCCCGCGCGTGCGGCGGCGCCGTCGGGAGGCGCTACGCGGCGGCGCGGCACGCGCGCCGGCCTCATCCGCTGAGGCTTCGAGGAAAAGGAAATGGGCCTTTTCCTCTTCGAGGTAAGGAGCCTGTCCTTTTTCGTTTGGTTTGGTTCGTTGGTGACTAGGCGCCCTAACCTTCCGTCCGTGCCTGTGCAAGGTGGTGCCAACCGTCCCTCCTCTTGCACCAGCCAAGGTGCTGAGGACGGGCGCATCGATCCCCACCCGGCGGCGCTCGTCAAGGGCGTCGCGCCCGGGGACAAGCATGGCGGCGGGCATGAGCTCGCAAGGCCCGGCGGGGCCTCGAGGCCCCGGCCGGCGAGATCAGCCCGCCGCGGCACGGCCCGCGAGGTCGTCGGGGGCGGCCGGCGCCGGTCGTCGCGGAGACACGGGCCGCGGCGGCGGCCGTGGCGGAGGTGGAGCGGGGCGCAACCTGCGGGGGCGCCCGTGGTCGTGGCAGCACGGCGGAGGTGACGGCCGCGGCGCCGCGCCGGCGCCCGCCGCGGCCGCGGTGGCACGAGTGGAGGTGCCGGTGGAGACGGCACAGGTGGCGGCGCCCGCCGTCAATCCGCAGGCGGAGGTGGTGGAGGTCTCGGACGACTCCCCGCCGCCTGGATGGAATCAGTGGGCCAGCTGGCCCACGAACTCCCCCGAGCCCCAGGAGGGGGCCCTCGTGAGGCGCACGAGGGTCACATGCGGGTGGGGGGCCGAGGACATTGTGCCGAGGCCTCGTCCTCCCGTGCCGGCCGCCCCGCCCAGGTGGAGGGGGCCGTTGAGGATCCCCCTGCGTTCGCCGACGCCAGGGGGGGGAGCAAGAGCTGCGGGGCGAGCTCGAAGCCACGGCGCCACGCTCAACCGCGCGCCGAACGAGGCGCTCGTGGGTCCACGGCGGTCCGGCCGGCTCGTCTTCCGGGTGAGCCATGGTTGCTCGTCCTTTTTCCCTTTTCATTTTCGTACGCCGCACACAAGTCTTGGCGCTTACGGAGTTTGGCGTGCGGATGCCGGGAGCTCGAGCGCCGCGCCCACGACAAGTACGACGCGTTCGACCGGGGTGAACGCCGAGGCCCACCGGCCTCCGGGAGCGGTGCGGCGCTTTCGACGCGCTTGCGGACGCTCTTAGGACGCCGGACAGTGGGCCGGGCGTACGGGCCCCGGCTCGGCTCCTCGACGAGCTCCCCGAGAGCTCGAGGCAGACACGGCGCGTCGCTCGAGCCTCGAGCGGGTCCGCGCCGCCCTCTTCGATCGCGACGAGGCGCCGTGGAACGCGCGCGTGGACCGGAGAAGACGCGGACGCCGGCTGCCAACCGGGAGGTGGAGGTGGCCACCGCTCGCGCCGAAACCCGGGAGCTCCGCACGTCGCTCGAGGGGGCGCGGCGCAACGCCGCCGGCCGAGGAGCGGGCGCGCGGGTTGGAGCAGCGTGCCAAGGAGGCCGACGACCCGAGGGCCGCCCTCGACGCCAAGGCCGTGGCCCTCGTTGCCGCCGAGGAGCAGCTCCGGCAAGAGCGCCTCGCCCGCCGTGGGCGCGAGGGGCGGCTCCCGGCGAGAGCGAGGGCTGCCCTCGGCGACGCCGGACGGCGGGAGCGGGAGCGCGTCGCTCGCGAGGCGGCGGAGAAGTCGGCCCGGAGGAGCGGAACGCCGCATTCTCCAAGGTTGAGGACGAGGGCGCTCGCGCTCGCCGCATCGGCAACGCCAACCGAGAGCCGGCCCCTCCGCGAGCAAGGCGAAACCGTCCGGCGCCTCGAGTTGGCGATCGAGTCCGCGCGCCGCGACTTCGATTTGGAGAGGAAGCAAGTCGAGGGTGAGCCACCGTTTGACTCGCTTGTTGGCTTTTGCTTTAGAGGGTTCGCTTCCCCCTTTCTGATTTCTTTTCGTCTTGTCGATTCCAGGCTTGCGCACCGCCCTGGGGCACGCCGGGCCGGGCGGCCGAGGCTCTGCGCAGCTTCCTACAACTCCTCCGAGCAGAGCCGCGGGAGCCGCGCGATGAGGCCCTCGAGACTGCCGCGTCGTCGAGGAGGGCGAGGCCCAAGCCGGCGGCTCGCCGGCCGGCCCGCTCGCGCGCCCTCGGCGGCCACGTCCACCGAGCGGATGCGCCGGTGTTGCGGTACGGGGCGTCCGTAAGGCCCTCGGAGTGGTGCGATCCCACTAAGAGGTCAACTTCGAGGCGGCGGCGAAGGCTACATCGTTCCCGAGGGCGTCGAGGACGAGGTGGCCATGGAGCGTGTAGACGCGCTCGGCCGCCGACGCCGGATCGCTCGCCGAGGCCTTCGAGGAGTTCCTCTTCCCCGACGTCGCGGACGCCGTTGCTCCTCCCACTCGAAAGCGCTTTGGGCGCTAGGCCCGTTTTTTGTGTGTATCGGTACTGCGGCCTCGTGGCCTTTTGTAAATAAACAAGTTGTTTCATGAACATGGGCATTTCTTCGTAAATGAAATCGTTTGTTTATCACGCTTTTTGTTTCTCCTTCTTCACGAGTAGATTCTAGTTAGGGGAGTTCGATTTTCGCGGGGGCCCGCTGGGTTGGAGGCGAGAGAGAAGGGCCATATCCACGCGGCGTAGGCTATCTCGGCTCGCACGCTCCTTCCGCTGTGCCGCCTGCGCCCTGTTCGAATCGTGGCTCGAGGTTGAAGTAGGAAACAAACTTAGCGCGTGTTGTTGTGTTTTTTGCGCGAAAAAATGGGACCATTCCTGGGGGGGATGCCCCCCGTAGTAGCCCCCGAGGGTAACTTGGGTTTCAGGGGAAAGCCGAGTTGCCCTTTTATTAGACTTGGAGCATTTACATAGTTGACACCAACTGGGGCGTTGGTCATGCGTTTTTACAACAGAAAGTACTTGGAAAGATCCTAGCTAAGGGTAGAAGCGACGTAGCTGTTGGATGTTCCAAGCGTTGGTGAGTTCTTGACCGTCCTCGTTGGCCAGCTTGTACGTGCCCGGCTTGAGCACCTTCACCACGACGTAGGGTCCCTCCCATGGGGGCGATAGCTTGTGGCGCCCTCGGTTATCTTGGCGCGCCCTTAGGACCGCATCTCCTTCGCCGAAATCCCTTCGACGTATCTTGCGCGCTTGGTAACGTCGTAGGGACTGTTGATACCTTGCGGAGTGCATCAACGCTACGAGGCGTACTTCGTCTAGCTGGTCCAGCGAGTCCTCGCGGGCTCGCTGGTTAGCACCCTCGTTGTAGCCTCGAACCCTGGGCGATCCGTATTCTAAGTCCGTGGGGAGGACGGCCTCCGCGCCATGGACTAGGAAAAACGGGGTGAACCCGGTGGCTCTGCTTGGGGTGGTCCTTAGGCTCCACACAACCGCTGGTAGCTCTTGGAGCCATTTTCGCCCAGATTTGTTGAGCTGGTCGAAAATTCTGGGTTTGAGGCCCTGTAGAATCATGCCATTGGCACGCTCCACTTGGCCGTTGGTCTGTGGGTGTGCCACAGCTGCCCAATCCACGCGGATGTGGAACTTGTCGCAGAACTCCAAGAACTTCCGGCCCGTGAACTGGGACCCATTGTCCGTGATGATGGAGTTTGGCACTCCAAAGCGGTATACGATGTCGGTGAAGAATGTGACTCGCTCGCTCAGCCCTTAAATTCGTGATGGGGCGCACCTCCACCCACTTGGAGAACTTGTCAATTGCGACCAGCAGGTGGGTGAAGCCCCCGGGCGCCTTCCGCAGGGGCCCGACGATGTCCAACCCCCACACGGCGAACGGCCATGTTACGGGGATCGTTTGCAGGGCATGAGCGGGCAAGTTGGACTTGCGGGCGTAGAACTGGCACCCTTCGCAGGTGCGTACGATTTCGCTGGCGTCCGCGACCGCGGTAGGCCAATAGAAGCCCTGGCGGAACGCGTTGCCGACGAGGGTGCGCGGCGCGGCGTGGTGGCCACAGATTCCCGCGTGGATGTCCCGTAGGAGCTCGCGCCCCTCGGGAATGGGTATACACCGCTGGAGGATGCCAGAGGCGGCGCGCTTGTACAGCTCGCCCTCGACGAGGGTGAAAGATTTGGCCATCCTGGCGATGCGCCTGGCTGCGGCCCGGTCCGCGGGGAGTTCCCCTCGAGCGATCCAGGCGATGTATTTTTCCCGCCAATCCGCTTGGACAGGAGCCGGTTCTATGTCCATCGCATCGGCCTCGTGGGAGCCGTACCCCTCGAGGAGGGAGAGTACGTACGCCTCGTTCGAGGGGTCCTCGTCCATGGGTTCCGCACCCGTTGGATTCGAGGGAGCCCCCGAGGGTCCGTCGTGGCTCGAGGGGTAGGGCTCGAAGGTGACCGAGGGTTGCGCGATGTCGCGCGCGAAAACGTTCGGGGGAACGGTAATCCGCCCGGACGCGATCTTTGCCAGCTCGTCTGCTTCCTCATTGTACCGGCGGGGGCCCGCACGGCTTTGCGCAAGCTTCCATCTTGTCGTCATGGCAGCTCGCGTTCTTCATGACCTGGTCGATCACGAGCTGCGAGTCCCCTCGTACGTCGAGGCGCTTGACGCCCAACTCAATGGCGATTTTGAGGCCGCAGAGAAGGGCCTCGTATTCTGCCATATTGTTGGACGCGGGGAAGTGGAGGCGCACTGCGTAGCGCATGTGCTCCCCGAGGGGTGACACGAAGAGCAGGCCCGCGCCCGCTCCCGTTTTCATCACTGAGCCGTCGAAGAACACAGTCCGAGCCTCGCTTGGATTTGTGGGGGTGGCAGTGCGTGTCCGTCCACTTGGCCGACGAAATCGGCTAGGATTTGCGATTTGATGGCCTTGCGCGGGGCGTAGGCGAGCGTCTCGCCCATCAGCTCCACGGACCATTTGGCAATCCTCGCTCGCCGCGTCGGGGTTGCGAATGATCTCTCCTAGCGGGAAGGAGGAGACCACCGTGACCGGGTGGGCCTCGAAGTAGTGGCGGAGCTTGCGCCGCGCAAGGACTACCGCGTACGGCGAGCCTTCACGGACACGGGGGTAGCGCGTCTTCGTGTCCGACGAGACCTCGGCCGATGTAGTAGACCGGCCTCGCACGGGCAAGGCGTGCCCTTCCTCTGTGCGCTCCACGACGATCACGGCGCTGACCACCTGGGTGGTTGCGGCCACGTAGAGTTGCAGGGGCTCGCCGTCCCGTGGCGGTGTGAGGATCGGAGCGTGCGTCAAAGACGCCTTCGGCTTGTCGAACGCGTCCCGGGCCTCGGTGGTCCGGAGAGAAGCGCTCGTGCTTCTTGAGCGGCCGGTAGAGGGCGCAGTGCCCTTCTCACCGAGCCGCGAGATGAAGCGGCTTAAGGCGGCGAGGCACCCCAACACCTTCGCACCCCTTTGAGGTCCCGGATCGGACCCATTCGTTCGAGGGCCGCGAGCTTTTCGAGGTTGGCCTCGATTCCCCGGCCGGGAGACGATGTATCCTAGGAGCATGCCCCGCGGCACTCCAAAGACACATTTTTCGGGGTTTAGCTTGACCCCGTTGGTCCGTAGGCGGCTGAACGCGACGTCAAGGTCGCCAACCGGTCGTCCGCCTTCTCGGTCTTGACGACGATGTCGTCCACGTAGGCTTCGACCGTCCGCCCGATGTGATCCCCAAAAACGTGCTGCATGCGGCCGCCGATATGTTGCGCCCGCGTTTACGAGGCCAAAAGGCATCGTGACGTAACAAAACGTCCCGAACGGTGTGATGAATGAAGTCGCGAGCTGGTCGGACTCCTTCATTTTTATTTGGTGATACCGGAATAGGCATCAAGGAAAAAGAGCGATTCGCACCCAGTAGTTGAATCAACGATTTGATCTATGCGTGGCAAAGGAAAAGGAACTTTTGGACATGCTTTATTAAGACTAGTGTAGTCTATACACATCCGCCACTTCCCATTCTTCTTTTTTACAAGCACGGGGTTAGCTAGCCACGTAGGGTGGAACACTTCCTTGATGAATCCGGCCTCGAGGAGCTTCCGCGGCTCCGCTCCGATTGCCGTCGCCGCTCCTCGTCGAAGCGGCGCGGCGGCTGTTGCACGGCGCGGGCGTTTGGCAGGATGTCAAGGGAGTGCTCGGCAACTTCCCTCGGGATGCCCGGCATGTCCGAGGGGCTCCACGCGAAGACGTCGGCGTTGGCGCGGAGGAAGTCGACGAGCACTGCTTCCTATTTGGGGTCGAGGGTGGCGGCGACCCTCAACGCCTTGCCCTCGGGGGCCGACGGGTCGAGGGGGACCCCTTTCGTCTGCTCGGCGGCCTCGAAGGTGCCGACGTGCTTGGCGGCGGAGCTGAGGTCATCGTTGACCATTTTCTCCAGCGTGTTCACCAGCGCTTCATCCAGCGCCAGCGCCTCTGCATGTTCCACGCACTCGACGTCGCAGTCGAATGCGTGCTCAATAGACGACCCGACGGTGATGATGCCGTTTGGCCCGGGCATCTTCATCTTCAGGTAGGTGTAGTTGGGGACCGCCATGAATTTGGCATAGCGGGGGTCGCCCAAGGATAGCATGGTAGGCCCCTTTGAACCCCACCACCTCGAAGGTGAGGGTTTCCTTGCGGAAGTTCTTGGGGGTACCAAACCGGACCGGCGGATCGATGCCCGAGGGGTTGAACCCGCTTGCCGGGGCGCGATGCCGGTGAAACGGCTTCGTGTCCGGGCCGGCACCGATCCAACCCGATCCCCATCGGGCGCAATGTATGCGCGAAGAGGATATTGAGGCTACGCCTCCGTCCATAAGGACCTTCGAAAACCGGGGCGTTCCCAATGATGGGATCGACCACCGGCGGGAATCTTGGCCGGGTTCGGGATGCGGTTTGGGTGGTCATCCCGGCTAAAGGTGATGGCATCCTTCGACCAGTTGAGGAAGGCCGGAGGTGCCCTCTCCGCGGCGAGGACTTCGTGCCGCTCCTTCTTGCGCTGCCGGGTCGACATGTCGACGGTAGGTCCCCCAAAGATGAGGAACACGTTTTCGACGGCGGGGAAGCCTCCCGCGTCGCCATCGCCTCCGTCTTTCTTGGCCTCTGCCTCCTTCGCGGCGGCACGGCCGTAGAACTTCTTGAGCATATCGCACTGCTCAAGAGTGTGGTTCACGGGGGTCTTGTGGTAGGGACATGGCTTCTTCAGCATGTCGTCAAACACCCCGGGCCTCGAGGAGCCGGTCGAGGGCCCGTCGAGCCGGGTCGACGGCGAGGGCCTCGGCGTTGCCGCCATTGCACCCTGCTCGCGCGCCTCGCGGCGCGGCTTTTCCCCTTCTTGCCCCGCTTGTCGTTGCGGAGCGGCCCCTTGGACCCGCTGCCCTCCGCGGGCGTGTCCTCGGTGCGCTTGCCCTTTTTGCCGTCGAAGATTGCCCCCACGGCCTCCTCTCCGAGGCGAAGGCGGTGGCGATGTCGAACGGCTCGTTGGAGTCCGTAGGCGGGGGGCTGCGTCCCGGCTCCCGCACAAGGTCCCGGCACGTGGTGCCCTCGAGGAACGCGTGCACGATCTCGGTCGTGCCACGGCCGGGGAGCTCCGTGCGGCGCTTGGAGAAGCGCCGTATGAAGTCTCGCGGCGACTCGCCGGGCTTCGCGTGCGGAGCGCAGGTCCCATGAGTTTCCGGGACGCACGTATGTGCCCTGGAAGTTGCCCACGAACGTGTGTACTAGATCGTCCCAGTTATGGATCTGGCTGGCGGGCAAGTGCTCGAGCCATGTCCACGCCGCGTCGCCCAGATGCAGGGGCAAGTTGCGGATGATCACTTCGTCGTTAGTGGCCCCGCCCAGCTGACAGGTTAGGCGGTAGTCGTTGAGCCAGACACGGGGGTCCGTCTCCCCGTTGTACTTGACGATCGTCGAGGGCTGGCGGAAGCGTTGGGGGAACGCTGCCGTGCGGATCTCCCGGCTGAACACACGGGTGCCAGGGGGCTCCGGTGTCGGGGAGCGATCCTCACCGCTGTCGTAGCGCCCACCCCTTCGAGGGTGGTAGCCCCTAGCCGCCCGTGCGTCCGCCTTGCTGGTGCGTCTGGCGTTGATGACGTTGCGGGCGTCGCCATCCAGCGCCCTGCGCGCGTCAAGGAGTCGTTCCTTGGCCGGCGTGCGTCCTTGGTCAGCAGGTTGACCTGCGTGCACCGAGGGTTCGCCTCCTGGTGCGGGTTCATCACCCCGCACGTCCCCCTGTTGGCGGATGCGTGAGGCCGAGCTCTCCGCCTGCTGGACGGCCGCTTGCTCGATGAGAGTCTGCACCTCGCGGTGCATGTCCCGAGCCTCAGGGGTCGAGGGTGCCGGCATGGCACGCAGCAACGTCGCAGCGGCGACGAGCTTCTGGCTTGCTCGCGGCGGAACGTCCGCGTTGTCCGCGTTAGGGACGGTGTTGATGCGGTCACGGACCCGTCGGCCCGGCTCCCGCGCGCGTTCGCCGCGCGCGGAGGCTTCCCCGGCCATTGAGGCGCGGCGCGCGGCCGCACCGTCCGTGTTCTTCGCCGCCTTGGCCTCGAGCTCGCGGGCTTGGGCCGGTTGTGCGTCGATGTCGGCCCCGGCGGGGAGCGCTTGGCCTCGCGGCCGGGCGCGCGGCGATCCCCAGGGCGGCGTGACTTCCCCGTCTCGCGGCACCGCCGCACCGGCGGGGTTGGCCGGTTCATTGGTGATGACGGCATAGCACTCCCGCGCGGGGTCGTAGCTCCCGGTCGTTGGAGTCGTCGGAGCAGACCAAACCGCGAGGTCCGCGGCGTCGAGGAAACGCCGGAACGCGGCCGGGTCCGGCACGCCGGAGAAGTCCCCACTCCGCATATCCGTGGCGGTTGGCGGGTGGCATCGTGTCGACGGAGCCCGGGGACGACTCATCGTCGGCGGAGGTGCGGGGGTCCCCGGCGACGAAGACGTGGCGGCCGGGGGGAACCCCGCGCATCGTCGTGTTGACGTTGGCGTTGTAGGCCGTCGTGGCGCCACGCGGCCCCGATGGGGATGCGCGGTCCGAGACCGCACGCGGTCCCGCCGGGGCGGTGGCGGGGTCGTCGTGGCGGTGGGCGCACCGCGTTGGGCGGCGGCGGCGCTCGGCCGCCGCCGCTCGGACCGCGCCCGGCGCGAGCGTAGCCCGGAGCGACGGCGGCGTCGCGGCGTCGACGGACCCGCGGCATCCGTGCTCGCGGGCGTCCGCGCCGTGTCGTGCGTGCGGCGGAGACCGGGCGGACCCCGGCCGGCGGCTGCGCGCGAAGCTCCTCACGGTTGGTGAGGCGCATGAGATAGCCGTTCCCCATAGCCCGAAAGTTCGAGTCCCCGAAGCGGATTTCGAACCCGGGCCGGGAGGGGGGGTCCGAGCTACCCATGCGGTAGCGCGTAGCACGGTACTCGGTGCGGATCACCATGGAGGGAGTTGGCGAAATGACCTTAGGCGCTCGTTTGCCCCACGGTGGGCGCCAGCGTCGGGGCGGAATATGGTCCCGACACTAACCGGTAGATAGCGCCGTGGTCTATCCCTCAATGGTCGATGCTAATCAACAAGTGACACGAGAGATTTTATCCTGGTTCCCGCCGAGGGGGCCGTACGTCCCGACGGGGCGTGCTCGGGGCACTATATTACTTAGCACCGGGGTGCTTGTAGTGGGGCAAATACAAGCAAGGCGGGAGAGGAAGTGTAGCTTCCAAGTCCCTGGTGGAGTGGCTGAAGATATTGTGGGAGAATGAGAGTGAGTACGTGGTGTAGTGCGAAGTGTTCTTCGTGTTCAACTTACTCTCCCCCCGCGGCTGGGGGTTCGCCTCCCCTTTTATAGATCAAGGGGGCGGCGGGTTACATGCACGCCGCGCTGCCTAGCTACGTGAGGGAGCACGTCGCGCTACGGTGTAGAGTGGGTGGCCGTCCGGTCGATCTTCGCAGCGATCTGGCCATGATGGCCTACCCCGTACCCGAACAGTGGCGGTTCGAGGGTCGGAGGGCGGCAGATGGCGGTGGCGTCCTCTGATAGGCTTCGAGGGAGGTGCTGATGATGGGCCGGTACGGGACACGGGGAGCGGGCGAACGGCGTTCTTTCCCAATGCGCTTCGCGGTAGTGGAGTGGTTGCTGCGGCGCGGGCGTGCGCACGCACGCGTGGGTACGGCGGCCGCGCGCGTTACGGTGGCCGGGATGGCCATCCACCGGCCTAGCGCCTCCACCCCAACCTGTAGGGTCGCGGGGAAAGTGAAATCGAGGGTGCGCCGGCCCCCCTTCGAGGGTCGGGCGCGTTAGCCGTCTTGTAGTGGGCGTGCGGTGTCACGGGACCGACACCGGCCGTACGCACGGTCCATCCCCACGGTGGTGGGGATGGGCTCCTCCCTCGGGGAGTTGGTGCGGCGGCACCGGGCGCGAGCCCCGGCGCATGATGGCGCCGGCCCGCGGCGTCGGGCGTTAAATGCCCGTGTACGAGGCCGGCGCACGCGTGCGGGGCGCCCGTGAGCGTGGCGGGCCCCGGCCGAGGGCGGGACGGACCCTCGAGCGGGACGAGACCCGCTCGAGGGGGGAGTGAGCCCTCGAGCGGGGCGGGACCACTCGAGGGAAGAGTTGCCCCTCGAACGGGGCGGAGCCCGCCCGAGGAGGAGTGCGCCCTCGAGCGAGGCGGAGCCTGCTCGAGGGGTCTTCTAAGAGGGCCGTCTCGGTGGGCCGTCGGAGTCCCGCGGCGTGGGCCGTGTCCTGCATGGTTAGTCACCTGCATGGTTTAGGCTTAACGTGTTTCGGTACCGGGATTTAAGTGAGGATTTCCCCGTTGTTTGAGGGGACCCCTAGGGCTGTCCCCGACGGCCGTATCTAGCTAGCAAGTTTACCGCAAATGCAATATCGGGCCCGGTACAATTTGCGATATACATCAACGCCCCAATGGCACCGAGATATGGAACCTCTGGTCTCAATACCTCTTCATTTTCACCCGTAACACCCGAAAATTCCATCAAAATAAAATATTGTTAGCAACATGGTTTAGTTTTATTTTCTAAGGATTTAATAAATTTGGAATAAATAAATTTGCCTTTAATTAAATTAAACAACAATTAATAATTAGAATCACCCAAGTGTTTGTGCATCATATTGAAATGCATGAGTTTTGTTTGTGGTGTGATTTTAAAAGTCTTAAAGAAAATATTTGTGAAAAGGTCCTTAAATTAATTGTGAAAAAGTTTGTGGAAATTGGTGTGAAAGTTTGAATTAAAAAAAAATGTTTGAAAACATGTTTAAAAGGTTTTTCTAAAAGTCTTAAAATAGTTGGTGAATTTGTGTTAAAATTGGAGTTTGAAAAGATGAAAAAGATTTGAATTTAAAAGGTTTGAAATTGGTTTGAAAAGAATTTGAAAAGAAAAAAAAAAGAAAAAAGGAAAAAAAAACAAATCTAACCTAACAGCCCAACCCGCGGCCCACCTAACTTTCCCCTTCTTTTTCTCTTTCAGCGCGGCCCACTACCCCGTTTCGGCCCACACGGCCCGCCTCCCACCTCCCCTCTCTCTCAGCCGCCGACAGGTGGGGCCCCCCTGTCGGGGCTGTCTCCCACCTCTGGCCGGCCGCCCTCCCCTTCTTCCCCCGCGCGCCGCCGGCCATCCCGCGCCGCCGTCCCGCCTCCCCCGGCTTCCCCGCGCCGCTCCACCTCCCCACCGGCGCGCACTCCCCGACGCACTCACTCACCGCCGTCCCCGCCCCTTCCTCTCCCGAAACGGCCCGCACCGAGCCGCCACCGCACCCGCACGCCATTAATGGCGCCGCCGCCACCGAGCTCCGCCACCGCCTCAACCGCGCCTCCTCCCCTTCCCCCTCCGGGCTATAAAAGGGCGGCGCCACCTCCTCTTCATCCCGCACCTCTCCCCTCTCCTCCTCCCTCACCGCGGCACGGTCCCCCGCCACACCGAGCACGACCGCAGCCGGAGCGCCGCCGATCTCCTCCGGCGCCGCTCCCACCCCCCTTCAAGCCCGTGGTAAAGATCCCCGCCTCCTCCTCTTCGTCCCGGTACTTTCCCCGCCGCGAATGGTGCCCGGGAGCCTTGTTTGGCCGCCGCGGCGAGCCGGCCGGCGAGCTCACCGTCCCTAAACGCCGCCGCCACCGCTTCCGTAAGTCCAAGCCACCGCCGCCCCCTTTTGCTGCCGGCAAACCACGACCGCCGCGATCAAATCCAACGGCTCGGATCAGCCCATCCGCCCCCGGGTCAAACCTTACCGCACCGGTCAATTTAGGGTTGCGCCGGACATTTTGCAAAAGAGTCCCTGTGTTTTCTATAAATTACATGCCGGCCCTCCCACCACATAAAACCCTTTCAATTAAGTCCTGATTTTCTCGTTTAAACCCCTAACTTCCTTGCTTTTCCAGCCGAGGGTCCTAGTTAGGTTCTTTTGTGCTATAGACCCTTGGTTTATACACATAATTATGTTTAAGTCCCTGAAATCTTGCAGAAAACTCCATAAACTTTCAAATATTCACAATTTAGTCCCTGAACCTTGTTTCAGCCATAACTTTTCCATCCTAGCTCCGTTTTACGCGTTCTTGATGTCCACGCGATCGTCTCTCCGAGCCCGTCATTTCTAAAAGCTTGTTTTAGCCTTTTGGTAATGTTTGATGTATTGTTTTATTTATTATATGTTTTCTTGCATGATCGTAGCTAACACGCCGTTCGAGGAAGTTCAAGAGCGAGCTTTTCGGTAAAGGAGAGTAGCTTATCGTTGGAGAAAGGCAAGTGACCCTAACCACCCTTCTACCTATGCTTTAATCAAGAACACTATAAGTTAATCTGAACATGGAGAACCACCCGGGAAAACGGTGCAACCACAATCCATATGGCTCGGCTTAGCCAATTAATTAGGTGTGCGATTGATCCGATGGCCCTTTTCCGAAAGGAGCGAGAGGGGGGATCCGGGTTGCGGGGGTATAGCCGGTCCTTTTGGGGTAGCAACCTTTGCTAAGGTGCTGACCACTACGGAGGGTTATGGTCCGCCCGATCCGTAACTATGCGGGTCGTTAGTCTTTTGCATATCTTTGTAAAGGCTTCGTAGCGTCCCTATGCAATCACACCTCGGAAGTGTGGTATTGTGCCTGATCAGCACATGCGTGGTTGGGTTCAAAGTTCTTTGGAACTTTTACGCGAACTGTGGGAAAAGTGTGCAACCTCTGCAGAGTGTAAAACTGATCGATCAGCCGTGCTCACGGTCAAGAGCGGCCTGGACCCTCACATGATTAATTGAACTTAAAGATGGATTAATATTGCTTTCCGGTTATTTCTGTGGCCTTGCTGAGTACCAACCATAAGTGTACTCATCCTTGCTTACGCTGTTCGCAGAAGAACCCTGGAGTGGAGTACTTCACCGACTACGAGGAGTTCTGAGGATGCGATCAACCGCTCGGATGCTTCGTGGAAGATGAAGATGGAGTCGCGTCTTCATAGTTATCGTTGTTCGTGTAAAGACCTTCGTGTCTACCATCGTGAGTGTAATAAAAGTTAATAAACCTTTTTCTGTACGTTTTGAGCAATGTCTTGTGATATTACACTCATGAGTCTATCATATGTGTGAAATTGTGATCCCGGCACACATATGAGATGCATTCGGTTTTTTTACGGAAAATCGGGTGTGACGAGTGGTATCGAGCATTGCGATCGTAGGACGCAACCTCGGATAGAAATGGTCGATATTAAGGACTCTTTATCTAGAAAGCCTTTCCGGCATTCAAAATATCTTATTTACGCTTAAAAAAATATTTTATTCTTTATTCTTTATCAAAATCATATCTTTTGTTTTCTTCTACGCCGAATCGATTCTTGATCTTCCACCTTGAACTACCACACGTGTTTTATAGGATAGATTCTTAGGTTGCCTACCCTTCTACCGAGCTTTCGTTTCGATAGAGCCGTTCTTGTGAGGATGTGCGATGTTAATGCTTGTTGATTGAAAACATGCATGATTTGGATCTTTGACATGATTGAAATGTTTTTGTGGAGTGATGGCCACAAATACATCAATAAATTAATTAAAGTTAAAATTTGAATCTTAGCCCCTTCTCTCTGATTCACCTTTATCAATTCAACTTCCTATCGGAAAACTTCTCTCTCTAACAATCAAATGGTAAACGTCAGGTCAGGAGCTGGACAGGATATTCCGTTCGTCATCAATCAGCTGAATCAAGTTCCCTCCTTCACAAGAATTAGCAATGGATCCCGCGATGCAGCAGTTCTTTACGGAACAGATGCAGTTAATTCAGAACCTCACCGCCACTGTCCAGAATCTACAAGCACAGCAGAACCAGCCACCACCTCAAGGACCCCCACCACCTCCACCACCAGTGAACAAGCATAGAGAATTCATGAGCCACAACCCGCCCACTTACTCTCATTCAGTGAATCCCCTCGATGCCGATGATTGGCTCAAGACCATCAACAAGATGCTGAATATCACCCAGTGTAATGATCGTGAGAAGGTTTTGTATGCCTCGGGACGTCCGGCGAGGTGCGGCCTCGATTGGTGGGATGCTTACACCGTCGCGCATCTTTGCTCGACACCATTACCCGGCGGGAGTTCCGGGAGAGTTTTCGTACACATCACATCCCGAATTTGGTGTGAAGAAGCTGAAGAAGAAGGAATTTCTAGCTCTAAAGCAAGGCAACATGACCGTTAGTGAGTATCTGGATCAGTTTACTCATTTGTCCCGCTATGCACCAGATGAAGTCAACACGGATGCCAAGAGACAAGAACGCTTTCTCGATGGATTGATAGGGCCACTTAACTATCAGTTGCAGAGCCACACATTTCTTAACTTTCAGATGTTACTCAATAAGGCTATAGGCTTGGAGAATAAACGCAAGGAACTTCGTGAACAGAAGCGCAAGTTTCAACCTCAAGGTCAATCTAGCAGTAACACCCGCCCTCGTTACAACTCACCGCAAGACTCTCAGTTTCGTTCTAGCACACCAGGCAGAGGCCATGGACAAAGTCAACAGTACCGTTCGTTTGATGAACCCGAAGAATCCAACCCAATGACACCTCAGGCTCCAAATCCTCATCAGAATCGCTCAAGAGCACCAGTAAGGAACACTACTCCAGTTCACCCCAGTGGATGCTTCAACTGCGGAGAATTGGGACACTATGCCAGTATTTGCCCTCGGCCGTAATATGCGGACACCCCGTAGAGATAACGAGAGGTCAACAGAACAATATGCATGGTAGGGTGAACCATGTGACGGTACCAAGAAGCTCAAGGAGACAAAGATGTTGTGCTTGGTACGTTTCTTATCAACTCTGTACCCGCACTGCTTTTATTTGATTCGGGGCATCACATTCATTTATTACCGAACGATTCGTGACGAAGCATGATGTACCCAAGAGTTCCATGAAGACACATTTGCTAATTAGTTCTCCAAACGGTGAAATGAAATCCACATATGTATGCCCACGAGGTCAATCTTAAGATCGGAGAGATAGATTTTGAAGCAGACTTAGTGATTCTAACATCCAGTGGAATAGATGTGATCCTTGGTATGGATTGGTTAAGCAAGCATGATGGAATCATTTTGTGTGCCAAGAAGTCAGTGCTCTTAACTACCCCGCAAGGAGATAGGATTGAGTTTGCCACTACAAGCCCGAAGAAGAAGGAGAAGTGAACAAGCTCTGTGATAGTAAACCGTCATCTTTCAAGACATCTTGTATCTCCTCTTGTTTCCCGATCCCTCCGAATCTCGGGACGAGATTCTTTTTAAGGGGGTAGGATTTGTAACACCCGAAAATTCCATCACAATAAAATATTGTTAGCAACATGGTTTAGTTTTATTTTCTAAGGATTTAATAAATTTGGAATAAATAAATTTGCCTTTAATTAAATTAAACAACAATTAATAATTAGAATCACCCAAGTGTTTGTGCATCATATTGAAATGCATGAGTTTTGTTTGTGGTGTGATTTTAAAAGTCTTAAAGAAAATATTTGTGAAAAGGTCCTTAAATTAATTGTGAAAAAGTTTGTGGAAATTGGTGTGAAAGTTTGAATTAAAAAAAAATGTTTGAAAACATGTTTAAAAGGTTTTTCTAAAAGTCTTAAAATAGTTGGTGAATTTGTGTTAAAATTGGAGTTTGAAAAGATGAAAAAAATTTTGAATTTAAAAGGTTTGAAATTGGTTTGAAAAGAATTTGAAAAGAAAAAAAAAGAAAAAAAGAAAAAAAAAAACAAATCTAACCTAACAGCCCAACCCGCGGCCCACCTAACTTTCCCCCTTCTTTTTCTCTTTCGGCGCGGCCCACTACCCCGTTTCGGCCCACACGGCCCGCCTCCCACCTCCCTCTCTCTCGCCCGCCGGCGGGGTGGGGCCCCTCCGTCGGGGGATCGTCTCCCCACCTCTCGGCCGGCCGCCCTCCCCTTCTTCCCCCGCGCCCCGCCGGCCATCCCGCGCCGCCGTCCCGCCTCCCCGGCTTCCCCGCGCCGCTCCACCTCCCCACCGGGCGCGCACTCCCCCGACGCACTCACTCACCGCCGTCCCCGCCCCTTCCTCTCCCGAAACGGCCCGCACCGAGCCGCCACCGCACCCGCACGCCATTAATGGCGCCGGCCGCCACCGAGCTCCGCCACCGCCTCAACCGCACCTCCTCCCCTTCCCCCTCCGGGCTATAAAAGGGCAGCGCCACCTCCTCTTCATCCCGCACCTCTCCCCTCTCCTCCTCCCTCACCGCGGCACGGTCCCCCGCCACACCGAGCACGACCGCCGCCGAGCGCCGCCGATCTCCTCCTCCGACACCGCTCCCACCCCTTCAAGCCCGTGGTAAAGATCCCCGCCTCCTCCTCTTCGTCCTGGTACTTTCCCCGCCGCGAATGGTGCCCGGGAGCCCTGTTTGGCCGCCGCCGGCGAGCCGGCCGGCGAGCTCACCGTCCCTGAACAGCGCCGCCGCCGCCTGTAAGTCCAAGCCACCGCCGCCCCTTTTGCCTGCAGCAAACCACGACCGCCAGATCAAATCCAACGGCTCAGATCAGCCCATCCGCCCCGGGTCAAACCTTACCGCACCGGTCAATTTAGGGTTGCGCCGGACATTTTGCAAAAGAGTCCCTGTGTTTTCTATAAATTACATGCCGGCCCTCCCACCACATAAAACCCTTTCAATTAAGTCCTGATTTTCTCGTTTAAACCCCTAACTTCCTTGCTTTTCCAGCCAGAGGTCCTAGTTAGGTTCTTTTGTGCTATAGACCCTTGGTTTATACACATAATTATGTTTAAGTCCCCGAAATCTTGCAGAAAACTCCATAAACTTTCAAATATTCACAATTTAGTCCCTGAACCTTGTTTCAGCCATAACTTTTCCATCCTAGCTCCGTTTTACGCGTTCTTGATGTCCACGCGATCGTCTCTCCGAGCCCGTCATTTCTAAAAGCTTGTTTTAGCCTTTTGGTAATGTTTGATGTATTGTTTTATTTATTATATGTTTTCTTGCATGATCGTAGCTAACACGCCGTTCGAGGAAGTTCAAGAGCAGAGCTTTTCAGTAAAGGAGAGTAGCTTATCGTTGGAGAAAGGCAAGTGACCCTAACCACCCTTCTACCTATGCTTTAATCAAGAACACTATAAGTTAATCGGAACATGGAGAACCACCCAGGAAAACAGTGCAACCACAGTCCATATGGCTCTGGCTTAGCCAATTAATTAAGGTGTGCGATTGATCTGATGGCCCTTTTCCGAAAGGAGCAGAGGGGGATCCGGGTTGCAGGGGTATAGCCCGGTCCTTTTGGGGTAGCGACCTTTGCTAAGGTGCCGACCACTAGGGAGGGTTATGGTCCGCCCCGATCCGTAACTATGCGGGTCGTTAGTCTTTTGCATATCTTTGTAAAGGCTTCGTAGCGTCCCTATGCAATCACACCTCGGAAGTGTGGTATTGTGCCCGATCGGCACATGCGTGGTTGGGTTCAAAGTTCTTTGGAACTTTTACGCGAACCGTGGGAAAAGTGTGCAACCTCTGCGAGTGTAAACCGATCGATCGGCCGTGCTCACGGTCAAGAGCGGCCTGGACCCTCACATGATTAATTGAACTTAAAGATGGATTAATATTGCTTTCCGGTTATTTCTGTGGCCTTGCCTGAGTACCAACCATAAGTGTACTCATCCTTGCTTACGCTGTTCGCAGAAGAACCCCGGAGTGGAGTACTTCACCGACTACGAGGAGTTCGAGGATGCGATCAACCGATCGGATGCTGTGGAAGATGAAGATGGAGTCGCGTCTTCATAGTTATCGTTGTTCGTGTAAAGACCTTCGTGTCTACCATCGTGAGTGTAATAAAAGTTAATAAACCTTTTTCCGTACGTTTTGAGCAATGTCTTGTGATATTATACTCATGAGTCTATCATATGTGTGAAATTGTGATCCCGGCACACATATGAGATGCATTCGGTTTTTTTACGGAAAATCGGGTGTGACATCACCTTTAGGTCCGAATTGATCTTTATCAATTTCAAGAGAGCGTACGACCATAGGTGTTTTGGATGGATATGATTTATCCATATTGAATTTCTGTAGAATCTTTTGGATATAAAGCGATCGGGTGTACTAAAATCCCTGTTGGGAGATGCTCAAGTTGTAAACCCAAGCAAAATTTGGTTTTACCCAAATCTTTCATTTCAAATTCCGTCTTAAGATGGTTGCGTGTTTCATCTATATCTCGTTGAGTTCCAATGATATTAAGGTCATCAACATATACAGATATAATACAAAATCCAGTTAAGGATTTCTTGATGAATACACATGGGCAATCATCATTATTGGAAAAACCCTTCTGAAGAAGGAATTCCTTTAGTCGGTTGTACCACATTCTTCCCGACTTGTTTTAAGCCGTATAATGACTTTTGAAGTTTTACACAATACACATTGCATGAATGATTCTTGTTTGAGATATCAATTCCTTCGGAACTTTCATGTATATATCCGAATCCAGTGAACCATATAGATATGCTGTCACTACATCCATGAGATGCATGGATAGACCTTTTTGTGCTGCCAATGATATTAGATATCGAAATGTTATACCACTCATAACTGGAGAATATGTTTCATCGAAATCGATGCCAGGTTTCTGCGTGAACCCTTGTGCTACAAGTCTCGCTTTGTATCTCACCACCTCGTTGTTTTCATTCCTTTTACGGACGAAAATCCATTTTGATCCCACAGGAAAAATATGACGAGGAGTAGGCATCACTGCGGAGAATACCTCTCGTTTCTTGAGCGAGTCTAATTCTGCCTTAATTGCTTCCTTCCATTTGACCCAGTCGGAGCGCTTGATGCACTCTTGCCATGGACTTAGGTTACGGATCAATGCGAAGTTCACTTGCAATCTAAGTGGCAAAGTAAATGTCGACATTTGTAGTCTTTCTATTGTATGATTCTCCGAATCAATATAATTAATGGAAATTTCTTGTACCCCTTGTGACTCATCATGATTTCCCACAACGATAGAGCCCGGGTCTTCCGATGTCCTAGCATTTATATTATTTTGTGCACTTGTGCTAGGAATGTGATGTATCCGTTGAACATCCATATCATTTGGATTTATAATATTCAATTGGTGTCTGTCAACTTGATGTTGATCTCGCATCTCTTGTTGTGGAAGTGACCTTCCTAGTTTTCCGCGAGGCTTTTGTATAGCCTTATCCTTCGTTGCGCTACCTCTCCCCCTCTTATTTTGATTTGGGAGTTCTTGAGTAGGAATCTCTACCCTTTCGGTACATTTGTGAAAGTGCATCTAGGCCCCTAAGTGGATTTTGGTGAATTGAATGACAAGGCGATTAAAGGACTAATGTTTTTGTCTAAGATTGTGAGCGAGGTTTTCTTTATAGATCCATGAGCAACCATTGAAGTATTTTAATTATGGATGTATTTTATGGCTCACATTTACAAAGACAAGTATATGGTGCAAGACTTCATGAGTTTATTGAAAGAGAACAAGATGATGAGTGTACACACCATGGTTCTAAAAATGGAAGCTTGCATATCTGTTGTCAATCAAGATCAAGCATTTGAAGCAGGATTTTCAAATGAAGGTTAATTGCGTGTGAAGCAAAGTGGAACTCAAAGTGGATTGGATAAGTGATTAAGAGATCAACCGAGATGTCTAGGGTGAGGGACTAAGCAATCTTTGGGGCCGTAGCTAAGCCGCCATTCGTGTTTTGCTAAGGTGAAGGTCTAGCATCCGTGGGGTCTTCAAGTATCATATTCAAACCTTAACTGAGGGAAGCTTTGCAAGTCATCAACTCGTTGAGATTGGCAACATGGAGTGACCATGGATCCAAGTGTGCATTCCTATGCTATATGGAAAGATCCTAAGTCACTAGCTCAAGTATGGACGTGCTCAAGTCAAAGGCTATGTTGAAAGCCCTCAAGTGGTTATTGATCAAGTATGGCAAGAATTGAAGTTGTTCAAGCTCAAGAGGTCAACGAAGCTCTTCTATTCTTTTCTGGAGTATAGGTATGCCGTACTATCAAGAGGGATGCAACTTAGCGAGTTGACCAAGTCAAAGTGCTCTTTAGTTGACCTAAGTGAGAATTAGCCTTAGAGTGTGCTAACAAACCCTCCTAACCTAACCTGGGTCATTTCATCTTGGTGGTGAAGTGCTAGTTTCTTTAAAAGAGGTTTTGGGGGTAACTCGGGCCGACCGCGTAGGTCGGCCGTCGAGGCACCGTCCGACCGGTGCCGCTAGCCCAACGGCTAGTTTTTCGAACACCGGTCTGACCGGTGTGAGGCACCGGCTCCGGCCGGTGCTTTGCCGGACTAACGGCTAGTTTTCTCCTTTGAGGGGTATAAATACCCCAAGCCTTCTTCAAGTGAGGGTTGCTTGTTTCTAGTGAGTTTGCTTTGAGGTCCCAAGCCATTTCTAACTAGCTCTAAGCCTTAGTGGCTCTCCCCAACCATCTCTTTGTGAGATTTGTGGATTCAAGCCATCATCTTTGTGTTGGGTTGAGGAAGTGAGCTTAAGAGTGACTTTGTGAGCTAACAAGAGCAGTTTCCATAGCTTGAGCACTTTGGTTTCGCGTCTACAATCTTTGAAGCATTTGTTACTCTTGGAGGTTTGCCTCCTAGACGGCTAGGTGTCGCCGGCTAGCTCCCAAGGTTGTGGTGAGCAGCGGGAAGTTTGTGAGGGCTGCGATCTTGCCTCTTCATGGAAAAGATCACCTTAGTGGAAAGGAGGAAAGTGGTTGTGAAAGGATCTTGATGTCGCCTAGAGGGGGGGGGTGAATAGGCGAGTCCTGAAAATCACCACTTAAAACAAATTTATCAGTGAATCCCGGATACTCCGGACTTTTCTCCGGAGTTTCTGGAAAGTCCGGAATCTCTAGAGAAATCTCCGGAGTCTCTGGACTGTCGCCTTCGCAGCGGAATGAACACACTGCCCAAAACCGGTGCCACCGGTTTTGCAAATCCGTGCCACCGAGTTTGCCCGGTAGTGTCTCCCCTCTTCTTCTCCTTCTTGTTTGCTTGTTTGGCTTGAACTTAAACTTGATGAATAGCTTAAGGATCGGTTCCTTGATGAATGTAGAATTCCCGCACTTCACAAACACTAGCAACCAAGTAGCCTCACCAATATGACAAGGGCAAGCAAGGAAAGATACAACAAGGTAAATGCGAGGTAACCAACGGAGACACAAGGATTTGTTTTACCGAAGTTCGGATTCACCACCTTGTGAATCCTAGTCTCCGTTGGGTGCTTCTCCTACCGAAGCCGGGTTGCATTCAACCCTTTTCCCGATCCACTAGATGGCTTCTTCCCTTGCGGAGGTGAAGCAAGACCTTCACAAACTTTCCCACACTCACCACACCTTGGGAGCTTATGGGCGACGCCTAGCCGTCTAGGAGGCAACCCTCCAAGAGTAACAAACGCCACGAAGATCTCTTGCTATGAACTCGAGTGCTCAAGGATGGATTAGCTCAACTTTCACTCAATCTTTCAATCCCTCACCCAAATCTCTTCTCTTCTCAAATCTCTTGCTATACTAGAGATGGGAGGGCTTAAAAGGGTTTGTGGATATGTGTTTTTCATGTGGGGAACCAAAGAGCCCCAAAGGGAGAGGGTGAGGGGTATTTGTACCCATCACCCAAAAACTAGCCGTTGGGCGTTAAGTCCCGAAACTCCGGAAAAATCCCCGGATACTCCGGAATCACCAAAACTAGCCGTTAGATCCAAAAGTTCCGGATATTCCGGACATTTTTCCGGAATCTCACGGAAAGTCCGGATTCTCCGGAAAATTCCGGAGTATCCGAAGCTCCACTAGACAACACAAGTCAACTCGGAGAAAAAGCCATAACTTTTTACTCCGAACTCCGAATTCGATGATCTTGGACTCTATGGAAAGCTTATTCAGAGGAGCATCCATTCCAACTGAAATTAAGCTCCAAAACCATCAGGTGCACGTGTTGTGAAAGGTGTTTCTCTCATGATAGCACTTGGGAGGTTAGGTTTGAGCACCGAGACAAAAGCAAAGCTATCCACGTTGCATCCCTATTGATAGTACGGCGTACCTATACTCAAGATCGAATATAAATGCAATAAAAGAACTCTTGAGCTTCTTTTTCAAGAAAAGCCATACTTGATCAATATATCCTCGTGAGAGATCCATCCATCAATGTCTCATTGGTTTGAGCACTTCTACCTTGAGCTAGTGACTTTAATCTTTGTATAAGAATGAAACCCAATTCTTGATTAAGTCACCCTTCACATGACTCAATGAATATGTAATGCTTCTTCATTGCTTCACTCGGTTAGGCTCGACTTGATACCTCGAAACTTTCCAAGCTATAGCCACTTCACCCTAGCCAAGCACATGGTCCAAGTCACTACTCGGCCAACCTTAGCTTAGTACCTCGTTGCTAATCCCTTGCTTGATTTCTTCATCCATTCGTTGCCAATTTGAGTTAAGCTTTGATTCAACATCAAGAGTGAAATTCTATTGAGATCATGCCTTCTTTTAATTTAAATATCCCTTTTTATTATAACAAGCTTTGTCCTTCAATAAGAGACCATCCAATGTTCCAAAATCAATATGCCTCTTTCTTATTCTTCATTAGCTTGCCATATACCATCTATATGCTTCATGGGATCACACATATCAAATATTATGACATTCATCATTGAGTCAAGCCATTTCACAATATGAGGCTAAAACCATGCCTCAACTTATCTTGTATACACATAGCTTGTTTTCACCATGTAGATAACCAATGTCATATATTATGCCTTGTCATTTATATCTTACAACCTTGCTCACATGCTTAACAAGGACATTAGATCTTTAATCTAGTTGTCAATCAATACAACAAAACCCACTTAGGGCCTAGATGTCTTTCAATCTCCCCCGTTTTGGTGATTGATGACAACCTCGATTAAATCTTACAAAAGATATTCAATAACGTTTAAAAACTCAGATTTAGGTTGAGCTCCCCCTCAATATGTGCTTATGAATGGAGTTCACAATATTTGGCCTTAAATGCCAATTTGCACATTTTTCAAGAAAACATGGAGCCCCCCTAAATCTTAGCAACGATGGGGTGCAAAACAAGTGTGTGAACATTTAAACCGTGATGCATGCAATAAAAAAGCACTCCAACACATAGAGCAAGAAAATGACGGTGTTGTACGGTCAAACTCGGTGCCACCGAGTTGCCAAACTCGGTGCCACGGTTTTGCCCCGAGCAGCCACGTCAAAAATCAATTCTTCACACATATAAAATCACACTAACATGCAATTGAGTCTTAATAAGCATTAAAAGGTTCAACACACATTTTAGCACCCATAACAAAGGTTCTCAAGTACGGATGAAGCTAAAGTGAATTTATTACATGGGCTCATTGCATTCAACGGCCAAAACCGGTGCCACGGTTCCGGAAACTCGGTGCCACCGAGTTTGCACGACGAAGGGATCTTTGCAACACACCAAAATCGGTGCCACCGAGATCGGAAACCGGTTCCACTAGATTTGTGCGGACGGAAGCGAACGGCAAGCTTTTAATCGACACCTCTCTCCCCCTTTGTCATTAATCACCAATAAGGGTCTTGGGGGGGGGGGGGGGGTCTTTGTCGGTGTTTTAGACCGGCAACCTACTACGGGGAGTACCGGAGTAGATGATTGTGACTCGCCGAGATCGGTAACTCGAAGGAAGAGACACGTGGCACACAATTTAGACGAGGTTCGGGCCGCGAGGTGCGTAATACCCTACGTCTCGTATCTTTGTGTAGCTCTAGATTGATAGGGCACGATTACAAGATGGTGCAATGGTGCGCCGTGAGTTGTATGAGAGGAGATTGGATGCTAGAGATCGGTCCCCGCCTCGCCTTATATAGTCGGGAGCGGGGTTACAAGTCGGAGTAGGGAAAGAGTACTAGTCGAGTACGTCTAGGAGTCCTCTATACGGTGCGGAACATGTACGGCTCCCTAATCGAGTACTACTCCCGTGTAGTCCTTGTGCTCCACGCCTTCGGTGCCGTGTAGCGCAAGCCGGGTAGTCCCGGGGGCCCACCGAGTAGTCGGTCCCGGTACCCACCGAGGTAGTGGGCCCGGGGAGGTCCATACGACGCTCTTGTACGGTTGCTCATGGTTCTTCTTCTTCATCATCTTGAGACGGTTGCACAAAGCCGACTCGGAGGCATAAAGGGTGGTGGTGGCGGGAATGGAGGATAGTGAGATGGCATTCCTTCATATGGATTGACTGAGCCAAAAAGTGAACCATAGTAGTATCCACTGCGAAGACTCGAACTTCCTTGTGCATTAGGATCCACGGGAGGCATGCTAGAGGATGTGCCTTGGCCTTGTGTGCCCATGAAAGGAACCTCTGAATAAGATGATCGAGCACTATACACTCCTCCAAAGGTGGGATTGTAGTATGAGTTCCCATAGGCTCTATCCCAATAATCCTTGTTGGTTGCCGGATCAACTTGTTGTGATCTTTCCCAAATGCTCTCAAAGGTCTCCGGCTCACTTTCTTCCTCATCGGATGGTGCATGTGGTATGGGAGGCCTGTTTGTGGGAGAGGGGTTTTCATACATGTGCCTTAACATCCTAGAGTCCCTCTTTCTAAGCTGTCTCTCCTTGTGAACCGCATCATTTGCTTTCATGCAAGACCCACACCAAAAGTTGAACAATTTTCTAAGTGGGGAAGGGGGCTTTTGCACCTTGTTCCCTTTCCAAATCTGCTAGTGAAGGTCCCACAACATCATTCTTCAAGTGGAATGGCTTATGCTCATGATCATAGACAAATGTGTAGTTTGTGATGGTCTCAATAACATGCATGAGATAAGGAGCATATCCACAACTCTTTTGTGGCGAGCCGGAGATGGAATGAATTTCCTCCCAAATGTAGTCCACAACACTAAACTCCGGCTCACTAGGACACATGTGCCTTAACAAATCTCTTCCATAGCTTGACACATTTGATTGGTCCCCTTCCCTAGGTGCAAGTGTCTTTCGAACATGCGGTGCAAGTATGCATAGAATGGTAGCATGCCATTAACTCGTCCAAAGTTCCATTCTTGCCCCGGGATATACATGAACTTCATGTCTACCTTGTCCATGTCATGATCTCTATGGATCTTCATCCTTCCAAGGTCTTCTTCATCAAAGCCAAGCAGATATGCAAACTCAGTGATAGTGATGCCAAACCATTTTCCCTCGGTCATCCAATGCACAATTTTGTCGTTCTTCCATGTGGTGAAGTAGCATGTGGCATAGAATTGTGCAATCACTTCACTGTTCCATGACTTGGCAAAATCCATGATATCATAGACATTTTTCTTCTTGCACTCCCGAATAATTTCAGCTATCTTTGCATCCTGCATGACTGATAAGAATCCCCAATCAATGTATTCTGAGCGAGCAATGGGGAAGTCCTTCTTGATGATGGCACTAGCATAATAATCTTGATGGAATTTGGTGCCAAACCGATAATCCAAGTTTCTTCCACCAACGGTCAAAGGATTCTTTTCCCTTTCCTTTCTTGCCCTTTCTGTCATACCCCTTCCCTTATAGTTGACTATGTTGCAGCGCTCAGGGTCAACGGGTGGCCTCATTCTCACATTGAAGTGAGTCACGACACCACTCTCAACGGGCTGTGGTCCAAGAACTGAGATGCCCTCATACCCACCATCACTGTCATCATCTCCGGTGCCCTGACTGTGCTCATGGCTAGCTGTGTGGATGTTTTTACCCTTTCTCTTGCGCTGAGCTGCTGCTGTAGGTGACTCCGGAGGGGATGGCTCCTGCCTGTACGGGCTCTCCTCATCATCATCACTAGAGGTTGACTCAGGCTCAGAGTCCTCAATGCACATAGCACCTCTAGGGAGATTAATTCTTCCTGCTGCCCTCTTGGACCTTCTCGGTGGCTCTGGAACATCTTCTGTGATCTCATGAGCGGCTCGCTAGTTCCTTCTCTTCTTCGAACTCAAAACTTGCATTCTTTGTTCTAGGTTGTCTTCTCCCATACACCGCGTCAAACCTCGGATCTGTGAACAAGGGAGATACATATGGGTCTTAGGAACATTTCTCTACCACAAGTATATGCAAATGAATTTTTAGGAGCCCCTTTTGCAACTGAACCAGAAATTCAACACCGAAACCGGTGCCACCGAGTTGAGGAACTCGGTGCCACCGGGTTCAGCATGAACCCTAAAATGTGCCTCTGAAAAGCAGCTAGTAAATCCTGAATCCAATGATTGTAATCTGTTCTAGGACCATATAGAAGTCATTCTACCAAAGGAATCCAAGAAATAGTCCCTAGAAAAGTAGATCGGGCAAAACCAAGACATGGGGTACCTCCCGACATGGTGAGAGAGGCTGCTTTGCGGCCTAGGAATGGAGGGGAATCCGGTCCAACCGAGTTGGGGAACCGAGATCTTGTCCCAAGCCTTGAAATCCTTGGTGGAACCCTCAAATCGCCAAGAAATCGCCTTCTCTCCCTCTCCTTTTACCGTTCCGAGTCGTGGGAGAGAGAGGGGGGGGGGGGGTAAATGGGGTGAAGTGGTGATCGTAACTCCGGTAAGTCACGGGTATATCTTCGTTGTCGACGAGAAACCGGTGCCACCGGTTTTGGAAAACCGGTGCTACGGGTTCTACTTAACCCGTGGACTTTTGTCCATAAATTCATTTCGCACTTCCTTTTTCATTCCTCTTTCTTTCTCTCGCCTTTTATATTCATTTTTGCACAATCCTCTGTCTCTGAAATGGATTTTGAGTGATTTTGATGAAATGGGAGAAATCCAAAGTTTGCAATCCCTTGAGATAGAAATGAGTAGCTTCTTTTGAACTTGAGAGAATCTTGTCATTTATGGTTAGCCAACAATCAAGCATGAGCAACAGTAACCATAAACAACAAGACACGATCTAAAAGATCAAGACTAATTTTTTTTTGCAAAAAGCACACCGTCGTATGGACCTCCCCGGGCCCACTTTGCCTCGGTGGGTACCGGGACCGACTACTCGGTGGGCCCCCGGGACTACCGGCTTGCGCTACACGGTACACCGAAGGCGTGGAGCACAAGGACGAGCACAGAGTAGTACTCGGTTAGGACTCGTACATGTTCCGCACTGTGTAGAGGTCTCCTAGACGTACTCGACTAGTACTCCTTCCCTACTCCGACTTGTAACCCTGCCTCCCGGACTATATAAGGCGAGGCAGGGACCGATCTCAGGATCATCTCATCCAATCTCAACTTACGGCGCACTATTGCACCACCCTGTAATCGTGCCCTATCAATCCAGAGCTACGCGGCATACAGGACGTAGGGTATTACGCACCTCGCGGCCCGAACCTGTCTAAATTGTGTGCCACGTGCCTCTTCCTTCGAGTTACCGATCTCGGCGAGTCACATTCATCTACTTCGGGTACTCCCCGTAGTAGGTTGCCGGTCCAAAACACCGACGGTGGCGCGCCGGTAGGGGCTCTCGCTCGAGATCACATGGCGAACTCGACGGCTTCCGTTCACATCAAGCCAACCGTTGCCTTCAACCGCGGCGACACCTTCGTCTTCGGCGCTCGGGTGCCGCACCGCGGATGGCACGGGTTCCTTCCGAGCGCCGCTTGATCATGCAACCCGACTCGAGGACGGAGCCTTGTGACGCTTCCCCGAAGTTGTCACGGGCAAGCTCGCCGGCAAGTTCGGCGAAATTTCGCTCTCAAACCTCCACGCCGACTTCGAGCTCGAGTCCGACTCGAACCCGACGTCGCCATGGGCCATCGCATGCGAGCCGGCTCCTCGCCCATCGCGGCGGCCCCCTCTCCACGCCGGCGCTCCGCGCGTGGCTCCCGCGTTCCCGGCCCGGGCCCGCACGGAGGCTTCTACACCACGCCGGGCCGGCAAGGAGCCCGTAACCGAGTACAACTCGGACTCCGACGCCGTCCCCCGGCCGCGTCTCGGACTCCGACCCTCTCTCCGAGTTCTACTCGAACCCGGACTACGAGTTCGACTTCGGGTCGGACCCGAGGAGCCCGAGTCCGAAGACGACTCCTCCGAGCTTCCCTTGTCGGGGGCCGGCCTCCGGGGCGCGGTTATAAGATCGACGCCAGCCGGAAGATACGTCTACTGGCCAGACCTCAGGCCCGCTGAGCTGACAAAGGGGGACTCACGCTACGTCGCCTACATCGACTCGCTACCGTTCCAGGAGGGAACACCGCTAGCCCAAGCCGACTCGAACACACCAACTGAGGTGGCACCTTCTGAGCCAAGCTTGGGCACGCCTGATCGTCAAGTCTTCATGGGCGCCGGCGACACCCGGGAACCTCGGGCACGGCCGCGGAGCAAGTACACGGAGGACATCTCCGCGGACGAGCCGTCCGCCGATGCCCCCGCGGACGAGACCGACGCCAACGGGGACACTCGGCGCGAACGTAACAGGAAGCGCAACGAACGACGCCGGCGGCTCGGAGACAACCTCCCCATCCGCAACCTTGCGGAAGCTCTCGGCGGTCGAGAGCGAGTTCACACCACTCTCGAGCAATGCCTCATGTCGATCACGGCGATCGCACGTCGGGCTCGGGGCATACGGGCCGGAGAAGTCATCGCCAAGCTCGGCTGAAGAAGCCTACTTCATGCGGGTAGACAAGAGAGTCACCCAACCTCTCCCAGCTAAGCCTCGCGACAACGAGGCTACTAGTCGCAGTGTTGACCCCGGTCCTAACCGTACTCGGGGCGACATCCCAGCTGAACCAAACCGTCGACGCTCCACCGCTGGCGGACCCTCACGACAAGACAACGTCAACCGAGAAGTCGTCCCCCACCGTGCCTCGGCCGGTGGTGGCGGCAACGACCCCGACGGCGGCGGCCGGCCGCGGTGGCGGCTCCAACCACGGAGCCAACAAGAAAGGCCGGAGGCGGCGGCGGTCGCGGCGGCCGCGGCCACGCGCACGGCCACGCCTCCGCGCCTCTCCACGGCGGGTACGATGCTCGCCGGAGAATCGACGAGTTGCGGCGAAGAAGTCGACGACCGCCGCGAAGGCGACGGCTTCCCCGCCTTCTCACCCCGGCTTCGCAACCTCGCTCCTCCCCGACAAGTTCAAGCCTTTGGGGATCACCAAATACGACGCGAAGCGGATCCCATCCGGTGGCTCCGATGCTATGCTCTCTCCATCGAGAACGGCGGCGGCAACGGCGACACCAAGTGCCTCTACTTCCCCTTCTCGCTCGGACCAAGCCCCACTCACGTGGCTCGAGTCGCCGGACAAGCACTCAATCGACAAGTGGGACCGAGCCGAAGGAGCAATTCACAAGCAACTTCGCGGGCGCCATGGGCCGTTCGGGTACTCGCATGGACCTCGCCATGATCAAGCGAACAAGGCGAGACCCTCCGCAAGTACATGCGCCGCTTCTTCGACAAGCGCGCTACCGTCGTGGACGTCACCGACAAGGAGGTCATCGACCTCTTCCGGGACGGGCTCTACCATCGCCGCACCTTCGAAGACTTCGGCCGACGCCGCCCCAAGTCCATTCCCCACCTCAAGGACATGATCACGTCCTGGGCGGACGAAGAGGACAAGGCCAACGCCAAGTACGACGCCATCCGCGGCAAGTCCAAGCGAGAACCAAGGTGGCGGCGGCAGCAACAATCCAAACCAAGGCGGCCGCAACAACAACAACAACAACAACAACAACAACAACTTCTCGGGTCCCAACCGCAAGCGCAAGCCGGACAATACCGTCGCGGCTATCCGGCGCCCTCCGAAAGAGAACTCGAAGAAGAACTCCGGCGGGTTCAAAGACCCGCTCGAAGGAGAAGTGCCCGTGGCACCCGAACGGCAATCACACCACCGAGCGGTGCTACCGGCTCGGGCATGCACTCAAGGATAAGCCGGAGCCACCGCACCCTCACGATCGAAGAACAAGAAGAAGGACGGCGACGACTTCCAAGAACCCGAGAAGACCGTCAACGTCCTCTTCGGCGGACTACCCCGGGCGGGAGCGAAGGCTACTCGCCGTGAAGTGATGTCCATTGAACCAGCGGTTATGACCCCTCTCAGGTGGTCAGAGACACCCATCACCTTCTCCCGCGCGGACCAATGGACCAGCTTCTCCGAACCAGGACGCTTCCCTCTCGTCCTGAAACCAACAGTGGCGGGCTCTAAGCTCAACAAGGTGCTCATCGACGGCGGAAGCGGGCTCAACGTCCTCTTCACCAAGACTCTGAAGAAGATGAACCTTGACGTCACCCCCATGCTCGACAAGAGCAGCATGCCCTTCTACGGCATCGTCCCAGGCAACGCGGCTATCCCACTAGGCTCAGTGGTACTGCCAGTCACCTTCGGGGCGTCTCGCGACAACTACCGCACCGAGTACATCAAGTTCGAGGTCGCGGATATCGAGACTTCCTACCATGCCATCCTCGGCGGACCGGCCATCGCCAAGTTCATGGCGGTGCCCCACTACACGTACTTGGTACTCAAAATGCCAAGTCCGGTGGCGTACTCTCCCTCCAAGGGGACTTGAAGATCTCTCACGACGCGATACGAGAGGCCGTGGTGATCGCTTCGACAAATCAAGTACCCACCCCAATGATGGAGGTCTACGCCGCGTCGAAGAAGCTTGCCACAAGTGAACTCGACATCCCGAGAAAAGTCGACGGCGCCAACAAGCCTCGGCCACCCGAGGAGGTGCTCGTCGAGCGGTCGACCTCGGAACGGCGACCCCACCAAGACTACCACCATCGGGGCCGGCCTCGACCCCAAATAGGAAGACGCGCTCATCGGCTTCCTTCGGGCTAACCGCGACATCTTCGCGTGGAAGCCGACGGACATGCCGGGAGTGCCCGGGGAGCCGATCGAGCACCGCCTCAACGTCGACCCAAAGGCCACCCCCAAGCGACAACACCTCCGACGCTTCGCCGACGACGGACGGGACGCCATCAAGAAGGAACTCGCCAAGCTACTCGCCGCCGGCTTCATCGAGAGAAGTCTTCCATCCCGAGTGGCTCGCCAACCCCGTCCTCGTCCGCAAGAAGAACTCGAACGAGTGGAGGATGTGCGTCGACTACACCGACCTCAACAAGCACGCGCCCCAAGGACCCCTTCGGGTTGCCGCGGATTGATCAAGTCATCGACTCCACGGCGGGGGCCGCGACCTCGCTCTGCTTCCTCGATCGCTACTCCGGGTACCACCGGATCGCAATCAAGGAGGAAGACCAGGAGAAGACCGCGTTCATCACCCCGTTTGGCGCGTCTTGCTACACGACCATGTCTTTCGGGTTGAAGAACGCCGGCGCCACCTACCAACGGGCCATCCGGGCTCGCTTCAAGCGGCAACTCAACAAGAACGTCGAGGCCTACGTGGATGACGTGGTTGTCAAAACCGGGGACTCCGGTACCCTCATCGACGACCTTGAAGAGACCTTCGCATCGCTACGCGAGTACCGCCGGAAGCTCAACCCGAACAAGTGCGTCTTCGGCGTACCTTCGGGCAAACTACTCGGCTTCATCATCGCCCAACGTGGCATCGAAGCCAACCCCGAGAAGATCTCCGCCATCACCGCGCATGAAAGCTCCCACGAGCATCAAGGACGTCCGAAGCCGACGGGGTGCATGGCGGCATTGAACGATTCATCTCGAAGCTAGGAGAACGGGGCCTCCCCTTCTTCAAACTACTCAAGCACCACGAGAAGTTCGTGTGGACGAGCGAGAGGCGGACCAAGCCCTTGCCCGGCTCAAGGACTTCCGTCGAAGCCACCGGTCCTCACGGCTCCCTTCAAGGGCGAGCGGCCTCTTGCTCTACCTCGCCGCGACTACTCACGTGGTCGCATCGCCATCGTTGTCGAGCGGCGGGGAAGACGGCCACGCCTACCCGGTCCGGCGCCCCGTCTACTTCGTCGGCGAGGTTCTATCGCAGTCCAAGGCTCGCTACCGGCCCGTGCGAAGCTTCGTACGCTCTACTCATCACCTCGCGGAAGCTACGACACTACTTCCAGGAGTACTCGGTCTCCGTCGTCACCGACTACCCGCTCGGTGACATCCTGAGGAACCCAGACGCCCCTGGAAGGATCTCCAAATGGGCACGTCGAGCTCGGCGCCCTCACCATCGACTTCAAGCCACGCACGGCCATCAAGTCGCAAGCTCTAGTCGACTTCATGGCGAGTGGCGGGAGAACCGGCTACCTACTCCCACCGTGCGACCGAGCATTGGGTGATGTACTTCGACGGCTCACTCAACCTCGAGGGTGCGGGCGCGAGGGGTACTCCCCCGATCTCTCCAACGGGCGAACAACTCAAGTACGTCCTGCGATCTTCCGGAAGGTCTCAAACAACGAAGCCGAGTACGAAGCCCTCCTACACGGGCTCCGCCTCGCGGCTTCACTTGGCATCAAGCGGCTACTAGTCTACGGCGACTCCGCGAGTGGTCATCAACCAAGTCAACAAGTCCCGGGACCGCAACAAGGAGAACATGGACGCCTTCTTGCCTAGAAGTCCGCAAGCTCGAGAACAAATTCTATGGTCTCGAGTTCCACCACATCGTTCGCGACAACAACGTTGCGGCGGACGTCCTTTCGAAGCTCGGATCCACCCGCGCCCAAGTACCCGCGGGCGTCTTCGTCCATGAGCTTCACGCGCCATCCATCCCGGAGCCGGCGCCGCCGACCACCGTCCCCGGCTAACCAACCCAGTGGGCGGAGGTCATGATGATCGACGTGGACCGGAGGCAACCCTTCATCGACTACCTCGGCGAGCGAAAGGTCCCCCTCCGACAAGAACGCAGCCGAACAACTCGTCCGCCGCGCCAAGTCTTACGTCCTCGTCGGCGACAAACTCTACAAGTGAGGCGCATCTTCCGGAGTACTTATGAAATGCGTTCCTCGCGAAGAAGGCAAGGACATCTTGGAGGAGATCCACAAGGGTGTCCGCGGCAACCACGCGTCCTCCCGCACGCCCGGTCGGCAAGGCCTTCCGGCGAGCCTTCTACCGGCCCACGGCCACGGGCGATGCCGAAGAACTCGTCGGGGAGGTGCCAAGGATGTCGGTTCTTCGCCAAGCGAAACACGTCCCCGCATACAAGTTGGTCACCATACCACCAACCCGGCCTTTTGCCTGTGCGGGGGGCTCGACATGATTGGGCCACCGCCAACCGCGCCGGGAGGATTCAACAGGTACCGTGGCTATCGACAAGTTCACCAAGTGGATCGAGGTCAAGCCGGTCACATGTCCCAAGGCCGACGAGTACTCGACTTCTGGATGAACTCGTACACCGCTACGGGCTACCCCACCGCATCATCACGGACACGGGGTCCAACTTCAACAACCACCCCCCGCCGGGAGTACCGCGAGAACAGCGGAATCGACGTCAGATACGTCTCCGTCGCCCATCCACGGGCCAACGGACAAGTCGAGCGCGCCAACGGGATGGTGCTCAACGCCCTCAAGAAGCGGCTACACGACGCTGCTAATTCAAAAGGGGGCAAGTGGATCAAGGAACTACCCAATGCACTCTGGGGGCTGCGGACTCAACCATCCAAGCCAACGGGGCAATCCCCCTACTTCTCGGTCTACGGCTCCGAAGCCATCCTCCCCGCGGATGTCATATGGAACTCGCCGGCGGTGGAGCACTACGACGAAGGCGTCTCGGAAGACGACGGACGAGTTGACATCGACGGCCTCGAAGAAGCTCGCCGTGCCGCCCTAGTCCAATCGGCAAGGTACCCGGAGGGTATCCGACGCTACCACGATCGCAACGTCAAGGAACGCTCCTTCAACGTTGGAGATCTTGTCCTCCGCCGTATCCGAACACGGAAGGACTTCACAAACTCGGCTCCCCACCGGGAAGGACCCTTCACCGTGTCTAAGGTGACCGGGGCCGAGCTCCCTACCGCCTCCAAACACTTGAAGGCGAAGAAGTCAACAACTCGTGGAACGTCGACCAGCTCTGTCGATTCTACGCCTAGTCTACTCGACTACTCCGGGGTTCAAGTCTACACGACTGCATCAACACCCCTTGCCGCATGCGACCCTCCGGGTCCTGGCTTCAAGTCTCCGGACTACTCTCCTCCAGGTCCAGCCCGTGCGGCTACCTACGGACCCTGGGCTGCAACGAGCGTCAAGGACTCTAGCAGCGGTCTACCAAGAAGACCACACCCCAAAGATCCAGCCTGCGCGGCTACTTACGGATGCGCGATGCAGCCTACACGGCTACCTACGGATCACTCACTGTAAGCGGCTACCCGCTCCAGTACTACTCGCCGTAAAGCGGCCTCCGGTCCGGCGACTACTTGTAACTACGGCCCCGGCCACCCGTGTGTACTTCTTCGGTAATAAAGTTTGATTGTTCATCAACTTCTTTACCGTCTACTCCCCGCGACGGGACTACTAAGCCGAGTACTACTACTCGCACCTACTCCACGATGGGCGCTCCGCACTCGAGATCGCGGTTACGAGTACTCATTGATGGAACTTCACATTTCATTGATATATGAGATAGTTCATTACAACCGTTTCCTATACAACCATGGCTACTAGCTATCTATGCGGGGCTACCGGAGATTCAACTTATCGGCTACCTCGCTCCGCGATGGGAGCCATCTCGCTCCGAAGCAACTCGCATACTTTGCTCGTCCGAGCGCTTGGCGGCTACTCCGCCGCCGACTACCTCCACCGGGGCCTTCGGGAAGTACGACTTCATGAAGGCCGGCCTCGCTTCGGGATCGACTCCGGCCATGTGCTTGACGTAGGCGGCCGGCCGGCTTGGCGCCTCACGAAGTCGATCCGCCAACGGAGCGATCTTGGGGCCGCCGGGTGCGGCACCGGGAGCCTCGCGATCGGGAGGGCGGCCTCTTCAAGGTCCTTCGGGCCCGGGCCGGAGCGCCTCGCAGTCTTCGTTCAACTTCTGCAAAGATTTGTAGCAGTTGACGAGATCCCGGTCAGATGCAATTCTCAACTCCATGTGCTTCTCGCACTCGACGGCCAGCTCCTTGTAGTCGAGTTCAAGTACCTGGCGGGCTTCTTGCTCCCGGTAGAAGAGATTCTTCATGCTGATCTCCGAGCCCTTCAGCCGCTCCACCTGGCCTTCGAGTTCTGCAATACCGGAACACAACAAACGGGTCAGAGCTTGATGACTCCCAACAAGTACCCGACAAGTCAAGAGACATACCTTTATTCTTGTTGCGGAGGCCTTTGTTCTTCCGCACCAGCTCGTCGCTCTTCGCCTGCAAGTCCATCACATCGTTGTGGTACTTGGCGAAGGCGGCGTCAAGCTTCGACCGCATGGCGGTCGCGTGTTTCCTCGACTTCATGAGCTGCTCCTCCAAGGCTTCGGCTCGCGAAAGACCGTGTCCCCATAGCCTTGCGCCAGATTGGACTTCTCGCGGGACCGCTCCGCGACGTCCTACGAAGACAAGTTCAAGTCAGCGCAGTACTCAACGAAAGGATTGACTACTCGGGAGGCAACGGCTACGTACCTTCATCCACTGTTCGGCTCGTCGCATCACCTCCGCATGCCGCGCCAACACCGCCGCTCGACGAGATCGTCGGCAAGCAGCTCAATCCCTCCACGGCTACTCGACGTAGCCTCGGTCATTGGCGCCGAGCGGATAGGCTCCGCGTCTTGGATCTCGGGAGACCGGATCGCCACCTCCAGGGCAACCCCTGGCGACGTGGCAGCCGCCTCCTCTTCGGCGGACTTCTCGACGGTTTCTCCCACGGGCTCGGGGGCTCCTACCGCAGCCTCTGGGGCCTCTGGTGTCAACTCCTGCACGGGCACCCCTGCAGGGATGTCACCCCCTTCAGCGCCTGTCACCAAGGAACACGCGCATCAGCATTCTCGACTACTCTTTTTGGGCTCTACAGCTTCAGGAAGAGTACTCACCTTCGACCATGACCGCCTCTGGCAGCGCCGCTTCGGCAGCTGGGGGCTCGGTCGTGGCTTGGGCTTCTGGAGCGGGTTCCTCGACGGGCGGCGCGGCCTTTTCTGCCCCGGCTGCCGTGGGCTCCTCTCCGTCCCAGCTCAAATCCGTGGATTTTCTGCACAAGTGTCCACAGAGGGTCGTCAGACGAAAACGACTACTACAAAGAGTACTACTCATGAAGGCGTGGTACTTACAAGTTCGACCGGACGATAGTCACGGTCGGCGCACCGAGGATGCTGGCGATGTCAACCGGTCCACCCTCGGCGGGCGTCTCTTCTTGCGCCTCCTCGACTACCGCCTCCTCTCCGGTGGCGGCGGCCGCGCGGACGTCTTCTCGCGCTCCCGCGGCTTCCACTTCCTCGGCCGGGCGGCGGTCGCGGGTACTCTGCTCCCTTCGGGGGCGGGGGCCGGCGCTCCGGCCGCGCCGTAGTTCTTCGACGAAGGGGAGCCGAACTTCGGCTTCCGGCCCGGTTCCCCCCACCTGCGGGCCACACGCCCTCATCGCCCTCCTCCACGGGCTCCGCCGGCGGCCTCTCCCCGCACACGGGGATAACTACTCGTCGGCCACCGTACTCGATCACCGGGTACCCGACTACTCGCTCAAGACGACTTACCTCCGGAGGCGTGGTCTCCGAGACCTTCATCTTCTTGGCTACCCGCTTCTTGGCGGGGGTTGCGCGGCTTCCTCGGCGGCGCGGCAAGGCTAGCTTCCGTGCTAGCCGGAGGGTCTTGGATGAGAGGCACATGAGGCAAGCCCGGACGGCTAAACCTCGACCGCGACCGGAAGCGGTCCCGCGGCGTCTCCTCGTCTTCTTCGTCGTCCGAGGTATCCTCCACGACGACGGGATCGTCGTCGTCTCCGACTACTCGGTGCTCCTTCACCTTCTCCACCGCCGGAATCTCAATTCCGCTCGGTGGTGGCCGCGGCTCGAGACAAACCGCTTCACATCATCTCGCGCAACGGACATAAAAGCGTCAGCAACTCTGCTACAAGCGTCTACTACTCGACGAGGGGGGTACGGCTACTTACCTCGTTGGGCGGGCGCGCGGCGGAGAACTCCTCGACGAGGCACGCCGTGTACTCCGGCATGTCCTTGAAGATCCTCGACAACCTCTCGACGATGTCGTTGTCTTCAATTTCGCCCCCCGCATCCGCGACGTGTCGTCGTCGCCGGTGTACTCGAAGCCCATCGTATCCCGCGCCGACACCGCCGGATGCGGCGCTTCATGAAACTGAAGGCCACATGTTCGGCCCTCGGCCACCGCATCCCGCGGGGTCTTGATGCGTGCCGCAATTCCCGGAGCCGGATCCCCTCTTGCATGGTGGGTTCCGTGTTCCACCACTCTTGGTGCTTGGGCCGCCGTCCGCTCGGCTTCGGCAGCTCGGGATGGTGGTTCGTGGTGTAGAACCACCTCGTCTTCCAATCCGTGTTGGAGTCCACGAGCTTGTACGCCGGTGCGCTCGGCGGCATCCTCCCTCAACCGGATCCCGCCCCCGACTACTCGGGGTTGGAGGCGCCGGGCCGCGGCTTCACGCGGAAGAATTTCCGAAGAGAATCCAATGCGGCTTGATTCCCAAGAATGCTTCGCGTAAATGGACGAAGACAAGTGTGGAAGATTCCGTTGGGGTTCAAGTTGAGGTACTCGATGCCATAGTACCTGAGAAGCCCCTTGAAGAAATCGCTCGCTGGGAGCGCAAGCCCGCGCTCCACGAAGCGCGAGAACATCGGGATCTCGTCTTGCGCCTTCTCCATCGGATAGGGATCTCCGGCGGCGGATCTCCACATATCGATCTCCTTCTCCCTGATGAACCCGCTGTTCAACAGGGTCAGCAAGTCTTCGGTCTTCACCTTTGATTTTTTCCACTCGCGGCTTGGGTCAGCGCGCGGTGGAGATGTGGGCGGCGCCGCTCCGGTGCGGCCGCGGCGGCCTCTCGCATGGCTCCTCTTCTTCCCGCCGGCCTTCGACGTCTTCGACGGGGACGGCTTCATCCTCCAAGAACGGGGAGTCTTCACTCGCATCCGCTCGGGGGCTACCCTACGGCTTTCGGGTGGCGATGCGGCGGGATCTCTTGCGGCGGCGGTGCTCGTTGGAGTGGATCTACTTCAAGATTCAAGTGGCGAATGACTGCGGCTCACTTGGGTGAAAAACCCTAAGGGTTTCGGCTTGAATTTATAAGCCAAAATCGCCTCCGTAACGGGCGGCCGGATAAGTCCGCGCGTGGCTGACTCAGCGGCTGCGCGTGACTCTTCGTATTCTACTAGTCGACGCGCCTCACCTCGGGGGCTCGGCTACTTCTACTCGACTACCTGGGACGCGGCTAGTCTCAAAAGCATCTCAGGACACATTCTCCAAGAAGACCCTTCAATTCGAGAGGAAGTACTCGACTCAAGGCTCGGGGGCTCCGTGCCACGTGTCCTTCGGTTTTTTCTCTCCGGATTTTTCGAGATTCTCTCGCCAAGACCTCGGGTAGATCCTCAGCCAGAGCCCGCGGCTCGAGGCTCGGGGGCTACTCCACGTGGATTGCGGTTCTGCAAATTGCATCTTCTTGACGGCTCCGGCTTCAAGACAAGGCAGGCATTTTTGAAGACCTTCGGAGGCAGATTTCAAGGACGCTTGGGACTACTCGAGAAGACTTCAAGATCGCTCAAACATCGACCGGAGTACATTCCGGCCCTCGGGATGCTTCGACTACTCTTGAGGACTTTTGACTTGTAGTACTCGGGGACGCTTGAGGACTACTTGTTAAGGCCTTCAAGACCACTTGAAGCTATCCTTCTCGACTACAAAGTACTCGGGGGCTTGTCGTATGGACCTCCCCGGGCCCACCTGCCTCGGTGGGTACCGGACCGACTACTCGGTGGGCCCCCGGGACTACCGGCTTGCGCTACACGGTACCCGAAGGCGTGGAGCACAAGGACAAGACAGAGTAGTACTCGGTTAGGACTCGTACATGTTCCGCACTGTGTAGAGGTCTCCTAGACGTACTCGACTAGTACTCCTTCCCTACTCCGACTTGTAACCCTGCCTCCCGGACTATATAAGGCGAGGCAGGGACCGATCTCAGGATCATCTCATCCAATCTCAACTTACGGCGCACTATTGCACCACCCTGTAATCGTGCCCTATCAATCCAGAGCTACGCAAAGATACAGGACGTAGGGTATTACGCACCTCGCGGCCCGAACCTGTCTAAATTGTGTGCCACGTGCCTCTTCCTTCGAGTTACCGATCTCGGCGAGTCACATTCATCTACTTCGGGTACTCCCCGTAGTAGGTTGCCGGTCCAAAACACCGACACACACCACCTACACATGCTAGTGAAATTTTGAAAGTTTATCCTAAGTCACAAAGAGCATGCAAAGATTACTAGCCAAGATAGGTCTTAGCATATTTAGCTCATGCCTCTACTAAAATTTTCAGCTACGGTTAGAACACAAAATTTCCAACAAAAATTTGTGAGGCATCAACTAAATATCTAAAAGCTCATCACTACCACCGAGCAACAAATCAAGGTGATGCTAGCTACCTTTGCACACCAAAACTCACACTAGCAAGAATAGGGCCTAGATGCCCAAATTAATAACTTAAATTTAGGATTCATACCTTTGCCTTCATTTTGCATGATTTCTCACTAAGATAAACTCTCATAAATTAGCTTGCACTTTTTATTCTTTCAATAACGTCCTCTTGTCACTTTTGATGAGAAATACCCAATGTGTGCTAAGATGACAAGAGAACACAAATATTAAAAGCACAAGCTCTAGTCTCACATTGGATGACTCTTTGAGAGTGGAATGGAAGTAAGTCACCCAACATGAAACCTCATAGCATGGGCTAAACTCCTTAAAGATATGGTGCACACATGGATATGTGAATGGAAGGGACATGTGCACTGCCTTGGACACATATGTCCAGTTAAGGAATTTAAACCATGCTATGGTGAGTAGCCAGAGATAAATGTAGTCCAATCCAAAATAAAGAGAAAGAGATACAATTACAAATATGGATTGGTGACCTCCTTGTCAAGTGGCTTGCTCACAACCAACACCTTTGCCATAAGAATCATTCAAGTGAAGAGTATAGATAAAACATTGAGAAATTTCACACTTGAACTACACACATGAATTCTTGCAAGAGATGTTAGTACCAAAAGACACAAAATGTGAAGTGAGCTCCCCCTAAATAGGTGCATCAAGTATTTGAATCTTGAGAAGTGCACTTTTGGCTCAATTAAAGCACTAGGGTAGCAAGCTCCACATTTCGGTCAAAATTCACAAGCAAATAAGAATATGTGAAATTAGATCAAAGGTGTCTCACAAACTATATTTGCTTAGTCTCCTTTGATTTTTGGATCAAGAATAATATGCCTTGAGGTATTTGCAAAGATTTCCTTTCCAACCCTTGCGATCCCGGGGAAACTCGGTGCCACCGAGTTCACAAATCCGGTGCCACCGGATTCTTCCAGAATTTGGCACTTATGCATTTCTCAATGGTTGATTATTCTTTTCTTAATTTCTCTTTGCTCCCTTAGCTCACATAAGTTCTCCCCGCATGCAAAAGTCACTCAATGCTTCTAAATGAAGCGGTTAATAGCATCGAATGGTATTTGACACAATTTTGCCAAAGAGAACATATGTAGGTTGTCCACCTCATATGATCAATTAGCACAAGAGCAGGTTTTTGCATATGAGATAGAACAACAGCAGTGAGAGGTACTTATCATTGGAGAAGCATTTGAACAAGATTTCTTTGATTTATGTCACTTGGCCCTTTTCTATTGATGAATCACAAAGTTTGTCTTGAGATAAAGATGGATGTAGATCAATATCTTCTCAAGTGAGTCAAGCCTCCAATGCTACTCCAAATACCTGCAAAGTCCTTTTAGGCATGTTTTGGTACCCAACGTGCATTGGGTCCGACAAGGTTAGTGATCAAGGACTTAGGTACCCAAATGGCCTTTGTGCCCTTCCTTTGTGAAATGAGCACTTTAGGGGCACTAGAGTCATTTGAGTTACTCCTAAGCTTCTCATTACTATAATGAACATGATTGAGCTTAGGGTTCTTACTATTGGGACAATCTTTACCAAGATGTCCCTTTTGACGACAAGTGTAGCAAATTTTGTGCTTGATGTTGCCATTTCCCTTTGCACTTGTCACTGAGCCATTCTTCTCTCCCGAATTTTGCTTGAGCCTTCGAAATCCCTTGTTGAGCTTCATTTGTGGTTCCTCAGTGGAAACCGGTGCCACCGGTTTTGCAAACCCGGTGCCACCGGGTTTCCCTGTGGGAACCTTTGCCCGGTTGGTACAAGCTTCAATCTTGTGCCCTTTCTCATGACAACCAAAGCATCTTCTTTGAGCAAGACTTCTTTGCCTCTTTGATAGGTTTGAGTTGTCTTCTTGCTTGAATGAGCACATGGATGCATAATGTCCCATGTGGGAGCACTTGTAGCACTTGATACGATCTAGCTTCATCTTGTCCTCAATCTTGTGATCATTGATTTTGTGGCTTTGTTGGGAGATTGATCTAGTGACGATTGTCCTCTTCTCAAGCTTCTTCACCATGGGCTCACGGTTATCTTGAGAAGGTTGCACCTTTTCTTTTCTCTTCAACTTAGCCACCTCTTTCTTGAGCTTTTCGACCTCTTGCATAATTTCATCATTTTCTTGAGCAATGAAGTCATCACAAGATTCCGCAATCACACAATCATACCAAGAAGGTTTGCCTTTTGGGCCACATGGGTTAGCACAAGATATATCTTTTTCAATTTGAGTACAAGTGCTAGTGGTGAAATGAGGTGTGAAAGATCTAACTGAGTTTACCAAAACCTCATTTGCCACTTCTAGCAAAGTGTGTGATTCTACAAGCCTCTCATGAGAATATTCAAGTTCTATGTGAGTTCCTTGTAGTTTCACAAACTTGCAAGTGATTTCTTCAAGTTGGTCCTTGAGAGCTTGATTTTCCTTTTCCAAGGATGCTACAAAAGATAGAGAGTTAGTAGCACAAACATATGCTTTAGTTATGTCCTCCTTGCACTTTCTAGACAAGACATCATTTGACTCCTTAAGCTTCTTCAAATCTTCTTCAAAGGAGTCACGATATGCTTGTTGTCTTGTGAGCTCATCTTCTTGTCTTCTTACTCTCTTTATGAGCTCTAGCACATTTTTCTTGTCTTTCTTGGTCATCTTGTCGAGTACGAAGTTAAATTGCTCAACTTCACTTCCCTTCTTCCTTCTACCTTTAGTCACTTGAGACTTGGAATCATTAGCACATAGTGAGGAAGTACTAGGGGCTGTAGATACCTCAATATTATTGTGCGATGTTGCTCGAAAGTCCAACGAAGCAAGTTGGTGTTGTTCACTGCCAAACCCGGTGCCACCGAGTTTGCCTGGTCAGAGGCAGTGGTCGCGATGTTGTTGCTCTTTTGCCTCGTGGATGAGGTCTTTGAAGGAGAGATGCAAGATGTTGATGTTGAGCACTCCTCTAGTGACTCCTCCTCTTCATCTTCATCATCGTCATAATCGGCACTAGTATACATGTCTTTGAGTGCCACCCAAATATGATGTGCATCATCGCAAATGTCTTCATTGTTGAAGATGAATTCTCGAATAACCTTGCTCACATTATTGTACATGAGGTTAGTAATAGAGTAGTTATGGAGCACACTTTCCTTTTCCTCCTTTGATAGGTTGGACGTGTCCTCACTATCAAAATCCTTGGGAAGGATGCTAGCAACCACAACTCGCTCAAAAAGAGGACCCCAAGTATTTAATACATGAAAAACATGAGCAGACCAAGAAGAGTAGTTTGAGCCGTCAAACCGAAGAGGCTCAAATGATACCTCACAAGTAGTCGACATCCTTTTAACTCCAAGCGGTTAAGCTCGAATCGGAGCACCAGGCTCTGATACCAATTGAAAGGATCTTGATGTCGCCTAGAGGGGGGGTGAATAGGCGAGTCCTGAAAATCACCACTTAAAACAAATTTATCAGTGAATCCCGGATACTCCGGACTTTTCTCCGGAGTTTCTGGAAAGTCCGGAATCTCTGGAGAAATCTCCGGAGTCTCTGGACTGTCGCCTTCGCAGCGGAATGAACACACTGCCCAAAACCGGTGCCACCGGTTTTGCAAATCCGGTGCCACCGGGTTTGCCTGGCAGTGTCTCCCCTCTTCTTCTCCTTCTTGTTTGCTTGTTTGGCTTGAACTTAAACTTGATGAATAGCTTAAGGATCAGTTCCTTGATGAATGTAGAATTCCTGCACTTCACAAACACTAGCAACCAAGTAGCCTCACCAATATGACAAGGGCAAGCAAGGAAAGATACAACAAGGTAAATGCGAGGTAACCAACAGGAGACACAAGGATTTGTTTTACCGAAGTTCGGATTCACCACCGTGTGAATCCTAGTCTCCGTTGGGTGCTTCTCCTACCGAAGCCGGGTTGCATTCAACCCTTTTCCCGATCCACTAGATGGCTTCTTCCCTTGCGGAGGTGAAGCAAGACCTTCACAAACTTTCCCACCGCTCACCACACCTTGGGAGCTTATGGGCGATGCCTAGCCGTCTAGGAGGCAACCCTCCAAGAGTAACAAACGCCACGAAGATCTCTTGCTATGAACTCGAGTGCTCAAGGATGGATTAGCTCAACTTTCACTCAATCTTTCAATCCCTCACCCAAATCTCTTCTCTTCTCAAATCTCTTGCTATACTAGAGATGGGAGGGCTTAAAAGGGCTGTGGATATGTGTTTTTCATGTGGGGAACCAGCAGCCCCAAAAGGGAGAGGGTGAGGGGTATTTGTACCCATCACCCAAAAACTAACCGTTGGCTGTTAAGTCCCGGAAACTCCGGAAAAATCCCCGGATACTCCGGAATCACCAAAACTAGCCGTTAGATCCAAAAGTTCCGGATATTCCGGACATTTTTCCGGAATCTCCGGAAAGTCCGGATTCTCCGGAAAATTCCCGGAGTATCCGAAGCTCCACTAGACAGCACAAGTCACCTCGGAGAAAAAGCCATAACTTTTTACTCCGAACTCCGAATTCGATGATCTTGGACTCTATGGAAAGATTATTCAGAGGAGCATCCATTCCAACTGAAATTAAGCTTCAAAACCATCAGGTGCACGTGTTGTGAAAAGTGTTTCTCTCATGATAGCACTTGGGAGGTTAGGTTTGAGCACCGAGACAAAAGCAAAGCTATCCACGTTGCATCCCTCTTGATAGTACGGCGTACCTATACTCAAGATCGAATATAAATGCAATAAAAGAACTCTTGAGCTTCTTCTTCAAGAAAAGCCATACTTGATCAATATATCCTCGTGAGAGATCCATCCATCAATGTCTCATTGGTTTGAGCACTTCTACCTTGAGCTAGTGACTTTAATCTTTGTATAAGAATGAAACCCAATTCTTGATTAAGTCACCCTTCACATGACTCAATGAATATGTAATGCTTTTTCATTGCTTCACTCGGTTAGGCTCGACTTGATACCTCGAAACTTTCCAAGCTATAGCCACTTCACCCTAGCCAAGCACATGGTCCAAGTCACTACTTGGCCAACCTTAGCTTAGTACCTCGTTGCTAATCCCTTGCTTGATTTCTTCATCCATTCGTTGCCAATTTGAGTTAAGCTTTGATTCAACATCAAGAGTGAAATTCTATTGAGATCATTCCTTCTTTTAATTTAAATACCCCTTTTTATTATAACAAGCTTTGTCCTTCAATAAGAGACCATCCAATGTTCCAAAATCAATATGCCTCTTTCTTATTCTTCATTAGCTTGCCATATACCATCTATATGCTTCATGGGATCACACATATCAAATATTATGACATTCATCATTGAGTCAAGCCATTTCACAATATGAGGCTAAAACCATGCCTCAACTTATCTTGTATACACATAGCTTGTTTTCACCATGTAGATAACCAATGTCATATATTATGCCTTGTCATTTATATGTTACAACCTGCTCACATGCTTAACAAGGACATTAGATCTTTATTCTAGTTGTCAATCAATACACCAAAACCCACTTAGGGCCTAGATGTCTTTCAGGTTGAAAGAGACCCGGCTTGTTGTGGGAATTGTCCCTTACAAGCTCCTCAATGGAGACGTAGCCATTCCTCAGTGGGTGGTGAACTTCGGGAAACAAATCCTTGCTTCTTCGTGTGATTCGTCTCTCTAAGTTGTTTTTCTAGCATATTTCATTTGCTTCCGCTTCGATCTACTTGGGTGTGTTACTTGTGTGTGCAGGGCTCATTACTCTACTTGTGATCATCTACAAAAGCCACACCCTAAGTTTGGTTCGTGCTAGAAGCCAAGAGGTGCTTGAAGTTGTTTTTGCAGGTTCTCTGTGCTACACCGGTCTGACCGGTGAGGCGCACCGGTCTGACCGGTGTCACCTGTGAAGTTCAGTGCCTGACCGGTCTGACCTTTCACCACCACCGGTCTGACCGGTGGAGCAGTGTCAGCTCAAGTGTTTGGGGAGAAAGAGTTCAAATTGGTCGTCTCGCCTATTCACCCCCCTCTAGGCGACATCAAGGTCCTTTCAATTGGTATCAGAGCTTGGTGCTCCGATTCGAGCTTAACCGCTTGGAGTTCTTCGATGTCGACAACTTGTGAGGTACCGTTTGAGCCTCTAGCTCTAGATGGCTCAAACTATTCTTCTTGGTGCTCTAATGTTCTCATTGCACTTAAGGTTTTGAGCCCTACCGCTGAGAGCATTATGGTTGCGAGTATCCTTCCAAAGGATGAGACATGTGTCTCGCCAATGGACTTGGAGAAGAAGCAACTCAATGCCGTTATTACTAACCTTTTGTGTAGCCGTGTATGTAGAGAACTAAAGTATATTATCCTAAAGAGCAAAAAGATTTCCGAAGATGCTCATCTCATTTGGAAATTACTACTTGAGTTGGTAAACACCAAATGGGATGAACTCGAGAGCGATGATGAAGATGAGTCAGTGGAGATGTGCCCTACCTCTACAACATCCACTGATCATCAAGCATCAACCCCCAAGCAAAAAGAAGATCAAAGAAGTGAAGACGCTGTCCCTCTGCAGGGACCGGTCAGACCGGTGACACCCACCGGTCAGACCGGTGCCAGCAGGGGCACACCAACTTGCTTGATGGCCAAGAAGGAAAAGAAGAGCAAGAAGAAGAGACAAGCCAAAGGGGCTAAGGACCAGAAGATTGAAGCTTCAAGCTCTTCGTCAAGAGAACTTGAACTTCTCAAATCCGAACTTGCATCCTTGGTTTGTAAGTATGAAACTTTGGCTAACAAATATGATCATGACATCAAATCCTTTGCTTGTAGAGCTAAAATAGAAGATGCCAATGATGATCTAGAAGCCAAACTAGCGAAGCTCACTAGCGAGCATATGGTCCTACAAGCTAATCACAATGAACTTGAACTTTCCTATGAGAAGCTTGTTGATTCTTATGCAACACTAGAGATAGCCCATGAGGTTGTGCTTTCATCGGTAAAATCTATACAACCTCTATCTCACACATGCACATGCTCACAAGTTCAAGTCGTTTTATCTAGCGCTAATGATTGTTTGTCTCAAGCAAGCCAATCTAGAATTGAGCATGTACTTGTAGAATCTTGTGATGACCTCATTGCTGAAGAGAATGATAAACTAAAGCAAGAGGCTGAAAAGCTACAAAAGGACTTGTATATGTTGAAAGAGAAGAGCAAAGTGCAACCTTCTCAAGATAACCGTGAAAGCACGGTGAAGAAGCTTGAGAAGGGATCAACCGCCACTAGTTCAACCCCTCAACAAAATACAATGTCCCACAAGAACAAGATTCAAGAAAAGAGCGAGAATTGGCAAATCAAACCACAATATCGCCCGATCAAGCACAAGGCACAAGAGTCACTCTCCAAGAAGCCTAGAAGCTCCAACAAGTGGAGGGTGTGCTACAAGTGCAGAGAAAAGGGACACCTTGCCGACTCGTGCCCAAAAGCAACAACGGCAAGGGCTTCGACCGTGACCGGTCATACCGGTGCATGCCACCGGCCGACCGTGCCGGCCAGGGCAGCCCCACTTCAAGCAAACAAGGCAAGGAAGCCACCTTCTCCAAGAACAAGACTCAGAAGCAAGTGTAGAAAAGAAATTGCAAGGAATGGTGTGACCAACAAGAACAAAAGTCGCATTTGCTACGAATGCCGTCAAAAGGGTCACTTGGGCAAGGATTGCCCAAATGGTAACATTCCTAAATCAAACCTTGTCCATTATGATTTCCATAAGCTTAGGAACGATAAGAATAGAACTTGTGCTATGAGGGAGATTAGTTCACCTCATTGTAGCATGAGAGCTATTTGGGTTCCTAAGCACCTTGTGACTAACCCAATAGGACCCAACAAGTGTTGGGTACCAAGAAGTGCTTACTGAGCTTGCAGGTTGAAAGAGATGCATTGAGCACATGGTTGGAAGACTTGGAAATCTTGATGGATTCAATTGACCATGTGAAGAGCAAACTCATATAAATCGTGAAGTCAATGTCATCTCGGTAACTAATGTGCTCGATTGAGTCTAAGTCACTTTTGGTTCTTGGTGAACACTCATGTGACGCTCCTCTTGCTTGAGCAAAGCACATGAAGTAGTGACTTTGACTATTTTTATGAAAATTTACTTTCTCATGTCATTCGGTGCTTTTAACGGCTCTCTAGTAGAGTAATGCCTTATCCTTGTTGCAGGATTTAAATTAGTGATACATTCACTCACTCAAGGAAAAGGGAAGGAAAAATCACCAAAATGGTGTCAGGTGGTGGTCACCGGTCTGACCGGTGACAGGCACCGGTCTGACTGGTGCCAACGCAGCAAGTGCAATTTGGGTGGGTGACCCGGCACGAGTGCCCGGGTGACCCGGTACGCCTCTGTATGCCGGCAGGTGACCCCAACACGAGTGCCCGGGTGACCCGGGGTTGTCCAAACCATCAAGGAGAAGTGTGATTTGGCGTCGAAGGTTATGAGAGGCTAAACACATGTCAATTATCAAATCATTCATGTGTTGTGACCAAGTTTTGGAATGAGCCTCAACGAGTTCTTAATTGAACAAAGTGCCTTGGTCGAGAAAATCAAATTCTCTAGCACTACTTAAGGGGGAGCTCATTACAACACTTGAGTCACTTATGGGACTAACAATTTCCTCTAAGTGATCTTGTAGTCTCATTCGTTTGTGCATCTCAAAGGAGGCTCTCGATAAGCATAACTTCCAAAAGAACAAGTAAGAGCTAACACCAATCAAAATTTAATATATGCACAAATGAAATGGTCTTAAGGCAAAGGTATGTTTTCACGAAACTCATTGAAATACCGTAATGCATCTAGGCCATAACATCATGCTAGTGTGCCATCCTTAGCATGTAGTTGCTTCAAATGAACCTCTTGTGCTCCTCTCTAGATATTTGGTTGATATCTTTACTTCCACTCGTCTTTGTGTCTCGAGGATGAAGATATGAGCCAAATATGCTTGTTAGGGCATTCATTTGAAGTGGATGCATGCACTTTGTGACATAGGATAGATTGTTCGAAAAATCAACTAGCATGTATAGGAAGTGTGCTTACCTTGAAAAATATTTGGTTCTTGGTCTTAGTGACCCAATCAACTTAGTTGTGACTATAGTTCTACTTGTTTGGTTGATGGCTAGTCACAATTAAGAAGATTTTCTCAAGTCCCTAAAATCCATTCTTTTATCTCTCTCTTGGAAGGATCAAGAATTCTCGAATAAATTGGTTAATCCTCCATTCTTCTAAAAATTGATGGTTTTTGGATCAATATCATCTCTCTATCTCATATCCAAAACATCTCTAAAGGTTGGAATGAAAATCTACCTTTGTGGTTCAAAATCTGTTTCTCAAGGAAGCACCGGTCTGACCGGTGCGCATCACGGGTCTGACCGGTGGTGACCTTGAAGTCACATAATCATTTTTCTGCGACCTAAGTGGATGCAAAATGTCCTATAAAATATTTGGAGAAGGTTTAAGGAGCAAAATCTCAAAAAGGAGGAAAAGGATCGGTACTACCGAGGGCATGTCGGTTCTACCGATAAGGACTCTCTGTCAAATTTTGTCAAGATCTTCGGTTCTACCGATGGTGGGCCGGAAAAACCGATAAGGGCTCTCTGGCTCGACCAGGGGCGGTTACCGGTCTGACCGGTGCCCGTCAACGGTCTGACCGGTGACGCCTGACGTCAACCCGTGGGGCCACAGTAAAAGGAATCATCTTTTACCCCTCTCTTTCTCTCTCCTCTATCATTTCACCAGCTCTCTCCCTGCCAAACCGTGGTGAACTCCCCTCCCTCTCCTCTCTTTCACCTTCCTCAAAATCCATGGATATTTGAAGATTCAACCAAGGAAAAGGCTCAAGATTGGAAGCAAAAGGATCTCCCAAGGCCCCTCTTCACTTTCCCCTTCGAGTTCTTTGGATTCAACTCGAGTTCCTCTCTCCAAAGGTATTCAAACCTTTCTTTTGCCCGATCTCCTCACATGGTGCAAAGATTTGAATTTCCTTTGGTAGAACATCTTCTGAGATCACCTAGAAGACATACCTATAGATCAATAAGGTTTCGTTGGACACATTGTGAGAACCCACGATTTGGGGTCGGACGGCCTTCACCGGTCTGACCGGTGGCCGTCACCGGTCTGACCGGTGGCGCATGTCCAACCCCAAATTGTGTTTTCTCCATGTTTTTCAACACATATCTATACTATGATGTCTTTTGTTCATCTAGACCAAATGTTAGCTTCCTCGCTGCTCAGATTGATTGTGGGAGCAATTGGCTCTGTTCTAGGTGGCACCGGTCTGACCGGTGCCCCTCACCGGTCTGACCGGTGTGGCCCAGAGCAGACCCAATTGTTCTAAACTTTCAAGAATCAATTCCATATCAATTCAATCTTTTTCCTAGAGTCTTACACATTCTTGTCATCCTATTTGTGACTCAGGACAGCAGCCATGATACGGGAAAAGGAAGGGGCAAAGAAGAGAAGAGAAGAGGTGCTCTCTCGCCGAGGAGCCATCCCCGGTGATTTTGGGGAAGGAGGCAGCACCGTCAACGTCAGCGGCAAGAGGTTGAGACGCCGCTTAGCTCAAGCAAGTGCAGAGGATCCCGACCTAGTAGGTGACACCGGCACTAGCAGCGATGACAATGTTGAGGATGAGACCTTTCCGGGTCAGTTTGAGCTGAAGAGGCACCAGGAGGCTGGGTCTGATAGCGATGAGGCTGAGGACGAGGATGAGGAGGATGAGGAAGAGGATGTGGACGCCATGGACGAGGATGACGATGACCAGGGTAGATTGAAGATCATGCCGCCCACTTACATTTACCCTGACAGGCCGGTGAAGTACCACGGGGCTGGCATGACCAAGGCCCTAAAGAAGTTGAGGGACAAGAACCCATATGAGGAGGGTAAGACCACGTCTGATCCGAGGTTTTGGGCTAAGTTTCAGCAGGATTACTATGCCACGGTGATCATAAAGAAGCCCAAAATCACTCACAAGGCACAATATGTGGATTGGGAGCACATGGCAAGAAAAGGAGACCCAATATTTGATGAAGTCATTAGCAATTTTGAGAAGCAAAGGGTGAAGACACTTATGGGATTCCGACAAGATTGGAACAAGGAGATCATAGCCCAGTTCTTTGCCACAGTGCACTTTGGTCACATTGAGACCGATAGGGCTATGACTTGGATGACCAATGTCCAAAAGTACTCCATCACTTTCCATAGATTTTTGAGGTGCTTTGGGATCATGGCAGGAGACGGGGAGTTGAGGAAGCTCCATGATGAGGGAGAGCTCGAGAAGGATGCCTTGCATGTGATGTACCCTCGAGGTGAGCATGCCAACTATGGGAAGGTGAAGAATCTTTACACCTACTTCGCTGTCCTAAATAGGCTCCTTAGGGTGTCTATTACACCTAGAGATGGAAACCCCTCAGAAATCACAAAGTTTCAGAAAAACTTGATGGTTGCTTTGAGGCCGGGAGCTCCGGAGTTTAGTGTTGGGGATTTTATTTGGCAAGAAATCAAGCACCTATCCGAGGACCCCAAGAAGATTTGCAGCTATAGTCCCTACATCATGTACATGATTGAAAAAGTTGCAAAGACGGAGTTTCCCAAAAACGTGACACACAAGCCTCTGAAGCTCAATCCTAGCAAGAATCCTCGGTTTCCATCACCTAGAGTTGAGCATGCACCAGGACATGAGGAAGAAATATTTGAGGAGGGAGTAGCTCGGCCAGATCTGCCTCAGGCAGGGGCTCAGACCGTCACCGGTCTGACCGGTGCTGAGCACCGGTCTGACCGGTGGGGTGGCTGGCAGCCCGACAGGCCTCGCAGGTCCACCTCTCCTTTGCGGAAGTTTCTCAACTTCATATTTGGGATGTGCAGGAGCCAGCATGACATCCAAGTTGAGCAACAAAGATCGAGAAGGGCAAATAAGCAAATGAGGGACACGATGAAGCTAATGCACAATGCTCAAGGATTTCAACCACCTCGCTCTCCACCATCTCCAGAGTCTCCACAGGTTGAGATACCGTCCTTTGAGGAAAGGATGAGAGGATGGGCCAACTCCGACATGCTTAATCAATATGGGCCCATGTTCTTCGAGTCCGGGCAAGGACAAGGATCGTCCTCATCGGTTCCTCCTCCACCTCCACCATTTGTACCTCCTCCTCCGGATGTGGCTGGATCGTCTCATTTCATGGAAGAAGAGCAAGCACCCCACCTCCTCCTCCTCCCGAGCAAGTACAAGATTGGGGCACTCGCTTCTCCGCCGAGATCTTTGGCTACAACCCTTATTACTACGGTAAACATAGCGCACCCATAGCTCAGCCATCTCAAATCACCGTCTCGGAGTCTATTTACCTAAACTCTCCTTTACATTGGATTCTTGACAAATCTCAAATAGGAGGGAGCTCTCACCCGGGAGACAGATCTCAAGGACAGTGATCGGCAGCTGCTTCTTCTCCAGGCCCTTCTTGGATGCTTGATGACAAAGGGGGAGAAGATTCGAGATTAAAGCCACAAGTCTGTGTTGTCTGGGTTGCTGTCTGTGTTGCACCGGTCAGACCGGTGCCCTGCACCGGTCAGACCGGTGCCTGCTGGCTGTTGAGAGAAGCCTTGTAATAAGTGAGAACTTTATCTTAGTGGACTTGAGAACATTTGTGTGAGTGCTACTATGTGTTTGAACCTTATTGTAATATTTAAGCGACTTTATTGCTAGATTGTGATGCATGATTTTGATGGTGTTTGTTTGTGTTGGCTAAATGGGTCAAAGTGAGCTAAACCAGCTTGCAACCCTGGCCCGATCACCTTGGACCAATTAGCACGCACTTCTGTTGCTTTGTGCGCTGACTGAACCTAACCGGTCTGACCGGTCAGGGGCACCGGTCTGACCGGTGCTGCCTAGTCAGCTCACTTCTCTCTGCTTTGTGCATATCTTATCATACGCATCACGGTTTTATTTTTGTCGTTCACACACGTTGCACTCCACTGATTCTAAGATATAGGGGGAGCTCACACGCCTTTTATTCCAAATTTGTGCTATTGGCATTTGAAGCCAACTTTTTGAAATCCAACTCAAAGCACAAATTAAGGGGGAGCTCTAGCTATATCTAAGAATCTAAATGCGCTTTAATGTTTTATTTGTAAGCTTTAATCAAGTTGTCATCAATCACCAAAAAGGGGGAGATTGAAAGTGCATCTAGGCCCCTAAGTGGATTTTGGTGAATTGAATGACAAGGCGATTAAAGGACTAATGTTTTTGTCTAAGATTGTGAGCAGGTTTTCTTTATAGATCCATGAGCAACCATTGAAGTATCTTAATTGTGGATGTATTTTATGGCTCGCATTTACAAAGACAAGTATATGGTGCAAGACTTCATGAGTTTATTGAAAGAGAACAAGATGATGAGTGTACACACCATGGTTCTAAAAATGGAAGCTTGCATATCCGTTGTCAATCAAGATCAAGCATTTGAAGCGGGATTTTCAAATGAAGGTTAATTGCGTGTGAAGCAAAGTGGAACTCAAAGTGGATTGGATAAGTGATGAAGAGATCAACCGAGATGTCTAGGGTGAGGGACTAAGCAATCTTTGGGGCCGTAGCTAAGCCGCCATTCGTGTTTTGCTAAGGTGAAGGTCTAGCATCCGTGGGGTCTTCAAGTATCATATTCAAACCTTAACCGAGGGAAGCTTTGCAAGTCATCAACTCGTTGAGATTGGCAACATGGAGTGACCATGGATCCAAGTGTGCATTCCTATGCTATATGGAAAGATCGTAAGTCACTAGCTCAAGTATGGACGTGCTCAAGTCAAAGGCTATGTTGAAAGCTCGCAAGTGGTTATTGATCAAGTATGGCAAGAATTGAAGTTGTTCAAGCTCAAGAGGTCAACGAAGCTCTTCTATTCTTGTCTGGAGTATAGGTATGCCGTACTATCAAGAGGTATGCAACTTAGCGAGTTGACCAAGTCAAAGTGCTCTTTAGTTGACCTAAGTGAGAATTAGCCTTAGAGTGTGCTAACAAACCCTCCTAACCTAACCTGGGTCATTTCATCTTGGTGGTGAAGTGCTAGTTTCTTTAAAAGAGGTTTTGGGGGTAACTCGGGCTTGACCGGTCTGACCGGTCAGAGGCACCGGTCTGACCGGTGCCGCTAGCCCAACGGCTAGTTTTTCGAACACCGGTCTGACCGGTGTGAGGCACCGGTCTGACCGGTCTTTGCCGGGACTAACGGCTAGTTTTCTCCTTTGAGGGGTATAAATACCCCAAGCCTTCTTCAAGTGAGGGTTGTCGTTTCTAGTGAGTTTGCCGAGGTCCCAAGCCATTTCTAACTAGCTCTAAGCCTTAGTGGCTCTCCCCAACCATCTCTTTGTGAGATTTGTGGATTCAAGCCATCATCTTTGTGTTGGGTTGAGGAAGTGAGCTTAAGAGTGACTTTGTGAGCTAACAAGAGCGAGCTTTCCATAGCTTGAGCACTTTTGTTTCGCGTCTACAATCTTTGAAGCATTTGTTACTCTTGGAGGTTTGCCTCCTAGACGGCTAGGTGTCGCCGGCTAGCTCCCAAGGTTGTGGTGAGCAGCGGGAAGTTTGTGAGGGCTGCGATCTTGCCTCTTCGTGGAAAAGATCACCTTAGTGGAAAGGAGGAAAGTGGTTGAAAGAGACCCAGCTTGTTGTGGGAATTGTCCCTTACAAACTCCTCAACGGAGACATAGCCATTCCTTAGTGGGTGGTGAACTTCGGGAAACAAATCCTTGCTTCTTCGTGTGATTCGACTCTCTAAGTTGTTTTTCTAGCATATTCATTTGCTTCCGCTTCGATCTACTTGGGTGTGTTACTTGTGTGTGCAGGGCTCATTACTCTGCTTGTGATCATCTACAAAAGCCACACCCTAAGTTTGGTTCGTGCTAGAAGCCAAGAGGTGCTTGAAGTTGTTTTTGCAGGTTCTCTGTGCTACACCGGTCTGACCGGTGAGGCGCACCGGCTCGACCGGTGTCACCCGTGAAGTCCGGTGCACCGACCGGCTCGATCGGTCACCACCACCAGTCTGACCGGTGGAGCACTGTCAGCTCAAGTGTGTGGGGAGAAAGAGTTCAAATTGGTCGTCTCGCCTATTCACCCCCCTCTAGGCGACATCAAGGTCCTTTCAATTTGCAGCAGGATTATGTGATTTTGTGACACCCTTATAATCAGTAAATGCTTCTGGCAGATTATTCGCAATGTTTTGCAAATTGATAATTTTCAGAACTTCACGTTCAGATTCTATAGTACGTGGATCATAGGACTGGATACCTGTGGTATTTCAATTTATTTCCTGGCATTCTGTTTGGTACTTGTCTCCCCCTAATGCCGGGAAATTGTCCTCATCGAAGATGCAATCAGCATACCGGGCAGTAAATAAATCCCCTGTAAGGGGTTCGAGGTACTTAATGATTGACGGCGATTTGTACCCTACATATATTCCCAATTTTCGATGGGGCCCATTGATGTACGCTGCGGTGGTGAAATCGGTACGTATACAGCGCAACCGAATTTTCACAGATGGGAAATACTTGGTTGATTTCCACGTACTAACTGCAACGGGGAAACTGTGTTGTATGTAGTAGGTCTAATTTGAATCAAATCAGCGGCGTGTAATACCACATGACCCCAACATGATGTTGGTAGTTTGCAATTCTGTAGTAATGGTCTAGCAATTAACTTTATTCTCTTGATAAGAGATTCGGATAATCCATTTTGTGTATGTACATATGGAACAGAATGTTCCACATTTATGCCTAGAGCCATACAATAGTCATTGAAGGCATGCGAAGTAAATTCAGCGGCATTGTCCATCCTGATGGTTTTGATAGCATATTCAGGATGATGTGCTCTTAATTTGATAATTTGAGCAATAAACCTTGCAAAAGCATGGTTTCTTGTAGATAATAAACATACATGAGACCATCTAGTAGATGCATCAATAAGTACCATGAAGTACCTAAATGGTCCAGTTGATGGATGTATAGGACCACAAATATCTCCTTGAATGCGTTCAAGAAATTGTAGTGGTTCAGCCTTTATTTTAAGATAAGAGGGTCTTAAAATTAATTTTCCCGTGGCACATGCGGTGCACACAAAGTCTGATGGCTTGGGAAATTTTGAAGTGTTTAATTTGTGACCAATTGAATTGCCGATAATTTTTCTCATCATCCCTATGCCGGGATGACCAAGGCGATCATGCCAAATCTTGAAGACATCAAGATTTTGAAAAATTACCTTGTATGCAACATGTTGTACGGGTTTGATGTATGTGTAATACAATCCGGATGATAGTGAAGGAATTTTCTCAAGCGTACGCTTATTATATCCGTCATGTTTAGTGATGAATAGATATTCATCTTTGTTGTCACTATTTGTTTCTACATGGAAACCATTGCGACGGATGTCTTTGTAACTCAATAAGGTACGAGTTGAATCGGGATACAAGAGCGCATCCTCTATTACTATTTGAGTACCCATAGGGAGAACTATTGTGGCTCGTCCTGAACCAACAATTATGGCATCGCGTCCCCCGATGGTTGTGACATTTCCTTTACTCTTTTTGAGAGTTTGGAAATATTTAAGTTCTCTGAGTATGGTGTTAGTTGTGCAACTATCCACCAAACAAAGTTCTTCCTCCATTTGGATTGTTCCCGTAGGATAATCTAGAATGAGTAAAATAAATTATAAGGTTTGAACTCATAGATTATACAATACATACTTTATTCAATAATATTATAAGTAGCATATGTCTTACAATACTATGTGACAACAATTATTACAACACAATTATTACATAAATATGGCTATAGAACGAAGTTCTTTGCAACTATAGAACGAAGTTCTTGTCGGGGAGCATAAAACTAAGACATGTCTCCGAACACATCATTGGATGGTCCATCCACAAGCATGTTGTCGGTATCGTCGATGCTATCAATCATCATGTCGTCCGTGCCGAAGAATTCGTCCAACTGCATTGGATCTTTCTCCTTGTTGTGTTCCATGGGAACATCCTTGGAGCAACCGGCATCCGGAGTGTGAGTAGTGAAGTGTGCTTCAAACTTGTCCCCATGAACTTGCTTTCCAGCGTGCTTTTGGTAGAGATCAACCAAATGCTTAGCAGTGTGGCACTTTCTAGTTGTGTGATTGTGACAACCACACCTCTGACAAGCTTGAGAGTTGTCATGAGCATTGTTTTTCTTGAAAGTGTCTTTGTTGTTGCTAGAACCCTTGCCTTTCTTAAAATTCTGCTTCTTCCATTTTCCCTTGAAATTCCTTTTGAATTTCTTGCCACTGAACTTTTTATTATTATTATTATTCTGAGCATTGAAATGTACTTCCGATAGAGGTGCTGCACCCACAGGGCGCATTTGATGATTCTTTGTTAAGAGCTCATCATGCTTTTCTGCTTGGAGTAAATCATATATTAAGTCAGAATATTTAGTGTCCTTGTGGCGACGGTATTGCTGTTGCAATATCCTGTTAGCAGGAAGAAATGTAGATAGAGTCTTTTCTATCATGTCTGCATCATCCAAAGGTTGATTGCAAAATCGAAGCTTGGTACAAATCTTGTGGACAGCAGAATTGTATTCTGCAACCGATTTGAAATCCATGAGACGGAGTAGTGACCACTCCCGTCTTGGTTCGGGCAGAATTACGCCTTGTTGTTGATTATAGCGTTCTTTGAGAGAGTCCCAAAGTTTCTTAGGATCATCTTCCATCATGTATTCTGCTTTGAGGTCATGGTGGACATGGTGTCGTAGAAAACGCGAGGCTGCAAACTTTTTTGTCTCTGGGATAGGATTTTGTGGATCAGGTTCATTAATTGTATTAATGAAATCTTTGGCTGTTAGCACAATCTTGACATCCATAGCCCAGGTTAGATAATTACTACCATCGGCAACAAGTTCAGTGGAGTCTTTATTGATTAATTTAGCCATTTTCCTACATGAAAGAACCATGTATAGGATTAATTTACTGATGTAAATTTGTGTTGTAAAAGTAGGCAAAATATATATATGTAAGATGATTCTTACAAAATTAAGGTATATGCCTTTTTTTTAATTCCCGTAGGAATAAATTTGACTTGATAGTCATTTATATGAAATTTTGGATATACACTTTGAAGGTAATCATCATAAAGATGTAGACCTCACAATGATGAGCAAAAGCTGCCTAAAAGCGCGGATCTCACGGCAAATAAGCTTTTAGTAAGAACTTATCGCAGCCAGCGCCTAGGTCACATCACCTTGTGTTATTCCAAATTATATGTATAAACCTTAATTTTAATTTTGCTTGATATTCTACATGATGTAGAGAATTGAATTTTAAACCATGCAAAAATAATTATTGCATAAGAATTGTTCTAATACCTAGAAATGATCTCATGGATCATAAACATGAATAATTCTTGCGGTAATTATAACATTTAAATTACATAGGTACATATACCAGATGGTACAAATAATATTGTTTGTCACAACATAAAAATTACAGAACAATTCGAGGTCTAAAACATAAATATACAACAATAATAAGTCTGAATATATAAAGGATAGAAGCCTGAGGGCTAAATTTAAATTCAGGGGGTTTTTCTGGACTTTTTGAAAGTTCAGGGGGGTCCAACGAACTTCTGAAGACGAAGGGGCTGTGCGGCCTGTGGGCCGCTAGCTTCCTGCTGTGGGCCGGCCGGCCTGTTAACGGCCCGGCCGGGCCTTGCTTCGGCCCCGGCCCCCCGGCCCCGCGGAATCAAATAAAGGGGGGGGGAGGGGTGCGGTTAGGGTTACCCCTAACCCGCGGCCCGCCCCCATCCATGCCTAATGCGGGGGCGCCCGGTGCCCTTGAGGCGTTGCCGGCGCGGCGGCGGCGGCCGGCCGGGCCGGCGGTGTCCCCCATCCGCGGATCCGCCGGTGCTTGATGCGGCCGGCCGCCTCGCTCTCCCCCCGTCCCTTCTTGGTGTTGTCCCGCCGCCCCCGTCGCCGGCGTGCGGCCGCCGGCCGGCCGTCGGTGGTTGAAGGCGGGGGAGCCCAAGCACGGGCCGGGCTCCGTGTGCCGCGCGGATGCCCGGCGGCGGTCGACGGCCCCCACGCGGCGACCGAAGGGGCTTGGTGCGGGCCGCGGCCGCCTCCTCGGTCGCCGGCGTCGAAGAAGGCGATGGCGGGCCACCATCGTCGTTGAAGAACGGCGGAGCACCACGGCGAGCCGCCATGGTCCCGACCGTGAAGCTCGGGTGTGCCGCTGTCGTAGGCCCGGCGAGACCGGGAGTTGAAGTGGTGGCGGCCTGAGGGCCAAATCCGGCGTTGCCGGTCGCCGTCGTCGTCGCCTGCGCAGGTATGTTTAGGTCGGGGAAGACCCCAACACCTTCCTCTTGTGTTGCAGGGCGACGGATGCGGACGACAAGACGGCGGCGAGGCGGCTCCTCTGGAGGTGTCGGCGTCGGAAGATGCTGTGCCGCCGGTGATGGCCTGCGGGAGGCAAGTCCAGCGGTGTACGGCGGCGTGGAGGAGCGGTTGCTGCTAGCGGCCGGTGAAGCACGGCGTGGTGGAGGGGACCTTGGTCCACGACGGCCATGGAAGCGGCGGCTTCGACCTCCACGTCGACCACGGCGGCGGCCATGGCGTGCACCACCGCGTGCGGAAGAAGCGCCGTCTCGGTGTGTTGTGATGGGCATGACTAGATAGGTAGCATAGGCAGTTTCTACTAGTCGAAATGGGGGATCCATTATTGCTCACCTTGGGAGGGATTCCGGCGTGGTTGCCGGCGTGAGGCCTTCTGGCCTCTGTGTGGCGTGTGTGAGTTGCTCAGAAGAGCATGCGTGCGTGATAACGTGTTGTAAAGTGAATGAAATTGATTGATGGAGTGGGGGGTGGACCCCACTATTTAAGTACAAGGAAGGGGCACACAGACACGCTTTGGGGTGGAATAGGCACCTGTACGGGAGAGACACACCCGTATAGTGTGTATGTGCCTTTTCCCTAATTACACACTAATGAATATGTTAATTACATAATTAGGCTAATGATCACTACTAATTATTTCTTAACAATTTTTTCTATACTATACGTGCATGCAATTGATCACAAATTGCTTCTTTCTATACTATATGTATGCACGCACTTGATTACGGATTGTTGTTATTCTTGATTGTGCATGCATACACTTTCCATTTTGATTTATGCGTGCATCCACTCTCCATTTTTATATATTATATATTTTTTAAATCACATGCTTAGCCACGTGCACTTTGATTTCAGATCTTCCATCTTAACAAATCACACCACACTGGCGCCGGCCGTCGACAGTGAAGCCCTAGACGGCGGCGAAGCCCTCTACTACGACGAGGTCTAGCATCGTGACCACGCCACGTTGTGCGGGTACAAAAATTCACGACATCATGAGTTCGATCCAAATTGCATCCCACACATGTAATGCAATTAAATTTATTCCGGCTGCTTGGTGTGTTCAAGTATGTTGCATGTAGCGATCAACTACGGCACTATGTGGTCACTAGAGGACACCACCGAGTGACTAGCGAGACCTCAGGTCAGATTGTGATTTTTCTCATGTTCAACCTCAAGTACTAATTAGGTTTGAATCCTACGTACAAGTGAGGGTGCAGGAGAGGAAGGAGTCTGGCGCGCACGAGGTGGGAAGCAATGAAGAGGTGGGCATCGGCCGTGACCGCGAGGGTGGCTAGCTTGGTGGTGAGGGGCAAGGAGGGCGCGTAACTGGTGACTGATCGCTCTTGCATGAGCTTGCTTTAGAGGGCCAAGGTGCGGATCGGAAAGGAGGACACTGTTCTCCGGCGAGCGGTGTGGAGGTTCATAGTGAGTGGCGGCTATGATTTCTTACGTTCATCTCAATTCCGTAGAAGGTAAATGCACCTCACGTTTGGATCATTGTTTAGTGCTCCATTCAACTTGTAGTACCATTGTTTTTGCAGCATATGTATCTCTAATGTTTTGGCTATATATTTCTGATTTTCTAATATAGATTCTGAGAATCTGATAGAATTATTTTGGCAGAGGAGATATATCACTAGTTGTATAGATGAGCCAACGCATTCCATTTTGGGTATTACAAACACTACATCTCGTTGTCCACTTGTCGCTGGCAAAAGGAGTTTTGATGAATCAAGCAATATTTTCGTTCGATGGTGAGTCGTTCCAATTTACTATTTTATATTATTTTCTAAAACTCCTTATTTATATGTGTTCGAACTCTTGTTTTCCTGTATCTAAGATGCAGCCAATGAACCTATATTTGAGGTCGAACCTATTCGGCAAAAACGACGGACGAGCTCTGCAAATTTACGTGACTGGGAAGAGCACGAAGAACATTGTATATAGGGATGTCTTGGAGTGATGAGGTGTGTTACTTACGCTGTATATATTTTAATGATTTTTAAAATCTATTACTGTATGTATGATATGTCTTCATATGTACACGATGTCATTATTTGTTCTTGATTTCTTGATTATTGTGATCTTTAGAATAAAAATAATGTGCTAATTTTTAAAAATACATGCTAATTTTTTGGGTGCCAATTTGCTTAAACACGTGTGTGTCGCACGTGCACTTCCACTACTATTAAAAAAAGAGTAAAATGTATTGGTGGTTCTTAAACTTGTGCGGTTGTGTCACTTAGGTCTCCATACTCTCAAAATGCATTTTTGAATCTCTAAACTTGGGCTCGGGTGTCATCTAGGTTCGTATACTCTCAGAGTGCAGATTTATCCCTCTAAATTTGACTTCGGATGTCATCTAGATCCATATTCTTTCTGAAGTCATTGCCATATCAATTGAATTGATAAAAACTTAATTTTACACATAATTTAACTATAGTAAAATAAAATGTGTTTCAACTCACCGTATGTCAAAAATATTGATATGCTGGATCAAAAAGATTGATATTCTTTTACTGTAGAGGTAATATCATATATGTACACATGACATGCATGCTCAATTATTCTTGGAATATTTTGCAAATTTGAATAACTCGTTGGCAGAATACTAAACTAAAATCTAGGATTTTTAAGATAAATTACTTGATGGATAGGTGGTGAAGCTAAAGAAGCAATAAAACAAGTTGTAAAAATATGCCAATGAAAATGATGGCTTGTTTTAAAGAACAAATCTCACTCTATTGATTATATTAGGTGGATGACAATGCATTTCAAGTTTAGGGATCTATATGACATCCAAAGTCAGGTTTAGAGAGTCCGATTTGCACTTTGAGAGTATATGACCTAAATGACAATCAAGTCTAAGTTTAGGGAGCCGGTAATGCATGTTGAGAGTATGAGAACCTAAGTGACACAATAGGACAGTTTAAGGACCGACCATGCACTTTGCTTTTAAAAAAGAAAAATGTTATAACATTTTCATAAAAAAATCAGACCAACATTTTTTCATTAAAAAGTTGGACCAACATTTTTGGAAAAGATTTGGAGCAACATTTCGGTAAAAATTGAATCCAACATCATTCAATTTTTAGTTGCATCAACATTTTGATGAAAATGTTGATCAATATTCTTTGAAAAATGTATAAACATTTTTTCTCTTCTCTTCCACCTCCGGCGGTAGGAGGCGCACGAGGTCGGCGAGCCCGCGGCAGCGCGGGGCCACGATGGCCAGCAAGGGCAGCAAGCGCAGGGCCTAATGGAGCCGACCATGGAGGCGGTGGCGGGGCAGGTCTTCGAGACGGCCAATGGCATGCGGGGTAGTCGCGACGGCGACGCTCTAATGGCCGGGCGGAGGCGGCACTAATCCGCGTAGGGTGGCGGTGTGGGTACGATATGAGGAAGGCTTTGCCACGAAGATGAGGTAAGGGTTTTAAGATCCGACTTTTAACGCGGGTCCCATACATAAATTGAGACGCACCACTTTGCACAAAGTGTCGTATGGACCTCCCTGGGCCCACTACCTCGGTGGGTACCAGGACCGACTACTTGGTGGGCCCCTGGGACTACCCGGCTTGTGCTACATGGCATCTAATGGCGTGGAGCACAAGGACTACAAAGGAGTAGTACTCGGTTAGGGAGCTGTACATGTTCCGCATTGTATGGAGGACTCCTAGACGTACTCGACTAGTACTCTCTCCCTACTCCGACTTGTAACCCTGCCTCCCGGACTATATAAGGCGAGGCAGGGACCGATCTCTAGGATCACCTCATCACAACTCATCTCATACAACTCACGGCGCACTATTGCACCATCTTGTAATCGTGCCCAATCAATCTAGAGCTACACAGCATACAGGACGTAGGGTATTATGCACCTCGCGGCCCGAACCTGTCTAAATTGTGTGCCACGTGTCTCTTCCTTCGAGTTACCGATCTCGGCGAGGCCATATTCATCTACTTCGGGTACTCCCCTTAGTAGGTTGCTGCTCTAAAACACCGACAGCTGGCGCGCCAGGTAGGGGATCTCGCCCGAGATCACATGGCGAACTCGACGGCTCCCGTCTACTTCAAGCCAACCGTCGCCTTCAACCACGGCGACACCTTCGTGTTCGGCGCCTGGGTCTGCACTGCAGACGGCGCAGGCTCTTTCCAGCGCCGCCTCACCATGTCGCCCAAACCCGAAGACTGGCCTCGTGACGCTTCCTGACGTCGTCACAGGTGAACTCGCCGGCAAGTTCGGCGAAATTTCGCTCTTCAACCACCACGCTGACTTCGAGCTCGAGTCCGCTTCCAACTCGAACTCGACGTCTCCATGGACCATCGCATGCGAGCCGGCTGCTCAGCCATCGCAGGCGGTCCCCTCACCTCGTGAGCACTCCGCGCGTGGTCCCCGCATCCCCAGCCGGGCCCGCATAGAGGCTCCCTCTTCGTGCCGGGCCGGCAAGGAGCCCGTACCCGAGTACAACTCGGACTCCGACACCGCCCCCGGTCACGCTTCGGACTCCGCCCCGCTCTCCGAGTTCGACTCGAACCCCCGCATACGAGTTCGACTTCGGGTCGGACCCTGAGGAGCCCGAGTCCGAGGACAACTCCGCTGAGCATCCCTTGTCAGGGCCGGCCTCTGGGCTGGTTATAACATCTACACCGGCCGGGAGATTCGTCTACTGGCCAGACCGCAAGCCTGCTGACCTGATAAGTGGAGACTCACGCTACGTCGCCTACATCGACTCGCTACCGTTCCAGGAGGGAACACCACTCGCCCAGGCTGACTCAAACACACCCACTGAGGTGGCACCTTCTGAGTCCAGCCTTGGCACCCCCGATCGCCAAGTCTTCATGGCTGCCGGCGACACCCCAGGGCCTTTAGGGACGGCTCAAGACAAGTACCTGGAAGACATCTCCTCCGACGAGCTCTCTGCTGATGCTCCACCAAACAAGAACCCTGCAGACAGAGACGCTCAACGCGAGCGTAACCGGAAGCGCAGCGAACGTCGCCGGCGCCTCCGCGACAACTTCCCTGTCCGCAATTTGGTGGAAGCTCTCGAAGCGGTCGAGTGCAGAGTACACACTACCCCTGAGCAATGCCTCATGTCGATCACAGTGATCGCACGCCAGGCTCAGGGCATACGCGCTGGAGAGGTCATCGGCAAGCTAGCTGAAGATGCCTACTTCATGCGAGTCGACAACAGGGTCAACCAACCTCCCCCTGCTAGGCAACGCGACAACGAGGCTACAAGTCGCAGCGCTGGCAACGGTCCCAACCGTACTCGAGCTGAGCTCCCAGCCGAACCCAACCGCACCCGCTCCAACGCCGGCGGACGTCCACGGCGTGACAACAAAGAACCGCGAGGTCGTCCCCCACCGCGCTCGGCCGGCGGCGGCGGCCACGACCCCCGACGGCGGCGGCAAAGAACGACGGAAGCTCCAACCATGGAGCCAACAGAGGGGCGACGGCGGCGGCGGCCGCGGCGGCCGAGGCCACGCGAACGACCACGCCTCGGCGCCTCGCGGGCGGGTACGACGCCCGCCGAAGATTGAGGAGGCTGCGACGAAGAAGTCGACCACCGCAGCGACGGCGACGGCTTCCCCCGCCTTCTCACCTCGACTTCGCAACTTGCTCCCCCGCCCGACAAGTTCAAGCCTTTGGGGATCACCAAGTACGATGCGAAGCAGACCACATCCAAGTGGCTCGTGTGCTACGCCCTCTCCATCGAGAACGCCGGCGGCAACAACGACACCAAGTGCCTCTACTTCCCCTTCTCGCCGGACCAAGCTCCACTCACATGGCTCGAGTCGCTGGACAAGCACTCGATCGACAAGTGGGACCACCGAAGGAGCGCTCACCGACAACTTCGCGCGGCGCCATGGGCCGATCGGGTACTCGCATGGACCTGGCCATGATCAAGCAAGAACAAGGCGAGACCCTCCGCAAGTACATGCTCCGTTTCTTCGACAAGCGCGCTACCGTCGTCGACGTCACCGACAAGGAGGTCATCGACCTCTTCCAAGACGGCCTCTACCACCGCCGCACCTTCGAAGACTTCGGTCGCCGCCGCCCCAGGTCCATCCCCCACCTCAAGGACATGATCACGTCCTGGGCGGATGAAGAAGACAAGGCCAACGCCAAGTACGACGCCATCCGTGGCAAGACCAAGCAGAACCAGGGCGGCGGCAGCGGCAGCAACGCGAACCAAGGCGGTCGCAACAACAACAACAACAACAACAGCAACAACTACTCGGGTCCCAACCGCAAGCGCAAGCCAGACAACACTGTCGCGGCTATCCAGCGCCCTGCGAAAGGGAACTCGAAGAAGAACTCCGGCGGTTTCAAAGACCTATCGAAGGAGAAGTGCCCGTGGCATCCAAATGGCAACCACACCACCGAGCAAGTGCTACCAACTCGGCATGCACTCAAGGATACGCCGAGCCACCGCACCCTCACGACCGTAAGGGCAAGAAGAAGGACGGCGACAACAACGACTTCCGGGAGCCCGACAAGACCGTCAACGTCCTCTTCGGTGGGCTACCCGGCCAGGCGGGAGCGAAGGCTACCCGTCGTGAAGTCATGTCCATTGAGCCGGCGGTCCCGACCCCCTCTCGGGTGGTCGGAGGTACCCATCACCTTCTCCCGCGCGGATCAATGGACCAACTTCTCCGAACCAGGACGGTTCCCCCCTCGTCCCGAAGCCGGGGTCGCGGGCTCCAAGCTCAACAAGGTGCTTATCGACGGTGGAAGCAGTGCTCAACGTCCTTTTCACCAAGACCTTGAAGAAAATGAAGCTCAACATCACTCACATGCTCACCAAGAGCAACACGCCCTTCTACGGCATCGTCCCCGCAACGCGGCTATTCCACCGGGCTCGGTGGTCCCCGCCGCTTACCTTCGGGGAATCTCGGGACAACTACCGTACCGAGTACGTCAAGTTCGAGGTCGCGGACTTCGAGACTTCCTAGCACGCCATCCTCGGCGGACCGGCCATCGCCAAGTTCATGGCGGTGCCCCACTACACCTACTTGGTACTCAAGATGCCAAGCCCAGCTGGTGTACTCTCTCTTCAAGGGGACTTGAAGATCTCCCACGACTGCGATATAGAAGCCGTGGAGATCGCCTCTACAAACCAAGTACCCAACGCGATGATGGAGGTCTACGCTGCGTCGAAGAAGCTTGCTACAAGTGAACTCGACATTCCAGAGAAGTCTGACAGCGCCAACAAGCCTCAACCACCTGAGGAGGTACTCATCAAGACGATCGACCTCGGAACAGGAGATCCCAGCAAGACCACCACCATCGGGGCCAGCCTCGACCCCAAATAGGAAGACGCGCTCATCAGCTTCCTTCGGGCTAACCGCGACATCTTCGCGTGGAAGCCAGCGGACATGCTAGGAGTGCCCAGGGAGCTGATTGAGCACCGCCTGAACGTCGATCCTAAGGCCACCCCCAAACGACAACACCTCCGACGCTTTGCTGACGACATACGGGACGCCATCAAGAAGGAACTCGCCAAACTACTCGCGGCCGGCTTCATCAGAGAAGTCTTCCATCCCGAGTGGCTCGCCAACCCCGTCCTCGTCCGCAAAAAGAACTCGAACGAGTGGAGGATGTGCGTCGACTACACCGACCTCAACAAGCACCGCCCCCAAGGACCCCTTCGGGTTGCCGCGGATTGATCAAGTCATCGACTCCAAGGCGGGTTGCGACCGCTTCTCGCTTCCTCGACCGCTACTCCGGGTACCACCGGATCGCGATCAAGGAAGAAGACTAGGAGAAGACCGCGTTCATCACCCCGTTTGGCGCGTCATCGCTACACGACCATGTCCTTTGGGTTGAAGAACGCCGCGCCACCTACCAACGAGCTATCCGGGCCTCGCTTCAAGAGGCAACTCAACAAGAACGTCGAAGCCTACGTGGATGACGTGGTCGTCAAGACCGAAGACTCCAGCACCCTCATCGACGACCTTGAAGAGACTTTCACATCATCGCGCGAGTACCGCCGGAAGCTCAACCCGAACAAGTGCGTCTTCGGCGTACCTTCGGGCAAACTACTCGGCTTCATCATCGACGGCGCGGCATCGAAGCCAACCCCCGAGAAGATCTCCACCATCACCGCGCATGAAAGCTCCCGCGAGCATCAAAGACGTCGATAAGCCGACCGGTGCATGGCGGCACTCAACGCATTTATCTCGAGGCTTGGAGAACGGGGGCTCCCCTTCTTCAAACTACTCAAGCATCAAGAGAAGTTCGTGTGGACTCCGGAGGGCGAATCAAGCCCTTGCTCGGCTCAAGGACTTCCTATCGAAGCCGCCGATCCTCACGGCTCCTCACAAGGGCGAGCGCCATCTTGCTCTACCTCGCCGCGACTACTCATGTGGTCAGCACTGCCATCGTTGTCGAGCGGCAGGAAGACGGCCACACCTACCCAGGCCGGCCGCCCGGTCTACTTCGTCAGCGAGGTTCTATCAGAGTCCAAGGCACGCTATCGCCCGTGCGAAGCTCCCCGTACGCGATACTCATCACCTCGCGGAAGCTACGACACTACTTCCAGGAGTACTCGATCTCCGTTGTCACCGACTACCCGCTCAGCGACATCCTGCGGAACCAAGATCCGACTGGAAGAATCTCCAAATGGGCAGTCGAACTCGGCGCCCTCACCATCGACTTCAAGCCACGCACAGCCATCAAGTCGCAGGCGCTAGTCGACATCATGGCGGAGTGGCGCGAGAACCGGCTACCTACTCCCACCGTGCGACCAGAGCATTGGGTGATGTACTTCGACGGCTCACTCAACCTCGAGGGCGCAGGTGCAGGGGTACTCCTGATCTCTCCAACGGGCAAACAACTCAAGTACGTCCTACAGATCTTCTGGAAGGTCTCAAACAACGAAGCTGAGTACGAAGCTCTCCTACACGGGCTCCGCCTCGCGGCTTCACTGGGCATCAAGCGGCTACTAGTCTATGGCGACTCCGCAAAGGGTCATCAACCAAGTCAACAAGTCCCGGGACCGCAACAAGGAGAACATGGACGCCATCGCCTAGAAGTCCGCAAGCTCGAGAACAAGTTTTATGGTCTCGAGTTCCACCACATCATCCGCGACAACAACATTGCAGCGGACGTCCTCTCGAAGCTTGGATCCACCCGCGCTCAGGTACCAGCGGGCGTCTTCGTTCATGAGCTTCACGCGCCATCCATCCCGGAGCCGGCGCCGCCGACCACTATCCCAGCTCACCCACCAGCTGGACAAGAGGTCATGATGATCGACGTGGACTGGAAGCAACCCTTCATCGACTACCTCAGCGAGCAGAAGGTTCCCTCTGACAAGAACTCGGCCGAGCAGCTCGTCCGCCGTGCCAAGTCCTACGTCCTCGTCGGATACAAGCTTTACAAACGGGGTGCATCTTCTGGAGTACTCATGAAGTGCGTCCCTCGCGAAGAAGGCAAGGACATCTTGGAGGAGATCCACAAGGGTGTCTGCGGCAACCATGCGTCCTCACGCACGCTGGTCAGCAAGGCGTTCTGGCGACCTTTCTACTGGCCCACAGCTCTGGGTGACGCCGAAGAACTCGTCGAAGGTGACAAGGATGCCGCACTTCACCAAGCAAGAACACGTCCCGGCCTACAAGCTAGTCACCATACCGCCAACCTCGGCCCTTTGCTCGCCGGGGGCTCGACATGATTGGGCCACCGCCAACCGCGCCGGTGGTTTCCAACAGACATCGGTGGTCATCGACAAGTTCACCAAGTGGATCGAAGTCAAGCCGGTCACATGGCCCAAGGTCGACAGAGTACTCGACTTCCCGGATGAACTCGTACACCGCTACGGACTACCCCACCGCATCATCACGGATCCGGGCTCCAACTTCAACAACCACCGGTTCTAGGAATACCGCGAGAACAAATGGGGATCGACGTCCGATACGTCTCGCCTGCCCATCCTCGGGCCAACGGACAAGTCAAGCGCGCCAATGGGATGGTGCTCAACGCTCTCAAGAAGCGGCTACACGACGCCGCTAACTCTAAAGGAGGCAAATGGATCGGGGAACTACCCAACGCACTCGGGGGCTATGGACTCGCCCATCCAAGCCAACGGGCAATCCCCTTACTTCCTAGTCTACGGCTCCGAAGCAATCCTCCCTCGCCGACGTCATATGGAACTCGCCGCAGTGGAGCACTACGACGAAGGCGTCTCGGAAGACGACAGACGAGTTGACATCGACAGCCTCGAAGAAGCTCGCTGCGCTGCCCTCGTCCAATCAGCAAGGTACCTAGAGGGTATCCGACGCTACCATGATCGCAACGTCAAGGAACGCTCCTTCAACGTTGGTGATCTCGTCCTCCGTCGCATCCAGAACACGGAAGGACTACACAAGCTCAGCTCCCCTTGGGAAGGACCCTTCACCGTTGCAAAGGTGACTGGGCCGGGCTCCTACCGCCTCCAGACACTTGAAGGCGAAGACATCAACAACTCGTGGAACGTCGACCGGCTCTGTCGTTTCTACGCGTAGTCTACACGACTACTCCGTGGTCCAAGTCTACACGACTACATCAACACCCCTACGCCGTAAGCGGCCTCCGGTCCTCGGCTCCGGGGCCTCCGACTACTCCTCTCCAAGATCCGGCCCGCGCGGCTACCTACGGATCCGTGGCGCGACGTGTCGGTGCGGAATATGGTCCCGACACTAACCCGCAGATAGCGCCGTGGTCTATCCCTCAATGGTCGATGCTAAGTAACAAGTGACACAGATATTTTATCCTCGGTTCCCGCCGAGGGGGCCGTACGTCCAGCCGAGAGGCGTGCTCGGGGCACTATATTACTTAGCACCGGGGGTGCTTGCGGTGGGGGCCGATACAAGCAAGGCGGGAGAGGAAGCATAGCTTCCAAGTCCCCGGAGGAGTGGTCGAAGATATTGCGGGGAGAATGAGAATGAATACGTGGTGTGTGAAGTGCTCTTGTGTGCCGAGTCTCTCGTCCGTCCGTTCGTCCCCCCGCGGCCGGGGGTTCGCCCCCCCTTTTATAGATCAAGGGGGGCGGCGGGTTACATGCGCGCCGCGCTACCTAGCTACGCGGGGGTGCACGTCGTGCTACGCCGTAGAGTGGGCGGCCGTCCGACGATCTTCGCGAGCGATCCGGCCATAATGGCCTACCTCGTACCCGAACAAGGGCGGTTCGAGGGTAGGAGGGCGGCAGATGGTGGTGGCGTCCTCTGATAGGCTTCGAGGGAGGTGCGACGCCGGCTTGTACGGAGCACGGGAGTAGGTAGAACGGCGTTCCTTCCCCAACGCGCTTCACGGTGTTGGAGTGGTTGCTGCGGCACCGGCGTGCGCCCCGCACGCGCGGGGGGCGTGACCATGTCACTAGTGGCCGGGATGGCAATCCACCGGCCTAGCGCCTCCACCTAACCCCCCGTAGGGTCACGGGAAAGTGAAATCGAGGGTGCGCTCGGCCCCCCTTCGAGGGCTCGGCGCGTTAGCCGCATCTGTAGTAGGCGCGCGGTGTCACGGGACCGACACCGGCCGTACCGCGCGCTCCCTCCCCCACGGTGGAGGGGATGGGCTCCTCCCCGGGGAGTTGGTGCGGCGGCACGGGCGCGAGCCCCCGGCGCATGATGGCGCCGCCCGCCCGTGTCGGGGCATTAAATGCCCGTGTACGGGGCCGGCGCACGCGTGCGGGCGCCCTCGAGCGTGGCGGGCCCCGGCCGAGGGCGGGACGTACCCTCGAGCGAGGCGGAACCCGCTCGAGGGAGAGTGAGCCCTCGAGCGGGGGCGGAGCCCGCTCGAGGGAAGTGTTGCCCCTCGAACAGGGCGGAGCCCGCCCGAGGGGGAGTGCGCCCTCGGAGCAAGGCGGAGCCTGCTCGAGGGGACTTCTAAGAGGGCCGTCTTGGTGGGCCGTCGGGGTCCCTGCGGCGTGGGCCGTGTCCTGCATGGTTAGGCACCTGCATGGTTAGGCTTAGCGTGTTTTGGTGTGGTTGCGGGTTTTAAGTGAGGATTTCCCCGTCGTTTAAGGGGACCCCTAGGGCCGTCCCCGACAAGAGCACCCGAGCATCCGTGGGTTTGCCATTGAGGCTCCCGCGCATGCCGGAACCTACCGATAAGACATTCTTCCCTCCTTGTTTGCGAACGCTTTCCGTGGGGCCGCGTCGGCGGGCCCCGCGGGTCCAGCCCTCGAAGCCTGCGCAGAGCGTGGATGCTCCCCGCGAGGGGTTAACCGTAAGAATTGGTCGGAGGGCGTGGCACATATTCCAACCGGCATCGGCGGTGTTTCCGCCGGCTTCGGGGTGCACGCGCCGCCGGCACCGTCTCCCGGCGGGTGCAATTTCAAGGAGGTGTAGCCGTGCGTCAAGCCCCCGAGCCTTGGCCCGTTCGAGGCGATCGGGTCGAGCTTTACGACTTGTTTTCTTACGCGCCCTCGCCCGTCCCTCCGCGGGACGGAGGGTGAGGTTTCCGCAACCCCCATCGAGCGGGTCGCGGATTGCGGATTCCTCGTCGAGCCGCTAGCGGGTGGTTCAAGTGGACGCCCATGCCTCGTTCGATAAGGGTAGGCCGCGCGGTCCGGAGCCACGTCCATGGAAGCGCTTGCGTGGGTTTGCTAGGTGGGGCTCGGTCCCGTTCGATGGGGACCGAGGGCGCGAAGCTCTCCCTCGGTGGGATCCCCCCGCTAGCCGCCCTCGCCGGCTCTTGAACACGACATGTGGGGCACCCTCGAGGCGACGGGCTCGAGGAACGGCTCGAATGCGCGTGCCCTCATCGTCCCTAACTCGCGATCCGTGGCGCCCGTTCGAACCCGTCGAGGGTCGGGCTTCGAACCTCCGATCGGTGGGGCCGTGCGGGGGCCGTGCCCGGACGGCCCCGTCTTTTCGCGTTTGCGCCCGTCGAGGGGTCCGGGCGAGCCGGCTCCGGAGGCGCGGGTTGCGGCCACGGCGCGGCATGGGTGCTTGCGGTGCCCGCTTTACTTCAAGCGGTGCCCCCGGGCGACCCTCTCACGCGCGTGCCTTCTTTAGAGGGTTGATATTGTCTTGAGCGGGGCTCGCGTCGCTCGAGGGTTTTACGTGGCATGGGTGCCCGCGGTGCTCGCTTCTACATCGAGCAGGTCCCGGCGACCTTCTCACGTCGATATCCCATCGAGGGTTGACGTCATCCCGAGCCAAGGGCTCGTGCCGCTCGAGGGTTTTACGTGGCATGGGTGCCCGCGGTGCTCGCTCTATATCGAGCGGTCCCGGGCGGCCTTCTCACGTCGATATCCCGTCGAGGGTTGTTTCTTGTCTCGAGCTAGGGGTTCGCCCCGCTCGAGGGTTTTCCTTGCTTGGCAAGGGACCCGGTCATTTAAATGCCTCGCGATCGTGGCCGTGATTTTGCGGCGCGGGCGCGCCTTTTTAGGCGGCGCGCGCGCGCGCGCGCGTAGTGGGCGCGCGTGGCGGTGCGGACGTGACCGCTCGCCTTGGTCCCTCGCGGGTCTTCGCCGTGATGATGGCCCGCCCGCAAGGATGTGGCCGCCGGCAGCCGTGGTGGGGCCCGCCCGTCGACGCGAAGGAAAGATTCCCTGCAGAGTAATGCTAGCGGGGCGTCCGCTCCGAGAGCTCGCCCGTCGGCCTATAAATCCGCGGGGGAGAAGGAGACGGCGGTTTTTTACCTTAACATCTCACCATTTTTAGTCCCCCTCGCCCTTCGTCTTCCCTCTCGCTTTTGCCACCGTGCGGCGTCGCCACTAGAGCTTTCCTTCCATTCCTTGTCCTCCGCTCTCGCTTTCCTTTGCCTTCTTCATGGCGCCGCCCTCGGCCTCCCCTCACGATCTTGGAGCCGTACGCTTGGGGAGAGGTCGACGGTGGACCCGACCGGGCCCTCGGCGAGGCGGTCGCCGCCGGCCCCGGCGGCGGCTAATGAAGACGGACGTCCGACGGAGTGGGGATAGTGCCGCCGGCCGGCGCGACCGCGAGCCCAACCCGCCGGAGGGCTACGTGGTGAGCTTCATCCGCTACCACGAGCGGGGCTTCAACGCGCCGGCGAGCACCTTCATGCGGGCGATGTGCCACTACTACGGGGTGGAGCTGCACAACTTCGCCCCCAACGCGATTTCGCAGGCGGCCACGTTCGTGGGCGTCTGCGAGGGGTACTCCGGGGATCCCGCCAACCGGGGAGCTCGGGTTCACCTTTTCCGTGGGGAGCTCTTCACGCGGCCCCACGACGGAGCCGAGGGACCCACCGCGCGGTGCGCGCCGCCGGGATGTCACTTGCCCCGCGGGGGCAATTCAAGGACATCTACATCCCCCCGCACCATGACGTCGAACAACGCCGGCCGGGGAGCGGGGATGGTTCTACTTGCGCAACGCCGAGCCCGGCCTTCCCCCTACCACGGCCGGGTGTTCAAGAAGAGGCCGGACTCCCGGGGCTACGGAGTGTCCACGCCCGAAGATCGGAGGCGGCAGGAGTCGGTCCCCGGCCGCCCCTGCCGCCGACGGCGGCGCACGGCCGAACGCGATGGGCGTCCTCGCCTTCCTCCATCACCGGCGGATCGTGCCCTTGATGGAGAGGCCGCTCCGCATCTTTGAGATGACAGAGGCGGCCAACCCCGTCGATCCGGCGAGGTCGCGGATGCTCCCGACACCCCTCGAGCGGCCATATGCGCTCACCCGGCGCGGAGCGCCGTCGACACCGGCGCCGATGCCTCGGGGCCGGACCCCATGGGACCTTGAGATGCTCCCCCACGGGCCCGCCGGGTGAGTTCGGTTCTTGATTTTGTTCGGTTCTTGGTCTTGCTTTCGTTTCCCCGACGCGTCTCTCGATGCTCCTATATGCAGGCGGTGAACTTCACCATCGCCAAGTCCGTTCCGCCCACCCCCGACCCCCGTGCGCTCGGCGGGCGGCGCGCGCGGGAGCGGGGAGCGGGCGGCGCGCGCGGAGGGAGCGGGCGCGCGCGCGGAGGGAGCGTGCAAGGCGACATCAAGCGCGCCGCGACCGGCGGGCCGCGAGGCACGGCGGCGCGAAGAGCCGGGGCTCTCCTCCCGGGGGACCGAGGGAGATATTCGTCCCTCGGAGGAGGACGAAGAGGAAGAGGCCGAGGGGGAGGGCCCCTCCCGATAGGTGGCGCCTCGCGCCCCCTTCGCCGAACCAGCGCGCGCGACAAGGGCGGCTTCGCCCGGGCGGGGGCGCAACGGCGCCCGCCGCCGGCAATTGTTGACGGTTAATGTTTGTATCAAAGTTCGTTCGTGACTCGCAAGCGTACAAGTCTCCCGTCGTAGTCAAGGGACCCTTCTTCCCTCGAGTGGTGAACCCAAGGTATCGAATCCGTGGAACAAATGTGTGACGCAAGACTTAATCTATTAAAGCCAAGTAACCGCAATCTTCAATAAAGAACCAAATGCATCTACAATGAAATCCATACTAATATCGTCCCACTTCCACATAGGTATTGACGAGTGGTTGGAGTACCTGCTTGGGCTTCAAATGACTTGCTTTCATCCGGTGGCAAGTATCGCACTCGACTACATCGCAGCCATCACCTTCATATTGGACCACCAAAATTCTATTTCGGATCTCGGTACATTTTGGTACTCACAAAGGGATGAATGAAAATTTGGACACAACCAGGCTTCATCTAGAATGATTTTCTTAATTTACGGGTACATGGGGACCACTAGGCGTTTCCCAAACCGGACCACATCACAGTGATCTTTACGGAAACAAGTGTACTTGGTGTCTCCTACTGCTAGTTTCCGTTTGATGGTTTGGATGTCTGCATCATTGCGGTAGGCGGTGACAAGTGCATCCATAAAGATCGGACTTTCTGTAGTCAAAGGCACAAAGAATTCCACTGCGGTACCACTTCTAAGTTGAGCCTTCTCATCTCTTCACACAATGGTTCAACGGCGGCTCCAACTCCGGTGGTTCTCAATGGTCTTTGCGGCTAAGAGCATCCGCAACAACTTGCTTTCTTAGGGATGGTAGTGCACTTCTAGATCATAATCCTTAATCAACTCAAGCCATCTTCTCTGTCTCATGTTCAATTCTGACTGGGTGAAGATGTATTTGAGACTCTTGTGATCGGTGAAGATATTGCAACGATTACCCATTAGATAATGTCTCCATAACTTGAGGGCATGGACAACAGCAGCTAACTCAAGATCATGGGTAGGATAATTGAGCTCATGGGGTCGAAGTGCCGTGAAGCATAGGCAATGACGCTCGGCCCTCTTGCATAAGGACACGAAGTAGAGACCCGTGCACCGATGCGTCCTGAAAGACTAAACGGTTTGGAATTATCGGGTTGAACTAGCAGGGCTGATGTTAAATGTTGCTGAGGGTGTGGAAAGCTTTCTCACATGCTTCGCTCCACACGAATTTCCTCCTTTCCGGCCAACTCGGTCATGGGTTTTGCGATTCTAAAAAAGTCGGGGAATGAATTGACGGTAGTATCCTGCAATCCTAGGAAACTGCGGATTTGATGCACGGACTTGGGTGGTTTCCAATCCATCACCTCTTGAACTTTGCTAGGATCTGCACGGAGATACCATCGTGGGAAATGGTGTGCCCTAAGAATTTCACACTTTTCAGCCGAAGGTCGCATTTGGAGAACTTAGCATAAAAACATAGGTCTCGCAAACGGCGAAGGACAACTCGGAGATGATTGGCGTGCTCTTTCTCGCTTTTGGAATAGATGAGAATATCATCGATAAAGACCACAACAAATTTATCGAGCTCACGATCATGAACACGGAGTTCATGAGGTAACGATTAGTCGGTCAAATGGTCAACCTGGGTCCTCACCCATGAAAACTCCTTAACACACCCCTAGTGACCCTAGTGAGTAGTTAAAACACTTGTGGGGCCAACCCTTGGTCAAAGGGTGGGTCAAAACCCCCTTGCCACCCAGTGTCCACAGGTGTCTGCCGGAACTTTTGCCGCGTTCTCCAAAATTCACCTAAACACTTAAAATTCTACCTTTGGGAAAGTTGTAGGTCTTGTTGAGGGACACAACTTTCATGTAGAGTGGCATTGCTGATTTGGAGGGGAAAATTGTGAAAAAGCCCTTGCAAGCCAGAGATCACTGTTGGCAAGCACATGCTGACATACAATGTTGGCACTTCCACAGATTCAAATCTAGGCAACAAAACCCTATACAGTCTTTGTAAAAGTTGTAGCTGGTACCTAGATCTACAACTTTGGTATTCATCACTTGGTCCAGTTCTGTTTAAGAATTTTGAGAAAAATCGAGTCAAAGCATGCACCGGCGAGCGGCACGGCCGAGCCGGCGCGCGCGCGCGCGACGTCGTGCGCGCCGCGTGCGCCGCCGTTGCCGCCCGCCGCCGGCCTTGCCCCCGCGCCCGTGCCCGCGCCGCCCGAGGCCTCGACATCCGTGTCATGCTGCGTCCCGATGCCCCGCGCCCCGATGCACTCCGTCCCGAGGCGCCTTGGCGTCCGCGCGCGCGCTCGCGCGCGCGCGCGCCACGGACCGGCGGTCCGTCGGCGGCGTCGCCGCGCGCACGCGCGCGCCTCGACGCGCGCGCAGCACGGCCGCATCTTTCGCCGTCACCCACGCGTCACCCACGGGCCGCCCGAGCCGGGTATAAAAGCCCCCCGCCTCTCCTCGCGCGCCGCACCGAGCCGCCCGCGCCATTGCCGCCGCCATCCCGCCGCCGCCGGTGCTAGCTCGCCTTGCTCGTGCTCACCGCCGTGCAAGCACGTCACTAGGTCCCTTAGCACTCGGGCAAGCTCGCAAGCATGCTCGTTCGCGTCAATTTGGCCTCCACACCGCAAGATACCGAGCCGCCCCGAGCGCCGCCGCCGGCCGCCGCCGTGCGCGCGTCGCCGGAGCACGTTCCGCCCTCGCCACCACCGCCAATAGGACCGTGGTGAGCCCAATTGCCTCTCTGTGCCGCTTGTTGTTGTGGCCGGGTCCCACATCGCCGCCGGCGAGCCCTCCCGCCGCCGCCAAGGGCATGGATGTGAATCCAGGGGCCTATTTGCAAGGAACCGTAACTTAGTTTATTTGCAGATCAGTCCACAGTCTTAGAAAATCCCTAGAAATTCACAGAAAATTCCAAAAATTCTCAAACAAATTTTGTAGGTCTCAGGATGTTAAACCCCACCTACTTGATGTATACTTGTGACTAGATTCAAAGTAGTTTTGGCAGGAAAATTACAAATGTGTTATGCTTGAATCTGTTATAACTTGAAATATATAGCTTCTCTGTAGCTAAGCTTTGGATATGCTCTGAGTTAGGATAAGACTAGATGCTGTGCCAAAAATTGCATAAAGTTATCATGTGAATCTTTTTATAAAAATATTTTTCCATCTCTGGCAGAACTGCATAGATGATTTTTCATGTTAATTATATTTATGTTCTTGACCCCAACTTGCGCACACTGTCTTGTGATGTAAAAAGGCACATCTTGTGAATTAATCAAGAATTTAGGAGTAACAGAAATAATTATTCTTGTTTAATGCATGTTTTCCTTTGTAAATTAATAAACCAAATTCAGTAGAGGTTCCATGTGAACACGCTAGCTTTTTAGACTTGTTTAGGACCAGAGAGAATCCACCAGAAAGTTTGGGTAATTTTGGTGCTTAATTATTTTTATATGCATTTAAGTTGAATCACTAGCTAGCCTTTGTTATTTTCAATAATATTTAATTTTCTAGCATCCAACACTTACATGTGGGCCCAATGCACCAGGATAGGTGCTGTTAGGCCTAAGAAACACTCATTTGATTTTTGGTAATTTAATTGTTTAAATAATGGCTTAAATGCCCTTTTAATATTAAGGGGAAATTAAAATAAAGAGAAATCCTTATTTAGATCCTTTTTCTTTTTGGAAATAGTACTTAATAAAAATAAAAGAAATTTAATTAACATTGCTGATAAGAAATTTAATTCATAAATAAAAGATATTAAGTACACCTTTGTTGGTAAAGATAAAAAGGAAATGAAGCTTTCACATGAAATGATAATCTTAAATAAAAACCTTTATTCAAATAAGGAATAAAAGAGTAATCCATGTACAACCAATGACTTCCTCAAATAGAAACCTTAGATAGATGCTTGTTAAGGTGAATATGACCAACTAGAGTTGGATAAGACAACAAACTATCACATCACCTAAAGTGCATTGCATTCCGTGTAGATCTTCCGGACGGAGATTACTCCCTGGTCCCGGAAACCGAGGAAGGCGGAGCGGAAGGTTCTCTGCAGTACGTGGACGTACTCGACACCGAGGGTGCCCAAGCTAACTTAGCTGACGAAGGCAAGCTCCGGTGCATCTAACCCAGTTTTAAAATTCTTTATTCAATTATCTATGATTGATTGTGCATTTACATTCAGAAGTTGAATGAAACCCTAGATGCATGATCCATAGGTGCCTTTGGTCCCTACTAGCATGATAGGTCGATAGCTGCTAAGCTATAGGACCGTTACAAGTCGAGTGATGACCTCACTCGCGAGAATAGGTTCCTAGATAGGAATCATACTATATCCTTAAATGGATTGCTCACGTGGTAAGAGCATGGGATCTGGGCTCCGGTCCAGTGGTTATGTGGGTTAAGTTTTTGAACGTACCAAGCATATGCGGGTATGGGACCGGTAAGCCTAGTACCATAATGAGGCGGCGAGGGATCCTACTATTACTACTCTTGGGATTCGCTCTCACGGCTAGCTACCGGTGGTGTATGGTGACTCCGGGTATCTCGCGGGGTATGCCGGATAGCCTGCACCAAAGACTGTAAGATTCGATCCCAACCCGAGGATTTATGGGGACGGCCTGGGGAGTTGTCCTCGCGGGGGCAGCCGACTGTGTGTTTGGGTCTACCTTGCAAGGTTTTTAATCAATCGATTATCGGCCTCTCACCGTTATCCGAGACTACTTACTCCACTAGTCATGTGATCCCTAATGATGGAAGTTGATGAAGATGATGTTTGATTAATTGTATTGTACAACTTTGTTTGTATTAGTTGGCTAATGTAGTAAAGATCAAACTACTAGAACTTGTGCTAAAATCTTGAAAGTAAGGACCTACTCTTTGTTACTTTTTAGCAAAAGCAACCCAGTAGCCAAAAAGCCTTTCATGGTCTAGGTTTGGTAAAGTAGTTATCACCGACGGGTAAGACTTGCTGAGTATTAGTATACTCAGCCTTGCTATAATGTGTTGATCCAGGTAATGCCTTCAGTGATGTGTGGCCCGGTGAGATTCCGCCGGTGGGAGCTAGAGTGGGTGGAGGACGACTACCGAAGCATCATGGATGGCCTCCCGTGGTGACTTGCTTCCGCTAGTTAATTTCCGCTCGTGTCTTTTCAAAACTCGAACTATTCCCGTCATGACAAAAACCATGGTTTGTAATAATTAAACCCTTCGGGGTACGAATTTGAATTTGAATGTTGTTGTATCTCTGGACTCGCCTTCGAGTGAGTTTTAATGCATATATCGATCCTTTTGCTATTCAAGTGATTTACCGGGCGTTAACCCGGTGACTTACGACAGGACGGTACTTTATTATTGCTTAATGACCAAAGTGGATCGGTCTTAGGCGATAGTACGGTACTTTCCTGGGCGGGTTGTCACAGTTGGTATCAGAGCTTATATGCACCAGAGATTAATTAATAAACCTTAATCACTGATTTTTGAATAAAATATGCCAAGATTTTTTGATTTTCCAAAATACGTTGGTCCGCTAAGGATAAACTAGACCGAGAGGCCCTAGAGGGAATTTTGGGTTCTTTCAGGTGGCTTAAATAACTTATGGTTTATTTTGCTAACCTCCAGCACATTACTTTATGTCAGACTTACTTTTATGCACAACCAAATTAGGAGGCACGTGTTTTATACGTGTGCTGTTCCGCATCACGGGAATTGCGAGGGTTGATGGAGTGATCCCTTCCACGGATCCCATCTTCGCGTCTGTTTATGAGTTGTGTGTCGCCACGTGTTTCATACGTGTGCATTCCGCATGTCGCTCATGCGAGGCAAGGATACACTCCATTCAAACGGAGGGTGTCCGAGGTTGGACGCTGTCCATGCAGCGGCTTAACGCATGGATACCGTTTCTATAGTGAACGGTAATGTATGTGGACGCTTTCGTGATGTGCTGGCACGAAAGGTTCGTTTTCTGCAGGTACATAACAGGGCTTCGTTAGTTGTTAAGTAGTACCGGATAGCTCTCGACTAGATATTATAGGGAGAGACGAATATGAGCCTTGCCACCGGCACTAACTTCGATTTTTGGCTTGATTGCCATGTGAGGTCGAATAGGACGTCCTGCATGCATGATAAAAATCGAAACAACTAAAATAAACCCAAAAATCGAAATTACATATGTTCTCTAAGGAACTTTATGCTAGTGTGTGCTTTTTATAAACTAGAATACCTCTCATACCTAGCCGTCATGCTGCCGAAATTTTGTAAAAAATTTGTTAACATGTGCTAGGTTAACTAAACCAAATTGTTAAAAGCAGTTGTTCTTCAACTAGTTACCTTGAATAGCAAGTCTCAATTCTAGTTTGTTGGGTTGGTTCACATTTCCCTAGGCACATCCAAGTTAAGTACCCTCCATCTTGTTTCCTTGATCGTTGTTCAAACCATAAAATCCCAATTAAGAGTATTAAAGGATTAATTTAAAAGTTGGGAAAATTTTGAGGTTTCTGGGCTTTTGGTTATGAAATTTTTGTTCACAACTGCCAGAACTTCACCATTTGTCATGCCGTTCTCTTTTGAGATCTGACATGGGTTACCTTTGTGTACAGATGGATTTCCCCGTGTTTCACCAGTTTGACGCTGACGGTACGATCCGTACCAACGGGTTGCACTGGGAGGGTTTTCCGCGCTTGGCGTGGGAAGCACTCTGTGCCGCAGGCTACCTTACCCCGCCGACGTACGAGGTGAAGGAGTTTGAGCGCTTTGGTGTTCCCCGTTGCAGGGTGATCGTGACTGTGCTGCCGCACCCTGATCACACTGACTGGTTTGACCCGAGTTTTATTTATCGGGGATTTATCACGCACGAGTCCGTGGAGTCGCCCGCCCTCGAGTGCCGACGGACTTTTTGTGACCACAACCCTACCGTGGTAGCTCTTTCCCCGTTTGGATCGTTTCCGCTGTGAGTCCTCACGACCCAGCTTGGTTGGACCGTTTGGACCATCTACGGGAGTTACTGACCCTAGCAGAGCCGTTGGATGTTACTCAGACACTTGCCCGTTGCCTGAACGTGGTTTTCACACTCCAGGGGCTGCGTTTTAACACCGCAGCGATTATTGCACAGCGCTTGGAGGCATCTAGGCGCGATTGGGAGCAACTTTCGGCAAAGACACCGGCGGCCGAACTTCACGCTTACCCGGGTGCAGCGGGGAGAACGACAAGCCGCGTACTAGGAGGTTCCAGTTGGAGCTCGAGCGAGGTGACAACCTCCCGAGAGGATCGTGGACCTAGAGACGAGAGAACAATGCACTAGAGGAGGATGCCGACGCACACGATATAGAGAGGTTGACCCTGCTGCAGAACATTGCGATATGCGGCGGGGTGCGGAGGCCGAGGTACGGGTGGCGGCCTTGCGGGCTATAGTGGCCTTACGACCACCGCCCCCGTACTGGTACACACCGGAGGAGCGGCGGCGGGCGTGTCCGTCCGGATCGACGAGCCGGCGGGACCACCGCTACCGACTCCCCCAACTTCGCCTTCGTACAGTGGTGCTTCAGTGGGCAACTAGGTTGCCGACAGCAGGGAGCAGAAGGATGTCGCTCATATCGAGTTGTTTTCGAGATGTTAGAGTAGTTGGCTTGACAGCACGTCTTCGTGCCAAGCAACTATTGTATCATGTGTTGTCTTGATGTTTCGAAATCAAGTTGTAATGACATTGAACCTTGTTCTGTCATGTTGTAATAAGAATGCTCAAGCTTGTATGCTTTAAGTGAATCTCGTTGTCTTTCAAATTGAATTTTCTTGTGCTAAATACCATATCTTTGGATAATTCGTTGCGAATAATCACGCTTGTCAAAAGAATGCATTGTTTATCTCCTGAGACCGTAGGTAAAGCAAATCATCTTTACGAACGTCACTCGTTGCGAGCATATAAATGCTCGTTTGTATACCATCTTCTTTGGTATTCAGGATAACGACGATCGTTCGGAAGTGATTAGGAGCCGCGCAGTTGAGCAATCACCGTCCTAACCATGTTAAGAGAAACGATTCTATGAATCTTGGTGGCTATAGAATGTTGTGCTTGTTGCTGCACTCATTATTTACGTACTAATGAGATGTGTTAATGCATGATCGTGCTTGTCATCGTTTGGGAGTAAGCTTTCGGTTATCTCACTAATAACGCTCACTTTTCAGATGGTGGGAACCACGCGCAGCTCTCCCAACGGTTTTGGAGCGAGTGGTAGTGGTGACTTGCCGCCACCCCCGCCCATGAACCCGACGGAGGCTTTCATGGCCACCCGGACCGAGGTGCCTTGCGCCGGATCTTGCGGACACGGCGAGCAGATCGCCCAGCAGATGAACCGAGGGCCGCCACATGGGGCCAACCACGAGGGACCTAACCAGGTCACCACGTATGCCCAGTTCATTGCCATGAAGCCGCCAATGTTCGCGAAAGCAGAAGACCCTCTGGAAGCCGAGGCTTGGGTCAAGGCCATAGAGGCGAAATTCTCTGCCTTTGTGCTGCCTTGCTCGGAGGAGAACAAAGCGAACTTCGCAGCCCTACAACTGCGAGGTGAAGCTTTGATGTGGTGGGACCATTTCAAGTCCATCCAGCGAAATCACGCCGTGACTTGGGAAGAATTCAAGCAAGCTTTCAAGAGTCATCACATCCCCAAGGGTCTAATGGACTGGAAGATGAGGGAGCTGCTAGCCCTTCGTCAAGGATCTGACTCCGTGTACCGCTATGCCCAGAAATTCAATAGCTTATGCCAGTACGGCGGGCATCATGTTGATACGGATGCCAAGAAGATGGAGAGGTTCCGTGACGGGCTTGATGGCAAAGCCGTATGAGCGCCTAAATCTGCTCGAGCCCGCCAACTTCCATGAACTCGTGAATAAAGCTATCTCGCAAGAAGATGCTATGAAGAAAGCCCATGGGGACAACAAGAGGATGTCGGTTTCACCCCGGGCCGGCGGAACACACAAGAAGTTTCGCTTTGTGAAGAAGGAAGCTCCGGGCCCATCCCAACAATCTTCAGGCGGGCCCCGGACGATGAAGCCATTCCCGGGGCAAACCCGCGGGAACTTCCCGGTTCCGCCGTGCCCGCCGGCGGGCTCCCGAAGCCTAATGCACCCCCTCGTGATGTTGGTGAACGCCGTTGCTATAATCGTGGCCGGCCCGGGGCACTACATTAATGAGTGTCCCAAGCCCGGGCAGATCAAGTCAAACCCGCGAGAACCAGAATACGGGAAACAAGCCAGCCACTCCGGCCAAGAAACCCATGGTGCAAGTGCGCCGGGGCAAGCTGAACTTCACCACCATGAGTGACATTCCCGCAGGAGCTCCAGTACTCACGGGTACATTCTCTATCAATCACACTCCTGTCAAGGTCTTATTTGATTCGGGAGCCACCCATAGTTTCATAAATGAGAGTCTACTAGACAAATTGGGTCTAAGAGGAGTACCAACCAAATCTACTTATAAAATTACCACACCGGTGGAAACATCACGTCTCAGTTAGTGATTTTTGGAGTTCCCCTAAGACTAGGAAGTCGGGTCGTTCAATCTAATCGATAGTCATCCGGTTAGGAAGCATGGATGTTATTTTGGGTATGGAATGGATGAATCAACATAAGGTGGTTCTAGATATATCGGATAGGGTCGTAGAGATCCACTCTCCTACGGTCGGGCACACTACCTTGTACCTACCTTTCGGGACGGTACCGACTCTTGTGCCTATGCGACCATTATCTCCTCCCTTGATGAGATTCCGGTAGTGTGTGAGTACCCGGATGTATTTCCTGACGAGTTGCTTGGTATGCCACCAGACAGAGATGTCGAGTTTGTGATCGAACTCCAACCCGTACCGCACCCATTTCCAAAAGACCTTATCGCATGCCACCCAAAGAGCTAGCCGAGCTAAAAACCCAACTCCAAGAATTGCTAGATAAGGGTTACATTCGCCCGAGCTCTTCTCCTTGGGGTTGCCCTGCTCTCTTTGTCAAAAAGAAAGATGGTAGCTTGAGAATGTGCGTAGACTACCGTCCACTCAATGCAGTCACCATCAAAAACAAATACCCACTTCCTCGAATTGATGTACTATTTGATCAATTGGCTGGTGCCAAAGTCTTCTCTAAAATTGACCTTCGTTCTGGCTACCACCAAATCAAGATTCGAACATGCGATATTCCTAAAACCGCTTTTTCCACTCGTTATGGTCTTTACGAGTTCTTGGTCATGTCCTTCGGACTCACTAACGCACCTGCCTACTTCATGTACCTCATGAACTCCGTATTCATGACGGAGCTCGATAAGTTTGTCGTGGTCTTTATCGATGATATCCTCATCTATTCTAAAAACGAGGCAGAACACGCCAACCATCTCCGAGTTGTCCTTCAGCGTTTACGAGATCATCAGCTTTATGCTAAATTCTCCAAATGCGAATTCTGGCTGAAAAGTGTCAAATTCTTGGGGCACACCTGTGACGCCCCAGGTTTTTAATTACCATCATTAACGCTAATGACACGATTAGCCGGTAAAATGGTCAACCCTAGGTCAACCTGGGCCCTCACCCATGAAAACTCCCTAACTTACCCCTAAGTGACCCTAGTGAATAGTAAAACACTTGTGGGTCAACCCTTGGTCAAAGGGTGGGTCAAACCCCCTTGCCACCCAGTGTTCACCGGTGTCTGCCGGAACTTTTGCCGCGTTCTCCAAAATTCACCTAAACACTTAAAATTCTACCTTTGGGAAAGTTGTAGATCTTGTTGAGGGACACAACTTTCATGTAGAGTGGCATTGTTGATTTGGAGGGGAAAATTGTGAAAAAGCCCTTGCAAGCCAGAGATCACTGTTGGCAAGCACGTGCTGACATTCAAAGTTGGCACTCCCACAGATTGAAATCTAGGCAACAAAACCCTATACAGCCTCTGTAAAAGTTGTAGCTGGTACCTAGATCTACAACTTTGGTATTCATCACTTGGTCCAGTTCTGTTGAAAAATTTTGAGAAAAATCGAGTCAAAGCTTGCACCAGCAGCACGGCCAGAGCCGGAGCGCGCCGCGCGCGACGTCGTGCGCGCCCCGTGCGCCGCCGTCCACCGCCCGCCGCCGGCCTTGCCCCGGCGCCGCGTGCCCGCGCCGCCCGAGGCCTCGACGTCCGCGCCACGCCGCGTCCCGATGCCCCGCGCCCCGATGCGCTCCGTCCCAAGGCGCCTTGGCGTCCGCGCCGCCGCACGCGCGCGCGCGCGCACGGACCGGGCGGTCCGTCGGCGGCGTCGCCCCGCACGCGCGCGCGCCTCGACGCGCCGTGGCACGGCCGCATCTTCCGCCGTCACCGGCGCGTCACCCACGGGCCGCCCGAGCCGGGTATAAAAGCCCCCGCCTCTCCTCGCGCGCCGCACCGAGCGGCCCGCGCCATTGCCGCCGCCATCCCACCGCCGCCGGTGCTAGCTCTCCCCGCTCGTGCTCGCCGCCGTCCAAGCCTTCCGTTCCCTTCCTTAGCACCCGTGCCGGCTCGCAAGCGCGCTTGTTCGCGTCAATTTGGCCTCCACCCCGCCGCACACCGAGCCGCCGTGAGCGCGCGCCGCCGGTCACCGCCGTGCGCCGCCGCCGCCGCCCTCCCCGCCGGCCAACCACCCCACTAGCTTCTCTAGCCCCTAATACAACTCCCGCAGCCGCGTGTTGTCCCTAGCCCGTGCTCTCCTCGCCGAGAACCCGAGCCGCCGCCGCTGTGCTCGCCGGTCACCGTCGAGCGCCGCCGTGCATGCCCTCTCCGCCCCAACCGCACCTACCCAGCCCTCCTAGGTGAGCTTGTGGTCCCCCACGGCCGCTTGCCCGATCGGGATCGCCGCCGGCTAGCCGGAATTTGGCTTTGCCCGTGCCGCCGGCCGGCCAGGGACCCAATTGCAGAGATCCAACTCTTGTTAGGGTGTTTTAAGTAAAAGTGCAGGACTAGTCTGTGAAAGGTCTATCTAACTTTTCTTACAGTTCAGTCAACAGTCTTAGAAAACCCCTAGAAATTCACAGAAAATTCCAAAAATTCTCAAACAAATTTTGTAGGTCTCACGATGTTAAACCCCACCTACTTGATGTATACTTGTGGCTAGATTCAAAGTAGCTTTTGCAGGAAAATTACAAATGTGTTATGCTTGAATCTATTATAACTTGAAATGTACAGCTTTTCTGTAGCTAAGCTTTGGATATGTTGTGTGTTAGGGTAAGACTAGAAGCTGTGCCAAAAATTGCACAAAGTTATCATGTGAATCTTTTATAAAAATGTTTTTCCATCTCTGGCAGATCTGCATAGATGATTTTTCTTGTTAAAAATATTTATGTTCTTGACCACAAATTGTGCACACTGTCTTGTGATGTCAAAAGGCACATCTTGTGAATTAATCATGAATTTAGGAGTAACAGAAATAATTATTCTTGTTTAATGCATGTTTTCCTTTGTAAATTAATAAACCAAATTCAGTAGAGGTTCCATGTGAACATGCTAGCTTTTTAGACCTGTTTAGGACCAGAGAGCATCCACCGTAAAGTTTGGGTAATTTTGATGCTTATTTATTTTTATTTGCATTTAAGTTGAATCACTAGCTAGCCTTTGTTATTTCCAATAATATTTAATTTTCTAGCATCCAACACTTACATGTGGGCCCAATGGACCAGGATAGGTACTGTTAGGCCTAAGAAACACTCATTTAATTTTTGGTAAATAAATTGGTTAATAAAAGGTTTAAATTCCCTTTTAATATTAAAGGGAAATTAAAATAAAGAGAAATCCTTATTTAAATCCTTTTCTTTTTGGAAATAGTACTTAATAAAAATAAAAGAAATTTAATTAACATTGCTGATAAGAAATTTAATTCATAAATAAAAGATATTAAGTACACCCTTGTTGGTAAAGATAAAAAGGAAATGAAGCTTTCACATGAAATGATGATCTTAAATAAAAACCTTTTATTCAAATAAGGAATAAAAGAGTAATCCATGTACAACCAATAACCTTCCTCAAATAGAAAACTTAGATAGATGCTTGTTAAGGTGAATATGACCAACTAGAGTTGGATAAGACAACAAACTATCACATCACCTAAAGTGCATTGCATTCCGTGTAGATCTTCCGGACGGAGATTACTCCCCGGTCCCGAAACCGAGGAAGGCGGAGCGGAAGGTTCTGCAAAGACGTGGACGTACTCGACACCGAGGGTGCCCAAGCCAACTTAGGCCGACGAAGGCAAGCTCGGTGCATCTAACCCGCTTTTTAAAGTTCTTTATTCAATTATCTATGAATGATTGTGCATTTACGTTCGGGAGTTGAATGAAACCCTAGATGCATGATCCCTAGGTACCTTTTGTCTCTACTAGTATGATAGGTCGATAGTCGCTAAGCTATAGGACCGTTACACGTCGAGTGATGACCTCACTCGCGAGAATAGGTTCCTAGATAGGAATCATACTATATCCTTAAATGGATTGCTCACGTGGTAAGAGCATGGGATGTGGGCTCCGGTCCAGTGGTTATGTGGGTTAAGTCTTTGAACGTACCAAGCATATGCCGGGTATGGGACCGGTAAGCCTAGTACCATAATGAGGCGGCGAGGGATCTTACTATTACTACTCTTGGGATTCGCTCTCACGGCTAGCTACCGGTGGTGTATGGTGACTCGGGTATCTCGCGGGGTATGCGGATAGCTCGCACCAAAGACTGTAAGATTCGATCCCAACCCGAGGATTTATGGGGACGGCCTGGGGAGTTGTCCTCGCGGGGGCAGCCGACCGTGTGTTTGGGTCTACCTTGCAAGGTTTTATAATCAATCGATTGTCGGCCTCTCACCGTTATCCGAGACTACTTACTCCACTAGTCATATGATCCCTAATGATGGAAGTTGATAAAGATGATGTTTGATTAATTGTATTGTACAACTTTGTTTGTACTAGTTGGCTAATGTAGTAAAGATTAAACTTACTAGAACTTGTGCTAAAATCTTGAAAGTAAGGACCTACTCTTTGTTACTTTTTAGCAAAGGCAACCCAGTAGCCAAAAAGCCTTTCATGGTCTAGTTTCGGTGAAGTAGTTATCACCGACGGGTAACACTTGCTGAGTATTAGTATACTGAGCCTCTTGCTATAATGTGTTGATCCAGGTAATGCCTTCAGTGATGTGTGGCCCGGTGAGATCCCGCCCGGCTGGGAGCTGGAGTGGGTGGAGGACGACTACTGAAGCATCATGGATGGCCTCCCGTGGTGACTTGCTTCCGCTAGTTAATTTCCGCCGTGTCTTTTCAAAACTGCGAACTATTCTCGTCATGACAAAAACTATGGTTTGTAATAATTAAACCCTTCGGGGTACACATTTGAATTTGAATGTTGTTGTATCTCTGGACTCGCCTTCGAGTGAGTTTTAATGCATATATTCGATCCTTGTGCTCTCAAGTGATTTACCAGGCGTTAACCCGGTGACTTACGACAGGATGGTACTTTATTATTGCTTAATGACCAAAGTGGATCGGTCTTAGGCGATAGTACGGTACTTTCCTGGGCGGGTTGTCACAACACCATTTCCTACGATGGTATTTTTGTAGATCCTAGCAAAGTTCAGGAGGTAATGGATTGGAAACCACCCAAATCTGTACATCGAATCCGCAGTTTCCTAGGATTGGCGGGATATTACCGTCGATTCATTCCTGACTTTTCTAGAATCGCGAAACCCCTGACTGAACTACTCAAGAAGGGAGTAAAATTCGTGTGGAGGGAAGCATGTGAGAAAGCTTTTCACACCCTCAGGCAACATCTAACTTCAGCCCCAGTGCTAGCTCAGCCCGATAACTCCAAGCCATTTGAAGTCTTCTGTGACGCATCAGGCACCGGTCTTGGCTGTGTCCTTGTTGACGGTTAATGTTTGTATCAAAGTTCGTTCGTGACTCGCAAGCGTACAAGTCTCCCGTCGTAGTCAAGGGACCCTTCTTCCCTCGAGTGGTGAACCCAAGGTATCGAATCCGTGGAACAAATGTGTGACGCAAGACTTAATCTATTAAAGCCAAATAACTGCAATCTTCAATAAAGAACCTAATGCATCTAAGTTAAAGACACAAAACAGATCTAATCTACTAAAAACCGGAGAAAACAAAGTAAGATTGGGTAGATAAACCGATCTAGAGGGATCGGGGTAAGCCTTTTGTTGAAGTTCCAAGCAAGAGAAGAAGTAGCAAATCGAATCTTAATAAAAGCCTCTTTAAATCGTGGTTTCCCGTCCAAATCCGAAAACATCCGCCTTTCGAGACCCCCGTTCTGTCACAACGTATCCCTATTCATGCGGGGAGTTTAGGGCGAGTCAAAAGACAAGTCGAGATTCTTTCGGAGGATCCGGCGTGTACCTCTAGCCACCGCGGCTACAAGAACACCCTATGTAATCTATCTCGAGAATAGAATTGGAATAAGCAAAGCCGATCGAAAAACGAAATCTTCGAGGAAACACTTGATCGCTGGGAAAAGATTCAACTTGATAATTCAACTATAACAATGATACATACACAAGATCACCACCGGATCCTTCCTTGATCTTGCTTCTAGCTCGGGAACTCCGACGTGGTCTTCCTTGCAAGGTTCCCACGTCGGCTAGGGAAACCCTAGTCAACTAGCTCGACCCTCTCCTCTCCTAGATGGTGTCCCTCTCTTCTCTGCTTCTCGGCGGCCGAAGACGAAATCTTCTCCGCGTGGCTCTCGGTCAGGGGACTATAAATAGCCCGATTGGCGGCTAGGGCAAAGGGCGTCGGATTTGGGCCCTAAATGGGCACGGGCCGACCGGACTGGGCCGGCCGGTCTGGGCCCATTTAGGCCCAGCCCGCGGGCTCCTTTGCCCGAGGTCGGTTCCCTTGCTTCCTGGATGTTTCCCCCTTCTGCATACGGGTCCATGTCGTCGGTTTCTCTCCGAATTGGACTCAACTCCTTGTCTTGGAAGATTCAGCACTTTTCTGGTCAGGTCCCTGGAGTCTGTCGTCTTCTCGGATCAAGTCCCCGGCTCCTTGGAGTTATGTTTGCTTCATTGCATGACTTGTTCAGGGCTTCAAGGTCTTGTCATGAGGTGCTTGATGAACTTATCCCGAAAGTCTTGCATTCAACACTAAATCCCTGCATAAACATTAAACTCCAAAAACGACATGCACACGTGAACTTGTTATACCACGGGGGTTAGTACCAATGGATAAAGTATAAAACTCATGCCAACACCGAAGGTAAACTCATGGCTAGGTTGACGGATTTTCACCGTCAACATCTCCCCCATGCTTAAACCTTGCTCGTCCTCGAGTAAGCCTTCGATGGATATCATCATTGCTAAACAATGTTTAAACTTTGCATTTGATCACACATGAGAAAACATAATGCTCTCAAAATTTTAATTCATTAAAGTTCCATAATGTACTAGCCTTCATCTCTACGGAGGGTAGATTCTTATTAAGCTTATCCCACAAGTATTAACATGCTCACAAAGTTTTAAATAGATCTCAAAATTTTTGAAATGAAGAACGAGATAAAGAAAAGCTAAACCAAATTCACAAATTTAAATCATCTCGTGTATTGCTCATAAACTCTCATCTCACTTGTCTCTCAAGCCTATATATTCTACTCCTTTCCCTCTCATATATATGTGGTAGGCTTTATATGGAGCTTTGGGAAAGTTTAGTCCTAACAAGAATTTATAAATGAGGTGTTGTCAAAACAAGACAAGCTTCTCATGGTCTTATCGAGACTCGTCAAAAAGGTCATTGGAAAATAATGTTAAATCAAGGAGGGGAAAGAGAAAAATACACACACTTTAGATGAGTGGACATGTGCAAATGGCAAAGAGTGATCCCGAGGCACAAAGAAAGTCCTCGTTATCGGATTGCACATGGTTGGAAAATTGAGAATGGATCTTTTTATCTTGAAGCCTTGAATGCACTCTTAGAGAACCGGGGAGTTCACTTTACGCACAAATATATTTTTTTTCTTTCTTATATTTCTCATTCTTTTCTTTCTTTCTTTTTTTCTTTCCCTCTTTATATATATATATATATTTTCTTTTTTCACCTTGGAAGTCACGTACATCGCCGATTTTTTTTCTTTCATCATTATATATATTTTTTAAAATACTCCCTTTTGAACTCTAAAACTGCACCGTACCTACCTCCTCCCCCATGCTTAGACGTTGCTCGTCCTCGAGCAAAGAGGCGAAAAAATAAGGTAGGTACCGGAGATATTTTTCCTTGGAGAGATACTTGAAATCTTCAACGTTGGCACCATCTTGCGATCTTCCTTGAATTGATGATCCATTCTCAACGATAGGTTGTGGTCAAGGAGGTAATCACAAAAAGATGATATTTGGTTTAAGGGTGGATATCCGGCGAAGTTTGTGAAATCACCGATGCGGGGATACACAATGCACGGATAAAAGGCTAGCAAAAAGATAGATACACAAAAACGGAATGACCAGCTTCTTAGTCTCGGGCCAGAGAAATCATGGCCTGCAATAACTCACTCAAAAATAAATCTTGTACACTAAGGTTTATGCACTCAAATATATATAAGGCTTTGGATAGGTTGAGCAACACACAAGTGATATTTGTGACAAGGTTAGCAATATTTTTGAGCATAAAAGACATCTTTAATCTATTCATAACTTGAGAGCACATAAAACACTATGGGTCTTTATTTTAATCATAACCTCCTCTGAAGATTAAGCTAGTATTTAAATAAATTCAGATCTGTATTTTTAAGAGAGCACTAGCTTAAACATGCATAAATCAACTACAAAGATGAACAAAGCTGCAATTTTAATCATATATCATCATGGCACGAATTTTGTAACTTTTCCAATGATATAATCAAGGTGGTGACTTTATTAATGGTGATATCAAGTTGAAATACACACTGAAAATAAACAAACATGCTTGCTGAAAATTAAATAAAAACAGAAAAATACTACGCAAACACACATAAGCAAAAGCTGAAAAATTACAGAGAAATAGAAAAGAAAAGAAAACTAAAGTTCCTAAATCTTCTAGTCCTCCGCCGGTGGTTGATGTTGATAGTCTTGATAATAATACCCTTGCTCATAATATGGTTGGACGCTTCCTCCGTCGAATTGATTTGGCTCCACAAGGTGAAGGCGTCCAAGTTCAAAGGCAATATTTGCGTTGCCTTCACCGAGTTGAGCTGCGTTGGATTGGATGGCTGCGATATTTTGAGCATTTCTTGCAGCATACCCTCCTAATAATGGCCATGCTTTGTTGTGGTTGGGGATGATGAGCGTAGGACTCCGCGAAGTTAGCGTTGGGCACAACATAATTTTGTGGGGGTACCGGTGCACCACCCCCCCATGCTTGTTGTTGAGACCCTCCGTAATAACTTGGCGGAGGAGGAACTCCGCCGAATGGTTGCACATTGGGTTGTGCTCCACTCGCTTGTGCGGAGGATGTTCCCTCCTCTACGATTCTTCCTCTTTTGTTCTTCCTTGCGGGGACAAGTAGTCCCTCTTCCAACCAATCTTCCCTTCCTTCGGTGAAAAGCCTAAGCCTCTCATCCGGAAGGGGAGGTTCACAATGGCCAATCGATAACCTCTTCTCTCATCTCCACTAATGTACTTGCCTTGCCGCAAGTACTCAAAACCGAGAGAGGTACCGCGCAAAAGGTGAGCGGGGTTTCTTGCGATCCCCGGTCGCAAGGAGAAGGCCAACATGGAGAGGTAACACCCCGAACCAATATCACCGCCCCCGATGTTGCTTCGCAACACCAACGGTTGATCATGAGGTAAGAGGGGTCAATTGGCTGCCCGGCAATTAAAGCCGAGTATAGCCAATTCAACTCCGTGTCGGTCACCTTTGTTTCCCTCATCCTCCCCAATACCCTCTTGCACATCCAAGAGTGAAATATCCGAATAATGGGGTTGCGGATGCTTTTGCGTTGTTGATGGGCATCTCCGGAGATCATGCCCCAAAATTCCGCCAACATGCCGGGAGGCACGTCAACTTTCTCCGGAGCGCCCTTGTGGAATCCAAGCAGCTCCCTAACGTGCTCGTAGGGAACTACTTGCTCGATTCCCTCCAACCGGAATGACAAGCTTTGCACCCCATCATCATCAACGATGGGTGCAATAGTCATTAAAATTTCCAAGGCGTAACCCAAATGGGTATCCACCGATATTCCGTTGGAGAACCGAACCCACCCGAGGTGCCCCAACATGTAGTATATGTCGGTGCGAAAACCCAAGGTGTGGAGTGCTTGGTCGTCGAGCTCGACGTTTGGCACAAGCCTCTTCTCAAGATTTGCGAGCCTATCCTCCTCCTCCGCCGACAAGATGATGAAGCCGTACGAAGATTGTGTCGGGGTGTAAGGAGGTGGTGCGGTTGAGCGAGTCGATCGTCGTGGTGGCGCGGGCTGCTCCTCCGTGTGCCCACGAGGTTCGGTGAACCTCATGGAAGTGCTTCTCGCAGCCCCTCATACCACCAAGGAGGAGAGTGTCGTTCCTCCTCGGTGGTGCCGTGTCCGTCTCCATGCTCCGGGAGACTCGGAAACCGAGTGCCTCCTCGAAGACGTGGTTGATGACGGCTTGGACGACGACGAACTCTTCTTCTTGGAGAAGAGACTTTTGGTCTTCTTCCACATGGTTGCTGCACTCTTTCTTCAACTAAAAATCCGGGTTGCAACCGGTAAACTAGGCACTTAAACTCTTTGCTTCGGATGTGGACTTTGAGTGGATTTAAGGATGTGGATTTTTCTTGAGCTTTCAAGCTTGGGATGGTTGGCTAAGTCTACGGAGGTTCTGAGCACACAAACTTGAACACACAAACAAGGGAAGGAGAGGGAAGCTTGCTCGCAGAAGACGGGCGCCGGGGGACGCCTTTTATAGGGCAGGCCGGCCGGCCTGGGCCGGCCGGCCCGGGGGTCTCCCGCCTCCTCCTCGGCGCGTCTTTCTCCCAAAGCACGATCATTTCGCCTCCCGCAACTTTCCCCGCCCGCGTGCTCCACGAGTTGCACCGCCCAAACGCTCTCGTCCACTCCTTTTCTTGAATTATTGGTCCTCCCACTTGATGCTCCATGCTTTGGGTCATGTCCATGCTCCCTAGCTCCACTTGCTTCACATGCCCCCATGAAAATCCTGCAAAGTTGATGCTTGCTGCCCACCATGCTTGTCCTTTGCATGTGGAATTGGTGAAAGTTGATAAAAGGGGATCCAATGGTGCATGCATGATTAATTCAAACTTGATTGCCTCCATTTAGGTGTGTTTAAGGTTAAGCACTCCTCTAATTCGAATTTTAAAATATTTTTCAGAGCCATGCAAGAGCTCGAGCATAATTTTAGAGAAGTTTTTAAACCATTAAAAACAAATGTAAGTCGAAAATATTTTTCGACTACGTCGATTTTGGTCTTACCGGTAAAGTTTGCTTTCATCGGTTGAGAGCGAACGTTTTCCGGCTTGATCATGGGGGCATAGGTTTAGGTTCTAATTTTGGATAAATAAGAAAGATTTTGAATAAAACAAAATTAGAATAGGCTTAGAAAAAATCTAATCCTAGAGAAACCAAGGATAAAAATTTTTAAAACCAACCAAAAGCTTTGATTTCTAGGTTCACGCGAGTCCTACCACGTGCTGAATCTTTATAACACCTGAATATAAATCGTGGCTCTACTCGTGTGGTTTTAGCATGAAAAATAAGCCAACCTCAGCACCATAATGAGGGTGTAAGGTTGAGCTAAGGTTCTGAAATTATTTGGTTGAGGGGTTTCTCGAAAAGAAAAGAATCAAACAAGCACATAGGAGGGTTCATGCAAAGGGTTTATGATAAAGCAATCATTCAATCAAGAATTATGTCTCTAATATTGTTCAACCACTTCTAAGTCTAATGTCTTTGCGTAATAAAACTCAAAAACTAAATTATTAAAAATACTCGAAAAACCTGGAATCGGGTTGTCCTCCCGGTAGCTTATTCTTGACTTGACTTGACGAAACGGGTTGCCTCCCGCCTAGCGCTTCGTTTATAGTCTATAGCTAGACTTCTTCACTTGATTACTCCGGATCAACGCTCTTTGCGGGCGTTGCAATCTTGGGTACCCACTTCCGCACCATCTTGGGCGCGGGCTTGTCTTTTGGCTTAGTTGGCTTAGTCATTTTTTTGGTCTTCACAGGCTGCTTCTCTTCCTTTTTCTTGACGGATGCAACACCTTCTTTGATTTTCGTTACGTTCATTTTTTTCGGCTCCTTCTTCTTTTTCAGCGCCTCCGTTTGTTTTGGTTCTCCCTTCACTCCAATCATGTTGCATGCCTCAATCCTTGGACGGAACTTGAAGGAACTCCTTTCTCCGTTGATATCGAACATGATCTCCCCCTTGCCAACATCAATAGTTGCTCCCACGGTCTTGAGGAACGGCCTCCCTAGGATAAGCGGCGGCTTCTCCCTCTCTCCCATCTCGAGCACAACGAAGTCGACGGGGATGAAGTGGTGTCCAATCTTCACGGGTACATCTTCAGCAATGCCCAAGGGATAGCGAATGGAGTTGTCTCCCAACTCCAAACATATTCCCGTAGGCTCCATGGGTAGGCGTAGCTTCTCGAACACATCCCTCGGCATGACACTCACACTAGCTCCAAGGTCGCATAACGCCTTCTCGAAGTTGAAAGAACCAACTGAACATGGAATTGTAGGGCACCCGGGGTCTTTTTGCTTCTCTAGCCCATAAGCAATAGCTGCACTACACTCCTCGGACATTTTGACATGATCTACCCCGAGCGTTGCTATCTCATATTTATTTGCAAGTATGTCTTTAAAGTAACGAGAATATGTAGGTACTTGTAGGGCATCTAGTAACGGCATGTTGATGCTAAGTCTACGCACAACTTCCACAAACTTCTCAAAGTGGTTGTCAAGTTTACCTCGGAAGTAGCGTGGCTTGAGTTGCGGTATCTTCGTGTCATCCTCCGGCATCTCGAATTCGGGTTCCTCGGTGACGATCCCCGTAACCTTCTCTTTAGCAGCTCCTTCCACCTCGGTGGATGGTTTCAGCTTCCTTGCTCCCGCGGAACGTTCCGGATCTTCGGTCTCCTTCCCCGAACGCGTTTGAATGGCCTTCGCCGATTCGGGACATTTGGGTTGTCCCGGAAGCTTCCCTTCATCATTAGTGAGGCGCCCCGCAAGTTGTCCAACTTGCGTCTCGAGCATCTTCATCATGTTGAGCACTTGATGATTGGAACTTCCGACCTCCGTCACTTTGCTATCGATGTTCTCCAACACCTTGTCTATGGTCTTGAACTTGGTGACGGTGTCCTTGTTGATCTTAGCTTGCTCATCCATGAACTCCTTCAATTGTATCCGAAGTGGAACCGCGTTAGGAATAGATGAGCTTGCATTAAATTGAGGCCTACCTTGCCCGTAGCGGAAGTTCGGCAATTCTCCCTTCCTCATGTAGTCGAGCACTTTGGCTTCCTCCGGACAATCTTTGCGGACATGGCCATACTCTCCACATTCTTCGCATGTGGACCTTGCTTCGGCGGCCTTCAAGTCTTGAGCCTCTTTCTTTTCTATCTCCATCTTCTCCAACCTCCTCATGAGCGAGTCGATCTTGCCTTCAAGTATGTCTTCCTTCTCCACTTGCAAGACTCCTTTGACGTTCCCCATGGGTTGAGCGGGTGTAGGCGCCGGATGACGCCCACGTGTCATTATCCGCGACCTTCTTGAATAGTGTGAAAGCTTCCGTCGGTGTAAGCTCGATGATAGATCCTCCCGCCGATGCATCGATGATCGTCCTTGACGCCATGGTGAGTCCTTGATAGAAATTTTGCACGAGGTCTTCTTTCGGGAACTTGTGATGTGGAACCGCCCGGGTGTACTCGTTGAAGCGCTCGAATGCCTCCGAGATAGTTTCGTAGGATATTGAACAAAGGTGGCAATCTTATTACGCAAACTTTGAGTTTTACCCGGTGAGTAGTATTCCTTCATGAAAGCCTTCATCAACGTGTTCCAATTTTGCACCGTCTCCGCCGGTTGAGAGTGGAACCATTGCAAAGCCTTCCCGAGTAGTGAAAACGGAAAAAGCCTTGCCCTCATTTGATCTTGAGTCACCCCATCCATGTTGAAAGTCTGACATAGTTGAATGAATGCTTGGAGGTGAAGGTTCGGATCTTCTTTGCCGGTGAAGGGTGAATGTTGCACCATGCGGATTGTTGAGGTCTTTATCTCGAACGGTCTTCCGATCTCGTCGAGGTTCAAGATTGGTAGGTCGATGATGTCCGGGGGTGCATAGCTCCCCAATCTTGCGTTCTTCCGGTGGTTGGTCACCCATTGGTGGAAGTCGATTCTCCCGCGGACTTTGAGGTGGTGAATTCTCGGAGATTCCTGCGATCCTTCGTCTTCCGACTCCGAATCTACAAAATCCAGCTTTTTAGCTTGATGTGCTTCGCGTCTCCTTAGCCTCGTAAAGTTTTTTTCGGATCATCCACAAAATTATTGGGTTTGTTGGAGAGGTAGCCGTCCATCTCCGTTAGGGTTAGCAATAAACAAAGTATGCAAAAAAAAACTAGAAAACAAAACAAATCTATAAAGACTAGAGTTAGACAAACTAGATTAGATGTATTTTGAGGATGATCGAAGCTTAGTAGATGCAAAAATAAAATAAAATCAGTACTGAAAATTACAAAAAAAGCAATAAAAAATCAAATCTTGATCACTTGTTCCCCGGCAACGGCGCCAGAAAAAGAGGCTTGTTGACGGTTAATGTTTGTATCAAAGTTCGTTCGTGACTCGCAAGCGTACAAGTCTCCCGTCGTAGTCAAGGGACCCTTCTTCCCTCGAGTGGTGAACCCAAGGTATCGAATCCGTGGAACAAATGTGTGACGCAAGACTTAATCTATTAAAGCCAAGTAACTGCAATCTTCAATAAAGAACCAAATGCATCTAAGTAAAAGAAACAAAACAGATCTAATCTACTAAAAACCGGAGAAAACAAAGTAAGATTGGGTAGATAAACCGATCTAGAGAGATCGGGATAAGCCTTTTGTTGAAGTTCCAAGCAAAAGAAGAAGTAGCAAATCGAATCTTAATAAAAGCCTCTTTAAATCGTGGTTTCCCGTCCAAATCCGAAAACATCCGCCTTTCGAGACCCCCGTTCGTCACAACGTATCCCTATTCATGCGGGGAGCTTAGGGCGAGTCAAAAGACAAGTCGAGATTCTTTCGGAGGATCCGGCGTGTACCTCTAGCCACCGCGGCTACAAGAACACCCTATGTAATCTATCTCGAGAATAGAATTGGAATAAGCAAAGCCGATCGAAAAACGAAATCTTCGAGGAAACACTTGATCGCTGAGAAAAGATTCAACTTGATAATTCAACTATAACAATGATACATACACAAGATCACCACCGGGATCCTTCCTTGATCTTGCTTCTAGCTCGGGAACTCCGACGTGGTCTTCCTTGCAAGGTTCCCACGTCGGCTAGGGAAACCCTAGTCAACTAGCTCGACCCTCTCCTCTCCTAGATGGTGTCCCTCTCTTCTCTCGCTTCTCGGCGGCCGAAGACGAAATCTTCTCTCGCGTGGCTCTCGGTCGGGGGACTATAAATAGCCCGATTGGCGGCTAGGGCAAAGGGCGTCGAATTTGGGCCCTAAATGGGCCCGGGCCGACCGGATCGGGCCGGCCGGCCCGGGCCCATTTAGGCCCGGCCCGCGGCTCCTTTGCCCGAGGTCGGTTCCCTTGCTTCCCGGATGTTTCCCCCTTCGCATACGGGTCCATGTCGTCGGTTTCTCTCCGAATTGGACTCAACTCCTTGTCTTGGAAGATTCAAGACTTTTTCCGGTCGTGTCCCCGGAGTATGTCGTCTTCTCGGATCAAGTCCCCGGCTTCTTGGAGTTAATTTTACTTCATTGCATGACTTGTTCGGGGCTTCAAAGTCTTGTCATGAGGTGCTTGATGAACTTATCCCCAAAGTCTTGCATTCAACACTAAAACCCCGCATAAACATTAAACTCCAAAAACGACATGCACACGTGAACTTGTTATACCACGGGGGTTAGTACCAATGGATAAGGTATAAAATTCATGCCAACACCGAAGGTAAACTCATGGCTAGGTTGACGGATTTTCACCGTCAACAAGAATCGACATCGAGGACGCGCGCGCGCGCGAGGTGCCGCGCGCACCGCGGAGGCGCGCGTGGCGAGCGCGCCCGTGCGCGCATCAAGCGTGCCCGCGCGCGGGGCGAGCGCGCCCGTGCGGGAGGCGGCGGCGTCACGAGGTGCGACGGCGGGCGTGCCCGCACGGGGGGCGAGCGTGCGGCGCGCGCGGCGGTGACTCCGGGAGGCGCGGCGCCGGACGTGACCGCGCGCGGGCGGCGCGCGCGCGCGCGCGCGCGGCGGCGCCGTCGGGGAGGCGCTACGGCGAGGTGCGCAGCCGCGCCGGCCTCGTCTGCTGAGGCCTCGAGGAAAAGGAAACGGGCCTTTTCCTCTTCGAGGTAAGGAGTTCGTCTTTTTTCGCTTGGTTTGGTCCGTTGATGATCAGACATTCTAACCCTTCGTTCGTGCCTGCGCAGGGTGGTGCCAACCGTTCCTCCCCTTGCACCAGCCAAGGTGCTGAGGACGGACGCATCGATCCCCACCCGGCGGAGCTCGTCGAGGGCGTCGCGCCCGGGGACAAGTACGGCGGCGGGCGCGAGCTCGCAAGGCCCGGCCGGGGTCTCGAGGCCCCCGGCCGGGCGGATCGCCCGCGCCGGCGGCACCGGGAGGTCGCCGAGGAGCGGCCGGCGCCGGTCGTCGCGGAGACACGAGCCGCGGCGGCGGTCGTGGTGGAGGTGCCGCCCACGGAGGGCGGCCGCCATGGCGGCGCGGCCCGTGGCGCCGGGCCGCAGAGGAGGTGGAGCGGGCGCAACCGCGGCGGCACCCGTGGACGCGGCGCGCGCGCAGCGGAGGCGGAGGCCGCGGCGCCGCGCCGGCGCGCCGCGGCCGCGGTGGCGCAAGTGGAGGTGCCGGTGGAGGCGGCGCAAGCGGCGGCGCCCGCCGGCAATCTGCAGGCGGAGGTGGTGGAGGTCTCGGACGATTCCCCGCCGCCTGGGTGGAATCGGTGGGCCGGCCCGGCCCACGACCCCCCCCCGAGCCCCGGGGAGGGGGCCCTCGTGAGGCGGCACGAGGGTCACATGGTGGTGGGGGGCCGAGGACACGGGGCCGAGGCCTCGTCCTCCCGCGCCGGCCGCCCCGCCGGTGGAGGGGGCCGTCGAGGATCCCCCCGCGTTTGCCGACGCCGGGGGGGAGAGCGAGAGCTGCGGGGCGAGCTCGGGAGCCACGGCGCTACGCTCAACCGCGCACCGAACAAGGCGCCGCGGGTCCATGGCGGCCCAGCCTGGCTCGTCTTCCAGGTGAGCCGTGGTTGCTCATTCTTTTTCCTCTTTCGTTTGTGTATGCTGCCTTCGCGTCTTGGCATTTATGGATTTTGATTCTGTGGTTGCCAATAGCTCGAGCGTCGCGCCCATGACAAGTACGACGCCTTTGACCGGGTGAACGCCGAGGTTCACCAGCTCCGGGAGCGGTGCAGCGCCTTCGACGCGCTCGCCGACGCCCTCGGGACGCCGGACGACCGGCGGCCGGCGCACGGCCATGGCGTGGTGCGACGAGCTCCCGGGAGAGCTCGAGGCGGGGACGCGCGCGCCCGCTCGAGCCTCGAGCGAGTCCGCACGGCCCTCATTGACCGCGATGAGGCGCCGTGGCGGGGGCGCGCTCGGATTTGGAGAAGACGCGGACGCCGGCCGCCAACCGGGGAGGCGGAGGTGGCCAACGTCCGCCGTGAGGCCCGGGAGCTCCGCACGTCGCTCGAGGGGGCGCAAGCGCGGCGGCCGCCGGGCCGAGGAGCGGGCACGCGGGCCGGGAGCGGCGGGCCAAGGAGGCCGACGACTTGAAGGCCGCCCACGACGCCAAGGGCTGCGGCGCTCGCCATAGCCGAGGAGCGGCTTCGGCGAGGAGCGCGCCGCCCGCCGGGGAGCCAAGGGGCGGCTCCGGCGAGGAGCGAGGCCGCCCTCGTCGACGCCCGGACGGCGCTGGAGCGGGAGCGCGTCGCTCGCGAGGGCGGCGGAGAAGTCGGGCCGGAGGAGCGGAACACCGCGTTCTCCAAGGTCGAGGACGAGGCGCTCATGCTCAGCATCAGCAACGCCAACCAGGAGCTGGCCCTCCGGGAGCAAGGCGAAACCGTCCGGCGCCTCGAGCTGACGGTCGAGGCCGTGCGCCGCGACTTCGAGGGCGGAGAGGAAGCAAGTCGAGGGTGAGTTGCCGCCTGACTTCTTGTTTGATTGGTTCTTCGCTAGAGGGCTCGCTTCCCCCTTTCTGATTTCCTTCTTGTCTTGTCGATTCCAGGCTTGCGCACCGCTGCGGGGCACGCGAGCGAGAGGGCCGAGGCGGCCGCGAGCTTCGTACAACTCCTCCGAGCGGGAGCCGCAGGAGGCCGCGCGAGGCGGCCCTCGAGACCCGCCGTGCCGTGGAAGAGGGCGAGGCTCGGGCCGGCGCTCGCCGGCCGCCGCTTGCGCGCCCTTGGCGGCCACGTCACGGAGCGGATGCGCCGGCGCCGCACACACCGGGCGTCCAGAAGGCCCTCGGAGTGGTGCGATCCCACTACGAGGTCAACTTCGAGGCGCTGGCGGAAGGCTACATCGTTCCCGAGGGCGTCGAGGACGAGGTGGCCATGGAGCGTGTGGATGCGCTTGCCGCCGACGCCGCCGGTCGCTCGCCGAGGCCTTCGAGGAGTTCCTCTTCCCCGACGTCGGCCGACACCGCCGCTCCTCCGCCCGAAACGGTGGGCGCTTGGCCCGATTTTTGTTCTTGAATTAGTATTCGGCCATGGGGCCCTTGTAAATAAGTACATTATCTTCCATCGTAAGCATTTGATGATGCGTAATGAAGTTTTCGCTTATTGCGCCTTTTTGTTTCTCCTTCTTCATGAGTGGATTTTACTTAGGGGAGTTCGATTTTCGGCGGGGGTCCGGCGGGTTGGAGGCGAGAGAGAAGGGCCATATCCACGCGGCGTAGGCTATCTCTCGGCTCGCACGCTCCTCCCGCCGGGCCGCCCGCGCCCGTTCAAATCGTTGCTCGTAGTTGAAGTAGAAAACAAGCTTAGCGCGTGTGAGTTGATTTTATTTTTGCACAAAAAATGGGACCATTTTTGGGGGGAGGTGCCCCCCGCGGCCCCCGAGGGTAACTTGGGTTTCGGGGGAAAGCCGAGTTGCCCTTTTATTAGACTTGGAGCATTTACATAGTTGTCACCAAGCGGGGCGTTGGCCATGTGATTTTACAACGAAAGTACTTGGAGAATCCTAGCTAAGGGTAGAAGCGACGTAGGCGTTGGATGTTCCAAGCGTTGGTGAGCTCTTCACCGTCCTCGTTGGCCGCCTTGTATGTGCCGGCTTGAGTACCTTCACCACGACGTAGGGTCCCTCCCATGGGGGCGACGACTTGCGACGCCCTCGGTTATCTTGGCGCAGCCTTAGGACCCGGATCCCCTTCGCCGAAATCCCTTTGACGTATCTTGCGTGCCTGGTAACGTCGTAGGGACTGTTGATACCTCGCGGAATGCATCAAGGCTACGAGGCGTGCCTCGTCCACCGGGTCCGGCCGAGTCCTCGCGGGCTCGCCGGTTTGCATCCTCGTCGTAGCCTCGAACCCTGGGCGATCCGTATTCCAAGTCCGTGGGGAGGACGGCATCCGCGCCATGGACTAGGAAAAACGGGGTGAACCGGTAGCTGCGCTTGGGGTGGTCCTTAGGCTCCACACAACTGCCGGTAGTTCTTGGAGCCATTTTCGCCCCGCATTTGTTGAGTCGGTCGAAAAGTTCGGGCTTGAGGCCCCGTAGGATCATGCCGTTGGCACGCTCCACTTGGTCGTTGGTCCGTGGGTGTGCCACGGCCGCCCAATCCACGCGGATATGGAACTTGTCACGAACTCCAAGAACTTCCGGCCCGTGAATTGGGGCCCATTGTTCGTGATGATGGAGTTTGGCACTCCAAAGCGGTAGACGATGTCGGTGAAGAATGTTACCGCCGCTCGGCCCTTAGATTCGTGATGGGGTGCACCTCCACCCACTTGGAGAACTTGTCAATCGCGACGAGCAAGTGGGTGAAGCCCCCGGCGCCTTTCACAAGGGCCCGACGATATCCGGCCCCCATACGGCGAACGGCCATGTTACGGGGATTGTTTGCGGGGGCGTGAGCGGGCAAGTTGGATTTGCGGGCGTAGAAGCGGCACCCTTCGCGGTGCGCACGATCTCGCTGGCGTCTGCAACCGCGGTAGGCCAATAGAAGCCCTGGCGGAACGCGTTGCCGACGAGGGTGCGGGGTGCGGCGTGGTGGCCACAGATCCCCGCGTGGATGTCCCGTAGGAGCTCGCGCCCCTCGGGAATGGGCACACACCGCTGTAGGATGCCGGAGGCGGCGCGCTTGTACAGCTCGCCGTCGACGAGGGCAAAAGATTTGGCCATCCTGGCGATGCGCCTGGCCGCGGCCCGGTCCGCGGGGAGTTCCCCTCGAGCGATCCAGGCGATGTATTTTTCGCGCCAGTCCTCTTGGGCAGGGGCCGGCTCGATGTCCATCGCGTCGGCCTCGTGGGAGCCGTACCCCTCGAGGTGGGAGAGTACGTACGCCTCGTTCGAGGGGTCCTCATCCACGGGTTCCGCACCCGCTGGATTCGAGGAAGCCCCCGAGGGTCCGTCGTGACTCGAGGGGTGGGGCTTGAAAACGATCGAGGGTTGCGCGATGTCGCGCGCGAAAACGTTCGGGGGGACGGTGATCCGCCCGGACGCGATCTTCGCCGGCTCGTCGTGTAACACCCTGAAATTTCCGGATTTCAGGATGTTAATAGGAAAAATAATAACTACGATTTCTCATAATTTCTAAAAATTGTCCCAACATTTTTTTTCTTTTCTTTACAGGAAATTTAGTATAGGAAAATCATTGTTTGATTCTTTTTTTCTAATTAAGTGAAATGGTTCTATGAGTGATGCATTCATATTGGTTTGCATGATTTTTGGTTGATGTTTGTAGTGTTTTCAAAATCATAAAAAGGTCAAATCCAAATATCTTTCTCCATCTCTCTATTTTTTTTTCTTTTATGGTACATCCAAGTCATTCTCTCTCTCTATCTATGTTTCCAACCCATCCGGCTATCTTCCTTTTCTCGGTCCAAATCTTAGTCGACCCAGGAGCAATCACAACTGTCAGCCAATTATCTATTGGCTGGACCAGCTTACCTTCTCCTCCCTCTTTCCTATCACTGACGGCGTGGCTCCACTGTCAGGTGTGTCTTCCGTCACTGACTGGTGCACTCCCGTGCAGCTAGGCCCCTTCGTGCGCTGCTGCAACCGTCTGGCTGTCTTGCGCTCGCTCACCTCCCTGCGTTCCTTCGTCTCCCGTGGCCACTCGCCTCTCCTGTACGTGCCGCGCCACATGGCTCGTCCCGGTCCGTCGCTGCTATCCTACGCACTCCTGCGTCGTGGTCGCATAGCTTGGCTACTTGTGCCCGAACAACTTGCTATCCTTGCGGCCCATCTCTCTCTTCCAGCATGCATCCGACCGAGCCAATCTCGAGTTCGTGTGTCACCACATTTCGCCTATCTGTGATGTTTGGCCTCCCGCGACCGTTCGCCACCCCCAACGTGCCACACCGCTTCGCTCCTCCACCACCCGCACCCTTGGTGCCATGTTCCGTGCCGCTTGGCCGCCCCTCTGCTCCTTGTACTGCGCACACGCTAGGTCCATCCTTCACCTCCAGTCGGCACTGCGCCGCACTCGTGCTCCCGCACCACCCGTGCACTGTGCTTTTGCCTGGCCGCGCCGCCCGCACACCTCTCGACCTAACACCACGACCGCTCACCTCCTTGCGTCTATCCGTCTCCTGCGACCTCTGCCTCTCCTGCATGTGCCACATCGCTTCGCTCCCTCGCCGCACCACGCCCGTGTGCTGCGCTCGCACCACTCTGCCGCTCGCCCGCGCACCCTTGTGCGGCTTCCACCTGCACAGTGTGCCGCTCGCTTGATCCTCGTGTCCGCGCATCTCTGACCGCCTACCTCGTGCCACAAGCCTCACTTGGCTCTAAGCACGGTGCCCGAGCCGCTCGGCTCTCGTCTGCTATTTGTGTCAGGTGCCGCGCCCCGCATGCTCCGCACCGCGTCTACGCCACTGTGGCGCTTCGCCATCCAGCACCCACGGCTACACGCACTCGTGCACCACGGTCCGCGTCGTCTCGCACTCGTGTGCATGCGCTGCCGCATGTCCCTATGCCACCCCGCACTTCTCACGCACGATGCTGCCCTTTCCTTTCCCGTCCCCTTCAATCCACCAGTAACGACCGCCCTTAATTTCTTGGTGAAGCATTCAACAGCTTTCCTCTCTGTTTCCCCTCCTCTCCAGTAACGTCGTTGTCCAGTAATGGCTGTTACACCTGACCTTCACCGAGACACAACGCCTCCTTCAATCTCCCCTTCAACGCACGCAGTAACCAATAGCATCAATGGCCGGCCATTACTCGCTTTCAATCCCCACCGAAACTGCCTCCGTTTTCTCCTCAGCGCCTACAAAACCAGGAGGTCGAGCCTTTGTGTCCGCTGCTGCATCCTCTCTCCCTTAGCCTCTGCTGGCTGCTGCTCGCCTGGCTGCTGGCCTCTTGTCTCCATCTCGCCTTGTTGTGCCTTGCCGCATAGCCGTGCCTCGTTGAAGCCGGGCGAGCGCCGCCGGCCACAACATCGGTTCGCCGCCCGGGGAGCATCTCGGAGCAAGCTAGTGCCACCACGGGCTCCACGACGCCGAGCCGCACGCTCACCGCCACCGCCGCCCGCTCGTCGCAAGAACACCGCCGGCCGGATGCCGACGTGCGCCGCTTTTGCTGTTTCCGGCCACCCCGTCATCCTATCGTCCGACGCCGCCAACAAGAGGACACCACCACCGCCGCTCGTCGTCCTCGTTGGCTCGTTCCTCCACCGGAGGAGCTCCACCGTGCGAGCACTCGTGCCGGCCGCCGTCACCGTCATCTGCTCCAAATCCGTCGCGTCCTCGTCTCCTTCGAAGAAGAGCCTCGGACCGAGCCGTCCGTCGTTCGTCGCCCGTTCGTCTATGTCGCCGGTGGAACACGGGACACATCCGGCGAGTTCGCCGGGACAAGCAAGCACCTCAAGGGATCGGCGACATGGAGGCGCGGCCACACGGTTGCGTCACCGGTTCCATCTTGTCGCCGTTGTGTTGCTACCTCGCCGGAACACGAGCATCCGCCGGAGCCTTCTCCGCCAACGAGCATCACCACCGTGCATACCGAACGGGCCGCCGTCGTCCGCCGCCGTGGCCGGTGTCCGGCCAACGCTCAACACCCCGTCGTCTTCGCTCGTCTTGTCTCCCCTGCTGCCATGCTGCGGCAAAGATAGATGCTACCGTGGTTGTTCGCCGAGGGCGGGCGAAGCCGGTGACATGGTTGGAGTCTCATGGTTTGTGTATCAAGCTACCGCCGGTGCTCCTTCATCATCGCTTCCATGTCGTTCACCGTCAACACTCACCATGTCCTAGGTAAGAAACCTCATGCCGATCTAATCTAGCCTTGCTCGTCGCTAGCATGTTATCTCTCGATCCTTACACTGCTGCTGCAAACTTCAATAGTTTAATTCTTGATCCACCTCATAAAGCTTATATTTTCCATCCTTTGCCATACACTCGTGATCACGATTTGAAGTATGCTGCCAATGTCCCAAGATCGTGCTGTCGGACTGGTGTCTCTATTTTCTGGTTAGGGTCAGATAGAAGTATGCAGTAGCAACAACATGCAGGCCGAGCTGTTGCATGCAACTGATGACATGCGTGTGCTTGATGTTCCTGTTCTGACCAAACAGAATAATCAAATTAGTGTTATTTCCCTTGCATGATGTGAGCATAACATCATGCTGATGTCACAACACTTTTTTTGCCTAAACAATCACGCATGTGCTTGTATACGCTAGAAAGCAAGCAATACAATCAGTACTAGTTCATCTTCATGATGTCATCAGTACATAGTCACTTCTTCAAAAATACCATTTCGGTAAAATTTTGCATGTGTCCCTCAGCAATATAGCTTGTCCTTTCCTTTATCTTTATCTATATATTATCATCTGCTATCTCTTGTATCTCGGAAATCATTTTTGCCAGACCTTCCAATCTATAGTAATCACACACACACATATATATATCCTTTCAACTTTGTTTAATCTATAGATGTCATATTTTAGCCTATTTAAGCTTGTTCTTGTTGCGTAGCTTCGTCTCAAAATAAAATACACGCTAGTCATGATGTTTACCCTAAAATGTGTTTTCTGAATTTATTCTAAATTAAATTGACTAATCCTATTAAATTGTGTTTTCTAAATAAAATGTAATTAGGGCATACCTCAGTTTTCATTATCAAAGTTATACTGATTAATGAATATTCAATCTGGTTTCTAAATATAAGAAACATAGCTATCCCGAGTTTTCTCAATTAAATATTAATTTGACTAATATGGTTATAAATGTTTTTTTAAAATTATAATTTGTTTAGTGAAACTCAAAACATAAAGTTATACGCTTAGATGCTTTACATTCTTCTTCTAAAACTAAATGTTTAATTTGCATAAATCATACTTGAATATTTATAAATAAAATTTTCTTAAGCTCAACATCGTCCTTTTGTATACAAATATAATCTACTTAATTATAAATAGGGTATTTTTTTGAAATAACCTATACACACGATTTTATTACATTAAAATATATCAAGCATATAGTCTTGTGTGTTATAATCTAAATCTCTTGATAGATGTGTCTTTTTCAGCGATAGTTCCGTTCTTAGCGTTTCTTGCGTTCGCGATGTTAGAACCAAACCCTATCCCCTTTTTAAGTCTTTTCTTGATTGGTGTATTGTTCTTAGTTGTTCTTGTTTGTCTGCTTTGCATGTGTTGTGCCCGATGTTTGATTCGAGTAGAAGATCGAGCTGTTGATCGGAAGTTCGGAAGTTTCAAGAGAGCAAGAGCGGAATAGCATAAGAGTAGCTTTGTGTTGAGAAAGGCAAGTGGTCTTCTCCCCCTGCATATTCTATTTCTGTCCCACACAACTTGCATGATAACTAAGTTTACTTTTAAATGTTGTATTGCATAAATTTGATGGGAAATCACCTTTTTAAGGACATGACTAGACTTTTACCCTCATTACCTTGGACAACCCTTTTTAAATAAATGTTTTGGGTAGAAATGCTTAGTTGCTATAACTTGGGATGGTTAAAATGAATCTTATGCAATATGATGAATGTTGATCATGATAACTTGGATGATATACATGTATGTGTGTGCTTATGGTTAATAACAAGATCATATGGTTTAATCGGAACATGGAGAACCACCCAGGAAAACAGTGCAACCACAGTCCACATGGCTCTGGCTTAGCCAAGTAATTAGGAGAGTGGGTTAGCTGATAGCCCTTTTCCGAGAGGGGCACGGGGGGCCGGAGTTGAAGGGGTATAGCCCGGTTCTTTTGGGGTAGCAGCCTTTGCTAAGGTGCGACCACTAGGGAGGGTTATGGTCCGCTCCCCTTCTTAATGCTTGTCGCGGGGCCGTTGGTCTTCGCTTTCCTTTGTAAAGGCTTCGTAGTGGACCCCTAGCCACTCACCTCGGAAGTGTTTAAGGGCCTTGCAAACCCGGGCGACATGGGGAACACGAACCGTGGGTAAAGTGTACAACCTCTCCGAGTGAAAAGGCTCGATCGATCGGCCGTGCTCACGGTCAAGAGCGGCTGGACCCTCACATGATAATCAAACATAAAGATGGAATTAAATCGTGGTTTTCATATGGTTTTGAGATGAGATGCTTTCCTAAATGCTTAAGTGGGTTGGTATGAACTTACACCTAGTAAATAGGTGCTTGCTAATAAAATTTGACCAACTTAAAATGCTAACCGCCGCAAAACCTTAGCCTATTCTTGATAGCCTTGCATCTTCCCCCACTTGCCGAGCTCCAACCATAAGTGTGCTCACCCTTGCTAAACCGTTGTTCGAAGAAGAAGGTGTCCGATGTCCGAGAAGATGGTGCTAGGCGTACGCAACCCACGGTCGATTGCCCGTGAAGTTTGGAGCCGTTGTTTCCCAGATTCCGCTGTAAATCTCTCGATAATCTCTCTTTCATTACGTGATATTGTTTCGTTATTCACTATGATGTCACTATATGTATGAAACTAGATCCCGGCATACATATAGCTAGCACTTGGTTTTCGTCGGAAAATCGGGTGTGCAGAGTGGTATCGAGCCGTATCGACCGTAGGACGTAAGCCTAGATAGAAATAGTAGGCCTCCATCTTGTCGTCATGGCGGCTCGCGTTCTTCATGACCCGATCGATCACGAGCCGCGAGTCCCCCCGCACGTCGAGGCGCTTGACGCCCAACTCAATGGCGATCTTGAGGCCGCGAGAGAAGGGCCTCGTATTCGGCCATGTTGTTGGACGCGGGGAAGTGGAGGCGCACCGCATAGCGCATGTGTTCCCCGAGGGGGCGACACGAAGAGCAGTGCCCGCGCCCGCTCCCGTTTTCATCACCGAGCCGTCGAAGAACGAGTCCGGCACTCTGCTTGGACTTGTGGGGGCGGCGAGCTGCGTGTCCGTCCGCTCGGTGACGAAATCGGTCGGGATTTGCGATTTGATGGCCTTGCGCGGGGGCATAGGCGAGCGTCTCGCCCATCGGCTCCACGGACCACTTGGCAATCCCGCTCGCGGCGTCAGGGTTGCGGATGATTTCTCCTAGCGGAAAGGAGGAGACCACCGTGACCGGGGTGGGCCTCGAAGTAGTGGCGGAGCTTGCGACGCGCAAGGACTACCGCGTACGGCAACTGCTCGGACCACGGGGGTAGCGCGTCTTCGTGTCCGACAGGACCTCGCTGATGTAATAGACCGGCCTCTGTACAGGCAAGGCGTGCCCTTCCTCCGTGCGCTCCACGACGATCACGGCGCTGACCACCCGGGTGGTTGCGGCCACGTAGAGCCGCAGAGGCTCGCCGTCTTGTGGCGGCGTGAGGATCGGGGGCATGCGTTAGAGACGCCTTCGGTTTGTCGAGGGCGTTCGGGCCTCGGCGGTCCAAGAGAAGCGCTCGTGCTTCTTAAGTAGACGGTAGAGGGGCGAGCCCTTCTCACCGAGCCGCGAGATGAAGCGGCTTAAGGCGGCGAGGCACCCCAACACCTTTTGCACCCCTTTGAGGTCCCGGATCGGACCCATTCGCTCGAGGGCCGCGACCTTTTCAGGGTTGGCCTCGATTCCCCGCTGGGAGACTATGTATCCTAGGAGCATGCCTCGCGGCACTCCAAAGACGCATTTTTCGGGGTTTAGTTTGACCCCGTTGGCCCGTAGGCAATCGAACGCGACGTCAAGGTCACCAACCGGGTCGTCCGCCGTCTCGGTCTTCACGACGATGTCGTCTACGTGGGCTTCGACCGTCCGTCCAATGTGGTCCCCAAAAACGTGTTGCATGCAACGCCGATATGTTGCACCCGCGTTTACGAGGCCAAATGGCATCGTGACGTAACAGAATGTCCCGAACGGCGTGATGAACGAAGTCGCGAGTCGGTCGGACTCCTTCATTTTTATTTGGTGGTACCGGAGTAAGCGTCAAGGAAGCAAAGCGAGTTCACACCCATTGTTGAGTCAATGATCCGATCAATGCGTGGCAAAGGAAAAGGAACTTTAGGACATGCTTTATTAAGACTAGTGTAGTCTATACACATCCGCCACTTCCCATTCTTATTCTTTACAAGCACGGGGTTTGCTAGCCACGTAGGGTGGAACACCTCCTTGATGAATCCGGCCTCGAGAAGCTTCCGCAGCCTCCGCTCCGATTGCCCGTCGCCGCTCCTCGTCGAAGCGGCGCGGCCCGTTGCCGCACGGCGCGGGCACTTGGCGCAGATGTCAAGGGAGTGCTCGGCGACTTCCCTCGGGATGCCTGGCATATCCGAGGGGCTCCACGCGAAGATGTCGGCGTTGGCGCGGAGGAAGTCGACGAGCACCACTTCCTATTTGGGGTCGAGGGTGGAGCTGACCCTCAACACCTTGCCCTCGGGGGCTGACGGGTCGAGGGGGACCCCCTTGGTCTGCTCCGCAGCCTCGAAGGTGCCGGCATGCTTGGCGGCGGGGTCGAGGTCCTCGTTGACCATCTTCTCCAGCGTGTTCACCAGCGCTTCATCCGGCGCCAGCGCCTCCGCGTGCTCTACGCATTCGACGTCGCAGTCGAACGCGTGCTCGATGGATGACCCGACGGTGATGATGCCGTTTGGTCCCGGCATCTTCATCTTCAGGTAGGTATAATTGGGGACCGCCATGAATTTGGCGTAACAGGGTCGCCCAAGTATGGCGTGGTAGGCCCCCTTGAACCCCACCACCTCGAAGGTGAGGGTCTCCTTGCGGAAATTCTTTGGGGTGCCAAACCAAGGCGGCGGATCGGACCGCCCAAGGGGCCGGACACCGCTTGCGGGCGCGATGCCATGAAACGGCTTCGTGGCCGGGCCGCAACTCGGTCCAACCCGATCCCCATGAGGCGCAACGTGTGCGCGTAGAGGATGTTGAGGCTGCCGCCTCCGTCCATGAGGACCTTCGAGAACCGGGCGTTCCCGATGATGGGATCAACCACCAGCGGGTACTGGCCCGGGTTGGGGACGCGGTTCGGGTGGTCCTCCCGGCTGAAGGTGATTGCATCCTCCGACCAATTGAGGAAGGACGGAGGAGCCCTCTCCGCGGCGAGGACCTCGTGCCGCTCCTTCTTGCGCTGGCGCGTCGACATATCGACGGTTGGCCCCCCAAAAATGAGGAACACATTTTCGACGGCGGGGAAGCCACCCGCGTCGCCGTCGCCCCCGTCTTTCTTGGCCTCTGCCTCCTTCGCGGCGGCACGGCCATAAAACTTCTTGAGCATATCGCACTGCTCAAGGGTGTGGTTCACCGGAGTCTTGTGGTAGGGACATGGCTTTTTCAGCATGTCGTCGAACACCCCCGGACCTCGAGGGGCCGGTCGAGGGCCCCGTCGAGCCGGGTCAACAGCAAGGGCCTCGGCATTGCCGCCGTCGCGCCCCTGCTCGCGCGCCTCGCGGCGCGGCTTCTTTCCCTTCTTGCCCCGCTTGTCATTGTGGTGCGGCTCCTTGGACTTGCTGCCCTCCGCGGGCGCGTCCTCCGAGCGCTTGCCCTTCTTGCCGTTGAAGATTGCCCCTACGGCCTCCTCTCCGGAGGCGAAGCTGGTGGCAATGTCGAACAGCTCGTTGGAGTCCGCGGACGGGGCTGCGTCCCGTTCCCGCACGAGGTCCCGCACGTGGTGCCCTCGAGGAAGGCGTGCACGATCTCGGACCGCGCCACGGCGGGGAGCTCGTGCGGCCGCTTGGAGAAGCGCCGTATGAAGTCCCGTAGCGACTCGCCGGGCTTCGTGTGCGGGGAGCGAAGGTCCCGGGGAGTTCCCGGGTGGCGCACGTACGTGCCCCCGGAAATTGCCCACAAACGTGTGGACCAGGTCGTCCCGGTTGTGGATTTGGCTAGCGGGCAAGTGCTCGAGCCATGTCGGGCCGCGTCGCCGAGGTGCGAGGGCAAGTTGCGGATGATGACCTCATCGGCCGGTGGCCCCACCCACCGACAAGCCAGGCGGTAGTCGTTAAGCCACACGCGGGGGTCCGTCTCCCTGTTGTACTTGACGATGGTCGAGGGCTGGCGGAAGCGTTGGGGGAACGCCGCCGCGCGGATCTCCCGGTTGAACACACGGGTGCCCGGGGGCTCCGGCGTCGGGGAGCGATCCTCACCGCCGGTCGTAGCGCCCACCCCTTCGAGGGTGGTAGCCCCCGGCCGCTCGTGCGTCCGCCCGCTCGTGCGCCGGCGTTGATGACGTTGCGGGCGTCGCCATCCGGCGCCCTACGTGCGTCAAGGAGCCGTTCCTTGGCCGGCGTGCGCCCTTGGTCGGGCTGGTTTCCCCGCCGGTCCCCCCTGCGTGCACGGAGGGTTCGCCTCCGGTGCGGCTTCATCGCCCCGCGCGTCTCCTGTTGGCGGATGCGCGAGGCCGAGCTCTCGGCCTGCTGGACGGCCGCTTGCTCGATGAGAGTTTGCACCTCGCGGTGCAGGTCTCGAGCCTCGGGGGTCGAGGGTGCCGGCATGGCGCGCAGCAGCGTCGCGGCGGCGATGAGCTTTTGGCTCGCCCGCGGGGGCGCATCCGCGTTGTCGACGTTGGGGATGGTGTTGATGCGGTCGCGGACTGTCGGCCCGCGCTCCCCGCGCGCGTTCGCCGCGTGCGGAGGCTTCTCCCGCCATTGAGGCACGGAGCGCCCGCACCGTCCGGTATTCCTCCGCCGGCTTGCCTCGAGCTCGCGGGCTTGGGCCACCGCGCGTCGGCGTCGGCCCCGGCGGGGGAGCACTTGGCCTCGCGGCCATGCGCGCGGCGATCCCGGGGCGGGGGTGATCTCTCCATCTCCGGCGCCCCGCCGCCGCGGCGGCATTGGCCGGTCGTTGGTGATGACGGCGTAACACTCCCGCGCGGGGTCGTAGCTCCCGTGCCGGGAGTCGTCGGAACGACCAAACCAAGTGAGTCCGCGGCGTCGAGGAAACGCCCGAACGCGGCCCCGGGTCCGGCACGCCGGAGAAGTCCCCACTCCGCGTACCCGTGGCGGTTGGCGGGTGGCAACGCGTCGATGGAGCCTAGGGACGACTCGTCGCCCATTGAGGCACCGGAATCCACGGCGACGAAGACATGGCGGCTGGGCGGGACCCGGTGCATCGTGGTGTTAACGTTGTTGTTGTAGACCGACGTGGCGCCACGCAGCCCGATGGGGATGCGCGGTCGGAGACCGCACGCGGTCCCGCCGGGGCGGTGGAGGTTGTCGTAGCGGTGGGCGCGCCACGCCGAGTGGCGGCGCGTTCGGCTTGCCGCCGCTCGGACCGGGCACGGCGCGAACGTAGCCCGGAGCGGCGGCGGCGTCGCGGCGTCGATGGGCCCGCGGCATCCGTGCCCGCGGGCGCCCGCGCCGTAGCGGTGCGTGCGGCGGAGACCGGAGCGGACCGGCCCGGCGCCGCGCGCGGAGCTCCTCACGGTTGGTGAGGCGCATGAGATAGCCGTTCCCCGTGGCACGAAAGTTCGGGGTCCCCGAAGCGGATTTCGAACCCTCGCGGCGGGGGGTCCGAGCTACCCATGCAAGAACGGGTACCACGGTACTCAGTGCGGATCACCATGGAGGGAGTTGGCGGAATGACCTCAGGCGCTCGCTTGCCCCACGGTGGGCGCCAGCGTCGGTGCGGAATATGGTCCCGACACTAACCAGTAGATAGCGCCGTGGTCTATCCCTCAATGGTCGATGCTAAGTAACAAGTGACACGAGAGATTTTATCCCGGTTCCCGCCGAGGGGGCCGTACGTCCGGCAGAGGCGTGCTCGGGGCACTATATTACTTAGCACGGGGTGCTTGCGGTGGGGCGATACAAGCAAGGCGGGAGAGGAAGCGTAGCTTCCAAGTCCCCGGAGGAGTGGTCGAAGATATTGCGGGTAGAATGAGAATGAGTACGTGGTGTGTGAAGTGCTCTTGTGTGCCGAGTCTCTCGTCCGTCTGTCCGTCCCCCCGCGGCTGGGGGTTCGCCCCCCCTTTTATAGATCAAGGGGGCGGCGGGTTACATGCACGCCGCGCTACCTAGCTACGCGGGGTAGCACGTCGTGCTATGCTGTAGAGTGGGCGGCCGTCCGGACGATCTTCGCAGCGATCTGGCCATGATGGCCCACCTCGTACCCGAACAGTGGCGGTTCGAGGGTAGGAGGGCGGCAGATGGTGGTGGCGTCCTCTGATAGGCTTCGAGGGAGGTGCTGACGCTGGCTTGCACGGAGCACAGGAGTAGGTAGAACGGCGTTCCTTCCCAACGCGCTTCACAGTGTTGGAGTGGTTGCTACAGCGCCTGGCGTGCGCCTGCACGCGCGGGGGCGGCGACCATGCTGTTACAGTGGCCGGGATGGCAATCCACCGGCCTAGCGCCTCCACCTAGCCCTGTAGGGTCACGGGAAAGTGAAATCGAGGGTGCGCCCGGCCCCCCTTCGAGGGTCTGGCGCGTTAGCCGTACTGTAGTAGGCGCGCGGTGTCACGGGACTAACACCGGCCGTACCGCACAGTCCCTCCCCACAGTGGTGGGGATGGGCTCCTCCCTGGGGAGTTGGTGCGGCGGCACCGGGCGCGAGCCCCGTGCGCATGATGGCGCCGCCCCGCCCGTGTCGGGCGTTAAATGCCCGTGTACGGGGGCCGGCGCACGCGTGCGGGCGCCCTCGAGCGTGGCGGGCCCCGGCCGAGGGCGGGACGTACCCTCGAGCGAGGCGGAACCCGCTCGAGGGAGAGTGAGCCCTCGAGCGGGGCGGAGCCCGCTCGAGGGAAGTGTTGCCCCTCGAACGGGGCGGAGCCCGCCCGAGGGGGGAGTGCGCCCTTGAGCAAGGCGGAGCTCGCTCGAGGGGGATTTCTAAGAGGGCCGTCTTGGTGGGCCGTCGGGGTCCCCGCGGCATGGGCCGTGTCCCGCATGGTTAGGCACCCGCATGGTTAGGCTTAGCGTGTTTTGGTGTGGTTGCGGGTTTTAAGTGAGGATTTCCCCCGTCGTTTAAGGGGACCCCTAGGGTCGTCCCCGACACGACGAGCGTCAAGGACTCTAGCGGCGGTCTACTAAGAGACCACACTCTAAGATCCGGCCTACACGGCTACCTACGGATCTCCTTGCTGTAAGCGGCTACTCGCCCTAGCACCACTCGGTACCGTAAGCGGCCCTCGGGTCCGGGCGACTACTCGTAACTACGGCCCGGCCATCCAGGTGTACTTCTTCAGTAATAAAGTTTGATCGTTCATCAACTTCTTTACTGTCTACTCCCTTCAACGGGACTACTGCCGAGTACGACTACTCGCATCCACTCCACGATGGGGCTCCGCACTCTGAGATTGCGACTACGAGTACTCATTGCTGGACATTTTCTTTCATTGATACTTAAGCAATTACATTACAATTGTTTCTGTACAACCTTGGCTACTAGATAACTATTACAGGGCTACTGGAGATTGAGCTTATCAGCTACTTGCTACGCGATGGGAGCCATCTGCTCCAGCAGCTCCGCGTACTGCTCATCAGTGCAGTTGGCAGCTACACCGCCAGCGACTACTTCCACCGGGGCCTTAGGGAAGTAGGACTTCATAAAGGCCAAGACACTCGCTTCGGGATCGACCTCGCCATGTGCTTCACATAAGCCGCCGGACGGGCGGGGGGCTTCCCCGAGGCGATCCACCGGCGGAGCGATCTTGGGGCCGCCCGGATGAGGAACCAAGAGTCTTGCGATCGGCGGCGCGCTTCTTCAAGATCCTTCGGTTGGGCTGCGGCGCCTCGCGATCTTCATTCAACTTCGCAATGATTTGTAGCGAGTTGATGAGATCGCGGTCAGATGCAATCCGAAGCTCCATGTGCTTCTCGCACTCGAAGGCAAGTTCTTTGTAGTCGAGCTCGAGTACACGGCGGGCTTCCGCTCCCGGTAGAAGAGGTTCTTCATGCTTATCTCCGAGGACTTCAACTGCTCCACTTGGCCCTCAAGCTCTGCAACACAACAAAGTACAGCGGGTCAGACTACCTCTCGGTCTCCAACAACTACCCGACAAGTCCAGCGGCGTACCTTTGTTCTTGTTGCGGAGGCTCTTGTTCTTCCGCACCAAGTCATCGCCCTTTGCCTACAACTCTTGGACACCATTGTGATACTTGGCAAAGGCGGTGTCGAGCTTAGACTGCATGGCAGCCGCGTGCTTCCGTGACTTCAAAAGCTGCTCTTCCAGTGCTTCAGCCCGGAGCACCGCGTCACCATAGCCTTGCAGCATGTTGGACTTCTCGCGGGACCTCTCCGCAACGTCCTGCATTGACAACTCAAGTCACACGAGTACTCCACGACAGAGGATTGGCTACTCAGCAGCTACGACTACTTACCTTCATCCACTGCTCAGCCTGGCGGACCGCCTCCAGGTGCCTGGCCACCGTCGCCGGGTCGACCAGATCGTCCGAGAGCAGCTCTATCCCGCTACGACCACTCGCGGCGGCTTCCGTCATCGGCACAGAGCGGATGGGCTCTGTGTCCTGGATCTCCGGGGAGCGGATAGCCACCTCCAGAGCGACCTCTGGCGATGTGGTGACCTCCTCTCCTCTGGCCGCCACGGCGGCTTCCTCGACGACTTGCTCCATGGGCTCGGGGGCTCCTCCGGCAGCCTCCGGCACCTCTGGTGTCGACTTCTGCATTGGCACCCCCGCAGGGATGTCACTCCCTTCGGCCTCGGCACCTGTCAAAGAGAAGACAAGTGTATCAGCAACTACGACTACTTCCTGAGGAACTCTACAGCTTCAGAAGAATACTTACCCTCGACCACGCTGGCCTCCGGCAACGACGCCTCAGTAGCCGGCGGCTCGGACACTGCCTGGGGTGCAGGAGCGGACTCCTCGGTGGGCGGCGCGACTTCTTTTTCCGCCACCGCCATAGAAGGTTCATCCCCCTCCCAGGACAGATCTGTCGATTTCCTGCAGAAGCACACGTAATTGGTCCTCAGTCAACCTCGACTACTACAACAAGTACTACTCGGGAAGATGCAGTACTTACAAGCTGGACCGGACTATCGTCACGGCCGGGGCGCCGAGGATGCTGGCAATATCTACCAGTCCACCCTCGGCGGGCGCCCCCTCCTGCGCCCCTGCAGCCGCTGCCTCCTCTGCAGCAACGGCGGACGATGCAGCGCCCTCCTGCGCTCCTGTGGCCACCACCTCTTCAACGGCGGCGGCTACGGGCTCCGTGCTCCCTTGTGGAGCAAGGGGCTGGCGCTCCAACTGCGCCAAGAGCTCCTCGACGGTGGGGGCTGGACTACGACTTCCAGCGGGCTCCCCCACTGTGTTCCGCTCGCCTTCGTCGCCCTCCTCGACGGGCTCCGTTGGTGGCACCTCCTGCATCCAAGGAAGACTTCTCATCAACAAGTGTACTCGCTCGACGGATACTCGACTACACTAGTCAAGACTTCTTACCTCTTGGGGTGTGGTCTCTGTGACCTTGAGCTTCTTCGGCACCCGCTTGCGGGCGGGGTTGCGCGACCTCCGTGGCGGCGCAGCCAGACTAGCCTCCAGGCTAGTCGGCGGGTCTTGTACAAGAGGAACATGAGGCAAGCCTGGACGGCTAAACCTCAACCGTAGCTGGAAGCGGTCCTGCAGCGTCTCGTCGTCGTCATCGTCGTTGTCGTCGGAGGTGTCCTCCACGATGACGGTGTCATCGCCTTCGCCGACTTCTCGCCGCTCCTTAGCTTTGGCTTTTCCTTCGCTCGGAATCTCGATTCCATGAGGGGGGCGGCTGCAGCTCGGAGACAAACATTTTCAAGTCCTCCCCGCAAGGCACAAGACATCGGCGCGACTACTAACAAGCAAGGACTACTCGACCAAGGGGTATGACTACTTACCTCTTTTGGTGGGCGCGCGGCGGAGTACTCCTGGACGGGGCACGCTGTGTATGGCGGCATGTCCTTGAAGATCCGCGTCAGTCTCTCCACGATGTCGTCGTCGTCGACTTCATCTCCATGCATCCGCGACGTGTCCTCGTCGCCGGTGTACTCGAAGCCCAAGGTGTCGCGGGCCATCAACGGCTGCACCCTCCGCTTCATGAAACTGAAGGCCACGTGCTCGGCCCTCAGTCCAGCTTCTCTGAGCACCTTGATGCGTGCCAGCAACTCGGGGAGCTGGATCCCCTCCTGCATTGTGGGCTCTGTGTTCCACCAGTCGCGGTGCCTTGGCTGCCTCCCACTCGGCTTCGGCAGGCCGGGGTGGTGGTTCGTGATGTAGAACCACCTCGCCTTCCAATCAGCGTTGGAATCGATGAGCTTGTACGCCGTGCATCGCTCGGCGGCGTCTTCTCTCATCTGGATGCCGGCCCCTCCGACTACTCGTGGATTGTTGGCACTCGGCTGCGGCTTCACACGGAAGAATTTCCGGAAGAGGATCCAGTGCGGCTTGATCCCAAGGAATGCTTCACAAAAATGGACGAAGACCGCGGTATGGAATATGCCGTTGGGGTTCAGATTGAGGTACTCAACTCTGTAGTACCCGAGAAGGCCCTTGAAGAAATCACTAGCCGGAAGCGCGAGTCCTCGCTCCACGAAATGCGCGAACATTGGGATCTCGTCTTCAGCCTTCTCCATTGGGTATGAATCTTCGGCGGCGGCCCTCCACATATCAACTTCCTTCTCCCGGATAAATCCGCTGTTGAGAAGGGCCAATAGATCCTCGGTCTTCACCTTTGACTTCTTCCACTCGCGGCTTGGGTCTGCCCGCGGTGGAGACATCGGTGGCGCTGCTCCAGTGGCAGCCGCGGTGGTCTCTTCGCGGCCCCTCTTCTTCCCGGCGACCTTAGCAGACTTGGACGGTGAAGGCTTCATTCTCCAAGTACAGGGCGTCTTCACGTGCATCCGCTCGGGGGCTACTCTAGAAGCTCTGGGTGGCGGCGTGCTTGGATCTACTGCGGCGGCGGTGTGCGCTGGAAGTGGATCTACCTCAAATCGATTCGAAATGACTACAGCACAGATGGGTGAAAAACCCTAAGGGTTTTGGCTTCTATTTATAAGTCAAACCGGCTCCGCAACGGCCGGCTGGATAAGTCCACGCGCGGCTGACTCAGCGGCTAAGCGCGGCTTTTCGCATTCTACTAGTCAACGCGCCTCACCTCGGGGGCTCGGCTACTTCTACTCGATTGCCTGGGAAGCGACAAGACTCAGGAGCATCTCAGGACACATTGTTCAAGATGACCCTTCAATTCGAGAGGAAGTACTCGACTCAAGGCTCGGGGGCTCCGTGCCACGTGTCCTTCGGTTTTTTCTCTCCGGATTTTTCGGGATTTTCTTGCCAAGACTTCGGATGGACCCTCGGCCCGAGCTCGCGCTCAACCTAAGGCTCGGGGGCTACTCCATATGGAGTGCGATTTTGCAATCGCACCTCCATATCAGCTCCGGCTTCAAGACAAGATGGGCGTTTTTGAAGACCTTTGAGGGCAGCACTCAGAGACGCTTGGGACTACTCGAGAAGACTTCAAGATTGCTCAAACATCAGCTGGAGTACATTCCAGCCTCGGGATGCTTCGACTATTCTTGAGGACTTTTGACTTGTAGTACTCGGGAACGCTTGGGGACTACTCGTTAAGGCCGTCAAGACTACTTGAAGCTATCCTTCTCGACTACAAAGTACTCGGGGGCTTGTCGTATGGACCTCCCTGGGCCCACTACCTCGGTGGGTACCAGGACCGACTACTCGGTGGGCCCCTGGGACTACCCGGCTTGCGCTACATGGCATCTAATGGCGTGGAGCACAAGGACTACAAAGGAGTAGTACTCGGTTAGGGAGCTGTACATGTTCCGCATTGTATGGAGGACTCCTAGACGTACTCGACTAGTACTCTCTCCCTACTCCGACTTGTAACCCCGCCTCCCGACTATATAAGGCGAGGCAGGGGACCGATCTCTAGGATCACCTCATCACAACTCATCTCATACAACTCACGTCGCACTATTGAACCATCTTGTAATCGTGCCCAATCAATACGAGCTACGCAACATACAGGACGTAGGGTATTATGCACCTCGCGGCCCGAACCTGTCTAAATTGTGTGCCACGTGTCTCTTCCTTCGAGTTACCGATCTCGGCGAGGCCACATTCATCTACTTCGGGTACTCCCCTTAGTAGGTTGCCGATCTAAAACACCGACACAAAGTACCTGACTATTAAATTGGGTTATCTGCACATATTTCAGCTAATTTATCTAAAATCTTAAGTGTGAACGTGAGGTTTTAGTTTTAGGGCGCGACCCTTGATGCGAGTCCCATGTATAGGTCTAGTGCTACCAACTTGCAAAAAGTAGTGGGCTATCAATTTGAGTCATCTGCATAAATTTTAGCTAATTTCTCTAAAATTTTAATGTGTGGACACAAGGTTTTAGTTCTAGGGTCCAGTCCTTGACGCGAGACCCACGTATAGGTCCAATCACACCACTTTGCACAAAGTACTGGGCTACCAAATTAAGTCATCAGTACAAATTTAATCAATTTCTCTAAATTTTTTTGATGTGGTCACACACAAAATTCTAGTTTTAGGGTATGAATCTTTACATATATGCTGCAAGCAGCAAGAGTAAATAATTATAACCCATTTACACCCACATACAATGGGGCGGGATGGGGTGTATAGACAAGTTAAATAGAGCGGTGGGGTTGGGTTAAGATAATTGATTTATTCATTATTGGTAGGGGTGGTTCTGGGGCGGGTATTCCCCCATTAGCAGGTCTATTAGACTTTGAGCATTGTTAAATAGAGTTTGTGAAAATGATGAAGGATGTGCGTGAGGGCACTCCCAATGATAAATTTATTATGGTTTCTACGTACATTAATTACATGGACGAGTCATCTGATGTAGAAAAAGGAATTTAAAAAAATAGAGTCAGTAAATAATATAGAAATGATTTCTTCTAAGGAAATGGTGTCTACCCTAGTATCGACGCACATAGAAACAACGCAACTGCACTTCGGAAAAACGATGTGCTTTCCAACGTCACCTAGCAGATCTGGTACGCTTCCTCCACCCTCCCTTCCCGGCGCTCACCCTTCCTTCGTGTGCCCAGGCCACCCCCTGCCTCCCCCGTCCAGCGAGCTTTGGATGTTGTGGTCGCATGCTAGACGGGTGAGCCCCGGACGCCGCGGCAAAGCACCAGGTGGGCAAGGTCGTCGTGTGCTCTGGCCAGCAAGCCCGATCGTCGCGCCCCGGCCAGCGAGCTCAGGCTGCCGCTGCTAGGCCGGTGAGCTCCAAGACGCCACATCCCGACTGGCGAACTCCACACCGTCGCGCCCCAGCCAGCATCCTTTTGGCCGCCACAGCCCGACAGGCGAGCTCCAGACCACCACGACCCTTGCGGGCGCGCCCAACGTGGGGCCGAAGCACCTTGCCGCCGAGCGGATTGGAAGAGAGGCGGTGGGGGGAAGGAAAAGGTGAACTCAAGGATAATGAGAGACAGGCAGTGGTGGAAAGCAAATGGAAAGGCGCAAAGGATTCAGAGATGAGACACTCGAATAAACTAGATGATTTGTCAATCTTTTGTTTGAAGTTTGATAGGATTTTTTCGCACTATGAAGAACTAGTTTCTTTGTACGATATAGTACTATAGAAATTGTAGTGGTTTCGGGACTACCCTGATGAAAGGTTGGTGGGTTGAAATAGATAACTAGATGAACCTCATAGGATTATATCTAACCCTTGAGAGCATCTCCAAGAGACTCTCTATATTCTTTCTAACTGGTAGAAATAAAGATTTTGGTGATAATATTTTCCAACAACTTATCTAATTGTCATCTAAATATAGCTATCTTCTATTCTGAATTTTCAGTAGTCAAATATAGAAGATGAGAATGACTCTCTAGAGTGCGCATGATAAATAAAAAAGCTGTTGAAAAACGAAAAGACATAGAAAATGATTTTTATGCAAATGACTAGATGAATGATGGTTTATAAAGAGTAAAATTTAGAATGATTTTTGAAGTTGTAAGGGCAGTCCCAATGGTAAATTTATTGCAGTTTCTATCTCTATTAATTATCTTGACAACTCACTATTTTGTTGATGTGGCACACCAATTAATGAAGAGAGAAAAGGAAAAACAAGGAAGCGGTTTCTACACCACGAAACGATGACGTCTACCCTCGCACTGAGATCACAAGAAACAAGTTGTACGCCGTTGGGAAGAAACCACTGGTTTCTTGCCCCCATCCAGCTGGATCGACTGCTCCACAGCTGCGGCGCGCGGCCCTCCCGTGTGCATCCGCGGATCCACCTCTCCCGCTAGTGCCGAGCCCTTTCTCTGTCGTTGTTTCAGACCACCGAACCAAGCCGAGTAGAGGAGCTCCGCCGGCCAAATTCCGACGACTCACTTTCGTTGATTCCGAATCAACCAAGCACAAACCTCAGATAGCTCCTGGTATACAACCTCGACCTTTACTCCTCAGGCTCCAGACACCGCTCGATCTTGAATCGAAGGATTCTTCCCATCCGCCTAGCCAAGCTGAGCACTAGGGGTCCGCCAGCGAGATCCGTCTAACTCGGGCCACATCCCACCCAGTCAACCCCTAGAATGGGTCGCCCATCTCTTCCTCTCCCTCTTCGTAGCCTCAGCTTAGCCACTAGAGGGCTGGAGCACCCCTAGTCGTAAGCTCCATCCGCCCCTTTTCCTTCTCCCATGGCGCATAGGTCCGAGGAGGAACGGAGAAAGACGACCAAGGGGGCGACGTTACCCCTGGTGCCATCCGTTCGATTCCAGACCCTCCTATCTCTAGCTAACAGGCTGGCCACGTCAAAAAAACATCCCACTCAAGTAGGGCCAGCCTAGTCCTGCAAAGGGAGCAGAGCGGAGCACACCTGAACGCGACCCGCTGCCCCGTTCGCACAAATGCAGGGTCAAGTATCGACCCGTCCCTTAGAGAGTTTTACCTGTATGCCATTAAAAAAGTTGCCTCCGACCGCGCGTGTGCGTTGAAAGTTGAGTTCGCACCCACATGCCATTGCTCAAACTTTTGCGACCCACGTGCCATTCTGTTAGCAATCTGTGAGATTTTCACCGTTAGAGGCCCTGACATGTGGGACCGGGCATGTGAAATGTCCATTTTACCCTTTGTGTCACTGCAAAGTGGGTCCCACTTGTCAGCCTTTTCAATGTTTTATTACTTTTTTATTTTGTCTGCACTTCCTCCCTACCGGGCACGACAACCACCTCCGCACGCATCGCCGCCGGCCGGTCGGGCTCCGACCTGCGCACGCGCCCCCACTCGGACGCCGCATCCCCCGCTCGCCGGACGCGGACGGCCCCCTACGCATGCGTCGCCGCCGGAGCTTGTCGAGGAGGGGCCGCGCGGCCCCGCGGCGAGCCGGCGCAGAAGGAGACCGGTCGGGGGACCCGCCGTCGTGGGGAGCTCCGCCACCGAAGAGGCCGGGGGCGTCGCCGGGAGAAGAAGAGTAGGAGGAGGTGGCGGCCGACGGATGGACCCACTCCTCGACCGGCACCTCCTCGACCGGCACCGACGCCTCACCCGCAAGCGCGAGCTCTTCTCCCCGCGCCGCCTCCTCCCCTCCTCGCTTCGCTCCGCGCCGCGCGGCTCCCGTGCTCGCCCTCCGGCGCGCCGCCACCGCCGCCGCTCGCGTCGCCGCGCGCCGGCCGGCCGCGCGCCGGTGGGGGCCGCCCCCGGCGTCGTCGCGCGCCTCATGGGCCTCGAGTCCCCGGCCCGCCACCGCCGCGCCGCCGAGGCCGCGAGCGAGAGGAAGGTGGAGGCGCCGCGCGCCGGCGGACGACGGCGGCGACGACTCGCGGTCGTGCCGGTGCCGCCCACCGCCCGAGTCGGCGCCCTCCCGCGCCCGCGCGGCGGCGACGGCGAGGAACCACCACGGGGCCGACCCCGGCGGGCGCGAGCCCGAGGCGGACCGGGCTCGTGCACGCCGCGGCGCGAAGCCGCCGGAGCCGGAGCGCGCGCCACCTCGCGGAGGGCCGGCCCTCGCGTACGCCCTCGCTCCTCCCCGGCAAAGACCGCAAGGACGGACACTCCGGCGCCCTGCTTCGGGGCTCGGGAGTGGCGGATGACGACTTCCCCGTCTCGCTCCGAGAGCCTCGTCGACGCCTTCTACGCGGGTACGTGTACGGCCTCCTCGCTCTTCGGCGGAGACAGGTCGTGATAGCGCTGCTGTCTCAAAGGGTAAAATGGACATTTCACATGCCCGGTCCCACATGTCAGGGCCTCTAACGGTGAAAATCTCACAGATTGCTAACAGAATGGCACGTGGGTCAAAAAAGTTTGAGGCAATGGCATGTGGGTGCGAACTCAACTTTCAATGGCACACAGGTCAGAGGCAACTTTTTTAATGGCATACAGGTAAAACTCTCCGTCCCTTAATGTCGTCACATCAGGATAACACGTGGGTCGCCGCGGGTCAAACCTCTCTACTAGCAACGCTGCGCTGAGCGTCTCTACAAGACGAGGAGTGTCGGCCGCACATGCCTACAGAAGTACAGAATAAGATGAGCAAGCAAGAGCCAGCCAGCTAGGAGCACACAACTGAAGTTATACGAATACACGATTGCTGCTCATGCATGCATCTGGAGATTACAACGGCCAGGAGTCCGCCGGCGTCCATGTCGCCATTAACTCCCAGCAGGCTGGTCAGGTTGATGGCGTCCTCCTGGCCGGAGATGAGGGTGAAGTTGGCCGGAAGCATGTGCTTCACCATCGGCGTGAGCACCATGTCCGCATGCAGCCGTCACCTCTCTGCTGCTTCTTTTCGTCCTGGAGGAAGGAGCTTTCATTGTACAAGGACTACAGACAGTGCGTCTCGTAGCAGAGGGGGTCGTGGCCACCGTCATCATCCGCACCGGTGACCTAGCCGTTCTCAGGGCGCTGCCATGGCGGACCCAGCAAGCCAGCAAGGGCTTGCGATGGCCATCACTCAGAGCTGGGCGCCGACGACAGTGGACTGGTCGGACTCGTGGTAGGTGACGATGCGGTGGAAGGGCATGGGCAAGGAGGCAAACACGACTGCGTTGGGCGTGGGGGTTGAGGCAGGGTCGACCCTAGATTCTCCATGGGTCAATAGGATGGTGACCCTTTTGCTCCTACTTGTTTTGAGGTCAACCCGCTTCGATCCGCGAAGTAGATGAGGAGCGGGGCAATTGCATAAAAGGTTCGACCCAGACCATTTGCTTAGGTCGGCCCCATGAAGAAACCAAAAACGCACATGACTGGCAACTTTCTTTCTTTTGTTATCAATTATAAATTACTCCTACGTCCAGGTTTGATATGCGTATAACTGTGTAACACAAAGACCAAGGAGAACTTTAATTTCTCTCTGTGATGCATCGACAAACGAGCCAGCCAACTAAGTAACTCATGACACGATTGGCTCTAACTGAGAATACACATATCATTCATGGACACCTTTTATTTTGTTATACGCATATCAAACCTGTACGGAGGGAGTATATACTACCTAAGCTGGAAACTTTCTTTCTTTTGTTATCAATTATAAATTATATACTACCTAAGATAATCTACGATTCCGATATATGATTCGGTTGCCATTGATAATATTTTGTTTTGAAAATATATTGTTTTGAAAAATGCCATTGTTGCATGAATGTGTGTTGTGTGAAATATTGTGGGCTGTATAAATAATGCCACAATTGATCTACTTCTAATTTATGTTTGCATTAAATTTATCCTTTGCATGGAAACTGCTATAGATAATATGGTTGGGGAGGATAGTTTCTATAGATATTAATTGCTCAATTTATATCTTGGAAACTACTCCTATAATAGAAACTAGCCATTGGGACTGCCTAAAAAAACTGGAAACTGAGGTGGTGTTTGGATCCACCTGACTAGAGACTACTTGACTAAATTTAGAGCAACTTCCAAGAGTCTCTTTAAAAATCACTAGCTAAAATCCTGATTTAGCAAGTATGTAAAATGAAATAACTAGCAAAAGGTTGTTGACATCCAACGACCTCTCTAAACTGAACTCTCTATGTACACCACTACCTGTGGGTCCTACCTGTCATACTCAGGAAAATCAGGATAGCTAGTCACCAGCCACTAGCCAAAGATAGCTAGCAGGGCAATGAATTTAACTAGTTGGTTAGATAGCTAGTCTGTTGGAAGAGTGTTTTTGAGATTATTTTCCAAAATTTAGCTAGCCAAGTCATTTTAGCTAGTCTACTGGAGTTGCTCTTAGTCACCTTAGGGGACTAAACCTTCAAACACCCCTGACTAAAGGGTGACTAAAACTAGAGCATGTTTGGATCACCTTTAGTCTCATGACTAAAATTAGTCAGGCTAAAAAATTTTAGTCACCCCCTGTTTGGAAGCAAGGGCTAAAATGTATTAAAAGAACATTAAAGTCCATATTTCTCTCTCCCTCTCTCTTCTCTCTCCTCTCCTACGATGGGCATGACTTGGGGCTATTGGAAGCATGCATGTGGTCATTAATGAGGAAAAAGGAAGAGGAGATTTTAGTCCCTTTTAGCTCCTCCACCCCCTACTAGCAAAGTTTAGCCTCAAGACTAATTTTAGCTTCACTTTAGTCTTACCTGTTTGGAAGTTTAGCTCTTGCTAGTGGCCAATTTTAGTCAAGCTAATTTTAGTCCCTATGATTCAAACATGCCTCTAGTCTAGTCTCTAGTCAGGGGTGACCTAACTAAATGTGACTAAAACCCTCTCTCTCCGCATTTATTGCTCCTTCCACCCCCTCCCTCCCCGGACCACCCCCCGCGTCGCCTCCCTTCTCCCCTGCGTGTTGGGCGCGGGCAGCTCCCCGGGGGCGCCATCACCGCGAGCCGCCACCTCGCGCGTCGCCGCCCGTCCCGGATCCGACGGCTCCCCACGCCTCGACGTCCGCACCCGCCGTCGCGGACTTCGCATCGCCCCGCCGCTGCCGCCCTCGGACCGCCTCCGCCATGGCGTCGTGCGAACCCGACACGCTCCCTTCCTCCGCCCGACGCGCTCCACTCCGTCGTCGTCATCGGATTTGCTCCGGTGGAGGATGTCCTTGAGGCCCAGCGGCACGAGCCGCCACGGGAGGATGAGGACGACGTCGACGAGGCGGAGGATGTGGTGGAGGACGACGAGGACGAGCGCGACGCCGCGGGGGTCACCGCCTCCACGGGCTCGTCCGTAGATTCGACCTCCGCCGCCGGCGGCGTTTGGGGAGCCGGCGTCGCGCGATCTCCAGTGCGTGCGGATGGCGGGCGGAGCAAGAGAGCGGAGAAAGGGTGGGATTGGAGAGGAGAGGAGATGAGGGAGAAAGGGAAAGAGAGAGAGCAATTTAATGTTGACTAATTTTAGTCACCTTCCAAAAAGGGGTTGACTAAAAGATTTTAGTCTGACTAAATTTTAATCAGGTTACTAAAGGATCAAACACCATGTGAGCCTCTGCGACACCTTGTCTCAGCAGCTAAACGAGCGGTGCAAAATTAGGACACGAAGCCACGAACCTCGCTACCACTTGGGCTCCGCCGTGCCAGACTAGTGGCTAGTGCAAAGTCCGCGTGCCTGCGAGATTGTGTGCTGCAGCCGGGCATGTCACCTGATTACGTGAAAGCCCGGTGCACGTGCCGCAGGCACGAAATCCGCCCGCGAGGAGCTCAGCGAGAGCTAGCTGACCCCGGCCGCGGACGGAACCGCGCGGATCGAGGAGAGGGCCAGAGGGGGGACCGGGGGAGGATCACCGGCAAAGCGGCCAGGAATCACGGCTCGCTTGCCGCGGCGGCGGTTCTGACGGGCGATTCGCGAGAGGGAGGGATTCATGGCGCTGGGCGCTTGCAGAGTTGAAATTTTTTTCATCTCGATGCGATGGTGACACCGATGGCGGTTGGTTGATCGGGATTTGCGGGGTTGAAAATTGAAGTGGGCGTGGGTGTGGTGCGGAGCCTTCCGTCGCGGGGTGGGCAACACGACTAGCCCCTCGATCGTAGCCCGTCAGTCGTCACTCTCCAACTGAAATAACGGAGACTGCCATCCCGTCCTCTTCTTGACGAAGTGCTCCGGTTGTCTGTGCCCGGGTCTGTGTTGCTCGTCCGGCGCCGGCTATCAGCTATACACAGCTTGCTCGGAGGTTCGCCCGGCTGATCGATCGATCGTCCCGGCCAACCGATTTCTCACCGAATGACTCCAGTAGATTGGCACGGCTGAATCGACCCAAAACCGCCATAGATGTCACAGTATTCAGAGATCGAATGAATCGCAGCCAGCCTATTGCATTGCTGATACGGTAGCTACGCATATTGTTCCTAGGATCCGTCGTGCCGTGCATGTCACCACACTCCAACAGAGGAGTAACGAGCCACCGCTCGCGGACCGTGCGTGGTAGAATCCCCAAAGGGGATTGCGTTTTCCCACCATGAATTTCAGATGGATTTCACAGGATTTGACCCTGCAAATCTGACTGAAGTAATCACCTGGGCAATCAATCTCTGCCGTGAACCTTGCCACCTACCGATCGGCCTGCGGGCTATAAATAGACGCCCCCGGGCGCACTCGGCAGCACACACACCACTGCACCAGATCGATCGACGCGCGCAGGTAGCAGCAGCACACACTCTCTTACTCTGCTTTGTCCTGGGGTCATGGCGTCCAAGGCCCGGTTCCTCATGGCCTTCGCCGCCCTCTCCTGCCTCCTCCGTCCCGGCGCGCCCGTGGAGCTCCACCGCAAGCTCTCCGGCTGGTCCGACGACGCCGGCGCGACGTGGTACGGCTCACCCAACGGCGCTGGCAGCGACGGTACGTGTGTCGTAGATGCATGAAAAACTCTGATAATGCTTTTTTTTTTGCGTACACATAATTCTTGGTAAAACATGTAAGTATAATGCATGCACTTCCTGCGTGTCGACTTGCGTGCAGGCGGCGCGTGCGGGTACCAGAACGCCGTCGACCTCCCGCCGTTCTCGTCCATGATCGCCGCCGGTAGCCCGTCCATCTTCCAGGGCGGCAAGGGCTGCGGCTCCTGCTACCAGGTTCGTCCGTCCACAGTCGTCGTAGAATCTTTCAGTTTCAAGTCACTCACCGTTTCATCAAAAGGATAAAAAAAACGTCCCAGCTAATTATTGTACTCAGTTAATGACGACACCGCCGCCGTTGGGGCAATAATTTTCCGCAGGTGAGATGCTCCGGGCACGCGGCGTGCTCCGGCGCCCCGGTGATCGTCGTCCTCACGGACGAATGCCCCGACGGCGCGTGCCTGGAGGAGCCCGTGCACTTCGACCTCAGCGGCACGGCGTTCGGCGCCATGGCGAAGCCCGGCCAGGCCGACCAGCTCCGCAGCGCCGGCCGCCTCAAGATCCAGTACACCAGGTACATACACCGCGTTCAGGCAGGCGCATGCCCTGAAACACGTACTGCTAGTAGTCTACGACTAGTTCACGCACGTAGTACAAACGCAGCGTGACCGTGACGCATGCGTGCTGCATGCACGTACAAAACATTCTTGTGTAGTAGCTTCCCCTTAGGCCTTAGCGTCGTGTCGTTTTGTGCCGTCCATGACCGCGCGACGATCTGCTGCGTCTGGCATTGCAGGGTGCCGTGCAACTGGAAGGGGATGGAGATCACGTTCAGGGTGGACACCGGCTCGAACCCGAACTACCTGGCGGTGCTGATCGAGTACGAGTCCGGGGACGGCGACCTGCGGTCCGTGGAGCTCAAGCAGAGCGGCGGCGGCGCGGCGTGGGCGCCGATGCAGCAGTCGTGGGGCGCGGTGTGGCGCTACAACTCGGGCTCCGCCCTGCAGGCGCCCTTCTCCATCCGCATCACCTCCGGCTCCGGCAGGACGGTCGTCGCCGACAACGTGATCCCCGCCGGCTGGAGCCCCGGCGGCACGTACCGCTCCGTCGTGAACTTCAACTACTGACGGGTTCAGTAACTGCGTAGATGCGCGCGCGCGCCCGCCGGCCGGACGGCGGCGTGGCGCTCTTTAGCTTGGTTTATGATTCAGGCTGTGCGTGCGTGCAGTGGGCGTAGAAGAACGCCTGAGTGTTGTGTAGTGTTGCGTGCGTGACATGATGCAACTCCGCGCGGTCTCGTGTTATCGTATCGTGCATCGCCGGAATGGTGTGTTCGTATCAAGTTGGGTGTGAAATAATATATAAATGTTGGAAGTGAAGTTTGGTAGCAGATTGTTCATGTCTTGGTTTGGCTTTCGTGGCGCGCGGCGTACGTGCAGTGCGCAAGCCAAAGCTCTTGTTCGGCAGGAGAACAAGAGTCCGCGGGAGTCGTAGCTCATCCCGATGTCCGAGCCAAGAAGCGCGCCGCCCACGCGCATCCTTAACAGAAGCGGCGGAAAGGACGGTGTTCGCGTCACGCTCGTGCAACGCGGTAGGTGTCGCGACGAGCCGTCCCAGCAGGGGTGCGCGTGAACAAGGCAGCAAACGGAACGTGGCGCCGCGGCGACTGCGGGGCTCCCATGCTGAGCAACACGTGCGTGTGCCCCAAGGCGGCACCGGCCACCGGTCGCTTCTGCATGCGCCGTGGCCTTGGCCGAAACCCACCTGCCACGCCGCGTCGCCATGGCCATCAGCCCATCCTCATGAGTCATGCCATCATGCGTGCGCCGCCGGGGGCGGCACGACGAGAACACTGAACACAGCTTACCGGCCACTAGGCCGAATCCGGCATCCCAACTGTGGATGGCTGGCTGGATGTTGCTGCTGCACCGCAAAAGGTGCAACAACTATCCGACGCGGCGACGGGTTGGAGATGGGCCAGAAAGGCAGCGGGCCGATTGTTCTTAATCTTAGCCCACACGATCGGGCTTGGACACCGTACTGGGCTTCGCTTCTCCCTCACTGAAGCAAAGAGAAGTTGCGATCTTGATTTTTTCTAAAAGTTTATATTTATTTTTATGATTTTATAAAATATATGTTCAGATAGAAAATTTGTAAAACTATACCATTTGTCACCGTTTCAAATGGGGGCACTCCAAACAGCACCTACCGCCATATGATAGAAAACAGTGCCCCAATTTAGGTACTGCAACATCTTACTATTACTAATTGGAGGCTCCTTTTGAAGTCTTCACGCGAAGCCACATAGGATCCTAGGTGTACAGTCTAAAAAAAAGAAAAAATTAAAGAATCCTCCACATTGTCGGGGACCGTCATAAGGGTCCCCTAAACAAGCAGGGAGAACCCACTTACTCTCGCAAAAAATAAAAAAAACGCAAACGAATCTAAAACACGCGTAAGATAAACTCATGGGCCCACGGCCCTGGTGGCCCAACGGCCCACCAGATAGTCGGCCCAGCCACCCTCGAGCGGAACTCCGCTTCGCTCGAGGGGCACGACACTGCATTGGCAAAACTCCGTCTTGCTCGGGGCTGGACGCCACCTCGAGCGAGGTTCCGCCTTGCTCGAGGACCTCATGGGCTCGCCGCCCCCGTACCTGCTCCCCCGATAGGGGCATTTAATGCACTGACATTTGCAGGCGCTCGGGTCAAAGACGAATCCACGCCACGCCCCTGATACGCCTGGGAATCACGCCCCGGCGCTGTTCCGCCAACTCCCCCGGTGAGGCCACCCCCGCCACTGTGCGACACTGTGCGGCATGGCCGGTGTCAGTCACGTGATACTGTGCCGCCCACTCTCGTACGACTGATGCGCCGCACCCTCGAAAGAGGACGGCGGAACCCTCGAAGGGGGACAGACGCCTATTCCATGCTCGTCCAGGACTAAGCCATGACGTCAGGCCAGCGGGACCCGTCACCTCCGTCGTCGTCGGTCCTGTGTGGCCATCCTCGCCATCACGATGCCATCCCGGGCACTACAGCGCCATCCCCGGCATTGTGGGTGTACGGGGCGACTAGACGCCTCCACGCCAGCTGCTGTGCGCCCTACGGCCTCCAGTCAGCTGCACCCTCGAGTCAGCGTACGAATGACGACTCAACGGAAGATTTCAACACCACCACCCTCGAAGCCGCTCCTGGGCGGACACAGGGCACGCCATGACGCTCTGCCGGAAGCCAGATTCGCCAGGACGGCCGTCCACTCCATTGTATTGTGCCCCATACCGCCACACGTAGCTAGAACAGTGCGGCACGCCTGTAAACTGCCTCCTCCTTGGCCTATAAAAGGAGGGACAGTCCCCTGGCCGCAGGGGGACGATAGAGAGCATTCACTACACACTTTCTGCCTACACCACGATATTGGCACCTGCCTCAATCAATACCTCTGGGACCTAGAGGCCCGGCCTCGTCTCCCGCCTCGCTTGTAGCCCCCTCTGCAAGCACTATAGTGCAACGCAATATAGTGCCCCGAGCACACCCCTGCTGGACGTACGGCCCCGGCTGGAACCAGGATAAAACCCCGTGTCACTAGTTGCTTAGCACCAGCCATCGAGAGATAGATCTCAGCGCTCTTACTAGTTAGTGTCGGGACTACTTTCCACACCGACAGTTGGCGCACCAGGTAGGGGAATCATGCGCTGAAGATCAGCTTTCCACCATCCATCTTGATGGTGATCCGCACCGAGTACAGGGGCCAGAGGTACTCCATGGGCAGCTCGGACCCCCTCACAGCCGGATTTGAAATCCGGTTCGGGAGCCTGAACTTTCAGGCCACGGGGAACGGCTACCTCATGCGCATCACCAACCGCGACGAGCTTCACCCGTGGCGGTCGACCGGGCCAGGACCAGTCCCCATCGCGCCCGCGTCGAGCGCCCCGCCGCCCGCCCAAGCGGACGCCGCAGCCTCTCGGCACCGCGACGCCGACGACGCTCCGTCCGGCGCTCTCGACAGCGCGAATGGAACGACGCCGGCCGCGCATGTCGCCTCGCATCGCGACACGTCCGTCAATGAGAAGGCAACCACACCCGCGGGGGAGCGCGCGGTTTCTGAGCCGCGGTCCCCCCACGGCATGCGCAACGCTGCGATGGCGTACGCCTCGTCCGCCAGCACCAACGTGGCGGCGTACGAAGACCTTCCCGGCCACCACCTCCTGGCGGCCAGGAACCTTATCACCACCACCAACGACGAGTCCTACCACGGCTTCGCCAACGAGCTGCCACCTGCCACTTCGCATGGGTACGTAGAGTGGGAGTTCTCCGGCGTGCCGGATCCAGTGACGTTCCAGCGGTTCCTCGACGCCGCGGAGTATTGGTTCGGCTACTCTGACGACTCCAGTACCGGGAGCTAAGACCCCGCACGTGAGTGCTTCGTTGTGGTCGTCGACGACCAGGCGAACAGTACGAACGCGGTGGGGGCTGGCAACAGAGAAGCCCCCCCGAACCCGGGAACTAGACTACTCCAGGGCTCGGGGCCAAGCGCGCCCCCACCTCACCGGCGAGGGGCGCCGACATCAACGGGCAGCTGGCCCAAGCGTGCGAGCTCGAGGACAAGCTTACGGAGGAGTACCGCACGGTACGACTGCTTCACGCCTCCATCGCTAGAGAAGCTTTCGCGCGCGGCGAACGCGCGCGGGAGATGGGTAGGCAGGCCCGCGACCGCATCAATGCTGACTTCGACGTCAACAACCCGAACACGCCCCCGCGAGCGAGCCAAAAGCTCATCGCAGCCGCGACGCTACTGTGAGCCATGCTCGCTCCCTCGACACCCGAGGTGCAGAACCTGCACCGCGAGGCGCAGGCGCTCATCGAGCAGGCGGCCGTGCAACAGGCCGAGAGCTCGGCGTCCCGCATTCGCTAGTAGGGCAGCGCGCGGGACGATGGAGGCGTGCAGGGCCCCGAGGTGTCAGTTCACACGGGCGGCGCGACGGGACAACCCACCAACCAGGGCCGAACGCCGGTCAGGGAGGGAATCCTCGACACGCGCGGACAGGCCCAAGACGGTGACGCCCGCAACGTCATCAACTCCCGTCGAACGGGAAACACAGAGATACGGGCAGTGGTAGGCTACCACCCACGGCGGGGCGGGCGCTACGATAGTCGCGAGGACCGCTCACCGACACCGGAGCCCCCGGGGACCCGCGTGTTCAGCCGGGAGATCCGCACGATGAGCTTCCCTCAACGCTTCCGCTAGCCCACGTCGATCGACAAGTACACAGGGGAGACGGACCCCCGTGTATGTCTCAACGACTATCGCCTGGCGTGCCAGCTGGGCAGAGCCACCACCAACGAGGTCATCATCCGCAACTTGCCGTTGCACCTCGCAGACTCGGCACGGACGTGGCTCGAGCACCTGCCGGCCAGTCAGATCCACAACTGGGACGACTTGGTCCGCACCTTCGTGGGAAACTTTCAGGGCACGTACGTGTCGGGGACAGCCCTAAGGGTCCCCTAAATAACCAGGGGGAAACCCGCTTAAAACCTGCAAAAAACGCAAAACACAAATCAACTCGCACACCTAAAGCACATACACAGCACAACCACGACCCTGGTGGCCCCCGCGGCCCGCCAGGACGACACAGCGGACGCCCCCTCGAGTGAGGTCCACCTCGCTCGAGGGACAGGTGCTCCCTCGGGCGGGGTCCGCCTCGCTCGAGGCCCTTACGCCCCCTTGGGCGGGGGTCCGCCTCGCTCGAGGGCTCAACCCCGCCTCACTCGAGGGCTGAGCACCCCCTCGGGCGGGGCCCGCTTCTCTCAAAGGCACCCACGCGCGCATCTCCCGCGCTCCCACACGCACCTGTTCCCACACGCGCGTACGAGCATTTAATGCTCTGGCGCCACAGGGCCGTGCGTCTACTCTGATGCACCTGGGAATCACGCCCCGGCGCTGTTCCGCCAACTCCTGAGGGTAGGCCATCCCCGCCGCTGTTCAGCGCTGTGCGGCAAGGCCTGTGTCAGCTCTGTGACACTGTGCGCCTACCCCCGTACGGCTAACACGCCGCGCCCTCGAAGGGGGGCCAGCAGCACCCTCGAATGTCTTCTACGTGCTTATACAGGGCCACGTCGTGACGTCAGGCCGGCGGGATCGGTCATCCCCGTCGCTGTCAGCCTTGTGCGGCCATCCCCGCCACTGTTGACCCAGCTCGACGGGGCCCTCGACCAGCCCCTCGAGGCCCTGGGGTTTTTGACGACATGCTGAAGAAGCCATGTCCCTACAACAAGACGCCGGTCAACCACACCCTCGAGCAGTGCGACATGCTCAAGCGGTTCTACGGCCGTGCCGCCGTGAAGGATGGCGAGGCCAAGAAGGATGGCGGTGACGGCGACGCCGGCGGCTTCCCCGCCGTGGAAAACGTCTTCCTCATCTTCGGGGGGCCGACCGTCGACATGTCCAGCCGCCAATGCAAGCGGGAGCGGCACGAGTTTCTCACCGCAGAGAAGGAGCCTCCCTCCTTCCTCGACTGGTCGGAGGACGCCATCACGTTCAGCCGCGAGGATCACCCGAACCGCATCCCCAACCCGGGTCAGTACCCACTCGTGGTCGACCCGGTCATCGGGAACGCGCGGTTCTCGAAGGTGCTGATGGACGGAGGCAGCAGCCTTAACATCCTCTACACGCACACCCTGCGCCTGTTGGGGATCGGGTTGGACCAGCTGTGGCCCAGCACGACGCCATTCCATGGCGTCGCGCCGGGCAAGCACGTCCAGCCCCTCGGGCAGATCGACCTGCCAGTCTGGTTTGGCACACCAGACAATTTCCGCAAGGAAACGCTCACCTTTGAGGTGGTGGGATTCCGGGGCGCGTATCATGCCATCCTTGGGCGGCCTTGCTACGCCAAGTTCATGGAGGTCCCCAATTACACCTACCTCAAGATGAAGATGCCGGGGCCGAATGGTGTCACCACCGTCGGCTCATCGATCGAGCACGCATTCAACTGTGACGTCGAGTGCGTGGAGCGCGCGGAGGCTCTAGCGCTGGATGAAGCGCTCGTGGCGAACTTGGAGAAGCTGGTCAACGAGGACCTCGACTCCGCCGCCAAGCACGCCGGCAGCTTCGAGGCTGCCGAACAGACCAAGGAGGTGCTCCTCGACCCTACTGCCCCTGAGGGCAACGCGTTGAGGGTCAGTTCCACCCTCGACCCGAAATAGGAACTGGTGCTCGTCAACTTCCTCCGCGCCAACGCTGATATTTTTGTGTGGAGCCCCTCGGATATGCCAGGCATTCCGAGGGAGGTCGCCGAGCACTCCCTTGATATCCTACCTCACTCCCCGCGCCGTGCAGCAACGGCTGCGCCACTTTGACGAAGAGCGGAGCCGCGCGATCGGAGAAGAGCTGCGGAAGCTCCTCGAGGCTGGGTTCATCAAGGAAGTGTTCCACCCTACGTGGCTAGCTATTCCTGTATTAGTAAAGAAAAAGAATGGGAAGTGGCGGATGTGTGTAGACTATACTAGTTTAAATAAAGCATGTCCTAAAGTTCCTTTTCCTTTGCCACGGATCGATCAAATCGTTGATTCGACCGCCGGGTGTGAACTTTTATGTTTCCTTGATGCCTATTCTGGGTACCACCAAATAAAAATGAAGGAGTCCGACCAGCTCGCGACTTCATTCATCACGCCGTTCGGGATGTATTGCTACGTAACAATGCCGTTCGGTCTCTGAAACGCGGGTGCTACATATAGCAGCGATGTATGCAGCACGTCTTCGGAGATCACATCAGGCGAACCGTTGAGGCATACGTAGACGATATAGTCGTAAAAACCAGGAAGGCGGATGACCCGGTTAACAACCTTCGCATCACGTTCGGCTACCTACAGGCCAACGGGGTAAAATTGAACCCCGAAAAATGTGCCTTTGGCGTGCCGCGGGGCATGCTGCTAGGATACATCGTCTCCCAGCGAGGCATCGAGGCCAACCCCGAAAAGGTTGCAGCCCTCGAACGAATGGGTCCGATTCGGGACCTCAAGGGGGTCCAAAAGGTGTTGGGGTGCCTTGCCGCCTTGAGCCGCTTCATCTCGCGACTCGGCGAGATAGGCCTGCCCCTCTACCGGCTCTTGAAGAAACATGAGCAGTTCTCCTGGACCGTCGAGGCCCAGGAGGCGCTTGACAAGCTGAAGGCGACCCTAGCCCATGCCCCAATCCTTACACCGCCTCAGGACAGCGAACCTCTGTACCTCTACGTAGCCGCGACCACCCAGGTGGTCAGCGCCGTCATCGTAGTAGAGCGCACGGAGGAGGGGCACGCCCTGCCGGTCCAGCGGCCGGTGCACTACATCAGCGAAGTCTTGTCCGAAACCAAGGCGCGCTACCCACAAGTCCAGAAGCTGCTTTACGCAGTAGTCCTCGCGCGACGCAAACTCCGCCACTACTTCGAGGCTCAACCGGTCACGGTGGTTTCTTCCTTTCCGTTAGGAGAAATCATCCGGAACCCGGATGTAGCAGGCAGGATTGCCAAGTGGTCAGTGGAGCTGATGGGCGAAATGCTCGCCTACGCGCCGCGCAAGGCCATTAAGTCCCAAATCTTGGCAGATTTTGTTGCCGAGTGGACGGACACGCAGCGCCGCCGCCGCAGATCCAGGCTGAGTGCTGGACTCTGTACTTCGACGGGTCGGTGATGAAGACAGGCGCGAGCGCGGGCGTGGGCCTGCTTTTCGTCTCACCCCTCGGGGAGCACATGAGATACGCCGTGCGTCTCCACTTCCCCGCGTCAAACAACATGGCCGAATACGAGGCCCTCCTTTGCGACCTCAAAATTTCCATCGAAACAGGCATCAAGCGCCTCGACGTGAGGGGAGACTCACAACTCGTGATCGACCAGGTCATGAAGAATGCGAGCTGTCACGACGACAAGATGGAGGCATACTGCAAAGCTGTGCGAGCCCTCGAGGACAGGTTCTACGGCATAGAGCTTAACCACGTGCCTCGCCGGTACAACGAGGAGGCGGATGAGCTCGCCAAAATCGCGTCGGGGCGGATCACTGTTCCCCCGAACGTTTTTGCGCGAGACATCGCCAAGCCGTCTGTCAACCTCGAGCCCTGCCCCCCGAGCCGCGAAGAACCCTCGGGGGCTCCCTCGAGTCCAACAGGCGTAGAGCCCATGGACGAGGACCCCTCGAACGAGGCGTACGTGCTCTCCCTGCTCGAGGGGTACGACGCCGACGAGGCTGAGGCCATGGACATAGAGCCGGCCCCCAACGAGGTGGACTGGCGCGACAAATATATCGCCTGGATGGATCGAGGGGAACTCCCCTCGGATCGGTCCGAGGCTAGGCGCATCACCAGGATGGCCAAGTCATTCGCTCTCGTTGACGGCGAGCTATACAAGCGCGCCGCGTCAGGAGTCCTGCAGTGTTGCATAACTATCCCTCAGGGGCGCGAGCTCCTCCGGGATATACATGTGGGCGTGTGCGGCCATCACACATCACCACTCACCCTCGTGGGCAACGCGTTCCGCCAGGGCTTCTACTGGCCCACCGCGGTCGCCGACGCCAGCGAGATCGTGCGCACCTGCGGAGGGTGCCAGTTCTACGCCCGCAAGTCAAATCTCCCTGCGCATGTCCTGCAGACCATCCCCGTCACGTGGCCTTTCGCCGTGTGGGGACTGGACATCGTCAGGCCCTTGCGGAAGGCGCCCGGGGGCTACACCCATCTTTTGGTCGCTATTGACAAATTCTCCAAGTGGGTGGAGGTGCGCCCCATCACGAATCTCAGGGCAGAACAGGCGGTGACGTTCTTCACCACGAAAAAAGAAGATCAATACAGGAGCGAATCCCCAAAGGGAAGATCAACAAAACAGAGAACAAATCAGCAAACAAAAACCGGACGAAAACAAGCTTACCTTCAACCTGCTTCTTCTCCACCTCTAGGGACTGGCGTGTCTCCTCAGCCTCGCGCTGCAGCTTGAGGTACGAGGCCTCCTGCTCCTCGAGGGACTGGCGCTGGTCCTCGTGCGAGATGCTGATCTGCACCAGCTCCCCGTTGAGGCGCGACACCTCCTCCTCCTGCTTCTTGAGCGTGGCCCGCGCCTCCTCGAGCGCGGCACGCTCCCACTGGAGTTGGCCCAGCGCTTCCTCCCGCGCCATGCACTTCTGCTCGAGCGCAGCCCGGGCCTCGACGAGTGCGGCCCGCTCCCGCTGAAGCTGGCCTTCCGCCTCCTGGCGTGCGGCTCGCTCCTGATGAAGCTGTTCCTCCGTCGTGGTGAGCACGACAGCCTTGTCCGCCAGGACTGTCTTCAGACCCTCAGCCTCCTCGAGCGCCGCACGGACCTGTTGGAGCTGGGCGCGGGCGGTGACGACCTCCGCCTCCCATGTCGACGCGAGGGAGCACGCCCCCTCCAGGTCCTCGCGAGCCCGGCGCAGCGTGTCGTCTCGCTCCACCAACACCGTCCGCACCCTCTCGACCGTGGAGGCGCCTTCCGCGGCCTGGGTGCCCTGCTCCGGGAGCAGGTCTAGTAGGGCCTCGGCCCTGTACGCCAGCCACCGGTCAGGTGACCTCAAGGCCTCGACGAGGGCGTCCAGGGCCTCGTAATGCCCCCGGTACCAGTGGAAGTCGGCATCAAGGCGGTCGAGGGCGACGTACCGCTCCCGGGCCCGGCACTCCAGCTCCTGCCACCAACAAGCATAGCGAGAGGGGCGGGTGTCAGAAAAGACACGAACGAAGAGAAAGCAGGGGAAGGAATTGCAAAACTCCACGAAACTCAGCTGACCTGGAAGGCGCGCCACGTCGGACCGCTGTGGATCCACAACGCCTCGTTCAGCACCTGTTTGAGCGAGGCGCCGTGGTCGTTGAGCTCCTCCAAGAGCCCCTGCTCCGCTTTAGCATTGATGAAGTGGGCCGGCGGGGAGTCGGCACCCTCCCCGCCCCTCGCTCTAGGCGCGCGCGGGTCCGCGCGCGATGACGAGGGCCCGGCCGCCATCCGCCGGGCGCCCCTAGCGCCGTGCCGGCTTCACCCCGGGCCACGAGCGCCCCCGCCGAGGCCTCGGGGGGCCGACACGGCATGCTCTCCCCATTGGTCCCGGCCGGCGGTGGGACGTCATCGTCGTCGGAGATCTCCACCACCGCCGCTCCCGGGCCGCCACCGCGGCGGCACCGGCGAAGTTGGCGGCACGGCGACCACCACGACCGTGGTCACCACCGTCGTTGACGACACCGGCCGTGGCTCCACTTCCGCCGCCGGCCGCCGCGGCACCGCAACCGCCGCCGCCGCGGCGCCTCCGCGGCCACCGACAAGCCGGCCTCCGTAGTCGTCGCGGCCCGGCCGTGGCTCCGAAAGCTCCACCGCGCCGTGTGAGCCGTCGCTCGCCGCCGCCGCCGTGCTCGCCGCCGCCCGCGACGCCCTCGACGAGCGCCGCCTAGTGGGGACGGCCGCGTCCGTCCTCAGCACCTTGGCAGACGCGAGAGGGGGCACGGTGGATGCCACCCTGCAAGCATGAAGGCGAGGGAGTTAGGCCTTAACCGACTAAAAAACGCGATTAAGGGGAAGTAATCGCCCACCTCAGGGTGGAAAATCCTCGCTTCCTTTTCCTCAGGGGCTCGGCGGACGTTGTTGCCGCAGTCGGTGTGGCCGTCAACGCACCCCACCGTCTCCGCGACGCGCGCCGCCCTCTCTCGTGGGGCCGCCCGCGCGGCGCCCCCGCGCCCCGCCCCGGCGCCGTCTCCTCCGCCGCCTCCGCGGCTCTAGGCGAGGGGGGTGAGGGCTCCCACCTCTCGGGGGAGCCTGGCCCCCATCGCTTCCCTCCTCCTCCTCGCCTGACGACGAGTAATCCTCGGTCCCAGGTGAGGAGAGCCCCTGCTGCTCGCGCAGCCGGAACTCCTCACTCCGCCGCTCCCGGTGCTCCCGTCGTCAGATGCTCCGCTCCTTGCACGCCGCCCGCTCCTGCTCCCGCCGCTGCACCGCGCACTCGCGCTCGGGCCCGGGGCGTGGGCGAGTCAGACCGCACGGCATTCACGGCTCTTATCTGCAAAAAACAGGCAAGGCCTCAAAACGCGCCGACATCCCGCGAAGCGACAGAACAAGGGAAGGCGGAACTCCACTCACCAACGGGTCGACGGGAAGCATGGTGAACGCCCAGAGGGCCGCGTCGTCGCTCCGGGCGGCCCTGAGGTTGATGGCGCGTCGCGCCCGTGTGGCCTCGTACTCCCGCGGGAAGAGGCCCGACATTAACTGTGACTGCGCCAGCGCGACGGGGTCTGCGTCCTCGTGCATCTCGAAGATGCGGAGCGGCCTCTCCATCAGGGGGACGATCCGCTGGTGATAAAGGTTCGCGAGGACGCACCCCGCGGTCATGCCGTCGTCCGCCAGGGCCTTCAACGTGGCCAGGAGCGAATCCAGCCGCGTCTGGTGCGAAGGCGGGGACACCCCATGATGCCAGGAGTCGGCCCTCTCTGTCAGCACCTTGTCGGAGTAGGGAGGAAGGCCAGCGCCGTCGTTGCGGAGGTAGAACAACCCCCGCTCCCACTCCGCGTTGTTGGAAGTCATCGTGCAGGGGATATAGAGCTCCTTGCGCGTGTTCCGCAACGCGATCGTCATGCCGCCGGCGCGCACTGCGTGGCGGATCTTCGGCTCTGGCGTAGTCAGAGTGTGCATCTCCGCGCGGAAGAGGTGAACCCAGAGACCCCAGTTCACTGGGATCCCTAGGAAGCCCTCGCTCACGCCGACGAACGTCGCCGCTTGCAAAATCGCGTTCGGCGTGAAGTTGTGCAACTCCACGCCGTAGTGGTAGCACAACGCGCGCATGAAGCGACTCGCCGGCACCGTGAAGCCGCGCTCATGGAAACGGATGAAACTGACGACGTAGCCGTAAGGTGGGTTGGGCTCCCGCTCGCTCGGCAGCGGCACGATCCACGCTGCGGGACGCCCATCTTCGTTCGCCGTGAGTTGGTCGGCGGTCACCAGCTCGCCCAGGGAAAGCCTCGTCGCCGTCGAGCGCGGCCATGGCAACGGGTCGATGATGGTGATGGGCTGAGGAGGAGCCATGAGGGTTGGTGAAGGAGCGAGAAGCGCGGAGCGAGAACCGTGGGACGGCGAGAGAGCAAGTGCAGCTCTGAGGCAGAAACGCAAGGGATGAGGATCGCAAATGCTAAGTGTGGAGGTAAAGATTCGCCTCGCCTCCCTCCTTTGGATTTATACATCCACGGAGCTGTGCTCCCCGGAACGCACGCTTGGTGTGCATTACCTGCAGGTGAAAACCTCGTTCACTGACGGGCGGGACCCACCACGTCCGAGGCGGCCGCGCACACGCACGCGCGCTATCATTACGACGCGGTAACCGAAGAGCCACGGCAGGCCGTCACGTTTGCCTGCCCACGTCGCCCACTACGCGCACGGCCGCGGCGCCTGAAAAGGCGCGTCCGCGGTGCAGGACTGTGGCCGTGACTGCGCGCATTAAATGGCCCGGTCCCTTACCCAGTAAGGACGACCCTCGAGCAGCCCGAGCCCCAGGCTCTAAAACACTTGACTCTCGAAGAGTGCGATTACCGACTAGTGGCCTCGAAGCCTGCTCAGCGTGAACAAGCGCCACAGGTGCCCTCGATCTACAAAAACTACTGATCAGCAGTTCGAGGGCCGGCCCGGCTGAGAACCCTTGAAACCTACAGATGCGAAAAGACGGGGGCACTTAGCTGCCACCCCGCAACGGCCCTACTGATCAGGGGTTCGAAGCCTGACCCTCGAAGGGTTCGAACAGGTGCCCCAGATCACCAGAGTCAGGGACGACGAGGGCGCGCGCATTCGAGCCTTTCCTCGAGCCCATCGGCTCGAGGGCGCCCCACATGTCGTGTTCGAGAGCCAGCGAGGGCAGCTAGTCGGGGGGATCCCACCGAGGGAGAGCTTCCGCGCCCTCGGTCCCTAGCGAACGGGACCAAGCCCCACCTAGCAAACCCACGCAAGCGATTTAATGGACGAGTCTCCGGACCACGAGCCTACCCTTATCGAACGGGGCATGGGCGTCCACTTGAACCACCCGCTAGCAGCTCAACGAGGAATCCGCAATCCGCGACCCGATCGATGGGGGTTGTGGAAACCTCACGCTCCGTCCTGCGGAGGGACAGCGAGGGCGCGTTTAGAGCAAGACAGAGAGCTCACCCCGATCGCCTCGAATGGGCCCAGGCTCGGGGGCTCGACGCACGGCTACACCTCCTGGGGTGCACCGAACGTGAGAGGTACCAGTCACGCGCGCGTGACCGAAGCCGGCTGTAACATCACCGATGCCGGTTGAAACAAACACCACGCCCACTGGTAAAATTTCGCGAGAAAACCCCTGTGGGAGCACTCACGCTCCTGCAGGGCTTCGGGGGCTAGACCCGCGGGTTCGCTGACGCGGCCCCACGGAAAGGCATTAGCAACCAGGAGGGAAGAACGTCCTATCAGCAGGCTCTAGCATCTGCGGGAACCTTACAGGTACACCCACAGATGCTCGGGGGCTACTGTCGGGGACAACCCTAAGGGTCCCCTAAATAACCAGGGGAAACCCGCTTAAAACATGCAAAAAAACGCAAAAACACAAATCAACTCGCACACCTAAAGCACATACACAGCACAACCATGACCCTGGTGGCCCCCGCGGCCCGCCAGGACGACACAGCGGACGCCCCTCGAGTGAGGTCCGCCTCGCTCGAGGCCCTTACGCCCCCTCGGGCGGGGTCCGCCTCGCTCGAGGGCTCAACCCCGCCCCTCGAGCGAGGTCCGCCTCGCTCGAGGGCCGAGCACCCACTCGGGCGGGGTCCGCTTCACTCGAAGGCACCCACGCGCGCATCTCCCGCGCTCCCACGCGCACCTGTTCCCACACGCACGTACGAGCATTTAATGCTCTGGCGCCACATGGTCGTGCCACTACTCTGACGCACCTGGGAATCACGCCCCGGCGCTGTTCCGCCAACTCCCGAGGGGAGGCCATCCCCACCGCTGTTCAGTGCTGTGCGACAAGGCCGGTGTCAGCTCCGTGACACTGTGCCGCCTACCCCCGTACGGCTTACACGCCGCGCCCTCGAAGGGGGGGCCGGCGGCACCCACAAATATCTTTTACGTGCTTATACAGGGCCACGCCATGACGTCAGGCCGGCGGGATCGGTCATCCCCGTCGCTGTCAGCCCTGTGCGGCCATCCCCGCCACTGCCGCACCACGCCGGACACTGTGGCAACATCCCAGCGTTGTTGGGGCGTACGAGGACAAGACATCGCCACAACGACCACTGTGCCACGTACAGGCCCTCGTCAACGACACCCTCGAACCGGCTCACCACGGCGTCAGTCAACCAACCGCTACACCGCCGCCCTCGAAGCCGCTCCTGTGCGAGCACAGGACGCACCACGACGCCTCAACAGGAGCGGGATTCGCCAGGACGGCCATCAGCTCTGTAGCACTATTCGCCATACCTCTACACATAGAGAAATAGTGCGGCATGCATGTAAACTGCTCCCTCCTTGGCCTATAAAAGGAGGGGCAGCCCCCCAGCCGCGAGGGGACGGGACGACAGACAACAATCACTCACTCGCTCCCCGCCTTCTCCACGATATTGGCACTCGCCTCAATCAAACTTCTGGGACTTGGAGGCCACGCCTCCTCTCCCGCCTTGCTTGTAGCCACCCCTCTACGAGCACCACGGTGTGAGCAATACAGTGCCCCGAGCACACCACTGCTGGACGTACGGCCCCGGCCGGAACCAGGATAAATCAAGTGTCCTTAGTTGCTTAGCACCGGCCATCGAGAGGCAGATCTCAGCGCTCATTACTAGTTAGTGTCAGGACTACTTTCCGCACCGACAGTACGTGCGCCCTGGGAACTCCTGGGATCTTCGCGCATGCACCCAGAAGCTCGGCGAGTCGCTCCGGGACTTCATACGACGCTTCTCCAAGCGCTGTATGGAGCTCCCGAGCATCGCCCAGTCCGAGATCGTGCACGTCTTCCTCGAGGGCATGACCTGTCGGGACCTCGTGCGCGAGCTTGGGCGTGTCCCACCGGTCGACTCCAACGAGCTGTTCGACATCGCCACCAGCCTTGCCTCCGGCGAAGAGGCGGTGGGGGCCATCTTCGACGGCAAGAAAGGCAAGCGCGTGGACGACACTCCCGCGGAGGGCAGCATGTCCAAGGAGCCCCAGCAGAAGCATAAGCGGGGCAAGAAGGGCAAGAAGCCGCGCCGCGAGGCGCGCGCACAGGGACACGATGACGACGGGGATGAGGCCCTTGCAGTTGACCCAGCTTGAAGGGGTCCTCGAGCAGCCCCTCGAGGCCCCGGCGTATTCGACGACATGCTGAAGAAGCCCTGCCCGTACCACAAGACACCGGTCAACCACACCCTCGAGCAGTGCGACATGCTCAAAAAATACTACAGCCGCACCGCCGCGAAGGATGGTGAGGCCAAGAAGGACGGGGGTGACAGAGACGTCAGTGGCTTCCCGGCGGTCAAGAACATCTTCCTCATCTTCGGGGGACCGACCGTGGACATTTCCAACAGCTAGCACAAGCTGGAGCGACACGAAGTCCTCGCTGCGGAGAAGGCTCCTGCCTCCTTCCTTGACTGGTCAGAGGACGCCATCACCTTTAGCCGCGAGGATCACCCGAACCGCATCGCCAATCCGGGCCAATATCCACTGGTCGTCGACCCGGTCATCGGCAACATGCGGTTCTCCAAGGTGCTGATGGAGGCGTCGCGCCAGGCAAGCGCGTCCAGCCGCTCGGACAGATCGACCTGCCGGTCTGGTTCGGCACGCCGGACAACTTCCGCAAGGAAACACTCACCTTCGAGGTGGTGGGGTTCAGGGGCGCATACAACGCCATTTATGGGCGGTCGTGCTACTCCAAATTCATGGCGGTCCCGAACTACACCTACCTCAAGATGAAGATGCCGGGGCCCAAGGGCGTCATCACCGTGGGCTCATCGATCGAGCACGCATTCGACTGCGATGTCGAGTGCGTGGAGCACGCCGAAGCGTTAGCGCTGGATGAAGCGCTCGTGGCGAGCATGGAGAAGCTGGTTAACAAGGACCTCGACTCCACCGCCAAGCATGCCGGCAGCTTCGAGGCTGCTGAGCAGACCAAGGAGGTGCCCCTCGACCCTGCTGCCCCCGAGGGCAAGGCGTTGAGGGTCAGTTCTACCCTTGACCCGAAATAAGAAGTGGTGCTCATCGAATTTCTCTGCGCCAATGCCGACATCTTCGCGTGGAGCCCCTCGGATATGCCAGGCATCCCAAGGGAGGTCGCCGAGCACACCCTTGATATCCTACCTCACTCCCGTGCCGTGCAACAGCGGCTGCACCGCTTTGACGAAGAGCAGCGCCGGTTGATTGGAGTGGAGCTGCGCAAGCTCCTCGAGGCCGGGTTCATCAAGGAAGTGTTCCACCCTACGTGGCTAGCTAATCCTGTACTAGTTAAGAAAAAGAATGGGAAGTGGCGGATGTGTGTAGATTACGCTAGTTTGAATAAAGCATGTCCCAAAGTTCCTTTTCCTTTGCTATGAATCGATCAAATTGTTGACTCGACTGGAGGGTGTGAACTCCTATGCTTTCTTGATGCCTATTCCGGTACCACCGTAACACCCTAAAATTCCATCACCAAAACAATGTAAGCAACATGGTGTCTAGATTTTATTTTCTAAGAATTAATTAAATTATCAAACAAATTTGGCCTTTAAAATATTTAAATATCATTTTAATAATTTTTAGAAGCAATAAGTGCTCGTGCATCATGATTTGAATGCATGGTTTTATTGTTTGTTTGTGTGAAGTTTTAAAAGTTTTTAAATTGTTTTGAATATTTTGGAAAAGAGTTTAAATCTTGAAAAGTTTGAAAAAGGGTTTAAATTTAAAAGTTTGAAAAAGTTTGAAAAAAAAGAAAGAAAACTCTCCAAACCCCTCTCCCTCCCCTTCCCTTTCTTTTCCAGCCCGCGGTCCAGCTAGCCCGTGCGGCCCATCAAGCCGAGCTGCCGGCCCAGCTCTCCCTCTCCCCCTTTTCTTTTTCGTTCGCTGGCTGACAAGTGGGGCCTGCGTGTCAACACCATCTCCTACCTCCAGCACCCCTTTCTCCTCCCCTGCTCGAGTCAACAGCGCTGCCGCTGGCCGCCTCCCCGCGTCTCCCGCGCCTCCCTCCCTTTAATCCTCTCTTTCATTGCGCGGTAAAACCCTGACTTCACTCCTCCTCCTTTATCCCCTACCGTTTCTCCTTAATCAAGACCCCTCCCCCTTGATTGCCATCAAGACCGGCCGCCACCACCGGCCATTGATGACCGGCCTTGCTGCCACCCTTCCCACCCCTCGTTCGCTCCCAATAAAAACCAAGCCCCGGACCTCGTGCACCCCCGCTCGTTATCCCGTCCCGTGTGACCACCTCACCCTCACACCCCTGGAGCATCACTGCCACCCGCTACCTGTAGAAGCCGCCGGAACCGTGTGTCGTCGCCCTCGATTTGCTGCCCAGGGCACCACCGGAGCACACCAAGGCCACCAGGATCTTCAGAACGTCGAGCCGAAGCTCCTCCACCACCCATTGTTGTCCACTCGGCGCCGGAACATCACCGGCCATGAGGACCCAAGCCGGCCGTCCTCACTGCCCAAAGCAGAGCACCGCTGCCAGCCGCTCGATCCGCTACGTCCAGGCGTCCTCCAAACAAACCGACACCACCACGAGAACCCCGACGTCGAGTTGCATCCGTTTTGCCCCTTCCCCGTCGCCGGAGAACTGCAGGAGCATCGTCGCCCAGTGGAACCGAGCCGACCTTCTTCGCCATCTACCGTGCACCGTCTCCACCAAAATTCGGTCGCCTCCCCTCACATCCGCCAATGGTGAGCACATCAGCGCGACCTCCTCATTCTCCTCTCTAGTTTCCCCACCGCGACCGTGCTTCTCCTCGCTCGGAATGTTGTCGATTTTGGCCGGCCAGAGCTCTGTCCGCCGGTCATGGCTTTCGAGCCATAGTCATCCATCCGTATAGATAAGGTAGTTTTACCTTTAGATCCACAAGAAATCCCTAAACCAAGACTTATAACTTGTGTCTTGCACGTTTCACCCGTAACCCCCTAGAAATATCCCACCTTTTGCACATAAATCCCACTCTGGCTCGTACCAGCTAGCCCCTGTATTCTACTCTTTTTGCGAGCACTATTGATAGTGTCATGCAAAACTTATCAGCTAACCCTCCCGATCTATAGTTAATCGCGATTAGGTCCTTCCAGCCTTGTTTAGTCCATAGATCTAGCGTTTCAGCTCCGTTTAACCTCGTTCTTGTTGCGTTAGGCTCATATAAACTCAAACTACGTGATAGAACCAATGATGTACATGTTCTCTCGTTTTATATTTTATTTAAATATTAAATATGATTAAACCCTATTTCACATGCTTTTCTAATTAAAATCTAATTAGAAGTTTAACACGTGTTTTCATAAGAAAGTTAATATGATTAATATTAAATGAACATTTCTTTTAATTAAAAGTTAATTAGATGTATACCTCGGTTTTATAATCAAACTTAATTTGATTAATGATTATGCAATTTGCTTTCTACTAAAATGTAACATAGGCTATATCTCGGGTTTTCCTAATTAAATGTTAATTTGATTAAAATAAATATAAATGTGTTTTTTTAAATTATAATTTGATTAGAATAACTTGAAATATAAAGACAAGTGCCTAGATGCTTTTACATGCTTCTTTTAAAATTAAATGTTTAATTTGCATAAATCATACTTGAATATTTATAAGTAAGATTGGACTAGGCCTACATCGTATTTTAAATACAAATATAACTTGCTTAATTATAAATAGGCTATTTCTCTGAAATAACCTATACACATGATTTTACTTAATTAAAAGATATCAAACGCATAGCTAGCTCTTGTTTGTGATCATCCAAATCTCCCGATAGTTCCGAGTGTTCCTTGTGTTCGTTTTCCTAGACCCAAACCCTGTTTTCCCTTTAAGATTTTCATGCTTGGTGTATTGTTTTGTTTATTGAATGTATTCTTGTGTGCTCGTAGACATCGTGCCAGTTTCAAGTGAGCAACCGGTTGAAGTAGATCAAGAGCAAGTGTTTGAAGAAGAAGAACCTTAGTGATTAAGCAAGGAAGGCAAGTGGTCTTCTCCCCCGCATGATTCCATTTTATCCTATGTAATTGCATGACAACTAAGTTTATATTTATTATGATATTGCATTAAATTGATGGGAACACCCTTTTTAAGGACTTACCTAGACTTTTACCCACAATCCTTGGATTAACCCCGTTTAATAAATGTTTTTGGGTAGAATATGCTAGTTGCTCAACTTGGGTTGGATAAAAATGGTTTTCGAAGATAAATGCTTATATGTTTTATGACGATGATGCTTTTGGTAAGACAAGATCATGTGATTTAATCGGAACATGGAGAACCACCCAAGAAAACATGCGCAACCACAGTGTTACATGGCTCTGACCTTAGCCAATTAATTAGGTGTGCGATTGATCTGATGGCCCTTTTCCGAAAGGAGCAGAGGGGGGATCCGGTTGCGGTGGGTATAGCCCGGTCCTTTTGGGGTAGCAGCCTTTGCTAAGGTGCCGACCACTAGGGAGGGTTATGGTCCGCCCCGATCCGTAACTATGCGGGTCGTTAGTCTTTTGTATACCTTTGTAAAGGCTTCGTAGCGTCCCTATGCAATCACACCTCGGAAGTGTGGTATGATGCCCGATCGCATCGCATGGTTGGGTTCAAAGTTCTTCGGAACTTTTACGCGAGCTGTGGGTAAAGTGTGCAAACCTCTGCAGAGTGTAAAACTGATCGATCAGCCGTGCTCACGGTCATGAGCGGCTTGGACCCTCACATGATTAATAAACTTGAAGAGGAGAATAAATCGTGGTTTGGTGAAGCTCGATGAGCTTTGGGTTGTTTTGGCTTAAAAGTTTCTTAAGTGGGTTGGTATATACTTACATCTAGTAACTAGGCGTTCTTTAAATAAAAGTTTGACCAACATTAAAATGCTAACCGCCGCAAAACCATAGCCTATCCTTGGTAGCCTTGCATCTTCCCCCACTTGTTGAGTACCAACCATAAGTGTACTCGGCCTTTGCTTACCGCCGTTCAAGAGAGAACAATGGTGAAGAGTTCTACATCGACTTTGAAGAGTTCCGAGGCATGCGTATCCCCCGACCAAGTGCCCGTGGAAGCGGAAGACGAAGACTCGTCGTGTAGTTATCGTTTTCCGATGTTAAAGACCTTCGTGTCTTCCGAATGAGTGTAGTAAGTTGTTAAACCCCTTGTTACGTTTTACCGTCTATGATATTACACTCATTTCGTCTATCATATGTGTGGAACTAGATCCCGGCACACATATGAGATGCATCCGGTTTCCCTTCGGAAATCGGGTGTGACAGAGTGGTATCGTAGCAAAGGTGTTGATCGTAGGAACGCAGCCTTAAGTTAGAAATGGTCGAAAAGTAAGGATTCATGTTCTAGAAAGCCCGTCATCCTTCAAAATTGACTTATTCTACATATAAAAAAAAACTAATTTAGTCTTGTCTTCTTGTTAAAACACATCGTTTTGTTTTGATCTATTCTGAGCTCGTTTCTTGTGCTATCAGCCAGATCTTCACCACCGAGATTGTCTAATATAAGTTCTTAGATTGCTTACCCCTTATCAACTTCGATAGAAACGTTTCTGTGAGGACGATCGTTGTGCTAATGTTTGTTGTTTGAGCACATGATTGATTTGGATCTTTGCTTGTGTGAGTTGTATTGTGGAGTGATGGCCACAAATGCAACAAGAAATAAATTGTTAGGCTAATAGAGTTAGTTTGGGTTCAAATCTGGCTTACCCTTATCTCGCCGTTCAAGTTGGTTGGAGGATGTCGAAGATCAAAGTCTAGAAGCAACACCAACATCAACAACAAGAAAAGATGGATATGATATCAATAATTTTACCTTACTCTTCAATCCGTATGTTTCCAATCTCTTCGAGCTTATCTTTATCACACAACCGGATGGCGAGTCCCAATGGAAATCACGAATATAAAGACAACAAACGAAACATCGACATTCCATCTACAACCTCAAGAATCAAACGCAAGATGCTAGAGCATATGGCAACACAAACTCAGACTCTGCAAGCAATGACTCAAACCATGGTTAACATCCATCAGTATATTATAGAGCAAGCATCAAATCCTAAGAATTCCAACCTTGTTTTGGGTGAAACCGTCAGATTCCAACTGTTTCATCGTCATTGGACAAAGAAAAAGCTACCAGTCATGCAAGCTCAAGTCTTACTAGGACAGAAGCAGACCAACACGTCACCCCCTCAAAATATAGAGATAACCAAAACTGGAGTTCCTGCCAGACCAGTAAAGAAGCAAGTTGTAGAAGTATGGAATCATCAAAATAATAAGAGAAGTCATGGAGCACAAGAATTGCGGATGAATGAACAACATGAACATATGAAGATTACAGGAACATGTCAATGTCGTGAGCATTATGGTCGTTCACGTCTCCAAAAAGAAGCCAGCCTAATGAGAGATGAGGCTAGACAATGTTATCATTTGGACATCAATAAGAAGAGGAAGTTATGTACCAAAAAAAAATCCAGTCCTAAAAGAAGTTGCTCAAGCTGTAGATAGTAATCAGATTATCAACCTTGAGGATTGGAGTATAAATTTCAATGAATTTCAGCCTGACGGAATCAAACAACTCAAGAAGCATGCAAGTGAAGAAAGTCAAGGCAACCAAGACAAGAGAAATGATAGCAGTTACAACCTGGGATGTGATCAATATGTGTCACCATATCCAAACCCGGAGGATACACATACAAAGTTCTGGAATACTGAGCCACCTATGTTCTCTAACACTATGGATCACCTAGAAGCTGATGAATGGATCACAACAATTGAACAGAAGCTAGACTTGGTGCAATGCAACGATAGAGAGAAAGTTTTGTTTGCATAAGGACAACTTTATAACACACTTCATTCCTGTAAGCACGATGAAGCTCAAAAGGAAGGAGTTCCTTAACTTGAAGCAAGGGCAAATGACAGTGAATGAGTATACGGATAAATTTATTCAGTTATCTATGTACGCACCAAGATCGTCTGAAAGTGACAAAAAGAAACGAGAACATTTCCTCAAGGGTTGAATGAAGACCTTCAGAGTATACGAAGCTTACATGAATATTCTAGTTTGCAAGATGTCATCAACAAAGCTATTGAGTTAGAGAGCAAACTATAGGAAATCATAAGTAAGAAGAGGAAAATGAATTTTCTAGAGCAACATGAGAACAATTCACATCTTTACCATTTGACTCAAGGATCAGAACATGAGTATGAAGATCCACCACGCAATCGTCGAAACATTAAAGAAAGTGGAGATTGTTTCTACTGCAAAGATCATGGACATTTTATTAGCAGGTGTCCTAAGAAACGTACTGACCGATATGAAAAGAAAGCTCAGCAGAGACAGAATAAGCAAATCAATATCCAAGAAGCCTTGGATCAAATGAAGAAGAATATTAAAAGTTGTGTATGAGGACCAGAAGCATGATTCGAGATGGCTAAGCTTAGGAAAAGAAACAATTATGGAAGTCGATCCAGCTCTATTCAAATCACTTTATCAAGAAAAGAAGAAAAATCCTACAAAGGCAAATCAACAGAGTCGAGAAAAAGGAATGGACAGTTACAAGTGGAGTTAGGTTGAGTATTCCAATAATGTTTATAAAATGTTAAGTGATGATAAGCACCAGGCCAGGAGAAGGTCAAGATATTCCATCTGTTGTCTGTGCTCATATTGATAATCAGCAAAATCAAGCACCACTCCCACCCCTCAACCCAGCAATGGATCCAGTAGCGCAACAGTTCCTGTCACTCAGATGCAGCTAATCCAAAACCTGACTGCCACTATTCAAAACATTCAAGCTCAGCAAAATCAGTCACCACCAGCAGCACCACCAGCACTAGTGGGCAAGCATAAGGAATGCATGAGTCACCGTCCCCCCACATACTCCTACTCAACCGATACATTGGATGTTGATGATTGGTTAAAGACTGTCACCAAGAAGTTGGAGATGACACAGTGCACTGATCGAGAGATGATCTTGTATACAACAGGCTGTTTGTAAGGATTAACAAACTCGAATGGCGGAATGAGTACACTTTCGCACATGTTGTACGTAGCACCGTCACCCGGCAGGAGTTCAGGTATAGTTTTCGCGCGCACCACATTCTCTCTGGTGTGATCAAGCTTAAGCAAAGGGAGTTCCTCGCTCTAAAGCAAGGCAATATGTCAGTTAATAAATATCTGGACAAGTTTACTCAGTTATCTTGCTATGCACCGGATCAAGTTAATACTGACCCAAAGAGGCAGGAACGCTTCCTGGATGGTCTGATAGAGCCACTCAACTATCAACTACAGAGTCATAGCTTCCCGGACTTCGCTACATTACTGAACAAAGCTATAGGTCTAGAGAATAAACTTGTGGAACTTGGTGAACAGAAGCGCAAGTTCCAAACACATGGACAATCTAGCAACACACGCCCCGCTTCAACTCAACACATGGTTCTCAGTTTAGTTCTGGTAAATCGAGTGGAAATTATTTGCAAAATTCTCAGTTGAACCGTTCAACCCAGCAGTCCTAACATTCTAGCCAACAGACACCACATATTCCAAGTCATCATCGAGATCGCCTAGGTGCACTAATGAGAAACGACTCTCAAGTTCACTCTAATGGTTGTTTCGGTTGTGGAGAATTGGAACGATATACCAAGTATCTTCCCAAATCATAACATCTAGACTCCCCAGAAAGACAATGGTCAAAGGTTCGAACAACCAACATCTCAAATACACCATGGAAGTGCAAATTCTCAGATCAACAAGGGTCAACGGAATTACGTGCGTGGCAAAGTGAACCACATGATAGCTAAACAAGCTCCAGACGCTCCTGATATTGTGCTGGATACGTTTCCTGTCAAACTCTGTGCCTGCAACGATTTTATTTGATTTTGGAGCATCACATTCATTCAGTACTGAACAATTTGTGGCAAAGCATGTCATACCTATGAGTTATATGAAGATACATTTGTTGGTTAGTTCCCCGAATGGTGAAATGAAATCTGCATATGTATGCTCAGAAGTCAATCTTAAGATCAAGGGAATAAATTTTCAAGCTGATCTAGTAGTGCTTACATCTAGTGGAATAGATGTAATACTTGGAATGGATTGGTTAGGCGAATGTGACAGAATAATTCCGTGTGCCAAGAAGTCCGTACTCTTAACTTGACCCCCAAGGAGATAGAATTGAGGTTATTGCTACCGCCCTATCCAAAGATGAAGGCAAAGTGAATCAAGATTAAGGAAAGTAGGTGAAGGAGCTATGCCTGTCGGAAGAACTCAGTGTACAAGATGGACTCAGAATAATACCCCTTAGTTCTTTTCAATCTCTCGAATCTCGGGACGAGATTCATTCTAAGGGGGGTAGATTTGTAACACCCTAAAATTCCATCACCAAAACAATGTAAGCAACATGGTGTCTAGATTTTATTTTCTAAGAATTAATTAAATTATCAAACAAATTTGGCCTTTAAAATATTTAAATATCATTTTAATAATTTTTAGAAGCAATAAGTGCTCGTGCATCATGATTTGAATGCATGGTTTTATTGTTTGTTTGTGTGAAGTTTTAAAAGTTTTTAAATTGTTTTGAATATTTTGGAAAAGAGTTTAAATCTTGAAAAGTTTGAAAAAGGGTTTAAATTTAAAAGTTTGAAAAGGTTTGAAAAAAAAGAAAGAAAACTCTCCAAACCCCTCTCCCTCCCCTTCCCTTTCTTTTCCAGCCCGCGGTCCAGCTAGCCCGTGCGGCCCATCAAGCCGAGCTGCCGGCCCAGCTCTCCCTCTCCCCCTTTTCTTTTTCGTTCGCCGGCTGACAAGTGGGGCCTGCGTGTCAACACCATCTCCTACCTCCAGCACCCCTTTCTCCTCCCCCGCTCGAGTCAGCCGCGCGCGCTGGCCGCCTCCCCGCGTCTCCCGCGCCTCCCTCCCTTTAATCCTCTCTTTCATTGCGCGGTAAAACCCTGACTTCACTCCTCCTCCTTTATCCCCTACCGTTTCTCCTTAATCAAGACCCCTCCCCCTTGATTGCCATCAAGACCGGCCGCCACCACCGGCCATTGATGACCGGCCTTGCTGCCACCCTTCCCACCCCTCGTTCGCTCCCAATAAAAACCAAGCCCCGGACCTCGTGCACCCCTGCTGTTATCCCGTCCCGTGTGACCACCTCACCCTCACACCCCTGGAGCATCACTGCCACCCGCTACCTGTAGAAGCCGCCGGAACCGTGTGTCGTCGCCCTCGATTTGCTGCCCAGGGCACCACCGGAGCACACCAAGGCCACCAGGATCTTCAGAACGTCGAGCCGAAGCTCCTCCACCACCCATTGTTGTCCACTCGGCGCCGGAACATCACCGGCCATGAGGACCCAAGCCGGCCGTCCTCACTGCCCAAAGCAGAGCACCGCTGCCAGCCGCTCGATCCGCTACGTCCAGGCGTCCTCCAAACAAACCGACGCCACCACGAGAACCCCGACGTCGAGTTGCATCCGTTTTGCCCCTTCCTGTCGCCGGAGAACTGCAGGAGCATCGTCGCCCAGTCGAACCGAGCCGACCTTCTTCGCCATCTGCCGTACACCGTCTCCACCAAAATTCGGTCGCCTCCCCTCACATCCGCCAATGGTGAGCACATCAGCGCGACCTCCTCATTCTCCTCTCTAGTTTCCCCACCGCGACCGTGCTTCTCCTCGCTCGGAATGTTGTCGATTTTGGCCGGCCAGAGCTCTGTCCGCCGGTCATGGCTTTCGAGCCATAGTCATCCATCCGTATAGATAAGGTAGTTTTACCTTTAGATCCACAAGAAATCCCTAAACCAAGACTTATAACTTGTGTCTTGCACGTTTCACCCGTAACCCCCTAGAATTATCCCACCTTTTGCACATAAATCCCACTCAGGCTCTTTTACCAGCTAGCCCCTGTATTCTACTCCTTTTGCGAGCACTATTGATAGTGTCTTGCAAAACTCATCAGCTAACCCTCCCGATCTATAGTTAATCGCGATTAGGTCCTTCCAGCCTTGTTTAGTCCATAGATCTAGCGTTTCAGCTCCGTTTAACCTCGTTCTTGTTGCGTTAGGCTCATATAAACTCAAACTACGTGATAGAACCAATGATGTACATGTTCTCTGTTTTATATTTTATTTAAATATTAAATATGATTAAACCCTATTTCACATGCTTTTCTAATTAAAATCTAATTAGAAGTTTAACACGTGTTTTCATAAGAAAGTTAATATGATTAATATTAAATGAACATTTCTTTTAATTAAAAGTTAATTAGATGTATACCTCGGTTTTATAATCAAACTTAATTTGATTAATGATTATGCAATTTGCTTTCTACTAAAATGTAACATAGGCTATATCTCGGGTTTTCCTAATTAAATGTTAATTTGATTAAAATAAATATAAATGTGTTTTTTTAAATTATAATTTGATTAGAATAACTTGAAATATAAAGACAAGTGCCTAGATGCTTTTACATGCTTCTTTTAAAATTAAATGTTTAATTTGCATAAATCATACTTGAATATTTATAAGTAAGATTGGACTAGGCCTACATCGTATTTTAAATACAAATACAACTTGCTTAATTATAAATAGGCTATTTCTCTGAAATAACCTATACACATGATTTTACTTAATTAAAAGATATCAAACGCATAGCTAGCTCTTGTTTGTGATCATCCAAATCTCCCGATAGTTCCGAGTGTTCCTTGTGTTCGTTTTCCTAGACCCAAACCCTGTTTTCCCTTTAAGATTTTCATGCTTGGTGTATTGTTTTGTTTATTGAATGTATTCTTGTGTGCTCGTAGACATCGTGCCAGTTTCAAGTGAGCAGCCAGTTGAAGTAGATCAAGAGCAAGTGTTTGAAGAAGAAGAACCTTAGTGATTAAGCAAGGAAGGCAAGTGGTCTTCTCCCCCGCATGATTCCATTTTATCCTATGTAATTGCATGACAACTAAGTTTATATTTATTATGATATTGCATTAAATTGATGGGAACACCCTTTTTAAGGACTTACCTAGACTTTTACCCACAATCCTTGGATTAACCCCGTTTAATAAATGTTTTTGGGTAGAATATGCTAGTTGCTCAACTTGGGTTGGATAAAAATGGTTTTCGAAGATAAATGCTTATATGTTTTATGACGATGATGCTTTTGGTAAGACAAGATCATGTGATTTAATCGGAACATGGAGAACCACCCAAGAAAACATGCGCAACCACAGTGTTACATGGCTCTGACCTTAGCCAATTAATTAGGTGTGCGATTGATCTGATGGCCCTTTTCCGAAAGGAGCAGAGGGGGATCCGGGTTGCAGGGGTATAGCCCGGTCCTTTTGGGGTAGCAGCCTTTGCTAAGGTGCTGACCACTAGGGAGGGTTATGGTCCGCCCTGATCTGTAACTATGCGGGTCGTTAGTCTTTTGTATACCTTTGTACAGGCTTCGTAGCGTCCCTATGCAATCACACCTCGGAAGTGTGGTATGATGCTTGATCAGCATCGCATGGTTGGGTTCAAAGTTCTTCGGAACTTTTACGCGAGCCGTGGGTAAAGTGTGCAAACCTGCGGAGTGTAAAACCGATCGATCGCCCGTGCTCACGGTCATGAGCGGCTTGGACCCTCACATGATTAATAAACTTGAAGAGGAGAATAAATCGTGGTTTGGTGAAGCTCGATGAGCTTTGGGTTGTTTTGGCTTAAAAGTTTCTTAAGTGGGTTGGTATATACTTACATCTAGTAACTAGGCGTTCTTTAAATAAAAGTTTGACCAACATTAAAATGCTAACCGCCGCAAAACCATAGCCTATCCTTGGTAGCCTTGCATCTTCCCCCACTTGTTGAGTACCAACCATAAGTGTACTCGACCTTGCTTACCGCCGTTCGCAGAGAACAATGGTGAAGAGTTCTACATCGACTTTGAAGAGTTCCGAGGCATGCGTATCCCCCGACCAAGTGCCCGTGGAAGCGGAAGACGAAGACTCGTCGTGTAGTTATCGTTTTCCGATGTTAAAGACCTTCGTGTCTTCCGAATGAGTGTAGTAAGTTGTTAAACCCCTTGTTACGTTTTACCGTCTATGATATTACACTCATTTCGTCTATCATATGTGTGGAACTAGATCCCGGCACACATATGAGATGCATCGGTTTCCCTTCGGAAATCGGGTGTGACAACCACCAAATAAAAATGAAGGAGTCCGACCAGCTCGCGACTTCATTCATCACGCCGTTCGGAATGTTCTGCTACGTAACGATGCCGTTTGGCCTCCGGAACGAGGGCGCTACATACCAGCGATGTATGCAGCACGTTTTCGGAGACCACATTGGGCGAACCGTGGAGGCTTACGTAGATGACATAGTCATGAAAACTAGGAAGGAGGATGACATGGTCAGCGACCTGCGTGTGGCATTCGATTACCTGTGAGCCAACAGGGTGAAATTGAACCCCGAGAAGTGCGTCTTCGGAGTGCCATGAGGCATGCTGCTGGGATACATAGTCTCCCAGCAGGGCATCGAGCCCAACCCTGAGAAGGTCGCAGCCCTCGAGCGAATGGGCCCGATTCGAGATCTCAAGGGGGTCTAGAAGGTGTTGGGGTGCCTTGCCTCCTTGAGCCACTTCATCTCACGGCTCGATGAAAAGGGCTTACCCCTCTACCGGCTCCTGAAGAAGCACAAGCGCTTCTCCTGGACCGCCGAGGCTCAGGAGGCGCTTCACAAGCTCAAGGCAACGCTCGCCCACGCGACAATCTTAACGCCGCCCTAGGATGGCGAGCCTTTGTACCTCTATGTCACCGCAACCACTCAGGTGGTCAGCGCCGTCATCGTGTTGGAACGTATGGACAAGGGTCACGCCTTGCCAGTCCAGAGTCCTGTGTACTACATCAGCGAGGTGCTGTCCAAGACTAAGGCGCGGTACCCGCAGATCTAGAAGCTGCTCTACGCGGTGGTGCTCGTGCGGTGCAAGCTCCGGCACAACTTCGAGGCCCACCTGGTCATGGTGGTTTCCTCGTTCCCGTTGGGCGAGATCATCCATAACCCGAACGCAGCGGGAAGGATCGCCAAGTGGTTTGTGGAATTTATGGGCGAGACGCTCGCCTATGCACCGCGCAAGGCGATTAAGTCCCAGATCCTGGCGGATTTCATCGCCGAATGGACGGACACACAACTGCCACCACCGCAGATCCAGGCCGATTGCTGGACCCTCTACTTCGACGGGTTGGTGATGAAAATAGGGGCAGGCGCGGGCCCACTCTTCATCTCTCCCCTCGGGGAGCACATGAGGTACGCGGTGCGCCTACATTTCCCCGCGTCAAACAACATGGCGGAGTACCAGGCCCTTCTTTGCGGCCTCCGAATCGCCATCGAGACAGGCATAAAACGCCTCAACGTCAGGGGGGACTCGCAACTCGTGATCGACCAAGTCATGAAGAATGCGAGTTGTCACGACAAGATGGAGGCCTACTGCAACACCGTACGAGCCCCCGTGGACAAGTTTTACGACATCGAGCTTAACCACGTACCCCGCCGGTACAACAAGGAGGCGGACGAACTTGCCAAAATTGCGTCGGGACGAATGACCGTTCCCCCAAACGTTTTTGTGTGGGATGTCGCCAGACCGTCCGTCGACCTCGAGCAGACACCTTCGAGCCGGGATGAACCCTCGGGGGCTCCCTCGAACCCAGCAGGCGTCGAGCCTATGGACAAGGACCCCTGGAACGAGGCGTCCGTGCTCTCCCTGCTCGAGGGCTACGGGGCGGACGAGGCCGAGGCCATGGACACCGAGCCGCCCCCCCTGCGCGGGGGACTGGGGCCAAATACCTAGACTGGATGGATCGAGGGGAGCTTCCCTCAGATCCGTCCGAGGCCAGGCACATCGCCAGGATGGCCAAGTCGTTCACCCTCGTTGACGGCGAGCTGTACAAGCGCGCCGCGTCAGGCGTCTTGCAGCGGTGCATACCCATTCCCCAGGGGCGCGAGCTCCTCCGGGACATCCACGCGAACGTGTGCGGCCACCACGTGGCGCCGCGCACCCTCGTGGGCAACTCATTCCGCCAGGGCTTCTACTGCCCCACCGCGGTCGTTGATGCTAGCGAGATCGTGCGCACCTGCGAAGGGTGCCAATTTTACACCCGCAAAACTAACCTCCCAGCTCACTCTCTCCAGACGATCCCCGTCACGTCGCCTTTTGCTGTGTGGGGGCTGGACATTGTCGGGCCCTTGCGAAAGGCGCCCGGGGGCTACACCTACCTGTTGGTCACCATTGACAAGTTCTCCAAGTGGGTAGAGGTGCGCCCAATCACGAATCTCAGGGCAGAGCAAGCAGTGACATTCTTCACGGACATCGTTGTCAGATGGTGAGATCTGGATAGCCCACAGGGGTGTTAATCTCTGTGGTTTATTTGTTCGGCGGGGAGGAGTCTAAGGCTAAGAACTCGAAGGTCGCACGCGAGTACACGGAACACAGAGAACACTGCGAGTTTATGCTGGTTCGGGCCTCTGGAGAGTAATACCCTACGTCCAGTTGTCGGTGTAGATTGCTTGAGGATTGTGTGCTGATACAAAGGGTCGCCTCGTCCGCCTTATATTGGCCAGCGGATGAGATCGGTTCCCCTACTCCTGGTCGGTTACGACCAGGAGACCTAAGTCTATGTTACACATCTTGCCATATCCCGTCGATCTGCTTCAAGCGAAATCCACCAAGGTCTTTGTCTTGTACGCCAAGTCTTGAGGTCGTGATGGATCAGGTCGTCTGGGGAATCTTATGGAAGATCTTCAAGAGGTCGTGTGGGCCGCCAACTAGGTCGGTTGGTCCCACTAACAGGTCGACTGGTCTTCTAGTAGGCCGGACCCGACGACCGTGAGCCTGGTCGGTGGGGACCCAGGGGTACCCATGTCTCACAATCGTTTACCGGTTTGGGGTCCCCAACTCCATCATCATGGACAACGGGTCCCATACCGGCAGGAAATTCCTGGAGTTCTGCGACAAGTACCACATCTGCGTGGACTGGGCGGCAGTCGCCCACCCACAGACCAATGGTCATGTGGAACGGGCCAACGACATTATCTTGCAAGGCCTCAAGTCCAGGATTTTTGACAGACTAAACAAGTCTGGCCGAAAATGGCTCCAGGAGCTGCCGGCGGTCGTGTGGAGCCTCAGGACCACCCCGAGTAGGGCCACGGGATTCACCCCGTTTTTCCTGGTCTATGGCGCGGAGGCTGTCCTCCCCATGGACCTTGAATACGGGTCACCCAGGGTCAAGAGCTACGACGAGGGCACCAACCAGCGAGCCCGCGAGGACTCACTGGACCAATTGTACGAGGCCCGCACTGTGGCCCTGATGCATTCAGCAAGATACCAGCAGACGCTGAGGCGGTACCAGGCCCGGAAGATACGACGCCAGACTTTGACGAGGGGAACCTAATCCTAAGGCTGCGCCAACACAACCGAGGCCGCCACAAGCTATCGCCCCCATGGGAAGGCCCCTACGTCGTGGTCAAAGTGCTCAAGCTCGGCACCTACAAGCTGGCCAACGAGGACGGCGAGGAACTCACCAACGCTTGGAACATCTGTTAACACCAAAATTTGGTACAGGAAGGAGTTTGATTTGTGGGCCCAACTCGGTGGAAAAATCCGTCCGGAAGAAGGAAGGTCTCTTCAGAAAGATTCGGCAAAGGAGCCCGCGGTCGGCAATTTGCTTCCGTTCGGCAGAGGGACTGTTCGCGCTGATTTTGCGGGATTGCGTGATGATGTGGCCCGAGCGGAGGGGATGAATGGATGGATAAGCAATCGCACTTAGAGATAAATTAGGTATCAAATATTGTGCTCGTAGTCCATTCGAAGTCATGACAGGGTATAAATATAGACCCTGGATGTATGTAATTTCATTAGAAACATTCTCAATACAAACTGGATTTACGCCAAACCTCTGAGTCCTTTGTCGTGTCATCGAGTTCTTCGAGAGGGTTCATCGATCCGTCGACCTCCGTAAGTACCGGCAACCTTGTATCATGTCTATTATCATGCGGTGGATCTAGATCGTGATGCAAGTAGTCTTGTTACCATGCTTAGTATCATGCGGTAGATTTAAGCTTGGTTCAAGAGGGTTTCTTGTTAGATCGTGAGCCATGCGGTGGGTAAAGATCTAGCTTGGAGCTAGTTATCGGCTCTATTGGATTTTGGCAAGATCCAATAGATTCTTTCAGTTACCTCGTGTTGCTTTGAATTTTACTTTATGTTTAAATTCATGTAACACCTCTTTGCCCAATCTAGATTGGTTTGAATCAGCTTTGTCTCTTTTGATGATCCTTATGCGAATCAAATTCGTACCTCTGGCTTATTTAGCACGTGGATCACATGTTCCATAATAGCCGAAACCGAATTGATCTAGGTTGTTATGTGTTGCAGGTTCAAGCTTGCCAAATCTTGTATAAATCTTGAAAGAGCTGGGTATCACGCGGTAGATGCAGGTTTTTGGGTTGTTTTGGAGCTAATCATCCGGTGGATTAGATTTCGATTCAATCTGATAGATTTATCTGCTTTGGTAATGTTTGTTCCTTCTTCATGGACCCCGAATCGGCTGTTCAGCCGTATTCGGTTATGCTTTTTTCACGAGTGAAACGTGTTCATAAGTTATGCTTTAAATACTGTATGCTTTTAGCTTTCCATATTTAGATTGTATCATGCGGTGGATAGATCTATTTGTGGATAGTACCATGATTTTCAAACAAGTTGTATCATGCGGTGGATAGATTTGTTTGGTATCATGCTTGACGGGTTTTAAAGTATCTAGACATGCAGTAGACTAGTGCTTTGGACCTATGCATGCTTGTTTATTACATATTTATGATCATGCTTTACTTCATTTATTGTTTATTGTTATTTGTATGTGAGGATCAGTCATGGCCTTGTGCATGTACAATTTTATCCAAACAGAGATCGATCTATCGTCATGCTTACATCATCCGTTCGACTATGTTCTTTTTTGCACTTTAAAGCTCCCGAATGGTTTCTAGTTTGCTGGCAGATAGCTTCTTATAGCTATATGTCATCTCACATGGCTTCATAGCCGCAAATATGGAACTGTCTGGTACCACCCGTCAAGTTCCAAGCTTTGGAATTTAACTACTTTGTCTTTTGTTAATTTTCAGGGAAAATTGACTGGCACGTCTTGTGACCTTTCCGCGTGTGAAGCTAGCTTGTTCGGCTTGCTGTGTGTTTGACGTAGGGTGCAGATTTTACGTCAACACACTTTTTGGCACGCCCAGTGGGACTAACAGCCGAAAATCAAGATGCCTGACATCAGTGACATTCTGGATGTCGCCATTGAAGATCTCTCTCCAGAGCAGCTGCAACAGTTGAAGGATGCAACAGATCAGTTTCCGCAAAATTGCTAGATGTCATTCAAAAAGAACAGAAGTGGCGTTTCGTACCTCAAGAACGAAATGCCCAGGGTTCTACTGTCGGGAGAATCTGACGCCACAACTCTGCAGGAGAAGGAAGAATGCATGCAAGCGTATCGGGATGCTACGGAAGATGTGCTGAGTAGGCATCACAGGGCCTTCCTTGGTGTGTTGAATCAGATGATGGTGGGCGTCTTTGGACCGGGCATGGAGCAGGTGTTCAATCGAGTATCCCCTCAAGGATACAGTATGGAGGCCGGGGAGTCCAGCTCTGCCCAACCAGGGATGCGGCCACCCCGCAGCCGAGCCGGCCCGTCCGGCCCTCCTCCGCAGAGCGTTGGGAGCCGGCCCGTCCAGCCTCCTCCACAAGGCGCTGGAGGTCAGCCAGTTCAACCTCCTTTGCAGACTGCAGGGGGACAGCCGATCCAGCCACCCCCACAGGGCAGTACAGGTCAACCAATTCAACAGCCGAACCCATATCAGCCCACGTATGGGGATTTGGCATTCGGTTCGACTGGTGTTCCGCTCGCTTCCACCTACAAGATTGCCCCAGCTAGCAACAGATTGCAGAAGAACTTGTACGGTGGAGGTTACCACGAAGTTGTGGACTATGGTGCCATTGACGCTCTCCCGAATCCGGGATACAGTGCAGCTATGGGGACACAGGAGGATGATGTTCTGGTTCAGAAGATGGCCGATTTGATGCAGAATCAGTTCAGCCTCAAACCTAAGATGCAAGGACCAACCTACACGCCCCTTTCCCAGAGTGGTATTACAGGGTGATCTTGCCGCCCAGGGTGAAGCCACCCACAGAGTTTACAAAGTTTTCCGGGCAGGATGACACGAGCACAGTGGAGCACATCACCCGTTACTTGATGCAGCTTGGAGAGGCCTCAGCTGATGAGGCATTTAGGGTTAGGTATTTCCCCATGTCATTGACGGGCTCCGCGTTCCAGTGGTTTTCTTCTTTGCCTCCCCAATCAGTTAGTACGTGGAGGGAACTGGAGCGAAAAATTCCACGCCCATTACTTCAGTGGCAGCACGGAAAAGAAGCTCATCGATCTCACCACTTTGAAGCAGAGGCACAGTGAGACACCTTTAGAGTTCCTCAGGAGGTTCAGGGACATGAAAGGCATGTGTTTTTCGTTGAATCTGCCAGACGATCAGTTGGCCGACATGGCCGTTGCAGGGATGCTGCCGGCCGTGCGAGAAAAGTTGTTTGGGATGGAGTTTGATAACCTGGGTCAGTTGTCTCAAAAGCTGTCATTGATGAGTAACCAAGCCTACAGGTTTAAGAAGGACACCAGGTTCAATAAGCAACACGACATAGCTGATATCTACAATCAGTTCCCGGAAAAGGCCGACCAGATGGAAGATTCCGATGATGATCAGGGGATAGCTGCCGCTGAGATCATATGGGGCAAGGAGCCATTGACCATGAATCAGCATTGGATCAAACAGACCAAGGGCACATACGACTTTGACGTCACCAAAGCCGATAAGTTGTTTGAGTTCTTGGTGAAAGAAGGCCGAATCAAGTTGCCTGAAGGGCATTCCATGCTTCGGCCCGATTGGATTAAAGAGAAACACTATTGTGGATTCCATGACAGGAATTCTCACTCTATCAACGACTGCAGGGTCTTCAGGATGAGGATCCAGAAGGCCATCCAGGAGGGGCACCTCAAATTTGACAACAAGATGAAGTTGGATGGCCATCCTTTTCCCCAAAACATGATAAGCTTTTCTGTTAACATGGTGACAGCTGAGGAAAAGGGAAAGGTTAAGGTCTTGACATCAGATAGAGCGAGACAGGGTGGAACAGTGGATCCAGCGCGACAAGTTACACTGGAGCAAGTCCACAGAGAAGCCCCTCGTGTCCTTAAAAGCCATGTCGAGGTTGGGGAGTCATCCAGGGCCAAACCCAGGGTCACTACGCGCATCCTCCTCAACAAGTGGTAGCGTCAGCTAGAGAAAGAACGCTACTAGAAGCGGAGGCACGAGGAAGAAAGGCGCAGGTCCGAGGAAGAGGCGCGCAAGAGAGAACTAGAGCAGTACACGCGCGAACAAGAGCGTGCACATTGGGGGTGCGCGTTCTTCAGGCACTGCTGGAATGAAGGCTTGAAACTTCCTACATTGAGAAACTGCCCTGAGTGCAGTGACAGATACTTTGAGTATAGGCAGGAAACTGCCAATCGCCGATCCGTCCATAAAAGAATTGGAAGGATACATCCCAATGACGATCGGCGTCAAAAAATAATTGAGATCATTGATCATCCCAGGAAAAGGCAAGCTGATTTGAGATGGGCTGATCAGGAAGAAGACGAGGACGAATACGTCTAGCAAGAGGGGCAGTGGTGCCCGCCTGGTTTGAGGAAGAGTCAGAAAAGGAGGGTTCAACGCTTGAGGAACCGCGAATTGAGGCAAGCGGGGATCCAGAAGAAACAAGTTTGGCGCCCTAAGGACAAGCCTAAAGGATCGGGTCGTTCGGCTCCGGCATGCATGGTATACTTCTTGCCGAATGAGTTTATGGCTCCCGCTAATCAGGTTGTGCAGGAGGAGACGTCCCTGGAAATCAATGATGATGATCAGCTTGTGGGGTTGATGGCGCAGCTCGTGTTGGCCAAACAGGCCACTTTTGACAAACCGGCCAAAAATCGACACATGAGGCCATTGTACCTGAAGGGATACGTCAATGGCAAGCCATTGACTAAGATGTTCGTCGACGGTGGGGCTGCAGTCAACGTGATGCCGTACACCACCTTTAGGAAGCTTGGCATGGGCCCTGGAGACTTGACGCCGACGAGCATAATTCTGAACGATTTTGCTGGGAATCCTTCAGATACCAAGGGATGCGTCCACGTGGATCTGATGATTGGGTCCAAGACATTGCTCACAACCTTCTTTATCATCGAAGGTAAAGGAGCCTACAACCTACTGCTTGGGCGGGACGGATTCACGCCAATTGCTACATCCCATCTACCATGCATCAGCAGCTCATTCAATGGGTAGATGACGATATTGAGGTGGTCCAAGCAGATGACTCCGTGAGCGTCGCAAATGTTGAACCAGCTTTCTGGGAATATCAGGGTATTGATTGTTTCTCAGGGAAAGACTGGGGAGAAGGTCCTGTTGAGCCTGTCAGCAGTGATCAACAGCCGATTCAAGCAGTCGGCTCTTATAGCAATTTTTAATGGACAATCCCGTTGATGGAACTGATGGCAAGTTGGGGCGAGGATTCATGTCGGCCGACAAATTGGAGGAAGTTGACATTGGGAACGGTGACAAACCGAGGCTGACATTTATCAGCGCAAACTTGGTAATGGGGACGTGGGTTCCCGATCTTCCGTCAGGTGGAGATAGCTATCGATTTGGTGGAGATGTCACACAAACGATCCGGCTACCAATCAACACGACTAGAACCCCGCAATCGTAGCACCACTTCTCCTCTGGTTATCAACCATGCACTGCACGATTGACCTCGCCACGAGGGCTAATCCTTGCCTGAGAATCGAAAGACACAAGCAAGAACAAGAAAGAAACACAATCTGGAAAATTGCAGATGAATGATTAAGCTCACAAGTTGGGGTCTCACAAACCGATCGAGCGGCGAACTGTTCTTGACAGAATGACTTAAGCAAAACCCGAAACCCTAATGAGGGTGGCGGCTACGGATAAATAGAGGTTAGGGGCGTGACCCCCTCTCTGGACGCACCCCTAATGGGCTCAACAAAGATACACGGCCCAAAGGCCAAAATATGGTGTCGCAGCACCGAGGCAGATTTTGGACGTCAACTTGTTTCGACGATTCCCGCTGACTCAGGACGAATTTTGGTATGAGACCGGTGCCATTGGAAGCTCTATGAAATTCTGCTTCCAACCATATATAGAACCTCCAAATCCAACTCCGTATGCGACCTGGGCGTCCGTTTTACTACAGGCTGTTCCTGGAGTCCGAAACTGAAACGAAGTCGAATTGGTTTAGGCCTCCACCTTGATCCGGACGTCCTTGCTGGTCTTCCACGCCTCCAAGTCCTTCCTCATGTCCATGCTGGTCCCCTCCTTCATTCCTAAGTACAATTAAATCATTAGGTAGCACACTATTCTCAAATGCACAAGAATACATACATAGGAACGAGCTCACTTGTAAATTCAATTGTCTTGCGCGTGAGCGAGTAATGGGACCTTGAACATCAACTAGAGGAGTATTGTTTGTATCCATGGGAGTGATGTCCTCATCATCCTCCCCCTCTTGAAGTGGAGTCGTCCTCGACTCAAGCTCATCTTCTTCTCCCAAATACGGTTTCAAATCTGCAATGTTAAAGGTAGGACTAACCCGGAATTCGGGAGGCAACTCAAGTTTATATGTATTATCATTTATTTTCTCCAAAATCTTATATGGACCAGCAGCACGTGGCATCAATTTAGACTTTCTCAACTCTGGAAATCTATCTTTTCTCAAGTGCAACCACACTAAATCACCCGCCTCAAGCTTAACTTGTTTTCTACCTTGACTACCAGCAATTCTATATTTTTCAGTCATCTTTTCAATGTTTTCTTTAGTTGAAGCATGAAGTTTCAAAATAAATTCAGCACGCTCCTTAGCATAACTATGCACTAGCTCGGTAGTAGGGAGAGGCAAAAGATCAATGGGAGCACGGGGGTTAAAGCCATACACTACCTGAAAAGGACTTACCTTGGTGGTGGAGTGTTCCGCCCGATTATATGCAAACTCCACATGCGGCAAACACTCTTCCCACATCTTCATGTTTTTCTTCAATATTGCTCGCAGCATTGTAGACAATGTTCTATTCACAACCTCCGTTTGTCCATCAGTTTGGGGATGACAAGTAGTAGAAAATAGCAATTTTGTCCCCAATTTGTTCCATAGAGTACGCCAAAAATGACTCAAGAATTTCACATCACGATCTGAAACAATAGTAGAAGGCATACCATGCAAACGAACAATCTCTTTGAAAAAGAGGTTAGCAATATGAACGGCATCATCCGTTTTGTGACAAGGAATAAAATGTGCCATCTTAGAAAAATGATCAACCACCACAAAAACACTATCGCCCCCCTCTTTGTCCTAGGCAATCCCAAAACAAAATCCATAGAAATATCCGCCCACGGAACAGAAGGAATAGGAAGAGGCATGTATAAACCATGTGGGTTCAATCGTGACTTAGCTTTTTGACACGTCGTGCATCTTGCAACAAAGCGCTCAACATCACGGCGCATTCGAGGCCAAAAGAAGTGTGTGGACAACACAACTTCCGTCTTCTTGGCACCGAAATGGCCCATCAAACCACCACCATATGCTTCCTGCAACAACAAGAGACGAACCGAACCAACTGGAATGCTTAGGCGGTTAGCTCTAAACAAGTATCCATCATTTAGCACAAATTTATTCCATGTACGGTCCTCTTTACAATTTAAAATAACCTCTTTAAAATCATCATCTAAAGCATATTGTCCCTTAATTGTTTCAAGCCCAAAAATACGACAATCAAGTTGAGACAACATAGCATATCGTCTAGAAAAAGCATCGGCAATCACATTATCATTCCCCTTTTTATGTTTAATGATATAAGGGAAAGTTTCAAGAAATTCGACCCACTTAGCATGTCGACGGTTCAGATTTGTTTGGCTACGAAGATGCTTAAGTGACTCATGATCAGAGTGAATAACAAATTCCTTAGACCACAAATAGTGTTTCCACGTTTGCAAAGATCGTAAGAGAGCATATAATTCTTTATCGTACGTGGAATAATTAAGAACAGGACCATGCAATTTCTCACTAAAATATGCAACGGGTTTACCTCCTTGCATCAAAACAGCACCAATGCCAACTCCACTTGCATCACATTCGAGTTCAAAAGTCTTACCAAAGTCAGGAAGTTGGAGTAGTGGTGCGTGAGTAAGCTTCTCTTTCAAAGGAGCAAAAGAATCCTCTTGTGACTGCCCCCAAGTAAAAGAAACACCCTTCTTGGTCAGCTCATGTAATGGGGCGCGATGGTGCTTGAAATCCTTCACGAAACGGCGATAAAATCCGCAAGTCCAAGAAAACTCCGCACTTGTGTCACCGTCGATGGTGTTGGCCAACTCTGAATAGCATGCACCTTGGCCTCATCAACCTCAATACCCTGTGGAGTCACAACATAGCCAAGAAACGATACTCGTTCGGTGCAAAAGGTGCACTTCTCGAGGTTAGCAAATAAGCGCGCGGCTCGCAAAGCATCAAAAACAGCACGTAGATGGTCAAGATGTTCGGATAAACAAGTCTTGTAGATCAAGATATCATCAAAATAAACCACCACAAATTTGCCAATAAATGGGCGCAAAACCTCGTTCATCAAACGCATAAAAGTACTAGGTGCATTTAATCCAAAAGGCATCACTAACCACTCATACAAGCCGAACTTGGTTTTAAAAGCGAGTTTTCCATTCATCGCCCAATTTCATTCTAATTTGGTGGTACCCACTACGCAAATCAACCTTAGAAAATATTTTAGAACCACTTAACTCATCAAGCATATCATCTAATCGAGGAATAGGATGACGGTACCGGATAGTGATGTTGTTAATGGATCTACAATCTACACACATGCGCCAACTGCCATCTTTCTTTGGAACCAAAATGACAGGAACAGAACAAGGACTAAGGCTCTCACGTACATACCCGCAGTCCAAAAGGTCTTGGACTTGGCGCTGAATCTCCTTAGTCTCCTCAGGATTTGCTCTATATGCAGCACGGTTGGGCAAACTCGCTCCAGGAATCAAATCAATCTGGTGCTCAATCCCACGAATGTGAGGAAGTCCTGGAGGTATCTCAGAGGGAAAAACATCTCTGAACTCCTGCAAAAGGTTAGTCACAGACGCAGGCAAAGTGCTAGGAATATCATCAATAGAAAAGAAAGCATCTTTGCAAATCAAGGCATAGCAGCAAGCATCAGTAGTAAAAAGATCAGATTTAGTAGCAAGCATAACAGGAGCATTCAATTTAATTTCTTGCTGAATTTTTGTCTCATTAGTGGTACTTGCAGCTCTATCTTTATCGGCTTGTATAATTTCAGCAGGAGTCAAAGGTAGTAAGGTAATGTTTTTATCTTTACGTCTAAAAGTGTATTTATTACTCCTACCATGGTGACGTGCATCAGTATCATATTCTCAAGGTCTACCCAACAAAAGAGAACAAGCTTCCATAGGTACGACATCACAATCCTCATAATCAGAATACATACCAATGGAAAAATGCACTCTTAACATGTGTGTTACCTTAACCTTGCCCGAATCAGTGAACCACTGAATGTGGTATGGACGTGGTCGGGGACGTGTGGTCAAACCAAGCTTCTTGACCAAATCTGAACTCACCAAATTATTACAGCTTCCTCCATCAATAATAACACGTGCACACCGATTCTCGATGGCAAAGAAAGTCTGGAACAAATTATGGCGCCGCCGATTTTACGAAGACGCTTCTCGAGAACTAAGCACACACTGCACCATGACACTTCGAAGGTTCGCCGTAGCATCGGCACCAAGCATAGCATCATCATCGGCAGCAACATCACCGGAGTCATCATCGTCGACCTCATCGTCGGAAGCACTAATGTAGCCATCATCCGTAGCAATGTATGTGCGGCGACTCGGACAATCCTTCTTTATGTGACCAATCCCATGACAATGGTGGCAAACAATGTCCGAAGAACGACCACCGGATGGTGCTGCGGATGCTCGTGAATCGGGTTTCTTGGTGGGTACCGCAAAGGAAGTTTACCAATATGTGCGGCGAGTGTCGAGGGAGGTCGCGTGGACGCGCGGTGGGTGCGTCCGCGATGTAGAAGATGCACCAAACGTAGTCCCGGGGCGGTGGTGTCGTCCCCGCAATTCCTTCTCTCGCAAGCATAGCAAACCGGAACAACTTGTTGACGGTGTTAAATTCTTTGTAATCCATAATGTCCCGAATGTCACGCCGCAAACCGGAATAAAAACGGCAAAGAGCATCCTCCGTCCCTCTACTATCCCACAACGTTGCAATCCCTTCGAAGCTCGGCATAATAATCTTGAACAGATTTATCCCCTTGCTCTAAACGCATTCGTTTCTTACGCAATTCTCTATGATAAGATGGGGGAACAAATCTATCGCGCATAGCTACCTTAAGATCTTCCCAAGTAGTAGGTGCTCTACCATCCCCAACTAGACCAGTCTACCAAACAATAGCAAAATCTTTAAATTCACTAGTGGCTTGTCTAACTTGATGGTGTTCAGGTACAAGGTGGCGACAAATTTCTGTTCTATCGTCATCTCCCAATCAAGATATCCCTCAAAGCATCATAATGACCCGAAAAAGATGGTATAGTGAATTTAACCTTAGCATAAGGGTCGTCGGGAGCACGATTGTTATTACCTTCGTTGTTGGCGGTGTGGCATACCTTCGTGTTCGACGAAGGCGGCAACGAAGTCGTAAATCTCTCGGTGGTCGCTTCATCATAGTTACCTTCTGCATCAAACACCGCATCATCGGGAAACGTGGAGGAGGAGGTTGTGGCGGTGCTTGTTGTCGCGTCTCCAACACGGCAAGTCTGTCGACGATCTCAGACAATCGTCGCTCCACCCTCTCGTAATTCTTGCCAAGGTCCAATGTAATGAGCGCATCATGTACGGACTTGTGGACCGTCTCCTCCATCTGCTCCTTCATGAGCTTGTTGTTGGCCTCAAGATCTTGGCGGCTAACGCACTCGTTAAAGTCTGTAGGGATCATTGCTTCCTCTGCATCTCCTGCCATTGAAACACCAAAACAGGAAACAAACGGTGAAGGTTATCCCTAATAATCTCACTACACACTCCTCTCAGGTGGAACACAGGAACACACTCTATTGTGTCTTACCAAGCTCTTACAAGTGTCTGACGAAATACAAAGCAAATGATACTTACCAAAGGGAGTGAAACCGCGATTGCAAGGTCAAAGTCGTATTGATCGAAGAAAGTATGTGGAGCTTGGGAGGCCAAAAATAGAATATGAAGGATTAGCAAATATCGAATGCAGATTAGCGAAGTTCAATAAGTGTCCAAGGCACAAGTCACAATTGCTGGCTAAGACGGGTCCTATCGTAGCACAACAAGGTAAAAATAACAAGGAACGATGGACAAAACTCAAAGAACTTAGCAGAATGGCAGTTCTGTAAATAGAGCAGTTTTTTCAGCACTAGTAGAAATCAAAAACGGGCGCTTCCAAAGGGGTACCAGCAAACGAGTTGATATTTGGCCAAATTTTGTACCACTGAACTAAGATCACCAAAGATGGAAGCACAAGAAAAATCACCTGAAACAAAGGTGTATTGCGGCCTATGGAAATTCTGGAACTTTTTCAGAAATCCCTCGAAACGAGTAAATGAATTTTTTCTTTTTCTTCCTGATTTTTTTTTGAATTTTTTGAGAATAGCGAAACCGACAAAGTCGGTGAATCATATGTGCAACTTTTCGTTGCCAAGCTCCTGTAAAAATTTGAGCCAAAACGGAGCACCGAGCGAAAAGTTATGCCTATTTTATGGAAGGTCACTCAACCTATGTTTTCCAAAAGGCACAAATCGGCAGGAAACGCAGCGGTGGCTATGGAACGCAGGGGCACAATCCTCCCTGGTATAAGCCGTAGGTATTGCAAGATTATGAATCAAGGAGGGGCTCAAAGGCGGTTTGCAACCTATCTATGGCTGGCGTGGCAAGAATTCACACAAGGCGGCTAGCGAGGGCAAGTCGAGTGATGTGGTGGCTCGACTTGTAATCTGGAAAAGGTGGATGGGCTAGCGGCGGAAACAAAACAGCGACGACGCGGTTGAACTACGATGATGAACACGACCTAAACCAGCAACAAGACTCGAACACGGACACAAACTCAACAAAGCAATCTGAAAACGAAATTGCGAGGCTAAAAACTAGGGTTGTAGGACAGCGGAAATTTTTTAAAGCTTTTTGTGGACTATGGGACGAAGGCGAAAACACTCAAAACTAGGGTAAGCCTGACGGTGATACCTGAGTCTCTGATTACCACTTAATGGGGACGTGGGTTCCCGATCTTTCGTCGAGTGGAGATAGCTATCGATTTGGTGGAGATGTCACACAAACGATCCGGCTTCCAATCAACACGACTAGAACCCCACAATCGCACCACCACTTCTCCTCGGTTATCAACCATGCACTGCACGATTGACCTCGCCACGAGGGCTAATCCTTGCCCGAGAATCGAAAGACACAAGCAAGAACGAGAATGAAACACAATCCGGAAAATCGCGGATGAATGATTAAGCTCACAAGTTGGGGTCTCACAAACCGATCGAGCGGCGAACTGTTCTTGACAGAATGACTTAAGCAAAACCCGAAACCCTAATGAGGGTGGAGGCTACGGATAAATAGAGGTTAGAGGCGTGACCCCCTCTCTGGACGCACCCCTAATGGGCTCAACAAAGATACACGGCCCAAAGGCCAAAATATGGTGTCGCAGCACCGAGGCAGATTTTGGACGTCAACTTGTTTCGACGATTCCCGTTGACTCAAAACGAATTTTGGTATGAGACCGGTGCCATTGGAAGCCCTATGAAATTCTGCTTCCAACCATATATAGAACGTCCAAATACAACTCCGTATGCGACCTGGGCGTCCGTTTTACGACGGGCTGTTCCTGGACTCCGAAACTGAAACGAAGTCGAATTGGTTTAGGCCTCCACCTTGATCCGGACGTCCTTGCTGGTCTTCCACGCCTCCAAGTCCTTCCTCATGTCCATGCTGGTCCCCTCCTTCATTCCTAAGTACAATTAAATCATTAGGTAGCACACTATTCTCAAATGCACAAGAATACATACATAGGAACGAGCTCACCTGTAAATTCAATTGTCTTGCGCGTGAGCGAGTAATGGGACCTTGAACATCAACTAGAGGATTATTGTTTGTATCCATGGGAGTGATGTCCTCATCACTTGGAGTCAGGTTTCAGGGAGAAATTGATTAAGCTGCTGAAGGACAATAAGGATTGCTTCGCTTGGGACTATTCAGAGATGCTCGGTTTGGATCGTTCCATCGTCGAGCATCGATTGCCAATCAAATCTGGTTTTAAACCATATAAGCAACCTCCCCGAAAGATCTACAAGGACGAAGTATTGGCCAATGTGAAGAAAGAAGTTGAGAGATTACTTGATGCAAACTTCATTCGGCCATGCAGATACGCGGAGTGGATCTCTAATATTGTCCCTGTCTACAAGAAGAATGGAAAGATGAGAGTTTGCATAGATTTCAGGGATTTGAACAGAGCTACTCCTATGGATGGTTACCCCATGCCTGTTGCTGATCTGCTGGTTGATGCCGCCGCTGGACACAAGGTCATCAGCTTCATGGATGGTAATGCAGGGTACAACCAGATTTTCATGGCAATAGAGGATATATCAAAGACAGCCTTCAGGTGTCCTAGTCATATAGGCCTGTTTGAATGGATAGTCATGACATTTGGGTTGAAAAATGCCGGTGCAACTTATCAGGGGGCCACGAATTACATCTTTCACGAGTTGACCGACAAAATTGTTGAGATTTACATTGATGATGTCGTGATCAAGTCTTTGAATCATGATACACACTTGGAGGATGTGAAGAGAACTTTGGAATGCACCCGGAAGCATGGTTTAAAGATGAATCCAAATAAATGTGCTTTTGGAGTATCAGCTGGAGAATTCTTGGGATTCCTGGTACACGAAGGGGGAATTGAAGTTGGCAAGAAAAGTATGAAAGCCATTGATGAAGTTGTCCCTCCAACCAATCTCAAGGAGTTGCAGTCACTGCTTGGCAAGATTAATTTTGTGAGAAGATTCATTTCAAATTTGTCGCAAAAGGTTTTGCCCTTTTCTCCATTGTTGAAGCTTAAGAAAGATCAGAAGTTCATGTGGGGTGACGAACAACAGAAGGCTTTTGATGAGATCAAGCAATATATGAAGGAACCACCTGTGCTGATACCTCCACAATTGGATAAGCCTTTCAAGTTGTACGTGGCGGCCGATACCCAAACCATTGGATCGGCCCTTATTCAAGAATTCGAAGGAAAAGAGCGGGTAGTAGCGTACCTTAGCCGAAAATTACTTGATCCTGAGACCAGGTACTCGGCTGCAGAGAAGCTGTGCCTGTGCGTGTACTACTCGTGTACAAAATTTCGGCACTACTTGTTGAATGCTGAATGCGTTGTGTACTCTAAGTTTGATGTAATAAAACATATGTTATCTATGCCAATTTTGAATGGCAGGATCGGCAAGTGGATCTTAGCCTTATCGGAGTTTGAATTGAAGTTCGAATCGGCAAAAGCTATAAAAGGTCAGATCATTGCCGATTTTATAACTAAACATCGTGATCCATCGATTGATTTGCTTGAAATTACTCCTTGGGCTTTGTTTTTTGATGGATCATCATGTGGTCAAGGTGGAGGAGTAGGGATTCTATTAATTTCACCCAGGGGTGAGATGTTTGAGTTTGCTATCCCTATCCAGCCCACTGTTACTAACAATCAAGCTAAGTACGAGGCATTGCTTCGAGGGCTTCAATATTTAAGAGAAGTCGGGGCTGTTTCAGTTGAGGTTTATGGAGATTCAGAGTTGGTTATAAAGCAATTGAACGGCCAATACGAATGTAAAAGTGATGCGCTGAGGAGTTACTACGAAGAATGCAGGGAAATCTTGAAAAGCTTTCAGTTGGTGATTCTACAACATATTCCTAGAGAACACAATGAAGAAGCAAACAGGCTGGCTCAAAGCGCTTCCGGTTATAAAGAAAGTCAAGAAGCGTTTGCCACAGAGATATGTACGCTGGGAGTGGGTCTTGCAGAGGATGATTGGAGAAAGGAGATCGTTGATTATTTAGAGGATTCATCCCGAAAGGTCTCTAGGAAACTCAGGTACAAAGCCATAAAATTTGTTCTTCTGGATGGAGGTCTATTTTACAAATCATTAGATGGGGTATTGCTGCGATGCCTGGGTCCAGAAGAAGCAAAAAAGATGATGAGTGAGGTACATGATGGGATATGTGGAGCGCACCAATTGGCCTATCGCATGAAATGGGTTATCAGGCAAGCTGGGTGTTTTTGGCTGACAATGTTGGAGGATTGCTTTGAGTATTACAAGGGATGTCAAGACTGCCAGAAGTTTGGAAATATTCAGAGAGTTTCTGCATCAGCACTAAATCCCATTATCAAGCCATGGCCATTCAGGGGCTGGGGTATAGACTTGATTGGCCAGATTAACCCACCATCTAGCAAGGGGCATAAGTTTGTGCTTTTGGCAACGGATTACTTTACCAAATGGGTTGAGGCAATTCCACTGAAGAAGGTGACATCGGAGAACATGGTTGAGTTTGTTAAGGAACACATCATCTATCGGTTTGGAATTCCTCAAACAATCACAACTGATCAAGGAGCTCAGTTTGTGTCCGTTGACGGATAAAACTAGTATCCACCTACGATCGCAAGCGTACGGACCTACACCTTTTTCACCACGGGATTCCCAAGGTTCTTGTCAATCCGCGGAGCAAGGGGATTACTAGCGCTTAACCGAGTACTAATCTAGTTGAATGGAAAACCTTTGAAAGAGTATTAATCTAAAAGTAAAGACAATCTAGCCTAAGTCAATCTAAGTTAAGTTGATCAAACAAATCTAGGGTTAAACTAGATGGTAAACGGGTGAACACAAGAGAGCGAGCAAGAAAGATAAGCGTTCCCTCCCTAGGATCTAGGAAAACATGGTATGCATCTACTACACGAAAGCGGTAAACCAATCTACCGGGGGTTGTGACCACGGTTTCGCCCTTTCCCTCCTCTCGTATCGTCACTACGCGAAGGTATTCGTGACTAGACCTATGATGGACACGGTATGTTGATGGAATCTATGGGAGTAGCGGATATCATATGCCCGAAAAACATGGTAGCTAACCTTAATCATCAAAACATCATCAACATGAAAACAATAGATTGAAACCACGAATCAAGTAGCGATCACATAGCATGTATCCATCTAATCCTAGGGATGAACGGAGACATTACCCCATCATCTTACACGGATTGAAGCACATAGGGGTGATGGAGACTCCGGAGAACGTCGTCGATGAAGATGCCGGCGATGGAGCTTGGGAACACCCCTAGGCCGGCGGCTTGGAGTCCTCCTCTTGCTTCCTTCTCTCCGCCGGCGTTGATCCTTGCGACGAGCTCATCTAACTCTCTCCCTCATCTTGCGGCGGCGGTTTTCGGTGATTGGCGTCGGTAGGATGATTTGTTCGATGGGTCACCATATTGGGGCGTCTAGGGGGGTTGTATTTATGTCCTTGAGGTGCCTTTGGGCGTGCTCCACCTTGCCTTGCACGAAATCCTCCTTGGGAGAGAAGCAAACTTGGTTTCCATAAAATCAGCCAGATTTTCCTGATTCGCAGTCCTTCCTTGCCAACGCCATATTTCCCACGTTCGGACTCCAAATAATGCAAATTCGGTGTCCAGGTTGTGTGCCACGAAATTATCTTCAACTTTGGTATTCATTTCTGTCCTTAAAAACGAAGATAAGATCTCCAAATCGGCCTTGGAAGATAATCTGTTCTGATTTCGGACTGACTGCACAGCAGGGATTTCGGGGGCCATATCTCCTAGCTCCCTTATCCAAATTGGGCCTTCCACATGTCCAAATCGAAGGTATCGTCGAGGCCCACAACTTTGGTAGTCAAACTTTTTCCATTAAAGACCGTTTAAGTCTTCGAATCTGTACCGAAAGATCATGCTGTCCCGAGTCGCGAGTATCTCTCGGGCTGAGTTGATCTCGTTGGTAAACATCCAAGTCCCCGGAGTTTCGCGTGTTGATGCTTCGGTCCTTGGGTTGTTTGGAGTCTTGTTCACTTCGTGTCTTGACTTGTGACGGGCTTCATGATCTTCTCTTGAAGTGCTTGATGAACTTATCCCGAAAGTCTCCTCTTTAGCGTAGATTTCCCGCGTAAACAACAAACTCCAAAATCGACATGGAAGTGTGAACTTGTTACATCATTAGTATGCCTAGTGGCGGGTTAGTTGCAAATCATAATCGAAACCAATGTATAACAAGTACTCTAGGTGGACGGAAATTCACCGTCAACATCTCCCCCATGCTTAAACCTTGCTCGTCCTCGAGTAAGTGGTCCTCGCTTAAAAGGGAAATCAGCATTGCCTTCCAATGTTATCCCTGCACTTAGTCATTCATGACGAGACAAATTGCTCTCTCTTAAAAATTTATTTTTAAGGTTCAAGTTGTGACCGGCTTCTTTTTTATTATGGAAGATAGACTAACAATAAAGAACAAGACACATTTAACACGATGCCCTCAAACATAAGTGAACTTCAAACCATTACCTTATCACATGGAAGATTTTCAAAAAGATGCATATCCAACATAAGTGAAAATCTCTTGCAAGAGCTCATGGAACACTCATCTCATCAAGTCACTCAAGCCTATACTAGATCATTTTCAACCTACTCTACTCATATGTGATAGTGGAAGGCTTATGTGGAGCTTGGAAGGTTAAAAACAATCCTAGCAAAACATACATCCGAAATATTGTCAAATTAAGAGAGAGGTCTATTGGAATTACCGAGACTCGTCAAAAAGGCCATGGAAAATAAATGTTGGAAAGAGAGAAGGATGAAACACACACATTTAGATAAGTGGACATGTGCAAGTGGCAAATGGATGATCCCGAGGCACGAGTGAAGTCCTCGTTATCGGATTGCACATGGTTGGAAGATTTGAGTATGGATTTGTCATTAAGGCACTTGAGAACTTATGAAGCAAAAAGAACCAAGAGCATCTTTATTATTTTTTTCTTTATTCTATTTCCTTCTCATTTTTCTCTCTTTCTTTTTTTCACTTTATTATTCCTATTTTTCTTACTTTTCTTTTCTTCTTATCATATATTTTTTTTTCATTTTTCATTTTTATTCTTTTTTTTCTTTTGCTCCTTAAAACTTTTTGCAACATAATACTTACATAGCATTTGTGTTAGAGAATGACTCCTCCCCCATGCTTGAACGATGCTCGTCCTCGAGCATAAAAGAGAGGGGAAATGACTGCTAAAGTAAGTATAAATTCCATAATATTGCGGAATATTTGAATCTCCATCAAGAATTTTACTCCATACTCAAATTGGGTTGTGGACAAGGAGGTGATCACAAAAAGATGTTTTTGGTTTAGGGTGGATGCCCAGCGAAGTTTGTGAAATTTTCGATGTGAAAACCCACAATGCATGGACAAAAAGGCTAGCATGAAAAAGTTACACAAAGGAATGACCAGCTTCTTAGTCTCGAACCATAGAAATCAATCCTAATCCAACTCATCAAAACATATGTTTGCAATCTACGGGTTTTGTTATTATAAAACATATATGTATATGGCTTTGGTAGGTAGAACTTTGCAAGAGCATCACAAATATGTAGATAGCATAAAGTTAAGTTTTCATAAAAACAACAAGTTATCCGGCTATCCATAAACTTAAATCAAAGAGCAAAGATATGTATGTGGGTCTAGAGCATAGTCATTTCACCTCCACAAATAAAAGAGCCGGTATTTAAATTAATTTCAGATCATATTATAGAGAGCAATTAGCCAAGACATGTATAACTTCATGTAGGTAAAACAAAGCGGCAAGTTTCATCATCTTTCCGTAAGCATAGGCAATATAGAACATCGAGGTGAACACATGGTCATGCTTATCTATTGAAAGTAAAAAGAAACCTAGGTTGTCCTCCTAGTAGCCATATTATTGTTGGAAGAGAAAAACAAAAGGTTGCACCTAGTTGAGGTTGAAGGCATACTTACAAGCATTTGTGTTTGGAAAAGAGAAGGTCCATGGAGATGTTACCATCCTTTGTAATTCTTCGTTGCCTTCTTCCGACATCTCCATGTATCGATGTGGCTTTTGCTTTTTTCTTGATTTATTAATGCTCCTAAACTTCTGAATTTGATCTTGTATGCTTAATGGAGTCATTGGTCACCCTTCTCTTCAATGTTGTCATCACCATCTCCTGTTTGTTGTTCTCATCATCTCCTTGCTGTCTCTTTTTCATGGATTTCCCCCTCTGTCCAGAACAGAAAATATATCGAAATATAGCTCTATTGAAAAGTTTATGAAATTACCTTTCCAACGTGTGGTCATTCATCAAAAACGGAGTTCAAACAAGGGAGCTATGTCCGTTTTACTTCAGCGCTGCGTGCTGTCCAAAACTGATTTCAGGACGTGTTGCACTCGGTGATTCGGGCATAACCACTTGTAGGAACCTCTGATTGTCTTGATTCTTGATTTGTTGGAATTGTAACTTCATGGGGCTTCTAAATATCCAAAAATATCTAGTGTTTTCCCTTCGAGACCATGCAGAATTTTGATGAGATCGATAGCTTTTCGCGCATTGATCCGGTGATGTTAACTTCCGTGTTGAAGATTCAGGGTCTCCCACATGCTTAGCATTTTGCTAGTCATGGAAGAAGAAGACAAATCACTTCTCAGCCATCCTTCAATTTCCTTGTAGTGAGTCTTTATCTTTCCTGTAAGACGTTTTAAACGCACATTCTACCCCCAAGGTGACGGTTGGGAGTAGATAGAATTGCCAACAATCCAACAATGTCTCCTAAGATTCTTAACTTGTGGCATAATTAGTCTAATGAGGAATAAAAACCTAATGAGTGTACGTGGTGCAAGGTGTGTATGCACATGATAGGAAAGCATATAAACAAGACAATGTTTTCACCTAGTTCTAAACACCATGTTTACAACTAGGTTGCTGAATTTCTCCATAGCCATAAAGGTTTATATATCTAGGATTAAAACACCATGTCTATCCCTAAATCAATAACTCTTATAGCACAAGAAAAATTAAGCGCATTGCAAAGCTTATAAACTAACCAAAGCAACATGAAAACATATGAAAAGCTAGCTAGGTTTATCGAACTTAACGATGATGGTCCGCAATCATGTTTAAACACCACGTTTACACAAGATCACAAAAGGAAAATACCCATAGGGCCCTATGGAGCATTAACATGGAAACTGAAGCATACATCATTAAGTATATAAAACAATCAAGCCAACTACGTGCAAAACATGTATACACAAAGAAACATCACGAGGACAACAAAATGCAATGCATGCAAATAAATAAATATGAGCATGAACATGATGGTGGTTCTAAAAAGAAAACTAAACTTAGATTAATAACCACAAGTTGATCATCATAAGATAGTGCCATTCTTTATTTTCTCTAAGAAATTAGTAAAAATATAAAGGAACGGGTTGCCTCCCGAAAAGCGCTTCATTTAAAGTCGAGAGCTAGACTTTCTCACATACCTTATTTTCGTTGCATAGCCATGGCCCTTCATGCAAGAAGAAAAGGTACCAATGCAGCTTTAATTTACTTCCCATGTTGTGCTTGATCACTTATAGAAGACTTGCCCAAAGCATCCTTTTGTTTCATCGTTATCTCCTTCTTTATCATCCTTCGGTGCTGCCTTCACTCCATGAATTTTTTTTAATGTCCAGAACAGAAAGTATACTCAATCTCTACTCCATTGCACAGTGCACAAAATTTCCTTTCCAACAAGTCTTTATTTTCTCAAATCGGACTCCGGACAAGAGAGTTACGTCCGTTTTACTTCGGCGATGAAATCTGTCCAGAAATTTCAGAACGCGCAACGCTCAATGTTTCCTCCATAACTACTTGCACAGGTCTTCAAACTTGTTGGTTCTTGATGCGTTGGAATGGTAATTTGATGGAGCTTCTGAATATCTCATTTTATTCATTTGTACACCTCTGAACAAGCTCTCAAATTGATGAAGACAGCAGCATCCATCGCGGGATTCGGAGAGGTTGATGATTTATCTTGCAACTCTTTTAGGCATGACTTATTTTTTTTCATTATTCAAGCCTTGTCTACATGGTTAGTGAAAATCGGGCCTTTCCCGACATATGATTCTCTAAGGTCATAAGCTTAACCAAGTGCAAAGCATGATCGAGATTTACAAAACTTATTGTAAACATACGCGTCCATAATTAACACCACATGTGAATTGTAGCAACAAGTCAAGGTGTAAATAAAAGAAGCATATGTTTCATGCATAGCACTTAGCTCATCATTAGGCAAAGGTTGTTTAGGTGTGAGATTAATTGGATCAAAAATAAGTGTTTCCTCTTTTTCATTCTCAAGAAAATCTAGCCTATCAACATGATCACTATTGGAACAAGGCATAGACATTAAACTATCATTCATACTATTGGTTGAGCATGAGTATTTGAATTTATCAACATCAATACCAATAATATCTTGAGATTTCAGCACGTACCTTGGCCTTAGAGATTTTTCAACAAGAGCGATATTTGGTTCATCAAGCGGTGTTGAAGGCGAATCGATCTCAACAAGTGCAGTTGCCTCTTCATCACCATCTTGCAATTTCTTCAACTCATCATGTGGAACATGTAATCCTTCAACTATGTACGCATTCATCTCTTCTTTGAAGTCTTCTTTATCAACCAGATCTTCATCTTCAAAGACTTGTATGTTGCTTTCTTTATCTTCCATGTACCACATGTCGTCAAGATCGCTCATTGTTGATTCACTCTTTCCTTCATCCTTGAGTACTTCCATGTCTTGATTTGCTAGTGTGTAGGCTTCAATAGCACACAAGCTATCATCTAGCTTGAGTCCTATCTCCTCCCATTTATCCTTTGAGTCACTAGGCTCATCACGGTTGTACTCTTCTCTTCCTTCATCATAAATCTTTGAGTTGTCAAACCGGTCGATCCATCCTTCATCTCCTTCTTCTCTTTCTTCTTCAAACATCTTTTGGATCGACTCTCCACTCATCTCTTGATCAAATATATCTTCAACTAGTTTGGCAATGTGTCGGCGTTCCTCCTTCCTTCGGTAGTTAATTAGTGGGGCGAAATCAACTTGAACCCAATCGGATTGAATGAACTCCGCCAATGGTCTAGCATTCCACATACTTCGGCCTATATTCATGTTAGTTTCAATATTTTTAACATCCGAAATGACTTCTCTTACCTTGGGAAGTGTATCTTCACTTTCTTGTATGGTCGGTTCATCTTCCTTGACCTTCGGTTCATCTTTTTCGGAAATTTCAGCAAGCACCTTGAGCTTGATTTTGTCATTTTGCTCCTCTTGACAACATCTTTGCCAATCTCGTATTGTTCTTTGTCCATTGCTTATCCTTTGTAAGATTTGTGCGGCTTCACTAATTGTTTTATCCAATATATCACCGCCCGCACACATGCTTACAAAACGAGATGAGTTAGGGGTTAGTGAAAAATAAAAGGTATGCAACATCAAGTCACCGGAAAATCCCAAGTTCGGGCCTCGCTCAAGTAGTTCATTAAAACGGTCCAATGCTTCATCAATTCCTTCATCCTCTCCTTGCTTGAAAGTGAGCACTTGCCTCCTTAAGTCTTGGACCTTGCTTATGGGAAAGAACTTCAAAAGAAATTTCTTCACTAGCTCATCCCAATTTCCTTTTGCTTCAACGGACGCAAGTGTGTACCATCTTCGCGCTTCATCTTCGAGAGAAAACGGAAAAAGATTCCACTTGAACCAAGCGGCCGGTACTCCTTTTTGTTGCACCGTGTTGCATAACATCGTGAATTCCTTAATGTGTCTATATGGGTTGTCATCCTCCAATCCTCTAAATGGTTTTGTCGCCACTAACTTGATGATTCCGTGCTTCACTTCGTAGTGGGTTGTAGCAAACGTCAAATCTGATTTTTGCATCTCAATGTCTTCCATTGACGACATTGCTAGCTCCCTTAGCGACATCTCTTCGTCTTCCAATGGTGAGGTGAACAAATCCATCTAGGCACAAGAAAAGTAGAAAGAAAAACAAAAAAGATTTTTTTTTCTTTTTTTTTAGAAAATAAGGGTTAGGTGTTAGTAATCAACAAAATTAATACTAGATTAAACGTAGCAAACCGGCTTGCTCCCCCGGCAACGGCGCCGTAAAAAAGGGGCTTGTTGACGGATAAAACTAGTATCCACCTACGATCCGCAAGCGTACGGACCTACACCTTTTTCACCACGGGATTCCCAAGGTTCTTGTCAATCCGCGGAGCAAGGGGATTACTAGCGCTTAACCGAGTACTAATCTAGTTGAATGGAAAACCTTTGAAAGAGAGTATTAATCTAGAAGTAAAGACAATCTAACCTAAGTTAATCTAAGTTAAGTTGATCAAACAAATCTAGGGTTAAACTAGATGGTAAAGGGGTGAACACAAGAGAGCGAGCAAGAAAGATAAGCGTTCCCTCCCTAGGATCTATGATAACATGGTATGCATCTACTACACGAAAGCGGTAAACCAATCTACGGGGGTTGTGACCACGGTTTCGCCCTTTCCCTCCTCTCGTATCGTCACTACGCGAAGGTATTCGTGACTAGACCTATGATGGACATGATATGTTGATGGAATCTATGGGAGTAGCGGATGTCATATGCCCGAAAAACATGGTAGCTAACCTTAATCATCAAAGCATCATCAACATGAAAACAATAGATTGAAACCACGAATCAAGTAGTGATCACATAGCATGTATCCATCTAATCCTAGGGATGAACGGAGACATTACCCCATCATCTTACACGGATTGAAGCACATAGGGGTGATGGAGACTCCGGAGAACGTCGTCGATGAAGATGGCGGCGATGGAGCTTGGGAACACCCCTAGGCCTGCGGCTTGGAGTCCTCCTCTTGCTTCCTTCTCTCCGCCGGCGTTGATCCTTGCGACGAGCTCATCTAACTCTCTCCCTCATCTTGCGGCGGCGGTTTTCTGGTGATTGGCGTCGGTAGGATGATTTGTTCGATGGGTCACCATATTGGGGCGCCTAGGGGGGTTGTATTTATGTCCTTGAGGTGCATTTGGGCGTGCTCCACCTTGCCTTGCACGAAATCCTCCTTGGGAGAGAAGCAAACTTGGTTTCCATAAAATCAGCCAGATTTTCCTGATTCGCAGTCCTTCCTTGCCAACGCCATATCTCCCACGTTCGGACTCCAAATAATGCAAATTCGGTGTCCAGATTGTGTGCCACGAAATTATCTTCAACTTTGGTATTCATTTATGTCCTTAAAAACGAAGATAAGATCTCCAAATCGGCCTTGGAAGATAATCTGTTCTGATTTTGGACTGACTGCGCAGCAGGGATTTCGGGGGCCATATCTCCTAGCTCCCTTATCCAAATTGGGCCTTCCACATGTCCAAATCGAAGGTATCGTCGAAGCCCACAACTTTGGTAGTCAAGCTTTTGCCATTAAAGACCGTTTAAGTGTCCGAATCTGTACCGAAAGATCATGCTGTCCCGAGTCATGGAGTATCTCTCGGGCTGAGTTGATCTCGTTGGTAAACATCCAAGTCCCCGAGTTTCGCGTGTTGATGCTTCGGTCCTTGGGTTGTTTGGAGTCTTGTTCACTTCGTGTCTTGACTTGTGACGGGCTTCATGATCTTCTCTTGAAGTGCTTGATGAACTTATCCCGAAAGTCTCCTCTTTAGCGTAGATTTCCGCGTAAACAACAAACTCCAAAATCGACATGGAAGTGTGAACTTGTTACATCATTAGTATGCCTAGTGGCGGGTTAGTTGCAAATCATAATCGAAACCAATGTATAACAAGTACTCTAGGTGGACGGAAATTCACCGTCAACGTTGTCCTTGGAGTTCGTGGAGTTTGTTGAAAGGAGGGGGATCAAATTGTTTAATTCTTCTCCCTATTATGCCCAAGCTAATGGTCAGGCAGAGGCTTCTAATAAGATCATGATCAAGCTTGTACAAAAGAAGATCGACCAGAAGCCAAGAAGGTGGCATTCGGTACTCAATGAAGCTTTATGGGCTTACCGAATGGCCCCTCATGGAGCTACAAAAATGTCTCCTTATGAATTGGTTTATGGGCACCATGCAATTTTACCTTGGGAAATACAGTCAGATTCTAGGAGAGTGGTTTTGCAAAAGGACCTAAGCTCCAAAGATTACAGTGGCTTAATGATGGACGAACTAGAGGACTTGCACATGATCCGTCTTAGAGCCCTGGAAAACATCGAAAAGAAAAAGCTGCGAGTTGCCAAATACTACAATAAGAGAGTAAAGGTCAGGCAATTTGCAGAAGGAGATTTGGTTTGGAAAGCTTTACTGCCGATTGGAACCAAATACAGTGAATTCGGCAAATGGTCCCCTAACTGGGAAGGACCCTTTCGGGTGGTCAGATGCGTGCCTGGTAATGCTTACATGTTGAAAACTTTACTAGGAGAGGAATTTTCCACTGCAATAAACGGAAGATATTTGAAGAAATATTATCCTAGTATTGAAATCGATCGTTGATTACAAGCATTAGGATTACATCCATCTGGTACAGAAACAGCCGGCGTTCAAGAACGAAGCCGCCTTCAGAACAAAAAATTTCTAAACAGAGGAAATGGCCAATACATAAATGTATTGCCCTTAGCACGAAACTACATTGCAAATGCTTCTTGCAGGTCTATATCTAACAACCCAGTTGCTTAGAACTACGAAGGGGTGGGAAGCAGAAGGCCTGGCGGAAGAAGCGAAAGTATGCTTCAATCCTTTTTTCTTTGCTTCTTCAGCTCCTCCCTCTTCAGTTGTTCCAGGACCACCGTGACGGCAACTTGGAAGCTGCGGGGATGACCGTGGCTTGCTGCCTCCATCAAGGTGTCCCAAGCTGTTTTCAGGTTACTAAGCCTGTCAGAAACATTTGGGACAGAGGAACAGTTGTTAAAGATAGAGATCTGGGCGCGAACATGGAGTCAAGATGAAGATAGAAACATTTACCTCCTACTAGTGCCTCCTAATCCATGCGACGCTCGCGTTCGGCTTGGCAGCGAGCGGCGATGTCCCGGAGGTCATGCTCCAGATGCCGGACGCGGCGGCGTAGTTGGTGGTTGATCTTCTGTTCTGGCGTGGCGTCCTCTGCTTCGAGGGAGGAATCAGAGGAGATATATTCAGGCGCGTCTTCGGTCCCAATGATTTCCTCAGGAAGCAGATCAAGGCTAAAAGAAAAAACAAAGAGGAGGTAAAGCACGAGATCAAATAATAAAGCCAGAAGCAAGTTAAAGGAAAACTCACTCTCGAATGGTGCGTTTCTTTGGGGCGCCGTCTCCCTTGGGTTGCTTGCCTTTGTCCATGGCTTTGGGGTTTTCTCTTCTGGAGCAGGGGAGAAGATGAGAAGTGATGGATGAGTGTGCGAGTGGATTTGCAGGGCATCTCAACAGGCTATTTTATTGACTGAGAGAGTGCATTGGGAGTGATGACTGGCTGGCGTGCGTTATTGGAATACCAAGCGGCAGGGTTTTCCTCCCGAATCGAAGGGTTTTCACTGAACAGTGCTTATGGGTTGCCGAATCCAGGATTTTTTGCAGTTTTTGCGCCAAGGGGCGTCTGTTTTTGCGTGTTCGGCTCAAGCAAGTTCCCGAATGTGTTTAAGGAAAAATGAGGCTCATAGTCGCAAACACAGAGGAATCATCACAATACAAGCATGGTGATTAAAAGTCCTTTATTTATTGCCGATAATCAAACATCGAGCACAGACTGGGGATGCGTGAGTTCGGCAATGGCGTCGCCGTGGCCGTCGAGGCGCTCCAGGATGACCTCGATCTCGTCGATGTCTTCCGGCGCGCCGCCCTGGAAGCCGCACGGCCGGGTGGAGTAGTCGACGCCGGTGTGCGTCGCCATGGCGGCCAACCCCAAAGTGGTGCCCAGGCGAATGCCATGGGTAGCCACCTCGTCCACGCGATTTTCCACCGCGGCAAGGCGCTCCGCCGGCGTGTTTCCACGGGCGTTCACCTTGTCAGCTAATTGCTCCACCAGCATTTTCAGCTGGTTGAGCTCAGCGTCACGGGCTGCAAAGTGCAAGGTGAGGGTGATTAGTATCAAAAGCCAGATTGGATTCGGGAGCGGTTCCAGGCCCGTACCGTCAATGGTTGCTAGCAGGCCGCTTGCGCCGGTTCTCCCACCCGCCGGCTATGCCGGCCTTTTTGGAGATGTCTTCCGGCCTTGCGCCGGGCCACCTCAAGCTCGCCTTGAAGCGGAGAGCATCGGGTTCCCCGTAGGGCACGGGGGGAGTAGTGGTCCGACTCGAGGAGTCGTCCGACAGAGGCTGATTGGCCGGTGCAGAGGACGGGTTCCATTGAACAAGCCTGAGACAGAGATGATCGTCAGAAACAAAAGGGGATCAAAGACGAATCGTAAAAGAAAGTTGACGATTATTGCCTCTGACGCGCACTGGCGCGACTCCCTTCCGCCTCGTCGACGGCGCGACGCCTGTTGTTTCTGCTCGCCATGATTCTTGGGCTTGCGCTGATTGAGGAAGGAATGCTTGAGATTGGCGAAGATTTGAAAGCTAAAGGCTTGGTAAAGAGCTGAGGGCACCTACGGTTTTATTTATAGGCCTGGTGAAGCAGATCGTGGCGCGTATCCCAAGAAACTTGGAAGGTGGGGAGGTTTCCTTGACCAATCCGCCGTCGGGTTGTTTGGAATTCAAGGCTGGGTCGTATTCGGTTGATTGGCTCGGCTAAGTTGCAGTTGAGGTGCCGTTCGGGTATGGCACTATTTGACTACTGGTTACCAAATGGATCGTTCAGCGTTGCAATCAAAGTCATGCAAAGAAAAGGGAAAGTGAATTTACAAAAGGCAAATGTTGCAAGAACGGTCAGTTTGGTTACACATTGATCAATACAGCTAAATGTTTAAATACTTTGCGATAACATTGGAGGCGTTTGATGTTGTTTGGTGAATGTTCTCCATCCGTTCTTGGTAATCTTTCTAGGCATTGGACAGGACGGTGAGTTCTGCATCACACTGATTCACCTCAGCTATGGCCGATGATGCTTCATCTTGGGTCTTTCTATTAGTTCAGGGAGTTCGGCTATTTTCTTGTCGTCAGCTTCTATTTCAGCTGATAAGTTTTTCAGCTCTGCCTCCAATGCGACCTTTCTGGCGATTTTCAATTCACGAGCAGCTTGCAGATTGGCCAGTATTTCCTTATGATTTTCAGTTTGAGATTGTGCTCCCTTCGCAGCTTGTTCAGCTTTAGCTTTCTTTTGTTCAACGGATGGACGGGTAGACACATTCCTTAGAGCTCTTTTTATGGCCACATAATGAATATCCAGACCAGAGATGGGTTCCAATGAAGTCTTGATGTCCTCAGGGAGTTTTTGGCTGATGGGCCCAAGCATTCCTTCGAAATAATCATGATCTCTGATTTGGTCTCGAGCATCCTTCTGCAGCCAGGCATAAATTTCTTTGAGCCTCTTGTATTTCCTCTGATAAGGCTTGCGTCCCTCCTTCTCTTGTCTCGGCAGCTGGGTTATTCTCCATTAATGGGCTTGATGATGATGGAGTTTGATCCTAAAGGGGTAACATTGTCGAGTCAAGATTGGTTCATTGAAAATAAAGGGGATAACAGAATTAAGTGCAGGTGCTTACCTCATGCCTGACTTCCTGAACCGGGGCAAGGTTTTGTTTAGTTTCTAGGGGGATTTCTTGAGCCACTGGTGAAGGAGGAGCTCTTGGCAAAGCTGAGGCTTCTGTTTGAAAGGGTGCTGGTGTAGCCTCTGGTGGATCTGAAGCTTCTGGCTGAAGAGGAGGTGAATTTACCTCTGTTATGGTTGGGGTTTCTGCTTGGCCAATGGGGGATTGAACCCTTGAAGGACTTGAAGTATCTGGTTGGATTGAAGGGGTCATCTCTGGTGAAGCTGGTATCTCTGTTTGGGCAGAGGGTGATTGAGTCCCTGACGAGGATGAGATCTCTACTGGAGCAGATGGCTCAGCCCTTGGTGGACTCACATGTCGAGGAACAGGGATGTCCACAGGATGATTCACCAGTATTTCTTCTGCGAATGCCAGATTAAGGGTAAATGCCAGTGTTAATCTTCGAGGAAAAAGGTAATAAAGGTCATACCAGTAGATGGAGCATTGGCAGGTTCTGAAGCTGAGGGCTGCTGGACTCTAGTCTGAAATTACACAAGATGAAATTTGTCAGAGTAAGAGTAATCTTATGATCAAGAAAAAGGAAATTTTACCTCAATAGGGATTTTCTTGGTGGTTCTTTTCCTCTTGGCAGCTGGAGGTGCAATCAGTGATAGGCTTTTTCTCTTGTCAGCAATGGCACTGAAGAGAATTGGATCCATTGTGGCATACCTAGCCATCAGTTGAGCCAAAGTTGGGTATTTAAATCCCAAAGTTGAGATTGGGTATACTGCATTATAAGCAATTATCCTAGCTCGGGGGCAGGGACTGTGTTCTGCAGAGAATGATCAAGATCATGGTTAGTAAAAGAAATGTCTAATCTGAAGAGGAAGATAGTTATGTTACCTCTGAAGTTGGCTGGAAATCAGGCATCTGCTCTAAACAAAATGAATGCACTGGCTCACTGAAGATATGGTCATGAAATTCTTTCCACCAAGAGTTGAAGGTGGGATGAGTTATTGTTGTGGGTGTGAAAGGCCAGGTGTAAATAGTTGGACTGCATTCATATTCAAAGACCCTTCTGGATTGCATATTCTCCTTGATTACCTCTCTGGGTTTGAGGAATTCATGCAGGAATAGTCTTGGGGGCATCTGGCCACATCCAAGCTGTCGGGCTACCATATTTGGCTGGTAGTATTCATAAGTGCTGTTATTTAACCTCCCCCCACAAAATTCAGCTGGCAGAGGGCATGGATGGATGAGGATATTGAAGATTTCCAGAAACCTTCCATCTTGGCATCCAGCTTCAAAGGAGAACTCGCAGGGGAGGGTTAAATTATCATTGTCCAAGTAAGGAATCCAGAGAGGGTTAGGGAAGCCTTTGAAGAAGATCTCGAAAAGCTGGCTGACATTCTGATTGATTGAAACAGTTGAAGTAGCTTCTCCGTAGGTTTGGCATCCTCTGGTAACCTGAATTTCCCCTTCATTATAGCTGGATGAAGGAAAAAACCGGTTGTTGAGGTCAATACCAACAATCTGGTGCATATGCAGTTGCAGCCACATCTGTACAAACCACCAAGGGCCGTTGACACATAGTATCTTCTGGCCAGTATGCATTTGGGTAATGGTCTGATGAAGCATATGATATACACTTCCTAGAAGGTATTTTCCAATAGGAATATGTTTACCACTAGCCAACTGGGTAGCCATTACAATATGATTCAAAGTGGGCTCATTGGCTTTACTGCAGAAGATAAATCTGCACAACCACATATTCAGGAATGCCCGGTATTCAACTTCACCAAGGGGGCCATCTTTCATATGATTCTGGATATAAAGTTTGTATCCACTCCCTGACTTCACTCCTGTTTGTCTTGTGGAACCTTTGAAGTCCCAGGGGTACACGGATCCTGAAACATCAAGGCCGATAATCATGTATACATCGGCCAGAGTTGGGGACGTTGGGCCATGACCAAAAAGGAAGGCATTGACGCCGTTTGACCAAAAATGCCAAGCCGCTATCAAGAGGTCTTCGTTTTTCGGGGTCTCGGCCAAAGAAAGCTCCAAGCATTGAGCAATCCGGAGAGTGTCCCAAGTTTGGGTCTTAACACTGTTATCCGCAAGGACCCTTTTGTACCAATTCCTCCAGCCCGCAATTGGGGGCAAAGGCCAGTTCTTGAAGGCGTCCTGCCACAGGGAAGGCTTAGTTAAGGCTGCTTTGAAGGGGATTCTTTGGGATTCGGTTGCGATGAATTCGCAAGGATCAGAAACTCCCACAGGACCAAGGAAATAAGATGTCGAATTGGCCTCAGTGCGGATTAAAAGCTCGGTGGAAAGCCCCTGTTGAGGGAAGGCGGAAAAGAAATCTCAGTTGAAAATCGAAAAGATAATGCCGAATGAAGCTTACGAGGGTGAGATTTACCTGAGCAGCTTGATTTTGGTTTGCCATTAGGGATTTGAGCTCGGGGAAAAGATGACCTAGGGTTTGGATCTGGACGGAGGCTCCAATGGATTGCGAAGAGAGAGAATAGGTGTTGAACAGATTCAATTTGAAGACGTTGATGGCTGGAGTCAATTCCGGAATAAAATCACTTTTATCCCGTAATTGAAGGGGCATATGTTAACACCAAAATTTGGTACAGGAAGGAGTCTGATTTGTGGGCCCAACTCGGTGAAAAAATCCGTCCGGAAGAAGGAAGGTCTCTTCAGAAAGATTCGGCAAAGGAGCCCGCGGTCGGCAATTTGCTTCCGTTCGGCAGAGGGACTGTTCGCGCTGATTTTGCGGAATTGCGTGATGACGTGGCCCGAGCGGAGGGGATGAATGGATGGATAAGCGATCGCACTTAGAGATAAATTAGGTATCAAATATTGTGCTCGTAGTCCATTCGAAGTCATGACAGGGTATAAATATAGACCCTGGATGTATGTAATTTCATTAGAAACATTCTCAATACAATCCGACTTTACGCCAAACCTCTGAGTCCTTTGTCGTGTCGTCGAGTTCTTCGAGAGTGTTCATCGATCCGTCGACCTCCGTAAGTACCGGCAACCTTGTATCATGTCTAGTATCATGCGGTGGATCTAGATCGTGATGCAAGTAGTCTTGTTACCATGCTTAGTATCATGCGGTAGATTTAAGCTTGGTTCAAGAGGGTTTCTTGTTAGATCATGAGCCATGCGGTGGGTTAAGATCTAGCTTGGAGCTAGTTATCGGCTCTATTGGATTTTGGCAAGATCCAATAGATTCTTTAAGTTACCTCGTGTTGCTTTGAATTTTACTTTATGTTTAAATTCATGTAACACCTCTTTGCCCAATCTAGATTGGTTTGAATCGGCTTTGTCTCTTTTGATGATCCTTATGCGAATCGAATTCGTACCTCTGGCTTATTTAGCACGTGGATCACATGTTCCATAATAGCCGAAACCGAATCAATCTAGGTTGTTACGTGTTGCGGGTTCAAGCTTGCCAAATCTTGTATAAATCTTGAAAGAGCTGGGTATCACGCGGTAGATGCAGGTTTTGGGTTGTTTTGGAGCTAATCATCCGGTGGATTAGATTTCGATTCAATTTGATAAATTTATCTGCTTTGGTAATGTTTGTTCCTTCTTCATGGACCCTGAATCGGCTGTTCAGCCGTATTCGGTTATGCTTTTTTCACGAGTGAAACGTGTTTATAAGTTATGCTTTAAATACTGTATGCTTTTAGCTTTCCATATTTAGAATGTATCATGCGGTGGATAGATCTATTTGTGGATGGTAGCATGATTTTCAAACAAGTTGTATCATGCGGTGGATAGATTTGTTTGGTATCATGCTTGACGGGTTTTAAAGTATCTAGACATGCGGTAGACTAGTGCTTTGGACCTATGCATGCTTGTTTATTACATATTTATGATCATGCTTTACTTCATTTATTGTTTATTGTTATTTGTACGTGAGGATCGGTCATGGCCTTGTGCATGTACAATTTTATCCAAACAGAGATCGATCTATCGTCATGCTTACATCATCCGTTCGGCTATGTTCTTTTTTGCACTTTAAAGCTCCCGAATGGTTTCTAGTTTGCTGGCAGATAGCTTCTTATAGCTATATGTCATCTCACATGGCTTCATAGCCGCAAATATGGAACTGTCTGGTACCACTCGGCAAGTTCCAAGCTTTGGAATTTAACTACTTTGTCTTTTGTTAATTTTCAGGGAAAATTGACTGGCACGTCTTGTGACCTTTCCGCGTGTGAAGCTAGCTTGTTCGGCTTGCTGTGTGTTTGACGTAGGGTGCAGATTTTATCCAATAGCTATGTCGCTTCTACCCTTAGAAAGGATTTCCAAGCTTCTTCTGTTATTTACATACCGAACACCCCAGTTGGCGACACAAATGTAAATTTTCATCAAATTAATAAAACTAAAGGGTGACTCGGCTTTCCCCCAAAAACCAAGTCCCCCTCGGGGGCTACTGGGGGCGTCCCCCCCCCCAAAATGCTCCCATTTTTTCGCAAAAATTCGTTGCAAGAGTGCCAAGTACGCCTCGACCCAAATTCTGGGCGAACTTACGCGGGACGCAAGTAGCTAGAGGGCAAAGAAGCACGAGTCAGGGATAGCCTACGCCTCCAGCAGGATACGACCCTTCTCCCTTGCCGCTTTGCCTACAAGCTACTTGTGCGAATGAAACTTTCCCAACTAAGGTTCACCTAAGAAAATGGGAAGGCAGAACAACACAATTGCCGAAGTAAACAATGAGCGTTTCAAATTACAAACGTCAAAGCGTTTTAAACAAACAAATGTTTATTACAACAGCCGCGCGACTCGAACTCTAACATAAAAAACATAAAGGGCACAAACGCCCAACTGTTTTTAGGCTTGGGGGCCGCCAGCCGGAGGAGCGTCCGGGAAGAGGAAGTCCATGAAGTCCTCGGCGAGGATGTCGGCGGCAAAAGCTGCAAGAGCGTCCGCACGGTCCATCGCCACCTCGTCGTCAATGCCGACGGGAACGACGTAGCCTGTGGTGATGGCCTCGAGGTTGACCTGGTAGTGGGATACCACCACGCCGAGGGCCTTCTGGACACCCAGGTGAAGGGCGCGGCGCAGGTGCTGGGTAACATGCCTGCCGAGGGCGCGAAGGCGACTCGCCATCGAGCTCCCGACCTGCACGTCGCCCTCTTCGACTTCCTGGCATGCCTCAAGGGCGGCGGCCCGCAGCTCCTCCAACTCCTGTTGCGAGGAGCTGTAGGCCGCCTGGAGAGACTCCGCCCGGGTCGTTGAGTTCCCCAGGGCATTCCGCAGGCCTGGAAACCACAAACAAAAAAACTAAACCCGGGAGCGGAACCCAAATGAACCAAACCAACAGGCGAAAGGCAGAAAGAAGCGACTCACCTTCGACCTGTTTCTTCTCCGTCTCATGGGCTACGCGTGCGGTCTCGACGGCCTGCTGCAGGCTAAGGACAGCAGCTTCCTGCTCCTCGACGGCCTGACGCTGATCCGCGAGGGAGACGCTCAACTGGGTCAGCTCCCCCTCAAGCCGCGAAACCTCCCCTTCCCGCTGCTTGAGGGTTGCTCGCGCCCCCTTGAGTGCGGTGCGCTCCTGCTGAAGGAGACCCTGGGCCTCTTCCCGCGCCAGGTGCTCACGCTCGAGGGGGGCCCGAGCCTCAGCGAGAGCAATTCGCTCCTGCTGGAGCTAAGCATCCGCCTGTTGGCGCGCGTCCCGCTCGCGCTGAAGCTGCTCCTCCGTCGAAGCGAGGGAGGGGGGGCAGCCTTGTCGCCCGGCCGGTCCTCGCCTCCTTGACCTCCTTGGCCCCTTTTCCCGCCCCTCGGCTCGCTGTGCCCGTGCTCCCTCGAGGGCCGCACAGTCCTGTTGGAGCTGGGCGTGAGTCGCGGCCACCTCCGTCTCCCATTCCGCTGCCACGGTCTGCATCTCGGCCAAATCCTCATCCCGCTCCAGGAGCACCATCCTCACCCTCGTAACTGCGGAGGCGTCTTCCGCAGCTCGGGCGTATTGCTCCAGGAGCTCGTCGCGCATGGCCTCGACCCGATACTCCAGCCACCCGTTGTCGGTCCGCAGGTGTTGACGGTGAATTTCTGTCAACCTATCTATGAGTTTACCTTTAATGTTGGTATTGATTTATTATTCTAACCACTGGAACTAACCCCTTGTATATAACAAGTTCACTCTTGCATGTCGATTTTGGAGTTCATTGTTTACGCAGGAAATCTACGCCAAAGAGGAGACTTTCGGGATAAGTTAACCAAGCACTTTGGAAGAAGATCATGAAGCCCGACAAGAGTCAAGACACGCGATGAACATGACTCCAAATGACCCGAGGACCGAAGCGTCAACGTGCAAGTCTTCAGGGACTCAACCAGAAAACAACGAAGCTTGCTGTTGACGGTGTATTTTGGTGCACCTAGCATGTTCATTACACATTGGTTTGGATTTGATTATGGAACTAACCTGCCACTAGGCACACTAATCATATAACAAGTTCATCTTTGTGCATGCATTTGGAAGTGTTGTGTTTATGTAGGAAAACATGGACATAACGGACGGATTCGCAACAAGTTCAAAAGAGCATTTAAAGAGTCTTGTTCGTGTTCATGAGCTTGATGAAATCACTTCCAATGGTGGCAAGGAACGAAGTGCTACGAGGAACACCCCCGAGGATTGAAGCGTAAAAGACTAAACTTCATGCAAAGAGAACCTCCATCTTGGACGCGAGGATAACATCGTCAAAATCATGCAAGTGGAGGGGGAAAAGTACATAATTACATGAGGACCCACGGGAGCAAAGGGGCGACTGAACCGGGCTGAGGTGGGCCCAGGACGGTCGACCCAGGCCGGCCGGCCCAGCCCAATTCGGTGGCCGGTTCAGTCCCGTTTTCCTTGCACCCGAAGGATCTTCAACCCTAAAAGCCTGGGCGCCGCCATTCGACAGAGGGGAGAGTCATTCGGACCAGAAGGCCATCCACAAGCTAGAGAGAGAGGAGGAGGATCTTCGGAGGGAGATCAATCACCTCGAAGCAAGCACCCTCCCGTGGAGAAGAAGGAAGACACCGTCGGAAGGGAAACCATGATCATCGGTGCCATGATCAGCACCTTGATGGGGTAATCTTCTCATTCGTCCATGGGTTGTAATCGATCTTGAGATGTAATCGCACTTTGTCGGATTATCTATCTATCATATTGTGTTGAATATACTTTAATGCTTAAGGTTAGCTACCATGCCATAAAGGGAGTAGAGCTCCAATGCTTCCTTGGATCCATTCAATACGCCGTGTCCATCAAAGGTCTAGTCATGAATACATTCGCGTAGTGACAGTACGAGAGGAGGGAAAGGGCGAAACCGTGGTCACAACCCCGAAAGATTAGATTGGTTTTCATATCTTTAAGCGATTGCATGCTCTAGTATCGTAGACTCGTGGGCGAGTGTCTTTTATCTTGATATCTTAATCATTCTCTCTAGTGTAGTTTAGTTGTTTTCTAGTTTAATAGTAAGTTAGGGTTTTAGTAGCTAGTGTGTCGTTGTAGATCGAACGCTTGTAATCCCCTTGCTCCGCGGATTGACAAGAACCTTGGGAATCCCGTGGTGAAAAAGGTGTGGGGTCCGTACGCTTGCAGATCGTAGAGGGATACGTCTTTTATCCGTCAACAAGCCCCTTTATCTGGCGCCGTTGCCGGGGAGCAAGCTAGTTTACATCGTTTGATTTGCATCTAACTTAGTTTTATATTTAGTTTATCTTTTATTTGCTTTATCTAACACCTATTATCTAGAAAAACACCTTGTTTTGTTTTTGTTTTTGTTTTTATCTTATTGTTTAGTTGGCGTTTGTTAGTCAACCCGTGGAAGAACCGGAGAAATCATTAAGGGATTACGCTAGCCCTCGATGTGAAGACGTAAAAGTACAAGAGTCGGATTCGAAGCTCGAAGCGACCAAGTATGAGATTAAATCCAAGATCATCGATATGGTGGCGGCAAACCCGTTTGAAGGGATGGTTACGGAGAACCCATATAGACATATAAGGGATTTCACGACAATATGCAACACGGTGCGTCAAGAAGGAGTCCCCGATGAATGGTTCGAATGGAATCTCTTTCCCTACTCACTTGCCGGCAATGCAAAGACATGGTATTCGTTTGCGTCCTTTGAAGTTGAAGGCAATTGGAACAAGTTGATAAAGAAGTTTTGCGAGAAGTTCTTTCCAATTAACAAAGTTCAACATCTAAGGAGGCAAGTGATCAACTTTATGCAAGGAGAAGAGGAAGGGATAGACCAAGCCTGGGATAGGTTTAATGGATTGATCGAACAAGGACCAAGACTCGGCTTCACCGGTGATGTACTCTTGCATACATTTTTCTTTTCCCTAACCCCTAGTTGCATGCAACACGTCGAAATGTGTGCAAGTGGGGATCTCATGGAGAAAACACTCACGGAAGCCACCCAACTTCTACAAAAAATTAGTAAAGCGGCTGCCATGCGAAGAGATTGGGAAACAAGACTTGCGGAAGTGTCGGTGCGGAATGTGGTCCCGACACTAACCAGTAATAAGCGCCGTGGTCTATCCCTCAATGGTCGATGCTAAGCAACAAGTGACACAGAGTTTTATCCTGGTTCCGGCCGAGGGGGCCGTACGTCCATGTAACACCCCGCCCACCAAAGCCGCACCGCCCACCCCTTCCGTAGGGGCGAGCACACGTACACATATCACCCTGCTTACACTTTCGTCCTCGCTTCGTGTAAAAGGGTTAACCCGAGGGTGGTATGGCCGGTGGACAAAGGTTTATAATTTGGTTCTACCCTTGATCAACTAGCAATGTGGAACTAAATACGCGCACCTATGCTCATGGGCCACTCATGGGCCATCCAAATTGGGTCGGGTGTGACATTCACCCCCCCCTCAAAGAACCCGACGTCCTCGTCGGTCCAACTCACCCGTCCGCGTGCCGACCCATACGCTATGTCATGTGCCCCATCCCGGGCCCACATGCACATGCATATGTCCGCACACCGACCCGAGCAAATGTCCAGAACCTCCCCTCTTAGCGCACGACCGTACGTCCCGCCGCCGACCCATATGCCATGCCGTGTGTCCCATCTCGGCCCACACGCGCCATGCGCCCTATGTCCGCCACACCGACCCATACGCGCAACCGCGAGGGTCGGCTCCGATACCATTTGTAACACCCCGCCCACCAAAGCCGCACGGCCCGGCCCCTTCCGTAGGGGCGAGCACACGTACACATATCACCCTGCTTACACTTTCGTCCTCGCTTCGTGTAAAAGGGTTAACCCGAGGGTGGTATGGCCGGTGGACAAAGGCTTATAAGTTGGCTCCACCCTTGCTCAACTAGCAATGTGGAACTAAACACGCGCACCTACGCTCATGGGCCACTCATGGGCCATCCAAATTGGGCCGGGTGTGACAGGCCAAGAAGGGGCGTGCTCGAGGCACTATATTACTTAGCACCGGGGGTGCCCGTAGTGGGCCGCTACAAGCAAGGCGGGAGAGGAAGCCTGGCTTCCAAGTCTCTGGTGTGATGGCTGAAGATGTTGTGGGAGAATTGGAGAACTAGTGCGTGGTGCGCGCTCGTCTCCAACCGTGTTGTGCCCGTGTTCTCTTCGTCGCCCCCCGCGGCAGGGAGGGTTCGTCCCCCTTTTATAGATCAAGGAGGGAGCGAATCACATGCGCGCCGCGCTATTTAGCTACGTGAAGGGGCGTGGCGTGCTATGCTGTAGAGTGGGCGGCCGTCCGGGACGATCCTTGCGCCGATCCGGCCATCATGGCCTATCTTGTACCCGAACAGTGGCGGTTCGAGGGTAGAAGGGCGGCGGATGGCGGTGATGTCTTCTGATGGGCTCGAGGGAGCTGCTGACGTTGGCCCGTACGGAGTACAGGGGTAGGTAAAAATGGCGTCCCGTTCCAATACGCTTCACCGTACTGGAGTTGTTGCTACAGCACCAGGCGTGCGCCTGCACGCGTGGGGATGGCTGCCATGCCGTAACAAGGCGTGGATGGCGTTCCTCCCGCCTAGCGCCTCCACCTAACCCCCGTAGGGTCACAAGAAAGCAAATCGAGGGTGAAGCCGGCCCCCCTTCGAGGGCTCGGCGCGTTAGCCGTACCGGGAGCAGCGCACGGCGTCACGGACCGACACCGGCCGCGCCGCACGTCCCTCCCCACGCGGATGGGGATGGGCTCCCTCCCCGGGGAGTTGGTGCGGCGGCACCGGGGCGCGAGCCCCGACTCATGATGGCGCCGTCCCGCCGGTGTCATGGCGTTAAATGCCCGTGCACGGGGGCGGGGCACACGCGAGCGGGCGCCCTCGAGCGAGGCGGACCCCGGCCGAGGGCGGGGGCGGACCCTCGAGCGAGGCGGAGCCGCTCGAGGGGGGAGCGGGCCCTCGAGCGGGGGCGGAGCCCGCTCGAGGGGGAGCGCACCCCCTCGAACGGACGGAGCCTCGCTCGAGGGAGGCGCGCACCCTCGAGCGAGGCGAAGCCTCGCTCGAGGGGATCTTCGAGAGGGTCGCCTTGGTGGGCCGTCGAGGTCCTCGCGGCGTGGGCCGTATCCCCGCATGGTTAGGCAAAGTGTGTTTGGTTTTGTTGTAGGTTTTAAGTGGGGATTTCCCCGGTTGTTAAAGGGGACCCCTAGGGCGTCCCCGACGCAGCCCCCGAGCATCCGTGGGTTTGCCATTGAGGCTCCCGCATGCCGGAACCTACCGATAGGACGTTCTTCCCTTCTTGTCTTGCGAACGCTTTCCGTGGGGGCCGCGGCGGCCGGACCCGCGGGTCTAGCCTCGAGCCCCGCAGAGCGTGGATGCTCCCCGCAGGGGTTAACCGTGAGAACCGGCCGCAGGGCGTGGCACATGTTTCAACCGGCGTCGGCAATGTCTCGCCCGGCTTCGTGACGCACGCGCCGCCGGCACCGTTTCCCGGCGGTGCAATTCAAGGAGGTGTAGCCGTGCGTCAAGCCCCCGAGCCCGGGGCCCGTTCGAGGCGATCGGGTAGAGCTTCACGACTTGTTTCTTAACGCGCCCTCGCCGTCCCTCCGTGGGACGGAGGGTGAGGTTTCCGCAACCCCCATCGAGCGGGTCGTGAATTGCGGATTTCTCGTTGAGCTCGCTAGTGGGTGGTTCGAGTGGACGCCCATGCCCCGTTCGATAAGGGTAGGCCGCGTGGTCCGGAGACACGTCCATTGAAGCGCTTGCGTGGGTTTGCTAGGTGGGGCTCGGTCCCGTTCGATAGGGACCGAGGGCGCGGAAGCTCTTCCTCGGTGGGATCCCCCGCCAGCCGCTCTCGCCGGCTCTCGAACACGACATGTGGGGCACCCTCGAGCCGATGGGCTCGTGGAACGGCTCGAATGCGCGTGCCTTCGTCGTCCCCGACTCGCGATCGGGGCGCCCGTTCGAACCCGTCGAGGGTCGCTCGAACCTCCGACCGCAGGGCCGTGGGGGGCGGCGCCCGGGCAGCCCCGTCTTTGCGTTCGCGGCCGTCGAGGGGTCTGGGCGTGCCAGCCCTCGAGGCGTTGGTACCTGCCTTGTTTCATGCGGGCCTCGGGGCGACCTTCTCACGCTTGTGCCCTTTAGAAGGTTGGTATTGTCTCGAGCCAGGGGCTCGTGCCGCTCGAGGGTCCTACGTGGCATGGGTGCTCGCGATGACCGCTTTGTTTCAAGCGGGCTTCAGGGCGACCTTCTCACGCTTGTTCCCATTCGAGGGTTGACATTGTCTAGAGCCAGGGGCTCGTGCCGCTCGAGGGTCCTACGTGGCATGGGTGCTCGCGATGACCGCTTTGTTTCGGTGCGGGCTTCGGGGGCAACCTTCTCACGCTTGTTCCCATTCGAGGGTTGACATTGTCTAGAGCCGGGGCTCATGCCGCTCGAGGGTCCTACGTGGCATGGGTGCTCTCGATGCCCGCTTCGTTTCAGGCGGGCCTCGGGGCGACCTTCTCACGCTTGTTCCCATTCGAGGGTTGACATTGTCTAGAGCCAAGGGCTCGTGCTGCTTGAGGGTGCTGCGTGGCATGGGTGCTCGCGATGCCCGCTTTGTTTCGAGCGGGCCTCGGGCGACCTTCTCACGCTTGTATCCGCTCGAGGGCTGAATTTATCCCGAGCCAGAGTCCGTGCCGCTCGAGGGTTCTCCTTGTTTTACAAGGGACCGGCCATTAAATGCTCCACAAGAGAGGCCGTGGTTTCGCATCGCGGGCGCGCCTTTAGGCGCCGCGGCGCGCGCGCGCGTAGTGGGCGGCGTGGGGGGGCGGACGTGACCGCCCGCCACGGCCCCGACTAGTCTTCACCGTGATGATGGCCCGTTTACGGTGATGTGGCCGCCGCGGTCGTGGTGGGGTCCGCTCGCCGCCGAGAAGAGAAGATTCCCCGCAAGCTTAATGCGCGCGGACATCCGCCCGGGAGAGCTCGCCCGCGGCTTATAAATCCGAGGAGAAGGGGAAACGACGGTTTTTTACCTTAGTGCTCCGCCATTTTATCCCCCCCCCGTGCTTTCTTCCCCGCTTTGCCTTTGCCACCGTGTGGCTTCGCCATTAGAGCTCGTCCTCCTCTTCCTGTCCTTCGTTCTTCGCATCCTCTGCTCTTCCTCATGGTGCCGCCTCAGCCCCTCACGATCCTTGACCCGTACGCCTGGGAGCGGTCGACGGTGACCCGGCTGGCCCTTGGTGAGCTGGTCACCGCCGGCCAGTTGGCGGCTAATGAGGATGGCCGCCCGGCGGAGTGGATAGTGCCGCCGGCGGGGGACCGTGTGCCCAACCCACCGGAGGGCTATGTGGTGAGCTTCGTCCGCTTTCACGAGCGAGGCTTCAATGCGCCGGCGAGCCGCTTCATGCGAGCATTGTGCCACTACTACGGCGTGGAGTTGCACAACTTCGCGCCCAACGCGATTTCGCAGACGGCCACGTTCGTGGGCGTCTGCGAGGGGTATCTGGGGATCCCGGTCAACTGGGAGCTCTGGGTACACCTCTTCCGCGCGGAGCTCTTCACGCAGCCCACGACGAAGCCGAGGACCCGCCGCGCGGTGCGCGCCGGCGGATGTCGCCGCCCCGGGCGGCCAGCTCAAGGACGACTACATCCCCCGCACCATGACGACGAACAACGCCGGCCGGGAGCGGGGATGGTTCTACCCGCGCAACGCCGAGCCCGGCCTCCCCCCTACACCGGCCGGGTGTTCAAGGAGAAGCCCGGCTCCCGGGGCTACGGGGGTGTCCACGCCCAAAGATCGGGAGGCGGCAGACTCGGTTTTGGCCGCCCCGAGGAGCTTGACCGGCGCGAGGGCCGACCGCGGCGAGCGTCCTTGCCTTCCTCCATCACCGCGGGTCGTGCCTTCGATGGAGAGGCCGCTCCGCATCTTTGAGATGACAGAGGAGGCGGACCCCGTCGCGCCGGCGAGGTCGAGGATGCTCCCCGACCCCCTCGGGCGGCCGTACGCGTCACCCGGCGCGAACGCCGTCGACACCCGGATGCGCGGCGCACCTGCACCGGACCCCGTGGGACCCCGAGATGCTCCCCACCGGCCCGCCGGTGAGTTCGATTCTTGATTCCGTTTTAGTCCTTGGTGTTGCCTCCGCCTCCCGACGCGTCTTTGTCGTTCCCGCATGCACCGGTGAGCTTCACCGCCGCGAAGTCCGTTCCGCCCACCCCGACCCCCGCGCGCCGGCCGGCGCGCGCGTAGCAACGGGAGCGAGAGCGGGCGGCGCGCAAGAGGGAGCGCGCGAGGCGGCACCACGAGCGCCGCGAGCGACCGAACGCCGAGTACCGCGCGCGAGGAACCGGGGCTCTCCTCCCCGGGGACCGAGGAGTACTCGTCCTCGGAGGATGACGAAGAGGAAGAGGCCGAGGGGGAGGGCCCCCTCCGATAGGTGGGAGCCCGCGCCCCCGCCGCCGAGCCGGCTCCGGTGGCAAGGGCGCATCGCCCGGGGCGGGCGCAACGGCGCCCGCCGCCGTGCAATCGACAACCGGGACGCGCACGCGCCGCGGAGGCGCGGCGCGTGCCGCGGAGGCGCGCACGGCAAGTGCACCCGCGCGCGGGGTGAGCGTGCCCGCGCGCGGGGCGGGGCCCGCGCGCGCGGTGGCGTCGTCGGGGGAGGCGCGGCGGCGGCGTGCGGCCGCGCCGGCCTCATCCGCCGAGGCTTCGAGGAAAAGGAAGCGCGCCTTTTCCTTTTCGAGGTAAGGAGCTCGCTTTTTCGCTTGGCTTGGTTTTGTGACGACCGAGCATTCTAACTTTTCGTTTGTGTTTGCGCAGGTGGTGCCAACCGTGCCTCCCCTCGCACCGGCCAAGGTGCCGAGGGCGGACGCATCCATCCCCACCGCGGCGCTCGTCGAGGGCGTCGCGGGCGGGGCAAGCACGGCGGCGGCGGGCGAGAGCTCGCAAAGCCCGCCGAGGCTTCGAGGCCCTCGGCCGGCGCACCAGCCCCCGCCGTGGCGCAGCCCGCGGTCGCCGAGGAGGGCCGGGCGCCGGCCATTGTGGGGACGCAGCCGCGGCGGCGCCGCCGTGGCGAGGCACGCCCCGTGGAGGCCGCCACCACGGAGGCGCGGTCCGTGGCGCCGCCGCAGAGGAGGCGGAGCGGGTGCAACCCGTGGCGGCGCCCGTGGTCGCGGAGGCACACCGGAGGTGGCGGCCGATGAGGAGGGTGGCCGGCGCCCGCCACCGCGGGGGCGCGGTCGAGGCGGTGCCCGGGCGCCGCGCGTCAGGCGCCCGCGGCCGTGGAGGCGCAAGTGGAGGCGCCGGCGGAGGCGGCGCAAGGGCCGGCGCCCGCCGGCGGCTCCCCGGCGGAGGTGGTGGAGGTCCCGGACGACGACTCCCCGCCGCCCCGGTGGGACCGTGGGCGAGTTTCCCCACACGCTCCCCCGAGCCCCGAGAGGGGGCCCTCGTGAGGCGCACGAGGGTCACAAGGTGGCGGGGACCGAGGACACGGCCGCCGAGGCCTCGTCCCCCCGCGCCGGCCACCCCCGCCCGTGTGGAGGGGGCCGCCGGCGATCCCCCCCGCGTTTGCCGACGCCCGGGGGAGCAGGGAGCTTTGGGGAGAGCTCCGAGCCACGGCGCCACGCTCAACCGCGCGCCGAACGAGGCGCCGAGGGTCCATGGCGGCCCCGCATGGTGCGTCTTCCGTGTAGGGCGTTGTTGCTTGTTTTCTTTCTTTCTCTCATTTTTGTGCGTTGCCTCCGTGTCGTGGCGCTTACGGCTTTGATTTGTGGGTGCCGTGAGCTCGAGCGCCGCGCCCACGACAAGTACGATGCCTTCGATCGGGTGAACGCCGAGGTCCACCGCCCTCCGGGAGCGTGCGCCGCTTTCGACACGCTTGCCGACGCCCTCAGACCCCGGGACAGCCGGCCGGCGTACGGCCGTGGCCGGCGCGACGAACTCCCCGAGAGCTCGAGGCAGACCCGCCCGCGCCGCTCTAGCCTCGAGCGGGTCCGCGCAGCCCCTCATCGACCGTGATGAGGCGCCGTGGCGGTGCGCGCTCGCACCGGGAGAAGATGCGCACGCCGGCAACCAACCGGGAGGCGAGGTGGCCGCCGTCCGCGGCGAGAACCGGGGCTCCGCTCGTCGCTCGAGGGGGCGCAAGCGCGCAGCCGCCGTGCCGAGGAGCCGGGGCGCGCGGCCGGGAGCAAAGGGGCCAAGGAGGCCGACAATTTGAAGGATGCCCTCGACGCCAAGGTCGCGGCGCTCGTCGTCGCCGAGGAGCAGCCTCGGGCCAGAGAGCACCGCCCGCCAAGGGGCCGAGGGGCGGCTCCGCGAGAGCAAGCCGCCCTCGTCGACGCCCGGCCGGCGCCGGGAGCAGAGCGCGTCGCCGCGAGGCGGCGCGTGTCGCCGGGAGGAGCGGAACACCGCGTTCTCCAAGGCCGAGGGCGAGCTGATTGTGCTCAGCATTACAAATGCAAACCATGAGCTGGCCCTCCAGAGCAAGGTGAGACCGTCAAGCGCCTCGAGCTGGCGGTCGAGGCCGTGCGCCGCGACCTCGAGGCGGAGAGGAAGCAAGTCGAAGGTGAGCCGCCGCTTGATTCTTGTTTGGTTGGTTTTCCGTTTGGGAATTCGCACTCCTTTTTTCTCGATTTCTTTCTTGTCTTGGTGACTCTGTGCTTGCGCACCGCTCCGGGGCATGCACCGAGCGGGCCGAGGCACCGCAGCTTCCTATAACTCCTCCGAGCAGAGCCGGCAGAGCCGCGTGGTGCGGCCCTCGAGACCTCGCCAAGCCGTGGAGGAGGGCGAAGCACTGTGCCGGCAGCTCGCCGGCCCGCCCGCCCGCGCGCCCTTGGCGGCCACGTCACCGAGCGGATGCGCCGAGCGCCGCGTCTTGGCGTCCGTAAGGCCCCCGAGTGGTTCGATCCCACTACGAGGTCAACTTCGAGGCGCTGGCGGAGGGCTACGTCGTTCCCGAGGGTGTTGAGGACGAGGTGGCGATGGAGCGTGTGGACGCGCTCGCCGCTGACGCCGCCGGTCGCTCGCCGAAGCCTTCGAGGAGTTCCTCTTCCCGACGCTGTTGACGCCGCCGCTCCTCCTGCCTGAAGACAGCTGGGCGCTAGGCCCATTTTTATGCGTGTATCGCATCTCCGGCCTCGCGGCCTTTGTAAATGAACAAGTTGTTTTTGACATAAACGTCCGCCGAAATGAAGTCTTTTGTTTACTACGCTTTTTGTTTCTCCTTCTTCCTGAGTAGATTCTAGTTAGGGGAGTTCGATTTTCGGCGGGGGCCCGCCGGGTTGGAGGCGAGAGAGAAGGGCCATATCCTCGCGGCGTAGGCTATCTCTGGCTCGCGCGCTCCTTCCGCTAGGCCGCCTGCGCCCTGTTCGAATCGTTGCTCGGGGTTGAAGTAGAAAACAAACTTAGCGCGTGTTTCTTTTGTTTTTGCGCGAAAAATGGGACCATTTTGGGGGGGGGATGCCCCCCCGCAAGAAGCCCCCGAGGGTAACTTGGGTTTCAGGGGAAAGCCGAGTTGCCCTTTTTATTAGACTTGAAGCATTTACATAGTTGTTACCAACTGGGGCGTTGGTCATATGGTTTTTACAATAAAAAGTACTTGGAAATCCTAGCTAAGGGTAGAAGCGACGTAGCTGTTGGATGTTCCAAGCGTTGGTGAGCTCTTCACCGTCCTCGTTGGCCGCCTTGTACGTGCCGGCTTGAGTACCTTCACCACGACGTAGGGTCCCTCCCATGGGGGCGATAGCTTGTGGCGCCCCTCGGTTGTCTTGGCGTAGCCTTAGGACCAAGTCCCCTTCACCGAAGTCCCGTCGACGTATCTTGCGTGCTTGGTAGCGTCTTAGGGATCGTTGATACCTTGCGGAATGCATTAAGGCCACGAGGCGTGCCTCGTCCACCGATCCGCCGAGTCCCTCGCGGCTCGCCGGTTGGCATCGTCATCATAGCCTCGAACCCCGGGCGATCCGTATTCTAAGTCCGTGAGGAGGACGGCCTCCGCACCATGGACTAGGAAAACGGGGTGAACCCAAAGTGGCTCGCTCGGGGTGGTCCTTAGGCTCCACACAACCGCCGGTAGCTCTTGGAGCCATTTTCGCCCCGCATTTGTTGAGCCGGTCGAAAATCTCGGGCTTAAGGCCCCGTAGGATCATGCCGTTGGCACGCTCTACTTGGCCGTTGGTCCGTGGGTGTGCCACGCCCGCCCAATCCACACGGATGTGGTATTTGTCGCAAAACTCCAAAAACTTCCCCGCCCGTGAACCGGGACCCATTGTCGGCGATGATGGAGTTCGGCACTCCAAAGCGGTAGACGATGTCGGTGAAGAATGTTACCGCCCGCTTCCGCCCCGAGATTCGTGATGGGGCGCACCTCGACCCACTTGGAGAACTTGTCGATTGCTACCAACAAGTGGGTGAAGCCCCCGGCGCCTTCCCGCAGGGGCCCAACGATGTCCCAGCCCCCCACACGGCAAATGGCCATGTTACGGGGATGGTCTGCAGGGCATGGGCGGGTAGGTTGGACTTGCGGGCATAGAACTGGCACCCTTCGGCAGTGCGTACGATTTCGCCGGCGTCCGCAACCGCGGTAGGCCAGTAAAAGCCTTGGCGGAACGCATTGCCGACGAGGGTACGAGGCGCCGCATGATGGCCGCAGCATCCCGCGTGGATGTCCCGCAGAGTTCGCGCCCTTCGGAATGGGCACGCACCGCCGCAGATGCCGCAGGCGCGCGCGCTTGTGCGCCTCGCCGTCAATGAGGGCAAAGGACTTGGCCATCCCGGCGATGCGCTCGGCCGCGGCCCGTCCGCGGGGAGTTCCCCTCGAGCCATCCGGGCAATGTATTTGTCACGCCGCCCGTTTTGGACAGAGCCGGCTCGATGTCCATCACGTCATCTTCGTAGGCGCCATACCCCTCGAGAAGGGAGAGCACGTACGCCTCGTTCGAGGGGTCCTCGTCCATGGGTTCCGCACCCGTTGGGTTCGAGGGAGCCCCCGAGGGTTCGGGGCCGTGACTCGAGGGGTGGGGCTCGAAGACGACCGAGGGTTGAGCGACGTTGCGCGCGAAAACGTTCGGGGGAACGGTGATCCGCCCGACGCAATCTTGGCCGCCTCATCCGCCTCCTCGTTGTACCGGCGGGGCACATGGTTGAGCTCGATGCCGTAGAACTTGTCCTCGAGGGCTCGCACGGCTTTGCAAAGCTGGGCCTCCATCTTGTCGTCATGGCAGCCTCGCGTTCTTCATGACTTGATCGATTACGAGCTGCGAGCCCCCCCGCACGTCGAGGCGCTTGACGCCTAACTCAATGGCGATTTTGAGGCCGCAGAGGAGGGCCTCGTATTCAGCCATATTGTTAGACGCGGGGAAGTGGAGGCGCACCGCGTAGCGCATGTGCTCCCCGAGGGGTGACACGAAGAGCAGCCCGCGCCCGCCCCTCGTTTTCATCACCGAGCCGTCGAAGAACGCAGTCCAAGACTCGCTTGGATCCGCGGGGGCGGCACCGCGTATCCGTCCACTCGAAGAACGAAATCCGCCAAGATTTGAGACTTGATGGCCTTGCGCGGGGCGTAGGCAAGCGTCTCGCCCCATCGCCCTACGGACCACTTGGCAATCCTACCCGCGGCGTCGGGGTTGCGATGATCTCTCCCGCCGGGAAAGAGGAGACCACCGTGACGGGGTGGGCCTCGAAGTAGTGGCGAGCTTGCACCGCGCAAGGACTACCGCGTACAGGAACTTCTCGGACCCGGGGGTAGCGCGTCTTGGTGTCCGGACAGACCTCGCCGATGTAATAGACAAAGCCGCCGTAGTGTAAAGCATGCCCTTCCTCCGTGCGCTCCACGACGATCACAGCGCTGACCACCTGGGTGGTCGCGGCAACGTAGAGCCATAAGGGCGCCGCCGCCCGCGCGGCGTGAGGATAGGGGCGTGCGCTAAGGACGCCTTTAGCTTGTCGAGCGCGTCCTGGGCCTCGGCGGTCCAGGAGAAGCATTCGTGTTTCTTGAGGAGGCGATAGAGGGGCAGGCCCTTCTCGCCGAGCCTCGAGATGAAGCGGCTCAAGGCGGCAAGGCACCCCAAAGACCTTTGCACCCCTTTGAGGTCCCGTATTGGACCCATTCGTTCGAGGGCCGCAACCTTTTCGGGTTGGCCTCGATTCCCCGTTGGGAGACAATGTATCCCAGAGCATGCCTCGTGGCACTCCAAAGACACACTTTTCGGGGTTTAACTTGACCCCATTTTCCCGTAGGCAACCGAACGCGATGCCAAGGTCGCCAACCAGGTCGTCCGCCTTCCCGGTCTTTACGACAATGTCATCCACATACGCCGACCGTCCGCCCGATGTGGTCTCCGAAAACATGCCGCATGCAGCGCCGGTACGTTGCACCTCGCGTTTCAAAGTCCAAATGGCATCGTAACGTAGCAGAACATCCCGAACGGCGTGATGAACGAAGTCGCGAGCTGGTCGGACTCCTTCATCTTTATTTGATGATACCCGGAGTAAGCATCAAGGAAGCAAAGCAATTCACACCCAGCCGTTGAATCGACGATTTGGTCAATACGTGGCAAAGGAAAAGGAACTTTAGGACATGCTTTATTAAGACTAGTGTAGTCTATACACATCCGCCACTTCCCATTCTTTTTCTTTACAAGCACGGGGTTTGCTAGCCACGTCGGGTGAAACACCTCCTTGATGAACCCGGCCTCGAGAAGCTTCCGCAGCCTCCGCTCCGATTGCCGTCGCCGCCGCTCCTCGCCGAAGCGGCGAGCCGTTGCTGCACGGCGCCGGCGTGAGGGCAGATGTCAAGGGAATGCTCGGCGACCTCCCTCGGGATGCCCGGCATATCCGAGGGGCTCCACGCGAAGATGTCGGCGTTGGCGCGAGGAAGTCGACGAGCACCACTTCCTATTTGGGGTCGAGGGTGGAGCCGACCCTCAACGCCTTGCCCTCGGGGCGTAAGGATCGAGGGGGACCTCCTTGGTCTGCTCCGCGGCCTCGAACGTGCCGGTGTGCTTGGCGGCGGAGTCGAGGTCGTCGTTGACCATCTTCTCCAAAGTGGTCACCGCCGCTTCGTCCAGCCGCTAGCGCCCTCCGTGCTCTACGCACTCGACGCCGCAAGCCGAATGCGTGCTCGATGGACGAGCCGACGGTGATGACGCCGTTCGGTCCTGGCATCTTCATCTTCAAGTAAGTATAGTTGGGGACCGCCATAAATTTGGCGTAACAGGGTCGCCCAAGTATAGCGTGATAGGCTCCCTTGAACCCTACCACCTCGAAGGTGAGGATCTCCTTGCGGAAATTCTTCGCGATGCCAAACCAAACCGGCAAATCGATCTGCCCGAGGGGCTGGACCTGCTTGCCGGGCGCGATGCCGTGGAACGGCTTCGTGCTGGGCCGCAGCTAGTCCAACCCGATCCCCATCAAGCGCAGCCGTATGCGCGTAGAGGATGTTGAGGCCGCCGCCCCCGTCCATCAAGACCTTCGAGAACCGCGCGTTCCCGATGATGGGGTCGACCACCGCCGGTACTAGCCCGGTTGGGGACGCGGTTCGATGGTCCTCCCGGGCCGAAGGTGATGGCGTCCTCCGACCAATTGAGGAAGGAGGGAGGCGCCTTCTCCGCGGCGAGGACCTCGTGCCGCTCCTTCTTGCGCTGGCGGGTCGACATGTCGACGGTGGGTCCCCCGAAGATGAGGAACACATTCTCCACGGCGGGAAGCCGCCGGCGCCGCCATCTCCTCCGTCTTTCTTGGCCCTCTCGCCTCCTTTGCGGCGGCGCGACCGATAGAACTTCTTGAGCATGTCGCACTCCTCAAGGGTGTGGTACGATTGGGGTCTTGGGATAAGGACATGGCTTTTTCAAAGATGTCGTCAAACACCCCCGAGCCCTCGAGGGGCCGGCCGAGGGCCCCGTCGAGTCGGGTCCACGCCGAGGGCCTCGCATTAGCGCCCGCCGCGCCCCTCGCTCGCGCGCCCGCGGCGCGGCTTCTTTCCCTTCTTGCCCCGCTTGTCGTTGCGGTGGGGCTCCCCCGGACTTGCCGCCCTCCGCGGCGCGTCCTCCGAGCGCTTGCCCTTCTTGCCGTCGAAAATCGCTCCCACGGCCCTCCTCTCCCGAGGCGAAGCCGGTGGCGATGTCGACCGGCCTCGTTGGAGTCCGCGGCGGGCCGCGTCCCGCCCTCCCGCACGAGGTCCCGCACGTGGTGCCCTCGAGGAAGGCGTGCACGATTTCGGATTGCGCCACGCCGGGGAGCTCCGTACGCCGCTTGGAGAAGCGCCGTATGAAGTCCCGCGCCGACTCGCCGGCTTCGTGTGCAGGAGCGAGAGTCCCGAACCCCCGTGGCGTACATACGTGCCCCGGAAGTTGCCCACGAACGTGCGGACCGCATCGTCCCAATTGTGGATTTGGGCGCGAAGGGGTGCTCGAGCCATGTCCCGGCCGCATCGCCGAGGTGCAGGGGGCAAGTTGCGGATGATGACTTCGTCGGCCGGTTGCCCCGCCCACCGGCAAGCCAAGCGTAGTCGTTGAGCCACACGGGGGGATCCGTCTCCCCGTTGTACTTGACAATGGTCGAGGGTTGGCGGAAGCGCCGGGGGAAGGCCACCGCGCGGATCTCCCGCCGAACACACGGGTCCCCGGGGCTCCGCCGCCGGGGAGCGGCCCTCGCCGCCGGCCGTAGCGTCCGCCCCGTCGAGGGTGGTAGCCCACCGCCGCCGCGCGTCCGCCTTGCTCGTGCGGCGAGCGTTGATGACGTTGCGAGCATCACCGCCCGCAGCTCGCGCGTGTCAAGGAGCCGTTCCGGCCGGTGCGTGTCCCCGAGCCGGGGCGGACGCTCCGCCGCTTCTCCCCGTGTGGACCGAGGGCCCGCCCCCTTGTGCGGCCCCGTCTCCCCGCGCATCCCCCTTGCTGGCGGATGCGCGACGCCGACCTCTCGCCCGCCGGACGGCCGCTTGCTCGATGAGAGCCCCGCACCCTCGCGGTGCGGGTCTCGTGCCTCGGGGGTCGAGGGTGCCGCATGGCCCGTAGCAGCGTTGGGGCGGCAACGAGCTTCCGACTCTGCCCGCGGCGGCATGTCGTGTTGTCGGCGCGGATGCGGTCGCGGCCCGTCCCCGCCCGCCCTCCCCGCGGCGCCCGCCGCGAGCGGAGGCTTCTCCGCCCATCGAGGCGCGGAGCGCCCGCACCGTCCGCACTCCTCCGCCGCCTGGCCTCGAGCTCGCGGGCTTGGGCAGCCGCGCGTCGCGCGTCGGCCCCGGCAGGAGCGCTGGCCCCGCGGCTAGGCGTGCGGCGATTCCCCCGGGGGGCGTGATCTCCCCCGTCTCCGGCGCCCACCGCGCCGGGGCCGGCATTGGCCGGGTCGTTGGCGACGACAGCACAGCACTCCCCGCGCGGGGTCGTAGCTCCCGTGCCGGAGTCGTCGCCGAGCAACCGAACCGCAGTCCGTGGCGTCAAGGAAATGCCCGAACATGACCGGGTCCGCACGCCGGAGATGTCCCATTCTCGCGTACCCGTGGCGGCCGGCGGGCGGCAACGCGTCGAGGGAGCCCGGGACGACTCGTCGCCCACCGAGGCGCAGTGGGATCCCCGGCGATGAAGACGTGACGGCCGCGGGACCCTCGCGCATCGTGGTGTTGACATTGTTATTGTAGGCCGACGTGGCACCACGCAACCCAATGGGGATGCGCGTCCGAGACCGCACGCCGCCCCGCCGGGGCGGTGGCGGTCGTCGTGGCGGGGGCGCACCGTGCCGAGAGGCGCGCGCTCGTCCCCGCCGCGTCGACCGCGCCCCGGCGCCGCCGCAGCCCGCAGCGGCGCGCGTCGTGGCGTCGACGGCCCGCGCATCCGCGCCCGCGGGCGTCGCGCGCCGTGGTGGTGCGTGCGCGGGGACCGAGCGGGTCCGGCCCCCGGCGCCGCGCGCGGAGCTCCTCACGGTTGGTGAGGCGCATGAGGTAGACATTCCCCGTAGCCCGAAAGTTCGTGCCCCCGAACCGGATTTCGAACCCGGCGGGGAGGGGGGTCCGAGCTGCCCATGCGTAGCGTGTACCACGCGCACTCGCGCGGATCACCATGGAGGGAGTTGACGGATTGACCTTAGGCGCTCAAATTGCCCCACGGTGGGCGCCAACCGTCTGCGTGAATGTGGTCCCGACACTATCCAAGAATAAGCGCCGTGGTCTATCCCTCAATGGTCGATGCTAAGCAACAAGTGACACAGAAGTTTTTATCCCGGTTCCCGCCGAGGGGGCCGTACGTCCGGCCAGCTGGCGTGCTCGAGGCACTATATTACTTAGCACCAGGGGTGCTCGTAGTGGGGCGCTGCTACAAGCAAGGCGGGAGAGGAAGCCTGGCTTCCAAGTCCCTGGTGTGATGGCTGAAGATGTTGTGGGAGAATTGGAGAACAAGTGCGTGGTGCAGCCTGTCTCCAACTATGTTGTGCCTGTGTTCTCTTCGTCATTCTCCCCCCCGCGGCAGGGAGGGTTCGTCCCCCTTTTATAGATCAAGGAGGGAGCAAATCACATGCGCGCCGCGCTATCTAGCTACGTGAAGGGGCGTGGCGTGCTATGCGTCGTAGAGTGGGCGGCCGTCCGACGATCCTTGCGGCCGATCCGGCCATCATGGCCTATCTTGTACCCGAACAAAGGAGGTTCGAGGGTAGAAGGGCGGCGGATGGCGGTGATGTCTTCTCGATGGGCTCGAGGGAGCCGCCGACGTTGGGTACGGAGTACGGGGTAGGTAAAAGCCGGCGTCCGTTCCAATACGCTTCCGTCTTTGGAGTTGTTGCTACGGCACAGGCGTGCGCCCGCACGCGCGGGGATGGCCGCCATGCCGTAACAATGGCATGGATGGCGTTCCTCCGCCTAGCGCCTCCACCTAACCCCGTAGGGTCACAAGAAAGCAAATCGAGGGTGAAGCCGGCCCCCCTTCGAGGGCTCGGCGCGTTAGCCGCATCGGGAGCGAGCGCACGGCGTCACGGGACTGACACCGGCCGCGCTGCACAGTCCCTCCCCACAGTGATGGGGATGGGCTCCCTCCTGGGGAGTTGGTGCGGCGGCACCGGGGCGCGAGCCCCGGGCGCATGATGGCGCTGTCCCGCCGGTGTCAGGGCGTTAAATGCCCGTGTACGGGGGCAGGCGCACGCGAGCGGGGCGCCCTCGAGCGAGGCGGACCCCGGTCGAGGGCGGGGCGGACCCTTGAGCGAGGCGGAACCCGCTCGAGGGGGAGCGGGCCCTCGAGCGGGGCGGAGCCCGCTCGAGGGGAGCGCACCCCCTCGAACGGGACGGAGCCTGCTCGAGGGAGGCGCGCACCCTCGAGCGAGGCGAAGCCTGCTCGAGGGGATCTTCGAGAGGGTCGCCTTGGTGGGCCGTCGAGGTCCTCGCGGCGTGGGTCGTATCCTGCATGGTTAGGCAAAGTGTGTTTGGTTTTGTTGCAGGTTTTAAGTGGGGATTTCCCGGTTGTTAAAGGGGACCCCTATGGCTGTCCCCGACAGGAAGAGCCGGAATATAATTGGAGGAAGAAGAAGTGTGCTGAATTTTCTAAAGAGGCAACCCCGGAAGTCACAAAAGAGGAACCAATCGCGGAAAAGCTTGAAGGAGAACATCAAGTCAAGAACTACCCCAAGCGTCGACTTCGCCGTACCGAATGAGCCGAACAAGAGAAGCATGTCAAGCGTGAAGCCACTAAGGGAGTTCGAACCAATTGATTGGGTTCCCATCGATTACGGAGAAGTATTCGACAAGAGAAGACCGTTCCCTCATCAAAAGGGATTGGCGAGAGCATTGGAAGTGGATTTCCCACCGAGAAGGAAGCGAAAAATTCATACGACCTTGAAACCACCGGTGAGATCTTCCAAAAACTCTTTGGAGATGATATAGTGGATCCGGAACATATTGCCGAGGTGAAGAGAATCATGGGGATCAAGCCTGAAGCATCACCATACGCTCGCCTCGCTGAAATCTACGCGATAGGATCCGAAGAAGAAGAGAAGACGGCACCACACTTGAGTTGCGAGATCAACGGAGTTCAATGCAAAGCCTTATGTGACATCGGAGCCCAAGTAAGTGTTCTATCTTCTAAAATTTACGATAAAGTTCAATACCACAACCTAGACTTAGCTCCAACATCGACGAAATTAATTATGGGAGATGGTAGAACTATTATACCTCTAGGTATTGCTTGCAACATTAAAGTAAAAATCTCTAGAAACTATATACGAACCGATTTCTTTGTTATTGATGCTTACCATAGTAATCATGATCATATAATCTTAGGTAGGCCTTTTCTTAAGTTGGTTGATGCCGTGTTAGATGCCGGAGAAGGCAAAGTAACAGTGAACCTTAATGGAACAAAGTACACATATAACTTTCTTCGTGCTTCTAAACACCTTACACCTTTTCCTCCCGAAGATGAAGAAGTAGAAGAGATAGATAGTCTTTGTTTTGTTGAAACTCTTAGAGACCCGCTGCAAAGAGCAATAGAAAATCAAATTAGTAATCAACAAGATGAAGAACTAGAAGAAGCAACAAAAGGCTTAGAGCCGCATGATGGTAGTGTGGAGGAAGAAAAATTCGAAGACATAGGAGAAATTAAACCCGAGGAGCCTCAAGTGCCTGAGATAGACCTTAAACCTTTGCCCAAAAGATTAAAATATGAATTTTTGGGCCCAGACAAAACTTATCTAGTCATTGTGAGTGACGAGTTGAGTCCCGAAGAAAATGAAGCATTGCTGATTTTATGAAAAAAACATAGGAAGGTGATTGGATATTCGATTAATGATCTCAAAGGAATTAGCCCAGCCTTTTGCACTCATCGTATACCAATGGAAGACCAATGTAAGCCCGTAGTGGACCACCAAAGGAGGCTAACCCATGCCATACGAGAGGTAGTAAAGAAAGAGGTTATCAAGTTACTTGATGCCGGAATCATCTACCCGGTTCCGCATAGTGAGTGGGTGAGCCCGGTACATTGTGTACGGAAGAAAGGAGGTTTGACCGTGGTGAAGAATGAGAAGAACGAGTTGATACCGCAAAGAACCGTGACCGGGTGGCGGATGTGTATCGATTATCGTAAGCTTAACAAAGCGACGAAGAAAGATCACTTCCCCCTACCGTTCATTGACGAGATGCTCGAGAGGTTAGCAAACCACGCTTATTTTTGCTTTCTCGATGGATACTCGGGGTTCATGCAAATTCCCATTCACTCGAACGATCAACACAAGACAACATTTACTTGCCCTTACGGAATGTTTGCATATAGAAGGATGCCCTTCGGTCTATGCAACGCTCCGGCCTCATTTCAACGTTGCATGATGGCCGTATTTTCGGAATTCATCGAGGAGATTGTCGAGGTGTTCATGGATGATTTTTCCGTTTATGGGAAGACGTTCATGGATTGCCTGGCAAACTTGGAAAAGGTCCTCACGAGGTGTGCGGAGGTAGACTTGGTGTTAAATTGGGAAAAGTGCCACTTCATGGTTAGGCAAGGCATAGTGCTCGGACATGTTATATCCGAGGAGGAATTGAAGTGGACAAGGCTAAGGTAGAGACGGTTGAGCAACTCCCACCTCCTACGGATTTTAAGTCCTTAAGGAGATTTCTAGGCCATGCCGGATTCTATAGAAGATTTATCAAGGACTTCTCGAAGATCACTAAGCCTTTAACGCATCTTCTTCAAAAGGATGTGGCTTTCGACTTCGATGAGAAGTGCCTAGCGGCATTTCGGACCTTGAAAAATGCGTTGGTGAGTGCTCCCATCATCCAACCTCCGGATTGGAGCCAACCTTTCGAGATCAAGTGTGACGCAAGTGACTACGCCGTAGGCGCGGTCTTGGGTCAAAGAAAGGAAGGCTGAGTTCACGTCGTTTACTATGCTAGCAAAACTCTTAGTGGGGCACAATTAAATTATGCCACTACGGAAAAAGAGTTGCTAGCAGTGGTACTCACCTACGAAAAATTCAGATCCTACATCGTGAACTCGAAGGTCATTGTTTGCACCGATCACGCAGCCATCAAGTATCTCTTGGCTAAGAAGGAAGCTAAACCACGCTTGATTCATTGGATCCTTCTTCTCCAAGAGTTTGATGTTGAAATTCGTGATAAAAAGGGGGTGGAAAATGTTGTGGCCGATTATTTGTCTAGGATGAATCGTGGACAATATGATAAAGAGCCCATCGAAGATAAGATGAAAGATGACCACGTCTATAGAGTGCTTGATAAAGATACTTGGATGATCGATATCATTCGAGCAATTCGAAAGATGCCTCTCGATCATCTAGATAAAAACTCTCAAAAGAAGATAATCTCCGAAAGTAGGAAATACTTTTGGGATGCGCCATACCTCTTCAAACTTGGCAATGATGGAGTGATGAGAAGATGTGTGCCAAGAGAAGAGAGGGTAGAAATTCTAAAGAAGTGCCACTCGGCGGAGTACGGTGGACACTATAGCCATTTTCGAACCCAAGCAAAAGTATGGTCGAGCGGATTCTTTTGGCCGGAGATGCATGAAGATACTAAAAGATATGTTGCATCATGCCCCGAATGCCAAAGAACCGGAAACATCTCTCAAAGAAATTCTATGCCTTTGAAATACAACCTACAAATCGACATATTCGATGTATGGGGTACAGATTTCATGGGGCCTTTTAAAAACTCATTTGGATTTGAGTATATCCTAGTCATGGTTGATTATGTATCCAAGTGGGTAGAGGCTATACCATGTCGTAAAGCTTCCACGGAGGAGTCCATTACTATGATCAAGAATGTGATTTTCCCCGTTTCGGTACACCGAGAATCTTAATTAGTGATGGAGGAACTTGTCGGTGTTTTAGACCGGCAACCTACTAAGGGGAGTACCCGAAGTAGATGAATGTGACCTCGCCGAGATCGGTAACTCGAAGGAAGAGACACGTGGCACACAATTGAAGGATCGAAACGGCGAACCAGAGAGGGGGGGGGAGTGAATGGGAGCCGATAAAAATTCTTTCTCAAAAGAATTCGGCCTATATCCCAATCGCAACTCTGAGTCACACACAAACAAGCGGAAGCACACACAAACCTCTCTTGATACCTTAGGAACAAAGCTTGAAAGGCTAGGAAGCAAGGTGGAAGCAAACACGAAAGAACTTGAGCAATCAACGAAGAAGGCTGTGACCCACCGGTCAACCGACACAAGTGACCGGGTCACCCCGAGCTTTACAAGTGCCGCACGGTCACCCGGCACAAGTGACCGGATCAACCTACCCCCTTCGGGTCACCCGGCGCGGTGACCGGATCACCGGGATGCCCCCGTAAAACCGCCCCGCGAAATCGCCCCAAACTTTAGATCAAAGGATCTCCCAAACCACTTGGAGTCTTGAGACGAAATTTTGGGGAGATGATGAACACCTCAAGGTGAGGTTATGCCCCAAAAATTATGGTCTCAAACTCCCTACAACTCTCGGAATCGCAAATCCTTGCCAAGAACACAAAGACCTAGGGTTCATCCAAAAGTCAACGAATCGAAGGCCAAATCCGGTGTTTGAGGGGTCAAGATCATCACCAAAGGTGCGCAAGACATCCATCCATGTTTCCCTCAAAGAAATCCGGGGAGAAACCAACTCAAATTCGCGGAATCACACCAAGAACAAAGACACGAAAACATGCACAAAGAGACCATGAAAAACACAACTCCGAATCTTCTATACAAACCAGGAAAGATTCACAAGGTATAGCATGCCGCCCTAGCATCCATCCCTCTCAACGAATCTCTCATGAAGCTCTCATGCTAGCCTAGAGAAAATGGAAGGAAAAATAGCTACGAAAAATGAGAAAGAGGAGGGAGGAAATGAAACCCTAAGTCGCGGAGAAAGAGCCCCATCCACACACACTCATGGCTTATATATCGAGTCCCGCCGGAGTGGTAAATGACTCGACTACCCCTAACATAACTACTGGCGATACAACCCACGTAGGGGCATTTAGGTAATGTTTGTGGGTCTTGCCATCGGACGGCCACGCCTTTGCCGCACCCCCGCGTCCTCCCGACGCAAGTCATGCGATCCCGCCGCGTGTCCTCCGCCTCGAAGCTTCCCGACACGCCCGGATCCCGTCTCCGTCGTGTTGGGCCCTCGGACTTGGTTTTGAGGTCCAAACCAAGAAACCGTCTCGCCGATGGTTTTGTGGGCAAACCACCAAACCCCGCGTGTCCGGTCCGGCCTCCCGCCAAACCACTTGACTTGACCGCCACCGTGCACCGGCTCGAATGTCCATGACTTCGTCTTGCTCGTGTCGCCACCATGTGGCCCGCTCCCGTCCCGCTCTCCACCGGGTCCCTCGAACCGAGCCTACTTGTCTCTCCATCTCCCGAGGCCCCTCAAGGCCGAAGACCTTTCGCGCCCGTTCTTCACCTGCAACAACACGAACTAGGCCGCAGCCTACACCTGCGCACTAAGCCAAGAGTCAGTCCAACACCCGTTGTCAATCACTCATCACTGAGGAGCGGTCATCCTCGACCACTGGGACGCTCTTGGTCCTCAATCTCCCCCTTGATGAGTGCATTGACAACACACAACGCGAAATGAAATTCGGAGAAAAAGAGAAAAGAAGAAGAAAGAAAAACAAAGAAGCTCAACTCATGACCAAAACCAAAGAAAGGCAAAGAAAGGTCACAAGCCGAGCAAAGCACAAACTCCGCATCGAAAACAACAAGAAAGCTCCCCCTGAACAAATGCAAGCTCCCCCTGAACATGTGGATGCAAACTTCCAAATTTCAGCTCACCTCTTCGAATTTTCATTAAGCTCACCTCATCTCCCCCTTGTTGACAATGTATGAATCAAGGTGAAAATGCAGAAAAGCAAAACAAAGCATATAAACATCTACATGAGCTTCTCAAATAGGCCAAATCTAGTGTCAAAGGCTAAAAATGAGACAAAGATCACACATATGAATCATAGCATAGTCAAAGCATTGCCACAAGTAATATATGAAAATACAAGCATGTGACAAAGCAAAATTTTCAGATTTAAGCATTTTTACCAAAAGAAGGCTCGCTTCACATGTAAAAGCCTATCCATGTCACACTTGAGCCACAAACATGCATACCATTCAAAGATCATACAGGGATATCAAATTCTCAAAGCAAAAGATCATGGCAAACACCCATAAAGCAAAGCATGTCATGTCAAACCTCATGAGCCATGTGTCCACTTCGGGGAGACTTCTCCACTGGTGAACATCATGCAACATGTTTTGCACCCATATGTGAAAGATAAGACATTTTAAGCATAGACATAATGAATGGAGAATTTTTCAAGCATTATACACTTCTTTTCAAGATTAAATCATTTCATGGTACATGAAGTGCCTTTGCGGCAAAAATAAGCTTATGCTCCCCCATGAATGCAACATGGGCTAAACATTCACAATGATATTCGGCCTTTGGCCCAAATGCAAGAACAAGGCATACAAGCACAATCTAAGCATGAAAAGCACATTTAGACCAAACTGTGACATGGATACCCAACTACACACGAGTGGAGCATATTTCATCAAAAATTAGTCAAGATTAGCATTTATTTCAAAAAGGGCTATCTCACCACACATATATCTCAAATATTCCAAGAGCATAGCCTCACATCACCATTTCTCCACACATATGACCAATATCTCACAAATAGCCAAAGAAACTCAAATATGGCATATAAAAGAAGCTCATCATCCTAAAATGCAATATGATACAAATGCAACATGATATATGACAAGATGGCTATCCTACCATGGTTTATACATCAAACAAAGCATGTATATACATCAAAGAAAACATGATATGATACATATGGTACAAAAGGAAATCCCCCAAGAATCAACTAGAAAGGGCAACAAACCCCAAGTTCCCCCCGCAAGCGCACAAATGTAGCTTGGTCGAGAGGCTTTGTAAAAATGTCTGCAAGCTGATCTTGGGTAGGAATGGCTCAACACAATGGTTCCTTTCTCCACATTGTCCCTCAAGAAATGATACCTCACTTCTATATGTTTGGTTCTGGAGTGAAGCAATGGGTTTTTGGCTACGCTTATGGCACTGGTGCTATCACAAAGAAGTGGGATCTGGGTGCACTCCTCACCAAAGTCTCTCCAAGTGTATGAAATCCACAACAATCGGGAACAAAGAACTCGCGGCCGCAACATACTCGCCTCGGTGGTAGACCGAGCTACACTAGACTCGCTTGCGGGAAGACCATGAAACCGGCGAAGACCCAAGAAACCGGCAAGTACCGGAAGTAGACTTCCTCTCGACTCGACAACCAGACAAAATCCGCATCGGAAAAACCATGAAGGGAAAGAGTCGAGGAGGACGAATACCAAAGGCCAAGACCGGAGGCGGACCGTAGGTACCGAAAATCCTCTTGACGGCCCGTCGATGTGATGTCCTCGGCGAAGCCTCGAAAATGAGCGCACGGACACACGCCGAATCGTATGTCCGGCCTCATCGCCGTCAAGTAGAGGAGGGAGCCGATCATGCTCCCGTACTCCCGCCGGTCCACCGGTTCTCCGTCCTCATCCGCATCCAAAGTGGCCGTACTCCCCATGGGAGTCGACATCGGCTTCACATCTTGCATCCGGAACTTCCTCGCATGTCTTTCGTGTACTTGGTCCGGTGCACAAATGTACCGTCCTTCACTTGCTTGATCGCGGCCCCGAGAAAGTACCGCAACTCGCCCATCATGCTCATCTCGAACTCCTTGCTCATCTCATCCGCAAACTTGGCAACAAGGTTATGTGACGAGCCACCAAAGACAATATCATCCACGTATATCCGAACAATCAACAAGTCATTTCCATGCTTGAGGAGAAACAAGGTCCTATCCACGGTACCCATCACAAACCCTCTCGCTCAACGAGAAAACCTCTCAATCTCCCATACCAAGCACGGGGCGCCCGTTTCAACCCATACGAGCCCTTTTCAACCTGTACACCCTGTGTGGGTACAACTCACTCTCAAACCCAGGTGGCTGCTTCACATACACCTCCTCCTCTATAACCCCATTCAGAAAAGCACTCTTCACGTCCATCTGAAACAACTTGAACCCTTTAGCCACAACAAAGGCTAGAAGAATACGAATTGCCTCAAGACGAGCCACTGGAGCAAAGGTCTCCTCATAGTCGATCCCCTCCTTCTGACTAAACCCCTGAGCAACAAGTCTAGACTTATTCCTTACAACCATCCCATTCTCTCCCACTTTGTTCTTCCAAACCCACTTGGTTCCTATGGGATGGCAATTTGGAGGTGGTTCAACTAACTCCCACACCTGATTCCTCTCAAAGTTTTCCAACTCCTCATGCATAGAATTGACCCGGTTTGCATCGGATAAAGCATGTCCAATGTCCTTGGGCTCAAAAGTGGCAACAAAAGCAAGATGAGCAAAATGAGAGGAATTCCCGGACCTCGACCGTGTAGTGCGTTCGTCGATGTTCCCAATGATCTTCGACGAGGATGCACTTCTTGAATCCGCCGGGGAGCCTCACGCCTCGAGACTACCTCCCCCTCAACTTCGCCTTCTCTCGCTCGGTCCTCTTGTTGCACCGTCGTTGTCCATGAAGTAGACGGTCCACGCTCCATAGTGGTCGTAGGGGAAGTAGTGGGTACACACTCGGCTTCGGGCGCATGGTTCTCTCCATCATCATCTCCACCTTCATCCTTCTTGTTGACGCAAAATGTGCACTCAACGCCAATCACACAAACAAGCCGAAAAAGCTAGCTTCGCACGCGCGGGAGAACAAATGACGTGCCGCTCAATTTTCCCGAAAATTAACAAAAGATAAAGCAATTAGATACCAAAGCTTGGAACGTGTCGGGTGGCACCGCACGGTTCCATATTTATGGCCAAGAAGCCAAGCAAGAATGACATGTAGCTATGTAGAGCTACCCGTCGTAGAATCACAACCATCCGACCATTATAAAGGGAAAAAGAATACCGCCGAATGGATGACGTAAGCGTGACGATGATCGGTCTTTGCATAGATAAAGATACAAGCATGAAGTTATGACCGATCCCCGTGAGGTTTGTCATTAAATAAAATGAGGTAAAGCACGGACATGATCATGTATTAAATGAGCACGCATAGATCAAAGCACTAGTCTACCGTATGTCTAGGTACTTTAAGATCCGTCGGGTACGATCACAAACAAATCTATCCACCGCATGATACAACTTGCATGAAAAACGTACCACTTCCCGCAAATAGATCTATCCACCGCATGATACAATCCAAATACGGAAAGCTAAAAGCATACATCACTTAAGACACGAACGAGGCACGTGATCTACTCGTGAAGATATAACCGAATACGGCCGAAGCACCGATCCAGGGTCCATGAAGAAGGAACAAACATTACCACGTGAATAAATCTATCGACCGAATTGGAAATCTAATCCACCGGATGACTAGCTCCAAAGCAACCCAAAACTCGCATCTACCGCATGATACCCGGTTCTTTCAAGATTTATACGCACAAAGCAAGCTTGAACCCGCAACACGTGACAACCTAGATCGATTCAGTTTCGGCTATCGGAGAGCACAAGATCCACGCGTCAAAAACACGAAATCCGCTCGTGTACGGATCTTAAAAGGGAAAAAAGCCGATCCAAACCCATCTAGATTGGGCAAGAGTGTGTTGCATGAATTAAAACATAAAGTAAAACTCATGATAACACGGGGTAACTTAATGAATCCATTGGATCTTGCCAAAATCCAATAGAGCCGATAACTAGCTTCGAGCTAAATCTTAGCCTACCGCATGGCTCATGATCTAACAAGAAACCCTCTTGAACCAAGCTTGAATCTACCGCATGACACAAAGCGTGGTAACAAGACTACTTGCATCGCATCTAAATCCACCGCATGATACTAGACATGATACAAGGTTGCCGGTACTCACGGAGGTCGACGGGTCGATTGGCCCTCTCGAAGAACTCGACGACACGACAAGGACTCTAAGGTTTGGCGTAAGGCCGGTGTGTATTGAGGAATGAACGTGTCCGTTACATACATCCAGGGATCGTATTTATACCCCGCCGATTACAACCGCGAATGGATTCATTGCCTAACTAAACTCGATCGCCTATCCATCCATTCGCTTCTTCTGATTGAGCCACGTCACCGTCCAATCCCGCAAAATCAGCTATACTGTTCTTTTGCCGAACCGGGAGCGAGATAGCCGATCGCGGATCCTCTCGCCGAAAATCTCTCGAAAATATCTTTCCTTCCACCAGACGGACTCTTTTTCGAATCGGACCCACATGTCATACTCCTTACCAAATTTTGGTGTTAACACATGCCCCTTCAATTGTGGGATAAAAGTAATTTTGTTCCACAATTGACTCTAGCCACGAATCCTTGAGCCAAACCCGTCAAACACTCGTTCTTCGCAATCCGCCGGATTCTTCGTTCAGATCCAACCCTAGATCCCCTTCGTTCCGAGCTCGAATCTCCAATGGCAACTCGAACCAAGCTGCTCAGGTAAATTCACCCCTCCAAACCTTTGTTCGGCATTAGGTTTTCAACTTTACCTGAGATTTTCTTCTTCCGCTCTCTTCCAGAACCCTCTCGCTCTTTCTTCGATTCCTATTGAGGCCAATTCGCAGTCTTATTATCTTGGTCCCGAAGGGAATCCCGACCCTCGAGATTTTATTGCCGCTGAATCTCAGAGAATCCCTTTCAAGGTAGCTTTATCTCCACCTCCCCGGTGGCAAGATGCGTTCAAGAACCGGCCTTTGCCCCCAATTGCGGCCGGAAGACTTGGTATCGGAGGATTCTTGCGGATAAGAGTGGATTGACCAATCCGGATGCTCTCCGCATTGCTCAATGTCCGGAGTTATCCGTAGCCGAGACACCCAAGAATGAAGATCTTCGATAGCCGCATGCCACTTCGGTCAAATGGCGTCAACGCCTTCCTTTTTGGGCATGGCCCAATGTCTCCAACCTTGGCCGATGTGTACATGATCACCGGCCTTGACATCACCGGGTCCGTCCAGCCTTGGAACTTCAAGAATTCCTCACGCCAAACGGGGGTAAAGCCGGGGAATGGCTACAAGAATTATATTTCGAAGCACATGAGAGACAATCCCCTTGGCGAAGTTGAATACGAGCCTTTTTGAACATGTGGTTATGCGGATTTGTCTTCCGTGGCAAGGCCAACGAACCCACTTTGAATCACATCGCAATGGCGATCCATCCGGCTAGTGGCAATCGCCTTCCTCCGGGAAAATTCCTCTTGGGCGATTGTATACCATATGCTTCATCGACCGTTACCCAAATGTACACCGACGGAGGATAGCATGCGTCAATGGCCCTTGGTGGTTTGTTCAAATTTGGCTGCAACTTCACATGCATCAGATTATAGGCGTCGACTTGAACTCCAGGTTCTTCCCCTGGTCCAATCCCCCCGAAGGAGAGCTTCAAGTTACCAGAGGATGCCAAAACTATGGAGAAGCAGCTTCAACTGTTATCGTTCAGCAGGACATCATCCAGCTCTTCGAGTTGTTCTTCGAGGCTTCTCCAATCCTCTTTGGCTCCCTTATCTAGGCAATGACACTCGACCTTCCCCGTCGAATTCTCCTTTGAGCCCGGCCATCAAGATAGGGGATTCTTGGAAATCTTTAACATCATAATCCGCCCATGCATATTACCGGCCGAGTTCAATGGAGGGAGGCGAATACCGATACTTATGAGTACTACCATCCTAATGTAATGGCCGAGCAACTTGGATGTGGCCGGATGCCCCCAAGATTGTTTTCGCATGAATTCCTCAAACCCGGGGAGGAAATCAAAGAACTCGATGCAAGTGCAACAGAAGTTTTCAACTATGTGTGCGGTCCCACTTGTCTACACATGTCCTTTTGTGCCCGCAACCATAGCTCACCCCACCTTCAACTCATGGTGGCAAGAATTCCATGACCACATCTTCGGTGAACCCGTTCATGTGTTCCCGTGCGGAACTGGTGCCCGATTTCCCGCCGACTTCGGAGGTAACACAATGAGCCCTCGGATCAAACACTTCTTCTCCATTCATGGTTTTGAACTTCATCTTTTGCCCACAGAACACGCACTCGCCCCTCGAGCCGGGGTAATCACTTATAATGCCGAAGGCCCGATTTCAAGATCGGGGTTTAAATCCACAACCCCGCATCAATTAATGGCCGGGTATGCTACTACGGATCCCGGCCTTTCTAGCCTTCTTTGCAGACGGGAGGCAAGGTCCGCACCGATTGCCCCTCCAAGTGCCAAAAGGAGAAGAACTCGTCAAAAAGGTGCTTGTTGAGGTAAAACCCTTTACCTTCTTGATTACCAAGTCACTCGTTCTTGATGGATCATATCCATTATGCATTTTCGGACCGCAGCCCAACATTCTTCGAACCAAGCACACTCGCCAATGCTCCACCCACCGGTATGTCCTTTCTCGTCCTTTCTCAAGGATGAGCACCGGCACTCACTCTTTCTATTGGACACTTGCGAGAGGAAGCCGTAGGAGAACCGCTTGTAGATGTTCCGGTGGTTCAACAAGCGAGCCCATCCGGGGTTGAATTGCCCATCCCAAGAGAGATCTCGTCTTCATCACCTTCTCGCGAGAAGCAAGACACTCTCCGAAATGGACCTCCCAACTCAACCGGAGCCACCAAATTCCCCCAGATGCCATCGCCTATCAGTCAAGCAGCAATGACCAACCCAACAGAGGAGGATCCGATTCTTCAGCCAGAAACTCACGAGTCGCCGATGGCCGCATCAGCATCCCCTGACTTGGGAGTTTCGGCTCTATCTGGGGCACCTTTCCCGTCTGCGATTGCCCCCGCTCAAGAAACCATTCATGAGGTACTCAATTCCGCGCTTGGTTTCGGTACTTCGATGTCAGCATTCTCACCTCGGTAATGTTACTTTTCAGGGTCATGCTCCGCCGTCATCGAGCTTGCCATCAGAGGGCCCATCAACGGCCGAGGTGATGAAAGAAATGAACCCGGACCGCGCCGGATGAAGTGTTGCCCAAACTCAAAGAAATTGCGGCACCGGCTAGAAAAAGATGTTCGGGATCGGCTCAATGATCTTCGTCATTTTGAAGAGATGTTTGAACCCATTAGTCGAAGACTCCCCGATGACATCAGAGCTTTCTTATCATCCGTCTACGACTTAGAGCCCTTTTATGTTCCCTTGAGGCGCACTTGGAGGAAATTGCGCTCCCGTCCGGCCATCGAAAAGGAGAAAAGCGACGCGCGAACATGCCATGAACGGGGCACAATCCCAAGCGTAAAGCCATAAAGATGCCTTGGCCGACCCGCAAGCTTCTTACGATTTGAAAGTCGCCGGGAAGGCTGCTCTAGAGGCGGAATTGAGAAGCCCGTCGGCGGAGATGGAGATTGACCGTAAGAAAATAGCCGATCTCCCCGGATTGATAGCAAAGACCCAAGCGGAGGTAGAATCGGTCGTTACCGCAGTAAAGCAATGCGATGCGAGCTCATTGACTTATCCGGTGCCCAAAAGGACTTCCGGGAGATCTTGGATAATTCCCACTTGATAGTATCCAATGTTCGCCACGCACTCGCAAAACTCCTTAATGCTTGAATGTCCTTATTGATGTATACCCGGACTCGGTCGTTCTTGTGATATTTCCTTTGCGATTTGTTTCCTTTCCTTTGCGTACTTTGAGATGTAATGCTGAACGACCCATTCGGTAGTGAAACGCTAACTCCCGAACGATACCTTGAGTTCCCTTAGCCGAACCAATCAACCCGCACACGGTCCAGCTTGGAACTCCAAACGACCCGCAGGCGGGCTGGTCAAGGAAATCTCTCCGCCTTCCGATTTTATTGGGACGTGCGCCACGATCCACAGCCACGACTCGAAGCCACGATTTACCCTGCCAGGCCTATAAATGTTGCCATAGGTGCCCCTAGCTCTCCATCAGGCCTTCTAGCTTTCGAATCTTTGCCAATCTCTCGGTCTTCTTGCAAACAAGTGCACATCCCCAAACCGCAATGGTGCGCCGCCTCAACCGCCGCCGTGCCTCCGACGAGGCTGAGGGGAGCAGCGCTAACGCGCGCAGGCGGTGATGACCGTCAACTTCTCCTCTTCGATCCTTCTCTTGATCTTCTTTTGCCTTGACAATCACCTCCCTTTTGCAGGTTGATTCGGTGGAATCCGCCTCGCGCGCCGACCAATCAACCCCCTCCCGGATGACTCTTCGGAGTCCGACGGCCACTCCCGGTACCGTACGGGGAAGCAGACGCCATCCGCTACAAGGAGGAGTTGGAGGCATCCCGTCGCGAACTGGAGGATGTCTCCAAGAAAGCGGGCGTGGCCGAGTTAGAATGGGAGGACCAGCGCAAACAACTGCTGGAGGCCATTGACGGTATGGCCCTGAGATTGATTCTTGGTCCAGCTCGGCCTTTGATGCTAATCCCTTCTGCTTGTCTTTTGCAGCCCGCGACGCTGAGCTCGACCAGCTAAAGACGCTGGTAGAGCAATTGGCCGAGAAGGTGAATGCCCACGGCGACACGCCGGCGGAGCGCCTGGCCGCAGTGGAGCGTCGCGTCGACGAGGTGGCCGTTCATGGCGTTCGCCTGGGCACCACCTTGGGCCTGGCTGCGATGGCGACGCATACGGACGTCGACTACTCCACCGGGCCGCGTGGCTTCCGTGGCGGCGCGCCGGAGGATATCGACGAGATCGAGCTCATCCGGAGCGCCTCGACGGCCACGGCGACGCCATTGCCGAAATTACCCATCCCCGGTCCGTGTTGAACGGACTCTTTGACTAGATTGTACTAGGGATGCGTAAATGTCGGCAATATATGATGAACTTTTGAATTCTGCATTTGTTCCGTGATATTTCCCTTCGCATTTGCATCTGTGAATTTTGTCTTCTTTGAACGCATCTGGGAACTGTCTTTAGCCGAACGCTCGCAAACAACTGCCCCTCGGCGCAAGATCCACAAAGGATCCCAATTCGGCAATCCGTAAACACTGTTCAAAAGAAAACCCTTCGTACTTGGTGGAAACCCCTGCCGCTTGGTATTCCAACAAAGGTGTGTCCGGCCGGATCATCACTCCCAATGCGCCTCCTTGGTCAATAAAATAGCCCGTGGGGTGCTGCGCAAGTCCATTCGCACACTCCTCCATCGCTTCTCGTCTCTTCCTTTGCCGCCGAAGAAAAAACCCCAACGCCATGGACAAGGGTAAACAACCTCGGGGGAGCGGCTCATCAAGGAAGCGTACGATTCGGAAGTGAGTTCTTTCTTGATCCGCTCCTCGTTCTCTCCGCTTGATCTTACGCTTCATGTCTTCTTCTCGTCTTTTCGGCCTTGATTTGCTTCCCGAAGAGGTCATTGGGACCGAAGATGTCCCCGAGTACATCTCCTCCGATTCCTCCCCCCGCGCGAGAGGATGCCACGCCCGAGCAAAGGGTCATTCATCGACCGCGCCGCCGTGCCCGGCACACCGGAGCGCGGCCTCGGGGACATGTCCGTCCGTTGCCAAGCCGAGTGCGAGCGTCGCATGGCGCCGGGAAGCACTAGTAGGGGGTAAACGCTTCGACCCCTTCATGTTTGCATCCGGATTTCTTGCCCCTAACCTTGATTCTTTTGCTCCGGATGTCTCTCGACAGTACAACAACCCGAAGGCGGCCCGGGATAGCTTGGTAGAGGCCGCCAATCATGGTCATCCTCGTGCGTTCCAAGTCGCCGTCACGGTGGTCCCGGAACAACCGAAGAGGGAGCGACGGCCGAAGAAGCAAAGAAAAGATTGAATCATACTTTCGCTTCTTTCTCCACGCCTTCTCGCTTCCCTCCCTTAGGGGACTTGACCTTCGGTGGCTGCTATGTGTAATCCCGCAAGAAACGAGCTTGTAATGTAGTGTTGAGCTAAGGGCAATGCATCCAGGCACTGGCCATCTTCTTTTGTTCATGGATTTTTGTTCTAAAGGCGGCCTCATCCTTGAGCGCCGGCCTACGTTTCGTGTCGATGTGTATAATCATCGATCGATTTCAATGCTAGGATAATACTTCTTCAGATATCTTCCATTTATTGCGGCGGAAAACTCCTCTCCTAACAAAGTTTTCAATATGTATGCATTACCGTGAACGCATCCGACCACACGAAAAGGCCCCTCCCGGTTAGGGGACCATTTGCCGAATTCACCGTATTTAGTTCCAATCGGCAATAGCGCTTTCCACACCGGGTCGCCTCTTGCAAATTGCCTTACTTTTACTTTCTTGTTATAATATTTGGCGACCCGCAGCTTGTTCTTCTCGATGTTCTCCAGGGCCCTGAGACGGATCATATGCAAATCTTCTAACTCATCCATCATCAGGCCACTGTAATCCTTGGAGCTTAACTCGTTTTGCAGCACTACTCTCCTCGAGTCTGATTGCATTTCCCAAGGCAGGACTGCATGATGCCCGTAAACTAACTCGTAAGGAGAAGTTTTTGTAGCTCCATGGGGGGCCATTCGGTAAGCCCACGGCGTTTCACCGAGTACCGAATGCCATCTCCTCGGCTTCGGTCGATCTTCTTTCGTATAAGCTTGATCATGATTTTGTTAGAAGCCTCTGCTTGACCATTAGCTTGGGCATAGTATGGAGAAGAATTAAACAGTTTGATTCCCATGCTTTCGGCAAAATCTCTGAACTCCAATGACACGAATTGTGCCCCCTGGTCAGTGGTAATCGTCTGAGGGATTCCAAATCGATAGATGATGTGTTCCTTAACGAACTCGATCATGTTTTCTGACGTCACTTTCTTCAGCGGGATCGCCTCGACCCATTTGGTGAAGTAGTCTGTAGCCAAAAGCACGAACTTATGCCCCTTGCTAGATGGCGGATTAATTTGGCCAATCAAGTCTATACCCCACCCCCGAATGGCCATGGCTTGATGATGGGATTCAATGCCGATGCGGGGACCCTTTGAATATTCCCGAACCTCCGGCAATCTTGACACCCCTTGTAATACTCAAAGCGGTCCTCTAATATCGTCGGCCAAAAGCATCCAGGCTTGCCTAATAACCCATTTCATCCGATAGGCCGATTGGTGCGCTCCACATATCCCATCGTGCACCTCGCTCATCATGTTCTTGGCTTCTTCCGGACCCGGTGCATCGTAGCAATACTCCATCTAATGATTTATAGAATAAATTGTCGTCCGGAAGAACGAACTTGATCGCCTTGTACCGAGCTTCCTAGAGACTTTTCGGGATGGATCTCTCAAATAATCAACGATCTCTTTCCTCCAATCATCTTCGTAAGATCCATCCCTAGTGCACTCACCTCCGCAAAGCAAATGCTTCTTGACTCTCTTTATAACCAGAGGCGCTCCGAGCCGACCGTTTGCTTCCTCGTTATGCTCTCTAGGAATGTGCCGTAGGGTTACCGGTGGAAAGCCCTTCAAGATTTCTCTCGCATTCCTCGTAGTAACTCCTCAGCGCCTCGCTCCTGCACTCGTACTGGCCGTTCAATTGCTTGATGACCAACTCGAATCTCCATAAATTTCAACCGAAACGGCCCCGGCTTCTCTCAAATATTGAAGCCCTCGAAGCAATGCCTCGTACTCGGCTCGGTTATTTGTGACGGTGGGTTGTATAGGAATGGCGAATTCAAACATCTCACCTGCGGGAGAAATTAGTAGGATCCCTACTCCCCCACCTTTGCCACATGATGACCCATCAAAAAATAAAGCCCAAGGGGTAATTTCAAGCGAGATCAACTGAAGGGTCACGATGTTCAGTAATAAAATCGGCAATGACCTGACCTTTGATGGCTTTTGCCGATTCGAACTTCAACTCGAACTCTGATAAAGCTAAAATCCATTTGCCAATCCGTCCATTCAAAATTGGCATAGATAACATATGTTTTATCACATCAAACTTCGAGTATACAGTGCATTCGGCATTCAACAAGTAGTGCCGAAACTTTGTACATGAGTAGTATACGCAAAGACACAGTTTTTCCATAGCCGAATACCTGGTTTCAGGATCAAGTAATTTTCGACTAAGGTAAGCTACTACCCGCTCCTTTCCTTCGAATTCTTGGATAAGGGCCGATCCAATAGTTTGGGTATCGGCCGCCACGTACAACTTGAAAGGCTTGTTCACCGAGGAGGAACCAAAGACCGGCGGCTCCTTCATGTATTGCTTGATTTCCTCGAAAGCCTTCTCGTTGTTCGTCGCCCCATGTGAATTTCTCGATCCTTCTTTAGCTTTAGCAATGGAGAGAACGGCAACACCTTTCGTGATAAATTTGAGATGAACCTTCTCACGAAGTTGATCTTGCCGAGCAGTTGATTGCAATTCCTTGAGGTTGGTTGGAGGAACGACTTCATCAATGGCTTTCATGCTCTTTTTGCCAACTTCGATTCCCCCTTCGTGGACCAAAAACCCCAAGAACTCTCCAGCTGACACCCCGAATGCACACTTGTTTGGATTCATCTTTAGGCCATGCTTCCGGGTACATTCCAAGGTCTTCTTCACATCTTCCAGATGGGTGTCATGACTTAAGGACTTGATCACTACGTCGTCAATGTAGATTTCCACGGTCTTGCCGATCAACTCATGAAAAATGTAATTCATGGCCCGCTGATAGGTTGCACCGGCATTTTTCAACCCAAACGTCATGACTATCCATTCAAATAGGCCTATATGACCGGGACACCCGAAGGCCGTCTTTGATATGTCTTCTATTGCCATGAAGATCCGATTGTATCCCGCGTTGCCATCCATGAAGCTAATCACCTTGTGCCCGGCGGCGGCGTCAATCAACAAATCGGCAATAGGCATCGGGTATCCATCCATGGGAGTAGCTCTGTTCGGGTCCCCGAAGTCTATGCAAACTCTCATTTTTCCATTTTTCTTATACACGGGGACGATGTTGGAAATCCACTCCGCATATCGCAGGCCGAACGAAGTTTGCGTCAAGTAATCTTTCGATCTCCTTCTTCACATCGGCCAATACCTCATCCTTGTAGATTTTCCGGGGCGGTTGCTTATATGGTTTGAAACCAGGCTTGATTGGCAACCGGTGCTCGACGATGGAACGATCCAATCCAGGCATCTCCGAGTAATCCCAGGCGAAGCAATCTTTATATTCTTTGAGAAGCTCAATTAAGTTCCCCCTGAAGTCTGGTTGCAAATTTGCACTGATGAACGTCGGCCTTGGTTTATCACCGTTCCCAATGTCAACTTCTTCCGGCTTATCGGCCGACATAAATCCTCGTCCTAACTTGCCATCGGTGCCATCCACGGGGTTCTCCATTAAAAATTACTATAAGAGCCGATCGCTTGAATCGGCCGTTGGTCACCGCCGACGGGTTCAACGAGACCTTCTCCCCGGTCCTTCCCCGAGAAGCAATCGATGCCTTGGTACTCCCGAAGGCCGGTTCCATGTTAGCCACGCTTACGGAGTCATCCGCCCGGACGACCTCGATTTCATCGTCCACCCACCGGATCACCGTTGATGCATAGTGGATGGGACGCGAGAGTTGGCGTGGATCCGGTCCCGCCCAAGCAACGGGCCGTAGGCTCCCTTCCCTTCGATGACGAAGAAGGTGGTGAGCGGCGTCTTGGACCCGATCATCAAGTCCACGTGAGCGCATCCTTTGGTGTCCGAGGGGTTCCCGCGAAGTCGTTCGGGATGATGCTTGTTGGTGTCGGATCGCTCGGGGTCATGCCAAGCTTCCCGAAGGTGGTGTACGGCATTACATTGACCGCCGCGCCACCGTCGACGAACATCTTGGTCAATGGCTTGCCATTGACGTATCCCCTCAAGTACGGCGGTCTCATGTGGCGATTCTTGGCCGGCTTGTCGAAGATGGCCCCGCTTGGCAAGCACCGGCCGCGCCATCATCTCCTCGGGCTGCTCGTCGTCAAAGGAAGCTTCCTCCCCGCATCACCCGGTTAGCGGGAGCCATGAACTCGTTTGGCAGGAAGTATACCATGCATGCAGGGGCCGAACGCTTCGATCCTTCTGGCTGGTCCTTGGGGCGCCACTTTTGCCTCGTCTGGATCCCGGCTTGCTTCATCTCGCGGTTCCTCAAGCGCTGGACCCGCCTCTTCTGGCTCCTGCGTAGGCCGGGCGGGCACCACTGCCCCTTCTGCCAGACGTGGACATCCTCGTCCTCTTCCCCGATCGGCCCACCTGAGATCGGCTTGGCGCTTCCTGGGATGATCAATGATTTCAATTTTTTGCCGCCGATCCCCATTCGGGTGGATCCTTCCAAGTCTTTCATGGACGGATCGGCGATTGGCGCTTCCTCGCCCGTACTCAACATATCCGTCGCCGCATTCGGGACGGTTCCTTAATGTGGGTAGCTTTAGGCCCTCATTCCAGCAGTGCCTGAAGAAGGCGCACCCCCGGTGGGCGCGCTCTGCTCGCGCGTGTCTTGTTCTTGATTCCATCGCGCGCCTCTTCTTCCCGCCCCCGCGCCGCTCCTCCTCGTGACGACGCTTTTGGTAGCGCTCCTTTTCCATCCGGCGCCGCCATTTGTTGAGGAGAATGCGTGACGTCACCTTGGGTTTAGGCTCGGACGATTCCCCAATCTCGACGTGGCTCTTGAGAACGCGGGGGCGTCGCCCGCACTTGTTCTAGGGTCACCGGCGCTCCGGTCAACCGATCCATCTTGCTTGGACTCGGGCCGAGGTCGGGACCTTGACTTTCCCCTTTTCTTCGGCCGTTATCGCATTGATAGAAAAGCCGAGCATGTTCTCGAGGGGAAGGGGTGGCCATCCACCTTCATCTTGTTATCGAACTTGAGGTGCCCCTCCTGGATAGCCTTCGGATCCTCATCCTGAAGACCCTGCAATCGTTGATGGAGTGCGAGTCCCCGTCATGGAAGCCGCGAGTAACGTTTCGCTTTGACTCCATCAGGCCGAAGCATAGAGTGCCCTTCAGGCAGCTTGATTCGGCCTTCCTTTACCAATAGCTCAAACAACTTATCAGCCTTTGTGATGTCGAAGTCGTAGGTTCCTTTGGTCTGCCTGACCCACCGCTGATTCATTGTCAAGGGCTCTTTACCCCACAAGATCTCTGCTGCAGCTATCTCCAATTCGTCGTCAGAATCTTCGCACAAATCAGCCTTGTCCAAGAATTGGTTGTAGATGTCAGCGATGTCATGCTGCTTGCCAAACTTGGGGTCCTTCTTGAGGCCATATGCCTGATTGCTCATCAAGGATAACTTCTGCGATAGCTGGCCCAAGTTTTCAAACTCCATCCCAAATAGCTTCTCGCGCACGGCTGGCAACATCCCGGCGACGGCCATATCGACGGTCGATCGTCCGGCAAGTTCAATGAGAAGCACATGCCCTTGACTTCTCTCGAATCTTCTAAGAAACTCCGGCGGTGTTTCACCGTGCCTTTGCTTCGGGGTGGCGAGATCAATCAACTTCTTCTCGAACCGCCGCCGAAGTAATGAGCGTGGAATTTACGCTCCAAATCCTTCCACACGGCCACCGATTCGGGCGGCAAGGACGAGAACCACCGAAAAGCCGGACCCGTCGGCCGAGGCGGGGAAGTAGCGAACCCCGAACGTCTCTTCGGCCGAACATTCCCCAAGCCGCATGAGGTAACGAGCGATATGCTCGACCGTGCTTGTCTCGTCCCGCCCGAGAGAACTTTGTGAATTCCGTCGGCGGTTTCACCCTTGGTGGCGGGAGCACGTTATAGTACCACTGCGGGAACGGCGGCTCGTAGGTGGGGCCCCGCATCCTTGGCTTGAGGCCGAACCGATTCTCGCATCAATTCGGCCATCTTGCGTGCTAGGGCATCTTCCTCCCCGAGCGCCTGCGGCCGGCGCGTACCCCGGGTGCGGGAAGGCATCGAACGCTCCGTAATTTCCCACTTCATGATAACCACCGCCGTACAAATTCCTCCGGGAGCCGGTTGGTCGACGGAGCTATTCTTCGAGCGGGGTCGAGTGGGGCCCCGGATGAGCCGAACGCTAGGTCTCCGTACGTAGGCCGGGTACGGATTCGGCCGTTGCACGGGCCGACCCGTGCTGCTCTGTGGTGGCGGCAGGATTGGTTGACTTCCTGAAGCTTGCAGCGGAGGCTGAACTGGCTGCCCCCCGGCGCCCTGCGGAGGAGGTTGGAATGTCTCGCTCCCGGAGCTTTGAGGGGGAGGCTGCTGCACCTGGCTCCGTAGCGGCGGCTGAGAGCTTGATTCACCCAGCTCCACGGTGCTTTTCCCGGCGTACGCCTTTCCGAACGCCTGCCCCGCGCCCGGGCCAAAGAGGGCCACCATCATCTGCTGGAGCGACCCGAGGAAAGCTTGGTTGTGCTTGGTGAGCATGTCGTCTACCGACTCCTGGAAGATCCGCGCGCATTCCTCTTTTTCTTGTTGGGTTGTGGCGTCGGTCTCTCCTGGCAACAGCACTCTGGGCAGGCCACTCTTCAGATATGGTACACCACTTCGATTCTTCTTAAACGACATGAGACACTTTTGCTGAAATTGATTCACGGCGTCTAGGAGCTGCTGATGCTGCTCTGGAGAAAGCTCTTCGATGTTGACATCCAGGAGGTCTGAGACTTCAGGCATCTTGAACCAATTCGGCTGTATGGTCCCACTGGGCGTGCCAAAAAGTGTGTTGACGCAAAATGTGCACTCAACGCCAATCACACAGAAGCCGAAAAAGCTAGCTTCGCACGCGCGAGAGAACAAATGACGTGCCAGTCAATTTTCCTGAAAATTAACAAAAGATAAAGCAATTAGATACCAAAGCTTGGAACGTGTCGGGTGGCACCAGACAGTTCCATATTTATGGCCAAGAAGCCAAGCAAGAATGACATGTAGCTATGTAGAGCTACCTGTCAGAGAATCACAACCATCCGGACCATTATAAAGGGAAAAAGAATACCGCCGAATGGATGACGTAAGCGTGACGATGATCGGTCTTTGCATAGATAAAGATACAAGTATGAAGTTATGACCGATCCCCGTGAGGTTTGTCATTAAATAAAATGAGGTAAAGCACGGACATGATCATGTATTAAATGAGCACGCATAGATCAAAGCACTAGTCTACCGCATGTCTAGGTACTTTAAGATCCGTCGGGTACGATCACAAACAAATCTATCCACCGCATGATACAACTTGCATGAAAAACGTACCACTTCCCGCAAATAGATCTATCCACCGCATGATACAATCCAAATACGGAAAGCTAAAAGCATACATCACTTAAGGCACGAACGAGGCACGTGATCTACTCGTGAAGATATAACCGAATACGGCCGAATGTACCGATCCAGGGTCCATGAAGAAGGAACAAACATTACCACGTGAATAAATCTATCAGACTGAATTGGAAATCTAATCCACCGGATGACTAGCTCCAAAGCAACCCAAAAACCTGCATCTACCGCATGATACCCGGTTCTTTCAAGATTTATACGCACAAAGCAAGCTTGAACCCGCAACACGTAACAACCTAGATCGATTCGGTTTCGACTATCGGAGAGCACAAGATCCACGCGTCAAAAACACGAAACCTGCTCGTGCACGGATCTTAAAAGGGAAAAAAGCCGATCCGAACCCATCTAGATTGGGCAAGAGTGTGTTGCATGAATTAAAACATAAAGTAAAACTCATGATAACACGGGGTAACTTAATGAATCCATTGGATCTTGCCAAAATCCAATAGAGCCGATAACTAGCTTCGAGCTAAATCTTAGCCTACCGCATGGCTCATGATCTAACAAGAAACCCTCTTGAACCAAGCTTGAATCTACCGCATGACACAAAGCGTGGTAACAAGACTACTTGCATCAGATCTAAATCCACCGCATGATACTAGACATGATACAAGGTTGCGGTACTCACGGAGGTCGACGGATCGATTGGCCCTCTCGAAGAACTCGACGACACGACAAGGACTCTAGGGTTTGGCGTAAGGCGGTGTGTATTGAGGAATGAACGTGTCCGTTACATACATCCGGGGATCGTATTTATACCCTGGCGATTACAACCGCGAATGGATTCATTGCCTAACTAAACTCGATCGCCTATCCATCCATTCGCTTCTTCGATTGAGCCACGTCACCGTCCAATCCCGCAAAATCAGCTATCTTGTTCTTTTGCCGAACCGGGAGCGGATAGCCGACCGCGGATCCTTCGCCGAAAATCTCGAAAATATCTTTCCTTCCACCGGACGGACTCTTTTTCGAATCGGACCCACATGTCATACTCCTTACCAAATTTTGGTGTTAACACTTCTCTTCTTCAAAGAGGTCCTCGGCCATCTCCTCATCACCGCACATTCAAAGCCAAGAGAGGTACATGGCATTGTCTCGTCGAAGGTTACCTCGCAAGTCTCCATGATTTTGTTAGTCTCAAGGTTAAGCACCCTATAGGCTCTAGAATGGTTAGCATATCCAAAGAAAATACCATCACTAGACCTAGCCTCAAACTTGTCGAGTTTTCCCTTCTTAAGAATAAAGCACTTGCAGCCAAAGACTCGGAAATGACTCACCTTGGGTGCCCGACCATGCATCAGCTCATAACAGGTCTTCTTCTTGAAAGCTCGCAATAAAATCCTGTTGGAAACATGACAAGCCGTATTTACCGCCTCAGCCCAATACCTCCTAGGAGTCCTGTGCTCATCGAGCATCGTCCTAGCCATCTCACAAAGAGTCCGATTTTTCCTTTCCACGACTCCATTTTGAGGGGGCACATAAGGGGTCGAATACTGATGTTCAAGACCTAGATCACGACAAAAGGCATCAAAACGAGAGTTCTTGAACTCAGAGCCATTATCACCGCGGATAGCTCGAATAGCATTCCCATGCCTCTCGTTTTTCAACCTCACGATCAGATCTCGAACAAAACCAAAAGTCTCACTCTTATCCTCCAAGAAGAACACCCAGGCATAGCGAGAGTAATCGTCCACCACAACAAGGACATACCACTTCCCACCCACCGAGCGAACTCGAGCTGGCCCAACAAGGTCCATATGCAACAGCTCTGTCGGACACTCGGTCATGACATCGGTCAGGGGTGGATGGGGAGTGGCTACCATCTTGCCATGCCTACACGGAGCACAAACCAAATCCTTCTCAAGCTTCAACCTCGGCAATCCTCGGACAAGGTCAAGACCACTCAAGCGGGAAACCAAATCAAAGCTCAAGTGTCCCAACCGCCTATGCCATTTCCACAAATCAGAAGAAGGACCGGCCATCAAACAGCGAGCAGGACCCAAAGAACGAGAGAAATCAGCCCTGAAAATCTGACCCTCGGGGATGATCATACAGACAAGATCACCTCGAGAATCAAGCAAACGAGACTCGCCAGACTTGAAACGCACCTCAAAACCTTCATCAAGCAACTGAGAAACCGAAAGCAAATTGAAACCCAAAGACTTCACAAGAGCCACTCTCTTCAACGTTACCTTGTCACTCACATGCACAACACCCTCCGAAAGCACCCTTCCTCGTCCATTGTCCCCAAATGTGATGTAGATCTTTTCCTTCACCGGGGTGAGGGCCGGAGAACCACTTCTTATCTCCGGTCATGTGTCGAGAACACCGGAGTCGATCAACCAAATGTTCTCCAAGCCTCCCTGCTGCAGTCGGGAAACAAGAACGAGAATGAGCTAGCGACTCGACACTGGGGTTAGCACAAAGAAAGTTAAACCAGTGTCGAGCCATCTTCTCAAAAGAGGGGTTAGCAAACATCATTCCCTTGCCACCAAACTTCCCATGTCCCATGGGAGGAGTACGAGTACCACGAGGGAGAAAACGTGGTCCGTAGTTCCTCCGGAACCCAAAGCTGCGATCATCTCCCCCGAACCCGTATTGAGGACGAGTACGGGGACGTCCGGCAAAACCACCACGAGCCCGACCAAACCTCTCATCGGCACGCACACCATAATCTCTCCTAACAAACCTACCACTCGAGCTCCAACTCTACCAACACTCTTCACACTTCCCACACCCCGTGGAAGTGGCACTCTAGGCTCGGGAATACCACGAGACCGGCGATACTGTCCCGGTTTGCTTGCTCCCTAGCAAGCCTCTCATCCCTCTTCCTCTTGTAGCAAAACTCTGCAAGATGCCTCTCCTTGCCACAATACTCACACCTGAAGGGGATGGGTTTTGGTTTTGGCTCTGGCTTCTCTCTAGGCTTCTCACCCTTCTCACCCACAAACTTCACCGGTTTCTGGAAGTCATTTGTCTTAGGTGGGAATTTGGGTGGATCTTGGGTTGTGTCAAGCTTGTTGCAAAGGTGGTTGGGCTTTGGTGTGAAAGAGTTCTTGGGTGCTTTTGGAAGTGGGACTTGGATCTCTCCGATCACCTCAAACTCGGGGTTAGACTCAACACACTTCTCATACACACTCTCCCCACTTGTTCTCTCCCACTTTCTCACCCAACTTTTCAAAACCCAAGCCACGACCATCGGCTCTCTTGAACTCCTCAATCATGATTTTCAATTGAGGTTCCCGCCCGGACAACCAACCCAACACCTTCCTCAAATAGTCATTCTCCTCATAGATGACATCCAAACGGGAAGTAAGTTCAAGATTGTGCAAAGTAACTTCATCACGGCTAGTGCATGCATTGACAACGGGGAGATTTCAAAGATGCTTCCAAAGAACTAATGGTAGAACGAGCATCAACAAGCTTAGCATGCATAGTAGGACATGATTTACAAGCACCAAGCAAAGTAGGTCTAGCCTTAAGCTCATCATACTCGGTCTAAGAGCATCTAGTTTAGCCAAAGTGGAAGCATTCTTCTCATTAAGCAACTTGATCTCGTTCAGCCATGCATCACACTCAAGACATTCAACATCATCGAAGTAGTAGGAGCAAGTTTCAAAGAGTCATTCTCAAGTTTCAATTCAAGAAATTTGGACTCTAACTCACCTACTTTCTCACTAGCATTCTCAAGTTGAGCCCTAAGGTCTTTCCTCATCTTTTTGGCATCTCTTAGCACACTATCACGGTTGTCAATCAAGCCATTCAACCTAGAGATCTCAGCAAGCAAAGAGTCGGGGTCACGGTTTACCTCATCCTCCGAGTCGGAGTCACTGTCTTCCTTCTCGCTCTTCTTGCTGCTTGAGCTATGGGCCATGCCACAAAAGCCCTAAAGCGCCACACGGCTCAACCCGCTGAGGTTCCGGCTTGCACTCTTCTTGCCCTTGCGCCTCTCGGCATCTTCATCTTCGCCGCTTGAGCTTGATCGCTCGTCGCTTGAGCTTGAGTCGACGTCGCTCGCACCGGCCACCATCGCTCTTGCCTTGTTCTTCTTGTAGCCACTCTTGCTCGGTCGCCGCTTGTCCTGTCCTTGCTCTTGGACTTGTTGAAGTGCTTGCCCTTGGAGGAGTACTTGTCTTCACGCCTCGGGTGCTCATTGTACTCGTTCACCTTGTACTTGTTCTCCTCCGCTTCGGGCACTCGGCGATGAAGTGGCCACGCTTGCCACACTTGTAGCACGTCCCTGAGCTCCGCCTTGCATTCCTCCGACTCTCGTGTAGTCGATCAAACCTCCTTGAGAGCAAGGCCAGCTCCTCCTCGCCCAGCACATCAAACTCCTCATCTGGAATGGACATAAGAGAAGACAAGGAAAATTGTCGACAGGAAGGGTTAGATTTTCCCTTTGATCCGCCCACAAGAGCAAGACTATGGTCAGTCGAGCCCTCATGCTTGGATTGCAACTTCCTGTCAACCTCAGCCGACTTGAGCTTAGAAAAGAGGTCATCCAACTCAATAGTCAAATAATGCCCAGACTCCTTGATGGCCTCAACCTTAGCACCCCAAACATTTGGGTCCAAGACATGCAAGAGCTTCAAAGCTCGATCATGCTCGGTGTACGGAAAATCCTCAACATTAGCCTTCATGTTGTTCACGATGGGGGTGAACCTGCGAAACATCGCATTGATGTCCTAACCGGGAAGTGGAGTGAAATTCTCATATTGCATCCGGTAAGAGACAAAGAGGCGAGCCTTCACATGGTTATCACCACCGTGAGCAACCAACAACTTTTCCCAAATTTGCCAAGCAAGATTCAAATGGCGAACACGCTCAAACTCGGGATCACACAAGCTCGGACCAAGTGATCAACGGCTTTTGCATTAGCCTCATACTTGGCCTTAGCACCGGCATCGGTCACCATAAGAGTATGGATGTTGACCGGAATAGCATAGGTCTTGTCAAGCACAATGAAATCCAACAGCTTCCCACGAAGAAAGATCATCATACGAGCCGCCCACTTGTGGTAACCCTTCCCATCAAAGTGCGGCGCCGCCCCGCTCAACGTACGCCATCTTAGGATTCGAGACTTGTTAAAGTCACAAAGAATCCGGCACCAAGCTCTGATACCAATTGAAGGATCGAAACGGCGAACCAGAGAGGGGGGGGAGTGAATGGGAGCCGATAAAAATTCTTTCTCAAAAGAATTCGGCCTATATCCCAATCGCAACTCCGAGTCACACACAAACAAGCGGAAGCACACACAAACCTCTCTTGATACCTTAGGAACAAAGCTTGAAAGGCTAGGAAGCAAGGCGGAAGCAAACACGAAAGAACTTGAGCAATCAACGAAGAAGGCTGTGACCCACCGGGTCAACCGGCACAAGTGACCGGGTCACCCTGAGCTTTACAGTGCCGCACCGGGTCACCCGGGCACAAGTGACCGGATCAACCTACCCCCTTCGGGTCACCCGGCACAGGTGACCGGATCACCCGGGACAGCCCAGAAAACTGCCCGCGAAATCGCCCCAAACTTTAGATCAAAGGATCTCCCAAACCACTTGGAGTCTTGAGACGAAATTTTGGGGAGATGATGAACACCCCAAGGAGAGGTTATGCCCCAAAAATTATGGTCTCAAACTCCCTACAACTACCGGAATCGCAAATCCTTGCCAAGAACACAAAGACCTAGGGTTCATCCAAAAGTCAACGAATCGAAGGCCAAATCCGGCGTTTGAGGGGTCAAGATCATCACCAAAGGTGCGCAAGGCATCCATCCATGTTTCCCTCAAAGAAATCCGGGGAGAAACCAACTCAAATTCGCGGAATCACACCAAGAACAAAGACACAAAAACAAGCACAAAAAGACCACAAAAAACACAACTCCGAATCTTCTATACAAACCAGGAAAGATTCACAAGGTCTAGCATGCCGCCCTAGCATCCATCCCTCTCAACAAATCTCTCATGAAGCTCTCATGCTAGCCTAGAGAAAATGGAAGGAAAAATAGCTACGAAAAATGAGAAAGAGGAGGGAGGAAATGAAACCCTAAGTCGCGGAGAAAGAGCCCCATCCACACACACTCATGGCTTATATATCGGAGTCCGTAGGAGTGGTAAATGACTCGACTACCCCTAACATAACTACTGGCGATACAACCCACGTAGGGGCATTTAGGTAATGTTTGTGGGTCTTGCCATCGGACGGCCACGCCTTTGCCGCACCCCGCGTCCTCCCGACGCAAGTCATGCGATCCCGCCGCGTGTCATGCGATCCCGCCGCGTGTCCTCCGCCTCGAAGCTTCCCGACACGCCCGGATCCCGTCTCCGTCGTGTTGGGCCCTCGGACTTGGTTTTGAGGCCCAAACCAAGAAACCGTCCGCCGATGGTTTTGTGGGCAAACCACCAAACCCCGCATGTCCGGTCCGGCCTCCCGCCAAACCACTTCACTTGACCGCCACGGTGCACCGGCTCGAATGTCCATGACTTCGTCTTGCTCGTGTCGCCACCATGTGGCCCGCACCCAGTCCCGCTGTTCACCGGGTCCCTCGAACTTAGCCTACTTGTCTCTCCATCTCTCGGAGGCCCCTCAAGGCTGAAGACCTTTCGCGCCCGTTCTTCACCTCGCAACAACACGAACTAGGCCGCGGCCTACACTCGCGCACTAAGCCAAGAGTCGGTCCAACACCCGTTGTCAATCACTCATCACCGAGGAGCGGTCATCCTCGACCACCGGGACGCTCCGGTCCTCAACAATTTAGACAGAGTTCGGGCCGCGTGGTGCGTAATACCCTACGTCCCGTATGCTACGTAGCTCTAGATTGATTGGGTATGATTACAAGATGGTGTAATAGTATGCCGTAAGATGAGATTGGATGCTAGAGAAAGGTCCCTAACTCGCCTTATATAGCCGGGAGGGCGGGGGTTACAAGTCGGAGTAGGGAGAGAGTACTAGTCGAGTACGTCTAGGAGTCTTCCATACAGTGCGGGACATGTACAGCTTCCTAACCGAGTACTTCTCCTCTGTAGTCCTTGTGCTCCACGCCATCAGGTGTCGTGTAGCGCAAGCCGGGTAGTCCCAGGGGCCCACCGAGTAGTCGGTCCTGGTACCCACCGAGGTAGTGGGCCCAGGGAGGTCCATACGACAAGCCCCCGAGTACTTTGTAGTCGAGAAGGATAGCTTCAAGTAATCTTGACGGCCTTAACGAGTAGTCCCCAAGCGTCCCCGAGTACTACAAGTCAAAAGTCCTCCAGAGTAGTCGAAGCATCCCGAGGCTAGAACGTACTCTAGCTGATATCCGAGCAATCTTGAAGTCTTCTCGAGTAGTCCCAAGCGTCCTCGAGTGCTGCCCTCGAAGGTCTTCAAAAATGCCCGCGTTGTCTTGAAGCCGAAGCTGATATGGAAGTGTGATTGCAAAATCGCACTCCATATGGAGTAGCCCCGGAGCCTTAGGTTGAGTCGTAGGCTGCGGGCCGAGGGTCCATGCGAAGTCTCGGCAAGAATATCCCGAAAAATCCGGAGAGAAAAAACCGAAGGACACGTGGCACGGAGCCCCCGAGCCTTGAGTCGAGTACTTCCTCTAGAATTGAAGGGTCATCTTGTAGAATGTGTCCTGAGATGCTCCTGAGTCTTGTTGCTTCCCAGGTAGTCGAGTAGAAGTAGCCGAGCCCCCAAGGTGAGGCACGTCGACTAGTCGTGCGAAGAGTCACCCGCGGCCGCTGAGTCAACCGAGCGCAGACTTATCCATCTGGCCATTGGAGGGCCGTTTTGACTTATAAATAGAAGCCAAAACCCTTAGGGTTTTTCACCCATCGCTGCTGTAGCCATTCTGAATAGATCTTGGCCAGAGTTTCCTCCAGCGCACACCGCCGCCAATGTAGATCTGAGCGCGCCGCCACCCAGAGCTGCCAGAGTAGCCCCCGTGCGAATGCGCGTGAAGACGCCGTGCACTTGGAGAATGAAGCCCTTGCCGTCCAAGTCCGCGAAGACCGCCGGGAAGAAGAGGGGCTGTGACGAGGCCACCGGGGCTGCCGCAGGAGCAGCACCGCCGATGTCTCCACCGCGGCCAGATCCAAGCCGTGAGTAGAAAAAGTCGAAGACGAAGACCGAGGATCTGCTGGCCCTCCTCAACAGCGGATTCATCCGGGAGAAGGAGGTGGATATGTGGAGAGCCGCCGCCGGGGATCCGTACCCGATGGAGAAAGCCGAAGACGAGATCCCGATGTTCGCGCACTTCGCGGAGTGCGGACTCGCGCTCCCGGCGAGCGACTTCTTCAAAGGCCTCCTGGGGTACTACGGCGTCGAGTACCTCAACCTCAATCCCAACGGTATTTTCCATACCGCTGTCTTCGTCCACTTCTGTGAAGCGTTCCTGAGGATCAAGCCCCACTGGATTCTGTTCCGGAAGTTTTTCCGAGTGAAGCCGCGGCCGAGCTCCGGCAACCCACGAGTAGTTGGTGGAGCGAGGAATCCGGATGTGGGAGGACGGCGCAAGCGATACCTCTCGTACAAGCTCATCGACTCCAATCGGGGCCCGGAAGGCGAAATGGTTCTACGTCACGAACCACCACCCCGGGTTGCCGAAGCCGAGCGTGAAGCAACCCAAACACCGCGCCACGGTGGAACACGGAGCCCACGATGCGGGGAGGGGATCCGGCTCCCCGAGCGGTGGCGCGCATCAAGGTGCCGAGGGAAGCCGGGGGCGAGGGCTGAGCACGTGGCGTTCAGCTTCATGAAGCGCAGGGTGCAGCCACTGATGGCCCGCGACACCCTGGGCTCCGAGTACACCGGCGACAACGACACATCGCAGATGCCTGGAGGCGAGGTCGACGATGACGACATCGTCGATAGGATGATGTGCATCTTCAAGGACATGCCACCGTACACGGCGTGCCCTATCCCAGAGTACTCCGCCGCGCACCCGCCAAAGGAGGTAAGTAGCCGTAGCCTCAGTTGAGTACCCATCCCTTATGAGTAGTCGCGCTGATGTCTTGTGTCTTGCAGGACAACTTGAAGAAGTTCATCTCCGAGCCGCAGCCGCTCCCTCAGAAAGTCGAGATCCCGGAGGATGGAAAGACCAAGGCCAAGGAGCGGCGAGAAGTCGGCGAAGGAGACGACACCGTCATCGTGGAGGACACGTCCGACGAGGACGATGACGAGGAGACGCTGCAGGACCGCTTCCAGCTGCGGTCGAGGTTCAGCCGTCCTGGCCTACCTCATGTGCCCCTCGTGCAAGATCCGCCGGCTAGCCTGGAGGCTAGTCTGGCTGCGCCGCCACGGAGGCCGCGCAACCCCGCCCGCAAGCGGGTGACGAAGAAATTGAAGGTATCTGAGACCACGCCCCAAGAGGTAAGACGTCTTGAGTAGTGTAGTCGAGTACTAGTCTCTCGAGTTCACTTGCTGATGACTGAACTTCTATGCTTGCAGGAGGTGCCGCCTACGGAGCCCGCTGATCAGGGCGATGAAGGCGAGTGGGACATGGTGGGGGAACCCGCTGGGGGTCGTAGCCCAGCCCCCACTGTTGAAGAGCTCTTGGCGCAGTTGGAGTGCCAGCCCCCTGCTCCTCAAGGGAGCACGGAGCCCGCAGCCGCCGCCGTTGAAGAAGTGGTGGCCGCAGGAGCGCAGGAGAGCGCTGCACCGGCTGCCGTCGCCGTGGAGGAGGCAGCGGTCGCAGAGGCGCAAGAAGAGGCGCCCGCCGAGGCTGGGCTGGTAGACATTGCCAGCATCCTCGGCGCCCCGACTGTGACGATAGTCCGGTCAAGCTTGTAAGTGCTGCATCTTCCCGAGTAGTACTTGGTGTACTAGTCGAGCTTGATTGACAACTAATTTTGTGTACTTCTGCAGGAAATCAATAGATCTGTCCTGGGAGGGGGATGAACCCTCTACAGCGGTGGCGGAGGAAGAAGCCGCGCCGCCCGCCGAGGAGTCCGCTCCCTCCTCTCATGCGGTGCCCGAAGCGCCGGCTACTGAGGCTACGTTGCCTGAGGCCAGCGTGGTCGAAGGTAAGTACTCTGCTGAAGCTGTAGTGCTCCTCGAAGAGTAGTCGTAGTCGGCCGATACACTTGTCTTCTTCTTGACAATGCCGAGGCCGAAGGGAGCGACATCCCAGCGGCGGTGCCCATGCAGAGGTCGACACCGAGAGGTGCGGAGGGTCGCGGGCGGAGCCCCGAGCGGATGGAGGTAGCCGCCGGGGAGGCCGCCATGGCGGCCCGGAGGAGAGGAGGTCATTACGCCGCCGAGCCGCTGCGGGAGGTGGTTGTCCGCTCCCCGGAGATACAAGACGCAGAGCCCATCCGCTCTGCTCCGATGACTGAAGCCGCCACAAGTAGTCGTGGCGGGGTGGAGCTGCTGGCCGACGACTTGGTGGACCGGCGACGGTGGCCAGGCACCTGGAGGCGGTCCGCCAGGCTGAACAATGGATGAAGGTGAGTAGTTTTAACTCCTGAGTAGTCAATCCTCTTTTGTTGAGTACTCATTTTGACATGTGTTGTTGTGCGGGACGTCGTGGAGAGGTCCGGGAGAAGTCTAGCATCTTTGCCGCAAGGCTTCGGCGACGCGGTGCTCGGGCGAGGCGGCTGGAAGATCAACTCTTGAAGTCGCGGAAGCACGCGACCGCCATGCAGTCCAAGCTCGACGCCGCCTTTGCCAAATATCACAATGATATCCAGGAGATGCAGGCAAAGAGCGACGACTTGGTGCGGAAGAACAAGACACTCCGCAACAAGAACAAAGGTACACCGCTTGACTTGTTGGGTAGTTGTTGGAGGTCGAGAGGTAGTCTAACCCGCTGCGCCTTGTTATTTTGCAGAGCTTGAGACCCGGGTGGAGCAGTTGAGGACTTCAGAGACAGACATGAAGAACCTCTTCTACCGGGAGCAGGAGGCCCGCCAGGTACTCGAGCTTGACTATAAGGAGCTTGCCTTCGAGTGCGACAAGCACATGGAGCTTCGAATTGCTTCTGATCGTGACCTCGTCAACTGCTACAAATCGTTGCAGAAGCTGAACGAGGACTGCGAGGCGCTGCGGGCCCAGCTGAAGGAGCTTGAAGAAGCCGCGCTCCCGATTGCAAGACTCTTGGTGCCTCATCCTGGCGGCCCCAAGATAGCACCGCTCGTGGATCGACTGAAGGAAGCCCCCAGCCGGCTGGCGGCGTACGTGAAGCATCTGGCGAAGTCGATCCCGACGCAGGTGCTGGCCTTCATGAAGTCCTACTTGAAGGACCGATTAGGCGACCAGAGAGGGGGGAGTGAATGGGAGCCGATAAAAATTCTTCTCGAGGGAGATTGAACCTCCGACAAGACGAACTAGCACGGTTGAACCCCCGAAAGCACACGCTCCACACTTCTACCTTCCGTTTGCCAAAACCACGTAGCCACTGGAGTGCTACTGGTCCTAGGAACAAACTCTACCAGCAACCACAACACACACGCAGCAACGACAGCGGAAACAACTCGAAAGCCGGCTAACCAGAGGGGGGCGGTTAGACCGGGTATAGGGTGCGGTTAGACCGCCTCCACCTGGTAACCAAGCAATCCTCCGAAACGCCTCTTTCGAGCACCAAAACTCACCCCGGTTTCACCAACAAAGATCTCTGGTCAAGGCCATGCTAGCTACCAAAAAATCTTGGCGAAAACCAAAACTCCACCCAGGGTCCTAGGGGCGGTTAGACCGGCTACCAGGGGCAGTCTAACCTCCTGTACCCAGCAACGAACTCCAACCAAGAACACCTAGCAAACAGCACGAGAACGACCCCAAATTTCACCCGGACACTCCTCCGATCAAGGCGAACAAACTCATAGAGGAAAATCCGGCGAAACAAAACTTTGACACGGAAACACCCGGGCGGTTAGACCGCCCCCTGCGGGCGGTTAGACCGCCCCCCTCCGGAAAACGAACCCGCGGGTCAAACCTCAACTTCCTCGCGCCCGATCTCCCGAATCACTCCACAGATTGCAGCAAAACTTCGGGAATAGCTGGGTTACCTCCTGGGCAACCTCTACCTTAAGGAATCGACCTGAAACGCTCACAATCAAGAGGAATCGAAGAAATCGCTTCTCTAGGTCAAGAACTCGCCCAACTCGAGAAACCACCAAATTAAGTCCGATTCAAAGGAGATTTGGGGGCAAAGTCACCAGCCAAAGAGGCACAAGAACCTCATACGTGACACCCACCAAAAACCCCAAGAAATCATCCTCAAAACACCGCCAACAAAGAGCTCCGAAAATCAACACAAAAGAGAGGAGAAAACCACCATGATGAACAACGCCGAACCATCTATACATGCCATGAAAGGTTCGTACATGGTCTAGCTTGCCACCCAAACATCCATCCCTCTCTCTAGATCTCACATGAAGCTCTCAAGCTAGTCCTCTAAAATCCTGAGGAAAATGGAGAACGAAAATGGAAAAACAAATGAGCTAGGGTTCCAAGAGTTAGCTGCCATCCACCCATCCAATGAGTATATATGGAGGCACCCAAAAGACTAAACTACCCTTTACTAATAACTAGGGATACATGCCCCTCGAGGGCGGATTTGGAAGTCTTCATGTCTTCACCATCGGACGGATGCCGGCGACCGCAACCTCGCTTAGCCTCGACGCAAGCCTTGCGATCCCGACGCGTGTCCTCCGCTTCGAAGCTTCTCGGCGCGGCGGCCGGGCGGTCGGACCACCCCCCCCCGGGCGGTTAGACGGGCCGGGAGATGCGGCCGGCCCCGGGCGGTCGACCGCCCCTCTGGGCGGTTGAGCCGGCACGGGTGGCCGCACCCCCTCGTCGAGTCTTCGGCCTCGGTTTTGTGGCTCAACCGAGTAACCCAGTGGTTTTCTGGTGAACCACTGCAAACCCCGCGAACTCGGTGTAGCCTCCGCCAATCTCCACTCATGACTCGGCTCCAACGTAGTCCCGGCTCGCCCTTGGTTTTGAGGCTCTACCAAGAAACCGTCCACAATTTTATCTTGCTGTTCATGCCACCATGCGGCCCGCACTTGACCCCGCTGGCCACCGGGTCCCTCGAACGAAGCCTACTTGTCTTCTCCACACCTGGAGGCCTCACCGGCAACGACCTTTCGCGCTTGTTCTTCACCTGCACCAACACGAGTCAAGTCGCAACTTTGCACCTCGAAAACCACTCCGCCCGAGTGCGGGGGGGGGGGTTAAACCGCCTAGCCGGGCCGGTCTAACCGCCCCCCCTGCGGGGTGGGCGGTCCCGACCGCCTAGCCGGGCCGGTCGACCGCCCCCCTCCGAACCGCTCCTCGGCTGCGGGAACTCGCATGTCCCCATGCGGAACACTTCTCACAACTGACCTTACCCCTGGGCAGTGGCATACGAGGCTTAGGTACACCATGGGAAGGGTTGTACCTATCCTTGTTCGCCCACTCCTTTGCCATCCTCTCTTCCCGCTTCCTCTTGAAGAAAACTCATCCTTGTGACCCTCTTTCCCACAATGGCCACAACGAAACCTTACAATCTTAGGTTTAGGCTTGGATTGGGGCTGCTCGCTTGGTTTCTCTCCACTCAACTCCTCCACCGATTTCTCCTCACTAGCTTTCTCACTCACTTTCCCAAACAACACTTTCCCGGAAGTGCTCACAAACTTGATAGGCCTTCGGAGGTCATTTGTGGGTGTAGGAAATATAGGTGGAGCTGGGGTTGTGTCTAGTCGGTTCCTAAGATGGTTGGGTTTTGGCGGGAAATCATTTTTGTGGTGGGTTTTTGGTGCCTCCGGGATATTCTCTCCACTTCCCTCACCAACCTTGTTTGCCCCAAGTCCCTCACCATCTTGCCTCTTAAAGGCCTCGATCATCATCCTCAGCGAGGCTCATGGCCGGGACAACCACCCCATCAACTTCCTCAAGTCATCATTCTCATCCGCAAACGATCAACATAATGTGCAAGTTCCAAATTTTTCAATGCATGCATTTCACGGGTAGAGCATGGTGTAGGCATGGGTTCCTTCAATTTAGCCTCAAGTGAACTAGTGTAAGCATGCATCTCATCAATATTAGCATGCAAAACGGGGAAAGAAGTGCAAGCACCTAGCAAAGCGAGGTCTAGACTTAAGCTCGGCCACTTCAACCCTAAGCACATCTAGTTCCTCACACTTGGTGGCATGCTTCTCCTTAAACAAAGCAAGATCGGCAAGAATTATGGAGCAATCAGCACAATCATTCTCATACGAAACAACGGGGCTAGCCTTAAGGGAATCAATCTCAAGCTTGCTATCAAGCTTTTGTGTCTCTAGCTCAGCCAATCTAGTCCTAGCATCCTCGAGTGAAGCCCTAAGCTCTTTTCTCATTTTCTTGGCCTCTCTAAGCATGTCATCACGGTTATCAAGCAAAGAGCCAAGCCTCTCATTCTCCTGGCGCAAGAAGGGAAGTTCATCACGCACCTCGTCGTCGGACTCAGAGTCCGAGTCGCTATGTGTGCTCTTCTTGCTGTCGGAGCTCAGTGCCATGGTGCAGAAGCCGTCTCTCGCGAAGCGGCTCGGCCGCTCGGGTTCTTGGACGACTTCTTGTTCTTGCGACGATCACCTTCATCTTCACTGCTACTCGAGCTCGAGGTGGAGTACGCGGGCCCGGGTCGACGTCGCTCGCTACCACCATCGCTCGGGCCTTGCCTCGGCTCTCCTTCTTCCTTGATCGTCGCTCGTCCTTGTACTTGTTCTTGTGCTTGCTCTTGTGGTCGCGCCTCGAACGGTACTTGCCGTCCATCCTCGGCTTGTGCTTGTAGCTGTCCTTGTTCTCGGCCTTCTCCGGGTAGTCGGCGACGAAGTGTCCTAGCTTGCCGCGCGGAAGCAAGTCCTCGTGTTCCTCCTCATGTTCACGCGGTTCTCGTGCGGCCTATTGAACCGCCTCGTCAACGGCGCCGGCTCGTCCTCTCCAAGGTCATCAAACTCCTCATCCGGCATAGACATCAAAGAGGAAAAGGAGAACATCCTGGTGGATCGGTTAGAGTTAGCCTTTCCTTTGGAACCACCAACGAGGGCAAGACTATGGGAATCGGTCGGTCCCTCGAGCTTGGCGATCATGCCCCTATCCACCTCGGCCGAGCTTGAGCTTCGAGAACGGCTCGTTCACCGTCGAGTGTCATACTTCTCCGACTCCACAATGGCCTCGAACTTTCCACCCCAAATCGTACGATCCAAAGAGTGTAAGAGCTTGACCGCTCTATCATGATCATCGTACGGGAGCACGTCCACATTGGCCCTCATGTTGTTCACAACCACGCGTGAACCTGCGAAACAAGGCATCGATGGACTCATCGGGGAGATGAGTGAAGTTCTCGTACTCTCTCCGGTAGGTCACATACATCCGTGCACGAACACGGGCGTTCCCAACATGAGCCTCCTTCAACACCGCCCAAATCCTACAAGCCAAGTGCTCGGTGTGCACCCGATCGAACTCAGGCTGACACAAAGCACGAAACAAGTAGTCGACCGCCTTGTTGTTGGCGTCGAATCTGTCCCTCGACCCTGGAGCGAGGAAATCCATCGGCTGGACATAGCCTGTGTCCACCGTGACATCCCAGAGAATCTGACCCTTTCCGCGGAGGAACGCACCCATCCGCTTGCTCCACATCTGGTAGTTCTTGCCATCGAAGTGTGGAGGACCCGAACCCCGTTCCTGGTACGCCATCCTTGGATCTTGGGCGGTTAGAGTCAACAAAGACCCGAGCCGGCTGCGATACCACTTGAAGGACCGATTAGGCGACCGGAGAGGGGGGGGGAGTGAATGGGAGCCGATAAAAATTCTTCTCGAGGGAGATTGAACCTCCGACAAGACGAACTAGCACGGTTGAACCCCCGAAATCACACGCTCCGCACTTCTACCTTCCGTTTGCCAAAACCACGTAGCCATGGAGTGCTGCGGGTCCTAGGAACAAACTCTACCGGCAACCACAACACACACGCGGCAACGACGGCGGAAACAACTCGAAAGCCGGCTAACCGGAGGGGGCGGTTAGGCCGGGTATAGGGTGCGGTTAGACCGCCTCCACACAGTAACCAAGCAATCCTCCGAAACTCCTCTTCCGAGCACCAAAACTCACCCCGGTTTCACCAACAAAGATCTCTGTTCAAGGCCATGCTAGCTACCGAGAAAATCTTGGCGAAAACCAAAACTCCACCCGGGGGCCTAGGGGCGGTTAGACCGGCTACCGGGGGGCGGTCTAACCTCCTGTACCCGGCAACGAACTCCAACCAAGAACACCTAGCAAACGGCACGAGAACGACCCCAAATTTCACCTAGACACTCCTCGATCAAGGCGAACAAACTCACGAGAGGAAAATCCGGCGAAACAAAACTTCGACACAGGAAACACCCGGGGCGGTTAGACCCGCCCCCTGCGGGCGGTTAGACCGCCCCCTTCCGAAAAACGAACCCGCGGGTCAAACCTCAACTTCCTCGCGCCCGATCTCCCGAATCACTCCACGGATTGCAGCAAAACTTCGGGAATAGCTGGGTTACCTCCTCGGCAACCTCTACCTTAAAGGAATCGACCCGAAACGCTCACAATCAAGAGGAATCGAAGAAATCGCTTCTCTAGGTCAAGAACTCGCCCAACTCGAGAAACCACCAAATTAAGTCCGATTCAAAGGAGATTTGGGGGCAAAGTCACCAGCCAAAGAGGCAAAAGAACCTCATACATGACACCCACCAAAAACCCCAAGAAATTGTCCTCAAAACACCGCCAACAAAGAGCTCCGAAAATCAACACAAAAGAGAGGAGAAAACCACCATGATGAACAACGCCGAACCATCTATACATGCCATGAAAGGTTCGTACATGGTCTAGCTTGCCACCCAAACATCCATCCCTCTCTCTAGATCTCACATGAAGCTCTCAAGCTAGTCCTCTAAAATCCGAGGAAAATGGAGAACGAAAATGGAAAAACAAATGAGCTAGGGTTCCAAGAGTTAGCTGCCATCCACCCATCCAATGAGTATATATGGAGGCACCCAAAAGACTAAACTACCCTTTACTAATAACTAGGGATACATGCCCCTCGAGGGCGGATTTGGAAGTCTTCATGTCTTCACCATCGGACGGATGCCGGCGACCGCAACCTCGCTTAGCCTCGACGCAAGCCTTGCGATCCCGACGCGTGTCCTCCGCTTCGAAGCTTCTCGGTGCGGCGGCCGGGCGGTCGGACCGCCCCCACGGGCGGTTGGGACCGGCCGGGAGATCCGACCGGCCCCGGGCGGTGCGGCCCGCCCTTCCGGGTGGTTGAACCGGCCTGGGTGGCCGCACCCCCTCGTCGAGTTTTCGGCCTCGGTTTTGTGGCTCAACCGAGTAACCCAGTGGTTTTTTGGTGAACCACTGCAAACCCCGTGAACTCAGTGTAGCCTCCGCCAATCTCCACTCATGACTCGGCTCCAACGTAGTCCCGGCTCGCCCTTGGTTTTGAGGCTCTACCAAGAAACCGTCCACAACTTCATCTTGCTGTTCATGCCACCATGCGGCGCACTTGACCCCCGCCGGCCACCGGGTCCCTCAAACGAAGCCTACTTGTCTTCTCCACACACGGAGGCCTCACCGGCAACGACCTTTCGCGCTTGTTCTTCACCCGCACCAACACGAGTCAAGCCGCAACCTGCACCTCGAAAACCACTCCGCCCGAGTGCGGGGGGGTTAAACCGCCTAGCCGGGCCGGTCTAACCCCCCCCCCCTGCGGGCCGGGCCGGCTCGACCGCCAAGCCGGGCCGGTCCGACCGCCCCCTCCGGAAGCTGCTCCTCGGGCTGCGGGAACTCGCATGTCCCCATGCCGGAACACTTCACACAACGGCCTTACCCCCGGGCGGTGGCATACGAGGCTTAGGTACACCATGGGAAGGGTTGTACCTATCCTTGTTCGCCCACTCCTTTGCCATCCTCTCTTCCCGCTTCCTCTTGAAGCAAAACTCATCCTTGTGACCCTCTTTCCCACAATGGCCACAACGAAACCTTACAAGCTTAGGTTTAGGCTTGGATTGGGGCTGCTCGCTTGGTTTCTCTCCACTCAACTCCTCCACCGATTTCTCCTCACTAGCCTTCTCACTCACTTTCCCAAAGAACACTTTCCCGGAAGTGCTCACAAACTTGATAGGCCTTCGGAGATCATTTGTGGGTGTAGGAAATATAGGTGGAGCTGGGGTTGTGTCTAGTCGGTTCCTAAGATGGTTGGGTTTTGGCGAGAAATCATTTTTGTGGTGGGTTTTTGGTGGCTCGGGATATTCTCTCCACTTCCCTCACCAACCTTGTTTGCCCCAAGTCCCTCACCATCTTGCCTCTTAAAGGCCTCGATCATCATCCTCAAGCGAGGCTCATGACCGGACAACCACCCCATCAACTTCCTCAAGTCATCATTCTCATCCGCAAACGATCAACATAATGTGCAAGTTCCAAATTTTTCAATGCATGCATTTCATAGGTAGAGCATGATGTAGGCATGGGTTCCTTCAATTTAGCCTCAAGTGAACTAGTGTAAGCATGCATCTCATCAATCTTAGCATGCAAAACGGGGCAAGAAGTGCAAGCACCTAGCAAAGCGAGTCTAGACTTAATCTCGGCCACTTCAACCCTAAGCACATCTAGTTCCTCACACTTGGAGGCATGCTTCTCCTTAAACAAAGCAAGATCGGCAAGAAATATGGAGCAATCGGCACAATCATTCTCATCCGAAACAACGGGGCTAGCCTTAAGGGAATCAATCTCAAGCTTGCTATAAAGCACCTGTGTCTCTAGCTCGGCCACTCTAGTCCTAGCATCCTCGAGTGAAGCCCTAAGCTCTTTTATCATTTTCTTGGCCTCTCTAAGCATGTCATCACGGTTATCAAGCAAAGAGCCAAGCCTCTCATTCTCTCGGCGCAAGAAGGGAAGTTCATCACGCACCTCGTCGTCGGACTCGGAAGTCCGAGTCGCTATGTGTGCTCTTCTTGTTGCCGGAGCTCGGCACCATGGTGCGAAGCCGTCTCTCGCGAAGCGGCTCGGCCCGCTCGGGTTCTTGGACGATTTCTTGTTCTTGCGACGATCACCTTCGTCTTCATTGCTACTCGAGCTCGAGGTGGAGTACGCGGGCCCGGAGTCGACGTCGCTCGCTACCACCATCGCTCGGGCCTTGCCTCGGCTCTCCTTCTTCCTTGATCGTCGCTCGTCCTTGTACTTGTTCTTGTGCTTGCTCTTGTGGTCGCGCCTCGAACGGTACTTGCCGTCCATCCTCGGCTTGTGCTTGTAGCTGTCCTTGTTCTCGGCCTTCTCCGGGTAGTCGGCGACGAAATGTGCCGGCTTGCCGCACTGGAAGCAAGTCCTCGTGTTCCTCCTCATGTTCACGCGGTTCTCGTGCAGCCTCTCGAACCGCCTCGTCAACAGCGCCAGCTCGTCCTCTCCAAGGTCATCAAACTCCTCATCTGGCATAGACATCAAAGAGGAAAAGGAGAACATCCTGGTGGATGGGTTAGAGTTAGCCTTTCCTTTGGAACCACCAACGAGGGCAAGACTATGGGAATCAGTCGGTCCCTCGAGCTTGGCAGTCATGCCCCTATCCACCTCAGCCGACTTGAGCTTCGAGAACAGCTCGTTCACCGTCAGAGTGTCATACTTCTCCGACTCCACAATGGCCTCGAACTTTCCGCCCCAAATCGTAAGATCCAAAGAGTGTAAGAGCTTGACCGCTCTATCATGATCATTGTATGGGAGCACGTCCACATTGGCCCTCATGTTGTTCACAACCACCGTGAACCTCTGAAACAAGGCATCGATGGACTCACCGGGGAGATGAGTGAAGTTCTCGTACTCTCTCGGTAAGTCGCATACATCCGTGCACGAACACGGGCGTTCCCAACATGAGCCTCCTTCAACACCGCCCAAATCCTACAAGCCAAGTGCTCGGTGTGCACCCGATTGAACTCGGGCGACACAAAGCACGAAACAAGTAGTCGACCGCCTTGTTGTTGGCGTCGAATACGTCCCCTCGACCCTGGAGCGAGGAAATCCATCGGTGGACATAGCACTGTGTCCACCGTGACATCCCAAAGAATCGACCCTTTCCGCGAAGGAAAGCACCCATCCGCTTGCTCCACATCCGGTAGTTCTTGCCATCGAAGTGTGGAGGACCCGAACCCCGTTCTCGGTACGCCATCGTCGGTGCGGAATATGGTCACGACACTAACCAGTAGATAGCGCCGAGGTCTATCCCTCAATGGTCGATGCTAAGCAACAAGTGACACAGGGTTTTTATCCTGGTTCCGGCCGGGGGGGCCGTACGTCCAGCAGGGGTGTGCTCACGGCACTATATTGCTCAGCACCGGGGGTGCCTGTAGTGGGGCTGCTACAAGCGAGGCGGGAGAGGAAGCGTGGCTTCCAAGTCCCTGGTGAAGTGGCTGAAGATATTGTGGGAGAATTGGAGGGTGAGTGCGTGGTGTGCTCTTGTCGGGATGAGCACGTATGGGTGCGTTCTATCCTCCTCTCCCGCGGGCCGGAGGGGTTCGTCCCCCCTTTTATAGATCAAGGGGGAGGCGAATTACATGCATGCCGCGCTATCTAGCTACGTGGAGAAGCACGACGTGCTATCTTCGTAGAGTGGGCGGCCGTCCGGGCGATCCTTGCGGCGATCGGTCATCATGGCCGACTTGTACCCGAACGGTGGCGGTTCGAGGGTAGGAGAGCGGCGGATGGTGGTGATGTCCTCCGATAGGCTCGAGGGAGGTGTTGACGCGGGCACGTACGACGTACGGGAGTGGGCGAACGGCGTTCCTTCCCGACGCGCTTCACACGGGGCGGAGTCGTTGCTACGGGGCCGGCGTGCGCCGCACGCGCGGGTACGGCGGCCACGCGCGTTGCGGTGGCGGGGATGACGGTCCACCGGCCTAGCGCCTCCACCTAACCCTGTAGGGTCTCAAGAAAGTGCATCGAGGGTGCGCCGGCCCCCTTTCGAGGGCTCGGCGTGTTAGCCGTGCGGGGCGTGCGCACGGTGTCACGGGACGACACCGGCCGCGGCGCACGGTCCCCTCCCACGGTGGCGGGGATGGGCTCCTCCACGGGGAGTTGGTGCGGCGGCGCGGGGTGCGAGCCCGGGCGCATGATGGCGCCGTCTGCGGCGTCGGGGCGTTAAATGCCCGTGTACGGGGGCCGGCGCACGCGTGAGGGGCACCCTCGGGCGTGGCGGACCCGGACGAGGGCGGGGCGTACCCTCGAGCGAGGTGGAACCTGCTCGAGGGAAGTGCTGCCCCTCGAGCGGGGCGAAGCCCGCCCGAAGGGAGCGCGCATCCTCGAACGAGGCGGAGCCTGTTCGAGGGGATCCTTACGTGGGCCGCCTCGATGGGCCGTCGGAGTCCCTGTGGGCTGTGTCCTGCATGGTTAGGCACCTGCATGGTTAGGCTTAACGTATTTGGGTTTCGTTGCGGGTTTTAAGTGAGGTTTTCCCCATTGTTTAAGGGGACCCCTAGGGCTGTCCCCGACAGTAGCCCCCGAGCATCTGTGGGTTTGCCATTGAGGCTCCCGCAGATGCTGGAACCTACTGATAGGACGTTCTTCCCTCCTTGTTCTGCGAACGCTTTCCGTGGGGCCGCGTCAGCGGACCCGCGGGTCCCAACCCCGAAGCCTGCGGGGAGTGTGTTTAATCTGCGGGGGTTAACCGTGAGAATTTTGGTCGAGAGGGCGTGGCACATATGTTAAGCCGGCATCGGCGGTATTTCAGCCGGCTTCGGGGGTGCACGCCTTGGCACTTGTCTCCCGGCGGGTGCAATTTCAAGGAGGTGTAGCCGTGCGTCAAGCCCCAGAGCCTTGGCCCGTTCGAGGCGATCGGGTAGAGCTTGGCGACTTGTTTTTTAACGCGCCCTCGCCGTCCCTCCGCGGGACGGAGGGTGAGGTTTCTGCAACCCCCATCGAGCGGGTCGCGGATTGAGGATTCCCCGTCGAGCTGCTAGCGGGTGGTTCAAGTGGACGTCCATGCCCCGTTCGATAAGGGTAGGCTGCGCGGTCCGGAGACACGTCCATGGAAGCGCTTGCGTGGGTTTGCTAGGTGGGGCTCGGTCCCGTTCGATAGGGACCGAGGGCGCGGAAGCTCTCCCTCGGTGGGATCCCCCGGCTAGCCGCCCTCGGCGGCTCTCGAACACGACATGTGGGGCACCCTCGAGCCGACGGGCTCGAGGAACGGCTCGAATGCGCGTGCCCTCGTCGTCCCTAACTCGCGATGCGTGGCGCTGTTCGAACCCGTCGAGGGTCAGGCTTCGAACCTCTGATCAGTAGGGCCGTGCGGGGTGGCGCCTGGGCGGCCCCGTCTTTTCGCGTTTGCGGCCGTCGAGGGTCTGGGCGAGCCAGCCCTCGAGGCGCTGGTTGGTAGCACAGCGCGGCATGGGTGCTTGCGGTGCCTGCTTTACTGCAAGCAGACCCTGGGCGACCCTCTCACGCGCGTGCCCTCTTTAGAGGGTTGATGTTGTCTCGAGCCGGGGGCTCGTGCCGCTCGAGGGTTTTACGCGGCATGGGTACCCGCGGTGCACCTTTACATCAAGCGAGGTCCCGGCGGCCTTCTCGCGTCGATGTCCCATCGAGGGCTGTTTTCGTTCGAGCCGAGGGGCTCGTGCCGCTCGAGGGTTTTACGCGGCATGGGTGCCCGCGGTGCCTGCTTTACATCAAGCAGGTCCCGGGCGACCCTCTCGCGCCGATATCCCATCGAGGGCTGTTCTCGTTTCGTTTTGAGCCGAGGGCTCGTGCCGCTCGAGGGTTTTACGTGGCATGGGTACCCGTGGTGCACCGCTTACATCAAGCAGGTCCCGGGCGGCCTTCTCACGTCGATATCCCATCGAGGGTTGCCCTTGTCTCGGGCCAGGGGTTCGCCCGCTCGAGGGTTCTCCTTGCTTGGCAAGGGACCCGATCGTTAAATGTCTCGCGGTCGAGGCCGCGGTTTTTGCGGCGCGGGCGCGTCTTTTTAGGCGGCGCGCGCGCGCGCGCGCGCGTAGTGGGCGGCGTGGCGGGTGGACGTGACGGCTTCACCTCGATCCCTGCGGGTCCCTGCCGTGATGATGGTCCGCTGCGGTGATGTGGCCGCTGCGGTCGTGGGTGGGGCCCGTCCGTCGGCGTGAAGGGAAGATTCCCTGCGGTTAATGCGAGCGGGGCATCCGCTCGGGGAGAGCTCGCCCCGTCGGCTTATAAATGCGAGGGGTGGAGGAGACGGCGGTTTTTTACCTTGACGCCTCACCATTTTCGGTCCCCGCCCCCTTCGTCTTCGCCTCGCTCTTGCCACCGCGCGGTGTCGCCGTTAGAGCTTTTCTTCCGTTCATTGTCCTCCGTCCTCGCATTCCTTCGTCCTTCCTCATGGCGCCGCCTCAGCTTCCCCTTACGATCCTGGAGCCGTATGCCTGGGAGAGGTCGACGGTGACGCCGCCGGCCCTTGGCGAGGCGGGTCGTCGCCGGCCGGCCCGGCGGCCAACGAAGAGGGACGTCCGGCGGAGTGGATAGTGCCGCCGGCGGCGGACCAGTGCGCCCAACCCGCCGGAAGGCTATGTGGTCAGCTTTATCCGTTACCACGAGCGGGGCTTCAACGCGCCGGCGAGCCGCTTCATGCGGGCGATGTGCCACCACTACGGAGTGGAGCTGCACAACTTCGCCCCCAACGCGATTTCGCAGGCGGCCACGTTTGTCGGCGTCTGCGAAGGGTACCTGGGGATCCCAGTCAATTGGGAGCTCTGGGTACACCTTTTCCGCGCGGAGCTCTTCATGCAGCCCACTACGTAGCCAAGGACCCGCCGCGCGGTGCGTGCCGGCGGGATGTCGCTTGTCCTGCGGGGGCAATTCAAGAACGTCTACATCCCCTGCACCATGACGACGAACAATGCCGGCTGGGAGCGGGGATGGTTTTATCTGCGCAACGCCGAGCCCGGCCTTCCCCCCTACACCGGCCGGGTGTTCAAGGAGAGGCCTGACTCCTGGGGCTACGGGGTGTCCACGGCCCGGCATCGGGCGGGCGGGGAGTCGGTCTGGCCGGCCGGCTGCGCGCCCGGCGACGATGGGGGCGAGGGCGGTGGGCGTCCTCGCCTTCCTCCATCATAGGCGGGTCGTGCCCTTGATGGAGAGGCCGCTCCGCATCTTCGAGATGACAGAGGCGGCCAACCCCATCGACACGGCGAGGTCGCGGATGCTCCCGACGCCCCTCGAGCGGCCATATGCGCTCACCGGGCGCGGAGCGCCGTCGACACCGGACGCCGCCGATGCACTGCGGGTCGGACCCCGTGGGACCTCAAGATGCTCCCCACCGGCCCGTTGGTGAGCGTAGTTCTTGATTTCGTTTTAGTTCTTTGTGTTGCCTTTGCCTCTTGACGCGCCCTTGTTGCTCCGTCTGCCGGTTGGTGGACTTCACCATCGCCAAGTCCGTTCCGCCCACCCCCGACTCCCGCGCGCGGGGCGGGCGGCGCGGCGGCGGCGGCGGGGAGCGAGCGGCACGCAAGAGGGAGCGCGCGAGGCGACGTCAAGCACGTCGCGACCGGCGGGCCGCGGAGTACCGACGGCGCGAGGAGCCGGGGCTCTCCTCCCCGGGACCGAAGAGTACTCGTCCTCGGAGGAGGACGAAGAGGAAGAGGGTCGAGGGGGAGGGCCCCTCGACGGTGGCGGCCGCGCCCCCGTCGCCGGAGCCGGCGTCGGCGGCGAGGGCGGCATCGCCGGGGTGGGCGCGGCGGCGGCCCGCCGCCGGGCCATCGACATCGAGGGCGGCGCGTGCCGCGGGGGGCGCGCCGGGCGCGCTCGTCGGGGGCGCGCACGGCGAGCGCGCCGGCGCGCGCATCGGCGTGCCCCGCGCGCGGGGAAGCGCGCGCGCGCGCGGCGGCGTCATCGGGGAGCGCGGCGGCGGGCGCACCCGCACGCGGGGCGAGCGTACGCGCGCGCGCGCGCGCGCGCGTCGGGAGGCGCGACATCGGGGCGTGACCGCGCGCGGGGGCGGGCGCGTCCACGCGCGGCGCGCGCCGTCGGGGAGACGCGGCGGCGGGCGCGCCGGCCGCGCCGGCCTCATCCGGCGAGGCTTCGAGGAAGAGGAGGCGTGCCTTTTCCTCCTCGAGGTAAGGGGGTTCGATGCTTCACTCGGTTTAATTAGTTGATGATTAGACGTTGTAACCCTCCGTTCGTGCTGCGCGGGGGTGGTGCCAACCGTGCCTCCTCTCGCACCCGCCAAGGTGCCGGGGACGGACGCGTCCATCCCTACCCGGCGGCGCTCGTCGAGGACGCCGCGGGGCGGGGAACAAGCACGGCGGCGGCGGGCGAGAGCTCGCGGGGGTGCGGCCGGGGCCCCGAGGCCTCGGCCAACGCGATCGGCCGCCGCGGCGCGGTCGGCGGTCGGCGAGGAGCGGCCGGCGCCGGCCGTCGCGGGGGGTGCGGGCCGCGGCGGCGGCGGTGGTGGATGCGCGCCCCGCGAGAGGCGTTGGCTGCGAGAGGAGGTGGAGCGGGAGCAACCCGCGGCGCCCGTGGCCGCGGAGAGGCGCGGCCCGGAGGTGGTGGCCGTGGCGCCGTGCCGGGCGCCCGCGGCCGTGGAGACGCAGGCGGAGGCGCCGGTGGAGGCGGCACAAGCGGCGGCGCCCGCCGGCGTCCCGCAAGCGGGAGGTGGTGGAGGTCTCGGACGACTCCCCGCCGCCCGGGTGGGACCGGTGGGCCGGGCGGCCCACGAATTCCCCCCGAGCCCCGGGGAGGGGGCCCTCGTGAGGGCGGCGCGAGGGTCACCCGGTGGTGGGGGGTCGAGGACACGGCGCCGAGGCCTCGTCCTCCCGCGCGGCCGCCCCGCCCGAGGTGGAGGGGGCCGTCGATGATCCCCGGCGTTTGCTAACGCTCGGGTGGAGCGAGAGCTCGCGGGACGAGCTCCGGAGCCACGGCGCTACGCTCAACCGCGCGCTGAACGAGGCGCTGCGGGTCCACGGCGGCCCGGCATGGCTCGTCTTCCAGGTTAGCCGTGGTTGCTTGTTCTCTCCTTTCTTTCGTTTGTGCATGCTGCCTTCGTGTCGCGGCACTCATGGGTTTTGATTCTGTGGTTGCCAGGAGCTCGAGCGTCGCGCCCACGACAAGTACGACGCGTTCGACCGGGTGAACGCCGAGGTCCACCCGGCTCCGGGGGAGCGGTGCAGCGCTTTCGACGCGCTTGCCGACGCTCTCAGGTCCTCGGACAGGCGGGCCGGCGTACGGGGCCCCGGCCCGGCCCCGACGAGCTACCCGAGGGCTCGAGGCGAGGATACGGCGCGCCGCTCGAGCCTCGAGCGGGTGCGCGCGGCCCTCATCGATCGTGATGAGGCGGCGCGCACGCGCGCGAGGACTTGGAGAAGACGCGGACGGCGGCCGCTAACCGGGAGGCGGAGGTGGCGGCCGTCCGCGTCGAAGCCGGGAGCTTCGCTCGTCGCTTGAGGGCGCGGGTGCGGCGGCGCGGGGCGAGGAGCGGGCGCGCGGGGCGGAGCGGCGGGCCAAGGAGGCCGACGACACGAAGGCCGCCCTCGACGCCAAGGCCGCGGCCCTCGTCGTCGGCGGAGGAGCGGCTCTCGCAAGAGAGCACCGCCCGCCAAGGGGCGAGGAGCGGCTCCCGGCGGGGAGCAGGCCGCCCTCACCGACGCCCGTGCAGCGCTGGAGCAGGAGCGCGCCGCCCACGAGGTGACGCCAAAGTCCTTGGCGGATCGGGACGCCAAGCACTCCAATGCCGAGGGCGAGGTGATTATGCTCAGCATCACCAACGCCAATCAGGAGATGTCCCTCCGGGAGCAGGGCGAGACCGTCGAGCGCCTCGAACTGACGGTCGAGGCCGCGCGCCGCGACCTCGAGATGGAGAGGAAGCAAGTCCAAGGTGAGCCACTGACTGACTCTTGTCTTGTTGGTTTTTGGTTTGGGAACTCGCATTCCCTTGTTCTGATTTCTTTCTTGCCTTGGCGTTTCCAGGCTTGCCCACCGCCCTGGGGCATGCGGCTGAGCGGGCCGAGGCGCTGCAGGCTTCCTACAACTCCTCCGAGCGGAGCGGCGGCGGGAGGCCGCGCGATGCGGCCCTCGAGACCTCGCCGCGCCGTCGAGGAGGGCGAGGCACGGGCCGGCAGCTCGGCGGCCGGCCCGCCCGCGCGCCCTTGGTGGCCATGTCCCGAGCGGATGCGCCGGCGGCGCGGCACCGGGCGTCCGAGAAGGCCCTCGAGTGGTGCGATCCCACTACGAGGTTAACTTCGAGGCGGCGGCGAGGGCTACATCGTTCCCGAGGGCGTCGAGGACGAGGTGGCCATGGAGCGTGTGGATGCGCTCGGCCGCCGACGCCGCGGGTCGCTCGCCGAGGCCTTCGAGGAGTTCCTCTTCCGGACGTCGGCCCGATGCCGCTCGCTCCTCCCGCCGAAAGCGGTTGGGCGCTAGGCCCGTTTTTTGATGTGTATCAATATCCTGGCCTCGTGGCCTTTTGTAAATAAACAAGTTGTTTCATGAACATGAGCATTTGCTGTAAATGAAGTCGTTTGTTTATCACGCTTTCTGTTTCTCCTTCTTCCTGAGTAGATTCTAGTTAGGGGAGTTCGATTTTCGCTGGGGGTCCGCTGGGTTGGAGGCGAGAGAGAAGGGCCATATCCACGCGGCGTAGGCTATCTCTGGCTCGCACGCTCCTTCCGCTGTGCCGCCCGCGCCTGTTCGAATCGTGCCTCGAGGTTGAAGTAGGGAAATAAACTTAGCGCGTGTGGGCCGTTTGTTGTTTTTTTTTGTGCGAAAAAATGGGACTATTTTGGGGGGGGATGCCCCCCGCGGTAGCCCCCGAGGGTAACTTGGGTTTTCGGGGAAAGCCGAGTTGCCCTTTTTATTGAGCTTAAAGCTTTTACATAGTTGCAACCAAGCGGGGCGTTGGCCGTGCGGTTTTTACAACAAAAATGCTTGGAAATCCTAGCTAAGGGTAGAAGCGACGTAGGCGTTGGATGTTCCAAGCGTTTGTGAGCTCTTCACCGTCCTCATTGGCCAACTTGTATGTGCGGGCTTGAGTACCTTCACCACGACGTAGGGTCCTTCCCATGGGGGTGATAGCTTGTGGCGCCCTCGGTTGTCTTGGCGTAGCCTTAGGACCGGGTCCCCTTCACCGAAATCCCGCCGGCGTATCTTGCGTTCTTGATGGCGCCGAGGGACCGCCGGTACCTCGCGGAATGCATCAAGGCTACGAGGCGTGCTTCGTCCAGCTAGTCCAACGAGTCCTCGCGGGCTCGTTGGTTAGCATCCTCGTTATAGCCTTGAGCCTTGGGCGACCCGTATTCTAAGTCCGTGGGGAGGACGGCCTCCGCGCCGTGGACTAGGAAGAACGGGGTGAACCCGGTGGCTCTCGCTCGGGGTGGTCCTTAGGCTCCACACAACCGCCGGTAGTTCTTGGAGCCATTTCCGCCCGCATTTGTTCAATCGGTCGAAAATTCGGGCTTTAGGCCTTGTAAGATCATGCCATTGGCACGTTCCACTTGGCCGTTGGTCTGTGGGTGCGCCACAGCTGCCCAATCCACACGGATGTGGAACTTGTCGCAGAACTCCAAGAACTTCTTGCCCGTGAATTGGGATCCATTGTCGGTGATGATGGAGTTCGGCACTCCGAAGCGGTAGACGATGTCGGTGAAGAATGTCACCGCCTGCTCTGCCCTTAGATTCGTGATGGGGCGCACCTCCACCCACTTGGAGAACTTGTCGATCGCGACCAACAAGTGGGTGAAGCCCCCGGGCGCCTTCCGCAGGGGCCCGACGATGTCCAGCCCCCACACGGCGAACGGCCATGTTAGCGGGATGGTCCGTAGGGCATGGGCGGGTAAATTGGACTTGCGGGCGTAGAAGCGGCACCCCCTCGCGGGTGCGCACGATCTCGCCGGCGTCCGCGACCGCAAGGTGGGCCGATAAAAGCCCCGGCGGAACGCGTTGCCGACGAGGGTGCGGGGCGCGGCGTGGTGGCCACGGATCCCCGCGTGGATGTCCGCGCAGAGCTCGCGCCCCTCGGGAATGGGCACGCATCGCCGTAGGATGCCGGAGGCGGCGCGCTTGTACGGCTCGCCGTCAACGAGGGCAAAGGACTTGGCCATCCCGGCGATGCGCCTAGCCGCGGCCCGGTCCGCGGGGAGATCCCCCTCGAGCGATCCGAGGCAATGTATTTTTCCCGCCGATGCCTGGACGGGGGCCGGCTCGATGTGCATCACGTCGGACCCGTGGGAGCCGTACCCCTCGAGAAGGGAGAGCACGTACGCCTCGTTCGAGGGGTCCTCGTCCATGGGCTCCGCACCCGCTGGATTCGAGGGAGCCCCCGAGGGTTCGTTGTGATTCGAGGGGTAGGGCTCGAAGGCGACCGAGGGTTGAGCGATGTCACGCGCGAAAACGTTCGGGGGGACGGTGATCCGCCCGGACGCGATCTTGGCGAGCTCGTCCGCCTCTTCGTTGTACCTTCGGGGCACATGGTTGAGCTCGATGCCGTAGAACTTATCCTCGAGGGCTCGCACGGCCTTGCGGTATGCCTCCATCTTGTCGTCGTGGCGGCTCGCATTCTTCATGACTTGATCAATCACGAGCCGTGAGTCGCCCCTTACGTCGAGGCGTTTGACGCCTAACTCAATGGCGATTTTGAGGCCGCAGAGGAGGGCCTCGTATTCAGCCATGTTGTTAGACGCGGGGAAGTGGAGGCGCACCGCGTACCGCATGTGTTCCCCGAGGGGTGACACGAAGAGCAGACCTGCACCTGCCCCCGTTTTCATCACCGAGCCGTCGAAGAACAGGGTCCAGCACTCCGCTTGGATCTGTGGCGGTGGCAGCTGCGTGTCCGTCCATTCGGCGACGAAATCCGCCAAAATTTGGGACTTGATGGCCTTGCGCGGGGCGTAGGCGAGCGTCTCGCCCATCAGTTCCACGGACCACTTGGCGATCCTGCCCGCGGCGTCGGGGTTGCGGATGATTTCTCCTAGTGGGAAGGAGGAAACCACCGTGACGGGGGTGGGCCTCGAAGTAGTGGCGGAGTTTGCGCCGCGCAAGAACCACTTGCGTACAACAACCACGGACACGGGGGTAGCGCGTCTTCGTGTCCGAGAGGACCTCGCTGATGTAGTAGACTGGCCGCTGCACAGGCAAGGCATGCCCTTCCTCCGTGCGCTCCACAACGATCACGGCACTCACCACCCGGGTGGTCGCGGCCACGTAGAGCGCGTAGGGGCTCGCCGTCCTGTGGCGGCGTGAGGATCGGGGCGTGCGTCAGAGACGCCTTCGGCTTGTCGAGCGCGTCCCGGGCCTCGGTGGTCCGGGGAGAAGCGCTCGTGCTTCTTGAGTAGGCGGTAGAGGGGCAGGCCCTTCTCACCGAGCCGCGAGATGAAGCGGCTCAAGGCGGCGAGGCACCCCAACACCTTTCGCACCCCCTTGAGGTCCCGGATCGGACCCATCCGTTCGAGGGCCGCGACCTTTTCGGGGGTTGGCCTCGATCCCCCGCCGGGAGACGATGTATCCCGGGAGCATGCCTCGCGGCACTCCAAAGACACATTTTTCGGGGTTTAACTTGACCCCATTGGCCCGTAGGCGGTTGAACGCGACGCCAAGGTCGCCAACCGGGTCGTCCGCCCTCCTCGGTCTTCACGACGATGTCGTCCACGTACGCTTCGACCGTACGCCCGATGTGATCCCCAAAAATGTGCCGCATGCAACGCCGATATGTTGCACCCGCGTTTACGAGGCCAAATGGCATCGTGACGTAGCAGAACGTCCCGAACGGCGTGATGAACGAGGTCGCGAGCTGGTCGGACTCTTTCATCTTTATCCGGTGGTACCCGGAATAGGCATCAAGGAAACGGGGCGGCTCGCACCCACTGTTGAGTCGACGATTTGATCAATGCGTGGCAAAGGAAAAGGAACTTTAGGACATGCTTTATTGAGACTAGTGTAGTCTATACACATCCGCCACTTCCCATTCTTTTTCTTTACAAGCACGGGGTTTGCTAGCCATGTTGGGTGGAACACCTCCTTGATGAATCCGGCCTCGAGAAGCTTTCGCAGCTCCGCTCCGATTGCCCGTCGCCGCTCCTCGTCGAAGCGGCGGAGCCGTTGCTGCACGGCGCGAGCGTTTGGCAGGATGTCAAGGGAGTGCTCGGCGACTTCCCTCGGGATGCCTGGCATGTCCGAGGGGCTCCACGCGAAGATGTCGGCGTTGGCGCGGAGGAAGTCGACGAGCACCACTTCCTATTTGGGGTCGAGGGTGGAGCTGACCCTCAACACCTTGCCCTCGGGGGCTGAAGGGTCGAGGGGGACCCCCTTGGTGGCTCCGCGGCCTCGAAGGTGCCAGCGTGTTTGGCAGCGGAGTCGAGGTCTTCGTTGACCATCTTCTCCAGCGTGTTCACCAGCGCTTCATCCAGCGCCAGTGCCTCTGCGTGCTCCACGCATTCGACATCGCAGTCGAACGCGTGCTCGATCGACGAGCCGACGGTGATGATGCCGTTCGGGCCGGGCATCTTCATCTTCAGGTAGGTATAATTGGGGACCGCCATGAATTTGGCGTAACAGGGTCGCCCAAGTATAGCATGGTAGGCCCCTTTGAACCCCACCACCTCGAAGGTGAGGGTCTCCTTGCGGAAGTTCTTAGGGGTGCCAAACCAGACCGGCAGGTCGATCTGCCCGAGGGGTTGAACCTGCTTGCCGGGCGCGATGCCGTGGAACGGCTTTGTGCTGGGCCGCAGCTGGTCCAATCCGATCCCCATCAGGCGCAGCGTATGCGCGTAGAGGATGTTGAGGCTGCTGCCTCCGTCCATGAGGACCTTTGAGAACCCGGCGTTCCCGATGATGGGGTCAACCACCAGCGGGTACTGGCCCGGATTGGGGACGCGGTTTGGGTGGTCCTCCCGGCTGAATGTGATGGCGTCCTCCGACCAATTGAGGAAGGACGGAGGTGCCCTCTCAGCGGCGAGGACTTCGTGTCGCTCCCTCTTGCGTTGGCGTGTCGACATGTCGACAGTTGGTCCCCCAAAGATGAGGAACACATTTTCGACGGCGGGGAAGCCGCCCGCGTCGCCATCACCTCCGTCTTTCTTGGCCTCTGCCTCCTTCGCGGCGGCACGGCCGTAGGAATTTCTTGAGCATGTTGCCTTGCTCAAGGGTGTGGTGTACTTGGGGTTTTGTGGTAGGGACATGGCTTCTTCAAAGATGTCATCGAACACCCCCGGGCCTCGAGGAGTCGGTCGAGGGCCCCGTCGAGCCGGGTCGACGCCGAGGGCCTCGGCGTTGCCGTCGTCGCGCCCCTGCTCGCGCGCCTCGCGGCGCGGCTTTTCCCCTTCTTGCCCCGCTTGTTGTTGCGGTGCGGCTCCTTGGACTTGCCGCCCTCTCGCGGGTGCGTCCTCGGAGCGCTTGCCCTTTTGCCGTCGAAGATCGCCCCCACGGCCTCCTCCCCGGAGGCGAAGCTGGTGGCGATGTCAAACAGCTCGTTAGAGTCCGCGGGCGGGCTGCGTCCCAGCTCCCGCACGAGGTCCCGCACGTGGTTCCCTCGAGGAAGGCGTGCACGATCTCGGACCGTGCCACGCCGGGGAGCTTCGTGCGCGCTTAGAGAAGCGTCGTATGAAGTCCCGCAGCGACTCGCCGGGCTTCGCGTGCGGAGCGCGAGTGTCCCATGAGTTCCCAGGGCGCACGTATGTGCCCTGGAAGTTGCCCACGAATGTGTGGACCGAGTCGTCCCGGTTATGGATCCGGCCGGGCGGGCAGGTGCTCGAGCCATGTCCGGGCCGCATCGCCAAGGTGTAGGGGCAGGTTGCGGATGATGACCTCGTCGCTGGTGGCCCCGCCCAGCTGGCAAGCCAAGCGGTAGTCGTTGAGCCACACGCGGGGGTCCGTCTCCCCGTTGTACTTGACGATCGTTGAGGGTTGGCGGAAGCGTTGGGGGAACGCTGCCGCACGGATCTCCCCGACCGAACACGCGGTGCCCGGGGGCTCGGCGTCGGGGAGCGGTCCTCGCCGCTGTCGTAGCGCCCACCCCGTCGAGGGTGGTAGCCCCTTGCCGCTCGTGCGTCCGCCTTGCTAGTGCGCCTGGCGTTGATGACGTTGCGAGCGTCGCCATCCGGCCGCCCGCGCGCGTCAAGGAGTCGCTCCTTGGCCGGCGTGCGCCCTTGCTCGGTGGGTCACCCCGCCGGTCCCCCCCGCGTGCACCGAGGGTTCGCCTCCCGGTGCAGCTTCATCGCCCCACGCATCCCCCTGTTGGCGGATGCGTGAGGCCGAGCTCTCGGCCTGCTGGACGGCCGCTTGCTCGATGAGAGTTTGCACCTCGCGGTGCATGTCTCGAGCCTCGGGGGTCGAGGGTGCTGGCATAGCCCGCAGCAGCGTCGCGGCGGCGACGAGCTTCTGGCTCGCCCGTGGGGGCACGTCCGCGTTTTCGACGTTGGGGACGGTGTTGATGCGGTCGCGGACCTGTCGGCCCAGCTCCCGCGCGCGTTCGCCGCGCGCAGAGGCTTCCCCTGCCATTGAGGCGCGGGAGCGCCCGCACCGTTCGGTATTCCTCCGCCAGCTTGGCCTCGAGCTCGCGGGCTTGGGCAAGGCGTGCGTCGGCGTCGGCCCCGGCGAGAGCGCTTGGCCCCGCGGCCGGGCGCGCGGCGATCCCCGGGGCGGGGCGTGACCTCCCCGTCTCCGGCGCCCACCGCACCGGCGGCATTGGCCGGGTCGTTGGTGATGACGGCGCAGCACTCCCGCGCGGGGTCGTAGCTCCCTGTGCTGGAGTCGTCGGAGCAGCCAAACCAGTAGTCCGCGGCGTCGAGGAAACGCCGGAACGCGACTGGGTCTGGCACGCCGGAGAAGTCCCACTCCGCGTATCCGTGGCGGTTGGCGGGTGGCATCGTGTCGACGGAGCCCAGGGATGACTCATCCCCCGCCGAGGCGCGGGGTCCCCGGCGACGAAGACGTGGCGGCCGGGCGGAACCCTCGCGCATCGTCGTGTTGACGTTGGCGTTGTAGGCCGTCGTAGCGCCACGCAGCCCGATGGGGATGCGCGGTCCGCAGACCGCGCGCCCGTCCCGCCGGGGGCGGTGGCGGTCGTGATGGTGGGCGCACCGCGCCGGGCGGCGGCGCGCTCGGCCCGCCGCCGCTCGGACCGCGCCCGACGCGATCGCTGCCGGAGCGACGGTGGCGTCGTGGCGCCGACGGGCCCGCGGCATCCGTGCCCGCGGGCACCGCGCCGTGGTGGTGCGCGCGGCGGGGGCCAAAGCCGACTCGGCCCGGCGGCGCGCGCGGAGCTCCTCACGCGTTGGTGAGGCGCATGAGATAGCCGTTCCCCGTGGCCCGAAAGTTCGGGTCCCCGAAGCGGATTTCGAACCCGGCCGGGGGAGGGGGTCCGAGCTACCCATGCGAGAGCGAGTAGCACGGTACTCGGTGCGGATCACCATGGAGGGAGTTGACGGAACGACCTTAGGCGCTCGCTTGCCCCACGGTGGGCGCCAAGCGTCGGTGCGGAATATGGTCACGACACTAACCAAGGAGATAGCGCCAAAGTCTATCCCTTTATGGTCGATGCTAAGCAACAAGTGACACAGAGTTTTTATCCTGGTTCCGGCCAAGGGGGTCGTACGTCCAGCAGGGGTGTGCTCACGGCACTATATTGCTCAGCACCGGGGGTGCCTGTAGTGGGGCTGCTACAAGCGAGGCGGGAGAGGAAGCGTGGCTTCCAAGTCCCTGGTGAAGTGGCTGAAGATATTGTGGGAGAATTGGAGGGTGAGTGCGTGGTGTGCTCTTGTCGGGATGAGTCTATATGGGTGCGTTCTCTCTTCCCCCCGCGGCTGGGGGGTTCGTCCCCCTTTTATAGATCAAGGGGGAGGCGAATTACATGCATGCCGCGCTATCTAGCTACGTGGAGAAGCACGACGTGCTATGCTGTAGAGTGGGCGGCCGTCCGGGCGATCCTTGCAGCGATCTGGTCATCATGGCCTGACTTGTACCCGAACAGTGGCGGTTCGAGGGTAGGAGAGCAGCGGATGGTGGTGATGTCCTCTGATAGGCTCGAGGGAGGTGCTGACGCAGGCCTGTACGGCGTACAGGAGTGGGCAGAACGGCGTTCCTTCCCGACGCGCTTCACAGGGCTGGAGTCGTTGCTACAGGGCCCGGCGTGCGCCTGCACGCACGGGTACGGCGGCCACGCCATTACAGGTGGCGGGGATGGCGGTCCACCGGCCTAGCGCCTCCACCTAACCCTGTAGGGTCACAAGAAAGTGAATCGAGGGTGCGCCGGCCCCCTTTCGAGGGCTCGGCGTGTTAGCCGTACCGGGCGTGCGCACGGTGTCACGGGACTGACACCGGCCGCGCTGCACAGTCCCCTCCCACAGTGGCGGGGATGGGCTCCTCCCCGGGGGAGTTGGTGCGGCGGCGCCGGGTGCGAGCCCCGGCGCATGATGGCGCCGTCCCCGCGGCGTCGGGGCGTTAAATGCCCGTGTACGGGGGGCCGGCGCACGCGTGAGGGGCACCCTCGGGCGTGGCGGACCCCGCCGAGGGCGGGGCGTACCCTCGAGCGAGGCGGAACCTCGCTCGAGGGAAGTGCTACCCCTCGAGCGGGCGAAGCCCGCCCGAAGGGTGCACGCATCCTCGAACGAGGCGGAGCCCGTTCGAGGGGATCCCTAAGTGGGCCGCCTCGATGGGCCGTCGGAGTCCCCGTGGGCTGTGTCCCGCATGGTTAGGCACTCCGCATGGTTAGGCTTAACGTATTTGGATTTCGTTGCGGGTTTTAAGTGAGGTTTTCCCCATTGTTTAAGGGGACCCCTTGGGCCGTCCCCGACACCATCCTTGGATCTTAGACGCGGTTAGAGTCAACAAAGACCCGAACCGGCTCTGATACCACTTGAAGGACCGATTAGGCGACCAGAGAGGGGGGAGTGAATGGGAGCCGATAAAAATTCTTCTCGAGGGAGATTGAACCTCCGACAAGACGAACTAGCACGGTTGAACCCCCGAAATCACACGCTCCGCACTTCTACCTTCCGTTTGCCAAAACCACGTAGCCACTGGAGTGCTACTGGTCCTAGGAACAAACTCTACCAGCAACCACAACACACACGCAGCAACGACAGCGGAAACAACTCGAAAGCCGGCTAACCGGAGGGGGGCGGTTAGACCGGTATAGGGTGTGGTTAGACCGCCTCCACACGGTAACCAAGCAATCCTCCGAAACGCCTCTTCCGAGCACCAAAACTCACCCCGGTTTCACCAACAAAGATCTCTCGTTCAAGGCCATGCTAGCTACCGGAAAATCTTGGTGAAAACCAAAACTCCACCCAGGGGCCTAGGGGCGGTTAGACCCGCTACCGGTGGGCGGTCTAACCTCCCGTACCCGGCAACGAACTCCAACCAAGAATACCTAGCAAACAAGCACGAGAACGACCCCAAATTTCACCCGGACACTCCTCTCGATCAAGGCGAACAAACTCACAGAGGAAAATCCGCGAAACAAAACTTCGACCCGGAAACACCCGGGCGGTTAGACCGCCCCCCGCAGCGGTTAGACCACCCCTTCCGTGAAAACAAACCCGCGGGTCAAACCTCAACTTCCTCGCGCCCGATCTCCTGAATCACTCCACGGATTGCAGCAAAACTTCGGGAATAGCTGGGTTACCTCCTCGGCAACCTCTACCTTAAAGGAATCGACCCGAAACGCTCACAATCAAGAGGAATCGAAGAAATCGCTTCTCTAGGTCAAGAACTCGCCCAACTCGAGAAACCACCAAATTAAGTCCGATTCAAAGGAGATTTGGGGGCAAAGTCACCAGCCAAAGAGGCACAAGAACCTCATACGTGACACCCACCAAAAACCCCAAGAAATCGTCCTCAAAACACCGCCAACAAAGAGCTCCGAAAATCAACACAAAAGAGAGGAGAAACCCACCATGATGAACAACGCCGAACCATCTATACATGCCATGAAAGGTTCGTACATGGTCTAGCTTGCCACCCAAACATCCATCCCTCTCTCTAGATCTCACATGAAGCTCTCAAGCTAGTCCTCTAAAATCCTAAGGAAAATGGAGAACGAAAATGGAAAAACAAATGAGCTAGGGTTCCAAGAGTTAGCTGCCATCCACCCATCCAATGAGTATATATGAAGGCACCCAAAAGACTAAACTACCCTTTACTAATAACTAGGGATACATGCCCCTTTACTAGTCTTCATGTCTTCACCATCGGACGGATGCCCGGCGACCGCAACCTGGTTAGGCTCGACGCAAGCCTTGCGATCCCGACGCGTGTCCTCCGCTTCGAAGCTTCTCGGCGTCGGCGGCCGGGCGGTCGACCGCCCCCCGGGCGGCTAGACCGGCCCGGGGAGATCCGACCGGCCCCGGGCGGTCCGACCGCCCCTCCCGGGCGGTTGAACCGCCCGGGTGGCCGCACCCTCTCGTCGAGTCTTCGGCCTCGGTTTTGTGGCTCAACCGAGTAACCCAGGTGGTTTCTCGGTGAACCACCGCAAACCCCGCGAACTCGGTGTAGCCTCCGCCAATCTCCACTCATGACTCGGCTCCCGCCGTAGTCCCGCTCGCCCTTGGTTTTGAGGCTCTACCAAGAAACCGTCCACAACTTCATCTTGCTCGTTCATGCCACCATGCGGCCCGCACTTGACCCCGCTGGCCACCGGGTCCCTCGAACGAAGCCTACTTGTCTTCTCCACACCTGGAGGCCTCACTGGCAATGACCTTTCACGCTTGTTCTTCACCTGCACCAACACGAGTCAAGCCGCAACCTGCACCTGCAATACTTAGCCAAGAATCAGTCCACACAACGTTGTCAATCACTCATCACACAAGGGAGCGACCATCCACCGGTCCTCGAACCACACATGGTCCTCACTACTTCCCAAAGGCACCCATAGATGTAGTCGCTGGCGGGGTAGCCGCCAACTTTACAGATGAGCAGTATGCAGAACTGCTGGAGCAGATGGCGCCCATTGCGGAGCAAGTCGCCGAAAAGCTTAACCTCCAGTAGTCCTGTAATAGTTAGCTCATAGCAGTATATGTACAAGAACATTTGTAATGTAATTGTTCAAGTATGAATGAAGAAAAGTTCCATCAATGAGTACTCGTAGTCACGATCTTAGAGTGCGGAGTCCCATCGTGGAGTTGACGCGAGTTGTCGTACTCGGCGGTAGTCCCGTGATGGGAAGTAGACAGGAAAGAAGTTGATGAACGATCAAACTTTATTACTGAAGGAGTACACCTGGGTGGCCAGGGCCGTAGTTACAGAGTAGTCGCCTGGACCCGGAGGCCGCTTACTGCTAAGTGGTGCTAGGGCGAGTAGCCGCTTACAGCTGTAGATCCGTAAGTAGCCGTGTAGGCTGGATCTTGTAGTACATGGTCTCTCAGTAGACCGCTGCTAGAGTCCTTTGTCGCTCGTCGCAGCCCCGAGACCCGTAGGTAGCCGCGTGGGGCCGGATCCTCGGAGAGGAGTAGTCGGAGGACCGGGTGCCCGGACCGGAGGGCCGCTTACGGCGGAGGAGTAGTCCGAGAGCGGAGCCGGGGACCGGAGGAGGCCGCTTACGGCGAAGGGGTCTTGATGTAGTCGTGTAGACTTGAGCCCCAGAGTAGTCGTGTAGACTAGGCGTAGAATCGACAGAGTTGGTTGACGTTCCACGAGTTGTTGACGTCTTCGCCTTCAAGTGTCTGGAGGCGGGAAGAGCCCGGCCCGGTCACCTTTGCAATTGTGAAGGGACCTTCCCAGGGGGAGCTGAGCTTGTGTAGTCCTTCCGTGTTCTGAATACGACGGAGGATGAGATCACCGACGTTGAAGGAGCGTTCCTTGACGTTGCGATCATGGTAGTGTCGGATACCCTTCAGGTACCTTGCTGATTGGACGAGGGCAGCGTAGCGAGCTTCTTCGAGGCTATCGATGTCAACTCGTCTGCTGTCTTCAGAGACACCTTCGTCGTAGTGTTCCACTACTGGTGAGTTCCATATGACATCAGCAGGGAGGATTGCTTCGGAGCCGTAGACCAGGAAGTAAGGGGATTGCCCTGTTGGCTTGGAGGGCTGAGTACGTAGCCCCCAGAGTGCGTTGGGTAGTTCCTTGATCCACTTGCCTCCTTTAGCGTTAGCAGCGTCGTGTAGCCGCTTCTTGAGAGCGTCGAGCACCATCCCATTGGCGCGCTCGACTTGTCCGTTGGCCCGAGGGTGGGCAAGCGAGACGTAACGGACGTCGATCCCGGCTCGTTCTCGCGGTACTCCCCGGAACCGGTGGTTGTTGAAGTTGGAGCCCGTGTCCGTGATGATGCGGTGGGGTAGTCCGTAGCGATGTACGAGTTCATCCAGAAGTCGAGTACTCGTCGCCCTTGGGGCATGTGACCGGCTTGACCTCGATCCACTTGGTGAACTTGTCGATGGCCACCAATACTCGTTGAAACCACACGGCGCAGTTGGTAGTGGCCCAATCATGTCGAGCCCCCAAGCAAGCGAAGGGCCGGGTTGGCGGTATGGTGAATAGCTTGTAGGCCGGGACATGTTGTTGCTTGGCGAAGTATTGACATCCTTGGCACCTTCGACGAGTTCTTCGAGCGTCGGCCAAAGGCGTGGGCCGCAGAAAGCTCGTCGGAAGGCCTTGCTCGACCGGTGTGCGGGAAGACGCGTGGTTGCCGCAGACGCCCTTGTGGATCTCCTCCAAGATGTCCTTGCCTTCTTGCCGAGGGACGCACTTCATGAGTACTCCAGAAGATGCGCCCCGCTTGTAAAGCTTGTCTTCGACGAGGACGTAAGACTTGGCGCGGCGGATGAGCTGCTCGGCCAAGTTCTTGTCTGAGGGAACCTTCTGCTCGCTGAGGTAGTTGATGAAGGGTTGCCTCCAGTCCGCGTCGATCATCATGACCTCTTGTCCAGCCGATGGGTGCGCTGGGACAGTGGTCGGCGGCGCCGGCTCCGGGATGGATGGCGCGTGAAGCTCGTGAACGAATACGCCCACTGGTACTTGAGCGCGGGTAGATCCAAGCTTCGACAGGACGTCCGCTGCAACATTGTTGTCGCGGACGATGTGGTGGAACTCGAGACCGTAGAACTTGTTCTCGAGCTTGCAGACTTCTAGGCAGTAGGTGTTCATGTTCTCCTTGTTGCGGTCCCAGGACTTGTTGACTTGGTTGATGACCACTGCGGAGTCGCCGTAGACTAGTAGCCGCTTGATGCCCAGTGAAGCCGCGAGGCGGAGCCCATGTAGGAGAGCTTCGTACTCGGCTTCGTTGTTTGAGACCTTCCAGAAGATCTACAGGACGTACTTGAGTTGTTCGCTCGTTGGAGAGATCAGGAGTACCCCTGCACCTGCGCCCTCGAGGTTGAGTGAGCCATCGAAGTACATCACCCAATGCTCTGGTCGCACGGTTGGAGGAGGTAGCTGGTTCTCCTGCCACTCCGCCATGAAGTCGACTAGAGCCTGCGACTTGATGGCTGTGCGTGGCTTGAAGTCGATGGTGAGGGCGCCGAGCTCGACTGCCCACTTGGAGATTCTTCCAGTAGCATCTTGGTTCCGCAGGATGTCGCCGAGCGGATAGTCGGTGACGACGGAGATCGAGTACTCCTGGAAGTAGTGTCGTAGCTTCCGCGAGGTGATGAGTACTGCGTACAGGAGCTTCTGCACAGGCTGATAGCGTGCCTTAGACTCTGACAGGACCTCGCTGACGAAGTAGACTGGGCGCTGGACTGGGTAGGCGTGGACGTCTTCCTGCCTCTCAACGATGATGGCAGTACTGACCACATGAGTAGTCGCAGCGAGGTAGAGCAGTAGCTGCTCGCCTTTGTGAGGAGCCGTGAGGACCGGTGGCTTCGATAGGAAGTCCTTGAGCTGGGCAAGGGCTTGATCTGCCTATTGAGTCCACACGAACTTCTCTTGGTGCTTGAGTAGTTTGAAGAAGGGAAGCCCCCGTTCTCCAAGCTTCGAGATAAATCTGTTCAGGGCCGCCATGCACCCGATCAGCTTCTAGACATCTTTGATGCACGTGGGAGTTTTCATGCTGGTGATGGCGGAGATCTTCTCGGGGTTGGCTTCGATGCCGCGTTGGCTGATGATGAAGCCGAGTAGTTTGCCCGAAGGTACGCCGAAGACGCACTTGTTCGGGTTGAGCTTCCAGCGGTACTCGCGCAGGGATGCGAAAGTCTCTTCAAGGTCGTCGATGAGGGTACTGGAGTTTCTGGTCTTGACGACCACGTCATCCACGTAGGCTTCGATGTTCTTGTTGAGCTGCTTCTTGAAGCAGGCCTGGATAGCTCGTTGATATGTGGCACTGGCGTTCTTCAGCCCGAAGGACATGGTCGTGTAGCAGTACGCGCCAAATGGGGTGATGAACGCGGTCTTCTCCTGGTCTTCTTCCTTGATCGCGATCTGGTGGTACCCGGAGTAGCAGTCGAGGAAGCAGAGCAGGTCGCAGCCCGCTGTGGAGTCGATGACTTGATCGATCCTCGGAAACCCGAAGGGGTCCTTGGGGCATTGCTTGTTGAGGTCGGTGTAGTCGACGCACATCCTCCACTCGTTCGAGTTCTTCTTACCGACGAGGACAGGGTTGGCGAGCCACTCAGGATGGAAGACTTCTCTGATGACGCCAGCCGCGAGTAGTTTGGCGAGTTCCTTCTTGATGGCGTCCCGTCTGTCGTCGGCAAAGCGTCGGAGGTGTTGTCGCTTGGGCGTGGCCTTAGGATCGACGTCGAGGCAGTGCTCAATCAACTCCCTGGGCACTCCTGGCATGTCCGCTGGCTTCCACGCGAAGATGTCGCGGTTAGCCCGGAGGAAGCTGATGAGCGCGTCTTACTATTTGGGGTCGAGGCCGGCCCCGATGGTGGTGGTCTTGCTGGCGTCGCCTGTCCCGAGGTCGATCATCTTGACCAGGATCTCCTCAGCTGGCTGAGGCTTGTTGGAGTTGTCAGACTTCTCAGGGATGTCGAGTTCACTTGTAGCAAGTTTCTTCGACGCGGCGTAGACCTCCATCATCGCGTTGGGTACTTGATTTGTAGAGGCGATCTCCACGGCTTCTGTATCGCAGTCGTGGGAGATCCTCAAGTCCCCTTGGAGAGAGAGTACACCCGCTGGGCTTGGCATCTTGAGTACCAAGTAGGTGTAGTGGGGCACCGCCATGAACTTGGCGATGGCCGGTCTGCCGAGGATGGCATGGTAGGAAGTCTCGAAGTCCGCGACCTCGAACTTGATGTACTCGGTACGGTAGTTGTCCCGAGATTCCCCGAAGGTAACTGGCAGGACCACTGAGCCCAGTGGGATAGCCGCGTTACCGGGGACGATGTCGTAGAAGGGCGTGTTGCTCTTGGTGAGCATGTGGGTGATGTCGAGCTTCATCTTCTTCAAGGTCTTGGTGAAAAGGACGTTGAGCCCGCTTCCACCGTCGATGAGGACCTTGTTGAGCTTGGAGCCCGCAACCACTGGCTTCAGGACGAGAGGGAACCGTCCTGGTTCGGAGAAGCTGGTCCATTGATCCGCGCGAGAGAAGGTAATGGGTACCTCCGACCACCTGAGAGGGGTCGGGACCGCTGGTTCAATGCTCATGACTTCTCGACGGGTAGCCTTTTGCTCCCGCCTACTGGGTAGTCCGCCGAAGAGGATGTTGACGGTCTTGTCAGGTTCCTGGAAGTCATTGTTTTCTCTGTCGTTCTTCTTCTTGCCCTTCTTGTCGTGAGGGTGCGGTGGCTCTGGCGAACCCTTGAGTGCATGCCTGAGTTGGTAGCACTGCACGGTGGTGTGGTTGCCGTTTAGATGCCACGGGCACTTCTCCTTCAACAAGTCTTTGAAGCCGCCGGAGTTCTTCTTCAAGTTCTCCTTCACAGGGCACTGGATAGCCGCGACAGTGTTGTCTGGCTTGCGCTTGCGGTTGGGACCCGAGTAGTTGTTGTTGTTGCGACCACCCTGGTTCCCGTTGTTGCCGCTGCCGCCGCCCGTGCTCTGCTTGGTCTTGCCACGGATGGCGTCGTACTTGGCGTTGGCCTTGTCTTCTTCATCCGCCCAGGACGTGATCATGTCCTTGAGGTGGGGGATGGACCTGGGGCGGCGACGACCGAAGTCTTCAAAGGTGCGGCGGTGGTAGAGGCCGTCTTGGAAGAGGTCGATGACCTTCTTGTCGGTGACGTCGACTACGGTAGCGCGCTTGTCGAAGAAGCGGCGCATGTACTTGCGGAGGGTCTCGCCTTGTTCCGCTTGACCATGGCCGGGTCCATGCGAGTACCCGATCGGCCCATGGCACCGCGAAGTTCTTCGGTGAACTGTTCATTCGTTCGGTCCCACTTGTCGATTGAGTGCTTATCCGGCGACTCGAGCCATGTGAGTGGGGTTTGGTCCGAGCGAGAAGGGGAAGTAGAGGCACTTGGTGTCGTTGTTGCCGCCGGCGTTCTCGATGGAGAGGGCATAGCACCCGAGCCACCGGATGGGGTCTGCTTCGCATCGTACTTGGTGATCCCCAAAGGCTTGTACTTGTCGAGGAGGAGCAAGGTTGCGAAGTCGAGGTGAGAAGGCGGGGAAGCCGTCGTTGTCGCCTGCGGTGGCCGACTTCTTCCGCCGCAGCTCCTCAATCTTCGGCGGGCGTCGTAGCCGCCCTGTGAGGCACCAGAGGCGTGGTTGTTCGCGTGGCCGCGGCCGCCACGACCGCCGCCGCCGCCGGCCCTCTTGTTGGCTCCATGGTTGGAGCTTCCGTCGTCGCTGCCGCCGCCGTCAGGGTCGCGGCCGCCACCGCCAGCAGGAGCACTGTGAGGGACGACCTCGCGGTTGCTGTTGCCACCTTGTGGAGGTCCGCCGGCGTTTGAGCGAGTACGGTTGGGCTGAGCTGGGAGCTCAGCTCGAGTACGGTTGGGACCGTGGTTGGCGCTGCGACTTGTAGCTTCGTTGTCGCGGTGCCTGGCGGGAGGAGGCTGGTTGACCCTGTTGTCGACCCGCATGAAGTAGGCATCTTCGGCGAGCTTGGCGATGACCTCTCCAGCGCGTATGCCCTAAGCCTGACGTGTGATCGCTGTGATCGACATGAGGCATTGCTCAGGGGTAGTGTGTACTCTGCTCTCGACCGCCTCGAGAGCTTCCGCGAGATTGCGGATGGGGAGGTTATCCCGGAGGCGCCGGCGTCGTTCGCTGCGCTTCCTGTTGCGCTCACGTCGAGCGTCCCTGTTGGCGGGCGTTTCGTCTGCAGGTGCGTTAGCAGACAGCTCGTCGGAGGAGATGTCTTCAAGGTACTTGTCTTGAGCCGTCCCTGAAGGTCCTGGTGTGTCGCCGGCAGCCATGAAGACTTGGCGATCAGGGGTTCCAAGGCTGGACTCAGAGGGTGCCACCTCAGTTGGAGTGTTCGAGTCAGCCCGGGCAAGCGGTGTTCCCTCCTGGAACGGGAGCAAGTCGATGTAGGCGACGTAGCGTGAGTCCCCACTTATCAGGTCAGCAGGCTTGCGGTCTGGCCAGTAGACGAATCTGCCGGCCGGTGTGGATGTTATAACCAGCCCAGAGGCCGGCCCTGATAAGGGGTGCTCAGTAGAGTTGCCATCGGACTCGGGATCCTCTAGGTCCGACCCGAAGTCGAACTCGTATGCAGAATCCGAGTAGAACTCGGAGAGGGGGTTGGAGTCTGAAGCGTGGCCGGGGGCGGTGTCGGAGTCCGAGTTGTACTCGGGTACGGGTTCCTTGTCGGCCCGGCGCGAAGAAGGAGCCCCCGTGCGGGCCCGGCTGAGGACACGGGGACCATGCGCGGAGCGCTCACGGGGTGAGGGGACCGCCTACGATGGCTGAGCAGCCGGCTCGCATGCGATAGCCCATGGAGACGTCGAGTTCGAGTTGGAAGCGGACTCGAGCTCGAAGTCAGCGTGATGGTCGAAGAGCGAAATTTCGCCGAACTTGCCGCCGAGTTCGCCTCTGACAATTTCCGGAAGCGTCACGAAGCCGGTCTCCGGGTTGGGCGGCATGGTGAGGCGACGTTGGACGGATCCCGCGCCATCAGCGGTGCAGACCCAGGCACCGAACACGAAGGTGTCGCCGCGGTTGAAGGCGACGGTTGGCTTGAAGTAGACAGGAGCCGTCGAGTTCGCCATGTGATCTCGGGCGAGATCCCCTACCTGGCGCGCCAGCTGTTGGTGTTTTAGACCGGCAACCTACTAAGGGGAGTACCCGAAGTAGATGAATGTGGCCTCGCCGAGATCGGTAACTCGAAGGAAGAGACACGTGGCACACAATTTAGACAGGTTCGGGCCGCGTGGTGCGTAATACCCTACGTCCTGTATGCTGCGTAGCTCTAGATTGATTGGGTACGATTACAAGATGGTGTAATAGTACGCCGTAAGATGAGATTGGATGCTAGAGAAAGGTCCCTGCCTCGCCTTATATAGCCCGGGAGGCAGGGTTACAAGCCGGAGTAGGGAGAGAGTACTAGTCGAGTATGTCTAGGAGTCTTCCATACAGTGCGGGACATGTACAGCTTCCTAACCGAGTACTTCTCCTCCGTAGTCCTTGTGCTCCACGCCATCAGGTGCCGTGTAGCGCAAGCCGGGTAGTCCCAGGGGCCCACCGAGTAGTCGGTCCTGGTACCCACCGAGGTAGTGGGCCTAGGGAGGTCCATACGACAGAATTCACTTCACCGGGAAGAGTTTCAAAAAGTGCTTGTCCAAGTTGGGAATTGAGCATAGGGTCTCTACGGCCTATCACCCACAAACCAACGGACAAGTGGAAACGTCAAATAGGCAATTAAAAAGCATCCTCAACAAAACCATTGAGAAGGGAGGCAAGGATTGGTCAAAGAAATTAGACGGAGCTTTATGGGCTTACCGAACGGCGTTCAAGACACCGATAGGTATGACCCATTATCAATTCGTCTATGGAAAAGCTTGCCACCTTCCGATTGAGTTGGAACATAAAGCCTATTGGGCGATTAAAGAGATGAACCTCGATCTCGATGCCGCGGTGGTGAAACGAAGGATCCAAATAAGCGAGCTAGAGGAGTTGAGGTTGAAAGCATATGAAAACGCAAGCATATACACGGAGATAATCAAAAGGTGGTACGATAATAGATTGAAGAAAAAAGAATTTAAAGAAGGAGATAAGGTCCTCCTCTACAATTCGAGGTTTAAAACCTTCGGAAAGGGGAAATTGCAAAGAAAATGGGACGGACATTATGTTGTCCATTCGGTGTTCTCCAACGGAGCGGTAACCATTATGGATATAAGCGGCGATCAATTTGTGGTGAATGGTCAGCGGCTTAAGGTTTACTACGAACCCGACGTCGTGCCCCTTCACCATGTTGACGTCTTCACCATGGAAGAAGAGCCCGAACGTCCGACCTAGGATGAAAAACAAGGCATCAACTTTTGTAAATAGTGTTTCTTTTAATTTTCTAGAGTTTTTCGCGAAGATTTACTGGGCCAACTTTTTCCCATGGGCTAAGGAAGAAAAAATAGGGCGGTGTGCAAAAATCCGGACCGGCCCGCCCCCGAGGCGGGGGTGGGCCGGCCGGCCGGTCCGACCGGCCCAGAGGGTTCCGGCGGCCGATGACGCCGAATTTCGCCCGAATTGCTCCTTTTTGACTTCCTTGTTTGGTCATAAAATTTTAAGGGAAGTGTAAAAAAGGAAAATAAGGTTCCCGGGGCTTTTCTCTCAGGACTATTTATTTGGCCGAATTGGGAGCTCGAGGATCAAACCTTTCAAGCAATATTTTGTAGCCTTGCAGCAGCCATTGTGCCCCCAAGGAGCTTAGAGTTGAAGCTAGAAGCCAAGAAGTCATCGATGGAGGAGGCGATGCGATGCGAGCTCAAGCTACCCGTGAAGAGGACCGCACGCATCCGTTGCGGAGGGCGTCTCCCGACTGGAGCTCTCGCAACCCCGTCGAAGGAGAGAAGGTCCCTACACCCGTCGAAGGTCGACACGCTTCCAAGGCATGAAGCGCAAAGACTACAAGGAGGCGTTGCCAGAGCCTAAGGATTATGGGGTTAGCGACTACTCCGACGATTGTAGCCCGAGCTCGTGGGCGGCCGCCGGAAGAGATGATAACGACCTCTACATTTGGGATGAGCAGCCCAAAGAGAGGACTCCCAAAGGCTCCAACGGCGACGGTAACGATGGCAACAAGAGAGGCAACGACAATGGAGGTGGCGACGACGGCGGTGATGACGGTGGAGACAATGGTGATGAAGACCCCTTCGGATTGCATCCGATGTGTTGTCGAACTTGCCGTCAATCCATCGGGGATCTCTACACGTTGGTCGATGAGTGTCTCCAAGCCATGGAAGCGATGAAGCAGCGTATGGAGGATTTGGAGCACGTAGTTGGAGACAACTTCAAGTTCCTTAACCGTAACGTGCGCAAACTTTTTGGCATGGTTGGCATGAATAATCTTTAATGCTTAAGGTTAGCTACCATGCCGTAAAGGGAGTAGAGCTCCAATGCTTCCTTGGATCCATTCAATACGCCGTCTCCATCAAAGGTCTAGTCATGAATACCTTTGCGTAGTGACAGTACAAGAGGAGGGAAAGGGCGAAACCGTGGTCACAACCCCGATAGATTAGATTGGTTTTCATGTCTTTAAGCGATTGCATGCTCTAGTATCGTAGACCCGTGGGTGAGTGTCTTTTATCTTGATATCTTAATCATTCTCTATAGTGTAGTTTAGTTGTTTTCTAGTTTAATAGTAAGTTAGGGTTTTAGTAGCTAGTGTGTCGTTGTAGATCGAACGCTTGTAATCCCCTTGCTCCGCGGATTGACAAGAACCTTGGGAACCCCGTGGTGAAAAAGGTGTGGGGTCCGTACACTTGTGGATCATAGAGGGATACGTCTTTTATCCGTCAACAATTGCATAGCAAGGATTCAATCCTTAACTGTGAAGGAAACGACGTCAAAGACCCACATGCAAGTGCACACAAATAAGGAATCATGCAAGAAGCAACCGGGGAGGAAACCGGGGCCGAACCAGGTCGAGATGGGCCTGGGCCGACCGGCCTCGGCCGACCGACCTGGGCCACTCCGGGCACGGTTCGCCACCCCCTTTTGCCCTAGGTGCTTGTCTATTTATTGCCTCTGCCTCTACCGACCGCCACATCCATCCATTCATCAGAGAGCCACCGAGACAAAGGAGAAGCACCGAGAGGAAGCCGACGGCCACCGCGAGTCCTCGAGTTGCCTAGGAGATGGCTTAGGCCATGCCCTAGCCGCCATGGTTGGCCCTGCGTGGTAAAGCCATGGTGGAGTTTCGGAGCCGCAACTTGAATTCGTCAAGTGGTTTGTACCTTCAACAATCGGTGATGTAACCATATCTTGTCATACTTTGATCTAGTACGAGTTATGCTTATTCATATGTGTAGCTACCATATGCCTTTAGTAGGACTAGATCGAATCATGGTGATTAGTCTTGTCTTGCGGATACACCGTAGTAGTGCACGGACCTAGGTTGTTGCTCGGTAATGAATATCCTTGCGTAGTGACAGTACGGTGGAGGAGAAAGCGGCGAGTGAACGTGTATCAGACCACTCCGTATCGGGTTACTCGATATCAAGTGTAATATTTATCATAGTATAGGTTTGGATTGGTTTGTCACCTTGGCCGGAACGGCAACAAGAAGACGATAGGCTAGGGTTACCTTTTGATGCTTACCTTTATAGCTAGGTGGATGTGATGCATACATCCCTTCGTGTTTGTATGTTACCTTTATGCAACCAATACTTCACATAGGGTTAGACCGGTAGGTTAGATAGAGAACCTTAGTGGTTTGCTTCCGATCCTTGGATTGACAAATCTAGGGAGGACCCTCCTTGGTGAAAAAGGCACCAAGTCACCAGTAGGCTTGCGGTGAACTTGAGCACGGTTTTACACCGTCAACAAGCCCCTTTTTCTGGCGTCGTTGCCGGGGATCGGCAACTTAAACCCTAAGGTGATCCATCTATCTCTTTGACTAACCCTATTTTTTATTATTGCATACATGCTTGCTTTTTTGTTTGTGTCCTTGAAAGTAGGTGAAAAGCTAGACACAAGACGTTCGAGAAATTCACAATCCACTCCGACGAGATGATGACTACATCAAGATTCACTCTTTAGTGGTAGGTGCTAACTTTTGTTAGTGTCCCATCATCTGCTATTGAGTCCACACCCTACATGAGCGATGTTAAACAAGGTATGTCAATGTGTCAATTAATTATTTATGACTAATGTTTCGTGGAGGTTTGTTTATCCAAGCAATAGGTGTTGGAAGCAATCACGTTTCAAAGGTCGTCAACATATTCGGATCAATTCACAAGAAGTTTCTGTTCCCATCAATTTCTGCACAACCTCAAGGGAGAACAATAGGATATCTTTGGATATTTAGAAGCCCCATGAAGTTACGCTTCCAACGAACCAAGAATCAAGTCAATCGGAGGTTCCTACAAGCGGGTATGGCCGAATTACTGAAGGTTGCGCGTTCTGAAATTTTCTGGACAGCATGCAAGAGCGGAAACAAAACGGCCATAGCTCCCTCATTTGGGCTCCGATTAAGATGAATGAGTACCCGTTGGAAAGGTAATTTTATAAAGTTTTCAATGGAACAATATTTTGGTATATGTTCTGTTATGTACACAGGGTAAATCCACGAAAAAGAGGCAGCAGCACACGGTGAGAACAAGATAGTGGAGATGAGGACGACGACAATGAAGAGAAGCTTGGGCAACGCTTCCATTGGACCACACGGGATGAAATTCAGAAGTTTGGAACAAACAAAGACCCCAAGAGAATTGGCAAAAGAAGGCACAAGTTGGCAACATCCGACGCGAGGAGATGTTAGAAGAAAATCACGATGGATTACACACAAATGATGGCATCCAATGGCGCGGATACTCTGGGCTCTCACACGAAGGATCATGGAGTTACATGAAGATATTTGAGACATCTCTGAAGTCCCTCAAATGAAGAGTGAGTCCACACAAGGCAACCTTGATGATGTGTGGCGCGAACGAAGGAATTGCGAAAAGACGATACAAGCCACCGATCATTGATGATTGTTTGCTTTCAACTCCGAGAGACCACTCACGATGAAATGCTTGAAGGCCAAGGTACAAATTAACCTCTCAAGATACTTTTGGATCTTATAATATTCTTTTGATATATCTATGATTCATATCCAATAGTGAGGTTGATTCAATTCTATGCCTTGTTCTTATGATAATCATGATAGGCTAGAATTTCTTGAGAGTGATAAAGAGGCTTTATTGTGCTTAAAATTTGTTACATGCCTAATGAAACTTTTCCTAATGAGAGCTTAGTGTTGAGCAAGAAAACTTATACTACAATTAATCACAACTTACTTTGTCATAAATTGTGGTTATAGAAGCATTTGTTTGTAATACGATTTGTAAATCTTGGACTTGCTTTGTGCTCGGTCAAGCTAGTGACCTTAAAAGAGCAAATTGTGGGAGAAATCCCAAGTTTCACTAACCATTCAGGGCATTAAACATAAATTAAGAGGAGAGAAGTGTTAGATGATAGGCAACATTTTGGCATATTTTAATTCCATAATTTAGTAGATATTTCAATATTATAATGAGTGAAACAATCCATGTGCAAGTGTGTATGTTTAAATCACAATTAAACATAACAATATTCATTAGTATACAACTAATAAACATGAACATTTGGTTAAGAAAGTACCCTGTGGAAGTTTGGGTGACGGTGTCACCCGAATTTCTGTTATCACCCAATGTGAGTGACCTCAATCGGTGTAGCTGTACACAGTCGATGCAGACAGAGGATCGCAGTGCAGACCCGCTGTAGGTGAAGTAGTCGTTCGCTCGTAGTTGACGTAGAGGAAGTAATCGTTCGGGAGCGAGCAGTCGCGTGAAGACGCTCCCCAAAAACCTTATCGCCTGCCTATCCCGAGCAGGATCTCAGCAGCAAGGCGAGGTTCCGGAGGCTCTGCTCTCGCTGGTACCGTGCGTGCGGTGCAAGCGATGGAGACGCAAAAGAAAGCAGCAAACAGAGGGAGAAGAGAGAGGTCTCCTAAATAGGAGTACCTATAGTTTGTGAATTGGCGACCTGAGGGAGAGGAGGAGGGCGCCTTATATAGGTGAGCAGCAGGTGTAGGGGGGATGAACCTCGACATAACGGTTAATGCGCCTCAGGTAGTAACGGTCGCGGTTAAGGCTCTGAGTTATTGTCGCGGTTTAAGGGCTACTGGTAACTGACACGATTAAGAGGCCAACAGTAACGTTCACCATTAAGGAGTCATCAACAGCAAACAGATGCGCCCGCCCCGCAACACATCACGTCTGTCCGTCCGCACCGCCCGCTCGTCTCGTCTCGTCTCATCTCGTCTCGTCACGCCCACGGACTCGGCCTCAGCCTTGGCTCCGCGAGGCGAGCAAGCGCACATGCGCGCGTGTGGCACGCCTGTCTCCTTTATTCAACTTCACAAGATGTGTACGGAAAGGTTACCTAATAAGTTGGATGGGAGACTCCTCCAATACCCATACGGTATTTCTCTCTTTCCTTTAGCATTAAACACATGGGCTTTTAATTCTTTTATTATTACAATAAATGGCCCTAGGCCCATTTATTTAACAATCCCCATCAAGAATTTCAAGCCATATTGGAAATGCTCTCATTTTGTTTTTGATATACCAGTACTACGATGGAGACTGTTAAGTTGAACATCCACCAGGAACTCTAGTTACACTTATTTGCAACTGAACAATGGACTATGCCTTGAATTGACAGTTTTGTGCATCTAAGCTTTGCTAGAACCTTTTACTGATACTTGGCTGCACATAGCATCCCCGCGGGTTGGAGCGTATGGGTCACACTCCGTGCCTCTTCATGAGTTTTCTAGAGATCACCCAACTCTCATAGACTATGACCAGTAGTCGATACTCATATAGGTGTGTTCCTTCAAGACATACTTTAGGACTTTGTCTTTGCTTCAAAGAAACAACTTCCTTGTTTCATGAAAACCACTTGGATCACATTAAGGTATAAATACCAGCCTGCCATACAGGTTTGAAGAGAAATGCATCTTTTCCATGAACTGAGCCTTCTCAAAGGTTCTCTTCTCTTAGTCAAACCATAGCTTGTTTCACCATCTTAATTCATGGGATCTCCGATCACATAAGACAGGTTACCATTATGGAAAAAACTCATGTGAGTCTCAAGCCCAGTTCCATAGATGCATGATCTATCACAATACGTGATAAACCCTTTGTAAATTGATCTGCCAGGTTCTTAGATGTATGGATGTAATCTAAAGCTATGACATCGGTGTTTCTCAATTTCCTGACAGATTTCAACCGCCTCTTAACATGCCTGGATGACTTCATGTTATCCTTTGAACTGTTCACCTTGACAATCACCGTTTGATTATCACAATTCATTAGGATTGCCGGTATCGGTTTTTCAAGTATCGGCAAGTCCATTAGGAGTTCACAAAGCCACTCAGCCTCTATAGTGGTAGTGTCCAATGCTGCGAGTTCTGCTTCCATTGTTGACCTGGTTAAAATGGTCTGCTTGCAAGACTTCCAGGAAACAGCATCACCTCCAAGTGTGAACACATATCCACTTGTGGCTTTTAACTCATCAGCATCAGAGATCCAGTTTGCATCACTATAACCTTCCAAGACTTTGGGATCTCCGGAATAGTGAATGCCATAGTTCATAGTGCCCACTAGATAGCGCATTACCCGCTCGAGAGCATGCCAGTGTTCACTACCCAGATTTGAAACAAATCGACTCAGTTTACTAACTGCATATGCAATGCAGGTCTCGTGGCACTAGCCAGATACATTAATGAACCAATGATCTGGGAGTACCTCAGCTAATCCACCATTATCCTCAGGTTCTTCCTCAGAACCAAGCTGGCATCATAAGGAGTTGGTGCGGTTTTAGAATTGTTGTAGCCAAACCGACTTAGCATCTTCTCAACATAGTGAGTCTGTGATAGAGTCACCCCACCATTTTCTCCCTTTATCAGCTTTATGTTAAGGATAACATTAGCTTCTCCCAAATCTTTCATCTCAAACTTTTGAGAAAGAAAGTCTTTGACCTCCTTGATCAATTCAAGGCTCGTTCCAAAGATAAGTATGTCATCTACATACAGACACAGAATCACTCCTTCGCCCCCATCATAGCGATAGTACACACATTTGTCAGCTTCATTTGTAACAAAGCCAACAGATGTCAAACTTCTATCGAACTTATCATGCCATTGCTTAGGTGCTTGCTTGAGACCATAGAGAGACTTCACTAACTTACACATCATTCCTTCTTGACCCTTTACTACAAACCCTTCCGGCTGATCCATATAGATCTCCTCTTCCAACTCTCCATTTAGGAAAGCTGTCTTAACATCCATCTGATGAACAAGAAGACCATGAGAGGCTGCCAGAGAAATTAGTACTCTTATGGTAGTCAATCGAGCGACTGGTGAGTAAGTATCAAAAAAGTCTTCTCCTTCCTTTTGGGTGTAACCCTTGGCCACAAGTATAGCCTTGTACTTATCAATAGCACCATCCGGCCTAAGCTTCTTTTTGAGCACCCATTTACATCCCACGGGTTTGCACCCGTAAGGACATTCGACAACCTCCCAAGTGCCATTTGACATAATAGAGTCCATCTCACTCCTCACTGCTTCCTTCCAATAGTCAGCATCAGGTGAAGAGTATGCCTCTGCAATGGTCTTAAGAGTATCATCCACGAGGTATATGATAAAATCATCTCCAAAGGATTTCTCTGTCCTTTGTCTCTTGCTCCTCCTAGGAGCCTCATTATTGTCCTCCTCAGGATGCTCAATAAATTTAGGCTCTTTGAGTTCCATCGACTTGGTGGAGTCGTCCTTCTCGACAGAGTCTTGCCTAGATGAACTTGTTTCACCTCTCATTGGAAAAATATTCTCAAAGAATGTAGCGTCTCTGGACTCCATAATTGTGCCGACTAGCAAGTCAGGCACTCCAGATCTTACTACCAAGAACCTATATCCGACACTATGAAAAGCATACCCCAGAAAAACACGGTCCACCGTCTTTGGTCCAAGTTTACGTTTCTTGTTGATTGGCACACTGACTTTGGCCAAGCAACCCCAAGTACATAAATATGAAAGAGTTAGCCTCTTCTTCTCCCATTCCTCGAATGGTGTTACTTCCTTATTCTTCATAGGCACACGGTTCAGGACATGACAAGCTGTCAGTATCGCCTAACCCCACCATTCCTTAGATAGTCCCGTTGTTTCTAACATGGCATTCACCAAGTCAGTCAGCGTGCGGTTCTTTCTTTCGCAATCCCATTAGATTGAGGTGAATAAGGCAGTGTCCTCTCATGAAAAATACCGTGTTCCTCACAGAATATATCAAAAGTATTAGAGAAATATTCACCACCTCGATCCGACCTTAGGTGTTTGATCTTTCTCTCAAGTTGATTTTCTACTTCAACTTTATAGATCTTAAAGTAATGTAACGCTTCATCTTTTGATTTTAACAAGTAGATGTAACAAAATCTAGTGCTATCGTCTATCAAAGTCATGAAATATCTTTTACCACCCTTTGTCAACACGCCGTTCATTTCGCTCAGATCAGAATGAACTAATTCTAGAGGTGCCAAGTTTCTCGCCTCAGCAGTCTTATGTGGCTCGCGAGTTTGTTTCGATTCAACGCATACATGACACTTAGAATTTTTGACAGAGGTAAACTTTGGAATTAAACTCAAACTAGCTAAGCACATCATACAACCAAAATTAACATGACAAATCCTCGAATGCCAAACATTTGATTCATCATTCATCACATGGTTCACAACGTTATTATCAAACAATAAAGAAAAGCGGAACAAGCCTCCGCTATCATAGCCTTTTCCAACAAAAGTACCAAACTTAGAAATGATACATTTATTTGACTCAAAGACTAATTTAAAGCCATCTCTACACAGTAGAGACTTGCTGACTAGATTCTTCTTGATGGTAGGTACATGCTGCACGTTCTTCAATTGTATGGTCTTTCCCGAAGTGAACTTCAGAGTGACCGTACCAGCACCAAGAACACGCGCATGGGAACCATTCCCCATCAACAAGGAGGTAGTCCCCCCGACCTGGTAAGAAGAAAACATAGAAATGTCAGCACATACATGAATATTAGCACCGGTGTCTATCCACCACTCTAGTGAAGATCACACTGAAAGAACTGTAGGTAAAAAATTACCATACCCCACCGTTCCTCCACCCTCGCTAACAACCATGTTCGTTATCTTTGGAGCCTTGCGATCTTTACGATCCGGGCACTTCGCAGCAAAGTGATCCGGACTGCCACAAGTATAGCAAGCACCCCCCGTATTTCTCTTCTTCTTATTAGGCCCGTCGGCTTCCTTAGCCTTGGGCGGGTTTTGTGAAGGCTTCTTTCTCTTGTTCTGATTATTGTTGAACTTGGGATTGCCCATCTGCACAAAGTTTGCGCTTGAGGGACCGACTGTTGCCTTACCACGTGTGTCTTTTGCTCTCGCCTTCTCTTCAACATCAAGAGTCGCAATAAGGTCATCAAAAGTGAATTCCTTTCTCTTATGTTTTAGAGAGGTAGCAAAATCCCTCCAAGAGTGTGGCAGCTTTATGATAATCGCTCCTGCCACAAACTTTTTGGGTAACACACATGGGGCCTCTTTGCTATAGTTCTCAAGCTCTTTAGCCATCGCCTGTACTTCATGGGCCTATTCCACCACAGAACGGTCTTCAACCATCCTGTAGTCTAGGAATTGTTCTATTACATACAGCTCACCGCCGGCGTCAGAAGCTCTGTACTGAGCCTCAAGAGCCTCCCAAATATCTTTCCTATCTTCCCCTATAGATAGGTATCCACCAAGTTGTCAACTAGTACGCTAATGATGGCACCCCGGAACAGGTTATCATCCGCATTGAATTTCTCCTCTGAGACACCCTCGGGGGCTTTTCCGGTGGCAACATACATCACGTTCATGGCAGTGAGCCACAAGATGGCCAACTCACGCCACCTCTTAAAGTTGGGACCATCAAAAGGCTTCAGTTTAATTGCATTTGCAAAGCTAGTTGCACCAAACATAGTCCTATCAACATAATAAGGTTTTTGGATTGTTAGATGATAGGCAACATTTTGGCATATTTTAATTCCATAATTTAGTAGATATTTCAATATTATAGTGAGTGAAACAATCCATGTGCAAGTGTGTATGTTTGAATCACAATTAAACATAACAATATTCATGATTATACAACTAATAAACACAAACATTTGGTTAAGAAAGTACCCTATGGAAGTTTGGGTGACGGCGTCACCCGAATTTCCGTTATCACCCATTGTGAGTGACCTCAATCAGTGTAGCCGTACACAGTCGATGCAGACAGAGGATCGCAGTGCAGACCCGCTGTAGGTGAAGTAGACGTTCGCTCATAGTTGACTGTGGACGGTGTATTTTGGTGCACCTAGCATGTTCATTACACTTTGGTTTGTATTTTATTATGGAACTAACCCGCCACTAGGCACACTAATCATATAACAAGTTCATCTTTGTGCATGCATTTGGAAGTGTTGTGTTTATGTAGGAAAACATGGACATAAAGGACGGATTCACAACAAGTTCAAAAGAGCATCTACGGAGTCTTGTTCGTGTTCATGAGCTTGATGAAATCACTTCCAAAGGTGGTAAGGACCGAAGTGCTACGAGGAACACCCCCGGTGGATTGAAGCGTAAAAGATCGAACTTCATGCGAAGAGAACCTCCATCTTGAACGCGAGGATAACATCATCAAAATCATGCAAGTGGAGGGGGCAAAGTACATAAGTGCATAAGGACCCACGGAGCAAAAGGGGCGACCGAACCGGGCCGAACCGGGGCCGGGCCGGGCCGGCCGGCCCGGCCGGTCCCCGGCGCCGGTTCGGTCCCGTTTTCCTTGCACCCGAAGGATCTTCAACCCTAAAAGCCCCGAGGCGCCGCCAACACCAGAGGGAGAAGTCATTCGCACCAGAAGGCCATCCACAAGCTAGAGAGAGAGGAGAAGGATCTCCGGAGGGAGATCAACCACCTCGATGGAAGCACCCTCTCATCGAGAAGAAGGAAGACACCGTCGGAAGGGAAACCATGATCAACGGTGCCATGATCAGCACCTTGATGGGGTAATCTTCTCATTCGTCCATGGGTTGTAATCGATCTTGAGATCTAATTGCACTTTGTCGGATTATCTATCTATCATCTTGTGTTGAATATACTTTCATGCTTAAGGTTAGCTACCATGCCTTAAAGGGAGTATAGGCCTCGATGCTTCCTTGGATCCATTCAAGACGCCGTGTCCATCAAAGGTCTAGTCATGAATACCTTCGCGTAGTGACAGTACGAGAGGAGGGAAAGGGAGAAACTGTGGTCACAAGCCCGATAGATTAGATTGGTTTTCATGTCTTTTAGCGATTGCATGCTATAGTATCGTAGACCTATGGGCGAGTGTCTTTTATCTTGATATCTTAATCATTCTCTCTAGTGTAGTTTAGTTGTTTTCTAGTATAATCTTAGTTAGGGTTTTAGTAGCTAGTGTGTCGTTGTAGATCGAATGCTTGTAATCCCCTTGCTCCGCGGATTGATAAGAACCTTGGGAATCCCGTGGTGAAAAAGGTGTGGGGTCTGTACGCTTGCGGATCGTAGAGGGATACGTCTTTTATCCGTCAACATTGACGTAGAGGAAGTAGTCGTTTGGGAGCGAGCAGTCGTGTGAAGACGCTTGTTGACGGTGAAAATCCGTCAATCTAGCCATGAGTTTACCTTCGGTGTTGGCATGAGTTTTATACCTTATCCATTGGTACTAACCCCCGTGGTATAACAAGTTCATGTGTGCATGTCGGTTTTGGAGTTTAATGTTTATGCAGGGTTTTAGTGTTGAATGCAAGACTTTCGGGACAAGTTCATCAAGCACCTCATGACAAGACCTTGAAGCCCTGAACAAGTCATGCAATGAAGCAAACTTAACTCCAAGAAGCGGGGGACTTGATCCGAGAAGACGACGAGACTCCGGGGACACGACCGGAAAAGTGCTTTGAATCTTGCAAGACAAGGAGTTGAGTCCAATTCGGAGAGAAACCGACGACATGGACCTACATGCGAAGGGGGAAACATCCGGGAAGCAAGAGAACCGACATGGGGCAAAGGAGCCCACGGGGCCGGGCCTAAATGGGCCCCGGCCGGCCGGCCCGGTCCGGTCGGCCCCTGGGCCCATTTTGGGCCCAAACACGCTCTCCTTTGCCCTAGCCGCCAATCGGGCTATTTATAGCCCCCCCGACCGAGAGCCACGGAGGGAAGATTTCGTCTTCGGCCGCCGAGGAGCGAGAGAAGAGAGGGACACCATGTCGGAGAGGAGAGGGTCGAGCTAGTTGACTAGGGTTTCCCTAGCCGACGTGGGAACCTTGCATGGAAGACCACGTCGGAGTTCCGGAGCTAGAAGCAAGATCAAGGAAGGATCCGGTGGTGATCTTGTGTATGTATCATTGTCATAGTTGAATTATCAAGTTGAATCTTTTCTTAGCGATCAAGTGTTTCCTCGAAGATTCCGTTTTTCGATCGGCTTTGCTTATTCCAATTCTATTCGTACGATAGATTACATAGGGTGTTCTTGTAGCCGCGGTGGCTAGAGGTACACGCCGGATCTTCCGAAAGAATCTCGACTTGTCTTTTGACTCGCCCTAAGCTCCCCGCATGAATAGGGATACGTTGTGACAGAACAGGGGTCTCAAAAGGCGGATGTTTTCGGATTTGGACGGGAAACCACGATTTAAAGACGCTTCTTATAAGATTCGATTTGCTACTTCTTCTCTTGCTTGGAACTTCAACAAAAGGCTTACCCCGATCCCTCTGGATCGGTTTATCTACCCAATCTTACTTTGTTTTCTCCGGTTTTTAGTAGATTAGATCTGTTTTGTGTCTTTTACTTAGATGCATTAGGTTCTTTATTGAATATTGCAGTTATTTGGCTTTAATAGATTAAGTCTTGCGTCACACATTTGTTCCACGGATTCGATACCTTGGGTTCACCACTCGAGGGAAGAAGGGTCCCTTGACTACGACGAGGAGACTTCTACGCTTGCGAGTCACGAACGAACTTTGATACAATTATTAACCGTCAACAACGCTCCCCAAAAACCTTATCGCCCGCCTATCCCGAGCAGGATCTCAGCAGCAAGGCAAGGTTCCGGAGGCTCTGCTCTCGTCAATACTGTGCGTGCGGTGCAAGCGATTGAGATGCAAAAGAAAGAAGCAAACAGAGGGAGAAGAGAGAGGTCTCCTAAACAGGAGTACCTATAGTTTGTGAATTGGCGACCTGAGGGAGAGGAGGAGGGCGCCTTATATAGGCGAGCAGCAGGCGTAGAGGGGATGAACCTGGACATAACGGTTAATGCGCCTCAGGTAGTAACGGTCGCGGTTAAGGCTCTGAGTTATTGTCGTGGTTTAAGGGCTACCGGTAACTATCATGATTAAGAGGCCAATAGTAACGTTCACCATTAAGGAGTCATCAACAGCAAAAAGATGCTCCCGTTAGGGTTGAAAACGGACGGAAACGAACGGAAAAAACCCCGTTTCTATTTCCATTTCTATATTTGTTGGTGGAAACGGGATCGGGTTCGGAAAATGCGGGTTCGGAAAATGGATGGGGAATACGGGTGCACGGAAGCGAACCAATACGGACGGAATTTGAATGGAAATGGTCGGAAGCCGGAACTTAAGACGGAAAATCAGGATCACTTTCACTATCATCATCTATGACGACATCATCTGTGGTGTCTTCCGGTGTAAAATCAACCACTGTGGATGGAATTCTTTTACAATCTACAAAGACAATACATATATTAATTAATGGCTGGTACATGTACATGGGTACAGCAGCAGCATATTAGGACAATTCAATTCAATTGAACAATTTAGAAAAATAGTACCTTTTGTTCTTGCATGTATCTAATCCTTGCTGCGAGGAAGACGGGCGACGAGCGACAGCGGCGACTCTTGGAGTCGCGAGTGGAGGAGGCGGAGTCCAGCGCAAGTGCATGAGGAGCGATGGGTGATTGGGTGGGGTGCGATTTAGATGGGCTAGGGTTTTTTTAGATGGGTTCCCTCTCTTCTTGGGCCTCCTTTTGTTGGCCTGTTCAAATTCGGTAAACATTCTGGATTAAATACGGAACAATTCCGATGAAATCCGGGATTTCAAAAATACGGCCGGAAAAACGTTGTTTCTACTTCCGTCCGTATTCCGACAACCTCCATCCCGGATTTTGTCTGGATTCCAGATTTTCCGAAAATACGGAAACGGGGCGGTAAAATGTAGAAAACGGAGCGGGAAAAAACGGGAAAATTTCCGTCTGTTTTCAACCCTAGCTCCCGTCCCGCAACACATCACGTCCGTCCATCCGACCGACCGCACCGCCCGCTCGTCTCGTCTCGTCTCGTCACGCCCATGGCCTCGGCCTCGGCCTCGACTCGGCGAGGTGAGCGAGCGCACGCGCGCGCGTGTGGCACGCATGTCTCCTTTATTCAACTTCACAAGAGGTGTACGGAAAGGTTACCTAATAAGTTGGATGGGAGACTCCTCCAATACCCATATGGTGTTTCTCTCTTTCCTTTAGCATTAAACACATGGGCTTTTAATTCTTTTATTATTACAATAAATGGCCCTAGGCCCATTTATTTAACAAGAAGTCATACCCAAAGGAATTGCAAACCTGTGCATCACCGTCACCGAACCTCAAAAACGGATGTCGCTGTTTTCATCAGTTTTGAGGACCTGGTCAGGCATGTTCAAGGAAGAAAAAGTTTAAAATCAGAAGCTCCATCAAGTGCCAGTTCCAACGCATCCAAGATCGATGAATTTGAAGACCCGTACAAGGAGATATGACAAAAGCCTTGAGCGATGTGCAGTCTGAAATCAGCTTTGGACAGATTGCAGCGTCGGAGTAGAACGGGCATAACTCACTCGATCGGAGTCCGTTGGGGGTGAATAAATACTTGATGGAAAGACAATTTCATAGGACACGCATGGAAGCTTTTGTTTTCTACATGGTCTGATCTGGACAGAGAGGAAAATTTGTGAAAGAAGAGGAAGCGATAAAATGCGATGGAGAAGGTGATGATGATGCAATGAGACGATTGGGCAAGCCTCTCATCGAGCATAAGTGATCGTGTCAAGCATGGAGAGTGGATCAATACTGCATGAACACCTTCAAATCTTGCATGAAGGATCATGGCTCTGCAACAACAATAAGGTATGTGAGAAAGTCGAGCTCTATGACTTTAAATGAAGCGCTTTGCAGGAGGCAACCCGGTTTTTATTTATATATATACATGACTGTCTACATTGTGCTCTTTAATCGAACCATCATGTAACATTGTACCATTTCTCTAATAAAAACCATAACACCATGTTGTATGTTCTAATTGCTATTGAGGGAGCTCTTTGTTATTTGATCTTGGAAAACTTGTAGTCCTTTTTGTGTGCCTATTAGAGTTTAGATTCTTTTTCTTTTGTTTCTTTTTAGGGAGATATATAAAGTTGGTACCATCCTCTAAACTTGTGGCTAGTTAATTTAGTCTAACATTTGTTTTTGTTTTAGACCACCGCATATCATGTCATATCATTTTGTTCATCCTCCTTGCATCGCATTGCACTTAGTGGGGCGCAATTAAATTATGCCACTACGGAAAAAGAGTTGCTAGCGGTGGTATTCGCTTTCGAAAAATTCAGATCTTACATCGTGAACTCGAAGGTCATTGTTTACACCGATCACGCAACCATTAAGTATCTCTTGGCTAAGAAGGAAGCTAAACCACGTTTGATTCGTTGGATCCTTCTTCTCCAAGAATTTGATGTTGAAATTCGTGATAAAAAGGGGGTGGAAAATGTTGTGGCCGATCATTTATCTAGGATGAATCATGGACAAGATGATAAAGAGCCCATAGAAGATAAGATGAGAGATGACCACCTCTATAGAGTGCTTGATAAAGACACATGGATGATCGATATCATTCGAGCAATTCGAAAGATGCCTCTCGACCATCTAGATAAAAACACTCAAAAGAAGATAATCTCCGAAAGTAGGAAATATTTTTGGGATGCACCATACCTCTTCAAACTTGGCAATGATGGAGTAATGAGAAGATGTGTGCCAAGAGAAGAAAGGGTAGAGATTTTGAGAAAGTGTCACTCGGCGGAGTACGGTGGACACTATAGCCATTTTCGAACCCAAGCAAAGGTATGGTCGAGTGGATTCTATTGGCCGGAGATGCATGAAGATACTAAAAGATATGTTGCATCATGCCCTGAATGCCAAAGAACTGGAAACATCTCTCAGAGAAATTCTATTCCTTTGAAATACAACCTACAAATCGACGTATTCGATGTATGGGGCATAGACTTCATGGGGCCTTTTAAAAACTCATTTGGATTTGAGTACATCCTTGTTATGGTTGATTATGTATCCAAGTGGGTAGAGGCAATACCATGTCGTAAAGCTTCCACGGTGGAGTCCATCACTATGATCAAGAACGTGATTTTTCCTCGTTTTGGTACACCGAGAATCTTGATAAGTGATGGAGAAACTCACTTCACCGGGAAGAATTTCAAAAAGTGCTTGTCCAAGTTGGGGATTGAGCATAGGGTCTCTACGGCCTATCACCCACAAACCAACGGACAAGCGGAAATGTCAAATAGGCAATTAAAAAGCATCCTCAACAAAACCATAGAGAAGGGAGGCAAAGATTGGTCAAAGAAATTAGACGGAGCTTTATGGGCTTATCGAACGGCGTTTAAAACACCGATAGGTATGACCCCTTATCAATTTGTCTATGGAAAAGCTTGCCACCTTCCGGTTGAGTTGGAACATAAAGCCTACTGGGCGATTAAAGAGATGAACCTTGATCTCGATGCCGCGATGGTGAAACGAAGAATCCAAATAAGCGAGCTAGAGGAGTTGAGGTTGAAAGCATATGAAAACGCAAGCATATACAAGGAGAGAATCAAAATGTGGTATGATAAAAGATTGAAAAAGAAAGAATTTAAAGAAGGAGATAAGGTCCTCCTCTACAATTCGAGGTTTAAAACCTTCGGAAAGGAGAAATTGCAAAGCAAATGGGACGGACCTTATGTTGTGCATTCGGTGTTCTCAAACGGAGCGGTAACCATTATGGATATAAACGGCGATCAATTTGTGGTGAATGGTCAGCGGCTTAAGGTTTACTACGAACCCGACATCGTTCCCCTTCACCATGTTGACGTCTTCACCATGGAAGAAGAGCCCGAACGTCCGCCTAGGACGAAAAACAAGGCATCAACTTTTGTAAATAGTGTTTCTTTTAATTTTCCGGAGTTTTTCGCGAAGATTTCTTGGGCCAACTTTTTCCCTTGGGCTAAGGAAGAAAAAAATAGGGCGGTGTGCAAAAAGCGGACCGGCCCGCCCCCGAGACGGGGGTGGGCCGGCCGGCCCAGGCCGACCGGCCCAGAGGGTTCCGGCGGCCGATGACGCCGAATTTCGCCCGAATTGCTCCTTTTTGACTTCCTTGTTTGGTCAGAAAATTTTAAGGGAAGTGTAAAAAAGGAAAATAAGGTTCCCAAGGCTTTTCTCTCAGGACTATTTATTTGGCCGACTTGGGAGCTCGAGGATCAAACCTTTCAAGCAATATTTTGCACCCTTGTAACAGCCATTGTGCCCCCAAGGAGCTTAGAATTGAAGCTAGAAGCCAAGAAGTCATCGATGGAGGAGGCGATGCGATGCGAGCTCAAGCTACCCGTCAAGAGGACCGCACGCATCCGTTGCGGAGGGCGTGTCCCGATCGGAGCTCTTGCATCTCGCAACCCCGTCAAAGGAGAGAAGGTCCCTACGCCCGTTCGAAGGTCGGCACGCATCCAAGGCATGAAGCGCAAAGACTACAAGGAGGTGTCGCCAGAGCCTAAGGATTATGGGGGTAGCGACTACTCCGACGATCGTAGCCCGAGCTCGTGGGCGGCCGCCGGAAGAGCTGATGATGATTGGGATGAGCAGCCCAAAGAGAGGACTCCTGAAGGCCCCAACGGCGACGGTAACGATGGCAACGAGAGCGGCATCGACAATGGAGGTGGCGACGACGGTGGTGACGACGGTGGAGACAATGGCGATGAAGACCCCTTCGGATTGCATCCGATGTGTTGTCGAACTTGCTGTCAATCCATCGGGGATCTCTACACGTCGGCCGATGAATGTCTCCAAGCCATGGAAGCGATGAAGCAGCGTATGGAGGATTTGGAGCACGTAGTTGGAGACAATTTCAAGTTCCTTAACCGTAACGTGCGCAAACTTTTCGGCATGGTTGGAAACATGAGAGGCAAGTGGTGCAATACTTTCTTGAAGTACCACTAGATCTAGTTTTCCCCTTAGGAATTTGTAAGATACGACGAGGATGTCGTATGTTTTAAGCGTGGGGGAGAGCTAGCTCGCTAGCCTTAGCTTTTGAACTTCAAGTTTAGGTTCTGTTTAATCTTCGTGTGAGAGTCTTAGCGTTTTAATGAGTCTTTAGTTTTCGAGTGTGTTTTAAAATTTTTGCAAGTGTCTTAAATTAGTGTTGAGTCAAAGAAAATCAAATAAAAAGAGTCTATATATATCTTTGTGTTTTATGTATTGCTTATCTTTATTCACTTGTTTGTTTAATCTTCGATTCTTGATATATGAACATAAGTATGTGGTTTGAAAAACGTTTATCGTGGTGCTTAGTGGAATTGCTACTACTTAAAGTACCCATACCGCACTTCGATCTTGAGCTTCACATGTTAGTTGTGCTATGTTCAAAGCTAAAAGTTGGAGGATTTCAGTTCTGAAAATTATCTTAAAACCCTTGTAATAAAGGTTAGCAAAACCTCTTTTTCCAAGTTGAGAGTAAGGAAAAAAATTCCTATCCAAAGCCAAGTTTATTTTTTCGCTCCACCATAAGTGTGATTAGCACAATGAGTTAGGCTAGGACCCTTCTCTCTTGGTAAGTTTTAATTTCGAGCAATGATCATGTTATTGTGCTTATCTTTTGTTGCTAGCCTCGTCATATATTCGGTAACGTGACTTTCACAACGGAAGTCACGTACATCGCCGAATTCCATACCCAACCCTATACATCTCTTTTGTACATCGTATTCCTTGAACACAACCTATTTTCAAAGTTACGTCTCATCTCTAGCATGATTTATTTAAAATTTCAGATTGTATGCATGCAAGGAAAGAGAGAATTGAAAGCTTTGAAAAGTTGTCAAGAGAGAGAAAAATAAAGAGAAAAAGTATGAGTATGGAAAAGAAAGAAAGAAAGATGAAAAAATATATGTGAATGAAAGAAGAAAAAGAAAAAGAGAAAGATGAGGTAGCAATAAAGATATGAGAGGGATGAATCAAGTGAAAGAAAAGAAAATAATAAAGTGTAAGGAAGGGTGTCACGTTGATTGTGAGACGAAACTTTTACTCTATTTCCAACCATGTGCAATCCGACAACGAGGACGTCATCGGTGCCTTGTAGTCACAATTTTCTTTTGCCCTTGCACATGTCCACCATTCTAAATCTTCTCATCCTTGATATCCCTACGTATGGTTAATTCTCATGATCATTGGCTTTGAAAGGTAGACAACCATTAGAGGAAGTTCTTAGTTTGACAATACTTGTGTTGATTGCGCTAGCCCAACCTATAGCTCCACTTTACATGATATATGAGAGATTAATGGGAGGTGAGAGTTTTATAAAATTTGGTTAGGATAGCCACTTCATATGAGTGACTTAAGAGAGCTTGAAGAAAAGTTTTTTGTCTAATACTTGTTGCAGGAATTTTTGTTTTGAAAATCATAAAAACCCTCCGATGGAAGCAAAGAAGTAAGCATGGTTGAGATTGAAAGCTTCGAGTGAAGAGTTTGAGTTGTGGGGTAAAACTTGACGTGGTAAAAATTCTAAACGCCCATGTTTATGTTTAATTATCATTACTTTGTGTTTATGCATTAAAGATGAAGGGATTGACTAACTTGTGAAGAAGGATAAGTGGTATATGATTACAACACCTTGGACGAAGTTCTTTTACGAATACTTGCTCGAGGACGAGCAAGAGCTAAGCGTGGGGGAGATGTTGACGGTGTATTTTGGTGCACCTAGCATGTTCATTACACTTTGGTTTGGATTTGATTATGGAACTAACCCGCCACTAGGCACACTAATCATATAACAAGTTCATCTTTGTGCATGCATTTGGAAGTGTTGTGTTTATGTAGGAAAACATGGACATAAAGGACGGATTCGCAACAAGTTCAAAGGAGCATTTACGGAGTCTTGTTCGTGTTCATGAGCTTGATGAAATCACTTCCAATGGTGGTAAGGACCGAAGTGCTACGAGGAACACCCCCGGGGATTGAAGCGTAAAAGATCGAACTTCATGCGAAGAGAACCTCCATCTTGAACGCGAGGATAACATCATCAAAATCATGCAAGTGGAGGGGGCAAAGTACATAAGTGCATAAGGACCCACGGAGCAAAAGGGGCGACCGAACCGGGCCAACCGGGGCCCGGGCCGGTCGGCCCGGAGCCGGCCGGCCCGGCCCGGCCCGGCGCGGCTCGGTCCCGTTTTCCTTGCACCCGAAGGATATTCAACCCTAAAAGCCCCGAGGCGCCGCCAACACCAGAGGGAGGAGTCATTCGCACCAGAAGGCCATCCACAAGCTAGAGAGAGAGGCGGAGGATCTCCGGAGGGAGATCAACCACCTCGAAGGGAGCACCCTCTCGTGGAGAAGAAGGAAGACACCGTCAGAAGGGAAACCATGATCAACGGTGCCATGATCAACACCTTGATGGGGTAATCTTCTTATTCGTCCGTGGGTTGTAATCGATCTTGAGATGTAATCACACTTTGTCGGATTATCTACCTATCATCTTGTGTTGAATATACTTTCATGCTTAAGGTTAGCTACCATGCCGTAAAGGGAGTATAGGCCTCAATGCTTCCTTGGATCCATTCAATACGCCGTGTCCATCAAAGGTCTAGTCATGAATACCTTCGCGTAGTGACAGTACGAGATGAGGGAAAGGGCAAAACCGTGGTCACAACCCCGATAGATTAGATTGGTTTTCATGTCTTTAAGCGATTGCATGCTCTAGTATCGTAGACCCGTGGGCGAGTGTATTTTATCTTGATATCTTAATCATTCTCTCTAGTGTAGTTTAGTTGTTTTCTAGTATAATATTAGTTAGGGTTTTAGTAGCTAGTGTGTCGTTGTAGATCGAACGCTTGTAATCCCCTTGCTCCGCGGATTGATAAGAACCTTGGGAATCCTGTGGTGAAAAAAAGTGTGGGGTCCGTACGCTTGCGGATCGTAGAGGGATACGTCTTTTATCCGTCAACATTGACATAGAGGAAGTAGTCGTTCGGGAGCGAGTAGTCGTGTGAAGACGCTCCCCAAAAACCTTATCGCCCGCCTATCCCGAGCAGGATCTCAGCGGCAAGGCAAGGTTCCGGAGGCTCTGCTCTCGTCGGTACTGTGTGTGCGGTGCAAGCGATTGAGATGCAAAAGAAAGCAACAAACAGAGGGAGAAGAGAGAGGTCTCCTAAACAGGAGTACCTATAGTTTGTGAATAGGCGACCTGAGGGAGAGGAGGAGGGCGCCTTATATAGGCGAGCAGCAGGCGTAGAGGGGATGAACCTGGACATAACGGTTAATGCGCCTCAGGTAGTAACGGTCGCGGTTAAGGCTCTGAGTTATTGTCGCGGTTTAAGGGCTACTAGTAACTGTCATGATTAAGAGGCCAATAGTAATGTTCACCATTAAGGAGTCATCAACAGCAAAAAGATGCTCCCGTCCCGCAACACATCACGTCCGTCCGACCGACCGCACCGCCCGCTCGTCTCGTCTCATCTCGTCACGCCCATGGCCTCGGCCTCGGCCTCGACTCGGCGAGGTGAGCGAGCGCACGCGCGCGCGTGTGGCACGCCTGTCTCCTTTATTCAACTTCACAAGAGGTGTACGGAAAGGTTACCTAATAAGTTGGATGGGAGACTCCTCCAATACCCATATGTGTTTCTCTCTTTCCTTTAGCATTAAACACATGGGCTTTTAATTCTTTTATTATTACAATAAATGGCCCTAGGCCCATTTATTTAACAAGAAGTCATACCCAAAGGAATTGCAAACCCGTGCATCACCGTCACCGAACCTCAAAAACGGATGTCGCTGTTTTCATCAGTTTTGAGGACCTGGTCAGGCATGTTCAAGGAAGAAAAAGTTTAAAATCAGAAGCTCCATCAAGTGCCGGTTCCAACGCATCCAAGATCGATGAATTTGAAGACCCGTACAAGGAGATATGACAAAAGCATTGAGCGATGTGCAGTCTGAAATCAGCTTTGGACAGATTGCAGCGCCGGAGTAGAACGGGCATAACTCACTCGATCGGAGTCCGTTGGGGGTGAATAAATACTTGATGGAAAGACAATTTCATAGGACACGCATGGAAGCTTTTGTTTTCTACATGGTCTGATCTGGACAGAGAGGAAAATTTGTGAAAGAAGAGGCAGCGATAAAATGCGATGGAGAAGGTGATGATGATGCAATGAGACGATTGGGCAAGCCTCTCATCGAGCATAAGTGATCGTGTCAAGCATGGAGAGTGGATCAATACTGCATGAACACCTTCAAATCTTGCATGAAGGATCATGGCTCTGCAACAACAAGAAGGTATGTGAGAAAGTCGAGCTCTATGACTTTAAATGAAGCGCTTTGCGGGAGGCAACCCGGTTTTTATTTATATATATACATGACCGTCTACATTGTGCTCTTTAATCGAACCATCATGTAACATTGTACCATTTCTCTAATAAAAACCATAACCATGTTGTATGTTCTAATTGCTATCGAGGGAGCGCTTTGTTATTTGATCTTGGAAAACTTGTAGTCCTTTTTGTGTGCCTATTAGAGTTTAGATTCTTTTTCTTTTGTTTCTTTTTAGGGAGATATATAAAGTTGGCACCATCCTCTAAACTTGTGTCTAGTTAATTTAGTCTAACATTTGTTTTTGTTTTAGACCACCGCATATCATGTCATATCATTTTGTTCATCCTCCTTGCATCGCATTGCACGTTTGATTTGATCTAACTTTTTGTCCAACCAACCTAAGCCTTCCCATAGCCCCCACCAAAAACCATAGCCAATAGAGGTAGGATTGATTGTGTTGACCGTTTGCCGTTCGGATTGAACAAGTCTATCTCTTTCCTCTCTTCTAACTAAAAACTTTGACTAGCCTCCCCATAAAATCCTTAGGAAAACCTTTCACACCTTTAGCCGTCCCAAAACCATAGGTTTGTAGAAAGACCCTAGCACTACCTTAGTTAGAATTTCTATACTTGACTTCCTCTCTACCATCCTCTAATTTGTATACACACTTGCACTCACGTACACCCATTAGTATTTTTGCTAGATTAACTATGACACAAGTGAAGATCGTAGTGATGTCATGGTTTGTTGGCATAGGGTGAGTATTCCCGACCGTCACGTCGGGGGTACTTTGTGCATTATAGTTATTTTGCAGGCATGGTGAATCACTCCCATGACTTCGTGATAAAAGCTGAAATCAAGATCATCAACACCTCCAAAATCCCGAAAGGAGCACTGATGTTTTCATCAAGATTGAGCACATGTTCAGAGATGTAAAAAAATTAAAAATTGGATATTCAAGTGCTCCATTAAGTCTAGTTTCCAATCCATCAAGAATCAACATTTTAGGAGACCTGCGCAAGAAGTTACAACTAAATCTTTGGGCGTCACACATTCTGAAATCAGCCTGAGACAGCTTGCACCAACAAAGTAAAAATGGTGTAACTCTCTTGTTCGGAGTCCGATCGGGATGAGTGACCACTTGTTGGAAAGATAATTTCAAGCACTCTGCAATGGAGCTATTATTCAGTACAAACTCAGTTCTGGAAGTAGAATAAAAACTTGTGGAAGATGAACCAGCGGTAAGGGACAACATGGAAGGAGGAGAATATGGGATGAGAAACAATGGGATCAAGGCTCGTGGCAAAGGGTGGACATTGAAGGATGAACAAAGGCAACAATATGATGATGATCTCCTCACATGACGGTAGGACTTCAAGAATTTTAAGATGGTTCATCATCTTCCGTGCCTAGCAACATGCTAAGCATGGGGGAAGACTTGGTGGACGAAAGAAGACCGCATGGAGTTCAAGGATCACGGTTGCTACGGATGCCGATCTTCCTTCTTCCATGCTAGGCACAATGCTTAAGCATGGGGGAAGGCGTGCTACATCACAAGCATCAAAGGACGGTAACAATTCCTCAACCCTCTCTCTGTCCTTGTCTTTCTAAATGCTTGTATATATGTATATGCCTTCAACAACCTTAAATGCAACTTTTGTATGTCTCTCTTGTTAAATAACATGGCTTCTAGGAGTACAACCTAGTTTTAGTTTTTGTTTATTGTCATCACCTTGTGCTCACCATGATGAAATAATTTTGGCTTGATCTTGCTTGTTGATATATGATGACCGTTGCCGCTTTGTTTAAATGTTGTGCTTGTTTATGCATGATTAAGCTATTGCTCTCTCTAATACAAATATGAAATTAATTAAATACTAGCTTAATCTTTTGTGGAGGTCATGATAAAAATAAAGACCCATGGTTTATTTTATGCTCTCAACTTTGGATAGGTCGAAGAACATATTACTTTTTGCTTTTAAAAGTCATGCTAACCTTGTCATTAATACCTCTTGCATTTTGCTCTACCTATCCAAAGCCTTATATATTGAGTGCAACCATAGATTACAAGAGTTATTGTTGGGTGAATTGATTCAAGGCTCGATTCTTTGGCTCGTGACTAAGAAGCTGGTCATTCCATTTTTTGCGTAACTTATGTTTTGCTAGCCTATTCTATCCGTGCATTGTGAGCTCCCACATCGGAAGCTTTGCAAATCTCGCTGGATATCCACCCTTTAAACCAACATCATCTTTTGTGTTAACCTCCTTGACCTACCCACCTATCACTTGAGTATGGAGACGACACATCACAAGAAGGTGCTTCAAAGGGAAGATTCAAGTTCCCTCTCATCAAGACATCCGGTACCTACCTTAACACCACTTCCTCTTTGCTCGGGGACGAGCAAACGTCTAAGCATGGGGGAGGAGGTAGGTACTATGCAAATTAGAGTTCTAGGGGAGATAAAAATGAATAAGATAAGAGGACAAAATAAAAAAAATCCAAAGTACCTCACATGTCAAAAAGAAAAAAGAGAAAAAAGGAAGAAAACAAGAAAAAGAAAAAAATAGAGAGTAATAATAATCTCCCCCAGTTCTCTAGTTGCATAAGGATTTTCCAAGGACTTCAAGATCAAGACCCATACTCATTTTTCCAACCATGTGCAATCTGATAACGAGGACTTCGTTGGGGCCTCGGGATCATTCTTTGCCATTTGCACATGTCCACCTATCTAAAAGTGTGAGTTCTTTCTCTTCCCCCTTCTTGTGAACATTATTTTTCCAATGACCTTTTTGACGAGTCATGATAAGTCCATGAGCAGCTTGCCTTGTTTTGACAATAGTCTCAACTTTAGCATCTTGGTAGGATAAAAACTTTCCTATGAGCTCCAAATAAAACCCTTCCACCTACAAACATGAGAGGGAAAGGATATAGATCAAGTAGGCTTAAGAGTGTTGTGAGATGAGAGGGTTCATGAGCAAGATGCAAGAAGGTTTAAATTTTTGTACTTGGTTTAGCTCTTTTATTCACCTCGTTCTTCACTTCAAAAGTTTCTAAGACCTATTCGAATTTTGTGGAGCATGATTGATTACTTGTGGAAAGAGCTCAAATTATATCTACCCTCCATAGAGATGAAAGCTAGTTACATTATAGAATTTTAACAAATATAAACTTGGAGAGCATTATGCGTTCTCATGTATGATCAAGTGCAGGGTATGAACAATGAAAGGCAATGCTGATATCCATTGAAAACTTACTCGAGGACGAGCACGGTTTAAGCATGGGGGGATGTTGACAGTGAATTTCCGTCAACCTAGCTATGAGTTTACCTTTAATGTTGATATTGATTTATTATTCTAACCACTAGAACTAACCCCCCGTATATAACAAGTTCACTCTTGCATGTCGATTTTGGAATTCATTATTTACATAGGAAATCTACGCTAAAGAGGAGACTTTCGGGATAAGTTCACCAAGCACTTTGGAAGAAGATCATGAAGCCCGACAAGAGTCAAGACACGCGATGAACATGACTCCAAATGACCCGAGGACCGAAGCGTCAACGTGCAAGTCTTCAGGGACTCAACCAGAAAACAACAAAGCTTGCATAGCAAGGATTCAAGCCTTAACCATGAAGGAAACGACGTCAAAGTCCCACATGCAAGTGCACACAAATAAGGAATCATGCAAGAAGCAACCGGGGAGGAAACCGGGGCCGAACCAAGTCGAAATGTGCCTAGGCCGACCGGCGTGGGCCGACTGGCCCAGCCCACTCCAGGCCCGGTTTGCCACCCCCTTTTGCCTTAGGTGCTTGTCTATTTATTGCCTCTGCCTCTGCCGACCGCCACATCCATCCATTCATCAGAGAGCCGCCGAGACGAAGGAGAAGAACCGGGAGGAAGCCGACGGCCACCGCGAGTCCTCGAGTTGCCTAGGATATGGCTTAGGCCATGCCCTAGCCGCCATGGTTGGCCCTGCGTGGTAAAGCCATGGTGGAGTTCCGAAGCCGCGACTTGAATTCGTCATGTCGTTTGTACCTTCAACATTCGGTGATGTAACCATATCTTGTCATACTTTGATCTACTACGAGTTATGCTTATTCATATGTGTAGCTACCATATGCCTTTAGTAGGACTAGATCGAATCATGGTGATTAGTCTTGTCTTGCGGATACACCGTAGTAGTGCACGGACCTAGGTTGTTGCTCGGTAATGAATATCCTTGCGTAGTGACAGTACGGTGGAGGAGAAAGCAGCGAGTGAACGTGTATCGGACCACTCCGTATCGGGTTACTCGATATCGAGTGTAATCCTTATCATAGTATAGGTTTAGATTGGTTTGTCACCTTGGCCGGAACGGCAACAAGAAGACGATAGGCTAGGGTTACCTTTTGATGCTTACCTTTATGGCTAGGTGGATGTGATCCATACATCCCTTCGTGTTTGTATGTTACCTTTATGCAATCAATACTTCACATAGGGTTAGACCGGTTGGTTAGATAGAGAACCTTAGTGGTTTTCTTCCGATCCTTGGATTGGCAAATCTAGGGAGGACCCTCCTTGGTGAAAAAGGCACCAAGTCACCTGTAGGCTTGCGGTGAACTTGAGCACAGTTTTACACCGTCAACAGCAGGACCACGACAAGGGCGTCAAGAGCGTCGTACTGGTCTCGGTACCAGTTACGCTCGGAGCTCAGCTGGTCGAGGCGGTCATGCCTCTCCCGAGCTCGGCCCTTCAATTCCTGTCACCAGCAGACAAGGCAAGGGGGGAAATCGGGTCAGGGGAAACGCAAGCGCGGAAGAGGCAAAAGGGGGATAAACTCCAAAATACAAACAGGAAAACGCGTACCTGGAAAACCCGCCACGCAGGACCTGCGTGGATCTGCAGCGCCTCGTTCAGCGTGTTGTTGAGCGAGGCGCCGTGGTCGCCGAACTCCCCGCGGCGCACCGCCGGCCGCGCCTCGGCGCGAAGTGGGGGCCGGAGGCGCGCCGGCGTGCTCCCGCTCCTGCTCCGGATGCGCCACGGTGCCATCTGGAGTAGAGAGGGCGGCGCGCGACGACGAGGCCTCGGCGCCATGCATCGGACGTCGCGGCATCACGTAGCCATCTTCCCACATCACTAACACCCCCGTCGCAGGCTCAGGGGCTGGTGCAGGCCAGTTCCCCCATTGGCCCCAACCAGGCGGCAGGGTGTCGTCATCAGGAACTTCCACTGCGGTCGCCCGATCGCCACCGGCGGGGGCCGACGCTGGTAGAACCGTTGGCGCGGGGGTTGACGTGGTCGTGACCACCGCCTCAGCCACCACCTCCTGCCGTGACCCCGTGGCCGCGACAGCACCGAGCGGTGGCTCGCTCGTCGCCGCTGCGCTCTCTGTCGCCCGCGGTGCCCTCGACGAGTGCCACCTCGTGGGCACGGACGTACCCGACCTTAGCGCCTTAGTGGGCGCGAGGTCGGGGACAGACAACGCCACCCTGCGAACACGGAGACAGGAAATTGAGCTCCAACCCCTCGAAACCAGAGCGTCTGGAGGAGCGAATGCTTACCTCAAGATGGAGAAGCCCCGCTTCCTCTTCCTCGAGGGCTCGACAGGCGCTGTGGTGGCGGCCGCCGTCGCCACTGCAGCGCTCCCGGGTGCTTGCTCCTCTACCGCCTCTGCGGCTCTTGTTGAGGGGGCACAGGATTCCTCCTCTCAGGGGGGTCTGCCCCCCGTCGCTTTCTTCTTCTTCTCCCTCTCCCGACGACGAGTACTCCGAGGTCGCCGGGGGTGAAAGTTCCTGCTGCTCGCGCAGTTGGTACTCCTCGTCCCAGCTATTCCCAGCGCTCTCGCCGCCGGATCCTCCTTTCCTTCTTGCGCGCCGCCCGCTCTTGCACCCACCGCTGCGCCGTGCATGCGACCGCTTAGGCTTGGGGCTTGTGTGGGTCGGACCGCGCGACGTCTACGGTCACCCTATGCTCCGCGTCGATACGCTGCGAGAGAGTAAGAAGGGAGGGAAGGCCTACTCACCGCCGAGGCGTCGGGGAGCATGACGAACGACCAGAGGTCGTCGTTGCCGTGCCTGACGGCCTTGAGGCTAATGGTGCACCTCGCCCTTGTGGCCGCATATTCCTGAGGGGGCGCTCATGAAGGAACCGCGAGTGCGCCAACAACGTCGGGTTGGCCGCCTCACTCATCTCGTGAATGCGGAGCTACCTCTCCATGAGGGGGGCGATCTGCCGATGGTGAAGGTTCGCGAGGACCGAAGCCGCACCCAACCCGGCGTCCACCAGGTTCTTCAATGCGGTCAGGAGCGAATCCAGCCGTGCCTGGTGCGAGGAGGGGGACACGCCGTGGTGCCAGGAGTCGGCCTTCTCCATCAGCACCTTGCCGGTGTAGGGGGGAGGCCAGCGCCGTCGTTGCGGAGGTATAACCACCCCCGCTCCCATTCCGCGTTGTTGGAGGTCATCGTGCAGGGGATGTGGAACTCCCTGCACGAGTCTCGCATCGAAATTGACAGGCCGCCGGCGCGCACCGCGCAGCGCACCCGTGGCTCGGGCGTGGCGAGCCTGTGCAGCTCCACACGGAAGAGGTGGACCCAGAGATCCCAGTTCACCAGGATCCCCAGGAACCCCTCGCAGACGCCGACGAAGGTGGCTGCCTGCGAAATCGCGTTGGGCGTGAAGTTGTGCAGTTCCACCCCGTAGTGGTGGCACAATCCGTGCATGAAGCGGCTCACCGGCACCGTGAAGCCGCGCTTGTGATGATGGATGAAGCTGACGATGTAGACGTACAGCGAGTTGGGCTCCCGATCCATCACCGGCGGAACAATCCACGCCGCGGGCTGCCCATCCACGTTCGGCGCAAGCTGGCCGCCGTTCACGAGCTCGCCCAGGGCGAACCTCGTCACCGTCGAGCGGTTCCACGGCAGCGGGTCCAGCACCGTGATTGGCTGCGAGCGAGCCATTGCGGTTGGCGGCAGCGCACGAAGACGAAGTGGGCACTGGGCGAACAACGAAAGGGCACGCGGCGCTCTGAAACGAAGGCAAGGAGCAAAGGGCAGCAGACGCTAAGTGTTGAGGTAAGGGTTCCCCTCCCTCTCCCCTGATTTATAGATCTAGAGGAGCCATGCTCCCTGAACCACGCGCGCGCTGCGCGTATTAACTGCAGGTAACCACGTCTGCCACTAACGAGCAGGCCCCATGTCGCAAAAACGGCAAGGCGCACGCGCACGCGTGATCATTACAGCGCGGCAACAGAACAGCTGCGGCGGCCCGTCACGTCCGCCCCCCACGTCGCCCACTACGCGTGTGGTTGCATCACCTGAAAAGGCACGCCCGCGGTGCACGACTGCAGCCACGACTGTGGGCATTTAATGGCCCGGTCCCTTAATGAGTAAGCATGACCCTCGCGTGGCCCGAGCCTAGGGCTCGAGAAATCGGACCCTCGAAGGGTGCGATTACTGACCAGTGGTCTCGAGACCCGCTCGGCGAGAGCGGGCGCCACAGGTACCCTCGATTCTAGAGGATTACTGATCAGCAACTCGAGGGCCGGCTTGCCCGTGAGCCCATGAGCCCTGCAGATGTAAATAAGACAGGGGCACCTAGATGCCGCCCCGCAATGGCCCTACTGATCAGGGGTTTGGAGCCTGACCCTCGAAGGGTTTGAATAGGCGCCCCAGATCAACAGAGTCAGGGACGACGAGGGCGCATGCATTCGAGCCTATCCTTGAGCTCACCAGCCCGAGGGCGCCCCACATGTTTTGTTCAAGAGCCAACGAGGGCAGCTAGTCGAGGGATCCCATCGAGGGAGAGCTTCCGCGCCCTCGGTCCCCAGCGAACAGGACCGAGCCCAACCTAGCAAACCCACGTGAGCGCTTTCATGGACGAGTCTCCGGACCACGAGCCAACCCTTATCGAACGGGGCATGGGCGTCCACTTGAATCACCCGATAACAGCTCAATGAGGAATCCATAATTCGCGACCCGCTCGATGGGAGTTGCGGAAACCTCACCCTCCGTCCCGCGGAGAGACGGCGAGGGAACGTACAAACAAGTCGGAGAGCACGCCCCGATTGTCGGGGACATCCATAAGGGTCCTCGAAATAACCAAGGGAAACCCGCTTAAAACTCACAAAAAATGCAAAACGCAAACTAACTTACGAACCTAAAACACTCGTACGACACGATCACGACCCTGGTGGCCCCCGCGGCCCGCCAGGGTGGCACAGCTAGATGCCCCCTCGGGCGAGGTCCGCCTCGCTCAAGGGCTAAACGCCCCCTCGGGTGGGGTCTTCCTCTCTCGAGGGCTAAACACCCCCTCGGGCGGGGTCCGCCTCGCTCGAGGGCTCAACACCCCCTCGGGCGAGGTCCGCCTCGCTCGAGGGCTCCTGCACACACGTCGTCCCCGCTCCTGCTCACGCGCGCCGGCATTTAATGCTCGACACCGCAGACCGCGCCATGACCCCCGACACGCCTAGGAATCACGCCCGGTCGTTGTTCCACCGACTCCCAGGGGAAGGCCATCCCCGCCACTGTGTAGCACTGTACGGTAAGGCCGGTGTCAGCCCCGTGACACTGTGCCGCCTACTCCTATACGGCTAACACACCGAGCCCTCGAAGGGGGCCGCCGGAACCCTCGAATGCTTTTCCCGTGACTACACAGGGCTACACCGTGACGTCAGGCCGGCGGGAGCGGTTTTCCCCGTCGCTGTCAGCCCTGTGCGGCCATCCCCGCCACTGCAGCGCCATGCTGGGCACTGCGATGACACCCCTGACGCTGTTGGGACGCACGGGGACGGGACGCCGCCATGCATGCCACTGTGCCTCGTACGGACCCCCGTTGACGGCACCCTCGAGCCGGCCCGCGGGTAACGGCCGGACGGACAACCTCTAGACCTCCACCCTCGAAGTCGTTCCTGTACAAGCACAGGATGCGCCACGATGCCCCGACTGGAGCAAGATTCGCTGGGAAGGTCGTCAACTCCGTGGCACTGTTTGCAATGCCTCCACACGTAGGAGAATAGTGCGGCACGCATGTAAATTGCTCCCTCCTTCACCTATAAAAGAAGAGGCAGTCCCCCAGCCGCAAAGGGGATGACAGATAGCGATCACGCCCACACTTTCCGCCTTCTCCACGATATTGGCACTTGCCTCAATCAATATCTCTGGGACTTGGAGGCAAGACCTCCTCTCCCGCCATGCTTGTAGCCCCCCTCTATGAGCACCACGGTGCAAAGCAATATAGTGCCCCGAGCACACCACTGCTGGACGTACGGCCCCGGCCGGAACCAGGATAAAACCCAGTGTCATTAGTTGCTAGCACCGGCCCATCGAGAGGCAGATCTCAGCGCTCGTTACTAGTTAGTGTTGGGACTACATTCCGCACCGACAGTTGGCGCACCAGGTACGGGGGTCGCGCTAAAGATCAGCACCCACCAGCCCTCTCGATGGTGATTCGCACCGAGTACCGCGGCCAGAGGTACTCCATGGGCAGCTCGGACCCCCTCCCAGTCGGGTTCGAAATCCGGTTCAGGAGCCTGAACTTTCAGGCCATGGGGAACGGCTACCTCATGCGCATCACCAACCACGACGAACTCCGTGCGCGGTGGCCGACCGGGCCCGACCCGGTCCCCATTGCACCCGTTCGTCGGCGCCCGGCGTCCGCCCGGTGGATCTTTGCGGGTCCTCCGGCACCTCGACGCCGTCGACGCTCCGGCCGGCACTCTCGGCGAGGGCGCGGACGGAGCGCCGACGCGTCGTACGCGTCGCCTCGCGGCGCGACGCGGCCATGCGGCGAGACGGCAACCGCTCTGACGGGGGAACGCTTGGTTTCGGGACCACGGTTTCCCATCGGTCTGCGCGGCGCCACAACGGCGTACGTCGCCTCCGCCAACACCGACGCGGCGGGGTGCAGGGCCTGTCCTAGCCGCCATGCCCCAGCGGTCAGGAACCCCAACGCCTCCGCCGACGACGAGTCGTTCTACGGCTCCGCCAGCGAGCTGCCACCCGCCACCTCGCACGGGTATGTGGAGTGGGACTTCTCCGGCGTGCCTGACCCAGTGATGTTCTGGCGGTTTCTCGACGCCACGGACTACTGGTTCAGCTACTCTGACAACTCTAGCGTCAGGAGCTACGACCCCGCGCGGGAGTGCTTCGTCGTACTCGCCAACGACCAAGCGAACGCCGCGAACGTGGCGGAAGCCGGCGACGGAGAGGTTCCCCCCGGCCCGGGAACTGGACCGCACCAGGGTGCGGGGCCAAGCGCGCCTCCCCCCTCACCGCCGAGGGGGCCGACATCAACGCGCAACTGGCTCAAGCGCGCGAGCTTGAAGCCAAGCTTGCGGAGGAGTACCGTGCGGTACGGCTGCTTCGAGCCTCCATCGCCGGGGAAGCCTCCGCGCGCAGCGAACGCGCGCGCGAGCTAGGCAAACAAGCCCGCAAGCGCATCAACGTCAACTTCGACATCGACAACACAAAAAAGCCCCCGCGAGCGAGCCAAAAGCTCGTCGCCGCCGCAACACTGCTACGGGCCATGCCCGCTCCATCAACTCCCGAGGCGCAGAACCTGCACCGCGAGGCGCAGGCGCTCATCGAGCAAGCGGCCGTGCAGCAGGCCGAGAGCTCGGCGTCCCGCATTCGCCAACAGGGGAGCGCGCGGGACGACGGGGGCGCACAAGGCCCCGAAGCGTCAGTACACGCGGGCGGTGCGGCGGAGCGGCCCGCCAACCCAGGGCGCACGCCGGTCAGGGAGCGAATCCTAGACACGCGCAGGAAAGCCCAAGACGGTGAAGGTCGCAACGTCATCAACGCCCAGCAGACGGGCAACACGGAGAAACGGGCAGCGGCAGGCTACCACCCCCGGCGGGGTGGGCACTACGACAGCCGAGAGTATCGCTAGCCGATGCCGGAACCCCCGGGAACCCGTGTGTTCAGCCGGGAGATCCGCACGGCGAGCTTCCCTCAGCGCTTCCGCCAGCCCGCGTTGATCGACAAGTACATGGGGGAGATGGACCCCCGTGTATGGCTCAACGACTACCGCCTGGCATGCCAGCTGGGCGGAGCCACCACCGACGAAGTCATCATCCGCAACCTGCCGCTGCACCTAGCCGACTCGGCGCGAACATGGCTTGAGCACCTGCCGGCCAGCCAGATTCATAAATGAGATGATCTAGTCCGCACCTTCGTGGGGAACTTCCAAGGCACATATGTGCGCCCTGGAAATGCCTGGGATCTGCGCGCATGCACCCAGAAGCCTGGCGTGTCGCTCCGGGACTTCTTATGGCGCTTTTCCAAGCGCTGCACGGAGCTCCCGAGCGTCGCCCAGTCCGAGATCGTGCACGCCTTCCTCGAGGGCATGACCTGCCGGGACCTCGTGCGCGAGCTCGAGCGCAGCCCGCCAGTCGACTCGAGCGAGCTGTTCGACATCGCCACTAGCTTCGCCTCTGGCGAAGAGGCGGTGGGGGCCATCTTCGACGGGAAGAAGGGCAAGCGCGTGGACGACGCGCCCGCGGAGGGCAGCAAGTCCAAGGAGCCCCAGCAGAAGCACAAGTGAGACAAGAAGGGAAAGAAGTCACGTCGCGAGGCGCGTGAGCAGGGGCGCGACGACGACGGAGATGAAGCTCTCGCTGTTGACCCAGCTCGACAGGGTCCTCGAGCGGCCCCTCGAGGCCCTGGGGTGTTTGACGACATGCTTAAGAAGCCCTTTCCATACCACAAGACGCTAGTCAACCACACCCTCAAGCAGTGTGACCTGCTCAAGAGATACTACAGCCGCGCCGCAGCGAAGGACGGCGAGGCCAATAAGGATGGGGGTGACGGCGACGTCGGCGGCTTCCCCGCGGTGTAAAATGTCTTCCTCATCTTCGGGGGCCGACCGTCGACATGTCCAACAGCCAGCGCAAGCGGGAACGGCACGAGGTCCTCGCCGCGAAGAAGGATCCTCCCTCCTTCCTCGACTGGTCAGAGGACGCCATCACCTTCAGCCACAAGGATCACCCGAATCGCATCCCCAAGCCGGGCCAGTACCCGCTAGTGGTCGACCCGGTCATTGGGAACGCCCGGTTCTCCAAGGTGCTGATGGACGGAGGCAGCAGCCTCAATATTCTCTACGTGCACACTCTGCGCTTGCTGGGGATCTGGTTGGACCAGCTGCGGCCCAGCACGACGCCGTTCCATGGCGTCGCGCCAGGCAAGCGCGTCCAGCCCCTCGGGCAGATCGATCTGTCAGTCTGGTTCGGCACACCAGACCACTTCCGCAAGGAAACGCTCACCTTTGAGGTGGTAGGGTTCAGGGGCGCGTACCACGCCATCCTTGGGCGGCCGTGCTACGCCAAATTCATATCGGTCCCGAACTACACCTACCTCAAGATGAAGATGTCGGGGCCCAAAGGCGTCATCACCGTGGGCTTGTCGATCGAGCATGCATTCGACTGCGACGTCGAGGGCGTGGAACACGCGGAGGCGCTAGCGCTGGATGAAGCGCTCATGGCGAACCTGGAGAAGCTGGTCAACGAGGACCTCGACTCCATCACCAAGAATGCCGGCAGCTTCGAGGCTGCCAAGCAGACCAAAGAGCTGTCCCTCGACCCTGTCGCCCCCGAGGGCAAGGCGTTGAGGGTCAGTTCCACCCTCGACCCGAAATAGGAAGTGGTGCTCGTCGACTTCCTCCATGCCAACGCCGACATCTTTGCGTGGAGCCCCTCGTATATGCCAGGCATTCCGAGGGAGGTCGCCAAGCACTCCCTTGACATCCTACCTCACTCCCGCGCGGTGCAGCAACGGTTGCGCCGCTTTGACGGAGAGCAACGCCGGGCGATCGGAGTAGAGCTGCGGAAGCTCCTCGAGGCCGGGTTCATCAAGGAAGTGTTCCACCCTACGTGGCTAGCTAACCCTGTCTTAGTTAAGGAAAAGAATGGAAAGTGGCAGATGTGTGTAGACTACACTATTTTAAATAAAGCATGTCCTAAAGTTCCTTTTCCTTTGCCACGAATCGATCAAATCGTTGACTCGACTGCGGGGTGTGAGCTCTTATGCCTCCTTGATGCTTATTCCGGGTACCACCAAATAAAAATGAAGGAGTCCGACCAGCTCGCGACTTCATTCATCACGCCGTTCGGGATGTATTGCTACGTAACAATGTCGTTCAGTCTCCGAAATGCGGGCGCTACATACCAACGATGTATGCAGCACGTTTTCGAAGATCACATCGGGCGGACCATTGAGGCGTACGTATACGATATAGTCGTGAAGACCAGGAAGGCGGACGACCTGGTTGATGACCTTCGCATCGCATTCGGCTGCCTACGGGCCAACGGGGTGAAATTAAACCCCGAAAAATGTGTCTTCGGCGTGCTGCGAGGCATGCTCTTAGGATACATTGTCTCCCAACGAGGCATCGAGGCCAACCCTGAGAAGGATCTGCCCTCGAGCGAATGGGTCCGATGCAAGACCTCAAGGGGGTCCAGAAGGTGTTGGGGTGCCTTGCCGCCTTGAGCCGCTTCATTTCGAGGCTCGGCGAGAAGGGCTTACCCCTCTATCGGCTCCTAAAGAAACACGAGCGCTTCTCCTGGACCGTCGAGGCCCAGGAGGCGCTTGACAAGCTAAAGGCGATGCTCACCCACGCCCCAATTCTAACGCCGCCTCGGGACGGCGAGCCTCTGTACCTCTACGTCGCCCTGACCACTCAGGTGGTCAGCGCCGTCATCGTGGTAGAACGTACGGAGGAGGGGCACGCCCTACCAGTCCAGCGGCCGGTATACTACATCAGCGAGGTACTGTCTGAGACCAAGGTGCGCTATCCGCAGGTCCAGAAGTTGCTCTACGCAGTGGTCCTCACGCGGCGTAAGCTCCGCCACTACTTCGAGGCTCACCCGGTCACGGTGGTCTCCTCCTTTCCATTGGGAGAGATCATCCAGAACCTGGATGCAGTAGGCAGGATTGCCAAGTGGTCAGTGGAGTTGATGGACGAAATGCTCGCCTACGCGCCACACAAAGCAATCAAATCCCAAATCTTGGCGGATTTCGTCGCCGAGTGGACAGACAACCAGTTGCCGCCGCCGCAGATCCAGGCCGAGTGCTGGACCCTCTACTTCGATGGGTCGGTGATGAAGACAGGGGTGGGCGCGGGCCTTCTTTTCATCTCACCCCTTGGGGAGCACATGAGGTACGCGGTACGCCTGCACTTCCCCTCATCGAACAACATGGCGGAGTACCAGGCCCTCCTCTGCGGTCTCAAAATTGCCATCGAGACAGGCATCAAGCGCCTCGACGTGAGGGGAGACTCACAGCTCGTGATCGACCAGGTCATGAAGAACGCGAGCTATCACGACGACAAGATGGAGGCATACTGCAAAGCCGTGCGGGCCCTCGAGGACAAGTTCTACAGCATAGAGCTCAACCACGTACCACTCCGGTTCAACGAGGAAGCGGACGAGCTCGCAAAAATCGCGTCGGGGCGAATCACTATTCCCCCGAACGTTTTTGCGTGGTACGTCGCCCAGCCATCCGTCGACCTCGAGCCCAACCCCTCGAGTCGTGAAGAACCCTCGGGGGCTCCCTCGAGTCCAACAGGTGCGAAGCCTATGGACGAGGACCCCTCGAACGAGGCGTACGTGCTCTCCCTACTCGAGGGGTATGGCGCCGACGAGGCCAAAGCCATGGAGACGGAGCCGGTCCCCAGCACGGGAGACTGGCGGGACAAATACATCGCCTAGATGGATCGAAGGGAACTACCCTCGGACCGATCCGAGGCCAGACGCGTCGCCAGGATGGCCAAGTCGTTCACCCTCGTCGATGGCGAGCTGTACAAGCGCGCTGCGTCAGGCGTCCTGCAGCGATGCGTTCCCATCCCACAGGGGCGCAAGCTCTTTCGAGACATCCACGCGGACATATGTGGCCACCACGCCGCGCCACGCACCCTCGTGGGCAACGCGTTCTGCCAAGGCTTCTACTGGCCCACCGCAGTCGCCGATGCCAGCAAGATCGTGCGCACCTGCGAAGGGTGCCAGTTCTACGCCCGCAAGTCCAACCTTCCTGCACACATCCTGCAGACCATCCCCGTTACATGGCCCTTCGCCGTGTGGGGACTAGACATCGTCGGGCCCTTGCGGAAAACGCCCAGAGGCTTCACCCACCTACTGGTTGCCATCGACAAATTCTCCTAATGGGTGGAGATGCGCCCCATCACGAACCTCAGGGCGGAGCAGGCCGTAACGTTCTTCACCAACATCGTCTACCGGTTTGGAGTTCCCAACTCCATCATCACCGACAACGGGTCCGAATTCACGGGCAGAAAATTCCTGGAGTTCTGCGACAAATTCCATATCCGCGTCGACTGGGCGGCCGTGGCACACCCCCAGACCAATAGTCAGGTGGAGCGAGCCAACGGCATGATCCTGCAAGGTCTAAAGCCCAGAATCTTCGATAGACTGAATAAGTCTGGTCGAAAATGGCTCCAGGAGCTACCAGCGGTCGTGTGGAGCCTCAGGACCACCCCGAGCAGGGCCACAGGATTCACCCCGTTCTTCCTGGTCTATGGCGTGGAGGCTATTCTCCCCACTAACTTGGAGTACGGGTCGCCCAGGGTTCGGGGCTACGACGAGGACGCCAACCAGCAAGCCCGCGAGGACTCGCTGGACCAACTGGACGAAGCTCGCACCGTGGCCCTGATGCACTCCGCAAGGTACCAGTAGGCTCTTAGGCGCTACCAAGCCCGGAAGATATGGGCCGAGACTTCAGCAAAGAGGACTTGGTCCTAAGGCTGCGCCAAGATAGTCGAGGCTGCCACAAGCTGTCACCCCCATGGGAGGGACCCTACGTCGTGGTGAAAGTGCTCAAGCCCGGCACATACAAGCTGGCCAACGAGGACGGCGAAGAACTCACCAACGCTTGGAACATCCAGCAGCTACGTCGCTTCTACCCTTAGAAAGGATTTCCAAGTTCCTATTGTAAACTGCGCACCCAACAACCCAATTGGTTGTACAGATGTAAATCTTGTCGAATTAATAAAGTTAAAGGGCAACTTGGCTTTCCCTAGAAAACCAAGTCACCCTCGGGGGCTACTACGGGGGGCATCCCCCCCCCCCCCCGAAAAAATGGCCCCATTTTTTCGCAAAAAATCGTGAGCACGCCAAGTACGTCTCGAACTAAGCCTCGGGCAAATTCAGGCGGAGCGCGAGCAGCCAAGTGGGAAAGATGCGCGAGCCGGAGATAGCCTACGCCCCCAGCAGATCGCTCACGAAATCGAACCTCTCTACCTCAAATTTGCCTAAGCAAAGGGAAAGAGCAGCGGAACAGCGTGACAAGCGAAGCAAAAGCTTTACTTCTATTTACAAAATGTCTCAAGCAAATAGTTGTCTATTACATGGCCACATGGCCCCAACACTAACACTTAAACAAAAAAAGGGCTCGACGCCCTGTGGTTTTCAGGCTTGAGGGTCTCCGGCGCCGGGAGCGTCTGGGAACAAGAAGTCGGCAAAGTCCTCGGCAAGCATATCAGCGGCAGTGGCGGCGAGCGCGTCCGCGTGATTCATCTCCTCCTCATCTTCGACGCCGACCGGGACGACGTAGCCTGAGGACACGGCCTCGAAGTCCACCTAATAATGGGACGCCACCACGCCGAGGGCCTTCTTGACGCCCAGGTGAAGGGCGCGGTGCATGCGCTGGGAGACATGGCCCCCGAGGGCGCGCAGGTGACTCGCCAGTATGCTCCCGGCCTCAGCCACGCCCTCCTCAACCTCTTGGCAGATCTCGAGGGCGGCGGCCTGCAACCCCTCCAACTCCTGTTGAGAGGAGTTGTAGGCCGTCTGCACCGCCTCGGCCTGGATAGTCGTGTTCCCTAGGGCAGTCCACAGGCCTGAAAGCCACGAACAAAGAAAAGGGAAGTTGGGAGCGAATCCCCAAAAGGCAAATCGACAAGTGAAAAAGCGGACGGAAACTAACTCACCTTCAACCTGCTTCTTCTCCACCTCGAGGGCCTTGCGCGCCTCCTCAGCCTCTCGCCGCAGGTCACGGACGGTGGTCTCCTGCTCCTCGAGGGACTGGCGCAAATCCTCGTGCTCAGCTGCACCAGTTCCCCATTGAGCTTTGAGGCCTCGTCCTCCCGCGGCTTGAGGGCCGCCTGCGCACCCTCGAGCGCGTTGCGCTCCTGTTGGAGCCGACCCAGCGCCTCTTCCCGCGCCAAGGGCTCCTGCTCGAGCGCAACTCGGGCTTCGGCGAGAGTAGCATGCTCCTACTGGAGCTGGGTCTCTGCCTGCTGGCGCGCGGCTCCTTCCTGACGGAGCTGCTCCTCCGACACGGCGAGCGCGGCAGTCTTGTCCGCCATGGCCGTCCTCAGCCCCTTGACTTCCTTGGCCTTCTCCTCGGCCTGACTCTACCAGGCCCGCGCCCCCTCGAGGGCCGTGTGGTCCTGTTGGAGCTAGGCGCGAGCGGAGGCGACCTCGGCCTCCCACGCCGCCGCGACGGAGCGCGCTCCCGCCAGGTCTTTGTGCGCTCTGCGCAACGCGTCGTCCCACTCCACCAGCGTCGTCCTCACCCTCTCGACAGCGAAGGCAACTCTCGAGGCCTGGGCGTCCCACTCCGGAGGCTGGTCCAGCAGGGCCTCGGCCCGGTACACCAGCCACCGGTCTGGCGACCTCAGGGCCTCAACGAGGGCGTCGAGGGTGTTGTATTGCCCCCGGTACCAGTCAAGATCGGCGTCGAGACGGTCGAGGGCGTCGTATCTCTCCCGGGCCCGGCGCTCCAGATCCTGCCGCCGACGGGCAAGGCGAGAGGAGAAGGGGTCAGGGAAAGCGCGAACGCGGAAGAAAGCGAGAGAAGAAACTACGAAACCCAACGAAAAACCACTAACCTGGAAGACGCGCCACGTGGGACCGCTGTGGATCCGCAGTGCCTCGTTCAGCGCTCGGTTGAGCGAAGCGCGGTGGTCACGAAGCTCCTGCCACAGCTCCTGCTCCGCCTGGGCCTCGACGAAGTGGGTCGGCGGTGCGTCGGTGCGCCCCCGCTCCTGCTCCGGATCGTCGCGGGGCCACCCGAAGCCGGGAGGGTGGCGCGCGACGACGAGGCCCTAGCGTCGTCGCCGGCACCCTAGCGCCGCGCCGTCGTCGTCCCTCACCATGAGCGCCCCCGTCGGGGGCTCGGGGGCCGGCGCGGCGGAGCTCACCCACCGGTCCCGGCCGGCGGCGGGACGTCATCGTTCGGGACCTCCACCACCGCCGCCCGGCTATCGTCGATTGGGGCCGGCGCCGGTGGAACCGTCGGCCCGGTGACCGCCGTGGTCATGGCCGCCAACGGGGCCGCCACCGCTTGCCGTGGCTCCATCGCCGCGGCCGCGTTACGCGGGCCCTCACTTGTCGTCGTCGTCGTCGTGCTCCCGGCCGCCCGCGATGCTCTCGACGAGCGCCGCCTCGTGGGGACGGCCGCGTCTGACCTCAACACCTTGGCAGGCGCGAGGGGGGCACGGTGGGCACCACCCTGCGAACACAAAGACGAGAAGTCAAGCACCCACCTCTCGAAGACACGGCGCCCGGGGGAGTGCTCGCTTACCTCAAAGTGGAGAAACCCGCTTCCTCTTCCTTGGGAGCTCGGCAGGCGTCGCGACCGTGGCCGACGTGGCCACCGCCGCACCCCCGGTCACCCTCGCAGCCGCGCGTAGCCTCTCTTGTGGGCCGCCCGGCGCAGCTTGCTCCGGCGCCCGCCCAGTGCGCCGTCTCCTCTCGCCACCTCCGCGGCTGCGGGCGAGGGGGGCACGAGCTCCCACCCTCTCGGAGAGAGCTCGCCCCCCATCACTCTCCTCCTCCTCGTCCGACGACGAGTACTCCGAAGTCACCGGGGAGGAGAGTCCCCCGCCGCTCGCGCACCGAAACTCCTCACCCTCTGCGTTCCCGCGCTCCCGGCGCCGGATCCTATTCTCCTTCTTGTGCGCCGCCCGCTCCTCGTTCTCGCCGCCGCACCGCACGCGCGCGCGCTCGGGCTCGGGGCGTGGGTGGGTCGGACCGCGCGGCGTCCACGGTCACCCGCTGCAAGGAATAAGCGAAAGGTCAGGCGTCGTCGGCACGCCGCAAGCAAATGGCAGGAGGGAAGACAGAAGTTCCACTCACCCGTGGACCGTGTGGGAGCATCACGAACGACCAGAGGTCGTCGTCACCAAGCTTGACGGCCTTGAGGTTGATGGCGCGCCTCGCCCTCATGGTCGCGTACTCCTGCGGAAGGAGATCGGGCAGCAGCCGCGATTCCGCCAGCGCCGCGGGATCGGCCGTGTCCTCCATCTCGAAGATACGGAGCCGCCTCTCCATGAGAGGGATGATCCGCCGGTGATGGAGGTTGGCGAGGACTGAGGTCGCGCCCAGCCCGGTGTCCGCCAGGTCCTTCAGCGCCTGCAAGGCCGACTCCAGCCGGTCCTGGCGCGAAGAGGGCGACACGTCGTGCCACCAAGAATCGGCCTTCTCCTTCAAGACCTTGCCGGTGTAGGGCGGAAGGTCGGGCCCGTTGTTGCGGAGGTAGAACCATCCCCGCTACCACTCGGCGTTGTTGGAAGTCATCGTGCAGGGGATGTAGAGCTCCCTGCGCATCTCCTACAACGAGATCGACACGCCGTCGGCACGCACCGCGCGGCGCACTTTCGGCTCCGGCGTGGTGAGCGTGTGAAGCTCCGCGTGGAAAAGGTGGACCCAGAGATCCCAGTTTGCTGGGATCCCCAAGAACCCCTCGCACACGCCGACAAACGTGGCCGCCTGCGAAATCGCGTTCGGTGCAAAGTTGTGCAGCTCCACGCCGCAGTGGTAGCACATCCGCGCAGGAAGTGGCTCGCCGGCGCCGTGAAGCCATCGAAGCGGATGAAACTGACAACGTAGCCGAACGGCGGTCTGGGCTCCCGATTCGTTGCCGGCGGGTCGATCCACGCCGGGGGCTGCCCGTCCTCGTTCGCCGCCGCTGGCCGCATTCACCGCTCGCTCGGGGCCGGCCCTCGTCGCCGTCGAGCGAGGCCACGGCAACGGGTCGATCACGGTGATGGGCTGCGGGGGAGCCATGCGAGGCGAAGGGGCGCGGAGACGGAGCGAGCACTATGCGAGGCGAAGGGGCATGCGTGCTGCTCTGAGTCGGAGGCGAAGGAGACTAAGGCAATGGGGTGTTAAGTGTTGAGGTAAAGACTCGTCTCGCCCTCCCCCCATACTTATAAATCCATGGAGCCACGCTCCCCGAATCGCACGCTCTGCGCGCATTAACTGCAGGTGAGCGGCCCCGTCACTGACAAGTGGGGCCCACCATGACCGAAGCGGCCAGGCGCACGCACATGCGTGATCATTACGGCGCAGCAACCGAAGAGCCGCGGCGGGCCGTCACGTCCGCCCGCCCACGTCGCCCACTACGCGCGCGGCCGTGGCGCCTGAAAAGGCACGCCCGCAGCGCATGACTGTGGCCGCGACTGTGGGCATTAAATGGCCTGGTCCCTTACCGAGTAAGGATGACCCTCGAGTGGTCTGAGCCCGAGGCTCGAAAAGTTCGACCCTCCAAGGGTGCGATTATCGACCTGTGGCCTCGATTCGTGAGGATTACTGATCAGCGGCTCGTGGTCCAGTCCAACCTCAGGCCCTCGAGTCCTGCAGATGCAAAAAGTCGGGAGCACCCAGCTGCTACCCCGCAGTGGCCCTACTGATCAGGGGTTCGAAGCTTGACCCTCGAAGGGTTCGAACAGGCGCCCCAGATCGACAGAGTCAGGGACGACAAGGGCGCGCATTTGAGCCTATCCTCGAGCCCGCCAGCTCGATGGCGCCCCACATGTCGTGTTCAAGAGCCAGTGAGGGCAGCTAGCCGGGGGGATCCCATCGAGGGAGAGCTTTCGCGCCCTCGGTCCCTAGCGAACGGGACCGAGCCCCACCTAGCAAACCCGTGCAAGCGCTTTCATGGACGAGTCTACGGACCACGAGCCAACCCTTATCGACCGGGGCATGGGCGTCCACTTGAATCACCCGAAAACAGCTCGACGAAGAATCCGCAATCCGCGACCCGATTGATGGGGGTTGTGGAAACCTCACCCTCCATCCCGCGGAGGGACGGCGAGGGAGCGTTCAAATACAAGTCGGAGAGCTCGCCCCGATCGCCTTGAACGGGCCCAGGCTCCGGGGCTCGACGCACGGCTGCACCTCCTAGGGAGCACCGAACGCAGGCAACGCCAGTCATGTGCGTGTGGCGCACCGATGCCGGCTGGAACATTACTGATGCTGGTTGAAATAAACACCCCACACGCCGGAGGGTCCGGGCGAAAACCCCCTGCGCAGAGCACTCACGCTCCCAGGGGCTTCGGGGGCTAGACCCGCGGGTCCGCTGACGCGGCCCCACGGAACAGCATTAGCAACCAGGAGGGAAAAACGTCCCATCAGCAAGCGTCAGCATCTACGGGACCCTAACGGGTACACCCGCAGATGCTCGGGGGCTACTGTCGGGGACAGCGATAAGGGTCCCCGAAATAACCAGGGGAAACCCGCTTAAAACTCACAAAAAACGCAAAACGCAAACTAACTTACAAAACTAAAACACGCATACGACATGATCACGACCCTGGTGGCCCCCACGGCCCGCCAGGGTGGCACAGCTGGATGCCCCCTCGGGCGAGGTCCGCCTCGCTCGAGGGGGGTCCGCCTCGCTCGAGGGCTCAACGACCCCTCGGGCGGGGTCTGCCTCGCTCGAGGGCTCCTGCACACACGTCGTCCCCGCTCCTCACGCGCGCGGGCATTTAATGCTCTGACACCGCAGGACCGCGCCACGACCCCGACACGCCTGGGAATCACGCCCCGGTGCTGTTCCACCGACTCCCTGGGGAAGGCCATCCCCGCCACTGTGTAGCACTGTATGGTAAGGCCGGTGTCAGCCCCGTGACACTGTGCCGCCTACTACTGTACGGCTAACGCGCCGAGCCCTCGAAGGGGGGCCGGTGGAACCCTCAAATGCTTTTCCCGTGACTACACAGGGCTACGCTGTGACGTCAGGTCGGCAGGAGCGGTCTTCCCCGTCCCTGTCAGCCCTGTGCAGCCATCCCCGCCACTGCAGCACCATGCTGGGCACCGCGACGACACCCCCGACTCTGTTGGGACGCACGGGGACGGGACGCCGCCATGCCTGCCACTGTGCCTCGTACGGACCCCTGTTGACGGCACCCTCGAGCCGTCCTGCGGGCAGCGGCCGGACAGACAACCTCTACACCGCCACCCTCGAAGCTGTTCCTGTACAAGCACAAGATGCGCCACGACGCCCCGACTGGAGCAAGATTCGCCAGTACGGTCGTCAACTCCGTGGCACTACTTGCCATGCCTCCACACGTAGGAGAATAGTGCGGCACGCATGTAAACTGCTCCCTCCTTCGCCTATAAAAAGAGAGGTCGTCCCCCAGCTGCAAAGGGTATGATAGATAGCGATCACGCCCACGCTTTCCGCCTTCGCCACGATATTGGCACTTGCCTCAATCAATACCTCTGGGACTTGGAGGCCAGACCTCCTCTCCCGCCACACTTGTAGCCCCCCTCTACGAGCACCACGATGCAAAGCAATATAGTGCCCCGAGCACACCACTGCTGGACGTACGGCCCCAACCGGAACCAGGATAAAACCCAGTGTCATTAGTTGCTAGCACCGGCCCATCGAGAGGCAGATCTCAGTGCTCATTACTAGTTAGTGTCAGGACTACATTCCGCACCGACACCAATCGCCTTGAACGGGCCCAGGCTCGGGGGCTCGACGCATGGCTACACCTCTTGGAGATGCACCGAACACAGACGAATGCCAAATACATGCGCATGGCACCACCGAGGCCGGCTGGAATATTGCCGATGCCGACTGAAACTAACACCTCGCACACCGGCAGACTCTGTGGTAAAACCTTGCAGGAACACCCACGCTCCTGCAAGGCTTCGGGGGCTAGACCCACGGGTCCGCTAGCGCGGCCGCACGGAATAGCACCAGCAACCAAGAGGGAAGAAAGTCCCATCAGCAAGCGTCAGCATCTGTGGGATCCTAACGGATACACCCGCAGATGCTCGGGGGCTACTGTCGGGACAGCCATAAGGGTCCCCTAAACAACCAGGGAGAACCCACTTACTCTCGCAAAAAAACGCAAACGAATCTAAAACACGCGTAAGATAAACTCATGGGCCCACGGCACTGGTGGCCTCAATGGCCCACCAGACAGTCGGGCCAGCCACCCTCGGGCGGAACTCCGCTTCGCTCGAGGGGCACGGCACTGCACTGGCAAAACTCCGCCTCGCTCGAGGGCTAGTCGCCCCCTCGGGTGAGGTTCCGCCTCGCTCAAGGGCTAGACACCCCCTCGAGCGAGGTTCCGCCTCGCTCGAGGACCTCATGGGCTCATCACCCCCATACCTGCTCCCCCGACAGGGGCATTTAATGCACTGACATTTGCAGGTGCCCGGGTCAAAGACGAATCCATGCCACACCCCTGATACGCCTGGAAATTACGCCCCGGCGCTGTTCCGCCAACTCCCCCGGTGAGGCCACCCCCGCCACTGTGCGACACTGTGCGGCATGGCCGGTGACAGTCACGTGACACTGTACCGCCCACTCTTGTACGGCTGACGCGCCGCACCCTCGAAAGAGGATGGCGGAACCCTCGAAGGGGGACGGACGCCTATTCCACGCTCGTCCAGGACTAAGACATGACGTCAGGCCAGGGGGACCCGTCACCTCCGTTGCCGTCGGTCCTGTGCGGCCATCCTCGCCATCACGATGCCATCCCGGGCACTGCAGCACCATCCCCGGCACTGTGGGGGTACGGGGCGACTAGGCACCGCCACGCCAGCTGTTGTGCGCCCTACGGCCTCCCATCAGCTGCACCCTCGAGTCAGCGTACGAACGACGACTCAACGGAAGATTTCAACACCGCCACCCTCGAAGCCGCTCCTGGGCGGACACAGGGCACGCCATGACACTCCGCCGGAAGCCAGATTCGCCAGGACGGCCGTCCACTCTGTTGTAATGTGCGCCATACCGCCACACATAGCTAGAACAGTGCGGCACGCTTGTAAACTGCCTCCTCCTTGGCCTATAAAAGGAGGGACAGTCCTCTGGCCGCAGGGGGACGATAGGGAGCATTCACTACACGCTTTATGCCTTCACCACGATATTGGCACCTGCCTCAATCAATACCTCTGGGACCTAGAGGCCCGGCTTCCTCTCCCTCCTCGCTTGTAGCCCCCTCTGCAAGCACTACGGTGCAACGCAATATAGTGCCCCGAGCACACCCCTGCTAGACGTACGGCCCCGGCCGGAACCAGGATAAAACCCGGTGTCACTAGTTGCTTAGCACCGGCCATCGAGAGATAGATCTCAGCGCTCTTACTAGTTAGTGTCGGGACTACTTTCCGCACCGACACACATGAAGCCACATAGGATCCTAGGTGGACACTTAAAAATTGAATAAATTACCCACCTTTGCCATTATGCATACTTAGCTAAAATAACCCCTTATATCTATGTTAAAATTACCTAAAATCTGTGTTTTGTAAAATTAATTTAAATCGCTCTCCGAACTATCCATCTGTTTAAATTATTAAAACATATAAATTTGATGTACGTCAACATATAATCTTCATATGCAATCTCTGACTCATGAGATGCGTCCTACACACAAATTCAACCTTCTTAAACCTCAGTGGTCTTTCGATGAGCATGAAAGCAGTCGCAACCCATAGTACGTAGTAATCCACAAGTCTACCACAAACTGAGCAGACCACAAGCAGTCAAGCAAGGACAGAGTGTCGGCCGCAAGCAAGGGTGCTATCCATGGCACAAGCAGCAGGAAGGAGTCAGACGATCCTCTAGGACGCGTTGTCGTTCAGCGTTCGGCAAATGGAAATGATCGAGAAGAACAATTGTTATGTTTGAGATTGGGAAAAAGCATGCATGCCTATTGATGCTCTAGGACGCCCTGCCGTTCAGCGTGCGGCAAATGGAATGATCGAGAAGAATGTAGCCAACTGTTATGTTTGAGATTAGGAGAAAGCATGCATGCCTATTGATGGAGAAAAGTACACAATCGAGGGTTGTATTCCTGCATATTTTCACTGGTGACCAGATAAAACTGATTTTACTAACCAAAATATCAAATTTTTATATCCTATGATGATAGGGCTTGACGGACATAGGTGGTGGAAAAGTAGTTGACACAGTTAAAATTTAAAAAAGAATACACTATAGATTGATGATATCTTGATTTTAGAATTATGCTGAGTTGATGGCATGTGAGTAGCATTATATATTCGCTAGCTGCTAGAAATTAAATATCTTATTGCCTTTGTATACATAACAATTTATTGCATTTGGGAAAGATGATGAAACAATATGCATTTACATCAAGGTGATTATTGAAACTATAACAACATCTATGATACCAGATTTGTATCATCAAATTCATCATGGAGTATGATTTGATAATGCATATATTTGGTGGAATAATATTTATATCTATAACCTTGATCAAAGTTGGACATATTTGAATTGTGATAAAGCAATTGTGATATGTAAAAAAAGAGGATGTATTAGATCTTCAATATTAATTCATTTTATTTAAATGTTCTAATACTTGCTCTACAACAAAATGATCACATTTTACGGTAGCTTAAATGGTGCAAGCTGTTGGATAAAATGCTGAATATATGGAAAAATAATGACATATTTAGGTAATAAACTAGATGTCTGGTCATTTATATTTATGTAATGTTACCTCTATTCGACTGGCTAGTGGTTGATAAACCAAACAAATAATTATGTTAAAGTTGCTAGCCCGTGCAGTGGCACGGGTTGATGGACTAGTCCTACGAATTCTAATGGAGACCAAATTTATACGATAGTTGTAGCTTTTGTCAAGATCTACAACTTTGTAGTCTTTCTTATTGGAGTAATAACTCAACTCACTTTCCATCAATCTCAAGAAAGTATACTCCCTCCATACTCATAAAACATGTCGTTTTGGACAAGATTTCAGTCAAACATTGAGAATATATATCATGAATAACTTTTAAATTATTGAGTTTGAAAATGTGAAATTTACATGAATAGATTTTTCTTGCAAAAGACTTTTATAAAAATATACATTTGTTAGTTTTTAACAAATATTTTTACAAAAATAAGAAGTCAAAGTTATACTTTGGAGACTGTGTCGCTGTGCTAAACGACATGTTTTATGAGTATGGAAGGAGTGTGTGTATTACAAGGGGAAATGAAGAGACAAGGGGAAATTTTGTTTTAGGATTTTTGTCTAATTCCAATTTTTTTGTGATCTAATACATCTATAGACATACCAAAATTTTCCTTCCTTTCGGAACTTAAAGTTCATCTTAAATGAATTTTCAGGACTTTCAATATACTCTCTCCGTCCCATAATCTTAAATGAAATCCTCACTCATGAGTCATGACGATGTTGATGTCCTTCCACGAGGTCCACGAGGCACCGGAGTGAACAGACAACTAGACAAGACTTTGCTGTCTGCGTTCGTCATCTTCCATAAAAATGAATCACAAGTTCTAATGAGTGATGAGGCGATGAGCAGTCATGTAATTGCATTTGCACAGATGGGCTAACGATGATTTTGACGGTTTGCCCTGTTCCATACTGCGTAAATGTTATTTCGCCATTCTAGAAGCATACGGGACGAGGACAAAGCCATGCGCGGTCGCCTGCAGCCTGCAATTTAAGTCAGCAAAGAGACTCAGGACGCCGAGCCATGGACGGATGTGCCACTAGGGCCGCCCGCTAGGCCATGGCCAAGTTTTCGGTCAGATAACTCAGGAGTATGTGTATCTTCAAAGGCCAAGACAGCAATCCAACAACCAGCTTTGTGTCATTGTGTGCATCTATTTGTAGCCTACTGTCTCTCTCGTTCGCAGCACCGCGGGGTTGCTGGGTGCATCGAATTGATTTTCGTTCGCATTGAGAATTTGAGATGGTCCAGATGGGCGATGAGATAGGAGTAGTTGCCGCTGCGCTCGCCGTGGTGCTGCTCCCGTGGCTGTGGACGGCGCTGGCGCACCTGGTGTGGCGGCCGTACGCCGTGGCGCGGGCGTTCGCGCGGCAGGGTGTTCGCGGCCGGCCGTACCGGTTCTTCGTCGGCGACACCGGGGAGGTCAGGGCGATGCGTGCGGCGACGAGTGGCCAGACGCTGGAGCGCAGCTCCCACGACATCATCCCCCGCGTGATGCCGCACCTGCGGGCGTGGAAGTCGCTTTACGGCAAGGTGTTCTTCTGGTGGTCCGGCTCGAGGCCCGTTCTGGTCGCGGGCAACTACGACATGGTGAAGCGGGTCCTCTCCGACAAGGCGGGGCTGTACCGCAAGCCGGAACCGCGCCCAGCCTTGATGACGCTGATGGGCAGGGGCCTCATCTTTACCGAAGGCGAGGAATGGGCGCGCCACCGCAGCGTCGTGCACCCGGCGTTCGCCATGAACAAGCTCAAGACGATGGCCCGCGCGATGGAGGCGTGCGCGGGGGAGGTCGTCCGGGAGTGGGAAGCGCGCGCGGAGGCGGCGGCAGGCGGGGAGGCGACGGTGGAGGTGGGGCACCAGTTCAAGGAGCTCACCGCCGACGTGATCTCGCACACGGCGTTCGGCAGCAGCTTCCGGCAGGGGAAAGAGGTGTTCCTGGCGCAGCTGGAGCTGCAGAACATCGCGTTCGCCTCCTTCAACAAGGTCCGTATCCCAGGGATGCAGTACCTACCCACCAAAAACAACGTCCGCCGGTGGCAGCTCGAGCGCAAGGTGCGGGGCACGCTCATGGCCATCATTGACGAGCGCCTGGCCGCCGCCAAGGAGGCCAGGGGGTACGGCACCGACCTGCTAGGCCTCATGCTCGAGGCCAACGCCGCCGCCGCCGCCGGCGGCGGCGGCCAGAGGGTCATGAGCATGGACGAGATAATCGACGAGTGCAAGACGTTCTACTTCGCTGGTCACGACACGACCGCGCAGCTCCTCACCTGGGCTATGTTCCTGCTCGGCACGCACCCCGAGTGGCAGCAGCGGCTCAGGGAGGAAGTGTTCCGGGAGTGCGGCGGCGCCGGAACACCACTCCATGCCGACGCGCTCAACAAGCTCAAGATGGTGAATGATACATTAGCTCTACTAAAATCGCTATCCTTCGATTTGATCAACCGGCCCAAATCGATGAACCGATGTCAATTGCTCCCGTGGTTAATTTGTAGGTGATGATGGTGCTGTACGAGACGCTGCGGCTGTACGGCGCGGTTAATTTAACCGTGAGGCAGGCGACGGCGGACGTGGACCTCTGCGGCGTGAAGGTGCCCAAGGGAACCCTCGTGTCTCTCCCGTTCGCGATGCTACACCGCGACGAGGAGGTGTGGGGCTGCGACGCCGGCGAGTTCAACCCGCACCGCTTCCTGAACGGCGTCAGCAGGGCCGCCGCGCACCCGACGGCGCTGCTGTCCTTCTCGCTCGGCCCGCGGTCGTGCATCGGGCAGGACTTCGCGATCATGGAGGCGAAGATCACGCTGGCGCTGATCCTGCAGCGGTTCGCGTTGGAGGTGGCGCCGGAGTACGTGCACGCGCCGGCTGAGTTCCTGACGCTTCAGCCCCAGCACGGGCTCCCCATCGTGCTCAAGCTCTTACATCCGTAGGACTGTAGAAGGAGATAAGATTTATCATTGGCACGCTTTTGGGTGTAGCGTGACCGTCCGTCAATAACACGCCATCGCAACTTCCCCGGTCCCAAATTCTACCATGACAAGTGCCCTTTGCTTCTTCTACTTGTAATACTCTAGAAAAGTGATGAACCTGTTTAGATGACAGATGGAAAACATTGTAATTCATGTATAATTAATTAATCGAGAAAGCGTTAAGATTTCTTTGGGCCACGAGGGTGGAACTTTTGGCCCATATTACAGCTGCCCCGCGCGCGGACGAAATCCATGGTCACGAAGGGTCTGATCAATTTTGCAACAGATCTGATGGGTGGCCCATCTATTACGGGGACATATCTAGTGGAAACCCACAACCTTCGTGAAAACCTGTGCAAATCACAGTAAAAATTTATCTAAACTCATCAAATAAATCATACAAGTAGATGATACGATGATACACAATCTTGTAAAATGTATTGTTCAAACTCCACTTCGTTTGTGAGATGTAAAAATAACAAATTTTAAGCCAGAAAGTTATCCATATGATTTGTTAGAATTTTATTATTTTTATATCTCACAAACGAAGTCGAGTTTGGGTAATATATTTTACAAGGTTGTGCATCATGATATCATCTACACGTGCGATTTTACCGGTGAATATGGACATTTTTTTGTCGTGGTTTGCACAAGTTTTCACGAAGATTGTGGCTTACACTTGATAGGTTGTTGTTTAAAAGAACTAAGTAATTGTTAAATTAAGATATGATGATAAATGCACCAATGTAGTTAATTATGTGGTTGATTTGTACTAAATGAAATATGAGGTATGAATATCACACTTTTACAATGCTTTAGGGATGAAAATAATTTTTTTATCACGGTTGATCATAATTCTAACTTTGCTTACAAGAGAAGCTGCATGATACTACAAAATAGTAACCCTTTTTCTCGGCTCTAGAATTAATCCCTGACTGCAAAGAAAGTTTATGAGGACACTACCAAAATCTTGACACCCTTTTCTTTTGAAGGGAGTGTTTTTTAGGAATTGTATCCTAATATCCCATCAGGCAATCAATACGGAGTAGGAGTAACATTGATATCATGATACGTAGTGGCGCACAGACAGCACAGTAAAAGTCTCCTAAATTCTTGTGCTGACATATGCAGTGGAGTATGAACTGGTTAAACCAAAGTTGTTTCAACTTCAAACTTGCCAGGTCCGAAACATCACAAAGCATATACGCTGATTGTTGTAGTCCCATTTCACCCACCGACAGCCTGTTCGGTTGGGCGGTGGCCGATGGCCGATCTTTGGTTTGTTACGAGAGAAGAAATCTGCTCTGCTGGTTGCCGGTGGCTGGTTTGTTCTGAGAGAAAAGTACTGCTGGCTGGTGGCTGATAAGCCGGGCGAACAGGCTGCGAATCTGATCCAAAGGCAGATATACAGTCATACAGGGGCTGGATGCATGTGAAAGGAATCGTATGTTCGTAGCCTAAGAGGGGAGGTGAATTAAGCAAACTAAAAAACTTTAACCTATGGCTTCACTATTTTTGCATAAAGATAAACTAGAACATACTATCTAAATGTGCAACTATGTAAGGAATCGGATGCTCGTTAGCCTAAGAGGGGGGTGAATTAGGCAACTTAAAACCTTAACCTATGGCTTCACTAATTTTATACAAAAGTAAACTAGAACATACTATCTAGATGTGCAACTAGGGTTGTTCTAGTGTAAAACTCTCATCCCAAAACAAGGTTTGCAACCTATAGCCAATCCTAGCATGATACTACTCTAGGAAAGTAAGGCAAGCAAAGATTGCAATAGAGTAAATCGAAAACGTAAAGAGGATGAGAGGAAGCAAACTCTTGACACGCAATTTATCCCGTGATATCGGTAGGCACTAAGCCACCCCTAGTCCACGTTGAAGCACTCACACAAGAGTATTGCTTCCCGGTCACCAAGTCTCTTCCAAGAGCACCACTTGACTCGCCATAAAGGCTAGCCACTTAGGGTCTGTTTGATACGGGCCAAAAAAGGCCGGCCAGGCCCGCTAGGGCCATTTGCACCTGTTTTATATGCAAACCCTAGCTGGGAGCCAGGGCTGCGGCAGCCATTTTCCCCTCTCTCTCCTGGCTCACGCCGCACGCCCCCCTCCCCTCGTTCCTCCTCGGCCTGGCTCTGACGGCGCGCGCGCGCGGCGAATCTTGGGCGACGGCGGGAGCCGAGGCGGGCTCGCGCGGGAAGGTGAAACTTCCGCCCGCGCTTCTTGCCGGGCGAAATCCATGGCCTACATATACCACCCCTCCTCCCTCCCTCGGTTTCTTCTCCTCCTCTCCACAGTCCACTCCCGTAGAAGCTCCGTCGTCGAGGTAAGCTCCGCCGCCGCACGGCCGTGGTGTTCCCGGCTTCCTGTCCGTCTCCCCCGCGTGGATCTGCGTCCAGGCGGCGCGGCTCTCCGACGGACTCCGGCGAGGCGGTCTTCTTCCTCTTCTTCTCCGGCTAGGTGGTGTTGCTGGTCGTAGATCTGTCGGCTGTTGTGCTTCCCCGTCCAGATCTGCTACCTCTTTCCCACCTCCTTCTGTTCCCCTTCCGGCCTTACCGAGGTAAATCCACATCCCCCCTTTCGTTACACCGTTGAATGTTTTCCTCAGATCTATGTGTTGTTTGTTGTTCTTTCCTTTTGTGATGATAAATCTTGGACGTATTTGTTCCGTATCGTTGTTATTGCTCGTTACGGTTGTTCATTTCGAGTTATCTTGTTACCGTTTTTGCCTTTGCGATATAAATGGTCGATGATGACTAGCCAATGCGCACCGGGAGGCAATATTTGCGTTGCAAAGTTCCGTGCCTTTTGATGATTTTTGAATGCTTGCACTTACATTCGGAGGCCGGCCCAGGGTCTACTTAATTTGCTTATACATTTGTGAATGCATTGTAGATGGCCGAAAATGCGAACATGATCCGATGGCTAGGCAAGCACCGCCATGGTTGTTGTGATGGTTTCCTTTGTGCTTAATAGGCTTAGACGTGTTAGAAGACATGAGCCAATTCCTTATGGCCCTAGGACTGAAGCCGAGAGGCATAGACAGAGGACACTCAAGATGTTGTACAACTACAATGATATAGAATGCATTGCCATGTTACGCATGAAAAGAGTCCCCTTTTTTATTTTGTGCAACCTTCTTAGGAGCAGAAAACTTGTTCCTGAGACATTAGGTTGTCCTGTGGAGGAGCAGGTGGCAATGTTTGTTTTTGTGGTTGGACACAATGTGAGGTTTAGGGTAGTTCATCAATTCTTTAGGAGGTCCATTGAGACTGTGAGCAGAATCTTCCACCAAGTGTTGTTTGCCATTGGTGAATTAAGGGCCGACATGATCAAGCCTCCAAGCACCGTCACACACCCTAAGATTGTAGGCAGCCACGGATGGTTCCCTTATCTAAATGTAAAGTCATATCTATGTGATTGAAACACATGCACATCCGTCCTTAAGTTTGACACACATGTTCATCTGTTCATGTTAATCTCTCGTAGAAATGCATTGGTGCCATTGATGGCACACATGTGTTGGCAAGGGTGCCTAGACGCATGCAACAAGCTTTCGGGGGTAGGAAGTCCAACCCCACACAGAATGTTATGGCTGCTGTGAACTTTGATCTAAAGTTCACTTATGTTCTAGCCGGGCCGGGAAGGGTCAGCCCATGATGCACTAATTTTGGCTGATGCCATTGCCAGAAATGATGGGTTCACAGTCCCAGCAGGTAACTGCATTAGCTAGTACATGCACTTATGGTCACTTTGACACATTACACACTTGCACACTAATCCTCCACTAATTGTAGGTCATTACTACCTGGTAGATGCTGGATATTCATGCAGAAATGGCTTCTTACCTCCATTTAGGGGGGTTAGGTATCACTTGAGTGAGTTTTCAAGCACAAACCAACCCACCAATGCAAGAGAGCTATTCAACCTTAGACACTCTTCACTAAGGGTGACAGTGGAGAGGGCCTTTGGTGCACTTAAAGGGAGGTTCAGAATTATAGACAACAAATCTTTCCACACTTACCGGACACAAGTAAAACTTGTGCAAAGCTCGCTGCATATTACACAACCGGATTATTGGTTTTGGGTTGGACTCTGTTGTTCCGGTTGAGGAAGGATTCCAAGGTGGCTCGAGCCGATGATGATCCTGGTGAACTGCCTCTAGAGGAACCTGCAATGGTGTCTGTTAGGGATGACATTTGCAATGCTATGTGGGCTGCTAGGGGTTCTTCTAGGACTTGATTTCTTTGCATTTTATGGATGTGTAAAATAATTTAGTAGACCCTGGACATGGAACTAATGTAGTGTAACATTTATGTATTTCTGCATGCTATGTCTGAGACCAAACATTTGTTATTCAGTAATTGATTGATTTATTGAGCTGCAATTATTGTTCATTCCCTAATTTTTATAATGATAGGATGTCTGCAATTGACCTTGATGCCCAAGAGGGGTTTGTAGGTGCCGTCAACATGGCCGCCCCCGCCGTTGTAGACCCGGTAGATGCCGAGGCTGCCCCCCGCGGGCAGGCGTGTGCCCTATGAGGTGGAATAACAACACTTCGGGGTTTGTCCTCGGGAGGATGGCCCGCATTGTTAGTAATGGGTCTAAGACCGACAAGACTTACAAGGATAAAGATGTTAATGCGGTAGCTAGGTTAGTTACCGAGTACAAAGTGGGGTGCCTATTAGTGCAACTCGGGTGTACAACCACTTTAGGAAGTGGAAGCGAAGTGGTCTAAGATAGCTAAGTCGAAGGAACTTAGTGGGGCATCATTTGATGAAGATACTTGTGCCATAATGCTAGAACAAGACCACTACCTAGGTCATTGCAAGGTACCTACCCATGTCTGAAGAATCTCTTTCTCGTGCCCCTCTTCTTAACCGTGTGCTTCTCTCTTCTAAACCGTGTGCCCTCTCTTCAGACCACCCTAAGGATGCCGAGTACCTTAACACTCCAATTAGGTTCTACTTTGAGTTGGAGACTCTCTTTGGTAGTACCTTGGCAATCGGTAGGTTTGCCTTAGGTTCTAATGAACCTTTGGGTGTCAACAAGGCAGATAGTCCGACCGTAAAGCTGGAGGAAGATAGTGTGGGGCTTAAGCAGGAGGCTGATAGGGATAAAACTACCTTTGAGTGTGGCAAGACCATTGTTCCGAGTTGTCTGAAAGTGTTTGTGGTGAGAGGAAGAGGGGCACTTTCACTGAAGAAGAGATCCTAATGATGACCAACATGAATGATGCTATCAACAATGTTGCCAATGCTATGATCAAGACAGGTGCTGCACATGTTGACCCAGACCTCTATCTTCTTGTCATGGAAATGACCGAGTTCAAGACCGATGCCTTGATTGTTGCCTACACCTTCCTACTTGAGCACAAGGCCACTGCTATCGGTTTTGTGCGGATGTCAAGCCCACACGGGGCCATATGGTTGAGGACCTATCTTGCCAAGAACTACGCATGTAGTTCCGTGGTAGCCTCTCTCTTTTCGATGTATATTTTGGCTAGAATCTCGTGCATGGTTAGTGGTGGCCAGCACTTGTCTAGATGGTGATGTATATTTTGGGTAGAACCTTTGCATGGTGGAGGGTGACCTTTTGGTTTAGTTAGTGGGATTGTGGCTAACTAAAGAAACTACATTTTGGCTCACTTTATGTGAGTGAAAACTACATTTGGCTCACTCAATGTGAGCAAAACTATGTAATTGGAGCCTCTGTTGGCTTCCTCTGGTACTGAATGTGTTGATGCTTCTGTCATTTTTGCTGTTGTCTGCCATTTTCTGTTTCTGTCATTTTTGCTACTGTCTGTTTCATTTGTGTTCATGTTTTCATGATTCAGTTATATCTGTGCTTGTTATCTGTTTACCTTTTTGGCTGGGTTATTAATTTTGCCTATGATGATTCCATATACCCCATAAATGATGACATGGCCTTGTGAGGAACTTGATGCTGTTATTTCTTTTAGTCTACCAGGTAGCCCTACTCTTGTCTCCCATCTGACCATGGGACACATCGATTCCCATGTTTCCAAACTTGGGATCGATGTGTCCCATGGTCACATGGTTGACAAGAACTGTGTCATACTCTTCCTCTTATACTTAGGTTTCCTACTGTCCACCAGTTGCCATTAAGCTCCAAGTCCATGTCAAATGATTGAATAACATATAATCTGAGGCAAATATTTTCTGTTATTTCATTTTTTTGGCCTATGATGACTGGAGCTTATATATTACTCATGTCTCTCATCAAACCGTGGGACACATCCATGCCCATGTTTCCAAACTGGGGCTGGATGTCTCCCCCGGTTCAATGACTGCCATGAAGGTTCTGTTTCACTTTTGCTCCAAGTTCAAGTAGTCTGAGGCCATTTTTGCATGTTCCTGTTGCACTGTGAGGCCGATGATGAACCTGTTCACCATTTATCTATCATGACATCCATCAAACCATGCGAGACGTCCATGCCCATGTTTCTCAAACTGGGGCTGGACCTCTCACATGGTTCCATGGCTGCCATGAAACATTTGCTACTCATTTATTTACCTGAGGCCACAATTTTGACCTATCTTTTAGCCTATGATGATATGATCTATGATTATTGCTTGTCATGCATTCCATCAAAACGTCAAATTCATCCATGGTCCAAGTATTCAACTATGGACCATGTGAATTTGACGTTTCCATGGTTCACATGTACCCATTGATCTCCTATATCCGAGGCAATATTTTTATCTCCATTATGCTTCTAAACTCTTTGTTGCTTTGGTTTTGAAGGATCAATGACATGGTATGTAGTGTACGAGAGGTCGGAAGCTTCGGGGTTTATCAAAATTGGGTAGCATGTCATCAACAGGTTACTGCCTTCCACAATTGCTGCTACAAGAGCTTCAACTGCAAAGAAGAGGCAATTGCTTCTTATCTAGAGTTCACCGGTGAACCTGTTGTTTCTGTTGAAGGAGATGTTCCTAAAATCGGTCCGCATTTGCCTAGTAGTGGTAAATTGTGCCTCGCTCTTCATAGCAATTATCGAGTTTATTATTATTTTAGGGTTGCTTATGTTCATTTATGTCACCTTTACGTAATTATTTGGTCGCTTGTAATGTTGTTTTGTAATTAGTAATGTAAGCACATTGAGGGAAACCGCTACCTTCTCCTCTTCCTATGAAATGCAAAGTTGCACCAACCGAGCTCGGCCGAATCAAACACAATCACACATTGGTAGTTGCCCTTTGGCCAGGCTCCACACTCCGAATCAAACAAGAAAAAGGCTTCAGCCAGGCTCAGTTGGTGCAAAAACATCAAACAAGGCCTGGCCTTTCCGGACCGAGCTCTGGCTGGCCAGAGCCTGGTTCGCTGGCCAGGCCTTCCAGAGCCGGCATATCAAACACGCCCTTAGGCACTTGCCAAGCTCCCTTGGTCACCTTGATGCCTCCTCCACTAAGGAGCTTCTCCACCAAGGAAGGGGGTCTCCACGCCTCCCGCACAAAGTGTCCTCGCCGCTCCACACCAAGCCGGAGGGTCGATGACGATTGCCGGTGAGCCACTTAGGCCCCAAGGCTTCCGGCGAACCTTGTACAACTTGATTCACTCAAGAATCACCTCACAAGGTTGGCACAACCTTGCACTCACTCAGCTCTAAGCTAAGCCTAGAACTAAGCACATACACAAAGCATATGCCAGTCTAAGGATGAGCAATTAAGCACTTGGATGGATTGAATATGGTCTTCAATGTGTCTTGAACTCCTCTGCACTTCCACACAATCAAGCAACCTCAAATGGGCGGGTGGAGGAGGTATAAATAGTCTAAGGCATCAAACTAGTCGTTGGCTAAAAGCTGTTGAAAGTAGTACCGTCGGATGATCCGACGCTATCTTTTTCCGGGTGTCAGTTCATCCGGTGCTACTAGCCGTTGCCTCCACCGCACATGACTTCTCCGACACAACCGGCTCGACGCTATGCACCAACGGTGCGTCGGTTCATCCGGTGCTGAAGACCCTGCGTCCAAGTCGCCTCTGTTAGTTTCCACGCGGCCGTCGGATAGACTGACGCTTCACCTTGACCAAGGTGTCGGATCATCCGGTGCTGAAGGCTTCGTCTTGGCGCGTCTCTGTCTTGATTCAAACTGAGCGTCGGATAGACCGACGGTGTCCCCACTCAGACCGTCGGATCATCCGGTGCTACTGCCTTCGCTGCTCTTCCTCTGCAACTCGTCCGACGCTACTAGGAAATGGATCGTCGGTTCATCCGACGGTGCTTAGGGTTTCACCAGTGTACCAACTCGTCTGACGATTACACCGACGCTTGCTATTTGGGTACCGTCGGTTCATCCGACAGTGTCTTTTTCCTTCTTTTGCTTCACGTCTTCAACTTGGATCTTTGCTTCAACTTAACATCCTTAACATACTTAACATGCCATTACTTATAGCCTCCAAATATATATTAAGTCCTCAAATTTGTTGTAAGTAACCTAACATGTCCATGATATGTTAACTTGTGGCATGACATGGTAGCTTGGGCATGGTATATTAACTTGTGCATGGTATGTTAACATGTGGTAACATCCATGAGACCTATGAATGCCTACAAAGACATGCTAGACAATGTGGTTAGTCCCATTACTTGTGTTAGCATGAATCACCAAAATCAACTCGAACAAATGGCAAAAGGGGCCATGTTCGCTACAAACTAGGGTTGTTTTAGTGTGAAACTCCCATCCCAACAGAAGGTTTGCAACCTATAGTCAATCCTAGCATGATACTACTCTAAGAAAGTAAAGGCAAGCAAAGATTGCAATAGATTAAATGCAGAAACGTAAAGAGGATGAGAGGAAACAAACTCTTGACACACGATTTATATCGTGGTATCAGTAGGCACTAAGCCACCCCTAGTCCACGTTGTTGAAGCACCCACACAAGAGTATTGCTTCCCGGTCACCAAGTCTCTCCCAAGAGCACCACTTGACTCGCCACAAAGGCTAGCCGCTTAGGCACTTGCCAAGCTCCCCTTGGTCACCTTGATGCCGCCTTCACTAAGGAGCTTCTCCACCAAGGAAGGGGGTCTCCACGTCCCCGCACAAAGTGTCCTCGCCGCTCCACACCAAGTTGGAAGGTCGATGACGATTGCCGGTGAGCCACTTAGGCCCCAAGGCTTCCGACAAACCTTGTACACCTTGATTCACTCAAGAATCACCTCACAAGGTTGGACAACCTTGCACTCACTCAGCTCTAAGCTAAGCCTAGCACTAAGCACATACACTAAGCATATGAAAGGCTATGGATGAGCAATTAAGCACTTGGATGGATTGGATATGATCTTCTAGGTGTCTTGAGCTCTCCTGCACTTCCACACAATCCAGCAACCTCAAATGGGCGAGTGGAGGGGGTATAAATAGCCCAAGGCACTCAGCTAGCCGTTGGCTAACAACTCTCTGAAAAGTTGACCGTCGGATGAACCGACGCCTACTTTTCAGGAGCATCGGTTCATCCGATGCCCCTCCCACGTCACTTAGCCATTGTGGTTCTCTGACAGAACTGCTCCGACATTGTGCATCGACGGTGCGTCGGTTCATCCGGTGCTGAAGAGCTTGTCTTGGCGCGTCTCTGTCTTGATTCAAACTAAGCGTCGGATAGACCGACGGTGTCCCCACTCAGACCGTCGGATCATCCGATGCTACTGTCTTCGCTACTCTTCCTCTGCAAGTCGTCCGACGCATCTAGAATATTGACCGTCGGATCATTCGACGGTGTTAACTTCATTTCAGCCTCTGCACAGTATACCGAGTGTTCCGACGCTTGCACAGATGGTATCGTCGGTTCATCCGACGGTGTCTTTTTCCTTCCTTTTCTTTGCGTCTTCAACTTGGATCTTTGCTTCAACTTAACATACTTAATATGCCATCACTTATAGCCTCATTTTTGCTATAGGTAACCTAACATGTCCATGGTATGTTAACTTGTGGTATGACATGTTAACTTGGGCATGGTATGTTAACTTGTGGTAACATCCATGGGATCTATAAATGCCTACAAAGACATGCTCGACAAAGTGGTTAGTCCCATTGCTTGTGTTAACATGAATCACCAAAATCAACTCGAACAAATGGCAAATGAGGTCATGTTAGCTACAGCATGTGCCCGTGGGGTCACTTCAACTACTACTTAGGATTTCAAAGATATCGATCATTAGAGTACCCGATTATACGTTCGTGACTCCTTAAAATCATAGAAGATATCACATGCGAGAGCTGCTCAGCACTACCAGCCACCAATCAAGTAGAAGCTCGAGGTACTTCACTTTGTGAACTGTACAGCTATACGCCACAACAGGGCTTGCATTCCTCCTGAACACCGCAAAAGACACATGCCTGGCCTGGTAGTATATGATCATACTCGTTGCATTTCCTTCTGCCATGGCAAAGGTTCTTGGTCGCAATGGTCGGTGGTCACATGGTGCAAGATCAAAGCCTTATGCTCCGAGCCTCTGATCGTAGGCGCAGTGCAGAGTTTGTAAAGGCAGCAAGCTACAAACATTCTATTATTGCTGGCCTGAGCAATGGTTGGTTCGTCTTTGGCCAACGCATCGCTCGTGCGTGACAGGAGAGCTTCGGTGGTAAAGAGGGTATTCTGGTTGAAGCAGGACGATAGAATCATGAACAAGCCAACCGTGCATGATCGTCGGGAAAAGGAACGGAGCAAAGAAACCGAGATCAGGATGAGATGGCCATGGATCCTAATTTAATCTGCGTGATCTTAACTAACTATAACTAATGAACGAACCAACGGGTGATGAGTGCGCGAAAGATTTCATCTGTGTTTCTGCAAATCCTGGGCGCCCGAGGACGCGAGACGCCTCCATCATTCAGCCTGGTGTTCATTAGCAATAATAATAACCACGCGATCACCTTTCGTCAAATTGCTCGTCAAATCAAGCTCTAACCCACCATGTATGTACTGCAGCTAGTCCGTCGCTTTATTGTGATTTAACACTTCACCAGCCGCCATTATCTCGTGATTTATTATTCTGTTTAAAGATTATGAATGTCCCATGGCCGATAAATTCACTGCTTGGACTTGGAGATCAAGAGTTAAACATTTAGGAGTAAGAGTGCAACTCATACAGTAAGGATCTATAGTTCAGTTGTACCAGAGAGTAAGTTTCGTTCACAAGTGCAAGCTTTCAGATTCATATTTTTCAGCATGTGTTCTCCAGTAATGACATATTCAAAGGACATCGTCCAATTAACTAGCAAGTTGGCTCGCGCTAATAGCGCGGCTAGATTTGATAAACCATATTTTTTAAAAATGTTGCGTTAGCATTGTATTTTCTTTATCCATCTTAATTCATTATCCATTCTTTTGAAATCACTAATACTGATGTAAATATTGAAGCTCATAATTCAGAATCGATATTGATACACTCGAATTTTGATATTTGAATGTTGTTTTTAATTGGTGGATGGAACCTGACCTAATAACGAATGTCATTCGACACTCTGTAGCACCCCTGCATACAGTGTCAACCTCCGAGCCCTGTACTGGACAGAAATTGTTGTTCGCTGTTGACGGTTAATAATTGTATCAAAGTTCGTTTGTGACTTGCAAGCGTACAAGTCTCCCGTCGTAGTCAAGGGACCCTTCTTCCCTCGAGTGGTGAACCCAAGGTATCGAATCCGTGGAACAAATGTGTGACACAAGAGTTGATCTAGTAAAGCCAAGTAACTTCAATCTTTGGTAAAAGAGAAACCCTAATGCATCTAGATAAGAGCACAAAACAAAGATAAATCTAATCTACTAAAGACCGGAGAAAACAAAGTAAGATTGGGTAGATAAACCGATCTAGAGGGATCGGGGTAAGCCTTTTGTTGAAGTTCCAAGCAAGAGAAGAAGTAGCAAATCGAATCTTAATAGAAGCCTCTTTAAATCGTGGTTTCCCGTCCAAATCCGAAAACATCCGCCTTTCGAGACCCCCGTTCTGTCACAACGTATCCCTATTCATGTGGGGAGCTTAGGGCGAGTCAAAAGACAAGTCGAGATTCTTTCGGAAGATCGGCGTGTACCTCTAGCCACCGCGGCTACAAGAACACCCTATGTAATCTATCGTACGAATAGAATTGGAATAAGCAAAGCCGATCGAAAAACGAAATCTTCGAGGAAACACTTGATCGCTAAGAAAAGATTCAACTTGATAATTCAACTATGACAATGATACATACACAAGATCACCACCGGGATCCTTCCTTGATCTTGCTTCTAGCTCGGGAACTCCGACGTGGTCTTCCATGCAAGGTTCCCACGTCGGCTAGGGAAACCCTAGTCAACTAGCTCGACCCTCTCCTCTCCGACATGGTGTCCCTCTCTTCTCTTGCTCCTCGGCGGCCGAAGACGAAATCTTCCCTCCGTGGCTCTCGGTCGGGGGCTATAAATAGCCCGATTGGCGGCTAGGGCAAAGGAGAGCGTGTTTGGGCCCAAAATGGGCACGGGCCGACCGGGACCGGGCCGGCCGCCCGGGCCCATTTAGGCCCGGCCCCGTGGGCTCCTTTGCCCCACGTCGGTTCCCTTGCTTCCCGGATGTTTCCCCCTTCGCATGTAGGTCCATGTCGTCGGTTTCTCTCCGAATTGGACTCAACTCCTTGTCTTGCAAGATTCGACGCACTTTTCCGGTCGGGTCCCCGGAGTCCGTCGTCTTCTCGGATCAAGTCCCCGCTTCTTGGAGTTAAGTTTGCTTCATTGCATGACTTGTTCGGGGCTTCAAGGTCTTGTCATGAGGTGCTTGATGAACTTATCCCGAAAGTCTTGCATTCAACACTAAAACCCCGCATAAACATTAAACTCCAAAACCGACATGCACACGTGAACTTGTTATACCACGGGGGTTAGTACCAATGGATAAGGTATAAAACTCATGCCAACACCGAAGGTAAACTCATGGCTAGGTTGACGGATTTTCACCGTCAACATCTCCCCCATGCTTAAACCTTGCTCGTCCTCGAGTAAGCCTTCGATGGATATCATCATTGCTAAACAATGTTTAAACTTTGCACTTGATTACACATGAGAAAACATAATGCTCTCAAAATTTTAATTCATTAAAGTTCCATAATGTACTAGCCTTCATCTCTACGGAGGGTAGATTCTTATTAAGCTTATCCCACAAGTATTAACATGCTCACAAAGTTTTAAATAGATCTCAGAATTTTTGAAATAAAGAACGAGATAAAGAAAAGCTAAACCAAATTCACAAATTTAAATCATCTCGTATATTGCTCATGAACTCTCATCTCACTTGTCTCAAGCCTATATTTTCTACTCCTTTCCCTCTCATATATATGTGGTAGGCTTTATATGGAGCTTTGGGAAAGTTTAGTCCTAACAAGATTTTATAAATGAGGTGTTGTCAAAACAAGACAAGCTTCTCATGGTCTTACCGAGACTCGTCAAAAAGGTCATTGGAAAATAATGTTAAATCAAGGAGGGGAAAGAGAAAAATACACACACTTTTAGATAAGTGGACATGTGCAAATGGCAAAGAGTGATCCCAAGGCACAAAGGAAGTCCTCGTTATCGGATTGCACATGGTTGGAAAAATGAGAATGGATCTTTTTAACTTGAAGCCTTGTGCACTTTTAGAGAGCCGGGGAGTTCACTTTACACACATTTTTTTTCTTTCTCATAGTTCTCATTCTTTTCTTTCTTTCTTTCTTTCTTTCTTTCTTTCTTTCATATATATATTTATTTATTATTTTTTTACCTTGAAAGTCATGAGTATCGCTTTGGATTTTTTCTTTCATCATCATTTTTTTAAAAAAAATATTCCCCTTTGAACTCTAAAACTGCACCGTACCTACCTCCTCCCCCATGCTTAGACGTTGCTCGTCCTCGAGCAAAGAGGCGAAAAATAAGGTAGGTACCGGAGATATTTTTCCTTGGAGAGATACTTGAAATCTTCAATGTTGGCACCGTCTTGCGATCTTCCTTGAATTGATGATCCATTCTCAACAATAGGTTGTGGTCAAGGAGGTAATCACAAAAGATGATATTTGGTTTAAGGGTGGATATCCGGCGAAGTTTGTGAGATCACCGATGCGGGGATACACAATGCACGGATAAAAGGCTAGCAAAAAGATAGATACGCAAAAATGGAATGACCAGCTTCTTAGTCTCGGGCCAGAGAAATCATGGCCTGCAATAACTCACTCAAAAATAAATCTTGTACACTAAGGTTTATGCACTCAAATATATATAAGGCTTTGGATAGGTTGAGCAACACACAAGTGATATTTGTGACAAGGTTAGCAATATTTTTGAGCATAAAAGACATCTTTAATCTATTCATAACTTGAGAGCACATAAAACACTATGGGTCTTTATTTTAATCATAACCTCCGCTGAAAATTAAGCTAGCATTTAAATAAATTCAGATTTGTATTTTTAAGAGAGCACTAGCTTAAACATGCATAAATCAATTACAAAGATGAACAAAGCTGCAATTATAATCATATATCATCATGGCACGAATTTTGTAACTTTTCCAATGATATAATCGAGGTGGTGTCTTTATTAATGATGACATCAAGTTGAAATACAAACTGAAAATAAACAAACATGCTTGCTGAAATTTAAATAAAAACAGAAAATACTACGCAAACACACATAAGCAAAAGCTGAAAATTACGAGAGAAAAAGAAAAGAAAAGAAAACTAAAGTTCCTAAATCTTCTAGTTCTCCGCCGGGTGTTGATGTTGATGATCTTGATAATAATACCCTTGCTCATAATATGATTGGACGTCCCCTCCGACGAATTGATTTGACTCCACAAGGTGAAGGCGTCCAAGTTCAAAAGCAATATTTGCATTGCCTTCACCAAGTTGAGTTGCGTTAGCTTGGATGGCTGCGATGTTTTGAGCGTTTCTTGCAGCATACCCTCCAATAATGGCCATCCTTTGTTGTGGTTGGGGATGATGAGCGTAGGACTCCGCAAAGTTAGCGTTGGGCACAACATAATTTGGTGGGGGTACCGGTGCACCACCCCCCATGCTTGCTCTTGTGGCCCTCCGTAATAACTTGGCGGAGGAGGGACCCCGCCGAACGGTTGCACATTGGGTTGTGCTCCACTCGCTTGTGCGGAGGATGTTCCCTCCTCTACGATTCTTCCTCTCTTGTTCTTCCTTGCAGGGACAAGTAGTCCCTCTTCCAACCAATCTTCTCTCCCTTCATTGAAAAGCCTAAGCCTCTCGTTGGGAAGGGGTAGGTTCACTATGGCCAACCGATAACCTCCTCTCTCATCTCCACTAATGTATTTGCCTTGCCGCAAATACTCAATGCCGAGAGAGGTACCACGCAAAAGGTGGTCGGGGTTTCTTGCAATCCCCGGCCGCAAGGAAAAGGCCAACATGGAGAGGTAACACCCCGAACCAATATTACCCGCCCCCGATGTTGCTTCACAACACCAACGGTTGATCATGAGGTAAGAGGGGTCTATTGGCCGCCCGGCAATAAAGCCGAGTATAGCCAATTCAACTCCGTGTCGGTCACCTTTGTTTCCTTCATCCTCCTCAATACCCTCTTGCACATCCAAGAGTGAAATATCCGGATAATGGGGTTGCGGATGCAATTGCGTTGTTGATGGGCTTCTCCGGAGATCATGTTTCCCGCTAACATGCCGGGTGGCACGTCAACTTTCTCCGGAGCTCCCTTGTGGAATCCAAGCGGCTCCCTAACGTGCTCGTAGGGAACCTCTTGTTGGACTCCCTCCAAACGGAATGACAAGCTTTGCACCCCATCATCATCAACGATGGGTGCAATAGTCATTAAAATTTCCAAGGCGAACCCCAAATGGGTGTCCACCGATACTCCGTTGGAGAACCGCACCCATCCGAGGTGCCCCAACATATAGTATATGTCGGTGCAAAAACCCAAGGTGTAGAGTGCTTGGTCGTCGAACTCGACGTTCGGCACAAGCCTCTTCTTAAGATTGGCGAGCCTCTCCTCCTCCTCCGTCGACAAGATGATGAAGCCGTACGAAGAGTGTGTCGGGGGTGTAAGGAGGTGGTGCGGTTGAGCGAGTCGATCGTCATGGTGGCGCGGGCTGCTCCTCCGTGTGCCCACGAGGTTCGGTAAACCTCATGGAAGTGCTTCTTGCAGCCCTCATACTACCAAGGAGGAGAGCATCGTTCCTTCTTGGTGGTGCCGTATCCGTCTCCATGCTCCGGGGAGACTCGGAAACCAAGTGCCTCCTCGAAGACGTGGTTGATGGCGGCTTGGACGACGACGAACTCTTCTTCTTGGAGAAGAGACTTGTGGTCTTCTTCCACATGGTTGCTGCACTCTTTTCTTCAACTAAAATTCCGGGTTGCAACCGGTAACTAGGCACTTAAACTCTTTGCTTCGGATGTGGACTTTGAGTGGATTAAGGATGTGGATTTTTTTCTTGAGCTCTCAAGCTTGGGAAGGTTGGCTATGTCTACGGAGGTTTTGAGCACACAAACTTGAACACACAAACAAAGGAAGGAGAGGGAAGCTTGCCTGCAGAAAACGGGAGCCGGGGGGGGCTCCTTATGTAGGTGAGGCCGGCCTCGGTGCTCCTCCCCGCCTCGTCTTTCTTCCAACGCATGATCATTTCACCTCTCGCAACTTTCCCCGCCCGCGTGCTCCACGAGTTGCACCGCCCAAACGCTCTCGTCCACTCCTTTATTGGTCCTTCCACTTGATGCTTCATGTTTTGGGTCATGTCCATGCTCCCTAGCTCCACTTGCTTCACATGCCACCATGAAATTCCTACAAAGTTGATGCTTGCTGCCCACCATGCTTGTCCTTCGCATGTGAAATTGGTGAAAGTTGATGAAAGGGAATCCAATGGTGCATGCATGATTACTAGATTGCCTCCATTAAGGTGTGTTTAAGGTTAAGCACTCCTCTAATTCGAAATTTAAAATATTTTTCAGAGCCATGCAAGAGCTCGAACATAATTTTAGAGAAGTTTTTAAACCATTAAAAACAAATGTAAGTCGAAAATATTTTTCGATTACGTCGATTTCGGTCTCACCGGTATAGTTTGCCTTCATCGGTTGAGAGCAAACATTTCCGGCTTGATCATGGGGGCATAGGTTTAGGTTCTAATTTTGGCTAGATAAGAAAGATTTTGAATAAAACAAAATTAGAATAGGCTTAGAAAAATTCTAATCCTAGAGAAACCAAGGATATAGATTTTTAAAACCAACCAAAAGTTTGGATTTCTAGGTTCACGCGAGTTCTACCACGTGCTGAATTTTTTTATTAACACATAGATATAAGTCGTGGCTCTACTCGTGTGGTTTTAGCATGAAAAATAAGTCAACCTCAGCACCATAATGAAGGCGAAAGGTTGAGTTAGGTTCTGAAATTATTTGGTTGAGGTTTCTCGAAAAGAAAAGAACAAACAAGCACATAGGAGGGTTCAAGCAAAGGGTTTATGAGAAAGCAAACATTCAATCAAGAATTATGTCTCTAATATTGTTCAACCACTTCTTAGTCTAATGTCTTTGCGTAGTAAAACTCAAAAACTAAATTATTAAAAAGACTCGAAAAACCTGGAATCGGGTTGTCCTCCCGGTAGCTTATTCTTGACTCGACGAAACGGGTTGCCTCCCGCCTAGCGCTTCGTTTATAGTCCATGGCTAGACTTCTTCACTTGATTACTTTGGATCAACGCTCTTTGTGGGCGTTGCAATCTTGGGTACCCGCTTTGGCTTAGTCAAATTTTTTTTTGGTCTTCACAGCCGGCTTTGTCCTTTGGTCTTGACGGATGCAACATCTTCCTTGTGGCTCGGCATCTCGAACTCCGGTCCTTCGGTCGTGATCTTCATGGTCTCTAGTGTGATCCTTCATCTCTCCCGAATGAGCTTGAGTAGCCTTCGCCGTCTTGGGACCTTGGAGTTGTCTCGGATATTCTTCTTCGTTACCCATCGGGCGCCGGCAAGTTGTCCCACTTGCGTCTAGCATCTTCATCACGATGAACACTTCACGTATAGAGCTTCCGACCTCCGTCACCTTGCCATCTAAATTCTTCAATATTTTCTCCATAGCCTCGAACTTAGTGACGGCGTCCTTGGACATGGTCGTACTCCACACACTCCTTGCATGAGGATCTTGCTTCGGCGGCCTTTAGGTGTTGAGCTTCTTTCTCCATCTCCATCTTCTCCATCCTCCTCTTAAGTAAACCGATATGCCACTCAAGGAATCCGACTCGTATGCATTTAGCTCTCGCAATCGTCATGCGGATAGTTGAGACTTTGATCTTGAACGGCCTCCGGCGTCTTGAAGGTTTATGATAGGTAGATCAACGATGTCGGGGTGCGCGGCGCTCCGGTGGTTGAGGTCGATCTTCCTTTGGACTTGGAGGTGGTGATTCCCTTGGAGATTTCGACGGTCCTTTTACTTCAACTTTTGAATCTAGGGTTTCCACCCCTTTAGCTTGTGTTGCATGTCACCTTTGCCTGTAAAGTTTTCCTGGATCATCCACAAAAAGGTTTGGGTTTCTTGGAGAGGTAGCCAACCATCTCCGGTTAGGGTTAGCAATATGCAAAAACTAGAAAGGAAAAATAAATCTATGAAAACTAGGGTTAGACAAACTAGATTAGATGTATTTTGAGGATGATCAAAGTTTAGTAGATGCAAAAAGAAAAACAAAAAGAAAACTGAAAATTACAAAAAGGCAATAAAAAAATCAAATCTTGATCACTTGTTCCCCGGCAACGGCGCCAGAAAAAGGGGCTTGTTGACGGTTAATAATTGTATCAAAGTTCGTTTGTGACTCGCAAGCGTACAAGTCTCCCGTCGTAGTCAAGGGACCCTTCTTCCCTCGAGTGGTGAACCCAAGGTATCGAATCCGTGGAACAAATGTGTGACGCAAGAGTTGATCTAGTAAAGCCAAGTAACTTCAATCTTTGGTAAAAGAGAAACCCTAATGCATCTAGATAAGAGCACAAAACAAAGATAAATCTAATCTACCAAAGACCGGAGAAAACAAAGTAAGATTGGGTAGATAAACCGATCTAGAGGGATCGGGGTAAGCCTTTTGTTGAAGTTCCAAGCAAGAGAAGAAGTAGCAAATCGAATCTTAATAGAAGCCTCTTTAAATCGTGGTTTCCCGTCCAAATCCGAAAACATCCGCCTTTCGAGACCCCCGTTCGTCACAACGTATCCCTATTCATGCGGGGAGCCTAGGGCGAGTCAAAAGACAAGTCGAGATTCTTTCGGAAGATCCGCGTGTACCTCTAGCCACCGCGGCTACAAGAACACCCTATGTAATCTATCGTACGAATAGAATTGGAATAAGCAAAGCCGATCGAAAAACGAAATCTTCGAGGAAACACTTGATCGCTAAGAAAAGATTCAACTTGATAATTCAACTATGACAATGATACATACACAAGATCACCACCGGGATCCTTCCTTGATCTTGCTTCTAGCTCGGGAACTCCGACGTGGTCTTCCATGCAAGGTTCCCACGTCGGCTAGGGAAACCCTAGTCAACTAGCTCGACCCTCTCCTCTCCGACATGGTGTCCCTCTCTTCTCTTGCTCCTCGGCGGCCGAAGACGAATTCTTCTCTCCGTGGCTCTCGGTCAGGGGACTATAAATAGCCCGATTGGCGGCTAGGGCAAAGGAGAGCGAATTTGGGCCCAAAATGGGCCCGGGCCGACCGGACCGGGCCGGCCGGCCCGGGCCCATTTAGGCCCGGCCCCGTGGGCTCCTTTGCCCCACGTCGGTTCCCTTGCTTCCGGATGTTTCCCCTTCGCATGTAGGTCCATGTCGTCGGTTTCTCTCCGAATTGGACTCAACTCCTTGTCTTGCAAGATTCGGCACTTTTACGGTCGGGTCCCCGGAGTCCGTCGTCTTCTCGGATCAAGTCCCCGCTTCTTGGAGTTAAGTTTGCTTCATTGCATGACTTGTTCAGGGCTTCAAGGTCTTGTCATGAGGTGCTTGATGAACTTATCCCGAAAGTCTTGCATTCAACACTAAAACCCTGCATAAACATTAAACTCCAAAACCGACATGCACACGTGAACTTGTTATACAACGGGGGTTAGTACCAATGGATAAGGTATAAAACTCATGCCAACACCGAAGGTAAACTCATGGCTAGGTTGACGGATTTTCACCGTCAACATTCGCCCTCTCATCATTTAGCCCCCGCCTCAACCGACTGAGCCTCTTACTCCCCACTCTCGATGGTTGAACTCTACCTTATTGATTCTATAGCTCCTGAGTTTGGCTCTGTTGTTGCCTCACGCAGAGTCTGGGTTCTCCACTTTCTAATGCGCAGATCCAACTCCTCCAGCCAGCTCGTCATTGGTTGTCGACGTAAGTCTAGGGTGGGCTCAAGCAACGATAGTGTAGGTCCTCCTCTCTTTCCATATGGGTGCACCTACTTCTTCATCTCATCCAATGGTACTTTCTTCCTCTCGTCCGAAAGTCTCTCTTCCTTACGATCGATGGTCGATGCCCTTTTCTTTTTCTTCTTACTGCTCATCGACGGCCCTCCCTCTGTTGACGTAAAATCAGCACCTCACGCCAAACACACAGCAAGCCGAACAAAGCTGGCTTAACACACGTTGCCGAATCCAAAGCGTGCCAATCAATTTTCCCTGAAACCGAAAAAGGATGAAAAGCAGTTAAATAAAACCTGGAACTTGCCGGGTAGTACCAGACAGTTCCGTATTTACGGCCTCAAAGCCAATCAAAACGACATATAGCTACAACAAGCTATCTGTCGGCAAACTGAGCATCATTCGGGAACTTTCAAACATGTAAATAGGGTATAGCCGAATGCATGACGTAAGCATGATGAAAGATCGATCTTTATTTAAACAACATTGCAGTTCGTGACCATGACCGATTATCAGGGATAAATCACAATGAAATAAATAAAGGCGAAGCATGATTACAAATTTGCGGTAAAAATGCATGCATAGGCCAAAAGCACTAATCTACCGCATGTCTAGGTACTTCCAAACCCGTCGAGCGTGATACCAAATAAGTTAATCCACCGCATGATACGACTTGTTTGAAGCCGCACCACCAACCAAGAATAGATCAATCCACCGCATGATACAATCTAATCATGGAAAGCTAAAAGCATACATTATTTAAAACAAGCTTATGAACATGTTTCGCTTGTGGCAGAATTGCCGAATACAACTGTACAGCCGATTCGGGTTCCGTGGAGAAGGAACAAACTATGCTAGATCAACACGCTTGAACCCGCAACACGTGGCAATCTAGATTGATTCGAGTTCGGTTATTAAAGAGCACGTGATCCATGCGTCACATCGAGTTGAAGACTTGAACATGCATCATGTAGATCGCAAATAAGATAAAGCCGAAACCTAACCAATCTAAATTGGGCAATGAGAGTGTTACATGAATTAAACATAAAGCAAAATTCAAAGCAACACATGGTAACTTAATGAATCTATTAGATCTTGCCAAATCTAATAGAGCCGATAACTAGCTCCAAGCTAAACCTTAGCCTACCGCATGGCTCATGATCTAACAAGAAACCCTCTTGAACCAAGCTTAAATCCATCACATGATACTAAGCATGGTAACAAGACTACTTGCATCACGGTCTAAATCCACCGCATGATACTAGACATGATACAAGGTTGTCGGTACTTACGGAGGTCGACGGATCGATGATTCCTCTCAAAGAACTCGACGACTCGACTAAAGGACTCGAAGGTTGGCACGGGGCCGATTTGTTGTGAAATTGTTCGATCCCTATTACAAACACTAAGGGTTCATATTTATACCCTTGTCCTAACACGACTCCTAGTCGACCACGAGTACAACATTTATTGCCTAAATCAATTCCCCGGCGCCAATGTCCGTCTTGCACCCGTCATCAATTCGTCCCGTCCTTATATTCAGGCCACGTCATCACGCATTCCCGAATGCTTCCTCTTCCAAGCGCAAAACAGCTCTTCTGTCGAATGATGGCGTGCTCCCAACCGCAGGCATCTTTACCGAATGCTTTGAGGAAAATTTCCTACCGAATGGTATTTCTTTACCAAACTCGGCCCACAAGTCAGTCTCTTTCCTGTACCAATTTTTGGTGTTAACACCCTCGTTGATGGTGCCTGGCAGCCGGTTCTCTGTCTTCTAACTTGTGATCCCAACAAATACATAAGATGTTTCTTATATACATATTGTATCATGTATCCTAGGATATATATTTATTGCTTGAAATGCTATGTCCTTAGTCGTTGTTAAATAAACCTTATGTTTTTTAAATGTAATCATTATGTTTGACAATACTTTTATAACTTTCAAGATAATTACTGATCATCAATAGTAGGTAACATTATTCATTGTGGGCATACTTGTGTTCATCATCGTGTTCATTGTGTTGTTTGGTTCTTCACACATCACATACCAATCTAATTCAAAAATTTCCAAGAGATTAGAAGATATATGACAAACCAATTTGATCTCATCACTTTCATTCTTGTTTGGAAGCTTACTATGCTTATAGACATGTGTAGTCGAAAAATTGTTCCTCTTATTTTATTATAAAGGATCTCATGTCACTAACAAGTGGCCTATTTGCAAGCAAGCCCTTGTTCTAGGGACACAAAGTCCCTCTACTCCAGAGCATGCTTATCCTAAATGGTTTCAACATACTGATAATTCAATTTATCTCCCTCATGTCTATTGGGCAAGATAGATACTTGAATTGGGTAGCTTAAATTTCTCCGCACATCGTGCTAGCTTCTTGGATGTATAACAAGTCACAATATTTATTCATATCACATTACCTATGTTTTCTCTTATTGTCTTTCCTCTTTTGTCAACCTTACACCGTCTTGTTTTCTCGAGCATTTTGCCAATCTGTTATAGCCATTTATGGTCACATGCTTTGTTCACCATTGTTGTCTACTACCTCAGCTTTTCTCGGACCAAAGCAGTCATATCGCGTTGGTCGCTATATTGGAAACCACTGCCTCGCTTTTGGTCTCCAAACCCCATATGGTTGATGTCAAACCATACTTAACATCTTCTTTGTCAAATTACTGCTATGCAAATCTACATGAATTGCTCATCAAATATATCTTATCTTATCATCTCCTGTGGCATCCGATTTTTTATCTCCATCACGGTTGTAGGTTTATATGTGCCAAAATCAAGTGTTTTCTCTCCCTAGCCTTCTACCCATGTTGTATTTTTCTGTGCCTATCTCTAAAAAAATCGACGAGACTTAGAACATGCTTGGTACACTTGTTGCTGCTTATATGCCTTGTCTGCTTGCCTCGTGTTGCTAGGCAAATCATGGTGAGCTCCCATGGGAGTGATTGCTTTCCTTGCTGTTGCTCGCCTTGTAGCTCGATCCAGCAGTGTCGTAAACGCTCGATCGATAGCAGCAAAGGTCCATCTGACCATGGTGGACGTTCACCCAACAACATTAGAGGTCGAATTGACGACATTAGATGCAAAATTGACAATAGTTGAGAACGATTTAGTGATCGAAGAGTTTGATTTGGTTCTCATGCACCTGAATTTTACGGCGACAAAGCTTTTTTCGGCAGATGCGGTGTTGATTTGACAGTCAGTCCACGTCAGTTACAATCTGAAGTATATCTAGATCGGATTACAAATAGTATCCCGTGATATCCGGACTGATTGAAATTGTGTCTGGTGTCTTGACTTTTGCACGCCAAATCTCCCATCGTCTCAGGCTCGCTTGCCAGGATGGGCGGGCCCACCATCAACACTTAACTTCAACCCTTTGAACAAAATTCACTCATCTTCATGTCCCTGAGCGACGACCCAGTTAAACAATGGCTAATGTGCAATTGGCTGTGTATATAAACAAAATCCTCCATCTTCGTCTCCCTGAGCGATTGCACAGTCTCTGTCGCTATCTCTCCGTGCCCATGGGCTTTCTCTAAATAGTCTACCTAGTTCGTGCTCTAAACATCCCTTGTCGCACTTTATGCTCTGCTCGTGTTTTCTTCTCTGACTTTCAGCATTGAGTGAATTAAACTACTGGATGAAAACAAATAAACAAAGCAATACATCAATTACGCTTTGTCCTCATTGCACCCCCTTTTTCGCATGAAGATGTTGACGATTAGATTATTTGATCGCCTGCTCGAGGGCACCGCACTATAATCCCTTACTTTGGGAGGGAACAACGGACTATAACAACTCTCGTATGTATTTTCATCTGGCGTTTTTTCTATACTATAAAGAACGAGTCCTTTTGAAAACACGTTTTACCAAAAATTCCACCCCTTTACCCCTCACAGGAGGACCCACCAGTCACAAAAGGCCCACCAAAATCGCACTTTTGTGACCACTAAAAGGGAGGGGGTAACCATTTTTTCCACGTTGGAAAATACTTTTGGCGAAATCGCCGGTTTTTTTTCACCGGACGCTGGGCTTACCCGCCCGCGTACCCGCGGCCAATCCCGCCCGCGAATCACGCCAGGGCCGGCGCCCGGCGGCTCCCTTCCCATCCTCCGCCGCCCACGATTTCCCTTTCCTACCCATCCTTCGCATCCACCCCCAGAAGTCGCAGGCCGTGGTGGTGTGGTCTGGCGCCCCCGCGAGCGAGGGACGGGAGTAGCGTGACCATGTCGCGGAGCTGCGGCGCCAAGACCGCGGCGGCTGCGGCTGCGGCTGGAGAAGGAGAAGGCGGAGCCGCGGAGGAGATGGTGAGGGAGCAGGACGAGGTCATCCGGAAGAAGGAGGAGGAGATCGAGACCAAGAGAAGGAGCAGGAGCGCCTCGAGGCCGAGCTCAGGAAGGTGCAGCGCGACAAGGAATTCAAGCCCACCGTGGTACGTTCTCAGATCTCTCGGTTTTGATTCAAATCTCGTTGCAGTTTATCTTGATTCAGATTGGATCTAATCGGAGATGGCAGCGGTCCGACGCAGAGGGGAGGGTTGCATCGGTCCGGTGCGAAGGGGAGGAGCTACGACGGGTCGGAGGGGAGGAGTACCAGGGGGTTCGACCGGGGTGGAGAAGTGGCGCTCCAGAGCAAATGGGGGGGGGGGGGGGGGGGGAGGCTGCAGCGGGTGTCTCCTCCTCGGCACCATGATGGTGGCCTCCTCCTCTCCCTAGATCCGGCGCAGCGGCCTGACCTCCTCCTCCCCCCCGCCCGTGGCTCAGGGTAGCAGTCGCCACGGACAGCGCCGCCGTCGACGATGCCGACTTTGCGAGCATGACCTGCCTACACTGCGTTGCGTAGTCTACACCAAATTGTTGCCTCGTCCTCTACATGTTCGATGATGTGTGTGAATCGTAAACCATGACCTTGCAGGCCATACGACTACACCAGCCTTCCTTCTTGGAATCCGTAGGTGAGCCCGTCGACCAAAGTCCTGCATTGCAGCCTACACTGGATCCGACCAGCAATAGGTAGCCCAGACGTCCCATGCTTCTTTGATCAATGGTGTTGGTGCTCACCGACTTCTCATGATCCAGGTGAACTTCTACACCCTCCTGTCTTCTGTGTTTTATTTATCAAACACAACATTCTATGACTCACCAACTATCAAGACAGATATATGCCTTTCATGTGAGTTGTTTTTTCAGTAACTTTCTTGTTGTTTCATTGTTGGCACCTTTAAGCTGGAGATATTCAGGCTAGATCGGTATATGCATTCATGACTAGTTTCTATATTGTTAAGCATGTCATTTTTCATGGTCCAAACTGAATTTCGTTTTTCTTCTTAAAACAATGGAAGGACTAGATTTTTGATATTAATATTTCACCTTTTAGTATATTATTTATATTTAGCATTGCCATTGATTCTTGCATCCATGCCAGCTACAATTGCCGATTTATAAATTGCGAAAAAAATGATCTGCTTCTCCTTGGGATAACTAATCAGTATTGCATAAGTTGTCATCAATTTTAATCAGTTTCCTTTTTACTATTGATTTCTTTTTGTCACCACAGATGCTTTCAGAGCTAAACATGGAAATGGCCATACAATGTGCAGGCAAGTCGTAATTAAGTACTTCATGGACTTCTTTAGGTGAAATCTCTTTTTTTGTATTCTTTTCATTTTTTTTCTTATTTGCCTTATAAATTCAATACACTTTAGAAAGTGTCATTTTTTTCAATACCACTTCAGTTTGACAATTTCTGTTTGTTCAAAAGAAGTTATGATGCCAATTGAATTTCTCACGATGTTTTATGTAATCATGACAAACTAAGACTCAATTGGCGTCAAATTTACATTGGTAGTGTTATAGCAAAGACATGCCAAGTTATGTAAAGCGGCAGGCTGTCATCATCAGTCCAACACGTATTTGAAATGAAAAGGGATAGATGTGTAGTGGAAAAGGGATAGATTTATAGTGTTCTCAAACATCAAAAGGGTGAGCTCCATCTTGGATTCTAGCATGTGGGCTTCTCTTGGATGAGTAGAATTTCCTGATGCCAATTTTGTAGCACTAAAGGTCCATTTTCATATGTTTTTTGTTCAGTATAAAAAACTGAAGTTATAGAACACATCACTTCTAGATTCCGGTGGCATTTACTGTCGTAGATGGCTGGACTGAAGTGTGACGACTTAAATGATACAATCCATAGCTTTTAAGTTTTTTTAAAGAGAGTTAAAGTTACTACCAACATCAAGATGGCATATGGCCCTTGCCGTAAATGGGTGGCCACGAAAAGTACTACTGTCTTTTCGCTAATCTTTCCTGTTTAAAATTGGAGTCAGGTTGTATGCTAATATACAATCTCGGATGATCAATAAATGACCAAACAATTTCCTTTCTGTACCAGAAGTTTCACACAGATGCAGCCTATGCCATGAGAACTGGCTTTGTTTTTCTGTAAGGTTTATTTTCTGAATTTGTATGATTTAAATTTAATTTTAAAGAGCCCTTTCAAATAAAATTGGATATTATATGTTTTATTGTTTCCTTCTTTACATGTGGGAAACATGTTTGAAAACCATTATGATCAATAATGTATATGGGCAGTAGTACATGCAATATTTAACCATAGAGATATATTAGAATTATGTGAACTGTAAACTTGAATTGCCAGATTCTTTCCTGTTAGACTACAGACAACACCAGGGAACCCTGCATTTTGCTACATATTGGAGTCCTAGAGCTTTGCCTTCAATTGCCTTGCTATATTGTTTTCTTTTTTCTGTCAGGAAAAGCTATTTATTTTTCAAAGAAATTGAAGTTTTCTAAAATTGCATGGGTGTCTTTCAAAAACTCTAATCTATAAAAGAATATGAGAAGTGAAATATGTTGACAATTGCTCCATGCTAAGTCTATACAGGATAGTGTCTAGTATCTGTGATTTGAGCAATTATCTGAATATTTAATTGCTGGCTAATTTTTGTGGTGCTCATCAATGCCGGGGTCGTCTCATCAGCTAGGTCTACTCTATCTGGATGAGCAGATGTGACTGGTTTTCTATCTTTCAAAATGTCCGTTTCTTCATTTATCAAGTTCATATCCAAGATGCCATTAGCCCATTATACAAGATTCTCAATCTTGGAATTCAAGACAAAAGAAAGTGAATGTATGTAATTCTGAGGGATGAAGATGCTCAGATTCTTATTTCTTGCAAAGGAAGCAACTGGTAGGACTGTCTGCTCACAAATCCTTTTCGTAGTACTTATATTTGAGTTATAGTAATCCAAGCCATCTACATTCAAAAATAAATGATTCAAAATTCTGTTTAACATTGTTTGTTCTTGTGAAGTCGCCCCTTCTCTAAAGCACAGAAGATGTTTTTGTTTTTGTGAACACCATCATTTATTTTTATTATAATCATGAAAAAAAGAATACCAGGTTACTAATTGAAATGTGAATTGCAGTCTCTATAGTTTGTTCAATTGGAAGCTCCAAATTTCGATAGTAGAAATCTTGAGCAACTCCATGGGAAAAAAAAGTTTCTGACTGTCATCAATCTTGGTGGCTGAATGCCTATTGGTGTGTTCTCCTTTTTTTTCCTGGTAATGAAAATAAAGATATTAGATGCCTTCTCCATCTTAAATCTCTGATGCTCCAAACAGGTTAGCTTTTACCCATCATTGCTTCAATGGTTAAATCGACCTGATAGTGTGAACTAGCAAGCAAAATGCAGCCTGATGCTCACGCATGGCATTAAAACAAACAAACAAACAAACAAACAAGCAAAGTGTTTTAAGTCATTGGGTATACAAGGCTCTTGTTAAACTTTTATGAAATTATCATTGATTTTGTACTAGCTAGAAACAAAGGAATATATATTTTCCCATTTCAATTTAACATGATTATTTTCTATATGCAGAGTCAATCATAAAAAGCTTAGATGAGTAAAAGAGCAACTGTGCTAACAGAGGTAGCTGAATTCGAAAGCTTTTGCACAGGTTTGTAACCTGCACTTATTTTGTTATAACCTAATTGTGATAGTGATGGGAGCTTATTGTTCTTTTTCGGAAATTACAGATGGACTGCTTTCTTTGCCTGTAGATGCATATTGAATCTTTTACTTTTTACCCAGTTTTTTAATTAATTTTAATGTGGCATGTGTTTGTTAGAACTATACAGATTTTGTTGGGAGTATATACGAGGAAGTACAATGAGTGTATAGATTTTGTTTTATCCATGTACCATATCCAGTGCAGGACTGGATATACTTCCAATTTGGATGCAATGCTTTTCCTCCCTCCCTATACTTCCTTGTATCTCATAGTTTTGCTGCCTATTTTGATTTAGTTCTCTGTAATACCTCATTGTGCCTTAGTGATTCCAATGAACTTTTATGTAGCTGTGCATATACATTTAAAAAGAATCAGTATATGTTAGGCTTGAATTTGAGTAAATTAAATTAGAGAGATCATCACTTACATTTATTGAGATGGTTTGTAAATTTCATTTCAATTAATGCTTTACATCGCAGGGTAAGCTATGATCATTATTTGGCAATGTAGGCTTAAAGTTTTTAATCACTGATCTGGGTGAATGATACTATAATCTAGATCTTACAACTACTTAGAGTTGTAAGAATTTATGTGTGAATGGAAGGATGCTTGCCTGGTCCAACAATGTGTATGCGTGCTTGCAATATCTTTGTGCAAGTACGGCACTTCAAATCATAGATGTTATAGAAAAAAATTGTACTCTGTTGTGCAAGTATTTTCCATTTTTTTCTTATGCTTGACTTGATCAATCCTTGGGATTATTTCAGGTTGCACCATTATCAGTCTGAATGGAACTCTAATTGAACGGCACCAATGATTTTAGGACAATTCCAGTTGGGCAATTCAAAGTCTCCAAGTTCAAGATATCATTTGGATTTGTAACATCTGATTTGCTAAGAGGTTTTAGGATTCCAGCTGCCACCAAGTGCAGAATTAGATCTGTCAGAGTTGGGTGCAAGTGGGACAAAGCTTGAAGTTAATGAGGAACAGAGGCCACAATACAGTCATACATGCTATGTTCATATAGAATGCCCATGGATTTTGTCGTAGATCACCCTTTCATGTTTTTAATTCGAGAGGACATGACGGCTGTCGTTCTGTTTTGTCGATTATGTGGTCAACCCCCTACTTGCCCCATAGTGTGTTTGTTCCTTTTGGTGTAATTCCTTCATCTGCGAGTGCAGGGTTGTATCTCTCTTGTAATCTGCTATCTATTTTATCAGAATTAATAAGTGGCTTGGTCAGTGTATAGGCTATAATTACTCAGCTATATAAGGTTGAGGGATGATATAGACATTCCAATGCTTGTAGCATTACATTCTATGTCGTGATCTATAGGGTGAAAAAAGTAGCATTACTCAAGTGGTTTTTACTTTAGAATTGTCATTTGAAATCATCCTGTGTGTGTGTGACGACACTATTAAGAGCAACTCCAGCAATACCCCTTGCTTCCAGCCCCTATTTCAGTGAGGAAAAAGTCTATATCACCCCCTCACCTATGGGGGTTGAATTATATAACCTCTCAACCTATGAAACGGTCTATATCATCCCCTGAACTTTGCAAAACAGGTCAAATTACTCCCTATAACAGTTTTAAAAAATCATAGAAAATTCATAAAATGGAAAATCAAATTGTGTTAGACTAAAAATGAGTAGATCTACCCAATGAACATATAATATGAAATGCCTTAGTACAATTTTTTGTGTGTAGCTTTAGATCCATGCTTTTCTTCGTAGCTGTATAAAAATATACTAAAGCATACAATATTATATGTTCACTGTGTAGATCTACTCATTTTTAGTCAGACACAATTTGATTTTTCATTTTATGATTTTTCTGTGATTTACTGTGATTTTTCAAAACTGCAGTAGGGGGCAATTTGACCCATTTTGCAAAGTTCAGGGGGTGATATAGACAGTTTCATAGGTTGGGGGTTATGTAATCCCACCCCCATAAGTGAGGGGTGATATAGACTTTTTCCTATTTCAATGAGTGTCATGAAAACATACCTTTGCCTTAAGACCATTTCATTTGTGCATATAATAAATTTTGATCGGTGCTACCTCTTACTTGTTCTTTTGGAAGTTACGCTTATCAAGAGCTTCCTTTGGGATGCACAAAAGAATGAGACTACAATATTACTTAGAAGAATTGTTAGTCTCACAAGTGACCCAAGTGTTGTAATGAGCTCCCCCTTAAGTAGTGCTAGAGATTTTGAATTTGTCGAACAAGGCACTTTGTTCAATTAAGAACTCGGTGAGGCTCATTCCAAACTCGGTCACAATACATGAATGATTTATTAATTGAAATGTGTTTAGTCTCTCATAACCTTCGACGCCAAATCACCCATCTTCTTAAAAGTTGGGTCAACCGGGGTCACCGCCATCGGCTTCACCGGGGCGGCACTTGGCCGAGCCGGTGCATGTCACCTGGCCGACACGGTGACCACCAGTTTGCGCATTTTTGGTGATTTTGCCTTCCTTTTTCCTTGAACGAGTGGATGTGTCATTGATTTAATTCCTGCAACATAAATAAGGCATTGCTCTACCAGAGAGCCATTAAAAGCATCGAATGGCATGAGAGAGCAGAATTTCACAAAATAGTCAAAGTCACTACCTCATGTCTCGCTTTTACAAGAAAAGCGTCACATGAGTGTTCACCGAGGACCAAGAGCGACTTAGACTCAATCAAAGCGTATTAGTTACCGAGATGACATTGATTTCACGATTTATATGAGTTTCTCCTTCACATGGTCAATTGAATCCGACATGATTTTCAAGTCTTCCAACCATGTGCTCAATGCATCTCTTCCAACCTGCAAGCTCAGTAAGCATTTCTTGGTACCCAACACTTGTTGGGTCCTATTGGGTTAGTCACAAGGTGCTTAGGAACCCAAATAGCTCTCATGCTACAATGAGGTGAACTAATCTCCCTCATAGCACAAGTTCCATTCTTATCGTTACTAAGCTTATGGAAATCATAATGGACAAGATTTGATTTAGGAATGTTACCATTTGGGCAATCTTTGCCCATGTGACCCTTTTTACGGCATTCATAGCAAATGCGACTTTTGTTCTTGTTGGTCACACCATTCCTTGCAATTTCTTTTCCATACATGCTTCTGAGTCTTGTTCTTGGAGAAGGTGACTTCCTTGCCTTGTTTGCTTGAAGTGGACCTGCTCTGGCCGGCACCGGTCTGACCGGTGGCACGCACCGGTCTGACCGGTCACGGTCAGAGCCACTGCCCGTTGTTGCATTTGGGCACGTGTCGGCGAAGTGTCCCTTCTCTCTGCACTTGTAGCACACCCTCCACTTGTTGGAGCTTCTAGGCTTCTTGGAGAGTGACTCTTGTGCCTTGTGCTTGATTGAGCGATATTGGGGTTTGATTTGCCCAACCTCGCTCTTTTCTTGAATCTTGTTCTTGTGGGACGTTGTATGTTGTTGAGGGGTTGAACTAGTGGCGGTTGATCCCTTCTCAAGCTTCTTCACCATGCTTTCACGGTTATCTTGAGAAGGTTGCACTTTGCTCTTCTTCTTCACCACATACCAGTCCTTTTGTAGCTTTTCAACCTCTTGCTTTAGTTTATCATTTTCTTCAGCAATGAGGTCATCACAAGATTCTACACGTACATGCTCAATGCTAGATTGGCTTGCTTGAGACAAACAATCATTAACGCAAGATAAATTAACTTGAGCTTGTGAGCATGTGCATGTGTGAGATGGAGGTTGTATAGATTTTACTGATGAAAGCACAACATTATGGGCTATCTCTAGTGTTTCATAAGAATCGACAAGCTTCTCATAGGAATGTTCAAGTTCATTGTGATTAGCTTGTAGAACCATATGCTCACTAGTGAGCTTCGCTAGTTTGGCTTCTAGATCATCATTGGCTTCTTCTTCTATTTTAGCTCTACATGCAAAGGATTTGATGTCATGATCATATTTGTTAGCCAAAGTCTCATACTTAGAAACCAAGGATGCAAGCTCGGATTTGAGAAGTTCAAGTTCTCTTGACGGAGAGCTTGATACTTCAATCTTATGGTCCTTAGCCCCTTTGGCTTGTCTCTTCTTCTTGCTCTTCTTTTCCTTCTTGGCCATCAAGCAAGATGGTGTGCCCCTGCCGGCACCGGTTTGACCGGCGGGTGTCACCGGTCTGACCGGTCCCTGTAGAGGGACGGCGTGTTCGCTTCTTTGATCTTCTTTTTGCTTGGGGGTTGATGCTTGGTGATCAGTGGATGTTGTAGAGGTAGGGCACATTTCCACTGACTCATCTTCATCATCGCTCTCGAGTTCATCCCATTTGGTGTTTACCAACTCAAGTAGTAATTTCCAAATGAGATGAGCGTCTTTGCAAATCTTTTTGCTCTTTAGGATAAGATACTTTAGTTCTCTACATACACAGCTACACAAAAGATTAGTAATAATGGGGTTGCTTCTTCTCTAAGTCCATTGGCGAGACACATGTCTCATCCTTTGGAAGGATACTCGAAACCATGATGCTCTCAGCGGTAGGACCCAAAACCTTAAGTGCAATGAGAACATTAGAGCACCAAGAAGAATAGTTTGAGTCATCTAGAGCTAGAGGCTCAAATGGTACCTCACAAGTTGTCGACATCGAAGAACTCCAAGCGGTTAAGCTTGAATCGGAGCACCAAGCTCTGATACCAATTGAAAGGACCTTGATGTCGCCTAGAGGGGGGTGAATAGGCGTGACGACCAAATTAAACCCTCTTTCCCAAATCACTTGAGCTGACAGTGCTCCACCGGTCAGACCGGTGGCGATGACCGGTCAGACCGGCCAAGCACCGGACTTCACAGTGACACCGGTCGACCGGTGCGCCTCATCGGCCGAACTTGGTGTGTGACCTTTGTAGATGAATACAAGCAAGGTAATGATCCCTGCACACACAAGTAACACACCCAAGTAGATCGAAGCGGAAGCAAATGTAATTATGCTATAAAAACAACTTAGAGAGTCAAATCACACGAAGAAGCGAGGATTTGTTTCCCGAAGTTCACCACCCATTGAGGAATGGCTACGTCTCCGTTGAGGAGCTTGTAAGGGACAATTCCCACAACAAGCCGGGTCTCTTTCAACCACTTTCCTCCTTTCCACTAAGGTGATCTTTTCCACGAAGAGGCAAGATCGCAGCCCTTACAAACTTCCCGCTGCTCACCACAACCTTGGGAGCTAGCCGGCGACACCTAGCTGTCTAGGAGGTAAACCTCCAAGAGTAACAAATGCTTCAAAGTTTGTAGACGCGAAACCAAAGTGCTCAAGCTATGGAAAAACTCTTGTTAGCTCACTAGGTCACTCTTAAGCTCACTTTCTCAACCCAACACAAGAATATGGCTTGAATCCACAAATCTCACAAAGAGAGGGTTGGGGAGAGCCACCACTGCTTAGAGCTAGTTAGAATTGGCTTGAAACCTCAGCAAACTCACTAGAAACAACAACCCTCACTTGAAGAAGGCTTGGGGTATTTATACCCCTCAAAGGAGAAAACTAGCCGTTAGTCCCCAGGTGGCACCGGTCAGACCGGTGCCACACACCGGTCAGACCGGTGTTCGAAAAACTAGCCGTTGAGCTAGCGGCACCGGACAGACCGGTGCCTCTGACCGGTCAGACCGGTCAGGCCCGAGATACCCCAAAACCCCTTTTAAGGAAACTATCACTTCACCACCAAGAAGAAGAGACCCAGGTTAGGTTAGGAGGGTTTGTTAGCACACTCTAAGGCTAGATCTCACTTAGGTCAACTAAAGAGCACTTTGACTTGGTCGACTCGCTAAGTTGCATCCCTTTTGATAGTACGACATACCTATACTCAAGAAAAGAATAAAAGAGCTTCGATGATCTCTTGAGCTTGAACGACTTCAATTCTTGCCATACTTGAACAATATCCACTTGAGGGCTTTCAACATAGCCTTTGACTTGAGCACGTCCATACTTGAGCTAGTGACTTAGGATATTTCCATATAGCATTGGAGTGCATACTTGGATCCATGGTCACTCCATATTGCTAATCTTAACAAGTTGATGACTCGCAAAGCTTCCCTCGGTTAAGGTTTGAATATGATACTTGAAGACCCCACGGATGCTAGAACTTCACCTTAGCAAAACACTAATGGCGGCTTAGCTACGGCCCCAAAGATTGCTTAGTCCCTCACCCTAGACATCTCGGTTGATCTCTTCATCACTTATCCAATCCACTTTGAGTTCCACTTTGCTTCATATGCAATTAACCTTCATTTGAAAATCCCACTTTAAATGCTTGATCTTGATTGACAACGAATATGCAAGCTTCCAATTTAGAACCATAGTGTTTATACTCATCCTTATGCCCTCTCTCAATTTCCACATGAAGCCTTGCACTTTAGCTTGATAGAATTACCGACTTCTTCTTGAATGATCCCCTTTTTATTTTAGTCAAGCCACCACTCTCTTTGGAGACTAGTATTTCAACTTTACAAGTTTATTGCTTGACATTAACCAATGTGCATAAAGAATCATTCATGTATTTGTCTTTTCCAATGTGAGACATATAGTATTCGTTCACAAATAAATACTCCAATAATTGCTTATGAATCTCAAGATAACCTGCTCACAAACTTTGACAAATACATTAGTCCTTTAATCGCCTTGTCATTCAATTCACCAAAATCCACTTAGGGGCCTAGATGCACTTTCAGGAAGACCACGTTGGAGTTCCCGGAGCTAGAAGCAAGATCAAGGTAGGATCCCGGTGGTGATCTTGTTCATGTATCATTGTACTAGTTGATGTATCAAGTTGAATCTGATTTCTAGCGATCAAGTGTTTCTCCGAAGTCTTCGTTTTCAATCGACTTTGCTTACCTTAGATCTATTCTCGAGATAGATCACATAGGGTGTTCTTGTAGCCGTGGTGGCTAGAGGTGCACACCTGACCTTCCGAAAGATCTCGACTTGTCCTCGGACTCGCCCTAGACTACCCGCATGAATAGGAGTGCGTTGTGACAGAATGGTGGCTCTGAAAGGCAGGCGTTTTCGGAGTCGGACGGGAAACCACAGTTTAAAGAGGCTTCTAATGAGATTAAACTTGCTACTTCTTCTTTTCTAGGGACTTCAACAAAAGGCTTGACCCGATCTCTCTAGATCGGTTTATCTACCCCCTCTATCTTTGCTACCTCCGGTCTTTAGTAGATTAGATTCGTTTTCGATGTTCTCTGACTAGATGCATTAGGGTTTCACCTTTCAAAGATTGAAGTTACTTTGCATTACTAGATCATCTCTTGCGTCACACATTTGTTCCACGGATTCGATACCTTGGGTTCACCACTCGAGGGAAGAAGGGTCCCTTGATTACGACGGGAGACTTGTCCGCTTGCAAGTCTAAACGAATTTTGATATAACTATTAACCGTCAACACAACAGGAAGTCCCATGTACATTGTCCTGAAAACTTCCATAGGCTAGTTTGTGAGAATGATAATCATTATGCTTGAATGATAATTATTATGCGGACATATCGATCGATATGCTTGAATGATAATTGAACTCCATAAGATGAGCAGTCTGTGTCTGTACCATAGTGTCCATTTATTTTCTCTTTATTTTTCTGTAATACACAGTAGTAGGCTATTTTCTTATACATCTTTTTTCAATAGAGGCCCAAAAGCAAGGCTAATTGGACAGATGAAAATACAGTAACTTTGTGTGAGATAGCTTGTGAGGAAATAGATGTTGGTAACTTTGCTGGTAAAGTTTGGAACAATCAGGCATACAAAAATATGAAGGAGAAATATTGAGAAAGGGTAAAGTTGTGGCATCCCGGTAGGGGAATCAAGAACAAAATGACTGCCTCAAAGACCTTGTACACAGATTGGGTGTGGTTGCAACAACAAATCGGATGCGGTCGCGGCCCAAATGGAGAAGTGACAGCAACCCCAACTTGGTGGGCTAGGGAAATCAAGGTATTTCAAGTGTTCCTTTTTCTGGGCCTCTTTGCATGACAATGACCTCACTGTAGATGTATGCTAATATTGTACAAATACTTTTTTGCAGACCAGACCAAATCTGAAGAAATTTAGAAGGGGTAACCCTGAATATATTTCCCTGTTACATGAGATATATCATGAGGTCGCTGTGGATGCACTTCTGCTTATGTTCCAGGGATAGAAGAAGATCATGAGGTAAACAATGATGATGATCTGGATGTCAGTGAAGGCTCGGAGCCCAGCCCAATGAGTACCAACAGCCGAAAGAGAGGCAGCAACTCAATTTCGCTAAAGAGTACAACAAGTAGTCCATCAAAGAGAAGCAAAAGCAATGAAAAGGCAGCTAGTCCTACTCATGGCAAAACCAGGAGTCCTTTTGTGAGGTACATGAAGGACATCAACAACAAGTTGGAGAAAGAAGCTGCGAAATCAGACACCATTTTGCAGGCTATTGTGAACCAAGCCAATGCAAAGGCAAAGAGAAGTGAGGAGCGTGCTCAGTCAGTAGCAAAGTGTCAGAATCTTGCAATTGAGTGTGGGGCAACAGAGGATACAATTGAGTACTTTGTTACCTGTGACTTGTTCAAGGAAAAACATAACAGGTTTGTTTTCCAGAACATGAAGACCCCTGAAGCTAGGTGGACATGGTTGAAGAGATGGTGCAAGGTGAAGAATATGACAGATTAGATGGTTGAAGAGATGGTGCAAGGCAGAGAACTTAGTAGTGTGTCAAATGAGTCCTATTGTGTCAGTAGTGTGTCTTGAGTCATGTGTGTCGTTTGTGGACTTAATTATGTTTATGGATCTAAGTATTAAGCTTGTGGAACTAATTATGTTTGTGGATCTAAGTATTAAGTTTGTGGACCTAATTATGTTTGTGGATCAGTTATTTTGCATCTGTTCTTTTACATCTATTCTGTTCTTTTACAACTGTTCTTTTACATCTGTTCTTTTACATCGGTTCTCTTATATCTGTTCTTTTACTAAATGTTGTTTTGGGTGTTGTGCTTCTATTGCAGTATGACTCAAGTGATGGTGACAGTACAGATGAGTCTAGTGATGAGGATAGTATTGATGAAGATGAGTACTGATAAGGAAGAGGAAGATATAAGGACAAGTAGACTGCTAGCACTACTACAACTGAGGCGGCAAAGGCTTAACAATTTAGGTATGGTCGCACACATGTTTGATACATACTATATTGCTCGTTCCATGGATAAGGGGGTAAGGAGGATTTTAAGAACTAAAGAGTCTAGATATGATTGGGTGGTACAAACTTTAGGACACAAATCTGGTTGCTACAAAATGTTTAGGATGTACCCTCCGGTATTTGACAAACTACATAAAGTGCTAGTGGGGTCTTATGGACTTAAGTCAACCAAGAAAATGTCATCAGTTGAGAGTTTAGCTATGTTTTTATGGATAGTTGGGGCTCCCCAATCTGTCAGGCAAGCTGAGAATCGATTTGTTAGGTCCATGGAAACAGTTAGTAGAAAATTTGATGAAGTATTGAACTGTGTGGTAAAGCTTTCTATTGACATCATTAAGCCCCGAGATCCAGAATTTAGAGTTGTCCATGAGAGGTTGAAAGGTTCTCAGTGGCACCCATGGTTCAATGATTCCATTGGAGCAATAGATGGGACTCATGTTCCCGTTGTGGTCCCACCTAGCAAGGTTCCCCAGTATTTAAGCAGATATGGTTACTGTAGTCAGAATGTTATGGTTGTATGTGATTTCGACGTGAGATTCACTTTTGTCCTCGCGGAGTGGCCTGGATCGGTTCATGATATGAGGTCATTCAAGGATGCCCTTGACCGGTTTGATCACAAGTTTCCACACCCACCTAAAGGTACCAATCTTCACACTAAGTACAATATTGTTAATACTTACATTGACATTGGCTTCTTTTTTTAAGAAACTAGATACACTGGCTAAAATACTTTTTCCGTGGATAGGTAATTTTTATCTTGTTGACTCGGGCTACCCCAACAGGCCGGGTTATCTTGCACCATACAGAGGGCAAAAGTATCATTTCCAAGAGTTCCAGCAAGGCACCATACCGTGAGGTAAAAAAGAGCACTTCAACTATACTCATTCTAGACTACGCAATGTCATTGAGCGTTCTTTTGGTGTCTTGAAAAATAAGTGGAGGATCTTTTTAAAGTACCAAGTTATCCTCTACGCAAGCAAACAAAAATTATTGTTGTATGCATGGCCTTGCACAATTTTATTCGTGAAAATAATTTGGCGGACAAAGAATTCGACAAGTGTGACAATGATGAGAATTATCAACCTCTCCTAGATGAAACAAGGAAGGAGCGTCGTAACAAGGATCAACAAATGGAGCCAGATTCCGTGGACATGAATGCAGTGAGAGATACAGTTGCTGATGGTTTGTACAACAGGCATTGAGAATTTTGTGATGTATTTTATTTTATTTACCTACATTTAACATTGTGTGCACAATTTTAATTTCCTTGTGATAGACATTTTCTCCGAATTATTTGGCAGCCAGCCTTTGGAAGAGCACGCACCGTTTGATGTCATTGTAAAAAAACAAGAACAAGAGGCAGGCCGCGGGAGGGATATCACGGGAGAGAGAGGCTGGCGGGGAGGGAAAAGCACGGGAGAGTCACAGGGCGCGGGAAAGAAATGGTGGGAGAGGAGAGAGAAGATAGGGGAGAGAAATCTGGAGTAATTAATGCTCTTTTAATACATTTTAGAGCAACTCCAACAACCTGCTTTGGATCGGTAAAAAAAAGAAAGCATCCGTAATTTTCCCTTCCAACAGACTCGCTAGAATACACGCTCGTTATCTCCCTCGGAAAATCATCCCGTCCGCTCGCCATAGATGGAAAACTCACCCCCCTCGCTATCGTCCCTGCCGCGCGCAGTCCAGCCCTCCTGCGCTCACGTCGTCGCGCCAAATCGTCTTCCCGCGCCATCCCGTCCTCGTCCCCACACCCTCCCGCGCCCTTGCATACTCGTTGCCGCCACGGGCAGGACGCAGAGCCGCCACAGCCGCCATGTATAGGTCACCGGGTCAATCGTTCAAGTGTGGCAGGGGATTCCAGTTTGTCAAATCAATCCACAGCGAACAGGCTCGAATCGATTTGATTGAAGGAGCAGCGGGCAGGATGACACCACTCCATGAGGAGGGCCTCCTGCGCCGGCCGTGTGAGCGACTCATCGATTGCGGCGGCATCGATGCCTCACGCATCGTCTCCGGCAGCGAAGAGGTTTTTAATGACCGGAGCGAGTCCGTCCACATGTGGGAACTGTTGGAAATATGCCCTAGAGCCAACTGGATTTGATCCACTAGTGGACTCAGATGGATTTGATCCATTATGGTGTAAAAGTCCTAATGGGCAACAAATGTTGTAAAGCCCATTAGCGTTGGAAGGGGTACACCATCTATTAGTCCCATATTGCTAATGGACGATGGTGTGGGGGGTTTTCCTCCCAATAAATATGGACCACAACCCTTACGAAAAGACACAACTTTCTCAAGTAGCGGCCGCGCGCGCCAACGCTCTCTCCTCGTCGCACTCACGGACCTAGCAGTCCGGCGTGCGTCGCTTCCTTCTCCGTACGTGTGGATACCTTGGAGGTGCTGCATCTGGAGCACTTGGATCGGACGAGCCGCACGTGCAAGTCAAGAAGGACGTGAGCAACTGCACTGCCTGCTACCCTCGACGCGTTCGTCTACATCGAGACGGTTCCGCTGCATCTGCGCGTCTAGTGGTAATCTCGTGATCTCTGACAGCAGCAGTTCCTGTTTTGCGGGGAAAATTTTGTTTTGCGCTAGCGTAGCCACCCCGTTTCCCTTCAGTGGTACCAGAGCCGTAGCTGCTAAGTTTTAGATTCGGGATGTGTGCATATGGAGATATGCAGATGTAGATCAAAGTTTTGATCGGCTTCGTGTTCTTGACGTGATGGTCGTGTAACGAATTACTCCTACCGGTCGGAATTCCGCCATCGGAGTTAAGTGATACACGTAAATCCAGTCACAACGAGAAGGAGATCAATTGGATTGGTCGAATCGAAGCTAGGTCAAGTTCCAGGCGCATGGGATGCGTGGCGGCGGCAGATTGGATCTGCTACCAGCCCGCGAAAACTAAAAAACATGTTGTTCGGTAAAACAGCCATAACTTTTCGTGGTTAACTCGGATGAAGAAGTTTTCTATATGAAAATTGATCTACAGAAAATTTTACACATGTGATAAACCAACTTTGCTGGTCTTGGCGAAATTAGTTTTGCCAAATTCGGCTTGCAAGATGGGTTTTCGGGCGTTTTAAGTTTGGACGTCGCAATTGCGATAATCTGTTTTGCAGGTTTTGTGATCGGTATGGCCTATATGTGTATGTGATGCATGTGTGTAATTTTTTTGTGACCTGCGTGTCACGCGTACGACAATACGGCTGGAGCCACATGTATTGTCAAAATTAATGTAATGGTCTGCGTACCAATTTGTGATGATATAATACGCGATTGTGTAACTTTCATTACTAGCACGCGTTAGATAGTTCTTGGAGGAGTGATCACATGGAGGATGGTACACACAGATCATGGAGATGGAGATCAACATGATGTACAGGTCAATGGAGATGGAGATCACCATGTGACAATAGGCCATACCGTGTTACAACTGTGTAAATGTCGTTCTTACCGTTCTACTTTTACATGCGACAATGTTATTTTCTTGCGTGTGGTGTTACGAGTAGAACGATCCCTTTGGAATTTTAAGTTAACATTCCCTCCCAACACTTGCCACCGTCCCACGTCTTGTACAATTAGTGGTGGGTCTATGAAATTAGGGTGCCAGTAGTTTTCCTTGACTAGACGGGTTTGTATTGGATACTTACACGCATAAGTGTTGGTTTACTTATCAAAGTCATCTTAACGGTTAAGGATTTTGGGGCATAAATGTTGGGAGCCTAGACATAAAGATGTCACCCAACAACGAAGTCATATGTGATATGATTAGCAAAGAGTTGCTTACCGATCTACCTTGTTTACTAGCGGTGACGCAAAAGCTCACTAGTAGACTTGTTAGTTGTGGATTCTGAATCACTAAGTATCAATGTGGGGATATTGATTTTAGTGGGAGTAAATTCTTTTATTTTACTCTGTCATGGATATATTGTCTTAGTGTTTTGCATTTGTTATTCTGTTGTAGATTAAAGGCACCTAGCAACACCACATCGTTTACCTTGCATTCGGTCCTTGAGAAGGACAAGTTGACTGGAACAAACTTTACGAATTGGATTCGTAATCTGAGAATTGTTCTCAGAGCTAAGAAAAGGGAAGGAGTTCTAGGCACCCCCTTACCAATAGATGATAACGTTAAGAAAAGCACGGGCAGTAGTCATGTGATGGCGATCCAAAATAAGCTGATCTTTGAAAGGAAGGACAATTCTTGGAAGAAGAAAGGTAAGGCCAAGGATAAGATACCAATGCCAAACCAGGCGCCCAAGGCTAGTCCAGCTGCCAAGGCTGAATGTTTTCATTGTAAGAAAATTGGTCACTGGAAAAGAAATTGTAAGTTGTACTTAGCTTCTATGAAAAGCAAAGGAAGTAAGGGTACTTCCACTTTAGGTACACTTAATGTTTATGTTACAGATATTTTCGTCGCTGATTCTTATACTAATTCTTGGGTATTTGATACCGGATCGATTGCTCATATTTGCAATTCGATGCAAGGAATGATAAGAAGTAGAAGTGTGGAACGAGGAGAAGTTGAATTCCGCGTGGGCAATAATGCAAGAGTTGCTGCGTTGACCGTCAGAACGATGCAACTCCACCTCCCGTCAGGATTTATTATGGAGTTGAATAATTGTTATTTTGTTCCTAGTTTGAGTCGAAACAATTTATCCCCTTCATGTTTGATGAAGGATGGTTATTCATTTGCGAGTGAAAACAATGGTTGTGTGATCTCTAAGGATAATATGTTTGTGGCTTGTGCATCCATTGTGAATGGCTTATTTGTTTTAAATCTTGATGATTCACCTATCTGTAACATAAGTGCTAAAAGGTCTCGACCTAATGATTTAAGTCCTACCTACATATGGCATTGTCGTTTGGGTCACATCAGTGAAAAGCGCATGAAGAAGCTCCATAACGATGGACTTTTAACTTCGTTTGATTTTGAATCCTACGAGACATGTGAAGCTTGTTTGCTAGGCAAGATGACCAAGATGCCTTTCTCAGGTTTTTCTGAGAGAGCCTCGAACTTCTCGGAACTCATACATACGGATGTGTGCGGACCAATGAGTATGACGACTAGAGGTGGATACCAATACTTCATAACGTTCACTAATGATTTAAGTAGATATGGTTATGTCTATTTAATGAAGCACAAGTCCGAAACTTTTGAAAAGTTCAAAGAATTTCGAGTAAAGTAGAAAGTCAACGTGGCAAGAAAATCAAGACCTTGTGTTCGATCGTGGAGGTGAGTATTTGAGCCATGAGTTTAGCGATCATCTAAAGAGTTGCGGAATTGTTCCACAACTTACGCCACCCGGAACACCTCAAAGAAACGGTGTATCCGAGCGACGTAATCGAACCTTGTTGGACATGGTCCGATCAATGATGAGCCGATCGGACCTACCATTGTCATTTTGGGGTTATGCTCTAGAAACCGCAGCTTTCACTTTAAATAGGGTACCTTCTAAGTCCGTAGTTAAGACACCGTATGAGATGTGGACTGGTAAGACTCCCGTTTGTCTTTTCTGAAAATTTGGGGTTGTGAGGTTTATGTGAAAAAACTTCAATCAGATAAATTAACACCTAAATCGGACAAGTGCATATTTGTGGGATATCCAAAGGAAACCTTGGGATATTATTTCTACAACCGGTCAGAAGGCAAAGTGTTTGTCGCTCGGAATGGCGTTTTCTTAGAGAAAGAGTTTCTTAAAGGAGAAAAATGTAGGCAGAAGCTGTATCTTGAAGAAGTTCAAGATGAGCCGGTTGGGCAAAATTTCACAATTGATGTTAATGTAGCTGAACGAGTTGAGATGCCCGTGGCAAGAGAAGCACCACCACAACCACGAAGGTCTGAAAGGGCACGTCGCGCAACTGATAAGCTCAATCTCATGACCGCGGGAGAGCGCGACATGTTGTTGTTAGACAATGATGAACCTATGACATATGCGGAAGCAATGATGGACCCAGATTCCGAGAAATGGCAAAGTGCCATGAGATCCGAAATAGATTCCATGGATAACAATCAAGTTTGGAACTTGGTTGAACCGCCAGATGGTGTTAAACCCATGGAGTGCAAATGGATCTATAAGAAGAAGAGGGACATGGATGGAAATGTTCACATCCATAAAGCTCGACTTGTTGCAAAAGGTTTTCGACAAGTTCAAGGAGTTGACTACGACGAGACATTCTCACCCGTAGCAATGCTTAAATCTATTCGGATCATTCTAGCTATAGCTGCATATTTCGATTATGAGATATGACACATGGATGTCAAAATAGCTTTCCTAAATGGAAATCTGACTGAGGATGTGTATATGACACAACCTGAGGGATTTGTTGATCCAACCAATGTTGGAAAGGTGTGCAAACTTCAAAAAATCCATTTATGGATTGAAGCAAGCATCTCGGAGTTGGAACCTTCGCTTTGATGAGGTGGTAAAAGGGTTTGGCTTCATTCAGAGTGAAGAAGAGCCTTGTGTTTACAAGAAGGCAAGTGGGAGCTCTGTATTATTTCTAATCTTATATGTGGATGACATATTGCGATTGGAAATGACATTCCTATGCTTGAGGCCGCTAAGACCTCATTAAAAAATAGTTTTCCAATGAAGGACTTAGGGGAGGCGGCATACATTTTGGGCATCAAAATCTATAGAGATAGATCAAAAAGGCTTATAGGATTAAGCCAAGACACTTACATTGATAAAGTGTTGAAAAGGTTCAACATGGAAGAGGCGAAGAAAGGGTTCTTGCCTATGTCACATGGCATACATCTTAGCAAGACTCAGTGTCCTTCGACAACTGATGAGCGGGAACGCATGAGTAGAATATCGTATGCTTCGGCCATCGGATCTATTATGTATGCAATGATATGTACACGTCCGGATATTTCGTATGCACACGGTGTTACAAGCGAGATACCAATCGATCCGGGTGAGGGTCACTTTGGACGGTGGTTAAAAATGTTTTTAAGTACTTAAGAAGGACTAAAGGCATGTTCCTAGTCTATGGAGGTGAGGAGGAGCTCGTTGTAATGGGTTACACGGATGCTAGTTTCCAACCGACCAAAACGATTCAAAGTCGCAATCGGGATACGTATTTACGATAAATGGTGGAGCCGTGAGGCGGCAAAGTTCCAAGCGAGGAGACGGTGGGCGATTCTACAACGGAAGCCGAGTACATCGCGGCTTCGGAAGCCGCAAAGGAGGGTGTTTGGATAATGAAGTTCCTTTACGAACTTGGTGTGTTTCCGAGTGTCTATAGCCCATTGGATCTTTATTGTGACAACAATGGGGCTATTGCGCAAGCAAAGGAGCCAAGGAACCACCAAAAGAATAAACATGTCTTGCGGAAATTTTATCCGATACGAGAGATCGTTAGATGAGGTGATATCAAGATATGCAAAGTACACACGATTTGAATGTTGCGGATCCTTTAACAAAACCTCTTCCACGGCCCTAAGCCTGAAGCGCACATGAGAGCTATGAGTATTAGATATATTCTAAATTAGCTCAAGTGCAAGTGGAAGAATGTTAGAAATATGTCCTATAAGGAATCATAGAGATGATTATATTTCATTATATCCATGTCACTTGGTTCTTTTATTGAATATCCATGAAAGGCGACTTGTATTTGATTGTCAATCATGCGAATTGTTTGTGAAACTCTTTTACTTGTATGGTTATTCAAAAGTTGTCCCTAGTATGAGTTAATGACTAGCACATGAATTAGTTGATGACTATGTTTCACAAGTCATGAACATGGAGATGTATAACTAATAATGTGGGCACATGTATGACATGGGGCTGGACTGACCCAATTTGAGACTTTATTCTCTGTTTACACAATGTATACGCTATGTCCTTAAACTTGAGATTGTCGCATGTACTCAAGATGTGAATTGACCTACTTAGGGGCTATCAACCGCTACTCCGTAACTGGGTAGTCATAAAGATGGCTTTCGGGTTTGTCAGGAAGTATGCTGTGAGGCATGGTCAATCAAGATAGAATTTGCCCCTCTACTTGAGAGAGATATCTCTGGGCCCCTCGAGTGATCGGATCAAGAAATGCATTGCCGTGCTTTGGGTTAAGGGTTAACCCCTTTTTGATGATCCGAATCACAGTGTCGAGAAAGAGAGGTCAGCTTGGAGCTAGACCAAATATCGTGAGGCAAGGGAATAGCATGTATGAATTGTTGTGATGGTTTGTCTGATAAGATCTTTACGTATGCATAGGAGTTGACACGTCTTGCTAGAGGCCGCTATCAACTATTGATCGAGTAGTGTACTCGGGTCAAGTCTATGTGTACGTGAACCTATAGGGTCACACACTTAAGGGGTTGGAAGCCGAATGAGGATGAATATACTTGCATAGTTGACTCTAGTGCAAGTGGGAGACTGTTGGAAATATGCCCTAGAGCCAACTGGATTTGGTCCACTAGTGAACTCATATGGGTTTGATCTATTATTGTGTAAAAGTCCTAATGGGCCACAAATGTTGTAAAGCTCATTAGCGTTGGAAGGGGTACACCATCTATTAGTCCCATATTGCTAATAGACGATGGTGTGGGGGGTTTTCCTCCCAATAAATATGGACCACACCCCTCCTGAAAAGACACAACTTTCTCAAGTAGCAGCCGCGCTGCCAACGCTCTCTCCTCGTCGCACTCGCGGACCTAGCAGTCCGGCGTGCGTCGCTTCCTTCTCCGTACGTGTGGATACCTTGGAGGTGCTGCATCTAGAGCACTTGGATCGGACGAGCCGCACGTGCAAGTCAAGAAGGACGTGAGCAAGCATGCGCTCGCTACCCTCGACGCGTTCGTCTACATCGAGACGGTTCCGCTGCATCTGCGCGTTTAGTGGTAATCCCGTGATCTCTGACAGCAGCAGTTCCTGTTTTACGGGAAAAATTTTGTTTTGCGCTAGCGTAGCCACCCCGTTTGCCTTCAGCAACGACTACATCACGATCTCGACCAGGCCGCACGTCGCGGGGCCGTGCCACTCGAGGAGCGACCGAACCACTGCGACGTTCACAGAGGTGACGGCTAGCTACGGCGGGCTCAACGACGCCGGTCTAGCCGCTGCTAGGCGTACGGTGAGGTCGGTCAGAAGGATGCACAGTTTCTTGCTCTGCCCAACTGTAGCCATGGCTGATTGTAGGATGTGTTTTTGTGTGAGGATTTGGGTTGAGAGGGTAGCAGCCTAGCTGCCCTAGCTTTAGTTTTGTGCTTCACCGTGCTAATCTCATGGTCAGGAGTACAAGAACAACCAACTTTATTCATTTGAAGTTTGATAAAAAACAATGCAAAACGCCTGCTCACAATAGAATGGTGTCGTCGTCCTGCTTGAGTCGCCGGCGGCCACATCCTTCGCGCGAGAGTTCGACGGCGTCCTGCGATCTGTTCTGCCTGACACACACGTCGCGGGCCGGCGTACCTGTCTGGTGGGCCTGAGAGTAGCTATGCAGTTCCTTTAGCTAGTCCGTTGGATCACCTCATAAAATTTGAAGTTTTCTATTTTTACAAAGAGCTAGAATCTCTAAGGCTGCCTTTGGATGTCTGAATTGGAGGGCGGAATTCGGAATTCGAATTGGCATCAGTGAATGCCAGCTGTTTGGACGCATTGGAATTCAGAATTGGAATTGGACCTCAATGCCAACCGGTACTCAACCCTCCTTCACCCTTCTGATCTCAATACGGAGCCGGACCCCTCCGAATTGGCTGGCATTCTTCTTCCCCGTCCTCTCGCGTCTCTCCCGTCTCCCCCTCCACCCTGCCGACGGCGCCCAGCAAACAACGTCGCCCTTTCCCTGGCTTCACCGGCAAGTCGCGCCGCCCTCCTCCCTCCGTCGGCGACGCCCCTCCCTCCCTTCCCCGTCAAATCGCGCTGCGCTCCCCTCCCTCCGTCGGTGTCTTCGGTGAGGCCGCGCCTCCCTCCCTCTCCCTTTGCCGGCGGGCCAAGGAACCGCGTCGCCCTTCCCTCCCTCATCCAGCCCGTCTCGCCACACCGTCCCTCTGCTCCTTGGACAACGGATCCGGATGGCTCCGCGGTGAGACTCCTGTGGATCCCCTTCGCCACCGAGCTGGGGGGCCCTCCCCTCTCTCCATGGGTGCAGTAGGAGGAAGAACCGAAGAAGTGCCATGGCCGAGTAGATGTTTGGACGGTGGTAGAGAAGAGGACTGGTGAGCAGATTTCATTCCAATTTTTTGTTTTGCACATCCAAACGTGATTTGGATTTGATTGCTTGTTATGATTCCAAAGGGAATACAGTGTCCATCCAAACAATAGCATTGGGATTGTGATCCATTTCAATACTGTGGCTGAATTGGTATTGAACTCAATTCAATACCAAACCTCCCAATATCTACATTCAAACGCACCCTAAATTTAGCTATTAAAAATACAGAGACTTTTGGAGTTGCTAACAGAGGGTAACTAAAGTTTTTTAGGCTGACTAATTTTAGTCATGGGACTAAAGGTGATCCAAACACCCGTCGGGATCGCCCGATCTGCCATGTGCTAATGCGGCTACAGGAGCTAATCATTCCTGCAATGGGCGCTACGCAGAAACCATCGAGCCACGGAGACGGCGAGGGAGACTTTGTAAAGCCCAGTCGTTCTCTCGTTCGGTTGGTGTGTGTACATGTCACACTGATCGTTGATCGCGGGCGGGGGCGCGGCCACCAACCGAGGGAGAATGCATGCCCGGCCGCGGCGGCCGCATGCAGGGCCCTCGCCGCTCGCCGTGTCAGTCGTCGTCCGTTCTCGCCGCGCATGTGACGGGCAGATCCCGGCGGACGCGAGGCCCGGTCGAAAGCGACCCCGCACATGCTGACATGCACGCGACGCGCCCCGTTACCTATTCGGGCGGTCAAAACTCTCATGACATGGCACTTGGCAGCATGCCTAGTGTCAAGCAGAGAGTAGCGTAGCGATACATATCATTGATCCTGAGCTTAATTTCACACGGCTGGAACTTCTGTCCCGCGACCGCGAGGGTTTTTAATCCCCGAAACGTGCTCTGCGTGCACGGCGGCAGCATGTCGGAGCGATTTGGCTTCGCCTAACCTGCGTAGCCTGACAGATATTGGCAGTAGCAGATGTGGCGCTAGCGAGTCCCAGACAGACAGACCTTCCACTGCACCCTCACATGCCGGGTGATCTTCTATCTCGCAGTACTTGCCGCAGTATCCTATCTCTATCTGCGCGTGTCGGCGTCGGTGTGTCCGCACGTACACGTCGCCGACGGCCACCCCCGACTTTTTACTCGCGCCCGGGCACAACCGCGCCGATTCCGGCCGATCATGCCAGGATCCCCGGCGCGGCGCCCGTGGGCCAACGCCGGCGGTTGCAACTGTGTGAGAGCGGACAAGCCGGCTCCGCGACGGCCGGCCGGGACCAGGAGATGGACCACCCGCAACTGTAACAACAGTCGAAGCTACCGGACTCTTTGAACACGCATGGGATCCTCTCCCGGCTTGTCCTCAGGCCCCCGGCCCCCGGCCATTCCGGTGCTCCCATGTGAGCTGAGTAAATAAACTAGCGGACAAGTGGCTTCCGGGGCTTGGGCCGCGGTCCGCAGCGGCGGGGCGCGCGCGGGAGATGTCGCGCCGGCGTTTGGAAGCAACGGAGGGGGATGGATGGCGGCCGCTCTCCTCCTGCCACCGGCGACCGGCCGGCAGTGTGTCGGCACAGTCGCACAGGTAGATCTTTAGCCCTGTGCCCCTGTATACTGCGAGCTTCTGGAAGGACGGCGAGGGTTAAAGAACACTTCTGAAAATCACCGCGACTCCAAGGATTCATGTGAACTGATCAATTCATAGAGCTTTCATTCCCGAAAGTGAGGGCGGCATAGCGACCAACAAACGAACCTCCATGTGATCAGTGACTCGGGAGGCCGGGCCGGGGCTCCGGTTTCTGTGTAGTACTAGCCAATGGTATCATTGTAAGTGTGATTTTGGAGGGATTAGCTCCTGGTCGTGTTCGTCTCTGTGCGTATCACGTGGCGGGAGCGAGGTTGTGAGAGTGACTCGGCAGCGCCCCGTCGGCGTCAATCGCCATGCGGCGGGTGCAGCGTCTTTCGTGAATCGTGATCTCACCGCTCGTTTGCAAAGGTTACCGCGGTCCAAAAATACCAGCAGCAGCTGCTGCTGCGTGAATCGCATTTGGTTTGCTGTGTGCATAGAACAAAGATGTGGCGTAAAACTGCATACTATGTGCATACATTTTTGCAAGAATCTGTAATGGGCAGGAACAGAACAACAACAAATAAATATGCTTATATAATTTTTGAATAACATATACTAGGAAACTCGTGTAGTGTTCAGGATATATATTAATTTGAAACATATCTACACTCGTGTGGTGTGTGCTTTATTTTCTGGAATTTAATTCCGAAAATATCCTAATAATAATAATAATAATAATAATAATAATAATAATAATAATAATAATAATAATCCCCGCACGTGGATTAGCCCCAGTTCGTCAGTCTCACTCTCACGCCAGACTGATTGAGCAATAATACTATGATCATTTCGTAAAGGCAACAACGGAAGCTCCTGTATGCAGACTTGCAGTTGCAGAGACGAAGCTCTAACCTTTAATAATCCCTTAATACAGTTCCAACAATAATTGAGTAGGATACGTCTTTGTAATATTCAGGCCTATGCACTTTTGTCAGTTTTCGTTGAGAAATGCATGTGCCATCGTCGGCAGGAAGGTAGCATGAGAGGTACATGATGGTAAGCGTGGATTATTGTACTAGAGAGCCATGCCAATTGTGAAAAAAAATTGGCTCGTCAAAGTTGTCTTTATAAGTCAAGTTTGGGAAAAGAATAACAGAGTGCAGAAAACTACAAAAAATTTGCATAGAATTGATCCTTATGGGGTGCTGTCTATTTCACCTGGTTTGTCAGATTACTAAAGGATCGTAGTACATGCGTGGTTGCTTTGAAATTTTACTGTCTCTAGTTCCAGTTTAGCATGGCCTCGCAGACTCCAAATAACCCTTAAACACCCTTCAGAGTTCAGAGGTCCTTCAGAAACTATGGTCTCCTCAGTGAAGTTAGTACCCAGTTCTTACGCTGCATGTTTCAGTCACCAGTAGAGTTATCCGTGATGCGAATCAGATAGCAGTAATTCATTACTCTGAAAGGATTGAGTGGTACAATCTCTCTCACAACTTGATACAGTGCAACTGATCAGTGGCTTGCAACCTTATAGTCGCAGCTCAAGCTTCTCTCAGCAGCACAGCAGAAAGACACAAACAAAACTACAGAGAAATCGACACAACGACTGCACACAGAAAGTCTGACACGCATCACTAGGGAACTGCATGCAGAGACCGTGGAGGGAGTGAAGGACACGGCTCTCTTCAACCTCCTCCTCCTCTTCTGACACCGCCTCTCGCAGACACCCGGACACACATTTCACACGAAAGCAAAGTCGAGATTCCTTCTTAACCACCACACCCGCCTGCGGTCAATTCTTGGCCACGCATAATAATCCGGCCAAGCGCAGCGGGGGTGAAAGTGAAACCGCCGCCGCAGTTCGTTCAGGAGTAATTCACCAAGGAGCGGTACGTGGCTCCGGCATTCCAGCCGGCGGGGATGACGTTGTTGGCGACGAGGACCTTGCCGGAGTCGGAGGTAAGCCGCAGCGAGAATGGCGCCTTCAGAGCCTTGCCGGTGTTGGAGTTGTAGCGCCAGAGCGCGCCCCAGTTCTGCACCATCGGGGTCCAGGTGCCGCACCCGGCCTCCATGAGGTCGACGGCGCTGAGGTCGCCGTCGCCGTCCTCGAACTCGATCAGCACCTCGAAGTAGAACGGGTTGGAGCCTTGGTCCACCCGGAAGGCGATGTTCACGCCGCTGTACTTGCACGGCACCCTGCAGCGGACGACAGAAATTAACACCAACATTAATTAAGGCTTACTCCTATCTTGCAAATGCCGGCGCGTGTGTAATTCTGAAATTTTCACGCAGCGGTCGCGCATACCTCTTGTACTGGACCTTTAGGATGCCGGCGGCGCGAAGCCTGTCGGCCATGCCGGGCTTGGCCATGGCGCCCATGGAGGTGCCGCTCATGTCGAAGTGGGCCGCCTCGGCGAGGCAGACCCCGGCGGGGCATTCGTCGGTGATGACAACGGTGGCCGGCTGGCCGGAGCACGCCGCGTTGCTCTCGCATTTAACCTGCATTACGCGCGGCACATGAATGCATTCAGTTACCACCCGGCGCCGACCACTTTTTCACCATTAGTGGGGACACACTGCCATAGCAGAGGAGCTAGGCCGTGCGCCGCTGTGACCTCTACACGAACGCTGAGGTAATCCGTTGCGCTGACTGACCTCGTAGCAGGCGCCACAGCCCTTGCCCCCCTTGAACAGCGACGGGCTGCCGGCGGAGATCATCGACGAGAAGGGCTGCTGCCCGACGGCGGTCTGGTAGCCACACGCGCCGCCTGCATATACATGTCCCTTGCTTGTCAGCACGCGGTGAAATGCAGGGTACTGTACATACTAACTGACCAACTGCCAACCGGCGGACAGAGCAGTAAAAGCAACCGCACTAACCGTCGCTGCCGTCGCCGTCGGGGGCGCCGTAGTACGTCGCGCCGGCGGACAGCCAGCCGCCGGAGCCGTAGGCGTCGGAGGCCGAGGGGGTAGCGGTGTAGTTGCTGCGGGCCCTGACAACCGGCTTGTGGCTCGGCCTGTGCTTGTTGGGGTTGGCGAGCTTGCGGGAGCAAGCAATGGGGCTCACCAGAAGCGCGAGCACGACCAGTGCGCCGAACAGCAAGGTGTGAGACTTCGCCATTGCTGCTGCTGCAGCTGCTTGGTTTCTGCTGCTTGTTCTAAGCTAAGACCGGTGCAGTGGCAGCTCGAGAGAGGCTGTGAGGCTGAGCTTAGCTTGAGTGTTTGCTTGGTGAGTTGCAGGAGTGGCCAGAAGAGGGTATATATAGGCACTTCAGTGGGTATGCAGGCGTACTACGTGGAAAGAAATTTGGGGATCCTGCCGGCCGAATTAGTGGGGGAGAACGTGATCAGTTGGTGTTGGGGGGAAAAGGCTAAACACAGCATTAATTTTCTGCAGTGCCGGGCTACAAATAACGCTACAGTACGAGATAAAATAATCAGGCAAAAACGAAGTAGATAACCAGCCATGGTTCTTTTTAAAAAGTACAATTTTGAACACATTCTGTGAGATTTTATCTGGAACTGTAGATCAGTACATGTACTTGTAAGTGCACGCTGTTGCAAGTAGTAGTATCCTACTCTCAAGTCCCAAAGATGTTCCAAGTAGAATCTGAATAGCATATAACAAAGCCCAGGAACGAGAGGTACTACTACTCGAGTATTGGTATTTGGAAATTGAATAGGAGGTTTGCAGTTTTCTATGAAGACCGGGGCAGTGGGGGCACCTTGGGTAGATTTTCAGCCGATTTGTTTGGAGAGAAAAGTAGAACACGTTGATTTGTACGACAAATTTATTCAAAATACTTGTTATTCTAGCTTTTCTACATACATTTCGTTTATTATATATGTAGACGCAATATATATCTTGGTGCATAATAAAGGGATTGTACCTAGAAAAGTCAGGATGACAAGTATTTTGAAACGGAGGGGGTACGTGAGAAGGCTAAATAAGACAAGCCAAACAAACCCCGGATCTTCTAGCATGTTTACTAACTATAAAACTTATGGTACTTGTGTGCATCGTAGAAATTTTAGTAGCCAACAAATATCACGATTTTATATACGCATGAAACCGTGCAATTCTTGCTTGCGCTCTAAAACTGGATTTACAGTCGTTCACGAAAAAATTGCGGATATATTGAACAGAAATGGCAGGTTGAGTGTTCAACCAGAATAATGCCACGAACTACCAGCAGGGCGCAACGCGACGCCTAAATTAAGGGGTGTGGTGGAGTTTGACAAGAGAGAGCGTCAACAATATATTGTTGCTAATTTAACACCCTGCTTGTTGAAGAGGGCCGACAAAAACCATTTGATCATGGAGGCGATAGCGCCCGCCCGGGATTTTCGTTATACAAATGAAATCTCACTAGGTGGTTGGCATCAGGCCGTTAGGATATCAAGGATTGTTTATGAATTATATTGAGCCATTGCATTTTGATCCACTCCTTTCTCAGACGCACGGTTGGCTAGTTCATCATTCCGTCAGAGCTCAAGCCTTCACAAAACAGCTAGTCTACCTGTCATGCACGAGCAGCGATCGATGCGTCGGCTGGAGCCTGTAGCACACCGACCATTCCTTGCGCCAGCGAAGGAGAATGTTCTTCTTGGCCTTCCGCCACTCTGCACCTTTTGCTCTCTCTCTACTGCACACATCGCTGCATGCTCACGTTTCACAAAATTTTCGAAAGCAGCTAATTGGTGAGTGACGGTCGAATAGTTTTGGTCCGGCGCCATGTGAGCGGTCGCTAGGTCGGTCGATGCAAAGTGCACTATCATACCGCGCTTTACAAATCACGCAGGGAGAGAGCTTTTGCGGTGTTCAGGGCGGATTGCAGGCACATTATGTTGTGGAGCCGAGGGTTCTGCAGAATTCAGAAAGGGAAGTGTCTCGGGCCCTGAGCTGCACATCAGAATTCCGCCTTTTGATCTGTGGTCGGTAGCGCTCAGCAAGCAGCTCTCGCGCGATGCTATGTAATCCAAAATATAATCTGGTGCTCTTAATTTCAAAAAAAAATGGCGGCAGTTAGCTTTTCAAATCAAATCTTGGTGGTTGAAGTGACCCCGCAGGCACATGCATGCGACATGTATGTATGCCTTTGGATCAGATTCGATGGCTCGGGAGTCGCAACACGAGTGGTGTGTGATTTGTGCAACCGCGCTGTTTGAGAATTGAGACCCGGTGAATTTTGAGTCCATGGGTTAACTTTTCTTGGCACGCAAGGTTAGAATTATACTTGCCCTGAATCTGACTGAACTCATTGCTTTGCAGGCATGCAGTTCAACATGGGAGCTTTTGGTTAAAAAAGAAGAAGATCAGTGGTTAAACAAGGACAGGAAGAGTAGATGGACTGATGGAGGCAGCATGAGGAACTGAAACTCTGCAGGGCAGCCAGCAGGCTCAACCGCTCAAGCAGTCAAGTGTGTGCTCAAAAGTGGTGGCCGGCGGTCACCAGTACTAGTCCAGAACACCCAATCGGCAGTTAGGATGGGGGCCCACGTGAAGGCTCGACCCGCGGGCAAAGCCGGCGCCTCGTTGGGGCCCGACCTCGCCGCGGTTGGTGCTCGATCCCGAGACACGTGGATGTCGGGTTGCCTGGGGTATTTGTTGGAGTTGTAGATTTTCAAAAAAATCCCTTCGAGTTTTTGGCTCATTGGTAGTACTCCGATCCACCCCTGATTCCGCTAATAACTGTAAGTTTCTCTAACACAACTTTTTTGTTTTTGGGGAAAGGGGTAAATTTTAGCGGTAGAGAAAAACTGAACTTACGCTAACCTCTATCACTGCTGGAATACGAGGTGTGGATGCGGTTCGGCACCGATGACTAGCTTTGCGCGATCGCGGGACGAAGCAACTCTGCGTCACTGTGTGCTTAGCCCTCAGGCTGTCAGGCGGTCATGGGAGCGTCCATCCACCATCCCCATTCCCCACCGACAGCATGCACCAGAGTACCAGACGGCTGCGGAACGTCTGCGGAAACTGACTGCAAACTCGGCCGTTCGTCCGCGCGCCGCGCGCGGCTGCCGAAATCAGGGCCGAAAGGTGCTCCTCCATCGCGGTTTCCCAAAAAATTTTCACCGACTATAGTGGCTAAAACGGACTCCATGTTGCTGAAGAATGCTTTAGGATCCAATTCATCAGCACTTGCGCCAAAAGGAGGCTTCATCCATGAGATCAAGACTATGTTGAGTGATTCTTTCCTTTCTTGGAGGTCTTGTTATTGTCCTAGAGAATGCAGTAAGGTTGCACATGTTATGGTAGCGTTGGGTTGTACGTGTCCTCACGATAGTATTCTCAGTTGGAATGACACGCCTCCGGACGTCGAGGACCTGGTAGCTAGAGATTGTGCTAGCTCACTCAGTAGATGGAAGTTGCTTTCCAATTAAAAAAAATTCACCAACTACTCATATAACATCAATCTCCATATACTAATTAGGAGTATTAAACGTAAATTAATGACAAAAAATCATTTCACAGCCCTTATCATAATTTTTGAGACGAATCTAACAAGCTTAATTATGCCAATGATTAGACAATGTCATCGCACAGTAACCAATTTCTAATGATAAATTAATTAGATTTAATAGATTTGGCTCACAATTTTCAGTTCATTCGTGTAATTTTTTTTTGTAACTAGTTATCCGGGGAGCTGACCTTGCATGCTGATGCTAGGGCTTCAATTCCTTCCTGGCTCGTGCCACTGTGCTAAACCACCGAACCCATATGATCATGTGAAGGATGTCTTCAATTTGGAGCTGGAACCTAAACGAAATCCCATGCCAAATGGAGGCATGGTCTTCACATTAATCTCATGCGGAGTGAACCGATAGGATCAGCAGTCAGCACCTTGTTAGGGGAAATAAAAAGAAATTTGGAAATCCATCTGAGCCTTTAAAATCTAGTCAACAAGCCGAGATTGAGCCCATTTCAGGTTGAAGTCGGAATATATATAGCAACAAAGGTCGAAAGTCCCCAATGGCCCAAACGCTTTAAGGCCGCCGAACCGTCGTGTTGAGGCTACGAGCGGAATTCGGGCCGTAAAACTGATAAGAAAAGTCCATATTACCTCCCTCAACTTTGGTGAAGTTAAACTGTTCCTCCCTAAACCAGAAAACCGGATGTTTATGCTCATCAACTATTAAAACTTATGGAATTACCTCTTAGAAGATTTTTCAAATTAGTTTTGCTAACGTGGCACCACGTCGTCAGCCGACACCCCTTTTTTGGCCTTTTTAGATGGCCCTCTGAGAGTGGGACGGCCTGAGTGCATCGTGAGTGTGAGATGCTATATATTGCTCTTGCCCACGTGCGCGAGTGGGCACGGACTTCATGTATCCATGACCCCATCTCAACTAAACCATATACTATAAAATAAAATAAATTTTAAACCAAAACAACCAACTCACTACATTTTATATTCTCTCCGTCCCAAATTACTTATCGTTTTGTGCATTCCTTTTGTTTATATATAGACATAAATATATCTAGATGCATAACAAAGAAACGTATCTAAAAAGGTCAAAACGACAACTCAATGGTATAAAAACCTCAACTAAACCAAACAAACATCTCAAACCGGTTCTAAGCCACTTAAATATATTTTCTAAATATATCATAGGCCATAGGATTAGCTTCCGACATGAGCCTACGTTTAGATCTAGTGGTAACAATGTGCACAAAGTGCTTGTCATTTTAAGACATCTTCAACAAACCTTTGTCAAATTCACTAAAATTTTAAAGAACTGAGATTGATTATAAATTTTGGGTCCAACTTTGATGTGGGCCCCACTTCTATAACTCGCTAAAATTTTAAAATGTGAACACGAGAATTTTAAGGTCCAACTTTGATGTGGGCCTACCTGTATATATATAGCTATGCTAATTTGCATAAAACAGTCGACTATCATTCTGATATATCAAAAAACCTCAGTTATTTGCTTAAATTTTCAAGTTATTAACACAAGATTTATATTTAGGATCCGGCTTTTTACCATACTGATTTTCTAATTATTAGCGAATAATTTGAATTCGTCAAACCGATTCTAACTGGTCCAAAACATTATAATCGCTAAACTAATAAATCAAACCCAACTATAGATATCTCACCTCATTGTCCACAAAAGACCAATTAAAATGGCGAATCATTAAAAATGGTTTGATACCGAATGATTCCTAGGCTTATCTGAAAGAAGGTGGCGGCGATCATTTTGTCACGATCGTCTTGTGGTCTATACGAGTGAGAGTACAGGATGTGTTACTACCTGCTCTCATCGTGATGTTGGCTGACAGTGGACACCGTGTAACTTTTGGATATATACTCTGAAGGAGAAAATTAAGACCTATAGCATGCTGTCCAGGTCCAGCCATGCTGTGCCGTTGACCGTTAGTACTAACCGTGCGTGCTACGTAGGCATGCCATATCCACAGCACGCATGTTTGCCCACAAGAGTAGTTCGCACCACGGCCAGGGCCAGCGCAACTCTCGGACGCGATTGATCCATGGGGACGCGCTTGTGACGCGCAGCTCCTAGTTGATGTCGACACTTCAAGGTCGTGACCCGCCTAACTAGGGACAGCAGGACCAAACCGGGCACAATCGGAGCCTCTCGCCACTCAAGCTATCTTTAGCACTGACGCGCTGTACGCCTGTACAAGGTATAAAAGTTCTGCAGCGCCCGCTCCTCCCCCCTCAGTTTAACGCATCCCCTCAGCTCAACTGCATGCATCATGGCGCTATCCCGAAGCAAGTCGTGATCGATCGATCATGGCGATGGTTATGGAGAACCAGCAGCCGCTGGCGCGGATGCCGCTGGTCCCGGCGCCACCCGTACCCCCTCCACCACCGCCGCCGCTGCCGCAAGCGTACAAGCACCGGTGCAAGGTGTGCAAGAAGGGGTTCATGTGCGGGCGCGCGCTGGGCGGCCACATGCGGGCGCACGGCGTCACCGACGACGGGCTCAGCGCTGACGACGCTCTCGACGACGACTCCGGCCCGTGTGCCGACGGCGACTCTTCGGAGGCGGGGAGCGCGTCCACGGCGACGGCGACGGCGACGGCGAAACGCATGTACGCGCTCCGCACCAACTCGGGCCGGCTCAAGAACTGCAAGGTGTGCGAGAACTGCGGGAAGGAGTTCACGTCGTGGAAGACGTTGCTCGATCACGGCCGGTGCAACTACGACGAGGAGGAGGGAGACTTGGACAGCAACATCGGCGACACTGACAATGACGGCGAAGAGGGAGAGGAGCCGGCGTTGGCCTCAGGTTGGTCCAAAGGAAAACGCACTCGGCGCGCTAAGGTGATGGTGGTCGGAAATGGTTCCATAAGTGAGGAGCAAATATTGTCAGCCCCGTCGAGTGAAGAGGAGGACCTCGCCAACTTCCTGGTCATGTTATCATCATCAAGCGCTACAGACCACCACATTGTCATCAAGGGTGATCAGGGGTCATGCGTGGTGAGCAAGGATGCGCATATGAATCAACTTCTCGTACCGCAACCTATCTCGATGGTACCTCCCGTGCCACAGATGAAGCTGTTGGCTCCACCGCAAGTGCTACCACATCATGTATCCACCGTACCTCGTGGAATGTTCGAGTGCAAGGCGTGCAAGAAAGTCTTCACTTCTCACCAGGCTCTCGGCGGGCATCGTGCATCTCACAAGAAAGTCAAGGGGTGTTTCGCCGCAAAGCTAGAAAGCAATGGTAATGATCCCCCGCAACCCATCGTCACCTCTACCAGAGATAAGGTCATCGTCGACGCCATTCCAGCCATGATCGGTACCGAACGGAACCGGGCCAGTGTTAATGGCAATGTGGTGGGTGATGTGCTCAACATTCAAACCTCCATAGATGTCATGGCCACTGCAGCACCAGAAATGGCTGTCGACGAGGTGTCAGCGCCATCCATTGCTGCACCATTTAAGAAGAAGGGGAAGGTGCATGAGTGCTCCATTTGCCATCGCGTGTTCATGTCGGGGCAAGCTCTCGGCGGCCACAAGCGATGCCACTGGCTCACGACTGGCGCCGGTGACACGACCACAACGGTCGCAAAGCTCCAACCCTTCGTCACCCAAGATCACGTCATGCACGCCATGTGCCAACAGCTCACCCTCGGGCGCCCAATGTTTGACACGTCCGACACGTTCCTCGACCTCAACGTGCCCTCGAACCTATCGGTAGAGCCAGCTTCTGCAAGACAACCGGCCGAGCAGAACGACAGCATGCTGAGCCTCAACACACCGGCGTCGATGTACATGCACTCGTGGGCGAGCAATATGAACAACACAGCGACAAGTGGACACTATGATGCGGCGGAAGCCACGACCACGGAGGATGAAGCGGATAGCACGAGCGCGAAGCGAGCCAAGATCAGTGATCTCAGGGACATGAACATGGGTGGGGAGACTTCGCCGTGGCTGCAAGTTGGTATTGGCCTACCGTCCGAGGTCAAAGAGAAGGCTACTCAGGCGTGAGGTGAAAGGCCATATCAGTCATTTTTTGATTTATTGACTAGGCATATCGAAAGCACTTACTTATACTGTGTGTGTGTGTGTGTGTGTGTGTGTGTGTGTGATCAGCAATGATCAGCAAGTATGTATATGAGTATTTAGTTATTAAGTGATCAAATTAACATGTACGTCCATATCCTTCGTTGAAACGCATTGTTAATTAGGGGCCTGTAAATAGGCTTAAAATCTTGTTTACAGAAGGTTTCCTTACTGTACAATTTTTTTGAAGAGCACTGGAATCATCCACGGTTTATTTTCCTCAGATTCTCCATCAGTCATTCGTTATTGTTTTAAACATTGGTTTATCAGCAGTAGTTCTAGTAATAATATATGTAAGTTGGTCTATTGTTTTCAGTTTTGTTTATTCCTTTATCTTCCAATTGTATGAAGCAGAATGTAAATGGAGCCAACCAAACACATTTGTTTGTTTTCACTGATAAATTTTTTGTGGTAATCAAAGAACAAGAAAAAAATGTTGCACAAAAAATGATCTAAAATCTCACTATTATTCTTTTTAAGATATATAGTGGTATAATTGGCAATGTTGTAGCTACAAAAGCTAGTTACGTACTGACTTGAACAACGACGACGACCGATTTCTCTTGTCACCTATATCCACCACATTCCTCATTAACACATGCAAAATCATGTCCTCACAAATGACACAACTACCACGGGTCGACCCGCCTCCGCCGGGTGCTCCTGCCCTCTAAATCTCACAACGTGCTATGATTCTCAAAATAATGCCTTCTCTCACAATGTCCAATTCTCTATTTTTCATCCTCTTAAAAACTATACTTTCTCGTGGAACAAAATATATCCTACCCTCTAAAACCTAAATAGATATGATCGAATTACCGCAACAATATAGTTTTAGCCCAAGTGATGCCAGGTCTAGGCCACTGTGTACCTCACATCTCCGACGCCATACAGAGCACGGGTCGATCCGCCTCCGCCGGGTGCTCCTGCCCTCTAAATCTCACAACGTGCTATGATTCTCGAAATAATGCCTTCTCTCACAATGTCCAACTCTCTATTTTTCATCCTCTTAAAAACTATACTTTCTCGTGGAACAACATATATCCTACCCTCTAAAACCTAAATAGATATGATCGAATTACCACAACAATATAGTTTTAGCCCAAGTGATGCCAGGTCTAGGCCACTGTGTACCTCACATCTCCGACGCCATACAAAGACACGGGATGAGGCAGCTATCTGTTCAGCATCTCAACACTAAAGCACGATAGATGCAAGGCGCAGCGCAGACCGTGCACTCCTCCCGATCCCCTAGTGCCCCCGGCGAATCTCTTTCCTCGTCGAAATCACTGTTGTGCGAGCCCTGGTGGAGGACGGTCGTGCCGCTGCCGAGGGACAGCGGGACGAATCGGGCGGCACGCTCGGCCTGCAGTCGGCGGGGCGAGGCACTGCACAGCTCGGGTGAGGATGGTGGAGTTCCCTGCCGTTGCTGCAGGTGGAAGGGTGCGCCACGGGCCAAGCGCGCGGTCAGTGGGAAGCATCGTCCTGGTCAGCCATGCTGGAGGAGAAGGGAGGCGCGGCAGGGCAGGCAGGCGGAGGGGCGGCGCAACAGCGTAGTAAACAGAGAACCAAAGGGAAGGTTCGCGACGATGGGGGAGTGTTCGGGTGTTATAGCTTAACGGTTGGAGGCCCAATTTGACCCGCAATCAAACGGTTGGCATCGTGAGTTGGGCAGATCGGACGGCTCGCGAGCTAACGGGCGGCGTGGACCCGCTAGTCGCCCACGATATTGGCTAGGTTTCGTATTGTAAAGATATGATTGAATTACCGCAACGATATAGTTCTAGCAACAGTCCAAAAAGGACAGATCCCGTTCTTGGTTCCCCTCTAGCTAGATTTCCTGAAACCACCCACACAACATGTATGAAGATCGGCTTGCCGCTTGATGTAGCACAAATCCAATTATTGAGCCTCCAACCGTGCTTGGCGAAAAAAATCTATGACAGTTTTTTCCGGAAGGCTAAGCTCCTGAATTGTAGTATTATATTTATATCCACTTTTTTTTAGTACACCCACATGACATGTATGAAGATCGACTTGCGTATAGCAAAAATTCGATCACTGATCATCAACCATGCTGGGCAGCACAGGGTTGTGAAAAATTTCAGTTGCCGGGAATCGAACCCGGGTCTCTTGGGTGAGAGCCGAGTATCCTAACCAGCTAGACTACAACGGAGCTTGACATTATCTGTTGTGATATTTCTTTTGTTCGTAACAAAAGGCTACCGAGTGTTTAGGCATCCACTACGATTGTCCATAGCAATCGGTAACTGCGCGGCAGACATGTTTTGACACGAGAGCATCGATGACTGGACGCTCAGCCGCGTCGGGTGCAGTCTGACAAGGACGGTGCGGATCCAAAGCACACCACTCCACTACTCATCACACTCGCACATCCACACTCACATCTTGACCGATCCCACGCGTGCATGCATAGGAGTATTCCTATCAAGGTTTTAAATAACCGGCTAAGGCCTTTAGCGGTTAACTTTTTAAAGGCTAAAAAAAGGCTATAGCGGGTTATAACCGCAGCTAAGCCATTTAGCGGATTTTGCCATACAAGTACAAAGTTTCAAATATTCAGACTACTACAAACTAAAGATAAGCGGATACACATCAATGACATCTCAACATTTCGGACCATCTAATCATCCCCAAAGAGAATTAGAACTTTCTTCATGCATTGAACTGTTATCATCTTCATCGGAAGATGAACTAGAGGCTTCATGCTGATCTTCATGCCTGTTTCAATGTCAACTTCGTCATTTAGCGGGCTAAATGGTCCTTATTTAGCTGATTTAGCCGGTTATAACGGGTTATTAGCGGGTTATCCAACCTTAAGGCTAAATGGACCATCTCCTGGCCTTCTTTCTCTCCAAAGGCTAAATCCGGTTATAGCGGCAGCTAAATCCGGTTATTTAAAACCTTGATTCCTATTCCTCGCCTCATCCTCATCCATCAGTTGCTAAAGCCAAGGAGGCCATTACTTCCCCCCTTTGACGACGGCTGCTGCAGTAAAGGCTCCTCGATCGGTCAGAATTCAGAAACGCTACGAGCAACCAAACGAAGAGATAAGCAGTTCAGCCTGGAGTTCTTCACTCGCCTGGCACTGAATCCTGAGTAAAGGTAGGCATTGGTGTGCCTTGTTCAGCCTGGAGTCTTCGTTTGACAATTGACTCCACGGTCACAATGCACGCACATCCCGTGCGTGACGGTTGCTCGCACAGCATCTCGGTGCCACACTGCCACTAATGCTGCTGAAGAATATCAGATCACGTGTTGGCGCTCCATTTCGCACTGTTCTGCACTGCACCCGCACCGAAACCTTGAGCATAATCGTACTGCATCCTTCACACGTTTTGCTGGTCTGATACGCTGAAACATCATCGATCTCCCTCGAGGCTGCAACCGCCGGCCTGCATTCCTCCGTCTCCCCACATCACGCAAGTAACAGACACAGTCTTAGCTAGCCTGCCATAACAGCGAGTAATTATCTTCCATAATTCAGAGAGCCACTAGAGAAACTTACCGCAGTACGTAGGCGGTAGCAGCAGTTTCGCGCCCTGTTCGTTTGGCTTATCAGCCACCAACCAGCAGTACTTTTCTCTCAGAACAAACCAGTCAGCAGTAACCAGCCAGAAATACTTTTCACTCAGAACAAACCAGCACCAGCCATTAGCCACCAGCCAAACGAACAAGCTGTCGCTCAGGAGGCCGCGCGGCCACGATCGAGTCCTCATTCCTCAGCTGGCTGCCCGGCTCGGCTTCGACAAGTCCACGTCCACCGTCCAGTCGTGCAGGCCAGTCCACGCGCCTGACGTAGCTCGCCATCGGCTAGAAGAAGACGGCGGGCGCAGGCACGCGTCAGCAGTGTCACGTTTGGATCTTTGGCAGCTCAACGGCAATTACCACCTACTACCTTGCCTGGAGCCACCGTCCCTGCTGTACCCGGCGTGCCTAGCTCGCTCCACTAGAGTTGTCCGGCTCAGGTCGCCACGGGATCACCGATCAAGGAGTCGGGGAGCCGTGGCGATTTGCGGTGTACAGCTTCAGCGGCCATCCTGTCATTCTGTGCACCCCAAGTACGAGCACACTGGCAGTGTATATGGCAGTTGTAGAGCTGTGCACTCGCTGGACGATGGGGCAGCATAAAGTGGCCAGGGCACCAAATTTGGTATCCCTGCACTAATGAGCAAGGCAAAAAAATCAATATAAGAGGGGGGGGGGGTCCTCCTTATTTTTAAGGTGTTTGCCTTGTCTTTTGTCACCTTCTTATGCAATATGTACCATATAAATCAGCACAATATTTTTTTTCTCGTAGAACAAACCTATCGGCACCCATAGTGAAATGTTAGCATTTTTCGACCTCACCCGCGTCATGTGCCCCCAACAACTAAACGTAACAAACTAGCAAGTTGGCCCGTGCTAATAGCACGGCTAGATTTGATAAACCATATTTTTAAAATGCTATGTTAGCATTGTATTTTCTTTATCTATCTTAATTCATTATCCATCCTTTTTGAAAGCACTAATATCGATGTAAATGTTGGAGCTCAAAATTCAGAACTGATTTGATACACTCGAATTTTGTTATTTGAATGGTGTTTTAATTGGTGGATGGAACCTGACCTAATAATGAATGTCATTCGACGCTCTGTGGCACCCCTGCATACAGTGTCAACCTCTGAGCTCTGTGTTGGATAGAAATTGTTGTTCACCCTCTCATCACTTAGTCCCCGCCTCAACCGACTAAGCCTCTTACTCCCCACTCTCGATGGTCGAGCTCTACCTTGTCGATTGTATGGCTCCTGAGTTTGGATCGGTTGTTAACCTCACGCAGAGTTTGGGTTCCCCACTTTCTGATGCGTAGATCCAGCTCCTCCAGCGAGCTCGTCGTACCTCGTGGCACCGTTAGTTGTCGATGTAGGTGACCTTGAAGCTTGATCTGGGGTGGGCTCAAGCAACGACAGCGTAGGTCCTCCTCTCTTTCCATATGAGTGCACCCCTTCTTCATCTTATCTAATGGCACCTTCTTCCTCTCGTCTGAAAGTCTCTCTTCCTTACGATAGGCGGTCGATGCCCCCTTCTTTTTCTTCTTCCTGCTCATTCCCTCCTTCATTGATGGTGAATGTAGCCAATTATCTCTGTTCTAACTTGTGGTCCTGACAAATGCATATGATGTTTCTTATATATACATATTGCATCATGTATCCTAGGATATATATTTATTGCTTGAAATGCTATGTCGTTGTTGAATATACTTTATGTCTTCTAAAATGTAACCATTATGTTTGAAATACTTTTATAACTTCCTAGATAACTACTGATCATCAATAGTAGGTAACATTATTCATTGTGGGCATACTTGTGTTCATCATCATGGTTATTGTGTTGTTTGGTTCTTTACGCATCACATACCAATCTAATTCTAAAAGTTTTCAAAAGATTAGAAGATATACGACAAACCAATTTGATCTCATCACTTTCATTCTTGTTTGTAAGCTTACTATGCTTATAGATATGTGTAGTTGAAAATTGTTCCTCTTTATTTATTATAAAGGATCTCATGTCACTAGCAGGTGGCCTATTCGCAAGCAAGCCCATGTTCTAAGGACACAAAGTCCCTCTACTGCAGAGCTTGCTCATCCTAACTGGTGACATCATACTGTAGCCCCCTCATGTCTATTGTGTAAGATAGATATTTGTATTGAGTAGTTTAAATTTCTCCGCACATCGTGCTAGCCTCTCGGATGTATCACAATATTTGTTCATATCACAATGCTTATGTTTTCTCTTGTTGTCTTCCCTCTTTTGTCAACCTTACACCTTCTTATTTTTTCGAGCATTTTGCCAATTTGTTGTAGCCATTTATGGCCACCTGCTTTGTCCACCGTTGTTGTCTACTAACTCAGTTCTTCTCTGACCAAAGCAGTCGTATCACGTTGGCCTCTATCTAGGAAGACATTGTCTCACTTTTTGTCTCCAAACCCCATATGGTTTATGCCAAACCATACTTAACATCTTCTTTGTCAAAATATTGTTATGCAAACCTACATGATTGCTGATCTAATATATTTTATCTTATCATCTCATGTGGCATCCAATTTTTGTGTCTCTGTCACGGTTGTGGGTTTGTATGTGCCAGAATCAAGTATTTCCTCTCCCTACCCTTCTACCCATGTTGTATTTTTCAGTGTCTATCTCAAAAAAATCGAAGAGACTTGCTGCTTGGTACACTCGTTGCCGCTTGCATGCCTTGTCTGCTTGCCTCGCGTTGCTAGGCGAATCAAGGTGAGCTCCCATGGGAGTGCTTGCTTTCATTGTTGTTCCTCGCCTTGTAGCTCGATCCAACAGTGTCACAGACGCTTGATCGATAGCAGCGAAGGTTCATCCGACCATGGTGGAGGTTAATCCAACAACAGTGGTGGTCGAATTGACGACATTAGATGTCAAATTGACAGTAGTGGAGGACGATTTAGTGGCTGAAGAGTTTGATTCAGTAGCTAAAGAGCTTGATTTGGTTCTCGTGCATCTGAATTTTACGACGACACAGCTTGTTTCGGCAGATGCGGTGTTGGTTCGACGGTTAGTCCCCGTCAGTTACAATCTGAAGTATATCTAGATCGGTTTACAAATAATATCTCATGATATCCGGACTGATTGACATTTTGTCTGTTGTCTTGACTTGTGCACACCAAATCTCCTGTCGTCTCGGGCTCGCTCGCAAGGATGGGTGTGCCCACCATCAAAATTTAACTTCAACCCTTCGAACAAAATTCCCCCATCTTCATGTCCCTGAGCGACGACACAGTTAAACAATGGCTAATGTGCAATTGGCTGTGTATATAAACAAAATACCCCATCTTCGTCTCCCTGAGCGATTGCACAATCTCTTGTTGCTATCTTTCCATGCCCATGGTTGCTTTCTCTAAGTAGTCTACCTAGTTGTGACGCCCCAGGTTTTTATTTAACCCTAATAGTCAGTCAACTCTACTGACAGTGGTCAAATCACGGTCAACCTGGGTCCTCACCTCGAAAACCTCACCAACTAACCCTAATGACCCTATTGATCAAGACCAAAGACATGTGTGGTTGAACTTTGGTCAAAGCCACGATCAAACCCTACCTAAACCATAGTGACCTTGAATGTCTACCAGAACTTTTGTCGTGTTCTCCAAATTTCACTTAAACACTTCAAAATCTACCAATATGAAAGTTGTCCAGTTTGTTGAGGGACACAACTTTCATGTAGGATGGCATTTCCAATTTTGAGGGGAAAAGGGTGGAAATCTTGGTCAACTGCCAGCACCTCCTGTTCACTAACATAGACTGGCATTCAAACTTTGGGTGCATTTATGCAAAATCTGTTGAGAAAAACACCATATGGCTTTTGTGAAAGTTGTAGAGGGTAGTTAGATCTACAACTTTCCTATTCATCGCTTCGTGCACTTCAGTACAAAATTTTGGAGAAAATTTCGCTCAAAGTCGCCTAGTCTAAAACATTTCAGGCTAGGGCGCCGATGCGCCGCGACGTCGCGCGCCGGCCGCCTCGGTGTCCGCGCGCGCGCGCCGCCCTAGGCCACCCGCCGACCGAGGCCGACGCGCACAACCACGACGCCGCGCTACTCACGCCATGGCCAGAGGCCGCCGCACCACCACGATGTCGTGTCGGGGCCGGGGCTGCACCTCCATGGCACCGCGCCGCCCACGGGGGCTCGGAGGCCGCGTGCCCACGCCGTGCGCCGCCGCCCAACTGCCGGAACCACCGCCGCCGCTTGAGCCGTCGCCGTCGCATCCCGGCGTCCCCCTCGTCACCCGACGCATCCGGTCGTGGGATGACCGGATCCAGCCCAGGGGGCGCCAGATCTTCCACTCCGCGCCGCCATCGTCGCCGGAGGCCGTTGGCCGCGCCGCGCCGCTCCTCCGCCCGGAGCCGGCGTAGAACTTCGAAGAAGGCCTCGCCACCGCCATCTCGGGGGTCCGCGCGGGATCCCAACTTGCCCCTCCGGCGGCGGCAGGGAGGGAAGGAGGGGGAGGGAGGCGCTGGTGTGGGGAGCTCGGTCGCCGCCCGAGGCGGGCGCGACCCGAGCGTTTCGCAGATGCTTTCCCAAGTCCACCGTGTGTTTAGGTCTACCTTGCAAGGTTATAAACCAATCGATTGTCGGCCTCTCACCATTATCTGAGACTACTTACTCCACTGGCCATGAGATCCCTAATGATGGAAGTTGATGAATACTATGCTTGATTAATTGTATTGCACAAATTTGTTTGCAATAGATGGATAATTTAGAAAAGAGTAAACCAACTAGAACTTGTGCTAAAATCTTGAAAGTAAGGACATACTCTTTGTTACTTTTCAGCAAAAGAAACCGAGTGGCCAAAAAGCCTATCATGTCTAGAGTTGGTGAAGTAGTTATCACCGACGGGTAAGTCTTGTTGAATATTAGTATACTCAGCCTTGCTATAATCTGTTGCTCCGGGTAATGCCTTTGGTGATGTGTGGCCCGGAGAGATCCCGCCTTGCTGGGAGCTGGAGTGGGTGGAGGACGATGAATGAAGGCATCATGGCTGGCCTCCCGTGATGTTCTCGCTTCCGTTTAGTTAATTCCGCTGTTTTAAAAATTCTGAACTACGTTGTCATGTCAAAGACTCCGATTTGTAATAATTGAACCCTTCGGGGTAAATTCGGATGTTAATCATGTTGTATCTCTGGACTCGCCTTCGTGCGAGTTTTAATGCATATATGTCGATCCTTGTTGCTATATAAGTGACTTACCGGGCGTTAACCCGGTGACTAACGACAGGCTGATACTTTATTATTGCTTAATGACCAAAGTGGATTGGTTTAGGCGATAGTACGTTATTTGTACGGTATTTTCCTAGGCGGGTTGTCACAGTTGGTATCAGAGCAATTATATGCACCAGAGATTAATTAATAACCTTAATCACTGGTTTTTGAATAAAATTTGCCAAGATTGTTTGGATTTGCAAAACACGTTGGTCCGTTAAGGATAAACTAGACCGAGAGGCCCTAGAGGGAATTTTGGGTTCTTTCTGGTGGCTTATTAACCTATGGTTTATTTTGCTAACTTCCAGCCTATTTACTTATGTCAGACTTACTTTCTTGCACAACCAAACTAGATGAGCCACGTGTTTTATACGTGTGCTGTGCCGGATCACGGGAATTGTGAGGGTTGATGAAGGGATCCATTCCATGAATCCCATCTTCGCGTTTGGTCATGAGTTGTGTTGTCACCACATGTTTTATACGTGTGCATTCTGCATGTCGAATATGCGAGGCAAGGATACACTCCATTCAAACGGAGGGTGTCTGAGGTTGGACGCTGTCCATGCATTGGCTTGACGCATGGATGCCGTTTCTATAGTGAACAGTAATGTATGTGGACGCTTCCGTGACGTGCTGGTATGGAAGGTTCTTTTCTGCAGGTACATAACAACACTTCGTTAGTAGCTGAGTACCGAGTAGCTCTCGACTAGATATTATAGGGAGAGACGAATAAAAGCCTTGCCACCGGCACTAACTTCGATTTTTGGCTGGATTGCCATGTGAGGTCGAGTAGGACGTCTTGCATGCATGTTAAAAATTGAAACAACAAAAATGGACCCAAAAATGGAACCTCTTTATGCTCTCTAAGGAAGATTTGCTAGTGTGTGCCTTCTATAACTAGAATGCCTCTCATGCATAGGTGTTGCGCTGCCCAAATTTTGTAAACAATTTGTTCATCTTGCTTTTGCACCGTGTTCTTGGAGTAATTAGAATAGATGTTCTAAACCAAAGTTGCTCCACATCTAATCAAGTTTTTGCTCGCAAAAATTCTTGATCATAGCTTCTTTCAAGCTTGAGTTGCATCTTTCTAAGCGAACCCAGGTCTTGCTGTTTTCCAGAATCAGCACCCTAAACTTTGCATCTTTTCACCTTGTTTCTTTTTAATCTAGCTCAACCTTTGAATACCAAAAGTGTGTATAAAAATCATGCGGAGTAGCCTGTAAAATTTGGGAATTTATGGGGTTCTGGATTTTTAGTTATGAATTTTATTCACATCTGCCAGAACTTCACCATTTGAAATGTTGTTCTCTTTGAGACCTGACATGTGTTACATCTTTTGTACAGATGGCTTCCCCCTTGTTTCACGAGTACGACGCTGACGGTACGATCCGTACCAACGGGTTGCACTTGAAGGGTTTTCCACGCCTTGCGTGGGAAGCACTCAGCGTCGCTGGCTACACCACTCCGCTGGCTTACGAGGTGTTCGAGCTTGAGCGCTTAGGCGTTCCCCGTTGCAGGGTGATCGTCACTGTGCTACCACACCCGGACCACGCCGACTGGTTTGACTTGAGCTTCATCTACTGGGGTTTTCGTGGGCACGAGTCTGTCGAGTCAGTCGCTCTTCGGGTATTGACGGACTTTTGCGACCACAACCCTACAGTGGTGGCTCTCTCTCCGTTTGGACTATTTCCAACTGTGAGTCCTCACGACCCGGTGTGGCTGGATCGTATGGATCACCTTCGAGAGCTGCTTTTGCTAGCCGAGCCGCTGGACGTCACTCAGACGCTGGCGCGTTGTCTCAACGTCGTGTTCACACTTCAAGGACTGCGTTACAACACCGCAGCGGTGACCGGTCAGTGTTTGGAGGCAGCTAGGCTGGACTGGCAGCGACTTTCAGCAGCTCACCAGTAGCTGAACTTTACTCTCACTCAGATGCAGCAGGAGAACGACCGGCTACGTGTCAGGAGGTTTCAATTGGAGTTAGACAGAGGTGACCGTCTTCAGAGGATCATGGACCTTGAGGCTGAGGTCACCACCCTCCAGGAAGATGCAGATGCTAACGATATTGAGAGCTTGACATTGTTACAGAACATTGCCGAGATGCAGCAGTAGGTTGAGGAGGCCGAGGTGCAGGTTGCAGCCTTGCAGGCCATAGTGGCTTTACAGCCGCTGCCGCCAGTGCAGGCACCTCCAAAGGAGCAGCAGCGACAGTCTGGTCTTGACTAGACGAGTCAGGCTGGACCACCGTTACCGACCCCACCAACTTCACTTGCTGGTAGTGGTGCTTCAGTTGACAACTAAGTTACCAGGGCAATGCAATAAGAAGAGTAGTGTTCCTAGGTGTAATCTTCAGGATGGTTGTGATAGGTAGCTTAGGAGTATGCTTTTGTGTAGTGTGACTGCAATGTAACCCTGTTGTAAGGTGGTAATTTCAGATTTGGATCTTGTAATGTTCTATGGATCCTTTTTTTCCCGTCATGTTGTAATAAAGAATGCTTAAGCATGTTGTGATCCGAAATGAGTTCGATGTGTTTAACCAACTTGTTTGAAATCTTGTGACGCTCGCGCACTAACAGTTTTCAACAAGCGTGCATCTTCTCCTAATGAGTTATGCAGTTTTAAACGCAAATATGGCTGCTGTCCAAACAGCAAAACGAAGCTTAATAATGGGGACTTTTGAGCAGGTAAAGGTTGGAATCTTGTTACACGTTGAATACCAAAGTTGTGCGGAATGTTATAATAACTGCGCTCGCCAAAATTCATCATTTTTGCATAAGAAATGAGAGGACTGCAGAGTTTTCGGTGAGTGTCGGTTGGCTGCCAAAACAGCTAAGTAACTTCTCGCAAATTGCCTTCTTCAAGCATGCAAAATGGAAATTCACCGCGAGTGTTGGGGAATTCAGGAAAACCCGTCACCCTCGAAACGTTGAGTTTAACGAAGTTCTTGAGATATGTTTTTCTGGAGCAGGGAATTCACGAGTTTCGGGAATCTGGGACCTGCGAAGCTTCAGATTTGCGAACATGGGAATTTCGGGGATCTTGAATCGGTGGAGACTCAGAGTCATGAACACGCGGAAGCCTGGAACCTCAACTGGCAATGGCATGAACTTTGGAGGACAGCTAATTCGGGAATCTGTCGGGAGTCCAGTTCGGAAGTTACGCGCGGAGAAATTCACGAACGGGCGAAGAAGCAAAGTCAAAGTTATCGTCCCAAAAAGTCCGGGTTTTGAGTGTGAACTGGTGGCAGGCTTGTAAATATGTTGGATGAAAAAGACATTCTTGTATGTGTTCACATTAGGAATATTCTTTGAGCTAGAGGGCGTTTTGGGAATGTAAGTCCCTCCGTCTCCCTATAAAAGGGGGTGTGAGGGCACATGTAAATGGATTCATATTTTTGGAACTTGTGCCATCGACTGGGAGATTCATTGCCTCCTTTCGTCCTAATACTGTGTTTGAACGTGTTAGGAACTCTCTCTCGCGTGTTTGGGGAACCATCCGAATATTTCGGGTAACCCCCCAACATTGGCGCCCACCGTGTTTCAGCCGAAGAAAAGCTCACGATGCCACCACAGAAGAAATCCAAGAAGAACGTTCCAGCAGAGACAAATCGAGATGACCACCGTCCTCCTCAAGGGAATGAAATCCCCTTCGTTTCTGAACCTTCTAACACCACAGATCAAGAGCGGAGAGCAAAGCTCGAAACTCTGATGAAGGCAAGATCTGAGAAGACAACTCACACCCAAGAACAACCTGCTGAACAGCAAGCATTTGAGAATGTCGATGACGATGATGACACCATAGACAGGGAACTAGAAAGAGTTCAGCAAAAAATACAGCAGCTGCAAAAAGACAAGGAAAGATTCGCGAGTCAGTTGCAAGCAAAAAGAAAGATCTCCGAAAAGTTAGAACAACTGAACAAAGCAAAAGAACAAATTGAAACAATACAGAGAGAAATCGATGAGATGAAAGAACAAGAAAACAATTCCCTGTGGCAGGAATCACCACATCAGAACTCTGGGCCAACCACAGCGCCGAAGAGGACAGGGACCTTGTACGATTCCTGAACAAAAACAAGGATGTTTTCGCATAGTCAGCTAAGGACCTGCAAGGTGTTGACAGGGACATCATCAAACACGCTCTGGAAACAAACGAAAAAATACCTCCCAAGAAACAGAAACTTTGGAAAATGTCCGAGGAAAAGGTGAAAGCAGTGGAAGATGAAGTTCAGAGATTACAGGACGCACAAGTAATCAGAGAAGTAAAGTATCCAGTCTGGCTAGCCAACACTGTACCAGTCAAGAAGAAAAATGGAAAGTGGAGAATGTGTGTGGACTTTATAGATTTGAACAAGGCATGCAAGAAAGACGATTTCCCCATGGAAAGGGTAGACAAAATCGTAGATGATGCAGCCAACAGTGAAATGCTCTCGCTCCTGGACATGTTCTCTGGGTACCATCAGATCAGGGTTCGCAAAGAGGACGAAGAAAAAACAAGTTTCATCACTCCCTTCGGAACATTCTGTTTCGTAAGAATGCCAGAGGGGATAAAGAATGCAGGATGTACATTCTCAAGAATGATAGCAATAGTACTTCACCCGCAGATTCGGAGAAACATCTTGGCGTATGTGGACGACATAGTCGTCAAAAGTGTTCAGAGGAAAGACCACATCAGTGACCTGGCGGAAATATTTGCGAACATGAGAGCAGCAAATCTGAAGCTGAATCTGGAGAAATGTGTATTCGGCATTCACAAGGGGGAAGTTCTCGGATGCCTAGTTTCAACAAAAGGCATAGAGGCAAATCCCGACAAAATCAGGGCTCTGGTGGAAATGCAAGATCCAGTTTCAGTGAAAGATGTGCAGAAGCTGACAGGGAGAGTGGCCGCCCTTAACAGATTCATTCCCAGAGCCGCAGAAAGAAGCTTACCATTCTTCCAAGTCCTCGAAATGCCAAGAACTTCCCAGTGCTCGGAACCTCGAAACGAGCCTTCCAAGAATTGAAAGATTACTTGTCCAATATGACTAAGCTCTGTCCTCCCGAACCGAAATCACCACTTCTGCTATATGTGTCTGCATCAAATTTGGCAGTAAGTGCAGTGCTAGTGCAAGAAAATGAGGAAGAAGGGAAGCTCAAACAAATTCCTGTATACTTTGCTTCCGAATCTTTGTCTGGCTCCAAGATCTTCTATTCCGAACTGGAAAAAATCGCGTATGTAGTCATCATGGCAGCAAGGAAGCTAAGGCATTATTTCGAGGGTCACAGGATAAGAGTCATCACCAACCAGCCGTTAAATGATTTGTTCGCAAATAGAGAAGCATCCACCCGAATAATCAAGTGGGCGCTGAACTCTCTGAATATGTGGTAGACTTCGAGAGAAGAAGTGCAATAAAGTCGCAAGTTCTGGCAGATTTTGTTGTGGATTGGACTTCGCCTACTCAGAACTTCGAGGAAAATGTACCTGAACCCTGGATAGTACAATGTGATGGGGCTTGGTGCTACAAGGGGGTTGGAATTTCGGCCATCGTAACGTCCCCAACGGGCGTAGTGATAAGATACGCAGCTCGGCTTGTATTCCCGAACACTGAACATTCCACGAACTACACAACAGAATACGAAGCTCTTTTGTTGGCATTAAGGAAAATGAAAGCCTTGGGGCAGCAGACCTTCATAGTCAGAACAGATTCGAAAGTAATTCAAGAACATATCGAGAAAGAAAGTGAAGCAAGAAATCCTGTTCTCATGAAGTATCTGAAAAAGGTCAGGGAAATGGAGAAGCACTTCAAAGGTTACTCAGTCCAGCATATCCCAAGAGATGACAACAATGAGGCAAACAAGCTGTCGAAAGCAGCAGCCAGAAATCAAGAGCTACCTCCTGATGTGTTTTTCGAAATCATCAAGGAACCATCCATCAAAGATTCAAGGCCGAAAATCGTGAATGTAGTGCACACTCCCGATTGGAGAGCAGAAATCATGGCCTATCTGAGAGGCCACTATGAGCCACAAGATGACTTGGAAGAAAAAAGATTGAAACAAAGGGCACGGGGCTATACAATAGTAAATGGAGAACTATACAAGTCAGGAATTACTGAGCCTTGGCTGCGGTGCATCACCTCCGAAAAAGGCCTAGAACTTCTAAAGGAAATCCACAGTGGATTATGTGGCGCGCACATAGGCACCAGGGCTTTGGCCGGAAAAGCAATAAAGCAAGGATTCTATTGGCCCACCATAAACATTGACGCCAAGGCATTAGTTCGGCAATGTGAAGCATGCCAGAAAACAGCGAATCAACAGAATTTGCCTTCAATGCCAGTTCACTTAATTCCACCGATGTGGCCACTGCAAAGGTGGGGAATGGATCTAGTGGGCCCGTTGCCAACGGCTCAAGAAAATTGCCGATTCGCAGTTGTCGCAGTCGATTATTTCACAAAGTGAGTGGAAGCAAAACCACTTGCGAATATCAAAGCAACAACAATTCAAAAGTTCTTTTGGCAGAACATAGTCTGCTGATTTGGGGTTCCTAGAGAACTAACTGTTGACAATGGCAAACAGTTTGATTGTTACACCTTCAAAGAGTATTGCAAGACCTTGGGTACTCATGCGAAATTTTCGTCAGTATACCACCCACAGTCCAACGGAACAGTTGAAAGGGAAAATGGCCTGATTTTTCCGGGAATCAAAAAATGCTTGTTCGACCAAAAGAAGGGAAAATGGGTGGATGAATTACCGAAAGTGATCTGGTCTCACAACACTACAGTGTCTAGAGCAACGGGTTTCACGCCCTTTCGCCTACTTTTCGTCACTGAGGCAATGACACCAGAAGAAATTAAAAATGAAAGCATGAGAGTCTTGAAAGCAAAAGAAATCGAGGAAATTGATAAGAAAGTGGGAAAGGACATGATCGAGCTAACAATCCTTGAAGCTGCTGAGAACATCGAGAAGTACCAAAAAGAGACAAGGGCTTGGAGAGACAAGAAAGTGGTCCGAAAGGACATCAAAACTGGCGATCTTGTATTGAAAAGGAAGAAAAGCGGGAGAACCCAGGAAAACTCCATGAGTCTTGGGAAGGGCCTTACATTGCCAGGGAAACAGACATGCCAGGGGCTTTTCGCTTAATGGAGCAAACTGGCGAAGAGTTGCCATATTCGTGGAATGCTGACAGCCTGAAAAGGTATTACCCGTGAAAATCCCAGTTGTAGCTAGATGTAATATAGAGTAGTTTTTCCATTTTCGCAAATTTTTGTATCCTAAAAACTAAAAAATCCGAATAACGTGTCTATAAGTGATTTCGGGAAAAAACATTAGCTTTTCTTTTCCTAGTTGCATTAGAATAAGTAGGACCGTACTCTTTTCCTTGCAAAGGGGGCTCTAAATCAAGAGGCAAGGTTTTTAACGAGGCGGATCCTCTGTAAATACTCTTTGTGATATATGTATAAAAAGAGTCTTTCCCCAAATTGCGTATTTCCAGAATTCCATCATGAAAAAAGAAAAAAGTTCGTGAGAAAGGCTTCGTGATAGCCAGAATTCCATCATGAAAAAAGAAAAAAAGTCCGTGAGAAAGGCTTCGTGATAGCCAGAATTCCATCGTGAAAAAAGAAAAAAGTTCGTGAGAAAGGCTTCGTGATAGCCAGAATTCCATCGTGAAAAAAGAAAAAAGTTCGTGAGAAAGGCTTCGTGATAGCCAGAATTCCATCGTGAAAAAAGAAAAAAAGTTCGTGAGAAGGGCTTCGTGATAGCCAGAATTCCATAGTGAAAAGAGAAAAAAGTTCGTGAGAAAGGCTTCTTGATAGCCGGTATTCTACCCGAAAAAAAGACAAAGTTGTAAAGAAGGGCCCGAGACAACAATAAGTTGTGGCCTAAAATCCCATCAACGAAGGGATTCCCACCAAAAAGGCCCGAGACAACAATAAGTTGTGGTCTAAAATCCCATCCACGAAGGGATTCCCAACGAAAAGCCTCAAGACAATGATGAGTTGCAGCCTGAGTTTCCATCGGTTAAGTGAATGTGTGTGGCATTGTTCCAAAATTATGTTCCCTAAATAAAAACTATCGAAAAGTTTTTCACGAAAAAATCGTTCAGCAAAAAGGCAAGGGGCTCGTGTGGAAATTTGTAGAAAATCATGGTTGAAGCAACTGAGGGTTGCAATATCAACCAGAGCAAGTGTGCCAGCAGGCTCAAGTCCACAAAATTCGAGAACAAATTTTGTCGACTTGCCTAGCAACACTCGAAGCTTTAAATAATTTACGAAAATTACAACAAAAGCGCATTTGATCAGAGTTTCAGCAATTCATCTGTAAATTTTCATGCAAAACGGCTAGGTGGGGGAGGGTGACATTTTTTCAAAGGAAAACGTCCTCATTGCCTTATTTGCATTAAAATTTCGAAACAGATCAATGACAATTACAACAGTTAGTACAAAATCTAGAACGAAAGTTCGACAACATATCCAGGTTTGCAGCTATTGTCTTCGGCAACATCGCTAGCATAAGCAAAGTCGAGCGCGTCCGCATTGGGGCTAAGGGGCTCTGTCTTCGGAATATTCGCGGAACGCGAAGTCGCAGGTGCAGAACTTTCCTTCTTATAAAACAAGAAAAATGAAGAAAGATCAAAGCATCCCAAAACTTAAGCGAAGTTTCGAGCCAAAAATCGGAGAAATCTTGTTCGGGATGAGCTTGTTTGAACAAGCGCCACGCTTCGCCACTAACAAACATTTTATCCCGATGAATCCGTAGTGGCATCACGTCCTGCGCAGGCCCAGCTTGCAGGACCTGCGCAGGTTAAAGTTTACAAAACAACTGTTCAGAAAAACTAAGCGAATATACAAATGTACAGAGGCAGCCTCGAAGGTGTGCATAATTCGGGTTAACATCTAGCCCGTGACGTCAACCTTCGGAGAACTCTCATCGCGCCCAGAAGCTTGGTCGTCGTCGCTGGCATCGTCGCTGCTGCTGCTGCTCGAACCCTCTTCGCTCGAGTCGCTAGAATCTTCATCGTTAGTAGACTCTTCAGGGGACGCAACGACATTCTCGCGATTTTCTTCCTCGATCAGCTAAGAGAGGTAGAGAAATAAATGTAAGAAGAATTCAAGAAACAAAATGTCACGGACCAGCATTGGCGACGAAATCATACGAAAATTTACTTCAGCAAGCTTAGCACGAGCGATGATCTTAACAGCTTCTTTCCCGCTGGCTAGCCAGAATTCCCTCGCAAATTTGTTCTTGATAGCCTGAACATCTTCGTTCGCCCGAATTATCGAGGTACTCATGGCGCCGGGAAATCGAGAGATTTTTTCGCGAAACTTCTCCAGATCGGCGCAGTCGAAGTCATGCAGAATCTTCAGGATACTTTCGACAGAGAAGGCCGCTGCAAAATCGCTAGCGCAGGAGATAACCTCGGAGAGAGCTTTGAACTCAGTTTCCATCCACTCCATGAATTCAGAAACTCCAAGGTCAGCCGAGAGAGGGGTAGGACGAACGCCAAATTCATTCAGCGATTTCTTGTAGTCTTCGAATAAGAGCCTCAGCTTCTCCAAAATATCAGACACGTTCTTTTTTGAAGCATCATCCTGTTCCGCCAGCGCCTTCTCAAGATCCAGAATTTTTTGATCCTTTGCGCTCAAAGACTTAGCCAGATTGGCGTTGTTAACACGCAGATCTTCGACAGCTTTCGAGGACCTGTCATGCTTCTTACGAAGGTTCTCGATCAGACTAAGATCGTCTTCATGAGTCTTTTGCACCTTTTCCAGCTCCTTCTTTGACTGCTCGAGTGCTGCCTCAACAACTTTCTTTTCGTCCTGACAAACCTTTAGAGCCTCCGCCAGTTCAGCTACCTTTTTCTCAAGATCAAGGTTCGCGGATTGAGCAAGAGCAAAATTGCGCTTGAGCTCCTTGGACTCTTGAGAAAGTTGCTTGTTTGTCTTCTCCTGATCAACAAGCTGCTCGACAACAACTTTCCTAAGCATAGAATATTTTAGGGCGTAGTCTTGAAACCGCGCCAGCTTTGACGGAGGGTAAGAACGAAGAAGGTTGAATTCTGAAAAATTTCATGGCTAAATTCTGAACCAAAAATTCGAGAATCTGAAAAGTACAAAAGGCAATGAAAAGAAACGAACCTTGTTTGCTTAAGTTTTGCATGGTGACCTTCTTCGTCGAACTCGAAGAAGCTTTACCCTGTGACGAAGGAGTTGTTCTGAGACCAGAGTGAAGCCCCTTCTCAGAGTCCTGAGCGACTCCTCCAAGTTGTTCCGAGCCCTCCCCTTGTTTTCATCAACAAGTATAGGCGATTTCCACAGTGTTAAAATCTTGGACGTCTTTCTCCCAATGCTAGTCGTCTTGAAACCAACACTAAGTAGTTCGCCACGATGAGACGTACCAAAGCTCTTGTTAAATGCAGCCAAGGAAGGAGAGGGAGCCTGGCCTTCGGGAACAACTTCACGAACTTCGAGCAAGGGAGCACTCTGGACAGGATCCTCCCCCCTGTGAATGGTGAGTTCGAGCTCCTTGGTGAACTCAGGGGAAGCTTTGTCACGGGAATGAATGGGAAAAGAGACATCAGCAGCGGTAGCAGGGGCTTCAGCAGCAATAGGGGCTTCAGCAGCAATGACGAGTACAACATCTGAAAAATAATCAACATCCACGAACTCATTCTCAGAACCCGACGGGCAATTGTCTCGAATGTTAAATCTCAACAAAGGCCAGAAGCAAGAACCTTTCTGGCTACCCGCTTCTACGAAGAGATCGTCGTTAAACGCAGACGGAACTCGCCGAACTCCAGAAGAAGAAACCTTTTTCACCGCCTTCTTCAACTTCTTGTGGCTCATCTGGGCTAGGACGGAAGCCGCTTGGAGCTCAACGTCCGAAATTTGTTCGGAGGTCTTGCGCTTGCGTTTCGACGACTCTAAAGATCTTGTCTTAGAAGGCTTAACGCCAGAGGAAGTGCTTTCGTCGACAGCTGATGGACCTCGTTTCGAAGATTTTCTTCGTGGGGCATTTATAGGAGCAGCTGAACAACTGGCGATAGCAACTACGGGGACCTTCAACTTGCGACCCGGGAGTCGAGAATTAAAAGACTTGTCTCCGCAAACTTCAGTCAACACGCGATTGATTCTCATCTTGTGTTTCACCAGAAACTTGTAGGCCTTGTATTCATTCATAGTGTACTCGCCTATCATAAGATTCACTTTCTTTTCAACTTCGACCATGAAAGCATCAGCGCTTTGACCTTCTCGTAGCTTAATGCCGAACTTCGGGAAAGGCATTCCTGAGCTGCCCAGTTGACATTGAAATACACGATCTTGGTGGGGGCCCAGCCACAAGAAATCGGCCAAATTCGTGCAGCAACGAATTCCTCGATGATGTCGCGGCCCCCAAGTATAGTGCTGGCAAGGTGAAAAGCACTCTCGCAGTTTCTAATCCCTACTGCATGATGATTGAATTCGGCAGTGTTCACGGCAGCTAGGGGCGCGATAGGGCAGGACAAGGGGTAAGCTGGACCCTCATAACCAGGAACTTCGAACATGTTGACCTTCAAGTAAAACCAGTATGAATTCCAGTCGTCAGTGAGATTAGTCTTGCAGCAGGGAGCGATCTGAATTCGTGTAATCCCTTTTCTGGTGTTTTGGCGCCGGGTGTTGAAAGTACAGCACGCATGCTGAGCTTCGTAGAATTGCCCATCGTCGACCTTGATAACATCGAGAACAATTACCAGTTCGTAGAATCTGGGGAAGGCATCAATGCTGAGGTTACGGCCAAAGGTCTTCATGATCCAAATAAACTTTGACGCCTCAAGAAAAGATGTAGGCGAAAGCTGATGAATCTTCACTGAAAAGGCATCCAAAATCACGGGCAAAATCGGGTCACAATGAAACCTGAGTCCACAGATGAAAAAGTCCCGAAACACAACAACCTCTCTGTCGGTGTTTTAGACCGGAAATCTACTAAGGGGTGTACCCGAAGTAGATGAATGTGGCCTCGCCGAGATCGGTAACTCGAAGGAAGAGACACGTGGCACACAATTTAGACAGGTTCGGGCCGCGAGATGCGTAATACCCTATGTCTTGTATGCTGCGTAGCTCTGGATTGATTGGGTACGATTACAGGATGGTGCAATTGTACGCCGTGAGATGAGATGATGAGAGAGGGGTCCCTGCCTCGCCTTATATAGCCTGGGAGGCAGGGTTACAAGTTGGAATAGGGAGAGAGTACTAGTCGAGTATGTCTAGGAGTCTTCCATACAGTGCGGGACATGTACAGCTTCCTAACCGAGTACTTCTCCTCCGTAGTCCTTGTGCTTCACGCCATCAGGTGCCGTGCAGCGCAAGTCGAGTAGTCCCAGGGGCCCACCGAGTAGTCGGTCCTGGTACCCACCAAGGTAGTGGGCCCAGGGAGGTCCATACGACAAGCCCCTGAGTACTTTGTAGTCGAGATGGATAGCTTTGAGTAGTCTTGACGGCCTTAACGAGTAGTCCTCAAGCGTCCCCGAGCACTACAAGTCAAAAGTCCTCAAGAGTAGTCGAAGCATCCCGAGGCTGCAATGTACTCCAGCTGATGTTTGAGCAATCCTAAAGTCTTCTCGAGTAGTCCCAAGCGTCCTCGAGTGCTGCCCTTGAAGGTCTTCAAAAATGCCCGTATTGTCTTGAAGCCGAAGCTGATATGGAAGTGCGATTGCAAAATCGCACTCCATATGGAGTAGCCCCCGAGCCTTAGGTTGAGTTGCAGACTCTGACTGAGGGTCCATCTGAAGTTTTGGCAAGAATATCCCGAAAAATCCGGAGAAAAAACCGAAGGACACGTGGCACGGAGCCCCCGAGCCTTGAGTCGAGTACTTCCTCTCGAATTGAAGGGTCATCTTGTAGAATGTGTCCTGAGATGCTCCTGAGTCTTGTCGCTTCCCAGGTAGTCGAGTAGAGGTAGCCGAGCCCCTGAGGTGAGGCGCGTCGACTAGTGGAATACGAAGAGTCACGCGCGACCGCTGAGTCAGCCGAGCGCAGACTTATCCATCTGGCCGTTGGAGGGCCGTTTTGGCTTATAAATAGAAGCCAAAACCCTTAGGGTTTTTCACCCCACACAGTCGTAGCCATTCCAAACAGATCTTGGCCAGAAAACGCCGCTAGTGCGCGCCGACGCCGTTGTAGATCTGAGTGCGCCGCCGCCAAGAGACACTGGAGTAGCCCCCGAGCGAATGTGCGTGAAGACGTCGTGCACTTGGAGGATGAAGCCGTCGCCGTCCAAGACCACGAAGACCAGCGGGGGGGAAGAAGAGGGGCCGTGAGGAGGCCACCGGATCCGCCGCGAGGGACATCACCGCCGGTGTCCCCCGCCGCGGCCGGATCCAAACCGCGGCCCGGAAGAAGTCGAAGGCGAAAACCGAGGACTTGCTCGCCTGGCCGAAACAGTGGATTCCTCCGCGAGAAGGAAGTTGACATGTGGAGAGCCGCCGCCGGGGATCCGTACCCAATGGAGAAGAATGAAGATGAGATCCCGATGTTCACGCGGTTCGCGGAGCGCGGGCTTTCTCTCCCGGCAAGCGATTTCTTCAAGGGGCTTATGGGGTACTACGGCATCGAGTACCTCAACCTCAACCCCAACGGTATATTCCACACCGCTGTCTTCGTTCATTTCTGCGAAGCCTTTCTAGGGATCAAGCCCCATTGGATCTTGTTCCGGAAGTTCTTCCGGGTGAAACCTCAACTAAGCGCCAGCAACCCGCGGGTAGTCGGAGGAGCGGGGATCCTGATGCGGGAGGACGCCTCCGAGCAGTACATCTCGTACAAGCTCATAGACTCCAACCAAGACTGGAAGGCGAAGTGGTTCTACATCACGAACCACCATCCGGGGCTACCGAAGCCGAGCGGGAAGCAGCCCAAGCACCGCCTGTGGTGGAACACGGAGCCGACCATGCAGGAGGGGATCCAGCTCCCCGAGTTGTTGGCGCGGATCAAGGTGCTAAGGGAAGCCGGGCTGAGGGCCGAGCACGTGTCCTTCAGCTTCATGAAGCGCAGGGTGCAGCCGCTGATGGCTCGCGACACCCTGGGGTTCGAGTACACTGGCGACGACGATACGTCGCGGATGCCTGGAGACGAAGTCGACGACGATGACATTGTCGACAGGTTGGCTCGGATCTTCAAGGACATGCTGCCGTACACGGCGTGCCCTGTACCGGAATAATCCACAGCGCGCCCACCAATAGAGGTAAGTAGCCGCACCCACAGTCGAGTATCCATTACGCAAGAGTAGTCGAACTGACGCGTTGTTTCTTGCAGGATGACTTGAAGAAATTTGTCTCCGAGTCGCCGCCGCACCCTCAGGTAGTCGAGATCCCAAAGGAGGGTAAGACCAGGGCCAAGGAGCGGCGCGAGTTCGGTGAAGGAGACGACACCGTAGTCGTAGAGGACACGTCCGATGAGGACGACGATGAGGAGACGCTGCAGGACCGCTTCCAGCTGCGGTCGAGGTTCAGCCGTCCCGGCTTACCTCACGTGCCTCTTGTTCAGGATCCGCCGGCTAGCCTAGAGGCTAGTTTGGCCGCGCCGCCGCGGAGGCTGCGCAACCCCACCCGCAAGCGCGTGGCGAAGAAGTTGAAGGTCACTGAGACCACGCCCCAAGAGGTAAACCATCTTGAGTAGTGTAGTCGAGTACTCGTGTCTCGAGTTCACTTGTTGACGATGAACGTTCCTTGCTTGCAGGAATTGCCCCTACGGAGCCCGCTGATCAGGGCGACGAAGGCGAGTGGGATACGGTGGGGGAAGCCGCTGGGAGTCGCAGCCCAGCCCCCACTGTCGAAGAACTTTTGGCGCAGATGGAGCGCCATCACCCTGCTTGCTCGGGGAGAGAGCGGAACCCACGCGCCGCCGCCGCGGAAGAGGCAGCGGAAGGGGCGTAGCTACGAGAGGCACGGGGAGGAGGCGCCTGCCGAGGCCGTGGCCGTAGAGGCGCAGGAGGAGGCGCCCGCCGAGACCGGATTGGTGGATATCGCCAGCATCCTCGGCGCCCCGACCGTGACGGTAGTCCGGTCAAGCCTGTAAGTGTTGAGTCTTCCCGAGTAGTACTTGGTGTAGTAGTCGAACTTGATTGACAACCAACTTGTGTACTCTGCAGAAAATCGACGGATCTCTCCTGGGAGGGGGATGAACCTGCCGCAGTGGTGGCGGGAGAGGAAGCCGCACCGCCCACTGGGGAGTCCGCTCCCACCCCTCAGGCGGAGCCCGAAGCGCCGGTCACTGAGGCTACGCTGCCCGTGGCCAGCATTGTTGAAGGTGAGTACTCTGCTGAAGTCGAAGCACCTTCGAGAGTAGTTGTAGTCATGAAGATATGACTGATGCACTTGTCTTCTCGTTGACAGGCGTTGATGCCGAAAGAAGCGATATCCTAGCGGCGGTGCCCGTGGAGAACTTGACACCAGAGACCCAGGAGGCTGCCGGAGGAGCCCCCGAGCCAGTGGATATGGCCGCCGGAGGAGCCGCCGCGACGACTAGAGGAGAGGAAGCCGCCACGCTGCCAGAACCCGCTCTGGAGGTGGTCGTTCGCTCCCCGGAGATCCAAGATGCGGAGCCCATCCGTTCTGCATCGATGACTGAGGCCGCCACGGGTAGTCGTGGTGATGTCGAGCTCTTGGCAAACGACTTGGTCGATCCGGCAACGGTGGCCAGGCACCTGGAGGCGGTCCGCCAAGCCGAGCAGTGGATGAAGGTGAGTAGCCGTAGCACTTGAGTAGTCAATCCTGTAGTGTTGAGTACCCATTTGATGTGAACTATCCGTGCAGGACGTCGCTGAGAGGTCCCGCCTGAAGGCGGAGATGCTTCAGGGGTACGACGACGCTGTGCTTCGTGCCGAGGCGCTGGAGGACCAACTTGTGAAGTCCCTGAAGCACGCGGCCGCCATGCAGTCCAAGCTTGACACTGCCTTCGCCGAGTACCACAACGACATCCAGAAGATGCAGGCGAAGAGCGACGACTTGGTGCGGAAGAACAAGTCGCTCCGCAACAAGAACAAAGGTACACAACTTGTCTTGTTGAGTACTTGTTGGAGGTCGAAAGGTAGTCTAACCCGTTGTGCCTTGCCACTTGCAGAGCTTGAGACTCGGGTAGAACAGTTGAAGACTTCAGAGACGGATCTGAAGAATCTCTTCTACCGGGAGCAGGAGGCCCGCCAGGTACTCGAGTTAGATTATAAGGAGCTTGCCTACGAGTGCGACAAGCACATGGAGCTCCGTATTGCATCTGATCGTGACCTCGTCAACAGCTACAAATCGTTGCAGAAGCTGAGCGAGGATTGCGAGAAGCTGCGGGCCCAGCTGAAGGAGCTTGAAGAAGCCACACTCCCCATTGCGAGGCTGCTGGTGCCTCACCCTGGCGGTCCCAAGATAGCGCCACTGGTAGATCGACTGAAGGAAGCCCCCAGCCGGCTGGCGGCCTACGTGAAGCATCTGGTGAAGTCGATCCCGAACCAGGTTCTAGCCTTCATGAAGTCCTACTTCCCGAAGGCACCAGTAGATGTAGCCGCTGGTGGACTAGCCGCCAATTGTACTGACGAGCAATATGCGGAGTTGCTGGAGCAGATGGCGCCCATTGCAGAACAAGTCGCCGACAAGCTTAATCCCTAGTAGCCCTGTAATAGTTAGCTCGTAGCAGTAGATGTACAAAAACAATTGTAATTGTTTAAGTATTAATGAAGAAAAGTTTCCATCAATGAGTACTCGTAGTCGCGATCTCAGAGTGCGGAGTCCCATCGTGGAGTTGTGGCGAGTAGTCGTACTTGGCAACAGTCCCGTTGAGGGAAGTAGACGATAGCGAGTTGATGAATAATCAAACTTTATTACTGAAGAAGTACACCTGGATGGCCAGGGCCGTAGTTACGAGTAGTCGCCGGGACCGGAGGCCGCTTACGGCTAAGTGGTGCTAGGGCGAGTAGCCGCTTACGGCGGTAGATCCGTAGGTAGCTTGTATAGGCCGGATGCGGAGGTACATGGTCTCTCGATGAGCGCTTGCTAGAGTCCTTTGTCGCTCGTCGCGGCCGGGATCCATAGGTAGCCGTGCGGGGCGGATTCGGAGAGAGGAGTAGTTTGGAGAGCCGGGTGCACGGACTCGGAGGCCGCTTACGGCGAAGAAGTGGTCCGGAGGGCGGAGCCGGGACCCGGAGGCCGCTTATGGCGGAGGAGTATTCGGAGGCCCGGAGCCGGGGACCGGAGGCCGCTTACGGCGGAGGAGTAGTCCGGAGGGCGGATCCGGGACCCGGAGGCCGCTTACGGCGGAGGGGTCTTGGTGTAGTCTTGTAGACTTGAGCCCCGGAGTAGTCGTGTAGACTAGGCGTAGAACCGACAGAGCTGGTCGACGTTCCATGAGTTGTTGACATCTTCGCCTTCAAGTGTGCGGAGGCGGTAGGAGCCGGCCGGTCACCTTTGCAAGCGTGAAGGAACCTTCCCAGGGGGAGCTGAGCTTGTGCAGTCCTTCCGTGTTCTGGATACGACGGAGGACAAGATCGCCAACGTTGAAGGAGCGTTCCTTGACGTTGCGGTCGTGGTAGTGTCGGATACCCTCCAGGTATCTTGCTAATTGGACGAGGGCGGCGCAGCGAGCTTCTTCGAGTCCATCGATGTCAACTCGTCTGCTGTCTTCAGAGACGCCTTCGTCGTAGTGCTCCACTGCTGGTGAATCCCATATGACATCAGCAGGGGGGGTTGCTTCGGAGTCGTAGACCAGGAAGTAAGGGGATTGCCCCGTTGGCTTGGAAGGCTGAGTACGTAGCCTCCAGAGTGCGTTGGGTAGTTCCTTGATCCACTTGCCTCCTTTAGAGTTAGCGGCGTCGTGTAGCCGCTTCTTGAGAGCGTCAAGCACCATCCCGTTGGTGCGCTCGACTTGTCCGTTGGCCCGAGGATGGGCAAGGCGAGACGTATCGGACGTCGATCCCGTTGTTCTCGCGGTACTCCCCGGAAGCGGTGGTTTTTGAAGTTGGAGCCCAGGTCTGTGATGATGCGGTGGGGTAGTCCGTAACGATGCACGAGTTCATCCGGGAAGTCGAGTACTCTGTCGGCCTTGGGTCATGTGGCCAGGCTTGACCTCGATCCACTTGGTGAACTTGTCGATGGCCACCAATACTCTGTTGAAACCACCTGGCGCAGTTGGCAGTGGCCCAATCATGTCGAGCCCCCAGCAAGCGAAGGGCCAGGTTGGCGGTATGGTGACTAGCTTGTAGGCTGGAACGTGTTGCTGCTTGGCGAAGAATTGGCATCCTTGGCACCTCCTGACGAGTTCTTCGGCGTCGCCCAAAGCTGTGGGCCAGTAGAAGGCTCGCCGGAAGGCTTTGCTGACCAGCGTGCGAGAAGACGTGTGGTTGCCGCAGACGCCCTTGTGGATCTCCTCCAAGATGTCCTTGCCTTCTTGCCTTGGGACGCACTTCATGAGTACTCCAGAAGATGCGCCCCACTTATAAAGCTTGTGGCCGACAAGGACGTAGGACTTGGCGCGACGGATGAGCTGCTCAGCCAGGTTCTTCTCCGAGGGAACCTTCTGCTCGCTGAGGTAGTCGATGAAGGGTTGCCTCCAGTCCGCGTTGATCATCATGACCTCCTGGCTAGCTGGCGGATGCGCTGGGACAGTGGTCGGTGGCACCGGCTCCGGGATGGATGGCGCGTGGAGCTCGTGGATGAAGACACTCGCTGGTACTTGAGCGTGAGTAGAACCAAGCTTCGACAGGTCGTCCGCTGCAACGTTGTTGTCGCGGACGATGTGGTGGAACTCGAGGCCGTAGAACTTGTTCTCGAGCTTGCGGACTTCTAGGCAGTAGGCGTCCATGTTCTCCTTGTTGCGGTCCCAGGACTTGTTGACTTGGTTGATGACTACTGCGGAGTCGCCGTAGACTAGTAGCCGCTTGATGCCCAGTGAAGCCGCGGGGGCGGGGCCGTGTAGGAGAGCTTCGTACTCGGCTTCGTTGTTTGAGACCTTCCAGAAGATCTGCAGGACGTACTTGAGTTGTTCGCCCGTTGGGGAGATCAGGAGTACCCCTGCACCTGCACCCTCGAGGTTGAGTGAGCCATCGAAGTACATCACCCAATGCTCTGGCCGCACGGTTGGAGTAGGTAGCTGATTCTCCCGCTACTCTGCCATGAAGTCAACTAGAGCTTGCGACTTGATGGCTGTGCGTGGCTTGAAATCGATGGTGAGGGCGCCGAGTTCGACTGCCCATTTGGAGATTCTTCCAGTAGCATCTTGGTTCCGCAGGATGTCGCCGAGCGGGTAGTCGGTGATGACGGAGATCGAGTACTCCTGGAAGTAGTGTCGTAGCTTCCGCGAGGTGATGAGTACCGCGTACGGGGAGCTTACGCACGGGCGATAGCGTGCCTTGGACTACGACGGGACCTCACTTACGAAGTAGGCGGGCGGCCCCGGCCCCGGATAGGCGTGGCCGTCTTCCCGCCGCTCGACGATGATGGCGATGCGACCACATGAGTAGTCGCGGCGAGATAGAGCGATGTTGCTCGCCTTTGCGAGGAGCCGTGAGGAGTTGGTGGCTTCGATAGGAAGTCCTTAAGGCCGAGCAAGGGCTTGGTCCGCCTCTGGTGTCCACACGAACTTCTCTTGGTGCTTGAGTAGTTTGAAGAAGGGGAGCCCCCGTTCTCCAAGATTCGAGATAAATCTGTTCAGGGCCGCCATGCACCCAGTCAGCTTCTAGACATCTTTGATGCACGTGGGAGCTTTCATGCTGGTGACGGCGGAGATCTTATCGGGGTTGGCTTCGATGCCGCGTTGGCTGATGATGAAGCCGAGTAGTTTGCCCGAAGGTACGCTGAAGACGCACTTGTTTGGGTTGAGCTTCCAGCGGTACTCGCGCAGGGATGCGAAAGTCTCTTCAAGGTCGTCGATGAGGGTACTGGAGTTTCTGGTCTTGACGACCACATCATCCACGTAGGCTTCGACGTTCTTGTTGAGCTGCCTCTTGAAGTAGGCCTGGATAGCTCGTTGATAGGTGGCGCCAGCGTTCTTCAACCCGAAGGACATGGTCGTGTAGCAGTACGCGCCAAACGGGGTGATGAACGCGGTCTTCTCCTGGTCTTCTTCCTTGATCGTGATGCGGTGGTACCCGAGTAGCGATCGAGGAAGCGAGGCGCGGTCGCAGCCCGCCGTGGAGTCGATGACTTGATCAATCCGCGGCAACCCGAAGGGGTCCTTGGGGTTAGTGTTTGTTGAGATCGGTGTAGTCGACGCACATCCTCCACTCGTTCGAGTTCTTTTTGCAGACGAGGACGGGGTTGGCAAGCCACTCGGGATGGAAGGCTTCTCTGATGAAGCCAGCTGCGAGTAGTTTGGCGAGTTCCTTCTTGATGGCATCCCGTTTGTCGTCGGCGAAACGTCGGAGGTGTTGTCGCTTGGGGGTGGCCTTAGGATCGACATTGAGGCAGTGCTCAATCAACTCCCTGGGCACTCCTGGCATGTCCGCTGGCTTCCACGCGAAGATGTCGCGGTTAGCCTGGAGGAAGTTGACGAGCGCGTCTTCCTATTTGGGGTCGAGGCTGGCCCCGATGGTGGTGGTCTTGCTGGAGTCGCCTGTCCCGAGGTCGATCTTCTTGACCAGGACCTCCTCAGCTGGCCGAGGCTTGTTGGCTTTGTTAGACTTCTCAGGGATGTCGAGTTCACTTGTAGCAAGCTTCTTCGACGCAGCGTAGACCTCCATCATGGTGTTGGTTACTTGATTTGTGGAGGCGATCTCCACAGCTTCCGTGTCGCAGTTGTGCGAGATCTTCAAGTCCCCTTGGAGAGAGAGTACACCTGTCGGGCTTGGCATCTTAAGTACCAAGTAGGTGTAGTGGGGCACCGCCATGAACTTGGTGATGGCTGGTAAGCTGAGGATGGCGTGGTAGGATGTCTCGAAGTCCGCGACCTCGAACTTGATGTACTCGGTACGATAGTTGTCCCGAGATTCCCCGAAGGTAACTAGCAAGACCACTGAGCCCAGTGGGATAGCCGCGTTACCGGGGACGATGCCGTAGAAGGGTGTGTTGCTCTTGGTGAGCATGTGGGTGATGTCGAGCTTCATCTTCTTCAAGGTTTTGGTGAAAATGACGTTGAGCCCACTTCCACCATCGATAAGGACCTTGTTGAGCTTGGAGCCCGCGACCACTGGCTTCAGGACGAGAGGAAACCGCCCTGGTTCGGAGAAGCTGGTCCATTGATCTGCGCAGGAGAAGGTAATGGGTACCTCCGACCACCTGAGAGGGGTCGGGACCGCTGGTTCAATGCTCATGACTTCTCGACGAGTAGCCTTTTGCTCCCGTCGCCGAGCGGTCCGCCGAAGAGGACGTTGACGGTCTTGTCGGGTTCCTGGAAGTCGGCGTTGTCTCCGTCGTTCTTCTTCTTGCCTTTCTTGTCGTGAGGGTGCGGTGGCTGCGGAGTACTCTTGAGTGCTCGCCCGAGTTGGCGGCACTTTGCTCGGTGGTGTGGTTGCCGTCCAGATGCCACGGGCACTTCTCCTTCAGCAAGTCTTTGAAGCCGCCAGAGTTCTTCTTCGAGTTCTCCTTCGTAGGGCGCTGGATAGCCGCGACAGTGTTGTCTGGCTTGCGCTTGCGGTTGGGACCCGAGTAGTTGTTGTTGTTGTTGCGACCGCCTTGGTTTCCGTTGTTGCCGCTGCCGCCGCCCGTGTTCTGCTTGTTCTTGCCACGAATGGCGTCGTACTTGGCGTTGGCCTTGTCTTCTTCATCTTCCCAGGACGTAATCATGTCCTTGAGGTGGGGGATGGACTTGGGGCGGCGACGATCGAAGTCTTCAAAGGTGCGGCGGTGGTAAAGGCCGTCTTGGAAGAGGTCGATGACCTCCTTATCGGTGACGTAGACTACGGTAGCGCGCTTGTCGAAGAAGCGGCACATGTACTTGCGGAGGGTCTCGCCTTGTTCCTGCTTGACCATGGCCAGGTCCATGCAAGTACCGGCGGCCCATGGCCCGCGAAGTTCTTGGGAAGCTGCTTCTTCGGTGGTCCCACTTGTCGATCGAGTGCTTGTCCAGCGACTCGAGCCATGTGAGCGGGGGTTTGGTCCAGGCAGAAGGGGAAGTAGAGGCACTTGGTGTCGTTGTTGCCGCCAGCGTTCTCGATGGAGAGGGCGTAGCACCTGAGCCATTGGATGGGGTCCTGCTTCGCGTCGTACTTGGTGATCCCCAAAGGCTTGAACTTGTCGGGGAGGAGCAAGTTGCGAAGTCGAGGTGAGAAGGCGGGGAAGCCGTCGTTGCGCCTGCGGTGGGCGACTTCTTCCGCCTGCGGCTCTTCAATCTTACGGCGGGCATCGTAGCCGCCCGTGAGGCCCTCGGAGGCGTGGGCGTTTGCGTGGTCTCGACCGCCGCGGCTGCCGCCGCCGCCGACCCTCTGTTGGCTCCGTGGTTGGAGCTTCTGTCGTCGCTGCCGCCGCCGTCAGGGTCACGGCTGCCGCCCCCAGGGTTGCGGTGAGGGACGACCTCACGGTTGCTGTTGCCACCCTGTGAGGGTCCGCCGGCGTTTGCACGAGTACGGTTGGGCTGAGCTAGAAGCTCGAGTACGGTTGCGGCTGAGGTCGGCGCTACGACTTGTAGCTTCGTTGTCGCGGTTCCTGGCGGGAGGAGGCTGGTTGACCCTGTTGTCGACCCGCATGAAGTAAGCGTCTTCAGCGAGCTTGGCGATGACTTCTCCGGCGCGTATTCCTTGAGCCTGGCGTGCGATCGCTGTGATCGACATGAGGCATTGCTCCGGGGTAGTGTGAAGCCTGCTCTCGACCGCCTCGAGAGATTCCGCTAGGTTGCGGATGGGGAGGTTGTCTCGGAGACGCTGGCGCCGTTCGTTGCGCTTCCTGTTATGCTCGCGTCGAGCGTCCCTGTTGGCGGCGGTCTCGTCTGCAGGTGCATCAGCAGACAGCTCGTCTGCGGAGATGTCTTCAAGGTACTTGTCTTGAGCCGTCCCTGAAGGTCCTGGCGTGTCGCCGGCAGCCATGAAGAGTTGGCGATCAGGCGTGCCAAGATTGGACTCAGAGCTCGCCACCTCGGTTGGGGTGTACGAGTCAGCTCGGGCAAGCGGTGTTCCCTCCTGGAACGGGAGCAAGTCGATGTAGGCGACGTAGCGTGAGTCTCCACTTATCAGGTCAGCGGGCTTGCGGTCTGGCCAGTAGACAAATCTCCCGGCAGGTGTGGACGTTATAACTAGCCCAGAGGCCGGCCCTGATAAGGGATGCTCAGTAGTGTTGTCCTCGGACTCGGGATCCTCTGGGTCCGACCCGAAGTCGAACTGGTACGCGGAGTCCGAGTAGAAGCCGGAGAGGGGCTTGGAGTCCGAAGCGTGGCCGGGGGCGGTGTCGGAGTCCGAGTTTTACTCGGGTACGGGCTCCTTGCCGGCCCAGCGCGAAGAGGGTGCCTCCGTGCGGCCCCTGCTGACGATGCGGGGGCCACGCGTGGAGCGCTCACGGGGTGGTGGGACCACATGCGATGGCTGAGTAGCCGGCTCGCATGCGATAGCCCACGGAGACGTCGAGTTCGAGTTGGGAGTGGACCCGAGCTCGAAGTCAGCGTGATGGTCGAAAAGCGAAATTTCACCGAACTTGTCGGTGAGTTCGCCTGGGACAACTTCAGGAAGCATCACGAAGCCGGTCTCCGGGTTGGGCGGCATGGTGAGGCGGCACTGGAAGGATCCCGCGCCGTCAGCAGTGCAGACCCAAGCGCCGAAAACAAAGGTGTCGCTGCGGTTGAAGGCGACGGTTGGCTTGAAGTAGACAGAAGCCATCGAGTTCGCCATGTGATCTCGGACGAGATCCCCTACCTGGCGCGCCAGCTGTCGGTGTTTTAGACCAGCAACCTACTAAGGGGTGTACCCGAAGTAGATGAATGTGGCCTCGCCGAGATCGGTAACTCGAAGGAAGAGACACGTGGCACACAATTTAGACAGGTTCGGGCCGCGAGATGTGTAATACCCTACGTCCTGTATGCTGCGTAGCTCTGGATTGATTGGGTACGATTACAGGATGGTGCAATTGTACGTCGTGAGATGAGATGATGAGAGAGGGGTCCCTGACTCGCCTTATATAGCCCGAGAGGCAGGGTTACAAGTTGGAATAGGGAGAGAGTACTAGTCGAGTACGTCTAGGAGTCTTCCATACAATGCGGGACATGTACAGCTTCCTAACCGAGTACTTCTCCTCCGTAGTCCTTGTGCTTCACGCCATCAGGTGCCATGCAGCGCAAGTCGAGTAGTCCCAGGGGCCCACCGAGTAGTCGGTCCTGGTACCCACCAAAGTAGTGGGCCCAGGGAGGTCCATACGACACTCTCCATCTTTGGGAGCAGGGATTTGTTCGTCTAGTGGGGCTCGCCCAGTGCCCGAAGGGAAGAACCCGGCCGCTTCATATTCTCGAATCATGTTGGCCGTGACCTTAGACTCTCCGAAGACGAGAGAGGGAGGCAGAGGTCCTACAGCCTTTGCCTTAACCAGATCGCCAATGCCGGCGTCTACATCTCCGATATCCTCGTCGTCCATTCTGACTTCGCCATCCTCGTACCTCCTGGAGCCACTGGCGGCGGGGGAACCTCCATCTTCAGCTGGTGGAGCGTTCTCAGGACCTTCAACAATCGACTCGACTGGGAGACCAGCTGCGACAAGTTCTTCAGTCGTCATGGGTCTCGCGGTGCTTTTGACTCGAGCCACCTGACCAACAGTGTTATAGGTACGAAAAAATAAGAACAACTTTCATGAATGAAACTTGCAAAAAAGAAAACCTAAGGCACTAAAAGAACAAGTAAGAATTAAAGAGCGAAAGGAATAATACCTTAGAGAGATCCGAAGAAAGCTGGAAGGTCGCGAACTCTTAAGCACAGGACGAGATTCCGCGAACAGAAAGAGTTACGAATCGCGACAAAGAGCAGGAGAGCGGTGAAACAATTTTACAGCAGAGGCCTCTTATTTATAGGGACGAGGGGGGGGTAGTTCCGCGAAACCTGCTTCGACTAGACCGTTGTAGGGTTTCTGGGCGATGCGTGTCCCCTCTGACGTTCCAAGGGTGACATTTTTTACTAAATTTCCGAAATGTTCATAGAATCGGATCGTCGGAGTCAACCCGCTTCCCCGAGGGGCTAGTGTTGGGGAATTCAGGAAAACTCGTCACCCTCGAAACGTTGAGTTTAACGAAGTTCTTGAGATATGTTTTTCAGGAGCAGGGAATTCACGAGTTTCGGGAATCTGGGACCTGCGAAGCTTCAGATTTGCGAACATGCGAATTTCGGGGATCTTGAATCGGTGGAGACTCAGAGTCATGAACACGCGGAAGCCTGGAACCTCGAACTGGCAAAGGCACGAACTTCAGAGGACAACTAATTCGGGAATCTGTCGGGAGTCCAGTTCGGAAGTCACACGCGGAGAAATTCACGAACCGGCGAAGAAGAAAAGTCAAAGTTGTCGTCCCAAAAAGTCCGGGTTTTGAGTGTGAACTGGTGGAAGGCTTGTAAATATGTTGGATGAAAAAGACATTCTTGTATGTGTTCACATTAGGAATATTCTTTGAGCTCAAGGGCGTTTTGGGAATGTAAAAGTCCCTCCGTCTCCCTATAAAAGGGGGCGCGAGGGCACGTGTAAATGGATTCAGATTTTTGGAACTTGTGCCATCGACTGGGAGATTCATTGCCTCCTTTCGTCCTAATACTGTGTTTGAACGTGTTAAGTACTCTCTCTCGCGTGTTTGGGGAACCATCCGAATTTTTCAGGTAACCCCCCAACAGCGAGGTTAAAAGCCAACTTTGAAGCGTGTGAGATATGGTATCTACTAACAGTATTGAAGAACGATTTGATGAATCTACTATGGGATACAAGATATCCTGTGACTGTTGCTGCCATCGTCATGTGAATGCACAAATGAGATGTTGTCATATGTTTACACTTGTCATCATTTTCTGTAAGATTTTGGCTATGTGTCTAACAAAGGCTCGCATTTCAGATGGTGGGACCCACGCGCAGCTCTCTTAACGGGTTTGGAGCGACCGGTAGCAGCGAACTGCCGCCACCGCCGCCCATGACGCCGTCGGAGACTTTCATGGCCACTCAAACCGAGGTGCTGCACTAGATCCTACAGACACAGCAACAGATAGCCCAGCAGATGAACCGAGGGCCAAGACATGGGGCCAATCACGAGGGGCCTAATCAGGTCACCACGTATGCTCAGTTCATTGGGATGAAGCCACCGACCTTTTCCAAGGCGGAAGACCCACTGGAAGCTGATGCATGGATCAAGGCAATCGGGGCTAAGTTCTCTGCCTTTGTGATGCCTTGCTCTGAGGAGAACAAGGCCAACTTCGCAGCCCTGCAACTGCGAGGAGAAGCCTTAATGTGGTGGAATCATTTCAAGACTATGCAGCAAGGGCGTGCTGTCACTTGGGATGAATTCAAGCAAGCCTTCAAGAGCCATCACATTCCTAAAGGACTAATGGATAGGAAGATGATGGAGTTACTGGCCCTCAGGCAGGGATCTGACACGGTGTACCGTTATGCCCAGAAGTTCAATAGCCTTTGCCAATACAGTGGACATCACGTGGATACTGATGCAAAGAAGATGGAAAGGTTCCGTGATGGTCTAGATGGCAAGTTGTATGAATGACTGAACTTGCTCGAGCCAGAGAGTTTCCATGAGCTCGTGAACAAGGCTATTTTTCAAGAGGATGCTATGAAAAAGGCCCATAGGAACAAGAAGAGGCCATCTGGTTTTGCTTCGGGTAGCGGAACTAACAAAAAGTTTCGCTTTGTGAAAAAGAACATTCCTAACCCATCCCAACAATCTTCAACTGGACGTTGGACAATGAAGCCATCCCAAGGCAAACCTTCAGGGAACTTCCAGCTCCGCAACGCTCAGCAGAAGGCTTCAAAGTCTAATGCACCTCCACATAGCATCAGCGATCGCCGTTGTTTCAATTGTGGTCAGCCAGGGCACTACATCAATGATTGCCCCAAGCCCAAGTAGAACAAGCCCAATCAGTAGAATCGAGGTGCAGGAAACAAGCCTGTCACTCTGGCTAAGAAGCCAATGGTGCAACTCCGCCAAGGCAAGCTGAACTTCACCACCATGAGTGACATTCTAGAAGGAGCTTCAATGCTCACAGGTACATTCTCTATCAATGACACTCCTGTTAAGATTTTGTTTGATTCTGGAGCTACCCACAGTTTCATAAGTGAAAAGCTAATAGGCAAAATGGGTTTGATAGGTTCTCATACCAATTCAGCTTATAAGATTATCTCTCTAGGAGAGCAAATCTCCTCTAGTACCTTAATCTGTGGAGTACGTTTGGGATTGGGTAGTAAAATCTTTCCCACGAACCACATAGCCATAAGTTTGGAAGGCATGGATGTTAGTTTGGGTATGGACTGGATGACCCAACATAAGGTGGTTCTTGATATATCAGATAGAGTTGTAGCGATCAATTCGTCTACGGTTGGGTACACTACCTTGTACCTACCTTTCAAGGACGGTACAAATTCTTGTGCCTATGTGACCATCATCTCTCATCTTAATGAAATTCTAGTAGTTTGTGAGTATCCGGATGTCTTTCCTGACGAATTGCCTGGTATGCCACCAGACCGAGATGTCGAGTTTGTAATTGAACTCCAACCGGGTACTGCACCCATTTCTAAACAACCTTATCGTATGCCTCCCAAGGAACTAGCCGAACTAAAAAACCAACTCCAGGAACTGTTAGATAAGGGTTATATTCACCCGAGCTCTTCTCCTTGGGGTTGTCCCGCTCTCTTTGTCAAAAAGAAGGATGGTAGCTTGAGGCTGTGTGTTGACTACAGACCGCTCAATGCAGTGACCATCAAGAACAAATATCCTCTTCCCCGAATTGATGTTCTTTTTGATCATCTGGCCGGAGCCAAAGTATTCTCCAAGATCGATCTTCATTCTGGTTACCACCAAATCAAAATTCGACCTTGTGACATTCCTAAAACTACTTTCTCCACTCGTTACAGTCTTTACGAGTTCTTGGTGATGTCCTTTGGTCTCACGAATGCCCCAGTCTACTTCATGTACCTCATGAACTCTGTGTTTATGACGGAGCTCGACAAATTCGTAGTGGTCTTTATCGATGATATTCTCATCTATTCCATAAATGAGAAAGAGCATGCCAAACATCTTCGAATTGTCCTGCAGCGTTTGCGAGATCATAAGCTTTACGCTAAGTTCTCCAAATGCGAATTCTGGCTGGATAGTGTAAAATTTTTGGGGCACACTATTTCCAAGGATGACATATCCGTAGATCCTAGCAAAGTACAAGAGGTGATGGATTGGAAACCACCCAAGACTGTACACCAAATCCATAGTTTCTTAGGTTTGGCGGGTTATTACCGTCGATTCATTCTAGACTTCTCCCGAATCGCTAAACCTATGACCGAACTGCTCAAGAAAGGAGTGGAGTTCGTGTGGGGTGAAGCATGTCATAAAGCCTTCCACACCCTGAGACAACATTTAACTTCAGCCCCAGTGTTAGTGTAACCAGATAATTCCAAACCTTTTGAAGTATTCTGTGACGCGTCAGGCACGGGTCTCGGTTGTGTTCTTATGCAAGAAGGTCGTCATTGCCTATGCTTCACGAGCACTTTGACCTCATGAGATCAACTATCCCACCCATGATCTAGAGTTAGCAGCAGTTGTCCATGCTCTCAAGATATGGAGACATTATCTGATGAGTAATCGTTGTAATATCTTTACTGATCACAAGAGTCTTAAGTATATCTTTACTCAGTCAGATGTAAACATGAGGCAAAAGAGATGACTTGAATTGATTAAAGATTACGACCTAGAAGTGCACTATCACTCCGGAAAAGCAAATGTTGTTGCGGATGCTCTTAGCCCAAAGTTCACTGCAACCATCTAGAGTTGGAGCCAGTTAGTGGCCCATTATGTGAAGAGATGAGAAGGCTCAAATTGGAAGTGGTAGAGCAAGGAAATCTTTATGCCTTATCTGCCGAATCAAATCTTTATGATAGAATTGTCTCTGCTCAACGCAATAACGAAGACATACAAATCATCAAACAAAAACTAGCAGAGGGAGATCCCAAGTATACCTATTTCTAGAAGGATCACAAGGATGTGATTTGGTTTGGAAAATGCCTTGTGGTTCCTGTTGATCCAGAAATCAGGAAGACAATCTTTGATGAGGCTCATATGTCCAAGTTCTCTATTCACCCTAGTAGTACTAAGATGTACCAAGACTTGAAGCAAAACTTCTGGTGGTCCAATATGAAAGTCGATATAGCCAGGTATGTAGCCGAGTGCGATACTTGCCACCTGATGAAAGAAAGTCATTTGAAATCGGCAGGCGTACTCCAACCTTTATCGATACCCATGTGGAAGTGGGATGACATTAGTATGGACTTTATTGTGGGTTTACCCCTGACAGCTAGAAAGAAAGATTCTATCTGGGTTATCATGGACAGACTCACCAAGACCACCCACTTCATTGCAGTTCATACTACTTATTCAATGCAACAATATGCAGAGTTATACATGGATCAAGTAGTTCGTTTGCATGGAATTCCGAAGACCATAATCTCTGATAGAGGGACTCAGTTTGTAGCTTGTTTCTGGGAACAGTTACATGAGTGCTTAGGAACCAAGTTGATTCGTAGTTCCAGCTATTATCCGCAGACTGATGGTCAAACGAAAAGGATGAATCAAATTTTGGAAGACATGCTACGAGCAAGCATCTTACACTTTGATAAGAGTTGGGATAAGTGTTTGTCCTTGGCAGAGTTCTCTCACAACAATAACTATCAAGCTAGTTTGAAGATAGCACCATTCGATGCTCTTTACGGACGAAGATGCCGCACCCTGTTGAACTGGTCAGAAGCCGGAGAAAGAACACTCTTTGGTCCGGACTTAGTTAAAGATGCTGAAGAAAAGGTGCAAGTGATAAGGGAGAATTTGAAGTTAGCTCAGATGAGGCCAAAGATCTATCACGATAAGGGAACGACACCCCGACACTTTGAGGTGGGAGACTATGTGCACCTAAAGGTTTCCCCCACCAAAGGTGTGCAAAGGTTCAGTGTTAAAGGGAAATTAGCTCCGCACTACATTGGACCGTATGAAGTCATAGAAGTATGTGGGCTAGTAGCTCATCGTATTCAACTGCCAGAACGGTTCTCTACAGTTCATAATGTATATCACGTGACTCAATGAAAGAAAGGTATGCCTGTGCCTGAAAACAAAGTGATCATAGAGGCTAACGCTTGGGTTGAGCTGGATTTCTCACTCATCGAGCATCCACTGAGAGTGTTGGACCGAAAGGAGAGAAAGACCCGAAGATAGACCGTAAGAATGTACAAGATATAGTGGAGTCATCATGGAAGAAGAAGCGACTTGGGAGACGAAAGAATACCTCAACACCAAGTACCCGGGCTTCCTGCAGTCTCGAAACCGTGAGTTTCTGCTACCTGTCTTGTTTTTCTTAAATCTAATCTCGAGACGAGATTCCGTTTAAGGGGGGTAGGCTGTGACGCCCCAGGTTTTTATTTAACCCTAATAGTCGGTCAACTCTATTGACAGTGGTCAAATCACGGTCAACCTGGGTCCTCACCTCGAAAACCTCACCAACTAACCCTAATGACCCTATTGATCAAGTCCATACACATGTGTGGTCGAACTTTGGTCAAAGCCACGGTCAAACCCAACCTAAGCCATAGTGACATTGAATGTCTACCGGAACTTTTGTCGCGTTCTCCAAATTTCACCTAAACACTTCAAAATTTACCAATATGAAAGTTGTCTAGTTTGTTGAGGGACACAACTTTCATGAAGGGTGGAATTTCCAATTTTGAGGGGAAAAGGGTGGAAATCTTGGTCAACTGCCAGCACCTCCTGTTCATTAACACAGAATGGCATTCAAACTTTGGGTGCATTTTATGCAAAATCTATTGAGAAAAACACCATATGGCCTTTGTGAAACTTGTAGAGGGTAGTTAGATCTACAACTTTCCTATTCATCGCTTTGTGCACTTCAGTACAAAATTTTGGAGAAAATTTCGCTCAAAGTCGCCTAGTCTAAAACATTTCAGGCCAGGGTGCCGCCGCGCCGCGACGTCACGCGCGCCGCGATCCGGCCGCCTCGGCGTCCGTGCCCGCGCGCCGTTCGAGGCCACCCGTCGACCGAGGCCGCGCCTTCCCTATGCACCGCACCCCGAGGCCCCTTGGAGTTTCCCCCGGGGCCACGCACGTTGTCGCCGCGCTGTGCGGCCGGTGCGCGCCACGGACCACCGGTCCGTCGGCGGCGCCCCGCCGTACGCGCGCGGCCGAGGTCGTCGTACCACGGTGGCATCTCCGCCGTCACCGCAACATCACCGGCGAGGTGCTACCCTTTAAATACCATCGCTTTCCCCTCCACACACCGACACCACGGCCCCAACGCACCATCCGCGCCGCCGCCGTCGAGCCGCGCCCCCTATGCTTCCCACGACCGAGCAACCGTCCACGCCCCTTCCCTAGACCCCATAGAACCTTCACGTGCCACTTGTTGTCCGGGCCGGGCTCTTGTCGTCGTCGGAGCCGAGCCGCCGCGGCCGCCACCGCCGGCCCTCGCCGTGCGCCCACGCCGGCAACTCCTCCGCCCCAACTTCGGCTACCCCGAGGCCCTAGGTGAGCGTGTGGTCGAGCCCCACTACCTCCCCGGCCGGGAGCGCCGCCGGCTCGCCGGAATCCGGTTGGAGCCGCCGCCTCCCCATGCCAAGGACCCAATTGCGAGTCCTCCTTTCTTTCCGGGGTCTAATCCGCGAACCGAGGGTGTATCTGTGAGGTTTTAATTCTTTCCAGGGACCTCAGTGCAAAATCTTATCTTCAATAGTAAAGCACTTTTGCTGATTCTTGAAAATCTCTACAAAATCATAGAAAAATCGCAAAAATGCAAATCCAATTTTTCTAGACTCCTGGTGAAGAGCACTACAACTTTGATTAAACTTATCTGGGTTGTTTCCTGATATTTGTGGCATGAAAAATAGAAATGTGAAAATCCTAAATTTGTGATATCTCAAAATCCATAAGTTATCTGTAGCTAATTTTGGATATGTTGTGTATTATGTTATTACTAGCTCGTGTCCCAAAAATTGCACAAAGTTATGATGTAAATCTTTTTATATGAATTATTTTCCATTTATGCAGAATCTGTCTAGATGATTTTTGTAACGAAAAATAATTATGTTTTTGTGCCCAACTTCTGCATGTGGTCTCTTTATTCCAAGATACACCTCTGGTGAATTAATCACAGTTTTATACTTATCAAAAGTATTTATTCTTGGTTTATGCTTGACTCCTTTGTAAATTAATAATGCAAGATCAGTGGTAGTTCTAGATATGCTTGCTGCATTCCTAGGACAGTTTGGGACCAGAGAACATGAGTAAGCAAGTTTGGATCATTTGGATGCTTATTTATTTTTGTAAGCATTTATCTTGCCTAAGGGAATAGCTTTTATTATTTTTGGCATAATTAATTTTCTAGCTTTTCCAAGCATGCATGTGTGTTCAGTGGCTTGAGATAGGTGTTTGGGTGCTTAAGAAACCCTCCACTGAATTTTAATGATTTACTGTTTGAATAAAAGCTTTGGAGGCAATTAAGGGTTAATATTAAGTTAATTAGGAAAATGTGCCTTTTTCTTGTGATCTTTTTAAAAATGATTCTATAAATGCACCTCCTTGATGTTTAAGAAAATAAATGTAATTAACTACATTGTTGTGCACACCTTTGTTGTGAGAGGTGGAATATTAAATCCTCACATGAAATAACAATTATAAAAGAGAACATTAATGAAGTGTTTATTAAAAGAATAAACCCATCTCAATAATAACCTTCATGTAAAAGAATTAATAATTAATTATTTGTTAAGGTGAATGTGGCCAACAAGAGTTGGATAAAATAATTAACCTATCACATCACCTGAACCCTGCATTGCATTCTGTGTAGATCTTCCTGACGGTGACTACTCGCTCGTGCCGGAAGCCGAGGAAGGAGGACCTGAAGCGGAACTGCAGTACATGGAAGTGGTCGAAGATACCGAGGGTACTTAGGCTAACCCTGCTGACGAAGGCAAGCCCCGGTGCAATTACCCCAGTATTTCAAAATTATTATGCAACTATCTAAGGATGATTGTGCATTTACGTTCAGGAGTTGATATGGAACCCTAGATGCATGATCCCTAGGTACCTTTGTCTTACTAGAATGATAGGTCGATAGTTGCTATGCTATAGGACCGTTACAAGTCGAGTGATGCTTGTCACTCACGAGAATAGGTTCTTATGTTGGAATCATAAGATCTCCTTAAATGGATTGCTCAGGTGGTAAGAGCATGGGATGTGGTCTCCAGTCCAATGGCATTCGTGGGTTAAGTGTTTGAATGTACTAAGCACTTGTCGGGAATGAGACCGGTAAGCCTAGTACCTTAATGAGGCGGTGAGGGATTTCACTACCACTACTCTTGGGATGCGTCTCACGGGTAGCTACCGGTGGTGCACGTGTGAGTCTGGGTGCCTCGCGGGGTATGCCAGATAACCGGTACCAAAGACTGTGGCTTTTATCCCAACCCGCGGATTTTTGGGAACCGCTTGGTGGTTGTCCTCATGGGGGCATCCCACCGTGTGTTTTTTTGAACGAACCGCACAAGACAGTGTGTGTTTCATTGATATAGAAGAAACCAATACAAGACTACAGCTCTCGGAAGCCATAGGCAGGAAAACAAAAAAAGAAAGAAAAAATAACTCGCCCGGTTGGATTGGGACATCAACACGGGTCACCGCTCATCAACCGGTTGGATTGGGACATCAACACAGTCGCACCACTAAACCCCACCTATACACCAAGGCCACAGAGTAGATGGCACTTCCGCAGCACACACCCACCAACACACACATGCAGATATCGAATCTTCGATAAGGACCAGCGCTGAAATAGAAACGAAATGAGAGCAGACGCCATTACACCGAGAAGCCACCGTCGTGCGAGACCTCTCACCGCAGTGCCACTGCAACAAAGCAGAATTTCCTGACGAAGTGGAAGCACCAGGTCCGAGCAACTCACAACGCGCGGAGGCCTCGCCGCATCCGCCGTTGGACTCCAACTTCTCGCATGCGCGGGGGCCACGCCACGCCCGCCACAACACACGCTCCAGACCCCTTCCAAAGATGCCGCTGAGAAAGTGAGCAAAGAAGCCCCACCCCCATAGCTCTGAAACAACACTGAAGCTCAGCAGAAGAACGAATTCACCTCGTTGCTTCCCCACATGAAGCAGCCGCCGTTGAGTTAGCAAACCAAGGAAGTCGCTCGCGTCGTCGTCAGACGTTGTACCGCACCAGGCGGTTCCAGCTTAGCTGTAATCACCCGCCATGATCCGCTGCGAGCCAAGTCGTCCCCCACTGTCGATGCCACGAGCGCCGTCAATCGACGTTGTCCCGCACCGCACTGGCTATTGCGTCAATGCCAGCCGCCGCAGTCCGCTGCAAGTAGACGAAGGAACAACAGTAGGGCGAGCCACGACACCAACGAGAAAGTTGCTGCTTCAGTCGTGAGGAAGGCAACCCCCTTCCTGTCTGCCGCACGACGGAATTGTCCCAGCGGCCGAAGCAGCCATGGCAGGGCACCGACATCACCACAGACGAGCGAGATCTCAAGAGACAACGCCTCCAAGGAGGGAACGACACCAGTGGCGCCACCGTCACTCGTCCAAGTAGGACAGGGTTTTCACCCAGAGACCAAGCGCAGCAAAGGGTGGCTCCTGAGTGACGCCCCCAATGGGGAGAGCGACGTCCGAGGACGCCGCCGCCACAAGGCTTTCGCCCGGAGCCTAAGCCCCTGCTGCACATGCACGACGTGGTGCTCCGGCAACACTGCCACAACCGCCACGGCCGAAGGACGCCTCCGTCACGAACAACGCGTCGCACTACCTGGATTCCACTCCTACGCCGCCCACACTGGAGTCAGCCCAACAAGCCGACCGCCGTTGCCCGCGACCCTGATGTCCAGCTTGCGCATGACCGACGACAGCGGACGCAAGACACCAGAGCCGCAACCCCGAGGTGCAGCAGATGAGAGCGCTGGGCAGGCACCTCTGCCGCACTTCCCCCCACCGTCGTTGACGCAACCGACGCACACCACCACAGCACCGCGCCGCTCACGCCATGGCCGGCGGATGCCGCACCACCACGGCGCCGCGCGCGCTCACGCCATGGCCGGCGGATGCCGCACCACCACGGCGCGCGCCGAGGCCGTGGCCGCACCTCCATGGCACCGCGCCGCCCACCGGGGGCTCGGAGGCCGCGCGCCCACGCCGTGCGCCGCCGCCCAACTGCCGGAACCGCCGCCGCATGCTGGAGCCGTCACCGCTGCATCCCAGCGTCCCCCTCGTCACCCGACGCAGATCCGGTCGTGGGATGACCAGATCTGGCCCAGGGGGCGCTTGATCTTCCACTCCGCGCCACCACTGTCACTGGAGTTGCTGGCCGCGCCGCGCCGCTCCTCCGCCCCGGAGCCAACGCAGAACTTCGAAGAAGGCCCCGCCGCCGCCATCCGGGGGGCCGGCGCGGGATCCCGCTTGCCCCTCCCGGCGGCGAGGGGGAGGGAAGGAGGGGAAGGGAGGCGCTGGTGCGGGGAGCTCGGTCGCCGCCCGAGGTGGGGGCGACCCGAGCGTTCGCAGATGCTTTCCCAAGTCCACCGTGTGTTTAGGTCTACCTTGCAAGGTTATAAACCACTCGATTGTCAGCCTCTCACCGTTATCTGAGACTACTTACTCCACTGGCCATGAGATCCCTAATGATGGAAGTTGATGAATACTATGCTTGATTAATTGTATTGCACAACTTTATTCACAATAGATGGCTAATTTAGAAAAGAGTAAACCAACTAGAACTTGTGCTAAAATCTAGAAAGTAAGTACATACTCTTTGTTACTTTTCAGCAAAAGAAACCCAGTGGCCAAAAAGCCTATCATGTCTAGAGTTGGTGAAGTAGTTATCACCGACGGGTAAGTCTTGCTAAGTATTAGTATACTCAGCCTTGCTATAATCTGTTGCTCCAGGTAATGCCTTTGGTGATGTGTGGCCCGGAGAGATCCCGCCCGACTGGGAGCTCGAGTGGGTGGAGGACGATGAATGAAGGCATCATGGCTGGCCTTCCGTGGTGTTCTCGCTTCCGTTTAGTTAATTCTGCTGTTTTAAAAACTCTGAACTACGTTGTCATGTCAAAGACTTCGGCTTGTAATAATTGAACCCTTCGGGGTAAATTCGGATGTTAATCATGTTGTATCTCTGGACTCGCCTTCGCGCGAGTTTTAATGCATACTCCCTCCAGTTTGGTAAAAGAAGACGTTTTGGACAAGATTTGAGTCAAACATTGGGAATATAAATCATGAATAACTTTTAAGTTTTTGAGTTTGGAAATGTGAAAACTACATGAGTAGATTTGTCTTGTAAAATACTTTCATAAAAGTATACATATGTTAGTTTTTAATAATTATTTTTGTAAAAATAGGAAGTCAAAGTTGCACTTTGGAGACCGTGTCGCTGTCCTAAACGTCTTCCTTTACCAAACCAGAGGGAGTATATGTCGATCCTTGTTGCTATATAAGTGATTTACCGGGCGCTAACCCAACGACTAACAACATGCTGATACTTTATTATTGCTTAATGACCAAAGTGGATTGGTTTAGGCGATAGTACGGTATTTTCCTGGGCGGGTTGTCACACTAGTTCGTGCTCTAAACATCTGTTGACACGCTTTATGCTCTGCTTGCGTCTTCTTCTCCGACTTTCGACTTTGAGTGAATTAAACTACCGGATGAAAATAAATAAACAAAGCAGTACATCAATTACGCTCTGTCCTCATTGCACCGTCTTTTTCACATGAAGATGTTGCCAATTAAATTATTTGATCGCTTGCTTCAGGGCACCGCAATATAATCCTTTACGTTGGGAGGGAACAACAGACTATATCCAACTCCTGTATGTATTTTCATCTGATGATTTTCTACATATATATAAGTGGTTTTCTATGAAGTATAGTTTAGGGAAGAGCTTTTTGGTTATTACTAAAGTCACCATCAAGCCAAATTTGGGGTCACAGTTCCTCTCTTCTTTATCTAAGAAAACATTTTATTTCCATCTCATATATATTAGAGTCACGTGAGGTTCAACAAAAAGATTGATTTTATATTTCCTAATAGAAATTTGTTTTTATCATGTGCCATGTCTTATAAATGTTGGTATTTAGAGCCTTGCAAGGCTACATGCCTAGCCTTGCAAGGTTACATGCCTATGCGAATGAATATTTCATGAGCTTCCTAATTAGTACTTTAGCAGGGACAAAGAACTAATTTAATGCCTATCGTGTGGAATTTTCCAATTTATAATTGTATTTGTTATTTACTTTTCAGTCATTTTTTTGCTTTCCCAATCCGTGGAAACATTAACTACTATCTTTCTTATTTTTAATCCAAAATAAATGTATTTATTAATTGTATTTGTATTGAATATGGACTCTTTGGATTTCCTTATTTTAATTCTGAATTTATGTATTCTTTAGATTAATCTATACATTCAGATCTTCATAAAATCCAACGGTGTATATTATTCTCTTTTTTGGATTAACGTGAGAATTTTTAGACTCTCTCAGCGAACGTGGTGGCCGTTGGCGCAAAAAGTGCACTCAACGCCAATCACACAAAGCAAGCCGAACAAAGCGGCTTCACACGCGCGAGAGAGCAAATGACGTGCCAGTCAATTTTTCCTGAAAATTAACAAAAGATAAAACATGTTAAATACCAAAGCTTGGAACTTGCCGGGTGGTACCAGACAGTTCCATATTTGCGGCTAAAGAGCCAATTGGGATAACACATAGCTATGCAAAGCTATCTGTCAAAGAACCACGACCATTCGGGCAACCATAAAGGGAAAAGGAACACTGCCGAATGGATGACGCAAGCATGACAACGATCGGTCTTTGTATAAACAAAGATGCAAGCGCAAAGTTATGATCGATCCCCATGAAGATTAGCATTAAATAAATGAAGTAAAGCACGGACATGATCATGTATTAAATAAGCATGCATAGATCCAAAGCACTAGTCTACCGCATGTCTAGTTACTTTAAAACCCGTCGGGTACGATAACAAACAAATCTATCCACCGCATGATACGATCTGCATGAAAAACGTACCACTTTCCACAAATAGATCTATCCACCGCATGATACGATCTAAATATGGAAAGCTAAAAGCATACATCATTTAAAACATAAATAATGCACGTGTTCTACTCGTGAAAATATAACCGAATACAGCTGAACAGCCGATCCAGGGTCCATGAAGAAGGAACAAACATTACCACGTGAATAAATCTATCGATCGATTTGGGAATCTAATCCACCGGATGACTAGCTCCAAAGCAACCCAAAAACCTGCATCTACCGCATGATACCCGGTTCTTTCAAGATTTATACGAACATAGCAAGCTTGAACCCGCAACACGTAACAACCTAGATCGATTCGGTTTCGGCTATCAGAAAGCACAAGATCCACGCGTCAAAATACGAAACCTGCTCGAACAAGGATCATAAAAGAGATATAGCCGATCCAAACCCATCTAGATTGGGCAAAGATGTGTTACATGAATTAAAACATAAAGTAAAACTCAAGATAACACGGGATAACTTAATGAATCTATTGGATCTTGCCAAAATCCAATAGAGCCGATAACTAGCTTCAAGCCAGATCTTAGCCTACCGCATGGCTCATGATCTAACAAGAAACCCTCTTGAACCAAGCTTGAATCTACCGCATGACACGAAGCATGGTAACAAGACTACTTGCATCGGATCTAAATCCACCGCATGATACTAGATATGATACAAGGTTGCCGTACTCACGGAGGTCGACGGATCGATTGGCCCTCTCGAAGAACTCGACGACACGACAAGGACTCTAGGGTTTGGCGTAAGGCCGGTATGTATTGAAGAATGATCGTCCTTGTTACATACATTCGGGGGTTGTATTTATACCCTGTTGAGTACAACCGCGAATGGATTCATTGCCTAACTAAACTTGATCGCCTATCCATCCATTCGTCCCCCGATTGAGCCACGTCACCGTCCAATCCCGCAAAATCAGCTCTCTTGTTCCTTTGCCGAACCGGAGCGGATAGCCGACCGCGAGATCTCTTTGCCGAAAATCTCTCGAAAATATCCTTCCTTCCACCGGACGGACTCTTTTTTTCGAACAGGACCCACATGTCGGACTCCTTACCAAATTTTGGTGTTAACACATGCCCCTTCAATTGTGGGATAAAAGTGATTTTGTTCCACAATTGACTCCGACCACGAATCCTTGAATCAAATCTGTCAACACTTTGTTCTTCGCAATCCGCCGGAATCTTCGTCCAGATCCAACCCTAGATCCCCTTGTTCCGAGCTCGAACCTCCAATGGCAACTCAGAACCAAGCTGCTCAGGTAAATTCATCCCCCGCAAACCTTGTTCGGCATTAGGTTTTCAATTTTACCTGAGATTTTCCTTTTCCGCTTTCTTCCAGGAGCCTTCTCTTGCTCTTTTGATTCCTATCGAGGCCAATTCGCAGTCTTATTACCTTGGTCCCGTAGGGAATCCGACCCTCGAGATTTTATTGCCGCTTCGAATCTCGGAGAATCCCCTTCAAGGCGGCTTTGTCTCCACCTCCTCGGTGGCAAGATGCGTTCAAGAACCGGCCTTTGCCCCCAATTGCGGAGCTGGAAGACTTGGTATCGGAGGATTCTTGCGGATAAGAGTGGATTGACCAACCCGGATGCTCTCCACCGGGCCTTCTAGCTCTCGAATCTTTGCCAATCTTTAGCCCTCTTGCAAACGGTGCACATCCCAAACCACAATGGTGCGCCGCCTCAACCGCCGCCGCGCCTCCGACGAGGCCGAGGGGAGCAGCGCCAATGCGCGCAGGCGGTGATGATCGTCGATCTCTCCTCTTTGATTCTGTTCTTGATCTTCTTTTGCCTTGACGATCATCCCCCTTTTTCAGATTGATTCAGTGGAATCCGCCTCGTGCGCCGGCCAATCAGCCCCTCTCGGATGACTCTTCGGAGTCTGATGGCCACTCCCCGGTACCGTACGGGGAAGAAGACGCCATCCGCTTCAAGGAAGAGCTAGAGGCGTCCCGTCGCGAGCTGGAGGACGTCTCCAAGAAAGCGGGCGTGGCCGAGCTAGAATGGGAGGACCGGCGCAAACAAACCGTCGGAGACCATCGACGGTATGGCTCGAGATTGATTCTTGATCCGGCCCGGCCTTTGATGCTAATCCCTATCTGTTTGCTCTTTGCGGCCCCGCGACGCCGAGCTCAACCAGCTAAAGGCGCTGGTAGAGCAGTTGGCCGAGAAGGTGAATGCCCGTGGCGACACGCCGGCGGAGCGCCCGGCCGCGGTGGAGCGCCGCGTCGACGAGGTGGCCGTCCATGGCGTTCGTTTGGGCACCACCTTGGGCACTGGCCGCGATGGCGACGCATACGGACGTCGACTATTCCACCGGGCCGCGTGGCTTCCGTGGCGGCGCGCCGGAGGACATCGACGAGATCGAGCTCATCCCGGGAGCGCCTTGACGGCCACGGCGATGCCATTGCTGAAATTACCCATCCCCAATCTATGTTGAATTGGCTTTTCGACTAGATTGTACTAGGGATGTGTAAATATCGGCAATAGATGAAGAACTTTTGAATTTCGCACTTTTTGTTTCGCGATGACTTCCCTTTGCATTTTGCATCCGCGAATTTTGTTTTCTTTGAATGCATCCGGAACTACCTTTAGCCGAACGCGCGAGAACAAGCGCCCCTTGGCGCAAAATCCACGAGAGGATCCCGGTTCGGCAATCCGTAAACACCGTTCAAGAGAAAACCCTTCGCACTTGGTGGAAAACCCCGCCGCTTGGTATTCTAACAAGGTGTGACGGCGGATCATCACTCCCAATGCGCCTCCCCGGTCAATAAAATAGCTCCGTGGGGTGCTCGCAAATCCACTCGCACACTCCTCCATCATTTCTCATCTCTTCCCCGCCTCTAGAGGAAAAAACCCCAACGCCATGGACAAGGGTAAGCAACCTCGGGAGAGCGGCTCATCAAAGAAGCGTACGATTCGGAAGTGAGTTCTTTCTTGGCTCGCTCCTTGTTCTCCCACTTGATCTTGCGCTTCATGTTTTCCTCTCGTCCTTTTCGGCCTTGATTTGCTTCCCGAAGAAGTCATCGGGACCGAAGATGTGCTCCGAGTACATCTCTTCCGATTCCTCTCTCGAAGCGAGAGGATACCACGCCCGAACGAGAGGACCAACCATCGACCGCGCCGCCGCGTCCGGCCCCTCGAAGCATGGCCTCGGGGACATGTCCGCCCGTTGCCAAGCCGAGCGCGAGCGGCCGCATGGCGCCGGAAGCACTAGTAGGGGGTAAATGCTCCTGACCCCTTCACGCTTGCATCTGGATTTCTTGCCTCTAACCTTGATTCTCCTGCTCCGGATGTCTGCGACGAGTACGGCAAAGAACCCGAAGGCGGCCTGGGATAGCTTGGTAGAGGCCGCCAATCATGGTCATCCTCGTGCGTTCCAAGTTGCCGTCACGGTGGTCCGGAACAAGCGAAGAGGGAGCGACGGCCGAAGAAGTAAAGAAAAGATTCATACTTTCGCTTCTTTCTCCACGCCTTCTGCTTCCCACCTCCTCGGGGACCTGACCATCAGGGTTGTTAGATGTGATCCTGCACGAAGCAGTTGTAGTATTGAGCTAAGGGAAATGCATCTAGGCACTGGCCATTTTCTCTCGTTCATGGATTTTGTTCTGAAGGCGGCCTCATTCTCGAGCGCCGGCTATTTTTGGTGCCAGATGTGTGTAATCATCGATCGATCTCGATGCTAGGATAGTATTTCTTCAGATATCTTCCATTTATCGCAGCGGAAAATTCTTCTCCTAGCAAAGTTTTCAATATGTATGCATTACCAGGAACGCATCTGACCACACGAAAAGGCCCCTCCCAGTTAGGGGACCATTTGCCGAATTCACTGTATTTAGTTCCAATCGGCAATAGCGCTTTCCAAACTAGATCGCCTTCTGCGAATTGCCTTACTTTTACTTTCTTGTTATAGTACTTGGCGACTCGCGGCTTGTTTTTCTTGATATTCTCCGGGGCCCCGAGACGGATCATATGCAAATCTTCTAACTCATCCATCATTAGGCCACCGTAATTCTTGGAGCTCAACTCGTTTTGCGGCACTACTCTCCTTGAATCCGATTGTATCTCCCAAGGCGAGATTGCATGATGCCCGTAAACCAACTCGTAAGGAGAGGTCTTTGTAGCTCCATGGGGGGCCATTCGGTAAGCCCACGGCGCTTCACCGAGTACCGAATGCCACCTCCTTGGCTTCGATCGATCTTCTTCGTATCGGCTTGATCATGATCTTATTAGAAGCCTCTCGCTTGACCATTAGCTTGGGCATAATATGGAGAAGAATTAAACAATTTGATTCCCATGCTTTCGGCAAAATCTTCGAACTCCAATGACACGAATTGTGCCCCCCGGTCGGTGGTAATCGTCCGAGGGATCCCAAATCGATAGATGATGTGTTCCTTGACGAATTCGATCATGTTTTTCGACGTCACCTTCTTCGGTGGGATTGCCTCGACCCATTTGGTGAAGTAATCGTAGCCAAAAGCACGAACTTATGCCCCTTGCTAGACGGCGGATTAATTTGGCCAATCAAGTCTATACCCCGGCCCCCGAATGGCCATGGCTTGATGATGGGATTCAATGCGATGCGGGGACTCTTTGAATATTCCCGAACCTTTGGCAATCTTGACATCCCTTGTAATACTCAAAGCGAGTCCTCTAATATCGTCGGCCAAAAGCATCCGGCTTGTCTAATAACCCACTTCATCCGATAGGCCGATTGGTGCGCTCCACATATCCCATCGTGCACCTCGCTCATCATGTTCTTGGCTTCTTCCGGACCCGGTGCATCGTAGCAATACCCCATCTAATAATTTATAGAATAAATTATCATCCGGAAGAACGAACTTGATTGCCTTGTACACGAGTTTCCTAGAGACTTTTCGAGATGGATCTTTCAAGTAGTCAATGATTTCTTTCCTCCAATCATCTTACGCAAGGTCCGCCCCTAGTGCACACACTTCACAGCAAACGCTTCTTGACTCTCCTTGTAACCGGAGGCGCTCCGAGCCGGCTGTTTGCCTCCTCGTTATGCTCTCTAGGAATGTCTTGTAGGGTTACCAATGGGAAGCTCTTCAAGATTTCCCCGCACTCTTCGTAGTAACTCCTCGGCGCTTCGCTCCCGCACTCGTATTGGCCGTTCAATTGCTTGATTACCGATTCCGAATCTCCATAGATCTCAACCGAAACGGCCCCGCTTCTCTCAAATATTGAAGCCCTCGAAGTAGTGCCTCGTACTCGGCTGGTTATTTGTGACGGTGGGTTGTATAGGAATGGCGAATTCAAACATCTCACCTGCGGGCGAAATTAGTAGGATCCCTACTCCCCCACCTTTGCCACACGATGACCCATCAAAAAATAAAGCCCAAGGGTAATTTCAAGCGAGATCAATTGAAGGGTCACGATGTTCGGTAATAAAATCGGCAATGACACGACCTTTGATGGCTTTTGCCGATTCGAACTTCAACTCGAATTCTGATAAAGCTAAAATCCATTTGCCAATCCGACCATTCAAAATTGGCATAGATAACATATGTTTTATCACATCAAACCTTGAGTATACAGTGCATTCGGCATTCAACAAGCAAGCCGAAACTTTGTACACGAGTAGTACACGCAAAGACACGGTTTCTCTATAGCCGAATACCCGGTTTCGGGATCAAGTAATTTTCGGCTAAGGTAAGCTACTACCCGCTCCTTTCCTTCGAATTCTTGAATAAGGGCCGATCCAATGGTTTGGGTATCGGCCGCCACGTACAACTTGAAAGGCTTGTTTAGCCGAGGAGGAACCAAAGCACGGCGGCTCCTTCATGTCTTGCTTGATCTCATCGAAAGCCTTTTGTTGTTCGTCGCCCCATGTGAATTTTTGATCTTTCTTTAGCTTCAAGGCAATGGAGAGAATGGCAACACCTTCGTGATAAATTTGAGATGAATCTTCTCACGAAGTTGATCTTGCCGAGCAGCTATTGCAATTCCTTGAGGTTGGTTGGAGGAACGCCTTCATCAATGGCTTTCATGCTCTTTTTGCAAACTTCGATTCCCCCTTCGTGGACCAAAAACCCCAAGAACTCTCCGGTCGATACCCCAAAAGTGCACTTGTTTGGATTCATCTTCAAACCGTGTTTCCGGTGCACTCCAAGGTCTTCTTCACATCTTCCGGATGGGTGTCATGACTTAAGGACTTGATCACCACGTCATCAATGTAGATTTCCACGCTTTGCCGATCAACTCATGAAAAATGTAATTCATGGCCCGTTGATAGGTTGCACCGGCATTTTTCAACCCAAATGTCATGACTATCCATTCAAATAGGCCTATATGACCGGGACATCTAAAGGCCGTCTTTGATATGTCTTCTATTGCCATAAAGATCCGATTGTATCCCGCGTTGCCATCCATGAAACTAATCACCTTGTGTCCGGCGGCGGCGTCAATCAACAAATCGGCAATAGGCATCGGGTATCCATCCATGGGAGTAGCTCTGTTTAGGTCCCCGAAGTCTATGCAAACCCTCATTTTTCCATTCTTCTTGTACACGGGGACGATGTTAGAAATCCACTCCGCATATCCGCACGGCCGAACGAAGTTTGCGTCAAGTAATCTTTCGATTTCCTTCTTCACATCGGCCAATACTTCATCCTTGTAGATCTTCCGGGGTGGTTGCTTATTTGGTTTGAAACCGGGCTTGATTGGCAACCGATGCTCGACGATGGAACGATCCAATCCAGGCATCTCCGAGTAATCCCAGGCGAAGCAATCCTTATATTCTTTGAGAAGCTCAATTAAGTTCCCCCTGAAGTCTGGTTGCAAATTTGCACTGATGAACGTCGGCCTTGGCTTATCACCGCTTCCAATATCAACTTCTTCCAGTTTATCGGCCGACATGAATCCTCGCCCTAATTTGCCATCAGTGCCATCCACGGGGTTCTCCATTAAAAATTACTATAAGAGCCGACCGCTTGAATCGGCCGTTGGTCACCGCCGACGGGTTCAACGGGACCCTCTCCCCGATCCTTCCCCGAGAAGCAATCGATGCCTTGGTACTCCCGAAGGCCGGTTCCATGTTGGCCACGCTCACGGAGTCGTCCGCCCGGACGACCTCGATCTCATCATCCACCCACCGGATAAGTCGTTGATGCATGGTGGATGGGACGCGAGCAGTTAGCATGAATCCGGCCCCGCCCAAGCAACGGTCGTAGGCTCCTTTGCCCTCGATGACAAAGAAGGTGGTGAGCGGCGTCTTGGACCCGATCATCAAGTCCACGTGGGCGCATCCTTTTGGTGTCCGAGGGGTTCCCGGCGAAGTCGTTCAAGATGATACTTGTAGGTGTCAAATCGCTCGGGCCCATGCCAAGCTTCTCGAAGGTGGTGTACGGCATTACGTTGACTGCCGCTCCACCGTCGACGAACATCTTGGTCAATGGCTTGCCATTGACGTACCCCCTCAAGTACGGCGGCCTCATATGGCGATTCTTGGCCGGCTTGTCGAAGATGGCTCGCTTGGCCGGCACCGGTTGTGCCATCACCCCCTCGGGCGCTCGTCATCAAAGGAAGCTTCCTCCTGCATAACCCGGTTAGCGGGGAGCCATGAACTCGTTCGGCGGGGAAGTATACCATGCATGTAGGAGCCGAACGCTTCGATCCCTCCGGCCGGTCCTTGGGGGCGCCACTTCTGCCTCGTCTGGATCGCGGCTTGTTTCATCTCGCGGTTCCTCAAGCGCTGGACCCGCCTCTTCTGGCTCCTCCTCAGGCCGGGTGGGCACCATTGCCATTTCTGCCAGACGTGGACATCTTCATCGTCTTCCTGATCAGCCCACCTGAGATCAGCTTGGCGCTTCCTGGGATGATCGATGACTTCAATTTTTTGGCGCCGATCCCCATTAGGGTGGATCCTTCCAAGTCTTTCGTGGACGGATCGGCGATTGGCAGTTTCCTGCCTGTATTCAACATATCTGTCGCTGCATTCAGGACAGTTCTTCAATGTGGGCAGCTTTAGGCCCTCATTCCAGCAGTGCCTGAAGAAGGCGCATCCCCAGTGTGCGCGCTCCTGCTCGCGCGTGTACTGCTCTTGGTCCCGTCTGCGCGCTTCCTCTTCAGCTCTGCGCTGCTCCTCCTCGTGACGACGCTTCTGGTAGCGCTCTTTCTCTATGCGGCGCGCCGCCATTTGTTGAGGAGAATGCGCGACGTCACTTTGGGCTTAGGCCCGGATGATTCCCCAATCTCGATGTGGCTCTTGAGCACGCGGGGGCGTCGCCTTGTACTTGCTCCGGGGTCACCGGCGCTGCGGGTCCACTTGCTCCACCTTGCTTGGACTCGGCTCGAGTCGGGACCTTGACCTTCCCCTTCTCCTCGGCCGTTATCGCATTGACGGAAAAGCCGAGCATGTTCGAGGAAAGGGGTGGCCATCCGGCTTCATCTTGTTATCGAACTTGAGGTGTCCCTCCTGGATAGCCTTACGGATCCTCATCCCGAAGACCCCCGCAATCGTTGATGGAGTGTGAATCCCTGTCATGGAAGCCACGGTAACGTTTCGTTTTAACTCCATCGTAGCCGAAGCATAGAATGCCCCTCGGGCGGCTTAATTCGGCCTTCTTTCACCAAGAGCTCAAACAACTTATCGGCCTTTGTGATGTCAAAGTCGTAAGTCCCTTTGGTCTCGCTTGACCCAACACCGATTCATTGTCAAGGGCTCTTTACCCCACATGATTTTCGCTGCGGCTACCTCCAATTCATCGTCGAATCCTCGAACGGATCGGCTTTGTCCGAGAACCGGTTGTAGATGTCGGCGACGTCGTCTTGCTTGCCAAATTTGGGGTCCTTCTTGAGGCCATATGCCCGATTGCTCATCGGAGATAACTTTTGTGACAAATGGCCCGGGTTCTCAAACTCCATCCCAAATAACTTCTCGCGCACGGTCGGTAACATCCCGGCGACGGCCATATCGGCCACCGATCGTCCGGCAAGTTCGGCGAGAAGCACATGCCTTTGACTTCCCCGAATCTTCTAAGAAACTCCCGGCGGTGTTTCGCCGTGCCTTTGCTTCGGGGTGGCGAGATCAATCGGCTTCTTCTCGGAACCGCCGCTGAAATAATGAGCGTGGAATTTACGCTCCAAATCCTTCCATCCGGCCACGCGATTCGGGGAGGCGGGGACGAGAACCACCGGAAAGCCGGGACCCGTCGGTGAGGCGGGGAAGTAGCGAACCCCGAACGTCTCCTCGGCCGAGCATTCCCCAAGCCGCATGAGGTAACGGGCGATGTGCTCGACCGTGCTTGTTTCGTCCTCCGCCCCGAGAACTTTGTGAATTCCGTCGGCGGCTTCACCCTCGGCGGCAAGAGCACGTTATAGTACCACTCTGGGAACGGTGGCCTATAAGCGGGGCCCTGCATCTTTGGCTTGAGGCCGAACTGATTTTGCATTAATTCGGCCATTTTGCGTGCTAGGGCGTCATCTTCTTGCGCGCCGCAACGGCGGGCGCGTACCCTGGGTGCGGGAAGGCGTCGAACGCTCCGTAGTTTCCCACTTCATGATAACCACCGCCGTACAAATTCTTCTGGAGCCAGTTGGTCGACGGAGCAATTCTCCGACCGGGATCAAGTGGGGCCCCAGACGAGCCGAACGCTAGGTCCCCGTACGTAGGCTGGTACGGATTCGGCTGTTGCACAGGCTGACCTGTGCTGCTCTGTGGTGGCGGCAGGATTGGCTGACTTCCTGAAGCTTGCAACGGGGGCTGAACTGGCTGCCCCCCAGCGCCCTGCGGAGGAGGTTGGAACGCTTGGCTTCCGGTGCTCTGAGGAGGAGGCCGCGTGGGCGGCTCCGTAGCGGCGGCCGAGAGCTTGATTCACCCGGCTCTACGGTGTTCCTCGGAAGGGCGCCTTCCCCGAACGCTTGCTCCATGCCGGGCCAAAGATGGCCACCATCATCTGCCGGAGCGATCCGAGGAAGGCCTTGTTGTGCTTGGTGAGCATGTAATCCTGGCCGACTCTTGGAACACCCGCGCGCATTCCTCCTTTTCCCGCCGAGACGTAGCATCGACTTCTCCCGGTAGCGGCACTCTAGGCATCTCGTTCTTCGGATATGGGACGCCGCTTCGTTCTTCTTAAACGACAACGAGCACTTCGCCGAAATTGATCTACGACGTCTTGGAGGCTGCTGCCGCTGCTCCGGAGAAAGATCTTCCGGGTCGACGTCCATAAGGTCCGCAATCTCGGGCATCTTGAATTAATTCGGTACGTTGGTCCCACCGGGCGTGCCAAAAAGTGTGTTGGCGCAAAAAGTGCACTCAACGCCAATCACACAAGAAGCCGAACAAAGGCGGCTTCACACGCGCGGAGAGCAAATGACGTGCCGTCAATTTTTCCCGAAAATTAACAAAAGATAAAACATGTTAAATACCAAAGCTTGGAACTTACGGTGGTACCGGACAGTTCCATATTTGCGGCTAAAGAGCCAATTGGGATAACACATAGCTATGCAAAGCTATCTGTCAAAGAACCACGACCATTCGGGCAACCATAAAGGGAAAAGGAACAACCGCCGAATGGATGACGCAAGCATGACAACGATCGGTCTTTGTATAAACAAAGATGCAAGCGCAAAGTTATGACCGATCCCCATGAAGATTAGCATTAAATAAATGAAGTAAAGCACGGACATGATCATGTATTAAATAAGCATGCATAGATCCAAAGCACTAGTCTACCGCATGTCTAGTTACTTTAAAACCCGTCGGGTACGATAACAAACAAATCTATCCACCGCATGATACGATCTGCATGAAAAACGTACCACTTTCCACAAATAGATCTATCCACCGCATGATACGATCTAAATATGGAAAGCTAAAAGCATACATCATTTAAAACATAAATAATGCACGTGTTCTACTCGTGAAAATATAACCGAATACGGGTGAGCAGTACCGATCCAGTGGTCCATGAAGAAGGAACAAACATTACCACGTGAATAAATCTATCGATCGATTTGGGAATCTAATCCACCGGATGACTAGCTCCAAAGCAACCCAAAAACTTGCATCTACCGCATGATACCCGGTTCTTTCAAGATTTATACGAATATAGCAAGCTTGAACCCGCAACACGTAACAACCTAGATCGATTCGGTTTCGGCTATCAGAAAGCACAAGATCCACGCGTCAAAATACGAAACCTGCTCGAACAAGGATCATAACAGAGATATAGCCGATCCAAACCCATCTAGATTGGGCAAAGATGTGTTACATGAATTAAAACATAAAGTAAAACTCAAGATAACACAGGATAACTTAATGAATCTATTGGATCTTGCCAAAATCCAATAGAGCCGATAAGTAGCTTCAAGCCGGATCTTAGCCTACCGCATGGCTCATGATCTAACAAGAAACCCTCTTGAACCAAACTTGAATCTACCGCATGACACGAAGCATGGTAACAAGACTACTTGCATCGGATCTAAATCCACCGCATGATACTAGATATGATAAAAGGTTGCCGGTACTCACGGAGGTCGACGGATCGATTGGCCCTCTCGAAGAACTCGACGACACGACAAGGACTCTAGGGTTTGGCGTAAGGCCGGTATGTATTGAAGAATGATCGTCCTTGTTACATACATTCGGGGGTTGTATTTATACCCTGTTGAGTACAACCGCGAATGGATTCATTGCCTAACTAAACTTGATCGCCTATTCATCCATTCGTCCCCCGATTGAGCCACGTCACCGTCCAATCCCGCAAAATCAGCTCTCTTGTTCCTTTGCCGAACCGGAGCAGATAGCCGACCGAGATCTCTTTGCCGAAAATCTCCCGAAAATATCCTTCCTTCCACCGGACGGACTTCTTTTTCGAACCGGACCCACATGTCGGACTCCTTACCAAAATTTGGTGTTAACGGTGGCTTCTTTTAACACAAATATAAAGATAATAGATTTGGCATATCTTTTGCTGATTTGTATGACAGATTTTTTTTCTAAAAGAAGTACTACATACTAATTTGTACGACTGATTTATCCTGAGAGGAATGATTTATCTTTAGAGGAAAACATTGTGCAACAAGCTGAAAGAATATAGAAGCCGAACAGCGCAGTAAGTTAATGGAGCCAAAGCCGCTGCTTGACTTTGAGCAAGGGAGACGGGACAAATGGAGCGAGCCGGTCGTATTAATTTCCCGGCCGCGCGGCCAGGCCACAGGCCCCCAACCCCATCCCTACGCCGCCGGTAGCAGCATGCACCAGCACCACAGCTCGCCGAGACGCCGACGCCTACGTCAGTACGTCACGCAGCGGCCTAGTACGCCTGGTGGTGCTGATGGTTAGTTACTCACTAGCCGGCCGGCCGGTTCGTACCTGGTGGGGGTAATCATGTGGAATTGTCCGCTCATCAGCACGGTGATCGGCGATAGTATCCTCCTACGTGACCCACACGATCAGGGGACGGAGCGCCAAAAGCGTTGCCACCGTAGTAGTACGTTCCAGATACTGTCTCGCTGGTGGTGCTGGCTTGGCTAAGCTACATACCATCTCGATCTGGATGCCTCGGCTCGCAGACTTAACCAAATTAAACGCCCGTTTCTCTTGCCAAAGTAAATTCCGTAGTTGTCAAACCGTGAATTGATCGAGGATGGATGTCATGTGCTGGCTGCTGGCTAGAGTAGCAACGTCGCCCCACTGTTAATTATTTTGCCACAAAAATGGCTTCCTAAAATTGCACGCTGGCCACGAGCTACGGCCACCCACCCTTTCACGTCCCTGCGCACCGATCCATTCCGTTGCCTGCATCTCATTCTCCACTGAAATGGGTACTTGCCTAGGAGTACTGGAGTAGTAATGTTGATGAATTTATTTACATGATCAATTCGGTGGACCTGAGGAAAATCAGCAAGTCTATACACTGAGCTAAGAAAGCTTTGTCCTAGGTTTGACTCATGACAATGTTTTTCTGTCTTTTCTTCTTTGTTTTGATTTTGATTGGAGTAAATTAGTTTGGCTTTCATAGGTGCCTAGCTACACACCAACACTGGTGTTTTAGCCAACTGAACTACACTCAGTTTTTTTTTTACATTGTGATCTTATAAACAAATCTCATGGGACATACTTTGGCATATGTTATATTGCTTCTATATGTGGTTGTGTACTAATACTAATCTAATGCGGGCTCCGATCCAAAACTCGTTCCGACGCCCATCGGTAATAGGGCACGCACAAGTGCGTCATCTCAATGGTACATTCTGTGATCCGCATAGATTGTGAACAAGGGGGGGCACTTGGTGTTCGGCGGTTCGGGTAAGACAGTACGATTGGTCACATACTCGACAATGGCTCTTTGTCATAATTTTGTAGGTGTATGTAGATTTTTATGCTTTTGGACGCGTGTATGCTTGAATGAGCCCAACAATCCGTTGGTTCCAGCTGGGCACACTTGTTTCTACTCAATTTTGGTGCGTTATTCGTGTTTTGTGGGCTCAATTCCTGCTAAGACGTGGAAGGAGGTGTGCATGGGGTGCAAGGAACCTAGCATGCATGGGAGCATTGGTATCGTGCGTAACGCGTACATTTGGCGTGTATTTCTAGCAAGTACTGAAACAAACAACTTTATTATACCTATCATGTATGAAAAAGGATAATATTAAAATTTTCTTATTTATATGTCTTTTTAGAGTTCGAACATCAAGCGTTATTAAAATTACCAGGCTACGAAAATTGGTTATATAGATTTCTTTATCAGTGGATTTTCCATAAAGCGTACCTTATGCCATTGCTACCATAATGCCATGTCTTCTTTTCGCAATGAAAATAATATCCCTTGGATAAGTTCATTAGTGAGCACCCTAAAGGATTATGGCTTGAAATTCGACTATATACATATATCCTAAAGATATAGCTGAGAAAATAAGAGACAATCCACCATTTGGCATCCATTTAATGTGGAATCAACCGGCGCAAGCAAAACTGCAAATGACATTGATTATTGTTTGGTAGAAAATCAAAACTTATTTGGAGCATCCATACATATATGGTCTAGCATCTTTGGTGCAAATACAATGCATTGTTTGTGCATTGTGATAATTCCATATCAACAAGAGCAGATGGGTCCTAAAAAACAGGCAGCAATTTAAGCAGTCAAGGCTGCTAAATATCTCTGCTTCGATTTGCATGAGCCTAGCACCAACAAAGCTCTCACCGCGATTCAAGGTGTCAACGAACCATGGAAAAGAAAACAAAATCCGAAGAAAGGAAAGGGAAAAATCTGAAAAGAAAATAAATAGGAGAGAGAAGCTGGCTGTTCCGCTATATTCTAACTTCCCCGCAGCTCTCTCGCTCGCTCTCACGCTCTCTCTCCCCACCATTTTTGCTCCTGCCGAGACCGAGAGCTCTCCCCGAGCTCCGCAAGCTCTCTCTCGCCATGGCGAAGACCACATGCAAGCAGTGCTTCCGCCGCTTCGCCAGCCCCCGTGCCCTCGCGGGCCACATGCGCTCGCACTCCATCGCCGCAGCCCAGGCGGCGGCGGCGGCGGCTGATGCGGCTGCGGCGGCAGCCGTGAAGCAGCAGATCTCCTCGGCGTCATCCGCGTCGACCTCCTTGGCCGCTGCGGACGAAGACTCCGGCTTCAAGATGCCCGTTTCCACCTACGGGCTTCGGGAGAACCCGAAGCGCAGCCTGCGCGTGACCGATGCCGGCTTCTCGGATCGCGAGAGCGAAGCCGAGTCCACCCCGCCGCACGCCAAGCGCGTGAACGCCGCCGCCGCCTGGGGCGAGGCCGAGCCGGTGAGCTCGCTCTCGGAGGTCGCTACCCCGGAGGAGGACGTGGCGCTGTCCCTCATGATGCTCTCCCGCGACTCCTGGCCGTCGGGCGCGTTCGACGGGGACGACTACTCCGACGACGGGAGCGACGACGGCTACGCGCCCCCAGCTCCCCTCCTCCCTCCGCCGCGGGCCCCGTCCCGAGCGCCGGTGGAGAAGCGGACGCAGTTCCAGTGCGTCGCGTGTAAGAAGGTGTTCCGCTCCTATCAGGCGCTCGGCGGGCACCGCGCCAGCAACGTGCGCGGCGGCCGGGGCGGGTGCTGCGCGCCTCCCGTCGTCGCTCCCTCTCCTCCTCCCCCGCAGCCCCAGGCGCCGGTGTGGCCGCCACTCCCTGAGCACCATGGCGGGGACGAGGACGTGGACGCGAAGCAGCAGCCGCGCGAGTGCCCCCACTGCTACCGCGTGTTCGCCTCGGGGCAGGCCCTGGGCGGCCACAAGCGGTCCCATGTGTGCGGCGCCGCGGCCGCGCACGCCTCCACCGCCACCGCAGGCGCAGGCGCATCGACCTCCGCCGCCGCCCCTCCGTCCCCGATCAACAACCCGGGCATGATCGATCTGAACGTGGCGCCGCCGTCCGAGGAGGTGGAGCTCTCTGCCGTGTCAGATCCCCGCTTCAATCCAGGCGCTTGAAGCAGCCAACAATCAGGCAGGCAGATTAGCTCCATCATTCTGGATGATTCCAATGCCGGAGGTGAATCGAGGTGAGGAGATAAATCCATGGAAACTAAAAAAAATCTGAAAAAACTGAATTGAGTGAGGAAAAAAAACAGCAGCGTCTTGTGTAGGTATAATGTGGTAGGTCGCTTCTACCCTTTTGCTATTTCATTGATTTTGTATCTATTCACAATGCTCTGTCATTGCTGGTGTGAATTCCGTTTCCTGTTTGACGCGACTGGGATTATGGAATACATATGTAGATTATCAGTAGTATGAAGCAGCTACAGTAGGAAATCTAGCATGACGCCGAGGCAAATCAGCAACGGGGGGAAAGAGGTAGCTTTAGCCATTGCTTTCTGTTGCATTCCCCGAATGCTATGTGCTTCGCCGAATTTCCACGGCATTCCCCATTGAACGCTAGCAGCAGACCAGGAGTCCAGGAGCAAAGCCTCAGATGGACTCTAGCAAACAGCCATGGAGCAAGCAACAAGCATCAAGCAAGCAGCTCGCTTTTCCAGTGCAGCCTCTAGTGCTGAAAGCCAGCTGCTGCTGCTGCTGCTGCAACTTTTGTTTTGTTTTGCTGCTGCTTCCTTTTGCTCTCCTTCTGCCTTCCGGCAGTCCGGCTCGGCAGCAGCGCCACCTGCATGCGCCGTTCCTTCCACTGCTGGTATGAACAGCGCCTCGTGCCCGGCCGGGCTGCCCCTGCCTGCTGCTTCTCCCGCAGCCGTGCTCGCTTCCAGTCCCGCCGCTCCCTTGCCGTCCGTCCGTTCCCGACTGCGAGTGGGGCCCGCCTCACGGTCGCCTAGCATCCTGGCAGGATTAATTGCGTATATATGCGTCGACCACCAGACACGGATACGGTGTGCCTGTATCCCTGTGTACTAGTTAGTAGCAGTATTCGTGTACGACGACGCGATGATCTGCAGCCAGGGGCCAGGGCAAACGGCACACGGTTTTGTAGGACTCGCCCCTCCACGATTGGAGGGAAGGCGGTTGGGGCGTCGCCCCACCGGCGGCAGCCACGTGGCGCCCCCTCTCCTCCTGTGGCTGCTGCGCGCAGCGAGCGCAGAGGAATTTTGGAAGGCCGGGGATTGACGGTCATTATCCTGCGGGATTATTCCTTAACACGGGGGGATTAGCGCGCAGCAGCATCTCTGACGCCGGCGTGTGGGCCCGAGCCTGCCTTCCTGCCAGCCGTATCTGGGGGATTCTGGGGAAGCTGGAGGAGGAGAAGGAGGTGCGCGCCGCCCGAGGCGGATCGCGCGGGCGAAACGGTTGGTGCACGCGCGGCTGGGCGCGTCCCGTGGGTTTGGTGTGCGGATGACGCGCGGGCCCCGGGCGGGGGTGGGCGCGGCCGCACTGGCGCTCGCCGGGTTCGGGCGGCTGGGGACGTACGTGGTGGGGTCCGGATAAAGCGTGGGCGTGGTGGGGGCGCGCCCGGGTGACGTGGCGGCACCGTCGTCGTGGCCGTCGGATCCTGATTGGACGGGCCCGGTGATGGCGAACCCGAGCGAACGAAGTCCCCTGGGCTTTTTGGCCGCGTCCCTGTCAGCCGTCGAGTCACCTCGTCGCCGGTCGTGTGGAAATGGACACCGCGATCCGCCGATCCAACTCACTGCCGCGGTCCGGTACTCCGTTTCCTCACTGTTCCATGCACCGTCTTGTCTACAGAGCAGCAATACAACTGTCAACTAGGAGTACTATACAAGAGTAGAGTACTGCTGCACGAGTCCTGGCATTTGTTTTCATTCGAAGTTAAACCCGTGCTTGCTCGAGAGAGTGGATCGAACGATGTCACGGTCCGTGGCGTGGGTGCTCTAGCTTGCTCTAATATCAAAGAGAAACGGTTTTCACTTTTGGTTGCCCGTGTGAGGCGAATGGTCAACCGATGCATAATGGTGTGGTGTCCTATTCCTGCTTCCCGGCCGGTGGAAATCCCAGTGGAGGGCCGGGAATCAAATTGTTTTGGTTTGGAGCAGTAGTAGTAGCATCTACTATTGGAAGTGCTGGGTAGATCGAGCTAACACCTAGCGACCTATGACCAACCGATCGAACCTGCTTCTGTTCTTTCTCTGGCCCAGCAAATGAGGTGTGTGTGTGTGCAGTGTGTAGGTGCTGGGCAGGTTTCCATACATGCACGCGTGATTCGTCGTCCGGTTTGCTTGTTTTTGTAAAGTTGCTCACACGGGTCGCATGGCTAGCGGTAGTGTGGTTCTTCCATCAGTGAGCTAGCTTAGCCAGATGATGATTGTTTCGTGTGCTGCTGCACTGCTAGTAGCCTAGTACTACTACGACAGAGACTGTAGCTGCACCTGCACACTAGCACTACGGCGGTGCCCTGCAGAGAAGGGGGTCAAAAGTTATAGCTAGCGCGCACTAGTACAAGATACGAACTCGCAGTCGGGTCTATGGCTATGGCTAGCGGCAATAATCTCGATCTCACGATGGAATGGATCATGGACGTGGCCATTAATGGGTTCTTCGTGCGACGGACGGAGGCGGAGCAAGATAGACGGGCCGACGGGCCAGACGAAACACTGCTCATGTCGCTGTTGCGCCTTGCTGCTCCATGCCCGCTCACGTGGTTGGTGACCTCTGCCGTGAACGTCTGAACTGAAGGCTAGTAGGAGCCTAGAACCGAACTGGGGGGAAGCACTGCACCAGCGGGACAGTTACAGTGATCGTACCTTGTCACGCTTTTGCCGTCCCTCTCTCTCTCTCTCGCCGCCCGGCATGCAGGCACCGATCGAGCACCACCATCCGTAGACCGTAGGTCTTTTATTAAGCTACTGCTTAACTAACTACCTAAGATATATAGTCCTGTATGAACTTCATTTTCCTGTTGATACGCATCTTCTAGGTTTGCTTTTGGTGCCTAGTAGGATGCCGCGCATCATACACTTTGCCCTTTGATTTTGGTTTTACCAGCCGTAGGTTCAAGCCTGGCCGGTACAGTACTACTACTGGTAGCAGTAGAGAGGAGCACGCCACGTACGTGTTGACAGATCGTGTCGATCGAGTCGCCTAGCCAGTAGCCAAAGCCACACCGTACGGGCAACAGGCTCTTTTATCGCGCCTCTCAAGAGGTCTCAACGAGTAGCTACAGCCTGTGTGCAAAGGCTGCGAGAAAAGACACACACCTGCCTAGCAAAGCCGTAGCACGTCCGAATGATGGTTCTCGGGCATGCATATCTGCTGTTCCGTCCGCTCGCCGATCCGCTACAGCCTACTCCCAGCGTATTGCATAGGAAATGTAGTACCCTGGCATTTATACGACGGGCGTGAATCGCCGGAGAGGGTCTTGTCGTTGTGTACGAGAGAGAGCTGGGAAGCCTTGGCTCGCAGCAGAAAAGTGGATGATGGTCGATGGATCCGCAGTGAATGAGGGCATGCTGATGACGACGACGCAGTGGAGTACACTTGAATTACCGATGCCCTGCCGCTCCGTCGTCTCGTCCGTCCTCTCAGATACATACACTGGTGATCGAGTAGCATCTGTGTGATCCCAAAAATCACTGGAGGTAAACCTTGCACTTGCTCCTGCGCTCGCAATTTTACCTCCGAATTACCATGCCGCGCTACATGCCAACGCACACACTAGCTAGATGGACATTTTCATATAATCACCTCTGCCTGCGGAACCAAATAAACCACCGTCCCGTCCGTCTGTTTGTTGTGTAGCATGCCAAAAGTAACAGCAAGCCAAGAGAGGAGTAGTAGCTTCCAAATCGCGAGGTGCGGAGAATGGCATGCGCGTTTCCTCCTTCGGCCTGGACTACAGGAAGATGGTGTCGAACACGGAAGAGCGCGCGACAGGAGGGGTTTAGTGCTGCGGGGAACCCCAGGCAAAGCACGCAGAGGCAGGAAGCATCTCTCTGATCGGAGTTGGGAAGGTAGAGCTGCGGAGCGGGCAGGAAATGGAATTATTCCGTCTTGAATTGGACCCAGCCACCGGCCACCACCGCGAGGCCACGAGCCACTCGCATGCAGCACCGCAGGAAATGACCAGACGCGTCGAGCCCCTGCTCTGCTCTGACGAATCGAGACTTTGGCGAACGCATGACAGGCCGCTCTCAGGCTCAGCTACTCCTACTACTCGGCTCATCAGCTCGTCGATCGCCTCGTTGAGGTAGAGAGATCGTATTCGACTATTCGTAGCTGTAGATAGCATCATGCGACGCATAGCCTCGTACGCGACAAAGGCATGCAATGCATGTGCCTGCTGCGCGGCAGTGCCTAGAACTACTATACCCTACGGTGAGATGCAGCCGCCTGCAAGCCCTGGACCTGCAGGCTTGCAATTGGAATGCATCGCCACGTTTTGGCTTTGCTCTGAGCCTGATGCTCTCATCTTGATGTTCTGCCAGATCAGTGCAACCTCCGGGGGTAGATGCGGATGATTTCGCTTGCATAGCATGGCTGTCCAGTCAGTGTTCGCAAAACCGGTGCAACCGGTCCGGTCCGGTACATGAACCGGTCTGATTCCCACCCCAAATCGTGCATAAAATTTTTACCCATCAGCAAACCGGTCGGTTTGACTGATTTACCGGTCGTTTTTTTTAACCGTGGGAACCGGCCTTCCCACGGTTCGATTAACCCTGGTCCAGTGGATTTTTTTATTTTTTAACCTTTTTTAATCTAAAATTTTAAAACTAACTCCACCCCAACTAAAATTCCAAGAAGTAGCCCTTTTGGTCGCGCCAAGCCTCGTGGCGTGACTAATACTTGAGTCACGCCACATGATATGGCGCGACTAATATCCACAGCGGCGTTGGAAAAAGTCGCATCTGACGTGGCGGAGGGAGTCACGCCACACTGCGTGGCGCTACTCATTCACGAGTCGCGCCACGCTCCCTGGCGTGACTGGATCGGTCGAGTCCTTAGGCTGGGACTCCCGGTCTCATTTAGCCGTGTTTACTTATTCCTTTTAATTATCAAATGAGCTCCTAAATTTGTGAAACTCGAGGTGTATGATCTACAGAGTGCATACGTTCCATTTTAACTATGTGCACTACAAACCATGATGTATAAAATGAGAAATCTAATTTTGAAATAGCCTAAGTGTTATTAAACCAACACATGAAAATGTTAAGTCTGAAAATAGAGTCAACTAGTCAACTTTGGACATACTTTTTGAAAAATTTTACACTAAGATCTTAAATACTTTTGGGCTACAAGTGAATTTGGATGTTAATAGGAAAGTTTGGACAGGTTTTTGGTCAAATATAACAAAGAATTCATAATTTAAGGGAGGCTTAAAGTTGGAAAGTTGTGCTGTTTTACACTAAGACATTAAACAGCACAACTTTCCAACTTTAAGCTTCCTTTAAATTGTGAATTCTTTGTTATATTTGACCAAAAACTTGTCCAAACTTTCCTATTAACATCCAAATTCACTTTTAGCCAAAAGTATTTAAGATCTTAGTGTAAAATTTCTCAAAGTTGACTAGTTGACTCTATTTTCAGACTTAACAGTTTTCATGTGTTGATTTAATAACACTTAGGCTATTTCAAAATTAGATTTCTCATTTTATACACCATGGTTTGTAGTGCACATAGTTAAAATGGAACGTATGCACTCTATAGATCATATACCTCGAGTTTCACAAATTTAGGAGCTCATTTGGTAATTAAAAGGAATAAGTAAACACGGCTAAATGAGACCGGGAGTCCTTTCCAATGCCATCGTGGACATTAGTCGTGCCACATCATGTGTCGTGACTCTAAGTATTAGTCGCGCCACGAGGCTTGCGCGACCAAAAGGGCTACTTCTTGAAATTTTAGTTGGGATGGGGTTAGTTTTAAAATTTTAGATTAAAAAGGGTTAAAAATAAAAAAAACTCGGTCCAGTGTCGTGGGCTCCTGGCAAGGTCCACAAGATGTGAAAGGTCTTGCATAGCATGAGGCAACGGAGCTAGCACACTCGTTTGCTCACACAACCTCAGGGGCAAAAAAGACACTGAAAAGGTGCCCACACCGTGCAAAAATCAGACCAGGATCCACGTCTTCCTCCCGAAAGGTTTCAGTCTGACGTAAAAGTTTGGTAGTATGACTCGATCCCCGTTTCCCGCGAATATAGTAATCTAATATCTAATCAGTACGTTAAAATGGCATTTTGTACCGGTTGTTAACCCCTCAATTGTACCGGGTATTCAACCGGTACAAACCATCCGGTACAAATGAGAGTTAGCATTTGTACTAGGCAAGATATCCGATACAAATACCTCACATTTGTACCGGGTGGTAACATGTCTTTGTACCGGGTGGTAACATGTCCTAGTACAAATGTTTTTAGGCTGTCAGCCTCTGACCCTCCTTCCCTTCCCTTTTTATTTCTTTTCTTTTCTTTTCTTCGTCTCATCTCATATCTGATATCATCTCATCACCAAATTGCAACAAGATTTACTAGATTCATCCCACAAAAATCACTACACGATTCACAATCATAAATTTACAAGAATCTATCACATTAATCACATTTATGGATTCACAAAATCACATCAAAAATCACCTCAATAATCACAAGTTATTCGCAAAATCAACACAAAATTCACCACAAAATCAACGCCAAGTTCACAAAATCACCAAATCGATCCGCCCTCCCGACCTCCACACCGCCCGCTGAGAGCCGTGCCCGCGACCTGTGCCCCCGGCCTCCCACGTCAGCACCCGCCTGAGCGCCGCCGACCGGCACTTCCCGATGCCTTGCAAGGTAGATCGACAGAGATGTGAGAGAAGAGAAGAATGAATAAAAAGGTGAGAACGAGAGAGAATGATGAGGAAGAATGAAAGACAAAGTAAAATAGGAGACAAGACTTAGAAAAAATCGTGAGGGGCGCCGGGAGGGAGGCTTGTACTGGGTGGTTGGGTTTCCCGGTACAAATATCACCCGCATTTGTACCAGGACGTATCCTCACCCGGTACGAATGGGCTATCCTCACATTTGTACCCTGCCCGGTACAAATGTGAGGCATTTGTATCGAGTGGGTTGGAGGAGGCCCTGACGCGTCCTTGTGAGGGGACATTTGTACCGAGTGGTAGCACCAACTAGTACAAATGTCCTCATTTGTATCGGGGGCAAAAATACCCGGTACAAATGAAAAATCAGGCCAGAGACAAATGCCTGATTATGTAGTAGTGAATCAACCAACAAAAGAATATATGCATAATCAATATTTTGTAGAAAAAGCTTTTACCAAATGATAAATCTATCTGAAGAATCCAAGAATTACATTACGTGATTAACAACCATCACTTACAATAAGTGGATATAGCAAAGACTAAGTAAGTTATTTTGTTAGACAGATTGCATTAGTGTTTTGTTAAAACAAGTTTGCATAAGTGTTTTTTAACGTCAGGTGATGACATTGAGATAACACCTTTCTGGCCTAATAAAACCCAAAATGCTATTTTGGTTGCTTTTCAAGGCAAGTGTTGCGCCCAATAAGAACCTTTTTAAAAATTATTTTGTCATTTTTTTAAAAAATAACACTTGATAAAAAAATTCAAAAATAACCTCCGACTGCAATTTGCAACGGCGGTAGGGCCCAACACACGTCTGGAGGTTGAACCGCCGTTTGTAACGATGCTAGCTCAACCGCCAGCTTAACCCGTCGGCAAGCCTAGGCAAGCAGCTCCGGATGCAACCATCATGGGAAATGACGGTTGACTGCATGGGACCGCGGTACAGGAACCGTCGAGCATACTCCCCGGGTACCCATGCAAGGAAGGATGAATACGGACTCCTACTAGAATTCCCTTGTAATCCTACTAGGACTCGTTCTGTGTAATCCTACTAGGACTCCTGCCTTGTAACCGACTAGGAACCCGCCCCCTGAACTATATAAAGTAGGGCTGGGTACCTAGCCGGGCACCTGACCTGATCTCAACCAACACCAAGCGCAGGGCGCCATACTTGATCCCCCAAACAGGACGTAGGGTTCGCCACCTTGGCAACCCGAACCTGTATAAATCTTGTGTCCCGTGTCCTTGCGCATACCTTCGAGTTCTCGGTCTCCCGATCACGATCCTCACCGCACAATCTACTACCTCGGGTACCCCCTTGGTAGGTTTGCCGGTCTAAAACACCGACAGCTGGCGCGCCAGGTAGGGGTGATCATCACCACCGAGCGAATTCGAAGGACCCTCGTCAACAAGATCAATCTACTCGTCGACTCACCGAGATCCATTGAAGCAAGTCGCCTTGCTCCTGTCAACGCGGAATCAATTTTCCTACGCCGTGCTTCCGGTTGCTTCGGCACGTCGCGCGGCTCGTCGTCGACTACTTCGCCTCCGCCGCGCGTCCGGGGTGCCTCGGCACTTCGCGCGGCTCGTCACGCGGCTCGTCGCACCGCTCGTCGTCGACTACTCCGCTTCGCGCGGGCTTGTCGTCGACTCGCTTCGCCTACGCCGCGTGTCCGGGTGCCTCAGCACGTTGCGCGGCTCGTCACGCGGCTCGTCGCGGCGCTAGTCGTCGACTACTCCACTTTGCGCAGGCTCGTCGTCGACTACTTCGCCTCCGCCGCGTGTCCGGGTGCCTCAGCACATCGCGCAGCTCGTCACGCGGCTCGTTGCGCCGTTCGTCGTCGACTACTCCGCTTCGTGCAGGCTCGTCGTCGACTACTTCGCCTACGCCGCGCGTCCGGGTGCCTCGGCACGTCGCGTGGCTCATCTCGACACTCGTCGTCGACTACTCCGCCTCGCGCAGGCTCGTCGTCGACTACTTCGCCTCGCGCAGGCTCGTCGTCGACTACTTCTCCTACGCCGCGTGTCCGGGTGCCTCGGCACGTCGCGCGGCTCGTCACGCGGCTCGTTGTCGACAACTTCACCTACGCTGCGCGTCCGGTTGCTTCGGCACGTCGCGCGACTTGTCGCGTGACTCATCGTCGACTACTTCGCCTCGCGCAGGCTCGTCATCGACTATTTTCGCCTACGCCGCGCGTCCGGGTGCCTCAGCACGTCGCGCGGCTCGTCACGCGGCTCATCGTCGACTACTTCGACTATGCCGCGCGTCTGGGTGCCTCGGCACGTCACGCGACACGTCGCGCGTCTCGTCGCTCTGTTTGTCGTCGACTACTTCGCCTCACGCAGGCTCATCGGCGACTTCTTCGCCTACGCCGCGCGTCCGGGTGCCTCGGCACGTCTCGCGGCTCGTCACACGGCTCGTCGTCGACTACTTCGACTACGCCGCGCGTCCCGGGTGCCTCGGCACGTCGCGCGGCTCGTCACGCGGCTCGTCGTCGACTACTTCGACTACGCCGCGCGTCGGGGTGCCTCGGCACATCGCGCGGCTCATCACGCGACTCGTCGTCGTGCTTGCTCGTCGTCGACTACTTCGCCACGCCGCGCGTTCGGGTGCCTCGGCACGTCGCGCGGCTCATCACGTGGCTCGTCGTCGACTCGCCCCGACTACACCGCGCGTCGGGTGCCTCGGCACGTTGCGCGGCTCATCACGCGACTCGTCGCGGCGCTCGTCGTCGACTACTTCGCCTCCGCGCGCGCGTCGGGTTCCTCGGCACGTCGAGCGGCTCGCGCGCGGCTCGTCGTCGACTAATTCGACTACGCCGAGCGTCCGGTTGCTTCGGCACGTCGCGCGGCTTGTCGTGTGACTCATCGTCGACTACTTCGCCTCGCGCAGGCCCGTCGTCGACTACTTCAGCTACGCCGCGCGTCCGGGTGCCTCGGCACGTCGCGTGGCTCGTCACGCGGCTCGTCGTCGACAACTCTATGCGCCGCAACTTCGTCTTGCGGCCACACTGGCTCTACTTCAGCCACGCCGTGCGTCGCGACTACTTGTCTCGCAGCAACACTGGCTCTACTTCGATTACGCCGCACGCCGCCGTGACGTCGTCTTTTGGTCACACCGCGTTGACCATTCATCTCGACTAGTTTTCCAAACTAGTCGAGAACGGCAGTCACGCCCCCAACAACTAGTCGGAATCAACTATGACTAGTCAACTTCAGCAACAACCGTCGCGGCTCCATCGCCGACCGCCACGACTTCATCAACATTCTGCCCAGGCAGCAACAATTAAGTAATCTATTTAAATGATTACTGTTTTTCTTTTTCTTGGCTTGTTCTCCTCATCATGTAGGACTATTTGCCAACTACTCATTTATGTACGCTTCTCGGCGGGTTTTCACGGGAGATACACTCTGCTGACTACTCTTGGGGTATATCAATCAAGTCACCACGAGCCTACTTCATCAACTCGGGGGCTATCCCAAGGAGGCAGCTTCTAAAGTCCACTACGCGCGGCACAAAGTCGACTTCGGTTTTTAAGTCGCATTCTAAAGTCCGCACTGCCAGCATCTAAAGTTGACTTTGGTCGCATCTAAAGTCTGCTTTGACGGCATGACTACTTCTCAAGCTCCATGGCTCGATGCCAAACTACTACTCGGAATCTCTCCAGCTCGGGGGCTGCACTCAAATTACTACTCAAGGATAACTTCAGCAGGCTTCGCTCGCTCTCAAGCTCGGGGGCTTCGCACCAACAACTACTCGATGTGGCTCATACGACTCTCTTATCTCGAGGGCTACACACTGCAAGAGTACTCGGATGATGGCTTTCGCAAACACTGAAGACCCTTGGATTGATTACCTAATCATTTCAAGGCTCGGGGGCTGCTATGCTACACCCATCATTCAAATTTTTCAAGACGGAAGATTCAGAATCAAGATTGACCCTCAGCTAGAGTCTATGACTCAACCTCAGGCTCGGGGGCTACTCCATATGGAGTGCGATTTTGCAACCGCACTTCCATATAATCTCGACTTCAGACAAATGAGCTGTACCACCTTCCAGCCTTGTGGCAGTTCAAGTACCATCGAAGACTTCTCCAAGCAGTACTCGAGTACGCTCAAGAACTACTTGTAGAGGCTTCAAGACTACTCGAACTACTACTCTCGACTACAATGTGCTCGGGGGCTTCTCGGGCATACTCCCCGGGTACCCATGCAAGGAAGGATGAAGATAGACTCCTACTAGAATTCCCCTGTAATCCTACTAGGACTCGTTCCGTGTAATCCTACTAGGACTCCTACCTTGTAACCGACTAGGAACCCGCCTCCTGGACTATATAAAGGAGGGTTGGGTATCTAGCCGGGCACCTGACCTGATCTCAACCAACACCAAGCGCAAGGCGCCATACTTGATCCCCCAAACAGGATGTAGGGTTCGCCACCTTGGCAACCCGAACCTGTATAAATCTTGTGTCCCATGTCCTTGCGCATACCTTCGAGTTCTCGGTCTCCCGATCACGATCCTCACCGCACAATCTACTACCTCGGGTACCCCCTTGGTAGGTTTGCCGGTCTAAAACACCGACAGGAACCAAACGTCGTTTAAAAGAAGAGAGGTTACATAGTTGTTTGTAATAATAAAAACAATTTATTTGTGCTGTCCGGTTGTAATATTTGAACTAGTATATCCTTTTATTCATGATACCATAATGTTGTTGTGTATCATGTTATTGTGTTGTAATAATTAAACCACTTTTTCGTGATGTATTATTTTATATTCTGTTTCATTTGTTGATTATTATAATTTTTAACATTTTCTGAATTGACACATTCGCTAATATTTGTATCATATCTTCACCTTGTTTCGTCGAACACAATGGTTTTCTCATATCCTGAATTGGACTTAGATTTTCTCACGTCGAGGAAGGAGGAGGTACCGGTGCCAAAGCGGATCCACACTCCTATGTGCTTTTTGCGGTGACAGATGCAAGCTTGTCAAGTGCAAGATTCTCGGGTACGCTTACGAGACATGTGGTTCTTCATGTGCGTCAACTATGAGCACGACCCGATCAAGCCATTTGATAATGTTAGACCCAAAGTAAGAACAAACTACATTTCTGAATTATTCATTTGTCATTGCTAATTTGTTATGTGTTATCATGACATTGTAAAAAGACCACTCTACCTCTTTGTGATTTCATGCAGTGGCTAGATATTGAACAGTCTGAAGCCGACAAGCGCTATGTCGAGGAAGCAGGCCGTTAGGCAAGAGAGAGGTGGCAATGCATGGTTGAGGCGAAAAAAACGGAAAAACGCAAAAAGCAATAGGAGGAAATTCGCCTTCGACGGGAGATGGAAGAGCACGAAGAGGCCTAGGTCCGTGAAGTGAACAGATAGAGGAAGACGGAGAGAGATCGACGGGCCAAGAAAGGTGGGTCGGATGCCAGCAGGAAGGGGAAATACCCCCGTTGTACTCAGTAGACCTAGAGTATTAGACGTGGAGTTGGACTATATCTATTTTTTCGCGACCGTGCCTTGGCACGTATTAGAAGAGGGAGTCATCAGAGCCAATGACCCCTCTATACTCCTTTAACATCGATTACACTTGAACTAATTCGCGACCTGCAGGTAAACCGAAAGCTAACGCTATGGGAGCCATAGAAGTGAAACGGGCCTGGGCCCAAAGCGATGCCTCTTCACCAATTTGCGAGACTAGCTGGAATGCTGATCGACGGGAACCGTTAAAAATCCTAGCATTTCTTTCTAACCAGATCAGCCACGCTGTCAGAACCACCAGGGAATCAAAGCTTCTACTCACCTCCTTACGTAATCGTTTGCGCGCCTGCGACCACTAGCCCGCCAGTGGTTGCGCTGCCTGCGTTGGTGTGAGATGGCACAGACCAATCCTCGCGAGGATGGAGTGCCAAACTGTGCGACTGTAAGAGAGGACAACAACAAATGTGATATTGTAAACCAAGAATTTATTTCACCACTGTCGGGGACAGCCATAAGGGTCCCCTAAATAACCGGGGGAAACCCGCTTAAAACCTGCAAAAAACGCGAATCACGGATCAACTCACGCACCTAAAACACATGAACGACACGACCGCGACCCTGGTGGCCCCCGCGGCCCGCCAGGGCGGCACAGCGGAACGCCCCTCGAGTGAGGTCCGCCTTGCTCGAGGGTTAGACGCTCCCTCGGGCGAGTTCCGCCTCGCTCGAGACCTTAACGCCCAATCGGGCGGGGTCCACCTTGCCCGAGGGCTCAACCCCACCCCTCGGGCGAGGTCCGCCTCGCTCGAGGGTTCAACGCCCCCTCGGCGAGGACCGTCTCACTCGAGGGTACCTGCACGCACGTTGCCCACGCTCCTGCCCCTGTGTACGGGCATTTAATGCCCTGAGACCGCAGGACGCACACCGCGACCTTGGCACGCCCGTGAATCGCGTCCCGGCGCTGTACCACCAACTCCCTGGGGAAGGCCATCCCCGCCGCTGTGTAGCACTGTGCGGTGAGGCCGGTGTCAGCTCCGTGACGCTGTGCCGCCTACCCCTGTACGGCTAACACGCCGAGCCCTTGAAGAGGGGTCGGCAGCACCCTCGAATGTCTTTTCTGTGCTTCCGCAGGGCCACGCCGTGACATCAGGCCAGCGGGATCGGTCATCCCCGTCACTGTCAACCCTGTGCGACCATCCCCGCCACTGCTGCACCACGCCGGGCACTGTGAAGACATCCCGACGCTGTTGGGGCGCGCGGGGACAAGACGTCGCCACGACAGCCACTATGCCACGTACGCCCCCCGTCAACGACACCCTCGAACCGGCCCACTACGGCGACCGGACGACCAACCGCTACGCCTCCACCCTCGAAGCCACTCCTGTACGAGCACAGGAAGCACCACGACACCTCAACCGGAGCAGGATTCGCCAGGATGGCCGTCAGCTCCGCTGCACTGCTCGCCATACCTCCACACGTAGGGAAATAGAGCAGCATGCATGTAAACTGCTCCCTCCTTGGCCTATAAAAGGAGGGGCAGTCCCCCAGCCGCGGGGACACGGAACGACAGACAACAATCACTCACACGCTCTCCGCCTTCTCCATGATATTGGTACTTGCCTCAATCAATACCTCTGGGACTTGGAGGCCGGGCCTCCTCTCCCACCTCGCTTGTAGCCACCCCTCTACGAGCACCACGGTGCAAAGCAATACAGTGCCCCGAGCACACCACTGCTGGACATACGACCCCGACCGGAACCAGGATAAACCCAGTGTCAATTAGTTGCTAGCACCGAACCATCGAGAGGCAGATCTCAATGCTCATTACTAGTTAGTGTCGGGACTACTTTCCACACCGACAGTTAGCGCACCAGGTAGGGGGGGCATCACACTGAAGATCGGCTAGTCACAGCCCTCTCGATGGTGATTCGCACTGAGTACTGCGGCCAGAGGTATTCCATGGGCAGCTCGGACCCCCTCCCAGCAGGATTCAAAATCCGGTTCGGGAGCCTGAACTTCCAGGCTACGGGGAATGGCTACCTCATGCGCATCACCAACCGCGACAAACTCCGTGCACGGCGGCAAACCGGGTCAGTCCCGGTCCCCGTCGCACCTGTCGCTGCGACACCAACGCTTGCCATCATGGATGCTGCGGGCCCCTCGGCACCTCGGCGCCGCCGACGCTCCGCCGGCGCTCGCAACGGGCGCGAACGGAGCGCCGACACGCCGAGCGTGTCGCCTCGCAACTCGACGCGCCCACCGGCGAGACGACGGCCGCTCCGACGGGGAAAGCTCGGTCTCGGGGCCGCGATTCCCCCTCGGTCTGCGCGGTGCTACGACGGCGTACGTCGCCTCCGCCAACACCGACGCAGTGACACGCAGGGTTCGCCCTGGTCGCCATGATCCGGCCGCCAGGGATCCCAGTGCTTCTGCCGACGACGAGTCGTCCCACGGCTCCGCCAGCGAGCTGCCACCCACCACTTCGCACTGGTACGCAGAGTGGGACTTTTCCGGTGTGCCCGACCAAGTGATGTTTTGGCGGTTCCTCAACGCCACAGACTACTGGTTCGGTTACTCCGACGACTCCAGTGTCGGGAGCTACGACCCCGCGCGGGAGTGCTGCGTCGTGATCACCAACGACCAAGCAAACGCCGCGAACGCGGCAGAAGCTGGCGACGGAGGTTCCCCCCGGTGCGGGAACTGGACCACGCCAGGGTGCGGGGCCAAGTGCTCCTCCCTCCTCACCACTGAGGGGGGGCGACGTCAATGCGCAGCTAGCTCAAGCGCGTGAGCTTGAAGCCAAGCTCGCGGAGGAGGACGCGCGGTGCGACTGCTTCGGGCCTCCATCGCCGGAGAAGCCACCGCGCGCGCAGAACGCGCGCGTGAGCTGGGTAGGCAAGCCCGCGAGCGCATCAACGCCGACTTCAACGTCGACAACACGCCCCCGCGAGTGAGCCAGAAACTCGTTGCTGCTGCGACACTGCTACGGGCCATGCCGCCCCCTCATCGCCCGAGGCGCGGAACCTGCACCGTGAGGCGCAAGCGCTCATCGAGCAAGCAGCCGTTCAGCAGGCCGAAAGCTCGGCGTCCCGTACCCACCAGCAGGGGAGCGCGCGGGACGACGGGGGCGCGCAAGGCCCCGAGCCATCGGTACACACGGGAGCCACAACGGAACGCCCCGCCAACCTAGGGCGCACGCCAGTCAAGGAGCGAATCCTTGACACGCGCGGGCAAGCCCAAGATGGCGACGCCCGCAACGTCATCAACGCCCGGTGGACGGGCAACGCGGAGACGCGGGCGACGGCGGGCTACCACCTTCGACGGGGTGGGCGCTACGATAGCCGGGAGGACCGCTCATCGACGCCGGAGCCCCCGGGAACCCGCATGTTCAGCCGGGAGATCCGCACGGCGAGCTTCCCTCAGCGCTTCCGCCAGCCCACATCGATCGACAAATACAACGGGGAGACGGTCCCCCGCGTATGGCTCAATGACTACCGCCTGGCGTGCCAGCTGGGCGGAGCCACCACCGACGAGGTCATCATCCGTAACCTCCCCCTGCACCTCGCCGACTCAGCGAGGACGTGGCTCGAGCACCTGCCGGCCAGCCAGATCCACAACTGGGACGATCTGGTCCGCACCTTCGTGGGGAACTTCCAGGGCACGTACGTGCACCCTGGAAACTCCTGGGACCTGCGCGCATGCACCCAGAAGCCCGGCGAGTCGCTCCGGAACTTCATACAACGCTTCTCCAAGCGCTGCACGGAGCTCCCGAGCGTGGCCCAGTCCGAGATCGCGCACGCCTTCCTCGAAGGCACCACATGCCGGGACCTCGTGCGCGAGCTCGGGCGCAGCCCGCTGGTCGATTCGAACGAGTTGTTCGATATCGCCACCAGCTTTGCCTCAGGCGAAGAGGCGGTGGGGGCGATCTTCGACGAAAAGAAAGGCAAGCGCGTGGACGACGCGCCCGCAGAGGGTAGCAAGTCCAAGGGGTCCCAGCAGAAGCATAAGCGGGGCAAGAAGGGAAAGAAGCCGCGCCACGAGGCGCGCGAGCAGGGGCGCGACGATGATGGCGAAGAAGCTCTTGCTGTTGACCCAGCTCGACGGGGCCCTCGACCGGCCCCTCGAGGCCCTGGGGTTTTCGATGACATGCTGAAGAAGCCATGTCCCTACCACAATTTGCCGGTTAATCACACCCTCGAGCAGTGTGACATGCTCAAGAGGTTCTACGGCCACGCCGCCGCGAAGGACGGTGAGGCCAAGAAGGATGGGGGTGACGGCGACGCCGGTGGCTTCTCCGCGGTGGAGAACATCTTCCTCATCTTCGGGGGGCCGACCGTCGACATGTCCAACAGCCAGCGCAAACGGGAGCGACACGAGGTACTCACCACGGAAAAGGCGCCTCCCTTCTTCCTCGACTGGTCGGAGGACGCCATCACCTTCAGTCGCGAGGATCACCCGAACCGCATCCCCAACCCGGGTCAGTACCTACTGGTGGTCGACCCGGTCATCGGGAACGCGCGGTTCTCGAAGGTGCTGATGGACGGAGGCAGCAGCCTCAACATCCTCTACGCGCACACTCTGCACCTGTTGGGGATCGGGTTGGATCAGCTGCGGCCCAGCACGACGCCGTTCCATGGCGTTGCGTCGGGCAAGCGCGTGCAGCCCCTCGGGCAGATCGATCTGCCAATCTGGTTTGGCACACCGGACAACTTCTGCAAGGAAACACTCACCTTCGAGGTGGTGGGATTCCGGGGCGCGTACCACGCCATCCTTGGGCGGCCGTGCTACGCCAAGTTCATGGCGGTCCCCAATTACACCTACCTCAAGATGAAGATGTCGGGGCCGAAGGGTGTCATCACCGTCGGCTCATCGATCGAGCACGCATTCGACTGTGACGTCGAGTGCGTGGAGCACGCGGAGGCTCTAGCGCTGGATGAAGCGCTCGTGGCGAACTTGGAGAAGCTGGTCAACGAGGACCTCGACTCCACCGCTAAATACGCCGGCAGCTTCGAGGCTGCCGAGCAGACCAAAGAGGTGCCCCTCGACCCTGCTGCCCCCGAGGGCAAGGCATTGAGGGTTAGTTCCACCCTCGATCCAAAATAGGAAGTGGTGCTTGTCGACTTCCTCCGCGCCAACACTGACATCTTCACGTGGAGCCCCTCGGACATGCCAGGCATTCCGAGGGAGGTCGCCGAGCACTCCCTTGACATCCTACCTCACTCCCGCGCCGTGCAACAGCGGCTGCGCCGCTTCAACGAAGAGTGGCGCCGGGCGATCGGAGTAGAGCTGCGGAAGCTCCTCGAGGCTGGGTTCATCAAGGAAGTGTTCCACCCTACGTAGCTAGCTAACCCTGTTTTAGTTAAGAAAAAGAATGGGAAGTGGCGGATGTGTGTAGACTATACTAGTTTAAATAAAGCATGTCCCAAAGTTCCTTTTCCTTTGCCACGGATCAATCAAATCGTTGACTCGACCGCCAGGTGCGAGCTTTTGTGTTTCCTTGACACCTATTCCGGGTACCACCAAATAAAAATGAAGGAGTCCGACCAGCTCGCGACTTCGTTCATCACGCCGTTCGAGATGTATTGCTACGTAACAATGCCATTCGGCCTCCGAAACGCGGGCGCTACATACCAGCGATGTATGCAGCACGTTTTCGGGGATCATATCGGGCGGACCGTTGAGGCATACGTAGACGATATAATCATGAAGACCAGGAAGGCGGACGACCTGGTTAGCGACCTTCGCATCGCGTTCGGCTGCCTACGGGCCAACGGGGTGAAATTGAACCCCAAAAAATGTGTCTTTGGCGTGCCGCAAGGCATGTTGTTAGCATACATTGTCTCCGAGCGAGGCATCGAGGCCAACCCCGAAAAGGTTGTTGCCCTCAAGCGAATGGGTCCGATTCGAAACCTCAAGGGGGTCCAAAAGGTGTTGGGGTGCCTCGCCGCCTTGAGCCGCTTCATTTCGCGGCTCGGCGAGAAGGGCCTGCCCGTCTACCGGCTCCTGAAAAAACACGAGCGGTTCTCCTGGACTGTCGAGGCCCAGGAGGCGCTTGACAAGCTGAAGGCGACCCTCATCCACGCCCTGATCCTTACGCCGCCTTAGGACGGCGAGCCTCTGTACCTCTAATTCGCCGCGACCACCCAGGTAGTCAGCGCCGTCATCGTGGTAGAGCGCACAGAGGAAGGGCACGCCCTGCCAGTCCAACGGCCGGTATACTACATTAGCGAGGTTCTGTCCGAGACGAAGGCGCGTTATCCGCAGGTCCAGAAGCTTCTCTACGCAGTGGTCCTCGCGCGGCGCAAGCTCTGCCACTACTTCGAGGCTCACTTGGTCACGGTGGTCTCCTCCTTTCCATTGTGAGAGATCATCCGAAACCCGGATGCAGCAGGCAGGATTGCCAAGTGGTCGGTAGAGCTGATGGGCGAGACACTCGCTTACGTGCCACGCAAAGCGATCAAGTCCCAAATCTTGGCGGACTTCGTCGCCGAATGGACGGACACGCAGTTACCACCGCCACAGATCTAGGCCGAGTGCTGGACCCTATACTTCGACGGGTCGGTGATGAAGACAGGCGCGGGCCTGCTTTTTGTCTCACCCCTCGGGGAGCACATGAGATACGTAGTGCATCTCCACTTCCCCACGTCAAACAACATGGCTAAGTACGAGGCCCTCCTTTGCGGCCTCAAAATCGCCATTGAGGCACACCTCAAGCGCCTCGACGTGAGGGGAGACTCGCAGCTCGTGATCGATCAGGTCATGAAGAACGCGAGCTGCCACGACGACAAGATGGAGGCGTATTGCAAGGCCGTGCGGGCCCTTGAGGACAAGTTCTACGGCATAGAACTCAACCACGTGCCTCGACGGTACAACGAGGAGGCGGACGAGCTCGCCAAAATCGCGTTGGGATGAATTACTGTTCCCCCGAACGTTTTTGTGCGGGACGTCGCCCAGCCATCCGTCAACCTCGAGCCGTGTCCCTCGAGCCACGAAGAACCCTCGGGGGCTCCCTCGAGTCTAACAGGCGTGGAGCCTATGGACGAGGACCCCTCGAACGAGGCGTACGTGCTCTCCCTGCTCGAAGGGTACGGCGCCGACGAGGCCGAGGCCATGGATATAGAGCCAGCCCCCAACGAGGGGGACTGGCGCGACAAGTACATCGCCTGGATGGACCGAGGGGAGCTCCCCTCAGACCGATCCGAGGCGAGACGCATCGCCAGGATGGCCAAGTCGTTCGCTCTCGTCGACGGCGAGCTGTACAAGCGCGCCGCGTCCGGCGTCCTGCAGCGATGCGTACCCATCCCTCAGGGGCGCGAGCTCCTTCGGGACATACACGCGGGCGTGTGCGGCCACGACGCAGCACCGCGCACCCTCATGGGCAATGCGTTCCGCTAGGGCTTCTACTGGCTCACCGCTGTCGCCGACGCCAGCAAGATCGTGCGCACCTGCGAAGGGTGCCAGTTCTACGCCCGCAAGTCCAACCTCCCTGCGCACGTCCTGCAGACCATCCCCATCACATGGCCCTTCGCCGTGTCGGGGCTGGACATCGTCGGGCCCTTGCGAAAGGCGCCCGGGGGCTACACCCACCTACTGGTCGCTATCGACAAGTTTTCCAAGTGGGTAGAGGTGCGTCCCATCACGAACCTCAGGGCGGAGCAGGCTGTGATGTTCTTCACTGACATCGTCTACCGCTTTGGAGTGCCCAACTCCATCATCACCGACAACGGGTCCCAATTCACGGGCAGGAAATTCCTAGAGTTCTGTGACAAGTTCAACATCCGCGTGGACTGGGTAGCCGTGGCGCATCCGCAGACCAACGGTTAGGTGGAACGTGCCAACGGCATGATCCTACAAGTCCTCAAGCCTAGAATATTCGATCGACTGAACAAGTCTGGTTGAAAATGGCTCCAAGAGCTGCCAGCGGTTGTGTGGAGTCTCAGGACCACCCCAAGCAGGGCCACCGGATTCACCCCGTTCTTCCTCATCTATGGCGCGGAGGCTATCCTCCCCACGGACTTGGAATACGGGTCGCCCAGAGTTCGGGGCTACGATAAGGGTGCCAACCAGTGAGCCTGCGAGGACACACTGGACCAACTGGACGAGGCCCGCATCGTGGCCCTGATGCACTCCGCAAGGTACCAGCAAGCCCTAAGGCACTACCAAGCTCGAAAGGTACGGCGCCGAGACTTCAGCGAGGGGGACCTGGTCCTGTGGCTGCGCGAGGACAATCGAGGCCGCCACAAGCTGTCACCCCCGTGGGAGGGACCCTACATCGTGGTGAAGGTGCTCAAGACCGGCACATACAAGCTGGCCAACGAAGATGGAGAAGAGCTCACCAACGCTTGGAACATCCAGCAGCTACGTCGCTTATACCCATAGCAAGGATTTCCAAGTTTTTTGTTGTAAATTACATGCCCAACACCCCAGTTGGCAGCCTAGATGTAAATAGCAGCAAATTAATAAAGTTAAAGGGCAACTTGGCTTTCCCCAGAAAACCAAGTCACCCTCAGGGGCTACTACGGGGGGCATCCCCCCGAAAAATGGTCCCATTTTTTTGCAAAAAACTCGCAAGTTCGCCAACTACACCTCAACCTAAGCCTCGGGCAAGTTCGGATAGAGCGTGGGTAGCCAAGCGGGAAATACGCGCGAGTCGGAGATAGCCAACGCCTCCAGCAGGATATGGCCCTTCTCCCTCGCCTCCGGACCAGCGGGCCACTCGCGAAATCACCTTAGATTTGCCTAAGTCTAGGAAAGAGTAGCGGAACGGCGTGACAAGCCAAATAAGAAACTTTACTTATATTTACAAGAAATGTCTCAGTTAAGTAATTGTACATTACACAGCCACGAGGCCCAAACACTAACACTTAAACAAAAGGGCTCGACGCCCGCTAGTCTTCAGGCTTGAGGGTCGTCGGCGCCGGGGGCATCCGGGAACAAGAACTCCATGAAGTCCTCGGCGAGCGCGTCAGCAGCAGGGGCGGCGAGCGCGTCCGCGCGGTTCATCGCCACCTCGTCCTCGACACCGACAGGGACGATGTAGCCGGAAGACACGGCCTCGAAGTCCACCTGGTAATGCGACCCCACCACGCCGAGGGCCTTCCTGATGCCAAGGTGGAGGGCACGGTGCATCCGCTAGGAGACGTGCCCCCGAGGGTGCGTAGACTGCTCGCCAGCGAGCTCCCGGCCTGCGCCTCACCCTCCTCGATCCCTTCGCGGGTCTCGAGGGTGGTGGCCTGCAGCGCCTCCAACTCCTGTTGAGAGGAGTTGTAGGCCGTCTGCACCACCTCGCCCTGGGTAGTCATGTTCCCCAGGGCGGTCCGCAGGCCTGACAACCTCGGCCCCGTTGGAGCTGGGCGCAGGCGGTGACGACCTCGGCCTCCCATGCCGCCGCGACGGAGTGCGCCCCCTCTAGGTCCTCGCGAGCCCGGTGCAGCGTGTCGTCCCGCTCCACCAACACCGTTTGCACCCTCTTGACCGCGGAGGCGCCTCCCGCGGCTTGGGTGCCCTGCTCCGGAGGCAAGTCCAGCAGGGCCTCAGCCATGTACGCTAGCTACCGGTCCGGCGACCTTAGGGCCTCGACGAGGGCATCCAGGGCCTCGTACTGCCCCTGGTACCAGTGAAGGTCGGCGTCGAGGCGGTCGAGGGCGTTGTACCTCTCCCGGGCCCGGCGCTCCAGCTCCTGCCGCCAACAAGCAAGGCGAGAAGAGTGGGTGTCAGGTGAAGCACGCACGCGAAATAGAGCAGGAGGAGGGACCGCGAAGCTCGACGAAACCCAACTAACCTGGAAAACGCGCCACGCGGGACCATTGTGGATCCACAGCGCCTCGTTCAACGACCGGTTGAGCGAGGCGTCATGATCACGGAGCTCCTGCCAGAGCCCTTGCTCCGCCTGGGCGTCGACGAAGTGGGTCGGCGGGGCGTCGGCATGCTCTCGCTCCCTGCTCCGGCGCGCGCGCGGGTCCCGGCGCGCGACGACAAGGCCCCGGCGCCGGCTGGCCGGGCGCCCCGGCCGCCGGCCGCGTCGACGTCGCTCCTGACCACAAGCGTCCCCGTCGGGGCCTCGGGGGCTGACGCAGGTGGGCTCGCCCACTGATCCCAGCCTGGTGGTGGGACATCGTCATCGGGGATCTCCACCACCACCGCTCTTGGGCTGCCGGCCACGGCGGCGCCGACGAGTCGGCGACGTGGCGACCGCCACACCCGTGGTTGCCGGCGCGGACCGACACCGCCCGCCGCGGCTCCACGGCCATCGCCGGTTGTCGCGGCTCCGCGAGCGCCGCCGCCCGCTTGTGCCTCCGCGGCCATCCGCGGCGGCTCCGTAGTCGTCGCCGCCGGCCGCGGCTGCGTGACTTTTGCCGCACCACGCGAGTCCCCGCTCCCCGCCGTCGCCGTGCTCGCGGCCGCCCGCGACGCCCTCGACGAGCGCCGCCTGGTAGGGATGTCCGCGTCCGACCTCAACACCTTGGAGGTGCGAGGGGGGGGCACGGTGGGCGCCACCCTACGAACACGAAGGTGAGAAAATTAGGCCCTAACCGATCTAAAAGACGCGGCTATGGGGAAGCAATAGCCTACCTCAGGGTGGAGAACCCCCGTTTCCTCTTCCTCGGGGGCTCGACGGACGTTGTTGCCGCCGCCACACCCCTAGCCATCTCCGCAGTGCGCGCCGGTGCCTCCGCGGTGCGTGTCGCCTCTCTCGTAGGCTGCCTGGCGTCGGGCGCTCCCGCGCCCGCCCCAGGCGCTGTCTCTTCCGCCGCCTCCGGGGGGAGCTCGACCCCCATCGCTCTCCTCCTCCTCCTCGTCCGACGACGAGTACTCCGAAGTCCCGGGGGAGGAGAGCCCCTGCTGCTCGCGCAATCGAAACTCCTCACTCCTCTGTTCCCGGTGCTCTCGTCGCCGGATCCTCCTCTCCTTCTTGCGCGCCGCTCGCTCTTACTCTTGCCGCTGCTTCGCGCGCACGTGCTCGGGCTCGGGGCGTGGGTGGTGTTCACGGCCATCACCTGCAGGGGGCGAGTGAAACCCCAGATCACGACGATGCTTCGCGAACCAAAAAACCGAAGGGGGGTGGGAACCCTACTCACCAGTGGACCCTCGGGAAGCATGGTGAACGCCCAAAGCGTGGTGTCATCGACCCTCATGGCCCTGAGGTTGACGGCACACCTCGCCCTCGTGGCGGCATACTCCTGCAGAAGGAGATCGGGCATCAGCCGCGACTGCGCCAGCGCCACGGGGTCGGCCGTCTCCTTCATCTCGAAGATGCGGAGCCACCTCTCCATGAGAGGGGCGATTCGTCGGTGGTGGAGGTTGGCGAGGACCAAGGCCGCGGTCAGCCCGACGTCCGCCAGCGCCTTCAGCGCCTTTAAGGACGAGTCCAGCCAGACTTGTCGCGAGGAGGGCGATAGGCTGTGCCACCAGGAGTCGGCCTTCTCCTTCACGACCTTGCCGGTCCAGGGCGGCAGGCCAGGCTCGTCGTTGCAGAGGTAGAACCACCCCCGCTCCCACTCGGCATTGTTGGAGGTCATCGTGCAGGGGATGTAGAGCTCCCTGCGCGTCTCCCGCACCTCCATCGTCACACCGCCGACGCACATTGCACGGCGGGTCTTCGGCTCCGGCGTGGTGGCAGTGTGCAGCTCCGCGTGGAAGAGGTAGACCCAGAGATCCCAGTTCACCGAGATCCCCAGGAATCCCTCACAGACGCCGACGAACGTGGCCGCCTGCGAGATTGCGTTCGGCGCGAAGTTGTGCAGCTCCACGCCGTAGAGGAAGCACAACCCGCACAAGAAGCGGCTCGCCGGTGCCGCGAAGCCACGCTCGTGAAAGCGGATGAAGCTGACGACGTACCCGTGCGGCGGGTTGGGCTCCCGGTCCGTTGCCGGCGGGTCAATCCGCGCCGCGGGGCGCCCGTCCTCGTTCGCCGCCAGTTGGCCGGCGGTCACCAACTCGCTTAGGGCTAGCCTTGTCGCCGTCGAGCGCGGCCACGGCAGCGGGTCGATGATGGTGATGGACTGCGGAGGAGCCATACAGATTGGCGAAGGGGCGTGGAGCGCGAAGCAAGTGCTATGGGATGGCGAAGGAGCGAGCACAGCTCTGGGTCGGAAGCGGAAGGGGCGAGGACGACATACACTAAGTGTTGAGGTAAAGATTCGCCTCGCCTCCCCCCTCGGATTTATAGATCCATGGAGCCACGCTCCCCGAAACGCATGCCCTACGTGCATTAACTGCAGGCGAACGACCCAGCCACTGACGGGCGGGACCCATGACCGGGGCAACCGGACGCACACGCGCGCGCTATCATTACGGTGCGACAACCGAAGAGCCGCGGCGGGGCGTCACGTCCGCCTGCCCACGTTGCCTACTACGCGCGTGGCCGCGGTGCCTAAAAAGGCGCGCCCGCAGTGCAGAACTGTGGCCGCGACTGTGGGCATTAAATGGCCCGGTCCCTTACCAAGTAAGGACGACCCTCGAGTAGCCCGAGCACGAGGCTCGAAAAATACCGACCCTCGAAGGGTGCGATTACCGACCAGTGGCCTCGAAGCCCGCTCAGCGTGAATGGGCGCTACAAGTGCCCTCGATCTACAAAAATTACTGATCAGCGGTTCGAGGGCCAGCCCGGCTGCGAACCCTCGAAATCTGCAGATGCGAAAGTTGGGGGCACCTAGCTGCCACCCCGCAACAGCTCTATTGATCAGGGGTTCGAAACCTGACCCTCGAAGGGTTCGAACAGGTGCCCCAGATCGCCAGAGTCAGGGATGACGAGGGCGCGCGCATTCGAGCCTATCCTCGAGCCCACCGGCTCGAGGGCGCCCCACATGTCGTGTTCGAGAGCCAGCGAGGGCAGCTAGTCGGGGGGATCCCATCGAGGGAGAGCTTCCGCGCCCTCGGTCCCTAGCGAACGGGACCGAGCCCCACCTAGCAAACCCGCGCAAGCGCTTTTATGGACGAGTCTCCGGACCACGAGCCAACCCTTATCGAACGGGGCATGGGCGTCCACTTGAACCACCCGATAGCAGCTCAACGAGAAATCTGCAATCCGCGACCCGATCGATGGGGGTTGTGGAAACCTCACCCTCCGTCTCGCGGAGGGACGGCGTGGGCGTGTTTAAAACAATACGGAGAGCTCACCCCGATCGCCTCAACCGGGCCCAGGCTCGGGGGCTCGACGCACGGCTACACCTCCTGTGGTGCACCGAATGCGAGAAGTACCAGTCATGCGCGTGTGACCGAAGCCGGCTGGAACATCGCCGATGCCGGTTGAAACAAATGCCTCGCACACTGGTAAAAACTCGCGAAAAAACCCCTGCAGGAGCACTCACACTCCTGCAGGGCTTCGGGGCTAGACCCGCGGGTCCGCTGACGCGGCCCCACGGAAAGGCATTGGCAACCAGGAGGGAAGAACGTCCCATCAGTAGGCTCCAGCATCTGTGGGACCCCAACGGGTACACCCACAGATGCTCGGGGGCTACTATACGGGACAGCCATAAGGGTCCCCTAAATAACCGGGGGAAACCTGCTTAAAACCTGCAAAAAACGTGAATCACGGATCAACTCACGCACCTAAAACACATGCACGACACGACCGCGACCTTGGTGGCCCCCGCGGCCCTCCAGGGCGGTACAGCGGGACGCCCCTCGAGTGAGGTCCACCTCGCTCGAGGGTTAGACGCTCCCTCGGGCGAGTTCCGCCTCGCTCGAGGCCTTAACGCCCCCTCGGGCGGGGTCCGCCTCGCCCAAGGGCTCAACCCCACCCCTCGGGCGAGGTCCGCCTCGCTCGAGGGTTCAACGCCCCCTCAGCGAGGACCGTCTCGCTCGAGGGTACCTGCACGCACATTGCCCACGCTCCTGCCCCCATGTACGGGCATTTAATGCCTTAACACCGCAGGACGCACGCCGCAACCTTGGCACGCCCGAGAATCGCGTCACGGCACTGTTCCACCAACTCCCTGGGGGAGGCCATCCCCGCCGCTGTGTAGCACTGTGCGGTGAGGCCAGTGTCAGCTCCGTGACGCTGTGCCGCCTACCCCCGTACGGCTAACACGCCGAGCCCTCGAAGAGGGGCCGACAACACCCTCGAATGTCTTTTCTATGCTTCCGCAGGGCCACGCCATGACATCAGGCCAGCGGGATCGGTCATCCCCGTTGCTGTCAACCCTGTGTGACCATCCCCGCCACTGCTGCACCACGCCGGGCACTGTGACGACATCCCGACGCTGTTGGGGAGCACGGGGACAAGACGTCGCTACGACGGCCACTGTGCCACGTACGGGCCCCCCATCAACGACACCCTCCAACCGGCCCACTACGGCGGCCGGATGACCAACCGCTACGTCGCCACCCTCGAAGCTGCTCCTATACGAGCACAGGACGCACCACGACGCCTCAACCAGAGCAGGATTCACCAGGATGGCCGTCAGCTCCGCGGCACTGCTCTCCATACCTCCACACGTAGGGAAATAGTGCGGCATGCATGTAAACTGGTCCCTCCTTGGCCTATAAAAGGAGGGGCAGTCCCCCAGCCTCGAGGACACGGGACGACGGACAACAATCACTCACACGCTCTCCGCCTTCTCCACGATATTGGTAGTTGCCTCAATCAATACCTCTGGGACTTGGAGGCTAGGCCTCCTCTCCCACCTCGCTTGTAGACACCCCTCTACGAGCACCACGGTGCAAAGCAATACAGTGCCCCGAGCACACCACTGCTGGACGTACGGCCCCGGCCGGAACCAGGATAAACCCAGTGTCAATTAGTTGCTAGCACCGAACCATCGAAAGGCAGATCTTAGCGCTCATTTCTAGTTGGTGTCGAGACTACTTTCCGCACCGACAATCATCAACTAGAATCAGCTTGTATCCTTAATAACTTTAATGGAGTGTGTTTCTTGGTAGCGGTGTGTTTTCTCTAAGTCGCAGCAAAATTCCTCGCCTATGGATCGAATGGCCCACAACACAAGAGTTCCCTAGTAGTAGGGTGTGATTCCTCTGAGTCACTGCTGTGTTTCCCTTTCCACGGATTGAAAGGCCCACCACCCAACCTTCTTCTTCTTCTACTTAAATATATCAGCTTTCTCTCCATAGCAACCATCAATGAATTCCTGGAGTGGGGATGAGCACAATTTCAGTCCTGAGTTGTGGAGTGAGCATGATCCAGAGTTCAAGGACAATTTTATCTCTTGCCAGAGGCCGAGTCATTTACTGTTTATTTATTGACCTGATCTGGCATCGTCCTTTCCACCCTTTTGATTGCACCTCCGATCTTGTTATGCTAGTATTGGTTACAACTAGATCATAACACCCATTGGATGCACCTTTCTTCATCATGGGTTAGAGAATAGATCTAGTAGGAACATAGTCCTTAACACAACACTGAAACTAATCACCACAATATAGGCTAACTATTATTTTGAAATAAATCAACATATCACAACCTGATTATAATTTTTTAAGAATTAGTGCACTACTATCTGAAGTGTCTAACAACAATACAATACAGATTGTTTAGAATCGTTGGGCCTATTATTGCAGCAATAATAGTATTGCAACATAGCACTCTCATACTTTTAGGTGGATAGTGTATGACATCCCAATTCAACTAATGGTGAAATTGACCCCATCGGTGGATCATGTCAATTGCATAACATGTGTTGGAAGAATAGTCCCACCTTGCTAGTTGAGGGTGGAGTTCACCAGCATATAAAGCCAAGTGACAAGTTCATTACACACTTAGGTTAATCTTTTTACATGAATCAAGGATGAAAGCATAAACGGGATTGGTGCGAGTGCATATTTTACTTAGCGTGCGAGTAGGACCGAGCCATATTTGGGGTGCATGCTACTTGTTGGCATGATATTTGACATGCTTGCTAGTTGATGGTGAAGTTCACGAATATATAAACTCACCTTCGCCCAACTTAACCCTTTTGCATTAAGAGAGGACGAAAGCGTAAGCGGGGTTAGTGCAAGTGCATACTAAGTGTCCAAACTAAGTGACATTTGGAATCAGAATGTTACAACTAGCTTAAGACTCACATTCTCACTCTTTGTGAGTCGGATTGAGTCATATTTGGGACTGGAGTGTTATGTCTAGCCTGACACCCTCACTCTCGCTCTTACTCTTCTACCTAACATTGCTACCTTGCTCTCATCTACCATGCTTGCTTATTCACAATGATCAGGGACAAGTGGGCAAGAGAAGGTGACTCTATTTATAGGCCACGGGGTTTATATGATGATGATATGTGCCCTCTTTATAAAGTTTTCACTACGAAAATATCAATGTTCTGCACATAGTAATCACATATAGTGCCTTCATAGGAAACATCATGTATCATGGTGTTGTGGGGAAGTTTCTTTTTTTAGGGATATTATGGGGAAGTTTCCAGAACATTGCATTACCCTTTACTCAACACTCCTGTAACACCTCAGGTGTTTAATTACCTTTAATTTGTGCTAATACACTCACTAATCATGTCAACACTCATTAGTGGTCAAACTCGAGTCAAACCCCGGTCCTATCCCCTAATGTCCATGCCCATTTCTGGAACTTTTGACGCGTTCTCCAAATTCCGCTTAAACACTTCAAAATCGGCCAATACGAATGTTGTTCGTCTTGTCAAGGGACACACCTTTCATAATTGACGGCATTTGAGATTTTGAGTGGAGATTGGTCAAAAGATTAGTCAAAGGCAATTTGAATAGTAATTGGAGACGAGCAAATCTCGTTTTCAACACATGTTCCCAGATAAACCCTTCACCAAACACCCTATCGCCTGTGACAACCCCATCCGAGATCATTCCGTACTATCGCCTAAACCACTCTATTTGGTCATTAAGCGATAATAAAGAAGTATCCCGTTGAGTGCTGCCGGGTTAACGCTCGGTAAATCACTTGACATTACAGAGAGGATCGAACGTATGCATTAAAATTCCCACGAACGAGAGTCCAGAGTGCCTTACAAATTAACATCAAATCCCCTTAGGGTCCATTATTACAAACATAGTTCTTTAACATGAAAGTAAAAGGTTCAGAGTTTATTGGAAACAGCGGAAGAAAACTAAATGATACGATCACATCATTGGAGGCCTGCCCATGATGCAATCGCGTCATCCGCCCATTCGGCTCCCAAATGGGAGTTCTCCGGGCCACACATCACATGCATTACCTGGAAACAATATTTATAAAGCAAGGCTGAGTATACTAATACTCAACAAGGCTTACCCGTCTAAAAGAAAGACTTTACCTCTAATCATGCAAGGCTTTTGGCTTGTGGGTTTGTTTGCCAAAAAGGTACTAAGTAGTGAATCCTTACTTTCACATTTTACCTCAAGTTCTAGTAGAAGCCATCATTACTAGTTAAGCAACTATTGCAACCAAAGTTGTACAAACAATTAATCAAAGTAATAATCTTCACAAAGTTACATCATAAAGGGATATCATGGCCAGTCGGGTAAGTAGTCTCAGATGATGGTGAGAGGCCGACAATCGATTGATTCAAAACCTTGCAAGGTGGACCTAAACACACGGGAGGTGTCCTCACCAAGAGTTCACCAACCAGGCGGTTCCCGTCATTCTTCGGTTTGGGGATAATAGCTCACAGTCTTAAGTACAAGGTTTATCTGGGCTATGCCACTAAGGTCACCCAGCCTCACGCATGCACTCGGGTGGCGAGCCCGGGGCCGCAACCCTAAGAGTAGTGATAGTAAAACCCCGTACCGCCTCATTTAGGTACTAGGCTTATCACCAATGAAGCCATTGGACCGGAGCCCAAATCCCATGCTCTTACCACATGAGCAATCCATTTAACCAATAAGGTGATTCCAAAAAGGAGATCCTATTCTCGCGAGTGACGAACATCACTCGACTTGTACCGGATCCTTAAAGCATAGCACTAGCGACCTAACATGCTAGTAAAAGATCATGGGTACTTATGGATCATGCAACTAGGGTTTCATTTCAACTCCTGAACGTAAATGCACATACAATAACAATAAGTAAATTAAGCAGTTTAAAGAAACACATGGGTTAATGAATAAACCGAGGCCTGCCTTCGTCAGCACAAGCAGACACACACACTTCCGGACTTTGGTCTGGGTCTTGCTCTACGGTCACGTAGTGCACGTCTCCTCCTGCTCCCTCGTCCTTGTCAGCTGGCACAAGCGTATAGCTACCTTCGGGGACTTCTACACGGGGAATGCAATGCAATGATTAGGAGTGCAATTATTTTAATTTAATTCCAAAACAGTACCAAACAGCTACAAGGAGTATAAGGTTGGTCATATTCACCTTAAGAAAGGTACTTAAACAATTCTCCTTTTAAAGATAATCAAAAAGCTTATTTAGCCTTCTCTTTAAGGTGATTGTGTGCACATCTATTTAAGAATATTTAATTTAAATACAAACAGCAAGGAATTTACTTTTGTGCCACCATTTACTTTCTTAACTTATGCACAAGAAAATGCATTTTCCCCATTTTCCCTTTTCTAGATTAATCTAGTTTGCACTCTTTTACCCAACTAAATACATCTCAAACGTGCTCAACAGTGCCCACTGGCCCTAATGACCAGGGACACTCTCTTGGACAACAAGGAACTAGTTTTTGCACCACTGAATTTTAATGCACCAAATAAAGGCATTTCTAGCTAGCACATAAAGGATTAATGCATATAAAAATAATTAAAGAAGAAACGAATCCAAACTTTCTCCTACACATGCTTTGGTCCAAAAACAAGCCCAAAGAGCCAATAAACACACATATAGCCCTTATGGATCTTGCTATACATAATTAAGATATTTGGAGAAAGTTGTAGTTCTTATTACACTGAGCACAGAAAAAATGAGTTTGCTATTTTTGGATTTTTCTACGATTTTAAATCGAATTTATAAGTTTCAGCTAAAACATAGCAAAAGGGGAAGAATCTTTGTACAGTTAGGACCCTAGAACTTTTAAAACCTTTACAAACAGACCCTTGGTTCTCTCCCCTTAGACCCTACGGCGATGGCGTGCTCGCCGGTGGTGACGTGGGGCACGGGCAGGCAAACATGCGACGGGGAAATGCGATTGGGCTCACCCATGATCGATTGATGGCGGTGGTTCAGCCGGGGAGGTCGCCGGCGAGCGGTGGCGGCGGCGCGAGGCGGCGCGACCGCGGGAGCTCGGACGGTGTTGAGGAAAGGGGTGATGCTCAATAATGTGCTGCACCGGTAGCTTCCATGAGGCCTAGGGAAGACGCTAGGCCGGTGCCCGGGCACGGAGGATCGGCGGAGGGGCGAGCTCGGCGGTGGCCGCGGGAGCTCGTACTCCGGCGATCGTGTGGCTCGGCTTGATCAACAAGCGACTCGGGGAGCTTTTGGGATGCACAAGGAAGAGCTTAGGGGCTTGTGTGGGTGAGGGTGTCGACGGAAGGAAGGTTTGCACCGGCGGCGCCAATGGCGAACGGCGGGGCTCGGTGGCGGATGCGCGCGCGCGAGGAGCGGTCGGGGCGGGCTTTTATAGGCACGGGGAGGTCGGTTAGGGGCTAGTGAGGTCATGCGGTGACTCACGCACGCGTGGAGAGGTCGCGGCATGGCCGGCGACGTGCGCCGCTCCGGCGGCCAATGGCGCGCCACGGGGCGATGCGCCGGCCGGTGGATCGACGCCACCGACGCGGCCCACTTGCCACGGACGGCACGGGTGAGCTCCCCGCCGGCGCGGCCACGGCGACCAACGGTCGCTCCGGGCGCCTCGGCGTGCGCGCTCGATGTGGGTACGGCGCGTACGGCGGCTTGCCGACGTGGCCGCACACGACGTCGCGGCAGAGCGCGTCTTGGCGTTCCAGGGCGTTTGCAATTCGCTGAAGCAGTTTTCAAATTAAATTTTCTCTGGATTTTCAAACTAAAGTGCACCTTACACTCTATAGCAAAGTTGAAGATCAAGGATCCCTCTACAACTATTGCAAAGGCTGGTAGGGGTTTTACCCAAAGAATCGAGCAGGAACATCGTGCCAACTTGTCCAAAATCTCGGCGCCGATGAACAGTAAACCAACACCTTGATTTTCCATTTTCACCACCCTACACTGCAAACTAGCAATGCCACTCAACAGCAAAGTTGTGTGCCTTGAAATTCTGCACATTTCCCCCTTTGGGCGATTTTGAAGTGTTTAGGGAAATTTTGGAGAACGTTCTCAAAAACTAAACTGGCACAAGGGGGTCAAAGGAACATTAGGGTTTTTGAGGTAGGGTTTTGACCATGGGTCAACCTAGAGCTCTCATGGGTGGTTAAGGAGGTGTTAAGAGGGTCATTAGCACAATTCATCACTGAGCAAAAACACGGGGTGTTACATCGCCCTATGTAAAACTTGTAGAGGGTACTTTACACTACAACCTTCATTTTCTGCGAAAAATTCGTCTGATTCAATTTTTTGGAGAAAACGCTGGCCTAACGCGCGTTGACTGGGCAGTTGTGCCCCATCCCGCGCTCTAGAGCGTCTGGGCGCGCCACCACGCGACGCCCGACCTGCCTCGACGTCCGCCCTCTAGCCACAACACCCGAGGACAAGACGCCATCATCGTGCCTCGTCCTCGCCCGAACCCCCTCGCAGCCCTTGCTCTGCTGCGGTGCCACGCGTGGAACCGTCGCGCCGACCCCTACCTCCGCACGCGCCGCCGCCGGGATTCCCTGTCCCGCGCGCTGCATTGCCGTCGGGGCTGCCTTGCCACGACTCTGCCTTGTCCGTGAAGGGAGGTCAACGCCCACCGGCTATAAAAGGTGCCCACCCTTTCCACCCGCGAGCCAGAGCCGTCCGCCGCCCGCCATTGGAGGCCGCACGACGAGCTCCTCCTCCTGGACCACACCGTCACCCCTACAGCCTTTTGCAGCCTTCCTACTGCACCCCTAGAGCTCCCCATGTCGCGTGTTTCCCAGGCCAAGCTGTCCTGTTCGCTGGAGCGAAATCCAGCGGTCGCCGCCGCCCTACTCCGCCGACCGGCCCTCCGGTCACCTCCCGACCCCAACTCCGGCCACAAATAGGTCGTACATAAGCCCTAAACCCCACTCTGCCCTTCCCCGGCCTTCTCCGACGAGCCCCTCGCCTGAATTTCGGCTGCGCCACCACCCCTAGGGCCTCAAGACTCACAATGCGAGACCTGACTCTTTCCAGGGTGTTATATGCGAACTGAGGGCATATGTGTAAATACCAATTTGAAGCCAGGGGTCTAACTGCAAGAAAGGTTCTTAAAAGGTTTAATTCAAACTGCTGAAACTTCAAAAATTCATAGAAAATCGTAGAAAAATATGAAAACTGCAAACTTGATTTTTCTGGTTTCCCCGTGAATAACCTTACAACTTTCCCGAAGCATGACCATACTTTTGAGTTCTAGATTTTGCATGAAAAATAGAAATCAGTTAAACCTAGATCTGCCGTAGTTCAAAATCTACCCATGATCTCAAGCTGAATTTTGTATATGTTGTGAGTCATGCCATGACTAGGTTCTACATCAAAATTTGCACAAAGTTACTAAGTAAAGCTTTTAATATGATTTATTTTCTAGTTAAGCTGAATCTGTCTAAATGAATTTTATAGCTTAAAATAAATATGCTTTTGTGCTCCACTTCTCGATATGATCTTGTTGTGCCTATATGCATCTTTGGTGAATTAATCATGATTTTATAATTACCAAAAATATTTATTCTTGAAATGTGCTTAATTTTTAATGTAAATGCATAGCTCAAGATCTGGAGTAGATCTTGATGTGTTTGTTGTTTTCCTAGCCTTAATTTTAGTCAGAGGATCAGTGACAGAAATTTGGGATCCATTTGTTGCTTAATTATTTTTATATGCATTTATCTTGTTTTGGTAGCTAAATTCTGCCCTTTTTAGGTATAATTAATTTATGGCTCATGAAAATGTGAAATCTTGTTCAATGGCCTTATCTAGGTTTGTAGTGCTTCAGAAACACACCCACTGAATTTTATGAAATTATTTTATGACTAAAATCTACTAAAGCCATTTAAGCTTAATATAAAGTTGAATTGGAAAACCACCAACATCACACCTAAAGACCCTATGTTGGTGATCTGAATCATGCTAAGATGGTTAGGACCACTTCCTTGCTGTTTTGTGAATTTAAACTAATTAATTTGCATAAATATGTACACAATCACTATCAAAAAGGAATAAATAATAAAGCACCACATGTTGTTCCTTTAATAAAAATAATTTACCAAATGTGTGTTTGTTAAGGTGAATATGGCTGACCGTACTCTTCATGGTTATCATATGTTGTTCTGTAATTAATTAGATAAAAACCGTCACTTAAATCTTGCATGTGCATCCTCGTGTAGATCTTCCCGACGGTAGTTGTACACTTGTGCTGGAAGGTGGAGACGGAGGAGCTGTCGGAGACGTGCACTACGTCGCTGTAGAGTAAGACCTGAACCAAAGTCCAGAAGGACCCAAGGCCAACCTTGCCAGCGAAGGCACACCCTGGATCATTAACCCTCTTTTTTTAAGTCATGCAATTACCTTTGCTATGTTTGTGCATTTACGTTTCAGGAGTTGAATGAAACCCTAGATGCATGATCCCTAGGTACCTATGCTCTTTACTAGTATGCTAGGTCGATAACTGCTATGCTATAGGACCCAGTAGAAGTCGAGTGATGTTCGTCACTCGCGAGAATAGGCTCTTATGCTGGAATCATAAGATCTTTATAAATGGATTGCTCATGTGGTAAGAGCATGGGATTTGGGCTCCGGTCTAGTGGCTTTCGTGGGCTAAGCTTTTGAACGTACTAAGCACTTGTCGGGAATGAGACCGGTAAACATAGTACATGATGGAAACGATAAGGGAACTTTTCCCTATTACCCCTAGGACACCTGATGTGTCCCCCTGCCTGCAACAGTAGGGTATCTGTGCGAGTCTGGGCGGTCCGGCGTGACGTTCTGGTAAGCCTTGTACCGAGGATTGTAGGTCTGATCCCGACCCAGAGAAAGATGGGAACCGTCTGGTTGGTGTATATCCCATTTCGTTTTTGTTTGGATTTCTTGGGGTATGCATTCTTCCGCGTGTTTAGGTTTACCTTGCAAGGTTTATAAATCAATCGATTGTCAGCCTCACCGTTATCTGAGACTACTTGTTGACGATCGATTTTGGTACACCTAGCTATGAGTTTACCGTCAACATTTGCATGTATTTGATATCTTAACTAATGGTACTAACCCCCTTGATATGATAAGTTCGTACTCGCATGTGGTTTTTGGAGTATGTTGTTTACGCAGGATTTAAGCGCTTAAAGGAGTACATTCGGGTAAAGTTCATCAAGCACTTTATGAGAAGATCATGAAGCCCGTCACAAGTCAAGACACGAAGTGAAAAAGACTCCAAACAACCCAAGAACCAAAGTATCAACACGTAAAACTCCGGGGACTTGGAGGTTTACCAACGGGATCAGCTCAGCCCGAGAGATATTCTCGCAGTCCAAGACAACATGATCTTTCAGTGTAGATTCAGAAACTTAAACGGCCTCTAATGGCAAAAGTTTGACTACCAAAGTTGTGAGCCTCGACGATACCTTCAATTTGGACATGTGGAAGGCCCAATTCGGGTCAAGTAGCTAGGAGATATGGTCCCCGAAATGCCAGCTGCGCAGACAAGTCCGAAATCAGACAGATTATCTTCCGAGGCTGTTTTGGGGATCTTATCTTCGTTTCCAAGGAAATTAATGAATACCAAAGTTGAAGATAATTTAGTGGCACACAACCTGGACACCAATTTTGTATTATTTAGAGTTTGGACGTGGGAGATATAGCACCCACAAGGAAGGGTTTGCGAGTTAGGAAAATCTGGACGATGTTGAGTTTATGAAAACCAAGTTCGCTTCTCCCCAAGGAAGATCTCGTGAAAGGCAAGTTGGAGCACGTCCCAACGCTCCCCAAGGGTACAAATACAACCCCTTGGGTGCCCAAGGAGGGGTGATCCATCCATCCACTCATCAGATAGCCGCCGACACGAAGGAGAAGCAACGGGAGGAAGTCGACGACCGCTGCAAGTCCTCGAGTTACCTAGGAGATGGCTTAGGCCATGCCCTAGGCCCCATGGTTGGCCCTGCGTGGTGAAGCCATGGTGGAGTTCCGGAGCCATGCCTTGGATCCATCAAGGCATTTTTACTTTCGACATTTGATGGTGATATAAATCAATCCTTGTCCTTACTTTGATCTACTACGAGTTGTGCTTATTCATATGTGTAGCTACTATATGCTTTTAGTAGGATTAGATCCAATCATGGTGATTAGTCTTGTCTTGCGGATACATCGTTATAGTGCACGGACCGAGGTTGTCGTTCGGTGATGATTATCCTTGCGTAGTGACAGTACGGTGGAGGAGAAAGCGACGAATGAACATGTATCAGACCACTCCATATCGGGTTACTCCATATCCAGTGTACTACTTATCATAGTATAGGATTAGATTGATTTTTCATCGTGGCCGAAGCGGCAACAAAAAGACGATAGGCTAGGGTTACCTTTGGTTTGCTTACCTTTATGGCTAGGTGGATGTGATCCATACATCCTTTCATGTATGATTAACCTTTATGCAATCAACACTTCACATAGGGTTAGACCGGTAGGTTAGATAGAGAACCTTAGTGGTTTGCTTCCGATCCTTGGATTGACAAATCTAAGGAGGACCCTCCTTGGTGAAAAAGGCACCAAGTCACACGTAGGCTTGCAGTGAACTTGAGCACGGTTTTGAACCGTCAACACTGCTTAATCAACTGGTCATGATATCCCTTAATGATGTAACTTTGTGAATATTACTGCTTGAATTAATTGTATTGTACAATTCTTGATTGAATTAGTTGGCACACTTAGAAATGATAATTAACTAGAATCTGTGCTAAAATATTGAAAGTAAGGACATACCTTTTGTTGCTTTTCAGCAAAAGAACTCCACCGGCCAAAAAGCCTTTCATATATAGAGTTAAGTGATTTAGTTATTACCCGACGATTAAGTCTTGCTGAGTATTAGTATACTCGGCCTTGCTTTATAAAATGTTGTTGCAGGTGTTGTTTGGCCTGGAGTGATCCCACCCGGCTGGGAGTTGGAATGGGTGGATGACTACGAGTGATGGCGTCACGGACGACCTCCTGTGATGCTTATCGTTGCGCTTGTTATTTTATTCCGCTGTTTTCGAACTCTGAACATTTACTTATCATATCATGAACAATGTTTTGTTATAATTAAACCCTTCGGGGTAAATTTGGTTTTAATTGGTGTTGTACTCTGGACTCGTCTTCGTGTGAGTTTTAATGCATATGTTCAATCCTCTGCGTGTTAATCAAGTGATTTACCGGGCTTTGACCCGGCAACCAACGACGGGATGGTACTTTACTGTCGCTTTATGGCCAAAGTGGATTGGTTTAGGTGATAGTACGGTATTTTACTGTGCGGGTTGTCACAACTCCCCATAATACAAACTTTTCTCTAGAGTACTCTTCAAGACCATGATGAGTGCCTCTAATTTTTTATCGAAATTTGCCTTGTTCAGGCCTTTTTGTGAGTATGTCGACAATCTACCGACTAATCTGCTCAGTGTATAGATGACAAGTCACAGAAAAAACACTTATTCGGTAAAAGATCATTCATCAATTGATTTAGCGAGACACTCCCTTGTGCTACCATTGTTGCTGATCAATATGCTCCTTCAGTATTTGATAATGCCACGGTAGGTTGTCTCTTGCTACATCACGGTACAAGTCCTAATCCAAAACTGAAGAAGTATCCCGTGGTTGGTCGTCGTGTGTCGTAATCTCCAGCGTAGTCATCATCACCTAATGGCTAATGCTAATTAGATAAGTGTGATTTATAACAAATCATGTAATATCAACCTCTGACACCAAGTTTTGCACAAATCCGTTCATATATAGATATGATATTATATTACATGTTATAAATTAAACTTATCTAACTTTGTTCTAATTTAATTAAAAAATTCAAGTTTATTTTATAAACGAGTGTATGATGTCTCTAGTGTAAATAACTAATTTTAGATATTTATAAATTTCTAGGCTTCAACGGCTGATTCAAATGGGGCATTAGAAGTTTCCAATATACAGATATACTCCCACGCTATTGAGGAAAATGACGTAATATTCATTTTCTTAAATAAATACAATGACTAAAATGTAAGACAACAATTGAAAAGAGCTGCATAATTCCAACAAGTTTGCCGGTTGGGATCAATCCTAGTTAGAATGAGGGAAGAAGTGCAACAGATTCGCCATCTCCGGGAACATGCGAGTCGGACGGTAGTCTTTGTTGAGGCAGACAACGGTGGCCATTGCTTCTAACACGAGCTGCATATATAAGCCACATGTATATAAGTGTTCTGATGTGTATTTGGAGATGTTCGAACTGTGAATATATATGACCGGCCGGTGGTGGTCATCACTCATACGCACCTGACGCTCCGGTAGCGTCGCGATCAAGTGCTCCATGAGCATCCGCACACCCTTGATTTGGGTAATCCTCACCATGACCACAAACTTGACGCCGCGCTAGAAAAAAAAATAGTACCGAGCATGCATCATGCAACAACGTGGTAAGTGAAAAAACTGAATAGAATTGAAAATTAAAGCGGCAATACCTTTAGAGGCGCGAAGTACTTGACGTTGAGCTCGGAGAGCGCCATGGCACGGCCGGTGCGTGCGATCGAGCCCGTGCAGACGCCGAGGCTCGCAATCATCTCTTGACGAGCTGGTCATTGGTCATCAAGGTTGGAAAATGAATAACGAGCACAAAATATGACTCATCAATTAATCAAGCTCGATTCTGTAGACTATCTGTAGTTCTGTACCAGAGACCTGTCTCGATGTAACTAGCATATATGGCATTGTTGACGACGCCGTACTTGTCGAGCTCGAAGTCACGGACCGTCATCTCCAACTCGAAAAACTTGCCCGGCCTTTATTTAGTGGGCACCAAAGATCAAAGTAAGACGCGTGTGCACGTACAAATGCTGTCTGCCCTACCGCGGCAGGGAGAACTGATGCTATTACCTTGGTAACTTCGTGTTCCGGATGGTGTTCTTTGTGCAGATGACGGGACGAGAGTTAGTAGGGGTGTCGAGCTGCAGCGCTCGCGCCCGGTTGCCAGGGCGTGATCGGCCATGCTGGCTACCAACGGTGGCGGAGAGGCGGGAGCGAGGCCCAACCGCTCTCGCTGCTCCGGTTGTCGCCGGCGGTCGTCTGGTCTTCGTAATAACCGTCGGATTGACACGCTGCTGCGCGCAGAATTCCATTGCGCCGCGCTCTCGCTGCCCGTCTTCCACCAAGGAAGCAAAAGCTCATCTTATATAGACCGAGCGTCGCGCCCGCGCGCCTTCAGGCCGCGTCAAGCATGCGCACTGCACGCGAAGATGTCGCGTCAGAGCAGATACTTCCACGGCCAGCCCGTACCTAGTAGGAGCAGGAAGCCAGGGAACTGCATAGATTCTGCACGAGGTCGAGGCGCGCGGATCGGAAATTGTTTCTATTTGATCTTTTTTTTAAAAAAAGAACAGATTATCCTATCCTATCTGTATCTATGGCTGGCACGCTCGGAATCTATCGAAGGCAGCAAGAAGAACTCAGGCTAGGACGTACGCATGCGTGCATGCCTGCGCACTCTCTTTCAGCCGTGGCAGCCAATAATCGTCAGTTACAAGATTTGGATATATACTTATGTAATGTAAGGATGGGGCTTTGCGTCCTTGTTTTTCCTCATCACACTCCAGCAGCTAGTAGCCGTGAAAATCGGAGTAGAATAGCAGAATCCTATCCGGCCACGGCTTCGATTAGGTGCTTTCCTTGTAGCAGGTCGTCACTTGAGCTTCGAAAGGACCGACAAATTTCTTTATTATTACTTTTTTTATTAGGAAAGCATTTTTTCTTCTTCTTGCAGGCCAGCCTTGCATGAACCGAGGAAACTCCTTTCGCTGGGATGTCTCCGACCAGCCCACTTGATAATTATTAAATAAAAAATGTTCCAATATTTTTCAAAAATACTACCACATTTTTTTCTTCAACATTTCTAGTAATTTTTTGTTAACATTTATAAATGTTCCAACATTTTTTAGTCGATATTTTCTAGAGGCTTCTTCCAACATTTTTCTGGAGGCTTCTTCCAACTTTTCGTCAACATTTTATAAATGTTTCAATATTTTTTAGTCAACATTTTCTAGAGTCTTCTTCCAACATTTTTCCAGAGGCTTCTTCTACGAAATGTTGGTTTCGTCATCTATTTTGTTGTCAGTATTTTTAAAAAATGTTGGACAATATTTTTCTCTTTTTTAGATTTCTTGTTACAACATTTTTATGAAATGTTGAATTTGTCAACTATTTTTTTCAACATTTTGCCAAATGTTGCAACATTTTTGGGAAATGTTGGATTTTTCACGGTTCCTACCTCCTGAGGCCGGCGGCCGGCGGCGCACCCCCCGCCGGCGCGCGCGGCAAGCTTGCTCCGGCCGGGCGTGGGCGCGATTACGCGCGAGAGGGGTGGCCGGCCGGCGCACGGGCGGCGCGCAAGCGCGGTCGCACGGGCCCGGGTCCGGCGAGCTCCACGGTGCGGCGGCCATGGAGGTCGGGCCCCCGGCCGCGGCGCTCGGGCACGCGGGACGGCCGCGACGAGGTCGGGGCGGCCGCGGCGGGCCATTGGGAGGCGCGCGCGCGGGTCGGGGGTGGCCGCGGCGGGCCACCGGGCGCGGCGCGCGGGCGGGCACCAGGCGGCTGCGGCACAAGGGAGGTAGATGAAGGTAGTCTAGGGTTTGTAGTTGCTGGACCAGTTGGGCTGTTATTTGGGCCTTTGGTGGGTTATAGTTCGTTACGGAAAAAAACTTCTTGAAGATAATATATATAGGATTTCCGCCTTTCGCTTGCTTGCTTGGTGTCGTAGTCCAATCGCAAATTCGGCCCAGATTGAGACCCAGATAACTAGGATTGCGGCCCATCTGTTAGGCAGCAGGTGGGCCACAGACTACTATAATCAAACAGAGCCCGGCCGAGTAATTTGGCACGGCCCGACAAAAACCGCGGCTAAATATAGCCCACATGATATCTGCCCTCATTGTACGAAAGCCGTCAACTCTCAAAGGCATTATACGTATTCTGTTCGCGAGCCGAGGAATCGCAAAAATAATGATCTGCGCTCGGACGTTTCGACAAAGACGCAACTTCCACCGCTGCTGATGGGGACGCGCGCAGTTGAGATGCTCCCTCACGAAACACGCTGGTCACTTGACAAAGATCCTGTCACGATATGCCATTCGAAACATGCAACTGCCGCCGCCGCTGACGGGGACACACAGACGATAGGCAGTGACGGTTCTTTTTTTTATTTTGCCCTTTTTGCTTGGTGGTCACCGGAAAACGGATTTTTTAAATATATTTTTTATCGCGATTTTGCAAAAATATATGGTACGTCAGAAATTTTGCGAAACTATACATCTGCCGCCGTGCCCCACGGCGTCAGGGACTGTCGGGGTTCTCTACCGCCGGCAGTAAATTTGTATCGATCGTGCGTCGGCCTCGGATGGTTAGCACAGGAGACAACGAGATTTAGACTGGTTCGGGCCTCCAAGAAGTAATACTCTACGTCTAGTGTCGGACTGCCGTGTTCCCGAGCTAGGAGTGCTTGTATAGTAGGGGTTACAAGCTGGTCGGGAGAGAGTGTCGAGCCCAGGTCCCTTGAAGTGGCGTTTGAGCTATCGAAAGTCTAATCCTTGTAACAGTTGCCTCCTCTACCTTTTATAGTCGCAAGGGGAGGGGCACAAGGGGAAAGAAAAAAGAAGTACAGTGCTTGGTTGCTGGTACGTCCCGTCGTACGTCGCTGTCCGTCAGGGCGCATTGAAGCTGAGCCGTGATGCTTTGTCGTGGAAGCCGCCGCGTGGCCGGGCGTGACTGTTCATCCCAGGACGCTTGGCTTCTCCTCCTAGTAGTCTATGCTTGCCTTAGCCTGCCCGAGTACTTGACTAGCCCGCCACGCCCGAGCCTAAGTTTAGGCTCGTGCGCGTCGTAGAGGGTGCTTGAGTGCCTCGGGCTGTGCTTGCGTGTGGTAGAGCGAGAGATGATAGCAATGGGATGGCCGCGCAGTCGGTGAGGCTAGCGTTACGGCTCTTGTCGGGGTGAGCTGCTTGCATGGACGCCAGCTGTTATACTTGCATGGCATGGGGAAATGTTCCCTCACGCGCGTTGGTGGTGGTGCTCGCGCCCCGTGCTCGCGCCGCGTGCCATGTCCCACGTACCAGTCGGAGCCAGAGGGTGGTCGTGCGAGGCGGAGACTTCTCGTGCGAGGCGGAGACTTGTCGTGGGGATCCCTCTTGTAGGGAACTGGTCGGAGATGCAGCCAACTGGCCGAAGACGGGACGTCTTGCCAGTGAGGGTCTTGACCAGGGTCCTCAGTCCTCGTCGTCTCGAATCTTGGCCTTGACATTGCCAATCTTGGCCTTCACGTTGTAAATGGTGTTGGGTTACCTTGTTTTAAGGAAGATCTTTTCGCCGTCAAAGGGGGCCCTAATCTGGGCCCTCGTCAGTAGCCCCCGAGCCTGAGAGGGAGTCAAGGAGTCGCGCTCAGGCTCCGCTGGACGATTCTGATGTTGGTGGTGTTCTTCGAGTTCTCGGTGGGTGCGCACGAGCGCATCCACCGGATGTAGCCCCTGAGCTCGTGAGTGAGTTGGAGACTCGCTCGCGAGCTTTTATGTGTGATTGTAGCCGTTGTAGCTTGGGGATGCTTCGTTGGGGTAGTTGTGGTCGTCGTGGTAAATGTGGGCGCAGTAATGGGCGCGGGCATTTCGGCCGACGTGACGGACGTGACCGATCCATCATGATCGCACGCAGATGTTGCAGGCCCGTATTCTGCGGGGATCGAGGCGTCGCGCGAGTGGGCGGTTGTTTCGTCGGGGCGCACGCGCGTGTGGGCGAAAGTCCCGCTGACACGGCGGGCCCGACGTCGAAGGCGAGGGGCCGCGCTTGCCCCTTTAAAACCGTGCGTCGGGCACGGGTTCAGGACTTTGCTCTCCATTGTCTTCTTCCTGTCGCGCTCAGATCCCGCTCTCCGTGCTCTCTTGCATCCGCAGCGCCGCCGCTCCTTGCGCTCCCAGCCCGCCCGAGACCCCGCCACTGCGATGTCGAACTGGACGTGTTCCAATGTGTCTGTTGACGCTTTTCTGGTCAATGCACACGAGCGCTAGATCGCGCGGAACGTCAAAACGCTGAACTCGCCGAGCTCATGCCCGGACCAGTCTGACCGGTCAGGGGCACTGGTCTGACCGGTGTACGCAGATGCACGGTGAAAACCTAAGATCGCCGCCTCGAGAGGGACCCCGTCGGAGGTGGCGCGCCTAGGGTTGCTCTGAGGTCGGCAAGGCCACTCAGAACGTCCCTAATCGTCGTCGAGACAAGTAAGGAAAGCACGAGGTTGGAAAAGCTAGGGTTTGAGAGATAAAAGTTGTAAAAGGAAATGATCGATTGGGTGATGCCACCTCAAACGGCCGTGGCCCTTTATATTTTTTCGGGTGGGGAGGTCTTGCCCCGCAAGGAATCCTTTTACATCTCAAAATTCATAAGGACTCCTCAATTCTACTCGGACTCGGGGTCCACCGGTCAGACCGGTCAGGCCCACCGGTCATATCGGTGTGGGCGTTGCCGGATCGGCTACAAGACGCCCCACCGGTCAGACCGTTGAGGGACACCGGTCTGACCGATGGCGTCAGCCTGATCGGCCTTGTGCCAAATTTGGGTGCGAACATATGCCCCCCTGTTTTTTAGTAAAGCTTGTTGTCTAAAAAATAATCCTAAGATCGATGTGACACTTCACCAGCCATTTTTTTGTCTAAGGGCGATTTTTCCTTTAAATCGGCCATATCCTGTCAAGCATCCTGCCAAACACTTGGATGAAATATCTTCAAGTACCTCCCGTTGAGAGCCCTCGAAAGTCGCTGTCCTTGCAAAGTTTCCACATGTAAGAATTTCCAGAACAAACCTTGACAACTCTGTATGGACCTTCCCAACTTGGAGACCACTTGCGGAACTTATTACTTTTAGATCCAACTGTTAAAATCGTCTTCCAAACCAAATCACCTACCTGAAAAGATTTGGCTTTTACCTTCTTGATGTATTCTCTAGCCACTCTCCTCTTATCTTTCTCAATTTCTTCCAAAGCCTCCATACGCTTGTCGATCACTTCATCAATATTATCCATCATCAAAGCATAATACGACTCAACATTAAGATTATTTTGCTTTGCAAGTCTATATGCGCCTAGATTCACCACAACGGGCAAAACGGCCTCTTGAACATACACAAGCTCAAAAGGAGTAACTTTAGTAGCACCATGTCTAGAAATACGATGAGCCCATAAAGCCTCAGATAATACCTCATGCCATCTTTTAGGATTGTCCTCTATCTTCTTCTTAATGAGCTTTACCAAAGTTTTGTTGCTTGACTCGGCTTGACCATTGGCTTGAGCATAATATGGACATGAATTGAGCAATTTAATACCATAAGAATCAACAAATTCACGCACCTCTTTGGATATGAACGAAGTCCCTTGATCTGTAGTCAAAGTCTACGGAATACCAAACCTATGTATGATATGTCCAGTAATGAACTCAATCACCTCTCTATGTGTCATATTCTTCAAAGGGATAGCTTCAGTCCACTTGGTGAAGTAATCAATAGCCACAATCACAAAACAATGCCCCTTTGACGATGAAGGATGCCAATAAAATCCAGACCCCATCCTCGGAAAGGCCAAGGCTTAATGATCGGATGCATTAATGCAGCAGGCACCAACTGAACATCTCCATGTTTTTGACACTCTTCACAACCTTTGTAGTACATAAAACAATCGGCTATTCATGGTAGGCCAATAAAAGCAAGCTCGCCTGAGGAGCCACTTCATCTTAGGAGCCGATTGATGAGTACCACAAATACCTTCATGAACCTCTGCCATAGCCAACCTAGCTTGATCAAGACCCAAACACTTTAAGATCAAATCATCCACGGTCCGACGATACAATTCACCATCACCAAGAACAAACTTAAGATCCCATCGTCGGACTTTTCTATCAACTGAACTGCTAGAATTATGCAAATAATCAACCAGAGGCTTCCTCCAATCCTCCACCTCATTTTTGTCATGAAAAAACGAGGAGGAATTTTTATCAGGGGACTGGTCAGATCGGTCATGGTCATCGGTCAGACCGGTGCCATGAGTCGGCCCGGTCCGCGGGACCGGTCGGATCGTCGGTGGCATTGGTTAGGGCGGTGCCACCGGTTAGGCGGTCGGCTGCGTCGGCCTGACCGGTGCGTCCAGAGCAAAACACTTGGCTGCAAGCAATGGTTTGTGTTCTTGAAAATTTCTTTTTCGAATATTATAACCAGATGCTTGCTGAGCCAGAGCATTAGCTCTAGGATTTTCCTCTCATGGCACATGATAGATAACAAATTCATCCATACAAGATATGATGTCTAAACACTTATCAAGATAAGCATTTAAAAAGCCATTTAAACATTGACATACCTTGGAAACTTGTTGCACCACTAATAAAGAATCTCCATAAACTTCCACATGTTTTACTCCCATGTCATGTAAAACCTCCAACCCAAATAGAAGAGCCTCATATTCGGTTTGGTTGTTAGTACAATCATGATCCAATCGGTTAAGAGCTTTAAAAACAGCCCCACTTGGCGAAATAATGACAACTCCAACACCACAACCATCTTTGCAAACCGATCCATCAAAATGCAACTTCCATGGAGTAAAAGTAACATAACCGACATTCAAATCAAGTTGCTTATCTACTCTATTTCCAACAATAAAGTCGGCAACAATTTGACCTTTCATAGAACTTAATGGCTCACAATGTAAATCATATTCAACTAAAGCATAAGCCCATTTGCCGACTCTACCACTTAAAATTGGTTTATGCAACATATATTTGATTATGTCGGTTTGACATGCTACTATGCAAGTACTAGGTAATAGATAATGCCTCAACTGGGTACAAGTATGATATAATGATAAACAAAACTTTTCAATAAAAGTGTACCTTGTTTCGGCGTCCAATAATCTTCTACTCTCATATGCAACAATGTATTCCTTGCCTTCGGTCTCTTGAGTCAAAACACCTCCAATAACATCCTTTTCAGCCGCTACATACAACTTGAAAGGAATACCACTCCTGGGTGCTTGAAGAACGGGTGGCAAAGTTAAATAGCTCTTAATCTCATCAAACGCCTCTTGTTGCTTTGCCCCCCAAGTGAAGTCAACATCATTTTTCAACCGAAGTAAAGGAGTAAAAGCATTCACCTTCCCAGACAAGTTACAAATGAACCTCCTCAAATAATTTACCTTGCCCAAGAACTTCCGCAAATTCTTTTTACAAGTAGGTGCTTTAACACTCTGGATTGCCTCAATCTTTTTAGGATCTATCTCTATGCCTTTTTCATGCACAATAAAGCCCAAGAACTTCCCATCCGACACACCAAAAGAACATTTGAGTGGATTCATCTTTAATTTATATGGACACATTTTCTCAAATGCAAGTCTTAAATCAGCTAAATGAGAATTATCTCCAGCCGATTTGACAACAATATCATCGATATAAACTTCTACTATGATGCCAAGCAAATCTTGAAAGATTAAATTCATAGCTCTTTGATAACTAGCACCCACATTTTTCAATCCAAAAGTCATGACAACCCACTCAAACAAGCCAACAAAACCCAGACATATGAAAGCCGTTTTGGATATTTCCTCATCGGCCATACATATTTGATTGTAACCAACATTACAATCAAGAAAACTAAGAATTCTATGTCCGGATGCAGCATTAACAAGAAAATCGGCTATAGGCATAGGATATTCATCTTTAGGGGTAGCTCTATTAAGATCTCTAAAATCAATGCAAACACGAAGCTTTTTCGTTCCTTTTTCTCAACAGGCACAATATTAGAGATCCAATCAGCATAACGACAAGGCCTAATAAACTTTGCATAAAGTAACCGATTGACTTCCTCTTTCACTCGGTCATAAATATCTGGATTAAAGTTTCTACGAGGTTGTTTATAAGGCCTAAAACCAGGTTTAATAGGTAAATGATGTTCAATTAAATCACGACTTAAACCAGTCATTTCATTGTAATTCCATGCAAAGCAATCAACATACTCCTTTAATAACTTTATTAAATCAGATTTAAACAAGGGATCAAGATTCTTGTTTACAAATGTCGGCCTAGGTACAATGCCATCACCAATATCAACCTTCTCTAGAGGATCAGCCGACGTAAACCCTTGTCCTAACTTGCTCAAATCATCAAAATCTTCGATGGCCTCACACATATCGTTCTTATGCGCCTGATAATGCTCTCGCCTTTGTTGCAACCACTCCAGATTTGCATCCATCAAATCGACAGAGAGGTTTTAGCCTGGTCAACGATCAGCTTCATGACAACAGTAGCAAAGCCATCTTTGGTAGAATCAATAAGTTTTAAGTTGGATAAATCTAAACCAGTTAAGCACTTAAGATTCTCATGATTATCCATAGTAGAACTATCGTCCACTGCAAGCCGATGCATCACCATGAACAATCTCTACCTCGTCGCCTACCCATTGGATTAAAAATTGATGCAAAGTAGAAGGCACGCACTGATTTGCATGAATCCAATCACGACCAAGGATAAGACTGAAGTTACCTTGTGTCTCAGTGACGAAGAATGCCGTAGCCAATGTCGTGCTCCCAACAGTGAGCTCCATAGAGATGGCACCCTTAGCTCCCATTGGCTCACCTCCTCCAACACCATTGACGGTCATGTTGGTCTTGATCAGCTCATCATCTGAACCCCCCAGTTTCTTGAACAAAGAGTACGACATCAAATTGACAATCTCTCCTCCGTCCACCAACATGCGAGAGATAGGCTTCCCATTAATGTGTCCCTTCATGTACAAAGCCTTCAGATGATTTTCAGTAGCTTTAGGCTTCTGGAAAATAGCTTCCTTTGTCCCAAAGTCGAGATGCACAACGTCTTCCTCCGAGAGCACATAGCCATCCATAGACATGTGTATCACGTTGATGTCCAAATTCATAAGCTCAGGCGAAGAACTGTAATCAACAAGCTCCTCATCGTCTTCTGGTGCAGGATCTGATGCGGACTTGTCATCACAAACCATGGGACCGAAGAAGAGAAACCAGGCGGCGTCTCTGGGTCTGACCATCGATGTCCACCGGTCTGACCGATGTGACCGGTCTGACCGACTCCTCCACTGGTCTGACCGGTGCGGGCTCAGAGCTGGTCTTGACTCTCCATTCTTCCCCTTGAGGTACCATAGGCCTGTACTGGTTGAAAGCTTCGTCCCTTTGCTTCTCTAGCTCTTTCTCCCTCTTCTCTAGAAATCTTAAGCGTTGAAGCTTCCTCCTTTGTGTGTGAGTCAATCCGGGAGGACACCACATTGGCAAGAAGTACTTGGAGTTGGAACTACTTCCACTGGCCTCATGGTCATTAGCAGCAACCTCTGGAATCGATGTCACAACCTCATTGTTTAGAACAATTGGACTTTTGCCATCTTTTCCAATAAGAACATCCATTGATCCAATCTGAATAACATCCTGACCTGTAGTCCTCTCTGGATCAACTTCTATCTTCTGCACCTCCTCCCTTTTCTTTGGTTTGTAAACTTGCTTTACTGGAGGTGGCACGACTTTTCTGGCCACACCGATCTGACCGGTGATAGCGACCAGTCTGACCGGTTGGGTCTGGTAACCCTGACCAGATCGGCGAGGAGCCAATCGGTCCTGGATAGGTCTGGAGATCCTGTCAAAAGCTGATTTCTGTCCACTCCGTCCAGGATGAAAAGCTTGTTGGTAGGGCACCCACATCACTCCATTGTCGTCATACACTGGATGTGGTGCACTTGAACTTGATGAAGCCCATGGTGAAGTGAAGCGTTGCCCATGCTGTGATGATTCACCCTTGAGTCTTGTAGTAGCCCTTGGAGGTGAGGATGACCCTCCTTGGTGTGTAGGTGATCTCATCCTTTTTTTAACGGCCGATCACTTGTAACGGCCTTTTGCTTGGAATACTTGTCAAATAGCATGTCGAAAGTGACCTTTGGCTTAGGACCACTCCCCTGATTTTTTGCTACATTAAGTTTCCAGTTTCCAATCTCTGGACGGCTTGGTTTGATCATCCTCGGACGGCCTGGGGATACACCGGTCTGACCGGTCACCTCCACCGGTCTGACCGGTCTGGCCAGAGATGGCTCAAATGGTCGCTGATCGACAGGTGTGGACGACCCTTGCCCCCCATGTCCAGAGGCACTCACTGTAACCTTGAAAGTCTCTTTTCCATCAGGAGTTTTCTCATACTCAACTTTCCGAACTAGCTCTTTTCCACTCAAATCGGGCTTAGCCTCCACGATTAACATGTTCTTGCCTTTAGTTTCTTTAGCTTGATGTGGCCGAACCAGTACCTTAGGCTGCTGCAAATCCATGGTATTGATTGGAAAAAGGAGCTTTATCCACTTGCATCTCATGAAAAGTCAAACGACCTTCATTTATGGCCGATTGAACCTGTCGACGAAACTCATTGCAATCATGAATAGCATGAGAAAATGAATTATGAAACTTACAATATGCACGTCTTTTCAACTCTTCAAGTGGAGGAATAGTATGAGTTAATTTGATATTTCCACATTTAAGCAATTCATCAAATATACGATCACATTTGGAAACATCAAAAGTAAATTTAATTTCTTCTTGCCGACCTTTACTAGCCGGCTTAAGAGATGAACAAGAATAAGATTTTTCCTTAGAGGGCCAAATAAATTCAGCAGCATAAACTTCTTTATCACTATCATTCGAACTATCAGAATCATAATCAATAATATGAACATTAGAACGACGTGACTTAAAGTTATCATTCTCTTTATTCATTCAGTTTTCAACAACTAAAGCCCTTACTTGAACTTATGCAACCGAAAGAAAATCAGAGCCCTCTATCTTATCTCTAATGAATGACCTTAAACCTTTTAGACAAATGTTTGCAAGGTCCATATCAGTGATTGACAAATTAAAGCACCGGTTTTTAGTTTCTTTAAATCTTTTAATGTAGGCAGAGACAGTCTCATCTCTTCCTTGCCTAACCGATGTTAAGTTTGTCAATTTTAATTGTATGCTCCCAGTATAAAAGTGATCATAAAACTTACGTTCTAACATATCCCAAGATATAATAGAACCGGGAGCAAGCGAAGAAAACCAAGCAAAAGTGGTGCCAGTTAAAGATAAAGAAAACAAGCACACTTTTAAAGCATTATAGACACCAGCTTCACCTAGTTGTGCAGTGTATTGACTAATATGCTCCCATGTGGTTCGGTCATCATCACCACTAAATTTAATTAAATCAGGCATATGCCAACCATGTGGGAGAGGAAATCTATCAAACTCGGGATCATATGGCTTTTGATATAAATTAGTGTTACCTATGTCAACCCCAAGTTTAGTTTTGACCACATTAGCCAAATCTTCCTTGAATCTATTAAATTCTGCCAAATTAGGATTATTTGGCTGTGGTGGCTGAGGATTCTCCAAATTTACCTTATTTAAATAGGGAGATATCTTAGCTTGAGGTAACTTTTAAACACATCGTCCGGAATAATGTTTTTGGAGGCCGATGCATTTATTGTCGTACTATAATGAGGTCCAACATTAGGAAAAGTAGGGACCACTGATTTGGCATGACAAAAATTGACAAAGGTTGATCAGACATCAACTCCATAGCACCGGTCTGACCGGTACCCTGCATCGGTCCGACCGGTGTGGCCATGTTTGGTATGTTCGGTTGGAACTGCGGGTACTGACCAGATACTAGATTTGGTGTCAAACCATATGCAAAATTATCATTGTTACAGGCAAAGGTGCTAAGCTAGGATGAGACCCCTGAGGATTCGCTTTAGGAGTACTACTATTAGCATCATTATTATTAAAACCTAAAGCCCCATCCTTTTCAAGACCTTCTAACCGTTCTAAACAAGCAATGTAAGAAGCAAGCAATTCATCACTACCCACTGTAGATTTCGTAGGATTTGTTTCAGGCAGGGGTTTCTTACTTACAGTGGGGATTACCTCAATATTGCTGTCATTTAGTCTGATCGCCGGCAGCTCGAACTCTTTCAATCTTGCCACCTTGCCGGATCGGTCCTTCTTGACGCCAGTGACGAATTGTACTGGCATGTACTCTTGTAGCGCCTTGAACTTCTGCTGCTCCTCTGGAGAGAGATCTTCCAGCGACGCGGTGACAATGTTGTTCATGTCGAGTTCACACCGAGCACCCATCTGGCTGAGGTCAGATTGAACGGTTTTAGCAACCTGAGCTTTCTTCCCCAGTGGAGTCACCAAAAGTATGTTGACGCTTTTTCGGTCAACACACATGGGCGCTAGATCGCGCGAAACGTCGAAACACTGAACTTGCCGAGCTCCTACCCGGACCGGTCTGACCGGTAAGGGGCACCAGTCTGACCGGTGTACGCAAATGCACGGTGAAAATCTAAGATCGCCGCCTCGGGAGGGACCCCGTCAGAGGTGGCGCACCTAGGGTTGCTCTGAGGTCGGCAAGGCCACTTAGAACGTCCCTAATTGTCGTCGAGACAAGCAAGGAAAGCACGAGGTTAAAAAAGCTAGGGTTTGAGAGATAAAAGTTGTAAAGAGTAATGATCGATTGGGTGATGCCACCTCAAACGGCCGTGGCCCTTTATATTTATAGGGTGGGGAGGTCTTGTCCTGCAAGGAATCCTTTTACAACTCGAAATTCGTAAGGACTCCTCAATTCTACTCGGACTCGGGGTCCACCGGTCAGACCGGTCAGGCCCACCGGTCAGACCGGTGTGGCCGTTGCCAGATCGGCTACAAGATGCCACCGGTCAGACCGTTGAGGGACACCGGTCTGACCGGTGGCGTCAGCCTGATCGGCCTTGTGCCAAACTTGGGTGCGAATAGTGTCCCGCGAGCAGCTCCTTCGTCTCGTCGAGGCGGGCCAGCTTCCTCCACTCACCACCACTGTAAAGTGGAAGGTCCCCAGCGATGAGTCCGTGCCGCGCCCCAAGGGGTTCGTGGTCTCGTTCGTGGCCTTCCACGAGTGCGGCTTCTCTGTTCCCGCTGGGCGGTTCATCTGCAGCGTCCTCTTCAAGTACATGCTCCAACTCCAGCACCTCAACCCGAATAGCATCTAGCAGATGGCTGCGTTCGAGGCGATGTGCGGGGTACCTGGGATTAGTGCCCATTGGCACCTTTTCCGGTACTTCTTCAAGCTCGTGTGCTTGAAGGAAGGTTCCCGGGCGGCGACGATCGGCTGCGCCAACCTTCGGATGAAGCAGGGTTGGGGCGACGACTACATCCGGTGTCCTTGACCAGCTCAAACAGCGGCTGGCACAAGGGGTGGTTCTATCCGCGGAATGACCCCGAGTTTGCGCTCCCAGCGTACACCGGGAACTCCATTGTGGAGTCGCGGAGGAACTGGTCAGATGGCCTGGCGAAGACAGAGCAGGAGAGGATCCTCAAGGACCACTGGGCGGTGCTGCGACATCTCCGAGGAGCCGGGATCACCTTGGCGGAAGTGCTCGGGCAATACCACGCCTGAGGAGTCGTGCCGCTCCGGAGGCGGATGCTTCGTCTTTGCGAGATGACGGCCGATCAGGCCCCCTGGACGGGGACCGTGACCGAACCGTCCCTCCCGTCGCCGCTCGAGGTCCAGCGCCGTGTGGTGCTGGCGATCGGGAGGTCGACCTACTTGTGGCCGCTGTCCTGGTTGATCCCCATGCTCCCCAACGAGGGGACAGAAAAAATTGTGAGTTGTTATCTTCTCGATGCTTCTCGTGTGCTTTTGGTTGTGATGTCGATCTTCTCAGAGGCCTTCTACTCTTGCTGACCTTTTGCCTTCTTGTCGTTGCAGTTGAAGTGTACCCACCTTGTTCCAGCCAAGGCGCCTCTCCCGGAGGAGGCGATTTTCAACCAGAATAAGGCGACCGTGGAGAGGTGGCGTGCTGTGCGTAAGGCGCAGCACAAAGAATGCCAGATCACCAAGCGCAATCGAAACAACTACCGCATCAAGAGGCGGAAGGTGGGGGAGTGTGGCGTCTCCTCCAATGAAGATTCATCGCCAGAGCCGTCGTGGAGCCGCGACGCACCCAGCGCGGCGGTGGACTGGAGCGAGATGTTGGGGTCGTCCTTGTCGTCGCCTCCCTGTGTCACTGAAGTGTCGTCATTACAGCGGTCGCAGACGGCCACATGCGACAAGAATGTGGGCTCAAGCTCATGACAAGCAGCTCGTCCTGCTCGAGAGGACCAGCGAACGGTTCGCACTCACGTGGCGCCCAGCCGGACGGGCGCCTCCGAGTCGCAGAGAGCCGCGCCCCGCCAAGCTGACCCCCTGAGGCGCCAACTCCCATCCGCCAACTCTACGATGGTTCGGACCACCTGAACTCCAACTGCCTGTAGAGGTGTCGGTCGTGGGCGAAGTCTACGGACTCAGCGTCGACGGCGAGTGCGCCACTGATGGTGGATTCCGGTGCCGCCCTGTGGCGCTTGCAGTCGTTACTTATCCGGGGCGGCGGAGCCCCAGACGTTCATGTTTCCCTCATCCTTGGAGGGGGCCAAGGACTAGCCCCGGTCGTCGTAGAGGCCGGAGGACCAGCCTGTGACAATCCGCCCAAGAAAATACCGTACTACCGCCTAAATCAATCCACTTTGGTCATTAAGCAGTAATAAAGTATCATCTTGTCGTCAGTCGCCAGGTTAACACTCGGTAAATCACTTATATAGCAACAAGGATCGACATATATGCATTAAAACTCACACGAAGGCGAGTCCAGAGATACAACATAATTAACATCCAAAATTTACCCCGAAGGGTTTAATTATTACAAAACGAAATCTTTGGCATGACAACAAAGTTCAGAGTTTTTAAAACAGCGGAATTAAACTAAGTGGGAAACGATAACACCATGGGAGGCCAGCCATGATGCCTTCATTCATCGTCTTCCACCCACTCCAGCTCCCAGTTGGGCGGGATCTCTCTGGGCCACACATCACCAAAAGCATTATCTGGAGCAACAGATTATAGCAAGGCTGAGTATACTAATACTCAACAAGACTTACCCGTCGGTGGTAACTACTTCACAACTCTAGACATGAAAGGCTTTTGGCCACTAGGTTTCTTTTGCTGAAAAGTAACAAAGAGTATGTCCTTACTTTCAAGATTTTATCACAAGTTCTAGTGGGTTTATTCTTTTCTAAATTAGCCATCTAGTATAGACAAGGTTGTACCATACAATTAATCAAGCATAATATTCATCAACTTCCATCATTAGGGATCTCATGGCTAGTGGAGTAAGTAGTCTCAGGTAACAGTGAGAGGCCGACAATCGATTGATTCAAACCTTGCAAGGTAGACCTAAACATATGGTGGGATGCCCCCGCGAGGACAACCACCAAGCGGTTCCCAAAACTCTTCGGGTCGGGATCGAATCTTACAGTCTTTGGTGCAGGCTATCCAGCATACCCCGCGAGGCACCCGGGCTCACCATACACCACCGGTAGCTAGCCGTGAGACGCATCCCAAGATGAGTAATAGTAAGATCCCTCGCCGCCTCATTAAGGTACTAGGCTTACCGGTCCCATTCCCGACAAGTGCTTAGTACGTTCAAACACTTAACCCACGATAGCCATTGGACCGGTGCCCACATCCCATGCTCTTACCACATGAGCAATCCATTTAAGGAGATCTTATGATTCCTATCTAGGAACCTATTCTCGCGAGTGACATCATCACCCGACTTGTAACGGTCCTATAGCTTAGCAGCTATCGACCTATCATACTAGTAAGGACACAGGTACCTAGGGATCATGCATCTAAGGTTCCATACAACTCCTGAACTTAAATGCACAAGCACCCATAGATAATTGTATATCAATTTGAAAAACTGGGTTATATGCACCGAGGCTTGCCTTCGTCAGCAAGGTTAGCCCGAGCACCCTCGGTGTCGTCGAGTACTTCCACGTACTACAGTGCAGCTTCCGCTTCTCCTTCCTCGGCTTCCGGAACGAGCGAGTAGTCACCGTCAGGAAGATCTACACAGAATGCAATGCAGTGTTCAAGTGATGTGATAGATTATTTATCTTTTCCAACTCTTGTTGGCCCTATTCACCTTAACAAATAATTAATTATTAAATTCCTTTCAAGAAGGTTATTATTGATATGTGTTTTATTCTTTTAATTAAACACTTAATTAATGTCTCCCCTTTTTACAGTTGTTATTTCATGTGAAGATTTAACTTCACCTTTCACTAGCAAAGGTGTGTACACAAATAATTAATTACATTTAATTCTTTAAACAGCAAGGGTGTATTCTTAGTTCTTAAGTAAGTTTTGCAATACTTCACAAAAGGGGTAAAAAAATTTAAAAGGCATTTTCCTAATTTAATCAAAACATTAATTCTTTATAAGCCTCCAAGCTTTTTATTAAACAACAAATCACTAAAAATTCAGGGGAGGGTTTCTCAAGCATCAAAACACCTATACTAAGCCACTGAACACACATACAAAGCTTGGAAAGCTAGAAAATTAATTATTTTGGAAATGCCAAAAGCTAGCTAGCAATTCAAGTTAAATGCACACAAAAATAAATAAACATCCAAATGCTCCAAACTTCCTCACACATGCTCTCTGGTCCTAAACCATCCTAGAAAAGCAGCAAGCACACCTAGAACTACTACTGATCTTGCATTATAAAATTACAAAGGAAAACATGCATGATCATAAGAATAAATACTTCTGATCATGCAAAAATTGTGATTAATACACAAGAGGTGTAACTTGGCATAAAAAGACAACATACAGGAGTTGGGTTGAAGAACATAATTATTTTTAGCTACAAAAATCATCTAGGCAGATTCTACATAAATGGAAAATAATTCATATAAAAAGATTTACATCATAACATTGTGCAATTTTTGGTACAGGAGCTAGAAGTAACATCACACACAACATATCCAAAAATTGGATACGGAGGACCTATGGATTTTCAGATATCACAGATATAGTTTTTTCACATTTTTATTTTTCATGCCAAAAATATCAAGAAACAACCTCGGTGAGTATAACAAAAGTTCTAGTGCTCCTCACCAGGAATCTAGCAAAATTGAGTTTGTAATTTTCCGAATTTTCCACGATTTTCTAGAGATTTTACACGTTCCAGCAAAATGGCTATACTATTGAAGATGTTCTTTTGCACTAAGGACCCTGCAAGGAACTGAAACATCACAACTATACCCCTAGTTTACAGGAAACACCCTAGAAAGATCAGGGGCCTTGCAATTGAGCCCCCGGGCATGAAATGGCAGCGGCGCCGGCCGGATTTCGGCAAGCCGGCGGCGCTCCCGGCCGGGGAGACTATGTGGCATGACCACATGCTCACCTAGGGCCTGGGGATGGCCGAAGTTGGGGTGGAGGAGCTGCCGGAGCGGGCGCACGGCGATGGCCGGTGGCGGCGGCCGCGACGGCTCGGTCCTGGCGATGGCAAGCGCTTGGCTCGGACTACAAGCGACTCGTATAGGTCCTACTGGGTCCAGGGGAGGTTCAAGGATGATTGGGCGCACTGGAGGATGGACGGGGAGGTGAGTTCACTGGCGGCGACGCGGATGGCGCGGTGGACGGTGGTGGCGGCGCGAGGAGGGACAGGGCGCTTGGTTTAAATAGGGGTGGCTCGCTCGCACTGACGAGGGCATGACCTTGAAGATGCGGCAGTGGCACGGCGGCCTCGACCGTCGCGCATACGGCGGGCGCCGCCGACCGGACCCGGCGGTCCGCCGCGCGCGCGGCCGGGAGGACTCCAATGGGCGTCGGGGCGCGGCGCATGGGGAAGGGGCACGCCTCGGCCGGCGTGTGGCCTTGGGCGGTGCGTGGCATGGACGCCGAGCCCGGCCATCGCGCAGGCACGACGCGCGGCGCGTGGGCGCGTGTGACATCGTGGCGCTGCGGCGTTTGGGCCTAAACGTGTTGCTGATCCACTATTCAAAATTGAAAAACTCCAAAATTTTGTATAGAAGTGCACAAAACATTGAATACGAAAGTTGTAGATCTCAATACCACCTACAACTTTCACAAAGGTCATATGGGGTTTTTCTCATTAGATTTTGCACAACAAGTCGGTCAACTTTGAATGCCACTCACTTTCAGTGAACAGGAGGTACTGTCCTTTGGGAAAGTTTTTCACCTTCTTCCACTCAAAAATTTCAATGCCAATCTACATGAAAGTTGTGTCCTTCAACAAACTAGACAACTCTCATAAAGGTAGATTTTTAAGTGTTTAGGTGAAATTTGGAGAACGCGACAAAAGTTCCGGAAGACATCCAGGGTCAAGTGGGGTTTGACCAAGACTTTGACCAAGGGTTGACCACACATGTGTGTCTACTTGATTAGTGGTGCCATTAGGGTTGGTTGGTGAGGTTTTCGGGGTGAGGACCCAGGTTGACCGTGATTTGACCACTGTCAGCGGAGTTGACCGATGATTAGGGTTAATTAAAAACGTGGGGCGTCACAACAGTCCCCGAGCAGTCGGGGGAGCACATTGCCGCCATTGAGGCGGCGGATCGGAGTGGAGAAACCCTCGAGTTGGCGGGCTCCAAGCGTGCAGCCCCCGAGCAGGGCTCATCGGGCCGCCCGACGAAGAAGTCCCGGGTGTGCTCCAAAATGTAAGCTCTCATCCTCAGAGCCTCCATCGTGGATTCTTTAGCTTGTTTTGTTTGCTAACCTCAACTCTGCCTCCTCGTAGGTATGCCGACATCGGCGTGCTCAGCCTCACGCCCTTGAAACGCTTGGCCCAAAGTACGCGGGTCGTGCCTTCCGAGCCTCGTCCCCCGGCCCACGTGCGCGGAGCCGCTTCCGGCGCGAGGTTGAGGGAGGGGCCGCCGTGGCCACCGCGGCCCGGAGGAGTCGGGCGCGCCGCCCCCGCCGAGAGACCGTGGTGGAGTCGGGCGCGCCGCCCCCGCCAGTGACCGCCCCCGCCGTTGAAGAGGGACGGATGGCCGTGGGGACGACCGCCCCCCCAAGCGGCATCGGAGCCACCAACTGGGGCTGGCTCGGGTGATGCGGACATGGTGATGGTGCCCTCAGACGAAGACTCGGCGCCGCCCCCACCGGCGGGGGATCGCGACATCGTGATGTCAACCGCACCAGAGCCTTCTTAGACCGTGGGTGCTGCGTCCGTCGAGGATGTCATGGACATGGCAGCATGCCGGTACGTGGACTTCCCTGACATTGGGACCATCGACCTCGATGCCCATGAGCTCCCGAGCAACGACCGGGAGATGCTGGAGGTGGCGACAGAGCGCATCTTCGCCGACCCGTCGATCCTGGAGACCATCGCGTCGGTCGCATCGGCGCTGCGCCAGTATGAGAGCGCTGGTGGCTCAGCGCCCCCTGTGCCGGAGGCGGCGGAGGGAGTTCTCGAGTTCGTGGCTGACACAGAGTTGGCCACGGCTGCGTCCGTGCCATCGCCGATTAGATAGGACCAGGCCGCATCCCTACCCCAGCCCGCAGAAGCAGTAGCCTCCGCGGCTGCTGCTACAGTGGCCGACACGGCGGAGAGTGTTGTCGGAGAAGCGGGGCCTTCGTCGCCCCATCTGGTCGCCGCCGCCACCGAAGAGGTTCCCGCATCGGGCGAGCCCGCCGCGTCCCTTCAAGAGCACGTTGCCCCCCGAGGGCACGACAAGGACTGCCTCCCTGGAGATCCAGGAGGCCGAGGAGGGCACAGGCGTGGCTTTGTTGTAGGGCGCTACGAGCGGCAAGGTCCAGACCCTCGAGCTCACCTGCACCTCGTGGGCGGCGGCCTTTGAGTCTGGCGACGACGCCGAGGATGACGAGGAGGTCGCGGCGCGCAGCACCCTGGAACGCGGGTTGGAGTGGGCGTGACGTGCATTCGACGAGTCGATTCTCTTGGTTCCTTCGAGAAGGACAACTTATTGTTGTCTTGCTCGGGGCAACCTCTTGTGGCATCAGGTCGGAGGCGGGCCCGCGCGACACGTGAGCTCCACACTGTCGGGGACAGCCCTAGGGGTCCCCTTTAACAACCGGGGAATCCCCACTTAAAACCTGCAACAAAGCCAAAACGCACTTTGTCTAACCATGCAGGACACAGCCCACGCTGCAAGGACCTCAACGGCCCACCAAGGCGGCCCTCTTGAAGATCCCCTCGAGCAGGCTTCGCCTCGCTCGAGGGTGCGCGCCTCCCTCGAGTTGGCTCCGTCCCGCTCGAGGGGGTGCGCTCCCCTCGAGCGGGCTGCGCCCGCTCGAGGGCCCGCCCCCCTCGGCGAGGCTCCGCCTCGCTCGAGGGTCCGCCCCGCCCTCGACCGGGGTCCGCCTCGCTCGAGGGCGCCCCGCTCGCGTGCGCCTGCCCCCGTACACGGGCATTTAACGCCCTGACACCGGCGGGACAGCGCCATCATGCGCCCGTGGCTCGCGCCCGGTGCCGCCGCACCAACTCCCCAGGAGGGAGCCCATCCCCATCACTGTGGGGAGGGACTGTGCGGCGCGGCGGTGTCAGTCCCGTGACGCCGTGCGCTGCTCCCGGTACGGCTAACGCGCGGAGCCCTCGAAGGGGGCCGGCTTCACCCTCGATTTGCTTTCTTGTGACCCTACGGGGGTTGGGTGGAGGCGCTAGGGCGGAGGAACGCCATCCTGCCACTTGTTACGGCATGGCGGCGGGTCCCCGCGCGTGCGGGCGCACGCCCGGCGGCCGTAGCAACAACTCCCGATGCGGTGAAGCGTATTGGAACGGGACGCCGTTTTACCTACCCCCGTCCTCCGCACGGGCCAACGTCGCCGGCTCCCTCGAGCCCATCAGAAGACATCACCGCCATCCGCCGCCCTTCTACCCTCGAACCGCCACTGTTCGGGTACAAGATAGGCCATGATGGCCGGATCGCTGCAAGGATCGTCCGGACGGCCGCCCACTCTACAGCGTAGCACGCCACGCCCCTTCACGTAGCTAGATAGCGCGACGCACATGTGATTCGCTGCCTCCTTGATCTATAAAAGGGGGACGAACCCCCCCCCCCCGCCGCGGGGGGGAGAAGGAGGGACGAAGGGAACACAGACACAACACAACCGGAGACGAGGCCGCGCCACGCACTTGCTCTCCAATTCTCCCACAACATCTTCGGCCATCGCGCCGGGGACTTGGAAGCCGGGCTTCCTCTCCCGCCTTGCTTGTAGCGGCCCCACTACGAGCACCCCGGTGCTAAGTAATATAGTGCCTTGAGCACGCCACACGCTGTGGACGTACGGCCCCCTCGGCGGGAACCGGGATAAAAACTCGTGTCACTTGTTACTTCGCATCGACCATTGAGGGATAGACCACGGCACTTACTGCGGTTAGTGTCGGGACCACATTCCGCACCGACGGTTGGCGCCCACCGTGGGGGCGATCCGAGCGCCTAAGGTCAATCCGTCAACTCCCTCCATGGTGATCCGCACCGAGTACCGTGGTACACGCTCACCGCATGGGCGGCTCGGACCTCCTCCCCGCCGGATTCGAAATGCGGTTCGGGGGCCGAACTTTCGGGCCACGGGGAATGGCTACCTCATGCGCCTCACCAACCGTGAGGAGCTCCGCACGCGGCGCCGGGCGGGCCCGCTCGGTCCCCCGCCGCACGCACCACCACGGCGCGGACGCCCGCGGGCGCGGACGCCGCGGGCCCGTCGACGCCACGACGCCGCCGCCGCTGCGGGGCTGCGTTCGCGCCGGGCGCGGTCGGGGAGAGACGGCGGGCGCGCGCGCCGCCTCTCAGCACGGCGCGCCCACCGCCATGACGACCGCCACCACCCCCGGCGGGACGGCGCGCGGTCTCGGACCGCGCATCCCCATTGGGTTGCGTGGTGCCACGTCGGCCTACAACAACAACGTCAACACCACGATACGCGGGGTCCCGCCCGGCCGTCACGTCTTCGTCGCCGGGGATCCGGAGCCTCGGTGGGCGACGAGTCGTCCACGGGCTCCCTCGACGCGTTGCCGCCCGCCAACCGCCACGGGTACGCGAGAATGGGACTTCTCGGCGTGCCGGACCCCCGGTCATGTTCGGGGCGTTTCCTTGACGCTACGGACTGCGGTTCGGCTGCTCCGACGACTCCAGCACCGGGAGCTACGACCCCGTGCGGGAGTGCTACGCCGTCATCACCAACGACCCGGCCAATGCCGGCGGCGCGGTGGGCGCGGCGGAGACGGGGGAGATCACGCCCCGAGGGGATCGCCACACGCCTAGCCGCGGGGCCAAGCGCTCCTGCCGGGGCCGACGCCGACGCGCGGTGGCCCAAGCCCGCGAGCTCGAGGCCAAGGCGGCGGAGGAGTGCGGACGGTGCGGGCGCTCCGCGCCTCGATGGGCGGGGAAGCCTCCGCTCGCGGCGAACGCGTGCGGGGGCCGGGCGCACGGGCCCGCGACCGCATCAACGCCGACAACCCACGACATGCCGCCGCGGGCAGAGTCGGAAGCTCGTTGCCGCCGTAACGGCGCTACGGGCCATGCCGGCACCCTCGACTCCGAGGCACGAGACCCCGCACCGCGAGGTGCGGACTCTCATCGAGCAAGCGGCCGTCCGGCGGGCGAGAGCTCGGCGTTGCGCATCCGCCAACAAGGGGATGCGCGGGGTGACGGGGCCGCACAAGGGGGGCGAACCCTCGGTCCACGCGGGGAGGAGCGGCGGAGCATCCCGCCAACTCGGGACGCGCACCGGCCGGGGAACGGCTCCTTGACACGCGCGAGCTGCGGGACGGCGACGCTCGCAACGTCATCAACGCCCGCCGCACGAGCAAGGCGGACGCGGCGAGGACGGTGGGCTACCACCCTCGACGGGGCGGACGCTACGACAGCGGTGAGGACCGCTCCCCGACGCCGGAACCCCCGGGGACCCGTGTGTTCAGCCGGGAGATCCGCGCGGCAGCCTTCCCCCAGCGCTTCCGCCAGCCCTCGACCATTGTCAAGTACAACGGGGAGACGGATCCCCGCGTGTGGCTCAACGACTACCGCTTGGCTTGCCAGCTGGGCGGGGCAACCAGCGACGAGGTCATCATCCGCAACTTGCCCCTGCACCTCGGCGATGCGGCCGGACATGGCTCGAGCACCTGCCCGCCAACCAAATCCACAATTGGGACGATCTGGTCCGCACGTTCGTGGGCAACTTCCAGGGCACGTACGTGCACCCTGGGAATTCCTGGGACCTGCGCTCCTGCACGCAGAAGCCCGGCGAGTCGCTGTGGGACTTCATACGGCGCTTCTCCAAGCGGCGCACGGAGCTCCCCGGCGTGGCGCAGTCCGAGATCGTGCATGCCTTCCTCGAGGGCACCACGTGCGGGGACCTCGTGCGGGAGCCGGGACGCGGCCCGCCCGCGGACTCCAACGAGCGTTCGACATCGCCACCGGCTTTGCCTCGGGGAGAGGAGGCCGTGGGAGCGATCTTCGACGACAAGAAGGGCAAGCGCTCGGAGGACGCGCGCCGTGGAGGGCGGGGAAGTCCGGGGGAGCCCCACCGCAACGACAAGCGGGGCAAGAAGGGAAAGAAGCCGCGCGCGCGAGGCGCGCGAGCGGGGCGCGACGGCGGTAATGCCGAGGCCCTCGCTGTGGACCCGGCTCGACGGGGCCCTCGACCGGCCCCTCGAGGCCGGGGGTGTTTGACGACATGCTGAAAAAGCCATGTCCTTATCACAAGACCCCAGTAAATCACACTCTTGAGCAGTGCGACATGCTCAAGAAGTTCTATGGCCGCGCCGCCGCAAAGGAGGCGAGAGGCCAAGAAAGACGCGAGGAGATGGTGACGGGCGGCGGCTTCCCGCCGTGGAGAACGTGTTCCTCATCTTCGGGGGACCCACCGTCGACATGTCGACCTGCCCGGCGCAAGAAGGAGCGGCACGAGGTCCTCGCCGCGGAGAAGGCGCCTCTCTCCTTCCTCAATTGGTCGGAGGACGCCATCACCTTCGGCGGGAGGACCACCCGAACCGTATCCCCAACCGGGCCGCACCCGGCCGGTGGTCGACCCCATCATCGGGAACGCGCGGTTCTCGAAGGTCTTCATGGACGGGGGCGGCGGCCTCAACATCCTCTACGCGCATACGCTGCGCTTGATGGGGATCGGGTTGGACCAGCTGCGGCCCAGCACGAAGCCGTTCCACGGCATCGCGCCCGGCAAGCAGGTCCAGCCCCTCGGGCAGATCGACCTGCCGGTTTGGTTTGGCACCGCGAAGAATTTCCGCAAGGAGATCCTCACCTTCGAGGTGGTAGGGTTCAAGGGAGCCTACCACGCCATACTTGGGCGACCCTGTTACGCCAAATTCATGGCGGTCCCCAACTATACTTACTTGAAGATGAAGATGCCAGGACCGAACGGCGTCATCACCGTCGGCTCGTCCATCGAGCACGCATTCGACTGCGACATCGAGTGCGTGGAGCACGCAGAGGCGGCGGCGGCTGGACGAAGCGGCGGTGACCACTTTGGAGAAGATGGTCAACGACGACCTCGACTCCGCCGCCAAGCACACCGGCACGTTCGAGGCCGCGGAGCAGACCAAGGAGGTCCCCCTCGATCCTTCTGCCCCCGAGGGCAAGGCGTTGAGGGTCGGCATCACCCTCGACCCCAAATAGGAAGTGGTGCTCGTCGACTTCCTCCGCGCCAACGCCGACATCTTCGCATGGAGCCCCTCGGATATGCCAGGCATCCCGAGGGAGGTCGCCGAGCACTCCCTTGACATCCTGCCTCACGCCCGCGCCGTGCAACAACGGCTCCGCCGCTTCGACGAGGAGCGGTGACGGGCAATCGGAGCGGAGTTGCGGAAGCTTCTCGAGGACGGGTTCATCAAGGAGGTGTTCCACCCGACGTGGCTAGCAAACCCCGTGCTTGTAAAGAAAAAGAATGGGAAATGGCGGATGTGTATAGACTACACTAGTCTTAATAAAGCATGTCCTAAAGTTCCTTTTCCTTTGCCACGTATTGACCAAATCGTCGATTCAACGGCTGGGTGTGAATTGCTTTGCTTCCTTGATGCTTACTCCGGGTATCATCAAATAAAGATGAAGGAGTCCGACCGGCTCGCGACTTCGTTCATCACGCCATTCGGGATGTTCGCTACGTCACGATGCCATTTGGCCTCCGAAACGCGGGTGCAACGTACCGGCGCGCATGCGGCACATTTTCGGAGACCATATCGGGCGGGCGGTCGAGGCGTATGTGGATGACATCGTCGTAAAGACCAGGAAGGCGGACGACCTGGTTGGCGACCTTGGCATCACGTTCGGTTGCCTACGGGCCAATGGGGTCAAGTTATACATTGTCTCCCAACGGGGAATCGAGGCCAACCCCGAAAAGGTTGCGGCCCTCGAACGAATGGGTCCAATCCGGGACCTCAAAGGGGTGCAAAAGGTGCTGGGGTGCCTTGCCGCCTTAAGCCGCTTCATCTCGAGGCTCGGCGAGAAGGGCCTGCCCCTCTATCGCCTCCTCAAGAAACACGAACGCTTCTCCTGGACCGCCGAGGCCCAGGACGCGCTCGACAAGCTAAAGGCGTCCTTAGCGCACGCCCCTATTCTCACGCCGCCGCAGGACGGCGAGCCCTTACAGCTCTACGTTGCCGCGACCACCCGGGTGGTCGGCGCGCGTGATCGTCGTGGAGCGCACGGAGGAAGGGCATGCTTTACCCGTACGGCGGCTGTCTATTACATCGGGCGAGGTCTGTCGGACACCAAGACGCGCTATCCCCGGGTCCGGAAGTTGCGTACGCGGTAGTCCTTGCGTGGCGCAAGCTCCGCCACTACTTCGAGGCCCACCCCGTCACGGTGGTCCGCTCTTTCCCGGCGGGGGAGATCATCCGCAACCCCGACGCCGCGGGCGGGGATTGCCAAATGGTCCGTAGAGGCGATGGGCGAGACGCTTGCCTATGCCCCGCGCAAGGCCATCAAGTCTCAACTCCTAGCGGATTTCGTTGCTTGAGTGGACGGATACGCGCCGCCGCCCCCGCGGATCCAAGCGAGTGCTCGGACTGCGTTCTTCGACGGCTCGGTGATGAAAACGGGGGCGGGCGCGGGCTGCTCTTCGTGTCACCCCTTGGGGAGCACATGCGCTACGCGGTGCGCCTCCACTTCCCCGCGTCTAACAATATGGCTGAATACGAGGCCCTCCTCGTGGCCTCAAAATCGCCATTGAGTTAGGCGTCAAACGCCTCGACGTGCGGGGGACTCGCGGCTCGTAATCGATCAAGTCATGAAGAACACGAGCCGCCATGACGACAAGATGGAGGCCTGCGCAAAGCCGTGCGAGCCCTCGAGGACAAGTTCTACGGCATCGAGCTCAACCATGTGCCCCGCCGGTACAACGAGGAGGCGGATGAGGCCGGCCAAGATTGCGTCCGGGCGGATCACCGTTCCCCCGAACGTTTTTGCGCGCGACGTCGCTCAACCCTCGGTCGTCTTCGAGCCCACCCCTCGAGGCACGCTGAACCCTCGGGGGCTCCCTCGAACCCAACGGGTGCGGAACCCATGGACGAGGACCCCTCGAACGAGGCGTACGTGCTCTCCCTCCTCGAGGGGTATGGTGCCTACAGAGCTGACGTAATGGACATCGAGCCAGCTCCTGTCAAGACGGACTGGCGTGACAAATACATTGCCTGGATGGCTCGAGGGGAACTCCCCGCGGACCGGGCCGCGGCCAGGCGCATCGCCAGGATGGCCAAGTCTTTTGCCCTCGTTGACGGCGAGCTGTACAAGCGCGCCGCCTCGGGCATCCTGCAGCGGTGCGTGCCCATTCCTGAAGGGCGCGAACTCCTGCGGGACATCCACGCCGGGATCTGCGGCCATCATGCAGCGCCTCGTACCCTCGTCGGCAATGCGTTCCGCCAAGGCTTTTACTGGCCTACCGCGGTTGCGGACGCCAGCGAAATCGTACGCACCTGCGAAGGGTGCCAGTTCTACGCCCGCAAGTCCAACCTACCCGCCCATGCCCTACAGACCATCCCCGTAACATGTCCATTTGCCATGTGGGGGCCGGACATCGTTGGGCCCTCGCGAAGGCGCCCGAGGGCTTCACCCACTTGTTGGTCGCAATCGACAAGTTCTCCAAGTGGATCGAGGTGCGCCCCATCACGAATCTCGGGCGAGCAGGCGGTAACATTCTTCACCGACATCGTCTACCGCTTTGGAGTGCCGAACTCCATCATCACCGACAATGGGTCCCGGTTCACGGGCGGGGAAGTTTTTGGAGTTTTGCGACAAATTCCACATCCGTGTGGATTGGGCGGGCGTGGCACACCCACGGACCAACGGCCAAGTAGAGCGTGCCAACGGCATGATCCTACGGGGCCTTAAGCCCGAATTTTCGACCGGCTCAACAAATGCGGGCGAAAATGGCTCCAAGAGCTACCGGCGGTTGTGTGGAGCCTAAGGACCACCCCCGAGCGAGCCACCGGGTTCACCCCGTTTTTCCTAGTCCATGGTGCGGAGGCCGTCCTCCCCACGGACCTAGAATACGGATCGCCCGGGGGTTCGAGGCTATGATGAGGATGCCAACCGGCGAGCCCGTCGGGACTCACCGGATCGGTGGACGAGGCACGCCTCGTGGCCTTAATGCATTCCGCAAGGTATCAACGGTCCCTAAGACGCTACCAAGCACGCAAGATACGTCGACGGGACTTCAGTGAAGGGGACTTGGTCCTAAGGCTACGCCAAGACAACCGAGGGCGCCACAAGCTATCGCCCCCATGGGAGGGACCCTACGTCGTGGTGAAGGTACTCAAGCCCGGCACGTACAAGCTGGCCAACGAAGACGGTGAAGAGCTCACCAACGCTTGGAACATCCAACAGCTACGTCGCTTCTACCCTTAGCTAGGATTTCCAAGTAATTTTTATTGTAAAAACCATATGACCAACGCCCCAGTTGGTAACAACTATGTAAATGCTTCAAGTCTAATAAAAAGGGCAACTCGGCTTTCCCCTGAAACCCAAGTTACCCTCGGGGGCTCAGGGGGGGGGGGGGGGGCACCCCCCCAAAACGGTCCCATTTTTCGCGCAAAAACAAAACAACTCACACGCGCTAAGTTTGTTTTCTACTTCAACCTCGAGCAACGATTCGAACGGGGCGCGGGCGACCTAGCGGAAGGAGCGCGCGAGCCAGAGATAGCCTACGCCGCGTGGATATGGCCCTTCTCTCTCGCCTCCAACCCGGCGGGCCCCCGCGAAAATCGAACTCCCCTAACTAGAATCTACTCAGGAAGAAGAAGAAACAAAAAGCGTAGTAAACAAAAAACTTCATTTCAGCAAACGTTTATGTCAAAAACAACTTGTTCATTTGAAAAGGCCGCGAGGCCGAATAGCGATACACACATAAAAATGGGCCTAGCGCCCGACCGTCTTCGCGGCGGGGAGGAGCGGCGGCGTCAACAGCGTCGGGAAGAGGAACTCCTCGAAGGCTTCAGCGAGCGACCCGGCGGCGTCAGCGGCGAGCGCGTCCACACGCTCCATCGCCACCTCGTCCTCGACACCCTCGGGAACGACGTAGCCCTCCGCCAGCGCCTCGAAGTTGACCTCGTAGTGGGATCGAACCACTCGAGGGCCTCACGGACGCCAAGACGCAGCGCTCGGCGCATCCGCTCGGTGACGTGGCCGCCAAGGGCGCGCGAGCGACCGGCCGGCGAGGCGCCGCCCGTGCCTCGCCCTCCTCCACGGCTTGGCGGGTCTCGAGGGCCGCACCACGCAGCTCTCCGCAGCCTCTGCTCGGAGGAGTTATAGGAAGCCTGCGGTGCCTTGGCCCGCTCGCCTGCATGCCCCGCAGCGGTGCGCAAGCCCGGAGTCACCAAGACAAGAAAGAAATCGAAAAAGGAGTGCGAATTCCCAAACGGTAAAATCAACCAAACAAGAGTCAAATAGCGACTCACCTTCGACTTGCTTCCTCTCCGCCTCGAGGTCGCGGCGCACGGCCTCGACCGCCAGCTCGAGGCGCTTGACGGTCTCACCTTGCTCCTGGAGGGCCAGCTCCTGGTTTGCATTTGTAATGCTGAGCACAATCAGCTCGCCCTCGGCCTTGGAGAACGCGGTGTTCCGCTCCTCCAGCGACTTCTGCGCCGCCTCGCGAGCGACGCGCTCCCGCTCCCAGCGCCGACCGGGCGTCGACGAGGGCGGCTTGCTCTTGCTGGAGCCGCCCCTCGGCCCCTTGGCGGGCGGTGCGCTCCTGCGCGGAGCTGCTCCTCGGCCGACGGCGAGCGCCGCAACCTTGGCGTCGAGGGCGGCCTTCAAGTCGTCGGCCTCCTTGGCCCGCTGCTCCCGGCCCGCGCGCCCACTCCTCGGCGGCGCTGCGCGCGCTTGCGCCCCCTCGAGCGACGAGCGGAGCCCCCGGTTCTCGCCGCGGACGGCCGGCCACCTCCGCCTCCCGGTTGGTTGCCAACGTGCGCATCTTCTCCGGGTACGCGCGCGCACCGCGCGGCGCCTCATCACGGTCGATGAGGGCTGCGCAGACCCGCTCGAGGCTAGAGCGGCGCGCGGGTCCCCGCCTCGAGCTCTCGGGGAGTTCGTCGCGCCGGGCCACGACCCGACGCCGCCCGACCGTCCGGGGTCCTGAGGGCGTCAGCAAGCGTGTCGAAAGCGCTGCACCGCGCCCGGAGGTGGTGGACCTCGGTGTTCACCCGATCGAAGGCATCGTACTTGTCGTGGGCGCGACGCTCGAGCTCCTGGCACCCGCAAGTCAAAACCCATAAGCGCCACGACACAGAGGCAGCGCACAAAAATGAGAGAAAGAAGAAAACGAGCAACGACGCCCTACCTGGAAGACGCGCCATGCGGGGCCGCCATGGACCCTCAGCGCCTCGTTCAGCGCGCGGTTGAGCGTGGCGCCGTGGCTCCGGAGCTCTCCCCAAAGCTCCTGCTCCCCCCGGGCGTCGGCAAACACGGGGGGATCGCGCCGGCCCCCTCCACCGGGCGGGGTGGCCGGCGCGGGAGGATGAGGCCTCGGCGCCGTGTCCTCGGTCCCCCGCCACCATGTGACCCTCGTGCCGCCTTACGAGGGCCCCCTCTGGGCTCGGGGGAGCGTGTGGGGAAGCTCGCCCACCGATCCCACACGGGCGGCGGGGGAGTCGTCATCCGGGACCTCCACCACCTCCGCCGGGAACCGCCGGCGGGCGCCGGCCCTTGCGCCGCCTCCGCCGGCACCTCCACTTGCGCCTCCACGGCCGCGGGCACTTGATGCGGCGCCGCGGCCACCACCTCTCGGCCGCGCCCCCGTGGCGGCCAGGCGCCCGGCCGCCCTCCTCGGCGGCCGCCACCTCCACTGTGCCTCCGCGACCACGGGCGTCGCCACGGGTTGCACCCGCTCCGCCTCCTCGGCGGCGGCCGCCACGGACGGCCGCCTCCGTAGAGCGCCCTCCGCGGGCCGCGCCTCCTCCACGGCCACTTTCGCGGCTCGCGTCCCCACAATGGCGGCGCCCGCCCGCTCCTCGCCGACCGCCGGCCGCGCCATGGCGGTCGATGCGCCGGCGGAGGCCTCGAAGCCTCGGGGCCGGCTTCGCGAGCTCTCGCCCGCCGCCGCCGTTCTTGCCCCCGCCCGCGACGCCCTCGACGAGCGCCGGCCGGGTGGGGATGGATGCGTCCGCCTCGGCACCTTGGCCGGTGCGAGGGGGAGGCACGGTTGGCACCACCTCGCGCGAGCACAAACGAGAAAGTTAGAATGCCCGATCGTCAAAAACCAAACCAAGCGAAAAAGCGAGTTCCTTACCTCGAAGAGGAAAAGGCGCGTTTCCTTTTCCTCGTAGCCTCGGCGGATGAGGCCGGCGCGGCCGGCACGCCCGCCGCCGCGCCTCCCCGGCCGACGCCGCCACCGCGCGCACGGGCCCCGCCCCGCGCGCGCAGCACGCTTGCCGCGCGCGCGCGCGCGCGCTGCGCGCGCGCCTCGCGCGCACGCGCCGGCACCCCGCGGCGCGCGCCACCCCCGTTGTCGATTGCCGGCGGCGGGCGCCATTGCGCCCGCCCCGGAGCGATGCCGCCCTTGCCGCCGGCGCCGGCTCGGCGACGGGGGCGCAGGATCCCACCTATCGAGGGGCCCTCCCCCTCGGCCTCTTCCTCTTCGTCCTCCTCCGAGGACGAGTACTCCTCGGTCCCGGGAGGAGAGCCCCCGGTTCCTCGCGCGCGCCGTACTCCACGTTCCGTCGCTCGCGGCGCTCGTGGTGCCGCCTCGTGCGCTCCCTCTTGCGCGCCGCCCGCTCCTCGCTCCCGTTCGTCGCGCCGCCCGACCGAGCGCGCGGGAGTCCGGGGGTGGGCGGAACGGACTTCGCGGCGGTGAAGCTCACCACCGCATGCGGGAACGACAAAGACTCGTCGGGGAGGCGAGGCAACACCAAGAACTAAAACGGAATCAAGAATCGAACTCACCCGGCGGGCCGGTGGGGAGCATCTCGAGGTCCCACGGGGGTCCGGTCGGGTGCGCCAAGGCATCCGGGTGTCGACGGCGTTCGCGCGCCGGGTGAGCGCGTACGGCCGCCCGAGGGGGGTCGGGAGCATCCGCGACCTCGCCGGCGCGATGGGGTCCACCTCCTCGTCATCCGAAAGATGCGGAGCGGCCTCTCCATCGGAGGCACGACCCGGCGGTGATGGAGGAAGGCAAGGACGCTCGCCGCGGTCGGCCCTCGCGCCGTCAGGCTCCTCAGGGCGGCCAAAACCGATTCCTGCCGCCTCCGATGCTGGGGCGTGGACACCCCATAGCCCCGGGAGGCCGGGCTTCTCCTTGAACACCCGACCGGTGTAGGGGGGGGAGGCCGGGCTCGGCGTTGCGCGGGTAGAACCATCCCCACTCCCGGCCCGGCGTTGTTCGTCGTCATGGTGCGAGGGGATGTAGTCGTCCTTGAGCTCGCCGCCCGCAGGCGAGTGACATCCCGCCGGCGCGCACCGCGCGGCGGGTCCCTCGGCTCCGTCGTGGGCTGCGTGAAGAGCTCCGCGCGGAAGAGGTGTACCCGCAGCTCCCGCTTGAGCGGGATCCCCAGATACCCCTCGCAGACGCCCACGAACGTGGCCGCCTATGAAATCGCGTTGGGCGCGAAGTTGTGCAACTCCACGCCGTAGTAGTGGCACAACGCTCGCATGAAGCGACTCGCCGGCGCGTTGAAGCCTCGCTCGTGGAAGCGGACAAAGCTCACCACATAGCCTTCCGGCGGGTTGGGCGCGCGGTCCCCGCCGGCGGCACTATCCACTCCGCGGGCGGCCATCATCATTAGCCGCCACCGGCGGCGGCGGTGACCAGCTCGCCAAGGGCCAGCCGGGTCACCGTCGACCGCTCCCAGGCGTACGGGTCAAGGATCGTGAGGGGCTGAGGCGGCGCCATGAGGAAGGGCAAAGGATGCGAAGAACGAAGGACGGGAAGAAGAGGAGGAAGAGCTCTAATGGCGAAGCCGCACGGTGGCAAAGGCCAAGCGAGGAAGAAAGCACGGGGGGCTAAAATGGCGGAGCGCTAAGGTAAAAAACCGTCGTTTCCCCTTCTCCTCAGATTTATAAGCCGCGGGCGAGCTCTCCGGGGCGGATGTCCCGCGCGCGTTAACTGCAGGGAATCTTCTCTTCTCGGCGGCAAGCGGACCCCACCACGACCGCAACGGCCACATCACCGCAAACGGGCCATCATCACGGTGAAGACTAGCCGGGGCCGTGGCGGGCGGTCACGTCCACCGCCCACGCCGCCCACTACGCGCGCGCGCGCGCGCGGCCGCAACGCCTAAAAAGGCGCGCCGCGATGCGAAACCGCGGCCTCTCGTGGAGCATTTAATGGCCCGGTCCCTTGCAAAGCAAGGAGAACCCTCGAGCGGCACGGACTCCTGGCTCGGGATAAATTCAGCCCTCGAATGGGAACAAGCGTGAGAAGGTCGCCCCGAGGCCCGCTTGTAACAAAGCGGGCATCGCGAGCACCCATGCCACGTAGGACCCTCGAGCGGCACGAGCCCCTGGCTCTAGACAATGTCAACCCTCGAATGGGAACAAGCGTGAGAAGGTCGCCCCGAGGCCCGCTTGTAACAAAGCGGGCATCGCGAGCACCCATGCCACGTAGGACCCTCGAGCGGCACGAGCCCCTGGCTCTAGACAATGTCAACCCTCGAATGGGAACAAGCGTGAGAAGGTCGCCCCCGAGGCCCGCTTGTAACAAAGCGGGCATCGCGAGCACCCATGCCACGTAGGACCCTCGAGCGGCACGAGCCCCTGGCTCTAGACAATGTCAACCCTCGAATGGGAACAAGCGTGAGAAGGTCGCCCCGAGGCCCGCTTGTAACAAGGCGGGCATCGCAGGCACCCATGCCACGTAGGATCCTCGAGCGGCGCGAGCCCCTGGCTCTAGACAATATCAACCTTCTAAAGGGGCACAAGCGTGAGAAGGTCGCCCCGAGGCCCACCTGAAACAAGGCAGGTACCACGAGCACCCATGCCACGCTGTGCTGCTGACCAACACCTCGAGGGCGGCACGCCCGGACCCCTCGACGGCCGCGAACGCAAAGACGGGGCTGCCCGGGCGCGCGCCCGCACGGCCCTCCGATCGGAGGTTCGAGCCCGACCCTCGACGGGTTCGAATAGGCGCCCCAGATCGCAGAGTCAGGGACGACGAAGGCACGCGCATTCGAGCCGTTCCACGAGCCCATCGGCTCGAGGGTGCCCCACATGTCGTGTTCGAGAGTCGGCGAGGGCAGCTAGCCGGGGGATCCCACCGAGGGAGAGCTTCCGCGCCCTCGGTCCCTATCGAACGGAACCGAGCCCCACCTAGCAAACCCACGCAAGCGCTTCAATGGACGTGTCTCTGGACCACGCAGCCTACCCTTATCGAACGGGGCATGGGCGTCCACTCGAACCACCCGCTAGCAGCTCGACGATGAATCCGCAATTCGCGACCCGCTCGATGGGGGTTGCGGAAACCTCACCCTCCGTCCCGCGGAGGGGGACGGTGAGGGCGCGTTAAGAAACAAGTCGTAAAGCTCTACCCGATCGCCTCGAACGGGCCGGGGCTCGGGGGCTTGACGCATGGCTACAACTCCTTGGTTTGCACCCGCCGGGAGACGGTGCCGGCGCCGCGTGCGTCACCGGAGCCGGGCGAGATATTACCGACGCCGGTTGAAACATGCGCCACACCCTCCGACCGGTTCTCACGGTTAACCCCTGCAGAAGCATCCATGCTCTGCGCGGGGCCGGGGGCTACACCCGCGGGTCCGGCGACGCGGCCCCACGGAAAGCGTTCGCAAGACGAGGAGGGAAGAACGTCCTATCGGTGGGTTCCGGCATCTACGGGAGCCTCAATGGCAAACCCACGGATGCTCGGGGGCTGCTGTCGGGGGACAGCCCCCTAGGGGTCCCCTTTAACAACCGGGGAATCCCACTTAAAACCCGCAACAAAGCCAAAACGCACTTTGTCTAACCATGCGAGGACAGCGCCCCACGCCGCAAGGACCTCAACGGCCCACCAAGGCGGCCCTCTTGAAGATCCCCTCGAGCGAGGCTTCGCCTCGCTCGAGGGTGCGCGCCTCCCTCGAGTTGGCTCCGTCCCGCTCGAGGGGGGTGCGCTCCCCCTCGAGCGGGCTCGCGCCCCGCTCGAGGGGCTCGCTCCCCCTCGAGCGGGCTCGCCTCGCTCGAGGGTCCGCCCCGCCCTCGGCCGGGGGTGCCGCCTCGCTCGAGGGCGCCCGCTCGCGTGCGCCCGCCCCCGTACACGGGCATTTAACGCCCTGACACCGGCGGGACAACGCCATCATGCGCCGGGGCTCGCGCTCGGTGCCGCCGCACCAACTCCCCGGGGAGGGAGCCCATCCCCATCACCGTGGGGAGGGAGCGTGCGGCGCGGCGGGGTGTAGTCCCGTGACGCCGTGCGCCTGCTCCAGTACGGCTAACGCGCCGAGCCCTCGAAGGGGGGCCGGCTTCACCCTCGATTTGCTTTCTTGTGACCCTACAGGGTTAGGTGGAGGCGCTAGGCAGGAGGAACGCCATCCCTGCCACTGTTACGGCATGGCAGCCGTCCCCGCGCGTGCAGGCGCACGCCTGGCGCTGTAGCAACAACTCCGATACGGTGAAGCGTATTGGAACGGGACGCCGTTTTACCCACCCCCGTACTCCGTACGGGCCAACGTCGCCAGCCTCCCTCGAGCCCATCGAGAAGACATCACCGCCATCCGCCGCCCTTCTACCCTCGAACCGCCACCGTTTGGGTACAAGATAGGCCATGATGGCCGGATCCTTGCAAGGATCGTCCGGACGGCCGCCCACTCTACGGCCGTAGCACGCCACGCCCCTTCACGTAGCTAGATAGCGCGGCGTGCATGTGATTCGCTCCCTCCTTGATCTATAAAAGGGGACGAACCCCCCGCCGCGGGGGGAGAAGGACGACGAAGGGAACACGGACACAACACAAGCGGGAGACGAGCCGCGCCACGCACTTGCTCTCCAATTCTCCCACAACATCTTCGGCCATCGCGCCGGGGACTTGGAAGCCGAGGCTTCCTCTCCCGCCTTGCTTGTAGGCGGCCCCACTACGAGCACCCGGTGCTAAGTAATATAGTGCCTTGAGCATGCCACCGCCGGACGTACGGCCCCCTCGGCGGTACCGGGGATAAAAACTCGTGTCACTTGTTACTTAGCATCGACCATTGAGGGATAGACCACGGCGCTTACTACTGGTTAGTGTCGGGACCACATTCCGCACCGACACACGCGGAGCAGGCCCATCTGGAGATGCAGCTCGTCGTGGCTCAGGTGGCGACGGCCACGGCGGTGGTAAGCGAGGCGTCGGCGCGGACATCCCTTGAAGCCGCCCGACAATCCGCGGAGGGTCGTGCCATCCCGCCCGGACCGCCGCCGCCGGGCCGGCTCGCTACCGAGCGGGACTCGGCGCGGCGTCGAGGCTGGCTCTCGCCTAGGACGAGGTCGAGAAGCTCCATGCGGCCGTGGTGTCTGCCGAAGAGGCCGCTGAGAGGGCTAGGACCACTGTTGCTGCCACCGAAACCGCCGCCCGAGACGCCACCCAAGCCGCTGCTCGCGAGAAGGCGACGCTCGAGGCGAGGGTGTCGGAGCTGGAGCGTGACCTGGGTACAGCCACGAAGGACTTGGAGACGGCCTGCCGCCAGTTCTCTCAAGTCACAAACCAACTCTAGGTGGTATCCGAGGAGTCGACGTAGCTGCGCGAGAGCAACGCCAAGCTATCACAGGATCTTGAGGGTGAGTCGCGTGGCCGCTTTCTTTCTTCGTTTCGCTTACTGCTTGTTTCTTGTCACGCTCTGATTTGCTGGTCGTGGTCGCAAGGGTGCGCGTGATTCGTGCCGGGATGACCACAAAGTTAGCGGAGGTGAAGCAGGAGCTGAACACCGCCCTCCTCAAGGTCATCGAAAAAATGGCGCCATCGGGCGCTTGTCGGAGCAACTTCAGAGTAAGTGTCGAAACTTGACTCTTTCTCTCCCTTGTGGGCGGATCCATTGTAACTTGTCGTTCTGTTCGTCTTTCAGAGGTCAAGACTGAGCTGGAGCAGTCGCAGATGGCTCAGGAGCAGGATGCAGCCACCCTGAACCAGGACCAGGGCGCCCAACGCAAGTCGGAGGTCATCAGCCAGAAGGTCATCGGGGACATCGCCAAGCTCGGAAGGGCGATGAGAATAGCTATGTCCGGGCTCGGCGTGACGCTTGGACCGATGACGCTCGAGACGTTGATCGAAGAGCTCGGGCGCCTCCCCTGGCGTGGTGCGAGAGCTTGAGCTAACGACGACCCGAGGAGTAGTGCACCGAGTCCTCGCCATGTTCGAGTCGCACTACCAAGGGCTCAACTGCATGGCGCTGAGCAGCGGCTGGGCCCCTGGCATCTCCGATGAGCAGTGCGACGAGCTGGAAGAAGACCGCGCGCCCTTCGCCCGTGACATGGCCGATGCTGCCTTAAAGGACTGGAGCTGCTGCCACAGGATGCATCAGAGGACCAGAAGCCCCTAGGCCCTCAAGTTAATTGTATCATAATTTGCTTTATGTAATAACTCGAACAAGTCGTAAGGCTACAAGCCATATAGCTAAGTACTTTATTCGAATTGCGTTACTTCACGACCGCTTCCGAGCGCCCGAGGACGGCTGCAGCAACACGCAGTCGATCTTAGAAAACCGAGGCGACCGAGCCTTACTCTGGAGCCACAAAGGCATAGGAGTCAGAAGGCTTGGCCTCCCCAATTCGCTAAGTACAACCACTCGTTCGCAGCCCCTGAGAACTCAGAAGACTCGGGAGGTAACTTGACTTGATTTTTCTTGTGAAATCGCTTTTCGGACCGGAGTCCAGGCGGTCACTCGAATGCTTTTTGAAAAGAGGTCGGACGAAGACCTGGGGACTCGGAGTGTGTCCGCAAGTCTTCGCGACGTAGCCGCGGAGGTGTGGGCACTAGGAGCTTTGAACGAACAACTCCTCACCCACGTAGGTCGTCGCCTTTACTTTTTGCGAGATCGAGTTTTCGTCAAAAAACCTTTCGCTCGTGCGATTGGTCTCGACAAGGTTGTCAGGATTTTTGAAAAATCTCGTAAAAACGAGGGAGGGCATCGTGCCCTTGGAAGCCCCTGAGTAGGGAGCGTCTTTGCACTGGTGCAAAGATGCTCGCTACTCAGTCCCAAGCGTTGTCGCAAACACATGAACACAACCAAATGATAAGTTTTTCGAACTCGGAGACATGTGAACAAGGCATGCAACATCTATTTATTGATGTACGAGGTTTGAACATTTACTCAAGGATAAAACGGGCGCAGGTGTTCGATGTTCCATGCATTGGAGATGACCCTCCCGTCCTCGTACTGGATCTTATATGTCCCTGGTCGGAGCACCTCGTGGATGATGAACGGCCCCTCCCAAGGTGGCGATATCTTGTGGCTGTCCTTGCTGCCTTGAACTCGTCGGAGAATGAGATCCCCGACGTGGAACTCGCGGGGGCGCGCGTTGCGCTCGTGGTAGCGCCGTAGGGCCTACTGGTACTTGGCGCTTCGCAACAGCGCCACATCACGCGCCTCGTCGAGTTGATCGATCGTGTCCTCGAGCGTGACTTGATTTCCTTCCTCGGTGTAAGTTCGTACTCGCAGACTGCTGTAGTCGATGTCCATGGGCAACACCGCTTCGGAGCCATGCACCATGAAGAAGGGCGTGAACCCCGTAGCTCGGCACGGTGTGGTGCCTAAACTCCACAACACGGATGGTAGCTCGGCTACCCATCTTGCTCGGAACTTGTCCGGCCGCTTGAAGATTCGTGGCTTCAAGCCTTGTAGGATCATGTCGTTCACCCTCTCGACTTTCCCGTTCGTCTTCAGGTGGGCAACAGCGGACCAGTCCACTCAGATGTTGTCGTCGCAGAAGTTGAGGAATTTCTTCCCTGTGAACTGGGTGCCGCTGTCAGTAATGATCGTGTCGGGTATGCCAAAGCGATAGATGATGTCGGTGAAGAATGATACCGCCTCCTCGGAGCGGACATTAACGATGGGGCAAGCCTCGATCCATTTGGAGAACTTGTCGATCGCCATGAGAAGATGGGTGAAGCCCCCGGGCGCTTGTTGGAGCGGCCCCACCATGTCGAGGTGCCAGATGGCAAAAGGCCACGTTATGGGGATGGTCTGTAGTGCCTGCGTCGGGAGGTGGGTTTGTCGAGCGTAGAACTGGCATCCTTCACAGCACCGCACGATGTCCTTGGAGTCTGTGACTGCCGTGGGCCACTAGAAACCTTCTCGGAAAGCGTTCCCAACAAGTGTTCTCGGACCGACGTGGTGACTGCAGGTACCGACATGTATCTCTTGCAACAGCTCACGGCCTTGGTCTCTGAGGATGCACCGCATGAGTATACCGGTAGCCCACACTTGTAGAGCTCACCGTCAATGAGGACAAACGCTTTTGCTCAGCGGGCGATGCGTTGAGCCTCCATCCGGTTGGGGGGTAGCTTCCCCTCGACTAACCACTCGAGGATCGGGAAACGCCAGTCAGGATCTTCGAGGTTCAGCTCGGGCGGCTGGTCGATCGCCATGACCTCAGGATCCGACTCCTCGGGTGGTTTCTCGCCCTCTGCTCGCACGGAGGGTGCATGTTGATCACTCGCGAAGACCCCGTGAGGCACCGGGCTGCGACTAGATGCGGTCTTTGCGAGTAAGTCGGCTGCTTTGTTGTAGTCGCACAACACATGATGAAGCTCAAGGCTGTGGAACTTGCCCTCCAGATCACGTACGGCTTGACAATATGCCGCCATCTTCGGGTCCACGCAGTTCTTGTCCTTCATGACTTGATCCACGACCAGCTCCGAGCCCCCCCTGATCTCAAGGCGCATGATCTCGAGCTCGACAGTGATTCAAAGACCGTTGATCAAGGCCTCATACTCGGCGGTGTTGTTTGATGCCAGGAAATGTAGTCGTACCAGGTACTCCATGCGCACGCCAAGAGGCGAGATGAAGACAAGGCCTACACCAGCTCCTTCCTTCATGACCGAGCTATCCAAGTACATGGTCCACGTCTTGTGTTCGATCGACACTGGGGGAGTTTGAATCTCCGTCCATTCGGCCACGAAGTTCGCGAGTACTTGTGGCTTGACGGCGCTGCACAGTGCGTATGTGATGTTCTGTCCCATCAGCTCGAGCGCCCACTTGGCGATCCTCCCTTCGGCCTCAGGGTTCTGGACGACCTCCCCGAGCGGATACTTGGACACCACCGTGATGGGTTGTGCGTCGAAGTAGTGGCGGAGCTTGCGCTTGGTCACCAAGATCGCGTACACAAGCTTGTGCATCTGGGAGTAGCCTGTTTTGGAGTCGGAGAGCGCCTCGCTGACGAATTACACATGCCATTGCACCTTCTGCGACCTTCTGGGCTCTTCCCGCTCGACCACCAGCGCCGCGCTGACCACCTGGGTTGTCGCTGAGATGTACAGGAGCATTGGCTCCTTAGGGGTCGGAGCAGTCAGTATTGGAGGACTCTTGAGCATATTCTGGAGAGAATCGAGTGCCTCTTGCGCTTCAGGGTCCACGTGAAGTGGTCGGATTTCTTCATAAGCTTGTACAGCGGCAGGCTGTGCTCTTCGAGTTGCGCTATGAAACGACTTAGAGCTGCGAAACAGCCCGTGACACGCTGCACGTCCTTCAGGTTCTTGATCGGCCCCATGTCCATGATGGCCGAGATCTTCTCGGGGTTAGCCTCGATGCCGCGTTCCGACATGACAAAGCCGAGGAGCATGCCCCTCAGAACCCCGAAAATGCACTTCTCAGGGTTTAGCTTTACCTTGTGTTGTCGTAGCTTCGCGAAGACCTCGGTGAGGTCGGGGACCAAGTCCGCTGTCTTTTTCAACTTGACGATGATGTCACTACGCGCCGAACGGAGTGATGAATGAAGTCACGAGTTGGTCCTCTATGCACATTGCTATCTGGTGGTACCCGGTGTACGCATTGAGAAAACAGAGGGTCTCGCGCCCTGCCATTGAATCGACTACCTGATCTATGCGAGGCAAAGGAAATGGATCCCTGTGACACACCTTGTTAAGGCTCGTATAGTCAACACACATCCTCCATTTCTTATTCTTCTTCTTTACAAGTACAGGGTTTGCTAGCCACTTGGGGTGGAAGACTTCTCGGATAAACCCTACACTAAGGAGCTTCATGACCTCCTCGCCAATCACCTTGCACTTCTCGTCGTTAAAGCAGCGAAGGCGTTGTTTCACCGGTTTCGATCCCGGCTTGATGTTTAACTTGTGCTTGGCAACCTCTCTCGGGATCCCCTTCATGTCGGAGGGTTTCCATGCAAACACATTGAGGTTCGCTTTGAGGAAGTCGACGAGAGCGCTTTCCTATTTAGAATCGAGCGCCGTCCCGATAAGGAGCGTACGACCGTCGTCGGAGATGACCACATCCTTGACGTCCTTGGTGGGCTCGAAAGAGCAGGGCACTCGCTTGGACGACTCGGGGACATCCTGGTCCTTGGATCGAGGCTCGGCGCGGAGCCTCTCAGATCGGATGATTGCCTCAGCGAAATGAAAGCATTCAGCGTCGCGCTCGTATGCGCGCTGATACGTTGGCCCTACTGTGATGATCCCCTTCGGACCAGGAATCTTCGGTTTCAAGTACGTATAATTGGGCACGACCATAAACTTCGTGCATGCCGGCCTCCCGAGGATCACATGGTACGTCCCTGAGAACCCCACCACTTCGAAGGTGAGGGTTTCTGTGCGGAAGTTCCGCACGTCCCCGAACGTGACGGGTAGATCGATCTGCTCAATGGGGAGCGCCTCCATCCCGGTACGACCCCGTGGAATGACACGGTCGATGGCCTCAGTGCGGACCGCAGGATGCCCATGTCGTCAAGCGTTGACGTATAGAGCACGTTGATCCCACTTCCCCCATCCATCAGGACCTTGTGGACCCTTTTGGACTTGAATAGGGGAGCTACCACTAGTGGGTAGGATATGGGCTGAGGCACGTGGTTGGGATGGTCCTCGCAATTGAAGGTTATCGGAACCTCTAACCACTTTAGATATGACGTCTTTGCGAAATCGACGTTGAAGACTTCTCGTCGGATGAGCTTCTCGCGCCGCCTTGAGGGTCTTGCCGAGGATCTGAAGAGTATCTTGGCCACCTAAGTGGGTTTGGTGGTTTAATGACACACACTTAAGTAACTAACGACTTATCTAGTGTATGAGCAGGTCTTAAAATTATATGTGGCATCAAGTGCAATTCATTGTCTATGCAAAAAGGAAGTGATGCTACAAAGGGTTCCTAAGAAGGCTTATTTATTTTACATTTGTAAATTTGAGTCCTAGGAACGCCGTACTATAAAGAGAGACAGGAAATGTGTCTTCCAAGAGTCGAACAGGTGCTCTAGTTGCTATAACAAAACCTATGAGAGACACCTTTGCACCAGCACGTTCACAGGAAACTTTTCTTGGGTGCTCACCTTGGGAGGCCGGAGTATTCGGGTTTACCCCGGAATCTCCGTACTTCCCGGAGTTTCCGGGTTTACCACGGATATTATGGGTCTTTAAGCTGTAACGGCTATATTCTGTGTGAGGGGGTACAAAAGCCCCGTCCACCCCTTCCTTTCACCTCTCTCTTGCCATTTCGACCTGCAAAGTTACAGAACTCATTCACTCCCTCCTTTACTCCCCTTGGCTCTAGTTTGGTGAGATTTGGTGGGGATTTAAGAGGGATTGAGAGCAAGAGCTTAGAGAGTGCTAGTGAGCTGATTTCCCATCTCTAGAGCACATCATTCTTCGCTTGGTTGGCACACTTCGTGTTTGTTACTCTTGGAGCTTTGAGCTCCTAGCCGGCTAGGCGTCGCCTTGGAGCATCCAAAGGTTGTGGCTGCCTAAGGAAGTTTGTATCACCCCGAAATCGAGTAAGTAACTTAGCTTGATCTTTGTGGTCGCTAGAGGGAGGAAAGTGACCTAGGTGTAAAGGTCCACCCTTTGTGGGTACCTCAACAGAGACGTAGACCTCAAGATCTGAGGTTGAACTCCAGTAACAAATCCTTGTGTCTCTTGTGCTTGTTCATCTTGTTGCATGCTTGTATCTTGAGCACATATCTAGGGTTTGGTGCCGATCTACTTCGTGTTGAGGTTCCTGCTAGTTTCAAGTGGATAAACAGGCTTGTCTCATTGCAGTGCATAATCTATTTTCACATATTTACATTTGAGCAAGTTTATTTTCTGTCGAATTTGATTCCCCCCTAAAAGACTGGACTATCTGGACATTTTCCCGGATTCTCCGGATTTCCCGGAGTATCCGGAAAAATATCCGGAAACTCTGGACCTGATTTAACAGCTGCGAAAAAGTTTGTGATTTTTCAGGTTCGACTATTCACCCCTCCCTCTAGTCAATATCTTGATCCTTTTAATTGGTATTAGAGCCCGGTGCTCCGAATTTGAAGCTTAACCGCTTGGAGTTAAGAAGATGTCGAATCCAAGTGATCAAGCTCCACCTCTCACCGAATGTGATCTCGTCAACAATGTTGTTGGCACACCTCCCGTTCTACCTCAAGGAGGTAACACCCTTGGAGCAAGCACAAACCATCAAGTACATGGACATAGTGATGATTCCTCCGATAGTGAGGATGAAGAATTTGATGATGCAAGGTCCAACCGCTCCGCTCAACGACCGTCTTCATCAAGGGACTATACTCAAACCTCTTTCGATTATTCTCATTTGTCTTTTAACCATCCATCGGGTTCTAGCCACATTGGGAAGATACCCCAATTTGATGGAACTGGCTATTCCAAGTGGAAGAACTCGATGGAAGAGTATTTGATGGCGGTGAATCCCGCACTTTGGACTATTGTGAACAGGGGTATTACTTTCCCGAGTGGTGATGCAACGCTAACACAAGAGCAAGAAAATGAGATACAAAGGAACTTGTTAACACCAAAATTTGGTAAGGTAAGGAGTCTGACTTGTGGGTCCAACTCGGTGAGGAATCCGTCCGGCGGAAGGAAGGTTTCTTCAGAAGAATTCGGCAGAAGAGTCCGCGGTCGGCAATTTGCTACTGTTCGGCAAGGAAACTGTTGTGCTGATTTTGCGGGATTGCGTGGTGACGTGGCCCGAATGAAAGGGTCGAATGGATGGATAAGCGATCGCATTTAGAGATAAATTAGGTATCGAATCCATTCGAGGTCATGCTTAGCAGGGTATAAATATGAACCCTGATTGTATGTAACAGAGTTTCGAAATCATTCTCAATACAAACCGGCTTTACGCCAAACGCTAGAGTCCTTTTGTCGTGTCATCGAGTTCTTCGAGAGGGTTCATCGATCCGTCGACCTCCGTGAGTACCAGCAACCTTGTATCATGTCTAGTATCATGCGGTGGATTTATATTTGATGCAAGTAGTCTTGTTACCATGCTTAGTGTCATGCGGTAGATTCAAGCTTGGTTCAAGAGGGTTTCTTGTTAGGTCACGAGCCATGCGGTAGGCTAAGATCTAGCTTGAAGCTAGTTATCAGCTCTATTGAATTTTGGCAAGATTCAATAGATTCATTAAGTTATCCCGTGTTGCTTTGAGTTTTTACTTTATGCTTAAATTCACGTAACACTTCATTGCCCAATCTAGATGGATTTGGATCGGTTTTACCTTTTTGATGACCCTTATGCAAATAGAGTTCGTACCCTTGGCTTAAATAGCACGTGGATCACATGCTCCCGATAGCCGAAACCGAATCGATCTAGTATAAATCTTGAAAGAACTGGGTATCACGCGGTAGATGCAGGTTTTTGGGTTGTTTTGGAGCTAGTCATCCGGTGGATTAGATTTCAATCCAATCTGATAGATTTATCTTGTTTGGTAATGTTCGTTCCTTCTTCATGGACCCCGAATCGGCTGTTCAGCCGTGTTCGGTTATGCTTTCACGAGTAAAACGTGTTCATAATTTATGCCTTAAATATTGTATGCTTTTAGCTTTCCATATTTAGATTGTATCATGCGGTGGATAGATCTATTTGTGGAAGGTGGTATGATCTCAAACAAGTTGTATCATGCAGTGGATAGATTTGTTTGGTACCATACTTGACGGGCTCTAAAGTACCTAGACATGCGGTAGACTAGTGCTTTGGACCTATGCATGTTTGTTTATTACATATTTATGATCATGCTTTTACTTCATTTAATATTTAATGTTGTTTACCGCGAGGATTGGTCGTGGTCTTGCGCACGTGCATCTTTATCCAAATAAAGACCGATCTGTCGTCATGCTTATGTCATCTATTCGGCTGTGTTACCTTTTGCACTTTAAAGCTCCCGAATGGTTTCTAGTTTGCTGGCAGATAGCTCTTTATAGCTATATGTCATCTCACTTGGCTTTCTAGCCGTAAATATGGAACTGTTTGGTACCACCCGGCAAGTTCCAAGCTTTGGAATTTAACTACTTTGTCTTTTGTTAATTTTCGGGGAAAATTGACCGGCACGTCTTGTGATCTCTTTGCGTGTGAAGTTAGCTTTTTCGGCTTGCTTGTGTGCTTGGCGTGAGGTGCGGATTTTACGTCAACACACTTTTTGGCACGCCCGTGGGACAACGGCCGAAAATCAAGATGCCCGACATCGGTGACATTATGGATGTCAACATCGAAGACCTCTCTCCGAACAGCGAAGCAAACGGCGAAGGATGCTGCGGATCAGTTCCAACAGAAGTGTTTGCTGTCATTCAAAAAGAACAGGAGTGGCGTCCCATACCTGAAAAATGAGATGCCTAGGGTTTTATTGCCAGGAGAGAGTGACGCTACGACTCAGCAGGAGAGGGAGGAATGCATGCAAGCGTTTCGAGACGCCGCAGATGACATACTAGGCAGGCATCATAGAGCTTTCCTAGGTGCGTTCAAACAGATGATGGTGGCTGTCTTCGGCCCGGGCATGGAGCAAGTATTCAATCGAGCACCCCTTCAGGGAGGCACCGTGGAGATTGGAGAGTCCAGTTCTCAGCCGCCATTGCGAAGCCAGCCAGCCCAGCCTCCTCCGCAGAGTGTTGGAAGCCAAGCCGTACAGCCTCCTCCACAAGGTGCTGGAGGTCAGCCAGTTCGACCCCCTCTGCAGGCCGCAGGAGGGCAACCAGTCCAGCCACCTCCACAGGGCAGCACAGGTCAACCTATGCAACAGCCGAACCCGTACCAGCCCACGTACGGGGAGTTGGCATTTGGCTCGTCTGGAGCCCCACTTGCTTCCGGCTACAGGATTGCCCCAGCTAGCAACAGACTGCAGAAGAATTTGTACGGTGGAGGCTACCACGAAGTGATGAACTATGGCGCCATCGATGCTCTCCCGAATCCGGGCTACGGCCCAGCCACGGGCGTGCAGGAGGATGATATACTAGCTCAGAAGATGGCCGACTTGATGCAGAATCAATTCGGCCTCAAACCTAAAATGCAGGGACCTACCTACACGCCTCCGTTCCCGGAGTGGTATTACAACGTGATCCTGCCGCCAAGAGTAAAGCCTCCGACGGAATTTACAAAGTTTTCCGGGTAGTATGACAGGAGCACGGTGGAGCATATTGCTCGCTACCTGATGCAGCTTGGAGAGTGCTCATCTGAAGAGGCGTTCCGGGTCAGGTACTTCCCCATGTCACTGACGGGCGCAGCGTTCCAGTGGTTCTCATCTTTGCCTCCACAATCAGTTGGCACATGGAGGGAGCTGGAGCGAAAATTCCACGCCCATTACTTCAGCGGTAGCATGGAAAAGAAGCTCATCGAACTCGCTACCCTGAAGCAGAGACACGGTGAGAAACCCTTGGAGTTCCTCAAGAGGTTCAGGGAAATCAAGGGCATGTGTTTTTCGCTAAATCTGCCAGATGATCAGTTGGCCGACATGGCCGTTGCAGGGATGCTACCGGCCATACGAGAAAAGCTGTTTGGTATGGAGTTCGATAACCTGGGTCAACTGTCCCAAAAGCCGTCGTTGATGAGCAACCAGGCCTACGGTTTTTAGAAAGACGCCAGGTTCGGCAAACACCACGATGTGGCGGATATCTACAATCAGTTCGTGGAAAAGGCCGACCAAATGGAGGACTCTGATGATGACCAGGACGTGGCTGTGGCCGAGATCATGTGGGGGAAGGAACCATTGACCATGAATTAGCGCTAGGTCAAACAGACCAAAGGCACATACGACTTTGACGTCACTAAAGCCGATAAGCTGTTTGAATTCCTGGTGAAAGAAGGTCGAATCAAATTGCCTGAAGGGCATTCCATGCTTCGGCCTGATGGAGTAAAGGAGAAACGTTACCGCACCTTCCATGACAGGAATTCTCACTCCATCAACAAGCTGCGGGGTCTTCAGGATGAGGATCCAGAGGGCCATCCGGGAGGGACATCTCAAGTTTGATAACAAGATGAAACTGGACGGCCACCCTTTTCCCCAGAACATGATAAGCTTTTCCGTCAACATGGTGATAGCCGAGAAGAAGGGCAAGGTCAAGGTCTTGACTTCCGCCGGGGCAAGGCGGGGATGGAGCAAAGAGACCCAGAACGTCAAGTGACCTTGGAGCAGGTGCATGGTGAAGCCCCTCGCGTTCTCAAGAGCCATATCGAGATCGGGGAATCGTACAGGGCCAAACCCAGGGTGACTACGCGCATCCTCCTCAACAAGTGGCAGCGCCAGCTGGAGAAAGAGCGCTACCAGAAACGAAAGCACGAGGAGGAGAGGCGCAGGGCCGAGGAAGAAGCGCGCAGGAGAGATCTGGAGCAGTATACGCGCGAGCAGGAGCGCGCACACTGGGGGTGCGCATTCTTCAGGCACTGCTGGAACGAAGGGTTGAAGCTTCCCACGCCGAGAAACTACCCTGAGTGCAGCGATAGGTACTTTGAGTATAGGCAGGAAACTGCCAGTCGCCGATCCGTCCATGAAAGAATTGGAAGGATACATCCTAATGAGGATCGGCGTCAAAAAATTGAAATCATTGACCATCCCAGGAAGAGACAAGTCGATTTGAGATGGGCTGATTAGGAGGAAGACGAGGATGAGTACGTCTGGCAAAAGGGGCAATGGTGCCCACCTGGTTTAAGAAAGAGTCAAAAAAGGAGGGTTCAACGCTTGAGGAACCGCGAACTGAAGCAGGCTGGGATCCAGACGAGACAGGTGTGGCGTCCGAAGGATAAACCTGAAGGATCAAACCGTTCGGCTCCGGCATGTATGGTATATTTTCTGCCGAATGAATTTATGGCTCCTGCTAATCAGGTTGTGCAGGAAGAAATGTCCCTGGATGATAAGCAGCTTGAGGGACTGATGGCACAACTCGTGCTAGCCAAGCAAGCTGTCTTTGACAAACCGGCCAAAAATCGACACATGAGGCCGCTATATTTGAAAGGATATGTCAATGGCAAGCCATTGACCAAGATGTTTGTCGACGGTGGAGCGGCAGTCAACGTAATGCCGTACACCACTTTCAGAAAACTTGGCATGGGCCCTGGCGACTTGACACCTACAAGCATAATTCTGAACGATTTCGCTACGGAATCCTTTAGATACCAAGGGGTGCGCCCATGTGGATCTGATGATCGGGTCCAAAACGCTGCTCACAACCTTCTTTGTCATCGAAGGTAAGAGAGCCTACAACCTACCGCTTGGACAGATTGGATTCATGCCAAGCTGCCGCGTCCCATCTACCATGCATCAACAGCTCATCCAATGGGTAGATGACAATATTGAGGTGGTCCAAGCGGATGACTCCGTGAGTGTTGCAAATGTGGAACCAGCTTTACGGGAATACCAAGGCATTGATCGTTTCTCGGGAAAAGAGCGGGGAGAAGGTCTTGTTGAGCTCGTCGGCGGCCGATCAACGACCGATTCAAGCGATCGGCTCTTATAGCAATTTTTAATGGATAACCCCGTCGATGGTACCGACGGCAAGTTGGGGCGAGGATTCATGTCGGCCGATAAATTAGAGGAAGTTGACATTGGAAGCGGTGACAAACCAAGGCCGACATTCATCGGTGCAAACTTGCGGCCAAACTTCGGGGAGGAATTGATCAAGTTGCTTAAAGAATACAAAGATTGCTTCGCTTGGGATTATTCGAGAGATGCCGGACCGGACCGTTCCATTGTTGAGCATCGGTTGCCAATCAAATCTGGTTTTAAACCATACAAGCAACCTCCCCGGAAAATCTACAAAGATGAAGTATTGGCCGATGTGAAGAAAGAAGTTGAAAGATTACTTGATGCAAACTTCGTTCGGCCATGCGGATATGCGGAGTGGATCTCTAATATTGTCCCTGTCTACAAGAAGAATGGAAAGATGAGGGCCTGCATAGATTTCAGGGATTTAAACAGAGCTACTCCTATAGATGGTTACCCCATGCCTGTTGCCGATTTATTGGTTGACGCCGCTGCTGGACACAAAGTCATCAGTTTCATGGATGGTAATGCGGGATATAACCAAATTTTTATGGCAATAGAGGATATATCAAAGACAGCCTTCAGATGTCCTGGTCATATAGGCCTGTTTGAATGGATAGTCATGACATTTGGGCTGAAGAATGCTGGTGAACTTATTAGCGAGCCATGAACTACATCTTTCACGAGTTGATCGGCAAAATTGTCGAAATTTACATTGATGACGTCGTGATCAAGTCTTTGAATCATGACACGCATTTGGAAGACGTGAAGAGAACCTTGGAGTGCACCCGGAAGCATGGTTTGAAGATTAATCCGAACAAATGCGCTTTTGGGGTATCAACTGGAGAATTCTTGGGATTCTTGGTCCACGAAGGGGGATTGAAGTTGACAAGAAAAGCATGAAGGCCATTGATGAAGTTGTCCCTCCAACTAATCTCAAGGAGTTGCAATCACTACTCGGCAAGATTAATTTTGTAAGGAGATTCATCTCAAATCTGTCACAAAAGGTTTTGCCGTTTTCTCCATTGCTGAAGCTTAAGAAAGATCAGAAGTTCACATGGGGCAACGAACAACAAAAGGCTTTCGACGAGATCAAGCAATATATGAAGGAGCCACCAGTACTGGTCTCTCCTCAGTTGGATAAGCCTTTCAAGTTGTACGTGGCGGCCGATACCCAGACCATTGGATCGACCCTTATTCAAGAACTCGAAGGAAAGGAACGGGTAGTAGCGTATCTTAGCCGAAAATTACTTGATCCCGACACCAGGTATTCGGCTGCAGAGAAACTGTGCCTGTGTGTGTGCTACTCGTGTACAAAGTTTCGGCATTACCTGTTGAATGCCGAATGCGTTGTATATTCTATGTTCGATGTAATAAAACACATGTTATTTATGCCAATTTTGAATGGCAGGATTGGCAAGTGGATCTTGGCTTTATCAGAGTTTGAGTTAAAGTTCGAATCGACAAAAGCTATTAAAGGTCAGATCATTGCCGATTTTATAACTGAACATCGTGACCCATCAATTGATTTACTTGAAATTGCTCCTTGGGCTTTATTTTTTGATGGGTCATCATGTGGTAAAGGTGGGGGAATAGGGATCCTGTTGATTTCGCCCAGAGGTGAGATGTTTGAGTTTGCTATCCCTATACAGCCCACTGTCACAAACAATCAGGCTGAGTATGAGGCATTGCTTCGGGGGCTTCAATATTTGAGAGAAGTCGGGGCCGTTTCGGTTGAAGTTTATGGAGATTCAGAATTGGTAATAAAGCAATTGAACGGCCAATACGAATGTAAAAGTGATGCGCTGAGGAGTTACTACGAAGAATGCAGGGAAATCTTGAAGAGCTTTCCGTTGGTGACTCTACAGCATATTCCTAGGGAACATAATGAAGAAGCGAACAGGTTGGCTCAGAGCGCTTCCGGTTATAAGGAGAATCAAGAAGCGTTTGCCACGGACATGTGTGCGCTGGGAATGGGTCTTGCGGAGGATGATTGGAGAAAAGAGATCGTTGACTATTTGAAAGATCCATCCCGGAAGGTCTCTAGGAAGCTCAGGTACAAGGCCATAAAATTTGTTCTTCTGGATGATAATTTGTTTTACAAATCATTAGATGGGGTATTGTTACGATGCCTGGGTCCAGAGGAAGCTAAAAGGATGATAAGTGACATACATGATGGAATATGTGGAGCACACCAATCGGCCTACCGCATGAAATGGGTTATCAGGCAAGTTGGGTGCTTTTGGCCGACGATATTGGAGGAATGCTTTGAATATTACAAGGGATGTCAAGACTGCCAGAGGTTTGGAAATATTCAAAGAGTTCCTGCATCAGCATTAAATCCCATTATCATGCCATGGCCATTCAGGGGCTGGGGTATAGACTTGATTGGCCAGATTAATCCACCATCTAGCAAGGGGCATAAGTTTGTGCTTTTGTCTACAGATTACTTTACCAAATGGGTTGAGGCAATTCCACTGAAGAAGGTGACATCAGAAAACATGGTTGAGTTTGTCAAAGAACACATCATCTATCGGTTCGGGATCCCTCAAACAATCACAACTGATCAAGGAGCCCAATTCGTGTCCTTGGAATTCAGGGAGTTTGCCGAAAGCATGGGAATCAAATTGTTTAATTCTTCTCCCTATTATGCCCAAGCTAATGGTCAGGCAGAGGCTTCTAATAAGATCATGATCAAGCTTATACAAAAGAAGATCGACCAGAAGCCAAGGAGGTGGCATTCGGTACTCAGCGAAACGTTGTGGGCTTACCGAATGGCCCCTCATGGAGCTACAAAAACATCTCCTTATGAATTGGTTTATGGACACCATGCGGTTTTACCTTGGGAAGTACAATCAGATTCTAGGAGAGTGGTTTTGCAGAAAGATTTAAGCTCCATAGATTACAGCGGCTTAATGATGGATGAGCTGGAAGATTTGCACATGATCCGTCTTAGGGCCCTGGAAAATATCGAAAAGAACAAGCTGCGGATTGCCAAGTATTATAACAAGTGTCGGTGCGGAATATGGTCCCGACACTAACCGATAGATAACGCCTAGGTCTATCCCTCAATGGTCGATGCTAAGCAACAAATGACACAAGGATTTATCCTGGTTCCGGCCGAGGGGGCCGTACGTCCAGCAGTGGTGTGCTCGTGGCACTATATTGCTCAGCACGGGGTGCTTGTAGTGGGGCAAATACAAGCAAGGCGGGAGAGGAAGCGTGGCTCCCAAGTCCCTGGTGAGTAGCTGAAGATGTTGTGGGAGAATAAGAGAGTGAGTGCACAGTGCGCTGTGTTCCTCTGGATCCGTCCCCCCGCGGCTGGGGGCTCGCCTTCCCTTTTATAGGCCAAGGGAGCGGCGAGTTACATGCACGCCGCGCTACCTAGCTGCGTGTGGGAGCACGTCGTGCTACGGTGTAGAGCGGGCGACCGTCCGGTCGATCTTCGCCGCGATCCAGCCATGATGGCCTACCTTGTACCCGAACAGTGGCGGTTCGAGGGTAGGAGGCGGCAGATGGCGATGGCGTCCCCTAATAGGCTTCGAGGGGGGGTGCCGATGATGGCCGGTACGGGGCACGGGGAGCGGGCGAACGGCGTTCCTTCCCAATGAGCTCGCGGTGGTGGAGTGGTTGCCGCTGCGGTGTTCGGGCGTGCGCCCGCGGAGTCGGGCGTGTGCCCGCGCGCGTGGGTACGGCGGCCGCGCGCGTTACGGTGGCCGGGATGGCCACCCACCGCCTAGCGTCCCTCACCTAACTGCGGGGTCACGGGAAAGTAGAGTCGAGGGTGCGCCCGGCCCCCTTTCGAGGGTCGAGCGCGTTAGCCGTACGGTGGCGTGCGCGCGGTGTCATGGGACCGACGCGGCCGTACCGCACGGTCCATCCCACGGTGGCGGGGATGGGCTCCTCCCCGGGGAGTTGGTGCGGCGGCACGGGGGTGTGAGCCCCGGCGCATGATGGCGCCGTCCCGCGGCGTCGTGGCGTTAAATGCCCAAGTACGGGGCCGGCGCACGCGTGCGGGGCGCCCGTGAACGTGGCGGGCCCCGGCCGAGGGTGGAGCGAACCCTCGAGCGAGGCGAGCCCCCGCTCGAGGGGGAGCGAGCCCTCGAGCGGGGCGGGACCGCTCGAGGGAAGGGTCGCCCCTCGAACGGGGCGGAACCCGTTCGAGGAGGGGGTTGTCCCTCGAGCGGGGCGGAGCCCGTTCGAGGAGGAGCGTACCCTCGGGCGAGGCGGAGCCTGCTCGAGGGGTCTCATAGGCGAGCTGTCTTGGTGGGCCTCCGAAGTCCTGCTGCATGGGCCTCGTCCTGCATGGTTAGTTCTCTGCATGGTTAGGCTTAGCTCATGTTGATGCAGGAATTTAGGTAGGGGTTCCCCCATTGTTTGAGGGGACCCCTAGGGCGGTCCCCGACAGTAGCCCCCGAGCATCTGCGGGTTTGCCATTGAGGCTCCCGCAGATGCTGGAACCTACTGATAGGACGTTCTTCCCTCCTTGTTTGCGAACGCTATCCGTGGGGCCGCGCTAGCGGACCCGCGGGTCTAGCCCCGAAGCCTGCGGGAGTGTGGGCTCTCTGCGGGGGTTAACCGCGAGCAATTCGGTCAGAAAGGCGTGGCACATATGCCAACCGGCATCGGCGGTATTTCGGCCCGGCATCGGGGGTGCACGCTCCCCGTCACTCTGTCTCCGGCGGGTGCAATTCCAAGGAGGTGTAGCCGTGCGTCAAGCCCCCGAGCCTTGGCCTGTTCGAGGCGATCGGGTCGAGCCTGACGACTTGTTTTTTATCGCGCCCTCGCCGTCCCTCCGCGGGTCGGGAGGTGAGGTTTCCACGACTCCCATCGAGCGGGTCGCGAATCGCGGATTCCTCTTCGAGCGCTAGCGGGTAGTTCAAGTGGACGTCCATGCCCCGTTCGATAAGGGTAGGCCGCGCGGTCCGGAGACACGTCCATGGAAGCGCTTGCGTGGGTTTGCTAGGTGGGGCTCGGTCCCGTTCGCTAGGGACCGAGGGCGCGGAAGCTCTCCCTCGGTGGGATCCCCCGCTAGCTGCCCTCGCTGGCTCTCGAACACGACATGTGGGGCACCCTCGAGCCGACGGGCTCGAGGAACGGCTCGAATGCGCGTGCCCTCGTCGTCCCTAACTCGTGATGCGGGGCGCCCGTTCGAACCCGTCGAGGGTCGGGCTTCGAACCTCGATCGCAAGGCCGTGCGGGGCCGTGCCTTGGCCGCCCCGTCTTTTCGCGTTTGCGGCCGTCGAGGGGTCCGGGCGTGCCGACCCTCGAGGTCTTCGGTTGGTGGCATGGCGCGGTATGAGTGCTTTCGGTGTCGCTCTATTTCAAGCGTGACCTGGGCGATCCTCTTACGCGCGTGCCTTCTTTAGGGGGTTGACATCGCCTCGAGTTGGGGGTCACGCCGCTCGAGGGTCTGCGTGGCATGGGTGCCCGCGGTGGCCTGCTCTACATCGAGCAGGTCCCGGGCGACCTTCTCACGCTGATATCCCATCGAGGGTCGCCTTGTCTCGAGTTGGGGGTCATGCCGCTCGAGGGTCCTACGTGGCATGGGTGCCCGCGGCTGCCTGCTCTACATCGAGCAGGTCCCGGGCGACCTTCTCACGCTGATATCCCATCGAGGGTCACCCTTGTCTCGAGCCGAGGATTCGCCTCGCTCGAGGGCTCTCCTTGCTTGGCAAGGGGCCGGGCATTTAATTGCCTTGCGGGGCGTGGCCGCGGGTTTTGCGGCGCGGGCGCGCCTTTTTAGGCGGCGCGGCCGCGCGCGCGCGTAGTGGGCGACGTGGCGGCGGACGTGACGGTTTCGCCTCGGTCGCCGCCGGTCTTGCCGTAATGATGACCCGCCTGCAGTGTTAGAGTCGCTGCGGTCGTGGTGGGGCCCGCCCGTCGACGCGATGGAAAGATTCCTGCCGCATTCTTGTTGGCGGGGCGTGCGCTCGGAGAACTCGCCCGTTGCCTATAAAGCGCGGTGAGGAAGGGACGGCGGTTTTTTACCTTGGCTCCTCACCGTTTTCGGTCCTCCGTCCCTTCGTCTTCGTTCGCTCTCGCCACCGCGCGGTTTCGCTCGCTTAGAGCTTTTTTCTCGCTTCCTTGTCCTCGGCCCTCGCATCCGTTCGTCCTCCCTTATGGCGCCGCCTCGCCTTCCGATCCGGGTCTCGGAGCCGTACGCTTGGGAGAGGTCGACCGTGACCCGCTCGCCACGGGCGAGCGGTCGCCGCCGGCCGCTTGTCGGCCAATGAAGAAGGGCGCCGGCGGAGTGGATCGTGCCGCCGTCGACGCACCTCGAGCCCAACCCGCCGGAGGGTTACGTGGTGAGCTTCCTCCGCTACCACGAGCGCGGCTTCAACGCGCCGGCGAGCACATTCATGCGGGCGTTGTGCTACCACTATGGAGTGGAGCTGCACAATTTCGCCCCCAACGCTATCTCGCAGGCGGCCACGTTCGTGGGCGTCTGCGAAGGGTACCTGGGGATCCCAGTCAACTGGGAGCTCTGGGTACACCTCTTCCGCGCGGAGCTCATCACGCAGCCCACGTCGGAGCCGAGGACCCGCCGCGCGGTGCGCGCCGGCGGGATGTCGCTCGCTCTGCGGGGGCAGCTCAAGGAGTTCTACATCCCCTGCACCATGACGACGAACAACGCCGGCTGGGAGCGGGGATGGTTTTATCTGCGCAACGCCGAGCCCGGCCTTCCTCCCTACACCGGCCGGGTGTTCAAGAAGAGGCCGGACTGCTGGGGCTACGGGTTGCCCACGGCCAACCATCGGGCGCGCCAGGGGTCCGTCCTCACCGCCTTGCAGCGGCTGGCGAGGGAAGGGCTCAACGCGATGGGCGTCCTCGCCTTCCTTCATCACCGGCGAATCGTGCCGTTGATGGAGAGGCCCCTCCGCATCTTCGAGATGACGGAGGCGGCCAACCCCGTTGACTCGGCGAGGTCGCGGATGCTCCCCGACGCCGCTGGAGCGGCCGTACGCGCTCACCGGGCGCGGAGCGCCGTCGACACCAGGACGCCGCCACCTGCGGGTCGGACCCCGTGGGATATCGAGATGCTCCCCACGGGCCCGCTGGTGAGTAGAGTTCCTGATTTCGTTTCCATCCTTGGTCTTGTTTTTGATTTCTGACGCGCCATTGTTGCTCTTGCGCGCAGCTGGTGCAGTTTAACGCCGCCAAGTCCGTTCCGCCAACTCCCGACTCCCGTGCGCTCGGCCGGGCGGCGCGCGGGGAGCGGCAGGGGAGCGGGCGGCGCGCGAGCGGGAACACGCAAGGCGGCGCCAAGCGCGCCGCGACGCACGGTCCGCGGAGTGCGGCGGCGGGGAGGAGCCGGGGCTCTCCTCCCCGACATCGAGGAGCCCTCGTCCTCGGACCGGGACGAGGAGGAAGAGTCCGAGGGGGAGGGCCCCTCGGACGGGTGGCGGCCCGCGCCCCCGTCGCCGGATCTCGCGCGGCGTCGGGGGGGTGGCTTTGCACGGGGCGGGCGCGCGGCGCCCGCCGCCCGGCCGGTCATCGTCGGGGGCGGCACGCGCCGCGGAGGTGCGGCGCGCGCCACCGAGGCGCGCGCGGCGGACGTGCCGCGCGCGCGTCCAAGCGTGCCCGCGCGTGGCGGGGAGCGCGTCCGCGCGCGCGGCGTCCTCGTCGAGGGGCGCGTCGGTGGGCGCGCCCGCGCGCGGGGCTAGCGTGCCCCCGCGCGTGGTGGCGGCGTCGGGCGCGCCCACGCGTGAGGCGGGCGTGCCCGCGCGTGCGGCGGCGCCGTCGGGGAGGTGCCGCGGCGGGCGCGGCCCCCGCGCCGGCCTCGTCGGAGGCCTCGAGGAAAAGGAAGCGGGCCTTTTCCTCCGCAAGGTAAGGAACCCGTTCTTCCTTTGCTTGGCCTTAATTTGCTGGTTATTAGACGCTCTAATCCTCCGTTCGTGTTTGCGCGGAGCGGTGCCAACCGTCCCTCCTCTTGCACCGGCCAAGGTGCCGAGGGACGGACGCGTCGATCCCCACCCCGGCGGCGTTCGTCGAGGGGGTCGCGCCCGAGAACGAGCGCGGCGGCGGGCACGAGCGCGCAAGGGCCGGCCGGGGCTTCGAGGCCCCGGCCGGTGGATCAACCCGCCGCGGCGCGGCCCGGAGGTCGCCGGGGGCGGCCGGCGCCGGCCGCCATGGAGGCGCGGGCCGCAACGGCGGCTACGGTGGGGGTGCCGCCGCGGTGGCGGCCACTGGCGGAGGAGGCGGAGCGGGCGCAACTGCGGGAGCGCCCGCGGACGTGGCGGCGCGGACGGAGGTGGCGGCAACGGCGCCACAACGGGCGCCGCGGCCGCGGAGGCGCGGTGGGGGCGCCGGCGGAGGCGGAGCGGGGCGGCTCCGCCCGCCGGCGGTCCCCGGGCGGAGGTGGTGGAGCTCTCGGATGACTCCCCGCCGCCCGGGTGGAACCGGTGGGCCGGGCGGCCCACGAACTCTCCCCGAGCCCCGGGGAGAGGGCCCTCGTGAGGCGACACGAGGGTCACATGATAGTGGGGGGCCGAGGGCACGACGCCGAGGCCTCGTCCTCCCATGCCGGTCGCCCCCGCCCGGGTGGGGGGGGCCGTGGAGGATCCCCCCGGCGTTCGCCGACGCCCCGGGGAGGGAGCGGGGAGCTGGGGGCGAGCTCCGAGCCACGGCGCCACGCTCAACCGCGCGTTGAACGAAGCGCCGCGGGTCCACGGCGGCCGGCCGGGATCGTCTTCCGGGTGAGCCACGGTTGCTCGTCTCCCTTCCTTATTTCGTTTTCGCGTGCCGCATTCAAGCCTTGACACTTGCGAGATTCGATGTGTGGATGCCGGGAGCTCGAGCGCCGCGCTCGTGAAAAGTATAGCGCGTTCGACCGGGTGAACACCGAGGTCCGCCGGCCCTCCGGGAGCGATGCGGCGCTTACGACGCGCTTGCGGATGCTCTCGGGACGCCGGACGGTGGGCGGTGTGCGGGGCGATGGCGTGGTGCGACGTGCTCCCCGAGAGCTCGGGCGGGGACGCGGCGCGTGACTCGAGTCTCGGGCGGATCCCGGGCAGCCCTCGTCGATCGTGACGAGGCGGCGTGGAACGCGCGCGAGGACTCGGACAAGACGCGGACGCCGGCCGCCACACGGGGAGGCGGAGGTGGCCACCGCTCGCGCCGAGACCCGGGAGCTCCGCACGTCGCTCGAAGGAGCGCGGTGCGGCGCCGCCGGGCCGAGGAGCGGGCGCGCGGGCCGGGAGCAGCGCGCCAAGGAGGCCGATGACCCGAAGGCCGCCCTCGACGTCAAGGCCGCGGCTCTCGTTGCCGGCCGAGGGGTAGCTCCGGCGAGAGCGCATCGCCCGCCGGTGGGCCGAGGGGCGGCTCCGGCGGGGAGCAGGCCGCCCTTGGCGACGCCCGGGACCGGCGCCGGAGCGGGAGCGCGTTGCTCGCGAGGCGGCGGAGAAGTCGGCCGGAGGAGCGGAACGCCGCATTCTCCGAGGTTGAGGATGAGGCGTTGGCGCTCGGCATCGCAATGCCGCCCAAGAGATGGCCCTCGTCGAGCAAGGCGAGACCGTCCGCAGCCTCGAGGCGGCGCTGGAGTCCGCGCGCCGCGACCTCGATCCGGGGAGGAGACAAATCGAAGGTAAGCTACTGTCTGACTCTGCTTGTTAGTTCTTGCTTTAGAGGGTTCGTTTCCCCCTTTCTGATTTCTTGTCGTCTTGTCACTTCCAGGCTTGCGCACTGCCCGGGACACGGCGCCGGGCGGGCCGAGGCCCCGCAAGCTTCTTACAACTCCTCGGAGCGGGGAGAGCCGGGGGAGCCGCGGGACGCGGCCCTCGAGACCGTCGCGTCGTCGAGGAAGGCGAGGCCCGGGCCGGCGCTCGGCGGCCGGCCGCCTACGCGCTCTCGGTGGCCACGTCACGGGGCGGGTGCGTCGGGCGTTGCACCCTAGGCGTGCAGAAGGCCCTCGGAGTGGTGCGATCCCACTACGAGGTCAACCTCGAGGCGGTAGCGGAAGGCTACATCGTGCCCGAGGGCGTCGAGGACGAGGTGGCCATGGAGCGTGCGGACGCGCTTGCCGCCGACGCCGCCGAGTCGCTCGCCGAGGCCTTCAAAGAATTCCTCTTCCGGACGCCGCCGATGCCGCCGCTCCACCCCGCCGAAAGCACACGGGCGCTAGGCCCGTTTTTTGTGTATCAGAACTCTGGCCTCGTGGCCTCTTGTAAATAAACAAGTAGTTTCGTGAACATGGTCGGCTTGTAAATGAAATCGCTTGCTTATTGCGCTTTTTGCTTCTTCTTCTTCCTGAGTAGATTCTAGTTAGGGGAGTCCGCCTTTCGCAGGGGCCCGCTGGGTTGGAGGCGAGAGAGACGGGCCATAGCCGCGCGGCGTAGGCTGTCTCTGGCTCGCGCGCTCCTTCCGCTGTGCCGCCTACGCCCTATTCGAATCGTGGCTCGTGGTTGAAGTAGGAAACAAACTTAGCGCGTGTTATTACGTTTTTTTTTTGCGAAAAAATGGGACCATTTGCGGGGGGGGGGTGCCCCCCCGCAGTAGCCCCCGAGGGTAACTTGGGTTTCAGGGGAAAGCCGAGTTGCCCTTTTATTAGATTCGGAGTATTTACATAGGTGACACCAACTGGGGCGTTGGCCGTGCGTTTTTACAACGGAAAATGCTTGGAAATCCTAGCTAAGGGTAGAAGCGACGTAGGCGTTGGATGTTCCAAGCGTTGGTGAGTTCTTCGCCGTCCTCGTTGGCAAGCTTGTACGTGCCCGGTTTGAGCACCTTCACCACGACGTAGGGTCCCTCCCATGGGGGCGATAGCTTGTGGCGCCCTCGGTTGTCTTGGCGTAGCCTTAGGACCAAATCCCCTTCGCCGAAATCCCCGCGACGTATCTTGCGCGCTTGGTAGCGTCGTAGGGACCGTTGATACCTTGCGGAGTGCATCAACGCCACAAGGCGTACTTCGTCTAGCCGGTCCAGGTGAGTCCTCGCGGGCTCGCCGGTTAGCATCCTCGTTGTAGCCCCGAACCTTGGGTGACCCGTATTCCGCATCCGTGGGGAGGATGGCCTCCGCGCCATGGACTAGGAAAAACGGGGTGAACCGGTGGCTCGCTTGGGGTAGTCCTTAGGCTCCACACGACCGCCGGGCAGTTCTTGGAGCCATTTTCGGCCGCATTTGTTGAGTTGGTCGAAAATTCTCGGGTTTGAGGCCCCGTAGGATCATGCCGTTGGCACGTTCCACTTGGCCGTTAGTCCGTGGGTGCGCCACGGCCGCCCAATCCACTCGGATGTGGAACTTGTCGCGAGAACTCCAAGAACTTCCGCCCGTGAACTGGGACCCGTTGTCTGTGATGATGGAGTTTGGCACTCCAAAGCGGTGGACGATGTCGGTGAAGAACGTGACTGCCTGCTCGGCCCTCAAATTCGTAATGGGGCGCACCTCCACCCACTTGGAGAACTTGTCGATCGCGACGAGCAGGTGGGTGAAGCCCCCGGGCGCCTTCCGCAGGGGCCCGACGATGTCTAATCCCCACACAGCGAACGGCCATGTTACGGGGATCGTTTGCAGAGCTTGAGCTGGCAAGTTGGTCTTGCGCGCGTAGAACTGGCACCCTTCGCAAGTGCGCACGATTTCGTTGGCGTCTGCGACCGCGGTAGGCCAATAGAAGCCTTGGCGGAACGCGTTGCCGACGAGGGTGCGCGGCGCGGCGTGGTGGCCACAGATCCCCGCGTGGATGTCCCGTAGGAGCTCGCGCCCCTCGGGAATGGGTATACACCGCTGGAGGATGCCCGACGCGGCGCGCTTGTACAGCTCGCCGTCGACGAGGGTGAATGACTTGGCCATCCCGGCGATGCGCCGGGCGTGGCCCGGTGCGCGGGGAGCTCCCCTCGAGCAATCCGGGCGATGTACTTCTCCCCGCCGTCCGCCCGGACGGGGAGCCGGCTCGATGTCCATTGCGACGGCCCTCGTGGGAGCCGTACCCCTCGAGAAGGGGAGAGTACGTACGCCTCGTTCGAGGGGTCCTCTTCCATGGGGTCCGCACCCGCCGGATTCGAGGGAGCCCCCGAGGGTCCGCCGTCGCTCGAGGGGTAGGGCTCGAAGGTTACCGAAGGCCGCGCGATGTCGCGCGCGAAAACATTCGGGGGAACGGTGATCCGTCCCGGACGCTATCTTTGCCGGCTCGTCGCTTCCTCGTTGTACCGGCGGGGTACATGGTTAAGCTCGATGCCGTAAAATTTGTCCTCGAGGGCTCGCACGGCTTTGCGGTAGGCCTCCATCTTGTCGTCGTGGCAGCTCGCGTTCTTCATGACTTGGTCGATCACGAGCCGTGAATCCCCTCGCACATCAAGGCGCTTGACGCCCAACTCAATGGCGATTTTGAGGCCGCGAGAGGAGGGCCTCGTATTCCGCCATGTTGTTAGACGCGGGGAAGTGGAGACGCACCGCGTAGCGCATGTGCTCCCCGAGGGGTGACACGAAGAGCAGCCCGCGCCCGCTCCCCGTCTTCATCACCGAGCCGTCGAAGAACGTAGTCCAAGACTCGCTTGAATCCGAGGGGGCGGCGGCTCGCGTGTCCGTCCATTCAGCCGACGAAGTCGGCTAGGATTTGCGATTTGATGGCCTTGCGCGGGCGTAGGCGAGCGTCTCGCCCATCAACTCCACGGACCACTTGGCAGTGCGCTCGCCGCGTCGGGGTTGCGAATGATCTCTCCTAACGGGAAGGAAGAGACCACCGTGAATCGGGTGGGCCTCGAAGTAGTGGCGGAGCTTGCGCCGCGCGAGGACTACCGCATACAACGGCTTTCGGACTCGGGGGTAGCGCGTCTTCGTGTCCGATAGGACTTCGCCGATGTAGTAGACCGGCCTCTCGCACGGGCAAGGCGTGTCCTTCCTCCGTGCGCTCCACAATGATCACGGCGCCGACCACCCCGGGTGGTTGCGGCCACGTAGAGTTGGAGGGGCTCGCCGTCTCGTGGCGGCGTAAGGATTGGGGCGTGCGTCGGAGATGCCTTCGCCTTGTCGAGCGCTTCCGGGCCTCGGCGGTCCAAAAGAAGCGCTCGTGCTTCTTGAGCGGCGGTAGAGGGGCGAGGCCCTTCTCCACCGAGCCTCGAGACGAAGCGGCTCGGGCGGCAAGGCACCCCAACACCTTCGCACCCCTTTGAGGTCCCGAATTGGACCCATTCGCTCGAGGGCCGCGACCTTTTCGGGGTTGGCCTCGATTCCCCGCCGGGAGACGATGTATCCTAGGAGCATGCCCCGCGGCACTCCAAAGACACATTTTTCGGGGTTGAGCTTGACCCCCGTTGGCCCGCAGTGCACCGAATGCGACGCCAAGATCGCCGACCGGGTCGTCCGCCTTCTCGGGGTTTTGACGACGATGTCGTCTACGTAAGCCTCGACCGTCCGCCCGATATGGTCCCCAAAAACGTGCCGCATGCGCGCCGATATGTTGCGCCCGCGTTTCTGAGGCCAAAAGGCATCGTGACGTAACAGAACGTCCCGAACGGTGTGATGAACGAAGTCGCGAGCGGTCGGACTCCTTCATTTTTATTTGATGATATCCCGAATAGGCATCAAGGAAACAAGAGTAGTTCACACCGGCGGTGGAATCAACGATCTGATCTATGCGCGGCAAAGGAAAAGGGACTTTTGGACATGCTTTATTGAGACCGGTGTTGTCAATACACATCCTCCACTTCCCATTTTTCTTTTTTACAAGCACGGGATTAGCTAACCATGTCGGGTGGAACACTTCCTTGATGAATCCGGCCTCGAGGAGCTTCCGCGGCTCCACTCCGATCGCCCGTCGCCGTTCCTCGTCGAAGCGGCGCGGCCGCCGCCGACCAGGCGCGAGCGTTAGGCGAGATATCAAGGGAGTGCTCGGCGACCTCCCTCGGGATGCCCGGCATGTCCGAGGGGCTCCACGCGAAAACGTCGGCGTTGGCGCGGAGGAAGTCGACGAGCACCGCTTCCTATTTAGGATCGAGGGTCGTGCGACCCTCAATGCTTTGCCCTCGGGGCCGATGGGTCGAGAGGGACCCCTTTGGTTTGCTCGGCGGCCTCGAACGTGCCGACGTGCTTGGTGGCGGAGCTGAGGTCGTCATTGACCATCTTCTCCAGTGTGTTTACCAGCGCTTCATCCAGCGCTAGCGCCTCTGCATGTTCCACGCACTCGACATCGCAATCGAATGCATGCTCGATCGACGACCCGACGGTGATGACGCCGTTTGGACCCGGCATCTTCATCTTCAGGTACGTGTAGTTGGGAACCGCCATGAACTTGGCATAGCATGGTCGCCCAAGGATGGCATGGTAGGCCCCTTTGAATCCCACCACCTCGAAGGTGAGGGTTTCCTTGCGGAAATTCTTGGGGGTCCCGAACCAGACGGGCAGATCGATCTGCCCGAGGGGTTGAACCTGCTTTCCGGGCGCGATGCCGTGAAACGGCTTCGTGCTGGGCCGCAGCTGGTCCAGCCCAATCCCCATTAGGCGCAATGTATGCGCGAAGAGGATATTGAGGCTACTGCCTCCGTCCATAAGGACCTTCGAAAACCGGGCGTTCCCAATGATGGGATCGACCACCAGGGGGTACTGGCCCGGGTTCGGGATGCGGTTTGGGTGATCATCCCGGCTAAAGGTGATGGCATCCTTCGACCAGTTGAGAAAGGCCGGAGGTGCCCTCTCTGCGGCGAGGACTTCGTGCCGCTCCTTCTTGCGCTGCCGGGTCGACATGTCGACAGTAGGTCCCCCAAAAATGAGGAACACATTTTCGACAGCAGGGAAGCCACCTGCGTCGCCGTCGCCCCCATCCTTCTTGGCCTCTGCCTCCTTCGCGGCGGCACGGCCATAGAACTTCTTGAGCATGTCGCACTGCTCAAGAGTGTGATTCACGGGGGTCTTGTGGTAGGGGCATGGCTTCTTCATCATGTCGTCGAACACCCCCGGCCTCGAGGAGCCGGTCGAGGGCCCCGTCGGGCCGGGTCAACGGCCGAGGGCCTCGGCGTTGCCGCCGTTGCGCCCCGCTCGCGCGCCGCGCGGCGCGGCTTCTTCCCCCCTTCTTGCCCCGCTTGTCATTGCGGCGCGGCTCCTTGGACCCGCCGCCCTCCGCGGCGTGTCCTCGCAGCGCTTGCCCTTCTTGCCATCGAAGATTGCCCCCACGGCTTCCTCTCCGAGGCGAAGGCGGGTGGCAATGTCGAACGGCTCGTTCGAGTCCGTGGGCGGGGCTGCGTCCCGGCTCGCGCACAAGGTCCCGCACGTGGTGCCCTCGAGGAACGCGTGCACGATCTCTCGACCGTGCCACGCCGGGGAGCTCCGTGCGGCGCTTGGAGAAGCGCCTTATGAAGTCCCGCGGCGACTCGCCCGGCTCTCGCGTGCGGGGAGCGCGCATCCCGGGAGTTCCGGGGCGCACGTATGTGCCCCGGAAGTTGCCCACGAAGGTGTGGACTAGATCGTCCCGGTTGTGGATGCGGGCCGGCGGGCAAGTGCTCGAGCCATGTCCGGGCCGCATCGCCCCAGATGCAGGGGCAAGTTGCGGATGATCACTTCGTCGTTGGTGGCCCCGCCCACCGACGACAGGCTAGGCGGTAATCGTTGAGCCAAACACGAGGGTCCGTCTCCCCGTTGTATTTGATGATCGTCGAGGGTTGACGGAAGCGGCGGGGGAACGCCGCCGTGCGGATCTCCCCGCCGAACACACGGGTGCCGGGGGCTGCGGTGTCGGGGAGCGATCCTCACCGCCGTCGTAGCGTCCACCCCTTCGAGGGTGGTAGCCCCCCGGCCGCTCGCGCGTCCGCCTTGCCGGTGCGCCCGGCGTTGATGACGTTGCGGGCGTCGCCATCCAGCGCCCTGCGTGTGTCGAGGAGCCGTTCCTTGGCCGGCGTGCGTCCTCGGTCGGCGGGGTCGACCCGCATGCACCGAGGGGTTCGCCCCACGGTGCCGGATAATCACCCCCGCGCGTCCCCCGTTGGCGGATGCGTGAGGCCGAGCTTTCGGCTTGCCGGACGGCCGCTTGCTCAAGGAGGGTCTGCACCTCGCGGTGCATGTCTCGAGCCTCGGGGGTCGAGGGTGCCGGCATGGCGCGCGGCGGTGTTGCGGCGGCGATGAGCTTTTGGCTCGCCGCGCGGCGGAGTATCCGCGTTGTCGGCGTTGGGGACGGGGTTGAGGCGGTCTCGGACTTGTCGGCCTAGCTCCCGCGCGCGTTCGCCGCGCGCGAGGCCTCTCCCCGCCATCGAGGCGCGGAGTAGCCGCACGGTCCGTACTCCTCGCCGCCTTGGCCTCGAGCTCGCGAGCTTGGGCCGGCCGCGCGCGTCGACGTCGGCCCCGGCGGGAGCGCTCGGTCCCGCGGCCGGGCGCGTGGCAACCCCCGGGGCCGGCGTGACTTCCCCATCTCCGGCGCCCGCCGCACCGGCGGCGTTGGCCGGGTCGTTGGTGATGACGGCGCGGCATTCCCGCGTGGGGTCGTAGCTCCCGCGTCGTGGAGTCGTCGGAGCGGCCGAACCGCAGTCCGTGGCGTCGAGGAAGCGCCCGAACGCGACCGGGTCCGGCACACCGAGAAGTCCCACTCCGCGTACCCATGACGGTTGGCGGGCGGCATCGTGTCGACGGAGCCCGGGGACGACTCGTCCGCCGTGGCCGAAGTGCCGGGATCCCCGGCGACGAAGACGTGCCGACCGGGCGGCACCCCGCGCATTGTCGTGTTGACGTTGGCGTTGTAGGCCGTAGTGGCGCCACGCGGCCCGATGGGGACGCGCGGTCCGAGACCGCACGCGGTCCCGCCGGGGCGGTGGCGGCCGTCGTGACGGTGGGTGCACTTGCGTTGGGCGGCGGCGCGCTCGCCCGCCGCCGCTCGGACCGCGCCCCGACGCGAGCGCGGCCCCGGAGCGGCGACGGCGTCGCGGCGTCGACGGTCCCCGCGGCATCCGTGCACCGCCGGGCGCCGCGCGCGGTGTCGTGCGTGCGGCGGAGACCGAGCGGACCCGGCCTCCCGCCGCGCGCGTAGCTCCTCACGGTTGGTGAGGCGCATGAGATAGCCATTCCCCGTGGCCCGGAAGTTCAAGTCCCCGAAGCGGATCTCGAGCCGGCCGGAAGGGGGTCCGAGCTACCCATGTTGTAGCGGGTGCTACGGTACTCGGTGCGAATCACCATGGAGGGAGTTAGCGAAATGACCTTAGGCGCTCGTGTGCCCCACGGTGGGCGCCAAGCGTCGGTGCGGAATATGGTCCCGACACTAACCGGTAGATAACGCCTAGGTCTATCCCTCAATGGTCGATGCTAAGCAACAAATGACACAAGGATTTATCCCGGTTCCGCCGAGGGGGCCGTACGTCCAGCCGGTGGTGTGCTCGTGGCACTATATTGCTCGGCACGGGGGTGCTTGTAGTGGGGCAAATACAAGCAAGGCGGGAGAGGAAGCGTGGCTCCCAAGTCCCCGGTGAGTAGCCGAAGATGTTGTGGGAGAATAAGAGAGTGAGTGCACAATGCGCCGTGTTCCTCTCGGATCCGTCCCCCCGCGGCCGGGGGGCTCGCCTTCCCTTTTATAGGCCAAGGGAGCGGCGAGTTACATGCACGCCGCGCTACCTAGCCGCGTGTGGGAGCACGTCGTGCTACGGTGTAGAGCGGGCGACCGTCCGGTCGATCTTCGCCGCGATCCGGCCCATGATGGCCTACCTTGTACCCGAACAGTGGCGGTTCGAGGGTAGGAGGCGGCAGATGGCGATGGCGTCCCCTAATAGGCTTCGAGGGGGGGTGCTGATGATGGCCGGTACGGGGCACAGGAGCGGGCAGAACGGCGTTCCTTCCCAATGAGCTCTGCGGTGGTGGAGTGGTTGCTTGCAGGTGTTCGGGCGTGCGCCGCGGAGTCGGGGCGTGTGCCCGCGCGCGTGGGTACGGCGGCCGCGCCGTTACGGTGGCCGGGATGGCCACCCACCGGCCTAGCGTCCCTCACCCAACTGCGGGGTCACGGGGAAAGTAGAGTCGAGGGTGCGCCGGCCCCCTTTCGAGGGTCGAGCGCGTTAGCCGTACGGTGGCGTGCGCGCGGTGTCATGGGACCGACGCCGGCCGTACCGCACGGTCCATCCCACGGTGGCGGGGATGGGCTCCTCCCTCGGGGAGTTGGTGCGGCGGCACGGGGTGTGAGCCCCGGCGCATGATGGCGCCGTCCGCGGCGTCGGGGCGTTAAATGCCCAAGTACGGGGCCGGCGCACGCGTGCGGGGCGCCCGTGAACGTGGCGGGCCCCGGCCGAGGGTGGAGCGAACCCTCGAGCGAGGCGAGCCCCCGCTCGAGGGGGGAGCGAGCCCTCGAGCGGGGCGGGACCGCTCGAGGGAAGGGTCGCCCCTCGAACGGGGGCGGAACCCGTTCGAGGAGGGGGGTTGTCCCTCGAGCGGGGCGGAGCCCGTTCGAGGAGGAGCGTACCCTCGGGCGAGGCGGAGCCTGCTCGAGGGGTCTCATAGGCGAGCTGTCTTGGTGGGCCTCCGAAGTCCTGCTGCATGGGCCTCGTCCTGCATGGTTAGTTCTCTGCATGGTTAGGCTTAGCTCATGTTGATGCAGGAATTTAGGTAGGGGTTCCCCCATTGTTTGAGGGGACCCCTAGGGCGGTCCCCGACAACAAGAAAGTAAAAGTTAGGCAATTTGCAGAAGGAGATTTGGTTTGGAAAGCGTTACTGCCGATTGGAACCAAATACAGTGAATTCAGCAAATGGTCCCCTAACTGGGAAGGACCCTTTCGAGTGGTCAGATGCGTGCCTAGCAATGCTTACATGTTGAAAACTTTACTAGGAGAAGAATTTTCCGCTACGATAAATGGAAGATATTTGAAGAAATATTATCCTGGTATTGAAATCGATCGGTGATCACCAGCATTGGGATTACATGCATCCGATACGAGAATAGCGCGCGCTCAAGAACGAGGCCGCCTTCGAACAAAATCCCCAAACAGAGGGAATGGCCAGTGCCTAGATGCATTGCCCTTAGCACAAAACTACATTACAAATGCTTCTTGCAGGTTTACATCCAACAACCCTGGTGATCAGGACTTCGAGGAGGCGGAAAGCAGAAGGCCTAGCAGAAGAAGCGAAAGTATGATTCAATCTTTTCTTTGCTTCTTCGGCTGCTCCCTCTTCAGTTGCTCCAGGACCACCGTGACGGCAGATTGGAATGCGTGGGGGTGACCACGATTTGCTGCCTCCACCAAGCTGTCCCAAGCCGCTTTCAGATTATTGTACTTATTAGAGACATCTGAGATAGAGGAGTGGTCATTAGGGGCAAAGATCCAGATGTGAGCACGGAGTTAAGAAGGAGATGGAGATATTTACCTCCTACTAGTGCCTCCAAAGCCATGCGACGCTCGCGCTCGGCCTGGCAGCGAGCGGTGATGTCCCGGAGGTCATGCTCCAGGCGCCGAATGCGGCGGCGCAGTTGATGGCTGGTTCTCTACTCGGGCGTGGCATCCTCCGCTTCAAGAGAGGAATCAGAGGAGATGTACTCGGGCATGTCTTCGGTCCCGATGAGTTCCTCAGGAAGCAGATCAAGGCTGAAAGAGGAAAAGCAGAGATGAGGTAAAACACGAGACCGCATTAGGGAACAAGAAGCAAATCAAAGGAAAACTCACCCTCGAATCGTGCGTTTCTTTGGGACGCTGCCTTCCTGGGGCTGCTTGCCTTTGTCCATGGGCTTGGGGTTTTTTCTTCTGAGGACAGGGGAGAAAATGAGAAGTGATGGATGAGTGTGCGAGTGGATTTGCAGGGCATCTCAGCAGACTATTTTATTGACTGAGAGAGTGCATTGGGAGTGATGACTGGCCGGCGTGCATTATTGGAATACCAAGCGGCAGGGTTTTCTTCCCGGATGCGAAGGGTTTTCGTTTGAACAGTGCTTACGGATTGTCGAATCGAGGATTTTCTGCGGATTTTGCGCCAAGGGGCATCTATTTTCGCGAGTTCGGCTCAAACGAGTTCCCGAATACGTTTAGGGAGAAACAGGATTCACAGATGCAAACACAGAAAAATCATCGCAGTACAAGCATGGAAATTAAAAGTTCTTTATTTATTGCCGATATCAAACATCCCTAATACAATCTAATCAAAGAGCCTGTTTAACACAGACTGGGGATGAGTGAGTTCGGCAATGGCATCGCCGTGGCCGTCGAGGCGCTCCAAGATGATCTCGATCTCCTCGATGTCTTCGGTGCGCCACCCGGAAGCCGCGCGGCCTGGTGGAGTAGTCGACGTCGGTGTGCGTCGCCATGGCGGCCAGGCCCAAAGTGGTGCCCAAGCGGATGCCATGGGTGGCCACTTCGTCCACGCGGTGCTCCACCGCGGCAAGGCGCTCCGCCGGCGTGTCTCCGCGGGCGTTCACCTTGTCGGCCAATTGCTCCACCAGCATCTTTAGCTGGTTGAGCTCGGCGTCACGGGCTGCAAAATGCAAGATGAAGGTGATTAATATGAAGAGCCGGATTGGATTAAGGAGCGGTTTCAGAGCCGTACCGTCGATGGTCGCCAGCAGCTGCTTGCGCTGGTCTTCCCACTCCAGTTCGGCTATGCCAGCCTTTTTGGAGACATCCTCCAGCTCGCGCTGGGCCACCTCCAGTTCCGCCTTGAAGCGGAGAGCATCAAGTTCCCCGTAGGGTACGGGGGAGTAATGGTCTGACTCCGAAGAGTCGTCCGGCAGGGGCTGACCGGCTGGCGCAGAAGATGGATTCCATTGAATAAGCCTGAAACAGAGATGATCATCAAAAACGAAAGGGAATCAAAGATGGATGGTAAAAGAAAAGTTGACGATCATTGCCTCCGACGCGCACTGGCGCGAGTCCCCTCCGCCTCGTCAGCGGCGTGGCGCCTGTTGTTGCTACTCGCCATGCTTCTGGGATTTGCTCTGATTGGAAAAAGAAGACTTGAGATTGGCAGAGATTTGAGGGCTAAAGGATTGGTGAAGAGCTGGGGGCACCTACGGTTTTCATTTATAGGCCTGGCAAAATAGATCGTGGCCTCAGGTCGTGGCTTTAGATCGTGGCGCATATACCAAGAAACTTGGAAGGTGGAGAGGTGTCCTTGACCGACCCGCCGTCGGGTCGTTTGGAGTTCAAGGCTGAGTCATATTCGGTTGACTGGCTCGGCTAAAAGGAAGTTAGGGTGCTGTTCGGGTATGGCAGTTTTTGGCTATTGATTACCAAATGGGTCAATCAATGTTGCAATTAAGGACGTGCAGAGAAAAGGGAAATAAATTTACAGAAGCAAATGTTGCAAGGACGGCCAGTTCGGTTACACGTCGATCAGTACATCTAAATGTTTAAATACTTTGCAATTACATTGGAGGCGTTCAATGTTGTCTAATGGATGTTCTCCATCCGTTCTTGATAATCTTTCTGGGCGTCAGACAAGATGGTGAGTTCGCATCCGTTGATGGATAAAAGACGTATCCCTCTACGATCCGCAAGCGTACGGATCCCACACCTTTTTCACCACGGGATTCCCAAGGTTCTTGTCAATCCGCGGAGCAAGGGGATTACAAGCGTTCGATCAACAACGACACACTAGCTACTAAAACCCTAACTACTATTATACTAGAAAACACTAAACTACACTAGAGAGAATGATAAACGATCAAGGTAGAAGACACTCGCCCACGGGTCTACGATACTAGAGCATGCAATCGCTTAAAGACATGAAAACCAATCTAATCTATCGGGGTTGTGACCACGGTTTCGCCCTTTCCCTCCTCTCGTACTGTCACTACGCAAAGGTATTCATGACTAGACCTTTGATGGACACGGCGTATTGAATGGATCCAAGGAAGCATTGAGGCCTTACTCCCTTTACGGCATGGTTGCAAACCTTAAGCATTCAAGTATATTCAACACAGGATGATAGATAGATAATCCAATAAAGTGCGATTACATCTCAAGATCGATTACAACCCATGGACGAATGAGAAGATTACCCCATCAAGGTGTTGATCATGGTTTCCCTTCCGACGGTGTCTTCCTTCTTCTCCACGAGAGGGTGCTTCCTTCGAGGTGGTTGATCTCCCTCCGGAGATCCTCCTCCTCTCTCTCTAGCTTGTGGATGGCCTTCTGGTGCGAATGAATCCTCCCTCTGTGTTGGCGGCGCGTCGGGGGTTTTAGGGTCGAAGATCCTTCGAGGGCAAGGAAAACGGGACCGAACCGGTGCCGGAAGTGGGCTGGGCCGGCCGGCCTGGGCCGGCTGGCCCAGGCCCAATTCGGCCCGGTTCGGTCGCCCCTTTTGCTCCGTGGGTCCTCGCGCACTTATGTACTTTGCCCCCTCCACTTGCATGATTTTGATGTCGTTATCCTCGCGTCCAAGATGGAGGCTCTCTTTGCATGAAGTTTGATCTTTTACGCTTCAATCCCCGGGGGTGTTCCTCGTAGCACTTCGGTCCTCGCCACCATTGGAAGTGATTTCAGCAAGCTCATGAACACGAACAAGACTCCATGAATGCTCCTTTGAACTTGTTGCGAATCCGTCGTTTATGTCCATGTTTTCCTACATAAACACAACACTTCCAAATGCATGCACAAAGATGAACTTGTTATATGATTAGTGTGCCTAGTGGCGGGTTAGTTCCATAATCAAATCCAAACCAAAGTGTAATGAACATGCTAGGTGCACCAAAATACACCGTCAACATCTCCCCCACACTTAGCTCTTGCTCGTCCTCGAGCATGTACTCGTAAAAGAATTTCGTCCAAGGTGTGTAATCGTGTATCATTAATCCTCCTTCACAAGTTAGTTAATCTTTTCATCTTTAATACATAAACACAAAGTAATGATAATCAAACATAAACATGGGCGTTTAGAACTTTTACCACGTCAAGTTTTACCCCACAACTCAACTCTTCACTCGAAGTCTTCAATTTCAGCCATGCTTACTCCTTTGCTTCTATCGGAGGGTTTTTATGATTTTCAAAACAAAAATTCCTGCGACAAGTATTAGACAAAAACCTTTCTCCAAGCTCTCTCGAGTCACTCATATGAAGTGGCTATCCTAACCAAATTTTATAAAACTCTCACCTCCCATTAATCTCTCATATATCATGTAAAGTGGAGCTATAGGTAGGGCTAGCGCAATCAACACAAGTATTGTCAAACTAAGAACTTCCTCTAATGGTTGTCTACCTTTCAAAGCCAATGATCATGAGAATTAACCATATGTAGGGATATCAAGGATGAGAAGATTTAGAATGGTGGACATGTGCAAGGGCAAAAGAAAATTGTGACTACAAGGCACCGATGATGTCCTCGTTGTCGGATTGCACATGGTTGGAAATAGAGTAAAAGTTTCGTCTCACAATCAACGTGACATCCTTCCTTACACTTTATTTTTTTCTTTTCTTTCACTTGATCCATCCCTCTCATATCTTCATTGCTACCTCATCTTTTCCTCTTTTTCTTTTTCTTCTTTCATTCACATATGATTTTTCTTTCTTTCTTTCTTTTCCATACACATACTTTTTCTCTTTATTTTTCTCTCTCTTGACAACTTTTCAAAGCTTTCAATTCTCTCTTTCCTTGCATGCGTACAATCTGAAATTTTAAATAAATCATGCTAGAGACGAGACGATACTTTGAAAATAGGTTGTGTTCAAGGAATACGATGTACAAAAGAGATGTATAGGGTTGGGTATGGAATCCGGTGATAATCATGACTTTCGTTGTGAAAGTCATGTACCGAATATATGACGGGGCTAGCAACAAAAGATAAGCACAAGGACATGATCATTGCTTGAAATTAAAACTCACCAAGAGAGAAGGGTCCTAGCCTAACTCATCATGCTAATCACACTTATGGCGGAGCGAAAAAAATAAACTTGGCTTTGGATAAGAATTTTTTTTCTTACTCTCAACTTGGAAAAAGAGGTTTTGCTAACCTTTATTACAAGGGTTTTAAAATAATTTTCAGAACTGAAATCCTCCAATTTTTAGCATCGAACATAGCACAACTAACATGTGAAGCTCAAGATCGAAGTGCGGTATGGGTACTTTAAGTAGTAGCGATTCCACTAAGCACCACGGTAAACGATTTTCAAACCACATACTTGTGTTCATATATCAAGAATCGAAGATTAAAAAAACAAGTAAATAAAGATAAACAATACATAAAACACAAAGATATATATAAAGACTCTTTCTTTGATTTTCTTGACTCAACACTAATTTAAGACACTTGCAAAAATTTTAAAACAGACTCAAAAACTAAAGACTCATTAAAACACTAAGACTCTCACACGAAGATTAAAGCGAACCTAAACTTGAAGTTCAAAAGCTAAGGCTAGCGAGCTAGCTCTCCCCCACACTTAAAACATACGACGTCCTCGTCGTATCTTACAAAAATCCTAAGGGGAAAACTAGATCTAGTGGTACTTCAAGCAAGTTTTGCACCACTTGCCTCTCATGTTTCCAACCATGCCGAAAAGTTTGCGCACGTTACGGTTAAGGAACTTGTAGTCATCTTCAACTACGCGCTCCAAGTCCTCCATACGCTGCTTCATCGCTTCCATGGCTTGGAGACATTCGTCGGCCGACGTGTAGAGATCCGCGATGGATTGACGGCAAACTCGACAGCACACCGGATGCAATCCGAAGGGGTCGTCGTCGCCATAATCTCCACCGTTGTCACCACCATCGTTGCCACCTCCATTGTCGTTGCCTTCGCCACCGTCGTTGCCGTCGCCGTTGGGGCCTTCGGGAGTCCTTTCATTGGGCTGCTCATCCCAATCATCATCATCTCTACCGGCGGCCGCCCACGAGCTCGGGCTACGATCGTCGGAGTAGTCGCTATCCCCATAATCCTTAGGCTCGGCGACACCTCCTTGTAATCTTTGCGCTTGATGCCTTGGAGGCGTGCCGACCTTCGGACGGGTGTAGGGACCTTCTCTCCTTCGACGGGGTTGCGAGATGCAAGAGCTCCGGTCGGGACACGTCCTCCGCAACGGATGCGTGCGGTCCTCTTGACGGGTAGTTTGAGCTCGCATCGCATCGCCTCCTCCATCGATGGCTTCTTGGCTTCTAGCTTCAACTCTAAGCTTCTTGGAGGCACAATGGCTGCTACAAGGGTGCAACACATTGCTTGAAAGGTTTGATTCTCGAGCTCCCAATTCGGCCAAATAAATAGTCCCGAGAGAAAAGCCACGGGAACCTTATTTTCCTTTTTTACACTTCACTTAAAATTTTCCGACCAAACAAGGAAGTCAAAAAGGAGCAATTCGGACGAAATTCGGCGTCATCGGGCGTCGGGCCCCTGCGGGGCCGGTCCGCCTGGGCCGGCCGGCCCACCCTGCCTCGGGGGCGGGCCGGTCCGGTTTTTTGCACACCGCCCTATTTTTTTATTCCTTAGCCCATGGGAAAAAGTTGGCCCAGTAAATCTTCGCGAAAAACTCCAGAAAACTAAAAGAAAAATTATTTACAGAAGTTGATGCCTTGTTTTTCGTCCCAGGCGGGACGTTCAGGCTCTTCCTCCATGGTGAAGACGTCAACATGGTGAAGGGGCACGACATCGGGTTCGTAGTAAACCTTAAGCCGCTGTCCATTCACCACAAATTGATCGTCGTTTATATCCATAATGGTTACTACTCCGTTGGAGAACACCGAATGCACAACATAAGGTCCGTCCCACTTGCTTTGCAATTTCCCCTTTCCGAAGGTTTTAAACCTCGAATTGTAGAGGAGGACCTTATCTCCTTCTTTAAATTCTTTTTTCTTTAATCTTTTATCATACCAACTTTTGATTCTCTCCTTGTATATGCTTGCGTTTTCATATGCTTTCAACCTCAACTCCTCTAGCTCGCTTATTTGAATTCTTCGTTTTACCACTGCGGCATCGAGATCAAGGTTCATCTCTTTAATCGCCCAATAGGCTTTATGTTCCAACTCAACCGGAAGGTGGCAAGCTTTTCCATAGACGAATTGATAAGGGGTCATACCTATCGGTGTTTTAAACGCCGTTCGATAAGCCCATAAAGCTCCGTCTAATTTCTTTGACCAATCCTTGCCTCCCTTCTCTATGGTCTTGTTGAGTATGCTTTTTAATTGCCTATTTGACGTCTCCGCTTGTCCGTTGGTTTGTGGGTGATAGGCTGTGGAGACCCTATGCTCAATTCCCAACTTGGACAAGCACTTTTTGAAGTTCTTCCCGGTGAAATGAGTTCCTCCATCACTTATCAAGATTCTCGGTGTACCGAAACGGGGAAAAATCACGTTCTTGATCATAGTGATGGACTCCTCCGTGGAAGCCTTACGACATGGTATTGCCTCCACCCACTTGGATACATAATCAACCATAACAAGGATATACTCGAATCCAAATGAGTTTTTAAAAGGCCCCATGAAGTCTATGCCCCATACATCGAATATGTCGATTTGTAAGTTGTATTTCAAAGGCATAGAATTTCTTTGAGAGATGTTTACGGTTCTTTGGCATTCGGGGCATGACGCAACATATCTTTTAGTATCTTCATGCATCTCCGGCCAATAGAATCCGCTCGACCATACTTTTGCTTCGGTTCGAAAATGGCTATAGTGTCCACCGTACTCCGCCGATTGGCACTTCCTTAGAATCTCAACCCTCTCTTCCCTTGGCACACATCTTCTCATTACTCCATCATTGCCAAGTTTGAAGAGGTATGGTGCATCCCAAAAATATTTCGTACTTTCGGAGATTATCTTCCTTTGAGTGTTTTTGTCTAGATGATCGAGGGGCATCTTTCGAATTGCTCGAATGATGTCGATCATCCAAGTATCTTTATCAAGCACTCTATAGAGGTGGTCATCTCTCATCTTATCTTCTATGGGCTCTTTATCATCTTGTCCACGATTCATCCTAGACAAATGATCGGCCACAACATTCTCCACCCCCTTTTTATCACGAATTTCCACATCAAACTCTTGGAGAAGAAGGATCCAACGAATCAAACGTGGTTTAGCTTCCTTCTTAGCCAAGAGATACTTGATGGCTGCGTGATCGGTGTAAACAATGACTTTCGAGTTCACGATGTAAGATCTGAATTTTTCGAAAGCGAATACCACCGCTAGCAACTCTTTTTCCGTAGTGGCGTAATTTAATTGTGCCCCACTAAGAGTTTTGCTAGCGTAGTAAACGGCGTGAACTCGGCCTTCCTTTCTTTCATCCAAGACCGCGCCTACGGCGTAGTCACTTGCGTCACACATGATCTCGAAAGGTTGGCTCCAATCCGGAGGTTGGATGATGGGAGCACTCACCAACGCATTTTTCAAGGTCCGGAATGCCGCTAGACACTTCTCATCAAAGTCGAAAGCCACATCCTTTTGAAGAAGGTGTGTTAAAGGCTTAGTGATCTTCGAGAAGTCCTTTATAAATCTTCTATAGAATCCGGCATGGCCTAGAAAGCTCCTTAAGGACTTAACATCCGTAGGAGGTGGGAGTTGCTCAACCGTCTCTACCTTAGCCTTGTCCACTTCAATTCCTCTCTCGGATATAACATGTCCGAGCACTATGCCTTGCTTAACCATGAAGTGGCACTTTTCCCAATTTAAAACCAAATCTACCTCCGCACACCTGGTAAGGACCTTTTCTAAGTTTGCTAAGCAATCCATGAACGTCTTCCCGTAAACGGAAAAATCATCCATAAACACTTCAACAATTTCTTCGATGAATTCCGAAAACACGGCCATCATGCAACGTTGAAAAGAGGCCGGAGCGTTGCATAGGCCGAAGGGCATCCTCCTATATGCAAACGTTCCGTAAGGGCACGTAAACGTTGTCTTGTGTTGATCTTCCGGGTGAATAGGAATTTGCATGAACCCCCGAGTATCCATCGAGAAAGCAAAAATAAGCATGGTTTGCTAACCTCTCGAGCATCTCGTCTATGAACGGTAAGGGGAAGTGATCTTTCTTTGTCGCTTTGTTAAGCTTACGATAATCGATACACATCCGCCACCCGGTCACGGTTCTTTGCGGTATCAACTCGTTCTTCTCATTCTTCACCACGGTCAAACCTCCTTTCTTCGGTACACAATGTACCGGGCTCACCCATTCGCTATGCGGAACCGGGTAGATGATTCCGGCATCAAGTAACTTGATAACCTCTTTCTTTACTACCTCTCGCATGGCATGGGTTAGCCTCCTTTGATGGTCCACTACGGGCTTACATTGGTCTTCCATTGGTATACGATGAGTGCAAAAGGCTGGGCTAATACCTTTGAGATCATTAATTGAATATCCAATCACCTTCCTATGTTTTTTAATAAAATCAGCAACGCTTCATTTTCTTCGGGACTCAACTCGTCGCTCACAATGACTGGATAAGTTTTGTCTGGGCCCAAAAATTCATATTTTAATCCCTTGGGCAAAGGTTTAAGGTCTACCTCGGGCACTTGTGGCTCCTCGGGTTTGATTTCTCCTATGTCTTCGAATTTCTTTTCCTCCACACTACCATCATGCGGCTCTAAGCCTTTCGTTGCTTCCTCTAGTTCTTCATCTTGTTGATTACTAATTTGATTTTCCATCGCTCTTTGCAGCGGGTCTCTAAGGGTTTCAACAAAACAAAGACTATCTATCTCTTCTGCTTCTTCATCTTCGGGAGGAAAAGGAGTAAGGTGTTTAGAAGCATGAAGAAAATTATATGTGTACTTTGTTCCATTAAGGTTCATTGTTACTTTGCCTTCTCCGGCATCTAACACGGCATCAACCAACTTAAGAAAAGGCCTACCTAAGATTATATGATCAGAATTACTATGGTAAGCATCAATAACAAAGAAATCGGTTGGTATATAGTTTCTAGAGATTTTTACTTTCATGTTGCAAGCAATACCTAGAGGTTTGATAGTTCTACCATCTCCCATAATTAATTTCGTTGATGTTGGAGCTAAGTCTAGGTTGTGGTATTGAACTTTATCGTAAATTTTAGAAGATAGAACACTTACTTGGGCTCCGATGTCGCATAAAGCTTTGCATTGAACTCCGTTGATCTCGCAACTCAAGTGTGGCGTCATCTTCTCTTCTTCTTCGGATCCTATCGAGTAAATTTCAGCGAGGTGAGCGTATGGTGATGCTTCGGGCTTGATCCCCATGATTCTCTTCACCTCGGCAATATGTTCGGATCCACCACGTCATCTCCAAAGAGCTTTTCAAAAATCTCACCGGTGGTTTCGAGGTCGTATGAATTTTCAGCTTTATTCTCCGGTGGGAAATCCACTTCTAATGCTCTTGCCATTCCCTTCTGATTAGGGAACGGTCTTCTATTGTCGAATACTTCTCCGTAATCAATAGGAACCCAATCCATTGGTTCGAACTCCCTTAGTGGCTTCGCGCTTGACATGCTTCGTTGTTCGTCTCTTTTGGTGCGGCGAAGTCGATGTTTGGTGTAGTTCTTGACTTGATGTGTTCTTGTTCAAGCTTTTCCATGATTGGTTCCTCTTTTGCGACTTCCGGGGTTGCCTCTTTATAAAAATCAGCAAGCTTCTTCTTCCTTGAATTGAATTCCGGCTCTTCCGCAAGTCTTGTTTCCCAATCTCTTCGCATGGCAGCCGCTTTACTAACTTTTTGTAGAAGTTGGGCGGCTTCCATGAGTGTTTTCTCCATGAGATCCCCACCTGCACACATTTCGACGTGTCGCATGCAACTAGGGGTTAGGGAAAAGAAAATTGTATGCAAGAGTACGTCACCGGTGAAGCCGAGTTTTGGTCCTTGTTCGATTAATTCATTAAACCTATCCCAGGCTTGGTCTATCCCTTCCTCTTCTCCTTGCATGAAAGTGATCACTTGCCTCCTTAGATGTTGAACCTTGCTAATTGGAAAGAACTTCTCGCAAAACTTCTTTGTCAACTTGTTCCAATTGCCCTCAACTTCAAAGGACGCAACCGAATACCATGTCTTTGCTTTGCCGGCAAGTGAGTAGGGAAAGAGATTCCATTTGAACCATTCATCGGGAACTCCTTCTTGACGCACCGTGTTGCATATTGTCGTGAAATCCCTTATGTGTCTATATGGGTTCTCCGTAACCATCCCTTCAAATGGGTTTTCCGCCACCATCTTGATGATCTTGGATTTAATTTCATACTTGGTCGCTTCGAGCTTCGAATCCGACTCTTGTACTTTTATGTCTTCACATCGAGGGCTAGCGTAATCCCTTAATGATTTCTCCGGTTCTTCCACGGGTTGATTAACGACCTCCATCTAGACAATAAGACAAAAACAAAAACAAAAACGAAACAAGTGTTTTTCTAGATAATATATGTTAGATATAGCAAATGAAAGATAAACTAAAATATAAAACTAAGTTAGATGCAAATCAAACGATGTAAACTAACTTGCTCCCCGGCAACGGCGCCAGAAAAAAGGGGCTTGTTGACGGATAAAAGGCGTATCCCTCTACGATCCGCAAGTGTACGGATCCCACACCTTTTTCACCAAGGGATTCCCAAGGTTCTTGTCAATCCGCGGAGCAAGGGGGATTACAAGCGTTCGATCAACAACGACACACTAGCTACTAAAACCCTAACTACTATTATACTAGAAAACACTAAACTACACTAGAGAGAATGATAAACGATCAAGGTAGAAGACACTCGCCCACGGGTCTACGATACTAGAGCATGCAATCGCTTAAAGACATGAAAACCAATCTAATCTATCGGGGTTGTGACCACGGTTTCGCCCTTTCCCTCCTCTCGTAGTTGTCACTACGCAAAGGTATTCATGACTAGACCTTTGATGGACACGGCGTATTGAATGGATCCAAGGAAGCATTGAGGCCTTACTCCCTTTACGGCATGGTTGCAAACCTTAAGCATTAAAGTATATTCAACACAAGATGATAGATAGATGATGCGACAAAGTGCGATTACATCTCAAGATCGATTACAACCCATGGACGAATGAGAAGATTACCCCATCAAGGTGCTGATCATGGCACCGTTGATCATGGTTTCCCTTCCGCCGGTGTCTTCCTTCTTCTCCACGAGAGGGTGCTTCCTTCGAGGTGGTTGATCTCCCGCCGGTGAAGGATCGGATGGCGACTAGAGAGGGGGGGGAGTGAATAGGAGCCGGTAAAAATTCTTCCAAAAAAAAAAACCGGCCTATACCCTAGACAAAACCCGGTCACACACAAGCGATGGATCGAATCACGCACCAATCGCCAAGACCACGAGGTTATGGATCAACCTCTAGCCTTAGGAACGATTCCTTGAAGCACACGCGGAAGCACTAGAAAGGGAAGAAAGGAATCGAAACAAACGAGGCATCGCTCACGGCTCTGGCGGACTGTCCGGCCGGCAGTGCGGACCGTCCGTGATGAACCGCGCGGACCGTCCGACCTGCACCCGCGGACCGTCCGCGCGCCGACGTCCGCGGACCGTCCGGCCCTCTCCGCGGACCGTCCGTTAAACACACACGGAACACCGAAGCGACCCGAGAAAAACGGACCGTCCGCCGAGACCGGGCGGACCGTCCGCTCCACCCCGCGGACCGTCCGCTACTCAAGCCGGACCGTCCGCAAACTGCGGCCGCAACAAAAACCAAAGGCCAAACCGGATCGAAAAAGAGGACGCGCAAGAACTCAACGAACACGCGACGAACACGACCCACGCGGACCGTCCGCGACCTCCCCGCGGAGCGTCCGCCGAGGGTGCGGACGAGCGAGAAACCGCCCGACCTCGAAAGTCAACTCCCCCAAATCATCATCGGATTTCCCAAACGGTTGAAGCTATGGAGACAAGGGTTTGGGGACTTGAAAAGCGTCACACAAGGATGCTATAGCCCAAAAATCTTGCCTCCTAACTCCCTAAATCACCGGGAATCGCGAATCCTTTGAGCACCACCAAAAGCTAGAGCACCGAACGAAAACTCACGAATCGAAGTGGTTTCCCGACGTTTGAGGGCACAAGATCAAGCACAAAGATGCACAAGACATCTATCCATGTTTCCCTCAAAGAAATCCGGGGCGAAACCCACTCAAATCCGCGGAATCACACCGGGAACAAAGGCACGAAAACAAGCACGAAAAGCCATGAAAAAACAACCCCGAATCTTCTATACAAACCAGGAAAGATTCACAAGGTCTAGCATGCCACCCTAGCATCCATCCCTCTCAACAAATCTCTCATGAAGCTCTCATGCTAGCCTAGAGAAAATGGAAGGAAAAATAGCTACGAAAATGAGAAAGAGGAGGGAGCAAATGAAACCCTAAGTCGCCGAGAGGGAGAGCCATCCACACACACTCATGGCTTATATATCAGGTCCCGCCGGAGTGGTAAATGACTCGACTACCCCTAACTAAACTACTGGTGATACAACCCAAGTAGGGGCATTTTGGTAACGTTTGTGGGTCTTGCCATCGGACGGCCACGCCTTTGTCGCACCCCCGCGTCCTCCCGACGCAAGCCATGCGATCCCGCCGCGTGTCCTCCGCCTCGAAGCTTCCCGACACGCCGGGATCCCGTCTCCATCGTGTTGGGCCTTCGGACTTCGTTTTGAGGCCCAAACCAAGAAACCGTCCGCCGATGGTTTTGTGGGCAAACCACCAAACCCCGCGTGCTCGGTCGGCCTCCCGCCAAACCACTTGACTCGACCGCCACCGTGCACCGGCTCGATTGTCCATGACTTCGTCTTGCTCGTGTCGCCACCATGTGGCCCGCACCCAGTCCCGCTATCCACCGGGTCCCTCGAACCGAGCCTACTTGTCTCTCCATCTCCCGGAGGCCCCTCAAGGCTGAAGACCTTTCGCGCCCGTTCTTCACCTGCAACAACACGAACTAGGCCGCAGCCTACACCTGCGCACTAAGCCAAGAGTCAGTCCAACACCCGTTGTCAATCACTCATCACTGAGGAGCGGTCATCCATCGACCACCGGGACGCTCCTGGTCCTCAATCTCCCCCTTGATGAGTGCATTGACAACACACAACGCGAAATGAAATTCAGAGAAAAAGAGAAAAGAAGAAGAAAGAAAAAACAAAGAAGCTCAACTCATGACCAAAACCAAAGAAAGGCGAAGAAAGGTCACAAGCCAAGCAAAGCACAAACTCCACATCGAAAACAGCAAGAAAGCTCCCCCTGAACAAATGCAAGCTCCCCCTGAACATGTGGATGCAAACTTCCAAATTTCAGCTCACCTCTTCTCATTAAGCTCACCTCTTCTCCCCCTTGTTGACAATGTATGAATCAAGGTGAAAATGCAGAAATGCAAAACAAAGCATATAAACATCTACATGAGCTTCTCAAATAGGCCAAATCTAGTGTCAAAGGCTAAAAATGAGACAAAGATCACACATAGGAATCATAGCATAGTCAAAGCATTGCCACAAGTAATATATGAAAATACAAGCATGTGACAAAGCAAAATTTTCAGATTTAAGCATTTTTACCAAAAGAAGGCTCGCTTCACATGTAAAAGCCTATCCATGTCACACTTGAGCCACAAACATGCATACCATTCAAAGATCATACAAGGATATCAAATTCTCGGCAAAAGATCATGGCAAACACCCATAAAGCAAAGCATGTCATGTCAAAGCTCATGAGCCATGTGTCCACTTCGGGGAGACTTCTCCATTGGTGAACATCATGCAACATGTTTTGCACCCATATGTGAAAGATAAAACATTTTAAGCATAGACATGATGGATGGAGCATTTTTCAAGCATACACACTTCTTTTCAAGATTAATTCATTTTATGGTACATGAAGTGCCTTTGCGGCAAAAAGAAGCTTATGCTCCCCCATGAATGCAACATAGGCTAAACATTCACAATGATATTCGGCCTTTGGCCCAAATGCAAGAACAAGGCATCCAAGCATAATCTAAGCATGAAAAGCACATTTAGACCAAACTGTGACATGGATACACAACTACACACGAGTGGAGCATATTTCATCAAAAATTAGTCAAGATTAGCATTTATTTCAAAAAGGGCTATCTCACCACACATATATTTCAAATATTCCAAGAGCATAGCCTCACATCACCATTTCTCCACACATATGACCAATATCTCACAAATAGCCAAAGAGACTCAAATATGGCATATGAAAGAAGCTCATCATCCTAAAATGCAATATGATACAAATGCAACATGATATATGACAAGATGGCTATCCTACCATGGTTTATACATCAAGCAAAGCATGTATATACATCAAAGTAAAACATGGTATGATACATATGATACAAAAGGAAATCCCCCAAGAATCAACTAGAAAGGGCAACAAACCCCAAGTTCCCCCCGCAAGCGCACAAATGTAGCTTGGTCGAGAGGCTTTGTAAAGATGTCGGCTAGGCGATCTTGGGTAGGGACATGACTCAACACAATGGTTCCTTTCTCCACATTGTCCCTCAAGAAATGATACCTCACTTCCATGTGTTTGGTTCTGGAGTGAAGCACTTGGGTTTTTGGCTACGCTTATGGCACTGGTGCTATCACAAAGAAGTGGAATACGGGTGCACTCCTCACCAAAGTCTCTCAAAGTGTATGAAATCCACAACGGTGGGAACAACAACTCGCGACGGCAACATACTCCGCCTCGGTGGTGGGTGAGCTACACTAGGCGCTTGCGGGAAGACCATGAGACCAACGAAGACCCAAGAAAGCGGCAAGTACCGAAGTAGACTTCCTCTCGACTCGACAACCGGCAAAATCCGCATCGGAAAAACCATGAAGGGAAAGAGTCGAGGAGGAAGAATACCAAAGGCCGAGACCGGGGGGCAAGCGTAGATACCCGAAAATCCTCTTGACGGCTGTCGATGTGATGTCCTCGGCGAAGCACGAAAACGAGCGCACGGACACACGGCCCGAAGCGTATGTCCGGCCTCGTCGCCGTCAAGTAGAGGAGGGAGCCGATCATGCTCCTGTACTCCCGTCGGTCCACCGGTTCTCCGTCCTCATCCGCATCCAAAGTGGCCGTGCTCCCCATGGGAGTCGACATCGGCTTCACATCTTGCATATGAAACTTCCTCGGCATGTCTTTCGTGTACTTGGTCCGGTGCACAAATGTACCGTCCTTCACTTGCTTGATCCGCGGCCCGAGAAAATACGCAACTCGCCCATCATGCTCATCTCAAACTCCCTGCTCATCTCATCGCAAACTTGGCAACAAGGTTATGTGACGAGCCACCAAAGACAATATCATCCACGTATATCTGAACAATCAACAAGTCATTTCCATGCTTGAGGAGAAACAAGGTCCTATCCACGGTACCCATCACAAACCCTCTGCTCAAAAGAAAACCTCTCAATCTCCCATACCAAGCACGGGGCATCTGTTTCAACCCATACAGAGCCCTTTTCAACCTGTACACCCTGTGTGGGTACAACTCGCTCTCAAACCCAGGTGGCTGCTTCACATACACCTCCTCCTCTATGACCCCATTCAGAAAAGCACTCTTCACGTCCATCCGAAACAACTTGAACCCTTTAGCCACGGCAAAGGCTAGAAGGATCCGAATTGCCTCAAGACGGGCCACAGGAGCAAAGGTCTCCTCATAGTCGATCCCCTCCTTCTGACTAAACCCCTGAGCAACAAGTCTGGACTTGTTCCTCACAACCATCCCATTCTCTCCCTCTTTGTTCTTCCAAACCCACTTGGTTCCTATGGGATGGCAATTTGGAGGTGGTTCAACTAACTCCCACAACTGGTTCCTCTCAAAATTTTCCAACTCCTCATGCATAGAATTGACCCAGTTTGCATCAGATAAAGCATGTCCAATGTCCTTGGGCTCAAAAGTAGCAACAAAAGCGAGCATGAGCAAAATGAGAGGAATTCCCGGACCTCGACCGTGTAGTGCGTTCATCGATGTTCCCAATGATCTTCGACGGGGGATGCACTTCTTGAATCCGCCGGGAGCCTCACGCCTCGAGACTACCTCCCCCTCAACCTCGGCTTCTCTCGCTTTGGTCCTCTTGTTGCACCGTCGTTGTCCATGATGTAGACGGTCCATGCTCCAAAGTGGTCGTAGGGGAAGTAGTGGGTACATGCTTATCTTCGGGCGCATGGTTCTCCCCATCATCATCTCCGGCTTCATCTTTCTCCTCCTCAAAGAGGTCCTCGGCCATCTCTTCATCACACACGCACATTCAAAGCCAAGAGAGGTACATGGCATTGTCTCGTCGAAGGTCACCTCGCAAGTCTCCATGATTTTGTTAGTCTCAAGGTTAAGCACCCTATAGGCTCTAGAGTGGTTAGCATATCCAAAGAAAATACCATAACTAGACCTAGCCTCAAACTTGTCGAGTTTTCCCTTCTTGAGAATAAAGCACTTGCGGCCAAACACTCGGAAGTGACTCACCTTGGATGCCCGACCATGCATAAGCTCATAACGAGGTCTTCTTCTTGAAAGCTCGCAATAAAATCCTGTTGGAAACATGACAAGCTGTATTGACCGCCTCAGCCCAATACCTCCTAGGAGTCCCGTGCTCATCGAGCATCGTCCTAGCCATCTCACAAAGAGTCCGATTTTTCCTTTCCACGACTCCATTTTGAGGGGGCACATAAGGGGTCGAATACTGATGTTCAAGACCTAGATCACGACAAAAGGCATCAAAACGAGAGTTCTTGAACTCGAGCCATTATCCTTGCGGATAGCTCGAATAGCATTCCCATGCCTCTCGTTTTTCAACCTCACGATCGGATCTCGAACAAAACCAAATGTCTCACTCTTATCCTCCAAGAAGAACACCCGGGCATAGCGAGAGTAATCGTCCACCACAACAAGGACATACCACTTCCCACCCACCGAGCGAACTCGAGGCGGCCCCAACAAGGTCCATATGCAACGGCTACGTCGGACGCTCGGTCATGACATCGGTCAGGGGTGGATGGGGAGTGGCTACCATCTTACCATGCCTACAAGGAGCACAAACCAAATCCTTCTCAAGCTTCAACCTCGGCAATCCTCGGACAAGGTCAAGACCACTCAAGCGGGAAACCAAATCAAAGCTCAAGTGTCCCAACCACCTATGCCATTTTCACAAATCGACGAAGGACCGGCCATCAAACGGCGAGCGAGGACCCAAAGAACGAGAGAAATCGGCCACGAAAATCGACCCTCGGGGATGATCATACGGACAAGATCACCTCGAGAATCAAGCAAACGAGACTCACCCGGACTTGAAACGCACCTCAAAACCCTCATCAAGCAGGCGAGAAACCGAAAGCAAATTAAAACCCAAAGACTTCACAAGAGCCACTCTCTTCAACGTTACCTTGTCACTCACATGCACAACACCCTCCGAAAGCACCTTACCTCGTCCATTGTCCCCAAATGTGATGTCTTGCTTTTCCTTCATCGGGGTGAGGCTGGAGAACCACTTCTTATCTCCGGTCATGTGTCGAGAACACCGGAGTCGATCAACCAAATGTTCTCCAAGCCTCCTGCCTGCAGTCAGAAACAAGAACGAGAGTGAGCTAGCGACTCGACACTGGGGTTAGCACAGAGAAAGTTAAACCAGTGTCGAGCCATCTGCTCAAAAGAGGGGTTAGCAAACATCACTCCCTTGCCACCAAACTTCCCATGTCCCATGGGAGGAGTACGAGAACCACGAGGGGGAATACGTGGTCCGTAGTTCCTCTGAAACCCAAAGCTGCGATCATCTCCCCTGAACCCGTACTGAGGACGAGTAGGAGGACGTCCAGCAAAGCCACCACGAGCCCGACCAAACCTCTCACCCGCACGCACACCATCCTCTCTCCTGACAAACCTCTCACCACCACGTCTCTGTGGGAACTTGCCAACACTCCTCACACTTCCCACACCCCGTGGAAGTGGCACTCTAGGCTCAGGAATACTATGAGGCTGGCGATACCTGTCCTGGTTTGCTTGCTCCCTAGCAAGCCTCTCATCCCTCTTCCTCTTGTAGCAAAACTCTGCAAGATGCCTCTCCTTGCCACAATACTCACACTGAAGGGGATGGGTTTTGGTTTTGGCTCGGCTTCTCTCTAGGATTCTCACCCTTCTCACCCACAAACTTCATCGGTTTCGGAAATCATTTGTCTTAGGTGGGAATTTGGGTGGATCTTGGGTTGTGTCAAGCTTGTTGCAAAGGTGGTTGGGCTTTGGTGTGAAAGAGTTCTTGGGTGCTTTTGGGAGTGGGACTTGGATCTCTCCGATCACCTCAAACTCGGGGTTAGACTCAACACACTTCTCGTACACACTCTCCCCCTTTGTTCTCTCCCACTTTCTCACCCAACTTCTCAAACCCCAAACCACGACCATCGGCTCTCTTGAACTCCTCAATCATGATTTTCAATTGAGGTTCCTGCCCGGACAACCAACCCAACACCTTCCTCAAATAGTCATTCTCCTCATAGATGACATCCAAACGGGAAGTAAGTTCAAGATTGCGCAAAGTAACTTCATCACGGCTAGAACATGCATTTGCAACGGGGAGATTTCAAAGATGCTTCCCAAGAACTAATGGTAGAACGAGCATCGACAAGCTTAGCATGCATAGTAGGACATGATTTGCAAGCACCAAGCAAAGTGGGTCTAGCCTTAAGCTCATCATATTCAGTCCTAAGAGCATCTAGTTGAGCCAAAGTAGAAGCATTCTTCTCATTAAGCATTTTGATCTCATTCAACCAAGCATCACATTCAACATCATCAGGAGTAGTAGGAGCAAGTTTCAAAGAGTCATTCTCAAGTTTCAATTCAAGCAATTTTGACTCTAACTCTCCTACTTTCTCGCTAGCATTCTCAAGCTGAGCCCTAAGATCTTTCCTCATCTTTTTGGCATCTCTCAGCACACTATCACGATTATCAAGCAAGCCATTCAACCTAGCAATCTCAGCAAGCAAAGAGTCGGGGTCACGGTTTACCTCATCCTCAGAGTCGGAGTCGCTGTCTTCCTTCTCGCTCTTCTTCCTGGTTGAGCTATGGGCCATGCCACAAAAGCCCTCAAGCGCCACACAGCTCAGCCCGCTGAGGTTCCGGCTTGCACTCTTCTTGTCCTTGCGCCTCCCGACGTCTTCATCTTCGCTGCTTGAGCTTGACTGCTCCTCGCTTGAGCTTGAGTCGACGTCGCTCGCACCGGCCACCATCGCTCTTGCCTTGTTCTTCTTGTAGCCGCTCTTGCTCGGTCGCCGCTTGTCCTTGTCCTTGCTCTTGGACTTGTTGAAGTGCTTGCCCTTGGAGGAGTACTTGTCTTCACACCTCGGGTGCGCCTTGTACTCGTTCACCTTGTACTTGTTCTCCTCCGCTTCCGGGCACTCGGCGATGAAGTGGCCACGCTTGCCACACTTGTAGCACGTCCCTGAGCTCCGCCTTGCGTTCCTCCGACTCTCGTGTAGTCGTTCAAACCTTCTTGAGAGCAAGGCCAGCTCCTCCTCGCCCAGCACATCAAACTCCTCATCTGGAATGGACATAAGAGAAGACAAGGAAAAGCGTCGACGGGGAAGGGTTAGATTTGCCCTTTGATCCGCCCACAAGAGCAAGACTATGGTCAGTCGAGCCCTCATGCTTGGATTGCAACTTCCTGTCAACCTCGGCCGACTTGAGCTTAGAAAAGAGGTCATCCAACTCAATAGTCAAGTAATGCCCGGACTCCTTGATGGCCTCAACCTTAGCACCCCAAACATTTGGGTCCAAGACATGCAAGAGCTTCAAAGCCCGATCATGCTCGGTGTACGGAAAATCCTCAACATTAGCCTCCATGTTGTTCACGATGGCGGTGAACCTCTGAAACATCGCATCAATGTCCTCACCGGGAAGTGGAGTGAAATTCTCATATTGCATCCGGTAAGAGACAAAGAGGCGAGCCTTCACATGGTTATCACCACCGTGAGCAACCAACAACTTTTCCCAAATTTGCCAAGCAAGATTCAAATGGAGAACACGCTCAAACTCTGGATCACACAAGCTCCGGACCAAGTGATCAACGGCTTTTGCATTAGCCTCATACTTGGCCTTAGCACCGGCATCGGTCACCATAAGAGTATGGATGTTAACCGGAATAGCATAGGTCTTGTCAAGCACAATGAAATCCAACAGCTTCCCACGAAGAAAGATCATCATACGAGCCGCCCACTTGTGGTAACCCTTGCCATCGAAGTGCGGCGGACCGCCCCGCTCAACGTACGCCATCTTAGGATTCGGGACTTGTCAAAGTCGCAAAGAATCCGCACCAAGCTCGATAGCAATTGAAGGATCGGATGGCGACTAGAGAGGGGGGGGGGGGGGGAGTGAATAGGAGCCGGTAAAAATTCTTCCAAAAAAAACCGGCCTATACCCTAGACAAAACCCGGGTCACACACAAGCGATGGATCGAATCACGCACCAATCGCTAAGACCACGAGGTTATGGATCAACCTCTAGCCTTAGGAACGATTCCTTGAAGCACACGCGGAAGCACTAGAAAGGGAAGAAAGGAATCGAAACAAACAAAGCCGCTCACGGCTCCGGCGGACCGTCCGGCGCGCGGTGCGGACCGTCCGCGATGAACCGCGCGGACCGTCCGGCCTCGCACCCACGGACCGTCCGCGCCGACATCGCGGACCGTCCGGCCCTCTCCGCGCGACCGTCCGTTAAACACACACGGAACACCGAAGCGACCCGAGAAAAACGGACCGTCCGCCGAGACCGGCGGGACCGTCCGCGCCACCCGCGGACCGTCCGCTACTCAAGCCCGGACCGTCCGCAAACTGGCTGCAACAAAAACCAAAGGCCAAACCGGATCGAAAAAGAGGACGCGCAAGAACTCGACGAACACGCGACGAACACGACCCACGCGGACCGTCCGCGACCTCCCCGCGGACTGTCCGCCAGGTGCGGACAGAGCGTAGAAACGCCCCGACCTCGAAAGTCAACTCCCCCAAATCATCATCGGATTTCCCAAACGGTTGAAGCTGTGGAGACAAGGGTTTGGGTACTTGAAAAGTGTCACACAAGGATGCTATAGCCCAAAAATCTTGCTCCTAACTCCGTAAATCACCGGGAATCGCGAATCCTTTGAGCACCACCAAAAGCTAGAGCACCGAACGAAAGCTCACGAATCGAAGTGGTTTCCCGGCGTTTGAGGGCACAAGATCAAGCACAAAGATGCACAAGACATCTATCCATGTTTCCCTCAAAGAAATCCGGGGAGAAACCCACTCAAATCCGCGGAATCACACGGGAACAAAGGCACAAAAACAAGCACGAAAAACCACGAAAAAACAACCCCGAATCTTCTATACAAACCAGGAAAGATTCACAAGGTCTAGCATGCCGCCCTAGCATCCATCCCTCTCAACAAATCTCTCATGAAGCTCTCATGCTAGCCTAGAGAAAATGGAAGGAAAAATAGCTACGAAAATGAGAAAGAGGAGGGAGCAAATGAAACCCTAAGTTGCGGAGAGGGAGAGCCATCCACACACACTCATGGCTTATATATCAGGTCCCGCCGGAGTGGTAAATGACTCGACTACCCCTAACTAAACTACTGGCGATACAACCCACGTAGGGGCATTTAGGTAATGTTTGTGGGTCTTGCCATCGGACGGCCACGCCTTTGTCGCACCCCCGCGTCCTCCCGACGCAAGCCATGCGATCCCGCCGCGTGTCCTCCGCCTCGAAGCTTCCCGACACGCCGGATCCCGTCTCCGTCGTGTTGGGCCTTCGGACTTGGTTTTGAGGCCCAAACCAAGAAACCGCCCGCCGATGGTTTTGTGGGCAAACCACCAAACCCCGCGTGCTCGGTCCGGCCTCCCGCCAAACCACTTGACTCGACCGCCACCGTGCACCGGCTCGATTGTCCATGACTTCCTCTTGCTCGTGTTGCCACCATGTGGCCCGCACCCGCCCCGATCCCGTCCACCGGGTCCCTCGAACCGAGCCTACTTGTCTCTCCATCTCCCGGAGGCCCCTCAAGGTCGAAGACCTTTCGCGCCCGTTCTTCACCGCAACAACACGAACTAGGCCGCAGCCTACACCCGCGCACTAAGCCAAGAGTCGGTCCAACACCCGTTGTCAATCACTCATCACCGAGGAGCGGTCATCCATCGACCTTTGGGACGCTCCTGGTCCTCGGCCGGAGATCCTCCTCCTCTCTCTCTAGCTTGTGGATGGCCTTACGGTGCGAATGAATCCTCCCTCGGTGTTGGCGGCGCCTCGGGGGTTTTAGGGTCAAAGATCCTTCGAGGGCAAGGAAAACGGGACCGAACCGGTGCCGGAAGTGGGGCGGGCCGGCCGGCCCGGGCCGGCGGCCCAAGCCCAGTTCAGTCGCCCCTTTTGCTCCGTGGGTCCTCGCGCACTTATGTACTTTGCCCCCTCCACTTGCATGATTTTGATGTTGTTATCCTCGCATCCAAGATAGAGGCTCTCTTTGCATGAAGTTTGATCTTTTACGCTTCAATCCTCGGGGGTGTTCCTCGTAGCACTTCGGTCCTCGCCACCATTGGAAGTGATTTCAGCAAGCTCATGAACACGAACAAGACTCCATGAATGCTCCTTTAAACTTGTTGCGAATCCGTCATTTATGTCCATGTTTTCCTACATAAACACAACACTTCCAAATGCATGCACAAAGATGAACTTGTTATATGATTAGTGTGCCTAGCTGCGGGTTAGTTCCATAATCAAATCCAAACCAAAGTGTAATGAACATGCTAGGTGCACCAAAATACACCGTCAACGAGCATCACATTGGTTCACCTCAGCTATGGCCGATGTCGCTTTCTCTTGGATCTTCTCTATCAGTCCAGGAAGTTCGGCTATCTTCCTGTCGTCAGCTTCTATTTCTGCTGATAAGCTTTTCAGCTCTGCCTCCAGTGCGGCCTTTCTGGCGATTTTCAACTCACGAGCAGCTTGCAGATTGACCAATGTCCCTTTGTGACTCTCAGTCTGAGATTGTGCTCCCTTCACGGCTTGTTTAGCTTTAGCTTTCTTATGTTCAACATCCGGGCGGGAAGACACGTTTCTCAGAGCCCGTCTTATGGCTACATAATGAACATCCAGACCGGAGATGGGTTCAAGTGAGGTCTTGATATCCTCAGGAAGTTCTTGGCTGATGGGTATAAGCATGTCCTCGAAATAATCCAGATCTCTGATCTGATCTCGAGCCTCTCTTTGCAGCCAGGCAAAGATTTCCTTGAGCTTTCCTTGCACTTCCTCTGACAAGGCTTGAGGCCCTCCTTCCCTCGTCTCGGAGCCTGATGGGTTTGATGATGACGGAGCCTGATCCTGAAAGGGTAGTATTGCCGAGTCAGGAGTGTTGGGAAATAAAAAGATAACAGGGTTAAGTGCAAGTGTTTACCTCATGCCTGACTTCCTGAACTAGTACAGGGTTTTGGACAGTTTCAGGGGCGTCTTCTGGAGCCACTGGCGAAGAAGGTACTCGTGGCAAAGCTGAAGCTTCGATGTGAGAGGGTGCTGATACGGTCTCTAGCAACTCTGAAGCTTCTGGCTGGAGAGGAGATGGATTCACCTCTGCTAAGGTTGATGTTTCTGCCTGGCCAATGGGTGATTGAGCCTTTGAAGGACTCGAAGGTTCTGATTGGATGGGGAAGTTCATCTCTGGCGAGGTTGGTGATTCTGTCTGAGCAGGGGGTGATTGAGTCCCTGATGAAGATGAGATCTCTACTTGGATAGATGGCTCAGCCCTGGGTGGACTTGTATGTTGAGAGACAGGGACATCCACAAGTTGATCCACCATTGCTTCCTCTGCAAATACCAGATTAAGGATAAATGCCAGTGCTGATCTTTGAGGAAAGAGTGATAAAAGTCATACCAGTGGATGTAGCATTGGCAGGTTCTGAAGCTGAGGATTGCTGAATTTTAGTCTGAAATCACACAAGATGAGATTTATCAGAAAAGAGTAATCATGTGATCAAGAAAGAGGGAATTTGACCTCAATAAGGACCTTCTTGATGGTTCTTCTCCTCTTAGCAGTTGGAGGTGCGATCAGAGACAGGCCTTGCCTCTTGTCAGCAGTAATACTAGACAGAGTTGGGTCTGTTGTAGCATACCTAGCCATTAGTTGAGCTAGGGTTGGTGATCTAAATCCCAATGCTGAGATTGGGCCTACTGCATTGTAAGCAATCTCCCTGGCTAGAGGGGCAGGCATTGTGTTCTGTGGGTAAAAAAAAAGAAAATCAAGAACATGGTTAAAGGAAGAAATGTCTAATTTGAGGAAAGGGATAATCATGATTACCTCTGAAGTTGGCTGAAAATCAGGCATCAGTTCTATACAAAATGAATGCACAGGCTCACTGAAAATATGGTCATGGAATTCTTGCCACCAGGAGTTGAAGGTGGGGTGAGCTACTGTTGTAGGTGTGAAGGGCCAGGTGTAAACAGTTGGACTACATACATACTGAAAAACCCTGCTGGTTTGAGTGAGTTCTTTGATTTCCTCTCTGGGCTTGAGGAATTCATGCAGAAATAGCCTTGGGGGCATCTGGACACATCCAAGTTGTCGAGCCATCATGTTGGGTTGGTAGTATTCATAGGAGCTGTGGTTTAGCCTCCCTCCACTAAATTCAGCTGGCAGAATGCATGGATGGATGAGGATATTGAGGATTTCCGAAATCTTCCATCTTGGCGTCCGGCTTCAAAGGAGAACTCACAAGGGAGAGTTAAATTATCATTGTCCAAATAAGGAAGCCAGAGAGGGTTTGGGAAGCCTTTGAAGAAAAGCTCAAAGAGGTGGGCCGACATTCGCTTGATGAAAACGGTTGAAGCAAAGCCTTCTCCATAAGTGTGACATCCTCTGGTAACCTGAATTTCCCCTTCATGATAGTTGGGTGAAGGAAAAAACCGGGTGTTGAGGTCAACGCCAACAATCTGGTGCATGTGCAGTTGCAGCCACATTTGTACAAACCACCAAGGGCCATTGACACACGCTATCTTCTGGCTGGTGTACATTTGGGTGACAGTTTGATGAAGCATGTGGTATACACTGCCCAGGAGGTATTTTCCAAGGGGGAGGCGCTTACCACTAGCCAATTGTGTAGCCATTACAATATGATTCAGAGTGGGCTCATTGGCTTTACCACAGAAGATGAACCTGCACAGCCACATATTCAGGAATGCCCTATATTCAACTTCACCAAGGGGGCCATCTTTCATATGATTCTGAATATAGTTTTTGTATCCGCTCCCTGGTTTCACTCCTGTTTGTTTTGATGAACCTTTGAAATCCCAGGGGTGAACAGAGCCTGAAATGTCTAGGCCGGTGATCATGTATACATCGGCCAGAGTTGGGGACATTGGGCCGTGACCAAAAAGGAAGGCGTTGACGCCATTTGACTAGAAGTGGCAAGCCGCTATCAAAAGGTCTTCGTTTTTGGGGGTCTCGGCCAAAGAAAGTTCAGGCATTGAGCAATACGGAGGGTGTCCCAGTTTTGGGTCCTGACACTTTTATCCGCAAGAATTCTTTTGTACCAATTCCTCCAGCCCGCAGTTGGGGGCAAGGGCCAGTTCTTGAAGGCGTCCTTCCACAGGGGAGGCTTAGTTAAAGCCACTTTGAAGGGGATCCTTTGGGATTCGGCTGCGATGAATTCGCGAGGATCAGAAACTCCCACGGGACCAAGGAAGTAGGACGTCGAATTGGCTTCAGTGTGAATCAAAAGCTCAGTGGAAAGCTCCTGAGGGAAGGTGGAGAAGAAATCTCAGGTAAAAATTGAAAAGCTAAGTGCCGAATGAAGCTTACGATGGAGGAATTTACATGAGCAGCTTGATTTTGACCCGCCATTGAGGATTTGAGTTCAGAAAAAGATGATCTAGGGTTTGGATCTGAGCGAAGACTCTGACGGATTGCGAAGAGAGAGAACGGGTGTTGAACAGATTCAATCTGAAGACATTGGTGGCTGGAGTCAATTCCGGAACAAAATTACTTTTATCCCGTAATTGAAGGGGCATATGTTAACACCAAAATTTGGTAAGGTAAGGAGTCTGACTTGTGGGTCCAACTCGGTGAGGAATCCGTCCGGCGGAAGGAAGGTTTCTTCAGAAGAATTCGGCAGAAGAGTCCGCGGTTGGCAATTTGCTTCCGTTCGGCAAGGAAACTGTTGTGCTGATTTTGCGGGATTGCGTGGTGACGTGGCCCGAATGAAAGGGTCGAATGGATGGATAAGCGATCGCATTTAGAGATAAATTAGGTATCGAATCCATTCGAGGTCATGCTTAGCAGGGTATAAATATGAACCCTGATTGTATGTAACAGAGATTCGAAATCATTCTCAATACAAACCGGCTTTACGCCAAACCCTAGAGTCCTTTTGTCGTGTCGTCGAGTTCTTCGAGAGGGTTCATCGATCCGTCGACCTCCGTGAGTACCGGCAACCTTGTATCATGTCTAGTATCATGCGGTGGATTTAGATTTGATGCAAGTAGTCTTGTTACCATGCTTAGTGTCATGCGGTAGATTCAAGCTTGGTTCAAGAGGGTTTCTTGTTAGGTCACAAGCCATGTGGTAGGCTAAGATCTAGCTTGAACCTAGTTATCGGCTCTATTGAATTTTGGCAAGATTAAGTTATCCCGTGTTGCTTTGAGTTTTTACTTTATGCTTAAATTCACGTAACACTTCATTGCCCAATCTAGATGGATTTGGATCGGTTTTACCTTTTTGATGACCCTTATGCGAATAGAGTTCGTACCCTTGGCTTAAATAGCACGTGGATCACATGCTCCCGATAGCCGAAACCGAATCGATCTAGGTTGCCACGTGTTGCGGGTTCAAGCTTACCAAATCTTGTATAAATCTTGAAAGAACTGGGTATCACGCGGTAGATGCAGGTTTTTGGGTTGTTTTGGAGCTAGTCATCTGGTGGATTAGATTTCAATCCAATCTGATAGATTTATCTTGTTTGGTAATGTTCGTTCCTTCTTCATGGACCCCGAATCGGCTGTTCAGCCGTGTTCGGTTATGCTTTCGCGAGTAAAACGTGTTCATAATTTATGCCTTAAATATTGTATGCTTTTAGCTTTCCATATTTAGATTGTATCATGCGGTGGATAGATCTATTTGTGGAAGGTGGTATGATCTCAAACAAGTTGTATCATGCGGTGGATAGATTTGTTTGGTATCATACTTGACGGGCTCTAAAGTACCTAGACATGCGGTAGACTAGTGTTTTGGACCTATGCATGTTCGTTTATTACATATTTATGATCATGCTTTTATTTCATTTAATATTTAATGTTGTTTACCGCGAGGATCGGTTATGGCTTTGCGCACGTGCATCTTCATCCAAATAAAGACCGATCTGTCGTCATGCTTGTGTCATCTATTCGGCTGTGTTACCTTTTGCACTTTAAAGCTCCCGAATGGTTTCTAGTCTGCTGGCAGATAGCTCTTTATAGCTAATGTCATCTCACTTGGCTTTCTAGCCGTAAATATGGAACTGCGGTACCACCGGCAAGTTCCAAGCTTTGGAATTTAACTACTTTGTCTTTTGTTAATTTTCAGGGAAAATTGACTGGCACGTCTTGTGATCTCTTCGCGTGTGAAGCTAGCTTTTTCGGCTTGCTGTGTGCTTGGCGTGAGGTGCAGATTTTACGTCAACAGAACTATCGAGCCATACGCATCATCAAGAGTTCACTCACGTTTGAAGAGTATGACAAGGTGGATGGGTTGAAATCTGCCAAGGAAGTGTGGGACACATTGTTCATCAACCATGAAGGAACAAAGCAAGTAAGAGAAGTAAGAATTTGAGCTTTGGTAAGTGAGCTCAATCGGTTTGTTATCAAGGATGATGAGTCTCCACAAGACATGTACAACCGCTTGAACAAGATCATCAACAAAATCAAGTCACTTGGTAGCACAAGATAGGGAAGAAGAGAAGTGGTTGACAAGATCCTCTCCGCATACATGGCAAGGGATGTTCAACTCCCAACACTCATAAGAGAAAAGAGAGGCTTCAACAAGTTCACTCCGGCGGATGTGATTGGAAGAATGGAAGAACACCTTATCACCGTCAAGGAGTCAAAACTTTCACAAGAAATGTCAAAGATGCATGAACAACTTGAGAAGAACAAGGGAGTGACCCTCAAGGCATCTAGCAAGGAGAATAAGTTTAGCTCATCAACCTCAAAAACCGTGGTCGAGGAAGATAGTGATGAAGATGGTGACATGAACATGACACCCGAGCAAATGGTTCTCTTTGTGAGAAAGCTTAACAAGATGTTCAAGAAGAGTGGCTTCTTCAACAAGAACAAAGACAAAGACAAGATCAAGACGAAGATGACTTCCAAGAGACCGTGCTTTGGGTGTGGAAAGGAGGGTCATTTCATTGCGGAATGTCCCAACATCAAAGTGAGAAGAAGAGACACCAACAAGAGTGACAAGAACAAGAAGAAGGAAGTTGGTGAAGCTCATTTGGGTGAAGAATGGGATTCAAATGATGATAGCTCCGACTCTGATGATGAAGTGGGTCTTGCCACCATATCTATTGGAGAACCAATCAACAAGTCATCACTCTTTGAAGATCTCACTGATGATGAAGATGACTTCACCCACACGTGCCTCATGGCTAGGGGCTCCAAGGTAGACACTCCCACCCCGCCCCTAGTTGATGATAGTGAAAATGATTTTGACTTTGAAAAAATGATCACTAGCTATGGTAAAAAGGCAACTAAGAAAATTATGCTTTTAATGAAAGAAATAGAGAATAGAGAAGGGACTCTATAGGTGCAAGAAGAACTCTTTAGACTTGAGCGAGAGAAAACCATTTCCCTTGAGAATGCCCTTGCAATTGAAAAGAAGAGTTTCAAGGTGCAAGAGGACTTGCTCAAAGAAAAGGAGATAGAAATTCTTAGCCTCAAGAAATCCCTAGCTAAAGATGAGTTGATAGTAGATGAATTAACTAGGAAATATTTCCTAGATAAGGATGCTTGCAAGAAACTTGAGGGTGAAAAGCTTGAACTTCAAAAGAGCTTTGAAAGCTTAAAGACTAGTACATAGCATTAGAAGTTCAACTTGACAACCTCAAGAATAATGCTACAACTACATCTAATGATGCTCTCTCTAACTCTAAATCCTCAACAAACAATGGTTGTTATCGATGCTATAAAATTGATATAAATGCTTGTGCTACTAACATTGTCGAGATGAATGCTATGAAGGAAGAGATTGCTAGGTTGTCAAACTCACTCATTGATGAGAAGAAAAAAGAACCGAAGAGAGGTGAGTTTGAGAACCACACCAAAGGTTTTGGGTCAAGCTACATGAAGAAGTTTTGCTTTGTGGATGGGAAGGGGCTTGGTAAGCAAGAATAAGGAACAAAAGACCCCATATCATTCATCAAGAACTACCACACTAAAGGTGTGGGGACAAGAAATGTGGTTCATGTCATGAAGCAATTGGGTGTCAAGAACTTTGACAATAAAGTGAAGTACAATACTCCTATCAAGTTCAAGAGCACCAAAGTCACAACAAATGCACCACATCCTAAGAGAAAATCAAACCCAACCAAGTTGAGCAAGAAGCCTAAGCCACATGCCTCACAAGATAGCTTTTATGCTGACTATGTGTTGACTTGGAACCACAAGGGTAAGGTGGTTGCCAAGTATGTGGGACCCCGCACAAAGCGAATATTGATCAAAAGGAATGTGTGGGTGCCCAAGGTTCTTGTGACTAACGCTCTAGGACCCAACTCCACTTTGGTACCTAAAACACAAGCATAACTTGTTTTGTAGGCATACTCCTCCGGGGGGAACGAAGTGGGTGATTGATAGTGGATGCATAAATCATATGACCGGGGAGAAGAAAATGTTTACATCTTGTGACATGATTGAAAATCCTAAGGAAAGAATTGCCTTTGGAGGCAATGGTGGAGGAACGATTGTTGGTCTTGGTAAAATTTCTATCTCAATCAATCATTCAATTTCCGATGTTTATTTGGTTGAATCTTTGGACTACAATTTGTTGTCTGTTTCACAACTTTGTGAGATGGGCTACAACTGTTTGTTCACCAATGAGGGTGTGACCGTCTTTAGAAAAGGGGCGATGACTCCGTTGCCTTTAAGGGTGAACTCAAGGGAAGGCTTTACTTGGTGGGTTTTTCATTGGATAAAACTCAACTTGATACATGCTTATTGGCAAAGGCTAGCTTGAGTTGGCTTTGGCATCGCCAACTAGCTCACGTTGGGATGAACAATCTCAATAAGCTTCTAAAGGGGGAACACATAGGACTAACAAACGTTCATTTTGAGAAAAATAGAATTTGTAGTGTTTGTCAAGCCGGAAAGCAAGTTGGTGCTCCTCGTCCCGCCAAGAATGTACTCACCACCACAAGACCATAGGAACTACTTCACATGGATATCTTTGGTCCAGTGGCATATGTTAGCATTGGTGGGAACAAATATGGATTTGTCATTGTTGATGACTACTCTCGATACACATAGGTATTCTTTATGAAGGACAAGAGCAAGGTTCATGAAATATTCAAGAAATTTTCTACAAGAGCCCAAATTGAGTTTGATGTGAAGATCAAGAGAGTGAGAAGTGACAATGGCACCGAGTTCAAGAACACCAACATTGAAGAGTATCTTGATGAAGAAGGCATTGTTCATGAACTCTCTGTTCCATACACTCCACAACAAAATGGGATAGCGGAGAGGAATAATAGGACTCTCATTGAAGCAGCAAGAACCATGCTTGATGAGTACAAGACTTCGGATAGTTTTTGGGCGGAATCAATCAACACGACTTGTCATGCTACCAACTACTTATATCTTCACAAGCTTTGTCACAAAACCGCCTATGAACTACTAACCGATAAAAAGCCTAACGTGTCTTACTTTAGAGTTTTTGGTTGTAAGTGCTTCATTCTTAACAAGAGGCCCAAAAGCTCTAAGTTTGCACCTAAAGTTGATGAAGGTATCTTTCTTGGTTACGCCTCAAACGCTCATGGCTATCGTGTCCTCAACAAGACCTCCGATTGTGTTGAAGTCACGTGTGACTTGACGTTTGATGAATCTAATGGCTCTCAAATAGAGCAAGTTGATGAATTGCGTGTAGGCAAGGAAGTACCAGCTGAAAAGGCTATAAAGAAGATGGCCATCGGAGAGGTCAAGCCTCAAGAAGAAGATGATGAGGACTACGAGATAGAAGAAACAACAATTTCAACTCCCACTACGAACCCCGGAGTATCCGGAAAATTTCCCGGAGATTCCTGGTTTCCTGGAAACTCTGGAGAAAATCCCGGAGACTCTGGGCCTACTGCTGATGTCTCCCAAAGCAGTCCAGAAATTGAGGAATTGATCCAACAAGAAGTTTCTGACCCACATCCAAGAGTTCGGTAAAGTGTTCAACGAGATCATCCTGTTGACAACATTCTTGGAAGCATCCATAGAGGGGTAACAACTCATTCAAGATTAGCAAATTTTTGTGAACATTACTCGTTTGTTTCCATGTTGGAACCTCTTAGGGCTGAAGAAGCTCTTGATGATGCTGATTGGGTAATGGCCAAGAAGAGCTCAACAACTTCACTCGGAATGAAGTCTGGTCCTTAGTGGAATGCCCCAAGAAAAATGTGATTAGAACCAAATGGGTTTTCCGCAATAAACAAGATGAAAACGGTGTGGTAACCAAGAACAAAGTAAGATTGGTGGCAAAAGGATACACTCAAGTAGAAGGCTTGGACTTTGGAGAAACTTATGCACCGGTGGCAAGGCTTGAAGCAATCCGTATACTCTTGGCCTTTGCCATGCATCACAACTTCAAGTTACTTCAAATGGATGTCAAGAGTGCCTTCTTGAATGGCCCAATCTCCGAAGAAGTCTATGTTGAACAACCACCGGGCTTTGAAGATCCACATTTCCCCAACCATGTCTACAAGCTCCATAAGGCGCTCTATGGGCTTAAGCAAGCCCCAAGAGCATGGTATGAATGCCTTGAGGAATTTCTCTTAAAGAAAGGCTTTGAAATAGGCAAAGTCGATCCTACTCTTTTCACTCGTAAACAAGGCAATGATTTATTTGTGTGCCAAATATATGTCGATGACATTATATTTGGATCTACTAACAAAGCTTGGGTTGATGAGTTTAGTAGGATTATGACCAAACGATTTGAGATGTCTGTGATGGGCGAGTTGAAGTTCTTTCTCAGTTTTCAAATCAAGCAACTCAAGGACGGCACATTCATAAGTCAAACTAAGTACACCAATGATATGCTCAAGAAGTTTGACATGAACAACACCAAGCCCATCAAAATACCCATGCCATCAAATGGACATCTTGATCTTAATGAGGAGGGCAAAAGCATCGACCAAAAGGTATATCGCTCCATGATTGGATCTTTGCTTTACCTTTGTGCATCTATGCCCAGTATTATGCTTAGTGTGTGCATGTGTGCAAGGTTTCAAGCTAATTCTAAGGAGTGTCATTTAATGTCCGTTAAGAGAATCTTTAGATACTTGGTTCATACTCCTAACCTTGGTTTATGGTATCCTAAGGGCTCCACTTTCAATCTATTTCGCTACTCCGATTCGGACTATGCCGGTTGCAAAGTAGATAGAAAGAGTACATCTGGGACTTGCCAATTCCTTGGGAGGTCCTTGGTGTCTTGGAGTTCCAAGAAACAAAACTCTGTTGCCCTTTCCACCGCCGAGGCCGAGTATGTTGCAGCCGGTGCTTGTTGTGCTCAACTACTTTGGATGAAGCTCACTTTGAGAGACTTCGGTTGCGAGTTTAGCAAGGTACCACTCTTGTGTGACAATGAGAGTGCCATCAAGCGAGCTAACAACCCTGTAAACCACTCAAGAACAAATCACATAGACATAAGACAACATTTCTTGAGAGACCACGAAGCCAAATGAGATATCGCCTTAAGCCATGTGAGCACCGATAAGCAACTAGCCGATATCTTCAAAAAGCCCCTTGATGAACTAAGGTTTTGTTCTTCGAGGAGTGAGCTAAATATCTTGGATTCTCGTAACTAGGCTTGAGATCATGCACATGTTTGAGTGACTTAGAATAAGAGTTTGAAGTAAAAGATTTGTGAAAACTTGTGTTGAATTTGTTTTTGAGAAATTTTGATCTTTTTGGTACAACACTTGGACTATAGTTCTCATTGCTTGTTTGTGGCTAGTCTCAAGTGTTGATACTACTCAGGCTCACATATATTGCATATATAGTCATCCAAATCTATCCCAAATCAAATTCTTGCAAATCTACTCGCTGGACTCGGGGGGAGCAGAAACTCCGAAAACTTTTCCGGAGATTCCGGGTTTCCTGGAAACTCCAGACCTGGCCCGGAGTATCTGGACTTTCAGGGTATAAATACCCCTTTCACCGCGGTCAACTCGGTTTTTACTGCCCTTTGTCTTTTGACCGCCGCCCTTCACCCTCCCGTCGCCTCCCTCTCTCCCTCATCTCGCCCCTTGGCGATTTTTGCCTACTCCATCCAAAATCTCGAGTGTGAGTGAGAGTTTGAGTGCTCCAAGGTGTGCAGATCGAAGATCTTCATCGTTTTCGAAAGATTGAAGGCCCTCCACCTCTCTCCAAAGGTATCACCCCGGTCAACTCGGTTTTTACTGCCCTTTGTCTTTTGACCGCCGCCCTTCACCCTCCCGTCGCCTCCCTCTCTCCCTCATCTCGCCCCTTGGCAATTTTTGCCTACTCCATCCAAAATCTCTAGTGTGAGTGAGGGTTTGAGTGCTCCAAGGTGTGCAGATCAAAGATCTTCATCGTTTTCGAAAGATTGAAGGCCTTCCACCTCTCTCCAAAGGTATCCCTAGATGGACTCCTCTCGATCTACTTCCCTAGGATTATTCTTGTTGTATCCTCCTAAGGAATAGGTACAGAATACTCTATAGACTCTAGATCTACAATATCTCACAGTTTGGTTGGTTGATATGAGTAGCATTGTGAGTTAGGGTTTCGGGTATGAAACCCGGAAACTCCGGGCTTGAAAACCCGGACTCTCCGGACTTCCCGGAGTGTCTAGATTTTTTCCCGGTGTCTCTGGGGTTCATCCTGAAAACTCTAAACCCCAGTGTTGTGCATTTCATCCTTTGGTCACACTTCCTTATCTTTTCAACCATCCAAATGGTGCGAGTGAAGGTCAGACGCGAGACCGAGGAGCCCTCCACTCAAAGGAGGACCAAAGATAGGCACGACCCTGCCGCTTTGCGGGCCGTGCAAGAAGCCTTGGGTCAAGAAGGTTCTTAGCGCAGCTCTAGGCTAAGAAGTGGTGACCCTCCTCCCTCCTATGCCGAGGGAAGTGAAGAAGAAATAGAGGAGGAGGAGGAGGAGGAGGAGGAGGAGGAGGAGAGAACAGAGAGCGATGGTGAAGAGGAGGATGACACCTATGAGCAGCCCGCCGAGCCTCCTCGCCATCATGGGAAGGGGGTAGCTAAAGAGAAAACTAGGTACAAGTCTCATCCCAAAAAGAGCCACCAAGCCGCCTATGTGCATCAAAGTCGTGCCGCTACTCGCATTCCTCCCAAACACAAGCAAGGAGTAGCAGCCCACATATGCCCCAAAACTCCTCCTAGACTCATCCCTACCCTTCCACCAAATGTCCAGGTGGTCAACACTCCTATCAATCTTCGGGAGCCCAGATCCGTACTTGGTTTTGCCGAGCACATGATTAGGGACTATTCAAAGAATGCTCTAGCCATGAGAGAGCAAAGGGAGGAGGATGTCTATCGGTATCTCAAGGGTGAAGGCCTTGAGGCAAGGTTTTGGTGTGACTTTCATAGGGACTTCTATCAAACCGTCATCCGGAATCCAAAGTTGGTTGCAAAGAATATGGTGCCTATTGTGAAGATGAGGTACATTGATTGGAAGTATTATGAGGACCTCAACGACACCATGTTCAACTCCGTGATTGAGAAGTGCAAGGAGGTTGGTCTCTATGACATTATGGGGTTTAGGTACAATTGGAACAAAGAAATTCTTGCTCAATTCCATTGCTCCTACTACTATAACCCATATGACAACACCATCACATGTACCACTCAAGGAAACAAGTGCACCATTGACTACATGACCTTCTCTAGGCTTTTGGGACTTGGGTCCAAGGATGAAGAGCGCACCCCTATCCACAATGAGAACAAGTACAAGCCTAGGGAGCTCACCTTCATGTTTCCTAGTCGTGACTTAGCCATTGAGGGCAAGGCGGATCAACTCAATCCCTACTCTATTATCTTAACCAATTCTTTCGTGCCACCATTGATCCCAAACAAGGAGATGCTACAGCCTTAAGGTACTTTGCTCCAAATGTCCTTAATAGGATGGCACCAGATGAAGAAGGGTTTTGCATATTTGATTTCATTTGGAATGGGTTGAGGAGGGCAATGAATGACCCCATGAAGTACCTCCCCTATGCCCCATATCTTATGTACATGATTGAGAGAGTCACCAACGTCTGCTACCCTAAGGATGTTGTACATGAGCCATTCTGTCATCTCTGTGATCGAGCCAAGAAAGCTCCCAAGGCTTGCAAGTATGTTGGCTCCTCTAGTGCGGCTCCTAGCCATGATGATATGCCCGTTGCACCTTCCCCTCCTAGGCCTCCCCGTCGGCACCATGGCTCATTGATCAAGAGGGTCCTTAAAAGCATCTTGAGCATGTGTAAGACAATGGCCATCGCGACAAATGAGAACCGCCGGGACATTATAGAGATCAAGTCTCATCTTGGCCTTCCTACCGACCCCTACCGTGAGCTCCCCACTTTTGATGATCCATTAGCGGAGTGGGACGCCCAAGATGAAGAAGAAGGACAAGAGCAAGGAGAGGAAGAGGACAATGAAGAAGAAGAGGAGGAGGACAACAGCAACTCCGAGTGATCCAGCTGCTCCACACTTCCTTTTTGGCGCTTGATGCCAAAGGGGGAGTGAGTCTTTTATCTATCTATCTATGTGTGGAACAATGAACTTTATGTATTTGGATTTGGAACCTTGGCTTGTAATAACTCTCTATTCGTATGTGTGTAAGACTATGTGAGATTGAGACATTTGATTGTGTGCTTGTGGTGATTTATTCTGTTTTTACTCTCTAAGGATGTTATATGCTAGATTGAAAATCTTTGATGAATGTCGTTTTTCACTAGTGTTCTGAAAGCTCGGAGAGTCCGAAAATTTTCCCCAAGTATCCGGATTTCAGGGACCTTCCGGACTTGTCCCGGACAGTCCGGACTTTCTCACACCAGATTCCTTTTTCATCCTTGTTGAGTCTATAATTTGTCATGAGCATTTCACTATTATCTGTTGCACGTCACAAGCACCCCACTAGTGTAATACTCTCATGCTTTTCCTTTGTGCAAAATTTGGCCCTAAAAGGACAATTGATATTCAAAATCAATATGCACATATTGATGGGGAGTATTACAAAAGTTATTTAATGTTCATTGATTATCTATTGTAAGACTTAAATGTGTTGTCATCAATCACCAAAGAGGGGAGATTGAAGAGTATCTTGGCCTCCTAAGTGGGTTTTGGTGGTTTAATGACACACACTTAAGTAACTAACGATTTATCCAGTGTATGAGCAGGTATTAAAATTATATGTGGCATCAAGTGCAATTCATTGTCTATGCAAAAAGGAAGTGATGCTACAAAGGGTTCCTAAGAAGGCTTATTTATTTTACATTTGTAAATTTGAGTCCTAGGAACGCCATACTATAAAGAGGGACAGAAAATGTGTCTTCCAAGAGTCGAACAGGTGCTCTAGTTGCTATAACAAAACCTATGAGAGACACCTTTGCACCAGCACGTTCACGGGAAACTTTTCTTGAGTGCTGACCTTGGGAGGCTGGAGTATCCGGGTTTACCCCGGAATCTCCAGACTTCCGGGAGTTTCCGGGTTTACCCCGGATATTCCGGGTCTTTAAGCTGTAACGGCTATATTCTGTGTGAGGGGGTATAAAAGCCCCCTCCACCCCTTCCTTTCACCTCTCTCTTTCCATTTCGACCTGCAAAGTTACAGAACTCATTCACTCCCTCCTTTACTCCCCTTGGCTCTAGTTGGTGAGATTTGGTGGGGATTTAAGAGGGATTGAGAGCAAGAGCTTAGAGAGTGCTAGTGAGCTGATTTCCCATCTCTAGAGCACCTCGTTCTTCGCTTGGTTGGCATGCTTCGTGTTTGTTACTCTTGGAGCTTTGAGCTCCTAGCCGGCTAGGTGTCGCCTTGGAGCATCCAAAAGTTGTGGATGCCCAAGGAAGTTTGTATCACCCCGAAATCGAGTAAGTAAGTCTAGCTTGATCTTTGTGGTCGCTAGAGGGAGGAAAGTGACCTAGGTGTAAAGGTCCACCCTTTGTGGGTACCTCAACGGAGACGTAGACCTCAAGGTGTGAGGTTGAACTCCGGTAACAAATCCTTGTCTCTTGTTCTTGTTCATCTTGTTACATGCTTGTATCTCTCTTGAGCACATATCTAGGGTTTGGTGCCGATTTACTTCGTGTTGAGGTTCCTACTAGTTTTGAGTCGATAAACAGGCTTGTCTCATCCTAGTGCATAATCTATTTTCACATATTTACATTTGAGCAAGTTTATTTTCTGTCGAATTTGATTCCCTCCTAAAAGGCCGGACTATCCGGAAATTTTCCCGGATTCTCCGGATTTCCCGGAGTATCTGGAAAAATATACGAAAACTCCGAACCTGAATTAACAGCTGCGAAAAAGTTTGTGATTTTTCAGGTTCGACTATTCACCCCTCCCTCTAGTCGACATCTTGATCCTTTCAGGATCCCTCGAAGATCATGTGCACCACACCGTCTTCTCCAGGGAACGCAGCCCCCGCGCCATCATTGTTGTTGAGGGAGGGGCCTCCCTTCTAGGGCTGGTCCGCCATTCTTGGCTTGAGGGTGCCTTTGACGTAGTTCTTCATAAGCCGACACTCCCTGAGCGTGTTCTTGATGGGGACCTTGTGGTGCGGGCACGACGTGTCCAGGAGCCTCTCGAAGTGGTCCTTAGTCGGTGCGGGCTTGGTCGGGTTGCCCTTGGGGTGCGACGTCTTGCACTCTATCTCCGCGACAAAGTTGTCGTCACGGCGATGCTTGTCGTTCTTCTTCTTGAAGCGCGAGGACGTCCCTTTGCCATGGTCCACGACTTGCTTCCCCTTGCCCTGAAGGATGTTGAGCGTCGCGGCGACCGCTTCCTCGCCGTTGGCATGGTTGCTCGTGATGTCGAGGAGCTCGTGGGTCGTGCAAGGCATGTAGCGCCGGAGTCGATGGAAGAGGGACGTGCACGTCGTGCCGTTTTGGAACGTCGAGATGGCGTCGTTGTCGGCCGCACCGGGGAGCTCGGTGCAGCGCTTGGAGAAGCGGCGTATGTACTCGCGTAGGCTCTTCCCCGGCTGCTGCTTACAATTGCGCAGCTCCCACTACTTGTCGGGGCACATGTAGGTGCCTTGGAAGTTGCCGACGAAGACCCGACGTAGGTTGGTCCAATTGTTGATCTTGTCCTGCGGTAGGTGCTTCAGCCATGTCCGCGCGGAGTCGCCAAGGTAGAGCGGTAGGTTCTTGATGACGAAGAGATCATCTGTCGCTCCCCCGGCATGGCACGCGAGCCGGTAGTCCTCGAGCCACACGTTGGGGTTGGTGTCCCCGTCATATCTTGGCACGTTGGTCAGAGCGCGAAAGCGCGAAGGGAACTTCGCGTCGCGGATGCTCTGGCCGAAGGCCCGTGGACCTCTCTAGTTCGGTGACCAGCTACGGTCGCGGTCGTCGTCGCTGTCATGGCGCCGCTCGCGCCCGCGGTTGTCGTGGTGGCGCGAGCGGTTGTCACAGTGGTTGTCGACACTCTCGGCCCGCCGTCGGGCCTCAATGGTGTTCCGCACGTCGCAGTTGGGCCCAAGGGGGCTCTTGACCACCGATGTCGCGGCTCTGCCTCCCTCCCCGCGCTCTCGATGCTGGGAAGGAGGCGGATTCGGGCCGTGCGTGGATGGTGCTCCTGCCCGCCCGCGCTCGGAGCGCTGGCGAGAGGCCGAGCTCTTGGCTTGTTGTGATACCGCCGCCTCGAGCAACACCTTCAGCTATTGGCGCACTCGTCGGTCCTCGGAGGTCGTCACCTCCGGGCAGCCGCGCAGCAGCATGGCCATAGTGGCAAGGTTCTGTGACACCCGTCGAAAGAGCGGCGGAGCGTCTGCGTCGGCGTTTGAGTCGATGTCCGCGCCTTTGTTGGTGTGTCGGTTGTTGTCACGTGCTGCCCCGTGCAGTGGTGGTGTTGGTGCGCGGTCGTGCGGCTGATCGGCAGCCTGACGGCGCTCACGCCTGTCGCCGTTCCCCTCACAAGGCTCCTCCTGCACGGGATGTCTTGTGCAGGCCGTCGGTAGCGGGGCTCGGCATCCATGACCAACTCTTGGTGAAGAAGGGCCAACTCCTCGTCAAGCTGGCGCCTTGCCTCCACGAGTTCATCGAGTCGCGCCCACCGCTGGGCGTCGGCGATGCGGTGGTGCGGAGCCGGCTCCGGTTCGGAGATGCTCGAAGCGGAGACCACAAAAACGTTGCACTCCCGCGTGGGATCGTGCCGTCGCGTGGTCCGTGCCCTCTGAGTCGTCGTAGACCCAGGGGCGGGACCGGTCGCGTGGAGGTCGTTGACGTAGGCTGTCACCGGGTCGTCCGGGAGGATGGGTTGTCCACGGGGGTACATCACGGTGTAACGCTCCATGAACTCCCCCCAGGCCAGCGGCTCATCTCTGTGTCGGGTTGGGCCCCAACATGCTGATGATGATGTCGTCTGAGAAGCCTCGGACGAAAGCCTCGCGTCTCGCAGCCCCCGTGAGGATATTGGGACGAGGTGGCCAGGCGAAGGTGCGCCCGGCGACGGACTCCGCCAGCCCAATGTAGACGAAGCCGAGGGAGCCGAAGCGAGTGTGGCTGAGGAGTCAGCGTGATCCTGCGGTCGTCCATCCGATCCACTGGAGTTGGTGGAGACACACGATGTGCCCCTACTTGGCGCGCCAACTGTCAGGGTTCTCTACCGTCGGCAGTAAATTTGTATCGATCGTGCATCGGGCTTGAATGGTTAGCACAGGAGACAATGGGATTTAGACTGGTTCGGGCCTCTGAGGAGTAATACCCTACGTCCAATGTCGGGCTGCCGTGTTCCCGAGCTAGGAGTGCTTGTAGTAGGGGTTACAAGCTGGTCTGGAGAGGGTGTCGAGCCCAAGTCCCTTGACGTGGTGTTTGAGGTATCGAAAGTCTAACCCTTGTAACCGTTGCCCTCCTCTCCCTTTTATAGTCACAAGGGGAGGGGCACAAGGGGAAGAAAAAAGAAGTACAATGCTTCGTTGCTGGTACGTCCCGTCGTACGTCGCTGTCCGTCAAGGCGCATTGAAGCTGAGCCGTGATGCTTTGTCGTGGGAGCCGCCGCGTGGCCGGGCATGACTGTTCATCTTGGGACGCCTGGCTTCTCCTCCGAGTAATCTGCGCTTGCCTTAGCCTGCCCGAGTACTTGACTAGACCGCCACGCCCGAGCCTAAGTCTAGGCTCGTGCGCGTCGTAGAGGGTGCTTGAGTGCCTCGAGCTGAGCTTGCGTGTGGCAGAGCGAGAGATGATGGCGATGGGATGGCTGCGCAGCTGGTCAGGCCAGCGTTAAGGCTCTTGTCGGAGTGAGCTGCTTGCATGGCCGCTAGCTGTTGTACTTGCATGGCATAGGGAATCATTCCCCCACTCGCGTCGTTGGTGGTGCTCGCGCCGCGTGCCATGGCCCACGTACTAGTCAGAGCCGGAGGGTGGTCGTGCGGGGCAGAGACTTCTCATGCGAGGCGGAGACTTGTCGTGCGAGGCAGAGACTTGTCGTGGAGATCCCTCTTGTAGGGAACTGGTCGGAGATGCAGCCAACTGGCCGAAGACTGGACGTCTTGCTAGTGAGGGTCTTGACCAGGGTCCTCAGTCCTCCTCGTCTTGAATCTTGACCTTGACATTGTCAATCTTGGCCTTCACGTTGTCAATACTGTTGGGTTACCTTGTGTTTAAGGAAGATTGTTTCGCCGTCAAAGGGGGTCCTAATCCGGGCCCTCGTCAGGGACATAATGTTGTGGCCCACGGCGATAGGAGCCACCAGGAGTGGGCCCGTACCCTTAACGCCGTGGGCCACGACGTTATGTCCCTGACTCCATGGGCCACGACGTTAGGGGCCTAACTAAAAGGACCTTGTGATGCCTAGAAGGGGGGTGAATAGGATCACTTCAAATTTCTGAAACAAAAGCAGCGGTTAAAGCACCTGTCGGTACTACCGACGTGGTGCCGGTTCTACCGAGGGGCTGCGGTACTACTGGTACTAGGTCGGTACTACCGACAGGGTAGAGTTGACTTAAAACAAAATTTGAATTCTGTAGGGTTTCTAGCAATTCTACTTGAATCAAAGTCTTTGTTTAGAGGCTAAGATCCACTTGCAACCACAGAGATAAGTTGAATAGCAACCAAATGATAGATTGGGCTAAAACAAGTTCTAGGGTTAGTTAGAGACAAAGAATTCAAGCAAGGAAAGGAGACACAAGATTTAATCCGAAGTTCACACCCACAAAGGATGCTACGTCTCCGTCGAGGATCCCACAAAGGGAGGGCTATCAACAAGAGCCTCTTTTCCTCTTCCAACCCCCGAGGAGAGGGCAAAATACAAACGATCCCGGGTGCACCACACAAAGAGGGCACTCGCGGGCGACACCTAACCGTCTAGAAGCAAGCTTCAAGAGTAACAAATGCAAATCAAAAACCCGGAGATGCTTCAAGTGCTCTTGAGAAGGAGAAGAACGATGGGGCTCTCAAAGCTTGTGCTCACTTCACTAGAAATCACCTCTCTACTCAAAACCTAGCTCAAGGGAACCAAGGATTAGCTCTAGAGGATAGGGGAAAGGTGGAGTCAATGCTCAAGGAAGTGTTTGTCTCGTGGTTGGTTAGCAATGAGTGAGGAGGGAGAAAGGGGTTTATATACTAAGGCTCAAAAACTAGCTGTTACTGTGCTGAATCGTGCTTCCCTGGTACTACCGACACGGTGTCGGTACTACCGAGGGGGGTGTTTCAGAACCCTAATAGTACTGGCTTATCGGTAGTGCCAACGCTGGGTCGGTAGTACCGACCCCCTGGCTAAAACTCCCTAGAGAAGCCATATCGGTATACCGGCCCAAGCCCGGTACTACCGATGGACGGCCGCCGGTAGTACCGACATGGTGTCGGTACAACTGACCAGGACTGAGAGTTTGGGAAAAGAATAGCATTTGTGCACGTGTCAACTCTCAACTCTTCTCACTCACTTGGGTTACCTTCTAGAGCACTTTTAGCATCTCTTGGCTATCGATTTGCATCCCCTTTATAGTATGGTGTTTCCTATACTCAAATTCAAAATTAAAAATAAATTAAGCCTTGATCCGAGTTGAAAACAACGACTTGAAAATTGGGGGCCTTCCTTTGATTAACGATATGAGTTTCATTCACTTAAGACCTGCACACATCTTGACCAAGCATTAAATCCCACAAATTGTGCTTGTCATTATCACCAAAATAATTAGGGGCCAAGATGCACTTTCAATCTCCCCCTTTTTGGTGATTGATGACAACCACAATTTGTTTTTATAAAAGATGTGTGTATTTGACAATTTAAAAATGAAACTCCCCCTAAATGTGTGCTTTGACTTTTATGAAGGCCTCAAATGCCTATCACACACTTAGAGGACATTTCACTCTCAAATTGTATACACAAGTGCATGAGTGTGATATATAAACCGTGATGCATATGACATGATATACAAAACAATAAGGTGAGAAACAACAAGCATCACAAATAGATAGACAAGGTTCCTCACAAGCAAGGTTCCTCACATCACAAGCACAATTAGGTCTTACAAATTTAAATGAGTTCTAGGTACTTCACCAAGCATTACACCACACAAATAGTCCATACATGTCCACAACACAAGGATAGATAGATAGATGGATATGGAGATACACGCCACCCCCACATGGATAAATTGTGAGCTCACTCCCCCTTTGGCATCAAGCGCCAAAAAGAGGAGGCCCTTCAATCATCATAATCATGTGGAGAGTGGGCAGCCGGAGGAGAGTCATTGTCGTCGGTCTCACCACCACCAAAGTCCTCATCGTCGATATCGGCTGGGGGAGCTCCATACATCATGGAGGTGTCTCCGTAGATCTCCCAAGGGTTGTAGAAGTTTGGTGGAGGAGGAAAATCCATAGGCTCGCGGACGGGAGAGTGCTCGATGTTGTGTTGAGTGAGAAATGCCTTTTGACGCGTCTCCAACTTGAGGAGCTGCTCATCAATGTGTTGCAGCTGCGCACGAATCTCCTGTGCATTGTGCTTTCCCACATTGAAACAAGCAAAGAGACCTTGAGAGAGAAAGTTGAATATACTCCTTTTCTTGCCGGGAGGAATAGTGCCTCAAGATGCGGATGGCCCATGAGAGGATGAAGGTGGCTCATAGGAGGATGGGCCACCGGAGGAGGTTCCACCCACGGGAGCGAGACGAGGAGGGGCATGCTTGCCAAACTTGAGAAGACGCTCAATGTTGCCCTTGTTTGGCTTGTACCAAGAGTGAGACTTGTCGGGGAGAATATCAACTCCCGCCACCTCACAAATCATCTTGAAGATCCAAGGAGCATATTGGCAACTCTTGTTGGCGGATACGGAGCACACAATGATTTCCTCCCAAATGAAGTTAAAGATGCTAAAGTCCTCTTTGCCCGGTGCCATCCTCACTAGAATCTCTTTGGCCACATTGGAGATGTTGGTGTTGTCGCCGATCTTAGGAGTGAGGGTATAGCGGAAAAGTTGGTTCAACATCCTATAGACCGGTTTCATCCCATGTGTGGTACCAAACTCCACTTTTCCATACATGGAATCATACATGAAAGCCATCTCACTGTCAAGCGGAAACTCCCCACCATGAAGCTTGGGGCGAGCAAGATCCTCCTCACCAAAACCAAGGACTTGAGCATATCGCTCATATGAGATGGAGAGGGGCTTGCCTTGGAGGAGCCAATGGAAGGTCCTTGTCTCACGACAGATATAGAGATTGGCATAGAATTGGGCGACCACTTCTTCATTCCAATCATAGTTGATTGCCATCACGTTGGTCATCCCCTTTGCGTGACAAATATCAATAGCATCATTTACCGCCGAGATGTTTAGTGACCTAAGAAGCTCCTAATTGATAGACTTCATATCGATGGCATGTGGTCCTTGCTATGAATGACGGACTCATACCAATCTGCATTGAACTTGAGCCAAAACCGGATGTCCGCATCAAACTCCTTTTGCCACTGAGCGGGATCGGTGTACCTTTCCTTGTACACGTTGTGAGACCCCCTTGTATAGTCCACCATCCTGACAATTCCCATTTGAGTTGCTGGACGAGGGGGTTGGATGGTCGAAGGATGAAGGATGAGAGGGTTTCCAAGGAAATGTCTTCATAGTCATCATAATGGTCATCCGGTTGATGAGCTTGCTTTGTACGGGCTCGATGACCTTGTTCCATGGAGCGACGAGGAGCAGCTGGTGGATTGGTACGACCACATCCACGAGGAGCTTGAGAGCTAGCTCCCCCTTTCCTCTTCCTTTGAGTGAGAGGAACATCATCTTCATCGAAGCCTTTGCGAACCACTTGCTTGCCGGCACGACCCATCTGGAGGATAAGACATGCGTGCATAAGATGGATGTGTTGACGATGGAAAGAGATAGCTTGATTCAAGGGATGAGTGCTTTTGTCAGCCCCCCATTGGTACTACCGACACAGGGTCGGTACTACCGACACAGGGTCGGTACTACCGATGGGGGTCGACTCTGGGCACAATCCCTTGAATCCGGGAGATTTGCCCAACCAAAATCTACGAAATCATAGGTACGAGTTCTAGGATAGATAAAGCGATGATTCCCTAAAGCATTCCCTCTAGAACCAACTGCATTGAGAGATCGATCGACGATGATTTTGAATGAATACCTTGAGATGTTTCCCGTGCGAATCGACGAACTTCCGGCGAGGATCGGATGTTCCGGAGGGTGGAGAATCAAATGGAGTGGCTAGAATCACCTTTCCACAGTTGGATTTTGAGATCCCCACACGGATTGAGCAAGAGGAGAGAGGGTTGCGGCTCTAACGGTTGGAAAAAGACTTGAACCCTAGGTGCTACCCGCGAGCCTTTTATAGCCCAGCGCTGGTTATCAGTAATACCGACGTGGGGTCGGTACTACCGGGGGTCCGGATAAATTGAGACAGAAAGGTCTTATCGGTATACCGAGACCCCGTCGGTTCTACCGGGGGGTCCAGTAGTACTGACGCAGCGCCGGTTCTACCGAGAAACGCCAGAAAAACCTAACAGAGAGCTCTTATCGGTACTACCGACCTGATGTCGGTTGTACCGGAAAATTATTTAGAATTTTAGATGGATTGAACAGCTTAGATTGAGTTTTATAGAGAGAGAGAAGTATGGACATGTAGAGAACCCATAAGAGTTGGTGACCAGTCACAAACAATCAATCAAAGCTATAGTCACCAACCACTATGCAAAGATCCAAAGTTTTGTAAGACACACACAAAGAGAAGAAAAATAAAACATTTTGCTTCCTATCTAGGCATCAAACAAGTCTATGTGCAAAAGATCAAGCCAAGTTACGAGAATCTAAGATGTTTAGCTCACTCCTCAAAGCACAAAACCTATGCTCGTCGAGAGGCTTGGTGAAAATGTCGGCAAGCTGCCTTTCAGTGCAAACATGCCGTAAAGCAATGTCACCCTTAGCCTCATGATCCCGTAAGAAGTGGTGTCTAATGTCTATGTGCTTTGTTCTAGAGTGTTGGACTGGATTATTCGCTAGTTTGATAGCACTCTCATTATCACACAAGAGTGGAATCTGTTAACACCAAAATTTGGTAAGGTAAGGAGTCTGACCTGTGGGTCCAACTCGGTGAGGAATCCGTCCGGCAGAAGGAAGGTTTCTTCAGAAGAATTCGGCAAAAGAGTCCGCGGTCGGCAATTCGCTTCCGTTCGGCAAGGAAACTGTTGCGCTGATTTTGCGGGATTGCGTGGTGACGTGGCCCGAGCGGAAGGGATGAATGGATGGATAAGCGATCGCATTTAAAGATAAATTAGGTATCAAACCCATTCGAAGTCATGCTTTGACAGGGTATAAATATAGACCCTGAATGTATGTGATGGTATTCAAAACATTCTCAATACAAACCGGCTTTACGCCAAACCCTTGAGTCCTTTGTCGTGTCGTCGAGTTCTTCGAGAGGGTTCATCGATCCGTCGACCTCCGTAAGCACCGGCAACCTTGTATCATGTCTAGTATCATGCGGTAGATTTAGATCTGATGCAAGTAGTCTTGTTACCATGCTTAGTGTCATGTAGTAGATTCAAGCTTGGTTCAAGAGGGTTTCTTGTTAGATCTTGAGCCATACGGTAGGCTAAGATCTAGCTTGAAGCTAGTTATCGGCTCTATTGGTTTTTGGCAAGATCCAATAGATTCATTAAGTTACCCCGTGTTGCTTTGAGTTTTTACTTTATGTTTAAATTCATGTAACACTTCTTTGCCCAATCTAGATTGGTTTGAATCAGCTTTATCTCTTTTGATGATCCTTATGCGAATGGAGTTCGTATCCTTGGCTTAAATAGCACGTGGATCACATGTTACCTGATAGCCGAAACCGAATCGATCTAGGTTGTTACGTGTTGCGGGTTCAAGCTTGCCAAATCTTGTATAAATCTTGAAAGAACTGGGTATCACGCGGTAGATGCAGGTTTTTGGGTTGTTATGGAGCTAGTCATCCGGTGGATTAGATTTCGATTCAATCTGATAGATTTATCTTATTTGGTAATGCTCGTTCCTTCTCCATGGACCCCGATCAGCCGTATTCGGTTATGCTTTCACGAGTGAAACATGTTCATAAGTTATGCTTTAAATATTGTATGCTTTTAGCTTTCCATATTTTAGATTGTATCATGCGGTGGATAGATCTATTTGTGGACGGTGGTACGATTTCAAATAAGTTGTATCATGCGGTGGATAGATTTGTTTGGTATCATACTTGATGGGTTTTAAAGTATCTAGACATGCGGTAGACTAGTGCTTTGGACCTATGCATGCTTGTTTATTACATATTTATGATCATGCTTTACTTCATTTATCATTTATTGTTGTTTGTGCGTGAGGATCGGTCATGGCTTTGTGCACGAACGATTTTACCCAAACAAAGATCGATCTATCGTCATGCTTACATCATCTGTTTGGCTATGTTACGTTTTTGCACTTTAAAGCTCCCGAATGGTTTCCAGTTTGCTGGAAGATAGCTTCTTATAGCTATACGTCATCTCACTTGGCTTTATAGTCGTAAATATGGAACTGTCTAGTACTACCCGGCAAGTTCCAAGCTTTGGAATTTAACTACTTTGTCTTTTGTTAATTTTCAGGGAAAATTGACTGGCACGTCTTGGAATCTCCTCGCGTGTGAAGCCAGCTTGTTCGGCTTGCTGTGTGCTTGGCGTAGGGTGCAGATTTTACATCAACACACTTTTTGGCACGCCCAGTGGGACCAATAGCCGAAAATCAAGATGCCTGACATCATTGACATTATGGACGTCGCCATCGAGGATCTCTCTCCAGAACAGTTGCAACAGCTGAAGGATGCTATGAATCAATTCCAACAAAAATGCTTGATGTCATTTAAAAAGAACATGAGTGGCGTCCCATACCTCAAAAATGAGATGCCCAGGGTTCTATTGTCAGGGGAGAGAGACGCTACAACTCTGCAGGAGAAGGAGGAATGCATGCAAGTGTTTCGAGACGCCGCGGAAGACGTGCTGAGTAGGCATCATAGGGCCTTCCTTGGTGTATTCAAGCAGATGATGGTGGGCATCTTTGGCCCAGGCATGGAGCAGGTGCTCAATCGAGCATCCCATCAAGGATACAGTATGGAGATCGGGGGGTCCAGCTCTGCCCAGCCAGGGGCCCAACCACCACTACAAGGCCAGTCAGTCCAGCCTCCTCCGCAGAGTGTTGGGAGCCAACCTGTTCAGCCACCTCCGCAAGGCGCTAGAGGACAACCAGTTCAACCTCCTTTACGGGCCGCAAGAGGACAGCCGATCCAGCCACCTCCGCAAGGCAGTACGGGACAGCCAATTCAACAGCCGAACCCATATCAGCCCACGTATGGGGAATTAGCGTTCGGTTCGGCTGGAGTTCCGCTCGCTTCCACCTACAAGATTGCCCCAGCTAACAACAGATTGCAGAAGAACCTGTACGGTGGAGGTTACCATGAAGTTGTGGACTATGGTGCCATTGATGCTCTCCCAAATCCGGGGTACGGCGCAGCGGCAGGCGTGCAAGAAGATGACATCCTGGTTCAGAAGATGGCCGATATGATGCAGAATCAATTCGGCCTCAAACCTAAAATGTAGGGACCAGCCTACACGCCTCCCTTCCCGAAGTGGTATTACAGAGTGATCCTGCCTTCCAGAGTGAAGCCCCACACAGAGTTTACCAAGTTTTCTGGGCAAGATGACACGAGCACAACAGAGCACATTGCTCATTATCTGATGCAGCTTGGGGAGGCCTCATCTGATGAGGCATTCAGGGTTAGGTATTTCCCCATGTCATTGACGGGGTCTGCCTTCCAGTGGTTTACTTCTTTACCACCCCAGTCAGTTGGCACGTGGAGGGAGCTGGAGTGAAAATTCCACGCTCATTACTTCAGTGGTACCACAGAAAAGAAGCTCATCGATCTCACCACATTGAAGCAGAGGCACAGCGAGACGCCTTTAGAGTTCCTCAGGAGGTTCAGGGACATGAAAGGCATGTGTTTTTCGTTGAATTTGCCAGACGATCAGTTGGCCGATATGGCCGTCGCAGGGATGCTGCCAGCCGTGCGAGAAAAATTATTTGGCATGGAGTTTGAGAACCTGAGCCAGTTGTCTCAAAAGCTGTCATTAATGAGCAACCAGGCCTATGGGTTTAAGAAGGATACCAGGTTCAACAAGCAGCACGATATAGCTGATATCTACAATCAGTTCCTGGAAAAGGCCGACTAGATGGAGGATTCCGATGATGATCAGGAGATAGCCGCCGCTGAGATCATGTGGGGCAAGGAGCCGTTGACCATGAATTAGCATTGGATCAAACAGACTAAAGGCACATACGACTTTGACGTCACCAAAGCCGATAAACTGTTTGAGTTCTTGGTGAAAGAAGGCCGGATCAAGCTGCCTGAGGGGCATTCCATGCTTCGGCCCGATTGGATTAAAGAGAGGCGTTATTGTGGCTTCCATGACAGGAATTCTCACTCTATCAACGATTGCAGGGTCTTCAGGATGAGGATCCAGAAGGCTATCCAGGAGGGGCACCTCAAATTTGACAACAAGATGAAGCTGGATGGCCACCCTTTTCCCCAGAACATGATAAGCTTCTCCGTTAACATGATGACAGCTGGGGAAAAGGGAAAAGTTAAGGTCTTGACGTCAGATAGAGCAAGACAGGATGGAGCAGTGGACCCAGCGCGACAAGTTACACGAACAGGTCCACAGGGAAGCCCCTCATGTTCTCAAAAGCCATGTCGAGGTTGGGGAACCATCCAGGGCCAAGCCCAGGGTCACTACGCGCATCCTCCTCAACAAGTGGCAGTGTCAGTTAGAGAAAGAACGCTACCAGAAGTGGAGGCATGAGGAGGAGAGACGCAGGGCCGAAGAAGAAGCGCGCAGGAGAGATGTGGAGCAGTACACACGCGAGCAGAAGCGCGCACATTGGGGGTGCGCATTCTTCAGGCACTGCTGGAATGAAGGATTGAAGCTTCCTATGTTGAGGAACTGCCCTGAGTGCAGCGACAGATATTTTGAGTATAGGCAGGAAACGGCCAATCGCCGACTCGTCCATGAAAGAATTGGAAGGATGCATCCCAGTGACGATCGGCGTCAAAAAATTGAAATCATTGATCACCCTAGGAAGAGGCGAGCTGATCTAAGATGGGCTGATCAGGAAGAAGACGAAGACGATTACGTCTGGCAAAAGGGGCAATGGTGCCCGCCTGGTTTAAGAAAGAGTCAGAAAAGGAGGGTTCAACGCTTGAGGAACCGCGAGTTGAGGCAGGCGGGGATCCAGAAGAAACAAATTTGGCGCCCAAAGGATAAGCCTGAAGGATCGGGTCATTCGGCTCCGACATGCATGGTATACTATCTGCCGAATGAGTTTATGGCTCCCGCTAATCAGGTTGTGCAGGAGAAGACATCCCTGGAAATCAACGATGATGATCAGCTTGGGGGGTTGATGGCGCAGCTCGTGCTGGCCAAACAGGCCACCTTCGACAAACCGGCCAAAAAATCGACACATGAGGCCGTTGTACCTGAAGGGATACGTCAATGGCAAGCCACTGACTAAGATGTTTGTTGATGGCGGGGTTGCAGTCAATGTGATGCCATACACCACTTTCAGGAAGCTTGGCATGGGCCCTGGAGACTTGACGCCGACGAGCATAATTCTGAACAATTTCGCTGGAAATCCTTCAGATACAAAGGGATGCGTCCACGTGGATCTAATGATCGGGTCCAAGACATTGCTCACAACCTTCTTCGTCATCGAAGGTAAAGGGGCCTACAGCTTGCTGCTTGGGCGGGACTGGATTCACGCCAATTGTTGCGTCCCATCTACCATGCATCAACAGCTCATCCAATGGGTAGATGACGATATTGAGGTGGTCCAAGCAGATGACTCCGTGAGCGTCACAAATGTGGAACCAGCTTTTCGGGAATATCGGGGTATTGATTGTTTCTCGGGGAAAAGGCGGGGAGAAGGTCCTGTTGAGCCCGTCGGCGGTGATCAGCACCGATTCAAGCGATCGGCTCTTATAGCAATTTTTAATGGATAATCCCGTTGATGGAACTGATGGCAAGTTGGGGCGAGGATTCATGTCGGCCGACAAGTTGGAGGAAGTTGACATTGGAAATGGTGATAAGCCGAGGCCGACGTTTATCAGCGCAAACTTGGAGTCAGATTTCAGGGAGGAATTGATTAAGCTATTAAAAGAATATAAGGATTGCTTCGCTTGGGATTATTCGGAGATGCCCGGTTTGGATCGTTCCATCGTCGAGCATCGGTTGCCAATCAAATCTGGTTTTAAACCATATAAGCAACCTCCCCGGAAAATCTATAAGGACGAAGTATTGGCCGATGTGAAGAAAGAAGTTGAAGGATTACTTGATGCAAACTTCATTCGGCCATGCAGATACGCGGAGTGGATCTCTAATATTGTCCCTGTCTACAAGAAGAATGGAAAGATGAGGGTCTGCATAGATTTCAGGGATTTAAACAGAGCTACTCCTATGGATGGTTACCCCATGCCTGTTGCCGATTTGTTGGTTGATGCCGCCGCCGGACAAAAAGTTATCGGTTTCATGGATGGTAATGCGGGATACAACCGGATCTTTATGGCAATAGAAGATATATCAAAGACAGCCTTCAGATGTCCTGGTCATACAGGCCTGTTTGAATGGATAGTCATGACATTTGGGTTGAAAAATGCCGGTGCAACTTATCAGCGGGCCATGAATTACATCTTTCACGAGCTGATCGGCAAGATTGTGGAAATTTACATTGATGATGTCGTGATCAAGTCTATGAATCATGACACACACTTGGAGGATGTGAAGAGAACCTTGTAATGCACCCGGAAGCATGGTTTAAAGATGAATCCAAACAAATGTGCTTTTGGAGTATCAGCTGGAGAGTTCTTGGGATTCCTGGTACATGGAGGGGGGATTGAAGTTGGCAAGAAAAGAATGAAGGCTATTGATGAAGTTGTCCCTCCAACCAATCTCAAAGAGTTGCAATCACTGCTCGGAAAGATCAATTTTGTAAGGAGGTTCATCTCAAATCCGTCGCAAAAGGTTTTGCCATTTTCTCCATTGCTGAAGCTTAAGAAAGATCAGAAGTTCATGTGGGGCGACGAACAACAAAAGGCTTTTGATGAGATCAAGCAATATATGAAGGAACCACCAGTGTTGGTCCCTCCGCAGTTGAGTAAGCCTTTCAAGTTGTACGTGGCGGCCGATACCCAAACCATTGGATCGGCCCTTATTCAAGAATTCGAAGGAAAGGAGCGGGTAGTAGCGTATCTTAGCCGAAAATTACTTGATCCTGAGACCAGGTATTCGGCTGTAGAGAAACTGTGCCTATGTGTGTACTACTCGTGTACAAAATTTCGGCACTACTTGTTGAATGTCGAATGCGTTGTATACTCCAAGTTTGATGTAATAAAACATATGTTATCTATGCCAATTTTGAATGGCAGGATTGGCAAGTGGATCTTGGCTTTATCGGAGTTTGAATTGAAGTTCGAATCGGCAAAAGCTATAAAAGGTCAGATCATTGCCGATTTTATAACTGAACATCGTGATCCATCGATTGATTTGCTTGAAATTACTCCTTGGGCTTTGTTTTTTGATGGATCGTCATGTGGTAAAGGTGGAGGAGTAGGGATTCTATTAATTTCACCCAGGGGTGAGATGTTTGAGTTCGCTATCCCTATCCAGCCCACTGTTACAAACAATCAGGCTGAGTACGAGGCATTGCTTCGGGGGCTTCAATATTTGAGAGAAGCCGGGGCTGTTTCAGTTGAGGTTTATGGAGATTCAGAGTTGGTTATAAAGCAATTGAACGGCCAATACGAATGTAAAAGTGATGCGCTGAGGAGTTACTACAAAGAATGCAGGGAAATTTTGAAAAGTTTCCAGTTGGTAATTCTACAGCTTATTCCTAGGGAGCACAATGAAGAAGCAAACAGGTTGGCTCAAAGCGCTTCCGGTTATAAAGAAAGTCAAGAAGCGTGTGCCACAGAGATATGTGCGCTGGGAATGGGTCTTACAGAGGATGATTGGAGAAAAGAAATCGTTGACTATTTGGAGGATCCATCCCGAGAAGTTTCTAGGAAGCTCAGGTACAAAGCCATAAAATTTGTTCTTCTGGATGATAGTCTGTTTTACAAATCATTAGATGGGGTGTTGCTATGATGCCTGGGTCCAGAAGAAGCTAAAAGGATGATGAGTGAGGTACGTGATGGGATATGTGGAGCACACCAATCGGCCTATCGCATGAAATGGGTTATCAGGCAAGCTGGGTGTTTTTGGCCGACGATGTTGGAGGACTGCTTTGAGTATTACAAGGGATGTCAAGATTGTCAGAAGTTTGGAAATATTCAGAGAGTTCTTGCATCGGCATTAAATCCTATTATCAAGCCATGGCCATTCAGGGGCTGGGGTATAGACTTGATTGGCCAGATTAATCCACCATCAAGCAAGGGGCATAAGTTTGTGCTTTTGGCAACAGATTACTTTACCAAATGGGTTGAGGCAATTCCACTGAAGAAGGTAACATCAGAAAACATGGTTGAGTTTGTTAAGGAACACATCATCTATCGGTTTGGAATCCCTCAAACAATCACAACTGATCAAGGAGCCCAGTTTGTGTCCTTGGAGTTCAGGGAGTTTACCGAAAGCATGGGGATCAAGTTATTTAATTCTTCTCCCTATTATGCCCCAGCTAATGGTCAGGCGGAGGCTTCTAATAAGATCATGATCAAGCTTATACAAAAGAAGATCGACCAGAAGCCAAGGAGGTGGCATTCGGTACTCAGTGAGGCTTTATGGGCTTACCGAATGGCCCCTCATGGAGCTACAAAAACATCTCCTTATGAATTGGTTTATGGGCACCATGCAGTTTTACCTGGGAGGTGCAATCAGATTCTAGGAGAGTGGTTTTGCAAAAGGACTTAAGCTCCAAAGATTACAGTAGCTTAATGATGGACGAACTGGAGGACTTGCACATGATCCGTCTTAGGGCTCTAGAAAACATCGAAAAGAACAAGCTGCGGGCTGCCAAATATTACAACAAGAAAGTAAAAGTCAGGCGATTTGCAGAAGGGGATTTGGTTTGGAAAGCTTTACTGCCGATTGGAACAAAATACGGTGAATTCGGCAAATGGTCCCCTAACTGGGAAGGACCCTTTCGGGTGGTCAGATGCGTGCCTGGTAATGCCTACATGTTGAAAGCTTTACTAGGAGAAGAATTTTCCGCTGCAATAAATGGAAGATATTTGAAGAAATATTATCCTAGTATTGAAATTGATCGTTGATCACAAGCATTGGGGGTACATGCATCTGATACAGAAACAGTCGGCGTTCAAGGACGAAGCCGCCTTCAGAACAAAAAATCCCTAAACAGAGGGAATGGCCAATACTTAGATGTATTGCCCTTAGCACAAAATTACATTGCAAATGCTTCTTGCAGGTTTACATCAAACAACCCCGGTGATCAGGACTACGAGGGGGTGGAAAGCAGAAGGCCTGGCGGCGAAAGTATGCTTCAATCCTTTTTTCTTTACTTCTTCAGCTGCTCCTTCTTCAGTTGTTCCAGGACCACCGTAACAACAATTTGGAAGTTGTGGGGATGACCATGGTTTGCTGCCTCCACCAAGCTATCCCAAGCCGCTTTCAGGTTATTGTACCTATCAGAGACATCTGGGACAGAAGAACAGTTGTTAGAGGCGGAGATTCAAGTGTGAGTGCGGGGTCAAGAAGAAGTTGAGAATGTTTACCTCCTACTAGTGCCTCCAGAGCCATGCGACGCTCACCGTCGGTGCGGAATATGGTCCCGACACTAACCGGTAGATAACGCCTAAGTCTATCCCTCTATGGTCGATGCTAAGCAACAAATGACACAAGGTTTATCCCGGTTCCGCCGAGGGGGCCGTACGTCCCCAGCGGTGGCGTGCTCGTGGCACTATATTGCTCGGACCGGGGTGCTTGTAGTGGGGCAAGTACAAGCAAGGTGGGAGAAGAAGCGTGGCTTCCAAGTCCCCGGTGGGTGGCCGGAGATGTTATGGGAGAATAAGAGAGTGAGTGCACAATGCGTTGTGTTCCTGCGGGTCCGTCCCCCCGCGGGCCGGGGGCTCGCTTCCCCTTTTATAGGCCAAGGGGGCGGCGAGTTACATGCACGCCGCGCTACCTAGCTACGTGTAGGAGCACGTCGTGCTACGGTGTAGAGCGGGCGATCGTCCGAACGATCCATGCCGCGATCCGGCCATGATGGCCTACTTCGTTCCCGAACAGGTGGCGGTTCGAGGGTAGGAGGCGGCGGACGGTGATGGCGTTCTCTCGGTAGGCTTCGAGGGAGGTGCCGATGATGACCGGTACGGGGTACGGGGAGCGGGCGAGCGGCGTTCCTTCCCAATGAGCTCGCGGTGGCGGAGTGGTTGCGTTGCGGTGCTTGGGCGTGCGCCGCGGAGTCGGGCGTGCGCCCGCATGCGTGGGTACGGCGGCCGCGCCGTTACGGTGGCCGGGATGGCCGTCCACCGGCCTAGCGCCCCTTACCTAACCCGCAAGGTCACGGGGAAAGTGGAATCGAGGGTGCGCCCGGCCCCCTTTCGAGGGTCGGGCGCGTTAGCCGTACAGCGGCGTGCGCACGGTGTCACGGGACTGACACCGGCCGTACCGCACAGTCCATCCCACAGTGGCGGGGATGGGCTCCTTCCCTGGGGAGTTGGTGCGGCGGCACCGGGGCGTGAGCCCCGGCGCATGATGGCGCCGTCCCCGCGGCGTCGGGCGTTAAATGCCCAAGTACGGGGCCGGCGCACGCGTGCGGGGGCGCCCGTGATCGTGGCGGGCCCCGGCCGAGGGCGGAGCGGACCCTCGAGCGAGGCGGGACTCGCTCGAGGGGGAGCGCGCCCTCGAGCGGGGCGGGACCGCTCGAGGGAAGGGCCGCCCCTCGAGCGGGGCGGAACCTGTTCGAGGAGGGAGTTGCCCCTCGAACGGGGCGGAGCCCGTTCGAGGAGGAGCATGCCCTCGGGCGAGGCGGAGCCACAGCTCGAGGGGTCTTCCTAGGCGGGCCGCCTTGGTGGGCCTCCGAAGTCTTCTTCGCATGGGCCGTATCCCTGCATGGTTAGTTTCTCGCATGGTTAGGCTTAGCTTATGTTGATGCGGGAATTTGGATAGGGGTTCCCCCATTGTTTGAGGGGACCCTTAGGGCGGTCCCCGACGCAGCCCCCGAGCATCCGCGGGTTCGCCATTGAGGCTCCCGCGGATGCCGGAACCTACCGATAGGACGTTCTTCCCTCCTTGTTTGCGAACGCTATCCGTGGGGCCGCGTCGGCCGGACCCGCGGGTCTAGCCCCCGAAGCCTGCGGGGGCAGAGTGTGGGCTCTCTCTGCGAGGGGTTAACCGCGAGCAATTCGGTCGAAAGGCGTGGCACATATGCCAACCGGCATCGGCGGTATTTCAGCCCGGCATCGGGGGTGCACGCTCCCCCGTCACTTGTCTCCGGCGGGTGCAATTCCAAGGAGGTGTAGCCGTGCGCCAAGCCCCCGAGCCTTGGCCGTTCGAGGCGATCGGGTCGAGCCCGACGACTTGTTTTTTATCGCGCCCTCGCCGTCCCTCCGCGGGTCGGGAGGTGAGGTTTCCACGACTCCCATCGAGCGGGTCGCGAATCGCGGATTCCTCTTCGAGCCGCTAGCGGGTGGTTCAAGTGGACGTCCATGCCCCGTTCGATAAGGGTAGGCCGCGCGGTCGGAGACACGTCCATGGAAGCGCTTGCGTGGGTTTGCTAGGTGGGGCTCGGTCCCGTTCGCTAGGGACCGAGGGCGCGGAAGCTCTCCCTCGGTGGGATCCCCCGGCTAGCTGCCCTCGCCGGCTCTTGTTGACGGATAAAAGACGTATCCCTCTACGATCCGCAAGCGTACGGACCCCACACCTTTTTCACCACGGGATTCCCAAGGTTCTTGTCAATCCGCGGAGCAAGGGGATTACAAGCGTTCGATCAACAACGACACACTAGCTACTAAAACTCTAACAACTATTATACTAGAAAAAACAACTAAACTCACTAGAGAGAATGATAAACGATCAAGAGAGAAGACACTCGCCCACGGGTCTACGATACTAGAGCATGCAATCGCTTAAAGACATGAAAAAACCAATCTAATCTATCGGGGTTGTGACCACGGTTTCGCCCTTTCCCTCCTCTCGTACTGTCACTACGCGAAGGTATTCATGACTAGACCTTTGATGGCCACGGCGTATTGAATGGATCCAAGGAAGCATTGGAGCTCGTACTCCCTTTACGGCATGGTAGCTAACCTTAAAGCATTAAAGTATATTCAACACAAGATGATAGATAGAAAATCCGACAAAGTGCGATTACATCTCACGATCGATTACAACCCATGGACGAATGAGAAGATTACCCCATCAAGGTGCTGATCATGGCACCGTTGATCATGGTTTCCCTTCCGCCGGTGTCTTCCTCCTTCTCCACGAGAGGGTGCTTCCTTCGAGGTGGTTGATCTCCGGCCCGGAGATCCTCCTCCTCTCTCTCTAGCTTGTGGATCGCCTTCGGTGCGAATAATTCCTCTCTCGTCCGTTGGCGGCGCGTCGGGGGTTTTAGGGTCGAAGATCCTTCGAGGGCAAGGAAGACGGGACCGAACCGGTGCCCGAAGTGGGCCGGGCCGATCCGACCGGGCCGGCCGGCCCGTGCCCGATTTCGGCCGGTTCGGTCGCCCTTTTTGCTCCGTGGGTCCTCGTGCACTTATCTACTTCGCCCCCTCCACTTGGATGATTTTGACGCCGTTATCCTCGCGATCAAGATGAAGGCTCTCTTTGCATGAAGTTTGATCTTTTACGCTTCAATCCCCGGGGGTGTTCCTCGTAACACTTCGGTGCTCACCACCATTGGAAGTAATTTCGGCGAACTCATGAACACGAACAAGACTCCATGAATGCTCCTTTGAACTTATTGCGAATCCGTCCTTTATGTCCATGATTTCCTACATAAACACAACACTTCCAAATGCATGCACAAAGATGAACTTGTTATATGATTAGTGTGCCTAGTGGCGGGTTAGTTCAATAATCAAATCCAAACCAAAGTGTAATGAACATGCTAGGTGCACCAAAATACACCGTCAACGGCTCTCGAACACGACATGTGGGGCACCCTCGAGCCGACGGGCTCGGGGTACGGCTCGAATGCGCGTGCCCTCGTCGTCCCTAACTCTGAGATCTGGGGCGCCTGTTCGAACCCGTCGAGGGTCAGGCTTCGAACCCCTGATCAGTAAGGCCGTGCGGGGCCGTGCCTTGGCCAGCCCCGTCTTTTCACGTTTGCGGCCGTCGAGGGGTCCGGGGCGCACCGGCCCTCGAGGTGCTTGTTGGCGGCGTGGCGCGGTATGAGTGCTTTCGGTGTCGCTCTATTTCAAGCGTGACCTGGGCGATCCTCTCACGCGCATGCCTTCTTTCAGAGGGTTGACATCGTCTCGAGTTGGGGGTCATGCCGCTCGAGGGTCCTACGTGGCATGGGTGCCCGCGGTGGTCCGTTCTACATCGAGCGAGGTCCCGGCGACCTTCTCACGCTGATATCCCATCGAGGGTCGCCTTGTTTCGAGTTGAGGGTCATGCCGCTCGAGGGCTTCACGTGGCATGGGTGCCCGCGGCTGCCTGCTCTACACCGAGCAGGTCCCGGGCGACCTTCTCACGCTGTCATCCATCGAGGGTCACCTTTGTCTCGAGCCGAGGATTCGCCTCGCTCGAGGGCTCTCCTTGCTTGGCAAGGGGCCCGGGCATTTAATTGCCCTGCGGGCGTGGCCGCGGGTTTTGCAGCGCGGGCGCGCCTTTTTAGGCGCCGCGCGCGCGCGCGCGCGTAGTGGGCGACGTGGCCGGCGGACGTGACGGTTTTGCCTCGGTCGCCGCCGGTCTCGCCGTAATGATGACCCGCCGCGGTGTTAGAGTCGGCTGCAGTCGTGGTGGGGCCCGCCCGTCGACGCGATGGAAAGATTCCTCGCGATTCTTGTTGGCGAGGCGTGCGCTCCGGAGAACTCGCCGGTTGCCTATAAACCGCGGTGAGGAAGGGACGGTGGTTTTTTTTTACCTTGGCTCCTCACCGTTTTCGGTCCCTCCGTCCCTTCGCCTTCGTCTTGCTCTCGCCACCGCGCGGTTTCGGCCGCTTAGAGCTTTTTTCTCGCTTCCTTGTCCTCCGCCCTCGCACCTCGTTCGTCCTTCCTTATGGCGCCGCCTCGCCTTCCGATTAGGGTCCCGGAGCCATACGCATGGGAGAAGTCGACCGTGACCCGGCTCGCCACGGGCGAGCCGGTCGCCGCCGGCCGGCTCTCGGCCAACGAAGAAGGGCGCCGGCGGAGTGGATCGTGCCGCCATCGTCACACCTTGAGCCCAATCCGCCGGGAGGGCTACGTGGTGAGCTTCCTCCGCTACCACGAGCGCGGCTTCAACGCGCCGGCGAGCACATTCATGCGGGCATTGTGCTACCACTATGGAGTGGAGCCGCACAATTTCGCCCCCAACGCTATCTCGCGGGCGGCCACGTTCGTGGGCGTCCGCGGAAGGGTACCCGGGGATCCCGGTCAATTGGGAGCTGCGGGTACACCTCTTCCGCGCGGAGCTCATCACGCGGCCCCACGTCGGAGCCGAGGGACCCGCCGCGCGGTGCGCGCCGGCGGGATGTCGCTCGCCGTGCGGGGGCGAGCTCAAGGAGTTCTACATCCCCCCGCACCATGACGACGAACAACGCCGGCCGGGAGCGGGGATGGTTTTATCCGCGCAACGCCGAGCCCGGCCTTCCTCCCTACACCGGCCGGGTGTTCAAGAAGAGGCCGGACCGCCGGGGCTACGGGTTGCCCACGGCCAACCATCGGGCGCGCCGGGGGTCCGTCCTCGCCGCCTTGCGGCGGGCGGGGCGAGGGAAGGGCTCAACGCGATGGGCGTCCTCGCCTTTCTTCATCACCGGCGAGTCGTGCCGTTGATGGAGAGGCCCCTCTCGCATCTTCGAGATGACGGAGGCGGCCAACCCCGTCGACCCGGCGAGGTCGCGGATGCTCCCCGACGCCGCCGGAGCGGCCGTACGCGCTCACCCGGCGCGGAGTGCCGTCGACACCGGGACGCCGCCACCGCGGGTCGGACCCCGTGGGATATCGAGATGCTCCCCACGGGCCCGCCGGTGAGTAGAGTTCCCGATTTCGCTTCCATCCTTGGTCTTGCTTTTGATTTCGACGCGCCATTGTTACTCTTGCGCGCGACCGGTGCGGTTCAATGCCGCCAAGTCCGTTCCACCCACCCCCGACCCCCCGTGCGCTCGGCCGGGCGGCGCGGCCGGGGCGGCGGGGAGCGGGCGGCGCGCGGACGGGAACACGCAAGGCGGCGCCAAGCGCGCCGCGACGCACGGTCCGCGGAATATCGGCGGCGGGAGGAGCCGGGGCTCTCCTCCCGGGACATCGAGGAGCCCTCGTCCTCGGACCGGGACGAGGAGGAAGAGTCCGAGGGGGAGGGCCCCTCGGACGGTGGCGCCCCGCGCCCCGTCGCCGGATCTCGCGCCGGCGTCGGGGGGTGGCTTTGCACAGGGGGGCGGGCGCATCGGCGTCCGCCACCGGGCGGGTCGTCGTCGGGGGCGGCACGCGCCGCGGAGGTGCCGGCGCGCGCCACGGAGGCGCGCGCGGCGGACGTGCGCGCGCGCGCGTCAAGCGTGCCCGCGCGTGGCGGGGGAGCGCGTCCGCGCGCGCGGCGTCCCTCGTCGAGGGGCGCGTCGGTGGGCGCGCCGCGCGCGCGGGGCTAGCGTGCCCCCGCGCGTGGTGGCGGCGTCGGACGCGCCCACGCGTGAGGTGGGCGTGCCCGCGCGTGCGGCGGCGCCGTCGGGGAGGTGCCGCGGCGGGGCGCGGCCCCCGCGCCGGCCTCGTCGGGAGGCCTCGAGGAAAAGGAAGCGGGCCTTTTCCTCCGCAAGGTAAGGAACCCGTTCTTCCTTTGCTTTGCCTTAATTTGCTGGTTATTAGACGCTCTAATCCTCCGTTCGTGTTTCCGCGGGGCGGTGCCAACCGTCCCTCCTATTGCACCGGCCAAGGTGCCGAGGACGGACGCGTCGATCCCCACCCGGCGGCGTTCGTCGAGGGGGTCGCGCCCGGAGAACGGGCGCGGCGGCGGGCACGAGCGCGCAAGGCCGGGCCGGGGCTTCGAGGTCCCGGCCGGTGGATCAACCCGCCGCGGCGCGGCCGAGGTCGCCGGGGCGGCCGGCGCCGGTCGCCATGGAGGCGCGGGCCGCAACGGCGGCTACGGTGGGGGGTGCCACCCGCGGTGGCGGCCCCTTTGCGGAGGAGGCGGAGCGGGCGCAACCTGCGGGGAGCGCCCGCGGACGTGGCGGCGCGGACGGAGGTGGCGGCAACGGCGCCACAACGGGCGCCCGCGGCCGCGGAGGCGCGGTGGAGGCGCCGGCGGAGGCGGAGCAGGCGGCTCCGCCTGCCGGCGGTCCCCAGGCGGAGGTGGTGGAGCTCTCGGATGACTCCTCGCCGCACGGGTGGAACCGGTGGGCCGGGCGGCCCACGAACTCTCCCCGAGCCCCGGGGGAGAGGGCCCTCGTGAGGCGACACGAGGGTCACATGATAGTGGGGGGCCGAGGGCACGACGCCGAGGCCTCATCCTCCCATGCCGGTCGCCCCGCCCAGGTGGGAGGGGCCGTGGAGGATCCCCCGGCGTTCGGCGACGCCCGGGAGGGAGCGAGGAGCTGCGGGGCGAGCTCCTGAGCCACGGCGCCACGCTCAACCGCGCGTTGAACGAAGCGCTGCGGGTCCACAGCGGCCCGGCCTGGATCGTCTTCCAGGTGAGCCACGGTTGCTCGTCTCCCTTCCTTATTTCGTTTTCGCGTGCTGCGTTCAAGCCTTGACACTTGCGAGATTCGATGTGTGGATGCCAGGAGCTCGAGCGCCGCGCTCGTGAAAAGTATAGCGCGTTCGACCGAGGGTGAACGCCGAGGCCCGCCGGCTCGGGAGCGATGCGGCGCTTTCGACGCGCTTGCGGAAGCTCTTAGGACGCGGACGGTGGGCGGTCTACGGGGCGATGGCGTGGTGCGACGTGCTTCCCGAGAGCTCAGGGCAGGACGCGGCGCGTGACTCGAGTCTCGGGCGGATCCGCGCGGCCCTCGTCGATCGTGACGAGGCGCCGTGGAATGCGCGCGAGGACACACGGACAAGACGCGGACGGCGGCCGCCACACGGGAGGCGGAGGTGGCCACCGCTCGCGCCGAGGGCCGGGAGCTCCGCACGTCGCTCGAGGGGGCGCGGCGCGGCAGCCGCCGGGGCCGAGGAGCGGGCGCGCGGGCCGGAGCGGCGCGCCAAGGAGGCCGACGACACGAAGGCCGCCCTCGACGTCCAAGGCCGCGGCTCTCGTCGCCGGCCGAGGGGCGGCTCCGGCAGAAGAGCGCATCGCCCGCCGAGGGGCCGAGGGGCGGCTCCGGCGGAGAGCGGGGCTGCCCTTGGCGACGCCGGGACGCGCGCCGGAGCGGGGAGCGTGTTGCTCGCGAGGGCGGCGGAGAAGTCGCCGGAGGAGCGGAACGCCGCATTCTCCGAGGTTGAGGATGAGGCGTTGACGCTCGGCATCGGCAATGCCGCCCAAGAGATGGCCCTCGTCGAGCAAGGCGAGACCGTCCCGAGCCTCGAGGCGGCGCGCGGAGTCCGCGCGCCGCGACCTCGATGCGGGGGAGGAGACAAATCGAAGGTAAGCTATTGTCCGACCCCGCTCGTTAGTTTTTGCTTTAGAGGGTTCGTTTCCCCTTTTCGATTTCTTGTCGTCTCGTCGCTCCCGAGCTTGCGCACGCCCGGGACACGCCGCCGGCGGGCCGAGGCCTCGCAAGCCTCCTACAACTCCTCCGAGCGAGAGCGCGGGGGGGAGCCGCGGGACGCGGCCCTCGAGACCCGTCGCGTCGTCGAGGAAGGCGATGCCCGGGCCGGCGGCCTCGGCCGGCCGGCCGCCTACGCGCCCTTGGCGGCCACGTCACGGGGCGGGTGCGTCGGGCGTTGCACACGGGCGTGCGGAAGGCCCTCGGAGTGGTGCGATCCCACTACGAGGTCAACCTCGAGGCGGTAGCGGAAGGCTACATCGTGCCCGAGGGCGTCGAGGACGAGGTGGCCATGGAGCGTGCGGACGCGCTTGCCGCCGACGCCGCCGAGTCACTCGCCGAGGCCTTCGAAGAGTTCCTCTTCCGGACGCCGCCCGATGCCGCCGCTCCACCCGCCCGAAAGCACACGGGCGCTAGGCCCATTTTTTGTTTATGTGTGTCGAACTGCGGCCTCGTGGCCTCTTGTAAACAAACAAGTAGTTTCGTGAACATGGTCAGTTTATAAATGAAATCGCTTGCTTATTGCGCTTTTTGCTTCTTCTTCTTCCCCGAGTAGATTCTAGTTAGGGGAGTCCGCCTTTCGCGGGGGCCCGCCGGGGTTGGGGGCGAGAGAGACGGGCCATAGCCGCGCGGCGTAGGCTGTCTCTGGCTCGCGCGCTCCTTCCGCCGTGCCGCCTACGCCCGTTCGAATCATGGCTCGAGGTTGAAGTGGGGAACAAACTTAGCGCGTGTTATTACGTTTTTTGCGCGAAAAAAAATGGGACCATTTGGGGGGGGGTGCCCCCCCCGCGTAGCCCCCGAGGGTAACTTGGGTTTTCGGGGGGAAAGCCGAGTTGCCCTTTTATTATACTTGGAGTATTTACATAGGTGACACCAAGCGGGGCGTTGGCGCGTGTATTTGTACAACAGAAAATATTTGGAAATCCTAGCTAAGGGTAGAAGCGACGTAGCTGTTGGATGTTCCAAGCGTTGGTGAGTTCTTCGCCGTCCTCGTTGGCAAGCTTGTACGTGCCTGGTTTGAGCACCTTCACCACGACGTAGGGTCCCTCCCATGGGGGCGATAGCTTGTGGCGCCCTCGGTTGTCTTGGCGTAGCCTTAGGACCAAATCCCCTTCGCTGAAATCCCTCTGACGTATCTTGCGCGCTTGGTAGCGCCGTAGGGACTGTTGATATCTTGCGGAGTGCATCAACGCCACGAGGCGTACTTCGTCCAGCTGATCCAGCGAGTCCTCGCGGGCTCGCTGGTTAGCATCCTCGTTGTAGCCTCGAACTTTGGGCGACCCGTATTCCAGATCCGTGGGGAGGACGGCCTCCGCGCCGTGGACTAGGAAAAACGGGGTGAACCCGGTGGCTCGCTTGGGGTAGTCCTTAGGCTCCACACGACCGCCGGCGAGTTCTTGGAGCCATTTCCGGCCGCATTTGTTGAGCTGGTCGAAAATTCTGGGCTTGAGACCTTGTAGGATCATGCCGTTGGCACGCTCTACTTGGCCGTTGGTCTGCGGGTGTGTTGACGGTTAATGTTTGTATCAAAGTTCGTTCGTGACTCGCAAGCGTACAAGTCTCCCGTCGTAGTTAAGGGACCCTTCTTCCCTCGAGTGGTGAACCCAAGGTATCGAATCCGTGGAACAAATGTGTGACGCAAGAATTAATCTATTAAAGCCAAGTAATCTTCAATAATCGATAAAAGACCTAATGCATCTAAGTAAAAGACACAAAACGAATCTAATCTACTAAAAACCGGAGAAAACAAAGTAAGATTAGGTAGATAAACCGATCTAGAGGGATCGGGGTAAGCCTTTCGTTGAAGTTCCAAGCAAAAGAAGAAGTAGCAAATCGAATCTTAATAAAAGCCTCTTTAAATCGTGGTTTCCCGTCCAAATCCGAAAACATCCGCCTTTCGAGACCCCCGTTCGTCACAACGTATCCCTATTCATGCGGGGAGCTTAGGGCGAGTCAAAAGACAAGTCGAGATTCTTTCGGAGGATCCGGCGTGTACCTCTAGCCACCGCGGCTACAAGAACACCCTATGTAATCTATCTCGAGAATAGAATTGGAATAAGCAAAGCCGATCGAAAAACGAAATCTTCGAGGAAACACTTGATCGGTGGGAAAAGATTCAACTTGATAATTCAACTATAACAATGATACATACACAAGATCACCACCGGGATCCTTCCTTGATCTTGCTTCTAGCTCCGGGAACTCCGACGTGGTCTTCCTTGCAAGGTTCCCACGTCGGCTAGGGAAACCCTAGTCAACTAGCTCGACCCTCTCCTCTCCTAGATGGTGTCCCTCTCCTCTCTGCTTCTCGGCGGCCGAAGACGAAATCTTCTCTCCGTGGCTCTCGGTCAGGGGACTATAAATAGCCCGATTGGCGGCTAGGGCAAAGGGCGTCGCATTTGGGCCCTAAATGGGCCTGGGCCGACCGGACCCCGGGGCCGGCCGGCCGGGCCCATTTAGGCCCGGCCCCCGCGGGCTCCTTTGCCCGAGGTCGGTTCCCTTGCTTCCTGGATGCTTCCCCCTTCGCATATGGGTCCATGTCGTCGGTTTCTCTCCGAATTGGACTCAACTCCTTGTCTTGGAAGATTCAAGCACTTTTCCGGTCGTGTCCCCGGAGTATGTCGTCTTCTCGGATCAAGTCCCCGGCTTCTTGGAGTTAGTTTTGCTTCATTGCATGACTTGTTCGGGGCTTCAAAGTCTTGTCATGAGGTGCTTGATGAACTTATCCCGAAAGTCTTGCATTCAACACTAAATCCCCGCATAAACATTAAACTCCAAAAACGACATGCACACGTGAACTTGTTATACCACGGGGGTTAGTACCAATGGATAAAGTATAAAATTCATGCCAACACCGAAGGTAAACTCATGGCTAGGTTGACGGATTTTCACCGTCAACATCTCCCCCATGCTTAAACCTTGCTCGTCCTCGAGTAAGCCTTCGATGGATATCATCATTGCTAAACAATGTTTAAACTTTGCATTTGACCATACATGAGAAAACATAATGCTCTCAAAATATTAATTCATTAAAGTTCCATAATGTACTAGCCTTCATCTCCACGGATGGTGGATTCTTATTAAGCTTATCCCACAAGTATTAACATGCTCACAAAGTTTTAAATGGATCTCGAATTTTTGAAATGAAGATCGAGATAAAGAAAAGCTAAACCAAATTCACAAATTTAAATCATCTCATGTATTGCTCATAAACTCTCATCTCACTTGTCTCTCAAGCCTATATATTCTACTCCTTTCCCTCTCATATATATGTGGAAGGCTTTATATGGAGCTTTGGGAAAGTTTAGTCCTAACAAGAATTTATAAGTGAGGTGTTGTCATAACAAGACAAGCTTCTCATGGTCTTACCGAGACTCGTCAAAAAGGTCATTGGAAAATAATGTTAAATCAAGGAGGGGAAAGAGAAAAATACACACACTTTTAGATAGGTGGACATGTGCAAATGGCAGAGAGTGATCCCGAGGCACAAAAGAAGTCCTCGTTATCGGATTGCACATGGTTGGAAAATGAGAATGGATCTTTTTATCTTGAAGCCTTGAATGCACTCTTAGAGAACCGGGGAGTTCATTTTACGCACAAATATATTTTTTTCTTTTTCTTCTCTTTCTTATATTTCTCATTCTTTTCTTTCTTTCTTTCTTATATATATATATTTTTTCTTTCTTCACCTTGGAAGTCATGTACATCGCCGAATTTTTTTTTCTTTCATCATTATATATTTTTTTTTAAAATACTCCCTTTTGAACTCTAAGGCAGCACCGTACCTACCTCCTCCCCCATGCTTAGACGTTGCTCGTCCTCGAGCAAAGAGGCGAAAAATAAGGTAGGTACCGGATATTTTTCCTTGGAGAGATACTTGAAATCTTCAACGTTGGCACCGTCTTGCGATCTTCCTTGAATTGATGATCCATTCTCAATGATAGGTTGTGGTCAAGGAGGTAATCACAAAAAAAATGATATTTGGTTTTAAGGGTGGATATCCGGCGAAGTTTGTGAGACCACCGATGTGGGGGTACACAATGCACGGATAAAAGGCTAGCAAAAAGATAGATACGCAAAAACGGAATGACCGGCTTCTTAGTCTCGGGCCAGAGAAATCATGGCCTGCAATAACTCACTCAAAAATAAATCTTGTACACTAAGGTTTATGCACTCAAATATATATAAGGCTTTGGATAGGTAGAGCAACACACAAGTGATATTTGTGACAAGGTTAGCAATATTTTTGAGCATAAAAGACATCTTCAATCCATTCATAACTTGAGAGCACATAAAACACTATGGGTCTTTATTTTAATCATAACCTCCGCTGAAAATTAAGCTAGCATTTAAATAAATTCAGATCTGTATTTTTTTAGAGAGCACTAGCTTAAACATGCATAAATCAACTACAAAGATGAACAAAGCTGCAATTTTAATCATATATCAACATGGCACAGATTTTGTAACTTTTCCAATGATAAAAATCAAGGTGGTGACTTTATTAAAGGTGATATCAAGCTGAAATACACACTGAAAATAAGCATAACAAGCTTGCTGAAATTTAAATAAAAACAGAAAAATACTACGCAAACACATAAGAGCAAAAGCTGAAAATTACAGAGAAATAGAAAAGAAGAGAAAACTAAAGTTCCTTAAGTCCTCTAATCCTCCGCCGGTGGTTGATGTTGATAGTCTCGATAATAATAGCCTTGCTCATAATATGAATGAACGCTTCCTCCGTCGAATTGATTTGGCTCAACAAGGTGAAGGCGACCAAGTTCAAAGGCAATATTTGCGTTGCCTTCACCGAGTTGAGCTGCGTTGGATTGGATGGCTGCGATATTTTGAGCATTTCTTGCAGCGTATCCTCCAATAATAGCCATGCTTTGTTGTGGTTGGGGATGATGAGCGTAGGCCTCCGCGAAGTTAACGTTGGGCACAACGTAATTTTGAGGGGGTACCGGTGCACCACCCCCCCATGCTTGTTGTTGAGACCCTCCGTAATAACTAGGCGGAGGAGGAACCCCGCCGGATGGTTGCACATTGGGTTGTGCTCCACCCTCTTGTGCGGAGGATGTTCCCTCTTCTACGATCCTTCCTCTTTTGTTCTTCCTTGCGGGGACAAGTATTCCCTCTTCCAACCAATCTTCCCTTCCTTCGGTGAAAAGCCTAAGCCTCTCATCCGGAAGAGGGAGGTTCACAATGGCCAATCGGTAACCTCTTCTCTCATCTCCACTAATGTACTTGCCTTGCCGCAAGTACTCAAAACCGAGAGAGGTACCGCGCAAAAGGTGAGCGGGGTTTCTTGCGATCCCCGGTCGCAAGGAAAAGGCCAACATGGAGAGGTAACACCCCGAACCAATATCACTAGCCCCCGATGTTGCTTCACAACACCAACGGTTGATCATGAGGTAAGAGGGGTCGATTGGCTGCCCGGCAATCAAAGCCGAGTATAGCCAATTTAACTCCGTGTCGGTCACCTTTGTTTCCCTCATCCTCCCCAATACCCTCTTGCACATCCAAGAGTGAAATATCCGGATAATGGGGTTGCGGATGCTTTTGCGTTGTTGATGGGCATCTCCGGAGATCATGCCCCAAAATTCCGCCAACATGCCGGGAGGCACGTCGACTTTCTCCGGAGCGCCCTTGTGGAACCCAAGCAGCTCCCTTACGTGCTCGTAGGGAACCACTTGTTGGATTCCCTCCAAACGGAATGACAAGCATTGCACCCCATCATCATCAACGATGGGTGCCATAGTCATTAAAATTTCCAAGGTGTAACCCAAGTGGGTGTCCACCGAGATTCCGTTGGAGAATTGAATCCCACCGAGGTGCCCCAACATGTAGTTTATGTCGGTGCGAAAACCCAAGGTGTGGAGTGCTTGGTCGTCGATCTCGACGTTTGGCACAAGCCTCTTCTCAAGATTGGCGAGCCTATCCTCCTCCTCCACCGACATGATGATGAAGCCGTACGAAGATTGTGTCGGGGGGTGTAAGGAGGTGGTGCGGTTGAGCGAGTCGATCGTCGTGGTGGCGCGGGCTGCTCCTCCGTGTGCCCACGAGGTTCGGTGAACCTCATGGAAGTGCTTCTTGCAGCCCTCATCCCACCAAGGAGGAGAGCGTCGTTCCTCCTCGGTGGTGCCGTGTCCGTCTCCATGCTCCGGGAGACTCGGAAACCGAGTGCCTCCTCGAAGACGTGGTTGATGACGGCTTGGACGACGACGAACTCTTCTTCTTAGAGAAGAGACTTGTGGTCTTCTTCCACATGCTTGCTGCACTCTCTCTTCAACTAAAAATCCGGGTTGCAACCGGTAAACTAGGCACTTAAACTCTTTGCTTCGGATGTGGACTTTGAGTGGATTAGGGAGGTGGATTTTTTCTTGAGCTCTCAAGCTTGGGTGGTTGGCTAAGTCTACGGAGGTTCTGAGCACACAAACTTGAACACACAAACAAGGGAAGGAGAGGGAAGCTTGCCTGCGAAGACGGGCGCCGGGGGGCACCATTTATAGGGCGGGCCGGCCGGCCTAGGCCGGGCCGGCCCGGGGCTCCAACGGCTCCTCCTCGGTGCGTCTTTCTCCCAGCACGATCATTTCGCCTCTCGCAACTTTCCCCGCCCGCGTGCTCCACAAGTTGCACCGCCCAAACGCTCTCGTCCACTCCTTTTCTTGAATTATTGGTCCTCCCACTTGATGCTCCATGCTTTGGGTCATGTCCATGCTCCCTAGCTCCACTTGCTTCACATGCCACCATTGAAATCCTGCAAAGTTGATGCTTGCTGCCCACCATGCTTGTCCTTTGCATGTGGAGTGGGTGAAAGTTGATAAAAGGGAATCCAATGGTGCATGCATGATTAATTCAAACTTGATTGCCTCCATTTAGGTGTGTTTAAGGTTAAGCACTCCTCTAATTCGAGTTTTAAAATATTTTTCAGAGCCATGCAAGAGCTTGAACATAATTTTAGAGAAGTTTTTAAACCATTAAAAACAAATGTAAGTCGAAAATATTTTTCGACTACGTCGATTTTCGTCTTACCGGTATAGTTTGCTTTCATCGGTTGAGAGCGAACGTTTTCCCGGTTTGATCATGGGGGCATAGGTTTAGGTTCTAATTTTGGCTAAATAAGAAAGATTTTGAATAAAACAAAATTAGAATGGGTTTAGAAAAATTCTAATCCTAGAGAAACCAAGGGTAAAGATTTTTAAGATCGACCAAAAGCTTTGATTTCTAGGTTCACGCGAGTCCTACCACGTGCTGAATTTTTATAACACTTGAATATAAATCGTGGCTCTACTCGTGTGGTTTTAGCATGAAAAATAAGCCAACCTCAGCACCATAATGAGGGTGAAAGGTTGAGCTAAGGTTCTGAAATTATTTGGTTGAGGGGTTTCTCGAAAAGAAAAGAATCAAACAAGCACATAGGAGGGTTCATGCAAAGGGTTTATGATAAAGCAAACATTCAATCAAGAATTATGTCTCTAATATTGTTCAACCACTTCTAAGTCTAATGTCTTTGCGTAGTAAAACTCAAAAACTAAATTATTAAAAATACTCGAAAAACCTGGAATCGGGTTGTCCTCCCGTAGCTTATTCTTGACTTGACTTGACGAAACGGGTTGCCTCCCGCCTAGCGCTTCGTTTATAGTCTATAGCTAGACTTCTTCACTTGATTACTCCGGATCAACGCTCTTTGCGGGCGTTGCAATCTTGGGTACCCACTTCCGCACCATCTTGGGCGCGGGCTTGTCTTTTGGCTTGGTCGTCTTAGTCATTTTTTTGGTCTTCACGGGCGGCTTCTCTTCCTTTGTCTTGACGGATGCAACACCTTCTTTAATTTTCGTTACGTTCACTTTTTTCGGCTCCTTCTTCTTTTTCAGCCCCTCCGTTTGTTTTGGTTCTATCTTCACTCCAATCATGTTGCATGCCTCAATCCTTGGACGGAACTTGAAGGAACTCCTTTCTCCGTTGATATCGAACATGATCTCCCCCTTGCCAACATCAATAGTTGCTCCCCCTTGTCTTGAGGAACGGCCTCCCTAGGATGAGCGGCGGCTTCTCCCTCTCTCCCATCTCGAGCACAACGAAGTCGACGGGGATGAAGTGGTGTCCAATCTTCACGGGTACATCTTCGGCAATGCCCAAGGGATAGCGAATGGAGTTGTCACCCGGCTCCAAACATATTCCCGTAGGCTCCATCGGTAGGCGTAACTTCTCGAACACATCCCTCGGCATGACACTCACACTAGCTCCAAGGTCGCATAACGCCTTCTCGAAGTTGAAAGAACCAACCGAACATGGAATTGTAGGGCACCGGGGTCTTTTTGCTTCTCCAGCCCATAAGCAATAGCTGCACTACACTCCTCGGACATCTTGACATGATCTACCCCGAGTGTTGCTATCTCATATTTATTTGCAAGTATGTCTTTAAAGTAACGAGAATATGTAGGTACTTGTAGGGCATCCAGTAACGGCATGTTGATGCTAAGTCTACGCACAACTTCCACAAACTTCTCAAAGTGGTTGTCAAGTTTACCTCGGAAGTAGCGTGGCTTGAGTTGCGGTATCCTCGTGTCATCTTCCGGCATCTCAAATTCGGGTTCCTCGGTGACGATCCCCGTAACCTTCTCTTTAGCGGCTCCTTCCACCTCGGTGGACGGTTTCGGCTTTCTTGCTCCCGCGGTACGTTCCGGATCTTCGGTCTCCTTCCCCGAACGTGTTTGAATGGCCTTCGCCGATTCGGGACATTTGGGTTGTCCCGGAAGCTTCCCTTCATCATTAGTGAGGCGCCCGCAAGTTGTCCAACTTGCGTCTCGAGCATCTTCATCATGTTGAGCACTTGATGATTGGAACTTCCGACCTCCGTCACTTTGCTATCGATGTTCTCCAACACCTTGTCTATGGTCTTGAACTTGGTGACGGTGTCCTTGTTGATCTTAGCTTGCTCATCCATGAACTCCTTCAATTGTATCCGAAGTGGAACCGCGTTAGGAATAGATGAGCTTGCATTAAATTGAGGCCTACCTTGCCCGTAGCGGAAGTTCGGCAATTCTCCCTTCCTCATGTAGTCGAGCACTTTGGCTTCCTCCGGACAATCTTTGCGGACATGGCCATACTCTCCACATTCTTCGCATGTGGACCTTGCTTCGGCGGCCTTCAAGTCTTGAGCCTCTTTCTTTTCTATCTCCATCTTCTCCAACCTCCTCATGAGCGAGTCGATCTTGCCTTCGAGTATGTCTTCCTTCTCCACTTGCAAGACTCCTTTGACGTTCCCCATAGGTTGAGCCGGGTGTAGGCGCCCGGATGACGCCCACGTGTCATTATCCGCGACCTTCTTGAATAACGTGAAAGCTTCCGTCGGTGTAAGCTCGATGATAGATCCTCCCGCCGATGCATCGATGATCGTCCTTGACGCCATGGTGAGTCCTTGATAGAACTTTTGCACGAGGTCTTCTTTCGGGAACTTGTGATGTGGAACCGCCGGTGTACTCGTTGAAGCGCTCGAATGCCTCCGAGATAGTTTCGTAGGATATTGAACAAAGGTGGCAATCTTATTACGCAAGCTTTGAGTTTTACCCGGTGAGTAGTATTCCTTCATGAAAGCCTTCATCAACGTGTTCCAATTTTGCACCGTCTCCGCCGGTTGAGAGTGGAACCATTGCAACGCCTTCCCGAGTAGTGAAAACGGAAAAAGCCTTGCCCTCATTTGATCTTGAGTCACCCCATCCATGTTGAAAGTCTGACATAGTTGAATGAATGCTTGGAGGTGAAGGTTCGGATCCTCTTTGCCGGTGAAGGGTGAATGTTGCACCATGCGGATTGTTGAGGTCTTGATCTCGAACGGTCTTCCGATCTCGTCGAGGTTCAAGATTGGTAGGTCGATGATGTCTGGGGTGCATAGCTCCCCAATCTTGCGTTCTTCCGGTGGTTGGTCACCCATCGGTGGACGTCGGTTCTCCCGCGGACTTTGAGGTGGTGAATTCTCCGGAGATTCCTGCGATCCTTCGTCTTCCGACTCAGAATCTACAAAATCCAGCTTTTTAGCTTGATGTGCTTCGCGTCTCCTTAGCCTGTAAAGTTTTTCTGGATCATCCACAAAATTATCGGGTTTGTTGGAGAGGTAGCCGTCCATCTCCGTTAGGGTTAGCAATAAACAAAATATGCAAAAGAAACTAGAAAACAAAACAAATCTATAAAGACTAGAGTTAGACAAACTAGATTAGATGTATTTTGAGGATGATTGAAGCTTATTAGATGCAAAAATAAAACAAAATCAGTACTGAAAATTACAAAAAAAAAGCAATAAAAAATCAAATCTTGATCACTTGTTCCCCGGCAACGGCGCCAGAAAAAGGGGCTTGTTGACGGTTAATGTTTGTATCAAAGTTCGTTCGTGACTCGCAAGCGTACAAGTCTCCCGTCGTAGTCAAGGGACCCTTCTTCCCTCGAGTGGTGAACCCAAGGTATCGAATCCGTGGAACAAATGTGTGACGCAAGAATTAATCTATTAAAGCCAAGTAATCTTCAATAATCGATAAAAGACCTAATGCATCTAAGTAAAAGACACAAAACGAATCTAATCTACTAAAAACCGGAGAAAACAAAGTAAGATTAGGTAGATAAACCGATCTAGAGGGATCGGGGTAAGCCTTTCGTTGAAGTTCCAAGCAAAAGAAGAAGTAGCAAATCGAATCTTAATAAAAGCCTCTTTAAATCGTGGTTTCCCGTCCAAATCCGAAAACATCCGCCTTTCGAGACCCCCGTTCGTCACAACGTATCCCTATTCATGCGGGGAGCTTAGGGCGAGTCAAAAGACAAGTCGAGATTCTTTCGGAGGATCCGGCGTGTACCTCTAGCCACCGCGGCTACAAGAACACCCTATGTAATCTATCTCGAGAATAGAATTGGAATAAGCAAAGCCGATCGAAAAACGAAATCTTCGAGGAAACACTTGATCGCTGGGAAAAGATTCAACTTGATAATTCAACTATAACAATGATACATACACAAGATCACCACCGGGATCCTTCCTTGATCTTGCTTCTAGCTCGGGAACTCCGACGTGGTCTTCCTTGCAAGGTTCCCACGTCGGCTAGGGAAACCCTAGTCAACTAGCTCGACCCTCTCCTCTCCTAGATGGTGTCCCTCTCCTCTCTGCTTCTCGGCGGCCGAAGACGAAATCTTCTCTCCGTGGCTCTCGGTCAGGGGACTATAAATAGCCCGATCGGCGGCTAGGGCAAAGGGCGTCGCATTTGGGCCCTAAATGGGCACCGGGCCGACCGGACGGGGCCGGCCGGCCCGGGGCCCATTTAGGCCCGGCCCCCGCGGGCTCCTTTGCCCGAGGTCGGTTCCCTTGCTTCCCGGATGCTTCCCCTTCGCATATGGGTCCATGTCGTCGGTTTCTCTCCGAATTGGACTCAACTCCTTGTCTTGGAAGATTCAAGACTTTTCCGGTCGGGTCCCCGGAGTATGTCGTCTTCTCGGATCAAGTCCCCGGCTTCTTGGAGTTAGTTTTGCTTCATTGCATGACTTGTTCGGGGCTTCAAAGTCTTGTCATGAGGTGCTTGATGAACTTATCCCGAAAGTCTTGCATTCAACACTAAATCCCTGCATAAACATTAAACTCCAAAAACGACATGCACACGTGAACTTGTTATACCACGGGGGTTAGTACCAATGGATAAAGTATAAAATTCATGCCAACACCGAAGGTAAACTCATGGCTAGGTTGACGGATTTTCACCGTCAACAGGTGTGCCACACTGCCCAATCCACGCGGATGTGGAACTTGTCGCGAAATTCCAAGAACTTCCGGCCCGTGAACCGGGACCCGTTGTCCGTGATGATGGAGTTTGGCACTCCAAAGCGGTAGACGATGTCCGTGAAGAACGTGACCGCCGCTCGGCCCTCGGATTCGTAATGGGGCGCACCTCCACCCACTTGGAGAACTTGTCAATTGCAACCGGCGCAGGTGGGTGAAGCCCCCGGCGCCTTCCGCAGGGGCCCGACGATGTCCAACCCCCACACAGCGAACGGCCATGTTACGGGGATTGTTTGCGAGAGCGTGAGGCGGCAAGTTGGTCCTGCGAGCGTAGAGGTGGCACCCTTCGCAAGTGCGCACGATTTCGTTGGCGTCTGCGACCGCGGTAGGCCAATAGAAGCCTTGGCGGAACGCGTTGCCGACGAGGGTGCGCGGCGCGGCGTGGTGGCCACAGATCCCCGCGTGGATGTCCCGTAGGAGCTCGCGCCCCTCGGGAATGGGTATACACCGCCCGGAGGATGCCCGACGCGGCGCGCTTGTACAGCTCGCCGTCGACGAGAGTGAACGATTTGGCCATCCTGGCGATGCGCCTGGCTGCGGCCCGGTCTGCGGGGAGCTCCCCTCGAGCAATCCAGGCGATGTACTTCTCCCGCCAGTCCGCCTGGGCGGGAGCCGGCTCGATGTCCATTGCGACAGCCTCGTGGGAGCCGTACCCCTCGAGAAGGGAGAGCACGTACGCCTCGTTCGAGGGGTCCTCTTCCATGGGTTCCGCACCCGCTGGATTCGAGGGAGCCCCCGAGGGTCCGCTGTCGCTCGAGGGGTAGGGCTCGAAGGTGACCGATGGGCGTGCGATGTCGCGCGCGAAACGTTCGGGGGAACGGTGATCCGCCGGACGCGATCTTGGCAAGTTCATCCGCCTCCTCGTTGTACCCGGCGGGGTACATGATTGAGCTCGATGCCGTAGAACTTGTCTTCGAGGGCCCGCACGGCCTTGCGGTAGGCCTCCATCTTGTCGTCGTGGCGGCTCGCGTTCTTCATGACTTGGTCGATCACGAGCCGCGAATCCCCTCGCACATCGAGGCGCTTGATGCCCAACTCAATGGCGATCTTGAGGCCGCGAGAGGAGGGCCTCGTATTCCGCCATATTGTTAGACGCGGGGAAGTGGAGGCGCACCGCGTAGCGCATGTGTTCCCCGAGGGGTGACACAAAGAGCGAGCCCGCGCCCGCTCCGTCTTCATCACCGAGCCGTCGAAGAACGAGTCCGGCACTCGCTTGAATTTGGGGCGGCGGCAGTGTGTGTCCGTCCATTCGCCGACGAAGTCGGCTAGGATTTGCGATTTGATGGCCTTGCGCGGGGCGTAGGCGAGCGTCTCGCCCATCAACTCCACGGGCCACTTGGCAGTCCCGCTCGCCGCGTCGGGGGTTGCGAATGATCTCTCCTAATGGGAAGGAAGAGACCACCGTAATCGGGTGGGCCTCGAAGTAGTGGCGGAGCTTGCGCCGCGCGAGGACTACCGCGTACAACGGCTTCACGGACACGGGGGGTAGCGCGTCTTCGTGTCCGATAGGACTTCGCCGATGTAGTAGACCGGCCCTCGCACGGGCGGGGGCATGCCCTTCCTCCGTGCGCTCCACGACGATCACGGCGCCGACCACCCGGGTGGTTGCGGCCACGTAGAGTTGGAGGGGCTCGCCGTCTCGCGGCGGCGTAAGGATTGGGGCGTGCGTCGGAGATGCCTTCGGCTTGTCGAGCGCTTCCCGGGCCTCGGCGGTCCAAGAGAAGCGCTCGTGCTTCTTGAGCGGCCGGTAGAGGGGCGAGGCCCTTCTCACCGAGCCTCGAGACGAAGCGGCTCGGGCGGCAAGGCACCCCAACACCTTCTCGCACCCCTTTGAGGTCCCGAATTGGACCCATTCGCTCGAGGGCCGCGACCTTTTCGGGGTTGGCCTCGATTCCCCGCTGGGAGATGATGTATCCTAGGAGCATGCCCCGCGGCACTCCAAAGACACATTTTTCGGGGTTGAGCTTGACCCCGTTGGCCCGCGAGCAACCGAATGCGATGCCAAGATCGCCGACCGGGTCGTCCGCCTTCTCGGTTTTGACGACGATGTCGTCTACGTAAGCCTCGACCGTCCGCCCGATATGGTCCCCAAAAACGTGCTTGCATGCGGCGCCGGTATGTTGCGCCCGCGTTTCGAGGCCAAAAGGCATCGTGACGTAACGAACGTCCCGAACGGTGTGATGAACGAAGTCGCGAGCCGGTCGGACTCTTTCATTTTTATTTGATGATATCCCGAATAGGCATCAAGGAAACGAGTGGTTCACACCCGGCGGTGGAATCAATGATCCGATCTATGCGTGGTAAAGGAAAGGGAACTTTTGGACATGCTTTATTGAGAGCGGTGTAGTCGATACACATCCTCCACTTCCCATTTTTCTTTTTTACAAGCACGAGATTAGCTAACCATGTCGGGTGGAACACTTCCTTGATGAATCCGGCCTCGAGGAGCTTCCGCGGCTCCACTCCGATCGCCCGTCGCCGTTCCTCGTCGAAGCGGCGCGGCCGCCGCCGAACGGCCGCGTGCGTTAGGCGAGATATCAAGGGAGTGCTCGGCGACCTCCCTCGGGATGCCCGGCATGTCCGAGGGGCTCCACGCAAAAACGTCGGCGTTGGCGCGGAGGAAGTCGACGAGCACTGCTTCCTATTTAGGATCGAGGGTCGAGGCCGACCCTCAAAGCCTTGCCCTCGGGGGCCGATGGGTCGAGGGGGACCCCTTTGGCTTGCTCGGCGGCCTCGAACGTGCCGACGTGCTTGGTGGCGGAGTTGAGGTCGTCGTTGACCATCTTCTCCAGTGTGTTCACCAGCGCTTCGTCCAGCGCTAGTGCTTCCGCATGCTCCACGCACTCGACGTCGCAGTCGAATGCATGCTCGATCGACGACCCGACGGTGATGACGCCGTTTGGACCCGGCATCTTCATCTTCAGGTACGTGTAGTTGGGGACCGCCATGAACTTGGCATAGCACGGTCGCCCGAGGATGGCGTGGTAGGCCCCTTTGAATCCCACCACTTCGAATGTGAGGGTTTCCTTGCGGAAATTCTTGGGGGTCCCAAACCAGACGGGCAGATCGATCTGCCCGAGGGGTTGAACCTGCTTTCCAGGCGCGATGCCGTGAAACGGCTTTGTGCTGGGCCGCAGTTGGTCCAGCCCAATCCCCATCAGGCGCAACGTATGCGCGAAGAGGATATTGAGGCTACTGCCTCCGTCCATAAGGACCTTCGAAAACCGGGCGTTCCCAATGATGGGATCGACCACCAGGGGGTACTGGCCCGGGTTCGGGATGCGATTTGGGTGATCATCCCGGCTAAAGGTGATGGCATCCTTCGACCAGTTGAGAAAGGCCGGAGGTGCCCTCTCTGCGGCGAGGACTTCGTGCCGCTCCTTCTTGCGCTGCCGGGTTGACATGTCAACGGTAGGTCCTCCAAAAATGAGGAACACATTTTCGACAGCGGGGAAACCGCCCGCGTCGCCATCGCCCCCATCCTTCTTGGCCTCTGCCTCCTTCGCGGCGGCACGGCCGTAGAACTTCTTGAGCATGTCGCACTGCTCAAGAGTGTGGTTCACGGGGGTCTTGTGGTAGGGGCATGGCTTCTTCATCATGTCATCGAACACCCCCGGGCCTCGAGGAGCCGGTCGAGGGCCCCGTCGGGCCGGGTCAACAGCGAGGGCCTCGGCATTGCCGCCGTTGCGCCCCTGCTCGCGCGCCTCGCGGCGCGGCTTCTTCCCCCCTTCTTGCCCCGCTTGTCGTTGCGGCGTGGCTCCTTGGACCCGCTGCCCTCCGCGGGCGTGTCCTCGGAGCGCTTGCCCTTCTTGCCGTCGAAGATCGCCCCCACGGCCTCCTCTCCGGGAGGCGAAGGCGGTGGCAATGTCGAACAGCTCGTTCGAGTCCGTGGGCGGGCTACGTCCCAGCTCGCGCACAAGGTCCCGGCACGTGGTGCCCTCGAGGAACGCGTGCACGATCTCTGACTGTGCCACGCCGGGGAGCTGCGTGCGGCGCTTGGAGAAGCGCCGTATGAAGTCCCGCGGCGACTCGCCCGGCTTCCGCGTGCGGGGAGCGCGGATCCCGGGAGTTCCGGGGCGCACGTATGTGCCACGGAAGTTGCCCACGAAAGTGTGGACTAGATCGTCCCGAGTTGTGGATGCGGGCCGGCGGGCAAGTGCTCGAGCCATGTCCGGGCCGCATCACCCAGATGCAGGGGCAAGTTGCGGATGATTACTTCGTCGTTGGTGGCCCCGCCCAGCTGACAGGCTAGGCGGTAATCGTTGAGCCAAACACGAGGGTCCGTCTCCCCGTTGTACTTGATGATCGTCGTGGGTTGACGGAAGCGCTGGGGGAACGCCGCCGTGCGGATCTCCCTGCTGAACACACGGGTGCCCGGGGGCTCCGGCGTCGGGGAGCGATCCTCACCGCTGTCGTAGCGCCCACCCCTTCGAGGGTGGTAGCCCCTGGCCGCTCGCGCGTCCGCCTTGCCGGTGCGCCGGGCGTTGATGACGTTGCGGGCGTCGCCATCCGGCGCCCGCGTGTGTCGAGGAGCCGTTCCTTGGCCGGCGTGCGTCCACGGTCGGCGAGGTCGACCCGCATGCACCGAGGGTTCGCCCCCACGGTGCCGGATCATCACCCCGCGCGTCCCCCCCGTTGGCGGATGCGTGAGGCCGAGCTTTCGGCCGCCGGACGGCCGCTTGCTCAAGGAGGGTCCGCACCTCGCGGTGCATGTCTCGAGCCTCGGGGGTCGAGGGTGCCGGCATGGCGCGCAGGCGGTGTCGTGGCGGCGATGAGCTTTTGGCTCGCTCGCGGTGGAGTATCCGCGTTGTCGACGTTGGGGACAGGGTTGAGGCGGTCGCGGACTTGTCGGCCTAACTCCCGTGCGCGTTCGCCGCGCGCGGAGGCCTCCCCCGCCATCGAGGCGCGGAGTAGCCGCACAGTCCGGTACTCCTCTGCCAGCTTGGCCTCGAGCTCGCGAGCTTGGGCCAGCTGCGCGTCGACGTCGGCCCCGGCCGGGTGCGCTTGGCCCCGCGGCCGGGCGCGTGGCAACCCCTGGGGCTGGCGTGACTTCCCCATCTCCGGCGCCCGCCGCACCGGCGGCGTTGGCCGGGTCGTTGGTGATGACGGCGCAGCATTCCCGCGTGGGGTCGTAGCTCCCAGTGCTGGAGTCGTCGGAGCAGCCGAACCAGTAGTCCGTGGCGTCGAGGAAGCGCCTGAACGCGACTGGGTCCGGCACACCGGAAAAGTCCCACTCCGCGTACCCATGACGGTTGGCGGGTGGCATCGTGTCGACGGAGCCCAGGGACGACTCGTCCGCTGCTGAAGTGCCGGGATCCCTGGCGACGAAGACGTGCCGACCAGGCGGCACCCTGCGCATTGTCGTGTTGACGTTGGCGTTGTAGGCCGTAGTGACGCCACGCAGCCCGATGGGGACGCGCGGTCCTGAGACCGCACGCGGTCCCGCTGGGGTGGTGGCGGCCGTCGTGACGTTGGGCGCACCGCGCCGGGCGGCGCGCGCTCGGCCTTGCCGCCGCTCGGACCGCGCCCGGCGCGAGCGTAGCCGGAGCGGCGGCGGCGTCGCGGCGTCGACGGACCCGCGCATCCGTGCCCGCAGTGCCCGCGCCGGTGTCGTGCGCGCGGCGGAGACCGGAGCGGACTCCGGCTTCCCGCCGCGCGCGTAGCTCCTCACGGTTGGTGAGGCGCATGAGATAGCCATTCCCCGTGGCCCGGAAGTTCAAGTCCCCGAAGCGGATCTCGAGCCCGGCCGGAAGGGGGTCTGAGCTACCCATGTTGTAGCGGGTGCTACGGTACTCAGTGCGAATCACCATGGAGGGAGTTAGCGAAATGACCTTAGGCGCTCGTTAGCCCCACGGTGGGCGCCAGCGTCGGTGCGGAATATGGTCCCGACACTAACCAAGTAGATAACGCCTAAGTCTATCCCTCTATGGTCGATGCTAAGCAACAAATGACACAAGGTTTATCCCGGTTCCCGCCGAGGGGGCCGTACGTCCAGGCGGTGGCGTGCTCGTGGCACTGTATTGCTCGGCACCGGGGGTGCTTGTAGTGGGGCAAGTACAAGCAAGGTGGGAGAAGAAGCGTGGCTTCCAAGTCCCTGGTGAGTGGCTGGAGATGTTATGGGAGAATAAGAGAGTGAGTGCACAATGCGCTGTGTTCCTCTCGCTTCGTCCCCCCGCGGCTGGGGGCTCGCTTCCCCTTTTATAGGTCAAGGGGGCGGCGAGTTACATGCACGCCGCGCTACCTAGCTACGTGTAGGAGCACGTCGTGCTACGGTGTAGAGCGGGCGATCGTCCGAACGATCCATGCTGCGATCCGGCCATGATGGCCTACTTCGTTCCCGAACAGTGGCGGTTCGAGGGTAGGAGGCGGCGGACGGTGATGGCGTTCTCTCGGTAGGCTTCGAGGGGAGGTGCGATGATGACCGGTACGGGGTACGGGGAGCGGGCGATACGGCGTTCCTTCCCAATGAGCTGCGGTGGCGGAGTGGTTGCTGCAAGTGCTTGGGCGTGCGCCGCGGAGTCGGGCGTGCGCCCGCATGCGTGGGTACGGCGGCCGCGCCGTTACAGTGGCCGGGATGGCCGTCCACCGGCCTAGCGCCCCTTACCTAACCCGCAAGGTCACGGGAAAGTGGAATCGAGGGTGCGCCGGCCCCCTTTCGAGGGTCGGGCGCGTTAGCCGTACGGCGGCGTGCGCACGGTGTCACGGGACGACACCGGCCGTACCGCACGGTCCATCCCACAGTGGCGGGGATGGGCTCCTTCCCTGGGGAGTTGGTGCGGCGGCACGGGGGCGTGAGCCCCGGCGCATGATGGCGCCGTCTGCGGCGTCGGGGCGTTAAATGCCCAAGTACGGGGCCGGCGCACGCGTGCGGGGGCGCCGTGATCGTGGCGGGCCCCGGCCGAGGGCGGAGCGGACCCTCGAGCGAGGCGGGACTCGCTCGAGGGGGGAGCGCGCCCTCGAGCGGGGCGGGACCGCTCGAGGGAAGGGCCGCCCCTCGAGCGGGGGCGGAACCTGTTCGAGGAGGGAGTTGCCCCTCGAACGGGGGCGGAGCCCGTTCGAGGAGGGAGCATGCCCTCGGGCGAGGCGGAGCACAGCTCGAGGGGTCTTCCTAGGCGGGCCGCCTTGGTGGGCCTCCGAAGTCTTGCTGCATGGGCCGTATCCGCATGGTTAGTTTCTGCATGGTTAGGCTTAGCTTATGTTGATGCGGGGAATTTGGATAGGGGTTCCCCCATTGTTTGAGGGGACCCTTAGGGGCGGTCCCCGACACTCACGTTCGGCCTGGCAACGAGCGGTGATATCCCGGAGGTCATGCTCCAGATGCCAAACACGGCGGTGTAACTGGTGGTTGATCTTTTGCTCTGGCGGGGCGTCCTTTGCTTCAAGGGAAGAATCACAGGAGATGTACTCAGGCATGTCTTCGGTCCCAATGATTTCCTCGGGAAGCAGATCAAGGCTAAAAGAAAAAATGAAGAAGAGGTAAAGCGCGAGATCACACGAGGAGACAAGAAGCAAGTCAAAGGAAAACTCACTCTCGAATCGTGCGTTTCTTTAGGGCGCCGTCCTCCTTGGGTTTCTTGCCTTTGTCCATGGCTTTGGGGTTTTCTTTTCTGGAGCAGGGGAGAAGATGAGAAGTGATGGATGAGTGTGCGAGTGGATTTGCAGAGCATCTCGGCAGACTATTTTATTGACTGAGAGAGTGCATTGGGAGTGATGACTGGGTGGCGTGCATTATTGGAATACCAAGCGGCAGGGTTTTCCTCCCGAATGCGAAGGGTTTTCATTGAACAGTGCTTATGGATTGCCGAATCCAGGATTTTCTGTGGGTTTTGCGCCAAGGGGCGTCCGTTTTTGCGTGTTCGGCTCAAGCAAGTTCCTGAATACGTTTAAGGAAAATAAGGCTCGCAACCACAGACACAGAGGAATCATCACAATACAAGCATGGTGATTAAAAGTTCTTTATTTATTGCCGATAATCAATCATCCCTAGTACAATCTAGTCAAAGAGCCTGTTTAGCACAGACTGGGGATGAGTGAGTTCGGCAATGGCGTCGCCATGGCCGTCGAGGCGCTCCAAGATGACCTCGATCTCGTCGATGTCTTCTGGTGCGCCGCCCTGGAAGCCACGTGGCCTGGTGGAGTAGTCGACGCCAGTGTGCGTCGCCTTGGTGGCCAGGCCCAAAGTGGTGCCCAGGCGAATGTCGTGGGTAGCCACTTCGTCCACGCGGATTTCCACCGCGGCGAGGCACTCCGCCAGCGTGTCTCCGCGGGCGTTCACCTTGTCAGCCAATTGCTCCACCAGCATTTTCAGCTGGTTGAGCTCGGCGTCACGGGCTGCAAAGTGCAAGATAAAGGTGTTTAGCATCAAAAGCCAGATTGGATTAGGGAGCGGTTCCAGAATCGTACCGTCAATGGTCGCCAGCAACTGCTTGCACTGGTCCTCCCACTCCAGTTCGGCTATGCCAGCCTTTTTGGAGACGTCTTCCAGCTCGCGCTGGGCCACCTCAAGTTCCGCCTTGAAGCGGAGAGCATCAAGTTCCCCGTAGGGCATGGGGAGTAGTGGTCCGACTCCGAGGAGTCGTCCGGCAAAGGTTGACCGGCCGGTGCGGAGGACGGGTTCCATTGAATTAGCCTGAAACAGAGATGATCGTCAGAAACAAAGGGGAATCAAAGACGAATCGTGAAGGAAAGTTGACGATTATTGCCTCCGACGGGCACTGGCGCGACTCCCTTCCGCCTCGTCGGCGGCGCGGCGCCTGTTGTTGTTGCTCGCCATGATTCTTGGGCTTGCGCTGATTGGGGAAAGAAAGCTGGAGGTTGGCGAAGATTTGAAGGCTAGAGGCTTGGTAAAGAGCTGGGGGCACCTACGGTTTTTATTTATAGGCCTGGTGAAGTAGATCGTGGCCTCAGGTCGTGTTCTTAGATCGTGGCCTGTATCCCAAGAAACTTGGAAGGTGGAGAGGTTTCCATGACCAATCCGCCGTCGGGTCGTTTGGAGTTCAAGGCTGAGTCGTATTCGGTTGACTGGCTCGGCTAAGTTGAAGTTGAAGTGTCGTTCGGGTATGACGCTATTTGGCTACTGGTTACCGAATGGGTCGTTCAGCGTTGCAAAGAAAGGGAAAGTAAATTTACAAAAGCAAATGTTGCAAGAACGGTTAGTTTGGTTACACATTAATTGGTACAGCTAAATATTCAAGTACTTTGCGATTACAGTAGAGGCGTTTGAGGTTGTTTGGTGAATGTTCTCCATCCGTCCTTGGTAATCTTTCTGGGCGTTGGACAGGACGGTGAGTTCTGCATCACATTGATTCACTTCAGCTAGGGCTGATGACGCTTCCTCTTGGGTTTTCTCTATCAATCCAGGAAGTTCGGCTATCTTCTTGTCATCGGCTTCTATTTCAGCTGATAAGCTTTTCAGTTCTGCCTCCAGTGCGGCCTTTCTGGCGATTTTCAATTCACGAGCAGCTTGCAGATTGGCCAATATTCCCTTATGATTCTCAGTTTGAGATTGTGCTCCTTTCACAGCTTGTTCAGCTTTAGCTTTCTTTTGCTCAACAGCTGGTCAGGAAGACACATTCCTCAGAGCTCGTCTTATGGCCACGTAATGGATATCCAGACCAGAGATGGGTTCCAGTGAAGTGTTGATATCCTCAGGGAGTTCTTGGCTGATGGGTCCAAGCATTTCCTCGAAATAATCGAGGTCTCGGATTTGATCTCGAGCATCTCTCTGCAGCTAGGCAAAAATTTCTTTGAGCCCTTCTTGTACTTCCTTTGACAAGGCTTGAGTCCCTCCTTCTCTTGTTTCGGCAGTTGGATTATTCTCCACTAATGGGCTTGATGATGATGGAGTTTGATCCTAAAAGGGTAACATTGCCGAGTCAGGAGTGGTGCATTGGAAAATAAAGAAGACAACATAGTTAAGTGCAGGTGTTTACCTCATGCCTGACCTCCTGAACCGGGGCAAGGTTTTGTTCAGTTTCAGGGGCGATTTCTTGAGCCACTGGTGAAGGAGGAGCTCTTGGCAAAGCTGAGGTTTCTGTGTGAGAGGGTGCTGGTGCAGTCTCTAGCAACTCTGAAGCTTCTGGCTGGAGAGGAGATAGAGTTACCTCTGCTAAGGTTGGGGTTTCTGCCTGGCTAATAAGGGATTGAACCCTTGAAGGACTTGAAGACTCTGGTTGGATGGGAAAGTTCATCTCTGGTGAGGTTGGTGTCTCTGTCTGAGCAGGGGGTGATTGAGTCCCTGATGAAGATGAAATCTCTACTTGGGCAGGTGGCTCAGCCCTTGGTGGACTTATATGTTGAGGAACAGGGATATCCACAGGATGATCTACCAGTGTTTCTTCTGCAAGTACCAGATTAAGGGTAAATGCCAGTGTTGATCTTTGAGGAAAGGGTAATAAAAGTCATACCAGTAGATGGAGCATTGGCAGGTTCTGAAGCTGAAGACTGCTGGATTCTGGTCTAAAATTGCATAAGACGAAATTTATCAGTAAAGAGTAATCTTGTGACCAAGAAAGGGGAAAATTTTACCTCAATAAGGACTTTCTTGACGGTTCTTTTCCTCTTGGCAGCTGGAGGTGCGATCAGAGACAGGCCTTTTCTCTTCTCAGCAGTGGCACTGAAGAGAATTGGGTCTGTTGTGGCATACCTAGCCATCAGTTGAGCCAAGGTTGGGGATCTAAATCCCAGTGCTGAGATTGGGCATACTGCATTGTAAGCAATTGCCCTGGCTCGAGGGGCAGGCACTGTATTCTGCAGGTAAAAATCAAGATCATGGTTAGAGGAAGAAATGTCTGATTTGGAGAAAAGGACAATTATGTTACCTCTGAAGTTGGCTGAAAATCAGGCATCAGCTCTGTGCAAAACGAGTGCACTGGCTCACTGAAAATGTGGTCATGGAATTCTTGCCACCGAGAGTTGAAGGTGCGGTGAGTTACTGTTGTGGGTGTAAAAGGCCAGGTGTAAACAGTTGGACTGCATTCATACTGAAAAACCCTTCTGGATTGAGCAAGCTCTTTGATTTCTTCTCTGGGTTTGAGGAATTCATGAAGAAATAATCTTGGAGGCATCTGGCCACATTCAAGTTGTCGAGCCACAATATTTGGCTGGTAGTATTCATAAGTATCGTGGTTTAACCTCCCTCCACAAAATCCAGTGCGTAAGGTATTGATGGATGAGGATATTGAAGATTTCCGAAACCTTCCATCTTGGCGTCCGGCCCTCAAAGGAGAACTCACAGGGGAAGGTTAAATTATCATTGTCTAAGTAAGGAAGCCAAAGAGGGTTGGGGAAGCCTTTGAAGAAGAGCTCAAAACGCTGGCTGATATTCTGATCGATGGAAACAGTTGAAGCAGCTTCTCCATAGGTTTGGCATCCTCTGGTAACCTGAATTTCCCCTTCATGGTAGCTGGATGAAGGAAAAAACCAGTTGTTGAGGTCAATACCAACGATCTGGTGCATATGCAATTGCAGCCACATCTGTACAAACCACCAAGGGCTGTTGACACATAATATCTTCTGGCCAGTATGCATTTGGGTGATGGTTTGATGAAGCATATGGTACATACTTCCTAGAAGGTATTTTCCAAGGGGAGTGCGCTTACCACCAGCCAGTTGTGTAGCCATAACAATATGATTCAGAGTGGGCTCATTGGCTTTACCGCAGAAGATAAACCTGCACAACCACATGTTCAGGAATGCCCTATATTCAACTTCACCAAGAGGGCCATCTTTCATGTGATTCTGGATATAAAGTTTATATCCACTCCTTGGCTTCACTCCTGTTTGTCTTGTGGAACCTCTGAAGTCCCAAGGGTACACGGATCCTGAGATATCAAGGTCGGTAATCATGTATACATCGGCCAGAGTTGGGGACATTGGGCCATGACCAAAAAGGAAGGCATTGACGCCATTTGACCAAAAATGACAAGCCGCTATCAAAAGGTCTTCATTTTTTGGGGTCTCGGCCAAAGAAAGCTCCAAGCATTGAGCAATCCGGAGGGTGTCCCAAGTTTGGGTCTTAACACTGTTTTCCGCAAGGACCCTTTTGTACCAATTCCTCCAGCCCGCAATTGGGGGCAAAGGCCAATTCTTGAAGGCGTCCTGCCACAGGGAAGGCTTAGTTAAAGCCGCTTTGAAGGGGATTCTTTGGGATTTGGCTGCTATGAATTCGTGAGGATCAGAAACTCCCACAGGACCGAGGAAATAAGACGTCGAATTGGCCTCAGTGCGAATCAAAAGCTTAGTGGAAAGCTCCTGCTGGGGAAGGCGGAGAAGAAATCTCAGGTAAAAATCGAAAAGTTAAGTGCCGAATGAAGCTTATGGAGGAGGAATTTACCTGAGCAGCTTGATTTTGACCTGCCATTGAGGATTTGAGCTCAGGACAAGGTGATCTAGGGTTTGGATCTAGATGAAGACTCCGGCGGATTGCGAAGAGAGAGAATAGGTGTTGGACAGATTCAATTTGAAGATGTTGGTGGCGGAGTCAATTCCGGAATAAAATCACTTTTATCCCGTAATTGAAGGAGCATATGTTAACACCAAAATTTGGTAAGGTAAGGAGTCTGACCTGTGGGTCCAACTCGGTGAGGAATCCGTCCGGCAGAAGGAAGGTTTCTTCAGAAGAATTCGGCAAAAGAGTCCGCGGTCGGCAATTCGCTTCCGTTCGGCAAGGAAACTGTTGCGCTGATTTTGCGGAATTGCGTGGTGACGTGGCCCGAGCGGAAGAGACGAATGGATGGATAAGCGATCGCATTTAGAGATAAATTAGGTATCAAATCCATTAGAAGTCATGCTGTGACAGGGTATAAATATAGACCCTGAATGTATGTGATGGTATTCAAAACATTCTCAATACAAACCGGCTTTACGCCAAACCCTTGAGTCCTTTGTCGTGTCATCGAGTTCTTCGAGAGGGTTCATCGATCCGTCGACCTCCGTAAGCACCGGCAACCTTGTATCATGTCTAGTGTCATGCGGTGGATTTAGATCTGATGCAAGTAGTCTTGTTACCATGCTTAGTGTCATGCGGTAGATTCAAGCTTGGTTCAAGAGGGTTTCTTGTTAGATCTTGAGCCATGTGGTAGGCTAAGATCTAGCTTGAAGCTAGTTGTCGGCTCTATTGGTTTTTGGCAAGATCCAATAGATTCATTAAGTTACCCCGTGTTGCTTTGAGTTTTTACTTTATGTTTAAATTCATGTAACACTTCTTTGCCCAATCTAGATTGGTTTGAATCGGCTTTATCTCTTTTGATGATCCTTATGCGAATCGAGTTCGTATCCTTGGCTTAAATAGCACGTGGATTACATGTTCCCTGATAGCCGAAACCGAATCGATCTAGGTTGTTACGTGTTGCGGGTTCAAGCTTGCCAAATCTTGTATAAATCTTGAAAGAACTGGGTATCGCGCGGTAGATGCAGGTTTTTGGGTTGTTATGGAGCTAGGCATCCGGTGGATTAGATTTCGATTCAATCTGATAGATTTATCTTATTTGGTAATGCTCGTTCCTTCTCCATGGACCCCGATTCGGTTGTTCAGCCGTATTCGGTTATGCTTTCACGAGTGAAACGTGTTCATAAGTTATGCTTTAAATATGGTATGCTTTTAGCTTTCCATATTTAGATTGTATCATGCGGTGGATAGATCTATTTGTGGACGGTGGTATGATTTCAAACAAGTTGTATCATGCGGTGGATAGATTTGTTTGGTATCATACTTGACGGGTTTTAAAGTATCTAGACATGCAGTAGACTAGTGCTTTGGACCTATGCATGCTTGTTTATTACATATTTATGATCATGCTTTACTGCATTTATCATTTATTGTTGTTTGTACGTGAGGATCGGTCATGGTTTTGTGCACGAACGATTTTATCCAAACAAAGATCGATCTATCGTCATGCTTACATCATCTGTTCGGCTATGTTACGTTTTTGCACTTTAAAGCTCCCGAATGGTTTCTAGTTTGCTGGCAGATAGCTTCTTATAGCTATACGTCATCTCACTTGGCTTTATAGCCGTAAATATGGAACTGTCTGGTACTACCCGGCAAGTTCCAAGCTTTGGAATTTAACTACTTCTTCTTTTGTTAATTTTCAGGGAAAATTGACTGGCACGTCTTGGAATCTCCTCGCGTGTGAAGCCAGCTTGTTCGGCTTGCTGTGTGCTTGGCGTAGGGTGCAGATTTTACGTCAACAGAATCTTATTAAACTTGCAACCATAATCACTCAACGTTTGCTTCATCCACAAGAGTTGTGCACAACAAGCACCGGCCGCCACATATTCGGCTTCGGCCATGGACAAAGCAACCGAGTTTTGCTTCTTTGAGCTCCATGACACCAAAGACCTACCAAGAAATTGGCAAGTCCCAGTAGTGCTCTTTCGATCTACTTTGCAACCGGCATAGTCCGAATCGGAGTATCCAAGTAGATCAAAAGAGGAGCCTTTGGGATACCACAAGCCTAGGTTAGGAGTATGAACCAAATATCTAAAGATTCTCTTAACAGCCATTAGATGACACTCCTTAGGATTGGCTTGAAATCTTGCACACATGCACACACTAAGCATTATATCGGGCCTAGATGCACAAAGGTAAAGGAGGGAGCCAATCATGGAACGGAATACCTTTTGGTCGACGGACTTCCCTTCTTCATTGAGATCAAGATGTCCATTTAAAGCCATGGGAGTTTTGATGGGCTTGGAATCGACCATGTCAAACCTCTTGAGCATATCCTTCACATACTTGGTTTGACACAAGAAAGTCCCTTCCTTCATTTGCTTGATTTGAAATCCAATAAAAAACTTCAATTCTCCCATCATAGACATCTCAAATCTCTTGGTCATGATCCTACCAAATTCTTCACAAAATTTATCATTAGCAAACCCAAAGATGATATCATCGACATAAATTTGACAAACGAAAATATCTTTTTCATTTCTTTGTATGGAGAGAGTAGAATCGGCTTTGTCTATCTCAAAGCCGTTCTTGAGAAGAAAATCCTTAAGGCTTTCATACCATGCTCTAGGAGCTTGTTTAAGCCCGTAGAGCTCCTTATGGAGCTTGTACACATGGTTTGGAAATCTTGAGTCTTCAAAGCCCGGTGGTTGATCCACATACACTTCTTCTTGGAGAGGTCCATTCAAGAAGGCACTCTTCACATCCATTTGATGAAGCTTGAAATCATGATGAGTAGCATAGGCCAAAAGAATACGAATTGACTCAAGCCTTGCTACCAGTGCATAAGTCTCTCCAAAGTCCAAGCCTTCAACTTGCGTGTAACCCTTGCCAACAAGCCTTGCCTTCTTCTTCGTGACGACACCAAATTCATCTTGCTTGTTCCTAAAAACCCATTTGGTGCCGATCACATTTTGCTTGGGTCTTGGTACCAACTCCCAAACTTCATTTCTCTTGAAGTTGTTCAACTCTTCCTCCATGGCAATAATCCAATCCGGATCCTCAAGAGCTTGTTCCACACTAAGAGGTTCCAAAGAGGAAACAAACGAGTAAAATGCACAAAAATTTGACAATCTAGATCGAGTTGTTACCCCTCTTTGAATACTCCCAAGAATGTTGTCAACGGTATGATCTCGTTGAACCATTTGATGTACCCTTGGATGTGGTTTTTGAGATTGACGTTGGATGGGTCCATCATCATCTTCAACTTGTGGGGTATCTCCTTGAGCTTCATCACTTAGTTCTCCCCCTTGATCAAAGCCCCGTCCATGATCATCACCATGAACTTGACTCTCATCTTGATGAACTTGAGAATTAGGTGGTTCCACTCTTGTTGATGATGATGGATCTTGAGTGCTTGTGTCAACTGGAGTTTGTACTTGAATCTCCCGAGACATCATTTCACCGGTCCCCATTCTAAAGATGGATATGCTTGGGGTCTCTTCATCATCTACAAGGTTTTCACTAACTTGCTCTCGTTGAGAGCCGTTGGATTCATCAAATTTCACATCTACCGTGGTCTCAACACAACCGGTGGTTTTGCTGAAAACATGATAGGCATGCTCGTTAGTTCCATAACCAAGTAGGAAACCTTCATCAACCTTGGATGCAAACTTTGAGGCTTTGGGTTTCTTGTTAAGTATGAAACACTTACACCCAAAGACTCTAAAGTAATGCACACTAGGCTTCTTACCGGTGATGATTTCGTAGGGAGTCTTGTTCAAGTACTTGTGGAGGTAGAGTCGGTTGGCGGCATGGCATGCGGTGTTGATGGCTTCCGCCCAAAATGAGTCCGGAGTCTTGTACTCATCAAGCATTGTTCTTGCCGCTTCAATCAATGTACGGTGCTTCCTCTCAAAGATGCCATTTTGTTGAGGTGTATAAGGAGCGGAGAGTTTATGCTTGATGCCTTCTTCATCTAGGAACTGTTCAACTTGTGTGTTCCTAAACTCTGAGCCGTTGTCACTCCTTATGTTCTTGACCTTGAGCTCGAACTCATTTTGAACTCTTCTAATGAATTTCTTCACAATTCCCTTTGCTTCACTTTTATCTTGCAAAAAGAATACACAAGTGAAACGGGAAAAATCATCAACAATTACTAAACCATATTTGTTACCACCGATGCTTATGTAGGCAATTGGTCTAAATAAGTCCATGTGTAGTAGCTTCAATGGTCTTGATGATGATAGGATGTTCTTGGCGGGATGATGAGCTCCAACTTGCTTCCCGGCTTGGCAAGCACTACACAACCTATCTTTCTCAAAAACGACATTCGTTAGTCCTAGGATGTGCTCGTCCTTTTGAAGTTTGGCCAAGTTCCTCATGCCAACATGGGCTAGTCGGCGATGCCATAGCCAACCCAAGTCGGATTTTGCCACTAAGCAAGCCTTAGGGTCCACTTTTACTTTTGTGAAGTCCACATAGTAAAGCTTTCCCCGAAGATGACCCGCAAAGACAATAGAGGAATCCTCCCTTCTAGAGACGGTCACACCCTCATGAGTAAAGAGACAATTGTAGCCTTTCTCACAAAGTTGTGAAACCGACAACAAATTGTATCCTAACCCTTGAACATGATAAACATCTTCAATTGAATTTGTTGTTGAGATAGCAATTTTACCTAGACCAATGACATCCCCTTGACCATTGTCTCCATAGATGATAGTTTCCGTAGGGTTGTCATAATGATCAAGGGATGCAAACAAGCCTTCATCTCCGGTCATATGATTAGTGGCACCACTATCAATCAACCATGCACTTCCACCAGAGGAGTAGGCCTACAAAACAAGTTTATGCTCTTGGTTTAGGTACCCAAAATGATTTGGGTCCCTGGAGGTTAGATGCATAAACTTTTGGAACCCACACACTCTTTCTCATGGCCTTCATGGCATAGGCCCCAACATACTTGACCACCATTTTACCATTATGGTCCAAGGTTACAATGTAGTCACAAGTGTAGTTGGGTGAGGGTTTGTGCTCAACCACATTCTTCAATACCTTGGGTGGAGTGTTAACTCCACCACTTCCCTTTGTAGTTTGCACCCAATTTGGCATGTCCTTGGTTGTGGTAGATGTGGTGACTCCATGGGCAATATCCATGATTGTGTTGAGGTAGCCACCCTTGTTCCACAAGGGAATCTCATGCCCTTTCACCACCACTCTACCATTGGCCTTGTTGTTCTTGCGGTGCCCAAGTCCTTGTTTGTCCACTACCTTGGGTATGGACTTGGCACTAATGTTGCCTTGTGTGATCAACATGTTCAATCGGGCAATTTCCTTGTCCTTGCTCTTAATTTTCTGTTCAAGCCTTGCATGGTTTGTCTTGAGAGCATTTATATCAATGTTAGAGCAAGAAGGACAATTTTTGCTAGTGGAGGCACTAAAGTCCAATCTTGCGGATGGAGTGGCTTTGGTGCTTTCCCAAAGACTACTAAAGTTAGCTTCAAGAGTTTTGTACTTTTCGGTCAAGCTTGAGAGGCTTGATTGAAGCTCACTATGAGTAACCTTTAGGGAAGCTAAAGATTCATTTGCCAAGGTGTAATCCTTTGACATCCTCTTGTTAGAATCATTGGCCAAGGACAAGTCCGTGGTCAACTTTTCAACCTTAGCCTTCTCTTCGGCAAGAGATTTTTCTAGAGCAAGGTTTCTTTCCTTTTCAAGGACAAGCAAGTCTTCTTGCTCATGAAGAATCTCTTTCTTTTTCTCTAGTTTGTCCAAAAGCCTTTTAATTTCCTTGTGGCCCTTTTTACCAAATTTCTTTATCATGTTGTTCTCTATTTCCTTTTCCTCATCTATGTTTTCTATGTCACTACTAGGTGTGGATGAAGAGGAGGTTGGAGAAGATGAGACGGAATATTCTAGTACCTTGCTCCCCCTTGCCATGAGGCAAAAGTGAGAGTGGTCTTCATCATCGGAGAGGTTGTTGAAAAGGCGTGGTGAAGATGAGCCTTGTGCCATGGCAATGGTTGCCATCCCTTGCTTCTTTGGTTCCTCATCTTCATCACTTGAGTCCCATTGTTGACCCACGTGTGCATGCCTTGGTACTTGTTCTTGTACTCCTTGCTCCTCTCCTTGAACTTCCTCTCTTCCTCATTCTTGTTCTTGTTCTTGGGGCACTCGGCAATAAAGTGTCCATACTCTCCACACTCATAACACTTCCTTTGTGACTTCTTCCTTCTTTCATCTCCACCTTTTCTTGAGTTTCTTGACTTCAAGAATTTCTTGTACTTCCTTATAGCAAAGGCGGTTTCTTCATCCGTGCTTTCTTCATCACTAGTGTCCTCCTTTTTGCTCTTGGAGGGCTTGGGCTTCTCTTCAACAACTTCACTAGAGCTAGCTTTGAGAGCTAGACTCTTGCCCATCTTCAAGGTTAGAGACTTCTCCACATCTTGGTCAACAAGTTCTTGATGCAATATTTCTCCAAGGAGTTGAGTGGGAGTCATTGTTGGATATCTTGGATCTCTTCTTATCATTTGTGTCAAGTTCTTGTCCTTAGGGGCAAAAGCTCTTAGCAACTTCTTTGTGACCTTTGAGTCATCCCAATCTTTACTTCCAAGAGCTCTAATGTCCGAGACAAGTACCATGAGCTTATCATACATTTCTTGTATGGTCTCTCCATCCTTCATGAAGAATAGCTCAAGCTCTCCGTTGATTAGATCCATCTTCCCTTGTCTCACATGCTCGGTTCCCTCATGTGCTTCCTTGAGTGTATCCCAAATTACTTTGGCAATTTGGATGTTCCACACCTTGTTGAACTCTTGTGCACATATGGATCCCGTGATGACTCTTGTCGCTTGTACATTGCGGTGGAAGTCTTGCTCATGCTCGATGGTGAGGGCTTCTCCTTCGGCGGGTATAGTAACACCTACGACCACAATCTTCCAAAGAGAAGGGTGAAGCCCGTAGAGGTGCATTTGCATATCATAAGCCCATTTGGGATAATCCTTCCCATCGAAATGAGGAGGCTTTCCCAAATGCACGGAATAGAATTTGTCATTGGAGTTGTTGCCCGGAATTTGCCCGTAGTTGTGGGGTACTTCGTAGAAGCCGGAGTGTGAGTACTTGGCTTGCTCCTTCTTGATCATCTTCTTGACGAGCTTCTTTGCCATCTTCTTGGCCTTCTTCTTTTTCTTGGCCTTTCTTCTCTTCTTTGCCGCCTTCTTTGCCGCATGGTCATCATTCTTGACATCCTCATCGCTTGAGTCAGAGTCCGAGTCGAAGTCGGAATTCGATGATGAGTCGTCGGAGCTATAGACATTGGATGGTGTACGGCTTGGGGCCTTGTCGATGAGGTCGCCGACTTGAGCAGCCTTGAGCTCTCTCTCTTGAGCTTCTTTTGCAGCAATTTCTTCGGCGGTTGGGTTGCTTCTAATCCCCGACATCTTGATCCCTTAGCGGTTAAGCCTAAATAAAGGGATTAGGCTCTGATACCAATTGAAAGGACCTTGTGATTCCTAGAGGAGGTGAATAGGATCACTTCAAATTTCTGAAACAAAAGCAGCGGTTAAAGCAACTGTCGGTACTACCGACGTGGTGCCGGTTCTGTCGGTGCGGAATGTAGTCCCGACACTAACTAGTAATAAGCGTTGAGATCTGTCTCTCGATGGTCGGTGCTAAGCAACTAAGGACGCTTGGTTTATCCTGGTTCCGGCCGGGGCCGTACGTCCAGCAGGGGTGTGCTCGAGGCACTATATTGCTTTGCACCGGGGTGCCTGTAGTGCGGCGGCTACAAGCGAGGCAGGAGAGGAGGCATGTCCTCCAAGTCCCAAGTGGAGTGATTGAGACGAGTGCCAATGTCGTGGGGGAGGCGGAGGGCGTATGAACGATCGCTATCCGTTGTCCCGTGTCTGGTGCCTTGTGTCCGCCCCCCTGCGGCGAGGGGGATCACCTTCCTTTTATAGACCAAGGAGAGGGCGATTTACAGGCATGCCGCACTATTTCGCTACGTGTAATGGTATGGCGTACAGTGCTGGGGAGTTGACGGTTGTCCTGGCGAATCTCTCTTCAGTCATGGCGTCGTGGCGTGCCCTGTGCTTGAACAGGGGCGACCTCGAGGTGGAGGCGTAGTGGTTGACCGGGGTGTCCTCAGTCGAGCTCGAGGGAGCCGTTGACGGCGATCTGTACGGGGTGCAGTAGTAGGTGTGGCAGCGTCCCATCCCCGCGTGCTCAACAGCGTCGGACTGGTTGTAGCAGTGCACGGCGTGGCGCTGCAGGGGCGGGGATGGCCGCACAGGACTGACAGCGACGGGGATGGCGCTCCCGCCGTCTTGACGTCACGGTTTGACCCTGCAGAGTAATGAGAGGAGGGCTCGAGGGTGCGGCCGGCCCCCCTTCGAAGGCGCGGCCCGTTAGCCGTACTAAAGTGGGTGGCACAGTGTCACGGGGCTGACACTGGCCTCGTCGCACAGTCCCCCACAGTGGCGGGGATGGGCTTCCCCTAGGGAGTTGGCGGAACAGCGCCGGGGTGTGATTCCTAGCGCGTGATGGCGCGGCTCTGCTGTGTCAGAGCATTGAATGCTCGTACCCACGTGCGGGAGCAGGTGCGCTCGTGAGGGGGCCTCGAGTGAGGCGGAGCCCGCTCGAGGGAGGCGGGGACCCTCGAGCGAGACGGAACCCGCTCGAGGGGGCGTGAGCCCTCGAGCGAGGCGGACCTCGCCCGAGGGGGGCGTGAGCCCTCGAGCGAGGTGGACATCGCTCGAGGGGGGCGTGAGCGCTCGAGCAAGGCGGACCTGCTTGAGGGGGTGCCTTGTTGGGCCGCTCTGGTGGGCCACGGGGGCCATCGCGGCGTGGGCTGTGCTGTGTGCGTATGTTCTGTGTTATGTTCGAGGAGTGTTTGCGTTTTGTGTTTTTTGCAGGTTTTAAGCAGGATTCCCCCGGTTTTTTAGGGGACCCTCGTGGCTATCCCCGACAGTAGCCCCCGAGCATCTGCGGGTGTACCTGTCAGGTTCCCGCAGATGTTGGAACCTGCTCATAGGACATTCTTCCCCCTGGTTGCAAATGCCTTCCGCGGGGCCGCGTTAGCGGACCCGCGGGTCTAGCCCCCGAAGCCCTACAGGGGCGTGGGTGCTCCTGCAGGGGTTTTATCGCGGAATCTCGTCAGTGGGCATGGTACATGTTCCAACCGACATCGGCGATGTTGCAGCCGGCCTCGGTGACGCACGCGTAACTGATATCTTTCGCGTTCGGCGCATCCCAGGAGGTGTAGCCGTGCGTCGAGCCCCCGAGCCTGGGCCCATTTGAGGCGACCGGGGCGAGCTCTTTGTCTTGTTTTAAACGCGCCCTCGCCGTCCCTCCACGGGACGGAGGGTGAGGTCTCCACAACCCCCATCGATCGGGTCGCGAATCGCGGATTCCTCGTCGAGCTGTCGGCGGGTGGTTCAAGTGGACGCCCATGCCCCGTTCAATAAGGGTAGGCTCGTGGTCCGGAGACTCGTCCATTAAAGCACTTGCGGGGGTTTGCTAGGTGGGGCTCGGTCCCATTCGCTAGGGACCGAGTGTCGGGGACAGCCCTAGGGGTCCCCTTAAACAACGGGGAAACCCTTGCTTAAATCCCGCATCGAAACACGTTAAGCCTAACCATGCGGGTGACTAACCATGCGAGACATGGCCCACGCCGCGGGACTCCGACGGCCCACCGAGACGGCCCCCTTAGAAGTCCCCTCGAGCGAGGCTCCGCCTCGCTCGAAGGCGCACCCCCCTCGGGCGGGCTCCGCCCCGTTCGAGGAGCAACTCCTCCCTCGAGTGGTCCCGCCCCGCTCGAGGGCTCACTCCCCCTCGAACGAGTCTCGACTCGCTCGAGGGTCCGTCCCGCCCTCGGCCGGGGCCCGCCACGATCACGGGCGCCCCGCACGCGTGCGCCGGCCCCCCGTACACGGGCATTTAACGCCCCGACGCCGCGGGACGGCGCCATCATGCGCCCGGGGCTCTCGCCCGTGCCGCCGCACCAACTCCCCGGGAGGCGCCCATCCCCACCACCGTGGGGAAGGGACCGTGCGGTACGGCCGGTGTCGTCCCGTGACACCGCGCGCCCACTACAAAGACGGCTAACGCGCCCGACCCTCGAAGGGGGCCGGCGCACCCTCGATTTCACTTTCTTGTGACCCTACGGGGTTAGGTGGAGGCGCTAGGCCGGTGGACCGCCATCCCGGCCACCGTGGCGGCGTGGCCGCCGTACCCGCGCGGCGTGCGCACGCCGCGCGCCGTAGCAACGACTCCACTACCGTGAAGCGCATTGGGAAGGAACGCCGTTCGCCCGCTCCCGTACCCCGTACCGCCCATCATCGGCGCCTCCCTCGAAGCCTATCGGGGGACGCCACCACCACCGCCGCCTTCCTACCCTCGAACCGCCACCGTTCGGGTACGAAGTAGGCCATCATGGCCGCATCGCCGCGAAGATCGTCCGGACGGCCGCCCACTCTACGCCGTAGCACGACGTGCGCCCCCACGTAGCCGGATAGCGCGGCGTGCATGTAACTCGCCGCCCCCTTGGCCTATAAAAGGGGGAGGCGAGCCCCCGCCCGCGGGGAGAGACAACAGAGAACACTTCACACACCACACACTCACTTCTCATTCTCCCACAATATCTTCAGCCACTCCTCCAGGGACTTGGAAGCCACGCTTCCTCTCCCGTCTTGCTTGTATTTGCCCCACTACAAGCACCCCCGGTGCTAAGTAATATAGTGCCCCGAGCACGCCTCTCGTCGGACGTACGGCCCCCTCGGCCGGAACCAGGATAAAACCTCCGTGCCATTTGTTACTTAGCATCGACCATTGAGGGATAGACCACGGCGCTATCTACCGGTTAGTGTCGGGACCATATTCCGCACCGACGTTGGCGCCCACCGTGGGGCCTCGTTGACGCAAAATACGCACTCGGCGCCAATCACACAAAGCAAGCCGAAAAGCTTAGCTTCGCACGCGCGAGAGAGAAAGTGACGTGCCGTCAATTTTTCCCGAAAATTAACAAAAGGGAAAACGAGCTTAAATACCAAAACTTGGAACCTACGGTGGTACCAGGGCAGTTCCATATTTACGGCTAAGAAGCCAAGCAAGACGACATGTAGCTATGTGAAGCTACCCGTCAAAGAACCGCAACCATTCGGGTAATCATGAAGGAAAAAAGAACATTGCCGAATGGATGACGTAAGCATGACAACGATCGGTCTTTGAATAAACATGGATGCATGTGCAAAGCCATGACCGATCCTCAATGAAGATTAACATTAAATAAAGCAAAGCACGAACATGATCATGTATTAAAATAAGCATGCATAGATCCAAAGCATTAGTCTACCGCATGTCTAATCACTTTAAGATCCGTCGGGCACGACATCAAGCAAATCTATCCACCGCATGATACAACTTGCATGAAAGAACGCACCACTTTCCATAAATAGATCTATCCACCGCATGATACAACCCAAATATGGAAAGCTAGAAGCACACGTCTTTTAAAACATAAATAACGCACGTGATCTACTCGTGAAGATATAACCGAATGCGGCCGAACAACCGATTCGGGGTCCATGAAGAAGGAACAAACATTACCAAGTGAATAAATCTATCAAGCCGAGTTGGAAATCTAATCCACCCGATGACTAGCTCCAAAGCAACCCAAAAACCCGCATCTACCGCATGATACCCGGCTCTTTCAAGATTTATACCAACAAAGCAAGCTTGAACCCGCAACATGTAACAACCTAGATCGGTTCGGTTTCGGCTATCGGAAAGCACGAGATCCACGCGTCAAAACACGAAACCTACTCTTGCACGGATCTTAAAAGGAAAAGAGCCGATCCAAACCCATCTAGATTGGGCAAAAGAGTGTTACATGAATTAAAACATAATGCAAAACTCATGATAACACGGGGTAACTTAATGAATCTATTGGATCTTGCCAAAATCCAATAGAGCCGATAACTAGCTTCGAGCTAGACCTTAGCCTACCGCATGGCTCGTGATCTAACAAGAAACCCTCTTGAACCAAGCTTGAATCTACCGCATGACACGAAGCATGGTAACAAGACTACTTGCATCGATCTAAATCCACCGCATGATACTAGACATGATACAAGGTTGCCGGTACTCACGGAGGTCGACGGATCGATTGGCCCTCTCGAAGAACTCGACGACACGACAAGGGACTCTAGGGTTTGGCGCAAGGCCGGTGTGTATTGAGGAATGAACGTGTGTTTTTACATACATCCAGGGGTCGTATTTATACCCCGCCGATTACAACCGCGAATGGATTCATTGCCTAACTAAGCTTGATCGCCCGTCCATCCATTCGCTTCCTCCGATCGAGCCACGTCACCGTCCAATCCCGCAAAATCAGCTCTCTTCGTTTCTTTGCCGAACTCGGGAGCGAGATAGCCGACCGCGGATCCTTCGCCGAAAATCTCCGAAGATGCCTTTCCTTCCACCGGACGGACTCTTTTCCGAATTGGACCCACATGTCATACTCCTTACCAAATTTTGGTGTTAACACATGCCCCTTCAATTGTGGGATAAAAGTAATTTTATTCCACAATTGACTCCGACCACGAATCCTTGAGCCAAACCCGTCAACACTCGTTCTTCGCAATCCGCCGGATTCTTCGTTCGGATCCAACCCTAGATCCCCTTTGTTTCGAGCTCGAATCTCCAATGGCAACTCGGCACCAAGCTGCTCGTGTAACTTCACCCCTCCAAACCTTTGTTCGGCATTAGGTTTTCAATTTTACCTAAGATTTTCTTCTTCCGCTCTCTTCCAGAACCATCTACCGCCCTTCCGATTCCCATTGAGGCCAATTCGCAATCTTATTATCTCGGTCCCGAAGGGAATCCCGACCCTCGAGATATCATTGCCGCTGAATCTCGAGAATTCCTTTCAAGGTAGCTTTATCTCCACCTCCTCAGTGGCAAGATGCGTTCAAGAACTGGCCTTTGCCCCCAATCGCGGGCTGGAAGACTTGGTACCGTAGGATTCTTGCGGATAAGAGCGGATTGACCAATCTGGATACTCTCCGCATTGCTCAATGTTTGGAGTTATCTGTAGCTGAGATGCCCAAGAATGAAGATCTTCTGATAGCCGCGTGCCACTTCTGGTCCAATGGCGTCAATGCCTTCCTTTTTGGGCATGGCCCAATGTCCCCAACTTTGGCCGATGTGTACATGATCACCGGCCTTGACATTACCGGATCCGTCAAGCCTTGGACTTTCAAAAATTCCTCACGCCGGACGGGGGTAAAGCCGGGGAATGGCTACAAGAATTATATTGCGAAGCACATGAAAGACAATCCCCTTGGCGAAGTTGAATACGAGCCTTCTTGAACATGTGGTTGTGCGGATTTGTCTTCTCGCGGCAAAGCCAACGAACCCACTCGAATCATATCGCAATGGCGATCCACCCGCCGCTGGCAACCGTCTTCCTCCGGGAAAATTCCTTTTGGGCGTTGTATACCATATGCTTCATCGACCGTTACTCAAATGTACACCGGCCGAGAGGATAGCATGCGTCAATGGCCCCCGGTGGTTTGTTCGGATTTGGCCGCAACTTCACATGCATCGATTGTAGGCGTCGACTTGAACTCCGGTGTCCTTCCCCCGGTCCAATCCCCCGAAGGAGAGCTTCAAGTCACCGAGAGGATGCCAAAGCTATGGAGAAGCGGCTTCAACCGTTATTGTTCAAACAGACATCACCCAACTCTTCGAGCCGTTCTTCAAAGGCTTCCCCGATCCTCTTTGGCTCCCTTATCTAGGCCGTGACACTCGACCTTCCCCGTCGAGTTTTCCTTTGAGCCCGGCCATCAAGATGGGAGATTCTTGGAAATCTTCAATGTTATAATCCGCCCATGCATATTACCGGCCGAATTCAATGGAGGGAGGCGGTAATGCCGTACTTATGAGTACTATCGGCCTAACGTAATGGCCGTGCAGCTTGGATGCGGTCGGATACCCCCAAGATTGTTTTTGCATGAATTCCTCAAGCCCGGGGAGGAAATCAAAGAATCGATGCGGTGCGTGCGAGAATTTTCAACTATGTGTGCGGTCCCCACCGTCTACACATGCCCTTTTGTGCCCGCAATCATAGCTCACCCTACCTTCAACTCATGGTGGCAAGAACTCCACGACCACATCTTCAGTGAACCCGTTCATGTGTTCTGTGCAGAACTGGTGCCTGATTTTCTGCCGAATTCAGAGGTAACACACTGAGCCCCTTGATCAGACTTTTACTCATGGTCCTGACCTCCATCTTCCGTCCACGAACACGCTCCTCGCCCCTCGAGCCAGGGTAATCACTTATAATGCCGAAGGCCCGATTTCAGCATTGGGGTTTAAATCCACAACCCTGCGTCAACCGATGGACAGGTACGCTACCACCGATCCCGGCCTTTCCCGGCCTTGCTATTGACAAGGAGGCAAGGATTGCATCTGGTTCCCCCTCCGAGCGCTAAAAGGAGGAGAACTGTCAAGAAAGTACTGGTTGAGGTAAGCTCCTTTACCTTCTTGATTACCGGGTCACTCTGTTCTTAATAGATCATATCATTGTGTATTTCAGACCAGAGCCCAACATTCTTCAGAACCAGCACCTGCCAATGCTCCATCCACTGGTATGACTTTTTACTGTTCTTTCTCAAGGATGAGCACTGGCGCTTATCCTTTTATTCGGACATTTGCAGAAGAAACTGTTGGAGAACCACTTGTAGATGTTCCAGTGGTTCAACAGAGCGAGCCCTTCCAGGGTTGCATTGCCTATCCCGAGAGAGGTTTCATCTTCATCACCTTCTCGGGAATCAAGCACGCTCTCCAGAGATGAATCCCTCAATTCAACCGGAGCCGCCAAGTTCTCCCAGATGCCATCGCCTATCGCCCAAGCAAGAATGGCCAACCCAACGAGAGAAAAATCCGATTCTTCCCCGGCCCGAAACTCACGAGTCGCCGATTGCCGCACCAAGCATCTCCCCGACTTGGACGTTTCGGCTCTACTCGGGACGCCTCCTCCGTCCGCGATTGCTCCCGCTCAAGATACCATTCATGAGGTACTTGGTTCCGCTCTTAATCTTGATACCTTGATGCTAGCATTCTCACCTCGGCAGTTGTTGTTTTCGGGATCACGCCCCGTCATCATCGAGCCTCGCCCTCGCAGGGCCCGTCACCGCCGATGTGATGAAAGAAGTAAACCGGCCCGTTGCCCGACGAGGTATTGCTCAAGCTCAAAGAAATCGCGGCCGGCTAGAGAAGAACGTCCGAGATCGCCTCAATGATCTCTCGTCATTTTGAAGAGATGTTTGAGCCCATTAGTCGCAAACTTCCCGATGACATCGTAGCTTTTCTCGTCGTCCATCTACGACTTAGAGCCCTTCTATGTTCCCTTGAGGCGTACTTGGAGGAAATTGCGCTCCCGTTCGGCCATTGAAAAGGAAAAAACTGATGCTGAGCAGGCCATGAACGGGATACAATCCCAAGCAAAGAGCCATAAGGATGCCTTGGCTGACCTGCAAACCTCTTACGATCTGAAAGTCGCCAGAAAGGCTGCTCTAGAGGCGGAATTGAAAAGCCTGTCAGCGGAAATGGAGATTGACCAGAAGAAAATAGCCGATCTCCCTGGATTGATAGCAAAGACCGAAGCGGAGGCAGAATCGGCCGTTACCGCAGTAAAGCAAAGCAGTGGATGCGGAGCCATCGACTTATCCGATGCCCAAAAGGACTATCGGGAGATCTTGGATAACTCCCACTTGATAGTATCCAATGTTCGTCACGCACTTGCAAAACTCCTTAACGCTTGAATGTTCTCATTGATGTATACCCGGACCGGTCGTTCTTGTAATATCTCCTTTGCAATTTGTTTCCTTTACTTGGCGTACTTTGAGATGTGATGCCGAACGACCCATTAGGTAGTGAAACGCTAATCGCCGAACGACACCTTGAATTCCTTTAGCCGAAACCATCGACCCACACGCGTTTCGGCTTAGAACTCCAAACGACCCACCGGCGGGTTGGTCAAGGAAATCTCTCCGCCTTCCGATTTTATTGGGACGTGCGCCACGATCCACGCCCACGATTCGAAGCCACAATTACCCCCGCTGTGCCTATAAACGTTGCCGTAGGTGCCCCTAGCTCTCCACCGGGCCTTCTAGCTCTCGAATCTTTGCCAATCTCCGGCCTTCTTGCAAACAAGGCGCATCCCCAAATCGCAATGGTGCGCCGCCTCAACCGCCGCCGCGCCTCCGACGAGGGCCGAGGGGAAGCCGGCGCTAATGCGCGCGGAGCGGTAATGATCGTCAATTTCTCACCGTCGATCTTCCTTTTGATCTTCCTTTGCCTTGACAATCATCTCCCTTTTTTCGGCTTGATTCGGTGGAATCCGCCCCCGCGCGCCGCCAATCGGCCCCTTCCCCGATGACTCTTCGGAGTCCGATGGCCACTCCCCGGTGCCGTACGGGGAAGCGTACGCCATTCGCTTCAAGGAGGAGCTAGAAGCGTCTCGTCTTGAGCCGGGAGGCCGTCTCCAAAAAGCGGGCGTGGCCGAACTAGAGTGGGAGGACCAACGGAAACAACCGCCGGACGCCATCGATGGTATGGTTCTCGATTCTTGATTTAGTCCGGCCTTTGATGCTAATCCCTTCTTGTTTGCCCTTCGCAGCTCGTGATGCCGAGCTCAACCGCCCAAAAGCGCCGGTGGAGCAACAAGTGGCGGAGAAGGTGAACGCTCACGGCGACACGCCGGCGGAGCGCCTGGCCGCGGTGGAGCGCCGCATTGACGAGGTGGCCGTCCATGGTGTTCGTCTGGGCACCACCTTGGGCCTGGCCGCGATGGCGACGCATACGGACGTCGACTATTCCACCAGGCCGCGTGGCTTCCAGGGCGGCGCGCCGGAGGATATCGACGAGATCGAGCTCATCCTGGAGCGCCTCGACGGCCACGGCGACGCCATTGCCGAAATTACCCATCCCCGCTCCGTGCCGAACGTACTTTTTGATTAGATTGTACTAGGGATGCGTAAATGTCGGCAATATATGATGAACTTTTGGAATCGCATTTGTTCCGTGATATTTCCCTTCGCATTTACATCCGTGAATTTGTCCTCTTTGAATGCATCGTGGAACCGTCTTTAGCCGAACGCTCGCAAACAACCGCCCCTTGGCGCAAGATCCACAAAGGATCCCAATTCGGCAATCCGTAAATACCGTTCAAAGAAAACCCTTCGCACTTGGTGGAAAACCCCCGCCGCTTGGTATTCCAACAAAGTGTGTACCGGCTGCATCATCACTCCCAATGCGCCTCCTTGGTCAATAAAATAGCCCGTGGGGTGCTCGCAATTCCACTCGCACACTCCTCCATCACTTCTCGTCTCTTCTCCCCGCTGCTAGAAGAAAAAACCCCAACGCCATGGACAAGGGTAAACAACCTCGGGGGAGCGGCTCGTCAAGGAAGCGTACGATTCGGAAGTGAGTTCTTTCTTGATCTCGCTCCTCGTCCTTCCTCGCTTGATCTTGCGCTTCATGTTTTTCCTCCGCCTCTTTCAGCCTTGATTTGCTTCTCGAAGAAATCATCGGAACCGAAGATGTTCCCGAGTACATCTCCTCCGATTCTTCTCTTGAGGCGGAGGATGCCATGCCCGAGCAAAGGGTCATCCATCGGCCGCGCCGCCGTGTCCCGGCACCCGGAGCGTGACCTCGGGGACATGTCCGTCCGCCGTCAAGCCGAACGCGAGCGTCGTATGGCGCCGGGAAGCGCTAGTAGGGGGTAAACGCCTCCGCCCCCCCCTTCATGTTTGCGTCCGGATTTCTTGCCCCTAACCTTGATTCTTTTGCTCCGTATGTCTCTCGATGGTACGGCAACCCGAAGGCGGCCCGGGATAGCTTGGTAGAGGCCGCCAATCGTGGTCATCCTCGTGCGTTCCAAGTCGCCGTCACGGTGGTCCCGGAACAACCGAAGAGGGAGCGAAGCACCGAAGAAGCAAAGAAAAGATTGAACCATACTTTCGCTTCTTACTCCACGCCTTCGCTTCCCTCCCTTAGGGGACTTGGCCTTCGGGGCCGCTATGTGTAATCCCGCAAGAAACCAGCTTGTAGTGTAGTATTGAGCTAAGGGCAATGCATCGAGCACCGGCCATTTTCTTTTGTTCATGGATTTTTGTTCTAAAGGCGGCCTCATCCCCGAGCGCCGCCGTTTCGTGTCGATGTGTATAATCATCGATCGATTTCAATGCTAGGATAATACCTCTTCGGGTATCTTCCATTTATTGCGGCGGAAAACTCCTCTCCTAGCAAAGTTTTCAATATGTATGCATTACCAGGAACGCATCCGACCACACGAAAAGGCCCCTCCCGGCTAGGGGACCATTTGCCGAATTCACCGTATTTAGTTCCAATCGGCGGTAGCGCTTTCCAAACTAGATCGCCTTCGTGAATTGCTTTACTTTTACTTTCTTGTTATAGTATTTGGCGACCCGCGCCTTGTTTTTCTCGATGTTCTCCGGGGCCCCGAGACGGATCATATGCAAATCTTCTAACTCATCCATCATTAGGCCACCGTAATCTTTGGAGCTCAAATCGTTTTGCAGCACTACTCTCCTCGATTCTCGATTGCATTTCCCGGGGCGGTGATCGCGTGATGCCCGTAAACCAACTCGTAAGGAGAAGTCTTTGTAGCTCCATGGGGGGCCATTCGGTAAGCCCACGCCGCTTCACCGAGTACCGAATGCCATCTCCTCGGCTTCCGGTCGATCTTCTTCTCGTATAAGCTTGATCATGATCTTGTTAGAAGCCTCTCGCTTGACCATTAGCTTGGGCATAGTATGGGGAAGAATTAAACAGCTTTAATTCCCATGCTTTCGGCAAAATCTCTCGAATTCCAATGACACGAATTGTGCCCCTTGGTCGGTGGTAATCGTCCGAGGAATCCCAAATCGATAGATGATGTGTTCCTTGACGAATTCGATCATGTTTTCTCGACGTCACCTTTTTGAGTGGGATTGCCTCGACCCATTTGGTGAAGTAATCGTAGCCAAAAGCACGAACTTATGCCCCTTGCTAGATGGTGGATTAATTTGGCCGATCGAGTCTATGCCCTGCCCCCCCGAATGGCCATGGCTTGATGATGGGATTTAATGCCGATGCAGGGGACTCTTTGAATATTCCCGAACTTCTGGCAATCTTGACACCCCTTGTAATACTCAAAGCAATCCTCTAATATCGTCGGCCAAAAGCATCACACTCGCCTAATAACCCATTTCATGCGATAGGCCGATTGGTGCGCTCCACATATCCCATCGTGCACCTCGCTCATCATGTTCTTGGCTTCTTCTGGACCCAGGCATCGTAGCAGTACTCCATCTAATGACTTATAGAATAAATTGTCATCCAGAAGAACGAACTTGATTGCCTTATACCTGAGCTTCCTAGAGACTTTTCGGGATGGATCTCTCAAATATTCAACGATCTCTTTCCTCCAATCATCTTCTCGTAAGATCCGTCCCCGTGCGCTCACCTCTCGCAACTCTCTTTATAACCGGAGGCGCTCCGAGCTAGCCTCGTTTGCTTCCTCGTTATGCTCTCTAGGAATGTGCCGTAGGGTTACCGGTGGAAAGCCCTTCAAGATTTCTCTCGCATTCCTCGTAGTAACTCCTCGCCTCGCTTCGCACTCGTACCGGCCGTTCAATTGCTTGATGACCAACTCGAATCCCCATAAATTTCAACCGAAACGGCCCCGGCTTCTCTCAAATACCGAAGCCCTCGAAGCGTTGCCTCGTACTCGACTCGGTTATTTGTGACGGTGGGTTGTATAGGAATGGCGAATTCGAACATCTCACCTCGCGGGAGAAATTAGTAGGATCCCTACTCCCCCACCTTTGCCACATGATGACCCGTCAAAGAATAGAGCCCATGGGGTAATTTCAAGCGTATCAATCGAAGGGTCACGGTGTTCGGCTATAAAATCGGCAATGACTTGACCTTTGATGGCTTTTGCCGATTCGAACTTCAACTCGAATTCGATAGAGCTAAAATCCATTTGCCAACCCGACCATTCAAAATTGGCATAGATAACATATGTTTTATCACATCAAACTTCGAGTATACAAGGTGCATTCGGCATTCAACAAGTAGTGCCGAAACTTTGTACACGAGTAGTATACGCAAAGACATAATCTTTCTATAGCCGAATACCTCGGTTTCGGGATCAAGTAGTTTTCGGCTAAGATAAGCTACTACCCGTTCCTTCCCTTCGAACTCTTGAATAAGGGCCGATCCAATAGTTTGGGTATCGGCCGCCACGTACAACTTGAAAGGCTTGTTCACCGAGGAGGAACCACAGCACCGGTGGCTCCTTCATGTATTGCTTGATTTCCTCGAAAGCCTTTTGTTGTTCGTCACCCCATGTGAACTTCTGATCCTTCTTTAGCTTCAAAGAACGGAGAGAACGGCAACACCTTCTCGTGATAAATTTGAGATGAACCTTCTCACAAAGTTGATCTTGCCGAGCGTTGATTGCAACTCCTTGAGGTTGGTTGGAGGAACGACTTCATCAATGGCTTTCATGCTCTTTTTGCCAACTTCAATCCCTCCTTCGTGGACCGAAACCCCAAGAACTCTCCCACCGACACCCCAAATGCACACTTGTTTGGATTCATCTTCAGACCATGCTTCCGGGTGCATTCCAGGGTTTTCTTCACATCTTCCAGATGGCAGGCATGGCTTAAGGACTTGATCACCACGTCGTCAATGTAGATTTCCACGGTCTTGCCGATCAACTCATGAAAATTGTAATTCATGGCCCGCTGGTAGGTTGCACCGGCATTTTTTAACCCAAATGTCATGACGATCCATTCAAATAGGCCTATATGACCAGGACACCTAAAGGCCGTCTTCGAGATGTCTTCTACTGCCATAAAGATTTGATTGTATCCCGCGTTGCCATCCATGAAGCTAATCACCTTGTGTCCCATAGCCGGCGTCAATTAGCAAATCGGCAATAGGCATTGGGTATCCATCCATGGGAGTAGCTCGTTTAGGTCCCCGAAGTCTATGCAAACTCTCATTTTTCCATTTTTCTTGTACACAGGGGACGATGTTGGAAATCCACTCCGCATATCTCGGGGGCCGAACGAAGTTTGCGTCAAGTAATCTTTCGATTTCCTTCTTCACATCGGCCAATACTTCATCCTTGTAGATTTTCCGGGCGGTTGCTTATATGGCTTGAAACCAGGCTTGATTGGCAACCGGTGCTCGACGATGGATCGATCCAATCCGAGCATCTCCGAGTAATCCCGGGCGAAGCAATCTTTATATTCTTTGAGAAGCTTGATTAAGTTCCCCCGAAGTCCGGTTGCAAACCCGCACCGATGAACGTCGGCCTTGGTTTATCACCGTTTCCAATGTCAACTTCCTCCGGCCTTATCGGCCGACATGAATCCTCGTCCCGGCCTTGCCATCGGTGCCATCCACGGGGTTCTCCATTAAAAACCACCGTAAGAGCCGACCGCTTGAATCGGCCGTTGGTCACCGCCGACAGTTCAACGAGACCTTCTCCCCCGTCCTTCCCCGAGAAGCAATCGATGCCTTGGTATTCCCGAAGGCTGGTTCCATGTTAGCCACGCTCACGGAGTCGTCCGCCCGCACGACCTCAATTTCATCGTCCACCCACCGGATCGGCTCGTTGATGCATAGTGGATGGGACGCAGCGAGCTTGGCGTGGATCCGGGGCCCCGCCCAAGCACAGCCGTAGGCTCCCTTCCCTTCGATGACGAAGAAGGTGGTGAGCGAGCGTCTTGGACCCGATCATCAAGTCCACGTGAGCGCATCCTTTGGTGTCTGAGGGGTTCCCGGCGAAGTCGTTCAGGATGATGCTTGTTGGTGTCAAATCGCTCGGGGTCATGCCAAGCTTCCTGAAGGTGGTGTACGGCATCACGTTAACTGCCGCGCCACCGTCGACGAACATCTTGGTCAATGGCTTGCCATTGACGTACCCCCTCAAGTACAGCGGCCTCATGTGGCGATTCTTGGCCGGTTTGTCGAAGATGGCCCCGCTTGGCAAGCACCGGACCGCGCCATCATCTCCTCGAGTCGCTCGTCGTCAAAGGAAGCTTCCTCCCCGCATCACCCGGTTAGCGGGAGCCATGAACTCGTTTGGCGGCAGAAGTATACCATGCATGCAGGGGCTTGACGCTTTGATCCTTCCGGCTGGTCCTTGGGGCGCCACCTCCGTCTCGTCCGGACCCCCGCTTGCTTCATCTCGCGGTTCCTCAAGCGTTGGACCCGCCTCTTCTGGCTCTTGCGTAGACCGGGTGGGCACCATTGCCCCTTCGCCGACGTAGACCTCCTCGTCCTCCTCGTGGTCGCCCCACCCGAGATCGGCTCGGCGCTTCCCGGGATGATCAATGATTTCAATTTTTTGCCGCCGATCCCCATTCGGGTGGATCCTTCCAAGTCTTTCGTGGACGGATCGGCGATTGGCGTTTCCCCGCCCGTACTCGGCGCATATCCGTCGCGCATTCGGGACGTTCCTTAATGTGGGTAGTTTCGAGCCTTCGTTCCAAAGGCGGTGCCGAAAAAGGCGCACCCCCGGCGGGGCGCGCTCCGCGCGCGCGCGCATCGTTCCCCGATTCCATCCGCGCGCTTCCTCCTCGCCCCGCGTTGCTCCTCCTCGTGACGACGCTCCTGGTAGCGTTCCTTCTCCATCTGGCGCTGCCATTTATTAAGGAGGATGCGCGACGTCACCTTGGGTTTGGGCTTGGACGACTCCCCGATCTCGATGTGGCTCTTGAGAACGCGGGGGCGTCGCCCGGGACTTGCTCTATGGTCACCCGGCGCTTCGGTCAACTGATCCATCTTGCTTGGACCTGGCTGAGGTCAGGACCTTGACTTTCCCTTTCTCTTCGGCTGTTATCGCATTGACGGAAAAGCCGAGCATGTTCTCGCGGGAAGGGGTGGCCATCCGGCCTTCATCTTGTTATCGAATTTGAGGTGCCCTTCCCGGATAGCCTTTTGGATCCTCATCCCGAAGACCCCGCAGCCGTTGATGGAATGGGAGTCCCCGTCATGAAAGCCGCAAGTAACGTTTCGCTTTGACTCCATCGGGGCCGAAGCATAGAGTGCCCTTCGAGCGCCTTGATTCGGCCTTCTTTTTACCAAGAGCTCAAACAACTTGTCGGCCTTTGTGATGTCGAAGTCATAGGTTCCTTTGGTCCGTCCGACCCAACGCCGATTCATTGTGAGAGGCTCTTTACCCCACATGATTCTCGCCGCAGCCTATCTCCGGTTCGTCGTCGGAATCCTCGAACAAATCGGCTTTGTCCAAGAATTGATTGTAGATATCGGCGATGTCGTCTTGCTTGCCAAACTTGGGGTCCTTCTTGAGGCCATATGCCCGATTGCTCATCAAGGATAATTTCTGTGACAGTTGGCCCAAGTTTTCAAACTCCATCCCAAAGAGCTTTTCGCGCACGGCTGGCAACATCCCGGCGACGGCCATATCGGCTAGCTGATCGTCTGGCAAGTTCAATGAGAAGCACATGCCCTTGACTTCTCTGAATCTTCTCAGAAACTCCAGCGGTGTTTCACTGTGCCTTTGCTTCAGGGTGGCGAGATCGATCAACTTCTTCTCAGAACTGCCGCTGAAGTAGTGAGCGTGGAATTTACGCTCCAAATCTTTCCACCACGGCCACCGACTCGGGCGGCAAGGACGAGAACCACCGAAAAGCCGGGACCCGTCGGGCCGAGGCGGGGAAGTAGCGAACCCCGAACGTCTCTTCGGCCGAACATTCCCCCACCGCATGAGATAACGAGCGATATGCTCGACCGTGCTTGTCTCGTCCCCCGCCCGCAGAACTTTGTGAATTCCGTCGGTGGTTTTACCCTTGGCGGCGGGAGCACGTTATAGTACCACTCCGGAACGGCGGCCCGTAGGTGGGGCCCCGCATCCTTGGCTTGAGGCCGAACCGATTCTCGCATCAATTCGGCCATCTTGCGAGCTAGGGCATCTTCCTCCCGAGCGCCCTGCAGCCGGCGCGTACCCCGGGTGCGGGGAAGGCATCGAACGCTCCGTAATTCCCCACTTCATGATAGCCGCCGCCGTATAAATTCCTCTCGGGAGCCGGTTGGTGGACGGAGCTATTCTTCGAGCGGGATCGAGTGGGGCCCCGGCCGAGCCGAACGCTAAGTCTCCGTACGTAGGCCGGTACGGATTCGGCCGTTGCGCGGGCCGACCCGTGCCTGCTCCGTGGTGGCGGGCGAGGATTGGTTGACTTCCCGAAGCCCGTAGCGGAGGCCGAACCGGCCGCCCCGGCGCCCGTGGAGGAGATTGGAACGCTTGGCTCCCGGAGCTGCGAGGAGGGGGCCGCCGCACCGGCCCCGTGGCGGCGGCCGAGAGCTTGATTCACCCGGCTCCACGGTGCTCTTTCCGCGTACGCCTTTCCGAACGCCCTCGCCCCGCGCCCGGCCGAAGAGGGCCACCATCATCCGTTGGAGCGACCCAAGGAAAGCTTGGTTGTGCTTGGTGAGCACGTCGTCCATTGACTCTTGGAAGATCCGCGCGCATTCTTCCTTTTCTTGTTGGGTCGTTGCGTCGGTTTCTCCCGCAACAAAGCACTCGGGCGAGTGCCATTCTTCAAATATGGTACACCACTTCGATTCTTCTTGAATGACATGAGACACTTCGTTGAAACCGATTCACGGCGTCTACGAGCCGCCGATGTCGCTCCGGAGAAAGCTCCTCAATGCTGACATCCAGGAGGTCTGTGATCTCAGGCATCCTGAACCAATTCGGCTGTTGGTCCCACTGGGCGTGCCAAAAAGTGTGTTGACGCAAAATACGCACTCAGCGCCAATCACACAGGCAAGCCGAAAAGCTTAGCTTCGCACGCGCGAGAGAGAAAGTGACGTGCCGGTCAATTTTTCCTGAAAATTAACAAAAGGGAAAACGAGTTAAATACCAAAACTTGGAACCCACGGTGGTACCGGGCGGTTCCATATTTACGGCTAAGAAGCCAAGCAAGACGACATGTAGCTATGTGAAGCTACTGTCAAAGAACCGCAACCATTCGGGTAATCATGAAGGAAAAAAGAACATTGCCGAATGGATGACGTAAGCATGACAACGATCGGTCTTTGAATAAACATGGATGCATGTGCAAAGCCATGACCGATCCTCAATGAAGATTAACATTAAATAAAGCAAAGCACGAACATGATCATGTATTAAAATAAGCATGCATAGATCCAAAGCATTAGTCTACCGCATGTCTAATCACTTTAAGATCCGTCGGGCACGACATCAAGCAAATCTATCCACCGCATGATACAACTTGCATGAAAGAACGCACCACTTTCCATAAATAGATCTATCCACCGCATGATACAACCCAAATATGGAAAGCTAGAAGCACACGTCTTTTAAAACATAAATAACGCACGTGATCTACTCGTGAAGATATAACCGAATGCGGCCGAACAACCGATTCGGGGTCCATGAAGAAGGAACAAACATTACCAAGTGAATAAATCTATCAAGCCGAGTTGGAAATCTAATCCACCCGATGACTAGCTCCAAAGCAACCCAAAAACCTCGCATCTACCGCATGATACCCGGCTCTTTCAAGATTTATACCAACAAAGCAAGCTTGAACCCGCAACATGTAACAACCTAGATCGGTTCGGTTTCGGCTATCGGAAAGCACGAGATCCACGCGTCAAAACACGAAACCCACTCTTGCACGGATCTTAAAAGGAAAAGAGCCGATCCAAACCCATCTAGATTGGGCAAAAGAGTGTTACATGAATTAAAACATAATGCAAAACTCATGATAACACAGGGTAACTTAATGAATCTATTGGACCTTGCCAAAATCCAATAGAGCCGATAACTAGCTTCGAGCTAGACCTTAGCCTACCGCATGGCTCGTGATCTAACAAGAAACCCTCTTGAACCAAGCTTGAATCTACCGCATGACACGAAGCATGGTAACAAGACTACTTGCATCAGATCTAAATCCACCGCATGATACTAGACATGATACAAGGTTGCCGGTACTCACGGAGGTCGACGGATCGATTGGCCCTCTCGAAGAACTCGACGACACGACAAGGGACTCTAGGGTTTGGCGCAAGGCCGGTGTGTATTGAGGAATGAACGTGTGTTTTTACATACATCCAGGGGTCGTATTTATACCCCGCCGATTACAACTGCGAATGGATTCATTGCCTAACTAAGCTTGATCGCCTGTCCATCCATTCGCTTCCTCTGATCGAGCCACGTCACCGTCCAATCCCGCAAAATCAGCTCTACTGTTCCTTTGCCGAACCGGGAGCGGATAGCCGACCGCGGATCCTTCGCCGAAAATCTCCGAAGATGTCTTTCCTTCCACCAGACGGACTCTTTTCCGAATTGGACCCACATGTCATACTCCTTACCAAATTTTGGTGTTAACGGGGCCAACGAGCGCCTAAGGTCATTTCACCAACTCCCTCCATGGTGATTCGCACCGAATATCGTGCTACACGCTATCGCATGGGTAGCTCGAACCCCCTCCCGGCCGGGTTTGAAATCCGCTTCGGGGGACCCGAACTTTCGGGCCACGGGGGAACGGCTATCTCATGCGCCTCACGAACCGTGAGGGAGCTCCGCGCGCGGCGTCGGGCCGGGTCGAATTGGCCCCCGCCGCGCGCACCACCACGGCGCGGGCGCCCGCGGGCACGAATGCCGCGGGTCCGTCGGCGCCACGTCGCCACCGTCGCTGCGGGGCGCGCGCGTCGGGGCGCGATCCGAGCGGCGGCGGCCGAGCGAGCCACCGCCCGGCGCGGTACGCCCGCCACAACGACCGCCACCGCCCCCGGGGGCGGCGCGCGCTCTCGGACCGCGCGTCCCCATTGGGCCGCGTGGCGCCACGACGGCCCACAACGCCAATGTGAACATGACGATGCGCGAGGGTTCCGCCCGGCCGCCACGTCTTCGTCGCCGGGGACCCCGCACCTCGGCCAGCCAGATGACCACGCCGCGCCCCGCACCCTCGTCGGCAACGCGTTCCGCCAAGGCTTTTATCGGCCTACCGCGGTCGCGGACGCCGGCAAAATCGTACGCGCCGCGAGGGGTGCCGTTCTACGCCCGCAAATCCAACTTGCCCGCTCACGCCACTCGCAAACCATCCCCGTAACATGGCCATTCGCCGTATGGGGGCCGGATATCATCGGGCCCCTGCGGAAGGCGCCGGGGGCTTCACCCACCTCGCTAGTCGCGATCGACAAATTCTCCAAGTGGGTGGAGGTGCGCCCCATCACGAATTTAAGGGCCGAGCGGGCGGTCACGTTCTTCACCGACATCGTCTACCGCTTTGGAGTGCCAAACTCCATCATCACGTACAACGGGTCCAGTTCACGGGCCGGAAGTTCTTGGAGTTCTGTGATAAGTTCCACATCCGCGTGGATTGGGCGGCTGTGGCACACCCACAGACCAACGGCCAAGTGGAGCGTGCCAACGGCATGATCCTACAGGGCCTCAAGCCCCGAATTTTCGACCAGCTCAACAAATCTGGGCGAAAATGGCTCCAAGAACTACCAGCGGTTGTGTGGAGCCTAAGGACAACCCCAAGCAGAGCCACCGGGTTCACCCCGTTCTTCCTAGTACATGGCGCGGAGGCCGTCCTCCCCACGGACTTGGAATACGGGTCACCCAGGGTTCGAGGCTACGACGAGGATGCTAACCAGCGAGCCCGCGAGGACTCGCTGGACCAGCTGGACGAGGCACGCCTCGTAGCCTTGATGCATTCCGCGAGGTATCAACAGTCCCTACGACGTTATCAGGCACGCAAGATACGTCGGCGGGATTTCAGCGAAGGGGATCTGGTCCTAAGGCTGCGCCAAGACAACCGAGGGCGCCACAAGCTATCGCCCCCATGGGAAGGACCCTACGTCGTGGTGAAGGTACTCAAGCCGGCACATACAAGCTGGCCAACGAGGACGGTGAAGAGCTCACCAACGCTTGGAACATCCAACAGCTACGTCGCTTCTACCCTTAGCTAGGATTCTCCAAGTATTTTTGTTGTAAAATCACATGGCCAACGCCCCAGTTGGTGTCAACTATGTAAACGCTCCAAGTCTAATAAAAGGGCAACTCGGCTTTCCCCTGAAACCCAAGTTACCCTCGGGGGCTACTGCGGGGGGCATCCCCCCCAAAATGGTCCCATTTTTTCGCGCAAAAATAAAAACAACTCACACGCGCTAAGTTTGTTTCCTACTTCAACCTCGAGCCATGATTCGAACAGGGCGCAGGCGGCACAGCGGAAGGGGCGTGCGAGCCAGAGATAGCCTACGCCGCGTGGCTATGGCCCTTCTCTCTCGCCTCCAACCCAGCGGGCCCCCTACGAAAATCGAACTCCCCTAACTAGAATCTACTCAGGAAGAAGGAGAAACAAAAAGCGTGATAAACAAACAACTTCATTTACAGCAACTGCTCATGTTCACAAAACAACTTGTTTGTTTACAAAAGGCCACGAGGCCAGAATTTTGATACACATAAACAAAAAATGGGCCTAGCGCCCAACTGCTTTCAGGCGGGAGGAGCAGCAGCATCGGCGGCGTCCGGGAAGAGGAACTCCTCGAAGGCCTCGGCGAGCGACCCGGCGGCATCGGCAGCGAGCGCATCCATACGCTCCATGGCCACCTCGTCCTCGACACCCTCGGGAACGATGTACCCCTCCGCCAGCGCCTCGAAGTTAACCTCGTAGTGGGATCGCACCACTCCGAGGGCCTTCTGGACACCCAGATGCAGCGCCCGGCGCATCCGCTCGGTGACATGGCCACCAAGGGCACGCAGACGGCTGGCCAGGGAGCTGCCGGCCTGGGCCTCGCCCTCCTCGACGACGAGGCAGGTCTCGAGGGCCGCATCGCGCAATTCCCGCAACTCCTGCTCGGAGGAGTTGTAGGAAGCCTGCAGCGCCTCGGCCCGCTCAGCCGCGTGCCCCAAGGCGGTGCGCAAGCCTGGAATCGACAAGACAAGAAGAAATCAGAAAAAGGGGATGCGAGTTCCCAAACGAAAAACCAACAAGCAAGAGTCAAACAGTGGCTCACCTTCGACTTGCTTCCTCCCCAACTCGAAGTCGCGGCGCACGGATTCGATCGCCAACTCGAGGCGCTGGACGGTTTCGCCCTGCTCGCGGAGGGCCAGCTCCTGGTTGGCGTTGCTGATGCTGAGCGCGAGCGCCTCGCCCTCGACCTTGGAGAACGCGGTGTTCCGCTCCTCCAGCGACTTCCGCGTCACCTCGTGGGCGGCGCGCTCCCCGCTCCGGCCGCCGCACGGCGTCGACGAGGGCGGCCCTCGCCCTCGCTGCGGCCGCTCCTCGGCCCCTTGGAGGGCGGCGCTCTCTTGCCGGAGCCGATCCTCGGCCGGCGACGAGGGCCGTGGCCTTGGCGTCGAGGGCGGCCCTCGGGTTGTCGGCCTCCTTGGCGCGCCGCTCCAACTCGCGCGCCCATTCCTCACCGGCGGTGTTGCGCCCGTGCCCCCTCGAGCGACGTGCGGAGCTCCCGAGCTTCGGCGCGAGCGGTGGCCACCTCCGCCTCCCGGTTGGCGGCCGGGCGTCCGCGTCTTCTCTAGGTCCGCGCGCGCATTCCACGAGCGCCTCGTCACGATCGACGAGGGCCGCACGGACCCGCTCGAGGCTCGAGCGGCGCGCCGCATCCTGCCCCGAGCTCTCCGAGAGCTCGCCGCACCATGCCATCGCCCGGCACACCCGCCCGGTCGTCCGGTGTCCTGAGAGCATCCGCAAGCGCGTCGAAGGCGCTGCACCGCTCCCGGAGCTGGTGAACCTCAGCGTTCACCCGGTCGAAGGCGTCGTACTTGTCGTGGGCACGACGCTCGAGCTCCTGGCAATCACAGAATCGAATCCCGTAAGCGCCAAGACTTAAATGCAGCGTACGAAAACGAAAGGGGAAAAGGACGAGCGACCATGGCTCACCTGGAAGACGAGCCAGGCCGGGCCGCCATGGACCCGCAGCGCCTCGTTCAGCGCACGGTTGAGCGTGGCGCCGTGACTCCGGAGCTCGCCCCGAGCTCTGCTCCCCCCGGCGTCGGCGAACGCGGGGGGATCCTCGACGGCCCCCTCCACCGGGCGGGGCGGCCGCGCGCGGAGGACGAGGCCTCGGCACCGTGTCCTCGGCCCCCCACCACCATGTGACCCTCGTGCCGCCTCACGAGGGCCCCCTCCGGGGCTCGGGGGAGTTCGTGGGCCACCGGCCCACGCGGTCCCACCCGGGCGGTGGGGATTCGTCCGAGACCTCCACCACCTCCGCCCGGAGATGGACGGCGGACGCCGCCGCCCGCGCCGCCTCGCCGGCACCTCTACTTGCGCCACCGCGGCCGCGGCACCGGGCGCGGCGCCGCGGCCGCCGCCTCCGGCCCGCGCCGCCGCGTCCATGGGCGCCCCCGTAGGATGCGCCCGCTCCACCTCCACCCACGGCCGCCGCCGCGCCCGTGTCTCCGCGACGACCGGCGCCGGCCGCCCCCCGGCGGCCTGCGGGCCGCGCCACGGCGGGCTGATCCGCCGGCCGGGGCCTCGAGGCCCCAGCCGGGCTTTGCGAGCCCGTACTCGCCGCCGTGCTTGTCCTCGGGCGCGACCCCCTCGACGAGCGCCGCCGGGTGGGGATCGATGCGTCCGTCCTCAGCACCTTGGCTGGTGCAAGAGGGGGAATGGTTGGCACCACCCTACACAGGCACGAACGGAGGGTTAGATCACCTGATCACCAACGAACCAAAAGCGAAAAAAGACGAGCTCCTTACCTCGAAGAGGAAAAGGCCCGTTTCCTTTTCCTCGAGGCATCCGCGGACGAGGCCGGTGCAGGCCGCCGCGCGCGCGGCGGCGCCTCCCGACGGCGCCGCCGCGCGCGCGCGGGCACGCCCGCCCCATGCGCGGGCGCGCCCCGACGCCGCACCTCCCGAAGGCGCCGCCGCGCGCGCGGGCACGCTCGCCCCGCGCACGGACACGCCCCGCCGTCGCGCCCTCCGGCGATGGTGCCGCGCGTGCGGGCACGCTCGCCCCGCGCGCGAGCACGCTTGACGCGCGCGCGGGCGCGCTCGCCGCGCGCGCCTCCGTGGCATGCGCCGGCACCTCCGCGGCGCGCGCCGCTCCCGATGTCGATTGACTAGCGGCGGACGCCGGTGCGCCCCGCCCCCGCAATGCCGCCCTCGCCGCCGGCGCCGGCTCCGGCGACGGGGGGCGCAGTCGCCACCTTTCGAGGGGCCCTCCCCCTCGCCCTCTTCCTCTTCGTCCTCCTCCGAGGACGAGCACCATTCGGTCCCCGGGGAGGAGAGCCCCGGCTCTTCACGCCGCCGTACTCCGCGGACCGCCGGTCGCGACGCGCTTGACGCCGTCGCCTCGCGCGCTCCTTCTTGCGCGCCGCCTCCTCTCGGCGCCGCCGGCCGCGCCGCCCGCCCGGGCCGCGCGGGGAGTCGGGGGGTGGGCGGAACGGACTTGGCGATGTTGAACTCCACCAGCTGCACGCAGGAGCGGTAATGGCACATCAGAAAACGAAAGCAAGACCAAGAACTAAAACGAAATCAAAAGCCAGACTCACCAGCGGGCCGAGGGGGAGCATCTCGAGGTCCCACGGGGTCCGGCCCCTCGGGCGTCGGCGGCGTCCGGGTGTCGACGGCGCTCCGCGCCGGGTGAGCGCATACGGCCGCTCGCGGGGCGTCGGGAGCATCCGCGACCTCGCCAGGTCGACGGGGTTGGCCGCCTCCGTCATCTCGAAGATGCAGAGCGGCCTCTCCATCGCAGGCACGACCCGCCGATGGTGGAGGAAGGCGAGGACGCCCATCGCGTTCGGCCCGTGCTTCCTCGGCCGCCGCAGCCGCGCCCAAAGACCGACTCCCCGCCGCGCCCGATGCCGGGGCGTGGACACCCCCGTAGCCCCGGGAGGCGGGCCTCTCCTTGAACACCCGCCGGTGTAGGGGGGAAGGCCGGGCTCGGCGTTGCGAAGGTAGGAACCATCCCCGCTCCCACCGGCGTTGTTCGTCGTCATGGTGCGGGGGATGTAGACGTCCTTGAATTGCCCCCGCAGGGCAAGCGACATCCCGCCGGCGCGCATCGCGCGGCGGGTCCTTGGCTCCGTCGTGGGCGCGTGATGAGCCCGCGCGGAAAAGGTGTACCCGTAGCTCCCAATTGGCGGGATCCCCGGTACCCTTCGCAGACGCCCACGAATGTGGCCGCCTGCGAGATCGCGTTGGGGGCGAAGTTGTGCAGCTCCACCCCGTAGTAGTAGCACATCGCCCGCATGAAGGTGCTCGCCGGCGCGGTGAAGCCCCGCTCGTGGTAACGGATGAAACTCACCACGTAGCCCTCCGGCGGGTTGGGCTCGCGGTCCGCAGCCGGCGGCACGATCCACTCCGCCGAACTTCCGTCTTCGTTGGCCGCCAGCAGGCCGGCGGCGACCAGCTCGCCAAGGGCCAACGGCGTCACCGTCGACCTCTCCCAGGCATACGGCTCCAGGATCCTAAGGGGAGGCTGAGGCGGCGCCATGAAGAGGACGAAGGAAAACGGGAGCGGAGGACAAGGAACGGGAGAAAAAGCTCTAACGGCGAGCCGAGCCCGCGCGTGGCAAGAGCAAGACGAAGGCGAAGGGGCGGGGGACTGAAAACGGTGAGACACTAAGGTAAAAAACCGCCGTCCCCTCCTCCCCGCAGTTTTATAGGCCGACGGGCGAGCTCTCCGGAGCGGACGCCCCGCTAGCATTAACTGCAGGGAATCTTTCCATCGCATCGACGAGCGGGCCCCACCACGACCGTCGCTGCCACAACACTGCAGGCGGGCCATCATTACGGCAAAGACCGGCAGCGACCGAGGCGAAGCCGTCACGTCCGCCGCCACGCCGCCCACTACGCGCGCGCGCGCGCGCGCAGCCGCCAAAAAGGCGCGCCCGCGCTGCAAAACCGCGGCCACGACCGCGAGGCACTTAAATGCCCGGGTCCCTTGCCAAGCAAGGAGAACCCTCGAGCGGGGCGAGCCCCCGGCACGAAACAAAAGCGACCCTCGATGGGATATCAGCGTGAGAAGGTCGCCCGGGACCTGCTCGATGTAGAGCAGGCAACCGCGGGCACCCATGCCACGTAAAACCCTCGAGCGGCACGGGCCCTCGGCTCCAGACAAAAAGCGACCCTCGATGGGATATCAGCGTGAGAAGGTCGCCCGGGACCTGCTCGATGTAGAGCAGGCAGCCGCGGGCACCCATGCCACGTAAAACCCTCGAGCGGCACGAGCCTTTGGATCAAGATGACGTCAACCCTTGATGGGATATCGACGTGAGAAGGTCGCCGGGACCTGCTCGATGTAGAGCAGGCAACCGCGGGCACCCATGCCACGCAAAACCCTCGAGCGGAGCGAGCCCCCGCCGAGACAATGTCAACCCTCTACGAGAAGGCACACGCGTGAGAAGGGTCACCCGGGGCCCGCTTGAAATAAAGCGAGAACCGCAAGCACCCATGCCGCGCCGTACCACCAACCGGCACCTCGAGGGCTGGCTCGCCCAGACCCCTCAACGGCCGCAAACGTGAAAAGACGGGGCCGCCCGGGCGCCACCCCCGCACGGCCCCTCCGATCGAGGTTCGAAGCCCGACCTCGACGGGTTCGAACGGGCGCCACGGATCGCGAGTTAGGGACCACGAGGGCATGCGCATTCGAGCCGTTCCAAGAGCCCGTCGGCTCGAGGGTGCCCCACATGTCGTGTTCGAGAGCCGCCGAGGGCGGCCTAGCCGGGGGGATCCCACCGAGGGAGAGCTTCCGCGCCCTCGGTCCCTAGCGAACCGGGACCGAGCCCCACCTAGCAAACCCACGCAAGCGCTTCCATGGACGTGTCTCCGGACCGCGCAGCCTACCCTTATCGAACGGGGCATGGGCGTCCACTTGAACCACCCGCTACCGGCTCGAAGAGGAATCGAGCAATTCGCGTCGGGCTCTACCCGATCGTGTCCGCGCGCGGCGGCGCCTTCGGAAGGTGCGGCGTCGGGGCGCGCCCACGCGCGGGGCGGGCGTGCTTGCGCGCGCGGCGGCGCCGTCGGGGAGGCGCCACGGCAGGCGCAGGCGGCCGCACCGGCCTCATCCGCCGAGGCCTCGAGGAAAAGGAAGCGCGCCTTTTCCTCTTCGAGGTAAGGGGCTCAATCCTTTGCTTGGTTCGATTTGTCGATGATCGGACATTCTAATCCTCTCGCTTGTACCTTCGCAGGTGGTGCCAACCGTGCCTCCTCTCGCACCGGCCAAGGTGCCGAGGACGGATGCGTCCATCCCCACCCGGCGGCACTCGTCGAGGGCGTCGCGACCGGGGACAAGCACGGCGGCGAGCGCGAGCTCGCAAGGCCCGGCCGGGGCCTCGAGGCCCCGGCCGGCCAGATCGATCGCCGCGGCGCGGGCGGGGGTCGCCGAGGAGCGGCGGCGCCGGCCGTCGTGGGGAGGCGGGCCGCGGCGGCGGGCCGGGTGGAGGTGCCACCCACGGAGGCGCGCCGCCACGGCGGCGGCGCCCGTGGACGCGACGGCACGGCCGGAGGTGATGGCCACGGCGCCACGATGGGCGCCCGCGGCCACGGAGGCGCGGGTGGAGGTGCCGGCGGAGGCGGCACAAGCGGTTGCGCCCGCCGGCGATCTGCGGGCGGAGGTGGTGGAGGTCTCGGACGACTCCCCGCCGCCCGGGTGGGATCGTGGGCCGGCCGGCCCACGAACCCCCCGAGCCCCGGGGAGGGGGCCCTCGTGAGGCGGCACGAGGGTCACATGGTGGTGGGGGGTCGAGGACACCGGCGCCGAGGCCTCGTCTTCCCGCGCCGGCCGCCCCGCCCGGTGGAGGGGGCCGTCGACGATCCCCCCCTGCGTTCGCCGACGCCGGGGGGGGAGCAGGAGCTCTGGGGCGAGCTCCGAGCCACGGCGCCACGCTCAACCGCGCGCTGAATGAGGCGCTGCGGGTCCATGGCGGCCCGGCATGGCTCGTCTTCCAGGTAAGCCGTGGTTGCTCGTTCTCTTCCTTCTTTCGTTTGTGTATGCTGCCTTCGTGTCTCGGCACTTATGGGTTTTGATTCTGTGGTTGCCAGGAGCTCGAGCGTCGCGCCCACGACAAGTACGACGCCTTCGACCGGGTGAACGCCGAGGTTCACCAGCTCCGGGAGCGGTGCAGCGCTTTCGACGCGCTTGCTGACGCCCTCAGGACGCCGGACGACGTGGCTGGCGTACCGGGCCATGGCGTGGTGCGACGAGCTCCCGGGAGAGCTCGAGGCGGAGACGCGCCGCGCCGCTCGAGCCTCGAGCGGGTCCGCGCGCAGCCCCTCATCGACCGCGATGAGGCGCCGTGGCGGTGCGCGCTCGGATTTGGAGAAGACGCGGACGCCGGCCGCCAAGCGGGAGGCGGAGGTGGCCAATGTCCGCCGCGAGGCCGGGGAGCTCCGCACGTCGCTCGAGGGGGCACAGGGCGCGGCCGGCCGCCGGGCCGAGGAGCGGGCGCGCGGGCCGGAGCGGCCGGGCCAAGGAGGCCGACAACTTGAAGGTCGCCCTCGACGCCAAGGGCGCGCGCGCTCGCCATCGCCGAGGAGCGGCTTCGGCGGGGAGCACACCGCCCGCCAAGGAGCCGAGGGGCGGCTCCGGCAGGAGCAAAGCTGCCCTCGCCGACGCCCGGACGGCGCCGGGAGCAGGAGAGCGTCGCTCGCGAGGCGGCGCCGAGTCGCCCGGAGGAGCGGAACACCGCATTCTCCAAGGTCGAGGACGAGGCGCTTATGCTCGCGCATCACCAACGCCAACCAGAGCCGGCTCTCCCGGGAGCAAGGCGAAACCGTCCGGCGCCTCGAGCCGACGATCGAGTCCGTGCGCCGCGACTTCGAGACGGAGAGGAAGCAAGTCGAGGGTGAGCCGCCGCCCGACTTCTTGTCCGGTTGGTTTTTCGTTAGAGGGCTCGCTTCCCCCTTCTCGATTTCCTTCTTGTCTTGTCGATTCCGTGCTTGCGCACCGCTCCGGGGCACGCACCGAGCGGGCCGAGGCGCCGCAGCTTCGTACAACTCCTCCGAGCGGGAGCCGCAGGAGGCCGCGTGATGCGGCCCTCGAGACCCGCCGTGCCGTGGAGGAGGGCGAGGCCCGGGCCGGCAGCTCGCCGGCCGGCCGCCTACGCGCCCTTGGCGGCCACATCACGGAGCGGATGCGCCGGCGCCGCATCCGGGCGTCCGAGAAGGCCCTCGGAGTGGTGCGATCCCACTACGAGGTCAACTTCGAGGCGCTGGCGGAAGGCTACGTTGTTCCCGAAGGTGTCGAGGACGAGGTGGCCATGGAGCGTGTGGATGCGCTCGCCGCCGACGCCGTCGGGTCGCTTGCCGAGGCCTTCGAGGAGTTCCTCTTCCCCCGACGTCGCCGACGCCGTCGCTCCTCCCGCTCGGTGCGCCCGGGCGCCGGGCCCGTTTTTTGTTCTTGAATTAGTATTCGGCCATGGGGCCTTTGTAAATAAGTACATTATCTCCACCGTAAACATTTGACGATGCGTAATGAAGTTTTTTCTTGTTGCGCCTTTTTGTTTCTCCTTCTTCCCCGAGTAGATTTTACTTAGGGGGAGTTCGATTTTCGCCGGGGGTCCGCCGGGTTGGAGGTGAGAGAGAAGGGCCATATCCACGCGGCGTAGGCTATCTCTCGGCTCGCACACTCCTCCCGCCGGGCCGCCCGCGCCCGTTCAAATCGTTGCCCGTAGTTGAAGTAGAAAACGAACTTAGCGCGTGTGAGTTGTTTTTATTTTTGCGCAAAAAATGGGACCATTTGGGGGGGGGGTGCCCCCCGCGGTAGCCCCCGAGGGTAACTTGGGTTTCGGGGGAAAGCCGAGTTGCCCTTTTATTAGACTTGGAGCAATTTACATAGTTGTCACCAAGCGGGGTGTTGGCCATGTGATTTTACAACGAAAGTACTTGGAAAATCCTAGCTAAGGGTAGAAGCGACGTAGCCGTTGGATGTTCCAAGCATTGGTGAGCTCTTCACCGTCCTCGTTGGCCGGCTTGTACGTGCCGGCTTGAGTACCTTCACCACGACGTAGGGTCCCTCCCATGGGGGCGACGCCTTGTGGCGCCCTCGATTATCTTGGCGCGGCCTTAGGACCGCATCCCCTTCGCCGAAATCCCGTCGACGTATCTTGCGTGCTTGGTAACGTCGTAGGGACCGTTGATACCTCGTGGAATGCATCAAGGCTACGAGGCGTGCCTCGTCCAAGCCGGTCCCGGCGAGTCCTCGCGGGCTCGCCGGTTAGCATCCTCGTCATAGCCTTGAACCCCCGGGCGACCCGTATTCTAAGTCCGTGGGGAGGACGGCCTCCGCGCCATGGACTAGGAAAAATGGGGTGAACCGGTGGCTCGCTCGGGGGTGGTCCTTAGGCTCCACACAACCGCCGGTAGCTCTTGGAGCCATTTTCGTCGAGATTTGTTGAGCCGGTCAAAAACCCCGGGCTTAAGGCCTCGTAGGATCATGCCGTTGGCACGCTCTACTTGGCCGTTGGTCCGTGGGTGTGCCACGGCTGCCCAATCCACACGGATGTGGAACTTGTCACGGAACTCCAAGAACTTCTCGGCCCGTGAACCGGGACCCATTGTCGTGATGATGGAGTTTGGCACTCCAAAGCGGTAGACGATGTCGGTGAAGAATGTCACCGCCGCTCGGCCCTCGCATTTGTGATGGGGCGTACCTCCACCCACTTGGAGAACTTGTCAATCGCGACGAGCAAGTGGGTGAAGCCCCCCGGCGCCTTTCGCAGGGGCCCGACGATGTCCCGGCCCCCACACGGCGAATGGCCATGTTACGGGGATGGTTTGCAGGGCATGGGCGGGCAGGTTGGACTTGCGGGCGTAGAACTGGCACCCTTCGCAGGTGCGCACGATCTCGGCCGGCGTCCGCAACCGCGGTAGGCCGCAAAAGCCCCGGCGGAACGCGTTGCCGACGAGGGTGCGGGGCGCGGCGTGGTGGCCACAGATCCCCGCGTGGATGTCCCGTAGGAGCTCGCGCCCCTCGGGAATGGGCACGCACCGCTGTAGGATGCCGGAGGGCGCGCGCTTGTACAGCTCGCCGTCGACGAGGGCAAAAGATTTGGCCATCCTGGCGATGCGCCTGGCCGCGGCCCGGTCCGCGGGGAGTTCCCCTCGAGCGATCCAGGCGATGTATTTTTCGCGCCAGTCCTCTTGGGCAGGGGCCGGCTCGATGTCCATCGCGTCGGCCTCGTGGGAGCCGTACCCCTCGAGGAGGGAGAGCACGTACGCCTCGTTCGAGGGGTCCTCATCCATGGGTTCCGCACCCGCTGGATTCGAGGGAGCCCCCGAGGGTCCGTCGTGACTCGAGGGGTAGGGCTCGAAAACGACCGAGGGTTGCGCGATGTCACGCGCGAAAACGTTTGGGGGAACGGTGATCCGCCCGGACGCAATCTTGGCCAGTTCATCTGCCTCCTCGTTGTAGCGGCGGGGCACATGGTTGAGCTCGATGCCGTAGAACTTGTCTTCGAGGGCCCGCACGGCTTTGCAGTAGGCCTCCATCTTGTCGTCATGGCAGCTCGCGTTCTTCATGACCTGATCGATCACGAGCTGCGAGTCCCCCCGCACGTCGAGGCGCTTGACGCCCAACTCAATGGCGATTTTGAGGCCGCAGAGAAGGGCCTCGTATTCAGCCATGTTGTTGGACGCGGGGAAGTGGAGGCGCACTGCGTAGCGCATGTGTTCCCCGAGGTTTGATACGAAGAGCGGGTCCGCGCCTCGCTCCCGTTTTCATCACCGAGCCGTCGAAGAACGAGAGTCCGGCACTCGCCCGGATTTGTGGGGGCGGCGCCTGCGTGTCCGTCCACTCGGCCGACGAAATCCGCCGGGATTTGCGATTTGATGGCTTTGCGCGGGGCGTAGGCGAGCGTTTCGCCCATCAGTTCCACGGACCACTTGGCAATCCTGCCTGCGGCGTCAGGGTTGCGGATGATTTCCCCTAGCGGAAAGGAGGAAACCACCGTGACGGGGGTGGGCCTCGAAGTAGTGGCGGAGCTTGCGCCACGCAAGGACCACCGCGTACGGCGCCAGCCCGGACACGGGGGTAGCGCGTCTTCGTGTCTGATAGGACCTCGCTGATGTAGTAGACCGGCCGCCGCACGGCAAGGAGTGCCCTTCCTCCATGCGCTCCACGACGATCATGGCGCCGACCACCGGGTGGTTGCGGCCACGTAGAGCCGTAGGAGCTCGTCATCTTGCGGCGGCGTGAGGATCGGGGCGTGTGTTAGAGACGCCTTCGGTTTGTCGAGTGCGTCCTGGGCCTCGGTGGTCCAAGAGAAGCGCTCGTGCTTCTTAAGCAGGCGGTAGAGGGGCAGGCCCTTCTCACCGAGCCGCGAGATGAAGCGGCTCAAGGCGGTGAGGCACCCCAGCACCTTCTGCACCCCTTTGAGGTCCCGGATCGGACCCATTCGTTCAACGGCCGCGACCTTTTCAGGATTGGCCTCGATTCCCCGCTAGGAGACAATGTATCCTAGGAGCATGCCTCGCGGCGCTCCAAAGACGCATTTTTCGGGGTTTAGCTTGACCCCGTTGGCCCGTAGGCAGTTGAACGCGACGCCAAGGTCGCCAACCGGGTCGTCCGCCTTCTCGGTCTTTACGACGATGTCGTCAACGTATGCTTCGACCGTCTCGTCCAATGTGGTCCCCAAAAACGTGCCGCATGCAACGCCGATATGTTGCACCCGCATTTCGAGGCCAAACGGCATCGTGACGTAGCGAACGTCCCGAACGGCGTGATGAACGAAGTCGCGAGCTGGTCGGACTCCTTCATTTTTATTTGGTGGTACCGGAGTAAGCATCAAGGAAACAAAGCAATTCACACCTGTACCGTTGAATCAATGATCCGATCAATGCGTGGCAAAAGAAAAGGAACTTTAGGACATGCTTTATTAAGACTAGTGTAGTCTATACACATCCGCCACTTCCCATTCTTTTTCTTTACAAGCACGGGGTTTGCTAGCCACGTAGGGTGGAACACCTCCTTGATGAATCCGGCCTCGAGAAGCTTCCGCAGCTCCGCTCCGATTGCCCGTCGCCGCTCCTCGTCGAAGCGGCGCAGCCGTTGCTGCACGGCGCGGGCGTTTGGCAGGATGTCAAGGGAGTGCTCGGCGACTTCCCTCGGGATGCCTGGCATATCCGAGGGGCTCCACGCGAAGATGTCGGCGTTGGCGCGGAGGAAGTCGACGAGCACCACTTCCTATTTGGGGTCGAGGGTGGAGCTGACCCTCAACGCCTTGCCCTCGGGGGCTGACGGGTCGAGGGGGACCCCTTGGTCTGCTCCGCAGCCTCGAAGGTGCCGGCGTGCTTGGCGGCGGGGTCGAGGTCTTCGTTGACCATCTTCTCCAGCGTGTTCACCAGCGCTTCGTCCGGGCGCCGGTGCCCTCGCGTGCTACACGCACTCGACGTCGCAGTCGAACGCGTGCTCGATGGACGACCCGACGGTGATGACGCCGTTCGGTCCCGGCATCTTCATCTTTAGGTAAGTATAATTGGGGACCGCCATGAATTTGGCGTAACAGGGTCGCCCCAGTATAGCGTGGTAGGCCCCCTTGAACCCCACCACCTCGAAGGTGAGGATCTCCTTGCGGAAATTCTTCGGGGTGCCAAACCAAACTGGCAGATCGATCTGCCCAAGGGGGCCGGACCCCGCTTGCCGGCGCGATGCCATGGAACGGCTTCGTGGCCGGGCCGCAACCGGTCCAACCCGATCCCCATGAGGCGCAACGTATGCGCGTAGAGGATGTTGAGGCTGCTGCCTCCGTCCATGAGGACCTTCGAGAACCGGGCGTTCCCGATGATGGGATCAACCACCAGCGGGTACTGGCCCGGGTTGGGGACGCGGTTCGGGTGGTCCTCCCGGCTGAAGGTGATGGCATCCTCCGACCAATTGAGGAAGGACGGAGGAGCCCTCTCCGCGGCGAGGACCTCGTGCCGCTCCTTCTTGCGTTGGCGTGTCGACATGTCGACGGTTGGCCCCCAAAGATGAGGAACACGTTTTCAACAGCGGGGAAGCCGCCCGCGTCGCCGTCGCCTCCGTCTTTCTTGGCCTCTGCCTCCTTCGCGGCGGCACGGCCATAAAACTTTTTGAGCATATCGCACTGCTCAAGGGTGTGGTTGACCGGAGTCTTGTGGTAAGGACATGGCTTTTTCAGCATGTCGTCGAACACCCCTGGGCCTCGAGGGGCCAGTCGAGGGCCCCGTCGAGCCGGGTCAACAGCAAGGGCCTCAGCGTTGCCGCCGTCGCGCCCCCGCTCGCGCGCCTCGCCGAAGGACCGAATAGGCGACCGAGAGGGGGGGGGGGAGTGAATGGGAGCCGATAAAAATTCTTCTCGAGAGAGATTGAAACTCCGACAAGACGAACTAGCTCGGTCGAACTCCCGAAATCACACGCTCCGCACTTCTACCTCCCGTTTGCCAAAACCACGTAGCCACCGGAGTGCTACCGGTCCTAGGAACAAACTCTACCAGCAACCACAACACACACGCAGCACCGACAAGCGGAAACAACTCGAAAGCCGCCCAACCGGAGGGGGGCGGTTAGACCGGGGTATAGGGGGCGGTTAGACCGCCTCCACCCCGGCAACCAAGAAATCCTCTCGAAACGCCTCTTCCGAGCACCAAAACACTCCACGGTTTCACCAACAAAGATCTCTCGGTCAAGGCCATGCTAGCTACCGTAAAATCTTGGCGAAAACCAAAACTTCACCCAAGGGCCTAGGGGCGGTTAGACCGGCTACCCGGGGCGGTCTAACCTCCCCGTACCCAAGAACGAACCCCAACCAAGAACACCTAGCAAACCGCACGAGAACGACCCCAAATTTCACCCGGACACTCCTCCGATCAAGGCGAACAAACTCACGAGAGGAAAATCCGGCGAAACGGAACTTTGACCCGGAAATACCCCGGGCGGTTAGACCGCCCCCGTAGGCGGTTAGACCGCCCCTTCCCGTAAAACGAACCCGCGGGTCAAACCTCAACTTCCTCGCGCCCGATCTCCCGAATCACTCCACGGATTGCAGCCAAACTTCGGGGATAGCCGGGTTACCTCCGGGCAACCTCTTCCTCAAAGGAATCGACCCGAAACGCTCACAATCAAGAGGAATCGAAGAAATCGCTTCTCTAGGTCAAGAACTCGCCCAACTCGAGAAACCACCAAATCGAGTCCGATTCAAAGGGAATTTGGGGGCAAAGTCACCGGACAAAGAGGCACAAGAACCTCATACGTGACACCCAACAAAAACCCCAAGAAATCTTCCTCAAAACTCCGCCAAAAAGAGCTCCGAAAATCAACACAAAAGAGACGGGAAAACCACCATGAAGAACAACGCCGAACCTTCTATACATGCCATGAATGGTTCGTACAAGGTCTAGTTTGCCACCCAAACATCCATCCCTCTCTCTAGATCTCACATGAAGCTCTCAAACTAGCCTTCTAAAAACCTAGGGAAAATAGAGAACGAAAATGGAAAAACAAATGAGCTAGGGTTCCAAGAGATGGCCGCCATCCACCCCTCTAATGAGTATATATGGAGGCACCCAAAAGACTAAAACGCCCTTCACTAATAACTAGGGATACATGCCCCTCAAGGGCGGATTTGGAATTCTTGATGTCTTCACCATCGGACGGATGCCCGGCGACCGCACCCCGCGTAGCCTCGACGCAAGCCTTGCGATCCCGACGCGTGTCCTCCGCTTCGAAGCTTCTCGGCGCCGGCGGCCGGGCGGTCGACCGCCCCCCCGGGCGGTTAGACCGGCCCGGGTGGATCCGACCGGCCCCGAGTCGTCCGACCGCCCCTCTTGGGCGGTTGAACCGGCCCGGGTGGCCGCACCTCCTCGTCGAGTCTTCGGCCTCGGTTTTGTGGCTCAACCGAGTAACCCGCGGGTTTTCCGGTGAACCACCGCAAACCCCCGCGAACTCGGTGTAGCCTCCGCCAATCTCCACTCATGACTCGGCTCCCACGTAGTCCCGGCTCGACCTTGGTTTTGAGGCTCTACCAAGAAACCGTCCACGACTTCATCTTGCTGTTCATGCCACCATGCGGCCCGCACTTGACCCCGCTGGCCACCGGGTCCCTCGAACGAAGCCTACTTGTCTTCTCCACACCTGGAGGCCTCACCGGCAACGACCTTTCGCGCTTGTTCTTCACCCGCACCAACACGAGTCAAGCCGCAACCCGCACCTGCAATACTTAGCCAAGAATCAGTCCACACAACGTTGTCAATCACTCATCACACAAGGAAGCGACCATCCACCGGTCCTCGAACCACACATGGTCCTCAATCTCCCCCTTGATGAGTGCATTGACAACACACTCAAATGAAGTAACACAAGAGAAAAGGAAAAGAAAAGAAACAAAATAAAAAGAAACCCCAACAAGCGATCGAAAGCCAAAGAAAGACAAAGAGCAAGATCACTTGAAGAAGACAAGTCTCGGACCCCTTAGGCAAGGGCAACGGCTCGACACATCCGAGACAAAACACGGCTCAAGCAAAGAGCGCAAACCACCAAAGCAAAACTCGAACACCACAAAGAGCTCCCCCCGCACAAATGCAAGCTCCCCCCGAGCCACAAGCACACTCCCCCCCGAACACATGCATCAATGCAACTCGAGAATACAACAAAGAGCAAAACCTCGCTCACACCGCCCGGGCGGTTAGACCGCCGCCCGGGGCGGTTAGACCGCCTCTGCCCGAACCGACCGCGCGGGGGCGGTTAGACCGCCCAAAGAGACCGGCCCCGCACCAAACCGCTCAAAAATTGCCCGAAACAATTGGAACACCTTCCAAACACTCCCGAGTGCCCAAAACATGCACAAACTTCTCCCCCTTGTTGACAATGCATGAATCAAGGCAAAATGCGAAAACTTGCAACATATAGCTTCTCAAATATACAAAATTCATCACAAAGAGCTACACAAGTCCAAATGAGCAAGTTAGATACTCGACGAGTTCGTAATGACCTTAACTACATGATCACCAAGTTTCACAATCATTGGACAAAGCTAAAAAGGATTTGAGTAATTTTGCGAAAAGTTACTCCCTCACAAGAAAATACCTAAACATGAGCAAAACATATCAAAATGGCAAAACCACTCAAACTTCATGCTAGGACAGCCATTCTAATCATAAGACCATCATAAACACCCAAAAACACCTCATGTCATGTCAAAGCCACCGAGCCATGTGCCTACTTCTATGTATGAGACTTCTCATTGGTAGGCATCATGCAACGGTTTAGCACCCAAAGAAAATTAATTTCAGCACATATGACATGGGAACATATTTTCCAAGCACTTTTCATTTCATTTTCAGATTTGTAAATGGTACATGAAATGTCTTTGCGACAAAAAGGAACTTATGCCCCTCCACAAGATTAAGCAAGAGGGCTAAACATTCATGATGGCAAGCGAGCCTTTGGCTCCATATGATCAATAAACTAGCTATCCAACCACAAAGTAAGCATAGCAAAACCACTAAAACATGTCAAGATCATATATAGGCATTTACACATGAGAGAGCATGTATACGACATTTTTCAAAAATTAGCCATCAACCATGGATCATTCATCAAGATCATCAAGAGCTAAGCCAAACTAACCGTAGCATATCAAACAAGCTCACAAGAACATATATAGCAACCCATGGTAAACATTGTATATAGGAGAAGCTTTCCCTAATAATGCATATGATACAAAATGCATGCAATCTAAGATACAAGGATGCCTATACATCATGTTACATATGCAATGCCAAATGCAAGAAATGCACCAACGAAAGCTATACATATGCTACAAACCGGCTCCTCGAGGGGAGGCAAAACGGGCTCGACACCACCGGCAAAAGAAAGCCCCCCACACACCCAACTCAAGAAATTAAACACACACCAAGTTCCCCCCGCAAACGAGTGAAAGTTGCTTGATCTAGGGGTTTGGTGAAAATATCGGCTAGTTGGTCATGTGTGGGTACATGGATCAAGGCTATCTTCCCTTTCTCTACGTTGTCTCTCAGGAAATGATACCTCACTTCTATGTGTTTGGTTTTGGAATGGAGCACCGGGTTCTTTGCAACGCTTATGGCATCGGTGCTATCACATTGAAGTGGGACATGGGTATACTCCTCACCAAAGTCACTCATGGTGTAGGTGATCCAAAGGAGCCGAGAGCAACAACTAGCGGCGGCAACATACTCGGCTTCGGTCGTGGATTGAGCAACACTCGACCGCTTACGAGAAGACCAAGACACCAACGAAGAACCCAAAAGCGGCAAGTCCCGAAGTGGACTTCCTATCCAACCGACACCCGGCAAAATCCGCGTCTGAAAAGCCATGAAGCGCCAAAGAAGAGGACGCGGAGTACCAAAGGCCGAAGTCGGGAGTGTGACGCAAGTACCTGAAAATTCTCTTCACTGCTTGCCGATGCGAAGTCCTCGGAGACGCTTGAAAACGAGCGCACAGACACACCGAGAACCGTATGTCCCGGCCTCGTCGCCGTCAAGTAGAGGAGTGACCCGATCATGCTCCGTACTCCTTCTCGGTCCACATGTTCACCTTCCTCGTCCGCATCAAGAGCCGTAGTCGTACTCATCGGCGTCGTCATAGCCTTGGAGTCCTCCATCTTGAACTTCCTCACAATGTCCTTGGTGTACTTAGCTTGGTGCACAAATGTTCCTTCCTTTGATTGCTTGATTTGTAGCCCGAGGAAGAACTCGCAACTCACCCATCATGCTCATCTCAAACTCCCTCGCTCATATCATCCGCAAACCTCGCAACAAGAGAGTTAGACGAGCCACCAAAGACAATATCATCCACGTACACCCGCACAATCGGGATATCTCTCGCCCGCCTCTCGCAAAAACAAGGTCCGATCGACCTTCCCCATCTCAAAACCTCTCTCAAACAAGAACCCCCTCAACCTCGCCATACCAAGCTCTAGGCGCCGCTTCAACCCATATAGCGCCTTCCTCAACTTGTACACCCCGTGGGGGTACTTCTCACTCTCAAACCCGGAGAGGTCGTCTCACGTACACTTCTTCCTCCAACACTCCATTCAGAAAAGCACTCTTTACATCCATTTGGTGCAACTTGAACCCTTTAGCCACGGAAAAGGCTAGAAGGATCCTAATCGCCTCCAAACGGGCTACGGGAGCAAAGGTCTCCTCGTAGTCAATCCCCTCCTTCGATCGAACCCCTGAGCAACAAGTCTCGACTTGTTCCTCACAACCTCACCCTTCTCTCCCTCTTTGTTTTTCCACACCCACTTTGTACCAATCGGCTTACACCCTGGGGGAGGGTCAACCAACTCCCACACCGATTCCTCTCAAAGTTCTCCAACTCCTCATGCATCGAGTTAACCCAATTGTGATCAGATAGTGCGTGTCCAATGTCTTTGGGCTCGAAAGAAGCAACAAATGCAGCATGAGCAAAATGGGAATTGTTTCGAACCCTCGACCGTGTAGTGCGTTCATCCATGTCGCCGATGATCCTCGAAGCTGGGTGGTCCACCTGAACTCGCCGGGGAGGTTCTCGCCTCGAAGCTACCTCCCCCTCAACATCAGCTTCTCCTCGTTCTTGATTTGTCGTCGTAGGTGTAGCAGAGGGTCCATCCATCATCATAGTCGAAGTAGTGGGTACATGTTCAGCCGGGGGCACCGCACCGCCATCCTCATCATCTCCATGTTCATGCTCCTCCTCCTGAAAGATCTCCTCGCCAAGCTCATCATCACCTGCACACTCAAAGACAAGCTGACTACGTGGCTCTGTCTCGTCGAAGGTTACCTCGCAAGTCTCCACGATTTGGTTAGTTTCAAGATTGAGCACACGATATGCTCTAGAATGAGATGCATAACCAAAGAAAATGCCATCGACAGACCTAGCCTCAAACTTATCCAACTTCCTCGCCTTTCTTCGAATGAAACACTTGCAACCAAAGACATGGAAGTGACTCACCTTGGGTGTGCGACTATGCATCAACTCATAGCATGTCTTTTTCTTGTGCACTCGAGGTATATCCCGTTCGACACATAGCATGCGGTATTCACCGCCTCGACCCCAATACCTCCTCGGAGTCCTATGCTCATCAAGCATCGTCCGAGCCATCTCGCACAAGGTCCTCGTTCTTCCTTTCCACAACACCATCTCGGGGAGGCGTATACGGACTCGAAAACCGGTGCTCAAGACCCAAGTCATGACAAAAGGTTTCAAAACGAGAGTTCCCGAATTCCGAGCCATTATCACCGCGGATAGCTCGTATGGCATCTCCGTGCCTCTCGTTCCTCAACCTCAAGACTAGATCTCGAACAAAACCAAACGTCTCCCCCTTATCCTCCGTAAAGAACACCCACGCATACCGAGAATAGTCATCCACCACAACAAGGACATACCACTTCCCACCCGCAGATCGCACACGAGCTGGGCCAACAAGGTCCATATGGAGCAGCTCGCATGGACGCTCAGTCATCACATCGGTGAGAGGCGGGTGAGAAGAGGCCACCATCTTGGCATGCCTACAAGGAGCACAAACCAACTCTTTCTCAAGCTTTAACCGTGGCAATCCTCGGACCAAATTGAGTTTACTCAAGCGAGACAAAAGGTCAAAGCTCAAGTGACCCAACTTCCTATGCCACTTCCACAACTCACTCGAAGAACCGACCAAGAAACAACGCTCAACACCCGAGGACCGAGAAAAATCAGCACGAAACACCTGACCCTCGGGAACGACCATACAAACAAGGTCCCCTCGAGAGTCCACAATCCGAGAACCACCGGGCCGAAACAACACCTCAAAACCCTCATCCAACAACCGAGACACGGAAAGCAAATTGTACCCCGGCCGATTGAACAAGAGCAACACGCCTCGCAGTGATCTTGTCACTCACTTTTATCTCACCTTCGAAAGCACACGCCCACGCCCATTGTCCCCAAAGGTGATGTACCTCTTCGTCACCACGGGGACGAGACTTTAGAACCACCCCCTGTCTCCGGTCATATGCCTCGAACAACCGGAGTCAATCAACCAAATGTTCTTCAAGTCTCCCACCCGAAATTCAAAAACAAGCACGTGAGCGAACAAACGACTCAAAGACCGGGGTTAGTACCAAAAGAGGAAAACCGGTGCCGAGCCATTTGCTCGAAAGTGGGGTTAGCACCAACCAAAGCATCTCTCCTACCAAAGCTACCTCCACGAACACCACCTCGGTAACCACTCCGAGGGAACCACCCCCTCACCGCCCGGAGGAGGACCAAAACCACGGAAGACAACCCGTGGAACGTCCCTCCTCTCCTTCTCAAAGCTACGACTCCTCCCATCCCCGTAGTGACCTCGAGGGGGAGAATGCCTAGCAACCGACCACCCTCTGTCTCTCCGGACCAACCACCAGCAACTCCACCTCCGGACACCGAAACCTCTCGACTCACCACCTCGAAAACCACTCCGCCCGAGTGGGGGGGGCGGTTAAACCGCCTAGCCGGGCCGGCCTAACCGCCCCCCTCTCGGGCCGGGCCGGGTCCGACCGCCTAGCCGGGCCGGGTCCGACCGCCCCCTCCGAACGACGCCTCCTCGGCCGCGGGAACTCGCATCTCCCCATGCCGAACACTTCTCACCACAGCCCTTACCCCCGGGTAGTGGCATACGAGGCTTAGGTACACCATGGGAAGGGTTGTACCTATCCTTGTTCGCCCACTCCTTTGCCATCCTCTCTTCCCGCTTCCTCTTGAAGCAAAACTCATCCTTGTGACCCTCCTTCCAATAATGGCCACAACGGAACTTCACAAGCTTAGGTTTTGGCTTGGATTGGGGTCGCTCGCTTGGTTTCTCTCCACTCAACTCCTCCACCGATTTCTCCTCACTTGCCTTCTCTCTCACTTTCCCAAAGAACACTTTCCCCGAAGTGCTCACAAACTTGATGGGCTTTTGGAGATCATTTGTGGGTGTAGGAAATATAGGTGGAGCCGGGGTTGTGTCTAGTCGGTTCCTAAGATGGTTGGGTTTTGGAGGGAAATCATTTTTGTGGTGGGTTTTTGGTGGCTCCGGATATTCTCTCCACTTCCTTCACCAACCCCGTTTGCCCCAAGCCCCTCACCATCTTGCCTCTTAAAGGCCTCGATCATCATCCTCAACCGAGGCTCGTGACCGGACAACCAACCCATTAACTTCCTCAAGTCATCATTCTCATCCCGCAAACGATCAACATAATGTGCAAGCTCCAAATTTTTCAATGCATGCATTTCACAAAGTTGAGCAAGATGTAGGCATGGGTTCCTTTAATTTAGCCTCGAGTGAACTAGTGTAGGCATGCAACTCATCAATCTTAGCATGCAAAACGGGGCAAGAAGTGCAAGCACCTAGCAAAGCGAGTCTAGACTTAAGCTCGGCCACTTCAACCCTAAGCACATCTAGTTCCTCACACTTGGAGGCATGCTTCTCTTTAAACAAAGCAAGATCGCAAGGAATATGGAGCAATCAAGACAATCATTTTCATCGGCAACAACGGGGCTAGCCTTAAGCGAATCGATCTCAAGCTTGCTATCAAGCACCCGTGTCTCTAGCTCCGGCCACTCTAGTCCTAGCATCCTCGAGTGAAGCCCTAAGCTCTTTCCTCATTTTCTTGGCCTCTCTAAGCATGTCATCACGGTTATCAAGCAAAGAGCCAAGCCTCTCATTCTCCCGGCGCAAGAAGGGAAGTTCATCACGCACCTCGTCGTCGGACTCGCAGTCCGAGTCGCTCCGTGTGCTCTTCTTGCCTGCCGGAGCTCGCGCCATGGTACGAAGCCATCTCTCGCGACGCGGCTCACCGGCCGCTCAGGTTCTTTGACGACTTCTTGTTCTTGCGACGATCTCCCTCGTCTTCACTGCTGCTCGAGCTCGAGGTGGAGTACGCGGAACTCGGAGTCGACGTCGCTCGCTCCAACCATCGCTCGGGCCTTGCCTCGGCCCTCCTTCTTCCTCGATCGTCGCTCGTCCTTGTACTTGTTCTTGTGCTTGCTCTTGTGGTCGCGCCTCGAACGGTACTTGCCATCGTTCATCCTCGGCTTGTGCTTGTAGTCGTCCTTGCTCTCGGCCTTCTCCGGGCGGTCGGCGACGAAGTGTCCCGCTTGCCGCACCGGAAGCGGGTCCTCGTGTTCCTCCTCATGTTCACGCGGTTCTCGTGCAGCCTCTCGAACCGCCTCGTCAACAGCGCCAGCTCGTCCTCTCCAAGGTCATCAAACTCCTCATCTGGCATAGACATCAAAGTGGAAAACGAGAACATCCTGGTGGATGGGTTAGAGTTAGTCTTTCCTTTGGAACCACCAACGAGGGCAAGACTATGGGAGTCAGTCGGTCCCTCGAGCTTGGCAGTCATGCTCCTATCCACCTCAGCTGACTTGAGCTTCGAAAACAGCTCGTTCACCGTCAGAGTATCATACCTCTCCGACTCAACTATGGCCTCGAACTTTCCGCCCCATATCGTACGATCCAAAGAGTGTAAGAGCTTGACGGCTCTATCATGATCATCGTACGGGAGCACGTCCACATTGGCCCTCATGTTGTTCACCACCACGGTGAATCTCTAGAACAAAGCATCGATGGACTCACCGGGGAGATGAGTGAAGTTCTCGTACTCTCTCCGTAGGTCGCATACAACCGTGCTCGAACACGGGCGTTCCCAACATGAGCCTCCTTCAACACCGCCCAAATCCTACAAGCCAGGTGCTCGGTGTGCACCCGATCGAACTCAGGCTGACACAAAGCACGAAACAAGTAGTCGACCGCCTTATTGTTGGCGTCGAATCCGTCCCTCGACCCCCGGAGCAAGGAAATCCATCGGTGGACATAGCCTGTGTCCACCGTGACATCCCAAAGCAACCGACCCTTTCCGCGGAGGAACACACCCATCCGCTTGCTCCACATCCGGTAGTTCTTGCCATCGAAGTGTGGAGGACCCGAACCCCGTTCTCGGTACGCCATCCTTGGATCTTAGGCGGTTAGAGTCAACAAAGACCCGAACCGGCTCGATACCACTTGAAGGACCGAATAGGCGACCGGAGAGGGGGGGGGAGTGAATGGGAGCCGATAAAAATTCTTCTCGAGAGAGATTGAAACTCCGACAAGACGAACTAGCTCGGTCGAACTCCCGAAATCACACGCTCCGCACTTCTACCTCCCGTTTGCCAAAACCACGTAGCCACCGGAGTGCTACCGGTCCCTAGGAACAAACTCTACCAAAGAACCACAACACACACGCAGCACCGACAGCGGAAACAACTCGAAAGCCGGCTAACCGGAGGGGGGGGCGGTTAGACCGGGTATAGGGGGCGGTTAGACCGCCTCCACCCGGCAACCAAGAAATCCTCTCGAAACGCCTCTTCCGAGCACCAAAACACTCCACGGTTTCACCAACAAAGATCTCCGGTCAAGGCCATGCTAGCTACCGGAAAATCTTGGCGAAAACCAAAACTTCACCCAAGGGCCTAGGGGCGGTTAGACCGGCTACCGGGGCGGTCTAACCTCCCGTACCCAAGAACGAACCCCAACCAAGAACACCTAGCAACCGCACGAGAACGACCCCAAATTTCACCCGAGACACTCCTCGATCAAGGCGAACAAACTCACGAGAGGAAAATCCGGCGAAACGAACTTTGACCCGGAAATACCCCGGGCGGTTAGACCGCCCCCTCGTAGGCGGTTAGACCGCCCCTTCCGGAAAACGAACCCGCGGGTCAAACCTCAACTTCCTCGCGCCCGATCTCCCGAATCACTCCACGGATTGCAGCCAAACTTCGGGGATAGGCCGGGTTACCTCCTCGGGCAACCTCTTCCTCAAAGGAATCGACCCGAAACGCTCACAATCAAGAGGAATCGAAGAAATCGCTTCTCTAGGTCAAGAACTCACCCAACTCGAGAAACCACCAAATCGAGTCCGATTCAAAGGGAATTTGGGGGCAAAGTCACCGACAAAGAGGCACAAGAACCTCATACGTGACACCCAACAAAAACCCCAAGAAATCTTCCTCAAAACTCCGCCAAAAAGAGCTCCGAAAATCAACACAAAAGAGACGGGAAAACCACCATGAAGAACAACGCCGAACCTTCTATACATGCCATGAATGGTTCGTACAAGGTCTAGTTTGCCACCCAAACATCCATCCCTCTCTCTAGATCTCACATGAAGCTCTCAAACTAGCCTTCTAAAAACCTAGGGAAAATAGAGAACGAAAATGGAAAAACAAATGAGCTAGGGTTCCAAGAGTTGGCTGCCATCCACCCCTCTAATGAGTATATATGGAGGCACCCAAAAGACTAAAACGCCCTTCACTAATAACTAGGGATACATGCCCCTCAAGGGCGGATTTGGAATTCTTGATGTCTTCACCATCGGACGGATGCCCGGCGACCGCACCCTGCGTAGCCTCGACGCAAGCCTTGCGATCCCGACGCGTGTCCTCCGCTTCGAAGCTTCTCGGCGCGGCGGCCGGGCGGTCGGACCGCCCCCACGGGCGGTTAGACCGGCCCGGTGGATCTGACCGGCCCCGGGCGGTCCGACCGCCCCTCCGGGCGGTTGAACCGGCCCGGGTGGCCGCACCTCCTCGTCGAGTCTTCGGCCTCGGTTTTGTGGCTCAACCGAGTAACCCAGTGGTTTTCTGGTGAACCACTGCAAACCCCGCGAACTCGGTGTAGCCTCCGCCAATCTCCACTCATGACTCGGCTCCCACGTAGTCCCGGCTCGACCTTGGTTTTGAGGCTCTACCAAGAAACCGTCCACGACTTCATCTTGTTGTTCATGCCACCATGCGGCCCGCACTTGACCCCGCTGGCCACCGGGTCCCTCGAACGAAGCCTACTTGTCTTCTCCACACCTGGAGGCCTCACCGGCAACGACCTTTCACGCTTGTTCTTCACCTGCACCAACACGAGTCAAGCCGCAACCTGCACCTGCAATACTTAGCCAAGAATCAGTCCACACAACGTTGTCAATCACTCATCACACAAGGAAGCGACCATCCACCGGTCCTCGAACCACACATGGTCCTCACTCGCGGCGCGGCTTCTTCCCCTTTTTGCCCCGCTTGTCGTTGCGGTGCGGCTCCTTGGACTTGCTTCCCTCCGCGGGCGCGTCCTCCGAGCGCTTGCCCTTCTTGCCGTCGAAGATTGCCCCCACGGCCTCCTCTCCGGAGGCGAAGCTGGTGGCGATGTCGAACAGCTCGTTGGAGTCCGCAGGCGGGCTGCGTCCCGGCTCCCGCCGAGGTCCCGGCACGTGGTGCCCTCGAGGAAGGTGTGTACGATCTCGGACCGTGCCACGCTGGGGAGCTCCGTGCAGCGCTTGGAGAAGCGCCGTATGAAGTCCCGCAGCGACTCGCCGGGCTTCTCGCGTGCGGGGAGCGCGAGTCCCGGGGAATTCCCGTGGCGCACGTACGTGCCCCGGAAGTTGCCCACGAACGTGCGGACCGGGTCGTCCCAGTTGTGGATTTGGCTAGCGGGCAAGTGCTCGAGCCATGTCCGGGCCGTGTCGCCGAGATGCAAGGGTAGGTTGCGGATGATAACCTCATCGGCGGTGGCCCCCGCCCGGTGGCAAGCCAAGCGGTAATCGTTAAGCCACACGCGGGGGTCCATCTCCCCGTTGTACTTGACGATGGTCGAGGGTTGGCGGAAGCGTTGAGGGAACGCCGCCGCGCGGATCTCCCGGCTGAACACACGGGTGCCGGTGGCTCCGGCGTCGGGGAGCGGTCCTCGCCGCCGTCGTCGTAGCGTCCACCCCTTCGAGGATGGTAGCCCCTTGCGCTCGGGAATCCGCCCCTGCTCGTGCGCCTGGTGTTAATGACGTTGCGGGCGTCGCCATCCAGCGCCCTGCGTGCGTCAAGGAGCCGTTCTTTGGCCGGCGTGCGTCCTTGGTCGGCGGGTTGCCCCGCCGGTCCCCCTGCGTGCACCGAGGGTTCGCCTCCCGGTGCGGCTTCGTCGCCCCGCGCGTCTCCCCGTTGGCGGATGCGCGAGGCCGAGCTCTCGGCCCGCCGGACGGCCGCTTGCTCGATGAGAGTTTGCACTTCGCGGTGCGGGTCTCGGGCCTCGGGGGTCGAGGGTGCCGGCATGGCGCGCGGCGGCGTCGCGGCGGCGATGAGCTTTTGGCTCGCCCGCCGGGGCGCGTTCGCGTTGTCGACGTTGGGGACGGTGTTGATGCGGTCGCGGACCGTCCGCCCGGCTCCGCGCGCGTTCGCCGCGCGCGGAGGCTTCTCCCCGCCATTGAGGCGCGGCGGCCCGCACCGTCCGCATTCCTCCGCCGCCTTGCCTCGAGCTCACGGGCTTAGGCCACCGCGCGTCGGCGTCGGCCCCGGCGGGGAGCGCTTGGCCCCGCGGCCATGCGCGCGGCAATCCCCTGGGGGCGGGGGTGATCTCCCCATCTCCGGCGCCCCGCCGCGCCGGCGGCGTTGACCGGGTCGTTGGTGATGACGGCGTAACACTCCGCGCGCGGCGTTGTAGCTCCCGGTCTGCGGAGTCATCGGAGCGACCAAACCGCAGTCCGCGGCGTCGAGGAAACGCCCCGAACGCGACCGGGTCCGGCACACGGAGAAGTCCCACTCCGCGTACCCGTGGCGGTTGGCGGTGGCAATGCGTCGATGGAGCCTAGGGACGACTCGTCGGCCATTGAGGCACCGGGATCCCCGGCGACGAAGACGTGGCGGCCGGGCGGAACCCCCGCGCATCGTGGTGTTGACGTTGGCGTTGTAGGCCGACGTGGCGCCACGCAACCCGATGGGGATGCACGGTCCGGAGACCGCGCGTGGTCCCGCCGGGGCGGTGGTGGTCGTCGTGACGGTGGGCGCGCGCAGCGAGTGGCGGCGCGCTCGGCTGCCGCCGCTCGGACCGCGCCCGGCGCGAACGTAGTCCGCAGCGGCGGCCGGCGTCGCGGCGTCGATGGGCCCGCGCATCCGTGCCCGCGGGCGCCCGCGCCGTAGTGGTGCGTGCGGCGGAGACTAGAGCGGACTCGGCCACGGCGCCGCGCGCGGAGCTCCTCACGGTTGGTGACGCGCATGAGATAGCCGTTCCCCGTGGCCCGAAAGTTCGGGTCCCCGAAGCGGATTTCGAACCCGGCCGGGGAGGGGGTCCGAGCCGCCCATGCAGGAGCGGGTACCACGGTACTCGGTGCGGATCACCATGGAAGGAGTTGACGGAATGACCTTAGGCGCTCGTTTGCCCCACGGTGGGCGCCAGCGTCGGTGCGGAATATGGTCCCGACACTAACCGGAGATAGCGTCGTGGTCTATCCCTCAATGGTCGATGCTAAGTAACAAGTGACACGAGAGATTTTATCCTCGGTTCCCGCCGAGGGGGCCGTACGTCCCGACAGAGGCGTGCTCGGGGCACTATATTACTTAGCACCGGGGGTGCTTGTAGTGGGGCTGATACAAGCAAGGCGGGAGAGGAAGTGTGGCTTCCAAATCCCTGGAGGAGTGGCTGAAGATATTGTGGGAGAATGAGTACGTGGTGTGTGAAGTGCTCTTGTGTGCCGCCGGGCCTCTCGTTTGTCTCCCCCCGCGGTCGGGGGTTCGCCCCCCTTTTATAGATCAAGGGGGCGGCGGGTTACATGCGCGCCGCGCTACCCGGCTACGTGGGGGAGCACGTCGTGCTATCTTGTAGAGTGGGCGGTGTTCGGACGATCTTCGCGGCGATCCGGCCATGATGGCTGCCTTGTACCCGAACGGTGGCGGTTCGAGGGTAGAAGGGCGGCGGATGGTGGCGGCGTCCCTCGATAGGCTTCGAGGGGAGGTGCGACGTTGGCTTGTACGGGGGCACGGGGAGTAGGTAAAACGGCGTCCCTTCCCAACGCGCTTCACGGTGTTGGAGTGGTTGCTACGGCGTCCGGCGTGCGCCCGCACGCGCGGGGACGGCGGCCATCTTTGTTACGGTGGCCGAGATGGCGATCCACCGGCCTAGCGCCTCCACCTAACCCCCGGGGTCACGAGAAAGCGAATCGAGGGTGCGCCCGGCCCCCTTCGAGGGTCCGGCGCGTTAGCCGCTCGGAGTAGGCGCGCGGTGTCACGGGGCGACACCGGCCGTCCGCACGGTCCCTCCCCACGGTGGTGGGGATGGGCTCCTCCCCGGGGAGTTGGTGCGGCGGCGGCCGGGCGCGAGCCCCGGCGCATGATGGCGCCGCCCCGCCCGTGTCGGGGCGTTAAATGCCCATGTACGGGGGCCGGCGCACGCGTGGGGGGCGCCCTCGAGCGTGGCGGGCCCCGGCCGAGGGCGGGACGTACCCTCGAGCGAGGCGAAACCCGCTCGAGGGGGGTGAGCACTCGAGCGGGGGCGGAGCCCGCTCGAGGGAAGTGTTGCCCCTCGAACGGGGCGGAGCCCGCCCGAGGGGGTGCGCGTCCTCGAGCGAGGCGGAGCCTCGCTCGAGGGGGACTTCTAAGAGGGCCGCCTCGATGGCCGTCGGGGTCCCCGCGGCGTGGGCCGTGTCCGCATGGTTAGGCACCCGCATGGTTAGGCTTAGCGCGTTTTGGTTTTGCTGCGGGTTTTAAGTGAGGATCTCCCCGTTGTTTAAGGGGACCCCTAGGGTCGTCCCCGACACGTACGTCCAGCAGGGGTGTGCTCGAGGCACTATATTGCTTTGCACCGGGGTGCCTGTAGTGAGGCGGCTACAAGCGAGGCGGGAGAGGAGGCGTGGCCTCCAAGTCCCAAGTGGAGTGATTGAGGCGGAGGGCGTATGAACGATCGCTATCCGATGTCCCGTGTCTGGTGCCTTGTGTCCTCCCCCTGCGGCGAGGGGCATCACCTTCCTTTTATAGACCAAGGAGAGGGCGATTTACAGGCATGCCGCACTATTTCACTACGTGTAATGGTATGGAGTACAGTGCCAGGGAGTTGATGGTTGTCCTGATGAATCTCTCTTCAGTCATGGCGTCGTGGCGTGCCCTGTGCTTGAACAGGGCGACCTCGAGGGTGGAGGCGTAGCGGTTAACCGGGGTGTCCTCAGGCGAGCTCGAGGGAGCCGTTGACGACGATCCGTACGGGGTGCAGTAGTAGGTGTGGCAGCGTCTCGTCCCCGCGTGCTCAATAGCGTCGGAGTGGTTGTAGCAGTGCACGGCGTGGCGCTGCAGGGGCGGGGATGGCCGCACAGGACTGACAGCGACAGGGATGGCGCTCCCGCTGTCTTGACGTCACGGTTTGACCCTACAGAGTAACGAGAGGGGGCTCGAGGGTGCGGCCGGCCCCCCTTCGAGGGCGCGGCCCGTTAGCCGTACTAAAGTGGGTGGCACAGTGTCACGGGGCTGACACTGGCCTCGTCGCACAGTCCCCCACAGTGGAGGGGATGGGCTCCCCCTAGGGAGTTGGCGGAACAGCGCCGGGGTGTGATTCCCAGGCGCGTGATGGCGCGGCTCTGCTGTGTCAGAGCATTTAATGCTCGTACCCGCGTGCGGGAGCAGGTGCGCTCGTGAGGGGGCCTCGAGCGAGGCGGAAGCCGCTCGAGGGAGGCGGAGACCCTCGAGCGAGGCAGAACCCGCTCGAGGGGGCGTGAGCCCTCGAGCGAGGCGGACCTGCTCGAGGGGGCGCCTTGTTGGGCCGCTCTGGTGGGCCACGGGGGCCAGCGATGTGGGCTGTGCTGTGTGCGTATGTTTTGTGTTATGTTCGAGGAGTGTTTGCGTTTTGTGTTTTTTGCAGGTTTTAAGTAGGATTCCCCCGGTTTTTAGGGGACCCTCGTGGCTGTCCCCGACAGGTTCTATCGAGGGGCTCGGTACTACCGGTACCAGGTCGGTACTACCGACAGGGTAGAGTTGACTTAAAACGAAATTTGAATTTTGCAGGGTTTCTAGCAATTCTACTTGAATCAAAGTCTTAGTTTAGAGGCTAAGATCCACCTGCAACCACAGAGATATGTTGAATAGCAACCAAATGATAGATCAGGCTGAAACAAATTCTAGGGTTAGTTAGAGACAAAGAATTCAAGCAAGCAAAGGAGACACAAGATTTAATCCGAAGTTCACACCCACAAAGGATGCTACGTCTCCGTTGAGGATCCCACAAAGGGAGGGCTATCACCAAGAGCCTCTTTTCCTCTTCCAACCCCCACAAAGGAAGATTGGTGCTCACTAAGAATTCTCCACCAAGGAGAGGGCAATACAAACGATCCCGGGTGCACCACACAAAGAGGGCACTCGCGGGCGACGCCTAACCGTCTAGAAGCAAGCTTCAAGAGTAACAAATGCAAATCAAAAACCCGGAGATGCTTCAAGTGCTCTTGAGAAGGAGAAGAACGATGGGGCTTTCAAAGCTTGTGCTCACTTCACTAGAAATCACCTCTCTACTCAAAACCTAGCTCAAGGGAACCAAGGATTAGCTCTAGAGGAGAGGGGAGAGGTGGAGTCAATGCTCAAGGAAGTGTTTGTCTCGTGGTTGGTCAGCAATGAGTGAGGAGGGAGAAAGGGGTTTATATACTAAGGCTCAAAAACTAGTCGTTACTGTGCTGAATCATGCTTCCCCGGTACTACCGACACGGTGTCGGTACTACCGAGGGGGGTGTTTCAGAACCCTAATGGTACTGGCTTATCGGTAGTACCGACGCTGGGTCGGTAGTACCGACCCCCTAGCTAAAACTCCCTAGAGAAGCCATATCGGTATACCGGCCCAAGCCCGGTACTACCGATGGACGGCCGCCGGTAGTACCGACATGGTGTCGGTACAACCAACCAGGACTGAGAGTTTGGGAAAAGAATAGCATTTGTGCACGTGTCAACTCTCAACTCTTCTCACTCACATGGGTTACCTTCTAGAGCGCTTTTAGCATCTCTTGGCTATCGATATGCATCCCCCTTTATAGTACGGTGTTTCCTATACTCAAATTCAAAATTAAAAATAAATTAAGCCTTGATCCGAGTTGAAAACAACGACTTGAAAATTGGGGGCCTTCCTTTGATTAACCATATGAGTTTCATTCACTTAAGACCTGCACACATCTTGACCAAGCATTAAATCCCATAAATTGTGCTTGTCATTATCACCAAAATAATTAGGGGCCAAGATGCACTTTCAATCTCCCCCTTTTTGGTGATTGATGACAACCACAATTTGTTTTTATAAAAGATGTGTGTATTTGACAATTTGAAAATGAAACTCCCCCTAAATGTGTGCTTTGACTTTTATGAAGGCCTCAAATGCCTACCACACACTTAGAGGACTTTTCACTCTCAAATTGTATACACAAGTGCATGAGTGTGATATATAAACCGTGATGCATATGACATGATACACAAAACAATAAAGTGAGAAACAACAAGCATCACAAATAGATAGACAAGGTTCTTCACAAGCAAGGTTCCTCACATCACAAGCACAATTAGGTCTTACAAATTTAAATGAGTTCTAGGTACTTCACCAAGCATTACACCACACAAATAGTCCATACATGTCCACAACACAAGGATAGATAGATAGATGGATATGGAGATACACGCCACCCCCACATGGATAAATTGTGAGCTCACTCCCCCTTTGGCATCAAGCGCCAAAAAGAGGAGGCCCTTCAATCATCATAATCATGTGGAGAGTGGGCAGCCGGAGGAGAGTCGTCGTCGTCAGTCTCACCACCACCAAAGTCCTCATCGTCGATGTCGGCCGGGGGAGCTCCATACATCATGGAGGTGTCTCCGTAGATCTCCCAAGGGTTGTAGAAGTTTGGTGGAGGAAAATCCATAGGCTCGCGGACGGGAGAGTGCTCGATGTTGTGCTGAGCGAGCAATGCCTTTTGACGCGTCTCCAACTTGAGGAGCTGCTCATCAACGTGCTGCTGGTGCGCACGAATCTCCTGTGCATTGTGCTTTCCCACATTGAAACAAGCAAAGAGACCTTGAGAGAGAAAGTTGAATATACTCTTTTTCTTGCCGGGAGGAACGGTGCCTCGAGATGCGGATGGCCCATGAGAGGATGAAGGTGGCTCATAGGAGGATGGGCCACCGGAGGAGGTTCCACCCACGGGAGCGAGACGAGGAGGGGCATGCTTGCCAAACTTGAGAAGACGCTCAATGTTGCCCTTGTTTGGCTTGTACCAAGAGTGAGACTTGTCGGGGAGAATATCAACTCCCGCCACCTCACAAATCATCTTGAAGATCCAAGGAGCATATTGGCAACTCGGTTGGCGGATACGGAGCACACAATGATTTCCTCCCAAATGAAGTTAAAGATGCTAAAGTCCTCTTTGCCCGGTGCCATCCTCACTAGAATCTCTTTGGCCACATTGGAGATGTTGGTGTTGTCGCCGATCTTAGGAGTGAGGGTATAGCGGAAAAGTTGGTTCAACATCCTATAGACCGGTTTCATCCCATGTGTGGTACCAAAGTCCACTTTTCCATACACGGAATCATACATGAAAGCCATCTCACTGTCAAGCGGAAACTCCCCACCATGAAGCTTGGGGCGAGCAAGATCCTCCTCACCAAAACCAAGGATTTGAGCCAATCACTCATATGAGACAGAGAGGGGCTTGCCTTGGAGGAGCCAATGGAAGGTCTTTGTCTCACGACGGATATAGAGATTGGCATAGAATTGGGCGACCACTTCTTCATTCCAATCATAGTTGATTGCCATCACGTTGGTCATCCCCTTTGCGTGACAAATATCAATAGCATCATTTACCATCGGGATATTTAGTGACCTAAGAAGCTCCCAATTGATAGAATTCATATCGATGGTCATGTGGTCCTTGCTAAGAATGACGGACTCATACCAATCTGCATTGAACTTGAGCCAAAACTGGATGTCCGCATCAAACTCCTTTTGCCACTGAGCGGGATCGGTGTACCTTTCCTTGTACACGTTGTGAGACCCCCTTGTATAGTCCACCATCCTGACAATTCCCATTTGAGTTGCTGGACGAGGGGCTTGGATGGTCGAAGGATGAAGGATGAGAGGGTTTCCAAGGAAATGTCTTCATAGTCATCATAATGGTCATCCGGTTGATGAGCTTGCTTTGTACGGGCTCGATGACCTTGTTCCGTGGAGTGACGAGGAGCAACTGGTGGATTGGTACGACCATGTCCACGAGGAGCTTGAGAGCTAGCTCCCCCTTTCCTCTTCCTTTGAGCGAGAGGAACATCATCTTCATCGGAGCCTTTGCGAACCACTTGCTTGCCGGCACGACCCATCTGGAGGATAAGACATGCGTGCATAAGATGGATGTGTTTACGATGGAAAGAGATAGCTTGATTCAAGGGAGGAGTGCTTTTGTCAGCCCCCCCCATCGGTACTACCGACACAGGGTTGGTACTACCGATGGGGGTCGACTCCGGGCACAATCCCTTGAATTAGAGAGATTTGCCCAACCAAAAGCTACGAAATCATAGGTACGAGTTCTAGGATAGATAAAGTGATGATTCCCTAAAGCATTCCCTCTAGAACCAACTGCATTGAGAGATCGATCGACGGTGATTTTGAAGGAATACCTTGATATGTTTCCCGTACGAATCGACGAACTTCCGGCGAGGATCGGATGTTCCAGAGGGTGGAGAATCGAATGGAGTGGCTAGAATCACCTTTCCACGGTTGGATTTTGAGATCCCACACGGATTGAGCAAGAGGAGAGAGGGTTGCGGCTCTAACGATTGGAAAAAGACTTGAACCCTAGGTGCTGGCCGCGGGCCTTTTATAGCCCAGCGCTGGTTATCGGTAGTACCGACGTGGGGTCGGTACTACCGGGGGTCCGGAGAAATTGAGACAGAAAGGTCTTATCGGTATACCGAGACCCCGTCGGTTCTACCAGGGGGGTCCGGTAGTACCGACGCAGCGCCGGTTCTACCGAGAAACGCCAGAAAAACCTAACAGAGAGCTCTTATCAGTACTACCGACCTGGTGTCGGTTGTACCAGCAGATTACTTAGAATTTGAGATGGGTTGAAGAGCTTAGATTGAGTTTGATAGAGAGAGAGAAGTATGGACATGTAGAGAACCCATAGGAGTTGGTGACCAGTCACAAACAATCAATCAAAGCTATAATCACCAACCACTATGCAAAGATCCAAAGTTTTGTAAGACACACACAAAGAGAAGAAAAATAAAACATTTTGCTTCCTATCTAGGCAACAAACAAGTTTATGTGCAAAAGATCAAGCCAAGTTACGAGAATCTAAGATGTTTAGCTCACTCCTCAAAGCACAAAACCTATGCTCGTCGAGAGGCTTGGTGAAAATGTCGGCAAGTTGCCTTTCGGTGCAAACATGCCGTAAAGCAATGTCACCCTTAGCCTCATGATCCCGTAAGAAGTGGCGTCTAATGTCTATGTGCTTTGTTCTAGAGTGTTGGACTGGATTGTTCGCTAGTTTGATAGCACTCTCATTGTCACACAAGAGTGGAATCTTACTAAACTTGCAACCATAATCACTCAACGTTTGCTTCATCCACAGGAGTTGTGCACAACAAGCACCGGCCGCCACATATTCGGCTTCGGCCATAATCACTCAACGTTTGCTTCATCCAAGTTTTGCTTCTTTGAGCTCCATGACACCAAAGACCTACCAAGAAATTGGCAAGTCCCGGTAGTGCTCTTTCGATCTACTTTGCAACCGGCATAGTTCGAATCGGAGTATCCAAGTAGATCAAAAGAGGAGCCTTTGGGATACCACAAGCCTAGGTTAGGAGTATGAACCAAATATCTAAAGATTCTCTTAACGGCCATTAGATGACACTCCTTAGGATTGGCTTGAAATCTTGCACACATGCACACACTAAGCATTATATTGGGCCTAGATGCACAAAGGTAAAGGAGGGAGCCAATCATGGAACGGAATACCTTTTGGTCGACGGACTTCCCTTCTTCATTGAGATCAAGATGTCCATTTAAAGCCATGGGAGTTTTGATGGGCTTGTAATCGGCCATGTCAAACCTCTTGAGCATATCCTTCACATACTTGGTTTGACATAAGAAAGTCCCTTCCTTTATTTGCTTGATTTGAAATCCAAGAAAGAACTTCAATTCTCCCATCATAGACATCTCAAATCTCTTGGTCGTGATCCTACTAAATTCTTCACAAAATTTATCATTAGTAGACCCAAAGATGATATCATCGACATGAATTTGACAAACGAAAATATCTTTTCCATTTCTTTGTATGAAGACAGTAGAATTGGCTTTGCCTATCTCAAAGTCGTTCTTGAGAAGTGTTGACGGTTAATAGTTGTATCGAATTTCGTTTAGACTTGCAAGCGGACAAGTCTCCCGTCGTAGTCAAGGGACCCTTCTTCCCTCGAGTGGTGAACCCAAGGTATCGAATCCGTGGAACAAATGTGTGACGCAAAAGTTGATCTAGTAAAGCCAAGTAACTCCAATCTTCGATAAAATCCTAATGCATCTAGATAAAAGACACGAAACTAATCTAATCTACTAAAGACCGGAGATAACAAAGTAAGATTGGGTAGATAAACCGATCTAGAGGGATCGGGATAAGCCTTTTGTTGAAGTTCCAAGCAAGAGAAGAAGTAGCAAATCGAATCTTATTAGAAGCCTCTTTAAATCGTGGTTTCCCGTCCAAATCCGAAAACATCCGCCTTTCGGAACCCCCGTTCTGTCACAACGTATCCCTACTCATGCGGGGAGTCTAAGGCGAGTCAAAAGACAAGTCGAGATTCTTTCGGAAGATCCGGCGTGTACCTCTAGCCACCGCGGCTACAAGAACACCCTATGTAATCTATCTCGAGAATAGAATTGGAATAAGCAAAGCCGATCGAAAAACGAAATCTTCGAGGAAACACTTGATCGCTAGGAAAAGATTCAACTTGACAATTCAACTATAACAATGATACATACACAAGATCACCACCGGGATCCTTCCTTGATCTTGCTTCTAGCTCCGGGAACTCCGACGTGGTCTTCCGTGCAAGGTTCCCACGTCGGCTAGGGAAACCCTAGTCAACTAGCTCGACCCTCTCCTCTCCGAGATGGTGTCCCTCTCTTCTCTGCTCCTCGGCGGCCGATGACGAATTGTATGATGCGTGGCTCTCGGTCAGGGGGCTATAAATAGCCTGAATGGCGGCTAGGGCAAAGGAGGGGGCAAACGGGCCCTGGACAGGGCTGGGCCGACCAGCCTGGGCCGACCGGCCTGGGCCCATCCAGGCCCAGCCCGAGGCCTCCTTTGCTCTACGTCGGTTCCCTTGCTTCCTGGATGTTTCCCCCTTCTGCATGTAGGTCCATGTCGTCAGTTTCTCTCCGAATTGGGCATAACTCCTTGTCTTGCAAGATTCAGCACTTTTCTGGTTAGGTCCTCGGAGTTTGTCGTCTTCTCGGATCAAGTCCCTGGCTTCTTGGAGTTAAGTTTGCTTCATTGCATGACTTGTACGGGGCTTCAAGGTCTTGTCATAAGGTGCTTGATGAACTTATCCCGAAAGTCTTGCTTTCAACGCTAAAACCCTGCATAAACACTAAACTTCAAAACCGACATGCACACGTGAACTTGTTATACCACGGGGGTTAGTACCAATGGATAAGGTATAAAACTTATGCCAACACCGAAGGTAAACTCATGGCTAGGTTGACGGATTTTCACCGTCAACATCTCTCCCATGCTTAAACCTTGCTCGTCCTCGAGTAAGCCTTTGATGGATATCATCATTGCCAGACAATGTTTAAACCTCGCACTTGATCATACATGAGAAAACATAATGCTCTCAAAATTTTAATTCATTAAAGTTCCATAATGTACTAGTCTTCATCTCTACGAAGGGTAGATTCTTATTTAAGCTTATCCCACAAGTTTTCATATGCTCACAAAGTTTAAATAGATCTCAGAATTTTTGAAATAAAGAACGAGATAAAGAAAAGCTAAACCAAGTTCACAAATTTAAATCGTCTTGTATATTGCTCATGAACTCTCAACTTGCTTGTCTCTCAAGCCTATATATTCTACTCCTTTCCCTCTCATAACATATATGTGTGGTAGGCTTTATATGGAGCTTTGGGAAAGTTTAGTCCTAACAAGATTTTATAAATGAGGTGTTGTCAAAACAAGACAAGCTTCTCATGGTCTTACCGAGACTCGTCAAAAAGGTCATTGGAAAATGATGTTATATCAAGGAGGGGAAAGAGAAAAATACACACACTTTAGATGAGTGGACATGTGCAAATGGCAAAGAGTGATCCCGAGGCACAAAGGAAGTCCTCGTTATCGGATTGCACATGGTTGGAAAATGAGAATGGATCTTTTAAACTTGAAGCCTTGAATTTCCTAATGCACTTTAGAGAACCGGGGAGTTCACTTTACGCATACTCATATTTTTTTTCTCTTTCTCATATTTCTCCTTCTTTTCTTTCTTTCTTTCTTTCTTTCTTTCTTTCATTCATTCATTTTTTTCCTTGTGAGACTTTCACCTTGGAAATCTCGTACATCGCCTTTAAACTTTCTTTCATTCATTTTTTTAAAATACTCCCCTTTGAACTCTAAAATTGCATCGTACCTACCTCCTCCCCCATGCTTAGACGTTGCTCGTCCTCGAGCAAAGAGGCGATAAAGGTAGGTACTGGAAATATTTTTCCTTGGAGACATACTTGAATTCTTCAATGTTGGCACCGTCTTGCGATCTTCCTTGAATTGATGATCCATTCTCAACGATAGGTTGTGGTCAAGGAGGTAAACACAAAAGATGATATTTGGTTAAGGGTGGATATCTGGCGAGGTTTGTGAGATCTCCGATGCGGGGATACACAATGCACAGATAAAAGGCTAGCAAAAAGATAGATACGCAAAAACGGAATGACCAGCTCCTTAGTCTCGGGCCAGAGAAATCATGGCCTGCAATAACTCACTCAAAAATAAATCTTGTACACTAAGGTTTATGCACTCAAATATATATATTAGGCTTTGGATAGGTTGAGCAACACACAAGTGATATTTGTGACAAGGTTAGCGATATTTTTGAGCATAAAAACCATCTTCAATCTATTCATAACTTGAGAGCACATAAAACACTATGGGTCTTTATTTTAATCATAACCTCCGCTAAAGATTAAGCTAGCATTTAAATAAATTCAGATTCGTATTTTAAGAGAGCACTAGCTTTAACATGCATAAATCAATTACAAAGGTAAACAACGCGGCAATTATAATCATATATCATCATGGCACAAATTTTTGTAACTTTTCCAATGATACAATCAAGGTGGTGTCTTTATTAATGATGATATCAAGTTGAAATACAAACTGAAAATAAACAAACACACTTGCTGAAATTTAAATAAAACAGAAAATATTACGCAAACACACAAAAACAAAAGCTGAAAATTACAGAGAAAGAGAAAAGAAAAGAAAACTAAAGTTCCTTAATCTTCCTAGTCCTCCGCCGGTGGTTGGTGTTGATGATCTTGATAGTAATACCCTTGCTCGTAGTACGGTTGGACATTCCCTCCGACGAATTGATTCGGCTCCACTAAGTGAAGGCGTCCAAGCTCATAGGCAATATTTGCATTGCCCTCACCAAGTTGAGCTGCGTTGGCTTGGATGGCTGCGACGTTTTGGGCGTTTCTTGCAACATACCCTCCAATTATGGCCATGCTTTGTTGTAGTTGGGGATATTGTGCATAGGGCTCCGCGAAGTTAGCGTTGGGCACCACATAATTTGGTGGGGGTACCGGTGCACCACCCCCCAGGCTTGCTCTTGTGGCCCTCCGTAATAACTTGGCGGAGGAGGGATCCCGCCGAATGGTGGCACATTGGGTTGTGCACCACTCGCTTGTGCGGAGGATGTTCCCTCCTCTACGATTCTTCCTCTTTTGTTTTTCCTTGCCGGGACAAGGAGTCCCTCTTCCAACCAATCTTCCCTCCCTTCGATGAAAAGCCTAAGCCTCGCATCCGGAAGGGGTAGGTTCACTATGGCCAAACGAAAACCTCCTCTCTCATCTCCACTAATGTATTTGCCTTGTCGCAAATATTCAATGCCGAGAGAGGTACCACGCAAAAGATGGTCAAGGTTTCTTACGATCCCCGCCGTAGGGAGAAGGCCAACATGGAGAGGTAGCACCCCGAACCAATATGTCCCGCCCCCGATGTTGCCTCGCAACACCAACGGTTGATCATAAGGTAAGAGGGGTCTATTGGCTGCTTGGCAATTAAAGGCGAGTAGAGCCAATTCAACTCCGTGTTGATCACCTTTGTCTCCTTCATCCTCCCCAATACCCTCTTGCACATCCAAGAGTGAAATATCCGGATAATGGGGTTGCGGATGCAATTGCGTTGTTGATGGGATTCTCCGGAGATTAAATTCCAAAATCCATCTAACATGCCGGGTGGCACGTCAACTTTCTCCGGAGCTCCCTTATGGAATCCAAGTAGCACCCTAACATGCTCGTAGGGAACCACTTGTTGGACTCCCTCCAAACGGAATGATAAGCTTTGCACCCCATCATCAAGGATAGGTGCAATAGTCATCAAGATTTCCAAGGCGAACCCCTTGTGGGTGTCCGCCGATACTCCATTGGAGAATTGCACCCATCCAAGGTGTCCCAACATGTAGGATATGTCGGTGCCAAAACCCAAGGTGAAGAGTGCTTGGTCGTCGAACTCGACGTTGGGCACAAGCCTCTTCTCAAGACGAGAGAGCCTCTCCTCCTCCGACGACGACAAGAAGATGAAGCCGTACGAGGAATATATCAGAGTGTAAGGAGGTGGCGCGGTCGAACGGGTCGATCGTCGTGGTGGCGCAGGCTGCTTCTCCGTGTGCCCTTGAGGTTCGGTAAACCTCATGGACGTGCTCCTTGCAGCCCTCATACCACCAAGGAGGAGAGCATCGTTCCTCCTTGGTGGCGCCGTATCCGTCTCCATGCTCTGGGGAGACTCGGAAACTGAGTGCCTCCTCGAAGACGTCGTCGACGACGGCTTGGATGACGAAGAACCCTTCTTCTTGGAGAAGAGACTTGTTTTCTTCCACATGGTTGCTGCACTATTCTCTCCACTAAAACTCCGGGTTGCAACCGGTAACTAAGCTCTTCAAATCTTACTTCGGAATGTGGACTTTGAGTAGATTAAGGTGGTGGATTTTTTTGAGCTATCAAGCTTGGGAAGGTTGGCTATGTCTACGGAGGTTTTGGGCACACAAACTTGAACACACAAACTAAGGAAGGAGAGGGAAGCTTGCCTGCAGAAAACGAGAGCCAGGGGGCTCCTTAAGTAGGGGAGGCCGGCCGGCCTGGGCCGACCGGCCCGGGGTGCCGGTGCTCCTCCCCGCCTCGGCTTTCTTCCGGCACGATCATTTCGCCTCCGCAACTTTCCCCGCCCGCGTGCTCCACAAGTTGCACCGCCCAAACGCTCTCGTCCACTCCTTTTCTTGCATTATTGGTCCTTCCACTTGATGCTTCATGCTTTGGGTCATGTCCATGCTCCCTAGCTCCACTTGCTTCACATGCCACCATGAAATTCCTGCAAAGTTGATGCTTGCTGCCCACCATGCTTGTCCTTTGCATGTGGTCTTGATGAAAGTTGATGAAAGGGTATCCAATGGTGCATGCATGATTAATTCAAACTAGATTGCCTCCCTTTAGGTGTGTTTAAGGTTAAGCACTCCTCTAATTCAAAATTAAAAATATTTTTCAGAGCCATGCAAGAGCTCAAGCATAAATTTAGAGAAGTTTTTAAACCATTAAAAACAAATGTAAGTCGAAAATATTTTCCGACTACGTTGCGGTCTCACCGGTATAGTTTGCCTTCATCGGTTGAGAGCAAACTTTTCCCGGCTTGATCATAGGGCATAGGTTTAGGTTCTAATTTTGGCTAAATGAGAGAGATTTTGAATAAAACAAAATTAGATGAGGCTTAGAAAAATTCTAATCCTAGAGAAACCAAGGATATAGATTTTTAAACCAACCAAAAGTTTTGATTTCTAGGTTCACGCGAGTCCTACCACGTGCTGAATTTTTATTAACACATAGATATAAGTCGTGGCTCTACTCGTGTGGTTTTAGCATGAAAAATAAGTCAACCTCAGCACCATAATGAGGGTGAAAGGTTGATTTAGGTTCTGAAATTATTTGGTTGTGGTTTCTCGAAAAGAAAAGAACAAACAAGCACATAGGAGGGTTCATGCAAAGGGTTTATGATAAAGCAAAACATTCAATCAAGAATTATGTCTCTAATATTGTTCAACCACTTCTAAGTCTAATGTCTTTGCGTAATAAAACTCAAAACTAAATTATTAAAAAGACTCGAAAAACCTGGAATCGGGTTGTCCTCCCGTAGCTTATTCTTGACTCGACGAAACGGGTTGCCTCCCCGCCTAGCGCTTCGTTTATAGTCTATAGCTAGACTTCTTCACTTGATTACTTCGGATCAACGCTCTTTGCGGGCGTTGCAATCTTGGGTATCCACTTCTGCACCATCTTGGGCACGGGTTTGTCTTCCGGCTTAGTCATTTTTTTGGTCTTCACAGGCGGCTTCTCTTCCTTTATCTTGACGGATGCAACACCTTCTTTGATTTTCTTTACGTTCATTTTTTTCGGCTCCTTCTTCTTTATCAGCCCCTCCTTTTGCTTTGGTTCTCCCTTCACTCCAATCATGTTGCGTGCCTCGATTCTTGGACGGAACTTGAAGGAACTCCTTTCTCCGTTGATATCGAACATGATCTCCCCCTTGCCAACATCAATAGTAGCTCCCACGGTCTTGAGAAAAGGCCTCCCAAGGATGAGCGGCGGCTTCTCCCTCTCTCCCATCTCGAGCACAACGAAGTCGACGGGGATGAAATGGTGTCCGACCTTCACGGGTACATCTTCAGCAATGCCCAAGGGATAGCGAATGGAGTTATCTCCCAACTCCAAACATATACCCGTAGGCTCCATTGGTAGGCGTAGCTTCTCAAACACATCCCTCGGCATGACGCTCGCACTAGCTCCAAGGTCGCATAACGCCTTCTCGAAGTTGAAAGAACCAACCGAACATGGAATAGTAGGGCACCCGGGGTCCTTTTGCTTCTCTAGCCCATTAGCAATAGCGGCACTACACTCCTCGGACATCTTAACATGATCTACCCCGAGTGTTGCTATCTCATATTTATTTGCAAGTATGTCTTTAAAGTAACGAGAATATGTAGGTACTTGTAGGGCATCTAGTAATGGCATGTTGATGCTAAGTCTACGCACAACTTCCACAAACTTCTCAAAGTGGTTGTCAAGCTTACCTCGGAAGTAGCGTGGCTTGAGTTGCGGTATCCTCGTATCTTCCTCCGGCATCTCAAATTCGGGCTCTTCAGTGACGATCCCCATAACCTTCTCTTTAGCAACTCCTTCCACCTCGGTGGATGGTTTAAGCTTCCTTGCTCCCGCGGAACGTTCCGGATCTTCGGTCTCCTTCCCCGAACGTGTTCGAATGGCCTTCGCCGATTCGGGACTTTTGGGTTGTCCCGGCAGCTTCCCTTCATCATTAGTGAGGCGCCTCGCAAGTTGTCCAACTTGCATCTCGAGCATCTCCATCATGTTGAGCACTTGATGATTGGAACTTCCGACCTCCGTCACCTTGCTATCGATGTTCTCCAACACCTTGTCTATGGTCTTGAACTTGGTGACGGTGTTCTTGTTGATCTTAGCTTGCTCGTCCATGAACTCCTTCAATTGTATATGAAGCGGAACCGCATTAGGAATAGATGAGCTTGCATTAAATTGAGGTCTACCTTGCCCGTAGCGGAAGTTCGGCAATTCTCCCTTCCTCATGTAGTCGAGCGTTTCGGCTTCCTCCGGACAATCTTTGCGGACATGGCCATACTCTCCACATTCTTCGCATGTGGACCTTGCTTCGGCGGCCTTCAGGTCTTGAGCCTCTTTCTTTTCCATCTCCATCTTCTCCAACCTCCTCATGAGCGAGTCGATCTTGCCTTCAAGTATGTTCTCCTTCTCCACTTGCAAGACTCCTTTGACGTTCCCCGTGGGTTGAACCGGATGTAGGCGCCCGGATGACGCCCATGTGTCATTATCCGCGACCTTCTTGAATAGAGTGAAAGCTTCCGTCGGTGTAAGTTCGATGATGGATCCTCGCGCCGATGCATCGATGATCGTCCTTGACGCCATGGTGAGTCCTTGATAGAACTTTTGCACGAGGTCTTCCTTCGGGAACTTCTGATGTGGAACCGCCCGGGTGTACTCGTTGAAGCGCTCGAATGCCTCCGAGATAGTTTCCGTAGGATATTGAACAAAGGTGGCAATCTTATTACGCAAGCTTTGAGTTTTACCCGGTGAGTAGTATTCCTTCATGAAAGCCTTCATCAACGTGTTCCAATTTTGCACCGTCTTCGCCGGTTGAGAGTGGAACCATTGCAAAGCCTTCCCGAGTAGTGAGAACGGAAAAAGCCTTGCCCTCATTTGGTCTTGAGTCACCCCATCCATGTTGAAAGTCTGACATAGTTGAATGAATGCTTGGAGGTGAAGGTTCGGATCCTCTTTACCGGTGAAGGGTGGATGTTGCACCATGCGGATTGTCGAGGTCTTGATCTCGAACGGTCTTCCGATCTCCTCAAGGTTCAAGATTGGTAGGTGGATGATGTCCAGGGTGCATAGCTCCCCAATCTTGTGCTCTTGCGGTGGTTGGTCACCCATCGGTGGAAGTCGATTCTCCCGAGGACTTTGAGGTGATGAATTCTTCGGAGATTCCTGCGATCCTTTGTCTTCCGACTCCGAATCTACAAAATCCAGCTTTTTAGCTTGATGTGCTTCGCGTCTCCTTAGCCTGTAAAGTTTTTCTGGATCATCCACAAAATTATCGGGTTTGTTGGAGAGGTAGCCGTCCATCTCCTGTTAGGGTTAGCAATAAACAAAGTATGCAAAAACTAGAAAGTAAAAACAAATCTATAAAAAACTAGGGTTAGACAAACTAGATTAGATGTATTTTGAGGATGACCAAAGTTTAGTAGATGCAAAAAGAAAAACAAAAAGAAAACTGAAAATTACAAAAAGGCAGTACAAAATCAAATCTTGATCACTTGTTCCCCGGCAATGGCGCCATAAAAAGGGGCTTGTTTGACGGTTAATAATTGTATTGAATTTCGTTTAGACTTGCAAGCGGACAAGTCTCCCGTCGTAGTCAAGGGACCCTTCTTCCCTCGAGTGGTGAACCCAAGGTATCGAATTTGTGGAACAAATGTGTGACGCAAAAGTTGATCTAGTAAAGCCAAGTAACTCCAATCTTCGATAAAACCCTAATGCATCTAGATAAAAGACACGAAACTAATCTAATCTACTAAAGACCAGAGATAACAAAGTAAGATTGGGTAGATAAACCGATCTAGAGGGATCGGGATAAGCCTTTTGTTGAAGTTCCAAGCAAGAAAAGAAGTAGCAAATCGAATCTTATTAGAAGCCTCTTTAAATCGTGGTTTCCCGTCCAAATCTGAAAACATCCGCCTTTCGGAACCCCCGTTCTATCACAACGTATCCCTACTCATGCGGGGAGTCTAGGGCGAGTCAAAAGACAAGTCGAGATTCTTTCGGAAGATCCGGCGTGTACCTCTAGCCACGCGCAGCCTACAAGAACACCCTATGTAATCTATCTCGAGAATAGAATTGGAATAAGCAAAGCCGATCGAAAAATGAAATCTTCGAGGAAACACTTGATCGCTAGGAAAAGATTCAACTTGATAATTCAACTATAACAATGATACATACACAAGATCACCACCGGGATCCTTCCTTGATCTTGCTTCTAGCTCCGGGAACTCCGACGTGGTCTTCCGTGCAAGGTTCCCACGTCAGCTAGGGAAACCCTAGTCAACTAGTTCGACCCTCTCCTCTTCGAGATGGTGTCCCTCTCTTCTCTGCTCCTCGGCGGCCGATGACGAATTGTATGATGCGTGGCTCTCGGTCAGGGGGCTATAAATAGCTTGAATGGCGGCTAGGGCAAAGGAGGGGGCAAACGGGCCCTGGACTGGGCTGGGCCGACCGGCCTGGGCCGAGGCCTCCTTTGCTCTACGTCGGTTCCCTTGCTTCCTGGATGTTTCCCCCTTCTGCATGTAAGTCCATGTCGTCAGTTTCTCTCCGAATTGGGCATAACTCCTTGTCTTGCAAGATTCAGCACTTTTCTGGTTAGGTCCTCGGAGTTTGTCGTCTTCTCGGATCAAGTCCCTGGCTTCTTGGAGTTAAGTTTGCTTCATTGCATGACTTGTACGGGGCTTCAAGGTCTTGTCATAAGGTGCTTGATGAACTTATCCCGAAAGTCTTGCTTTCAACGCTAAAACCCTGCATAAACACTAAACTCCAAAACCGACATGCACACGTGAACTTGTTATACCACGGGGGTTAGTACCAATGCATAAGGTATAAAACTTATGCCAACACCGAAGGTAAACTCATGGCTAGGTTGACGGATTTTCACTGTCAACTAGAAGAAAATCCTTAAGGCATTCATACCATGCTCTAGGAGCTTGTTTAAGCCCGTTGAGCACCTTATGAAGATTGTACACATGGTTTGGAAATCTTGAGTCTTCAAAGCCCGGTGGTTGATCCACATACACTTCTTCTTGGAGAAAATCCTTAAGGCATTCATACCATGCTCTAGGAGCTTGTTTAAGCCCGTTGAGCACCTTATGAAGATTGTACACATGGTTTGGAAATCTTGAGTCTTCAAAGCCCGGTGGTTGATCCACATACACTTCTTCTTGGAGAGGTCCATTCAAGAAGGCACTCTTCACATCCATTTGATGAAGCTTGAAATCGTGATGAGTAGCATAGGCCAAAAGAATACGAATTGACTCAAGCCTTGCTACCAGTGCATAAGTCTCTCCAAAGTCCAAGCCTTCAACTTGTGTGTAACCCTTGCCAACAAGCCTTGCCTTGTTCTTCGTGACGACACCAAATTCATCTTGCTTGTTCCTAAAAACCCATTTGGTGTCGATCACATTTTGCTTGGGTCTTGGTACCAACTCCCAAACTTCATTTCTCTTGAAGTCGTTCAACTCTTCCTCCCTGGCAATAATCCAATCCGGATCCTCAAGAGCTTGTTCCACACTAAGAGGTTCCAAAGAGGAAACAAATGAGTAAAATGCACAAAAATTTGACAATCTAGATCGAGTTGTTACCCCTCTTTGAATACTCCCAAGAATGTTGTCAACGGGATGATCTCGTTGAACCATTTGATGTACCCTTGGGTGTGGTTCTTGAGATTGACATTGGATGGTTCCATCATCATCTTCAACTTGTGGGGTACCTCCTTGAGCTTCATCACTTAGTTCTCCCCCGTGATCAAAGCCTCGTCCATGATCTTCACCATGAACCTGACTCTCATCTTGATGAACTTGAGAACTAGGTGGTTCCACTCTTGTTGATGATGATGGATCTTGAGTGCTTGTGTCAACCGGAGTTTGTACTTGAATCTCCCGAGGCATCATTTCACCAGTCCCCATTCTAAAGATAGATATGCTTGGGGTCTCTTCATCATCTACAAGGTTTTCACTAACTTGCTCTCATTGAGAGCCGTTGGATTCATCAAATTTCACATCTACCGTGGTCTCAACACAACCGGTGGTTTTGTTGAAAACACGATAGGCATGCTCATTAGTTCCATAACCAAGTAGAAAACATTCATCAACCTTGGATGCAAACTTTGAGGCTTTGGGTTTCTTGTTAAGTATGAAACACTTACACCCAAAGACTCTAAAGTAATGCACACTAGGCTTCTTACCGGTGTTGATTTCGTAGGGAGTCTTGTTCAAGTACTTGTGGAGGTAGAGTCGGTTGGTGGCATGGCATGTGGTGTTGATGGCTTCCGCCCAAAATGAGTCCGGAGTCTTGTACACATCAAGCATTGTTCTTGCCTCTTCAATCAATGTTCGGTTCTTCCTCTCAATGATGCCATTTTGTTGAGGTGTATAAGGAGCGGAGAGTTCATGCTTGATGCCTTCTTCATCTAGGAACTCTTCAACTTGTGTGTTCCTAAACTCTGAGCCGTTGTCACTCCTTATGTTCTTGACCTTGAGCTCGAACTCATTTTGAACTCTTCTAATGAACTTCTTCACAATTCCCTTTGCTTCACTTTTATCTTGCAAAAAGAATACCCAAGTGAAACGAGAAAAATCATCAACAATTACTAAACCATATTTGTTACCACCGATGCTTATGTAGGCAATTGGTCCAAATAAGTCCATGTGTAGTAGCTTCAATGGTCTTGATGATGATAGGATGTTCTTGGTGGGATGATGAGCTCCAACTTGCTTCCCGGCTTGACAAGCGCTACACAACCTATCTTTCTCAAAAACGACATTCGTTAGTCCTAGGATGTGCTCGTCCTTTTGAAGTTTGGCCAAGTTCCTCATGCCAACATGGGCTAGTCGGCGATGCCATAGCCAACCCAAGTCGGATTTTGCCACTAAGCAAGCCTTAGGGTCCACTTTTACTTTTGTGAAGTCCACATAGTAAAGCTTTCCCCGAAGATGACCCGCAAAGACAATAGAGGAATCCTCCCTTCTAGAGACGGTCACACCCTCATGAGTAAAGAGACAATTGTAGCCTTTCTCACAAAGTTGTGAAACCGACAAGTATCCTAACCCTTGAACATGATAAACATCTTCAATTGAATTTGTTGTTGAGATAGCAATTTTACCTAGACCAATGACATCCCCTTGACCATTGTCTCTATAGATGATAGTTTCCGAAGGGTTGTCATAATGATCAAGGGATGCAAACAAGCCTTCATCTCCGGTCATATGATTAGTGGCACCACTATCAATCAACCATGCGCTTCCACCGGAGGAGTAGGCCTACAAAACAAGTTTAAGCTCTTGGTTTAGGTACCCAAAATGATTTGGGTCCTTGGAGGTTAGATGCATAAACTTTTGGAACCCACACACTCTTTCTCATGGCCTTCATGGAATAGGCCCCAACATACTTGACCACCATTTTACAATTATGGTCCAAGGTTACAATGTAGTCACAAGTCTAGTTGGGTGAGGGTTTGTGCTCAACCACATACTTTGATACCTTGGGTGGAGTGTTAACTCCACCACTTCCCTTTGTGGTTTGCACCAACTTTGGCATGTCCTTGGTTGTGGTAGATGTGGTGACTCCATGGGCAATATCCATGATTGTGTTGAGGTAGCCACCCTTGTTCCACAAGTGAATCTCATGCCCTTTCACCACCACTCTACCATTGGCCTTGTTGTTCTTGCGGTGCCCAAGTCCTTGTTTGTCCACTACCTTGGGTATGGACTTGGCACTAATGTTGCCTTGTGTGCTCAACATGTTCAATCGGGCAATTTCCTTGTCCTTGCTCTTAATTTTCTCTTCAAGCCTTGAATGGTTAGTCTTGAGAGCATTTATATCAATGTTAGAGCAAGAAGGACAATTTTTGCTAGTGGAGGCACTAGAGTCCAATCTTGCCGATGGAGTGGCTTTGGTGCTTTCCCAAAGACTACTAAAGTTAGCTTCAAGAGTTTTGTACTTTTCGGTCAAGCTTGAGAGGCTTGATTGAAGCTCACTATGAGTAACCTTTAGGGAACCTAAAGATTCATTTGCCAAGGTGTAATCCTTTGACATCCTCTTGTTAGAATCATTGGCCAAGGACAAGTTCGTGGTCAACTTTTCAACCTTAGTCTTCTCTTCGGCAAGAGATTTTTCTAAAGCAAGGTTTCTTTCCTTTTTAAGGATAAGCAAGTCTTCTTGCTCATGAAGAATCTCTTTATTTTTCTCTAGTTTGTCCAAAAGCCTTTTAATTTCCTTGTGGCCCTTTTTACCAAATTTCTTTATCATGTTGTTCTCTATTTCCTTTTCCTCATCTATGTTTTCTATGTCACTACTAAGTGTGGATGAAGAGGAGGTTGGAGAAGATGAGACGGAAGATTCTAGTACCTTGCTCCCCCTTGCCATGAGGCAAAAGTGAGAGTGGTCTTCATCATCGGAGAGGTTGTTGAAGAGGCGTGGTGGAGATGAGCCTTGTGCCATGGCAATGGTTGTCATCCCTTGCTTCTTTGGTTCCTCATCTTCATCACTTGAGTCCCATTGTTGACCCACGTGTGTGCGCCATTGGTACTTGTTCTTGTACTCCTTGCTCCTCTCCTTGAACTTCCTCTCTTCCTCATTCTTGTTCTTGTTCTTGGGGCACTCGGCAATAAAGTGTCCATACTCTCCACACTCATAACACTTCCTTTGTGACTTCTTCCTTCTTTCATCTCTACCTTTTCTTGAGTTTCTTGACTTCAAGAATTTCTTGTACTTCCTTATAGCAAAGGCGGTTTCTTCATCTGTGCTTTCTTCATCGCTAGTGTCCTCCTTTTTGCTCTTGGAGGGCTTGGGCTTCTCTTCAACCACTTCACTAGAGCTAGCTTTGAGAGCTAGACTCTTGCCCATCTTCAAGGTTAGAGACTTCTCCACATCTTGGTCAACAAGTTCTTGATGCAATATTTCTCCAAGGAGTTGAGTGGGAGTCATTGTTGGATATCTTGGATCTCTTCTTATCATTTGCGTCAAGTTCTTGTCCTTAGGGGCAAAAGCTCTTAGCAACTTCTTTGTGACCTTTGAGTCATCCCAATCTTTACTTCCAAGAGCTCTAATGTCCGAGACAAGTACCATGAGCCTATCATACATTTCTTGTACGGTCTCTCCATCCTTCATGAAGAATAGCTCAAGCTCTCCGTTGATTAGATCCATCTTCCCTTGTCTCACATGCTCGGTTCCCTCATGTGCTTCCTTGAGTGTATCCCAAATTACTTTGGCAATTTGGATGTTCCACACCTTGCTGAACTCTTGTGCACATAAGGATCCCGTGATGACTCTTGTCTCTTGTACATTGCGGTGGAGGTCTTGCTCATGCTCGATGGTGAGGGCTTCTCCTTCGGCGGGTATAGTAACACCTACGACCACAATCTTCCAAAGAGAAGGGTGAAGCCCGTAGAGGTGCATTTGCATATCATAAGCCCATTTGGGATAATCCTTCCCATCGAAATGAGGAGGCTTTCCCAAATGCACGGAATAGAATTTGTCGTTAGAGTTGTTGCCCGGAATTTGCCCGTAGTTGTGGGGCACTTCGTAGAAGCCGAAGTGCGAGTACTTGGCTTGCTCCTTCTTGATCATCTTCTTGAGGAGCTTCTTTGCCATCTTCTTTGCCTTCTTCTTCTTCTTGGCCTTTCTTCTCTTCTTTGCCGCCTTCTTTGTCGCATGGTCATCATCCTTGACATCCTCATCGCTTGAGTCGGAGTCCGAGTCGGAGTCGGAATCCGATGATGAGTCGTCGGAGCTATCGACATTGGATGGTGTACGGCTTGGGGCCTTGTCGATGAGGTCGCCGACTCGAGCAGCCTTGAGCTCTCTCTCTTGAGCTTCTTTTGCGGCAATTTCTTCGGCGGTTGGGTTGCTTCCAATCCCCGACATCTTGATCCCTTAGCGGTTAAGCCTAAATCAAGGGATTAGGCTCTGATACCAATTGAAAGGACCTTGTGATGCCTAGAGGGGGGTGAATAGGATCACTTCAAATTTCGAAACAAAAGCGATGGTTAAAGCACTGTCGGTACTACCGACGTGGTGCCGGTTCTACCGAGGGGCTCGGTACTACCGGTACCAGGTCGGTACTACCGACAGGGTAGAGTTGACTTAAAACGAAATTTGAATTCTGCAGGGTTTCTAGCAATTCTACTTGAATCAAAGTCTTAGTTTAGAGGCTAAGATCCACCTGCAACCACAGAGATAAGTTGAATAGCAACCAAATGATAGATCGGGCTAAAACAAGTTCTAAGGTTAGTTAGAGACAAAGAATTCAAGCAAGCAAAGGCGACACAAGATTTAATCCGAAGTTCACACCCACAAAGGATGCTACGTCTCCGTTGAGGATCCCACAAAGGGAGGGCTATCACCAAGAGCCTCTTTTCCTCTTCCAACCCCCACAAAGGAAGATTGGTGCTCACTAAGAATTCTCCACCAAGGAGAGGGCAATACAAACGATCCCGGGTGCACCACACAAAGAGGGCACTCGCGGGCGACGCCTAACCGTCTAGAAGCAAGCTTCAAGAGTAACAAATGCAAATCAAAAACCCGGAGATGCTTCAAGTGCTCTTGAGAAAGAGAAGAACGATGGGGCTCTCAAAGCTTGTGCTCACTTCACTAGAAATCACCTCTCTACTCAAAACCTAGCTCAGGAGAACCAAGGATTAGCTCTAGAGGAGAGGGGAGAGGTGGAGTCAATGCTCAAGGAAGTGTTTCTCTCGTGGTTAGTTAGCAATGAGTGAGCAAGGAGAAAGGGGTTTATATACTAAGGCTCAAAAACTAGTTGTTACTGTGTTGAATCGTGCTTCCCCGGTACTACCGACACGGTGTCGGTACTACCGAGGGGGGTGTTTCAGAACCCTAATAGTACTGGCTTATCGGTAGTACCGACGCTGGGTCGGTAGTACAGACCCCCTGGCTAAAACTCCCCAGAGAAGCCTTATCGGTATACCGGCCCAAGCCCGGTACTACCGATGGACGGCCGCCGGTAGTACCGACATGGTGTCGGTACAACCGACCAGGACCGAGAGTTTGGGAAAAGAATAGCATTTGTGCACGTGTCAACTCTCAACTCTTCTCACTCACTTGGGTTACCTTCTAGAGCACTTTTAGCATCTCTTGGCTATCGATTTGCATCCCCCTTTATAGTACGGTGTTTCCTATACTCAAATTCAAAATTAAAAATAAATTAAGCCTTGATCCGAGTTGAAAACAACGACTTGAAAATTGGGGGCCTTCCTTTGGTTAACCATATGAGTTTCATTCACTTAAGACCTGTACACATCTTGACCAAGAATTAAATCCCACAAATTGTGCTTGTCATTATCACCAAAATAATTAGGGGCCAAGATGCACTTTCACTAACGCCAGGCGGCAGCGTAGCGCTCAGGTAACACCGTAGGCCACGGCGATATGTGTACCTTACCGCCATGGGCTGCGGCGGTAGGATTTTCTTTTTTAATTTGAATTGTTGAAGCATTGATAAAATGGTGAACCATTACATCATATTACAACGCATGGTCAAAGACTACAACATCATACAAAGTTCAAATGTTACAACATCACATGGTCAAAGACTACAACATCATACAAAGTTCAAATATTACAGCACCGCATGGTCAAAGACTACAACATCATACAAAGTTCAAATATTACAACACCGCATGGTCAAAGACTACAACATCATACAAAGTTCCAGTATTTAGCCATCCTTGCGATTTGACGACGAAGGACCGTAACAACCACCCGGAGCATAAAGACCACCATAAGAAGGTTTCTCTCCTCTTGCAATGGCATCTGCAGTTTTTCGTTGCAAATAATGATGTATGTTGTTAACACCAAAATTTGGTAAGGAGTCTGACTTGTGGGTCCAACTCGGTGAGAAATCCGTCCGGCGGAAGGAAGGTTTCTTCAGATGCATTCGGCAGAAAAATCCGCGGTCAGCTATTTGCTTCCGTTCGGCAAGGAAACTGTTGAGCTGATTTTGCGGGATTGTATGGTGACGTGGCCCGAGCGAAAAGGACAAATGGATGGATAAGCGATCGCGCTTAGAGATAAATTAGGTATCGAATCCATTCGAGGTCATGCTTAGTAGGGTATAAATATGAACCCTGAATGTATGTAATAGACATTCGAAATCATTCTCAATACAAACCGGCTTTACGCCAAACCCTAGAGTCCATTTGTCGTGTCGTCGAGTTCTTCGAGAGGGTTCATCGATCCGTCGACCTCCGTGAGTACCGGCAACCTTGTATCATATCTAGTATCATGCGGTGGATTTAGATCTGATGCAAGTAGTCTTGTTACCATGCTTAGTGTCATGCGGTAGATTCAAGCTTGGTTCAAGAAGGTTTCTTGTTAGGTCATGAGCCATGCGGTAGGCTAAGATCTAGCTTGAAGCTAGTTATCGGCTCTATTGAATTTTGGCAAGATTCAATAGATTCATTAAGTTACCCCGTGTTGCTTTGAGTTTTTTGCTTTATGTTTAAATTCATGTAACACTTCTTTGCCCAATCTAGATGAGTTTGGATCGGCTTTATCCCTTTTGATGATCCTTATGCGAATCGAGTTCGTACCCTTGGCTAAAATAACACGTGGATCACATGCTCCTTGATAGCCGAAACCGAGTCGATCTAGGTTGTTACGTGTTGTGGGTTCAAGCTTGCCAAAACTTGTATAAATCTTGAAAGAGCTGGGTATCACGCGGTAGATGCAGGTTTTTGGGTTGTTTTGGAGCTAATCATCCGGTGGATTAGATTTCAATCCAATCTGATAGATTTATCTTGCTTGGTAATGTTCGTTCCTTCTTCATGGACCCCGAATCGGCAGTTCAGCCGTGTTCGGTTATGTTTTTCATGAGTAAAACACATGCACAATTCATGCTTTAAATATTGTATGCTTTTAGCTTTCCATATTTAGATCGTATCATGCGGTGGATAGATTTGTTTGTGGAAGGTGGCGCGATCTCAAGCAAGTTGTATCATGCGGTGGATAGATTTGCTTGGTATTGTACCCGACGGGTCTTAAAGTACCTAGACACGCGGTAGACTAGTGCTTTGGATCTATGCATGCTTGTTTATTACATATTTATGTTCGTGTTTTTACTTCATTTATTATTTAATGCTGTTTACCACGGGGATCGGTCATGGCCTTGCGCACGTGCATCTTTATCCAAATAAAGATCGATCTACCGTCAACTTACGTCATCTATTCGGCTGTGTTACTTTTTACCCTTTAAAAGCTCCCGAATGGTTTCAGTTCGTTGGCAGATAGCTCTTCATAGCTATATGTCATCTCACTTGGCTCTCTAGCCGTAAATATGGAACTGTCTGGTACCACCCGGCAAGTTCCAAGCTTTGGAATTTAACTACTTTGTCTTTTTGTTAATTTTCAGGAAAAATTGACTGGCACGTCTCGTGATCTCTTCGCGTGTGAAGCTAGCTTATTCGGCTTGCTGTGTGCTTGGCGCGAGGTGCAGATTTTGCGTCAACACACTTTTTGGCACGCCCGGTGGGACCACACCCGAAAATCAAGATGCCTGACATCGGGGACATCATGGATGTCAACATCGAAGACCTCTCTCGAACGGTGGCAACAACGGTGCAGGATGCTTTGCGGAGCGATTCCAACGAAGTGTTTGCTGTCATTCAAGAAGAACAGGAGTGGCGTCCCATACCGAAAGAATGAGATGCCCAGGGTTTTGCTGCCAGGAGAGAGTGACGCTACGACCCAGCAAGAGAGGGAGGAATGCATGCAAGCGTTCCGAGATGCCGCGGACCATATCCTAAGCAGGCATCATAGAGCTTTCCTGGGTGTGTTCAAACAGATGATGGTGGCTGTCTTCGGCCCAGGCATGGAGCAAGTGATCAATCGAACACCCTTTCAAGGAGGCACCGTGGAGATGGGTGAGTCCAGTTCTCAGCCGCCATTGCGGAGCCAGCCAGCCCAGCCTCCTCCGCAGAGCGTTGGAAGCCAAGCCTTCCAGCCTCCTCCACAAGGCGCCGGGGAGGTCGGCCCCGGTTCGGCCCCCCACTGCAGGCCGTAGGAGGGCAACCAGTCCAGCCACCACCGCAGGGCAGCGCGAGGTCAGCTTTCCGTGCAACGGCCCGAACCCGTATTAGTCCACGTACGGGGAGCTGACATTCGGCTCGTCTGGAGCCCCACTTGCTTCCGGCTACAGGATTGCCCCAGCTAGCAACAGACTGCAGAAGAATTTGTACAGCGGAGGCTACCACGAGGTGATGAACTACGGCGCCATCGATGCTCTCCCGAATCCAGGTTACGGACCAGCTACGGGCGCGCATGAGGATGATATCCTGGCTCAGAAGATGGCTGACTTGATGCAGAATCAATTTGGCCTCAAACCTAAAATGCAGGGACCTACCTACACGCCTCCGTTCCCGGAATGGTATTACAACGTGATCCTGCTGCCAAGAGTAAATCCTCCGACGGAATTTACAAAGTTTTCCGGGCAGGATGACACGAGTACGGTGGAGCATATCGCCCGCTACCTGATGCAGCTTGGAGAGTGCTCATCTGAAGAGGCGTTCAGGGTCAGGTACTTCCCCATGTCACTGACGGGCGCGGCGTTCCAGTGGTTTTCATCTTTGCCTCCCCAATCAGTTAGCACATGGAGGGAGCTGGAACGGAAATTCCACGCCTATTATTTCAGCGGTAGCATGGAAAAGAAGCTGATCGACCTCGCTACCCTGAAGCAGAGACACAGTGAGACGCCCTTGGAGTTCCTCAGGAGGTTCAGGGAAATCAAGGGCATGTGTTTTTCGCTAAATCTGCCAGATGATCAGTTGGCCGACATGGCCGTCGCTGGGATGCTGCCGGCCGTACGTGAAAAGCTGTTTGGCATGGAGTTCGATAACCTGGGTCAACTGTCCCAAAAGCTGTCGTTGATGAGCAACCAGGCCTACGGTTTTAAGAAAGACGCCAGGTTCGGTAAACAGCACGACGTGGCGGATATCTACAATCAGTTCCTGGAAAAGGCCGACCAAATGGAGGACTCTGATGATGACCAGGACGTGGCTGCGGTCGAAATCGGGGGGAAGGAACCATTGACCATGAATCGGCCGGGTCAAACGGACTAAAGGCACCTACGATTTCGATGTCACTAAAGCCGATAAGTTGTTTGAGTTCCTGGTGAAGGAAGGCCGAATCAAGTTGCACGAAGGGCATTCCATGCTTCGGCCCGATGGAGTAAAGGAGAAACGTTACTTGCGGCTTCCATGACGGGGAATTCTCACTCCATCAATGACTGCGGGGTCTTCGGGATGAGGATCCGAGAGCTATCCGGGAGGGACATCTCAAGTTTGATAACAAGATGAAACCGGACGGCCACCCTTTTCCCCGAACATGATAAGCTTTTCCGTCAACATGGTGACGGCCGAGGAGAAGGGCAAGGTCAAGGTCTTGACTTCGCCGGGGCAAGGCGGGGATGGAGCAAAGAGACCCGAACGTCAAGTGACCTTGGAGCGAGGTGCATGGTGAAGCCCCCCGCGTTCTCAAGAGCCATATCGAGATCGAGAGAATCATCCGGGGCCAAACACGGGGTGACTACGCGCATCCTCCTCAACAAATGGCGGCGTCGGCTAGAGAAAGAGCGCTACCGTAAATGAAAGCACGAGGAGGAGAGGCGCAGGGCCGAAGAGGAAACGCGCGGGGAGAGATCTAGAGCAATATACGCGCGAGCAAGAGCGCGCACACCGGGGTTGCGCATTCTTCGTGCACCGCCGGGAACGAAGGGTTGAAGCTTCCCACGCCGAGAAACCGCCCCGAGTGCGGGGATAGGTACTTTGAGTATAGGCGAAAGCGCCAATCGCCGATCCGTCCATGAAAGAATTGGAAGGATACATCCTAGTGAGGATCGGCGTTAAAAAATTGAAATCATTGATCATCCCAGGAAGAGACAAGCTGATTTGAAGTGGGCTGATCAGGAGGAGGACGAGGATGAGTACATCTGGCAAAAGGGGCAATGGTGCCCGCCTGGCCTAAGAAAGAGTCAGAAAAGGAGGGTCAACGCTTGAGGAACCGCGAACTGAGGCAGGCAGGGATCCAGACAAGGCAGGTGTGGCGTCCAAAGGATAAACCTAAAGGGTCCAACCGTTCGGCTCTGGCGTGTATGGTATATTTTCTGCCGAATGAATTTATGGCTCCTGCTAATCAGGTTGTGTAGGAAGAAGCGTTCCTGGACAATGAGCAGCTTGAGGGACTGATGGCGCAGCTGGTGCTGGCCAAGCAAGCCGTCTTCGACAAACCGGCAAAAAATCGACACATGAGGCCGCTATACTTGAAAGGATATGTCAATGGCAAGCCATTAACCAAGATGTTTGTCGACGGTGGAGCGGCGGTCTATGTAATGTCGTACACCACTTTCAGAAAACTTGGCATGGGCCCTGGCGACTTGACACCTACAAGCATAATACTGAACGATTTCGTCGGGAATCCTTCAGATACCAAGGGATGCGCCCACGTGGATCTAATAATCGGGTCCAAAACACTGCTCACAACCTTCTTTGTCATCGAAGGTAAAGGAGCCTACGACCCTCTTCGCTCGGACGGGGCCCGGATTCATGCCAATCGCCGCGTCCCATCTACCATGCATCGGCAGCTCATCCAATGGGTAGATGATGATATTGAGGTGGTCCAAGCGGACGACTCCGTGAGCGTTGCAAATGTGGAACCAGCATTCGGGAATACCAACGTATTGATCGTTTCTCGGGGAAAAGGCGGGGAGAAGGTCCCGTTGATCCTATCGGCGGCGATCAACAATGACCGATTCAAGCGGTCGGCTCTTACAAAGAATTTTTAATGGATAACCCCGTCGATGGCACTGATGGCAAGTTGGGGCGAGGATTCATGTCGGCCGATAAATTGGAGGAAGTTGACATTGGAAGCGGTGACAAACCAAGACCGACGTTCATCAGCGCAAACTTGCAGTCAGGATTTAGGGAGGAATTGATCAAGTTGCTTAAGGAATATAAAGATTGCTTCGCGTGGGATTATTCGGAGATGCCTGGACTGGACCGTTCCATTGTTGAGCATCGGTTGCCAATCAAATCTGGTTTTAAACCATACAAGCAACCTCCCCGGAAAATCTACAAAGATGAAGTATTGGCCGATGTGAAGAAAGAAGTTGAAAGATTACTTGATGCAAACTTCGTTCGGCCATGCAGATATGCGGAGTGGATCTCTAATATTGTCCCTGTCTACAAGAAGAATGGAAAGATGAGGGTCTGCATAGATTTCAGGGATTTAAACAGAGCTACTCCCATGGATGGTTACCCCATGCCTGTTGCCGATTTGTTGGTTGACGCCGCTGCTGGACACAAGGTCATCAGTTTCATGGATGGTAATGCGGGATATAACCAAATTTTTATGGCAATAGAGGATATATCAAAGACAGCCTTCAGGTGTCCTGGTCACATAGGCCTGTTTGAATGGATAGTCATGACATTTGGGTTGAAGAATGCCGGTGCAACTTATCAGCGAGCCATGAACTACATATTTCACGATCTGATCGGCAAAGTTGTCGAAATTTACATTGATGATGTTGTGATCAAGTCTCTGAATCATGACACGCATTTGGAAGACGTGAAAAGGACCTTGGAATGCACCCGAAAGCATGGTTTGAAGATGAGTCCAAACAAATGCGCTTTTGGGGTATCAGCTGGAGAGTTCTTGGGATTTTTGGTCCACGAAGGGGGGATTGAAGTTGGCAAGAAAAGCATGAAGGCCATTGATGAAGTTGTCCATCCAACTAATCTCAAGGAGTTGCAATCGCTGCTCGGCAAAATTAATTTTGTAAGGAGATACATCTCAAATCTGTCACAGAAGGTTTTGCCGTTTTCTCCATTGCTGAAACTTAAGACAGATCAGAAGTTCACGTGGGGCAACGAACAACAAAAGGCTTTTGACGAGATCAACCAATATATGAAGGAGCCACCAATACTAGTCCCTCCGCAGTTGGATAAGCCTTTCAAGTTGTACGTGGCGGCCGATACCCAAACCATTGGATCGGCCCTTATTCAAGAATTCGAAGGAAAGGAGCGGGTAGTAGCGTATCTTAGCCGAAAATTACTTGATCCCGAGACCAGGTATTCGGCTGCAGAGAAACTGTGCCTGTGCGTGTACTACTCGTGTACAAAGTTTCGGCACTACTTGTTGAATGCCGAATGCGTTGTATATTCTAAGTTTGATGTAATAAAACACATGTTATCTATGCCAATTTTGAATGGCAGGATTGGCAAGTGGATCTTGGCCTTATCAGAGTTTGAGTTAAAGTTCGAATCGGCAAAAGCTATTAAAGGTCAGATCATTGCCGATTTTATAACCGAACATCGTGATCTATCAATTGATTTGCTTGAAATTAATCCTTGGGCTTTATTTTTTGATGGGTCATCATGTGGTAAAGGTGGGGGAGTAGGGATTCTGTTGATTTCACCCAGGGGTGAGATGTTCGAGTTTGCTATCCCTATACAGCCCACTGTTACAAACAATCAGGCTGAGTACGAGGCATTGCTTCGGGGGCTTCAATATTTGAGAGAAGCCGGGGCCGTTTCGGTTGAGGTTTATGGAGATTCAGAATTGGTAATAAAGCAATTGAACGGCCAATACGAATGTAAAAGTGAAGCGCTGAGGAGTTACTACGAAGAATGCAGGGAAATCTTGAAGAGCTTTCCGTTGGTGACTCTACAGCATATTCCTAGGGAACATAATGAAGAAGCGAACAAGTTGGCTCAAAGCGCCTCTGGTTATAGAGAGAGTCAAGAAGCGTTTGCTACAGACATATATGCACTGGGAATGGATCTTGCGAAGGACGATTGGAGAAAAGAGATCGTTGACTATTTGAAGGATCCATCCCGAAAAGTCTCTAGGAAGCTTAGGTACAAGGCCATAAAGTTTGTTCTTCTGGATGATAATTTGTTTTACAAATCGTTAGACGGGGTGTTGTTATGATGCCTGAGTCCAGAGGAAGCTAAAAGGATGATGAGTGAAGTACATGATGGGATATGTGGAGCACACCAATCGGCCTACCGCATGAAATGGGTCATCAGGCAAGCTGGGTGCTTTTGGCCGACGATATTGGAGGACTGCTTTGAGTATTACAAGGGATGTCAAGAATGCCGAGGTTTGAAAATATTCAAAGGGTTCCTGCATCAGCGTTAAATCCCATTATCAAGCCGTGGCCATTCAGGGGCTGGGGTATAGACCTGATTGGCCAGATTAATCCACCGTCTAGCAAGGGGCATAAGTTTGTGCTTTTGGCTACAGATTATTTTACTAAATGGGTTGAGGCGATTCCACTAATGAAGGTGACGTCATAAAACATGGTTGAATTTGTCAAGGAACACATCATCTATCGGTTTGGAATCCCTCAGACAATCACAATTGATCAAGGAGCCCAATTCGTGTCCCTGGAGTTAAGAGAATTTGCCGAAAGCATGGGAATCAAATTGTTTAATTCTTATCCCTATTATGCCCAACCTAATGGTCAGGCAGAGGCTTCTAATAAGATCATGATCAAGCTTATACAAAAGAAGATCGACCAGAAGCCAAGGAGGTGGCATTCGGTACTCAGTGAAGCGTTATGGGCTTACCGAATGGCCCCTCATGGAGCTACAAAAACATCTCCTTATGAATTGGTTTATGGACACCATGCGGTTTTACCTTGGGAAATACAATCAGATTCTAGGAGAGTGGTTTTGCAGAAAGATTTAAGCTCCAAAGATTACAGTGGCTTAATGATGGATGAGCTAGAAGATTTGCACATGATCTGTCTTAGGGCCCTGGAAATATCGAAAAGAACAAGCTGCGGGTTGCCACGTATTATAACAAGAAAGTAAAAGTTAGGCAGTTTGCAGAAGGGGAATTGGTTTGGAAAGCGTTACTGCCGATTGGAACCAAATACAGTGAATTTGGCAAATGGTCTCGAATGGCGGGAAGGACCCTTTCGTGTGGTCAGATGCGTCCCTGGTAATGCATACATGTTGAAAACTTTACTAGGAGAAGAATTTTCCGCTGCAATAAATAGGAGATATTTGAAGAAATATTATCCTAGTATTGAAATCGATCGGTGATCACCAGCATTGGAATTACATGCATCTGATACAGGAATAGCCGGCGCTCAAGAACGAGGCCGCCTTCAGAACAAAATCACCAAACAGAGGGAATGGCCAGTGCCTAGATGCATTGCCCTTAGCACAAAACTACATTACAACTGCTTCTTGCAGGTTTACATCCAACAACCCTGGTGATCAAGACTTCAAGGAGGCGGGAAGCAGAAGGCCTGGAGTAAGAAGCGAAAGTATGATTCAATCTTTTCTTTGCTTCTTCGGCTGCTCCCTCTTCAGTTGCTCTAGGACCACCGTGATGGCAACTTGGAATGCATGGGGGTGACCATGATTTGCTGCCTCCACCAAGCTGTCCCAAGCCGCTTTCAGGTTATTGTACCTATCAGAGACATCTGAGACAGAGGAGTGGTCATTAGGGGAAAAGATCCGAATGTGAACATGGAGTCAAGAAGGAGTCAGAGACATTTACCTCCCACTAATGCCTCCAGAGCCATGCGACGCTCGCGCTCGGCCTGGCAACGAGCGGTGATGTCCCTGAGGTCATGCTCCAGGTGCCGAACGTGGCGGCGCAGTTGATGGTTGGTTCTCTGTTCAGGTGTGGCGACCTCTGCTTCAGGGGAAGAATCAGAGGAGATGTACTCGGGCATGTCTTCGGTCCCGATGATTTCCTCAGGAAGCAGATCAAGGCTAAAAGAGGAAAGGTAAAGGGGAGGTAAAACGCGAGACTACATGAGAAAACAAGGAGCAAATCAAAGGAAAACTCACTCTCGAATCGTGCATTTCTTCGGGGTGCTGCCCTCCTGGGGCTGCTTGCCTTTGTCCATGGCCTTGGGGTTTTTTCCTCTGAGGACAGAGGAGGAGATGAGAAGTGATGGATGAGTGTGCGAGTGGATTTGCAGGGCATCTCAGCAGACTATTTTATTGACTGAGAGAGTGCGTTGGGAGTGATGACTGGCCGGCGTGCATTATTGGAATACCAAGCGGCAGGGTTTTCTTCCCGAATGCGAAGGGTTTTCGTTTGAACAGTGCTTACGGATTGCCGATTCAAGGATCTTCTGTGGATTTTGCGCCAAGGGGGATCTGTTTTCGCGTGTTCGGCTCAAGTGAGTTCCCGAATACGTTTGAGAAGAAACAAGATTCACAGATGCAGACACAGAAAAGTTATCGAAGTGCAAGCACGGAAATCAAAAGTTCTTTATTTATTGCCGACGTCAAACATCCCTAATACAATCTAATCAAACAGCCTGTTTAACACAGACTGGGGATGAGTGAGTTCGGCAATGGCATCGCCGTGGCCGTCGAGGCGCTCCAAAATGATCTCGATCTCCTCGATATCTTCTGGTGCGCCGCCCCGGAAGCCGCGCGGCCTGGTGGAGTAGTCGACGTCGGTGTGCGTCGACATGGCGGCCAGGCCCAAAGTGGTGCCCAAGCGGATGCCATGGGTGGCCACTTCGTCCACGCGGTGCTCCACCGCGGCAAGGCGCTCCGCCGGTGTGTCTCCGCGGGCGTTCACCTTGTCGGCCAATTGCTCCACCAGCATCTTCAGCTGGTTGAGCTCAGCGTCACGGGCTGCAAAATACAAGATAAAGGTGATTAGCATCAAAAGCCGGATTGGATTAAAGAGCGGTTTCAGAGCCGTACCATCGATGGTCGCCAGCAGCTGCTTGCGCTAGTCTTCCCACTCCAATTCGGCTATGCCAGCCTTTTTGGAGACATCTTCCAGCTCGCGCTGGGCCACCTCCAGCTCCGCCTTGAAGCGGAGGGCATTGAGTTCCCCGTAGGGCACGGGGGAGTAACGGTCCGACTCCGAGGAGTCGTCCGGCAGGGGCTGACCGGCCGGCGCAGAAGATGGGTTCCATTGAATAAGCCTGAAACAGAGATGATCGTCAAAAACGAAAGGGGATCGAAGATGAATCGTAAAAGAAAAGTTGACGATCGTTGCCTCCGACGCGCACTGGCGCGGCTCCCCTCCGCCTCGTCAGCGGCGCAGCGCCGGTTGTTGCTGCTCGCCATGCTTCTGGGGTTTGCACTGATTGAAAAAGAAGACTTGAGATTGGCGAGGATTTGAGAGCTAAAGGCTTGGTGAAGAGCTGGGTGCACCTACGGTTTTCATTTATAGGCCTGGAGAGATAGATCGTGGCCTCAGGTCGTGGCTCTAGATCGTGGCGCATATCCCAAGAAACTTGGAAGGTGGAGAGGTTTCCTTGACCGATCCGCCGTCGGGTCGTTTGGAGTTCAAGGCTGAGTCGTATTTGGTTGACTGGCTCGGCTAAAAGGAAGTTAAGGTGCCATTCGGGTATTGGTACTTTTGGGGATATTAATTACCGAATGGGTCGTTCAGCATTGCAATTAAGGACGTGTAGAGGATAAGGAAAATAAAATTGCAAGAGCAAATGTTGCAAGGACGACCAATTCGGTTACACATCAATCAATACATCTAAATGTTTAAATACTTTGCAATTACATTGGAGGCGTTCGATGTTGTCTGGTGGATGTTCTCCATCCGTTCTTGATAATCTTTCTGAGCGTCAGACAAGATGGTGAGTTCTGCATCACATTGGTTCACCTCAGCTATGGCCGATGTCGCTTCCTCTTGGATTTTCTCTATCAGTCTAGGAAGTTCGGCTATCTTCCTGTCGTCAGCTTCTATCTCTGCTGATAAGCTTTTCAGCTCTGCCTCCAGTGCGGCTTTCCTGGTGATTTTCAACTCGCGAGCAGCTCGCAGATTGGCCAATGTCCCTTTATGACTCTCAGTCTGAGATTGTGCTCCCTTTACGGCTTGTTCAGCTTTAGCTTTCTTCTGTTCAACAGCCGGACGGGAAGATACATTCCTCAGATCTCGTCTTATGGCTACATAATGAACATCCAGGCCAGAGATGGGTTCAAGTGAGGCCCTGACATCCTCAGGAAGTTCTTGGCTGATGGGTCTAAGCATGTCCTCGAAATAATCAAGGTCTCTGATCTGATCTCGGGCCTCTCTTAGCAGCCAGGCAAAAATTTCCTTGAGCTTTTCTTGCACTTCCTCTGACAAGGCTTGAGGCACCCTTTCCCTCATCTCGGCAATTGGATTGTTCCCCATTGGTAGGTTTGATGATGACGGAGCCTGATCCTGAAAGAATAACATTGCCGAGTCAGGGGTATTGGGAAATAAAGGATGACAGGATTAAGTGCAAATGATTACCTCATGTCTGACTTCCTGAACTGGAACAAGGTTTTGTTCAGTTTCAGGGGAGATTTCTGGAGCCACTGGTGAAGGGGGTGCTCGTGGCAAAGCTGAAGCTTCTGTGTGAGAGGGTGATACAGCCTCTGGCAACTCTGAAGCTTCTAGCTGGAGAGGAAATGGATTCACCTCTGCTAAAGTTGATGTTTCTGCCTGGCCAGTGGGTGATTGAGTCCTTGGAGGACTTGAAGGCTCTGGTTGGATGGGGAGGTTCATCTCTGGCGAGGTTGGTGTTTCTGTCTGAGCAGGGGGTGATTCAGTCCCTGATGAAGATGAGATCTCTACTTGGACAGATGGATCAGCCCAGGGTGGACTTGCATGTTGAGATACTGGGACATCCACAAGTTGATCCACCATTGTTTCCTCTGAAAATACCAGATCAAGGATGAATGCCAGTGTTGATCTTTAAAGGAAGGAGTGATAAAGGTCATACCAGTGGATGGAGCATTGGCAGGTTCTGAAGCTGAGGATTGCTGAGTTCTAGTCTGAAATCGCGTAAGACGAGATTTATCAGAAAAGAGTAATCCTGTGATCAAGAGAGAAGAAATTTTACCTCGATGAGGACTTTCTTGACGGTTCTTCTCCTCTTGACATTTGGAGGTGCGATCAGAGACAGGCCTTGCCTCTTGTCAGCAGTAATACGGGACAGAGTTGGATCTGTTGTGGCATACCTAGCCATTAATTGAGCCAGGGTTGGTGATCTAAACCCCAATGCTGAGATTGGGCCTACTGCATTGTAAGTGATCTCCCTGGCTAGAGGGGCAGGCATTGTGTTATGTGGGTAAAAGAAAAAGAAAATCAAGAACATGGTTAAAGGAAGAAATGCCAGATTTGAGGAAAGGGATAATCATGATTACCTCTGAAGCTGGTTGAAAATCAGGCATCCGTTCTATACAAAATGAATGCACAGGCTCACTGAAAATATGGTCATGGAATTCTTGCCACCAGGAGTTGAAGGTGGGGTGAGCTACTGTTGTGGGTGTGAAGGGCCAGGTGTAAACAGATGGACTGCATACATACTGAAAAACCCTGCTGGTTTGAGTAAGTTCTTTGATTTCCTCTCTGGGCTTGAGGAATTCATGCAGAAACAGTCTCGGGGGCATCTGGCCACATCCAAGTTGCCGAGCCATCATGTTGGGCTGATAGTATTCATAAGTACTCGTGGTTTAGTGAGGACCGGGAGTGTCCCGAGTGGTCGATGGATGACCGCTCCTCGGTGATGAGTGATTGACAACGGGTGTTGGACCGACTCTTGGCTTAGTGCGCGGGTGTAGGCCGCGGCCTAGTTCGTGTTGTTGCGAGGTGAAGAACGGGCGCGAAAGGTCTTCGACCTTGAGGGGCCTCCGGGAGATGGAGAGACAAGTAGGCTCGGTTCGAGGGACCCGGTGGACGACGGGGACCGGGTGCGGGTCACATGGTGGCGACACAAGCAAGACGAAGTCATGGACAAGCGAGCGGTGCACGGTGGCGGTCAAGTCAAGTGGTTTGGCGGGAGGCTGGACCGAGCACGCGGGGTTTGGTGGTTTGCCCACAAAACCATCGGCGGACGGTTTCTTGGTTTGGGCCTCAAAACCAAGTCCGAGGGCCCAACACGATGGAGACGGGATCCGGGCGTGTCGGGAAGCTTCGAGGTGGAGGACACGCGGCGGGATCACATGGCTTGCGTCGGGAGGACGCGGGGGTGCGGCAAAGGCGTGGCCGTCGATGGCAAGACCCACAAACATTACCTAAATGCCCCTACGTGGGTTGTATCGCCGTAGTTTAGTTAGGGGTAGTCGAGTCATTTACCACTCCGGCGGGACCTGATATATAAGCCATGAGTGTGTGTTGATGGCTCTCTCTCTCCGCGACTTAGGGTTTCATTTTCTCCCTCCTCTTTCTCATTTTCGTAGCTATTTTTCCTTCTATTTTCTCTAGGCTAGCATGAGAGCTTCATGAGAGATTTGTTGAGAGGGATGGATGCTAGGGCGGCATGCTAGACCTTGTGAATCTTTCCTGGTTTGTATAGAAGATTCGGGGTTGTTTTTCGTGGCTTTTTGTGCTTGTTTTTGTGCCTTTGTTCCCGGTGTGATTCCGCGGATTTGAGTGGGTTTCTCCCCGGATTTCTTTGAGGGAAACATGGATAGATGTCTTGTGCATCTTTGTGCTTGATCTTGTGCCCTCAAACGCCGGGAAACCACTTCGATTCGTGAGTTTTCGTTCGGTGCTCTAGCTTTTGGTGGTGCTCAAAGGATTCGCGATTCCCGGTGATTTAGGGAGTTAGGAGGCAAGATTTTTGGGCTATAGCATCCTTGTGTGACGCTTTTCAAGTCCCCAAACTCTTGTCTCCATAGCTTCAACCGTTTGGGAAATCCGATGATGATTTGGGGGAGTTGACTTTCGGGGTCGGGCTGTTTCTGTTCTGTCCGCGCGGCGCGGACGGTCCGCGAGGAGGCTGTTCGTCGCGTGTTCGTCGTGTTCTTGCGCGTCCTTGCTTTCGATCCGGTTTGGCTTTTGGTTTTGGTTGCAGCCAGTTTGCGGACGGTCCGAGCTCGAGTAGCGGACGGTCCGCGGGTGGCGCGGACGGTCCGCCCGGCCTCGGCGGACGGTCCGTTTTTCTCGGGTCGCTTCTGGAGGTTCGTGTGCTTTAACGGACGGTCCGCGGTGTTGGGCCGGACGGTCCGCGGTGCGGTGGCGGACGGTCCGCGGCCTCGGGTCGGACGGTCCGCAAGGCTGCGCGGACGGTCCGCCCCTCCGCGCGGACGGTCCGCCGAGCTCGTGTGCTTTGCTTCTTGGTTCGATTCTTTTCTCCCTTTCTAGTGCTTCCGTGTGTACTTCTAGGAATCGTTCCTAAGGCTAGAGGTTGATCCATAACCTCGTGGTCTTGGCGATTGGTACGTGATTCGATCCATCGCTTGTGTGTGACCGGGATTTGAGTAGGACATAGGCCGGGTTCTTTGGGAAGAATTTTTACCGGCTCCTATTCACTCCCCCCCTCTCTAGTCGCCATATGATCCTTCAATTGGTATCAGAGCTTGGTGTCGGATTCTTTGCGACTTTGACAAGTCTCGAATCCTAAGATGGCGTACGTTGAGCGGGGCGGTCCGCCGCACTTCGATGGCAAGGGTTACCACAAGTGGGCGGCTCGTATGATGATTTTTCTTCGTGGAAAGTTGTTGGATTTTATTGTGCTTGACAAGACCTATGCTATTCCGGTCAACATCCATACTCTTATGGTGACCGATGCCGGTGCTAAGGCCAAGTATGAGGCTAATGCAAAAGCCGTTGATCACTTGGTCGGAGCTTGTGTGATCCGAGTTTGAGCGTGTTCGCCATTTGAATCTTGCTTGGCAAATTTGGGAAAAGTTGTTGGTTGCTCACGGTGGTGATAACCATGTGAAGGCTCGCCTCTTTGTCTCTTACCGGATGCAATATGAGAATTTCACTCCACTTCCGGTGAGGACATTGATGCGATGTTTCAGAGGTTCACCGCCATCGTGAACAACATGAAGGCTAATGTTGAGGATTTTCCGTACACCGAGCATGATCAGGCTTTGAAGCTCTTGCATGTCTTGGACCCAAATGTTTGGGGTGCTAAGGTTGAGGCCATCAAGGAGTCTGAGCATTACTTGACTATTGAGTTGGATGACCTCTTTTCTAAGCTCAAGTCGGCTAAGGTCGACAGGAAGTTGCAATCCAAGCATGAGGGCTCGACTGACCATAGTCTTGCTCTTGTGGGCGGATCAAAGGGCAAATCTAACCCTTCCTGTCGACAGTTTTCCTTGTCTTCTCTCATATCCATTCCAGATGAGGAGTTTGATGTCTTTGAGCGAGGAGGAGCCGGCCTTGCTCTCAAGAAGGTTTGAACGACTACACGAGAGTCGGAGGAACGCAAGGCGGAGCTCGGGGACGTGCTACAAGTGTGGCAAGCGTGGCCACTTCATCGCCGAGTGCCGGAAGCGGAGGAGAACAAGTACAAGGTGAACGAGTACAAGGCGCACCCGAGGCGTGAAGACAAGTAATCCTCCAAGGGCAAGCACTTCAACAAGTCCAAGAACAAGGACAAGGACAAGCGGCGGCCGAGCAAGAGTGGCTTCAAGAAGAACAAGGCGAGAGCGATGGTGGCCGGTGCGAGCGACGTTGACTCAAGCTCAAGCGAGGAGCGGTCAAGCTCAAGCGGCCCGAAGAAGAAGACGCCGGGAGGCGCAATGGCAAGAAGAGTGCAAGCGGAACCTCGGCGGGGGTGAGCTGTGTGGCGCTTGAGGGCTTTTGTGGCATGGCCCATAGCTCAGCAGCGACAAGAAGAGTGAGAAGGAAGACGGCGACTCCGACTCGGAGGATGAGGTAAACCGTGACCCCGACTCTTTGCTTGCCGAGATTGCTAGGTTGAATGGTTTGCTTGATAATCGTGATAGTGTCTTTGAGAGATGCCAAAAAGATGAGGAAAGATCTTAGGGCTCGGCTTGAGAATGCTAGCGAGAAAGTAGGAGAGTTAGAGTCAAAATTGCTTGAATTGAAACTTGAGAATGACTCTTTGAAACTTGCTCCTACTCCTCCGATGATGTTGAATGTGTTGAATGTGATGCTTGGTTGAATGAGATCAAACTCGCTTAATGAGAAGAATGCTTCTATTTTGGCTCAACTAGATGCTCTTAGGAGTGAACATGATGAACTTAAGGCTAGACCTACTTTGCTTGGTGCTTGCAAATCATGTCGTACTATGCATGCTAAGCTTGTTGATGCTCGTTCTACCATTAGTTCTTTGGAAGCATCTTTGAAATCTCCTGTTGCAAATGCATGTTCTAGTTGTGATGAAGTTACTGCGCAATCTTGAACTTACTTCCCGTTTGGATGTCATCTATGAGGAGAATGACTATTTGAGGAAGGTGTTGGGTTGGTTGTGCGGGCGGGAACCTCAATTGAGAATCATGATTGAGGAGTTCAAGAGAGGCGATGGTCGTGGTTTGGGGTTTGAGAAGTTGGGTGAGAAAGTGGGAGAGAACAGTGGGGAGAGTGTGTACGAGAAGTGTGTTGAGTCTAACCCCGAGTTTGAGGTGATCGGTGAGATCCAAGTCCCACTCCCAAAAGCACCCAAGAACTCTTTCACACCAAAGCCCAACCACCTTTGCAACAAGCTTGACACAACCCAAGATCCACCCAAATTCCCACCTAAGACAAATGATTTCCGAAACCGGTGAAGTTTGTGGGTGAGAAGGGTGAGAAGCCTAGAGAGAAGCCGAGCCAAAACCAAAACCCATCCCCTTCGGGTGTGAGTATTGTGGCAAGGAGAGGCATCTTGCGAGTTTTGCTACAAGAGGAAGAGGGATGAGAGGCTTGCTAGGGAGCAAGCGAACCGAACGAGTATCGCCAGCCTCATGGTATTCCTGAGCCTAGAGTGCCACTTCCACGGGGTGTGGGAAGTGTGAGGAGTGTTGGCAGGTTCCCACAGAGAGGTGGTGGTGAGAGGTTTGTCAGGAGAGAGGATGGTGTGCGTGCTGATGAGAGGTCTGGTCGGGCTCGTGGTGATTTTGCTGGACGTCCTCCTACTCGTCCTCAGTACGGGTTTAGGGGAGATGATCGCAGCTTTGGGTTCCAGAGGAACTACGGACCACGTTTTCCCCCTCGTGGTGCTCGTACTCCTCCCATGGGACATGGGAAGTTTGGTGGCAAGGGAGTGATGTTTGCTAACCCCTCTTTTGAGCAGATGGCTCGACACTGGTTTAACTTTCTCTGTGCTAACCCCAGTGTCGAGTCGCTAGCTCACTCTCGTTCTTGTTTCGATTGCGAGCAGGAGGCTTGGAGGACATTTGGTTGATTGACTCTGGGTGTTCTCGACACATGACCGGAGATAAGAAGTGGTTCTCCAGCCTCACCCCAGTGAAGGAAAAGATGTACATCACATTTGGGGACAATGGACGAGGTAGGGTGCTTTCGGAGGGTGTTGTGCATGTGAGTGACAAGGTAACGTTGAAGAGAGTGGCTCTTGTGAAGTCTTTGGGTTTCAATTTGCTTTCGGTTTCTCGGTTGCTTGATGAGGGTTTTGAGGTGCGTTTCAAGTACGGCGAGTCTCGTTTGCTTGATTCTCGGGGTGATCTTGTACGTATGATCATCCCCGAGGGTCGCATTTTCGTGGCTGATTTCTCTCGTTCTTTGGGTCCTACTCGGTTGTTTGATGGCCGGTCCTTCTTCGATTTGTGGAAATGGCATAGGCGGTTGGGACACTTGAGCTTTGATTTGGTTTCCCGCTTGAGTGGTCTTGATCTTGTCCGAGGATTGCCGAGGTTGAAGCTTGAGAAGGATTTGGTTTGTGCTCCTTGTAGGCATGGTAAGATGGTAGCCACTCCCCATCCACCCCTGACCGATGTCATGACCGAGCGTCCGACAGAGCTGTTGCATATGGACCTTGTTGGGCCAGCTCGAGTTCGCTCGGTGGGTGGGAAGTGGTATGTCCTTGTTGTGGTGGACGATTACTCTCGCTATGCACGGGTGTTCTTCTTGGAGGATAAGAGTGAGACTTTTGGTTTTGTTCGAGATCCGATCGTGAGGTTGAAAAACGAGAGGCATGGGAATGCTATTCGAGCTATCCGCAGGTGATAATGGCTGCGAGTTCAAGAACTCTCGTTTTGATGCCTTTTGTCGTGATCTAGGTCTTGAACATCGGTATTCGACCCCTTATGTGCCCCCTCAAAATGGAGTCGTGGAAAGGAAAAATCGGACTCTTTGTGAGATGGCTAGGACGATGCTCGATGAGCACGGGACTCCTAGGAGGTATTGGGCCGAGGCGGTCAATACGGCTTGTCATGTTTCCAACGGGATTTTATTGCGAGCTTTCAAGAAGAAGACTGTTATGAGCTTATGCATGGTCGGGCACCCAAGGTGAGTCACTTCCGAGTTTTTGGTCGCAAGTGCTTTATTCGAAGAAGGGAAAACTCGACAAGTTTGAGGCTAGGTCTAGTGATGGTATTTTCTTTGGATATGCTAACCATTCTAGAGCCTATAGGGTGCTTAACCTTGAGACTAACAAAATCATGGAGACTTGTGAGGTGACCTTCGACGAGACAATGCCATGTACCTCTCTTGGCTTTGAATGTGCAGGTGATGAAGAGATGGCCGAGGACCTCTTTGAAGAGGAGAAAGATGAAGCTGGAGATGATGATGGGGAGAACCATGCGCGCTGAAGCTGAGCATGTACCCACTACTTCCCCTACGACCACTTTGGAGCATGGACCGTCTACTTCATGGACAACGACGGTGCAACAAGAGGACCGAGGCGAGAGAAGGCCGAAGTTGAGGGGGAGGTAGTCTCGAGGCGTGAGGCTCCCCGGCGGATTCAAGAAGTGCATCCCCTGTCGAAGATCATTGGAAACATCGACGAACGCACTACACGGTCGAGGTCCGGGAATTCCTCTCATTTTGCTCATCTTGCTTTTGTTGCTACTTTTGAGCCCAAGGACATTGGACATGCTTTATCCGATGCAACCGGGTCAATTCTATGCATGAGGAGTTGGAAAACTTTGAGAGGAACCGGGTGTGGGAGTTAGTTGAACCACCTCCAAATTGCCATCCCATAGGAACCAAGTGGGTTTGGAAGAACAAAGAGGGAGAGAATGGGATGGTTGTGAGGAACAAGTCCAGACTTGTTGCTCAGGGGTTTAGTCAGAAGGAGGGGATCGACTATGAGGAGACCTTTGCTCCCTGTGGCCCGTCTTGAGGCAATTCGGATCCTTCTAGCCTTTGTCGTGGCTAAAGGGTTCAAGTTGTTTCAGATGGACGTGAAGAGTGCTTTTACGAATGGGGTCATAGAGGAGGAGGTGTATGTGAAGCGACCACACGGGTTTGAGAGCGAGCTGTACCCACACAGGGTATACAGGTTGAAAAGGGCTCTGTATGGGTTGAAACAGGCGCCCCGTGCTTGGTATGGGAGATTGAGAGGTTTTCTTTTGAGCAGAGGGTTTGTGATGGGTACCATGGATAGAACCTTGTTTCTCCTCAAGCATGGAAATGACTTGCTGATTGTTCAGATATACGTGGATGATATTGTCTTTGGTGGCTCGTCACATAACCTTGTTGCCAAGTTTGCGGATGAGATGAGCGGGGAGTTCGAGATGAGCATGATGGGCGAGTTGCGGTATTTTCTCGGTCGCGGATCAAGCAAGTGAAGGACGGTACATTTGTGCACCGGACCAAGTACACAAAAGACATGCCGAGGAAGTTCCAGATGCAAGATGTGAAGCCGATGTCGACTCCCATGGGGAGTACGGCCACTTTGGATGCGGATGAGGACGGAGAACCAGTGGACCAGCGGGAGTACAGGAGCATGATCGGCTCCCTCCTCTACTTGACGGCGACGAGGCCAGACATACAGTTCAGCGTGTGTCTGTGCGCTCGTTTTCAGGCTTCGCCGAGGACTTCACATCGACAGGCCGTCAAGAGGATTTTCAGGTACCTACAGTCTGCCCCTAGTCTTGGCCTTTGGTATTCTTCCTCCTCGACTCTGTCTCTTCATGGTTTTTCCGATGCGGATTTTCTTTGGTTGTCGAGTCGAGAGGAAGTCTACTTCGGCACTTGCCGTTCTTGGGTCTTCGTTGGTCTCATGGTCTTCCCGCAAGCGGTCTAGTGTAACTCGGTCTACCACGGAGGCGAGTATGTTGCCGCCGCGAGTTGTTGCTCCCGGTTGTTGTGGATTTCATACACTTTGAGAGACTTTGGTGAGGAGTGCACCCGGATCCCACTTCTTTGTGATAGCACCGGTGCCATAAGCGTAGCCAAAAACCCGGTGCTTCACTCCGTAACCAAACACATAGAGGTGAGGTATCATTTCTTGAGGGACAATGTGGAGAAAGGAACCATTGTTTTGAGCCATGTTCCTACCCAAGATCGGCTAGCCGATATCTTTACAAAGCCTCTCGACCAAGCTACATTTGTGCGCTTGCGGGGGAACTTGGGGTTTGTTGCCCTTTCTAGTTGATTCTTGGGGGACTTTCTTTTTGTATCATATGTATCATACCATGTTTTACTTTGATGTATATACATGCTTTGCTTGATGTACAAACCATGGTAGGATAGCCATCTTGTCATATATCATGTTGCATTTGTGTCATATTGCATTTTAGGATGATGAGCTTCTTTCATATGCCATATTTGAGTCTCTTTGGCTATTTGTGAGATATTGGTTGTATGTGTGGAGAAATGGTGATGTGAGGCTATGCTCTTGGAATATTTGAGATATATGTGTGGTGAGATAGCCCCTTTTGAAATAAATGCTAAACTTGACTAATTTTTGATGAAATATGCTCCACTTGTGTGTAGTTGTGTATCCATGTCACAGTTTGGTCTAAATGTGCTTTTCATGCTTAGATTGTGCTTGGATGCCTTGTTCTTGCATTTGGGCCAAAGGCCGAATATCATTGTGAATGTTTAGCCTATGTTGCATTCATGGGGGAGCATAAGCTTCTTTTTGCCGCAAAGGCACTTCATGTACCATGAAATGAATTAATCTTGAAAAGAAGTGTGAATGCTTGAAAAATGCTCCATCCATCATGTCTATGCTTAAAATGTATTATCTTTCACATATGGGTGCTAAACATGTTGCATGATGTTCACCGGTGGAGAAGTCTCCCCGAAGTGGACACATGGCTCATGAGCTTTGACATGACATGCTTTGCTTTATGGGTGTTTGCCATGATCTTTTGCTTGAGAATTTGATATCCTTGTATGATCTTTGAATGGTATGCATGTTTGTGGCTCAAGTGTGACATGGATAGGCTTTTACATGTGAAGCGAGCCTTCTTTTGGTAAAAATGCCTAAATCCGAAAGTTTTGCTTTGTCACATGCTTGTATTTTCACATATTACTTGTGGCAATGCTTTGACTATGCTATGATTCATATATGTGATCTTTGTCTCATTTTTAGCCTTTGACACTAGATTTGGCCTATTTGAGAAGCTCATGTAGATGTTTATATGTTTTGCTTTGCATTTCTGCATTTTCACCTTGATTCATACATTGTCAACAAGGGGGAGAAAAGGTGAGCTTAATGAAAATTCAGAAGAGGTGAGCTGAAATTTGGAAGTGTGCATCCACATGTTCAGGGGGAGATTGCATTTGTTCAGGGGGAGCTTTCTTGCTGTTTTCGGTGTGGAGTTTGTGCTTTGCTTGGCTTGTGACCTTTCTTCGCCTTTCTTCGGTTTTGGTCATGAGTTGAGCTTCTTTGTTTTTCTTTCTTCTTCTTTTCTCTTTTTCTCTGAATTTCATTTCGCGTTGTGTGTTGTCAATGCACTCATCAAGGGGGAGATTGAGGACCGGGAGCGTCCCGTGGTCGATGGATGACCGCTCCTCGGTGATGAGTGATTGACAACGGGTGTTGGAGCGACTCTTGGCTTAGTGCGCGGGTGTAGGCCGCGGCCTAGTTCGTGTTGTTGCGAGGTGAAGAACGGGCGCGAAAGGTCTTCGCCTTGAGGGGCCTCCGGGAGATGGAGAGACAAGTAGGCTCGGTTCGAGGGACCCGGTGGACGAGCGGGGACTGGGTGCGGGTCACATGGTGGCGACACAAGCAAGACGAAGTCATGGACAAGCGAGCCGGTGCACGGTGGCGGTCAAGTCAAGTGGTTTGGCGGGAGGCCGGACCGAGCACGCGGGGTTTGGTGGTTTGCCCACAAAACCATCGGCGGACGGTTTCTTGGTTTGGGCCTCAAAACCAAGTCCGAGGGCCCAACACGACGGAGACGGGATCCGGGCGTGTCGGGAAGCTTCGAGGCGGAGGACACGCGGCGGGATCGCATGGCTTGCGTCGGGAGGGACGCGGGGTGCGACAAAGGCGTGGCCGTCCGATGGCAAGACCCACAAACATTACCTAAATGCCCCTACGTGGGTTGTATCGCCAGTAGTTTAGTTAGGGGTAGTCGAGTCATTTACCACTCCGGCGGGACCTGATATATAAGCCATGAGTGTGTGTTGATGGCTCTCTCTCTCCGCGACTTAGGGTTTCATTTGCTCCCTCCTCTTTCTCATTTTCGTAGCTATTTTTCCTTCTATTTTCTCTAGGCTAGCATGAGAGCTTCATGAGAGATTTGTTGAGAGGGATGGATGCTAGGGCGGCATGCTAGACCTTGTGAATCTTTCCTGGTTTGTATAGAAGATTCGGGGTTGTTTTTCGTGGCTTTTTGTGCTTGTTTTTGTGCCTTTTTTTCCGGTGTGATTCCGCGGATTTGAGTGGGTTTCTCCCCGGATTTCTTTGAGGGAAACATGGATAGATGTCTTGTGCATCTTTGTGCTTGATCTTGTGCCCTCAAACGCCGGAAACCACTTCGATTCGTGAGTTTTCGTTCGGTGCTCTAGCTTTTGGTGGTGCTCAAAGGATTCGCGATTCCCGGTGATTTAGGGAGTTAGGAGGCAAGATTTTTGGGCTATAGCATCCTTGTGTGACGCTTTTTCAAGTCCCCAAACTCTTGTCTCCGCAGCTTCAACCGTTTGGGAAATCCGATGATGATTTGGGGGAGTTGACTTTCGGGGTCGGGCCGTTTCTCGTTCGTCCGTGCGGCGCGGACGGTCCGCGGGGGGTCGCGGACGGTCCGCGAGGAGGCTGTTCGTCGCGTGTTCGTTGTGTTCTTGCGCGTCCTTGCTTTCGATCCGGTTTGGCTTTTGGTTTTGATTGCAGCCCGGTTTGCGGACGGTCCGAGCTCGAGTAGCGGACGGTCCGCGGGTGGTGCGGACGGTCCGCCCGGCCTCGGCGGACGGTCCGTTTTTCTCGGGTCGCTTACGGAGGTTCTGTGTGCTTTAACGGACGGTCCGCGGGGTTGGGCGGACGGTCCGCGGTGCGGTGGCGGACGGTCCGTGGCCTCGGGTCGGACGGTCCGCAAGGCTCGCGCGGACGGTCCGCCCCTCCGCGCGGACGGTCCGCCGAGCCCGTGTGCTTTGCTTCTTGGTTCGATTCCTTCCTCCCTTTCTAGTGCTTCCGCGTGTACTTCTAGGAATCGTTCCTAAGGCTAGAGGTTGATCCATAACCTCGTGGTCTTGGCGATTGGTGCGTGATTCGATCCATCGCTTGTGTGTGACCGGGATTTGAGTAGGACATAGGTCGGGTTCTTTGGGAAGAATTTTTACCGGCTCCTATTCACCCCCCCCCCCCCTCTCTAGTCGCCATCGATCCTTCATTTAGCCTCCCTCCACCGAATTCGACCGGCGGAATGCATGGATGGATGAGGATGTTGAGGATCTCCAGAAATCTTCCATCTTGGCATTCAGCTTCAAAAGAGAACTCACAAGGGAGAGTTAAATTGTCATTATCCAAATAAGGAAGCCAGAGAGGGTTTGGGAAGCCTTTAAAGAAGAGCTCGAAGAGCTGACTGACATTCTGCTTGATGAGAACGGTTGAAGCAGCTTCTCCATAGGTGTGGCATCCTCTGGTAACTTGGGTTTCCCCTTCATGATAGTTGGATGAAGGGAAGAGCCGGGTGTTCAGGTCAACACCAACAATCTGGTGCATGTGCAGTTGCAGCCACATTTGTACAAACCACCAAGGGCCATTGACACATGCTATCCTCTGGCTAGTGTACATTTGGGTGACAGTTTGATGAAGCATGTGGTATACACTACCCAAGAGGTATTTCCCAAGGGGAAGGCGATTACCATTGGCTAAGTGTGTAGCCATTGCAATGTGATTCAGAGTAGGCTCATTGGCTTTACCACAGAAGATGAACCTGCACAGCCACATGTTCAGGAACGCCCTGTATTCAACTTCACCAAGGGGGCCATCTTTCATATGATTCTGGATATAATTTTTATATCCGCTCCCTGGTTTCACTCCTGTTTGTCTTGTGGAACCTTTGAAATCCCAGGGACGAACAGATCCTGAAATGTCAAGGCCGGTAATCATGTATACATCGGCCAGAGTTGGGGACATTGGGCCGTGACCAAAAAGGAAGGCGTTGACGCCATTTGACCAGAAGTGGCAAGCTGCTATCAAGAGGTCTTCGTTTTTGGGGGTCTCGGCCAAAGACAGCTCCAAGCATTGAGCAATGCGGAGGGTATCCCAGTTTTGGGTCCTGGCACTCTTATCCGCAAGAATTCTTTGGTACCAATTCTTCCAGCCTGCAATTGGGGGCAAGGGCCAGTTCATGAAAGCATCCTGCCACAGGGGAGGCTTAGTTAAAGACGCTTTGAAGGGGATCCTTTGGGATTCGGCTGTGATGAATTCGCGAGGATCAGAGACTCTTACAGGACCAAGGAAGTAGGATCTTGAATTGGCCTCAGTGCGGATCAAAAGCTCGATGGAAAGCTCCTGAGGGAAAGCGAAGAAGAAATCTCAAGTAAAAATTGAAAATCTGAATGCTGAATGAAGCTTATGGTGGAGGAATTTACCTGAACAGCTTGATTTTGAGTCGCCATTGGGGATTTGAGCTCAGAAAAGGTGATCTAGGGTTTGGATCTAGGCGAAGACTCCGACGCATTGCGAAGAGAGAGAACGGGTGTTGAACCGATTCAATTTGAAGACGTTGGTGGCTGGAGTCAATTCCGGAATAAAATCACTTTATCCCGTAATTGAAGCGGCATATGTTAACACCAAAATTTGGTAAGGAGTCTGACTTGTGGGTCCAACTCGGTGAGAAATCCGTCCGGCGGAAGGAAGGTTTCTCCGGATGCATTCGGCGAGAAAAATCCGCGGTCGGCTATTTGCTTCCATTCGGCAAGGAACCGTTGAGCCGATTTTGCGGGATTGTATGGTGACGTGGCCCGAGCAAAAAGGACGAATGGATGGATAAGCGATCGCGCTTAGAGATAAATTAGGTATCGAATCCATTTGAGGTCATGCTTAGCGGGGTATAAATATGAACCCCGAATGTATGTAACGGACATTCGAAATCATTCTCGATACAAACCGGCTTTACGCCAAACCCTAGAGTCCATTTGTCATGTCGTCGAGTTCTTCGAGAGGGTTCATCGATCCGTCGACCTCCGTGAGTACCGGCAACCTTGTATCATATTTAGTATCATGCGGTGGATTTAGATCGATGCAAGTAGTCTTGTTACCATGCTTAGTGTCATGCGGTAGATTCAAGCTTGGTTCAAGAAGGTTTCTTGTTAGGTCATGAGCCATGCGGTAGGCTAAGATCTAGCTTGAAGCTAGTTATCGGCTCTATTGAATTTTGGCAAGATTCAATAGATTCATTAAGTTACCCCGTGTTGCTTTGAGTTTTTGCTTTATGTTTAAATTCATGTAACACTTCTTTGCCCAATCTAGATGGGTTTGGATCGGCTTTATCCCTTTTGATGATCCTTATGCGAATCGAGTTCGTACCCTTGGCTAAAATAACATGTGGATCACATGCTCCTTGATAGCCGAAACCGAGTCGATCTAGGTTGTTACGTGTTGTGGGTTCAAGCTTGCCAAAACTTGTATAAATCTTGAAAGAGCTGGGTATCACGCGGTAGATGCAGGTTTTTGGGTTGTTTTGGAGCTAATCATCCGGTGGATTAGATTTCAATCCAATCTGATAGATTTATCTTGCTTGGTAATGTTCGTTCCTTCTTCATGGACCCCGAATCGGTTGTTCAGCCGTGTTCGGTTATGTTTTTCATGAGTAAAACACGTGCACAATTCATGCTTTAAATATTGTATGCTTTTAGCTTTCCATATTTAGATCGTATCATGCGATGGATAGATCTGTTTGTGGAAGGTGGTGCGATCTCAAGCAAGTTGTACCATGCGGTGGATAGATTTGCTTGGTATTGTACCCGACGGGTCTTAAAGTACCTAGACACGCGGTAGACTAGTGCTTTGGATCTATGCATGCTTGTTTATTACATATTTATGTTCGTGTTTTTACTTCATTTATTATTTAATGCTGTTTACCACGGGGATCGGTCATGGCCTTGCGCACGTGCATCTTTATCCAAATAAAGACTGATCTACCGTCATGCTTACGTCATCTATTCGGCTGTGTTACTTTTTACCCTTTAAAAGCTCCCGAATGGTTTCGGTTCGTTGCGGATAGCTCTTCATAGCTATATGTCATCTCACTTGGCTCTCTAGCCGTAAATATGGAACTGTCTGGTACCACCCGGCAAGTTCCAAGCTTTGGAATTTAACGACTTTGTCTTTTTGTTAATTTTCAGGAAAAATTGACTGGCACGTCTCGTGATCTCTTCGCGTGTGAAGCTAGCTTGTTCGGCTTGCTGTGTGCTTGGCGCGAGGTGCAGATTTTGCGTCAACATATGTATATGGGAGCATAAAGACTATTCCAAGGAGGTTCCTCTCGTCTTGCAATGGCATCTGCAGTTTTTCCTTGCATATATCGAAACATGCCTCTTTCTAACCTGCTCATTTTCTTCAGATCAGGTGTTGTATTTGTGTTTTTCCCTTCGGATCATCACCACCATTACCATCCTCCCCACCTCCGGCAGCAGCAGTAAACATCTCTAGTTATTGTTTTAAACAAATATAAGTATTTTCACAATTTCCACAACAAATACAATCATTTTCAACATTTTCTAAACAAATTAAAGTAATATCGATAATTTCTACATTTTCTAAAACAGATAAACTCATTTTCTACAATTTCTATAACAGATAAACTCATTTTCTAAACAAGTTAAAGTAATTTCGGTAATTTCTACAATATTTGGAAAAAACACATCAATTTTCTACATTTTCTAAACAAATTAAAATATTTTCTAGATTTTCTAGAAAACTAATTTTATAAACTACAAAACTAAAAGCGTTAGCACGGTCAAGAAAGTACTTCATTGTGCTCTTGCTATAATTTAGTTTGCTACGGTCAAGTGGATCTGCAACTCTACTCAGAGCTACACTAAAACTATAATTTTTCTAAGCAGATCTACACTACAACTATAATTTTTCTAAACAGATCTACACTACAACTATAATTTTTGTAAGCAGATCTACACTACAACTACAATTTTTCTAAGCAGATCTACACTACAACTATAATTTTACTAAGCAGATCTACACTAAAACTATGTATTTACTAAACAAATCTACACTAAAACTATATATTACTAAGCAAATCTACACTAAAACTATTAAGTATCAGAGTATTACCTCTAACGAGACGAAAAACTGGCAGAGCTTCGCGCCTTCACCACCTCTTCCTCACTCCCTTCTCCTCTCCCCCCTCTCTTTTTTTCGAATTATTATGACATTTTCGGCTGAATTTCGGTGTTATATAGACAGCCAGACCTAGCGTCGTGGCCCACGACGCTAGTAGGCCTGCTGCTGTCGTGGCCCACGGCGCTAGGACATAACGTCGTAGCCCACGTCGCTAGGCACCTAACGCCGTGGGGTACGGCACTATGTCTGTCCCACACTAAGGGCCCACTCCTGGCGGCTCCTACCGCTGTGGGCCACGGCGTTACGTCCCTGACGTCGTGGACCACAACGACATATGCATAGTTTTGCAAAATTTCTGGCGGATCATATATTTTTGCAAAATCATGATAAACAAATATAAAAAACGAAGCAGAGCTAGGACTCGTGCACACACGAGGGATCGATCACCGCGAGCACGTGTACGTGCAAAGAGGGGCTTCACAACTGTAACTCGTATGCTGGAGGGTAGGCTAGGGACTGAACAGCAGTTGAGCGCAGTATAATTTTTTGCATTTTAGATCTGAGTAAGAATTCTACATATAAACATGAGGGAAAGAATTCTAAAAATGGACCCATAGCATGGCGCTAACAGCCACGACGCCGTTGTATAACAGCACCGTCACCGTCATATGGGTCATGACGCTGTACTGTTATACAACGGCACTGTGGCTTTTAGTGCCGTGTTATGGGTTCATTTTTGGAATTCTTTCTCCCAGGTATCCATATGTAGAATTCTCACTAAGAAAGATTTAAAATGCAAAAAATTATACTTGAGCGCACACACGGAGAATTAATTAAGACTGACCACAACGATAGCCTCTGTACATCACCCTCCAAACGAAATTTTCGGTATCTACTCAAAAAAAAACGAAATTTTCAGTACTCGATAAAAAAAATACCAGGAGATTTGGGGGACCGTCCGCCACCCTCGAGATTTACTGGGAGGAGGGAGCGTCCTGGATGATACCGGAGTGGATACAACAGGGCAGCACTGCAGCACCATTTTTTGCACTTCCCCCAATTTACAGGGCTCCCCAATTTATAGGGTACATGTCTTTTACAGGACACCGCTGCAGTCAGCCTAACATGCTATATACCACGACGACGTCCATCGGCTTGTTGATGCCACTGCCACCTCCAGGAAGAAGTTCTTGCATTGGTAGCTAGGACGAGAAGAAGCTCAGAAACTTGGCCGCCACCTCCGGGAACATGCGCGTCGGCCGGTAGTGTTCGTTGAGGCAGACCACGGTGGCCGTCGCTTGCAGAACGAGCTGCATACACGCATGCATGGCGTGTTGATCGCTCTTCCACAGTTAATACGATTGTTAGTGATCATAGCATGTAGTACGTGTGTGTGCACAGAAGATAACCTTGCGTTCCGGCAGCGTCTCGACAAAATGCTCGATGAACATCCGCGCGCCCTTGATTCCGACGACCCTCACCATCACAACGAACCTTGCGCCGCGCTGAGCAATGACAAAACCAGAGCTAATTAATTATCAAGTAAATAACCCGAACAGATTAACACAGCCTCGAACACCTGGATGAGCAGAGATGAAGTACCTTTAGAGGCGCGAAGTAGTTGAGATTCAGCTCGGTGACTGCCATCGCTTTGCCCGTGCTTGCGATGGAGCATATGCCGATGCCGAGACTCGAAGCAAGCTCTTCCCGAGCTGATGGGACGGACAGTATCACCCAGCGCGTAAAAGGTGTGTAAAACCCGTACTACTTTCCCGTCAAAATTAACATTTTGTGGAGGAAATTTGAGGAAAGTGGAGGGAAATCCAAGTACCGTAAAATCTCTCTACAAACTATAATATCCGTACCGTTTTACGTTTACCTTTGTCGATGTACTCAGCGTACACAGCGTTGTTGACAACCCCGTACATGTCAAGCTCGCAGTCGCGGACCGTCATCTCCACCGTGAAATACTTGTGCCCCCTGTGTGCATCGCGTTAACATTAATTATTCGACCTCCAGGAAAATTAGTAAACACTGCAGAAGAACGTAACGGCAGCAGAACGACCGGGAACAGCGGGAGAACCTCAGCTTCTCTGTGGCCTGACCGATGCTGGTAGCGCAGCGGATGGTCTCGAGGGGCCGGGACTTTGGATCTGGCGGGGCGGCGATCCGCGGAGCTCGCCACGGCCGGCCACGGAGGGCCGCGAGGTGGCTGGAGCGAGGCCGAGCTCCAAAGCTGATCGCTGTTGGCGGTGGTTGACTGGTGTTCGGAGGTAGCTGACCACAGCGAACCTCCATTTTTATTTGCGGGGATTGGCTAGCCCTTCCCCTGTGCTTTTTTGCTCCCATGCGAAGCATGCGCGCACCAACTGACCAGTATTGTTTGCATGAGTACAGGATATATCCACAATAATAATGTAATTAGTTGGTTCTTTTTTTTCTTTTTTTAGTTATTAAAATATTACTTAGTTCGCTTTGTCATTTCTACGCGCATGGACTTTCATTTGTATCTATATAAATATTGTTTTTAGATATATATAGTAAAAACTATAAATCTAAATATGACAAAATGACCTAAGGTTATTTTCGTTTAGGTAGCTTTCGTGTTATAAACAGAAGTCCATTATGTGAGGACATCGACCGAGCTTTCTGAAAAAGGAAGAACCTACAACTACAATGCAAGCATAAATCGTGTCAATTTATATGAATGTGTAGGAGTGGTCAAATTTAGAAAATGATCTGCTCTAGACAAATCTAGATTGGATTGCACCTGGGTTCGAACTTCGAAGGGAAGTAGTAGTTGCAAAGCATACCAAAGCTAGAATGTTGTAAAGGTAATTTGCGAAACAAATCTAAACAAGTCATCATCACCTTTTAAATATGTATGCATCCATGACCAAAGTTCAAACCACAGACCATTTGTTCCTAAAGAAAAAAAACCTAGTAGTATCAAATGGTAGTGGTAACAGATCCAGCTGCGTTACTAAATAAGAGGAGCATAGAAGAAAATTTGGTAGAATTCACAATCTCCCTCCGTCCCAAATAGAATGACGTTTTAGGATTCAAAATTTGTCCCAAAAAGAATGACATTTTGCTTAATTTGGCATGTCTGCATATGCAGGTAGGCATGCAACAATCAATTAGCACCTAATATGGCAAATAAATAGGGGCAATCAAGGTCATTTCACCTTCTTAATAATTTGTCTTAAAATTTCTAGAATGACAGTCTAAAACGGAGGGAGTATGAAATTTTTTTTGAAGTTGGTAGGAGCGAGGGGACATTACGGTACATCAACCGGAAAGAACCATAAAGAACCCTGAAATCATCATTATATAATTGTGGTGCTTTACAGATTATCCAGATGAAAAATCATCTTCAAGCTACAGAAGCCAAAAGGGGGCTCGTAGAAGTAAAGAAAGCTCCATGGAATTTGTATCCAAAATGGAACTATCACTAATCACATTACACAACAATTTGGTGCTGATTCAAGCATCTCAGGAGACCTGTAACATTGTGGAAACCATAAATAGTCAGATATGGGATGCAAAACCGATATATACCATACATCTTATGCAAGAATAAATTTGGATGAAAAAAAAAGAAAAGAACAAATAAGATACGATAAGGCAAACCATCTACTCTATGAATATAATGCAGCAGCATGCAATTCTATTATAATACAACACAGATGAAACTCAAGCTAAGCTAAATTTCTCAAAAAAAATTATTCCATGAATGGGCTAATCAAACATTAAAGTTCAATTGATGTTCAACTATAATCATCTGAACTACCAATATTCAACTTGCCATGTGCTACTCATCATCACCACCACTAATTGGGCAATTAGTACAGTCAAGCAAAGGATTATTTCGAATTTAAAAGCAACAGCCAAAAACATACATCCACCTACTGACGGAAAAAACACCAACTTAACCTATAATAAGATAGCTGTTTTCAATTTCAAACAAACAGCAAACTGGAGCCAACAGTTTCTTTCTCTTTCAAACACACTAAGTGAAATCTATGTTCAACTACGATAATCCAGACAAGCCATTTTGTTTGCATCACCCAGCTTTCTGTTTGCTCATATGGCCCAATTGTCACTAAGGGCAAGGCCAACAGTTATACAATTTTTCTCTCGAATATGAAGGATAACTGCAATAGTTATACAATTAAAAATTGGCTAACAAAATTTCTCGAAATATGCAGGATAACTGAGCATACAGGATAAAAAGAAAATCAAATTATAAAACCGTGAATGATCAGAGCAACATAGAATTCTTCATAAGATTCTTTTTAACCACAAGTCTTTCTTATATTTAAAACTATCTATTTTTTTTGTGATCTCCACTTCTTCAGAGATAACGGAAAAAAGAACTGCAGAGGCATGCATATATCTAGAGAAGTCTAGGAACTATTTTTGCGACCAAACCAACATATTGTTGGACCATTATTGGATCCATAAAACGCCTGCTGGGCCTTGTTTTAAAACAGGGGTAAAAACAAAAGTTTTATTATTATTATTATTATAGACTTTGATTAGCATGAACATGCATACAGACATTAATGGCAGAATGGTTTACTGGGAAAATATGAAAAACTCACAGCTGCCCCAACTTGCTAAGATCCAGATCAGGTACAATATCTTGGACAAGATCACTGGGGGGCTGACCACATTCTTGCATGTTTTGCATGATGTCAAAAATCTTAGTCATGTTCTCAGGATCAATTTCATAGACCTCAATAAGCTTCACCATGAGTTCGAGCTGATTGTTGTAACGCTCATATTCTTCTTTGCTTATTTTATCTTTGTTATCCTGCAGCCATTTTGGATATTTTTCCACAATGTCTTTCATGGGCTCATGAAGAATCTCCTTGGACAAAAGTTGTTGCATCATTGTTTCAACAATTGAGTCCATATCCTGTGGATGATAAAAGAAAATCATTAGTTCAAGTGTACAGGTTCAAAGTCAAAAGTGGCGTAAATCAGAAAACCACAGGTTTCATACTTGTAGCTGAAGAAAACTTGATGCCAATGTTTAATGGTCAAAGAATTTTCATAAAAGGAGTGTCAAGTGGATCAACAAGTGAAGCGTATCAAAGAGTTCAATGAGCTTTAACTAGATTCGGTGGGGTTTTATGAAACATTATGACTATAAAGTATTGGATCAGTAGCAAGGGCCAACTAGTCAAGAAAAATGTGGTTTTCAGGAAGACGTCCACAAATATATGTTCTTGTAAAATATTGCTCTGTAAATTAATTATGCTTTTAACATCAAACGGTAGTAGTATGACGTATGAGATAAAAATAATTGAAGTATCTAATAGTTCAGTCAAATCAAAAGCACTTCTTTCAGTACAAGTAACAGAAACTGGAGGTTAACCTATCAAGTATGAATTGCCAATGTGGAGATAAAGGATTCATTTTCCCATTACACTTCCCAATTCGTCAAACCCCTGACTAAGTAAAGAGTCTTATAAGAAAGCTAAAGCCGTATCAGCATACCAGTCATCAGTAATGACCACTCCGTAAGGTTCATGCCTACCAAGTCTCAATTTATTCATAGGAGTTCAATATGACAAACAAAATTTACCAGTATAGGGAAAACGAGCATCCTAATCCCCTTTTATAAACTATCTATGCTCCAATATTAAAAGTAGTCTGGCAACCTTCCATTGAAATGCCAATGTGAAACATACAATGGTTCAGTAATATGACATGTTCTTATCTTGTATCAAGTACTCCGTATTAAGTAACAAACTATATGATGTTATTCTGAATGAAACAACTATTCAGCAATTGTGCCTGCCATGGAGCAGTAGGTATTCCATTGAACAGGCAGGCTAAAGCGATTGGTACCTGCGCCCCTGCGAACTCCTCGAACTGCTTGACGAACTCCTCCATCATGGCATCGTCGTCCAACGACGGGACACCCCCGGTGGCCGTCTCGAGCCCGCGCACCGCCTCCCGCGTCTCGCGCGTGAGCTTCTCGAGCGCCTCCGACGCGCACGCGCCCCTCGGCGGCGGGGGAGGCTTCGCCCCGCGACGCTTCGGCGCCTTGGGGTCCGGCAGCCCCAGGCCCAGCCCCAGCACCGGTCCCTTGGCACCCGACCCCGACGCCGACGCGGAGGCCTCGGTGCCGCTGCTGCACGGGGAGACAGACGCCGAGTCAGTGATTTGCGCAAACACCTAGCTGAAGGAGGTGTTGACTCCGAGGGGAAGCACCAGAGGCGGTACCTTTTGGGAGCGGCGGAGGCGGAGAGATCGAGGCTGGTGAAGTCGTCGAGCGCGCTGTCTAGGAGCTGATCGAGGTCGTCTCCCCCGTCAGCGGCCGTGGCGGCGGCGGCGGCGGCGGGGCTGGGGTTGGAGGAGGCCATCGCCGGAAGCGCCGCTGCGCCTCAGAACCCGCGACGGCGGTCGTGCTCCTAGATTTGGGGCGGCGGCAGCAGCAGGCGTGTGGGAATTGAGTTGGGATGGGGAGAGGAGAGAAGGGGAAGAGAACACGGCCGGCAGCCGTCCCGGCTCGATTCCTTTTTCTGGTCGGCAGGTAAGGGTGGGACCGCTCATAGCCGTCGGATCGTGATCCTCGGAGCAAACAGCAACCGATCCAACGGCGGCTGTGGACACTTCACACGGAACAAATTGCTGGTGCCGCCGCGCCCGGGCACGGGTTGAAGGTGAAATCAAATTCGGCGGACACTTGTTTTGAGCGCGTCCCAAGTCCCAACTCTGAATCTTAATCGCAACAAGTGAACAAACTACTCTATTTGTTGCGTTCCAAAGAAATATAAAACTACTGAACTATTCGTTGAGCTGTTGTTTTGTTGGGTTTTTCATGTTTCCTCTCCTGTGGATTCCATATTTCCATCATCAAACAGTTGTGATTCAGTTTGACTTGGGACAGCAGCAAGCATCAGCATCCAGCATCAAGGTGAAATCAAATGCACCATGCTTGATGCTTCTGACTTCAGACACGCACGACGACACCACTCGCAGATGCAAGACGCAGGGGACGCAGCATAGTAAAATGTAAAGTGTCCCAGTTTTATTCACCAGACTGAACAGGGAAAGAGGCCCTCTTGCTTACAAACTACAGTTGCAAGAGGGTGAGCCCCCAGCCACCGATCATTTTTCAGCGGCAAAGCACACGAACCAAAAGAAAGAAGAAAAATCCAATGATAGACATGAAAGAATGAGCCACCCGGTGTGTCCAACTCTACAAAATTGCCGCCGCACGAACCGCAGTTATTTTACAGACTTCTGTATCAATCATCGTATTTTCGGCTTTGTCACAGTGCGTGCTTCTTCCATCTCACCAGGGAATTGAGGAACCCCATCACCTGCGTCAGGCAAATTCATATTAGAATCACGAGACTAGATCACTAGACTGAATGGAACCAACACGGCAAAAGGAAAAACTGAAGAGATGATCATGAGAGATTTACTTCAGATGGGTCTCTCAGCGAGTAGAAGGCTTCAGTGTCCTTGGGCACCTGCGAAACTAGTATTCCGTATCCACAGTTCCGCTCTCGAAGTACCTGATGAGGTGAGACACAGAAGATTCAGAGATTAGATCCTTTAGCATGAGTGATATGTGCAAAGTTCATTCAGAAGATGTAGAAACCTTGAATGCGTCTTCGTCTGTTCGGTCATCTCCGATGTAGATAGGAATCACGTTTTCAGAGTCGTCTAAGCCGAGTGACTGAAGCAGGAACTCCACGGCCTTTCCTTTGTCCCAGTCGATCACTGGACGAACCTCTAAAACCTGAAGAATTTGCAAAAAAAAAAAAGGATTTACGTTAAATCATGGAAGGACAACCAAAATTTGTGCTAGTCCTAGTAAAATAATCTATAGTCTCCTACCATTCGTCCATTGGTTACTTTGAGACGTGGAAATGCCTCCAGGACCTCCTTTACGAGTCGTGCAACCAATTCCCAGTCCTGAAAACAGATGGTATAAAACTGTCAATCTGCTACTCCTACTACTTAAAACAAGAAAAGAGCGTAGAAAGTTTGAGGTGAGAAAAATGTCACCTTCTCCGCTACATTGCGGTAATGTACAGAAACGCAGAATTTGTTGTTCTCAACATTCGCACCTTGAATTCCACTTGTCACCTCCAAGAGGGACTTGGAAACCTGTTGCAGAGAGAGATGTGGCTTAGTAATAGTACGAAGATTTGATAGATCATCCATTAGAAAAGTTATCTCCCGAATCAAATAGAGAGAGTGCGGTCATTTTGTATGGCTAAGTTTCTACTGTCCATTTGAAGTAAGCAATGCAGTTTGTTCGCTGCAGTAGTTAAAAAGGGAACACACCTCATCAATCATTGGAAGAAACTCGGAAGCAGGCTGGAAGAGATTGGCTTCTTTGCACTGCAAGTAGAATTCAAGGGATTGTAATTATTTGTGCGTAGAATTGTACGATGGTAATAATAGAATTGGAGAACGGTAGAATTCAGTGCTATGAGTAAGAAGGCCTCACCTTTTCAGTATTATGTTCTGCTACAGATGTCACTATGTCCATCCCATGACTTCCAGCGTAGTAGAGTTCCTTCAGTTTTACAAATTCAAACACCTACACAGAGGTGAGAAACAAAAGCAGATGTCAGACGATATAAAACTTCCATATAACTAGGAATTTTTTTGGGCTCTTTTGCGGTGGACCATATCACCAAGTGGTGGTATGCAGTATAAGACTATTTTTTGGTAAGGGTAAATAGGTAATTTTTGCAAACTTTTAATAGATTTGGCAGCCTCGGGCTAAGAAAAAAATTGTTTATGTCATAAGGAAAATTCGAAATGAAAAATTTTGGAAAAAATCATTTTTGAAATTTGAATTAAAATTTTTGTTTTTGATTTTTGAAAAAAATTGGCCATAGGAAATGGAAATTTTTTTAAAAAAATCGATTTTGAAATTTGAAATTTTGAAATGTGTCACAAAAATTTGAAATGAAAAAATTGAAAATTTTCAATTTTAAAAATTTGGAATTTTTCATTTTTGAAATTTGAAATGAAAATTTTTGTTTAATCTTAGCCACATGTGCAAGTTGCGGTGGTATACAATTAATCTTAGCCGTTGGATCCTTTCATACTAATCCTTTTCCAACAGTGGTATGGGGTGATATGGTCCACCGTAAAAGAGCATTTTTTTAGGCGGATATAACTAGGATTTTGACACTAGCACAGTAATATACACAAACATATCATCGCTACCTTCTTGCGTGACCTTCCACTGACAATTGCAGTAGGGAAGTACTTTGCGACATTTCTCACAGCAGCTCTCATCTGAAGAGTAGGTTTACAGGCAGAGTATTAGTAGTTTTTTAATAATCAAGCAATGATAGTTAAGTACTTGGAACAGGTTATTCTAATTTACCACTGGGGACATGAATGCTTTGTCGGGATCGTCCACTATAGGAGACAGGGTACCATCATAGTCCAAAAACACAGCAATCTTCCTGCCTTGTGCATTGGCTACTATCTGCTTGAAGGACTTCAGGGCAGAAGGGCATTTTGACTGCAACATAAGACGGCCATTAGTACATTTTGCTACCGTGTCTAAAGGAGGTATGCCACTCAAAACTGCATCAGGTGATTTACCATCCATGCACTATATGCAGGATCTTCGTCAGGTGAATTGTCCTGACTGAAGGCGAGATTGTGTTTCTTGCGCGGTGACGAGGATTTCATTGCATCCAGCAGGCCACTGACAAGGACCTCTTCGATCTTACGCCTACTAGCGCTCATGTTCATGCCGGGACTGGAGCAGCCTCCGGAAATGACTGAAAACGGCATCATGTTTGAAGCCAAGCTTCCTAACAGTGGGGGGCTTATCGACAACTGATCGGTGATGACAGGTGAGCTGGTGCTCATATCCATTTGGGATGAATCAAGAAAAGGAACTGTGGTCGCGTGCTCTCGTTCTCTGAACTGAAATCAGCCTACTGTCTTGTCGATGAAAAACCACTTCTTCAGTGTTTTCTTGTCACTGCAGGTGTGGAGGCAGTTCATTAACAGCAGAATACCTGAGAACTGATCAGAGAAGAAAATATAAAGTGCATGGCTTATGTGAGAAAAGAAAAGATGGCTTAGGCCTTAAGATATGTTGTGTACCTACCTTCTCATGTTCAGAACAAGGAAACATCTATATCAGGAATCCGGATTGCTTCATAAGGATGGCCATCAAATCCAGCTCTGTTGCAATTTGATATTCAGAAAGTTCCACTGCACGAGTCAAGAAAGACAAAATATGAGTAGAATATTTGCAAAACAAAAACTGTGATCATTAGCAAAGTTAACATAATTTACAAATACTCCCCTCTCCTTTATTTGTTGGTCAAAGTATAATGATATAGGAAACGTGCTCTTGATGGAAAATATACTAAAGTGTTTCATGAGAATTCATTTACGTGTATGAGTGGTTAAAGTTTCAAAAGGTCGACTATACACACATTTAGGACAAGAGAGAAAGGAGTTAGCATAATGACATGTTCGCCCAATCACTGTGGCCATGTGTGTTTGGGCCCATAGCTATCTTAATGCCTTGACGATTAGTGTTCTGACCCAGAGACATGGTAGGTAAACCTAACACTGTGTTCAGTTCAGTATGCAATTTAACCAATGCTACCAACTTTGAAAGAGCAGTTGCATCGCTATAGGCCTATAGTTAAGTTGCGATAGAAAGCATATACTATAAGAACGTCAGATGTATGTTCGAATAAGATGTGATGTAAGCACAAGAACGTCATCTTGGAAATCTTCAGAGAAAGAAAATGTTTCACGAGTTACTTGCAGAATATTAGGTGAGAACGTTGACATTGATTTCTTTTCAGAGAGAGAAGGTGCACGGAAGAATGAAAGCAACTACTCGTATGAAAAAGGGCGCAAGTCTTTATACGTGATGACATAAATCCATGCTACGCCGTGTGCAGCGTGACTTTATCATGACAAATTTGAGAGGTCAAGAACAATACTCCACTAGACTGTGGGGATGGAATAGGAACGAACAGGTCAAGAGAAGGGGGATGACCGAGCACATGCTACGAATGCAGTCATGCAGAAGCAGGACGATTTGTGGAAGGACAGATTCAGTAGGAAAGGTACAAACTTTGATCCAAGAACTGTTTTGTACCTCTCACAAGTACTAACCATGAGATGATTTTAAACAAAATTTTAGATTTAGCACATTTTTGCAGCATTTCACTTATTTCTGCGGACCTAGAGGCTAGACACATGAGAACCATCAATCAATTGAGCCAAAGGAGCCCCACAAGCAGAAAAGAAAGAAACTCTGTTTTCCCGGGAGGGGCACTGAAGTTAGTCGCTACACTTCAGTGCCCAAATTTTGAAGAAGCAAGACATGAATGAACTCCAAACAAGTTCGGAGAAAGGCTATTGCACACCAAAAGGAGTAAGGAAGATGACCAAAAGATGCACACCTTAGTATGATGGAGGGCTTGGAATGAACACGAGATGCGTGAGCCAATTCACCGAGTGGGGAGGGAGAGGAAGAATGGGGGAGAGGAGACTGGCGTCGATTCAAGGGCTATATATAGGGAGAAGAAATCTTTTGAAGAATTCAATGACGCCTGCATATTTTGTTACGGGATATTTGTTAGGAACCCTCGGTTGGAGTCCACACAATTTTGCGCGCCCCCTCATGGTTGCATTAGATGGTTTATCTCGGATTCCTTTTGAGATTTGACAATGCAACGTCTCAATTGCTAAATGTTAACCTCCAAAGTATGGACAATTGACCACTGTGGCTAGACGCACTCAACCATCATTTTTAGAGTATGCATATATGTTTACCTTTATGTTGCATTATATTTACTATAGACAGGTATAAGAAAGAAGTGAAGGAATAAATGTGGCCCTTTAGACCGAATAATTGGTTTTCAGTTTGCACATGCAATTATGGTGTGTCCTTACTAGTAGTTATAGTGAGATGATAACATAACAAATCGCGGGCCACACAGTTTTGTAACTAGAAAAAGATCATACAAAACCCATGCTAGTATGAATCCGCGTAAGTTCGTTTCAATAAGAATCTGCGTAAGTGCCAAACTACATGTCATGTTTTCTATGTGAGGTTGAGCGTTCATACTATTTTTTAAATCTACAAGCTACATGAAAATTTCTTTGTAAAAATAAAACAAGGAATTGAACACTCTAATGCACTTTCAATTTTTCGATACTTCAATCATGAAAGTACCCCATGCAAGACTTGTCAAAAGCAAATAGCCAGAACACCATAATTCATAGCAAAGAAAACATATAGAGCAATTTAAACCATATTATGAGCCACTGAGATTGTGAGTAAAATGCAATATTCATTACTTATACTCCAAAGAATGAATAAAGAAGAGCTTCGCTTCGGAGCGAATAACCAGGTGGCGTCACGCTAGTGAAGTCCGTGGTGTGCACCCAGCATTTTGGTGGAACTAGCTGCCAGCAACCGCACACCACCACCCACCGGGCCGACGCGTAGCCCGCCTCCAGCCCGGGCCCACCAGAAAAGCGGCCACCGGGCTCGCCCACCACTGACAATGGGACCACGCAACCCACGTCACCCTCAACCGCAGCCGCGTCCTCCTCAGCGTGTAGCTGGCGTCGCATCAGCGTCGACCCGCCGGGGCCCCGCCGCGGTGGAGGCCTCACCACCCGCCCGCCGCCACATCGGCATGCTGTGGCCCGCCGCGACCGGGAGCGGGGCCGGTGGCGGGCGCGAGGAAACCACCACCTCCCCCGGCCGCTCGCGGGCCGCCGACCCGTCCCCGGTTACTGACCCCTGACAAACCCCCGTCGCGAAAGCGACGCGGTCGCCCCAGCTCCCCCAACGCCGTACGCGCGCACGTTTCGGACGGCCATCCATGGCTCGGCGGCGGCTGGCGCGCGGCCGGTCACGGTCCCGCGGGCGCGTTCGCTTTAGCGCTTTACTCCCCGTACCGCGACGGCTTCCTCCGCGGCGCCGAGCGCCCCCCCGTCGCCGTCGCACGACGCGACCGCCGCGAAACGCGGCACATCGGCACAAGAATACACGACAGGGGGGCCTCGCCCGTAGCTGTCCGCGGCACGTGGTCCTCTCGAGCGCACGACGGCAACTTGCGGTAGCCTGTCTTTCCTTTCCTTTCGGAGCGCCCTGCCTAGCTTGCAACTTGCGAGAGAGACACGGATGCTACTGCCAGTCGAGAGCGAGAGCCGGGCCGCCGGCGCGGCGGGCGGGCGGGCGGGCGAGCTCTCTCGATGGGAAAGAGGGGCGGCGTATCTTCCTTGTAAATTGTGTGCGTCAGGGCGATGCCAGTTTTGGCTCTGGCTCTTCGGCGGCGAGAAGGCCGCGGCGGCGAGACATTTTTATTTCGGGGGGGTGAAGAAACTGACAGATGAAATGCCAAGTGCTTCTCACGGACACGAGGAGATGAGGTAAACAAATGTTGATGGCAATCTTGTGCAGATATAAACAAGGCATTGAACGGCATGACCGATGGGCATGATGCCCCCCCTGCCACCTCGCATATGGTGGTATCTTGGGGGCGAAATGAAACCAACAATAAGCAAATCAAGTCAAGTGTACTGCAAATTCTCAGCAGACCAATTAGATGTCACTGATGTACACACTGCCTTTCGCCGGGACCATGCAAAGAGACTAGATAAGATATCTCTGTCAACGACGCTAAGAAACTTCTGCACCATAAAAAATTATGCACAAAATACAATAGAGTACCACTGCAATATTAATGTTTTTGGTCGGTGGCTAGCCAATTCCGTGGTCCGTGCAGATGTTAACGCATGTCCTTGTAAACAAACGTGCATCATCTTTCATCCGTCACCTTTCCTGTTTTTCATTGCCCAATAAAAGATTTGGTATCAAATCAATTCTCAGGAGGGTTAATACTGAGGCGTCAATGCTGGCGACATGGTTCCTTGGGGGGAATTGGAGTCCAAGTCGGATCCACGAGGTACAGCTGCCCACAGGACAGGACGCTGCCACAAACGTTTTCGAGTCGCTTACCACCACCTAACACCCAACTGACCACTGCCAAAACACAAGCGAAGAAGAACATGAGCTCTCATGAGCATCAGATATTGAAAATTTGCATGTCGGGAAGCAGCCATTGTATCTGTACCCGGTTGTATCTAATTGGGACGAGAGTATCATACAATATTATACTTTGTCTTCTTGGTTTAGTCCTCGCTGCCCAGCACTTGCTACTCCATCTCGTGCTTCTCAAAGATGCCTTGCATGATCAACAAACACAAGCAGTCAGTGAATAGCCAATAGCATACTCACGCGTCACTCCAAAGGTACTGATCGTTCTGTTTCTCCAGTTACTTGTAGCATAGATTAATCTGACCACCAACAAGAATATCAGAACCAATAGGACGCCATGTGCGCCACTATAGTAATGTGTCCATCCAGGACTTGAAAGGACAATGTTATACACAAGTCAAATGAGAATATGATTAACCAGGAAATACTACCAGTAACCACCAAGTACATTAGTTTAGAAGTAGATTTGAGCATCTGTTTGTTCTGTAGTAATTCAGATAAGAATGGAGAATAGATGATTAAACAAGTACAACCAGCAAAGATTCTTGGCTGTATCGTCTTAGTTTACCTTATCACAATTACGAACCCCACATGTCCTGTAATAAAACAGACAGATGCCATGCAGGGTTCAGGTGTTTCCTCTTGTCAGGTTGCGAACAAACCCACACAAGACGCAACAGCGTTGCACTATACCAGCATGTGGGTGCAAGATTTACTAGGAGGGCTGAAAGTCAAATTGGTGCAAGTGCAACATGGCAGATCAGAAAATAACTCAAATGTGCAATTCATCACTCCTATGCCCTGACACAAAGACGTACATACGAAGGATATTCTATTTTGATGCGCTTATATAATGTTAGATAATAATAACAACCCAAGATCTTTAACACTGTTAAAAATTAGCCTCTTTGGTGCATGATTCATGAAACATGCATATTGTCAGGCCGATATGTGAAGACACCATTAAAACTTCAACAATGCACAGCTATGAAGGAAAATGCAGAAGAAAATACAAAAGGCCAACTAGTTAGAATGTTTGTCATTTTTGTTTCAGAGTGTATAAGGTAGAAATGTGGATTCAAGAAAAACGATAAGAAAGGAATGCTTTTGCCCATGAATTAGGGGAACATCAAGAGCAATCATATACATTTTTGTGAACTAAGAACAAATTTATGTACTTGGGGACAGCACAAAGCCATAGACTCCAGAACACTAATTCAGCAAGATCTGTTGTAAACCTACAATTACCTGTATGTGCAACTGCCAGACTGGAACTACATGGAACTCAGAGGGCTCTGTTCTATTCAATCAATGGATCTACAATGTGAACAACGGGACCTCTGAGTGCACTTTTGGAGACCATCACCTAACCCAGCAGTGATCTTTTCACATGTCACATGGAAGAACTGTAAAGATACTGTTCTTTATGACCATGACAAGTTCCTAATGCTAACCAACAGACTCCCATTATTTACTTACTATAAGACTGTAGATCATTGGACCACCAGTACATATTCTTTCGATGTTCCTTGCACTTCTACGAATCCTTGCTGCTTTGGACCACATAAACAGAGTCCTGTTCTTACGAGTCTTTGTGAACCAAGTTCTACATGCTATAGCTGGTCCAGATTCTTTAGAAATGGTTCTGCAGGCTAATGCAGACATGAGTGTCGGGTATTAAACCCTTGTGTATCAATCAAAACAACATGTAAATTCCTTTGTACTTTAAAATATTGCAGTGAAATGTTGCACTGACTTCACTTTGGAGAACTCTCTAGATTAATTAATTTGTGTGTGCATGTGCTATGTTCCACTGAGGAGCCTCCACAAAGGATAGATCATCTTATGTGCAATTCATGGGTTAATCATATATCCCTGAAGCTTATGGTCCATCATCAGAAGTCTTTGCATGGAAAGTCTAGATCTGAGGATGCATGTTACATTTGAGATCCGTTAGAACCAACAGGCATTGTGTGCTAATGAAGTACCCCCTCTGTCCAGTGAAGAATGCAATCCTAGCATTAAAAAAAATTCCCACAAAGAGTGCAATCCTAGAAAATAGATCTAATTATCTGCCAAGTAATCAGATCTGATCTGCATGTCAAAACTTCATGTGGCTAAAAATAAGGGTACTACAGTCTTTTCGCGCCACCACTAATCTGTCCTAGAAAAACTATAATTGCACTTTTTATGGGACAGGGAGTAGGACAGACAATGTGCAGAATATAATAACATGGTTCTAATAAAGTTATGCACTGAAAAGTTTTATACCCACAATTTTCACAAGTGATAGTGTAGAGTTTTTGGACAAGACTTGGGTACAGAGCAAGTGTTATTCCCTAAACTGGTTCTAACTCGCAAAACTGCAACTGATGATAATCTGACAACTGTAAATGCGGTTGCACCCTTGCTAGAGTTGTAAATAGATCTGCCGGGGTTCCAGTGTCGGTCTCCGCATCCTGACATAGGGGGCCAGTCTAGCCTCTAGCCCCTATGCTAATCTGACAACTGGCTATTTTCAGTTCATGTATTCACAGTAAGCAACAAATGCTAGAAATCAAACTTGAAGTCCTCTGACATAAGAGGCATAGAATACTTGTTTCAGAGAACCAGTAACATAGCAAACAGGCTATATGTGTTTAGATGCAAATTGGTAGAGCTGGACAAAGGAACACTTAAACAACAACACCTATTAACTAAGATACCATTGAAATATGGCTGTCATTTTCTTAATCGTAGGGAAAATCATGAATTATCTCGTGGTTACCACTTTTATGTTTGGATTACACTTGAGACACGCTTGCCCAAGATATGGAGTTGCCTATTCATCTAGCAGGCGGCAAGGATGTTCAAATTGTTTAATGCACGTACTACAGCTCAATATAACCAGGTAATAGTGCAGAATGGGCAATTAAAACTGATTGACAAAGCATTGACTCTATAAAGCAACCAGTGCGTATTCCAGTGTGCATTAGATCTCGATCGCAAGCAACTGGTGCGTGTTAAATCCCAATTTCAGACATAAAAGGTGCTACTTGTGAGGTCAGACTGAAATTCAGGCCAAAGTAACAAGCAGGCAAAGTATATGTCACTCACTATCTGCACAAGTCAACTTTATTTGTCCCAGAACAAAGATTCACGCAAGCAAACTATAAGTAACCCATGATAAGATGTACACGAATAATAAGATCCTGAGTTACTGACGTACTCAGAATATATAGATCATATGAAAATTGCAGATAAGCAATGCTAAAGCATATCCAAGTAGGCATATCTTCATATGTCATCCCTAAAAAAACTCCAAATCTCATAATTTTGCCCCAAATTCGACGGACATTGACGTCATTCCTTTGCGCAGTCAATAGATGGTTTCAGTAAACGATCTGCAGAATAGGTTTGTACAGAAACTGGCACTACACTATACACACTATACACATAACTACTTCATCGACACAATATTTGTGCAGCATTTTCTTCAAGGGAACGTATCTAGTGGAACCCAATCTCTCCGTGCAAACTATGGAAACTTCAAATCTAAACCACAGGATTTTGATCCAAGGGAGAACTCATGAGAGGTGGGAGGGGTGATTTGCAAAATTCATAGGAGGTGGGAGGAGTGATTTGCAAAGGTCCTCTAAGCGCTCCGTTGGATCAACATCACATGGTTCAGATTGAAGTTTTCATAGTTTTCACGGAGAGGTTGGTTTCCATACGTTGTCTTTCTTCAAATATCGTACATGGAACTACATTGTGCCCATAAATGTTATGTTGAAAACTTTTTGCATGAACCTGCTATCCCCCAATACAGAAACCAAGAATTTGCACGACCGAAAGAAATGAAGCAACAGAAAGAAACGGCACGAACCTTGGGACCAAGAAGGGGGACTAGCTACCGGGCGAGGGGCGGCACTGGTCAAAGCGGCGGAGCACCTCGGGATCGTGCATGGATAGCACGAAACGCGATAGCGCCTCGAGGTAGAGCGCCGCCTGGTAACCTCCGGCGGCGGCGACGAGCTCCGAAAGAACGCCGCGACGGAGGCGGTTGGCGTCGAGCGCGACGCCCTTGAGCTCCTCCAGGAACGCCTCCACGTTGGCGGCGCCGGCAACTTCGGCGGCCACGAAGGCCTCCTGGGCCCGGCGGAGGCGGTCGGAGACGTTGGGGACGGCGGCGCGGATCCGGCGGTCGACGCGGTCGGCGGCGGCGAGGAGACGCGGCGAGGGCGAGAGCGTGCGGAGGAGCGAGGTGAGGAGGGAGGGGTGAACGTCGCCGAGCCACAGGAAGGGGAGCTCGAGCGGGGAGCGCCAGTCCCCCGCGGCGATTACCCGCGCCGGGTCCTGGCGCGCGGCGGCGTCGAGCGCGGACCAGAGCGCCTGAAAGTGGGCCTCGACGGCCGCGGCAGCGGAGGAGATCGGGTCGTCCCAGGAGCCGGACGAGGAGGAGAGCGCGCGGCGGAGCAGCGGAAGGAGCGGCGAGCGGAGGGTGGCCAGCCAGGCGGCGAAGAAGTCCCGCATCGGCCGCCTGGCGGCCGGGGCCCCGCGGCCCGGCGGCGGGGGCCGCGGCATGCCTGCGATTGCGGCGGGGGGGGATTGGTGTGGCCCGATTGCGGCAGTTGTTGGTTCGGCGCTTTGGAGTCGGCGGCGTGCCGGCGTTGGAGTTGGAGGAACGAAACGAACGCAGGGAACGGCGGCGTCGTGGCCTGCGCGAGCTATCCGAGCCGTGGCAGAAATTCTTGGCCCGGTCCAGTTCAGCGGGTTTTTTTATCAGGTCTTTTGCAGGTTCGGTGTCTTTTTTGTTTTTTTTCGAATTACACACTGCATAAGAAACGCTTTACGCACACTCATCCCTCTGAACATACGTGCGCAAACCCTACCCTACGAGTATCTTCGAAGAGTGGGCCGACAAATCTTGAGATCGAGAGAATGACGAAGTCACCATAAGTGTCTCGCCGTCGACGGGAACATCGTGTACCACTAAAATCACAAACGCCATTAAATACTGAGAAATTCACTCCCACGGAGAGTCGAACTCGGGATTTGAGTTGCTACCGGGCTCTTATAACCTCTAGGATGCTGACTAAATTAAAAACAGAACGAGGCGATAACATGATGAGAATGAGCTTGACGGATTGAGGTTTGCAGTGGGCGGAGCATGCTCGATGGTTCTTCGTGATCTCCTATATAATTATTTTTATGATTTTAGATAACTATTATGAAATTGAAAAATAATTAATTTAGGACAAATCTAGATAGCATACAAAGAATGAAATTTCAGTGCCAATCTTAAATTGCGCATAGCCTCCCAATCAAACTATGTACTACCATAATTTTCTTGAGAAGTGTGTCATAAATTTGATACAACAGATCTTGGCCGTGTTTGTTTCGGCGCAGCTAAACTTTAGCGGGCCTAAAAATGAACTAATCTAACAAACGGGCTACCTAATCTTTAGCCGGGCTAAAGTGGGCTAAAGGCAGAGCGTGGGGCCTACATGCAACAAGTTATGCGTCCCCCGTAGGGTTCCCCATTGTCTACCGCCGCCCCGCAACAACAGTTCGCCGCACCCTGCCTCCACCGCGTCGCGCCCCGCCTCCGCCGTCGCGACTCCTGCCGCCCCTTCTCCGCTCCCGGTCGGCCCCGACTAGATCCACCCCCACCGCATTCCTCCACATCTCCTCCACCGCCAGCTACTGTAGCCCACGGCGCTACCGTCGAGGGATGGGCGAGGAGGGTGACGGTGTGTTCGGGGACAACTTGTCCCTCCCGGACCCCCTCTATGGCGCCGGCGAGGTGCCCCCATTCTTCACCTCTGCATCCACCTCACCTCCGGTGGCGGGCGACGCCCGTCCTCCGACGTTGGCGCAATCGATCTGAACATGGATTACGCCGAGTTCCCCTCACGCCCCCAATCAGTAGCTCCTCCAACCCCACGACTTGTTGCCTCCAACACCTCTTACCAATGCGCACACTCGATTTGGCATGCCTCCAGCGATTACATCAACCCCTTATCCGTTCGACCCTCCTCACTTGGCCGGTGGTTTACGAGCCGGGTTCGGCGGGCTGGGTGCGCCTGTCGGCCGGGGTGCGCTGTCGCGCCCTTTCCCGCCGCACGCGCCAAGTACCGCCCGCCCAAGAAGCAGTTCAAGAGGTGGCCGTCCCAGTAGTAGAGGCCACTCGTCTGCCGCGCCACCACTTCGCGATGACGGAGACGACTGGGATGTGCATGATGCAGATGATGAGGTCGACATTACCTCCTCGGTAAGGCATTTTCTGTCCAGCACTTCTAATTCTTGCAGTAACTTTGCTTCACAAATCACGTGTAATTAAGGCTAGTGTAGTGATGAAGGGAAACGGGGTGGCTACGCTAGCGCAAAACAAAATTTTCCCCGCAAAACAGGAACTGCTGCTGTCAGAGATCACGGGATTACCACTAGACGTGCAGATGCAGCGGAACCGTCTCGATGTAGACGAACGCGTCGAGGGTAGCAGGCAGTGCAGTTGCTCACGTCCTTCTTGACTTGCACGTGCGGCTCGTCCGATCCAAGTGCTCCGGATGTAGCACCTCCAAGGTATCCACACGTACGGAGAAGGAAGCGACGCACGCCGGGATGCTAGGTCCGCGAGTGCGACGAGGAGGGGAGCGTTGGCGGCGCGGGCCGCTACTTGAGAAAGTTGTGCCTTTTCAGGAGGGGTGTGGTCCATATTTATTGGGAGGAAAACCCCCCACACCATCGTCCATTAGCAATACGGGACTAATAGATGGTGTACCCCTTCCAATACTAATGGGCTTTACAACATTTGTGGCCCATTAGGACTTTTACACCATAATGGATCAAATCCATCTGAGCCCACTAGTGGATCAAATCCAGTTGTGTCACACCCGATTTTCCGTAGAAAACCGAATGCATCTCATATGTGTGCCAAGATCACAATTTCACACATATGATAGACTCATGAGTGTAATATCACAAGACATTGCTCAAAACGTACAAAAAAGATTTATTAACTTCTATTACACTCACGATGGTAGACACGAAGGTCTTTACACGAACAACGATAACTATGAAGACGCGACTCCATCTTCATCTTCCACGAAGCTTCGGCGGTTGATCGCATCCTCAGAACTCCTCGTAGTCGATGAAGTACTCCACTCCGGGGTTCTTCTCTCGAACGGCGTAAGCAAGGATGAGTACACTTATGGTTGGTACTCGGCAAGGCCACGGGAATAACCGGAAAGCAATATTAATCCATCTTTAAGTTCAATTAATCATGTGAGGGTCCAGGCCGCTCTTGATCGTGAGCACGGCCGATCGATCGGTTTTACACTGCGAGAGGTTGCACACTTTTCCCACGAGTTCTCGTAAAAGTTCCTAAGAACTTTGAACCCAACCACGCATGTGCCGATCGAGCACAATACCACACTTCCGAGGTGTGATTGCATAGGGACGCTACGAAGCCTTTACAAAGATATGCAAAAGCATCAACAACCCACGACGATTCTGACTCGGGGCGGACCATAACCCTCCCTAATGGTCGGCACCTTAGCAAAGGCCGCTACCCCAAAAGAACCGGGCTATACCCCTGCAACCCGGAGCCCCCTGTGTTCCTTTCGGATAGGGTCGTCAATACAATCGCACACCTAATTAATTGGCTAAGCCAGAGCCATATGGACTGTGGTTGCACTGTTTTCCTGGGTGGTTCTCCATGTTCCAATTAATTTATAGTGTTCTTGATTAAAGCATAGGTAGAAGGGTGGTTAGGGTCACTTGCCTTTTTCCAACAATAAGCTACTTTCCTTATCTGCAAAGCTCTGCACTTGTTCTTCCTCGAACGGCGCGTTGGCTACGATCATGCAAGAAAAACATACAATAAATAAAACAATACATCAAACATTACCAAAAGACTAAAACAAGCTTTTAGAAATGACGGGCTCGGAGAGACGATCGCGTGGACACCAAGAACGCGTAAAACGGAGCTAGGATGGAAAAGATATGGCTGAAACAAGGTTCAGGGACTAAATTGTGATTATGACAAACTTCCAGGGGGTTTTCAGCAAGATTTCAGGGACCTAAACATAATTATGTGTGAAACTAGGAGGTCTAACATGTAAAAGGTCAAAGGGTAGGCTATTAAACAGAAAATCTAAGAGATCAGGGGCCTAGACATAAAAGAAAGGACCTAGTTGTAAGGCTTTTATATAGGTGGAAGGGTATATGTGTAATTTTCAGAAATAGGGGGCTTATTTGCAAAGTTGCCTGGGCGGCCGGCGGATGAGCTGTGGTGGCGCCACGTGGCGGCTTGCGGTTGGCTGGCGCTGACGCAAGCGATGACGCAGGCGCTGACGCAAGCGATGACGCAGGCGCTGACGCAAGGCCCGTGGACCGGTGCGGTGGACCCGGTCCACCGGTCCCACCGTGGACCGATCAAGGGGGTATGCCCCCTTTCGATCCGGGTCGTCCGCGCCGATCGGACGGCCGGGTCGCGTCGAGCGGCGGCGGGCGGCGGCGGACGGCCGGCCGGCGGGCGGCTCGCGGCGGCGGCGGCGGCGGAGTTCGCCGGAGAAGGGTGAAAATGGGCTCCCGTGCACCAAACTCGATGGGGATTGCACCAAAACGAAGAGGAGGGCGCTGCAAACTCACCAAGGGGCTTGAAGAGGTGGGAGAGGCGTCGGCGGAGTAGATCGGCGGCGAGGGGCGGTGGTGGCGGCGGTGCTCCGCGGCGGCGACACTGTGGAGAGGGAGGAGAGGAAGGGAGGGGTGCGGGAGATGCGGGAGCTCGAGGGGATCTTATATAGGGCCAAGAGGGGAGCGGAGGGGGCGCGGTTGAGGCGGTGGGCGGCGGGTCGGTGGTGGCCGCCATTAATGGCTAGGGCGGCGCGGTTTGGTGCGGTGGCGGCGGGTAGGGGAAGGGGAAGGGGCCGGGGAGGTGGTGGGTGAGTGGGGCGGCGCCTTGATAGCGTAGTGGAGGAGGCGGACGGGCGCGGGGCGGCCGGGAACGGCAGGCGGTGCGGGAGGCCGGCGGCCGGTGCGGGGAAGAAGAAGGGGGTGGCTGGAGGTTGAAGGAGCACCTGACATGTGGGTCCCACATGTCAGGGAGAGAAAGAGAGGGGAGAGGAGGCGGGTGACGGCGGGCCGTGTGGGCCGGAAGATGGCTGGGCCGTGGGGTTGGGCCGGTGTTGTTTTGTTTTTTTTCTTTTCTTTTTTTTCAAATCCTTTTCAAATCTTTTCAAACCTTTCTTTTATATCTTTTCAAATCAAATTTTAACACAAATTCTCCAACTATTTTAAGACTTTTAGAAAACCTTTTAAACAAGTTTTCAAACATTTTTAAATTCAAACTTTCATCATTTTTTTTAATTCAAACTTTTATACCAATTTTCACAATTATTTTCTTTAAGGACTTTTTCACAAAAATTTTTTTAAGACTTTTAAAACCACACCACAACCAAAACTCATGCATTTCAACATGATGCACAAACACTTGATTGATTCCAATTAATTAAATGTTGTTTAATTTCATTAAAGGAAAATTTATTTATTCAAATTTATTAAATCCTTAGAAAATAGAACTAAACCATGTTGCTAACGATATTTTATTGTGATGGAATTTTCGGGTGTTAGAAGTTGACTCTAGGGCATATTTCCAACAGTCTCCCACTTGCACTAGAGTCAACTATGCAAGTATATTCATCCTCATTCGACTTCCAACCCCTTAAGTGTGTGACCCTATAGGTTCACATACACATAGACTTGACCCGAGTACATTACTCGATCAATAGTTGATAGCGGCCTCTAGCAAGACGTGTCAACTCCTATGCATACGTAAAGATCTTATCAGACAAACCATCACAACAATTCATACATGCTATTCCCTTTGCCTCACGATATTTGGTCTAGCTCCAAGGCGACCTCTCTTTCTCGACACCGTGATTCGGATCATCAAAAGGGGGTTAACCCTTAACCAAGCACGGCCATGCATTTCTTGATCCGATCACTCGAGGGGCCCGAGATATCTCTCTCAAGTAGAGGGGCTAATTCTATCTTGATTGACCATGCCTCACAAAGATGCTTCCCGACAAACCCGAAAGTCATCTTTATGACTACCCGATTCTGGAGTAGCGGTTGATGGCCCCTAAGTAGGTCAATTCACATCTTGAGTACATGCGACAATCTCAAGTCTAAGGACATAGCGTATACGTTGTGTAAACAGAGAACAAGGTCTCAAATTGGGTCAGTCCAGCCCCATGTCATACATGTGCCCACATTATTAGTTATACATCTCCATGTTCATGACTTGTGAAACATAGTAATCAACTAATTCATGTGCTAGTCATTAACTCATACTAGGGACAACTTTTGAATAACCATACATGTGAAAGAGTTTCACAAACAATTCACATAATTGCCAATCAAATACAAGTCGCCTTTCATGGATATTCAATAAAAGAACCAAGTGACATGGATATAATGAAATATAATCATCTCTATGATTCCTTATAGGACATATTTCTAACATCCTTCCACTTGCACTTGAGCTAATCTAGAATATATCTAATACCCATAGCTCTCACGTGCGCCTCATGCTTAGGCTGTGGAAGGGGTTTTGTCAAAGGATCTGCAACATTCAAATCCGTGTGTACTTTGCATATCTTGATATCACCTCGTCTAACGATCTCTCGTATCAGATGAAATTTCCGCAGTACATGTTTATTCTTTTGGTGGTTCCTTGGCTTCTTTGCTTGCGCAATAGCCCCATTGTTGTCACAATAAAGATCCAATGGGCTAGAGACTCTCGGAAACACACCAAGTTCAGAAAGGAACTTCCTTATCCAAACACCCTCCTTTGCAGCTTCCGAAGCCGCGATGTACTCGGCTTCTGTTGTAGAATCAGCCACTGTCTCCTGCTTGGAACTCTTCCAGCTCACAGCTCCACCGTTTATCGTAAATACGTATCCTGATAGCGACTTTGAATCGTCTTGGTCAGTTTGAAAACTAGCATCGGTGTAACCCATTACAACGAGCTTCTCCTCACCACCATAGACTAGGAACATGCATTTAGTCCTTCTTAAGTACTTAAAAAACATTTTTAACCGCTGTCCAGTGACCCTCACCTGGATCAGATTGGTATCTGCTTGTAACACTGTGTGCATACGAAATATCTGGACGTGTACATATCATTGCATACATAATAGATCCGATGGCCGAAGCATACGGTATTCTACTCATGCGTTCCCGTTCATCGGTTGTCGAAGGACACTGAGTCTTGCTAAGATGTATGCCATGTGACATAGGCAAGAACCCTTTCTTCGCCTCTTCCATGTTGAACCTTTTCAACACTTTATCAATGTAAGTGTCTTGGCTTAATCCTATAAGCCTTTTTGATCTATCTCTATAGATTTTGATGCCCAAAATGTATGCCGCCTCACCTAAGTCCTTCATTGAAAAACTATTTTTTAACGAGGTCTTAGCGGCCTCAAGCATAGGAATGTCATTTCCAATCAGTAATATGTCATCCACATATAAGATTAGAAATACTACAGAGCTCCCACTTGCCTTGTTGTAAACACAAGGCTCTTCTTCACTCTGAATGAAGCCAAACCCTTTTACCACCTCATCAAAGCGAAGGTTCCAACTCCGAGATGCTTGCTTCAATCCGTAAATGGATTTTTGAAGTTTGCACACCTTTCCAGCATTAGTTGGATCAACAAATCCCTTAGGTTGTGTCATATACACATCCTCAGTCAGATTTCCATTTAGGAAAGTTGTTTTAACATCCATCTGCCATATCTCATAATCAAAATATGCAGCTATAGCTAGAATGATCCGAATAGATTTAAGCATCGCTACTGGTGAGAATGTCTCGTCGTAGTCAACTCCTTGAACTTGTCGAAAACCTTTTGCAACAAGTCGAGCTTTATGGATGTGAACATTTCCATCCATGTCCTCTTCTTCTTATAGATCCATTTGCACTCTATGGGTTTAACACCATCTAGCGGGTCAACCAAGTTCCAAACTTGATTGTTATCCATGGAATCTATTTCAGATCTCATGGCACTTTGCCATTTCTCGGAATCTGGGTCCATCATTGCTTCCGCATATGTCATAGGTTCATCATTGTCTAACAACAATATGTCTCGCTCTCCCGCGATCATGAGATTGAGCTTATCAGTTGCGCGACGTGCCCTTTCAGACCTTCGTGGTTGTGGTGGTGCTTCTCTTGCCACGGGCATCTCAACTCGTTCAGCTACATTAGCATCAATTGTGAAATCTTGCCCAAGCGGCTCATCTTGAACTTCTTCAAGATACACCTTCTGTCTACATTTTTCTCTTTTAAGAAACTCTTTCTCTAAGAAAACGTTGTTCCGAGCGATAAACACTTTGCCTTCTGACCGGTTGTAGAAATAATATCCTAAGGTTTCCTTTGGATATCCCATGAATATGCACTTGTCCGATTTAGGTGTTAATTTATCCGATTGAAGTTTCTTCACATAAACCTCACAACCCCAAATTTTCGTAAAAGACAACCGGGAGTCTTACCGGTCCACATCTCATATGGTGTCTTAACTACGGACTTAGAAGGTACCCTATTTAAAGTGAAAGCTGCGGTTTCTAGAGCATAACCCCAAAATGACAATGGTAGGTCCGATCGGCTCATCATTGATCGGACCATGTCCAACAAGGTTCGATTACGTCGCTCGGATACACCGTTTCTTTGAGGTGTTCCGGGTGGCGTAAGTTGTGGAACAATTCCGCAACTCTTTAGATGATTGCTAAACTCATGGCTCAAATACTCACCTCCACGATCGTAACGCAAGGTCTTGATTTTCTTGCCACGTTGATTTTCTACTTCACTCCGAAATTCTTTGAACTTTTCAAAAGTTGCGGACTTGTGTTTCATTAAATAGACATAACCATATCTACTTAAATCATCGGTGAACGTTATGAAGTATTGGTATCCACCTCTAGTCGTCGTACTCATTGGTCCGCACACATCCGTATGTATGAGTTCCAGTAAGTCTGAGGCTCTCTCAGGAAAACCTGAGAAAGGCATCTTGGTCATCTTGCCTAGCAAACAAGCTTCACATGTCTTGTAGGATTCAAAATCAAACGAAGTTAAAAGTCCATCGTTATGGAGCTTCTTCATGCGCTTTTCACTGATGTGACCCAAACGACAATGCCATATGTAGGTAGGACTTAAATCATTAGGTCGAGACCTTTTAGCACTTATGTTACAGATAGGTGAATCATCAAGATTTAAAACAAATAAGCCATTCACAATGGATGCACAAGCCACAAACATATTATCCTTAGAGATCACACAACCATTGTTTTCACTCGCAAATGAATAACCATCCTTCATCAAACATGAAGGGGATAAAATGTTTCGACTCAAACTAGGAACAAAATAACAATTATTCAACTCCATAATAAATCCTGACGGGAGGTGTAGTTGCATCGTTCCGACGCTCAATGCAGCAACTCTTGCATTATTGCCTACGCGGAAATCAACTTCTCCTCGTTCCACGCTTCTACTTCTTATCATTCCTTGCATCGAGTTGCAAACATGAGCAACCGATCCGGTATCAAATACCCAAGAATTAGTATAAGAATCAGCGAGGAAAATATATGTAACATAAACATTAAGTGTACCTAAAGTGGAAGTACCCTTACTTCCATTGCTTTTCATAGAAGCTAAGTACAACTTACAATTTCTTTTCCGAGTGACCGATTTTCTTACAATGAAAATATTCGGCCTTGGCAAATTTGGACTAGCCTTGGGCGCCCGGTTTGGCATTGGGATCTTATCCTTGGCCTTACCTTTGTTCTTCCAAGAATTGCCCTTCCTTTTAAATATCGGCTTGTTTTGGATCGCCATCACATGACTACTCGCCCGTGCTTTTCTTAACGTTATCATCTATTGGTAAGGGGGTGCCTAGAACTCCTTCCCTTTTCTCGGCTCCGAGAACAATTCTCACATTATGAATCCAATTCGTAAAGTTTGTTCCGATCAACTTGTCCTTCTCAAGGACCGAATGCAAGGTAAACGATGTGGTGTTGCTAGGTGCCTTTAATCTATAACGAGAATAATAAATGCAAAACACTAAGACAATATATCCATGACAGAGTAAAATAAAAGAATTTACTCCCACTAAAATCAATATCCCCACATTGATACTTAGTGATTCAGAATCCACAACTAACAAGTCTACTAGTGAGCTTTTGCGTCACCGCTAGTAAACAAGGTAGATCGGTAAGCAACTTCTTTGCTAATCATATCACATATGACTCCTGTTGTTGGGTGACATCTCTATGTCTAGGCTCCCAACCTTTATGCCCCAAAATCCTTAACCGTTAAGATGACTTTGATAAGCAAACCAACACTTATGCGTGTAAGTATCCGATACAAACCCGTCTAGTCAAGGAAAACTAGTGGCACCCTAATTTCATAGACCCACCACTAATTGTACGAGACGTGGGACGGTGGCAAGTGTTGGGAGGGCATGTTAACTTAAAATTCCAAAGGGATCGTTCTACTCGTAACATCACACGCAAGAAAATAACATTGTCGCATGTAAAAGTAGAACGATAAGAATGACATTCACACAGTTGTAACACGGTATGGCCTATTGTCGCATGGTGATCTCCATCTCCATTGACCTGTACATCATGTTGATCTCCATCTCCATGATCTGTGTGTGCCATCCTCCATGTGATGAGTCCTCCAAGAACTATCTAATGCGTGCTAGTAATGAAAGTTACACAATCGCGTATTAGATCATCACAAATTTGGTACGCAGACCATTACATTAATTTTGACAATACATGTGGCTCCAGCCGTATTGCCTTATGCGTGACACGCAGGTCATGAAAAAATTACACACATGCATCACATACACATATAGGCCATACCGATCTAAAAACCTGCAAAATAGATTACCGCAATTCCGACGTCCAAACTTAAAACGCCCGAAAACCCATCTTGCAAGCCGAATTTGGCAAAACTAATTTCGCCGAGACCAGCACAGCTGGTTTATCACATGTGTAAAATTTTCTGTAGATCAATTTTCGTATATAAAACGTCTTCATCCGAGTTAACCACGAAAAGTTATGACTGTTTTACCGAACAGTATGTTTTCTGGTTTTTCCCGGGCCGGTAGAGATCCAATCTGCCACCGCCACGCCTCCCATGCGCCTGGCACTTGACCTAGCTTCGATTCGACCAATCCAATTGATCTCCTTCTCGTTGTGACTGGGTTTACGTGTATCACTTAACTCCGATGGCGGAATTCCGACCGGTAGGAGTAATTCATTACACGACCATCACGTCAAGAACACGAAGCCGATCAAAACTTTGATCTACATCTGCATATCTCTATATGCACACATCCCGAATCTAAAACTTAGCGGCTACGGCTGCGGTACCACCGAAGGGAAACGGGGTGGCTACGCTAGCGCAAAACAAAATTTTCCCCGCAAAACAGAGGCTGCCGCCGTCGGAGATCACGGGATTACCACTAGACGTGCGGATGCGGCGGAACCGTCTCGATGTAGACGAACGTGTCGAGGGTAGCAGGGCGGTGCGGTTGCTCACGTCCTTCTTGACTTGCACGTGCGGCTCGTCCGATCCAAGTGCTCCGGATGTAGCACCTCCAAGGTATCCACACGTACGGAGAAGGAAGCGACGCACGCCGGATCGCTAGGTCCGCGAGTGCGACGAGGAGGGAGCGTTGGCGGCGCGGCCGCTACTTGAGAAAGTTGTGCCTTTTCGGGAAGGGTGTGGTCCATATTTATTGGGAGGAAAACCCCCCACACCATCGTCCATTAGCAATACGGGACTAATAGATGGTGTACCCCTTCCAATACTAATGGGCTTTACAACATTTGTGGCCAATTAGGACTTTTACACCATAATGGATCAAATCCATCTGAGCCCACTAGTGGATCAAATCCAGTTGACTCTAGGGCATATTTCCAACAAGTGATACTTACAAACAGAGGCAGGCGCAGGATTTGAACCATTAGTATTCAAAATTCCCTATCGCAAAAAAAATTTGACAACCCAAATTATAGTTTCATAGCACAAAACTAAGTGGCAGCAACAACATCATTAATTAAAAAAATTGTGCAATGTTTGATGAAATGGATTCACAGATTGAAGACTTAGAGTTCTATTTCGTTGCAACATTGAGGAACACTCTCAGGTTGCCTCTTCTTTTGCAGCAGCTCTTGCCAAGCAAATTTGGAACATAGTAATACCACTAAAATTATCAGTGCTATTGCTGACTGTTTAACGAATTTAACAAATAGCTATGCAATTCCAATCAGACCTGATCCCAATTCCCAATTTTCCAACTCATTATTATGACTGTGATCGCACTTTTCATGAACATTTGTTGACTGTTTACGCCAACCAACTAGTGGCACATGCCTTGCAGCATTGTTACCTCTGTTATCCATTAACTTTATATGTGCCACATCTGCCCATTGTTAATTATGTCCTCTCTTTTCTCTGCTGACATAGAAGGACACCCATAGAGCTAATTGGACTGATGCAAATACAAACCATTTCTGCGAGTTGTGGAAAGAGCAAATGGCCTTAGGCAACGTTGACCATGGTACCATGAAGCCTAGAGGTTACAACATAATGATTCAGGAGTATGCTAAAAGAACTGGTTTAGTGCATAATAGAAAGCAGATGCGGAACATAACCACTCAGCTCAAAAATTTCCACTGGGCCTTGAAAAAATTGACAATGCTCCTTTCTTCGACAATGCAATAGGAGCTATTGATGGAACACATGTCACAGTAACGGTGCCAATGAGTAAGGTGGGGCAATATATTAATAGGAAAAGTGTGAAAACTCAGAATGTGCTGGCGATATGCGATTTTGATTGTCGGTTCACTTTTGTCGCTGCCGGGATTCCTGGATCGGCACATGATTAGACAGTGCTACAAGAAGCTATGAGCAAATATGGATCTAATTTCCCTCTTCCACCCCCAGGTATTTGCTCTCACTAGCTTTAAATTTGTCACTGGAATTTGGAACTATCACAGGTCATGTCATTGCTGCAATGTGAATGTAGGAAAATATTACCTCGTGGATGCGGGATACCCGAGCAGACCTGGATATCTTCCACCCTAAAGGGGGTCAGGTACGATCATGATGAATGGAGAATGGGCCTACCACCTACAGGTAAAGAAGAGATCTTTAACCAAGCTCATTCCTCCCTTAGGTCCGTCATAGAGCGGTCATTTGGTGTGCTAAAGATGAAGTGGAGAATATTGTTGGCTATCCCAAGCTATCCTGAGTGAAAACAATCTAAAATCATTCTAGCTTGTTGTGGGCTGCATAATTTTATTAAAGAGAATGATTGTGAGGATATAGATTTCAATATGGTTGAGGCAGACGACACCTTTGGCTTTATGACTGAAGATGATGAAGAAGCAGAACAGGTCTCGTGTGATGAAGAAATGGAGGACGATATGCACATGAATGCAGTCCGTGATGAAATAGCTACCGCGTGCCTTTTGGCAACAAGTATACGATGAGAGTTTTTTTGACAACAGTATATGATGAGAGTTGTGTTAATTGTGCACAAGGTGTGCTAATTATTCAGTATTGCAATAATTGTTTGTGCTTCAATGTATGTCTCTTTGAAAAAATCTGATTCATTTTAATTATGCATGTGTTGTTGTATGCAATGTTGAATTATCGTTTTTTAAGGAAATGTTGAATTGTGGATCATGCATGTGTTGTTGTAAGCAAGGTTGAATTATGGATCGATGCTTTGGGAATAATGATGTGATCTGCATGAGAAATGGGTGAACTTGGAGAAGTTAACTTGGGTGCACTTAACATTTTTCCATTCCACATACTAAAATTTAGCCTAACAAAACACTTTGAGGGGCTAAAGTTAAACTTTAGCCTGGGCTAAATTTTAGTCCGGCTAAAGTTTTGTCTGCCCAAAACAAACACGCCCATGCTGCTATTCTAGCTTACCTTCCGGTCGATCCCCTCAAATCAAAAAGATCCTTGCGGGAACCAAACGTCGGGGATGTCAACAGAACGGCGCGCGTTCCGGCTCGGGCTGCTTCCGGCTGCGCTTCCGCAACGACCCGCCGTAGCTCGGCCCCGCGTCCGACGACGGCCTCCGCTTCCCGCTCTGCGTCTCCGGCGTGGCGGCCTCGTCCCGCCGGCTCGCCCGTAGCGTGCGCCTCAGCCCGTGTTCGCTTCCCCCCAGATGCTTCACCTGCGCCAATACAATCAATCAACGGGAGCCGGCGTCGTGCGGGCGTGTCAGAGGCGCCGGTGCTCAACTCGTACGCGGAGTACTTGACAGTGTGCGACACGTACACCGGAATACCGGACACGATCAAAGGGTATGACATGGGATCCTGTGGAACAGAGATCACGCGCGGCGCTTCTTTACCTTGCAGAAGAGGGAGCAGTAGTCGTGGCCGGAGGGCAGCGGCCGCGCGCACGCCGCGCAGGGGTTCTCCGCGCTCGCCGAGCGCTTCCTCGCCGTGCGCTCGTTCAGGAACACCACCTCGTGGTCGCTCACCGTGTGCGACTGCATGCATGCACACACACGCCGCGGAATTGGTCAAGACCCGGAAGCGACGACGGAGCGCGTGCCGGCCGGGCGGCTCTGTAACGATCGCCGGGGTTGTGCGCGCGCGTTACCTGGATGCCGGCGCAGTCGAACAGCCTGAGGTCATCGACGCGGACGACGAAGCAGGACGCGTACTTCCAGATCTTTCCATTCCCCCGATCAATGGTGAAGAGGTTGAGATCGATATGGAAGCTTAGAGGAGGAACTAGGCCCAATAGCGGCGCGTCTGATCGCGTACCTGGAGGACGCCGTGGGCGGGTTCGTGGGGGAGGCAGTGGCGGCAGAGCGCGGCGGCGCAGTCGACGCAGAAGTGGTTCTTCTCGTTCTTGCGCTCGCCAGGGTGCGCGTCGCACGCGTCGAAGAACTCCTCGGACAGCAGGCCGCGCAGCCACTGCGGCGCGCTACGCACGGCCGCCGGCTGCATGGCTATCCTGTTGTGGTCGATCGGCGCGCCGGGCGGGGGGCGAGAGGGATCCTGCCGGCTGCTCGCGGCTTCGATCGGTTGGATTAGGGGATCGGAGCATGTAGGGCGGCGGCTTCAGCCACGATAGGCTGGGGGATTCAAAGACCGAAAAGAGCGGGGGGTTCGGGCGTTCGGCACCGTCTCTGGGGCTCTCTGACCTCTCGGCGCTGCATGCCTCGACTCGGCCCGAGGCTCGTCAAAGCTTTCTTGGCACAAAGATGAGCTGCCCAAATTTGCACTGCGTTTGACGTGTACAAGATCAAACGAGAAGAAAGATCAACGTAGCTCCTGAATGTCATCAAGAACTACCATAATTTTGGGGTCTATATATAGCTCACCCACGCAATTCTGGCCCTTTCCTCACATGAATTTTTGCAACTTTTTACATTCTAGATCTATTATTTTTACTGCTACCCTCTCTCAAACTTATCCCTTTCCCATCTATCTCTCTTTCTCTCTCCTCCCTATCCTCTCCCACGCGTAACATGCCGCAACCCGACTCGTCGTGTTCGTTGCGCCGCCGCCCCCCTCCGCCTCCTCGCCGCCCGGCCCCTCCGCCTCCCCCGGCCGGTGCCGGCCGCCCCGCCCCCACGGTCCCTACCTCGCCGCCTCGTGCCCACCGTCGCCGTCTTCTTTAGCTCCGACCGCATCGCCGCCGTGGAGCCCCCGCCTCGACATGGCCCCAACCGCCGGCCTCCCCCGCCGGGCCGGCGGCGCCCTCGCCGCCGGCGAACCGCCACCTCTGTCGGGCCGACCTGTCGCCGCCGGCCCTCCCTCTAGGTCCGGCGGGGACAGCAGCCCCCCAGCAACCCAGAACCCCTAACCCCGAACCCTAACCCGAACCCTAAACTCGCCGGAAAGCTCACCGGAGTTGGAGAAGAAGGTGAGTTTGGGGAAGAAAAAATTCGTCTGAGGAGTTGGTCCAAATCACACAGGCATCATATAGCTTTACCTTAATTTTGGAGTGTTGTGTGAGCCTAGAGTACCACAGCTCAACTAGTTGCTTGGAATATGTTTCCACAATCACACGCGAGGAAGTCCAGCAGCGAAGCCGTTGAAGTCCAAATCTGCACGCTTGAGCTTCAACCATCAAAACCGATCCCAGGCTTGGGAGCGAGTTGCATGTCGCCGCTATGACTTCACCGACATTGTTCCTTACTATAGCACCGCATGCACCCAAGTCCACATCAACATTCAGCTGGTGGTTTTGTCACGATCCGGATACGGCCCAGGAGAAGCCCATTGGCCAAGTCGCAATCCAACCCGGCCCAAAGCCCAAGCAGATGATATCTCCTATACAAGCCAGGCCAGCCAAAAAGGAAAACATCGAACAAATATTGAGAAACACATAGACAGAGGAAACAGGGGGTCGTCTTCCTCCTCCCGCTGATCTAGAGAGATCCTACCCTCTGATTGTGGTTGTTCCTGCTCACGCTCCCGGTCGATCTCGCCGGTGTAGCCACGGGTGTGACAATGGTATTAGAGACCCTATCGTTCCTCGACGTGTGGTGTTGGGCGGCGCTCTCGAGTTCGTGCGGCGGCGGTCTTCCAGCCGACAGACCCCATCCTCTCCCGCCCTCTCTCGCGGCTTCGAGCTCCTCCGCGGCGGATCGAGCGCGGTGGCGGCGGTGGCTCCAAGCTCCTCTGTTGTAGCTACCCCAGGCGGCTTCACAACGACGACTCTGTGCTTCTTCCGCGACAGCTTCCTTGAGCGGCTCCGCGGTGGACAAGGAGCGGCTTCACCCCAGCACACGCGGCGACCTGCGTGCGACCTCAAGCCTCCCGTGGCGTGACCCGAGCTCACCGGCGGCGGCGACCTCGAGCTACCCGCGGTGGCGAGCCTAGACTTCCCGCGTGTCGGCTCCGAGACAGCGAGACGAAGGACGGTAGCACCTGCTCCTTCCCGTGACGGCCTCTGGTTCATTCCCGCGACAGCATCCTGCTCCTCTCCACGACAACCACGACATCACCTTCACCGTGTTCGTCAATGTACTACCACCGCCTGATGACTCCTTCAAGTAGTGTTGCAGCCTGCAGCAAGCCAAGGACTTCCTGTGGGCGCATCCTCTGCCAGGCGGACCTGTGAAAGGATCAAGAGATGTCGACTAGAGGGGGAGGGTGAATAGTCGAACCTGAAAATCACAAACTTTTTCGCGGCTGTTAGACCAGGTCCGGAGACTCCGGATATTTTTCCGGATACTCCGGGAAATCCGGAGAATCCGGGAAAATGTCCGGATAGTCCGGCCTGCTAGGGGAGAATTAAATCGACATGATTTAAACTTGCTCAAAAGTAAATCTGTGAAAATAGGTTATGCACTGAAGTGATACAAGCCTGTTTATCCACTTAAAACCTGTAGGAACCTCAACACGAAGTAGATCGGCACCAAACCCTAGATAAGTGTTCAAGCAAGATACAAGCATGCAATAAGATGAACAAGCACAAGAAACACATGATTTGTTACCGGAGTTCAACCTCACACCTTGAGGTCTACGTCTCCGTTGAGGTACCCACAAAGGGTGGACCTTTACACCTAGGTCACTTTCCTCCCTCTAGCGACCACGAAGATCAAGCTAGAGTTACTTACTCAATGTCGGGGTAATACAAACTTCCTTGGGCGGCCACAACCTTTGGATGCTCCAAGGCAACGCCCTAGCCGGCTAGGAGCTCAAAGCTCCAAGAGTAACAAACACGAATTTTGCCAACCAAGCGAAGAACTAGGTGCTCTAGAGATGGGAAATCAGCTCACTAGCACTCTCCAAGCCCTTGCTCTCAAATCCTCTTAACTCCCACAACAAATCTCACCAACTTTGAGCCAAAGGGAGAGAGGGGAGGAGTAAATGAGGGTTGCAGCTGTTCAGGACGAAAATGGCAGGGAGAGAAGTAAATGAAGGGGTGGAGGGGGCTTTTATACCCCCTCACCCAGAATATAGCCGTTGAGGCTTTATGACCCGGAGTATCCGGGATAAACCCGGACTCTCCGGGAAGTCCGGAGTCTCCGGGCAAAAACCCGGACACTCCGGCCTTCCAAGGCCAGCACCCAAGATAAGATTCCCGTGAATGTGTTGGTGCAAAGGTGTCTCTCATAGGTTTTGTTTTAGCAACTAGAGCACCTGTTCGACTCTTGGAAGACATGATTCCTGTCCCTCTTGATAGTACGGCATTCCTAGGACTCAAATTCAAAAGTAAAAATAAATAAGCCTTCTTAGGAATCCTTTTAGAGCACCACTTTCTTTTTGTGTAGACAACGAGCCGTGCTTGATGCCATATATAATTTTAATACTGCTCATGGACTAGATAAATTCATTAGCCACTTAGGTGTGTGTCATTATATCACCAAAACCCACTTAGGGGGCCAAGATACTCTTCAATCTCCCCCTTTTTGGTGATTGATGACAACACAACTAAGTCATATAAGAGATAAACAATGAATATTTAAAGCTTTTGTAATACTCCCCCTTAATATGTGCATTTTGATTTTGAATATCAAAGGTCCTATTAGGGCCAATATTTTGCACAACAAGAAAAGCAAGAGAGTATTACAATAGTGGGGTGCTTGTGACGTGCAACATGTTAAAAGGTGAAATGCTCATGACAGATTATGCACTCAACAAAAGAGAAAAGAAATCTGGTGCTGAGAAGTCCGGAGTCTCCGGGCCAAGTCCGGACTGTCCGGAAAATCTGGATACTTCGGGAAAAAGTCCGGAATCTCCGGGCTTCAGCACAGCAGCAGAAAAACAGACAAAACACAGTTTCAATCTAGCATAAGCTGTCCTTAGCAGATAAAAAGGAGATAAAATACCATAAGCACACAAGCAATTGTCTCAAACTCACATAGTCTCACACGAGCGAATAATAGAGTTATTACAAGCCAAGTTCCAAATTCAAATTATTACAAACCAAGTTCATTGTTCCAAAGACACAAATAGATAATATCACTCCCCCTTTGGCATCAAGCGCCAAAAAGGAAGTGTAGAGCAGCGGAGTCACTCGGAGTCGTCGTCCTCCTCCTCTTCTTCTTCATTGCCCTCCTCCTCTTCTTCTTCTTGGGCACCTTGGGCGTCCCACTCCGCAAACGGGTCATCAAACTCGGGAAGCTCGCGGTAGGGGTCGGTGGGAAGGCTAAGGTGAGACTTGATCTCGATTATGTCGCGGCGGTTCTCATTGGTTTCTGTGGCGATGGTCTTGCACATGCTGAAAATGCTTTTAAGCACTCTTTTGATCATAGAGCCACGGTGCCGACGAGGAGGTGGAGAGGAGGAACGTGCAGCGGGCACATCATCGTGGGACGGAGCGCACTCGACGATCCAACATACTTACGGCCTTTGGGAGGCCTCTTTGCATGATCACGGAGGTGGCGAAGGGGCTCATGGACAACATCCTTGGGATAGCGGACATTGGTCACTCTCTCAATCATATACATGAGATAGGGGGCATAAGGAAGATGCTTCATTGGATCATTCATGGCCCTCCTCAACTCATTCCAAATGAAGTCAAAGACACAAAAGCCTTCTTCATCCGGTGCCATCCTATTGAGAAGATTTGGAGCAAAGTACCTCAAAGCTGTCACATCTCCAATCTTAGGGTCGATAGTGGCACGAAAGAATTGATTAAGATAGTAGTAGTAAGGGTTAAGTTGGTCCCCTTGCCCTCAATGGCCGCATCTCGACTTGAAACATAAAGGGGAGCTCCTTGGGCTTGTATTTGTTCTCATTGTGCACGGGGGTGCGCCTTTCATCCTTAGAACCAAGACCCAAGAGCCGAGAGAAAGTCATGTAGTCAATGGTGCACTTTTGGCCTTGAGTTGTCCATGTGATGGTGTTGTCATGGGGATTGAAGTAGTAAGAACAATGGAATTGAGCAAGGATTTCTTTGTTCCAATTGTACCTAAAGCCCATGATGTCGTAGAGCCCGACCTCCTTGCACTTGTCAATCACCGAGTTAAACACGGTATTGTTGAGCTCCTCGTAATACTTCCAATCGATGTACTTCATTGGCACAATGGGGGCCATGTTCTTGGAGGCCAACTTGGGATTGCAGATCACAGATTGATAGAAATCCCTGTGGAAGTCACACCAAAATCTTGCCTCAAGTCCCTCTCCCTTGAGATACAAGTAAACATTCTCCTCTCTTTGCTCCCTCACTGCTAGGGAGTTCCTTGAGTAGTCCCTAATCATGTGCTCAGCAAATCCAAGGACTGATCCGGGGTCCCTTAGCTTGATAGGAGTCTCAACCACTCGGACATTGGGTGGAAGGGTAGGAATAAGTCTAGGAGGGGTTTTGGGACAGATGTGAGCAGCTACTCCTTGCTTATGTTTGGGAGGAACTCGAGTAGCTGGGCGGCTTTGGTGGACATAGGGGGCTTGGTGGCTCTTTTTGGGATGGGGCTTGTAGCGGGATCTCTCTTTGGCTGGCCCCTTTCCATGACGACGAGGAGGCTCGGGGGATTGCTCATAAGTTTCATCTTCAACTTCATCATCATCACTTTCCGTTCCCTCCTCCTCCTCCTCCACTATTTCTTCTTCACTCCCTTCGGCATAGGACGGAGGAGGGTCACCCCGTCTAGGTCTTGAGCTGCGTTGAGAACCTTCTTGCCCCAAAGCTTCTTGCACGGCCCGAAAAGCGGCGGGGTCATGCCTAGCCTTGGTCCTCCTTTAGGTGGAGGGCTCCTCATTGCCATGGCTGACCTTCAACCTCACCATCTGAATGGATAAAATGATATGGAGGTGAGATTATCAAAGATGAAGACACGCTGCACTTGTGGTTTAGGGTTGCAGTGTGAACCCCGGATACTCCGGGAAAAAGTCCGGAGACTCCGGATATTCCGGAGACTCCGGGTCCTTCGACCCCGGAGAGTCCGGGTTTCGCAGACCGAAACCCTAAATCACAATGCAGTGAAGTACGTCCAACCAAACTAAGAGGAAACGCAGATCTAGAGCCTAAAGAGTGTTTCCTAGCTATTCCCTACTAGGATACTACAAGAACTACGCTAGGGAAATAGATCGGGAAAGTTTCTTTTGAAAATACCTTGGGGAGAGAGGGAAAAGGACTTGGATCCTTTGAAACTTGAGTAGATCCTTGATCTCCACGCCTTGGAGTCTTCAAATCCTCACTCTCACGAGATTTCGGTGGTTGGATGGCGAAATCGCCTAAGGGGATGAGAGGGGGCGAAGGGAGAGAGAGAAGGCACGGTTAAAAGATGAAGTGGGGAGTGAAATAGAGGTTTCACCGCGGTTAGAAACCTTTTATACTTTTTAAAACCCGGAGTCTCCGGGTCAGGTCCGGACTGTCCGGGAAACCCGGAGTGTCCGGCCTCAACCTCGGATACTCCGCTCCCCCTGAACCCAGCGAGCATATTTTCAAGGAATTTGATTTTGAATGGATTTGGAAGGTTGCTTATGTGATAAATGTGAGCCTGAGCAGTATCAACACCTTGGACTAGCCACAAACAAGCAAAGAGAACAATAGTCCAAGTGTTGTACCTGAAGATCCAAATTTTTTCAAAACAAATGCAATACAAGTCTTTTTACAAATCTTTTGTTTTAAAAGTCCTGTACTAGGTCACTCATATATGTGCATGATCTCAAGCTAAGTTACGAGAATCCAAGATATTTAGCTCACTCCTCAAAGCACAAAACCTTAGTTCATCAAGAGGTTTTGTGAATATATCGGCTAGTTGCTTATCGGTGCTCACATGACTTAAAGCGATATCTCCTTTGGCTTCGTGGTCTCTCAAGAAATGGTGTCTTATGTCTATGTGCTTTGTTCTTGAGTGGTTTACGGGGTTGTTCGCTAGCTTAATGGCACTCTCGTTGTCACACAATAGTGGCACCTTGCTAAACTTGCAACCAAAGTCTCTCAAAGTGAGCCTCATCCAAAGTAGTTGAGCACAACAAGCGCCGGCTGCAACATACTCGGCCTCGGCGGTGGAAAGGGCAACAGAGTTTTGTTTCTTGGAACTCCAAGACACCAAGGACCTTCCAAGAAATTGGGAAGTCCCGGATGTACTCTTTCTATCTACTTTGCAACCGGCATAATCCGAATCGGAGTAGCCAAGTAGATCGAAAGTGGAGCCCTTAGGATACCATAAACCAAGGTTAGGAGTATGAACCAAGTATCTAAAATTTCTCTTAACGGCCATTAGATGGCACTCCTTAGGATTAGCTTGAAACCTTGCACACATGCACACACTAAGCATAATATCGGGCCTAGATGCACAAAGGTAAAGTAAAGAACCAATCATGGAGCGATATACCTTCTGATCAATGCTTTTGCCTTCCTCATTTAGATCAAGATGTCCATTTGATGGCATAGGTGTTTTGATGGGCTTGGCGTTGTTCATGTCAAACTTCTTAAGCATGTCATGGGTGTATTTGGTTTGACTTATGAATGTGCCATCCTTGAGTTGCTTGATTTGAAAACCGAGAAATAACTTCAACTCGCCCATCATAGACATCTCGAATCTTTTAGTCATGATCCTACTAAACTCATCAACCCAAATTTGATTAGTAGAGCCAAATATGATATCATCAACATATATTTGACATACAAACAAATCATTGCTTTGTTTACGAGTGAAGAGAGTAGGATCGGCTTTGCCTATTTCAAAGCCTTTCTTTAAGAGAAAATCCTTAAGGCATTCATACCATGCTCTAGGGGCTTGCTTGAGCCCATAGAGCGCCTTATGGAGCTTGTAGACGTGGTTTGGGAGTTGTGGATCTTCAAAGCCCGGTGGTTGCTCAACATATACTTCTTCGGAGATTGGACCATTCAAAAAGGCACTCTTGACATCCATTTGATGTAGCTTGAAGTTGTGATGAGTGGCAAAGGCCAGAAGTATACGAATCGCTTCAAGTCTTGCCACCGGTGCATAGGTTTCTCCAAAGCCTAAGCCTTCTACTTGAGTATAACCCTTTGCAACCAATCTAGCTTTGTTCTTGGTCACCACGCCGTCTTCATCTTGTTTGTTGTGAAACACCCACTTGGTTCCAATCACATTTTGTTTGGGGCGTTCCACTAAGGACCAGACTTCATTCCTAGTGAAGTTGTTGAGCTCTTCTTGCATTGCCATTACCCAATCGGCATCTCCAAGAGCATCTTCAACCCTAAGAGGTTCCAACATGGAAACAAACGAGTAATGTTCACAAAAATTTGCTAATCTTGAACGAGTTGTTACCCCTCTACAAATGCTTCCAAGTATGTTATCAACGGGATGATCCCGTTGAACACTTTGTCGAACTCTTGGACGTGGGTCAGACACTTCTTGTTGAATCAAGTCCTCATCTTCTTGACTGCATTGTGAAGTTTCAGCAGCAGGTCCGGAGTCTCCGGACTTATTTCCGGATTCTCCGAAAAATCCGGAGTCTCCGGGTTTTTGCCCGGATACTCCGGGTTGCGCGGCAGTGGCGATCCGTCGCATCTTCAATTATGCAGTCCTCATCATCTTCTTCTTGAGGCTTGATTTCTCCAATGGCCATCCTCCTTATAGCCTTTTCTGCGGGTACTTCCTTGCCTACACACAATTCATTAACTTGCTCCTCTTGAGAGCCATTAGATTCATCAAACGTCAAGTCACACGTGACTTCAACACAACCGGTGGTTTTGTTGAGGACACGATAGCCATGAGCGTTTGAGGCGTAACCAAGAAAGATACCTTCATCAACCTTAGATGCAAACTTAGAGCTTTTGGGCTTCTTGTTGAGAATGAAGCACTTACAACCAAAAACTCTAAAGTAAGAGACATTAGGCTTTTTACCAATTAGGAGCTCATAGGCGGTCTTGTGGCGAAGCTTGTGAAGGTACAAACGGTTGATAGCATGACACGCCGTGTTGATTGCTTCCGCCCAAAAACTATCCAAAGTCTTGTACTCATCAAGCATGGTTCTTGCGGCTTCAATAAGAGTTCTATTCTTCCTCTCTACAATCCCATTTTGTTGTGGTGTGTATGGGACGGAGAGCTCATGACCAATGCCTTCTTCATCAAGATACTCTTCAATGTTGGTGTTCTTGAACTCGGTGCCATTGACACTTCTTACCTTTTTGATCTTCACATCAAACTCATTTTGGGCTCTTGTTGCAAATTTCTTGAAGATTTCATGAACCTTGCTCTTGTCTTTCATAAAGAATACCCAAGTGTACCGAGAGTAATCATCAACAATGACAAATCCATACTTGTTTCCCCCAATGCTAACATAGGCTACCGGACCAAAGATATCCATGTGAAGTAGTTCCAATGGCCTTGTTGTCGATACAATGTTCTTGGCGGGATGAGGAGCACCAACTTGCTTTCCGGCTTGACAAGCACTACAAATTCTATTTTTCTCAAAATGAACGTTTGTTAGTCCTAGGATGTGTTCCCCCTTTAGAAGCTTATTGAGATTGTTCATCCCAATGTGAGCTAGTCGGCGATGCCAAAGCCAACTCAAGCTAGACTTTGCCAATAAGCATGTATCAAGTTGGGCTTTATCCGATGAAAAATCCACCAAGTAAAGCCTTCCCTTGAGTTCGCCCTTAAAGGCAACGGAGTCATCGCCCCTTCTAAAGACGGTCACACCCTCATTAGTGAACAAACAATTGTAGCCCATCTCACAAAGTTGTGAGACGGACAACAAGTTGTAGTCCAAAGATTCAACCAAATAAACATCGGAAATTGAATGATTGATTGAGATAGCAATTTTACCAAGACCAACAACCGTTCCTCCACCATTGCCTCCAAAGGCAATGCTTTCCGTAGGATTTTCAATCATATCACAAGATGTAAACATTTTCTTCTCTCCGGTCATATGATTTGTGCATCCACTATCAATCACCCATTTGGTTCCACCGGGGAATATGCCTACAAAACAAATTATGTTTGTGTTTTAGGTACCCAAGTGAATTTGGGTCCTAGAGTGTTAGTCACAAGAATCTTGGGCACCCACACACTCCTTTTTATCATTGTTCCTTTTGTGCGAGGCCCTACATACTTGGCAACCACCTTACCCTTGTGGTTCCAAGTCAACACATAATCAGCATAAAAGCTATCTTGTGATGCATGAGGTTTGGGCTTCTTGATTGACTTGTTTGGCTTTGAATGTGATGCTTGTGAGGTTACTTGGGTGCTCTTGAACTTGACTGGAGTGTTGTATCTCACTTGATTGTCATGCTTCTTGACACCCATTTGCTTCATCCCGTGCACCACATTTCTTGTTCCCATACCTTTGGTGTGGTGGTTCTTGATGAATGGGATGGGGTCTTTTGTGCCTTGTTCTTGCTTACCGAGCCCCTTCCCATCCTCAAAGCCAAACTTCTTCATGTAGCTTGACCCAAAACCTTTGGTGTGGTTCTCAAACTCACCTCTCTTGGGTTCTTTCTTCTTTTCAATTATAAGGGAGTTTGACAACCTAACAATTTCCTTTCTCATGGCATTCATCTCGGCAACATTAGTAGCACAAGCATTTATATCAAATTTATAGCATCTAGAACAACCTTTGCTGTTGATGTTTGAGAGTTTGAGAGAGCATCATTAGATGAAGTTGTAGCATTGTTCTTGAGGTTGTCAAGTTGAACTTCTAATGCTATGTGACTAGTCTTTAAGCTATCAAAGCTCTTTTGAAGTTCAAACTTTTCATCCTCAAGTTTCTTGCAAGCATCCTTAGCTAGGAAAGATTCCCTAGTTAATTCATCTACCAACAACTTATCTTTAGCTAGGTATTTCTTGAGGCTAAGAATTTCTATCTCCTTTTCTTTGAGCGAGTCCTCTTGCACCATGAAACCCTTCTTTTCAATTACAAGGGCATCCTCAAGGGCAATGGTTTTCTCCCGCTCAAGTCTAAAGAGTTCTTCTTGCACCTCAAGAGTCCCATCTCTATTCTCAATTTCTTTCATTAAGAACATGATTTTCTTAGTGGCCTTTTTACCAAAGCTAGTGATCATTTTTTCAAAATCGAAATCATTTTCACTATCATCATCTAGGGGAGGGGTAGGAGTGTCTACCTTGGAGCCCCTAGCCATGAGGCAAGTGTGGGTGAAGTCACCTTCATCATCAGTGAGATCTTCAAATAATGATGACTTGTTGATTGGTTCCTTAATGGTTATGGTAGCAAGACCGGCTTCTATGTCGGAGTCGAAGCTATCATCATTTGAATCCCATTCTTCACCCAAATGAGCTTCACCAACTTCCTTTCTCTTGTTCTTGTCAAACTTGTTGGTGTCTCTTCTTCTCACCTTTATGTTAGGGCACTCCGCAATGAAATGTCCCTCCTTGCCACATCCAAAGCATGGTCTCTTTGAGGTTCTCTTGGTCTTGATCTTGTCCTTGTCCTTGTTCTTGTTGAGGAAGCCACTTCTCTTGAACATTTTGTTGAACTTCCTCACAAAGAGAGCCATTTGTTCGGGGGTCATGTCCATGTCACTATCTTCATCATCATCTTCCTCGGCCATGATTCTTGAGGTTGATGAGCTTGACCTTTTCTCCTTGCTAGATGCTTTGAGGGCCACTCCCTTGTTCTTCTCAAGTTGTTCATGCATCTTTGACATCTCTTGTGAGAGCTTGGACTCCTTGACGGTGATAAGGTGTTCTTCCATTCTTCCAATCACATCCGCCGGAGTGAACTTGTTGAATCCTCTCTTTTCCCTTATGAGAGTAGGGAGTTGAACATCCCTTGCCATGTACGCGGAGAGGATCTTGTCAACCACTTCTCTTCTTCCCCATCTTGTACTTCCAAGTGATTTGATCTTGTTGATGATCTTGTTTAATCGGTTGTACATGTCTTGTGGTGATTCATCGTCCTTGATGACAAAACGGTTGAGCTCACTTTCCAAGGCTCGGATTCTTCCTTCCCTTACTTGCTTTGTCCCTTCATGATTGATGAACAAGGTGTCCCACACTTCTTTGGCGGACTTGAATCCATCTACCTTGTCATATTCTTCGGCCGTGAGTGAACTCTTGATGATGCGGATGGCTTGATAGTTTCTTTGTATCTCATTTGCTTGATCTTGAGTTAGCGTCGCATCATTACTTGGAAATGTAATGCCCCTGTTCACAATAGTCCAAAGTGCGGGATTCACCGCCATCAAATACTCCTCCATCGAGTTCTTCCACTTGGAATAGCCGGTTCCATCAAATTGGGGTATCTTCCTAATGTGGCTAGAACCCGATGGATGGTTACAAGATAAGCGAGAATAATCGAAAGAGGTTCGAGTGTAATCCCTTGATGGTCAACGAGCGGAGCGGGTGGATCTTGCATCGTCGAATTCTTCATCCTCACTATCGGAGGACTCATCACCTCTTCCGGGCGCTTGATGACTAGTGCTTGCACCACGGGCGTTGTCTCCTCGAGGGGGAGGAGGCATGCCAACAACATTGTTGACGGGATCACCTTCGGCGAGAGGCGTGGCTTGATCATTTGGATTCGACATCTTCTTAACTCCAAGTGGTTAGGCTTCAAACACGGAGCACCAGGCTCTGATACCAATTGAAAGGATCAAGATGTCGACTAGGGGGGGGGGTGAATAGTCGAACCTGAAAATCACAAACTTTTTCGCGGCTGTTAGACCGGAGTCCGGAGACTCCGGATATTTTTCCGGATACTCCGGGAAATCCGGAGAATCCGGGAAAATGTCCGGATAGTCCACCTGCTAGGGGAGAATTAAATCGACAGGATTTAAACTTGCTCAAAAGTAAATCTGTGAAAATAGGTTATGCACTGAAGTGATACAAGCTTTGTTTATGCACTTAAAACACCGTAGGAACCTCAACACGAAGTAGATCGGCACCAAACCCTAGATAAGTGTTCAAGCAAGATACAAGCATGCAACAAGATGAACAAGCACAAGAAACACAGGATTTGTTACCGGAGTTCAACCTCACACCTTGAGGTCTACATCTCCGTTGAGGTACCCACAAAGGGTGGACCTTTACACCTAGGTCACTTTCCTCCCTCTAGCGACCACGAACATCAAGCTAGAGTTACTTACTCAATGTCGGGGTAATACAAACTTCCTTGGGCAGCCACAACCTTTGGATGCTCCAAGGCAACGCCTAGCCGGCTAGGAGCTCAAAGCTCCAAGAGTAACAAACACGAATTTTGCCAACCAAGCGAAGAACTAGGTGCTCTAGAGATGGGAAATCAGCTCACTAGCACTCTCCAAGCCCTTGCTCTCAAATCCTCTTAACTCCCACAACAAATCTCACCAACTTTGAGCCAAAGGGAGAGAGGGGAGGAGTAAATGAGGGTTGCAACGATTCGGGACGAAAATGGCGGGGAGAGAAGTAAATGAAGGGGTGGAGGGGGCTTTTATACCCCCTCACCCGAATATAGCCGTTGAGGCTTTATGACCGGAGTATCCGGTATAAACCCGGACTCTCGGGAAGTCCGAGTCTCCGGCAAAAACCCGGATACTCCGGCCTTCCAAGGCCAGCACCCAAGATAAGATTCCCGTGAATGTGTTAGTGCAAAGGTGTCTCTCATAGGTTTTGTTTTAGCAACTAGAGCACCTGTTCGACTCTTGGAAGACATGATTCCTGTCCCTCTTGATAGTGCGGCATTCCTAGGACTCAAATTCAAAAGTAAAAATAAATAAGCCTTCTTAGGAATCCTTTTAGAGCACCACTTTCTTTTTGTGTAGACAACGAGCTGTGCTTGATGCCATATATAATTTTAATACCTGCTCATGGACTAGATAAATTCATTAGCCACTTAGGTGTGTGTCATTATATCACCAAAACCCACTTAGGGGGCCAAGATACTCTTCAACCTGCGAGTACGACAACGGTGGTGATAGGCGCGTCGGACAAGAGGTGGTAAGCCATTCGTACATACCTCCCTTGTGCTCGACAGAATGGCTGAATCAGGGTGGGCAGCGTTCAAGGCTCCAATGGCTTCGGCTGGTTTTGCTTGCAAGATGTTCGACGAAATGCCTTGTTGGGACAGCGATGCAGAACAAGAGGATATGCCTTCTTCGGTTGTCTGGGATGATGAATTGGTACATGAGCTGGACACTTTTGGTCCAGCGGTGTATGTGGAACATGCTGTACCAAATCCTGGGCAGATGGTTACCATGACATCATTTTGTTCAGAAGATGCAGCCTACAGTGCGTTTGATGAAGTGCCCCTACTGGATGTCACCCGGGATGCAATGTCAACTGATGCTATTGTGTATGAAGGGTTTTTGCAGCAATTAGTTCAAGGGACTAAGGAGATGGAGCGTGAGCAGCTTCCATTGGAGGCGCCAATCATGTTAGAAGAGTACTGGGTTGAGGACAACAAAGTGGTGTGGGATGAATAGGCTACTTTTGACCTGTATCAATGTGATGATGAGAAGACAATTGTTGAACTAGACAATGATGAGGTTCATACACATGCGGGTGACTCGTCATTATCTCTGGAGTGTGTCGAAGATGCGGCTGTCTATATGCTTCTTACAAGTCATATTCTAGACACAGTTGACGACAAAATGAATGGATCAATCGCCATTATACAACAGAAAATAATGTGTGAGCAATTTCCATTGGAGGCACCTGAAGGACCGAAACGGCGAACCAGAGGGGGGGGGGAGTGAATGGGAGCCGATAAAAAATTCTTCTCGAAGGAGATAGAGGCTCCAACAAGATGAACACGGCTTCCAACACACGTCTCCGACTCAACTACCCAAGTTGGTCAAGACCACGTTGCCACTGGAGTGCTACTGATCCGAGGAACCAACAAACAACCTTCCGAGCCAAAACTCACCAACACACACAACGGAAACTTGCACGGCTTGTCGCCGTGCTACACCGATCGGACCGATGGCCACGTGCGCGGCCGGGGACCGGTGACACCGGTCGGGACCGGTGACACCGGGTCGAGCCGGGTGGACGAGCCGGTCAGGCCGGTGGCTACAACAGCTGCACAACAAATGTTCCAGAGAGCCTCAGTCACTTCTCTAGGCTCTGGAACAAAAACACCCCCAAAACACAACCTGCAAGGAAGAAGAACTCTTCACAAAACCAAGCAAAACACCTCCAAACCTGCCAAGAACTGACCATCACCAACACGACCCAAAGACACACGAGTCAAGCAAATCACCGGAGACAAATCCCACAAAGGGGTCACACCGGTCAGACCGGTCACGAGCACCGGTCAGACCGGTGGTACCTGCGCAGCTCAGGATGAACAAAACCCGCGGGTCAACTCCTCCAAATCTAACTCCCGATGTCTCGATTCGCTCCACGGAATCGAACAAGACTTTGGGGATAGTAGGAACACCTCATGGCCACTCCATAGCTAAGTTATGGTCCACCAAAACTCGTTGAATCAAGAGGAATTGAAGGATTTCCGCCAAGAACACCCCAAACCCTAGAACAACGCAAACCCCAAAATCAAGCCCCTTTTCTCACGGATTTGGGAGGGAAGTCAAAGGTAAAAGAACCGCGAATAGTTCATGCATATATCCCCCAACAAATCATAGAGAGATAGGCCTCGAAATCGCTCCGAGATAAACACCAAGAAAAGGCTCTGAAATTCACCAAAAAGGAAAACCGGGAAGAACTCAAACAAGCCTTGAGGAACCACTGTTGACGGTGTATTTTGGTACACCTAGCATGTTCATTACACTCTGGTTTGGATTTGATTATCGAACTAACCCGCCACTAGGCACACTAATCATATAACAAGTTCATCTATGTGCATGCATTTGGAAGTGTTGTGTTTATGTAGGAAAACATGGACATAAAGGACGGATTCACAACAAGTTCAAAGGAGCATTTACGGAGTCTTGTTCGTGATCATGAGCTTGATGAAATCACTTCCAATGGTGGCAAGGACCGAAGTGTTAAAAAGGAACACCCCCGGGGATCGAAGCGTAAAAGACCGAACTTCATTCGAAGAGAACCTCCATCTTGGACGCGAGGATGACATCGTAAAAATCATGCAAGTGGAGGGGGCAAAGTGCATAATTACATGAGGACCCACGGGAGAGAAGGGGCGACCGAACTGGGCCGATATGGGCCCAGGCCGGTCGGCCCAGGCCGGCCGGCCCAACCCACTCCGGTGGCCGGTTCGGCCCTCCTTTCCTTGCACCCGAAGGATTTTCAACCCTAAAACCCTGGAGGCGCCGCCATTCGACGGGGAGAGAGCCATTCGCACTAGGAGGCCGTCCACAAGCTAGAGAGAGAGGAGGGAGATCTCCGGGAGGGAGATCGTCCACCTCGAAGGAAGCACCCACAAGTGGAGAAGAAGGAAGACACCGTCGGAAGGGAAACCATGATCAACGGTGCTATGTCCAGCACTTTGATGGGGTAATCTCCTTATTCGTCCATGGGTTGTAATCGATCTTGAGATGTAATCGCACTTTGTCGGATTATCTATCTATCATCTTGTTTTGAATATACTTTAATGCTTAAGGTTGGCTACCATGCCGTAAAGGGAGTATGAGCTCCAATGCTTCCTTGGATCCATTCAATACGCCGTGTCCATCATAGGTCTAGTCATGAATACCTTCGCGTAGTGACAGTACGAGAGGAGGGAAAGGGCGAAACCGTGGTCACGACCCGATAGATTAGATTGGTTTTCATGTCTTTAAGCGATTGCATGCTCTAGTATCGTAGACCCGTGGGCGAGTGTCTTTTATCTTGATATTTTAATCATTCTCTCTAGTGTAGTTTAGCTGTTTTCTAGTATAATAATAGTTAGGGTTTTAGTAGTTAGAGTGTGAAGGTAGATCGAACGCTTGTAATCCCCTTGCTCTGCGGATTGACAAGAACCTTGAGAATCCCGTGGTGAAAAAGGTGTGGGGTCCTTACGCTTGCGGATCGTAGAGGGATACGTCTTTTATCCGTCAACAAGCCCCTTTTTCTAGCGCCGTTGCCGGGGAGCAAGCTAGTTTACATCGTTTGGTTTGCATCTAACTTAGTTTCATAATTTAGTTTATCTTTTGTTTGCTATATCTAACATATATTATCTAGAAAACCACTTGTTTTGTTTTTGTTTTTGTTTTTATCTCATTGTCTAGATGGCGTTCGTTAATCAACTCGTGGAAGAACCGAAGAAATCACTAAGGGATTACGCTAGCCCTCGATGTGAAGACATAAAAGTACAACGTCGGATTCGAAGCTCTAAGCGACCGAGTATGAGATTAAATACAAGATCATCGAGATGGTGGCGGAAAAGCCGTTTGAAGGGATGTTTACGGAGAACCCATATAGACACATAAGGCATTTCACGACGATATGCAACACGGTGCGTTAAGAAGGAGTCCCCGATGAATGGTTCAAATGGAATCTCTTTCCCTACTCACTTGCCGGCAATGCAAAGACATGGTACTCGTTTGCGTCCTTTGAAGTTGAAGGCAATTGGAACAAGTTGACAAAGAAGTTTTGCGAGAAGTTCTTCCCAATTAGCAAGGTTCAACATCTAAGGAGGCAAGTGATCAATTTCATGCAAGGAGAAGAGGAAGGGATAGACCAAGCCTGGGATAAGTTTAATGGGTTGATCGAACAAGGACCAAGACTCGGCTTCTCCGGTGACGTACTCTTGCATACATTTTTCTTTTCCCTAACCCCTAGTTGCATGCAACACGTCGAAATGTGTGCGGATGGGGATCTCATGGAGAAAACACTCACGGAAGCCACTCAACTTCTACAAAAAATTAGTAAAGCGGCTGCCATGCGAAGAGATTGGGAAACAAGACTTGCGGAAGAGCTGGGATATAATTCGAGGATGAAGAAGAGTGCTGAATTTTCTAAAGAAGCAACCCCGGAAGTCACAAAAGAGGAACCAATCACGGAAAAGCTTGAACAAGAACACATCAAGTCAAGAACTACCCGAGCATCGACTTCGCCGTACCAAATGAGACAAACAAGAGAAGCATGTAAAGCGCGAAGCCACTAAGGGAGTTCGAACCAATGGATTGGGTTCCTATCGATTACGGAGAAGTATTCGACAAGAGAAGACCGTTCCCTAATCAAAAGGGAATGGCAAGAGCATTGGAAGCGGATTTCCCACCGGAGAAGAAAGCAGAAAATTCATACGACCTTGAAACCACCGGTGAGATTTTCCAAAAACTCTTTGGAGATGACATAGTGGATCCGGAACACATAGCCGAGGTGAAGAGAATCATGGGGATCAAGCCCAAAGCATCACCATACGCTCGCCTCGCGAAGTCTACGTGATAGGATCCGAAGAAGAAGAGAAGATGACACCACACTTGATTTGCGTGATCAACGGAGTTCAATGCAAAGCTTTATGCGACATCGGAGCACAAGTAAGTGTCCTATCTTCTAAAATTTACGATAAAGTTCAAGACCACAACCTAGACTTTGCTCCAACATCAACGAAATTAATTATGGGAGACGGTAGAACTATCAAACCTCTAGGTATTGCTTGCAACATGAAAGTAAAACTCTCTAGAAATTATATACCAACCGATTTCTTTGTTATTGATGCTTACCATAGTAATCATGATCACATAATCCTAGGTAGTCCCTTTCTTAAGTTGGTTGATGCCATGTTAGATGCCGGAGAAGGCAAGGTAACAATGAACCTTAATGGAACAAAGTACACATATAACTTTCTTCGTGCTTCTAAACACCTTACACCCTTCCCCCCGAAGATGAAGAAGTAGAAGAGATAGATAGCCTTTGTTTTGTTGAAACCCTTAGAGACCCGCTGCAAAGAGCGATGGAAAATCAAATTAGTAATCAACAAGATGAAGAACTAGAGGAAGCAACATAAGGTTTGGAACCACATGATGGAAGCGTGGAGGAAGGAAAATTCGAAGACATAGGAGAAATTAAACCCGAGGAGCCACAAGCGCCCGAGGTAGACCTTAAACCTTTGCCCAAAGGATTAAAATATGAATTTTTGGGCCCAGACAAGACCTATCCAGTCATTGTGAGCGATGCGTTGAGTCCTGAAGAAAATGAGGCGTTGCTGATTTTATTGAAAAAACATAGGAAGGTGATTGGATATTCGATTAATGATCTCAAAGGAATTAGCCCAGCCATTTGCACTCATCGTATACCAATGGAAGACCAATGTAAGCTCGTAGTGGACCGCCAAAGGAGGCTAATCCATGCCATGCGAGAGGTAGTAAAGAAAGAGGTCATCAACTTACTTGATGCCGGAATCATCTACCCGGTTCCACATAGCGAATGGGTGAGCCTGGTACATTGTGTACCAAAGAAAGGAGGTTTGACCGTGGTGAAGAATGAGAAGAACGAATGGATACCGCAAAGAACCATGACCGGGTGGCGGATGTGTATCGATTATCGTAAGCTTAACAAAGCGACGAAGAAAGATCACTTCCCCCTACCGTTCATCGACGAGATTGTTGACGGTTAATGTTTGTATCAAAGTTCGTTCGTGACTCGCAAGCGTACAAGTCTCCCGTCGTAGTCAAGGGACCCTTCTTCCCTCGAGTGGTGAACCCAAGGTATCGAATCCGTGGAACAATGTGTGACGCAAGAATTAATCTATTAAAGCCAAGTAATCTTCAATAATCGATAAAAGACCTAATGCATCTAAGTAAAAGACATGAAACGAATCTAATCTACTAAAAACCGGAGAAAACAAAGTAAGATTGGGTAGATAAACCGATCTAGAGGGATCGGGGTAAGCCTTTCGTTGAAGTTCCAAGCAAAAGAAGAAGTAGCAAATCGAATCTTAATAAAAGCCTCTTTAAATCGTGGTTTCCCGTCCAAATCCGAAAACATCCGCCTTTCGAGACCCCCGTTCGTCACAACGTATCCCTATTCATGCGGGGAGCTTAGGGCGAGTCAAAAGACAAGTCGAGATTCTTTCGGAGGATCCGGCGTGTACCTCTAGCCACCGCGGCTACAAGAACACCCTATGTAATCTATCTCGAGAATAGAATTGGAATAAGCAAAGCCGATCGAAAAACGAAATCTTCGAGGAAACACTTGATCGCTGAGAAAAGATTCAACTTGATAATTCAACTATAACAATGATACATACACAAGATCACCACCGGGATCCTTCCTTGATCTTGCTTCTAGCTCCGGGGAACTCCGACGTGGTCTTCCTTGCAAGGTTCCCACGTCGGCTAGGGAAACCCTAGTCAACTAGCTCGACCCTCTCCTCTCCTAGATGATGTCCCTCTCTTCTCTCGCTTCTCGGCGGCCGAAGACGATCTCTTCTCCTCGTGGCTCTCGGTCGGGGGACTATAAATAGCCCGATCGGCAACTAGGTCAAAGGGCGGCGTGTTTGGGCCCTAAATGGGCCCGGGGGCCGATCCTATCGGGGCCGGCCGGCCCGGGCCCATTTAGGGCCCGGCCCCGCGGGCTCCTTTGCCCGAGGTCGGTTCCCTTGCTTCCCGGATGCTTCCCCCTTTCGCATGTAGGTCCATGTCGTCGGTTTCTCTCCGAATTGGACTCAACTCCTTGTCTTGCAAGCTTCAACGCACTTTTCCGGTCGGGTCCCCGGAGTTTGTTGTCTTCTCGGATCGAGTCCCCGGCTTCTTGGAGTTAGTTTTGCTTCATTGCATGACTTGTTCGGGGCTTCAAAGTCTTGTCATGAGGTGCTTGATGAACTTATCCCAAAAGTCTTGCATTCAACACTAAATCCCTGCATAAACATTAAACTCCAAAAACGACATGCACATGTGAACTTGTTATACCACGGGGGTTAGTACCAATGGATAAGGTATAAAATTCATGCCAACACCGAAGGTAAACTCATGGCTAGGTTGACGGATTTTCACCGTCAACATCTCCCCCATGCTTAAACCTTGCTCGTCCTCGAGTAAGCCTTCGATGGATATCATCATTGCTAAACAATGTTTAAACTTTGCATTCGACCATACATGAGAAAACATAATGCTCTCAAAATTTTAATTCATTAAAGTTCCATAATGTACTAGCCTTCATCTCCACGGAGGGTGGATTCTTATTAAGCTTATCCCACAAGTGTTAACGTGCTCACAAAGTTTTAAATGGATCTCAGAATTTTTGAAATGAAGAACGAGATAAGAAAAGCTAAACCAAATTCACAAATTTAAATCATCTCATGTATTGCTCATAAACTCTCATCTCACTTGTCTCTCAAGCCTATATATTCTACTCCTTTCCCTCTCATATATATGTGGAAGGCTTTATATGGAGCTTTGGGAAAGTTTAGTCCTAATCAAGAATTTATAAATGAGGTGTTGTCATAACAAGACAAGCTTCTCATGGTCTTACCGAGACTCGTCAAAAAGGTCATTGGAAAATAATGTTAAATCAAGGAGGGGAAAGAGAAAAATACACACACTTTTAGATAGGTGGACATGTGCAAATGGCAGAGAGTGATCCCGAGGCACAAAAGAAGTCCTCGTTATCGGGTTGCACATGGTTGGAAAATGAGAATGGATCTTTTTATCTTGAAGCCTTGAATGCACTCTTAGAGAACCGGGGAGTTCATTTTACGCACAAATATATTTTTTTTTCTCTTATATTCTCATTCTTTTCTTTCTTTCTTTCTTCCTTATATATATATTTTTTCTTTCTTTGCTTTGGAAGTCATGTACATCGCCGAATTTTTTTTCTTTCATCATTGTATATATTTTTTTTTTTTTTTAAAATACTCCCTTTTGAACTCTATGGCAGCACCGTACCTACCTCCTCCCCCATGCTTAGACGTTGCTCGTCCTCGAGCAAAGAGGCGAAAAATAAGGTAGGTACCGGAGATATTTTCCTTGGAGAGATACTTGAAATCTTCAACGTTGGCACCGTCTTGCGATCTTCCTTGAATTGATGATCCATTCTCAATGATAGGTTGTGGTCAAGGAGGTAATCACAAAAAGATGATATTTGGTTAAAGGGTGGATATCCGGCGAAGTTTGTGAGACCACCGATGTGGGGGTACACAATGCACGGATAAAAGGCTAGCAAAAAGATAGATACGCAAAAACGGAATGACCAGCTTCTTAGTCTCGGGCCAGAGAAATCATGGCCTGCAATAACTCACTCAAAAATAAATCTTGTACACTAAGGTTTATGCACTCAAATATATATAAGGCTTTGGATAGGTTGAGCAACACACAAGTGATATTTGTGACAAGGTTAGCAATATTTTTGAGCATAAAAGACATCTTCAATCCATTCATAACTTGAGAGCACATAAAACACTATGGGTCTTTATTTTAATCATAACCTCCGCTGAAAATTAAGCTAGTGTTAAAATAAATTCAGATCTGTATTTTTAAGAGAGCACTAGCTTAAACATGCATAAATCAACTACAAAGATGAACAAAGCTGCAATTTTAATCATATATCAACATGGCACAAATTTTGTAACTTTTCCAATGATAAAAATCAAGGTGGTGACTTTATTAAAGGTGATATCAAGCTGAAATACATACTGAAAATAAACATAACAAGCTTGCTGAAATTTAATTAAAAACAGAAAAATACTACGCAAACACATAAGAGCAAAAGCTGAAAATTACAGAGAAATAGAAAAGAAAAGAAAACTAAAGTTCCTAAAGTCTTCTAATCCTCCGCCGGTGGTTGATGTTGATAGTCTTGATAATAATAGCCTTGCTCATAATATGAATGAACGCTTCCTCCGTCGAATTGATTTGGCTCTACAAGGTGAAGGCGTCCTAGTTCAAAGGCAATATTTGCGTTGCCTTCACCGAGTTGAGCTGCGTTGGATTGGGTGGCTGCGATATTTTGAGCATTTCTTGCAGCATATCCTCCAATAATAGCCATGCTTTGCTGTGGTTGGGGATGATGAGCGTAGGACTCCGCGAAGTTAGCGTTGGGCACAACATAATTTTGAGGGGGTACCGGTGCACCACCCCCCCATGCTTGTTGTTGAGACCCTCCGTAATAACTTGGCGGAGGAGGAACCCCGCCGGATGGTTGCACATTGGGTTGTGCTCCACCCTCTTGTGCGGAGGATGTTCCCTCTTCTACGATCCTTCCTCTTTTATTTTTCCTTGCAGGGACAAGTATTCCCTCTTCCAACCAATCTTCCCTTCCTTCGGTGAAAAGCCTAAGCCTCTCATCCGGAAGAGGGAGGTTCACAATGGCCAATCGGTAACCTCTTCTCTCATCTCCACTAATGTACTTGCCTTGCCGCAAGTACTCAAAACCGAGAGAGGTACCGCGCAAAAGGTGAGCGGGGTTTCTTGCGATCCCCGGTCGCAAGGAATAGGCCAACATGGAGAGGTAACACCCCGAACCAATATCACTAGCCCCCGATGTTGCTTCACAACACCAACGGTTGATCATGAGGTAGGAGGGGTCGATTGGCCGCCCGGCAATCAAAGCCGAGTATAGCCAATTTAACTCCGTGTCGGTCACCTTTGTTTCCCTCATCCTCCCCAATACCCTCTTGCACATCCAAGAGTGGAATATTCGGATAATGGGGTTGCGGATGCATTTGCGCCGTTGATGGGCATCTCCGGAGATCATGCCCCAAAATTCCGCCAACATGCCGGGAGGCACGTCGACTTTCTCGGAGCGCCCTTGTGGAATCCAAGCAGCTCCCTTACGTGCTCGTAGGGAACCACTTGTTGGATTCCCTCCAAACGGAATGACAAGCATTGCACCCCACCATCATCAACGATGGGTGCCATAGTCATTAAAATTTCCAAGGTGTAACCCAAGTGGGTGTCCACCGAGATTCCGTTGGAGAATTGAATCCACCCGAGGTGCCCCAACATGTAGTTTATGTCGGTGCGAAAACCCAAGGTGTGGAGTGCTTGGTCGTCGATCTCGACATTTGGCACAAGCCTCTTCTCAAGATTGGCGAGCCTATCCTCCTCCTCCGCCGACATGATGATGAAGCCGTACGAAGATTGTGTCGGGGGTGTAAGGAGGTGGTGCGGTTGAGCGAGTCGATCGTCGTGGTGGCGCGGGCTGCTCCTCCGTGTGCCCACGAGGTTCGGTGAACCTCATGGAAGTGCTTCTCGTAGCCCTCATACCACCAAGGAGGAGAGCGTCGCTCCTCCTCGGTGGTGCCGTGTCCGTCTCCATGCTCCGGGGAGACTCGGAAACCGAGTGCCTCCTTGAAGACGTGGTTGATGACGGCTTGGACGACGACGAACTCTTCTTCTTGGAGAAGAGACTTGTGGTCTTCTTCCACATGGTTGCTGCACTCTTTCTTCAACTATAAATCCGGGTTGCAACCGGTAAACAAGGCACTTAAACTCTTTGCTTCGGGTGTGGACTTTGAGTGGATTAGGGAGGTGGATTTTTTCTTGAGCTCTCAAGCTTGGGTGGTTGGCTAAGTCTACAGAGGTTCTGAGCACACAAACTTGAACACACAAACAAGGGAAGGAGAGGGAAGCTTGCTGCAGAAGACGGGCACCGGGGGGTGCATTTTATAGGGCAGGCCGGCCGGCCTAGGCCGGCCGGCCCGGGGCTCCTCCGCGTGCTCCTCGGCGCGTCTTTCTCCCGGCGTGATCATCTCGCCTCCGCAACTTTCCTGCCCGCGTGCTCCACAAGTTGCACCGCCCAAACGCTCTCGTCCACTCCTTTTCTTGAATTATTGGTCCTCCCACTTGATGCTCCATGCTTTGGGTCATGTCCATGCTCCCTAGCTCCACTTGCTTCACATGCCACCTTTGAAATCCTGCAAAGTTGATGCTTGCTGCCCACCATGCTTGTCCTTTGCATGTGGAGTGGGTGAAAGTTGATAAAAGAGAATCCAATGGTGCATGCATGATTAATTCAAACTTGATTGCCTCCATTTAGGTGTGTTTAAGGTTAAGCACTCCTCTAATTCGAATTTTAAAATATTTTTCAGAGCCATGCAAGAGCTTGAACATAATTTTAGAGAAGTTTTTAAACCATTAAAAACAAATGTAAGTCGAAAATATTTTTCGACTACGTCGATTTTCGTCTCACCGGTATAGTTTGCTTTCATCGGTTGAGAGCGAACGTTTTCCCGGTTTGATCATGGGGGCATAGGTTTAGGTTCTAATTTTGGCTAAATAAGAAAGATTTTGAATAAAGCAAAATTAGAATGGGCTTAGAAAAATTCTAATCCTAGAGAAACCAAGGATAAAGATTTTTAAGATCAACCAAAAGCTTTGATTTCTAGGTTCACGCGAGTCCTACCACGTGCTGAATTTTTATAACACTTGAATATAAATCGTGGCTCTACTCGTGTGGTTTTAGCATGAAAAATAAGCCAACCTCAGCACCATAATGAGGGTGAAAGGTTGAGCTAAGGTTCTGAAATTATTTGGTTGAGGGGTTTCTCGAAAAGAAAAGAATCAAACAAGCACATAGGAGGGTTCATGCAAAGGGTTTATGATAAAGCAAACATTCAATCAAGAATTATGTCTCTAATATTGTTCAACCACTTCTAAGTCTAATGTCTTTGCGTAATAAAACTCAAAAACTAAATTATTAAAAATACTCGAAAAACCTGGAATCGGGTTGTCCTCCCGTAGCTTATTCTTGACTTGACTTGACGAAACGGGTTGCCTCCCGCCTAGCGCTTCGTTTATAGTCTATAGCTAGACTTCTTCACTTGATTACTCCGGATCAACGCTCTTTGCGGGCGTTGCAATCTTGGGTACCCACTTCCGCACCATCTTGGGCGCGGGCTTGTCTTTTGGCTTGGGCGGCTTAGTCATTTTTTTGGTCTTCACGGGCGGCTTCTCTTCCTTTGTCTTGACGGATGCAACACCTTCTTTAATTTTCGTTACGTTCACTTTTTTCGGCTCCTTCTTCTTTTTCAGCCCCTCCGTTTGTTTTGGTTCTATCTTCACTCCAATCATGTTGCATGCCTCAATCCTTGGACGGAACTTGAAGGAACTCCTTTCTCCGTTGATATCGAACATGATCTCCCCCTTGCCAACATCAATAGTTGCTCCCACGGTCTTGAGGAACGGCCTTCCTAGGATGAGCGGCGGCTTCTCCCTCTCTCCCATCTCGAGCACAACGAAGTCGACGGGGGATGAAGTGGTGTCCAATCTTCACGGGTACATCTTCGCAATGCCCAAAGGATAGCGAATGGAGTTGTCACCCAACTCCAAACATATTCCCGTAGGCTCCATCGGTAGGCGTAACTTCTCGAACACATCCCTCGGCATGACACTCACACTAGCTCCAAGGTCGCATAACGCCTTCTCGAAATTGAAAGAACCAACCGAACATGGAATTGTAGGGCACCGGGGTCTTTTTGCTTCTCCGGCCCATAAGCAATAGCTGCACTACACTCCTCGGACATCTTGACATGATCTACCCCGAGTGTTGCTATCTCATATTTATTTGCAAGAATGTCTTTAAAGTAACGAGAATATGTAGGTACTTGTAGGGCATCTAGTAACGGCATGTTGATGCTAAGTCTACGCACAACTTCCACAAACTTCTCAAAGTGGTTGTCAAGTTTACCTCGGAAGTAGCGTGGCTTGAGTTGCGGTATCCTCGTGTCATCTTCCGGCATCTCGAATTCGGGTTCCTCGGTGACGATCCCCGTAACCTTCTCTTTAGCGGCTCCTTCCACCTCGGTGGACGGTTTCGGCTTCCTTGCTCCCGCGGTACGTTCGGATCTTCGGTCTCCTTCCCCGAACGTGTTTGAATGGCCTTCGCCGATTCGGGACATTTGGGTTGTCCCGGAAGCTTCCCTTCATCATTAGTGAGGCGCCCCCGCAAGTTGTCCAACTTGCGTCTCGAGCATCTTCATCATGTTGAGCACTTGATGATTGGAACTTCCGACCTCCGTCACTTTGCTATCGATGTTCTCCAACACCTTGTCTATGGTCTTGAACTTGGTGACGGTGTCCTTGTTGATCTTAGCTTGCTCATCCATGAACTCCTTCAATTGTATCCGAAGTGGAACCGCGTTAGGAATAGATGAGCTTGCATTAAATTGAGGCCTACCTTGCCCGTAGCGGAAGTTCGGCAATTCTCCCTTCCTCATGTAGTCGAGCACTTTGGCTTCCTCCGGACAATCTTTGCGGACATGGCCATACTCTCCACATTCTTCGCATGTGGACCTTGCTTCGGCGGCCTTCAAGTCTTGAGCCTCTTTCTTTTCTATCTCCATCTTTTCCAACCTCCTCATGAGCGAGTCGATCTTGCCTTCAAGTATGTCTTCCTTCTCCACTTGCAAGACTCCTTTGACGTTCCCCATAGGTTGAGCCGGGTGTAGGCGCCCGGACGACGCCCACGTATCATTATCCGCGACCTTCTTGAATAACGTGAGAGCTTCCGTCGGTGTAAGCTCGATGATAGATCCTCCCGCTGATGCATCGATGATCGTCCTTGACGCCATGGTGAGTCCTTGATAGAACTTTTGCACGAGGTCTTCTTTCGGGAACTTGTGATGTGGAACCGCCGGGTGTACTCGTTGAAGCGCTCGTATGCCTCCGAGATAGTTTCGTAGGATATTGAACAAAGGTGGCAATCTTATTACGCAAGCTTTGAGTTTTACCGGTGAGTAGTATTCCTTCATGAAAGCCTTCATCAACGTGTTCCAATTTTGCACCGTCTCCGCCGGTTGAGAGTGGAACCATTGCAACGCCTTCCCGAGTAGTGAAAACGGAAAAAGCCTTGCCCTCATTTGATCTTGAGTCACCCCATCCATGTTGAAAGTCTGACATAGTTGAATGAATGCTTGGAGGTGAAGGTTCGGATCCTCTTTGCCGGTGAAGGGTGAATGTTGCACCATGCGGATTGTTGAGGTCTTGATCTCGAACGGTCTTCCGATCTCCTCGAGGTTCAAGATTGGTAGGTCGATGATGTCTGGGGTGCATAGCTCCCCAATCTTGCGTTCTTCCGGTGGTTGGTCACCCATTGGTGGAAGTCGATTCTCCCTCGGACTTTGAGGTGGTGAATTTTCCGGAGATTCCTGCGATCCTTCGTCTTCCGACTCCGAATCTACAAAATCCAGCTTTTTAGCTTGATGTGCTTCGCGTCTCCTTAGCCTCGTAAAGTTTTTCGGATCATCCACAAAATTATTGGGTTTGTTGGAGAGGTAGCCGTCCATCTCCTGTTAGGGTTAGCAATAAACAAAATATGCAAAAGAAACTAGAAAACAAAACAAATCTATAAAGACTAGAGTTAGACAAACTAGATTAGATGTATTTTGAGGATGATTGAAGCTTATTAGATGCAAAAATAAAACAAAATCAGTACTGAAAATTACAAAAAAAAAAGCAATAAAAAATCAAATCTTGATCACTTGTTCCCCGGCAACGGCGCCAGAAAAAGGGGCTTGTTGACGGTTAATGTTTGTATCAAAGTTCGTTCGTGACTCGCAAGCGTACAAGTCTCCCGTCGTAGTCAAGGGACCCTTCTTCCCTCGAGTGGTGAACCCAAGGTATCGAATCCGTGGAACAATGTGTGACGCAAGAATTAATCTATTAAAGCCAAGTAATCTTCAATAATCGATAAAAGACCTAATGCATCTAAGTAAAAGACATGAAACGAATCTAATCTACTAAAAACCGGAGAAAACAAAGTAAGATTGGGTAGATAAACCGATCTAGAGGGATCGGGGTAAGCCTTTCGTTGAAGTTCCAAGCAAAAGAAGAAGTAGCAAATCGAATCTTAATAAAAGCCTCTTTAAATCGTGGTTTCCCGTCCAAATCCGAAAACATCCGCCTTTCGAGACCCCCGTTCTGTCACAACGTATCCCTATTCATGCGGGGAGCTTAGGGCGAGTCAAAAGACAAGTCGAGATTCTTTCGGAGGATCCGGCGTGTACCTCTAGCCACCGCGGCTACAAGAACACCCTATGTAATCTATCTCGAGAATAGAATTGGAATAAGCAAAGCCGATCGAAAAACGAAATCTTCGAGGAAACACTTGATCGCTGAGAAAAGATTCAACTTGATAATTCAACTATAACAATGATACATACACAAGATCACCACCGGGATCCTTCCTTGATCTTGCTTCTAGCTCGGGAACTCCGACGTGGTCTTCCTTGCAAGGTTCCCACGTCGGCTAGGGAAACCCTAGTCAACTAGCTCGACCCTCTCCTCTCCTAGATGATGTCCCTCTCTTCTCGCTTCTCGGCGGCCGAAGACGATCTCTTCTCCTCGTGGCTCTCGGTCGGGGGACTATAAATAGCCCGATCGGCAACTAGGTCAAAGGGCGGCGTGTTTGGGCCCTAAATGGGCCCGGGCCGATCCTCTGTGGGCCGGCCGGCCCGGGCCCATTTAGGCCCGGCCCGCGGGCTCCTTTGCCCGAGGTCGGTTCCCTTGCTTCCGGATGCTTCCCCCTTCGCATGTAGGTCCATGTCGTCGGTTTCTCTCCGAATTGGACTCAACTCCTTGTCTTGCAAGCTTCAAGCACTTTTCCGGTCGGTGTCCCCGGAGTTTGTTGTCTTCTCGGATCGAGTCCCCGGCTTCTTGGAGTTAGTTTTGCTTCATTGCATGACTTGTTCGGGGCTTCAAAGTCTTGTCATGAGGTGCTTGATGAACTTATCCCAAAAGTCTTGCATTCAACACTAAATCCCCGCATAAACATTAAACTCCAAAAACGACATGCACATGTGAACTTGTTATACCACGGGGGTTAGTACCAATGGATAAGGTATAAAATTCATGCCAACACCGAAGGTAAACTCATGGCTAGGTTGACGGATTTTCACCGTCAACGGAGATGCTCGAGAGATTAGCAAACCACGCTTATTTTTGCTTTCTCGATGGGTACTCGGGGTTCATGCAAATTCCCATTCACTCGGAAGATCAACACAAGACAACATTTACGTGCCCTTACAGAACGTTTGCATATAGAAGGATGCCCTTCGAACTATGCAACGCTCCGGCCTCTTTTCAACGTTGCATGATGGCCGTATTTTCGGAATCCATCGAAGAAATTGTCGAGGTGTTCATGGATGATTTTTCCATTTATGGGAAGACGTTCATGGATTGCTTGGCAAACTTGGAAAAGGTCCTCACGAGGTGTGCGGAGGTAGATTTGGTGTTAAATTGGGAAAAGTGCCAGTTCATGGTTAAGCAAGGCATAGTGCTCGGACATGTTATTTCCGAGAGAGGCATTGAAGTGGACAAGGCTAGGGTAGAGACGGTTGAGCAACTCCCACCTCCGACGGATGTTAAGTCCTTAAGAAGCTTTCTAGGCCATGCCAGATTCTATAGAAGATTTATTAAGGACTTCTCAAAGATCACTAAGCCTTTAACACATCTTCTTCAAAAGGATGTGGCTTTCGACTTTGATGAGAAGTGCCTAGCGGCATTCCGGACCTTGAAAAGTGCATTGGTGAGTGCTCCCATCATCCAACCTCCGGATTGGAGCCAACCTTTCGAGATCATGTGTGACGCAAGTGACTACGCCGTAGGCGCGGTTTTGGGTCAAAGAAAGGAAGGCCGAGTTCACGCCGTTTACTATGCTAGCAAAACTCTTAGTGGGGCGCAATTAAATTATGCCACTACGGAAAAGGAGTTGCTAGCGGTGGTTTTTGCTTTCGAAAAATTCAGATCTTACATCGTGAACTCGAAGGTCATTGTTTACACCGATCACACAACCATCAAGTACCTCTTGGCTAAGAAGGAAGCTAAACCACGTTTGATTCGTTGGATCCTTCTTCTCCAAGAGTTTGATGTTGAAATTCGTGATAAAAAGGGGGTGGAAAATGTTGTGGCCGATCATTTGTCTAGGATGAATCGTGGACAAGATGATAGAGAGCCCATAGAAGATAAGATGAGAGATGACCACCTCTATCGAGTGCTTGATAAAGATACTTGGATGATCGATATCATTCGAGCAATTCGAAAGATGCCTCTCGATCATCTAGATAAAAACTCTCAAAAGAAGATAATCTCCGAAAGTAGAAAGTACTTTTGGGATGCACCATACCTCTTCAAACTTGGCAATGATAGAGTAATGAGAAGGTGTGCGCCAAGAGAAGAAAGGGTAGAGATTTTGAGAAAGTGCTACTCGGCGGAGTACGGTGGACACTATAGTCATTTTCGAACCCAAGCAAAAGTATGGTCAAGCAGATTCTTTTGGCCAGAGATGCATGAAGATACTAAAAGATATGTTGTATCATGCCCCGAATGCCAAAGAACCGGAAACATCTGTCAAAGAAATTCTATGCCTTTGAAATACAACCTACAAATCGACATATTCGATGTATGGGGTATAGACTTCATGGGGCCTTTTAACTCATTTGGATTTGAGTATATCCTAGTCATGGTTGATTATGTATCCAAGTGGGTAGAGGCTATACCATGTCGTAAAGCTTCCACGGAGGAGTCCATTACTATGATTAAGAACGTGATTTTTCCTCGTTTCGGTACACCGAGAATCTTGATAAGTGATGGAGGAACTCACTTCACTGGGAAGAATTTCAAAAGGTGCTTGTCCAAGTTAGGAATTGAGCATAGGGTCTCTACGGCCTATCACCCACAAACCAACGGACAAGCGGAAACGTCAAATAGGCAATTAAAAAGCATCCTCAACAAAACCGTAGAGAAGGGAGGCAAAGATTGGTCAAAGAAATTAGACCGAGCTTTATGGGCTTATTGAACGGCGTTCAAAACACCGATAGGTATGACCCTTATCAATTCATCTATGGAAAAGCTTGCCACCTTCCGGTTGAGTTGGAACATAAAGCCTATTGGGCGATTAAAGAGATGAACCTTGATCTCGATGCCGCGGTGGTGAAACGAAGAATCCAAATAAGCGAGCTAGAGGAGATGAGGTTAAAGGCGTATGAAAATGCAAGCATATACAAGGAGAGAATCAAAAGATGGTATGATAAAAGATTGAAAAAGAAAGAGTTTAAAGAAGGAGATAAGGTCCTCCTCTACAATTCGAGGTTTAAAACCTTCGGAAAGGGGAAATTGCAAAGCAAGTGGGACGGACCTTATGTTGTGCATTCGGTGCTCTCCAATGGAGCGATAACCATTATGGATATAAAAGGCGATCAATTTATGGTGAATGGCCAACGGCTTAAGGTTTACTACGAACCCGACGTTGTGCCCCTTCACCATGTTGATGTCTTCACCATGGAAGAAGAGCCCGAACGTCCCGCCTAGGACGAAAAACGAGGCATGAATTTTTGTAAATAGTTTTCTTTTAATTTTCTGGAGTTTCTCGCGAAGATTTACTGGGCCAACTTTTCCCCATGGGCTAAGGAGGTGAAATAAGGGCGGTGCGCGAAAACCGGACCGGCCCGGCCCCCGAGGCAGGGTTGGCCGGCCGGCCCGATCCGACCGGCCCAGGTGGGTCCCGGCGGCGGACGTCCCTGATTTTTGCCCGGATTGCTCCTTTTCGACTTCCTTCTTTGGTCAGAAAATTTTAAGGGAAGTTTAAAAAAAGGAAAATGAGGTTCCTAGGGTTTTTCTCTTTGGACTATTTATTTGGCCGAATTGGGAGCTCGGGAATCAATCCTTTCAAGCAATATTTTGCACCCACGCAGCAGCCATTGTGCCACCGAGGAGCTTAGAGTTGAATCTAGAAGCGAAGGAGCCATCGATGGAGGAGGCGAAGCGATGCGAGCTCAAGCTACCCGTCGAGATCAAGAGGACCGTCCGCATCCGTTGCGGAGGGCGTGTCCCGACCGGAGCTATTGCATCTCTCAACCCCGTCGAAGGAGAGAAGGTCCCTACGTCCGTTCGAAGGTCAGCGCGCATCCAAGGCATGAAGCGGAAAGACTACAAGGAGGTGTCGCCCGAGCCTAAGGATTATGGGGGTAGCGACTACTCCGATGATCGTAGCCCGAGCTCGTGGGCGGCCGCCGGAAGAGACGATAACGACCTCTACATTTGGGATGAGGTGCCCAAGGAGAAGACTCCCAAAGGCCCTAACGATGGCGGCAACGGCGGCGGCGACGGCGGCAGCGACGACAATGGTGGTGGCGATGACGGCGGTGACGACGGTGGCGACGACGGTGGAGACAATGGTGATGATGACCCCTTCGGATTTCATCCAATGTGTTGTCGAGCTTGCCGTCAATCCATCGCGGATCTCTACGCGTCGGTCGACGAATGTCTCCAAGCCATGGAAGCGATGAAGCAGCGTTTGGAGGATTTGGAGCGCGTAGTTGAAGACGACTACAAGTTCCTTAACCGCAACGTGCACAAACTTTTTGGCATGGTCGGGAACATGAGAGGCAAGTGGTGCAATACTTGCTTAAAGTACCACTAGGTCTAGTTTTCCCCTTAGGAATTTTGTAAGATACGACGAGGACGTCGTATGTTTTTAGCGTGGGGGAGAGCTAGCTAGCTAGCCTTAGCTTTTGAGCTTCAAGTTTTGGTTCGGTTTAATCTTCGAGTGAGAGTCTTAGAGTTTAATGAGTCTTAGTTTTCGAGTGTGTTTTTAAATTTTTGCAAGTTTGAAAGTGTCTTAAATTAGTGTTGAGTCAAAGAAAATCAAATAAAAAGAGTCTTTATATATTTTTGTGTCTTGCGTGATGCTTATCTTTATTCACTTGTTTGTTTATCTTTGATTCTTGATATGTGAACATAAGTGTGTGGTTTGAAAAATGTTTACCGTGGTGATTAGTGGAATTGCTACTACTTAAAGTACCCATACCGCACTTCGATCTTGAGCTTCACATGTTAGTTGTGCTATGTTCAATGCTAAAAGTTGGAGGATTTCAGTTCTGAAAATTATCTTAAAACCCTTGTAATAAAGGTTAGCAAAACCTCTTTTTCCAAGTTGGGAGTAAGAAAAAAATCCTATACAAGGCCAATTTATTTTTTTGCTCCACCATAAGTGTGATTAGCGCGATGAGTTAGGCTAGGATCCTTCTCTCTTGGGAGTTTTAATTTCGAGCAATGATCATTCCTTGTGCTTATCTTTTGTTGCTAGCCTCGTCATACATTCGGCAACGTGACTTTCACATTGGAAGTCCCGTACATCACCGAATTCCATACCCAACCCTATACATCTCTTTTGTACATCGCATTCCTTGAACACAACCTACTTTCAAAGGTTTCGTCTCGTCTCTAGCATGATTTATTTAAATTTCAGATTGTAGGCATGCGAGAAAGAGAGGAGTTGAGAGCTTTGAAAAGTTGTCAAGAGAGGGGAAAATAAAGAGAAAAGTATGAGTATGGAGAAGAAAGAAAGAAAGAAAGAAAGAAATATGGAAAAGTAAAGAAAGAGAAAAAATATATGAGAATGAAAGAATGAAAGAAAAAAGGAGAAAAGAGGAGGTAGCAATAAAGATATGAGAGGGATGGATCGAGTGAAAGAAAAGAAAAATTAAAAGTGTAAGGAAGGATGTCACGTTGTTGAGAGACGAAACTTTCATTCTTTTTCCAACCATGTGCAATCCGACAACGAGGACGTCATCGGTGCCTTATAGTCATAATTTTCTTTTGCCCTTGCACATGTCCACCATTCTAAACCTTCTCGTCCTTGATATCCCTACATATGGTTAATTCTCATGATCATTGGCTTTGAAAGGTAAACAACCATTAGAGGAAGTTCTTAGTTTGACGATACTTGTGTTGATTGCGCTAACCCTACCTATAGCTCCACTTTACATGTATATGAGAGACTTATGGGAGGTGAGAGTTTTATAAAATTGGTTTAGGATAGCCACCTCATATGAGTGACTTGAGAGAGCTTGGAGAAAGGTTTTTGTCTAATACTTGTTGCAGGAATTTTGTTTTTAAAATCATAAAAACCCTCCGATGGAAGCAAAGAAGTAAGCATGGCTGAATTTGAAGACTTCGAGTGAAGAGTTTGAGTTGTGGGGTAAATCTTGATGTGGTAAAAATTCTAAATGCCCATGTTTATGTTTGATGATCACTACTTTGTGTTTATGTATTAAAGATTAAAGGATTGACTAACTTGTGAAGAAGGATTAGCGTTTCATGATTACAATGCTTTGGACGAAGTTCTTTTACGAGTACTTGCTCGAGGACGAGCAAGAACTAAGCGTGGGGGAGATGTTGACGGTGTATTTTGGTACACCTAGCATGTTCATTACACTCTGGTTTGGATTTGATTATGGAACTAACCCGCCACTAGGCACACTAATCATATAACAAGTTCATCTATGTGCATGCATTTGGAAGTGTTGTGTATATGTAGGAAAACATGGACATAAAGGACGGATTTGCAACAAGTTCAAAGGAGCATTTACGGAGTCTTGTTCATGATCATGAGCTTTATGAAATCACTTCCAATGGTGGAAAGGACCGAAGTGTTACAAAGGAACACTCCCGGGGATTGAAGCGTAAAAGACCGAACTTCATGCGAAGAGAACCTCCATCTTGGACGCGAGGATGACATCATCAAAATCATGCAAGTGGAGGGGGCAAAGTGCATAATTACATGAGGACCCACGGGAGCGAAGGGGCGACCGAACCGGGCCGATATGGGCCCCGAGCCGGTCGGCCCAGGCCGGCCGGCCCAGCCCACTCCGGTGGCCGGTTCGGCCCCCCTTTCCTTGCATCCGAAGGATCTTCAACCCTAAAACCCTGGAGGCTCCGCCATTCGACAGGGAGAGAGCCATTCGCACCAGGAGGCCATCCACAAGCTGGAGAGAGAGGAGGGAGATCTTCGGAGGGAGATCGCCCACCTCGAAGTAAGCACCCACAAGTGGAGAAGAAGGAAGACACCGTCAGAAGGGAAACCATGATCAAAGGTGCTATGTCCAGCACTTTGACGGGGTAATCTCCTTATTCGTCCATGGGTTGTAATCGATCTTGAGATGTAATCGCACTTTGTCGGATTATCTATCTATCATCTTGTGTTGAATATACTTTAATGCTTAAGGTTAGCTACCATGCCGTAAAGGGAGTATGAGCTCCAATGCTTCCTTGGATCCATTCAATACGCCGTGTCTATCATAGGTTTAGTCATGAATACCTTCGCGTAGTGACAGTACGAGAGGAGGGAAAGGGTGAAACCGTGGTCACGACCTCGATAGATTAGATTGGTTTTCATGTCTTTAAGCGATTGCATGCTCTAGTATCGTAGACCCGTGGGCGAGTGTCTTTTATCTTGATATCTTAATCATTCTCTCTAGTGTAGTTTAGTTCTTTTCTAGTATAATAATAGTTAGGGTTTTAGTAGTTAGAGTGTGAAGGTAGATCGAACGCTTGTAATCCCCTTGCTCTGCGGATTGACAAGAACCTTGGGAATCCCGTGGTGAAAAAGGTGTGGGGTCCGTACGCTTGCGGATCGTAGAGGGATACGTCTTTTATCCGTCAACAACCACGCTGAATCATCTATACATACCATGAAGGTTCATACAAAGTCTAACTTCCGCCCGATCATCCTACCCTCTCACAAGATCTCACCATGAAGCTCTCAAGCTAAGCTAGTCCTAGAAATTCCAAGGGAAAAGGAAGAAGAAAATAGCAAAACAAAATGAGCTAGGGTTCCAAGAGATGGCTGCCATCCTCTCACCACTTGGGTTATATGGAGGCAACCGAAAGTCTAAAATACCCTTTCTAGCTAATTAGGGATACATGCCCCTCGAGCTCGAGGGTGAATTCGGAAATCTTTGTCATCGCTCCATCGGACGGATGCCCAACGACCGCAAACTTGCTTAGCCTCAACGCAAGCCTTGTGATCCCAACGCGTGTCCTCTGCTTCGAAGTCTCCGAACTGCGTCATCGCACACCGGTCAGACCGGTGCTCCTCATCGATCAGACCGGTCTGATGCTACTGCACCTCTATCTTCGGTTCTTCGGTCTTGGCTTTGTGGATCAACCAAGGAACCCAGTGGTTTTCTGGTGAACCACTGGAAACCCCACGCACTCGGTGTAGTCTCTGCTAAATGCCACTCATGACTCGGCTCCCACGTAGTCTGGCTCGACCTTGGTTTTGAGACAACCAAGAAACCTTCCATGACTTCATCTTACCGTTCTTGCCACCATGCAGCTCGCACTTGACTCCACTGGCCACTGGGTCCCTCGAACGAAGCCTACTTGTCTTCTCCACACCAGGAGGCCTCACCGTCAACGACCTTTCGCGCTTGTTCTTCATCTGCACCAAAACCAGTCAAGCCGCAACCTGCACCTGCAATACTTAGCCAAGAATTAGTCCACACAACGTTGTCAATCACTCATCACACCAGGAAGCGACCATCCACCGGTGCTCGAACCACACATGGTCCTCAACACCAATTGGGTTGGAGGAACTAGAAGAGGGCAACAACACATCTGTCTTCCCAGTCAACAAACATACTGGATTTTTCAGGCTGAAGGTGCGAGATGATGAGTTGCCGGAAAATGATGAGGCACAGGACAAATTATCAATGCTAGTAGCTGATGAAGATGTGCAGATGGAAGTGCCACCTACTACTCGGGATTGGATAAACACTAATGTTGATTATAGTGGTGAGAAGAGGAACCTATCTGCTACACCGAAAACAAATGACTTGCTCATTACTGATCACGTCAATGACCTTTGTGTTCTCTTGGAGTTTCCAAACATTGGCAAGGCAGAGGGAGTGCCAACACGGAACCATGGTGACATATCCTTGTCTGACAAGCAATTCTTGTATGATGAACAAAGGGGTACAATGGAATTCAGTTTGTTAGGACCATGGGATCCAGGCATCAACAATTCTTGTATGTTGCGAGATAATGATGGCGGCATGTGGAAGTTACAGCCGCAAGCCGGATACGTTCGGATGTAGTGGGATCCGGGCATTAGTACGTCCACAGCTTGGGGACAAGCTATTCGAGAGGCCGATAATGTCACGACTCGGATACGACCCAAGAGAATCCCATTGCACAAGTCGCAATCCAGCCCAGCCCAAAGCCCAAGCAGATGATATCTCCTATACAAGCCAGGCCAGCCAAAAGGGAAGACATCGAACAAATATTCAGAAACCAGTTAGGGTTCATCCCCTTCCTCCAGCGATCCTCTCGGAGGATGATTGCGGTGAGTCGTCGCCCGTCTTCTCAGCGGCAACACCATGTGCGCGAGCTCAGGTCCCGGTGGTGGCTCACCGGCGGCTACGAGCCGTTACAGGTTTTTGCCATGTAGCATCTGATGATCGGCTTTCCATTCTAGTTACACCACTTGTCAGGATCATGGTTTTGCCAGGTAGCATCTGATGCTCGTCTTCCCATTCTAGTTCTTACACTCAATGGTGGATAGAGGCCTAGGGTCACTTTTTTCAGAATTGAGGCATAGGGACACTTGGGCCATGGCCCTAGGCCTGGGTCGAAATTCTCCACAGCAGAACATTATAGCAAAGAATGCTGGCCCTAGGCCTTAGGCCAAATCCTGTCTGCCCCTGCTAACACTTGTCAGGATCAAGAATTTAGTAGTTTCCAAGATCTATATCCACTCAATTGTCTATTCCCTTGAGGATTTGAATAGGTTGCTTGTCATGACATCGATCATTCCTCGAGCACCAGATTGACCACATCTCACAAAAAAATAATAGCAACTTTCTTAGAAAAACACAAACCAGGGAAAGTGTAGATCATAGACTCAAGCATCGGGGTGAAGTTGTGGTAATTTCACTTAACTTTCCTTAGAAGTTCCTTCCCAAAATTGAGTACGACCAATGCATAAAATGTCGTCACATCTTTGTTCCCACACGGCTAACGACTCGCATGTACTATGGTAATCAATGTGGATCGAAAAGGTCGAAAATGAGGAGTCTGATACTTCTCCACACACACAATAGAAATCGAGTTTTGCCCATATATCATCGAGTTTTTCTCTTTTGAATTAATTTGTTACAATAACCACTCAACAACACGTTTTAATCTAGAAATAGCTGTTGAGTACTCGGTACTGCTCTGAGGGTGGCGTCTATGTCCAATAACTCGCTTCTCCATCCATAAATCCGATGCAAACCCCTCCTCATTAGGTTTAATGATGGCGAGCGGGAATCAAGTGATATACTGGATCCTTTCAATGCCGACTTCACAAAAGCAAGCTTGGAGTTATACATCTACCCGGGTAATCAGTGTCAAATGTCTCTTCATGTTTGATAAGGGCACCAAATAGTACTTCTTGTTGAGTGTGGACACTTTGTCCAAGTTTCAATGCCTCCTTTGCGGATGAGACACTATGCGAAAACCTCAAATAGGTCACGCATCATTTGTAATAGGCCCTTAACACCCGTTACATGCACCCACATTTGTAACGGTTGTTGTTTGGCGCCCGTTACCCATAAGCGTGGCAGGCTGATCCCGGGGTAGACCTCTGCAACACCCGTTACCAATGTGGACTTCTGGTAATGGGATCTTAAATGCCTGTTACATGAATTCTTTGTAACAGATGTTAAATCGACTCCATTACACAAGTTAAACCTATCGGTAACGGGTTTGTAAAGTCCGTTACATAAGTTAAACCTATCGGTAACGGGCTCATAAAGTCCGTTACCGATAAATGCCCTATCTGTAATGGGCTGTTTAAATCCGTTACTGACCACTACCGTATTGGTAACGGGCTTTAAAGTCTGTTACCGATGAGCATTTGACGCCCGTTACTAGACTGAGAGCTCAACAATTGAAGTCTAATAGCACTCTTCACTGCCGTGAAGCGGGAGCGCGGCGGCAGTGAACAAATGAGATGGAGGTTTGTTAATCTGTGTCTCCTTTGTGAAGAAAGGAGATGAAGGTTTGTGAATCCTCGTCTTCTTTGAGTTTGTCTTCATTGACATGTCAGGTTGATCTCTTATTGCTTCCATTTTGACATACATGCACAATCAACACACATATCTTTTGAGACAAAACAGACATCATAAGAGAGATAACTTGTACACAAAGATGAAGATAACTTGTCCACAGGAATAAAGATAATTATTACAAAAAGTTAACTTGTCCACCAAGCTAGGACTTGTCCATCACATTATTTACTATGGTCGTGGTATTTAACCATACACATCAACAAAAGCATGCCCCCTGAACATCCACAAAAGTATGGCTACTAACCCTGCACATCAACAAGCTTGAACTTCCTCATGCCCCATCAAGATTGGCTCTTTTTGCAGCCTCTTCGTAAGCAACCAAGGATTCTTGAAGCCCTTCGAGCGCTTCTTCAATGGGCTCGAGATTTTGTTCAGTAGTATACTTGTACTCCTTATGTGCTTAGCCTTTTTGATGAGGATGTTCACTTCTTTCGTGATTTTTTCAAACTCAGGTTTCACATAATCCCAGACATAAGGTTTAGAAGTATCTCAAGCTCTGCTCGCGACTCAAATAGTTTTGCCTGAAATAGGGTTAAACATGGTATAAGAATAACATAGTTAATTCAGAACTAATTTGCCTCAGAACTTCGAGCAGTGTAGGAACAGTAATCATCATAGGAAAATTATATAAGAACTTGAATTATCCTAGGCTTCACAGCAGGGTGTGACAAGTAAAAGAAGAACTTAGTTCAGAACTGATTTGCCTCAGTTTTGGTATAAGATCATGAGAAGCATGGAAGACATCATCATAGGCACTAACTTTATCAAGCTCAAGCTCCATCGATAGAACAAGTAAAAAGGTAGTGAGATTCAGAGAAACTTGTCTCGCCGTTGTCGTAGTCATTGCCAGAGTCAGAGATGAGGTTCTCTACACCTTCGCCGCTCCCTCGACCCCTCTTTGTCGTTGCCAAACACTTGTGCTCGCAACCGTGAGGCAGGCACCTCACCCACTTCACTGCCCCCTCGCCGACACGTTCCTTCTTGCTGCTTCTTGGCCCCTCGTCGGAACTCGAGAAGATCCAGTCGAGGACCCTCGTCTCCAGCATTGGGTTCACTCCACCGCCGCTTGGCCCCTCTCCGGCGCTCATTGTCGGCTCCCTCTTCGCCGCCATCTCACCGGCACGTGTGTGAATCCAGTTGCGGCACCGCTTCGCGTTCTGGTTCTCCTCGATCTCGGGTGCGCGAGGTCGTCCGCTGCTTCGCCCCTCGCTGATGCTCGTCGTCATCTCTGTCTCCACGCCTCCTCTCACGCCTCCTCTGTGCTTTTTTAAAGGACAATGTTGCGCTTATCCATTCAGAAAGAAGAAGGGGAGACGGAATGGGCCAGGGCGGGTATATTCATTTTGCAAAGTGGATAGTCACTGCCAATGCGGGTTAGCAAACCCGCGTCGCTTTGTTGGCTGATGCGCGGGCATGCAACGGTTACCTTCTTTATACTAAGCCGCTAGCGTTGATGCGTGGGCCCGACACTTCTTTTTTTGAAATGACACTTGCTTCCCTAAAAAATTAGGGCCCATAAAGCAACACCTAAAAATTAATAAAAATATGAACAATTCATAGTTTTTTTATAGTCGAACAACTCATAGTTGGGCATTTGGTATTTTGAATAAAATATGAATAGTCACACGTCTTCTTGTGACCACACGTCTCTTTTGTGGCCAAGAGCTATCATGAGCGTACACGGGTTCCGAGGCGCGTGACCAGATGCCTAACAGTTCACCGTCTTGTCAATATAAATCCCCAGCCGGCCAAGAACTTAGTCAACCGTGGCACCAAGAAAACCCCAGCACCACCATCTCCAGTCACCAAGAAATGAATCCAAGAGCTTCTTCTTCCTCAAGCGTGCGCATGACATTGTCAAGCGATCCGTCCAGGAAGCGGGGGAGGGAGGAGGATGATGACGATGAAAGCCGCGGCCGTCGCCTCGTTAAGGAGGAGAAGCCGCTGGCACCCGAGGAGACCGAGGAGGTGCTGCCGCCCCCGCCCGACGAGCCCGAGGAGGTGCCCCCACCCCCACCCGAGGAGCCTGAGGAGATGACACCGCCCTCGCACGAGGAGGCTCTGACGTCGCAGCCCGTGGAGGTCGTTTATGCTCCTACACTAACTGCTGACGAAGCCACTTGGTCAGTCAACTTGTTTTGCGAAGCTTTCAATAGGCTTCGACAGGTGGCCGTTCATCTCGAGGTCCCAACATCCAATGATCTGCTGCAGAGGACCGTGAAGGATTACGTCTTCAAGATCCATATCTTGGATGGGGACCTTGAGAGAGGCATGCTCGCCCCGTCGACGACGACGACAGAGATGATGGTAGCCTTGACGGCTCCGGCTCCGGCTCCGACTCCAACGGTGGGGCTCCTGTGGTGGGGCTCCTGTGTTCCTCTGTTCATGTGTTCCTCCTGTGTGTTTGTTGAACTAGTAAATCTAAGAGACGCGGGTAGATCAATCCATGTCTCCTATAACGTATTGCAATGTCTATGGTAGCAGCTTACAATGAATTGCAATGTGTATGCCAGAAGTTTGTTACTTTGTTTGTGTCTATATATGGCAGGAGTTTACAATGAATTGCAATGTGTATGTCAGAGTTATGCCAGAAGTTTGTTACTCTATTTGTGTTAATTTGCGTCTCATTTGCCTCGTGTTGCAATGAAATGTCAGCACAAATGAATTGATGCATTTTGTGATGTGTGACACATTAAGATTTGTGACCCAATTGTCATTCAACTCATTCTTCATTCATACATTTAAGATTGTCATCTAGCAAATTTTTCATTCTTCATCCACGCAGATGAAGCAAAAGCACCACTTTTAACATCAAAATTACTTCTTTGCAGCATACATCCTCAGTAAACATTCAAATACTACACAAACAACAACCATAATAATCAAGTTCATCTTCAAGATCACATTGTCCATCTTCTCCTCCAGTGCTTTCTTCCTCTGCTTGTCCTCCAGTGCTTGCCTCTGTTCGTCGCTCCCAATTTGATATTCCACTGAATCAACTACTTCATCGACTGTGTCTGCCTAGTTTGACGGTCGAAAATCAATGACGCCAACATCCTTCAGCATCTGGAGATACTCCTTGTGGAAACGATAAAATCCACAATTCTTGGTGTACTGCAGAATCAAAAGCACATAAGAACTCTAACTTAGATTTGGGAGACACAACAGACTACTCATCGAGTTCCTTGCACACTTCAAATAAAGACGACCGTGGTTTTCACCTTCCTTTTGCGTCCTCCCCTCCTCCACCCGAGCCATACCACAGTCCGAGCAAGGGACCAGTGGAAAGCCGCTTAGCTCACCAACTGGATCCAAGACGATGGAGTTATTGCAGCTGCTTCGGCAACCTTGAACCCTGCTCCTCGCACGTGCACCTCCAAACGAATCGGCATAGTGTGACATGTGCGTGACAGTGGGGAAGGACGAGCGAGCGGCGATGATGGAGGTCAGATCGGGGAAGAAGGGGGCCGGGGCCGGGGCCAAGGCGTATGGATATTCATTCGGCTAGGGGCATTTCGGACAATAGAGCACTTATTGGCGACGAGAATTAGTGTACCAGCGTCGCCGGGGCGAATGCATATTCATTCGGCCAGGTGCATTTCGGACAATGGAGCACTTTTTGGTGAGGAGGGTTAGTGTACCAGTGTTGTCGAGGGCGGATGCATATTCATTCGGCCAGGGACATTTCGGATAATGGAGCACTTGTTGGCGATGAGGGTTAGTGTACCTGCGTCGCCGGGGCGGATGCATATTCATTCGGCCAGGGGCATTTCTGATAATGGAGCACTTGTTTGCGACGAGGGTTAGTGTGCCAGCATCATCGGGGCGGATGCGTATTCATTCGGCCAGGGGCATTTCTGACAATGGAGCACTTGTTGCCGACGAGGGTTAGTCTACCCGCATAGCCTTTGTCGGTCGGGCAGGCAGCTGTTATCTTTTTATATAGGCTTCTGACGCTAACACGTGAGCCCGACACTATTTTTTCTGAATTCAAACTTGCTTGCCTCAAATATTAGAGCGTATAACAGCACCAAAAAATTCGTTAAAAATACGAAAAATTCATAATTGGTAATTTAGTATGTGAATAAAATATCAGTAGCCACACTTGTTTAACCAAATTTCTTAAAATTAGATTTTTTATCTCTTGTTTACGATATAATAATTATAGTAATGTCTTGGTGTGTTCTTGTCAGTGCGGAATGTAGTCCCGACACTAACTAGTAAGAAGCGCTGAGATCTATCTCTCGATAGCCGGTGCTATGCAACTAGTGACACTGGTTTTTATCCTGGTTCCGGCCAGGGGCCGTACGTCCAGCAGTGGTGTGCTCGGGGCACTATATTGCGTTTCACCGTGGTGCTTGTAGAGGGGGGCTACAAGCGAGCCGGGAGAGGACATCGGGCCTCCAGGTCCCAGAGGTACTGATTGAAGCAAGTGCTAATATCGTGGTGAAGGCGGAGAGCGTGCATGTGTTTGCTATCCGTCGTCCCCCTGTGGCTAGGGGACTGCCCCTCCTTTTATAGGTCAAGGAGGAAGCAGTTTACAAGTGTCCTACATGTAGAGGCATGGCATACAGTGCCATGGAGTAGATGGCTGTCCTGGCGAAACTCACTCCTGTTGGGGCGTCGTGGCGAGTCCTGTGCCCGTACAGGAGCGACTTCGAGGGTGGTGGCGTAGAGGTTGGCTGTCCGGCCGCCGCCCGCGGGCTGGCTCGAGGGTGTCGTCAACGAGAGGCCGTACGAGGCACAGTGGCGGGTGTGGCGACGTCTCATCCTCGCGTGCTCCAACAGCGCCGGGGATGTCGTCACAGTGCCCGACGTGATGTTGCAGTGGCGGGGATGGCCGCACAGGGCTGATGGCGACGGAGAAGACCGTTCCCGCTGGCCTGACGTCACGGTGTAGTCCTGTGTAGTCATAGAAACAAGCATTCGCCCCCATTCGAGGGTTCCGCCGTCCCCCCTTCGAGGGCTCGACGTGTTAGCCGTACGAAATTAGGCGGCACAGTGCCACGGAGCTAACACCGGCCTCTCCGTATAGTGTTGTATAGTGGCGGGGATGGTCTTCCCCAGGGGGTCAGTGGAACAGCGCCGGGGCGTGATTCTCAGGCGTGTCAGGGTCGTGGCGCAGTCCTGCGGTGTCAGAGCATTAAATGCTTGGACGTGTGAACGGGAGCGGTGGTGACGTGCGCGCGGGGGCCCTCGAGCGAGGCGGAACTCGCCCGAGGGGGCGTTCAGCCCTCGAGCGAGGCGGACCTCACCTGATGGGGCGTTCAGCCCTCGAGCGAGGCGGACCTCGCCCGAGGGGCATTCAGCCCTCGAGCGAGGCGGACCTCACCCGAGGGGGCGTTCAGGTGGGCCGCGGGGGCCACCAAGGTTGTGATTGCTTTAGTGTGTGCGTTTCTAGGCTTGTGAATTAGTTCGCGTTTTGCGTTTTTTACGAGTTTAGGCGGGTTTTCCCTGGTTGTTTAGGGGACCCTCATGGCTGTCCCCGACAGTAGCCCCCGAGCATCTGTGGGTGTGTCCGTTAGGATCCCGCAGATGCTGACGCTTGCTAATGGGACGTTCTCCCCCCTGGTTGCTGATGCTATTCCGTGGGGCCGCGCCAGCGGACCCGCGGGTCTAGTCCCCGAAGCCTTGCAGGAGTGTGGGTGCTCCTACAAGGGTTTTTACACAGGATTTACCGGCGTGCGGGGTGTTAGTTTCAACTGGCATTGGCAATATTCCAGTCGGCCTCGGCGGTGCCGCGCGCACATACCTGAAATCATCTGCATTCGGTGCGTCCCAGGAGGTGTAGTCGTGCGCCGAGCCCCCAAGCCTGGGCCCATTCGAAGCGATCGGGGTGAGCTCTTCGACTTGTTTTGAACGCTCCCTCGCCATCCCTCCGCGGGACAGAGGGTGAGGTTGCCGCAACTCCCATCGATCGGGTCGCGAATTGCGGATTCCTCATTGAGCTATTATCGGGTGATTCAAGTGGACGCCCATGCCCCGTTCGATAAGGGTTGGCTCATGGTCCGAAGACTCGTCCATGAAAGCGCTTATGCGGGTTTGCTAGGTGGGGCTCGGTCTTGTTCTCTAGGGACCGAGGGCACGGAAGCTCTCCCTCGATGGGATCCCCCAACTAGCTGCCGTCGTTGGCTCTTGAATACGACATGTGGGGCGCCCTCGAGCCGGTGGGCTCGAGGATAGGCTCGAATGCATGCACCCTCGTCGTCCCTGACTCTGTCGATCTAGGGCGCCTGTTCGAACCCTTTGAGGTTCAGGCTTCAAACCCTGATCAGTAGGGCCACTGCAGGGTGGCAGCTGGGTGCCCCCGACTTTTTGGATCTGCAAGACTCGAGGGCTCGCGGTCGGACCGGCCCACAAGTCACTGATCAGTAATCCTCGTGAATCGAGGGCACCTGTGGCGCCCGCTCTCGCTGAGTGGGCTTCGAGACCACTGGTTGGTAATCACACCCTTCGAGGGTCGGGTTTTTCAAGCCTCGAGCTCAGGCCGCTTGAGGGTCACCCTTACTTGGTAAGGGACCGGGCCATTTAATGCCCGTAGTCGTGGCCATAGCTATGCGCTGCGGGCGCGCCTTTTCAGGCGTCGCGGCCACGCGTGTAGTGGGCGACGTGGGCGGGCGAACGTGACGGCCCGCCACGGCTCTTCAGTTGCCGCGCCGTAATGATCGCGCGCGTGCGTGCGCCTGGCTGCTCCGGTTGGTTAATGCACGCGAAGCGCGATATTCGGGGAGCGTGGCTCCCATGGATCTATAAATCCAAGAGGAGGAGGCGGGTTCTTTACCTCAGCACTTAGCGCCCATTGCTCCCGTCTTTCTCTCCTTCTCTTCAGATCACCGCGCGCCTCTTCGTCTCTCCTAGCATTCACCTCGCCTCTCTTCTGCAATTGCGCCCCCGTAGTCGATCTAGGTGCTGGACCCGCTGCCGTGGCCCCGATCGATAGTGACGGAGTTCGCGCTGCATGAGCTCGAGAACGGCGGCTAGCTGGCACCGAACGTGAGCGGGCAACCCCCGGCGTGGATCGTCCCGCCGGCGGCGGACCGGGAGCCCAATCCGCCATTCGGCTACGTCGTCAGCTTCGTCCGCCACCACGAGCATGGCTTTACGGCGCAGGAGAGCCACTTCATGCGCGGGCTGTGATACCACTACGGTGTGGAGCTACACAATTTTGCGTCGAATGCGATCTCGCAAGCGGCCACTTTCGTCGGCGTGTGCGAGGGATTCTTGGGGATCCCAGCGAGTTGGGATCTCTGGGTCCACCTTTTCCGCGTGGTGCTGCACACGCTCTCCACGCCGGAGCCGCGGGTGCGTCGCGTGGTGTGCGCCGGCGGGATGACCATTTCACTGCGGGATTCACGCAGGGAATTCTACATTCCCTGCACGATGACTTTCAACAATGCGGAATGGGAGCGGGGTTGGTTCTACCTTCGCAACGGCGAGCCCGGCCTCCCTCCTACACCGGCAAGGTTCTGAGGGAGAAGGCCGACTCTTGGTGGCACGGCCTGTCCCCGTCTTCGCACCAGGACAGGCTGGAGTCAGCCCTGCGCGCGATGAAGAGCCCGGCGGACGCCGGGCTGGGCCCGGCCTCGGTTCTCGCGAACCTTCATCACCGGCGGATCATCCCCCTCATGGAGAGGAGGCTCCGCATCTTCGAGATGGATGAGGCGGCTGACCCGGTGGCGCTGGTGCACTCACGGTTGTTGCCCGACCGTTTCCCCCAGGAGTATGCGGCCACGAGGGCGAAGTGCGCCGTTAACCTCAAGGCTGTCAAGAGCAGCAACGATGACCTCTGGTCGTTTGTCATGCTTCTCGACGGCCCGCTGGTGAGTGGACTCTTACCCTTTTCCTTTATCCTTTCGCCGTGTGCCGCCGCGACTCTGACGTCTCATCCTCCCTAGTAGAGGGTGGCCGTGAACGCTGCGCGGTCCGACCCACCCACACCCCGAGCCCGAGCGCGCGCGCGACGCAGCAGCGGGAACAGGAGCGGGCGACGCGGAAGAAGGAGCGGGGATCCGGCCCCGGGAGCGCGGGGAGCAAAGAGGCGAAGAGTTTCGGCTGCGCGAGCAGCAGGGGCTTTCTCCCCCGGCGACGTCAGAGTACTCGTCGTCGGAGGAATAAGAGGAGGAGGAAAGCGATGGGGGGCAGGCCCCCCCTGAGAGGTGGGAGCCAGCGCCCCCCTCACCAAGAGCCGCGGAGGCGGCGGAAGAACAAGCACCTAGGGCGGCGCGGAAGCGCCCCGGCCGCCGGCGGTCTACGGAAGAGGCGGCGCGTGCCGCGGAGGTGCCAACGCGCGCCGCGGAGGTGCCGGCGCGCGCCACGGAGGCGTCTGGAGGCGCGACGGTGGTGGTGACGGTCGCGGCCTTAGCGCCCACTGAGCCCACGAGGAAGAGGAAGCGGGGCTTCTCTACTCTGAGGTAGGCCATCATTCTCCTAGATACTCCGTTTCGAGGGGCGAGTTTAATCCTTTCGATTTCGCATTTGCAGGGTGGCGCCAACCGTCCCCCCGTGCGCTTGCAAAGGTGCTTAGGGCAGACGCGTCCGTCCCCATGAGGCGGCGCTCGTCGAGGGCATCGCGGGCGGCCGGGGAGCGCGGCGGCGGCCGACGAGCGAGGGCCCGCACGGCTTGCCCGCGGCGGTGGAGCCGCGGCGCAGTAGTGGCGGCCCTGACGGCGGCCATGACCACGGTGGTCACCACGCCGTCCATTCCGCCGGCGCCGGCCTCAGTCAGCGGTAGTCAGGCAGCGGTGGTGGAGTTCCCGGATGAGGACACACCACCGCCCGAATGGGACCAGTGGGGGAACCTGCCCGCACAAGCCCCCAAGCCCCCGACGGGGGTGCTCGTGGTGAGGGATGACGGCGGCATGGCGTCGGGGCGCCCGGCTGACGGCGCCAAGGCCTCGTCGTCGCGCGCGGTCCTCTTTGCTTCGGACGGCGCCGCGGCGCGCCCGAGCGAGGAGCGGGAGCGCGCCGACGCGCCGCCGGATCACTTCGCCAGTGCCCAGGCCGAGCAGGCGCTGTGACAGGCGTTCCGCGACCATGGCGCCTCGCTCAACCGGGCGCTGAACGAAGCGCTGCGGATCCATGGAGGTCCCGCATGGCACATCTTCCAGGTTAGTGATTTTTCACCGGGTTTCGTGGTTTTTCCCTTTGTTTCTTCCGCGTTTGCACTCCCCTTGACCCCCGTCTTCTCTCGCCTTGCCCGTCGGCGGCAGGATTTGGAGCGTCAGGCCCGGGAGAGGTACGACAGTCTCGACCACCTAGACGCCGAGCTCAACTTGTACCGGGGCAGTACAACGCCCTCGACACCCTCGTCGAGGCCCTGAGGACCCCTGACCGGTGGCTGGTGTACCGGGCAGAGGCCATGCGGGACCAGCCTCCGGAGCTGGACGCCCAGGCTGCGGAGGACGTCCCCGCGGTCGAGAGGGTGAAGGCGGCGCTCGTGGACCGGGACGAGGCACTGCACAAAGCATGGGAAGACCTGGCAGGGGCACACACCGTGGCGGCGGAGTGGGAGGCCGAGGTGGCCTTTGCTCGTGCCCAACTTCAGCAAGACCGCGCGACCCTCGATGGGGCGCGGGCCTGGCAGAGTCAGGCCGAGGAGAAGGCCAAGGAGGCTGAGGGGATGAGGACGACCTTGGAGGACAAGGCCGTCGCGCTCCCCGCGGCGGAGGAGCAGCTCCGTCAGGAGCAAGCCGCGTGCGAGCAGGCGGAGGTCCAACTTCAGCAGGGGCGGGCTGCCCACGCTGAGGCCTGGGCTGCGCTCAAGTGGGAACGCTTGGTGCGAGAAGAGGCGCTGGGTCGGCTCCAGCAAGAGCACACCGCGCTCGAGGGGGCGCAAGCGACCCTCAAGCAGTGAGAAGACGAGGCCTCGAAGCTCAACGGGGAGCTGGTCCAGCTCAGCATCTCGCATGAGGACTTGCGCCAGTCCCTTGAGGAGCAGGAGGCCATGGTTCATGATCTGCGGCGAGAGGCCGAGGAAGCGCGCAAGGCCCTCGACTAGGAGAGGAAGCAGGTCGAAGGTGGGTTTCGTTTCCGCCCCTTTTCGTTCGTTGATTCGGCTCACTCAGGATCCGCTCCTGACTTTTGTTTCTTCGTCGTTGGCTTTCAAGCCTGCGGACCGCCCAAGGGAATACGACCACCCAGGCCGAGGCTATGCAGACGGCCTACAACTCCTCGCAACAGGAGTTGGAGGAGCTGCGGGCTGCCGCTCTCGAGGTCTGCCAGGAGGTCGAAGAAGGCGAGGCGCAGTCCGGGAGCTCGCTGGCGAGCCGCCTACACGCCCTCGGTGGGCATGTCTCCCAACGCATGCGCCACGCGCTTCACCTGGGTATCAAGAAGGCCCTTGGCATGGTGGCGTCCCACTACCAGGTCGACTTCGAGGCCGTGTCCTTAGGCTACGTCGTCCCGGTCGGCGTCGAGGACGAGGTGGTGATGGATCGTGCAGATGCGCTCGGCGCTACCGCCGCCGACATGCTCGCTGAGGACTTCAACGACTTCTTGTTCCCAGACGCTCCCGCGGCGGGTGGCCCCAAGCCTGAAAGTAGTTGGGCGTTCGTGCCCTCGTCGTTTAAGTATTAGTATTTGGGCCGTGTGGCTGTGTAATGAACAGTTGATGGTTTGAAACATCTTTGTGAATTGAAGTGATGTTTTTTATTTTGCTTGTCACGCCATTCTGTTTTCCTTTGCCTAGGCGAGTTTGAGCAAGGGAGGTTCGATTCCATGAGTGGCCCGATGGTCCAGAGGCGAGGGAGAAGGGCCGTGTCCTCGCGGAGGCGTAGGCTATCTCCAGCTCGCACGTCTGTCCTGCTTGGCTGCTCGCGCGCCGCCTGAATTCCCCCGAGGCTTAGGTCGAGTCGTACTTAGCGTGCTTGTGAATTTTTGCGAAAAAATGGGACCATTTTTTTGGGGGGGATGCCCCCCGCAGTAGCCCCCAAGGGTGACTTGGTTTTTTGGGGAATGCCATGTTGCCCTTTAACTTTATTAATTTAAAAGAGTTTACATCTGTACAACCAACAGGGGTGTTGGGTATGTAATTTACAAAAATAACTTGGAAATCCTTTCTAAGGGTAGAAGCGACGTAGTTGTTGGATGTTCCAAGCGTTGGTGAGTTCTTCACCGTCCTCTTTGGCCAGCTTGTACGTGCCGGGCTTGAGTACTTTCACCACGATGTAGGGTCCCTCCCATGGGGGAGATAGCTTGTGGAGGCCTCGGTTATCCTGGCGCAGCCTTAGGACTAGGTCCCCTTCGTTGAAGTCTCAGCGTCGTATCTTCCGGGCCCGGTAGCACCTCAGCGCCTGCTGGTACCTTGCCGAGTGCATCAGGGCCACAGTGCGGGCCTCGTCTAGTTGGTCCAGCGAGTCCTCGCGGGCTTGTTGGTTGGTGCCCTTGTCGTAGCTCCGGACTCTGGGCGACCCGTATTCCAGGTCTGTGGGGAGGATAGCCTCCGCGCCATGGACCAGGAAAACGGGGTGAATCCCGTGGCTCTGCTCGGGGTTGTTCTGAGGCTCCACACAACCGCTGATAGCTCCTAGAGCCATTTACAACCGGACTTGTTCAGTCTGTCGAAAATCCTTGGCTTGAGACCCTGTAGGATCATGCCGTTGGCGCGCTCCACTTGACTGTTGGTCTGTGGATGCGCCACGACCGCCCAATCGACGCGGATGTGGAACTTGTCACAGAACTCCAGAAACTTTCTGCCCGTGAATTGGGACCTGTTGTCGGTGATGATGGAGTTGAGCACTCCAAACCTGTAGATGATGTCGGTGAATAATGTCACGGCCTGCTCTGCCCTGAAGTTCGTGATTGGGCGCACCTCGACCCACTTGGTGAACTTGTCTATGGCAACCAGTAGGTGCGTGTAGCCCCCGGGCGCTTTCCGCAAGGGCCCGATGATGTCCAACCCCCACACGGCGAAGTGCCATGTGACAGGGATTGTCTGGAGGGCGTGCGCAGGGAGGTTGGTCTTGCTGGGACCCTTCGCACGCGCGCACGATCTCACTGGCATCTGTGACTGCAGTAGGCCAGTAAAAGCCCTGAAGGAACGCGTTGCCCACGATGCTGCGTGGCGCCGCGTGGTGGCCGCATATGCCTGCGTGAATATCTCAAAGGAGCTCCCGCTCCTGAGGGATAGGTATGCATCGCTACAGGACGCCCGACGCGGCGCGCTTGTACAGCTCGCCGTCGATGAGGGTGAATGACTTGGCCATCTTGGTGATGCGTCTGGCCTCGGACCGGTCCGAGGGGAGCTCCCCTCGATCCATCCAGGCGATGTACTTGTCTCGCCAGTCCCCCACGCTGGGGACCGGCTCCGTATCCATGGCCTCGGCCTCGTCGGCGCCATAACCCTCGGCGAGGGGAGAGTACATACGCCTCGTTCGAGGGGTCCTCGTCCATAGGCTCGCGCTGTTGGACTCGAGGGAGCCCCCGAGGGTTCCTCCTAGCTCGAGGGGTTCGGGTCATGGTTGACGGACAACCTGGCAACATCCCGCGCAAAAACGTTCGGGGGAACGGTGATTCGCCCCGACGCGATTTTGGCGAGCTTGTCCGCCTCCTCGTTGTACCGGCGGGGTACGTGGTTAAGCTCTATACCGTAGAACTTGTCTTCGAGGGCCCGCATGGCATTGCAGTACGCCTCCATCTTGTCGTCGTGACTGCTCGCGTTCTTCATGACCTGGTCGATCACAAGCTGTGAGTCTCCCCTAACGTCGAGGCGCTTGATGCCCGTCTCGATGGCAATTCTGAGGCTGCAGAGGAGGGTCTCGTACTCTGCCATGTTGTTTGACGCGGGGAAGTGCAGGCATACCGAGTACCTCATGTGCTCCTCGAGGGGTGAGATGAAAAGCAGGCCCGCGCCTGCCCCTATCTTCATCACCGACCCATCCAAGTAGAGGGTCCAGCACTCGGCCTGGATTTGCGGCAGCGGCAGCTGCATCTCTGTCCATTCAGCGACGAATCCGCTAGGATCTGGGATTTGATCGCTTTGCGCGGCGCATAGGCGAGCGTTTCGCCCATTAACTTCACCGACCACTTGGCAATCCTGCGCACTGCATCAGCGTTTCGGATGATCTCTCCTAACGGAAAGGAGAAGATCACCGTGACCGGATGAGCCTCGAAGTAGTGGCGAAGCTTGAGCCACACGAGCACCACTGCGTAGAGTAGCTTTTGGATCTGCGGGTAACACGCCTTTGTCTCGGACAGCACCTCGCTGATGTAGTAAACGGGCCGTTGGACTAGTAGGGCGTGCCCTTCCTTTGTACGTTCCACCACGATGACGGTGCTGACCACCTGAGTGGTTGTGGCGACATAGAGGTACAGAGGCTCGCCGTCCTGGGGCGGCGTCAAAATCGGCGCGCGGGCGAGCGTTGCCTTGAGCTTGTCAAGCGCCTCCTGGGCCTCGACAGTCCAGGAGAAGCGCTCGTGCTTCTTCAAGAGTCGGTAGAGGGGCAGCCCCTTCTCGCCGAGCCACGAAATAAAGCGGCTCAAGGCGGCGAGGCACTCCAGCACCTTCTGGACTCCCTTGAGGTCTCGAATCGGGCGCTCTGCTCAAGGACCGTGACTTTCTCGGGGTTGGGCTCGATCCCCCGCTGGGAGATGATGTATCCCAACAGCATGCCTCGCGGCACTCTGAAAACGCACTTTTCGGGGTTTAGCTTCACCCAGTTGGCCTGCAAGCAGTCAAACGCCACGCGTAGGTCATTAACCAGGTCGTCCGCCTTCCTGATCTTTACAACTATGTCATCTACGTAAGCCTCAACGGTTCGCCCGATGTGGTCCCCGAAAACGTGCTGCATACATCGCTGGTATGTAGAGCCCGCATTTCGGAGACCGAACGACATCGTCACGTAGCAGTACATCCCGAAGGGAGTGATGAATGAAGTAGCGAGCTGGTCGGACTCCTTCATTTTTATTTGGTGGTACCCGGAATAGGCATCAATAAAGCATAAGAGTTCACACCCGGCAGTCGAGTCAATGATTTGATCGATCCGTGGCAAAGGAAAAGGAACTTTGGGACATGCTTTATTCAAACTAGTATAGTCTACACACATCCGCCATTTCCCATTCTTTTTCTTAACTAAAACAGGGTTAGCTAGCCACGTGGGGTGGAACACCTCCTTGATGAACCCGACCTCAAGGAGCTTCCGCAGCTCCACTCTGATCGCCCGGTGCCGCTCTTCGTCGAAGCGGCGCAGCCGTTGCTGCACGACGCGGGAGTGAGGTAGGATATCAAGGGAGTGCTCAGCGACCTCCCTCGGGATGCCTGGCATATCCGAGGGGCTCCACGCAAAGATGTCGGCGTTGGCGCGGAGGAAGTCGACGAGCACCACTTCCTATTTCGGGTCGAGGGTGGAACTGACCCTCAACGCCTTGCCCTCGGGGGCAGCAGGGTCGAGGGGCACCCCTTTGGTTTGCTCAGCAGCCTCGAAGCTTCCGGCGTGCTTGGCTGTGGAGTCGAGGTCCTCGTTGACCAGCTTCTCCAGGTTTGCCATGAGCGCTTCATCCAGCGCTAGCGCCTCAGCGTGTTCCACGCACTCGACGTCGCAGTCGAACGCGTGCTCGATCGACGAGCCCACAGTGATGACGCCTTTGGGTCCTGGCATCTTCATCTTGAGGTAGGTGTAGTTCGGGACTGCCATGAACTTGGCATAGCACGGCCGCCCGAGAATGGCGTGGTACTGTTAACACCAAAAAATGGTACAGGAAAGGGACTGACTTGTGGGCCGAATTTGGTAACGAAATACCATTCGGCAGGGAAAATCTCCTCAGAGGATTCGGTAAAGATGCTTGCGGTCGACAATACACCATCATTCAGCAAAAGAACTGTTTACGCTTGTGAAAGGAAGTTTTCGGGAATGCGTGATGACATGGCCCGGATATAAGGAAAGGACGAGTTGATGGCGAGTACAAGATGGACATTGGCGCCGGAACATTAATTTAGATATTAAATGTTGTGCTCGTAGTCAACCAGGAGTCGTGTTAGGACAAGGGTATAAATATAAGCCCTTGATGTCTGTAATAGGGATCAAACATCTACACAACAAAATCGGCCCCGTGCCAAAATCGAGTCCTTTAGTCGAGTCATCAAGTTCTTCGAGAGGAGCCATCGACCCGTCGACCTCCGTAAGTACCGGCAACCTTGTATCATGTCTAGTATCATCGGTGGATTTAGACCGTGATGCAAGTAGTCTTGTTACCTTGCTTAGTATCATGCGGTGGATTTAAGCCTGGTTCAAGAGGGTTTCCTGTTGGATCATGAGCCATGCGGTAGGCTAAGATCTAGCTCGAAGCTAGTTATCGGCTCTATTAGATTTGGCAAGATCTAATAGATTCATTAAGTTATCACGTGTTGCTTTGAGTTTTTGCTTTATGATTAAATTCATGTAACACTCTTTTGCCCAATCTAGATCGATTGGTTTCGGCTTTACCCCTTTGAGATCCATGTGATGTGTTTTCAAAGTCTTTGTTTATTATAAAGGATCAAGTGCTCTCAATAGCCGAATTTAGATCAATCTTGATTGTCACGTGTTGCGGGTTCAAGCTTTGGCTTTTCAAATGTTTGTTCCTTCTCCACGAAACCCGGATCAGCTGTACAGCTGTATTCGGCAATGCTACCATGAGTAAAACGTGTTCATAAGTTTGTTTTAAATAATGTGTGCTTTTAGCCTTCCATATTTAGATTGTATCATGCGGTGGATTAATCTCTTTGTGGTTGGTGGTGTGGTTTCAAACAAGTTGTATCATGCGGTGGATTAACTTGTTTGTTATCATGCTTGACGGGCTTGAAAGTACCTGGACATGCGGTAGACTAGTGCTTTTGGCCTATGCATGCTTGTTTACTTCATATTTATAATCACACTTTTACCTTATTTGTTTTAATTGTTATTTACTCTCGAAAATCGGTCATGATCACGTGCGAGCATCGCTATCTAAACAAAGACCGATCTTTTGTCATGCTTACGTCATGCATTCGGCTATATCCTGTTTTCATGTTTTAAAGCTCCCGAATGATATTTAAACTGCTGACAGATAGCTTGTTGTAGCTATATGTCATTTTAATTGGCTTTCTAGCCGTAAATACGAAACTGTCTGGTACCACCCGGCAAGTTCCATGTTTTATCTAACTATTTTTATCCTTTGTCAGTTTCAGGAAAATTGACTGGCACGCTTCGGATCCGGCACGTGTTTTAAGCCAGCTTCGTTCGGCTTGCTTTGTGCTTGGCGCGAGGTGCTGATTTTGCGTCCACACACTTTTTGGCACGCTCGGTGGGACCCTCTAGCTGATTCAAGATGCCTGACATTCACGACGTCATGGATGTCACCTTTGATGACCTGTCTCCGGAGCAGCGGGTACAGTTGAAAGATGCCATTGACCAGTTTCAACGAAAGTGTTTGATGTCATTTGGCAAGAATAGAAGTGGTGTGTCGTATCTCAGATCAAACATGCCAAGGGTTCTATTACCAGGGGAGCCTGACACCACGACTGCTGAGGAGAGAAAGGAGACTATGGATGCTTTTCAGCAAATTATGGAAAGCATAATGGTCCAACATCATACTGCTTTCTTGACTATGTTCAAACAGATGATGGTTGGAGTCTTTGGCCTAGGCATGGAGAGGACACTCAGTCGAGTATCGCTTCCAACGTCTACTGTAGAGGTTGGAGAAACTAGTGCTGCTCAACCAGCTCGAGATGCGAGTGCTCAGCTGCCTTTGCAAAGTATGGGAGGCCAACCAATCCAACCACCTCCGCAAAGCGTGGAAGTCAACCGATCCAGCCGCCTCTACAAAGCACTGGAGGTCGCCCAGTCCAACAGCTAAACCCGTATCAGGCAATGCCCAACAGGCCTACATATGGGGATCTGGCGTTCGGTTCTTCTGGAGTTCCACCTATAGGATAGCCCCAGCCAACAACAGGCTACAGAAGAATATGTATGGTGAGGGATATTCAGAAATCATGGACTGTGGCGCAATTGATGCTTTCCCAAACCCCGGATATGGTGCAGCTGCAGGAATGCTTAATGGACCTATTGGAAGGCCAGGGGATCAAGATGCTAATATTGATCTTATGGTGCAGAAAATGGCCGATGTCTTGCAAAATCAATTCGGCCTGAAACCTAAGATGCAGGGACAAGCTTACACACCTCCTTTCCCAGAGTGGTACCACAGGGTGGCTTTGCCACCAAGGGTGAAACCTCCTGCAGATTTCACAAAGTTTTCTGGGCAAGATGATACAAGTACTGTGGAACACATAGCCTGATACTTGATGCAGCTTGGGGAAGCTTCAGCTATGAGGCGTTTAGGATCAGATACTTTCCCTTTTCGTTGACAGGCCAGACCTTTACATGGTTTGCTTCTTTGCCTGCTCAATCAATCTGTTCCTAGAAGGATTTGGAACAGAAGTTCCATGCTCATTACTTCAGTGGAAGTACTGAGAAAAAGCTAATTGATCTGGCCACCCTGAGACAGAGGCACAATGAAACACCCATGGAATTTCTCAGAAGATTCAGAGAGACCAAAGGCATGTGCTTCTCTTTGAATCTGCCAGATGATCAATTGGCTGATATGGCTGTTGAGGGTATGTTGCCAGCTATTCGGGAAAAGCTATTCGGCATGGAGTTTGACAATATTGGCCAACTGTCACAAAGGTTGTCATTAATGAGGAATCAAGCTTACGGATTCAAGAAAGACTCCAGGTTTGCCAAGCACACTGATATAGCTGACATCTACTACCAATTCCTCGAAAGAGCTGATCAAGGGGAAGAATTTGATGATGATGAGGAGATAGCAGCAGCTGAGATGATGTGGGGCAAAGAGCCGCTAACTGTGAACCAAAAATGGATAAAGCAAGCCAAGGGCACATATGATTTTGATGTGACCAAGGCTGACAAGCTCTTTGAGTTCTTTGTAAAGGAAGGCCGAATCAAGTTGCCAGAAGGGCATTCTATGCTTCGGTCTGATGGAGTTAAAGAGAAAAGATACTGTGGATTTCACTCCATCAATGATTGCAGGGTTTTCAGGATGAGGATCCAGAAGGCTATCCAGGAGGGTCACTTGAAATTTGACAATAAAATGAAGCTGGATGGCAACCCTTTCCCTCAGAACATGGTTGGTTTTTCTGTTAACATGGTAACTGCTGAGGAGAAGGGAAAAGTGAAGGTCTTAACTTCGGCAGGAGCAAAGCAAGATGGATCAGTTGATCCTGCTCAGCAAGTGACAGTGGAACAAGTCCACAAAGAAGCGCCTCGCATCCTGAGAAGCCAAATTGAAGTAGGGGAATCTTCCAGATCCAAACCCAGGGTGACTACACGTATCCTCCTTAACAAGTGGCAGCGTCAACAAGAGAAGGAACACTACCAAAAACAGAAATACGAGGAAGAAGCATGGAGGTTTGAGGAAGAAGCGCACAGAAGAAAGCTAGAAGAACATGAACGAGAACAGGAGCGTGCACATTGGGGATGTGCGTTCTTCAGGCATTGCTGGAATGAGGGTTTGAAGCTTCCTACATTGAACAATTGCCCTGAATGCAGTGACAGGTACACTGAGTATAGACAGGATACTGTCAATCGCCGATCCGTCCATGAAAGAATTGGAAGGATACATCCTAGTGACGGTCGACGCGTAAAAATAAATGAAGTCAATGATCACCCAAGGAAAAGATATGCTGATCAAAAGTGGGTTGATCAAGAGGAACAAGAGCGTGAATACATTTGGCAAGAAGGACAGTTGTGCCCACCTGGCTTGAGGAGAAGCCAAAAGAGAAGGGTTCAGCGCTTGAGGAATCAAGAGTTGAAACAAGCAGGAATCAAAAGAAAGCAGGTGTGGCGTCCAAAGGATAGGCCTGATGGATCTGGTCGTTCGGCTCCAACATGCATGGTATGCTTTTTGCCGAATGAGTTCATGGCTCCGGCTAACCAGGTTGTGCAGGAAGAGGCGCCCCCAGACATCAATGAGGATGAACAACTTGGGCTAATGGCACAGCTGGTGTTCGCTAAGCAGGCAACCTTCGACAAACCGGCCAAGAATCGACATATGCGGCCGCTGTACTTGAGAGGATACGTCAATGGCAAGCCATTGACCAAAATGTTTGTTGATAGTGGAGCTGCAGTCAACGTGATGCCATACACCACGTTTAAGAAGATTGGCATGGGCCCTGGAGATTTAACGTCAACGAGCATAATTCTGAACGATTTTGCTGGGAATCCTTCAGATACCAAGGGCTGCGTGCACGTGGACCTGATGATCGGGTCTAAGACTTTGCTCACGACCTTCTTTGTCATTGAGGGCAAAGGGGCTTATAGCTTGCTGCTTTGACGGGACTGGATCCATGCAAATTGCTGCATCCCATCTACTATGCACCAACATCTTGTTCAATGGGTAGATGAGGATATAGGTGGTCCAGGCAGATGATTCCGTGAGCGTGGCTAATGTCGAACCAGCCTTCTGGGATTATCAAGGCATAGATTGCTTCTCAGGAAAGAACTGGGGTGAAGGTCCTGTTGAACCAGTCAGCAGTGATCAACAGCCGATTCAAGCAGTCGACTCTTATAGCAATTTTTAATGGATAATCCAATTGATGGAACTGATGGGAAGTTAGGGCGTGGATTCATGTCGGCTGACAAATTGGAAGAAATTGACATTGGAGATGGTGATAAGCCAAGGCCGACATTTATCAGTGCTAACTTAGATTCAAGTTTCAGAGAAGGATTAATCAAGTTACTGAAAGAATACAAAGATTGCTTCGCTTGGGATTATTCGGAGATGCCTGGTTTGGGTCGTTCCATTGTTGAGCATCGGTTGCCAATTAAGCCTGGTTTTAAACCTTATAAGCAACCTCCCCGAAAAATCTACAAGGATGAAGTATTGGCCGATGTGAAAAAAGAGGTTGAGAGATTGATCGATGCAAATTTCATTCGGCCATGCAGATATGCGGAGTGGATCTCTAACATCGTCCCTGTTTACAAGAAAAATGGGAAGATGAGGGTTTGCATAGACTTTAGAGATTTAAACAGAGCTACTCCCATAGATGGATATCCAATGCCTGTTGCTGATTTGTTGGTTGATGCTGCTGCTGGACATAAAGTTATTAGTTTCATGGATGGCAATGCAGGGTACAATCAAATTTTTATGGCTATAGAAGATATATCAAAGACAACCTTCAGATGTCCTGGACATATAGGCCTTTTTGAGTGGATTGTCATGACATTTGGGTTAAAAATTGCCGGTGCAACTTATCAAAGAGTCACGAATTATATTTTTCATGAGTTGATCGGCAAAATTGTTGAGATATATATTGATGATGTCGTGATCAAATCTTTGAATCATGAATCACACTTGGATGATGTGGGGAAAACTCTAGAGTGCACCCGAAAGCATGGGCTAAAGATGAATCCAAACAAGTGTGCCTTTGGGGTTTTAGCTGGAGAATTCTTGGGATTTCTGGTACATGAAGGAGGAATAGAGGTTGGCAAGAAAAGCATGAAAGTTATCGACGAAGTTGTTCTTCCAACCAATCTCAAGGAGTTGCAATCACTGCTTGGCAAGATCAATTTTTTGAGAAGATTCATTTCAAATTTGTCACAAAAGGTGTTGCCTTTCTCTCCGCTATTGAGGATCAAGAAAGATCAGAAGTTTGTATGGGGTGACGAACAACAAAAGGCTTTCGATGAAATCAAGCAGTACATGAAGGAACCACCAGTGTTGGTGCCTCCACAGTTGAACAAGCCTTTCAAGTTGTACATGGCGGCCGATACCCAAACTATTGGATAGGCCCTTATACAAGAATTTGAAAGAAAGGAACAGATAGTAGCGTACCTTAGCCGAACATTGCTTGATCCTGAGACCAGGTATTCGACTGCAGAGAAGCTTTGCTTGTGTGTTTATTACTCATGTACAAAGTTTCGGCACTACTTGTTGAATACCGAATGCGTTTTATATTCAAAGTTTGATGTAATTAAACACATGTTATCTATGCCAATTTTGAATGGAAGGATTGGCAAATGGATTTTGGCTTTATCTGAGTTTGAGCTGAAGTTTGAATCGGCACAAGCTATTAAAGGTCAGATTATTGCTGATTTCATTACTGAACATCGTGATCCATCAATTGATTTGCTTGAAATTACTCCTTGGGCTTTATTCTTTGATGGATCCTCATGTGGCAAAGGTGGTGGAGTAGGAATTTTATTAATTTCACCCAAAGGTGAGATGTTTGAGTTTGCTATTCCTATTCAGCCTACTGTCACCAATAATCAAGCTGAATATGAGGTACTGCTTAGAGGGCTTCAATATTTGAAAGAAGCAAAGGCTATTTCAGTTGAGATTTATGGAGATTCAGAGCTAGTTATAAAACTATTGAATGGCCAATATGAATGTAGAGGTGAAATCCTGAGGAATTACTACGAAGAGTGCAAGGAAATCTTGAAAAGTTTTCAGTTAGTAATTCTACAATATATTCCTAGAGAACACAATGAAGAGGCAAACAGGTTGGCTCAAAGTGCTTCGGGTTATAGAGAAAACCAAGAGGTGTTAGCCACGAAGGTGTGTGCTTTCGGGAGTGATCTAGAAGAGGATGATTGGAGAAAAGAGATTGTTGATTATCTAGAAAATCCATCCCGAAAGGTAAAATCCATCCCGAAAGGTTTCTAGGAAGCTCGGGTATAAAGCTATAAAATTTGTTCTTCTTGATGGGCGTTTGTTTTACAAATCATTAGATGGGATGTTGTTGCAATGCCTGGGTCAAGAAGAAGCAAAGAAAATGATGAGTTAAGTGCACGATGGGCTGTGTGGAGCGCATCAATCGGCTTATCAAATGAAATGGGTTATTAGGCACACTGGATGTTTTTGGCCGACGATGCTGGAAGATTGTTTTGAGTATTACAAAGGTTGTCAAGATTGTCAAAAGTTTGGGAATATCCAAAGAGTCCCAGCATCAGCTCTGAATCCTATTATCAAGCCATGGCCATTCAGAGGATGGGGTATAGATTTGATTGGCCAAATAAACCCTCCATCTAGCAAGGGGTATAAATTTGTGCTTTTGGCAATAGATTATTTCACCAAATGGGTTGAGGCTATTCCATTGAAGAAAGTATCATCAGAAAACATGGTTGAATTTGTTAAAGAACACATCATTTACAGATTTGGGATTCCTCAGACAATTACAACTGATCAAGGAGCACAATTTGTATCTTCAGAGTTCAGAGAGTTTGCTGAAAGCATGGGAATCAAATTATTGAATTCTTCTCCTTATTATGCCCGAGCTAATGATCAAGCAGAGGCTTCTAACAAGATCATGATCAAGATTATACAAAAGAAAATTGATCAGAAGCCTAAGAGGTAGCATTCGGTACTCAATGAGGCTTTGTGGGCTTACCGAATGGCTCCTCATGGAGCTACAAAAACATCTCCTTATGAGTTGGTTTATGGGCATCATGCTGTTTTGCCCTGGGAAATGCAATCAAATTCGAGGAGAGTGGTTTTGCAAAAGGATTTAAGTTCCAAAGATTACAGTAGCTTAATGATGGACGAGTTAGAGGATTTGCATATGATTCGTCTTAAGGGCCTGGAGAATATTGAAAAGAACAAGATGCGAGTTGCTAAATATTACAACAAGAAAGCAAAGGTCAAGCAATTTGCAAAAGGAGATTTGGTTTGGAAAGCGCTACTGCTGATCGGGACTAAGTACAGTGCATTCGGCAAATGGTCCCCGAATTGGGAGGGTCCTTTTCGGGTAGTCAGATGTACGCCTGGTAATGCTTACATATTGAAAACTCTACTAGGAGAGGAGTTTACTGCTGCTATAAATGGAAGATATTTGAAGAAATATTATCCTAGTATTTAAGTTGATCGTTGATTACAAGCATCGGGATTACAAGCATCTGAAACACAGAGACAGCCGACGTTCGGGAAAGAAGCCGCCTTTAGAACAAAAAAATCCTAACAGAGGAGATGGCCAATACTGGAATGTATTGCCCTTAGCACAAAAATATTCTACATTACAGATATTTCTTGCAGGCTTTTATTTGACAACCCAGCTAATTAAGATTACAAGAGGGTGGGAAGCAGAAGGCCTGGAGGAAGAAGCGAAAGTATGCTTCATTCCTTTGATTCCTTGTTTTTCCTCTTCAGCTCTTCCCTCTTCAACTGTTCCAGGACCACCGTAACAACAACCTGGAAGCTTCGAGGGTTGCCTTGACTTGCAGCTTCCATTAGGCTGTCCCAGGAAGCCTTCAAGTTGTTGTATCTGTCAGAGACATCTGGAGAAGGGAACAATTGTTAAATGTGAAGATCTGAGCTGAAGCGTGGGAGTCAAATAAAGATGGAGATCTTACCCCCTATCAACGCCTCCAAGCTCATGCGGCGTTCGCGTTCGGCATTACAGCGGGCGGTGATGTCCCGCAAGTTGTGCTCTAGATGCCGAATACGGCGGCGCAATTGGTGGTTGATCCTCTGTTCCGGCGTGGCGTTCTCTTCTTCAGTGGAGGAATCAGAGAGGATGTACTCGGGAATCCCTTCAGTTCCAAAGATCTCTTCAGGAAGCAAGTCAAGGCTGAAAAAAGCAGGGAGGGGTAAACCATGAGATTGCAATCGAGAGCACAAGAAAGGATTAACAGAAAACTTACTCTTGAATGGTACACTTCCTTGATGGGTTGCTTTCCCTTGTCCGCCATGGCCTTGGGGTTTTTTCCTCTGGAGCAGGGGGAGAAGATGTGAGGTGATAGAAGTGTATGCGAGTGGATTTGCAGGGCACCAAGGGGGCTATTTTATTAGCTGTGAGAGCGCATTGGGAGTGATGGCTGGTTGGCGTGCGTTATTGGAATACCAAGCGGCAGGGTTTTCTTCCCGAATGCAAAGGGTTTTCATTGAACAGTGTTTATGGTTCCCGAATTGAAGATTTTCTGCGGATTCTGTGCCAAGGGGGCAGAAATTTTTTGCGTGGTTGGCTAAGAAAAGGTTTCCGAATTTGTTCAAAGGATTCGCATTCACAAGCAAAAGGAAATCATCACAATACAAGCACAGAAGTTAAAATTTCATTATTTATTGCCGAAATTCCAAACCGCCCTAGTACAAACTAGTCAAAAAGCCTGTTCAACACAGACTGGGGATGGATGGAGTCGGCAATGGCGTCGCCGTGGCCGTCGAGGCGCTCCAGGATGACCTCGATCTCGTCGACGTCCTCTGGTGCGCCGCCCTGGAAGCCGCGTGGCTGCGTGGAATAGTCGAGGCTGGTGTGCGTCGCCATGGCGGCCAGGCCAAGGGTGGTGCCCAAGTGAACGCCATGAAGGGCCACCTCATTGACACGGTCTTCCACCGCGGCAATGCGGTCCGCCGGCGTGTCCCCAGGGGCGTTCACCTTGTCCACCAGTTGCTTCACCAGCATCATCAGCCAGTTAAGCTCGGCGTCGCGGGCTGCAACGTTGCAGGGCAATGGCAGTTAGTTCAAAGTTGAGTTGGATCAAAGTCAATCAAGAGATTTACCGTCAATGGTCTCTAGCAGTTGCTTGCGCTGATGCTCCCATTCGAGCTCGGCGATGCCGGCTTTCTTGGAAACATCTTCCAGCTCGCGCCGGGTTTCATTGCGCTCCGCCTTGAAACGGAGGGCGTCACGCTCGTCGTAGCGCGAGGCGGAGTAGTTGTACGACTCCGAGGAGTCGTCTGGCAGGGCTGGATTTGTGGCCGGCGCAGGGGTTGGATTCCACTGGATGAGCCTGAAAAGACAAAGGGGATTGTCAGAAACAGAAAGAAATCTGGAGAGAATCGTAAAAGAAGTTGATGATCACCGCCTCCGACGAGCGCTAGCGCGACTTCCTTCAGCCTCGTCGCTGGCACGGCGCCTGCTGCTGCTGCCCGCCATCAGGTTTTTGGGAGTGCTAGTGCTGGGGAAAGAAAGTTTGGATTGGCAAAGGCTTGAAGGCAAAACACTTGGTGAAAGGCTGGGGGCACCTACTGTTTTATTTATGGGGGATGGCAAAGAGATCGTGGCCCTGGATCGCGGTGCATATCCCGAGAAATTTGGAAGGTGGAAAGACTTCCTTAACCGAATCGCCGTCGGGTCGTTTGGAATTCAAGCTGGGTCATATTCGGTTAACTGGTTTGGTTGAGTTGCGGTCGGATTGTTGTTCGGGTCTAGTACTGTTTGACCAGAGTTGCCGAATGGATCGTCTAAAATTGCAAACAAGGTCAGACAAAAAATAGAAAGTGGAGTTTATGGTAAACAAAATTGCAAGGATGACCAATCATTCGGTTACAAATTGCTTGGCACAATCAAATGTTCAAATACTTTGCAATTACACTAGAAGCGTCTGATATCATTTTGCTGATACTCTCCAGTAGTTTCTGATCAGCTTCTTGAGTGTTAGACAGGGCGGAAAGCTTTGTTTTGAGCTGGTTTGACTAAATCAGGGCTACTGAAGCTTCCTTTTGGATTTTTTCTGTCAATCCAGGGAGTTCGGCTATCTTCTTCCTGTCAGCCTCAATTTCAGCTGTCAAATTCTTCAATTCAGCTTCTAGTGCAGCTTTCCTGGCAATCTTCAACTCAAGTGCAGGCTGCAGTTCAGCCAGCAACCCCTTGTTGCTCTGGATTTGTGCCTGGGATTCTTTCACGAACTGCTTGGCTTGAGCTCTCTTCTATTCCAAGATTGGTCGAGACGATTGATTCTTCAAGGCTCTCCTCACTGCTGCAAAATGGTTATCCAGTTGAGAGATAGGCTCCAGGGAAGTTTTGATGTCATCGGGAAGTTCTTGAGTGATGGATTCAAGTATTTCTTCCAGAACATCAACGTCCCTGACTTGGTCTTGGATGTCTCTTTGCAGCAGGGAAAAGATTTCTCTCAGTTTTGCTTGGTTTTCCTCTGATAGAGCTTGTCTTGAAGATGCATCATCACCTTTTTCGGCAGCCAAATCATCCACAGTGAATGAAAAGCTTGGTGGTGATGCAGCCTGATCTTGAAAAGGAAGGTTTGCCGAATTAAGGATAGTTTATTGAAGGGAAATAACAAAGTTGAATGCCTATACTTACTTTGTTCCTGTCCTCCTGAATTGGAGAAGGGGTTTGTTCAGGATCAAGAGGGATTTCCTGGGTGATCAGCTGAGGAGGAACTTGAGGAGTTCCTGGTAAAGCTGAAGCTTCTAACTGAGGGGAAGCTAGTGCGGTCCCTGGTAGATTTGAAGCTTCTGGTGAAGTGAAGATGGATTCATCCCTGGTGAAACTGGAGCTTCTACTTGAGAGGGGGATGATTGAATCCTTGGTGAAGCTGAGGTTTCTGCTTGAGGGGAAGATGTTTGAACCCTTGGTGAATTTGGATTTGAAGCATGTTGAGGAGAAGAACTCTCCACAGGTTTATTCACCAATGTTTCTTTTGAAAATGACAAATAGAGGGTAAGTGCCAATGTAAAGAATGGTCTTTGAAAGGAAGTAAAATAGTAAGGACCATACCGGCGAGATGGGGCATTGGCGAGGTTACGAAGTTGTCGATGGTTGCTTTGAATTCGGTCCGAAATTACACAATATAAATTTGTCGGAATGAAGAATGGTTTTGTGTTCAAGAATGAAGAGATGATACCTCAATAAGAACTCTTTTGGAAGTTCTTTTCTTCTTGGCGAGCTGGAGGAGCAACCAGAGATGGAACTTTCCTCTTATCAGAAGTTGAACTGATAAGATTTGGGTCTGATGTGGCATATCTGGACATCAGCTGAGCCAGAGTTGTGGATTTAAATCCCAAAGCAGAAATTGGGCCTGCAGCATTGTAAGAAATTGTCCTAGCTCGAGGGCCAGGCACTGTATTCTGCAAAGAGTGGCAAAAATCATGATCAGTAAGGAAGGGCATGCTTGACAAAAGAAAAAGACAAGTGCATTACCTCTGAGGTTGGCTGGAAGTCAGGCATTAGCTCAAGACAAAAGGAGTGTACTGGCTCACTAAAGATATGATCATGAAGCTCTTGCCACCAGGAAATGAGAAAAGGATGAGCTATTGATGTTGGTATAAAGGGCCAAGTATAAATAGTTGGACTGCATTGATATTCAAAGACCTTTTGGCTTGCAAGTTTTCTTTTATTTCCTCTCTGGGCTTGAGGAATTCGTGGAGGAATAACCTTGGGGCACTGGGCCACATCCTAGCTATCGGGCCATCATGTTTGGCTAATAATATTCATAGGTACTATGATTTTGCCTTCCTCCACAAAATTCTGCTGGCAGGATGCATGGATCGATGAAGATATTGAAAATTTCTATGGATCTTGCATCATTGCATCCATTCTCAAAAGTGAATTCGTAAGGGAGAGTCAAGTTATCATTATTCAAGTAAGTGAGCCAAAGGGGATTGGTGAAACCTCTGAAGAAAAGCTCAAAGAGTTGACTGATGTTTTGGTCAATGGATATGGTTGAGGTAGCTTCTCCATAGGTTTGGCATCCTTTTGTAATCTGAATTTCTCCTTCCTTATAGCCGGATGAAGGAAAATGCCAATTGTTGAGATTAATACCAACGATCTGGTGCATATATAGTTGCAGCCACATTTGTACAAACCACCAGGGGCCATTGACACAAGAGATCTTTTGGCTGGTGTACATCAGATGAGTGGTTTGATGAAGCATATGGTATACACTTCCTAGGAGATACTTCCCGAGGGGAATGGGATGACCAGTAGTCCAATCTTCAGCCATTGCAATATGGTTCAGGGTTGGCTCATTGGCTTTGCCACAAAAGATAAATCTGCATAGCCACATGTTCAGGAAGGCCCTGTATTCAACATCAGTCAGAGGACCATCAAACATATGGTTCTGCATATATGCTTTATATCTAGATCCTGTTTTTACTCCTCTTTGCCTGATGGAGCTTTTGTATTTGTAAGGATACATGGATCCTGTGATATCAAGGTCGGTCATCATATATACATCGGCCAGAGTGGGAGACATTGGTCCATGACCAAAAAGGAAAGCATTGACACCATTTGACCAAAAGTGACAGGATGCAATTAGAAGACTCTCGTTCTTGGGAGTTTCAGCCAGAGATAACTCCAAACACTGGGCAATGCGAAGGTTGTCCCAATTGCTGGTTTTTACACTTTTATCTTTGAGTATTCACTTATACTAGTTTCTCCAACCTGCAATTGGGGGCAGGGGCCAGTTTTGGAAGGCATCTTGCCACTCATGAGGTCTTGACAGAGCTGCTTTGAAGGGGATTCTTTTGGATTCGGCTTCAATAAACTCAAGGGGGTCGGAGGTTCCCACAGGTCCGAGGAAATAGGATGATGATTTATCCTCGATGGGAATCAAAAGCTCAGTGGATAGAGCCTATCAAGAAAAGACAGAAGAAGAAATCTAAGGTAGGGATCAAAAAAGTAATACCGAATGGACCTTAAGGGGATGAGATTTACCTGAACAACTTGATTTTGGTCCGCCATTGAAGATTTGAGCTTGGGAGATTGATGACCTAGGGTTTGGATCTGAGCGGGGACTCAGCCAGATTGCAAGAGGAAAGAATGGGTGTTGAACGGATTTAGCTCAGAGACGTTGGGCATTTATGGTCAATTCCAGAATAAAGTCACTTTTATCCCGTAATTGAAGGGGCATATGTTAACACCAAAAATTGGTACAGGAAAGGGACTGACTTGTGGGCTGAATTTGGTAATGAAATACCATTCGGCAGGGAAAATCTCCTCAGAGGATTCGGTAAAGATGCTTGCGGTCGGCAATACACCATCATTCGGCAAAAGAACTGTTTACGCTTGTGAAAGGAAGTTTTCGGGAATGTGTGATGACATGGCCCGGATATAAGGGAAGGACGAGTTGATGGCGAGTACAAGATGGACATTGGAGTCGGAACATTAATTTAGATATTAAATGTTGTGCTCGTAGTCGACCAGGAGTCGTGTTAGGACAAGGGTATAAATATAAGACCTTGATGTCTGTAATAGGGATCGAACATCTACACAACAAAACCGGCCCCGTGCCAAACATCGAGTCCTTTAGTCGAGTCGTCGAGTTCTTCGAGAGGAGCCATCGATCCGTCGACCTCTGTAAGTACCGGCAACCTTGTATCATGTCTAGTATCATCGGTGGATTTAGACCGTGATGCAAGTAGTCTTGTTACCTTGCTTAGTATCATGCGGTGGATTTAAGCCTAGTTCAAGAGGGTTTCCTGTTGGATCATGAGCCATGCGGTAGGCTAAGATCTAGCTCGAAGCTAGTTATCGGCTCTATTAGATTTGGCAAGATCTAATAGATTCATTAAGTTATCACGTGTTGCTTTGAGTTTTTGCTTTATGATTAAATTCATGTAACACTCTTTTGCCCAATCTAGATCGATTGGTTTCGGCTTTACCACTTTGAGATCCATGTGATGTGTTTTCAAAGTCTTTGTTTATTATAAAGGATCAAGTGCTCTCAATAGCCGAATTTAGATCAATCTAGATTGTCACGTGTTGCGGGTTCAAGCTTTGGCTTTTCAAATGTTTGTTCCTTCTCCACGGAACCCGGATCGGCTGTACAGCTGTATTCGGCAATGCTACCATGAGTAAAACGTGTTCATAAGTTTGTTTTAAACAATGTGTGCTTTTATCCTTCTATATTTAGATTGTATCATGCAGTGGATTAATCTCTTTGTGGTTGGTGGTGTGGTTTCAAACAAGTTGTATCATACGGTGGATTAACTTGTTTGTTATCATGCTTGACGGGCTTGAAAGTACCTAGACATGCGGTAGACTAGTGCTTTTGGCCTATGCATGCTTGTTTACTTCATATTTATAATCACACTTTTACCTTATTTGTTTTAATTGTTATTTACTCTCGAAAATCGGTCATGATCACGTGCGAGCATCGCTATCTAAACAAAGACCGATCTTTTGTCATGCTTACGTCATGCATTCGGCTATATCCTGTTTTCATGTTTTAAAGCTCTCGAATGATATTTAAGCTGCCGACGGATAGCTTGTTGTAGCTATATGTCATTTTTATTGGCTTTCTAGCCGTAAATACGAAAGCTGTACGGTACCACCGCAAGTTCCATGTTTTATCTAACTATTTTTATCCTTTGTCAGTTTCAGGAAAATTGACTGGCACGCTTCGGATCCGGCACGTGTTTTAAGCCAGCTTCGTTCGGTTTGCTTTGTGCTTGGCGCGAGGTGCTGATTTTGCGTCAACAGGTACGCGCCCCTGAACCCCACCACTTTGAAGGTGAGGGTTTCCTTGCGGAAGTTGTCTGGCGTGCCAAACCAGATGGGCAGGTTGATCTGCCCGAGGGGCTGGACGCGCTTGCCTGGCGCGACGCCGTGGAACGGCGTCGTGCTGAGCCGCAGTTGGTCCAACCCGATCCCCAGCAGGCGCAGAGTGTGCGCGTAAAGGACGTTGAGGCTGCTGCCTCCGTCCATCTGCACCTTGGAGAACCGGACGTTCCCGATGATGGGGTCGACCACCAGCGGGTACTGGCCCAGGTTGGGGATGCGGTTCGGGTGATCTTCGCGGCTATTGGACATGTCTATGGTCGCCCCCCAAAGATGAGGAAGAAATTTTGCACCGCGGGGAAGCCGCCTGCGTCACCGTCACCCCATCCTTCTCGGCCTCGCCATCCTTCGCGGCGGTGCGGGTGTAGTATCTCTTGAGTAGGTCGCACTGCTCGAGGGTGTGGTGGACTGAAGTCTTGTGGTACGGACAGGGCTTCTTTAGCATGTCGTCGAATACGCTGGGGCCTCGAGGGGCCGCTCGAGGGCCCCTTCGAGCTGGGTCGACAGCGAGGGCCTCGTCCCCGTCGTTGTCGCACCCCGGCGCGTGCGCCTCGCGGCGCAGCTTCTTGCCTTTCTTGCCCCGCTTGTGCTTCTGCTGGGGCTCCTTGGACCTGCTGCCCTCCGTGGGCGCATCGTCCACGCGCTTGCCCTTCTTCCCGTCGAAGATGGCTCCCACCGCCTCCTCGCCAAAGGCGAAGCTGGTGGCGATGTTGAACAGCTCATTGGAGTCGACCGGCGGGCTGCGCCCGAGCTCGCGCACGAGGTCCCGGCAGGTCGTACCCTCGAGGAAGGCGTGTACGATCTCGGACTGGGCCACACTCGGAAGCTCCGTGCAGCGCTTCGAGAAGCACCGTGTGAAGTCCCAGAGCGACTCGCCGGGCTTCTGGGTGCACACGCGCAGGTCCCAAGAGTTTCCAGGGCGCACATACGTCCCCTGGAAGTTTCTCACGAAGGTGCAGACTAGAGCGTCCCAATTGTGGATCTGGCTGGCCGACAGATGCTCGATCCACGTCCGCGCCGAGTCAGCGAGGTGTAGCAGTAGGTTGCGGATGATCACCTCGTCGGTGGTGGCTCCGCCCAGCTGGCATGCTAGGCGGTAGTCGTTGAGCCATACGCGGGGGTCCGTCTCCCCTGTGTACTTGTCGATCGACGTGGGCTGGCGGAAGCGTTGAGGAAAGCTCGCCGTGCGGATCTCCCGGCTGAACACACGGTTCCAGGGGGTTCCGGCGTCGGCGAGCGATCCTCTCGGTTGTCATAGCGCCCACCTCGCCATGGGTGGTAGCCTGTCTCCACCCGCGTCTCCACGTTGCCCGTCCGCCGGGCATTGATGACGTTGCGAGCGTCACCGTCTTGGGCCTGCCCGCACGTGTCAAGAATCCACTCTTTGACCGGCGTGCGCCCTTGGTTGGTGGGCTGCCCCGCCGCGCCGCCCGTGTGCGTTGACGCCTCAGGGCCTTGCGCGCCCCCGTGGTCCCGCGGGCTCCCCTATTGGCGAATGCGGGACGCCGAGCTCTCAGCCTGTTGCACGGCTACTTGCTCGATGAGCGCCGATAGGTTCTAACCCGGCGTTAGAACGAGGATGGCCCGATCTTCACGGCGGTAGGTCTTGAACTCGAAGAGCGACGATGGGGTAGCGGAAATAGGATGATAACTTAGCGGAATTCGAAAATAGCTTGCTTTGAAGATCGGCGGATAACTAGCTTTATACCTAGCCAAGGTTGGATGCGACCCAAACGACGGGGGAGAGAGACACCGAAACCACGAGGACCTCGACTCGATCTCCAAACGACCGCGGGAACCACAACCGGAGCTAATCCACACAAGGTGAGGCAGCCGTCTTGGAACTCACAGAGCACGAACTAGTGGACCTCGGAGAGATCTCTTCACAAGTCCAAGTAGAACAAGGAAGAACAAGGGTGTGAGTAAGGCACTCGGGCGGCTCGGCTGCGAAATCACTTGGATTATCTCAATTCATCAAAAGTTGTTTTTAGCTTACATATGGGGGGTATTTATACTAAGAACAACCCTCTTAGGTGGGTGGAAACACGAAAACAAACGAATACGTCGCTAATGTGAAAGGATCTCCCGAGATGACCTTCGAGTTGTTTCCGCGTGATTGTTTGACTGCTGAGCAGTCTTCAATGTTTTGATCATAACTTCTTCTAGGAATCTTCAAATGACGTGGGACTAGATGCGTTGGAAAGCTAACTCGATTATCTTTCCAACGGTGTATAGCATGCTATGGGAAACTTCGTAGATTGGTACAGTTTAATGCCTGAACTTATGCTTCAGGAAAGCGCCGAATGGATTGCCGAATAGCGGAAAATTGCCGAATGGATGTCGATTGCCGAATGGCCTTGCTTTGAGTGACGAGAACTTTGCCGATTCTAGCTTCGTGACCTTCGTCTTGATGATTCTCTTCAACGTACCTGAGAAGTATCAACATACAAGACTTAGGTAGCATAAAGTTATCATTAGAATTGAGTTTAAGTTCACAAAGTAGCGCGTGCACCTCTTGTTGTATCTTTTTAGCTCGGCTACATGTGATTGGTCCTGCAGGTGTTGGTGTAGAGGTCGACAATGTAGTCGAAGTGATCGATGACGGCGGCGTGTGCATATCATCCTCCCCCCTTCAAAAAGAGTCGTCCTCGACTCTTCCAATCCAAAGAATGGAGAGAGATCGGACACATTGAAACTGGTACTCACTCCATAAGTACTTGGCAGAGTCGATCTCATAGGCGTTGTCGTTGATCTTGCGAAGCACTACGAAAGGACCATCGGCCGGGGGCTGCGGCTTGCTCTTGCGTTGCTCGGGAAATCTGTCTTTGCGTAGATGCACCCAAACAAGGTCACCTTCTTCAAAGATCATCTTCCGTCTTCCTTTGTTGGCTTGCTTCTCATCTTGTTTGGTCATCTTCTCAATGTTTGTGCGAGCTCTATCATGGAGATTCTTCACAAACTCGGCTCGCTTGCTTGCATCAAAGTTCACTCGCTCCTGCACGAGGCAAAGGCGAGAAGATCTATGGGAGCGAGTGGGTTTGTAACCATACACAATTTCAAATGGACAAAATTTAGTGGTTGAGTGAACGGCTCTATTGTAGGCAAACTCAACATGCGGCAAACTTTCTTCCCAAAGTTTCAAATTCTTTTTGAGAACAGCTCTCGGCAACATGGACAAAGTTCGATTTACAACTTCGGTTTGTCCATCCGTTTGTGGGTGACATGTAGTGGAAAATAACAAGCGTGTTCCAAGTTTTCCCCATAAAGTTTTCCAAAAGTAACTCAAAAATTTTGTGTCACGATCGAAACGATAGTTCGTGGCACCCCATGTAATCGCACAACTTCTCCGAAAAATAATTCAGCAATATGCGAAGCATCATCACTTTTGTGACAGGGAATAAAATGTGCCATTTTGCTAAATCGATCAACCACAACAAAAATTGAATCCCTTCCCTTTTTGGTTCGAGGTAAACCAAGAACAAAATCCATAGAAATATCCTCCCATGGTGCACTAGGAATAGGAAGAGGAGTATATAAACCGTGAGGGTTCAGACGAGACTTAGCTTTGTGGCATGATTCGCAGCGAAGGACATGCCTCTCCACATCTCTTCTCATCTTTGGCCAAAAGAAATGGTCAGCAAGCACTTGCTCCGTCTTCTTGGCTCCAAAATGACCCATGAGTCCTCCGAATGTGCTTCTGTACAAGCAAAATACGAACGAGCAATCGGAATGCACGGCTTGTTAGCTCGAAATAAAAATCCATCTTGTACATGATATTTTTCCCATCCTTTGCCATCATGACACTTGGAATATGGCTCGGCAAAACTTGGATCAGTTGTGTATAATTCTTTTATGCTTTCTAATCCAAGAATTTTAGCATCAAGTTGATTTAACAAAACATGGCGTCGTGACAAGGCATCGGCTACAACATTTTCTTTTCCTTTCTTGTATTTAACAACATAAGGAAATGACTCAATAAATTCACACCATTTAGCATGTCTCCTATTCAGTTTTAATTGTCCTTTAAGATGTTTCAAAGATTCATGGTCTGAATGTATCACAAACTCTTTAGGAAAAAGATAGTGTTGCCAAGTCTCCAAACTCCTAACAAGGGCATATAATTCTTTGTCATAAACTGAATAATTAAGAGTTGGACCACTTAGCTTTTCACTGAAGTATGCAATTGGCCTTCGTTCTTGCATCAGCACGCCTCCAATCCCAACTCCACTTGCGTCACATTCTATTTCAAATGTTTTGCCGAAATACGGGAGTGCAAGGACGGGGGCCGTTGTAAGCTTCATCTTTAATTCTTCAAAGGCCTTACGTTGAACATCTCCCCACTTGAATGGTACTTCCTTCTTTGTCAACTCATTGATGGGAGCAGCAATAGTGCTGAAATCCTTCACAAACCGCCGGTAGAAACCGGCGAGTCCAAGGAAACTTCGCACTTGGCTCACGTTCGTGGAGGCGTCCGGTCTCGTACGGCCTTGACCTTTTCTTCATCCACCTCCACTCCTTGACCGAAACAACAAAACCAAGAAAAACTACCTTGTCGGTGCAAAAGATGCACTTCTCAAGGTTAGCATATAATTTTTGCTCACGTAGGACAGCAAGCACGCACTAAATATGTTCAACATGTTCTTCAAGAGACTTGCTGTAAATCAAGATATCATCAAAATAGACCACAACAAATTTGCCGATGAAAGCTCTAAGCACATGATTCATCAATCTCATAAATGTACTTGGTGCATTGGTTAAGCCAAAGGGCATCACTAACCATTCATATAAACCAAATTTTGTTTTAAATGCAGTTTTCCATTTATCTCCATCTTTCATGCGAATTTGATGATACCCACTTCTTAAATCAATCTTAGTAAAAATGATAGCACCACTAAGCTCATCGAGCATGTCATCTAATCTTGGAATTGGATGCCTATACCTTACTTGTAATGTTATTAATATCACGGCAATCCACACACATTCTCCAAGATCCATCCTTTTTAGGAACTAATAAAACGGGGACAGCACAAGGTGAAAGACTTTCCTGTACATACCCTTTTTTAATCAATTCTTCCACTTGCCTCGAATTTCCTTTGTCTCCTCGGGATTGGTGCGATAGACTGCTCGGTTTGGGAGTGAAGCACCGGGAACCAAGTCAATTTGATGCTCGATCCCTCTCTTGGGTGGCAAACCCGGTGGCACCTCATCTGGAAAAACATCCTCAAAGCCCTGTAACACATCAAGAACAACACTTGGCAAAGTAGAAGGTAAGGTGTTAGTAGAAAAAAGGGTGTCCTTGTACATGAGTACAAAGAACATAGCATTAGGTTCACTCAATTCTTTTAAGTCCCCCTTCCTAGCCATCATTACTAAACCCTCTTTTCCCGGTTTTTGGGTAATTTGTGGCTGTGGGTTTTTCTTTGGCTTTGGACACTCTTCCTCACCATTTTTGTGGGTCACTCTAAGGTGATTTTCACTCTCTCGCTGTTTCTTCTTGAGATCATCCTTCAATATTTCTTCCGGGGTCAAAGGAAGCAAAGAAATCCGCTCTCCTTTGTACACAAAAGACAGCTTGTTGGTTCTTCCAAAAATCGAACATCTCGATCATATAACCATGGTCTTCCTAGCAGCAATTGGCACGCTTGCATAGGTACCACGTCACACTCCACATGATCCGTATACTTCCCAACGAGAGAAAGGAACATTCACCACATGACTGACACGCAGCGCACCACAATCATTAAGCCATTGCATCTTATATGGACTGGGATGACGTCTTGATTTCAGCCCCAATCTGTCCACCAATTCTTGGCTAGCAATATTATTGCAACTTCCATTATCAACAATGATGCGGCAAAGCTTGTCCTTGATCATACCTCCGGTGTGGAATAGATTATGTCGTTGTCCATTATTTTCCTTCTCGGCGGTGACACTAAGCACACGAAGAGAAATAAAACAATTATGTTCCCCTTCGTCGGGCTGAATTTCATTCTCCTCTTCTTCAATTTCTTCATCAAATTTTGGACCCTCATCTTCCGGATCACTTTCGATTCCCATTCTCCTTTATCATTCAGCAACATTGTCCTCCTACTAGGACATTCAGCAGCAATATGGCCACGCCCGTGGCACTTATGGCATACAATTTCCCGCTTCGGGTAGATGATGTAGCGGCCTGAAGCATGAGTTGGGGTTGCTGAAGCGGCAACAGGTCGCTGCTGATTTGCAGGTGAAGATGCGCTAGAAACAGCCATCTTTGATGTACCATGAGATGTAGAAGGTTTAGCCGAAGTCCCTTGGGATCGGTGTCCGCCATAAGAAGTGCCGGACTGCTGCTTGCGCCATGGGGCGGCGATAGATTGGCTGCCATAAGATTTTCCCCGAGATTCTTGCTGAATTTTCTTCTCCGTACGCATGGCTTGATCAACTAGATCTTGCAAAGTACGATACGGAAACATCTCAACAAAACCAGCAATATCTTCATTAAGACCTCCCAAAAATCTTGCCATCTTGGACTCAGCATCTTCTCTACGATTCCGGTCCGTACCAATAGCAACTCCATCTCCTTGAAATATTCATCAACGAGTCCTCTTTCCTTGCTTCAACATCCGCAATCGGTTTCGAAGATCACGGCGATGGCTAGATGGAACAAACCTCCTTCTCATTACTTGCTTCATTCTTTCCCAAGTATTGATGTATCCAAGACCCAACTCAAGCCGATTCTCTTGCACTTGATTCCACCAAGTCGAGCATATCCGGAGAACTCAAGCGAGGCTAAATCAACACGACGCGATCGGAGAGATTATGCACCCTAAAAATCTGATCGCATTGTTCAGCCCATTCAAGGAACTCATCGCATTCTCCTTTCCAGTGAATTTAGGGATATTCAACTTGACACGAGCAATATTATCGGGGTCGTCATATTGACGGCGACCGCGGTGAAATCCCCTATCTTCAAAATCAGCACGTCGATGATGATGACGCCGGTCAAATCTCCCACCACGAGCAAAGGGATTTTCATCATTAGACCCTTCCTCATGATCTTCGAACTCCTCGTCTTCAAATCTCACATGACGTTCGTGTGCACGACGTCCGCCACGCTGATTATGGAAGTCAGCACGGTGACCACCACGCTGATTATCGAAATCAGCACGACGACCACCACCATGTCCTCCTCGGCCATCACCAAACCGGTCAAATCCATGGCCGAAACCAGAATTCTCATCTCCGGACTCCTCCCGATGATGGTCTTCTTGATCACGACGTGGTCCACGTCCCCCCTGCTGCTGGAAGGCGGGCATCGAACATCCTTCCCATTGCCTCCATAAGTGAGTCCGCCATGCGACGCATCTCAGCCCGAGAAACTGGGCGTTCATCCTCTTCATGGCGCTCACCATGAACACTAGAATCTGACCCCTGCCATGTTAGGGACAACAAGAAATATGTGGAATATGAAGTATTTGTGGAAACACTCAAACTCACCACTTACTTACCCAAGTTATTAATTGATCTCAAGGACTTGTGATGGTGCGATGTGGCAGCCTTAACGAGAGGTGGTAGAGAGGTCGTAAGGATTACGAATCGAAAGTCCCGGTTTAGGTTTTAAGGTGGAGCTATAGGTGGCTAACAAGGAGGGCTACGGTACTGTCAACCAAGTGAAATAATGTGCTCAAAATATATGAATTGCTGCTATCAAGAACACCACTAAAAATATGCAATCTGAAAATTTCAGCAACACACAGCAACACGATTCCCCTTCAAACTCTTTTCTTCTTCTTTCTTTTTTTTTCTTTTTTTTTCTTTTTTTTTTGACTCTTTACTTTCTCTTCCTTTTTTTTCAGAACTCTCTTTTTTTATAATACTAACAGGGATGCGAAAAAAAACAAATGAACAACACAATATAGAGACGGTGGTGACTATGAACCAGATGAACACAAACACAAGGAAAAACAGTACCGCCAAAGGGTTGTAGGTAATTTTTATGGCTCTGGACTGTAGGATAAAACAAAATATATGTGATAAATGATCAAAGGGATAAATGATGGTAAGACCTACCGTGGCAACCTAGCTCTGATACCAGATGATAGGTTCTAACCCGGCGTTAGAACGAGGATGGCCCGATCTTCACGGTAGTAGGTCTTGAACTTGAAGAACGACGATGGGGTGGCGGAAAGAGGATGATAACTTACCGGAATTCGAAAATAGCTTGCTGAAGATCAGCGGATAACTAGCTTTATACCTAGCCAAGGTTGGATGCGACCCAAACGGCGGGGAGAGAGACACCGAAACCACGAGGACCTCGACTCGATCTCCAAACGACCGCGGGAACCACAACCGGAGCTAATCCACACAAGGTGAGGCAGCCGTACTGGAACTCACAGAGCACGAACTAGTGGACCTCAGAGAGATCTCTTCACAAGTCCAAGTAGAACAAGGAAGAACAAGGGTGTGAGTAAGGCACTCAGGCAGCTCGGCTGCGAAATCACTTGGATTATCTCAATTCATCAAAAGTTGTTTTTAGCTTACATATGGGGGGTATTTATACTAAGAACAACCCTCTTAGGTGGGTGGAAACACGAAAACAAACTGAATACGTCGCTAATGTGAAAGGATCTCCCGAGATGACCTTCGAGTTGTTTCCGCGTGACTGTTTGACTGCTGAGCAGTCTTCAATGTTTTGATCATAACTTCTTCTAGGAATCTTCAAATGACGTGGGACTAGATGCGTTGGAAAGCTAACTCGATTATCTTTCCAACGGTGTATAGCATGCTATGGGAAACTTCGTAGATTGGTACAGTTTAATGCCCGAACTTATGCTTCGAGAAAGCGCCGAATGGATTGCCGAATAGCGGAAAATTGCCGAATGGACTGTTGATTGCCGAATGGCCTTGCCGAGTGATGAGAACTTTGCCGATTCTAGCTTCGTGACCTTCGTCTTGATGATTCTCTTCAACGTACCCGAGAAGTATCAACATACAAGACTTAGGTAGCATAAAGTTATCATTAGAATTGAGTTTAAGTTCACAAAGTAGCGCGTGCACCTCTTGTTGTATCTTTTTAGCTCGGCTACGTGTGATTGGTCCTGCAGGTGTTGGTGTAGAGGTCGGCAATGTAGTCGAAGTGATCGATGACGCCGGCGTGTGCATATCGGCGCCGCACCTCACGGTGCAGGTTCCGCGCCTCGGGTGTTGAGGGAGTGGGCATGGCCCGCAACAGTGTCGCGGCAGCGATGAGCTTTTGGCTCGGTAGCGGGGGCGTGTTTGGGTTGTCGACGTCGAAGTCGGTGTTGATGCGCTCGCGGTCTTGTTTGCCTAGTTCGCACGCACGCTCGCATCGCGCGGATGCTTCCCCGGCGATGGAGGCGCGAAGTAGCCGCACTGTGCGGTACTCCTCAGCGAGTTTGGCCTCAAGCTTGCGCGCTTGGGCCAGCTGCGCGTTGATGTCGGCACCCCTTGGTGGTGAAGGGGGTGGTGCACTCGGCCCCGCACCCTGGTGCGGTCCAGTTCCCGGGCCGGGGAACCTCTCCGTCGCCAGCTTCCGCCGCGTTCGCGGCGTTCACCGGGTCGTAGCTCCCGGCGCTGGAGCTGTTGGAGTAGCCGAACCAGTAGTCCGCGATGTCGAGGAACCCCTGGAACATCATCGGGTCCGGCACGACTGAGAAGTCCCACTCCGCATACCCGTGTGAAGTGGCGGGTGGCAGTTCGCTGGTGGAGCCATGGTATGACTCGTCGTCGGTGGTGGCGGCGAGGTTCCTAGCCACCGGGGCGTGGCGACCGGGACGGCCCTCGCGTGCCGCCACATCGGCGCTGGCAGATGAGGCGTGCACCATCGCGGCGCTGCGCAAGCCGAGGGGGGAACCGCAGCCCTGAAACCGCATGCTCCCCCGTCGGAGCGGTTGCTGTCATGCTAGTGATCGCGTCGCGTTGTGAGGCGACACGCGCGGCCAGTCGTCATTCCGTCCGCGCCTGCCGAGAGCGCTGACCGGAGTGCCAACGACGTCGAGGTGCTGAAGGGCCCGCAGCGTCCACTCGGGCGGGCGCGCGGGCGTCGGCCGGCGGGTGCGGCGCAGACCAGTCCTGGCCCGGTCTGTTGCCGTGCGCGAAGTTTGTCGCGGTTGGTGATGCGCATGAGGTAGCCGTTCCCCGTGGCCGGAAAGTTCAGGCTCCCGAACCGGATTTCGAACCCGGCCGGGAGGGGGTCCGAGCTGCCCATGGAATACCTCTGGCCCCGGTACTCGGTGCGGATCACCATCGAGAGGGCTGGTGAGAGCTGATCTTCAGTGCGCGTCCCCCTACCTGGCGCGCCAACTGTCGGTGCGTAATGTAGTCCCGACACTAACTAGTAAGAAGTGCTGAGATCTATCTCTCGATGGCCGGTGCTAAGCAACTAGTGACACTGGTTTTTATCCTGGTTCCGGCCGGGGGCCGTATGTCTAGCAGTGGTGTGCTCGGGGCACTATATTGCGTTGCACCGCGGTGCTCGTAGAGGGGGGCTACAAGCGAGGCAGGAGAGGAGATGGGGCCTCCAGGTCCCAGAGGTACTGATTGAGGCAAGTTCCAATATCGTGGTGAAGGCGGAGAGCGTGCGTGTGTTCGCTATCCGTCGTCCCCCTGTGGCTAGGGGACTGCCCCTCCTTTTATAGGCCAAGGAGGAAGCAGTTTACAAGTGTGCCACACTATTTCGCCTATGTGTAGAGGCATGGCGTACAGTGCCATGGTGTAGATGCCTGTCCTGGTGAATCTCACTCCTGTTGGGGCGTCATGGCGAGTCCTGTGCCCGTACAGGAGCGACTTCGTGGGTGGTGGCGTAGAGGTTGGCTGTCCCGCCGCCGCCCGCGGACCGACTCGAGGGTGCCGTCAACGGGAGGCCGTGCGAGGCACAATGGCGGGTGTGGCGACGTCCCGTCCTCGCGTGCTCCAACAGCGTCGGGGATGTCGTCACAGTGCCCAGCGTGATGTTGCAGTGGAGGGGATGGCCGCACAGGGCTGATGGCGACGGAGAAGACCGTTCCCACTGGCCTGACGTCACGGTGTAGTCCTGTGTAGTCATAGAAAAAATCATTCGCCCCCATCCGAGGGTTCTGCCGTCCCCCCTTCGAGGGATCGACGTGTTAGCCGTACGAAAGTATGCGGCACAGTGCCATGGAGCTGACACCGGCCTCTCCGCACAGTGTTGTATCGTGGCGAGGATGGTCTTCCCCAGGGGGTCGGTGGAACAGCGTCGGGGTGTGATTCCTAGGCGCGTCAGGGTCGTGGCGCAGTCCTGCGGTGTCAGAGCATTAAATGCTCAGACGTGTGAGCAGGAGCGGTGGTGACGTGCGCGCGGGGCCCTCAAGCGAGGCGGACCTCACCCGAGGGGGCGTTCAGCCCTCGAGCGAGGCGGACCTCACCCGAGGGGGCGTTCAGCCCTCGAGCGAGGCGGACCTCACCCGAGGGGGCGTTTAGGTGGGCCGCGGGGGCCACCAGGGTTGTGATCGCTTTAGTGTGTGTTTTTAGGCTTGTGGATTAGTTCGCGTTTTGCGTTTTTACGAGTTTAGGCGGGTTTGCCTGGTTGTTTAGGGGACCCTCATGGCTGTCCCCGACAGTTCCAAAAATTCTACAAACTGACTTGGCAACATAATTTAGGTCCCTAAGCTTGTCTACAAAAATTCAAATGATTTTGAAAATGGAAGATTATACTTGTGTACAAATGTCTACATCTCTCACATAGTTTCTTATACTTCAACATTGAAGTTTTCCACACTTTAAAATATATTCGAACACATGTGCATTTGAAATTTTAACATAACCTTATGTTCACCATAAGATTACGAAATGCAAAGTATTATTAGTACTGGTTGTGTAAACAAATATTATTTTTATGTTGTACTTATAAGGAACAAGATAAGGCGTATAAATAACATCCAAGAATTACATACGAAAAAATGTCATAAATGAATATATGTTGATTTTAGAAAAAATTAAAAACAAATATCATCAAATTTGGATTACGGATGACGGAGAAATACGTGATACAAAATTTGATTGCAGATTAAAAGGGGGAAAAGCAAATTGTTCTTCATTCGAATAGACCTGGCCCTGCCCCTTCATTGCCGACGAGTGGTTGTTAATCATCGTTTGATTTGTGCATCCGAACCTTTTTAATAAACGTTCCACCCTGTATTCCGCCTTCTACCCCCTTCTACATCTTTTGCCTTCCTCGTCTCTATCGTAGGGATGGCCCGTGACTCTAGGGGGAGGTTCTGTAAGGAGGAGGTTTTCCTCGGTGCTGTCCGCCACCCCGCCAAGAGAGTGAGGTTCCGCGGTGACGAAGAGGAGTCGTCCCAGCACGCCGCCCCCGTGCTTCTTTCTCGACATTCCATGGAAGAGGACGGTTCTTCATCAGCCCGAGGGAGGAAGCCGTACTTGCGCGCAAGGGCCAAGTTGGCGGACTCCAGCGACGCTCGCCATGGAGAGGCAGAGTTTTTTCCTCAACGCGAAGGAAGAAGCGGTCCACGTGCATTGAGGTGAGCACGGACTCCTCCGGTGACGAGCCGGGCAGAAGAGTGGTGGTAGACCTCATCTCTTCCGGTGACTACTTCGGCAACAACTCCGGTGACAACTCCGACAACAACTCCAACGACGACTCCAGCAACAACTCCGGCGACGACTCTGGCAACAACTCCGGCGACGATTCTGAAGACCATGAGGCATGTTTTGAAAACATCACGCAAGATTTGTCCTCGTACCTTAACATCATCACTGATCAATTGTTCTAATGCATCAAGTTTCATTTGTTGTAGGAAGTTGCTGCACATGTGAGAGACATGGGTACCCGAGATAAAACGGCGTTCATAATGCCGCACGACATCTACTGCTACACAGACATGACGTTTGGGCTCCAGAACGCTGGAGCGACCTACCAGAAGACCATCTAGAAGTGCTTAGAGTCCCAGATCGGTGATAACGTCGAAGCATACGTTGATGACGTGATCGTCAAGACCACGGTTGAGGACAACCTCATCGCCGACCTCACCAAGACCTCTGCCAACCTCCGGCGCTACCGCTGGAAGCTCAACCCAGAGAAGTGCATCTTCAGCGTCCCGTCTGGCAAGCTCTTGGGCTTCATGGTAAGCCACCGGAACATCGAGGGGAATCCCACTAAGGTCGACACCATCCGCAAGATGAAGAGACCTACCAGGAAGAAAGACGTGATGAAACTCACCGACATGATGGTGGCTCTAGGTCGCTTCATCAGCAAGCTTGGGGAGAAAGGCCTGCCCTTCTTCAAGTTGCTGAAAAAGTCTATGTTGACGGTGAAATTCCATCAACCTAGCCATGAGTTTACCTTCGGTGTTGGCTTGACTTTTGTATGTTATCCATTGGTACTAACCCCCGTGGTATAACAAGTTCACTTGTGCATGTCAGTTTTGGAGTTTAGTGTTTATGCAGGGTTTTAGCATTGAAAGCAAGACTTCCGGGATAAGTTCATTAAGCACCTCATGACAAGACCTTGAAGCCCGGTACAAATCAAGAAATGAAGTGAACATGACTCCAAGAATCCCAAGGACCCAACCCGAGAAGATGGAAAACTCTGAGGACCTAGCCAGAAAAGTGCTGAATCTTGCGAGACAAGGAGCTTCGTCCAATTCGGAGAGAAACTGACGACAAGGGCCCACATGCAGAAGGGGGGAGGATCTAGCAGACTCGGGAAGCAACACCGGGCGAAGGAGGCCACGAACTGGGCTGAAGTGGGCCCAGGCCGGTCGGCCCAGTCCGGTCGGCCCAGCCCATTTCGAGGCCCAGTCGGCCCTCCCTTTGACCTAGATGCATCTCGGGCTATTTATAGACTCCTGACCGAGAGCCACACATCAATCAATTCGTTATCCGCCGCCGAGGGGCAGAGAAGCTTGAGGGACACCATCTCGGAGATGAGGGTCGTGCTAGTTGTCTAGGGTCTCCCTAGCCGACGTGGGAACCTTGCATGGAAGACCACGTCGGAGCTCCGGAGCAAGGATCAAGATCGAGGTAGGATCCCGGTGGTGATCTTGTTCATCTAATCATTCATGGTGAAGTTTTTATAGTGAATCCGATTTCTAGCATCAAGTGCCTTCTCGATGATTTTGTTTTCTTCTTGGTTTTGCTTCTTCCCCAATCTGTACTTAAGATAGATTGCTTAGGGTGCTCTTGTAGCCGTGGTGGTTAGAGGTGCATACCGGACCAACCAAGTGATTTCAACTTGTTCTTATCGAACTTGCCCTAGACTACCCGCATGAATAGGAATACGTTGTGACAGAACGGGGGTTCCGAAAGGCAGGCTTTTTCGGAATCGGACCGGAGGCCGCAGTTTAAAGATGCTTTTAATGAGATTCGCTTTTCTATCTTCATCTATCTTGTTTGGAGCTACAACATAAGCATGATCTAGACTCTCTAGATCGGTTATCTCTTGCTTTCTCTTGCTACCTCTTTAGTAGATTAGATTAGATGTGTTTCCTTTATCAGTTAGTAGATTAGATGCAATTTGGTTCTTCATTAGATAGCTTTCCTTTCTTTACTAGATTGAATCCTTGCGTTACACATTGTTCCACGGATTCAATACCTTGGGTTCACCACTCGAGGGAAGAAGGGCCCCTTGACTACGACGGGGGATTTGTCCGCTTGCAAATCCATATGAACTTTGATACGATAATCTACCATCAACAAGCCCCTTTTTCTGGCGCCGTTGCCGGGGAACAAGCAATCAAGATCCAATCTAGTATCACTTATTTTTCAATTTTTCTTTTGATTTTCTTTTGCATCTCTTAAGTTTGATCATCCTCAAAAAGAAAAAAAATCAATCTAATCTATTTTTGATTAACCCTAATTTTTCTTTTTTTTAGATTTTTGCTTTTGCTAACCCTAACCGGAGATGGTTGGCTACCTCTCCAAGAAACCCAAAACTTTTTGTGGATGATCCAGGAAAACTTTACAGGCAAAGGAGACATGCAACACAAGCTAAAGGGTTGGAAACCTTAGATCCAAAAGCCAACGTAGAAGGACGGTCAAAATTTCCAAGGGAATCACCACCTCCAAGTCCAAAGGAAGATCAACCTCAACCACCACCCATGGGAGAACAACAACAACCGGAGTGCAAGATCGAGCTATGCACCCCAAACATCGTTGATCTACCTATCATAAACCTTCAAGACGCCTGTTGACGGTTAATAGTTGTATCAAATTTCGTTTATGACTTGCAAGCGGACAAGTCTCCCGTTGTAGTCAAGGGACCCTTCTTCCCTCGAGTGGTGAACCCAAGGTATCGAATCTGTGGAACAAATGTGTGACGCAAGAGTTGATCTAGTAAAGCCAAGTAACTTCAATCTTCGGTAAAAGAGAAACCCTAATGCATCTAGGTAAAAGACACGAAACTAATCTAATCTACTAAAGACCGGAGATAACAAAGTAAGATTGGGTAGATAAACCGATCTAGAGAGATCGGGTTAAGCCTTTTGTTGAAGTTCCAAGCAAGAGAAGAAGTAGCAAATCGAATCTTATAAGAAGCCTCTTTAAACCGTGGTTTCCCATCCAAATCCGAAAACATCCGCCTTTCGGAACCCCCGTTCTGTCACAACGTATCCCTACTCATGCGGGGAGTCTAGGGCGAGTCAAAAGACAAGTCGAGATTCTTTCGGAAGATCCGGCGTGTACCTCTAGCCACCGTGGCTACAAGAACACCCTATGTGATCTATCGCGCGAATAGATCTAGAATAAGCAAACTGATCAAAAAACGAAATCTTCGAGGAAACACTTGATCGCTAAGAATAGATTCAACTTGATAATCAACTATGACAATGATACATACACAAGATCACCACCGGGATCCTTCCTTAATCTTGCTTCTAGCTCTGGGAACTCCGACGTGGTCTTCCATGCAAGGTTCCCACGTCGGCTAGGGAACCCCTAGTCAACTAGCTCGACCCTCTCCTCTCTGAGATGGTGTCCCTCTCTTCTCTACTCCTCGGCGGCCGATGACGAATTGGATGATGCGTGGCTCTCGGTCAGGGGGCTATAAATAGCCCGAGTGGCGGCTAGGGCAAAGGAGGGGACGAACGGGCCCTGGACTGGGCTGGGCGGACCGGCCTGGGCCCATCAAGGCCCAGCCCGCAGCCTCCTTTGCTCTACGTTGGTTCCCTTGCTCTCTGGATGTTTCCCCCTTCTGCATGTAGGTCCATGTCGTCAGTTTCTCTCCGAATTGGGCATAACTCCTTGTCTTGCAAGATTCAGCACTTTTCAGGTTAGGTCCTCGGAGTTTGTCGTCTTCTCGGATCAAGTCCCTGACTTCTTGGAGTTAAGTTTGCTTCATTGCATGACTTGTATGGGGCTTCAAGATCTTGTCATAAGGTGCTTGATGAACTTATCCCGAAAGTCTTGCTTTCAACGCTAAAACCCTGCATAAACAGTAAACTCCAAAACCGACATGCACACGTGAACTTGTTATACCACAGGGGTTAGTACCAATGGATAAGGTATAAAACTTATGCCAACACCGAAGGTAAACTCATGGCTAGGTTGACGGATTTTCACCGTCAACATCTCCCCCATGCTTAAACCTTGCTCGTCCTCGAGTAAGCCTTCGATGGATATAATCGTTGCCAAACAATGTTTAAACTTTGCACTTGATCACACATGAGAAAACATAGTGCTCTCAAAATTTTAATTCATTAAAGTTCCATAATGTACTAGCCTTCATCTCTACGGAGGGTAGATTCTTAATTAAGCTTATCCCACAAGTATTCACATGCTCACAAAGTTTAAATAGATCTCAGAATTTTTGAAATAAAGAACGAGATAAAGAAAAGCTAAACCAAGTTCACAAATTTAAATCACCTTGTATATTGCTCATGAACTCTCAACTCGCTTGTCTCTCGAGCCTATATATTCTACTCCTTTCCCTCTCTTCACATATATGTGTGGTAGGCTTTATATGGAGCTTTTTGGGAAAGTTTAGTCCTAAAAAGATTTTATAAATGAGGTGTTGTCAAAACAAGACAAGCTTCTCATGGTCTTACCGAGACTCGTCAAAAAGGTCATTGGAAAATAATGTCATATCATGGAGGGGAAAAGAAAAAAAATACACACACTTGAGATGAGTGGACATGTGCAAAGGGCAAAGGGTGATCCCGAGGCACAAAGGAAGTCCTCGTTATCGGATTGCACATGGTTGGAAAATGAGAATGGATCTTTTAATCTTGAAGCCTTGAATTTCCTAATGCACTTTAGAGAACCGGGGAGTTCACTTTATTTTTGCACATACTCATATTTTTTCTCTTTCTCATATTTCTCCTTCTTTTCTTTCTTTCTTTCTTTCTTTCTTTCTTTCTTTTTCTCATTCATTCATTTTTTTCTTGTCATACATTCGGTCACGAGACTTTCACATCAGAGTTTTGATTTTTTTTATTTTGCCCCTTTAAAATTTTTTATTTACTCCACTTTGCTCTCTAAAATTGCACCGTACCTACCTCCTCCCCCATGCTTAGACGTTGCTCATCCTCGAGCAAAGAGGCGATAAATAAGGCAGGTACCGAAAATATTTTTCCTTGGAGAGATACTTGAATTCTTCAATGTTGGCACCGTCTTGCGATCTTCCTTGAATTGATGATCCATTCTCAACGATAGGTTGTGGTCAAGGAGGTAATCACAAAAGATGATATTTGGTTTTAAGGGTGGATATCCGGCGAGGTTTGTGATATCTCCGGTGCGGGGATACACAATGCACGGATAAAAGGCTAGCAAAAAGATAGATACGCAAAAACGGAATGACCAGCTTCTTAGTCTCCGGCCAGAGAAATCATGGCCTGCAATAACTCACTCAAAAATAAATCTTGTACTAAGGTTTATGCACTCAAATATATATTAGGATTTGGATAGGTTGAGCAACAAACAAGTGATATTTATGACAAGGTTTGCGATATTTTTTAGCATAAAAGACATCTTCAATCTATTCATAACTTGAGAGCACATAAAACACTATGGGTCTTTATTTTAATCATAACCTCCGCTAAAGATTAAGCTAGCATTTAAATAAATTCAGATTCGTATTTTAAGAGAGCACTAGCTTTAACATGCATAAATCAATTACAAAAATAAACAAAGCGGCAATTATAATCATATATCATCATGGCACAAATTTTTGTAACTTTTCCAATGATATAAACAAGGTGGTATATTTATTAATGATGAAATCAAGCTGAAATATAAACTGAAAATAAACAAACACACTTGCCGAAATTTAAATAAAAACAGAAAATATTACGCAAACACACACAAACAAAAGCTGAAAATTACAAAGAAAGGGAAAAGAAAAGAAAACTAAAGTTCCTTAATGTTCCTAGTCCTCCGCCGGTGGTTGGTGTTGATAATCTTGATAGTAGTACCCTTGCTCGTAGTAAGGTTGGACATTCCCTCCAATGAATTGATCCGGCTCCACTAGGTGAAGGCGTCCAAGCTCATAGGCAATATTTGCATTGCCCTCACCAAGTTGAGCCGCGTTGGCTTGGATGGCTGCGACGTTTTGCGCGTTTCTCGCAACATACCCTCCAATTATGGCCACGCTTTGTTGCGGTTGGGGATATTGTGCGTAGGGCTCCACGAAGTTTACGTTGGGCACCACATAATTTGGTGGGGGTACCGGCGCACCACCCCCCATGCTTCCTCTTGTGGCCCTCCATAATAACTTGGCGGAGGAGGTATCCCGCCGAAAGGTGGCGCAACATTGGGTTGTGCACTACCCGCTTGAGCGGAGGTGGATCCCTCCTCTACGATTCTTCCTCTTTTATTTTTCCTTGCTGGGACAAGGAATCCCTCTTCCAACCGATCTTCCCTCCCTTGGATGAAAAGCCTAAGCCTCGCATCCGGAAGGGGTAGGTTCACCGTTGCCAAACGAAAACCTCCTCTCTCATCTCCACTAATGTATTTGCCTTGTCGCAAATACTCAATGCCGAGAGAGGTACCACACAAAAGATGTTCGGGGTTTCTTGTAATCCCCGGCCGTAGGGAGAAGGCCAACATAGAGAGGTAGCACCCCGAACCAATATGTCCCGCTCCCAATGTTGCCTCGCAACACCAACGGTTGATCATAAGGTATGAGGGGTCTATTGGCTGCTTGGCAATTAAAGCCGAGTAGAGCCAATTCAACTCCGTGTCGGTCACCTTCGTCTCCCTCATCGTCCCCAATACCCTCTTGCACATCCAAGAGTGGAATACTCGGATAATGGGGTTGCGGATGCAATTGTGTTGTTGGTGGGCTTCTCCGGAGATCAAATTCCAAAATCCATCTAACATGCCAGGTGGCATGTCAACTTTCTCCGGAGCTCCCTTATGGAATCCAAGTAGCTCCCTAACATGCTCGTAGGGAACCACTTGTTGGACTCCCTCCAAATGGAATGATAAGCTTTGCACCCCATCATCAAGGATAGGTGCAATGGTCATCAAGATTTCCAGGGCGAACTCCTTGTAGGTGTCCGCCGACACTCCGTTGGAGAATTGCACCCATCCAAGGTGCCCCAACATGTAGTATATGTCGGTGCCGAAACCCAAGTTGTAGAGCGCTTGGTCGTTGAACTCGACGTTGGGCACAAGCCTCTTCTCAAGACTAGAGAGCCTCTCCTCCTCCGACTCCGACAAAATGATGAAGCCGTACGAGGAATATATCGGAGTGTATGGAGGTGGCGCGGTCGAACAGGTCGATCGTCGTGGTGGCACGGGCGGCTCCTCCGTGTGCCCTTGAGGTTCGGTAAACCTCATGGACGTGCTCCTTGTTGCCCTCATGCCACCAAGGAGGAGAGCATCGTTCCTCCTTGGTGGTGCCGTATCCGTCTCCATGCTCCGGGGAGACTCGGAAACCGAGTGCCTCCTCGAAGATGTCGTCGATGACGGCTTGGATGACGATGAACCCTTCTTCTTGGAGAAGAGACTTGTGGTTTTCTTGGATGACGATGAACCCTTCTTCTTGGAGAAGAGACTTGTGGTTTTCTTGGATGACGATGAACCCTTCTTCTTGGATGTGGACTTTGAGTGGATTAAGGGTGTGGATTTTTTTGAGCTATCATGCTTGGGAAGGTTGGCTATGTCTATGGAGGTTCTGGGCACACAAACTTGAACACACAAACTAAGGAAGGAGAGGGAAGCTTGCCTGCAGAAAACGGGAGCCGGGGGGCTCCTTAAGTAGGGGAGGCCGGCCGGCCTGGGTGGTCTCTGGCTCCTCCCCGCCTCGGCTTTCTTCCAGCACGATCATTTCTCCTCTGCAACTTTCCTGCCCGCGTGCTCCACGAGTTGCACCGCCCAAACGCTCTCGTCCACTCCTTTTCTTGCATTATTGGTCCTTCCACTTGATGCTTCATGCTTTGAGTCATGTCCATGCTCCCTTGCTCCTCTTGCTTCAGATGCCACCATGAAAGTCCTGCAAAGTTCATGCTTGCTGCCCACCATGCTTGTCCTTTGCATGTGGACTTGGTGAAAGTTGATGAAAGAGTATCCAATGGTGCATGCATGATCAATTCAAACTAGATTGTCTCCCTTTAAGTGTGTTTAAGGTTAAGCACTCCTCTAATTTCGAAATTTAAAAATATTTTTCAGAGCCATGCAAGAGCTCAAGCATAAATTTAGAGAAGTTTTTAAACCATTAAAAACAAATGTAAGTCGAAAATATTTTCCGACTACGTTGATATCGGTCTCACCGGTACAGTTTGCTTTCATTGGTTGAGAGCAAACTTTTCCCGGCTTGATCATGGGGGCATAGGTTTAGGTTGTAATTTTGGCTAAATAAGAGATATTTTGAATAAAACAAAATTAAATGAGGCTTAGAAAAATTCTAATCTTAGAGAAACCAAGGATATAGATTTTTAAACCAACCAAAAATTTTGATTTCTAGGTTCACGCGAGTCCTACCACGTGCTGAAATTTAATTAACTCCTAGGTATAAGTCGTGGCTCTACTCGTGTGGTTTTAGCGGGAAAAATAAGTCAACCACAACACCATAATAGGGGTGAAAGGTTCAGTTAGGTTCTGAAATTATTTGGTTGTGGTTTCTCGAAAAGAAAAGAACAAACAAGCACATAGGAGGGTCCATGCAAAGGGTTTATGATAAAGCAAAATATTCAACCAAGATTTATGTCTCTAATATTGTTCAACCACTTCTAAGTCCAATGTCTTTGCGTAATAAAATTCAAAACTAACTTATGAAAAAAAAGACTCGAAAAACCTGGAATCGGGTTGTCCTCCCGGTAGCTTATTCTTGACTCGACGAAACGGGTTGCCTCCCGCCTAGCGCTTCGTTTATAGTCCATGGCTATACTTCTTCACTTGATTACTTCGGATCAACGCTCTTTGCGGGCGTTGCAATCTTGGGTATCCACTTCCGCACCATGTTGGGCACGGGCTTGTCTTCCGGCTTAGTCAATTTTTTTGGTCTTCACGGGCTGGCTTTGTCTTTTGGTCTTGACGGATGCAACAACTTCCTTCATGTAGTGGCTCGGCATCTCGAACTCCGGTCCTTCGGTTGTGATCTTCATGGTCTCCTTAGTGTGATTCTCCTTCTCTTCCGAATGAGTTTGAGTAGCCTTCGCCGTCTTGGGACCTTGGAGTTGTCTCGGATATTCTTCTTTGTTACCCATCTGGCGCCCGGCAAGTTGTCCCACTTGCGTCTCTAGCATCTTCATCACGATGAACACTTCAATCCTCGCATGTGGATCTTGCCTTGGTAGCCTTTAGGTGTTGAGCTTCTTTCTCTATCTCCATCTTCTCCATCCTCCTCTTAAGTAAACCGATTTGCCACTCAAGGAATCCGGCTCGTATGTATTCATTGAAACGCTCCAAAGCTCCCGCAATCATCATGGGAATAGTTGAGACCTTGATCTTGAACGGCCTTCCGGCGTTTTGAAGGTTTATGATAGGTAGATCAACAATGTTGGTTTAGGTTGATCTTCCTTTGGACTTGGAGGTGGTGATTCCCTTAGAGATTCCGGTGGTCCTTCAACTTCGGCTTTTGAATCTAGGGTTTCCAACCCTTTAGCTTGTGTTGCACGTCTCCTTTGCCTGTAAAGTTTTCCTGGATCATCCACAAAAAAGTTTGGGTTTCTTGAAGAGGTAGCCAACCATCTCCGGTTAGGGTTAGCAATAAACAAAGTATGCAAAAACTAGAAAGTAAAAATAAATCTATGAAAACTAGGGTTAGACAAACTAGATCATATGTATTTTGAGGATCATCAAAGTTTAGTAGATGCAAAAAGAAAAACTAAAAGAAAACTGAAAATTACAAGAAAAGGCAATAAAAAATCAAATCTTGATCACTTGTTCCCCGGCAACGGCGCCAGAAAAAGGGGCTTGTTGACGGTTAATAGTTATATCAAATTTCGTTTATGACTTGCAAGCGGACAAGTCTCCCGTCGTAGTCAAGGGGCCCTTCTTCCCTCGAGTGGTGAACCCAAGGTATCGAATCCGTGGAACAAATGTGTGACGCAAGAGTTGATCTAGTAAAACCAAGTAACTTCAATCTTCGGTAAAAGAGAAACCCAAATGCATCTAGGTAAAAGACACGAAACTAATCTAATCTACTAAAGACTGGAGATAACAAAGTAAGATTGGGTAGATAAACCGATCTAGAGAGATCGGGTTAAGCCTTTTGTTGAAGTTCCAAGCAAGAGAAGAAGTAGCAAATCGAATCTTATAAGAAGCCTCTTTAAACCGTGGTTTCCCGTCCAAATCCGAAAACATCCGCCTTTCGGAACCCCCGTTCCGTCACAACGTATCCCTACTCATGCGGGGAGTCTAGGGCGAGTCAAAAGACAAGTCGAGATTCTTTCGGAAGATCCGGCGTGTACCTCTAGCCACCGCTGCTACAAGAACACCCTATGTGATCTATCGCGCGAATAGATCTAGAATAAGCAAACCGATCAAAAAACAAAATCTTCGAGGAAACACTTGATCGCTAAGAATATATTCAACTTGATAATTCAACTATGACAATGATACATACACAAGATCACCACGGGATCCTTCCTTGATCTTGCTTCTAGCTCCGGGAACTCCGACGTGGTCTTCCATGCAAGGTTCCCACGTCGGCTAGGGACACCCTAGTCAACTAGCTCGACCCTCTCCTCTCCGAGATGGTGTCCCTCCCTTCTCTGCTCCTCGGCGGCCGATGACGAATTGGATGATGCGTGGCTCTCGGTCAGGGGGCTATAAATAGCCCGAGTGGCGGCTAGGGCAAAGGAGGGGACGAACGGGCCCTGGACTGGGCTGGGCCGACCGGCCTAGGCCGGCCGGCCTGGGCCCATCCAGGCCCAGCCCGCGGCCTCCTTTGCTCTATGTTGGTTCCCTTGCTCCCTGGATGTTTCCCCCTTCTGCACGTAGGTCCATGTCGTCAGTTTCTCTCCTAATTGGGCATAACTTCTTGTCTTGCAAGATTCAGCACTTTTCAGGTTAGGTCCTCGGAGTTTGTCGTCTTCTCATATCAAGTTCCTGACTTCTTGGAGTTAAGTTTGCTTCATTGCATGACTTGTACGGGGCTTCAAGATCTTGTCATAAGGTGCTTGATGAACTTATCCCGAAAGTCTTGCTTTCAACGCTAAAACCCTGCATAAACACTAAACTCCAAAACCGACATGCACACGTGAACTTGTTATACCACGGGGGTTAGTACCAATGGATAAGGTATAAAACTTATGCCAACACCGAAGGTAAACTCATGGCTAGGTTGACAGATTTTCACCGTCAACAACGCCGGAAGGCCGTTCAAGATCAAGGTCTCAACTATCCGCATGACGATTGCGAGAGCTTTGGAGCGTTTCAATGAATACATACGAGCCGAATTCCTTGAGTGGCATATCAGTTTAGTTAAGAGGAGGATGCAGAAGATGGAGATAGAGAAAGAAGCTCAACACCTAAAGGTTGCTGAAGCAAGGTCCACATGCAAGGAGTGTGAGGAGTATGGCCATGTCCAAGGTAAATCCCGATTTAATGCAAGCTCGTCCATTTAAGATTTGGTTCCTCTTTGTGCACAATTCAAGAACTTCATGGACGAGCAAGCTAAGATCAACAAGGACGTCGTCACTAAGTTCGAGGCTATGGAGAAAATGTTGGAGAATTTAGATGGCAAGGTGACGAAGGTCGGAAGCTCTATACGTGAAGTGTTCATCATGATGAAGATGCTAGAAACGCAAGTGGGACAACTTGCCGGGCGCCCGATGGGTAGCAAAGGAAGATTGTCGGTACAATCCCAAGGTCCCGAGAAGGTGAAGGCTACTCAAACTCATTCGGGAAAGATGGAGGATCACACTAAGGATACCACAAAGATCATGACTGAAGGACCGGAGTTTGAGATGCCAAACCATTACATGAAGGAAGTTGTTGCATCCGTCAAGACCAAAAGACAAAGCCAGCCAGTGAAGACCAAAAATATGACTAAGCCCGTGCCCAAGATGGTGCGGAAGTGGGTACCCAAGATTGCAACGCCCGCAAAGAGCATTGATCCGAAGTAATCAAGTGAAGAAGTCTAGCCATGGACTATAAACGAAGCGCTAGGCGGGAGGCAACCCGTTTCGTCAAGTCAAGAATAAGCTACCGGGAGGACAACCCGATTCCAGGTTTTTTCAAGTCTTTTCAAGTAATTTAGTTTTTAATTTTACTATGCAAAACATTAGACTTAGAATGGTTGAACAATATTAGAGACATAATTCTTCGTTGAATATTTTGTTTTGATCATAAACCCTTTACATGAACCATCCTATGTTGTTTGCTTCTTTTTCGAGATAGCACAACCAAGAAATTCAGAACCTATCTCAACCGTTCATCCTCTTTATGATGTTGTGGTTGACTTGCTTTTCATGCTAAAAACTCACGAGTAGAGCCACATCTTGTACCTAAATGTTATTTAAATTTCAGTGCATGGAAGGACTCGCGTGAACCTAGAAATTTGACTTTTGGTTGGTTTAAAAATCCTTATCCTTGGTTTCTCTAGAGTTAGAATTTTTCAAAGCCTCATTTAATTTTATTTTATTCAAAATCTCTCTTATCTAATCAAAATTAGAACCTAAACCTATGCCCCCATGATCAAGCCGAGAAAAGTTTGCTCTCAACTAATTAAGGCAAGCAATACCGGTAAGACCAACATAAAAGTAGTCGGGAAATATTTTCAACTTACATTTGTTTTTAATGCTTTAAAAACTTCTCTAAATTTATATTTAATAGCTCTGATTTTATTTTTTATTTTCAAAATTAGAGGAGTACTTAGCATTAAAGCATGCTTAGAGGGAGGCAATCTAGTTAACCTAACCATACACGCACCATGATGCATCATGGGATGCCCCTTCAACATCTTTTATCAATCTACATGCAAAGTACAAGCATGGGGGGGCAGCCAAGGCTTTGTTTTGCAGGAATATCATGGAGGCATGTGAGGCAAGGGAGCATGGAGGTGACTCAAAGCGAAAACATCAAGTGGAAGGAGCTATAATGCAAGCAACAAAGTGGACAAGAACGTTTGGAAGGTGCATGCGGTCACGAAGAAACAAAGCAAGCATGAGTGCACTAAACTGAGCCAAGAGGAGGAGAGAGGTAAGTCTCCCATCCAGCTCTTTGTTCGTGTGCTCTAGTTTGTAGTCCGGAACCACCTTAGACTTAGCCATCCACCTCGTTTGTTTCGTGCAACAAAACACATCCTAATTCCACTCAAAGTCCAGACTCCAAAATAATATGTGTACCTTGTTACTGGTTGAAAATCCCGGATATATATTTATGAGGGAGAGTGCTGCAATCATGGAAGAAACCTACAAGCTTTTTCACCAAAGAAGAAGAGTTCATCATCGTCTAAGCCATCGACAACCTCTTCGAGGAGGCGCTCGGTTTCCGAGTCTCCTCAAAGTATGGAGGAGGACATAGCACCACTGAGGAGGAACCACACTCTTCTCCTCGGTGGAATGAGGGCCACACGAAACTCGTTTATGAGGTTCACCAGACCTCAAGGACATATGGAGGAGCCGCCCGTCCGACCTCACCACTCGACACGATCATCCGCTCCACCTCCATACGCTCCGCGGTATTCCGAGGGGTTTGTCATCATGACGGAGGAGGAGGAGAAGAAGCTCACTCGCCTTGAGTAGAGGCTTGTAGCGAACGTCGACTTCGACGACCAAGCTCTCCACATATTGGGTTTTCATACGGGACACCGAGGTTGGGTGCAATTCTATAACGGAGTGTCGGCAAACACCCACAAGGAATTCGCCTAGGAAATTCTCATGACCATGGCGCATATCCTTGATGAAGGAGTGCTAAGTCTCTCATTCCATTTGGAGGGAGCCCACAAGTGGAGAAGAAGGAAGACACCGTCGGAAGGGTGACCATGATCAATGGTGCTATGTCTAGCACCTTGATGGGGTAATCTCCTTATTCATCCATGGGTTGTAATCGATCTTGAGATGTAATCATACTTTGTTGTATTATCTATCTATCATCTTGTGTTGACTATACTTTATTGCTTAAGGTTAGCTACCATGCCATAAAGGTAGTAGAGCTCCAATGCTTCCTTGGATCCATTCAATACGCCGTGTCCATCATAGGTCTAGTCATGAATACCTTCGCGTAGTGAGTACGAGAGGAGGGAAAGGGCGAAATCGTGGTCACAACCCCCGATAGATTAAATTGGTTTTCATGTTCGAAACGATTGCATGTTCTAGTATCGTAGACCCATGGGCGAGTGTCTCTTATCTTGATTGGGGGGTTACCCGAAAAATTCGGATGATTCCCCTAACACGAGAGAGAGGGAGAGTTCTTGACACGTTCAAATACAGAGTAAGAGCGCTGAGAGACTGTGATTGCCTCAGCAGATTGCACAAGTTCCCAAAAATCTGAATTCGTTTACACGTGCCCTCGCGCCCCCTTTTATAGGGAGATGAAGGGACTTTTACATTCCCAAAACACCCTCAAGCTCAGAGAATATTCCTAGTGTGAACGCATATAAGAATGTCTTTCTCGTCTAACACATTTACAAGTCTGCCACTAGCTCACACTCAAAACATGGACTTTTTGGGACAACAACTTTGACTTTGCTTCTTCGTCGGTTCGTGAATGTCTTCACGCGTGACTCCTGAATTGGGTCCCCGACAGATTCCCGAATCAGCCGCCCTCCGAAGTTCGCGCCACCGCCAGCTCGAGGTTCCGGGCTTCTGCATGTTCGCGACTCCACGTCTTCACCGAATCACGATCCCCGAACTTCGCAGGTTCCAGGCCTCCGAAAATCGTGAGTTCCCTGTTCCTGAAAACATGTCTCAAGAACTTTGTCAAACCTAACGTTTCGAGGGTGACGGGTTTTCCTGAATTCCCCAACAATTGAACAAGCAGTTCCCTATGTATTAGGGAATAGCTCGGTTTTCAAAAGGGAGCCCCGGAACAAGTGCATGTGCATGGAGGCACATGGGAAGGTTTTTGGAGTATGATCGCGGGAGAATTGTAACAACGAAGAAATATTATCTGGAACCCCATCATCCAAGTGTTTCACTCATGGATGTGCAAAAGGATTTTGGGGAGAATGAGAGAAACAAATGTAACCGACGCGGAGTTGAGTTGGCTTTACTCGGCTTTGATTGCTAGACAGCCAATAGACCCCTCTCACCTCATGATCAACCAGTGGTGTTGTGAAGCAACATCGGGTTCAGGAGATATTGGTCCAGGGTGTTACCTCTCCATGTTGGCAATCTCTTTAAGACCGGGTATTACAAGGAACCCCGAGCATCTCCTACACGGGACTTCCCTTGGATTTGATTATATGAAGAAAGGCAAATATGTAAGTGGAGATGAGAGAGGAGGATTCAAAGTGGCCAATGTAAATGTTCCCCTTCCGGATGGAAGATTAAGACTTTTTCTTGAGGGGAAGAAGATTGGTTAAAGGAAGGACTTCTTGTGCCGGCGAATAAAAAAATAAAAGAGGAAGGATTGTAGAAGAAAGATCATCCTCGGCACAAGAAGGAGGTGCGCAACAAATTTATGTGCCACCATTTAGAGGAATCCCGGCACCGCCAAGTTACTACGGTGGTGTACCAATGGAAGCATGGGGGAGTGGTGCAGCCATGCCCCCACCATTTTTGTGGTGCCCAATGTAGCCTTTGTGGAGCCATATGCACATCTTCCTCAACCACAACAAAGTGGCCACCATTGGAGGATACACTGCAAGAAACATGCAAATTATTGCAGCCATCCAAACCAATGCAAGCCAAATGGGTGAAGGAAATGCAAATATCGCTTATAAGCTTTGACGCCTTCACTTAGCACTGTCGGACAATTCATAGGAGGAGTGGTGCAATCCTATTATGAGCAAGGGTGCAATAACCAAGACTATCAATATCAACCACCGGCGGAAGATTAGAGAGAGGAGGAGCTTTTGTTATCTTTCCTTTTTCCCTTTTCTTTAATTTTCAGATTGTATGCGCCTATGTATGCGTAGTGTTTTCAGTTTTTATTTAAATTTTCAGAATGTGTCTTAGTTTTTATTTTCGTCATGAATAAAGTCACCACCTAGTTTTTACCTTTGGTAAAGTTATGAAATTTATGCCATGATGATATATGATTATAATTGCCGCTTTTTTTATCTTTGTAATTGTTTTATGCATGATTAAACTAGTGCTCTCTTAAAATACAAATCTGAAATTGTGTAAATGCTAGCTTAATCTTTAGCGGAGGTTATGATAAAAATAAAGACCCCATAGTGTTTTATGTGCTCTCAAGTTTTAGATGGATTAAAGATGATTTATTTTTGTTCTTAAAAGTAATGCTAACCTTGTCATAAATACCACTTGCATGTTGCTCTATCTATCCAGAGCCATATAAATATTTGAGTGCAATAACTTAGTATACAAGGTTTATTTTTGGGTGAGTTATTTCAGGCCTTGATTTCTCTGGCCCGAGACTAAGAAGCTGATCATTCCGTTTTTGCGTATCTATCCTTTTGTTAGCCTTTCTATCCGTGCATTGTGTATCCCCACATCGGAGATCTCACAAACCTCGCCGGATATCCACCCTTAAAACCAAATATCACCTTTTGTGTTTACCTCCTTGACCACAACCTATCGTTGAGAGTAGATCGTCAATTCAAGGAAGATCGCAAGATGGTGCCAACATTGAAGATTTCAAGTATCTCTCCAAAGGAAAAGTATTTCCGGTACCTACCTTATCTCTATCACCTCTTTGCTCCAGGACGAGCAAACGTCTAAGCATGGGGGAGGAGGTAGGTACAATGCAATTTTAGAGTTCAAAGGGGAGCAAATAAATAAAAATTTGATGAGAAAGAAAAATAATGGGAAAAAAGAAATAAAGAAAAATATATGTATGAGAAAAAAAGAAAACAAAAAATGAGTATGTATGATATAAAAATAAAATAAAGTGAACTCCCCGGTTCTCTAAAGTGCATTAGGAATTTCAAGGACTCAAGATTAAAGGATCCAAACTCATTTTCCAACCATGTGCAATCCGATAACGAGGACTTCCTTTGTGCCTCGGGATCACTCTTTGCCATTTGCACATGTCCACCTATCTCAAGTGTGTGTATTTTTCTTCCTCTCCTTGATTTAAAATTATTTTCCAATGACCTTTTTGACGAGTCTCGGTAAGACCATGTGAAGCTTGTCTTGTTTTGAAAACATCTCATTTATAATATCTTAGTAGGACTAAACTTTCCCAAAGAGCTCCATATAAAGCCTACCACATATATGAATGTTATGAGAGGGAAAGGAGTAGAAAAAATAGGCCTGAGAGACAAGATGAGATGAGAGTTCATGAGCAAGATGCAAGGCGGTTTAAATTTGTGAACTTGGTTTAGCCCTTTTTTTCATCTTGTTCTTTATTTCAAAATTTCTGAGATCCATTTGAATTTTGGGAGCATGTTAATACTTGTGGGATAAGCTTAACTAATAATCTACCCTCCGTTAGGATGAAGGCTAGTACATTATGGAACTTTAACGAACTAAACTTTTGAGAGCATTATGTTTTCTCATGTATGATCAAGTGCAAGGTTTAAACAATGAGGGGCAACGATGATATCTATTGAAGGCTTACTCGAGGACGAGCAAGGTTTAAGCATGGGGGAGGTGTTGACGGTGAAATTCCGTCAACCTAGCCATGAGTTTACCTTCGGTGTTGGCATGAATTTTGTATCTTATCCATTGGTACTAACCCCCGTGGTATAACAAGTTCAATTGTGCATGTCGGTTTTGGAGTTTAGTGTTTATGCAGGGTTTTAGCGTTGAAAGCAAGACTTCCGGGATAAGTTCATTAAGCACCTCATGACAAGACCTTGAAGCCCGGTACAAGTCAAGCAATGAAGTGAACGTGACTCCAAGAAGCCCAAGGACCCAACCCGAGAAGATGGAAAACTCCGAGGACCTAGCCAGAAAAGTGCTGAATCTTGCGAGACAAGGAGCTTTGTCCAATTCGGAGAGAAACTGACGACAAGGGCCCACATGCAGAAGGGGGAGGATCTAGCAGACTGGGAAGCAACACCGGGCGAAGGAGGCCACGAACTGGGCCGAAGTGGGCCCAGGCGGGTCGGCCCAGCCCATTTCGAGGCCCAGTCGGCCCTCCCTTTGACCTAGATGCATCTCGGGCTATTTATAGCCCCCTGACCGAGAGCCACGCATCAATCAATTCGTCATCCGCCGCCGAGGAGCAGAGAAGCTTGAGGGACACCATCTCGGAGATGAGGGTCGTGCTAGTTGTCTAGGGTCTCCCTAGCCGACGTGGGAACCTTGCATGGAAGACCACGTCGGAGCTCCGGAGCAAGGATCAAGATCGAGGTAGGATCCCGGTGGTGATCTTGTTCATGTAATCATTCATGGTGAAGTTTTTCTAGTGAATCTGATTTCTATCGATGAAGTGCCTTCTCGATGATTTTGTTTTCTTCTTGGTTTTGCTTCTTCCCCAATCTATACTTAAGATAGATTGCTTAGGGTGCTCTTGTAGCCGCAGTGGCTAGAGGTGCATACCAGACCGACCAAGTGATTTCAACTTGTTCTTATCGAACTCGCCCTAGACTGCCCGCATGAATAGGAATACGTTGTGACAGAACGGGGGTTCCGAAAGGCGGGCGTTTTCAGAATCGGATCGGAGGCCACGGTTTAAAGATGCTTTTAATGAGATTCGCTTTTCTATATTCATCTATCTTGTTTGGAGCTACAACATAAGCATGATCTTGACTCTCTAGATCGGTTATCTCTTGCTTTCTCTTGCTACCTCTTTAGTCGATTAGATTAGATGTGTTTCCTTTATGAGTTAGTAGATTAGATGCAATTTGGTTCTTTATTAGATAGCTTTCCTTGCTTTACTAGATTGAATCCTTGCGTTGCACATTGTTCCACGGATTCGATACCTTGGGTTCACCACTTGAGGGAAGAAGGGTCCCTTGACTACGACGGGGGATTTGTCCGCTTGCAAATCCATATGAACTTTGATACGATAATCTACCGTCAACAGTCTGACAAATTCAAGTAGACAGATGAGGCAGATTAGGCGCTCAAAGAGTTGAAGACCTTCCTCACGACGCCTCTGGTCATGGTGCCCCCGACACCTAAAGAGACCTTGATACTCTACATCTCCACGTCCACCCAGGTGGTCAGTGCGGTCCTGGTGGCGGAGCGACCTGAAGAAGGTCAACCCTATCCCATCCAGCAACTTGTCTACTACGTCAGTGAGGTCCTATCTGACAGCAAAATCAGGTACTCGCAACCTCAAAAGATGTTGTACGCTCTCCTCGTCACCTCGCGCAAGATGCGACACTACTTTAAGTCACACAAGATCAAGGTCGTGTCCAGCTTCCCCTTGGGAGAAATCCTACGCAGCCGTGACACCACAGGTCGCATCGTCAAGTGGTCAGTCGAGCTAGGTGAGTTCAAGCTTGAGTTCTGTCCATAACAGGCCATCAAGTCCCAATCCTCGCAGACTTCGTCTCCGAATGGACGGAGACCCAACAACCCCCACCGACGAAGAAGCCGGAGCATTGGAAGATGTACTTCGATGGTTCCCTGAACCTCGAAGGAGCGGGTGTTGGCATACTCTTCATCTCCCCTCAGGGTGATCACCTGAAATACGTCCTCCAGATCCAGTACAAGGCGTCCAACAATGGTGCCGAATAAGAGGCCTTGATCCACGGACTGCGTATCACTGTATCCCTGGGAATCAAACGGCTCATCGCTTACGGCGACTCCAAGGTCGTCATTGAACAGGTCAATAAGGCATGTGACATCAAGAAGGACTCGATGAATGCCTACTGCGCCGAGGTACGGAAGCTCAAGGTTCACTTCGAGGGCCTGGAATTCCATCACATCTGTCGCGACAACAGCGTGGCAGCCGACGTCCTCTCCAAGATGGGGTCGAAACGCGCACTGGTCCCGGCCGGCGTGTTCGTCCAAGACCCTCGTAAGCCGTCGACCAGACTCCTCAGCGACCCAGAAACATCGTCGGGCGACATGCCCCATCCAGGCAGCCGCGACATCCTCATGGTGGAAGCCGAAGATGACTGGCACCTTGACTTCATCGCCTATATCTTGGAAAAGTGTGTCCCCGAGGATAAAGTCGAATGCGAGAAAATCGTCAGGCGCAGCGCCAACTACATTGTCATCGGCACTAAGCTCTATCAGAGGTCCGCCTCCAATGGAGTCCTGATGAGATGCATCCTCAGGTTTGAAGGTCTCCAGCTCCTACAGGAGATTCATGGTGGGGAATGCGGCAATCACGCAGCCTCCGCCAACCTGGTGGGAAAAGCCTTCAGATCGAGCTTCTATTGGCCCACCACCCTGGCTGACGCCCAAGACCTAGTCCGGCGATGCAAAGGGTGCCAGTTCTTCGCCAAGCAGCAACACGTGCCGGCTCAAGCCTTGAGAACAATCCCTCCGTCTTGTCCCTTCGCTATATGGGGCTTAGACTCAGTGGGACCCTTCAGAACAACCCTTGGTGGCTACAGGCACATCCTGGTGGCGGTGGACAAGTTCACCAAATGGATCGAGGTTCGAGCCGTCGCCACTATCACATCGAAGGAGGCAACAAAGTTCATTGAAGACATCACCCACCGCTTCGGGGTTCCCCACAAGATCGTCACCAACCTAGGGATGGCCTTCACAGGGTTTTCCTTTTGGGACTTCTGCCAAGACAGCCTCATCGATGTCTACTACTCCTCGGTGGCGCACCCGCGCTACAATGGCCAGGTCGAGTGCGCAAACGGCATGGTGCTTCAGGGTATCAAAGACCGCATCTTCGACGGTGCCTCCCAGTAGGCCACCAAGTGGCTGGCCGAGCTGCCTCACGTGATCTGGGGTCTCCAGACCCAGGTCAGCTCAGCTACGGGTTATTCACCATTCTTCTTAGTGTATGGGTCGGAGGCTGTCCTCCCTACTGACCTAGTCTTTGGTGCTCCATGCATCCAACACTACGAAGAGGGGACAACCGAGGAGACGAGCAAGGTTGACCTTGATAGTATCGAGGAACATCACGTGGCTGTGCTAACGCGGCACACTCGACACGAGCAGCAACTACGTCACTACCACGACCGCAACGTGCGTGAGCGATCCTTCAACATGGGTGACCTAGTCTTGTGTCGCATCCAAGACACCAAGGAAGTGCATAAGCTCTCCGCTCCTTGGGAAGGTCCCTTGTTGACGGATAAAAGACGTATCCACCTACGATTCGCAAGCATATGGACCTACACCTTTTTCACCACGAGATTCCCTAGGTTCTTGTCAATCCACAGAGCAAGGGGATTACAAGCGTTTGATCTACCTCTACTTACTAACTTACCCAAACCATATCTGTGATTAAACTAGAAACAACTACACTACAATAGAGAGAACGATTAAGCCGATTAGATATAAAAGAGACACTTGCCCATGGGTCTACGATACTTGAACATGCAACCGCTTAAAGCATGAAAACTGATCTAATCTATCGGGGGTTGTGACCACGGTTTCACCTTTTTCCTCCCCCCGTACTGTCACTACGCGGAGGTATTCGTGACTAGACCTATGATGGACATGGCGTATTGAATGGATCCAAGGGAGCATTGGGGCCTTACTCCCTTTACGGAATGGTAGCTAACCTTAAACATTAAAGCATATTCAACACAAGATGATAGATAGATATCCGAACAAAGTAGCGATTACATCTCAAGATCGATTACAACCCATGGACAAATGAGAAGATTACCCCATCAAGGTGCTAGCCATGGCACCGTTGATCATGGTGACGCTTCCGACAGTGTCTTCTTCTTTCTCCACTTGCGGGTGGTCTTCGAGTTGAGCGGTCCTTCTCTGAAGATCTCCCTCCTCTCTCTCCAGCTTGTGGATGGCCTCTCGGTGCGAATGGCTCTCTCTCTTGCGAATGGCGGCACCTCCACGAACTTATGGTTGAAGATCCTTCGGGTGCAAGAAAAGGGGGGCCGAATTGACCCCCGGAGTGGGCCAGGCCGGCCGGCTTGGGCCGACCGGCCCAGGCCCATCCCGACCTGGTTCGGTCGCCCCTTCGCTCCCGTGGGTCCTCATGTATTTATGCACTTTGCCCCCCCCCCACTTGCACTATTTTGACGATGTCATCCTCGCATCCAAGATGGAGGTTCTCCTTGCATGAAGTCCGATCTTTTACACTTCAATCCTCAGGGGTGTTCCTTTGTAACACTTCGGTCCTTGCCACCATTGGAAGTGATTTCATGAAGCTCATGAACATGAACAAGACTCCTTAATTGCTCCTTTGAACTTGTTGTGAATCCGTCCTTTATATCCATGTTTTCCTACATAAACATAACACTTCCGAATGCACGCACAAAGATGAACTTGTTATATGATTAGTGTGCCTAGTGGTGGGTTAGTTCTCGTTGACGCGAAAAGTGCACTCAACGCCAATCACACAGCAAGCCGAACAAAGCTGGCTTCACACGCGCAGAGAGCGAAAGACGTGCCAGTCAATTTTTCCTGAAAATTAACAAAAGATAAAGCAGTTAGATATCAAAGCTTGGAACTTGCCGGGTGGTACCAGACAGTTCCATATTTACGGCTAAGAAGCCAAATAAGATGACACATAGCTATAGAAAGCTATCTGCCAACGAACTACAACCATTCGGGAAACCGCAAAGGGGAAAAAGTAATACTGCCGAATGGATGACGTAAGCATGACAGTGATCGGTCTTTGTTTGAACAAGGATGTATGCGCACGAGGCCATGACCGATCCCCATGAAGATTAACATTAAGTAAATGAATAAAGTAAAGCACGGACATGATCATGTATTAAACAAGTATGCATAGATCCAAAGCACTAGTCTACCGCATGTCTAGTTACTTTAAAACCCGTCGGGCACGATATCAAACAAATCTATCCACCGCATGATACAACTTGCATGAAAAACCGTACCACTTTCCGTAAATAGATCTATCCACCGCATGATACAATCTAAATATGGAAAGCTAAAACCATACATCATTTAAAGCATAAATAACGCACGTGTTCTACTCATGAGGAAACATAACCGAATACGGCCGAACATGTACCGATTCGGTGTCCATGAAGAAGTAACAAACATTACCAAGTAAATAAATCTATCGATTGATTTGGGAATCTAATCCACCGGATGATTAGCTTCAAAGCAACCCAAAAACCCGCATCTACCGCATGATACCCGGCTCTTTCAAGATTTATACAAACATTAGCAAGCTTGAACCCGCAACACGTAACAACCTAGATCAATTCGGTTTCGGCTATCGGAAAGCATAAGATCCATGTGTTAAAACATGAAACCTACTCGAACAAGGATCATAAAAGAGATAAAGCCGATCCAAACCCATCTAGATTGGGCAAAGGTGTGTTACATGAATTAAAACATAAAGTAAAACTCAAGGTAACACGGGGTAACTTAATGAATCTATTGAATCTTGCCAAAATTCAATAGAGCCGATAACTAGCTTCAAGCTAGATCTTAGCCTACCGCATGACTCATGATCTAACAAGAAACCCTCTTGAACCAAGCTTGAATCTACCGCATGACACGAAGCATGGTAACAAGACTACTTGCATCGATCTAAATCCACCGCATGATACTAGACATGATACAAGGTTGCGGTACTCACGGAGGTCGACGGATCGATAAGCCCTCTCGAAGAACTCGACGACACGACAAGGACTCTAGGGTTTGGCGTAAGGTCGGTGTGTATTGAGGAATGATTGTGTCCGTTACATACATTCGGGGGTCATATTTATACCCTGTTGAGTACAACCGCGAATGGATTCGTTGCCTAACTTATCTCTAAGCTCGATCGTCTATCCATCCATTCGTCTCCCCGATTGAGCCACGTCACCGTCCAATCCCGTAAAATTAGCTCTCTCGTTCCTTTGCCGAACCGGAGCGGATAGCCGACCGCATCTCTTTGCCGAATATCTCCGAAAATATCCTTCCTTCCACCGGACGGACTCTTTATCGAACCGGACCCACAAGTCGGACTCCTTACCAAATTTTGGTGTTAACACATGCCCCTTCAATTGTGGGATAAAAGTAATTTTGTTCCACAATTGAATCCGACCACGAATACCTCGAATCAAATCGTCAACACCGTTCTTCGCAATCCACCGGAATCTTCATCCAGATCCAACCCTAGATCCCCTCGTTCCGAGCTCAAACCTCCAATGGCAGCTTAGAACCAAGATGCTCAGGTAAATTCATCCTCCGTAAACCTCGTTCGGCATTTAGGTTTTCAATTTTACCTGAGATCTCCTTTTCCGCTTTTCCTCCAGGAGCCCTCTACTGAGCTTTTGATTCGTACCGAGGCCAATTCGAGATCTTATTATCTTGGTCCTGTGGGGAACTCTGACCCTCGAGATTTCATTGCCGCTGAATCTCAGAGAATCCCCTTCAAAGCAGCTTTGTCTCCACCACCTCAGTGGCAAGACGCGTTCAAGAACTGGCCTTTACCTCCAATTGCAGGCTGGAAAACTTGGTATCGAAGGATTCTTGCAGATAAGAGTGGATTGACCAACCTGGATTCCCTTCGTATCGCCCAGTGCTTGGAGTTATCCGTGGCTGAGACCCCCAAGAATGAAGACCTCCTGATAGCAGCCTGCCACTTTTGGTCAAATGGCGTCAACGCCTTCCTTTTTGGCCACGGTCCAATGTCTCCCACCTTGGCCGATGTATATATGATCACCGGCCTTGACATTACAGGATCTGTTCAGCCTTGGAACTTCAAAAATTCCTCACGGCAAACAGGGGTGAAGCCAGGGAACGGATACAAGAATTACATCTTGAAACACATGAAGGACAATCCCCTGGGTGCCGTTGAATACAGAGCATTCTTGAATATGTGGCTGTGCAGATTCGTCTTCTGTGGTAAAGCCAACGAGCCTACCCTGAACCATATCGCAATGGCGTCTCATCTGGCCGGTGGCAACCGCCTTCCCCTGGGAAAATTCTTCTTGGGCAGTGTATACCATATGCTTCACCAGACTGTCACCCAGATGTATACCAGCCAAAGGATAGCATGTGTCAATGGCCCTTGGTGGTTTGTTCAAATGTGGCTGCAGCTCCACATGCATCAGATCATTGGTGTCGATTTGAACTCCAGGTTCTTCCCCTTATCCAATCATCCTGAAGGAGAGCCCCAAGCTACCAGAGGATGCCAGAATTACGGAGAAGCGGCTTCAACTGTTCTTGTTCAGCAGGACATCAGCCAGCTCTTCGAGTTATTCTTCAAAGGTTTCCCCAATCCTCTCTGGCTTCCTTATCTGGGCAACGACACCTTGACCTTCCCTGTTGAATTTTCCTTTGAGCCCGGCCATCAAGATGGGAGATTCTTAGAGATTCTCAACATCATAATCCGCCCATGCATACTGCCGGCCGAGTTCAATGGAGGAAGGCTGAATGTCAGCACTTATGAATACTATCAGCCTAATGTAATGGCCAGGCAAATTGGATGTGGACGGATGCCCCCAAGGCTATTTCTGCACGAATTTCTTAAGCCTAGGGAGGAAATCAAAGAAAGTATGCACAGCACGGGGTCTTCTAATATGTGTGTAGCCCTACTATCTATACCGTCCTTTCATGCCCACAACCATAGCTCACCCCGCCTTTAACTCCTGGTGGCAAGAATTCCATGATCACATCTTCGGTGAGCCTCGTCCATATGTTCCGTGCGAGTTGGTGCCTCGACTTCCCGCCAACCTTAGAGGTAATACAATGAACCTTTGGATCGGACATGTCCCCTTTATTCATGATTCGACCTTCATCTTCTTGTCCACAGAACACGATTGCTCGCTCCTCGAGCCGGGGAAATTGCTTACAATGTCGAAGGCCCAATTTCAAAGCATCGGGATTCAAATCCACAACTCGCACCAACTAATGGCCGGGTATGCTACAACGGATCCCAGCCTTTCTAGCCTTGCCGCCGACGGGAGGCAAGGTCCGCATCCGATTGCCCCTCCAAGTGCTAAAAGGAGAAGAAGCGTCAAGAAAGTGCTTGTTGAGGTAGAACCCTTTACCTTCTTGATTACCGGGTTACTCGTTCTTGATGAATCATATCATTGTGCATTTTCGGACCGCAGCCCAAGAGCCTTCGAGAACCGCACTCGCCAATGCCCCATCCACTGGTATAACCTCTACTGTTCTTTCTTAAGGATGAACACTGACATTTACCCTTCCAATTTGACATTTGCAGAAGAAGCCATGGAAGAACAGCTTGTAGATGTCCCAGTGGTTCAACAAGCAAGTCCACCCAGGGTTGAATTACCCATCCCAGTGGAGATCTCATCTTCATCACCTTTCTGTAAGCAATAAATTCTACGAGAGATGAATCTCCCAATCCGGCGGAGCCATCAAGCCCCCCAAGGGTACAATCACCGTTGGTCATGCGGAGACAACAATTCCACCGGAGGTGGGCCCAACTTCTCATCGGCCCGAAGCCCACGAGCTACCGGCACCGCATCAAGCACCTCCCGGCTTGGAAGCTTCGGCTCTACCCGGAGCACCTCCTTCACCCGTGATTGCCCCCGCTCAAGAAACCGGCCATGAGGTATCCATCCGCACTTAATTCTCGCTATCTCGGCGTTTAGCACTCTTAACTCGGCAATGCCGCTTCTCGAGATCGTGCCCCATCATCATCAAACCTGCCATCAGAGAGCAATCCAGCTGCCGAGGTGATGGAAAGAGTACACCAGCCTCTGTCAGATGAAGTGTTATCAAAGCTCAGAGAAATTGTTGCCTGGCTAGAAAAGGATGCTCAAGATCAGTTCAAAGATCTTGATCACTTCGAAGAGATGTTTGAATCCGTCAGCCAAGAACTTCCTGAAGACATCAGAGCTTCCCCATCATCTGTCTATGGCTTAGATACCCTTTACGCACCCATAAAGCATGCTTTGAGGAAATTGCACTCCCGCCCGGCTATTGAAAAGAGGAAAGCCGATGCCGAACACGCCATGAACGGGGCACAATCCCAAGCAGAGAGCCACAAGGATACATTGGCTAACCTGCAGGCTTCTTATGATCTGAAAATTGCCAGGAAAGCTGCTCTAGAAGCAGAACTGAGAAGCCTGTCAGCGGAGATAGAGGCTGACAAAGAGAAAATAGCCGAGCTCCCTAGATTGATAGAAAAGACCCAAGCGGAAGCAAAATCGGCTATCACCAAGATAGAGCAATGCGATGCAGAACTCACCGACTTGTCCGGTACCCAAAAAGATTGCCGGGGAGCCGCCGGACAATTTCCGTCCGACAACATCCAATGCTCGTGGTGTGATTGCAAAACTTCGAACATTTGAATGTCCTTGTTGATGTATAACCGAATTGGTCGTTCTTGTAATATTTTCTTGCAATTTGTTTCCTTTCTTCGCGCACCTTCAAATATAATGCTGAACGACCCATTCGGTAGAGAAACGCCAACTCCCGAACGGCACTTTGATTCTCTTTAGCCGAACCAATCAACTGAACGCGGCTCGGCCTAGAACTCCAAGCAACCCGTCGGCGGGCTGGCCAAGGAAACCTTTCCACCTTCCGATTTTCTTGGGATATGCGCCACGATCCAAAGCCACGACTCGAAGCCACGATTCATCCTGCCAGGCCTATAAATGTAACCATAGGTGCCCCTAGCTCTCCACCAGGCCTTCTAGCTCTCGAATCTTTGCCAATCTTAGCCCTTCTGCAAACAATGCACATCCCAAACCACAATGGTGCGCCGCCTCAACCGCCGCCGCGCCTCCGACGAGGCCGAGGGGAGCAGCGCCAACGCGCGCCGGAGGCAATGATCGTTGATTCCTCCTCTTTGATTTTACTTTTGATCTTCTTCTTGCCTTAACGATCATTCCCTTTTCTCAGATTGATTCAGTGGAATCCGCCTCCTGCGCCGGCCAATCAACCCCTCCCAGATGACTCCTCGGAGTCCGATGGCCACTCCCCGGTGCCGTACGGGGAAGAAGACGCCCTCCGCTTCAAGGAGGAGCTGGAGGCGTCCCGGCGTGAGCTGGAGGACGTCTCCAAGAAAGCGGGCATAGCCGAGCTGGAGTGGGAGGACCAGCGCAGACAGCTGCTGGAAGCCATTGATGGTACGGCTCTGAGATTAATTCTTGATCCAACCCGGCTTTTGGCGCTAATCTTTTTCTTCTTGCTTCTTGCAGCCCGCGATGCTGAGCTCAACCAGCTGAAGGCGCTGGTAGAGCACTCGGCCGAGAAGGTGAACGCCCGCGGCGACACGCCGGCGGAACGCCTTGCCGCGGTGGAGCACCGCGTCGACGAGGTGGCCACCCATGGCGTTCGTCTGGGAACCACCTTGGGCCTGGCTGCCATGGCGACGCACACGGACGTCGACTACTCCACCAGACCGCGCGGCTTCCGGGCGGCGCGCCAGAGGACATTGAGGAGATCGAGCTCATCCTGGAGCGCCTTGATGGCCATGGCGACGCTATTGCCGAAATTACTCATCCCCAATCTGTGTTGAACAGGCTCTTCGACTAGATTGTATTAGGGATGTGTAAATATCAGCAGTAAATGAAGAACTTTTGAATTCTGCGCCTGTTCTGTGATGACTCCCTTTGCATTTTGCATCTGCGAATTTTGTTTTCTTTGAATGCATCCGGAACCGTCTTGAGCCGAACGCGCGAGAACAACCGCCCCTTGGCGCATAATCCACGAGAGGATCCCAATTCGGCAATCCATAAACACCGTTCAAGAAAAAACCCTTCGCACTTGGTAGAAAACCCCCGCCGCTTGGTATTCCAACGGTGTGTACCGGCGATCATCACTCCCAATGCGCCTCTTCGGTCAATAAAATAGCTCGCGGGGATGCTCGCAAATCCACTCGCACACTCATCCATCATTTCTCATCTCTTCCCCGTCTCTATAGGAGAAAACCCCAACGCCATGGACAAGGGTAAGCAAACCCAGGAGAGTGGCTCATCAAAGAAGCGTACGATTCGGAAGTGAGTTCTTTCTTGATGCGCTCCTCGTTCTCCCGCATGATCTTGCGCTTCATGTTTTCCTCTTGTCCTCTTTCGGCCTTGATTTGCTTCCCGAAGAAATCATCGGGACCGAAGATGTGCTCGAGTATATCTCCTCCGATTCCTCCCTCGAAGCGAGAGGATGCCACGCCCGAACGAGAGGACCAACCATCGAGCCGCGCCGCCGCGTTCGGCATCCGGAGCACGGCCTCGGGGACATGTCCGCCGTTGCCAAGCCGAGCGCGAGCGTCGCATGGCTCGGGAAGCACTAGTAGGGGGGTAAACGTTTCGACTCCTTCTTGACCTCGTGCTTGCACTTGGATTTCCCCGCCCCTAATCTTGATTCCTCCGTTTCGGATGTCTCCGACGGGTACAACAACCTGAAGACGGCCTGGGATAGCTTGGTGGAGGCCGCCAACCATGGTCACCCCCGTGCGTTCCAAGTTGCCGTCACGGTGGTCCTGGAACAACTGAAGAGGGAGCAGCCGAAGAATTAAAGAAAAGATTGCATCATACTTTCGCTTCTTCCTCCATGCCTTCTGCTTCCCTCCTCCTTGAGGATCTGACCACCAGGGTTGTTAGATGTAATCCTGCAAGAAGCAGTTGTAATGTAGTTTTTGTGCTAAGGGCAATGCATCCAAGCACTGGTCATTTTTCCTGTTCATGGATTTTTGTTTTGAAGGCGGCCTCATTCTTGAGCGCCGGCTATCTCCGTACCAGATGCGTGTAATCATCGATCGATCTCAATGCTAGGATAATATTTCTTCAGATATCTTCCATTTATTGCAGCGGAAAATTCTTCTCCTAGCAAAGTTTTCAATATATATGCATTACCAGGGACGCATCTGACCACACGAAAAGGTCCTTCCCAGTTAGGGGACCATTTGCCGAATTCACTGTATTTCGTTCCAATCGGCAATAACGCTTTCCATACTAGATCGCCTTCTGCAAATTGCCTTACTTTTACCTTCTTATTGTAGTACTTGGCAACCCGCAGTTTGTTTTTCTCGATGTTTTCCAGGGCCCTAAGACGGATCATATGTAAATCTTCTAGCTCATCCATCATTAGGCCGCTGTAATCCTTGGAGCTCAATTCCTTCGTAGCACCACTCTCCTTGAATCGATTGCATCTCCCAAGGCATGATCGCGTGATGCCCGTAAACCAACTCGTAAGGAGAAGTCTTTGTAGCTCCATGGGGGGCCATCCGGTAAGCCCACGCCGCTTCACCGAGTACCGAATGCCACCTTCTTGGCTTCGATCGATCTTCTTCGTATTGACTTGATCATGATCTTATTAGAAGCCTCTCGCTTGACCATTAGCTCCGGGCATAATAGGGAGAAGAATTAAACAATTTGATTCCCATGCTTTCGGCAAATTCTCGAACTCCGGTGACACGAATTGTGCCCCTTGATCGGTGGTAATCGTCCGAGGGATCCCAAATCGATAGATGATGTGCTCCTTGACGAATTCAATCATGTTTTCGACGTCACCTTCTTTAGTGGGATCGCCTCAACCCATTTAGTGAAATATTTCGTAGCCAAAAGCACGAACTTATGCCCCTTGCTAGATGGTGGATTAATTTGGCCAATCAAGTCTATACCCCGGCCCCCGAATGGCCATGGCTTGACGATGGGATTCAATGCCGATGCGGGGACCCTTTGAATATTCCCAAACCTTTGGCAATCCCGACATCCCTTGTAATACTCGAAGCGGTCCTCTAATATCGTCGGCCAAAAGCATCCGGCTTGTCTAATAACCCACTTCATACGGTAGGCCGATTGGTGCGCTCCACATATCCCATCGTGCACCTCGCTCATCATGTTCTTGGCTTCTTCGGACCCGGGGCATCGTAGTAATACCCCATCTAACGATTTATAGAACAGATTATCATCCAGAAGAACGAACTTTATGGCCTTGTACCTTAACTTCCTAGAGACTTTTCGGGATGGATCCTTCAAGTAATCAACGATTTCTTTCCTCCAATCATCTTCTCGCAAGATCCGCCCCTAGTGCACACACTTCGCAGCAGAAACGCTTCTTGACTCTCTTTGTAACCGGAGGCGCTCCGAGTCGGCTCGTTTGCTTCCTCGTTATGTTCTCTAGGAATGTCTTTGTAGAGTTACCAATGGGAAGGTCTTCAAGATTTCTCTGCATTCTTCGTAGTAACTCCTCGGCGCCTCACTTTTGCACTCGTATTGGCCGTTCAATTGCTTGATTACCGGCTCCGAATGCCCATAGATCTCAACCGAAATGGCCCCGCCTTCTCTCAAATATTGAAGCCCTCGAAGTAATGCCTCGTACTCGACTGGTTATTTGTGACAGTGGGTTGTATAGGAATGGCGAATTCAAACATCTCACCTCTGGGCGAAATCAGTAGGATCCCTACTCCCCCACCTTTGCCACACGATGATCCATCGAAAAACAAAGCCCAAGGGGTAATCTCAAGCAGATCAATTGACGGATCACGATGTTCAGTTATAAAATCGGCAATGACCTGACCTTTGATGGCTCTTGCAGATTCGAACTTCAATTCGAACTCTGATAAAGCTAAAATCCATTTGCCAATCCGACCATTCAAAATTGGCATAGATAACATATGTTTTATCACATCAAACTTGGAATATACAGTGCATTCGGCATTCAACAGGTAGTGCTGAAACTTTGTACACGAGTAGTATACGCAAAGACACAGTTTCTCTACAGCCGAATACCTGGTTTCAGGATCAAGTAGTTTTCGGCTAAGATAAGCTACCACCCGTTCCTTCCCTTCAAATTCTTGAATAAGGGCCGATCCAATGGTTTGGGTATCGGCCGCCACGTACAACTTGAAAGGCTTGTTTAGCTGAGGAGGAACCAACACCGGCGGCTCCTTCATGTACTGCTTGATCTCGTCAAAAGCCTTTTGTTGTCCGTCGCCCCATGTGAACTTCGATCTTTCTTCGAATGGCAACACCTTCGTGATAAATTTGAAATGAATATTCTTACGAAGTTGATCTTGCCGAGCGTTGATTGCAATTCCTTGAGGTTGGTTGGAGAAACAAATTCATCAATGGCTTTCATGCTCTTCTTGCCAACTTCAATTCCCCCTTCGTGGACCAAAAACCCCAAGAATTCTCCAGTCGATACCCCAAAAGCGCACTTGTTCGGATTCATCTTCAAACCGTGCTTCCGGGTGCACTCTAAGGTCTTCCTCACATCTTCCAAATGGGTGTCATGACTTAAGGACTTGATCACCACGTCATCAATGTAGATCTCCACAATTTTGCCGATCAACTCATGAAAAATGTAATTCATGGCCCGTTGATAGGTCGCACGGCATTTTTCAACCCAAATGTCATGACTATCCACTCGAACAGGCCTATATGACCGGGACATCTAAAGGCCGTCTTTGATATGTCTTCTATTGCCATGAAGATCTGATTGTATCCCGCGTTGCCATCCATGAAACTAATCACCTTGTGTCCAGCGGCGGCGTCAATCAACAAATTGGCAATAGGCATCGGGTATCCATCCATCGGAGTAGCTCGTTCGGGTCCCCGAAATCAATGCAAACCCTCATTTTTCCATTCTTCTTGTATACGGGGACGATGTTAGAAATCGACTCCGCGTATCTGCATGGCCGAACGAAGTTTGCATCAAGTAATCTTTCAACTTCCTTCTTCACATCGGCCAATACCTCATCCTTGTAGATTTTCCGGGGTGGTTGCTTATATGGTTTGAAACCAGGCTTGATTGGCAATCGATGCTCGACGATGGAACGATCCAATCCGGGATCTCCGAATAATCCCGTGCGAAGCAATCCTTGTATTCTTTGAGAAGCTCAATTAAATTTCCCCGAAGTCCGGGCCGCAAATTTGCACCGATGAACGTCGGCCTTGGCTTATCACCGCTTCCAATGTCAACTTCTTCCGGTTTATCGGCCCGGCATGAATCCTCGCCCCAATTTGCCATCGGTGCCATCCACGGGGTTCTCCATTAAAAATTGCTATAAGAGCCGATCGCTTGAATCGGCCGTTGATCACCGCCGACGGGTTCAACGAGACCTTCTCCCCGTCTTTCCCCGAGAAACAATCGATGCCTTGGTATTCCCCGGAAGGCCGGTTCCATGTTGGCCACGCTCACGGAGTCATCTCGCTTGGACGACCTCGATCTCATCGTCCACCCACCGGATAAGCCGTTGATGCATGGTGGATGGGACGCAACGATTAGCATGAATCCGGGGCCCCGCCCAAGCAGCAGGCTGTAGGCTCCTTTGCCTTCGATGACAAAGAAGGTGGTGAGTAGCGTCTTGGACCCGATCATCAAGTCCACGTGAGCGCATCCCTTGGTGTCTGAGGGGTTCCCGGCGAAGTCGTTCAAGATGATGCTTGTAGGCGTCAAATCGCTCGGGCCCATGCCAAGCTTCCTGAAGGTGGTGTACGGCATTACGTTGACTGCCGCTCCACCGTCGACGAATATCTTGGTCAATGGCTTGCCATTGACGTATCCCCTCAAGTACAGCGGCCTCATATGACGATTCTTGGCCGGCTTGTCGAAGATGGCCTGTTTGGCCGACACCGGTTGTGCCATCATCCCCTCGGTCCGCTCATCGTCGAAGGAAGCTTCCTCCCGCATAACCCGGTTAGCGAGGAGCCATGAACTCGTTCGGCGGAAAGTATACCATGCATGCCGGAGCCGAACGCTTCGATCCCTCAGGGTTGGTCCTTGGGGCGCCACACCCGCCTCGTCCGGATCCCGCCCGCTTCAATTCATGGTTCCTCAAGCGCCGGACCCGTCTCTTCCGACTCTTGCGTAGGCCGGGCGGGCACCACCGCCCCTCTCGCCGGATGTAGTCATCCTCGTCCTCTTCTTGATCGGCCCACCCGAGATCAGCTTGGCGCTTCCTAGGATGATCGATGACTTCAACTTTTTGGCGCCGATCCCCATTAGGGTGGATCCTTCCAAGTCTCTCGTGGACGGATCGGCGATTGCGATTTCTCGCCCGTACTCAACATACCCGTCGCTGCATTCGGGACGGTTCTTCAATGTGGGCAGCTTTAAGCCCTCATTCCAAAGAATGCCCGAAGAAGGCGCATCCCCGGTGTGCGCGCTCGCTCGCGCGTGTACCGCTCCCGGTCCCTTCGTGCGCCTCTTCTTCGGCTCTACGTCGCTCCTCCTCGTAGCGCCGCTTCCGGTAGTGCTCTTTCTCTATTTGGCGCTGCCATTTGTTGAGGAGAATGCGTGATGTCACCTTGGGTTTAGCTCGGATGATTCCCCAATCTCGATGTGACTCTTAAGAATGCGGGGGGCGTCACCTTGCACCGTTCCGAGTCACTTGGCGCTGCGGGTCCATCGCTCCACCTTGTCTAGACCCTCGGGCCGAGGTCAAGACCTTGACTTTTCCCTTCTCCTCATTGTTATCACATTAACGAGAAAAGCCCACCATGTTCGAGGAAAGGGGTGGCCATCCAGCCTTCATCTTGTTGTTGAACTTGAGGTGACCCTCCCCGGATGGCCTTCCGGATCTTCATCTTGAAGACCCCGCAATCATTGATGGAGTGTGAGTCCCTATCACGGAAGCCACAATAACGTTTTGCTTTAACTCCATCGGGCCGAAGCATGGAATGCCCTTCAGGCGACTTGATTCGGCCTTCTTTCACTAAGAGCTCAAACAATTTATCGGCTTTCGTGACGTCAAAATCATAAGCCCCCTTGGTCCGCTTGACCCGGCCGATTCATTGTCAAGGGCTCCTTCCCCCACATGATCTCTCGCTGCTGCAGCTACATCCAATTCATCATCAGAATCCTCGAACAGATCAGCTTTGTCCAGGAATTGGTTGTAGACATCAGCGATGTCGTGCTGCTTGCCAAATTTGGCGTCCTTCTTGAAGCCATAAGCCTGATTGCTCATCAGTGATAGCTTCTGTGATAGCTGGCCCAGATTCTCAAATTCCATCCCAAATAACTTTTCGCGCACGGCCGGCAACATCCCGGCGACGGCCATATCAGCCAACTGGTCGTCTGGCAAGTTCAGCGAGAAGCACATGCCTTTGACTTCCCTGAATCTTCTAAGAAATTCCAGCGGCGTTTCGCTGTGCCTTTGCTTCAGGGTGGCAAGGTCAATCAACTTCTTCTCCGAGCTGCCACTGAAATAATGAGCGTGGAATTTCCGCTCCAAGTCTTTCCATCTGGCAACTGATTCAGGAGGCAGGGACGAAAACTACTGGAATGCTGGACCTGTCAGTGAGGCGGGGAAGTAACGGACCCTGAACGTCTCCTCGGCTGAGCACTCCCCGAGCTGCATGAGGTAACGAGCGATGTGCTCGACCGTGCTCGTGTCGTCTTGCCCTGAGAACTTTGTGAACTCCGTTGGCGGCTTCACCCTTGGCGGCAAGAGCACGTTGTAGTACCATTCTGGGAATGGCGGCCTATAGGCGGGTCCTTGCATCTTTGGCTTGAGGTCGAACTGATTTTGCATCAATTCGGCCATCTTGCGCGCCAGGGCGTCATCCTCTTGCGCGCCCGCACCGGCACGTATCCCGGGTGCGGGAAGGCGTCGAACGCTCCGTAGTTTCCCACTTCATGATAACCACCGCCGTACGGCATTCTTCCGCGCAGCCCGGTTGGTCGATGGAGCAATCCTCCGGCCGGGATCAAGTGGGGCCCCAGACGAGCCGAACGCTAGGTCTCCGTACGTAGGCTGGTACGGATTCGGGTGTTGCACGGAGCCGACCCGTGCTGCTCGTGGTGGCGGCAAGACCGGGCCGACTTCCTGAAGCTTGTAACGGGGGCTGAACTGGCTGCCCCCCAGCGCCCTGCGGAGGAGGCTGGAACGCTTGGCTTCCAGAGCTTTGAGGAGGAGGCTGCTGTGGCTGGCTTCGCAACGGCGGCTGCGAGCTTGATTCACCCAGCTCCACGGTGCCCCTCTGGACGGGTGCCTTGCCGAACGCTTGCTCCATGCCCGGGCCAAAGATGGCCACCATCATCTGCTGGAGCGATCCGAGGAAAGCCTTGTTGTGCTTGCTAAGCATGTAATCTGCTGATTCTTGGAATACTCGCGCGCATTCCTCCTTTTCCTGCTGAGATGTGGCATCGCTCTCTCCTGGCAGCAGCACCCTGGGCATCTCGTTCTTCAGATACGGGACGCCGCTTCTATTCTTTTTGAACGACAGCAGACACTTCTGCTGAAACTGGTCCACGACGTCTTGCGATTCTTGCCGCCGCTACTGCTGGAGAAAGGTCTTCAAGGTTGACATCCATGAGGTCTGCGATTTCAGGCATCTTGAATCTATTCGGCTGTTTGTCCCACTGGGCGTGCCAAAAAGTGTGTTGACGCGAAAAGTGCACTCAACGCCAATCACACAGCAAGCCGAACAAAGCTGGCTTCACACGCGCAGAGAGCGAAAGACGTGCCAGTCAATTTTTCCTGAAAATTAACAAAAGATAAAGCAGTTAGATATCAAAGCTTGGAACTTGCCGGGTGGTACCAGACAGTTCCATATTTACGGCTAAGAAGCCAAATGAGATGACACATAGCTATAGAAAGCTATCTGCCAACGAACTACAACCATTCGGGAGACCGCAAAGGGGAAAAAGTAACACTGCCGAATGGATGACGTAAGCATGACAGCGATCGGTCTTTGTTTGAACAAGAATGCACGTGTCCGAGGCCATGACCGATCCCCATGAAGATTAGCATTAAATAAATAAATAAAGTAAAGCACGGACATGATCATGTATTAAACAAGTATGCATAGATCCAAAGCACTAGTCTACCGCATGTCTAGTTACTTTAAAACCCGTCGGGCACGATATCAAACAAATCTATCCACCGCATGATACAACTTGCATGAAAAACCGTACCACTTTCCGTAAATAGATCTATCCACCACATGATACAATCTAAATATGGAAAGCTAAAACCATACATCATTTAAAGCATAAATAACGCACGTGTTCTACTCGTGAAGAAACATAACCGAATACGGCTGAACAGCCGATTCGGGGTCCATGAAGAAGGAACAAACATTACCAAGTGAATAAATCTATCAGATTGATTTGGGAATCTAATCCACCGGATGATTAGCTCCAAAGCAACCCAAAAACCTGCATCTACCGCATGATACCCGGCTCTTTCAAGATTTATACAAACATTAGCAAGCTTGAACCCGCAACACGTAACAACCTAAATCAATTCGGTTTCGGCTATCGGAAAGCATAAGATCCACGTGTTAAAACATGAAACCTACTCGAACAAGGATCATAAAAGAGATAAAGCCGATCCAAACCCATCTAGATTGGGCAAAGGTGTGTTACATGAATTAAAACATAAAGTAAAACTCAAGGTAACACGGGGTAACTTAATGAATCTATTGAATCTTGCCAAAATTCAATAGAGCCGATAACTAGCTTCAAGCTAGATCTTAGCCTACCGCATGACTCATGATCTAACAAGAAACCCTCTTGAACCAAGCTTGAATCTACCGCATGACACGAAGCATGGTAACAAGACTACTTGCATCGATCTAAATCCACCGCATGATACTAGACATGATACAAGGTTGCCGGTACTCACGGAGGTCGACGGATCGATAAGCCCTCTCGAAGAACTCGACGACACGATAAGGACTCTAGGGTTTGGCGTAAGGCCGGTGTGTATTGAGGAATGATTGTGTCCGTTACATACATTCGGGGGTCATATTTATACCATGTTGAGTACAACTCGCGAATGGATTCGTTGCCTAACTTATCTCTAAGCTCGATCGTCTATCCATCCATTCGTCTCCCCGATTGAGCCACGTCACCGTCCAATCCCGTAAAATCAGCTCTCTCGTTCCTTTGCCGAACCGGAGCGAGATAGCCGACCGCGGATCTCTTTGCCGAATATCTCTCGAAAATATCCTTCCTTCCACCGGATGGACTCTTTATCGAACCGGACCCACAAGTCGGACTCCTTACCAAATTTTGGTGTTAACAAGTTCCATAATCAAATCCAAACCAAAGTGTAATGAACATGTTTGGTGCACCAAAATAGACCGTCAACATTTCCCCCACGCTTAGATCTTGCTCCTCCTCAAGCAAGTACTCGCAAAAGTACTTTGTCCAAGGTGTTGAAATCGTGCTCCGCTAATTCTTTCTTCACAAGTTAGTCAATCTTTTATCTTTAACACAATAAATATAAAGCAATGATCACCATACATAAACATGGGCGTTTAGAATTTTTACCAAATCAAGATTTACCCTGCAACTCAAACTCTTCACTTGAGGTCTTCAATTTCAGCCATGCTTACTTCTTTGCTTCCATTGGAGGGTTTTCATGTTTTTCAAAAATAAAATTCCTGCAACAAGTATTAGACAAAAACCTTTCTCCGAGCTCTCTCATGTCGCCCATATAAAGTGGCTATCCTAAACAATTTTTATAAAACTCTCACCTCCCATAAGTCTCTCTTATAACATGTAAAGTGGAGCTATAGGTATGGCTAGCACAATCAACACAAGTATTGTCAAGCTAAGAACTTCCTCTAATGGTTGTTTACCTTTCAAAGACAATGATCATGAGAATTAAATCATATGTGGGGATATCAAGGATAAGGAGATATAGAATGGTGGACATGTGCAAGGGCAAAAGAAAATATGACTACGAGGCACCGATGACGTCCTCATTGTCGGATTGCACATGGTTGGAAAAAAGTGGAAGTTTCATCTCTCAACAACATGACATCCTTCCTTGCACTTTATTTATCTTTTACTTGATTCATCCACTTCATATCTTTCTTGCCATTCCTCTTTCTTTTCTTTCTTTTCAATACACATATTTTTTTCTTTACTTTTCTTTCTCTTGACATCTTTATCTCTCTTCTCAAAGCTCTCAACTCCTCTCTTTCTTGCATAAACTCAATCTGAATTTTAAAATAAAACTATGCTAGAGACAAGACGAAACTTCGAGAATAGGTTGTGTTCAAGGAATACGATGTACAAAAGAGATATAAAGGTTTGGGTATGGAATCCGATGATGTGCAGGACTTCCGAGAAAGTCACGTTACCGAATGCATGATGAGGCTAGCAATAAAATATAAGCACAAGGACATGATCATTGCATGAAATTAAAACTTCCAAGAGAGAAGGATCCTAGCCCAACTCATTATGCTAATTGCACTTATGGTGAAGCAAAAAATTAAATTAGGCTTTGTTGACAGTGTATTTTGGTACACCTAGCATGTTGATTATGGAACTAACCCACCACTAGGCACACTAATCATATAACAAGTTCATCTTTGTGCATGCATTTGGAAGTGTTGTGTTTATGTAGGAAAACATGGACATAAAGGACGGATTCGCAACAAGTTCAAAGGAGCATTTACGGAGTCTTGTTCGTGTTCATGAGCTTGATGAAATCACTTCCAATGGTGGCAAGGACCGAAGTGCTACGAGGAACACCCCGGGGATTGAAGCGTAAAAGATCGAACTTCATGCGAAGAGAACCTCCATCTTGGACGCGGCGATAACATCATCAAAATCATGCAAGTGGAGGGGGCAAAGTACATAAATGCATAAGGACCCATGGAGCGAAAGGGGCGACCGAACCGGGCCGAGGTGGGCCTAGGCCGGTCGGCCCAGGCCGGCCGGCCCGGCCCACTCCGGTGGCCGGTTCGGTCCCGTTTTCCTTGCACCTGAAGGATCTTGAACCCTAAAAGCCTGGGCGCCGCCATTCGACAGGAGGGGAGAGTCATTCGCACCAGAAGGCCATCCACAAGCTAGAGAGAGAGGAGGAGGATCTCCGGAGGGAGATCAACCACCTCGAAGGAAGCACCCTCTCGTGGAGAAGAAGGAAGACACCGTCGGAAGGGAAACCATGATCAACGGTGCCATGATCAGCACCTTGATGGGGTAATCTTCTCATTCGTCCATGGGTTGTAATCGATCTTGAGATGTAATTGCACTTTGTCGGATATCTATCTATCATCTTGTGTTGAATATACTTTAATGCTTAAGGTTAGCTACCATGCCGTAAAGGGAGTAGAGCTCCAATGCTTCCTTGGATCCATTCAGTACGCCGTGTCCATCATATGTCTAGTCATGAATACCTTCGCGTAGTGACAGTACGAGAGGAGGGAAAGGGTGAAACCGTGGTCACAACCCCCGATGGATTAGATTGGTTTTCATGTCTTTAAGCGATTGCATGCTCTAGTATCGTAGACCCGTGGGAGAGTGTCTTTTATCTTGATATCTTAATCATTCTCTCTAGTGTAGTTTAGTTGTTTTCTAGCATAATAATAGTTAGGGTTTTAGTAGCTAGTGTGTCGTTGTAGATCAAACGCTTGTAATCCCCTTGCTCCGCGGATTGACAAGAACCTTGGGAATCCCGTGGTGAAAAAGGTGTGGGGTCCGTACGCTTGCGGATCGTAGAGGGATACGTCTTTTATCCGTCATCAAGCCCCTTTTTCTGGCGCCGTTGCTGGGGAGCAAGCTAGTTTACATCGTTTGATTTGCATCTAACTTAGTTTTACACTTTAGTGTATCTTTTATTTGCTATATCTAACATATACTATCTAGAAAACCACTTCTTTCGCTTTTGTTTTTGTTTTTATCTTATTGTCTAGATGTCGTTCATTAATCAACCCGTGGAAGAACCGGAGAAATCATTAAGGGATTACGCTAGCCCTCGATGTGAAGACATAAAAGTAATAGAGTCGGATTCGAAGCTCGAAGCGACCAAGTATGAGAATAAATCTAAGATCATCGAGATGGTGGCGGCAAACCCATTCGAAGGGATGGTTACGGAGAACCCATATAGACAAATAAGGGATTTCACGACGATATGCAACACGGTGCGTCAAGGAGTCCCCGATGAATGGTTCAAATGGAATCTCTTTCCCTACTCACTTGCCGGCAATGCAAAGACATGGTACTCGTTTGCGTCCTTTGAAGTTGAAGGCAATTGGAACAAGTTGACAAAGAAGTTTTGCGAGAAGTTCTTTCCAATTAGCAAGGTTCAACATCTAAGGAGGCAAGTGATCAATTTCATGCAAGGAGAAGAGGAAGGGATAGACCAAGCCTGAGATAGGTTTAATGGGTTAATCGAACAAGGACCAAAGCTCGGCTTCACCGGTGACGTACTCTTGCATACATTTTTCTTTTCCCTAACCCCTAGTTGCATGCAACACGTCGAAATGTGTGCAGGTGGGGATCTCAAGGAGAAAACACTCACGGAAGCCGCTCAACTTCTACAAAAAGTTAGTAAAGTGGCTGCCATGCGAAGAGATTGGGAAACAAGACTTGCGGAAGAGCCGGAATATAATTCGAGGAAGAAGAAGTGTGCTGATTTTTCTAAAGAAGCAACCCCGGAAGTCACAAAAGAGGAGCCAATCATGGAAAAGCTTGAACAAGAACACATCAAGTCAAGAACTACACCGAGCGTCGACTTCGCCGTACCAAATGAGACGAACAAGAGAAGCATGTCAAGCGCGAAGCCACTAAGGGAGTTCGAACCAATGGATTGGGTTCCTATCGATTACAGAGAAGTATTCGACAAGAGAGGACTGTTCCCTAATCAAAAGGGAATGGCGAGAGCATTGGAAGTGGATTTCCCACCGGAGAAGAAAGCAGAACATTCATACGACCTTGAAACCACCGGTGAGATTTTTCAAAAGCTCTTTGGAGATGACATGGTGGATCCAGAACACATAGCCAAGGTGAAGAGAATCATGGGGATCAAGCCCGAAGCATCACCATATGCTCGCCTCGCCGAAATCTACGCGATAGGATCCGAAGAAGAAGAGAAGATGACACCACACTTGAGTTGCGAGATCAACAGAGTTCAATGCAAAGCTTTATGCGACATCGGAGCCCAAGTAAGTGTTCTATCTTCTCAAATTTACAATAAAGTTCAAGACCACAACCTAGACTTAGCTCCAACATCAACAAAATTAATTATGGGAGATGGTAGAACTATTAAACCTCTAGGTATTGCTTGCAACATGAAAGTAAAAATCTCTAGAAATTACATACCAACCGATTTCTTTGTTATTGATGCTTACCATAGTAATCATGATCACATAATCTTACGTAGGCCTTTTCTTAAGTTGGTTGATGCCGTGTTAGATGCCGGAGAAGGCAAAGTGACAATGAACCTTAATGGAACAAAGTACACATATAATTTTCTTCGTGCTTCTAAACACCTTACACCCTTTCCTCCCAAAGATGAAGAAGTAGAAGAAATAGATAGTCTTTGTTTTGTTGAAACCCTTAGAGACCCACTGCAAAGAGTGATGGAAAATCATATTAGCAATCAACAAGATGAAGAACTAGAAGAAGCAACAAAAGGCTAGGAACCACATGATGGGAGCGTGGAGGAAGGAAAATTCGAAGACATAGGAGAGATTAAACCCGAGGAGCCACAAGCGCCCGAGGTAGACCTTAAACCTTTGCCCAAAGGATTAAAGTATGAATTTTTGGGCCCAGACAAGACTTATCCAGTCATTGTGAGCGACGAGTTGAGTCCCGAAGAAAATGAGGCGTTGCTGATTTTATTGAAAAAACATAGGAAGGTGATTGGATATTCGATTAATGATCTCAAAGGTATTAGCCCAGCCTTTTGCACTCATCGTATACCAATGGAAGACCAATGTAAGCCTGTAGTGGACCATCAAAGGAGGCTAACCCATGCCATGTGTGAGGTAGTAAAGAAAGAGGTCATCAAGTTACTTGATGTCGGAATCATCTACCCGGTTCCGCATAGCGAATGGGTGAGCCCGGTACATTGTGTACCAAAGAAAGGAGGTTTGACCGTGGTGAAGAATGAGAAGAACGAATTGATACCGCAAAGAACCGTGACCGGGTGGTGGATGTGTATCGATTATCGTAAGCTTAACAAAGCGACGAAGAAAGATCACTTCCCCCTACCGTTCATCGACGAGATGCTCTAGAGGTTAGCAAACCATGCTTATTCTTGCTTTCTCGATGGGTACTCGGGGTTCATGCAAATTCCCATTCACCCGGACGATCAACACAAGACAACGTTTACTTGCCCCTACGGAACATTTGCATATAGAAGGATGCCCTTCGGTCTATGCAACGCTCCGGCCTCTTTTCAACGTTGCATGATGGCCGTATTTTCGGAATTCATCGAAGAAATTGTCGAGGTGTTCATGGATGATTTTTCCGTTTATGGGAAGACGTTCATGGATTGCTTGGCAAACTTGGAAAAGGTCCTCACGAGGTGTGCGGAGGTAGATTTGGTGTTAAATTGGGAGAAGTGCCACTTCATGGTTAAGCAAGGCATAGTGCTCGGACATGTTATATCCGAGAGAGGAATTGAAGTGGACAAGGCTAAGGTAGAGACGGTTGAGCAACTCCCACCTCCTACGGATGTTAAGTCCTTAAGGAGCTTTCTAGGCCATGCCGGATTCTATAGAAGATTTATTAAGGACTTCTCGAAGATCACTAAGCCTTTAACGCATCTTCTTCAAAAGGATGTGGCTTTCGACTTTGATGAGAAGTGCCTAGCGGCATTCCGGATCTTGAAAAGTGCGTTGGTGAGTGCCCCCATCATTCAACCTCCGGATTGGAGCCAACCTTTCGAGATCATGTGTGACGCAAGTGATTACGCCGTAGGTGCGGTTTTGGGTCAAAGAAAGGAAGGCCGAGTTCACGCCGTTTACTATTCTAGCAAAACTCTTAGTGAGGCGCAATTAAATTATGCCACTACGGAAAAAGAGTTGCTAGCGGTGGTATTCGCTTTCGAAAAATTCAGATCTTACATCGTGAACTCGAAGGTCATTGTTTACACCGATCACGCAGCCATCAAGTATCTCTTGGCTAAGAAGGAAGCTAAACCACGTTTGATTCATTGGATCCTTCTTCTCCAAGAGTTTGATGTTGAGATTCGTGATAAAAAGGGGGTGGAAAATGTTGTGGCTGATCATTTGTCTAGGATGAATCGTGGACAAGATGATAAAGAGCCCATCGAAGATAAGATGAGAGATGCCTCTATCGAGTGCTTGATAAAGATACTTGGATGATCGATATCATTCGAGCAATTCGGAAGATGCCCCTCGATCATCTAGACAAACACTTTCAAAAGAAGATAATCTCCGAAAGTAGGAAATACTTTTGGGATGCACCATACCTCTTCAAACTTGGCAATGATGGAGTAATGAGAAGATGTGTGACAAGAGAAGAGAGGGTTGAGATTCTAAGGAAGTGCCACTCGGCGGAGTACGGTGGGCACTATAGTCATTTTCGAACCCAAGCAAAAGTATGGTCGAGCGGATTCTTTTGGCCGGAGATGCATGAAGATACTAAAAGATATGTTGCGTCATGCCCCGGATGCCAAAGAACCGGAAACATCTCTCAAAGAAATTCTATGCCCTTGAAATACAACCTACAAATCGACATATTCGATGTATGTGGTATAGACTTCATGGGGCCTTTTAAAAACTCATTTGGATTTGAGTATATCCTAGTCATGGTTGATTATGTATCCAAGTGGGTAGAGGCTATACCATGTCGTAAAGCTTCCACGGAGGAGTCCATTACTATGATCAAGAACGTGATTTTTCCTCGTTTCGGTACACCGAGAATCTTGATAAGTGATGGAGGAACTCACTTCACCGGGAAGAATTTCAAAAAGTTCTTGTCCAAGTTGGGAATCGAGCATAGGGTCTCTACGGCCTATCACCCACAAACCAACGGACAAGCGGAAACGTCAAATAGGCAATTAAAAAGCATCCTCAACAAAACCATAGAGAAGGGAGGCATGGATTGGTCAAAGATATTAGACGGAGCTTTATGGGCCTACCGAACGGCGTTCAAGACACCGATAGGTATGACCCCTTATCAATTCGTCTATGGAAAAGCTTGCCACCTTCTGGTTGAGTTGGAACATAAAGCCTACTGGGCGATTAAAGAGATGAACCTCGATCTCGATGCCGTGGTGGTGAAACGAAGGATCCAAATAAGCGAGCTAGAGGAGTTGAGGTTGAAAGCATATGAAAATGCAAGCATATACAAGGAGAGAATCAAAAGGTGGTACGATAAAAGATTGAAAAAGAAAGAATTTAAAGAAGGACATAAGGTCCTCCTCTACAATTCGAGGTTTAAAACCTTCGGAAAGGGGAAATTGCAAAGCAAGTGGGACGGACCTTATGTTGTGCATTCGGTGTTCTCCAAAGGAGCGGTAACCATTATGGATATAAACGGCGATTAATTTGTGGTGAACGGTCAGCGGCTTAAGGTTTACTACGAACCCGACGTTGTGCCCCTTCACCATGTTGATGTCTTCACCATGGAGGAAGAGCCCGAACGTCCCACCTAGGACGAAAAACAAGGAATGAATTTCTGTAAATAGTTTTTCTTTTAGTTTTCTGGAGTTTCTCGCGAAGATTTACTGGGTCAAATTTTTCCATGGGCTAAGGAGGTGAAATAGGGCGGCACACGAAAACCGGACCGGCCCGGCCCCCGAGACGGGGGTGGGCCGGCCGGCCCCGGCCGACCGGCCCAGGTGGGTCCCGGCGGCCGTCGTCCCCGATTTTCGCCCGAATTGCTCCTTTTCGACTTCCTTCTTTGGTCAGAAAATTTTAAGGGAAGTTCAAAAAAGGAAAATGAGGTTCCCAGGGTTTTTCTCTTCGGACTATTTATTCGGCCGAATTGGGAGCTCGGGAATCAACCCCTCCAAGCAATATTTTGCACCCTTGCAGCAGCCATTGTGCCCCCAAGGAGCTTAGAGTTGAAGCTAGAAGCCAAGAAGCCATCGATGGAGGAGGCGATGCGATGCGAGCTCAAGCTACCCATCAACACGCATCCGTTGTGGAGGGCGTGTTCCGACCGGAGCTCTTGCATCTCACAACCCCGTCGAAGGAGAGAAGGTCCCTACGCCCGTTCGAAGGTCGGCACGCGTCCAAGGCATCAAGCGCAAAGACTACATGGAGGCGTCGCCCGAGCCTAAGGATTATGGGGGTAGCGACTACTCCGACGATCGTAGCCCGAGCTCGTGGGCGGCTGCCGGAAGAGATGATAACGATCTCTACATTTGGGATGAGTGAGGACCATGTGTGGTTCGAGGACCGATGGATGGTCGCTTCCTTGTGTGATGAGTGATTGACAACGTTGTGTGGACTGATTCTTGGCTAAGTATTGCGGGTGCGGGTTGCGGCTTGACCGGTGTTGGTGCGGGTGAAGAACAAGCGCGAAAGGTCATCGCCGGTGAGGCCTCCAGGTGTGGAGAAGACAAGTAGGCTTCGTTCGAGGGACCCGGTGGCCAGCGGGGTCAAGTGCGGGCCGCATGGTGGCATGAACAGCAAGATGAAGTCGTGGACGGTTTCTTGGTTGAGCCTCAAAACCAAGTTCGAGCCGGGACTACGTGGGAGCCGAGTCATGAGTGGTGATTGGCGGAGGCTACACCGAGTTCGCGGGGTTTCCAGTGGTTCACCAGAAATCCACTGGGTTCCTTGGTTGATCCACAAAGCCAAGACCGAAGAAGGTCTGACCGGTGGGTACCGGTCTGACCGGTGAGGAGCACCGGTCTGACCGGTGTGCGACGACGCAGTCCGGAATCTTCGAAGCGGAGGATACGCGTCGGGATCGCAAGGCTTGCGTCGAGGCTAAGCAGGTTGCGGTCGTTGGGCATCCGTCCGATGGAGAAAGCTTGAAGTCTTCCAAAACCGCCCTTGAGGGGCTTGTATCCCTAGTTGTTAGAGAAGGGTATTTTTGACTTTCGGTTGCCTCCATATAACCCAAGAGGTGAGAGGATGGCAGCTAAGCCTTGAAACCCTAGTTCATTTGCTTTCCTATTTTCCCTTCCTATTTTCCTTAGGATTTCCATAGGACTAGCTTGAGAGCTTCATGGTGAGATCTTGTGAGAGGGTTGGATGATCGGGCGGCAAGCTAGACCTTGTATGAACCTTTGTTGCATGTATAGATGATTCGGCGTGGTTCTTCAAGGTTTGGATGTGTTGTTCCCGGTTGTTCTTGGTGGTGATTTTCGGAGCCCTCTCTTGGTGATTTCTTTGGGTTGTTTTCAGGACCTTTCTCTTGGGGATTTGATGGGGGAAATTTGTGGGAACCCTTCGTGGTTCTTTGGGCTGTGATTCCCCTCCCAAATCCGTGAGTAAAGGGGCTCGATTTTGGGGTTTTCCGAGTTCTAGGGTTTGTGGTGTTCTTGGCGGGATTTCTTCGATTCCTCCTTTTTGGACAAGTTTTGGTGGGATTAAACTTGGCTATGGACTCCTCATGAGGTGTTCCTAATATCCCCAAAGTCTTGTTCAAGTCCGTGGAGCGATTCGGGAGATCGAGGTTTGGATTTGGGGGAGTTGACCCGCGGGTCTTGTTCGTCCCGAGTCGCCCGGAGCTACACCGGCTCGACCGGTGCTCTTGACCGGTCTGACCGGTGCAACCCTCGGTGGGTTTTTGCTCGGGTGAACGTCTGGGTGTGTTTGTTGTTGTCCTGTGTTGCTGCTGTTTCGAGTTTGGGTCAGTTTGGTGGTCGGTTGGCCTGTTTGGTGCTTTGGGGGCTTTCAGGCTGTGACCGGTCTAACCGGTGTGTCTCACCGGTCTGACCGGTGTGGAGCCACTTGGTGAAAGTTGCCCAGTTTCACCAGCGGGGACCGGTCCCGGCCGGTGGTGCTCACCGGTCTGACCGGTGTTGGTCCGTAGACTCGAGCTTTTGTGTTCCACTGCGTTCTCGGGTCGGAAGGTTGTGTGTTGGTTCCTAGGTCCAGTGGCACTCCAGTGGCTACGTGGGCTTGACCAACTTGGGTAGTGAGTTGGAGAAGTGTGTTGGAAGCCGCGTTCATCTTGTTGGAGTTTTCATCTCCTTCGAGAAGAATTTTTATAGGCTCCCATTCACTCCCCCCTCTCTGGTTCGCCGTATCGGTCTTTCAATGAGCTGCCCAAAGAGAGGACTCCCGAAGGCCCCAACGGTGATGGTAACGATGGCAACGAGAGCGGCAACGACAATGGAGGTGGCGACGACGGCGGTGACGACGGTGGAGACAATGGCGATGAAGACCCCTTCGGATTGCATCGGATGTGTTGTCGAACTTGCCGTCAATCCATCGGAGATCTCTACACGTCGGTCGATGAGTGTCTCCAAGCCATGGAAGCGATGAAGCAGCGTATGGAGGATTTGGAGCACGTAGTTGGAGACAACTTCAAGTTCCTTAACCGTAACATGCGCAAACTTTTTGGCATGGTTGGAAACATGAGAGGCAAGTGGTGCAATACTTGCTTGAAGTACCACTAGGTCTAGTTTTCCCCTTAGGATTTTTGTAATATACGACGAGGACGTCGTATGTTTTTAGTGTGGGGGAGAGCTAGCTAGCTATTTCAAAATTTTAGGTTCGGTTTAATCTTCAAGTGAGAGTCTTAGAGTTTAATGGGTCTTTAGTTTTTGAGTGTGTCTTTAAATTTTTGCAACTGTCTTAAATTAGTGTTGAGTCAAAGAAAATCAAATAAAAAGAGTCTTTATTTATTTTTGTGTCTTGTGATGCTTATCTTTATTCACTTGTTTGTTTATCTTGGATTCTTGATATTTGAACATAAGTGTGTGGTTTGAAAAACATTTACCGTGGTGTTTAGTGGAATTGCTACTACTTAAAGTACCCATACCACACTTCGATCTTGAGCTTCACATGTTAGTTGTGCTACGTTCAATGCTAAAAGTTGGAGGATTTCAGTTCTGAAAATTATCTTAAAACCCTTGTAATGAAGGTTAGCAAAACCTCTTTTTCCAAGTTGAGAGTAAGAAAAAAAATCCTATACAAAGCCAATTTATTTTTTGCTCCACCATAAGTGTGATTAGCACGATGAGTTGGGCTAGGATCCTTCTCTCTTGGGAGTTTTAATTTCGAGCAATGATCATGTTCTTGTGCTTATCTTTTATTGCTAGCCTCGTCATACATTCGGTCACGAGACTTTCACCTTGGAAGTCCCGTGCATCGCCGAATTCCATACCAACCCCATATATCTCTTTTGTACATCGCCATTCCTTGAACACAACCTACTTTCAAAAGTTTCGTCTCGTCTCTAGCATGATTTATTTAAAATTTCAGATTGTATGCATGCGAGAAAGAGAGGAGTTGAGAGATTTAAAAAGTTGTCAAGAGAGAGAAAAATAAAGAGAAAAGTATGAGTATGGAAAAGAAAGAAAGAAAGGGAAAAAATGTGAAAGAAAAAAATATGAGAATGAAAAAAGAAAAATGAAAAAAAGAAAGATGAGGTAGCAATAAAGATATGAGAGGAATGAATCAAGTGAAAGAGAAGAAAAAAATAAAGTGTAAGGAAGGATGTCACGTTGTTGAGAGACGAAACTTTCATTCTTTTTCCAACCATATGCAATCCGACAACGAGGACATCATCGGTGCCTTGTAGTCACAATTTTCTTTTGCCCTTGCACATGTCCACCATTCTAAATCTTCTCATCCTTGATATCCCTACATATGGTTAATTCTCATGATCATTGGCTTTGAAAGGTAAACAACCATTAGAGGAAGTTCTTAGTTTGACGATACTTGTGTTGATTGCACTAGCCCTACCTATAGCTCCACTTTACATGTTATATGAGAGACTTATGGGAGGTGAGAGTTTTATAAAATTGGTTTAGGATAGCCACCTCATATGAGTGACTTGAGAGAGCTTGGAGAAAGGTTTTTGTCTAATACTTGTTGCAGGAATTTTGTTTTTAAAAATCATAAAAACTCGCCACTAGGTACACTAATCATATAACAAGTTCATTACACTTTGGTTTGGATTTGATTATGGAACTAACCCGCCACTAGGTACACTAATCATATAACAAGTTCATCTTTGTGCATGCATTTGGAAGTGTTGTGTTTATGTAGGAAAACATGGACATAAAGGACGGATTCGCAACAAGTTCAAAGGAGCATTTACGGAGTCTTGTTCGTGTTCATGAGCTTGATGAAATCACTTCCAATGGTGGCAAGGACCGAAGTGCTACGAGGAACACCCCGGGGATTGAAGCGTAAAAGATCGAACTTCATGCGAAGAGAACCTCCATCTTGGACGCGACGATAACATCATCAAAATCATGCAAGTGGAGGGGGCAAAGTACATAAATGCATAAGGACCCACGGAGCGAAAGGGGCGACCGAACCGGGCCGAGGTGGGCCTAGGCCGGTCGGCCCAGGCCGGCCGACCCAGCCCACTCCGGTGGCCGGTTCGGTCCCGTTTTCCTTGCACCTGAAGGATCTTGAACCCTAAAAGCTTGGGTGCCGCCATTCGACAGGAGGGGAGAGTCATTCGCACCAGAAGGCCATCCACAAGCTAGAGAGAGAGAGGAGGAGGATCTCCGGAGGGAGATCAACTATCTCGAAGGAAGCACCCTCTCGTGGAGAAGAAGGAAGACACCGTCGGAAGGGAAACCATGATCAACGGTGCCATGATCAGCACCTTGATGGGGTAATCTTCTCATTCGTCCATGGGTTGTAATCGATCTTAAGATGTAATCGCACTTTGTCGGATTATCTATCTATCTATCATCTTGTGTTGAATATACTTAATGCTTAAGGTTAGCACCATGCTGTAAAGGGAGTAGAGCTCCAATGCTGCCTTGGATCCATTCAATACGCCGTGTTCATCATAGGTCTAGTCATGAATACCTTCGCGTAGTGACAGTACGAGAGGAGGGAAAGGGCGAAACCGTGGTCACAACCCCCGATAGATTAGATTGGTTTTCATGTCTTTAAGCGATTGCATGCTCTAGTATCGTAGACCCGTGGGCGAGTGTCTTTTATCTTGATATCTTAATCATTCTCTCCAGTGTAGTTTAGCTGTTTTCTAGCATAATAATAGTTAGGGTTTTAGTAGCTAGTGTGTCGTTGTAGATCGAACGCTTGTAATCCCCTTGCTCCGCGGATTGACAAGAACCTTGGGAATCCCATGGTGAAAAACATGTGGGGTTCGTACGCTTGCGGGTCGTAGAGGGATACGTCTTTTGTCCATCAACAGGCTTTGTATAGGATTTTTCTTAAACTCTCAACTTGGAAAAAAGAGAATTTGCTAACCTTTATTACAAGGGTTTCTCAATAATTTTCAGAATTAAACTCCTCCAAATTTTAGAATCAAACATAGCACACCAAAATATAAAGCTCTAGATCAAAGCATGATGCAGGTACTTTTAGAGGTAGAAACTCCACTAAGCACCATGGTAAATATTTCAAACCAAATACTTATGTTTACTTATCAAGAATTAAAGATGAACAAACGAGTAAAGTAAGAAAAGCATCACAAGAGACAAAGATTTAAATGACTCTTTTTATTTGATTTTCTTGACACGAATACTAACTTTAAGACACTTCAAACTTTCAAAAATTTAAAAGCACACTCCTAAAACTTAAGACCCTAAGACTCTCACACTCTCGCGAAAACTAAACCGAACCAAAACTAATCTTAAAACAAAAGGCTTGCTAGCTAGCTCTCCCCCACGCTAAAATCATACGACGTCCTCGTCGTATCTTACAAAAAAACCTAAGGGGCAACTTTCTGCAGCTCTTGCACCACTTGCCCTTCATGTTCCCCACCATGCCGAACAACTTCCGCACGTTGCGATTCAGAAATTTATTATCGTCTTCAACCACACGTTCCAAATCTTCTATGCGCTGCCTCATTGCCTCCATGGCCTAGAAACACTTGTCGACCGACACGCAGAGCTGTGAGATGGAGTGACGGCAAGCCGCACAATACATCGGATGCATCCCAAAAGGGTCGTCATCGCCAGGGTCTCCGTTGTCGTCGTCGCCTCCGTCGTCGTTGCCGCCACCGTTGGGGCCTTCGGGAGTCTTCTCCTTGGGCACCTCCCAATAATACAAGTCATTGTCATCTCTTCCGGCGGCCGCCCACGAGCTCGGGCTACGATCATTGGAATATTCACGCCCCCATAGTCTTTAGGCTCGGGCGACACCTCCTTGTAATCCTTCCTCTTCATGCCTCGGATGCGCACCGACCTTCAAACGGGAGTAGGGACCTTCTTCTCCTTGACGGGGTGGCGATATGTGATTGCTTCGTCGGGACACGCCCTCCGCAACAGATGCGGGTGGTCCTCTTGATCTCCACGAGTAGCTTGAGCTCGCATCGCTTTGCCTCCATCGATGGCTCCTCGGCGCCTAGCTTCAACTCTACACTCTTCGGGAACGTCATGGCTGCTGCGTGGGTGCAAGAGAATGCGAGATTGGTTGGATTCCTGAGCTCCCATCTTGGCCAATTAAATAGTCCGAAAAGGAATACTCTAGAAATCGCATTTTCCTTTTTCAAACTTCCCTTAAAATTTTCTGACCAAAGAAGGAAGTCGAAAAGCCGCGTCTCGGAGGAAACTGGGGGCGAACCACTGCCCGGGCCCCATGGGTCGGTCGGACCGGGCCGGCTGGCCTACCTCAGTTCGCGGGTCGGTTCGGTCCGGTTTTCCGTGTACCTCTTTTTTTCACATTGTCAGCCCATGAGAAAAAGATGGCCCGGTAAAACTTCGCGAGAAACTCCAGAAAAGTAAAAGAAAAACTATTTACAAATTCCTCACCTTGTTTTACGTCCTAGCCTTGACGTTCGGGCTCTTCTTCCATGGTGAAGACATCAATATGGTGAAGAGGCACGGCGTCGGGTTGGTAGTGAACCTTAAGCCGTTGACCATTAACCATGAATTGGTCACCTTTCACATCCATGATGGTTACCGCTCCATTGGAGAGCACCGAATGAACAATGTAAGGTCTGTCCCACTTGCTTTCAATTCCCCCTTTCCGAAGGTTTTAAACCTCAAATTGTAGAGGAGGACCTTATCTCCTTCTTTGAATTCATTTTTCTTCAACCTTTTGTCATACCACCATTTAATCCTCTCTTTGTATATGCTCGCATTTTCATACGCCTTCAACCTCATCTCTTCTAGCTCGCTTATTTGGATTCTTTGCTTTACCACCGCGGCATCTAGATCAAGGTTCATCTCTTTGATCGCCCAATAGGCTTTATGCTCCAACTCAATCGGAAGGTGGCAAGCTTTGCCATAGACGAATTGATAAGGGGTCATACCTATCGGTGTCTTGAACGTCGTTCGATATGCCCATAAAGCTCCGTCTAATTTCTTTGACCAATCCTTGCCTCCCTTCTCTATGGTTTTTTTGAGGATGCTCTTTAATTGCCTATTTGATGTTTCCGCTTGTCCATTGGTTTGTGGATGATAGGCCGTAAAAATCCTATGTTCAATTCCTAACTTGGACAATGTTGATGGTGAAATTCCGTCAACCTAGCCATGAGTTTACCTTCGGTGTTGGCATAACTTTCATACCTTATCCATTGGTACTAATCCCCTTGGTATAACAAGTTCATTCGTGCATGTTGGTTTTCGAGTTAGTGTTTATGCAGGGTTTTAGCATTCAAAGCAAGACTTCTGGGATAAGTTCATCAAGCACCTTGTGACAAGACCTTGAAGCCCCGTACAAGTCATGCAATGAAGCAAACTTGACTCCAAGAAGCCCAGGGACCCAACCCGAGAAGATGACAAACTCCGAGGACCTAGCCAAAAAAGTGCCAAATCTTGTGGAACAAGGAGCTATGTCCAACTCGGAGAGAAACTGACGACAAGGGCCCACATGCAGAAGGGGGAAGGATCTAGAAGACTCGGAAACCGACACCATGCGAAGGAGGCGGCTGACTGGACCGAAATGGGCTCAGGCCGGTCGGCCCAGGCCGGTCGGCTGGCCCGGTCCATTTCGGGGCCCAGTCGCCGCCCTTTGACCTAGCCGCCATTCGGGCTATTTATAGTCCCGAGGCTAAGAGCCACACATAAATCCATTCGTCATCGGCCACCGAGGAGCAGAGAAGGGAGGGACACCATCTCGGAGAGGAGAGGGTCGAGCTAGTTGACTAGGGTCTTCCTAGCCGACATGGGAACCTTGCAAGGAAGACCACGTCGGAGTTCCCGGAGCTAGAAGCAAGATCGAGGTAGGATCCCGGTAGTGATCTTGTTCATGTATCATGTACTAGTTGATGTATCAAGTTGAATCCAATTTCTAGCGATCAAGTGTTTCTCTGAAGTCTTCATTTTCGATCGGCTTTTCTTATCTTAGATCTATTCTCGAGATAGATCACATAGGATGTTCTTGTAGCCGTGGTGGCTAGAGGTGCATGCCTGACCTTTCGAAAGATCTCGACTTGTCCTCGGACTCACCCTAGACTAACCTGCACGAATAGGGGTGCGTTGTGACAGAACGGTGACTCCAAAAGGCGGGCGTTTTCGAAGTCGGACGGGAAACCATGGTTTAAAGAGGCTTTTAATGAGATTGAACTTGCTATTTCTTATTTTGCTCAGAACTTCAACAAAAGGCTTGATCCGATCTCTCTAGATCGGTTATCTATCTCCCTCAATCTCTTGCTACCTCTAGTCTTTAGTAGATTAGATTCGTTCTTGTGTTGATTCTTAAGATTAGATGCATTAGCCTCACCTTTCGAAGATCGAAGTTTCTTGGCTTTACTAGATCAACTCTTGCATCACACATTTGTTCCACGGATTCGATACCTTGGGTTCACCACTCGAGGGAAGAAGGGTCCCTTGACTACGACGGGAGACTTGTCTGCTTGCAAGTCTACTTGAAGTTTAATACGATTATACACCGTCAACAAGCCCCTCTTTTTCTGGCGCTGTTCCCGGGGAACAAGTGATCAAGATTCTATCTTTTATTGCTTTTTGTGTAATTTTCAGTTTTCTTTTGGTTTTTCTTTTTGCATCTACTAACTTTTGATCATCCTCAAAATCAATCTAATCTAGTTTGTCTAACCCTAGTTTTCTTAGATTTCTTTTTACTTTTCGTTTTTTTATATTTTGTTTATCGCTAACCCTAACAGGAGATGGACAGCTACCTCTCCAACAAACCCGATAATTTTGTGGATAATCCAAAAAAACTTTACAGGCTAAGGAGACACGAAGCACAACAAGCTAAGAAGCTGGATTTTGTAGATTCGAAGTCGGAAGACGAAGGATTGTTGGAATCTCCAAAGAATTCGCCACCTCAAAGTCCTCGGGAAAATCGACTTCCACCGATGGGAGAACAACCGCAAGAACGCTAGATCGGGGAGCTATGCACCCCGGACATCATCGACCTACCAATCTTGAACCTCGCAGAGATTTGAAGGTCGTTCGAGATCAAGACCTCAACAATCTGCATGGTGCAACATTCACCCTTCACCGGTAAAGAAGATTTGAACCTTCACCTCCAAGCGTTCATTCAACTATGTCAACCATTCAACATGGATGGGGTGACTCAAGATCAAATGAGGGCAAGGCTCTTTCCGTTCTCGCTACTCGGGAAGGCTTTGCAATGGTTCCACTCTCAACCGGCGGAGACGGTGCAAGATTGGAATGCATTAATGAGGGCCTTCATAAAGGAATACTATTCACTGGGTAAAACTCAAAGCTTGCGTAATAAGATTGCCACTTTTGCTCGTTATCCTGCGGAAACTATCTCGGAGGCATTCGAGCGCTTCAATGAGTACACTCGGGCGGTTCCACATCACAAGTTCCCGAAGGAGGACCTCGTGCAAAACTTCTACCAAGGACTCACCATGGCATCAAGGACGATGATCGATGCATCGGTGGGAGGATCTATCATCGAGCTTACGCTGACTCAAGCTTTCACTCTATTCAAGAAGGTTGCAGACAATGATACGTGGGTGTCATCTAGACGCTTACTTTCGGTTCAACCCACGAGGAACGTCAAAGGAGTCTTGCAAGTGGAGAAGGAAGATATACTCGAAGGCAAGATCGACTCGCTTATGCGGAGGTTGGAGAAGATGGAGATAGAAAAGAAAGAGGCTCGAGATGTACAGGCTGCAGAAGCAAGATCACATGTGAAGAGTGTGGAGAATATGGCCATGTCCACAAGGATGGTCTGGAGGAAGCCAAGGTGCTCGACTACATGAGGAAGGGAGATTTGCCAAACTTCCTCTACGGGCAAGGTAGACCTCAATTTAATGCAAGCTCATCCATTCCGAATTCGGTTCCGCTTCGTATACAATTGAAGGACTTCATGGATGAGCAAGCTAAGATCAACAAGGACACTGTCACCAAGTTCAAAGCCATATACAAGGTGTTGGAGAACATCAATAGCAAAGTGACGGAGGTCGGAAGCTCCAACCATCAAGTGCTCAACATGATGAAGATGCTCGAGACGCAAGTGGGACAACTTGTCGGGCGCCTAACCGCTAATGAAGGGAAGTTTCTGGGACAACCTAAAGGTCCCGAACTGGCAAAGGCTATTCAAACACATTCGGGGAAGGAGACCGAAGATCTGGAACGTTCCGCGGGAGCAAGGAAGCCTAAACCATCCGCCGAGGTAGAGGAATTTGCTAAGGAGGAAGTTGCGGAGATCGTCACCGAAGAGCCTGAGTTTGAGATGCCGGGAGAAGACACGAAGATACCGCAACTCAAGCCACGCTACTTCTGAGGTAAACTTGACAACCACTTTGAGAAGTTTATGGAGGTTGTGCATAGACTTAGCATCAACATGTCGTTATTGGATGCCCTTCAAGTTCCTACATATTCTCGTTACTTCAAAGATATCCTTGCAAATAAATATGAGATATCAACACTCGGGGTAGATCATGTCAAGATGTCCGAGCAATGTAGTGCCGCTATTGATAATGGGCTAGAGAAGCAAAAAGACCCCGGATGCCCAACAATTTCATGTTCTGTTGGTTCGTTCAAGTTCGAGAAAGCGTTATGTGACCTTGGAGCAAGTGTGAGCATCATGCCAAAGGATGTGTTCGAGAAGCTACGCCTACCATTGGAGCCTACGGGTATGTGCTTGGAGTTGGGGGATAACTCCATTCGCTATCCCTTGGGCATCGCCGAAGATGTGCCTGTGAAGGTCGGACACCACTTCATCCCCGTCGACTTCGTGGTACTCGAGATGGGAGAGAGGGAGAATCCACCACTCATCATTGGGAGGCCTTTCCTCAAGACTGTGGGAGCTTCCATTGATGTTGGCAAGGGGAGATCATGTTCGACATTAATCGAGAAAGGAGTTCTTTCAAGTTTCAACCACGCCTCGAGGTATGCAATATGATTGAAGTTAAATATGTTCCACCTCATCGTCGCATTGTTAAAGAAGAACCAAGGAAGAAGGAAGAGCCAAAGAAGAAGGACGTGAAAAGAAGATCAAGGAAGTTGTTGCATCCGTCAAGACAAAGGAACAAAAGCCTCCTGTGAAGACTAAAAAGATGACTAAGCTGGAAAATAAGCCCGTGCCCAAGATGGTGCGGAAGTGCGTACCCAAGATTGCAACGCCCTCAAAGAGCGTTGATCCGAAGTAATCAAGTGAAGAAGTCTAGCCATGGACTATAAACGAAGCGCTAGGCGGGAGGCAACCCGTTTCGTCGAGTCAAGAATAAGCTACCGGGAGGACAACCCGATTCCAAGTTTTTCGAGTCTTTTCAAGTAATTTAGTTTTGAATTTTACTACACAAAGACATTAGACTTAGAAGTGGTTGAACAATATTAGAGACATAATTCTTGGTTGATTATTTTGCTTGATCACAAACCCTTTACATGAACCCTCCTATGTGTTTGTTTGCTTCTTTTTGAGAAAACACAACCAAATAAATTAAGAACCTAGCACAACCATTCATCCTTTTTATGATGTTATGGTTGACTTGTTTTTCATGCTAAAACACACGAGTAGAGCCACGACTTATACCTAGGTGTTCTTTAAATTTCAGCACGTGGAAGGACTTGCGTGAACCTAGAAACTTAACTTTTGGTTGGTTTAAAAAATCCACATCCTTGGTTTCTCTAGGATTAGAATTTTTCTAAGCCTCATTTAATTTTATTTCATTCAAAATCTCTCTCACTTAGCCGAAATTAGAACCTAAACCTATGCCCCCATGATCAAGCCGGGAAAAGTTTGCTCTCAACTAATGAAGACAAACAATACCGGTGAGACCGATAAAAATGTAGTTGGAAAATATTTTCGACTTACATTGGTTTTCAATTGTTTAAATACTTCTCTAAATTTGCATTTGAGCTCTTCCATAGCTCTGAAATTATTTTTAATTTTCGAAATTAGAGGAGTGCTTAGCCTTAAGACATGCTTAGAGGGAGGCAATCTAGTTTAACAAATCATGCATGCACCTTGATGCATCATTAGATGCCCTCCCAACAACTTTCATCAAGACCACATGCAAAGGACAAGCATGGGTGGGCAGCAAGCATGACTTTGTAGGAAATTAATGGTGGCATGTGAAGCAAGTGGACCAAGGGAGCATGAACATGACTCAAAGCAAGAGCATCAAGTGGAAGGACCAATAATGCAAGCAAAGGAGTGGATGAGAGCGTTTGGGCGGTGCAACTAGTGGAGCACGCGGGCACAAAAGTCACAAAGGGGAGATGATCGTGCTGGGAGAAAGAACCGAGCCAGGGGAGGCAGAACCACCCCAGGCCGGTCGGCTCAGGCCGGCCAGCCTGCCCTATAAATGGCACTCCCGGTGCCCGTCTTCTGCAGGCAAGTAGCTCTCTCCTTCCTCTGTTTGTGTGCTCAAGTTTTTGTGCCCAGAACCACTGTAGACTTAGCCATCCTTCCTGAGCTTGATTGCTCAAACAATTCATACCCTTAATCCACTCAAAGTCCACATTCTGAAGTAATCTTTGAAGTGCCTAGTTACCGGTTGAAACCCGGAATTATATTAGAGAGAAGAGTGCTGCAATCATGTGGAAGAAAACCACAAGTCTCTTCACCAAGAAGAAGGGGTCGTCGTCGTCCAAGCCATCTTTGATGACGTCTTCGAGGAGGCACTCGGTTTCTGAGTCTCCTCGAAGCATGGAGGAGGATACGGCACCACCAAGGAGGACCAACACTCTCCTCCTCGGTGGCATGAGGGCCACAAGGAGCTCGTCCATGAGGTTTACCGAACCTCAAGGACATACGGAGGAGCCGCCCGTCCCACCTCATCGATCGACCTGTTCATCTGCTCCACCTCCATATACTTCGCGGTACTCCGCATATGGCTTCATCATCTTGTCAGAGGTGGAGGAGAAGAAACTCTCTCGTCTTGAAAAGAGGCTTGTGGCAAACGTCGATTTCGACGATCAAGCTCTCAACTCATTGGGTTTTGGCATGGAAATATATTATATGTTGGGGCACCTTCGATGGGTGCAATTCTCTAATGGGGTGTCGGCAAACACCCACAAGGAGTTTGCCTTGGAAATTTTGACGACTATGGCGCCTATCCTTGATGAGGGGGTGCCAAGTTTATCATTCCGATTGGAGGGAATTCATCCAGTGGTTCCCTATGAGCATATTAGGGAGCTACTTGGTTCCAAAAGGGAGCTCTGAAGAAAGTTGACATGCCGGAAGGCATGTTGGATGGATTTTGGAATTTAATCTCCGGGGAAGCCCACCAACAACGAAATTCCATCAGAAACCCCATCATCCAAGTATTCCACTCGTGGATGTGTAAAAGGAGTATGGGGAGGATGAGAGAGACGAAGGTGACCAACATGGAGTTGAATTGGCTTTACTCAGCCTTAATTGCCAGGCAGCCAATAGACCCCTCATACCTCATGATCAACCGATGGTGTTGCGAGGCACCATCGGGGTTGAGAGATATTGGTTCGGGGTGCTACCCCTCCATGTTGGCCATCTCCTTAAGGCCGGGAATTCCATGAAATCCCGAACATCTTTTACCCGGGACCTCTCTCGGATTTGAATACTTGAAGCAAGGGAAATACATAAGTGGAGATGAGAGAAGAGGCTTTCATGTGGCCAAAGTGAACTTACCCCTTTCGAACCCAAGACTTAGGCTCTTCATTCAAGGGAAGGAAGATTGGTTGGAGGAAGGACTCCTTGTGCCGGCAAGGAAGAATAAAAGAGGAAGAATTGTAGGGGAGGGATCCTCCTGCTCGCAAGAGGGTTGTGCACAACAAAACTATGTGCCACCGTTCGGAGGAATCCCTACTCCGCCAAGTTATTATGGAGGGCCATCAATGCAAGCATGGGGGAGTGGTGCAACCATGCCCCCACAAAATTATGTGGTGCCCAACATAACCTTTGTGAAGCCCTAATACCCCCAACCACAACAAAGCATGGCCATATTTGGAGGGTATGCTGCGAGAAACATGCAAAACGTCGCAGTCATCCAATCCAACACGACTCAATTAGGTGAAGGCAATGCAAATATTGCCTATGAGCTTGGGCGTCTTCACCTAGTACCGCCGGATCAATTCGTTGGAGGGGATGTCCAAACCTATTATGAGCAAGGGTACAACTACCAAGATCATCAATACCAACCACCGGCGGAGGATTAGGAAGAAGGAGGAGCTTTAGTTTTCTATTCTTTTCCCTTTTTCTCTAATTTTCAGCTTGTGCTTACTTGTGTTTGCGTAGTGTTTTCAGTTTTTATTTAAATTTCAGCAAGTGTGTTAGTTTATTTTCAGCATGTATGTCAGTTTGTTTTCATCATGAATAAAGACACCACCTTGTTTTTACCTGTGGTAAAGTTACAAAATTTGTGCCATGATGATATATGATTATAATTGCCTCTTTGTTTATCTTTGTATTTGTTTTATGCATGATTAAGCTAATGCTCTCTTAAAATACAAATCTGAAATTATATAAATGCTAGCTTAATCTTTAGAAGAGGTCATTATAAAAACAAAGACCCATAATGTTTTATATGCTCTCAAGTTTTAGATAGATTAAAGATGATTTTTATTCCTAAAAGAAATGCTAACCTTGTCATGAAAATCACTTGCGTGTTGCTCTACCTATCCAGAGCCTTATAAATATTTGAGTGCATAAACCTTAGTGTACAAGATTTATTTTTGGGTGAGTTATTGCAGGCCATGATTTCTCTGGCCCGAGACTAAGAAGCTGGTCATTCCGTTTTTGCGTATCTATCTTATTGCTAGCCTTTTATCCGTGCATTATGTATCCCCACATCGGAGATCTCACAAACCTCGCCGGATATCCACCTTAAAACCAAAAATCATCTTTTGTGATTACCTCCTTGACCACAACCTATCGTTGAGGATGAATCATCAATTCAAGGAAGATCGCAAGATAGTACCAAGATTGAAGATTTCAAGTACCTCTCCGAAGGAAAATATTTTTTGTACCTACCTTATCCCTATCACCTCTTTGCCCGACGACGAGCAACGTCTAAGCATGGGGGAGGAGGTAGGTACAATGCAATTTTAGAGTTCAAAGGGGAGAAAATAAAAATTTTTGATGAAAAAGAAAAAAGAAAAAAAGAGTATAAAGAAAAAGAGAAATATATATATATGAGAAAAAGAGAAAAAAATATGAGTATGTGTAAAAATAAAATAAAGTGAACTCCCCGGTTCTCTAAAGTGTGTTAGGAATTTCAAGGCTTCAAGATTAAAAGATCCATACTCATTTTCCAACCATGTGCAATCCGATAACGAGGACTTCCTTTGTGCCTTGGGATCACTCTTTGCCATTTGCACATGTCCACCTATCTCAAGTGTGTGTATTTTTCTCTTCCCCTCCTTGATATAACATTATTTTCCAATGACCTTTTTGACGAGTCTCGGTAAGACTATGAGAAGCTTGTCTTGTCTTGACAACATCTCATTTATAAAATCTTGGTAGGACTAAACTTTCCCAAAAAGCTCCATATAAAGCCTACCACATATATATATGTTATGAGAGGGAAAGGAGTAGAATACATAGGCTTGAGAGGCAAGATGAGATGAGAGTTCATGAGCAATATGCAAGATGATTTAAATTTGTGAACTTAGTTTAGCTCCTTTTCATCTCATTCTTTATTTCGAAATTTCTGAGGTCTATTTAAATTTTGGGAGCATGTTAATACTTGTGGGATAAGCATAATTGATAATCTACCCTCCATAGGGATAAAGGCTAGTACATTATGGAACCTTAATGAATTAAAATTTCGAGAGCATTATGTTTTCTCATGTATGATCAAGTGCAAGGTTTAAACATTGATGGGCAACGATGATATCCATCGAAGGCTTACTCGAGAACGAGCAAGGTTTAAGCATGGGGGAGATGCTGACGGTGAAAATCCGTCAACCTAGCCATGAGTTTACCTTCGGTGTTGGCATAAGTTTTATACCTTATCCATTAGTACTAACCCCCGTGGTATAACAAGTTCACTTGTGCATGTCGGTTTTGGAGTTTAGTGTTTATGCAGGGTTTTAGCATTGAAAGCAAGACTTCCGGGATAAGTTCATCAAGCACCTTGTGACAAGACCTTGAAGCCCCGTACAAGTCATGCAATGAAGCAAACTTGACTCCAAGAAGCCAGGGACTCAACCTGAGAAGATGACAAACTCCGAGGACCTAACCAGAAAAGTGTCGAATCTTGCGGGACAAGGAGCTACGTCCAACTCGGATAGAAACTGACGACAAGGGCCTACATGTAGAAGAGGACAAGAATCTAGAAGACTCGGGAACCAACACCACGCGAAGGAGGCAGCTGGCTGGGCCGAAATGGGCCCAGGCCGGCCGGCCCGGCCCATTCAGTGCCAGTCGTCCCCCTTTGACCTAGCCGCCATTCGGGCTATTTATAGTCCTGAGGCCAAGAGCCACACATCAATCCATTCATCATCGGCCGCCGAGGAGCAGAGAAGGGAGGGACACCATCTCGGAGAGGAGCGGGTCGAGCTAGTTGACTAGGATCTCCCTAGCCGACGTGGGAACCTTGCAAGGAAGACCACGTCGGAGTTCCCGGAGCTAGAAGCAAGATAGAGGTAGGATCCCGGTGGTGATCTTGTTCATGTATCATGTACTTGTTGATGTATCAAGTTGAATCCAATTTCTAGCGATCTAGTGTTTCTCTGAAGTCTTCGTTTTCGATTGGCTTTTCTTATCTTAGATCCATTCTCGAGATAGATCACATAGGATGTTCTTGTAGTCGTGGTGGATAGAGGTGCATGCCTAACCTTCCGAAAGATCTCGACTTGTCCTCAGACTCGCCCTAGACTAACCCTCACAAATAGGGGTGTGTTGTGACAGAAAGGTGGCTCCAAAAGGCGGGCGTTTTCGGAGTCGAACGGGAAACCATGGTTTAAAGAGGCTTTTAATGAGATTGAACTTGCTATTTCTTCTTTTGCTCGGAACTTCAACAAAAGGCTTGATCCGATCTCTCTAGATCGGTGTATCTATCCCCCTCTATCTCTTGCTACCTCCGGATTTTAGTAGATTAGATTCGTTTTTGATGTTCTTTGATTACATGCATTAGGGTTTCACCTTTCGAAGATCGATGTATCTTGGCTTTAATAGATCAAGTCTTGCGTCACACAATAGTTCCACAGATTCGATACCTTGGGTTCACCACTCGAGGGAAGAAGGGTCCCTTGACTATGATGGGAGACTTGTCCGCTTGCAAGTCTACTTGAAGTTTAATACGATTATACAGCATCAACAAGCCCCTTTTTCTGGCGCCATTGCCGGGAACAAGTGATCAAGATTCGATCTTTTATTGTTTTTTGTGTAATTTTTAGTTTTCTTTTGGTTTTTCTTTTTGTATCTACTAAATTTTGATCATCCTCAAAATCAATCTAATCTAGTTTGTCTAACCATAGTTTTCTTAGATTTGTTTTTACTTTTTCGTTTTTTGCATATTTTGTTTATCGCTAACCCTAACAGGAGATGGACGGCTACCTCCCCAACAAACCCGATAATTTTGTGGATGATCCAGAAAAACTTTACAAGCTAAGGAGACGCGAAGCACAACAAGCTAAAAAGATGGATTTTGTAGATTTGAAGTCGGAAGACCAAGGATCGTTGGAATCTCCGAAGAATTCACCACCTCAAAGTCCTCGGGAGAAATGACTTCCACTGATGGGAGAACAACCACAAGAATGCAAGATCGGGGAGCTATGCACCCCGTACATTATCGACCTACCAATCCTGAACCTCGCGGAGATCGGAAGGCCGTTCAAGATCAAGACCTCTACAATCCCCATAGTGCAACATTCACCCTTCACCGGTAAAGAAGATCCGAACCTTCACCTCCAAGCGTTCATTCAATTATGTCAGACATTCAACATGGACGGGGTGACTCAAGATCAAATGAGGGCAAGGCTTTTTTCGTTCTCTCTACTCGGAAAGGCTTTGCAATGGTTCCACTCTCAACCGGCGGAGACGGTGCAAGATTGGAACGCTTTGATGAGGGCCTTCATAAAGGAATACTATTCATCGGTGTCGGGGACGGCCCTAGGGGTCCCCTTAAACAACGGGGAAACCCTCACTTAAATCCCAAGCACCAAAACACGCTAAGCCTAACCATGCGGGTGACTAACCATGCGGGACACGGCCCACGCCGCGGGACTCCGACGGCCCACCGAGACGGCCCTCTTAGAAATCCCCTCGAGCGGGCTCCGCCTCGCTCGAGGGCGCGCTCCCCCCTCGGGCGGGCTCCGCCCGTTCGAAGAACAACTCCTCCCTCGAGTGGTCCCGCCCCGCTCGAGGGCTCACTCCGAGGACCGGGAGCGTCCCGGTGGTCGGTGGATGACCGCTCCTTAGTGATGAGTGATTGACAACGGGTGTTGGACCGACTCTTGGCTTAGTGCGCGCGGTGTAGGCCGCGGCCTAGTTCGTGTTGTTGCGGGTGAAGAACGGGCGCGAAAGGTCTTCGGCCTTGAGGGGCCTCCGGGAGATGGAGAGACAAGTAGGCTCGGTTCGAGGGACCCGGTGGACGGCGGGGACCGGGTGCGGGCCACATGGTGGCGACACAAGCAAGACGAAGTCATGGACAAGTGAGCCGGTGCACGGTGGCGGTCAAGTCAAGTGGTTTGGCGGGAGGCCGGACCGGGCACGCGGGGTTTGGTGGTTTGCCCACAAAACCACCGGCGGACGGTTTCTTGGTTTGGGCCTCAAAACCAAGTCCGAGGGCCCAACACGACGGAGACGGGATCCGGGCGTGTCGGGAAGCTTCGAAGCGGAGGACACGCGGCGGGATCGCATGGCTTGCGTCGGGAGGACGCGGGGGGTGCGGCGAAGGCGTGGCCGTCCGATGGCAAGACCCACAAACATTACCAAAATGCCCCTACGTGGGTTGTATCGCCAGTAGTGTAGTTAGGGGTAGTCGAGTCATTTACCACTCCGGCGGGACCTGATATATAAGCCTGGAGTGTGTGTTGATGGCTCTAACTCTCCGCGACTTAGGGTTTCATTTCCCCCCTTCTCTTTCTCATTTTCGTAGCTATTTTCCTTCCTATTTTCTCTAGGCTAGCATGAGAGCTTCATGAGAGATTTGTTGAGAGGGATGGATGCTAGGGCGGCATGCTAGACATTGTGAATCTTTCCTGGTTTGTATAGAAGATTCGGGGTTGTTTTTCGTGCCTTTTTGTGCTTATTTTCGTGCCTTTGTTCTCGGTGTGATTCCGCGGATTTGAGTGAGTTTCTTCCCGGATTTCTTTGAGGGAAACATGGATAGATGCCTTGTGCATCTTTGTGCTTGATCTTGTGCCCTCAAACGCGGGAAATCACTTCGATTCGTGAGTTTTCGTTCGGTGCTCTAGTTTTTGGAGGTGCTCAAAGGATTCGCGATTCCCGGTGATTTAGGGAGTTAGGAGGCAAGATTTTTGGGCTATAGCATCCTTGTGTGACGCTTTTCAAGTCCCCAAACCCTTGTCTCTACGGCTTCAACCGTTTGGGAAATCCGATGATGATTTGGGGGAGTTGACTTTCGGGGTCGGGCTATTTTACGTTCGTCCACACACGGCGGACGGTCCGCGAGGACCGGGCGGACGGTCCGCGCGGCTCCGGTTCATCCCGTGTTCTTCGTGTTCTTGCTCGTCCTTTGTTTCGATCCGTTGTGATTTTGATTTTTGGTTGGACGAAGTTTCGGACGGTCCGCGGTGTCGGGCGGACGGTCGCGGGTGCTAGGCGGACGGTCCGCGTGCTCCCCGCGGACGGTCCGTGGCACGGGGGTGTCTTTGGGTCGTTACCGTGTAAATTAACGGACGGTCCGCGGCTAAGGCCGGACGGTCCGCGGCCGGGTGCGGACGGTCCGCGATGCCGGCCGGACGGTCCGCGCGGCTCTTTGCGGACGGTCCGCCCCTCCTGCGCGGACGGTCCGCCAGAGCCTGTGTGCTTTGCTTCTTGGTTCGATTCCTTCCTCCCTTTCTAGTGCTTCCGCGTGTGCTTTGAGGAATCGTTCCTAAGGCTAGAGGTTGATCCATAACCTCGTGGTCTTGGCGATTGGTGCGTGATTCGATCCATCGCTTGTGTGTGACCGGGATTTGAGTAGGACATAGGCCGGGTTCTTTGGGAAGAATTTTTTCCGGCTCCTATTCACTCCCCCCCCTCTAGTCGCCATCGATCCTTCAATTGGTATCGAGCTTGGTGCCGGATTCTTTGCGACTTTGACAAGTCTCGAATCCTAAGATGGCGTACGTTGAGCGGGGGCGGTCCGCCGCACTTCGATGGCAAGGGTTACCACAAGGGCGGCTCGTATGAGGATTTTTCTTCGAGGAAAGTTGTTGAAGTTTATTGTGCTTGACAAGACATATGCTATTCTGGTCAACATCCATACTCTTATGGTGACCGATGCCGATGCCAAGGCCAAGTATGAGGCTAATGCAAAAGCCGTTGATCACTTGTGCGGGAGCTTGTGTGATCCGAGTTTGATCGTGTTCGCCATTTGGATCTTGCTTGGCAAATTTGGGATAAGTTGTTGGTTGCTCACGGTGGTGATAACCATGTGAAGGCTCGCCTCTTTGTCTCTTACCGGATGCAATATGAGAATTTCACTCCACTTCCCGGTGAGGACATTGATGCGATGTTTCAGAGGTTCATCGCTATCGTGAACAACATGAAGGCTAATGTTGAGGATTTTCCGTACTCGAGCATGATCAGGCTTTAAAGCTCTTGCATGTCTTGGATCCAAATGTTTGGGGTGCTAAGGTTGAGGCCATCAAGGAGTACGGGAATTATTTGACTATTGAGTTGGATGACCTCTTTTCTAAGCTCAAGTCGGCTGAGGTTGACAGGAAGATGCTATCCAAGCATGAGAGCTCGACTGACCATAGTCTTGCTCTTGTGGGAGGATCAAAAGGCAAATCTAACCCTTCCTGTCGACAGTTTTCTCTGTCCTCTCTTATGTCCATTCCAGATGAGGAGTTTGATGTGCTGGGCGAGGAGGAGGCGACCTTGCTCTCAAGAAGGTTTGAACGACTACACGAGAGTCGGAGGAACGCAAGGCGGAGCTCAGGGACATGCTACAAGTGTGGCAAGCGTGGCCACTTCATCGCCGAGTGCCGGAAGCGGAGGAGAACAAGTACAAGGTGAACGAGTACAAGGCGCACCCAAGGCGTGAAGACAAGTACTCCTCCAAGGGCAAGCACTTTAACAAGTCCAAGAGCAAGGACAAGGACAAGCGGCGACCGAGCAAGAGCACCTACAAGAAGAACAAGGCAAGAGCGATGGTGGCCGGTGCAAGCGACGTCGACTCAAGCTCAAGCGAGGAGCAGTCAAGCTCAAGCAGCGAAGATGAAGACGCCGGGAGGCGCGTGGCAAGAAGAGTGCAAGCGGAACCTCGGCGGGCCGGAGCGTGTGGCGCTCGAAGGCTTTTGTGGCATGGCCCATAGCTCGAGCAAGGCAAGAAGAGTGTGAAGGAGGACGGCGACTCCGACTCGGAGGATGAGGTAAACCGTGATCCGACTCTTTGCTTGCTTTGAGATTGCTAGGTTGAATGGTTTGCTTGATAACCGTGATAGTGTCTTGAGAGATGCCAAAAAGATGAGGAAAGATCTTAGGGCTCGGCTTGAGAATGCTAGCGAGAAAGTAGGAGAGTTAGAGTCAAAATTGCTTGAATTGAAACTTGAGAATGACTCTTTGAAACTTTCTCCTACTACTCCCGATGATGTTGAATGTGTTGAATGTGATGCTTAGTTGAATGAGATCAAAATGCTTAATGAGAAGAATGCTTCTATTTTGGCTCAACTAGATGCTCTAAGGACCGAACATGATGAGCTTAAGGCTAGACCCACTTTGCTTGGTGCTTGCAAATCATGTCCTACTATGCATGCTAAGCTTGTTGATGCTCGCTCTACTATTAGTTCTTTGGAAGCATCTTTGAAATCTCCTGTTGCAAATGCATGTTCTAGTTGTGATGAAGTCACTTTGCGTAATCTTGAACTTACTTCCCGTTCGGATGTCATTTATGAGGAAAATGATTATTTGAGGAAGGTGTTGGGTTGGTTGTCTGGGCAGGAACCTCAATTGAAAATCATGATTGAGGAGTTCAAGAGAGCTGATGGTCGTGGTTTGGGTTTTGAGAAGTTGGGTGAGAAAGTGGGAGAGAACGAGTGGGGAGAGTGTGTACGAGAAGTGTGTTGAGTCGAACCCCGAGTTTGAGGTGATCGGAGAGATCCAAGTCCCACTCCCAAAAGCACCCAAGAACTCTTTCACACCAAAGCCCAACCATCTTTGCAACAAGCTTGACACAACCCAAGATCCACCCAAATTCCCACCTAAAACAAATGATTTCCGAAACCGGTGAAGTTTGTGGGTGAGAAGGGTGAGAAGCCTAGAGAGAAGCCAGAGCCAAAACCAAAACCCATCCCCTTCAGGTGTGAGTATTGTGGCAAGAAGAGGCATCTTGCAGAGTTTTGCTACAAGAGGAAGAGGGATGAGAGACTTGCTAGGGAGCAAGCGAACCAGGACAGGTATCGCCAGCCTCATGGTGTTCCTGAGCCTAGAGTGCCACTTCCACGGGGTGTGGGAAGTGTGAGGAGTGTTGGCGAGGTTCCCACGGGGAGAGGTGATGGTGTGCGTGCTTTGGTGAGAGGTTTGGTCGGGCTCGTGGTGGTTTCTGTGGACGTCCTCCTACTCGTCCTCGGTACGGGTTTAGGGGAGATGATCGCAGCTTTGGGTTCCGGAGGAACTACGGACCACGTTTTCCCCCTCGTGGTGCTCGTACTCCTCCCATGGGACATGGGAAGTTTGGTGGCAAGGGAGTGATGTTTGCTAACCCCTCTTTTGAGCGAGATGGCTCGACAACCTGGTTTAACTTTCTCTGTGCTAACCCCGGTGTCGAGTCGCTAGCTCATTCTCGTTCTTGTTTCGACTGCGGGCGGGGAGGCTTGGAGAACATTTGGTTGATCGACTGCGGGTGTTCTCGACACATGACCGGAGATAAGAAGTGGTTCTCCGGCCTCACCCCGGTGAAGGGAAAGCGAGTACATCACATTTGGGGACAATGGACGAGGTAGGGTGCTTTCGAGAGGGTGTTGTGCATGTGAGTGACAAGGTAACGTTGAAGAGAGTGGCTCTTGTGAAGTCTTTGGGTTTCAATTTGCTTTCGGTTTCTCGGTTGCTTAATGAGGGTTTTGAGGTGCGTTTCAAGTCCGGCGAGTCTCGTTTGCTTGATTCTCGAGGTGATCTTGTACGTATGATCATCCCCGAGGGTCAGATTTTCAGGGCTGATTTCTCTCGCTCTTTGGGTCCTGCTCGCATTTGTTTGATGGGTGGTCCGTCTTCGATTTGTGGAAATGGCATAGGCGGTTGGGACACTTGAGCTTTGATTTGGTTTCCCGCTTGAGTGGTCTTGACCTTGTCAGAGGATTGCCGAAGTTGAAGTTTGAGAAGGATTTGGTTTGTGCTCCTTGTAGGCATGGTAAGATGGTAGCCACTCCCCATCCACCCCCGACCGATGTCATGACCGAGCGTCCGACGGAGCCGTTGCATATGGACCTTGTTGGGCCGGCTCGAGTTCGCTCGGTGGGTGGGAAGTGGTATGTCCTTGTTGTGGTGGACGATTACTCTCGCTATGCACGGGTGTTCTTCTTGGAGGATAAGAGTGAGACTTTTGGTTTTGTTCGAGATGCGATCGTGAGGTTGAAAAACGAGAGGCATGGGAATGCTATTCGAGCTATCCGCGGTGATAATGGCTGCGAGTTTAAGAACTCTCGTTTTGATGCCTTTTGTCGTGATCTAGGTCTTGAACATCAGTATTCGACCCCTTATGTGCCCCCTCAAAATGGAGTCATGGAAAGGAAAAATCGGACTCTTTGTGAGATGGCTAGGACGATGCTCGATGAGCACAGGACTCCTAGGAGGTTTTGGGCTGAGGCGGTCAATACAACTTGTCATGTTTCCAATCGGATTTTATTGAGAGCTTTCAAGAAGAAGACCTGTTATGAGCTTATGCATGGTCGGGCACCCAAAGTGAGTCATTTCCGAGTTTTTGGCTGCAAGTGCTTTATTTTGAAAAAGGGAAAACTCGACAAGTTTTAGGCTAGGTCTAGTGATGGTATTTTCTTTGGATATGCTAACCACTCTAGAGCCTATAGGGTGCTTAACCTTGAGACTAACAAAATCATGGAGACTTGCGAGGTGACCTTCGACGAGACAATGCCATGTACTTCTCTTGGCTTTGAATGTGCGGGTGATGAAGAGATGGCCGAGGACCTCTTTGAAGAGGAGAAAGATGAAGGTGGAGATGATGATGGGGAGAACCATGCGCTGAAGGGCGAGCATGTACCCACTACTTCCCCTACGACTACTTTGGAGCATGGACCGTCTACTTCATGGACAACGACGGTGCAACAAGAGGACCAGGCAAGAGAAGCTGAAGTTGAGGGGGAAGTGGTCTCGAGGCGTGAGGCTCCCCGGCGGATTCAAGAAGTGCATCCCATGTCGAAGATCATTGGAGACATCAATGAACGCACTACACGGTCGAGGTCCAGGAATTCCTCTCATTTTGCTCATGCTGCTTTTGTTGCTACTTTTGAGCCCAAGGACATTGGACATGCTTTATCCGATGCAAACCGGGTCAATTCTATGCATGAGGAGTTGGAAAATTTTGAGAGGAACCGAGGTGTGGGAGTTAGTTGAACCACCTCCAAATTGCCATCCCATAGGAACCAAGTGGGTTTGGAAGAACAAAGAGGGAGAGAATGGGATGGTTGTGAGGAACAAGTCCAGACTTGTTGCTCAGGGGTTTAGTCAGAAGGAGGGGATCGACTATGAGGAGACCTTTGCTCCTATGGCCCGTCTTGAGGCAATTCGAATCCTTCTAGCCTTTGCCGTGGCTAAAGGGTTCAAGTTGTTTCAGATGGACGTGAAGAGTGCTTTTCTGAATGGGGTCATAGAGGAGGAGGTGTATGTGAAGCGACCACACGGGTTTGAGAGCGAGTTGTACCCACACGGGGTATACGGGTTGAAAAGGGCTTTGTATGGGTTGAAACGGGCGCCCGTGCTTGGTATGGAAGATTGAGAGGTTTTCTTTTGAGCGAGAGGGTTTGTGATGGGTACCGTGGATAGAACCTTGTTTCTCCTCAAGCATAGGAATGACTTGTTGATTGTGCGGATATACGTGGATGATATTGTTTTTGGTGGCTCGTCACATAACCTTGTTGCCAAGTTTGCGGATGAGATGAGCGGGGAGTTCGAGATGAGCATGATGGGCGAGTTGCGGTATTTTCTCGGGGGCCGAGATCAAGAAAGTGAAGGACGGTACATTTGTGCACCGGACCAAATACACGAAAGACATGCGAGGAAGTTCCGGATGCAAGATGTGAAGCCGATGTCGACTCACATGGGGAGTACGGCCACTTTGGATGCGGATGAGGACGGAGAACCGGTGGACCGGCGGGAATACGGGGAGCATGATCGGCTCCCTCCTCTACTTGACGGCGACGAGGCCAGACATACAGTTCAGCGTGTGTCTGTGCGCTCGTTTTCAGGCTTCGCCGAGGACATCACATCGACAGGCCGTCAAGAGGATTTTCAGGTACCTACAGTCTGCCCCTGGTCTTGGCCTTTGGTATTCTTCCTCCTCGACTTTGTCTCTTCATGGTTTTTCCGATGCGGATTTTGCTGGTTGTCGAGTCGAGAGGAAGTCTACTTCTGGCACTTGTCAGTTTCTTGGTTCTTCGTTGGTCTCATGGTCTTCCCGAAAGCAGTCTAGTGTAGCTCAGTCTACCACGGGAGGCGGAGTATGTTCTTGCCGCGAGTTGTTGTTCCCAGTCTTTGTGGATTTCATACACTTTGAGAGACTTTGGTGAGGAGTGCACCCGGATCCCACTTCTTTGTGATAGCACCGGTGCCATAAGCGTAGCCAAAAATCCGGTGCTTCACTCCGAGTAACCAAACATATAGAAGTGAGGTATCATTTCCGAGGGACAATGTGGAGAAAGGAACCATTGTTTTGAGCCATGTCCCTACCCAAGATCGGCTAGCCGATATCTTTACAAAGCCTCTCGACCAAGCTACATTTGTGCGCTTGCGGGGGAACTTGGGGTTTGTTGCCCTTTCTAGTTGATTCTTGGGGGGTTTACTTTTTGTATCATATGTATCATACCATGTTTACTTTGATGTATATACATGCTTTGCTTGATGTATAAACCATGGTAGGATAGCCATCTTGTCATATATCATGTTGCATTTGTGTCATATTGCTTTTTAGGATGATGAGCTTCTTTCATATGCCATATTTGAGTCTCTTTGGCTATTTGTGAGATATTGGTTATATGTGTGGAGAAATGGTGATGTGAGGCTATGCTCTTGGAATATTTGAGATATATGTGTGGTGAGATAGCCCCTTTTGAGATAAATGCTTAACTTGACTAATTTTTGATGAAATATGCTCCACTCATGTGTAGTTGTGTATCCATGTCACAGTTTGGTCTAAATATGCTTTTCATGCTTAGATTGTGCTTGGATGCCCTGTTCTTGCATTTGGGCCAAAGTTCCGCTGATATCATTGTGAATGTTTAGCCTATGTTGCATTCATGGGGGAGCATAAGCTTCTTTTTGCCGCAAAGGCACTTCATGTACCATGAAATGAATTAATCTTGAAAAGAAGTGCATAATGCTTGAAAAATGCTCCATCCATCATGTCTATGTTTACAATGTCTTATCTTTCACATATGGGTGCAAAACATGTTGCATGATGTTCACCGGTGGAGAAGTCTCCCCGAAGTGGACACATGGCTCATGAGCTTTGACATGACATGCTTTGCTTTATGGGTGTTTGCCATGATCTTTTGCTTTGAGAATTTGATATCCTTGTATGATCTTTGAGTAATATGCATGTTTGTGGCTCAAGTGTGACATGGATAGGCTTTTACATGTGAAGCGAGTCTTCTTCCGGTAAAACTGCTTAAATCTGAAAATTTTGCTTTGTCACATGCTTGTATTTTCATATATTACTTGTGGCAATGCTTTGACTATGCTATGATTCATGTGTGTGATCTTTGTCTCATTTTTAGCTTTTGACACTAGATTTGGCCTATTTGAGAAGCTCATGTAGTTGTCTATATGCTTTGCATTTCTGCATTTTCACCTTGATTCATACATTGTCAACAAGGGGGAGAAAAGGTGAGCTTAATGAAAATTCGAAGAGGTGAGCTGAAATTTGGAAATTTGCATTCACATGTTCGGGGGGGAGCTTGCATTTGTTCGGGGGGAGCTTTCTTGCTTGTTTTCGGTGTGGATTTTGTGCTTTGCTTGGCTTGTGACCTTTCTTCGCCTTTCTTCGGTTTTGGTCATGAGTTGAGCTTCCTTGTTTTTCCTTCTTCTTTCTTTCTCTTTCACTCGAATTTCATTTCGCGTTGTGTGTTGTCAATGCACTCCTCAAGGGGGAGATTGAGGACCGGGGAGCGTCCCGGTGGTCGGTGGATGACCGCTCCTTAGTGATGAGTGATTGACAACGGGTGTTGGACCGACTCTTGGCTTAGTGCGCGGGGTGTAGGCTGCGGCCTAGTTCGTGTTGTTGCGAGGGTGAAGAACGGGCGCGAAAGGTCTTCGGCCTTGAGGGGCCTCGGGGAGATGGAGAGACAAGTAGGCTCGGTTCGAGGGACCCGGTGGACGACGGGGGCCGGGTGCGGGCCACATGGTGGCGACACAAGCAAGACGAAGTCATGGACAAGTGAGCCGGTGCACGGTGGCGGTCAAGTCAAGTGGTTTGGCGGGAGGCCGGACCGGGCACGCGGGGTTTGGTGGTTTGCCCACAAAACCACCGGCGGACGGTTTCTTGGTTTGGGCCTCAAAACCAAGTCCGAGGGCCCAACACGACGGAGACGGGATCCGGGCGTGTCGGGAAGCTTCGAAGCGGAGGACACGCGGCGGGATCGCATGGCTTGCGTCGGGAGGACGCGGGGGTGCGGCGAAGGCGTGGCCGTCCGATGGCAAGACCCACAAACATTACCAAAATGCCCCTACGTGGGTTGTATCGCCAGTAGTGTAGTTAGGGGTAGTCGAGTCATTTACCACTCCGGCGGGACCTGATATATAAGCCTGGAGTGTGTGTTGATGGCTCTAACTCTCCGCGACTTAGGGTTTCATTTCCCCCCTTCTCTTTCTCATTTTCGTAGCCATTTTTCTTCCTATTTTCTCTAGGCTAGCATGGAGAGCTTCATGAGAGATTTGTTGAGAGGGATGGATGCTAGGGCGGCATGCTAGACCTTGTGAATCTTTCTGGTTTGTATAGAAGATTCGGGGTTGTTTTTTGTGCCTTTTTGTGCTTATTTTCGTGCCTTTGTTCTCGGTGTGATTCCGCGGATTTGAGTGAGTTTCTTCCGGATTTCTTTGAGGGAAACATGGATAGATGCCTTGTGCATCTTTGTGCTTGATCTTGTGCCCTCAAACGCGGGAAATCACTTCGATTCGTGAGTTTTCGTTCGGTACTCTAGTTTTTGGAGGTGCTCAAAGGATTCGCGATTCCCGGTGATTTAGGGAGTTAGGAGGCAAGATTTTTGGGCTATAGCATCCTTGTGTGACGCTTTTCAAGTCCCCAAACCCTTGTCTCTACGGCTTCAACCGTTTGGGAAATCCGATGATGATTTGGGGGAGTTGACTTTCGGGGTCGGGCTATTTTACGTTCCGTCCGCACACGGCGGACGGTCCGCGAGGACCGGGCGGACGGTCCGCGCGGCTCCCGATTCATCCCGCGTTCTTCGTGTTCTTGCTCGTCCTTTGTTTCGATCCGTTGTGATTTTGATTTTTGGTTGGACGAAGTTTCGGACGTCCGCGGTGTCGGGCGGACGGTCCGCGGGTGCTAGGCGGACGGTCCGCGTGCTCCCCGCGGACGGTCCGTGGCACGGGGGGTGTCTTTGGGTCGTTCGTGTAAATTAACGGACGGTCCGCGGCTAAGGCCGGACGGTCCGCGGCCGGGTGCGGACGGTCCGTGATACCCGGCCGGACGGTCCGCGCGGCTCTTGCGGACGGTCCGCCCCTCTGCGCGGACGGTCCGCCGAGCCGTGTGCTTTGCTTCTTGGTTCGATTCCTTCCTCCCTTTCTAGTGCTTCCGCGTGTGCTTTGAGGAATCGTTCCTAAGGCTAGAGGTTGATCCATAACCTCGTGGTCTTGGCGATTGGTGCGTGATTCGATCCATCGCTTGTGTGTGACCGGGATTTGAGTAGGACATAGGCCGGGTTCTTTGGGAAGAATTTTTACCGGCTCCTATTCACTCCCCCCCCTCTCTAGTCGCCATCTGATCCTTCACACTCCCCCTCGAGCGGGTCGCGTCTCGCTCGAGGGTCCGTCCCGCCCTCGGCGGGGCCCGCCACGCTCACGGGCGCCCCGCACGCGTGCGCCGGCCCCGTACACGGGCATTTAACGCCCGACGCCGCGGGGACGGCGCCATCATGCGCCGGTGCTCGCGCCCGGTGCCGCCGCACCAACTCCCCGGGGAGGCGCCCATCCCCGCCCGCGTGGGAAGGGACGTGCGGTACGGCCGGTGTCGGTCCCGTGACACCGCGCGCCCCCCCCCGTATGCGGCTAACGCGCCCGACCCTCGAAGGGGGGCGGGGCGCACCCTCGATTTCACTTTCTTGTGACCCTACGGGGGTTAGGTGGAGGCGCTAGGCCGGTGGACCGCCATCCCGGCCACTGTGACGGCGTGGCCGCCGTACCCGCGCGTGCGAGGGCGCACGCCGGGCGCTGTAGCAACCACTCCACTACCGTGAAGCGCATTGGGAAGGAACGCCGTTCGCTCGCTCCTGTACCCCGTACCAGCCATCATCAGCACCTCCCTCAAAGCCTACCGGAGGACGCCACCACCAGCTGCCGCCATCCTACCCTCGAACCGCCACTGTTCGGGTACGAAGTAGGCCATCATGGCCAGATCGCTGCGAAGATCGTCCGGACGGCCGCCCACTCTACAGCGTAGCACGACGTGCACCCCCACGTAGCTGGATAGCGCGGCGTGCATGTAACTCGCCGCCCCCCTTGGCCTATAAAAGGGGAGGCGAGCCCCCAGCCGCGGGGGGGGGGGGGGGGGGGGGGACAACGGAAGACGGACAACGAGAGAACACTTCACACACCACACACTCACTTCTCATTCTCCCACGACGTCTTCAGCCACCCTTCCAGGGACTTGGAAGCCACGCTTCCTCTCCCGCCTTGCTTGTATTTGCCCCACTACAAGCACCCCCGGTGCTAAGTAATATAGTGCCCCGAGCACGCCTCTGCTGGACGTACGGCCCCGCGGCCGGAACCAGGATAAAACCTCTGTGTCATTTGTTACTTAGCATCGACCATTGAGGGATAGACCTAGGCGCTATCTACTGGTTAGTGTCGGGACCATATTCCGCACCGACAGTTGGCGCCCACCGTGGGGCAAACGAGCGCCTAAGGTCATTTCACCAACTCCCTCCATGGTGATTCGCACCGAGTATCGCGCCACACGCCTTGCGCATGGGTAGCTCGGACCCCCTCCCGGCCGGGTTCGAAATCCGCTTTGGGGACCTGAACTTTCAGGCCACGGGGAACGGCTATCTCATGCGCCTCACTAACCGTGAGGAACTCCGCGCGCGGCGTCAGGCCAGGTCTGCTCAGACCCCTGCCGCACGCACGACTCGGCGCGGCGCCCGCAGCACGGATGCCACGGGTCCGTCGGCGCCGCGACGCCACCGTCGCTGCGGGCGGCGCTCGCGTCGGACGCGATCCGAGCGGCGGCGGGCCGAGCGTGCCACCGCCCCGGCGCGGTGTGCCGACCACAACGACCGCCACCACCCCGGCGGGACGGCGCGCGATCTCGGACCGCGCATCCCCATTGGGGTGCGTGGCGCCACGACGGCCCACAACGCCAACGTGAACACGACGATGCGCGGGGGTTCCGCCCGGCCGCCACGTCTTCGTCGCCGGGGACCCCGGCACCTCGGCGGCGGATGAGTCATCCCCGGGCTCCGTCGACACGATGCCGCCCGCCAACCGCCACGGTTACGCGGAGTGGGACTTCTCCGGCGTGCCGAGCCCGGTTGCGTTCGGCGTTTCCTCGACGCCACGGACTGCGGTTCGGCCGCTCCGACGACTCCCCGCCACGGGAGCTACGACCCCACGCGGGAGTGTTGCGCCGTCATCACCAACGACCCGGCCAACGCCGCCGGCGCGGTGGGCGCCGGGAGACGGGGAGGTCACACCCGCCCCCCGGGATCGCCGCGCGCCGGCCGCGGGGGCCAAGCGCTCCTGTTGGGGCCGACGTCGACGCACGGTGGCCCAAGCCCGCGAGCTCGAGGCCAAGGCCGGCGGAAGAATACCGAACGGTGCGGTTGCTCCGCGCCTCAATGGCGGGGGAGGCTTCGCGCGCGGCGAACGCGCACGGGAGGCCGGGCCGACGGGTCCGCGACCACATCAACGCTGTCCCCAACGTCGGAAATGCGGACGTACCCCCGCGGGCGAGCCGAAGCTCGTCGCTGCCGCGACGCTGCTGCGGGCTATGCCAGCACCCTCGACCCCCGAGGCTCGAGACATGCACCGCGAGGTGCAAACCCTCGTCGAGCAAGCGGCCGTTCAGCAGACCGAGAGCTCGGCCTCACGCATCCGCCAGCAGGGGGATGCTCGAGGCAACGAAGCCGCACCGGGAGGCGAACCCTCGGTGCACGCGGGGGCACAAGTGGGGCAACCCACGGGCCGGGCGCACGCCGGCCAAGGAACGACTCCTTGACGCGCGCAGGGCACTAGATGGCGACGCTCGCAACGTCATCAACGCCCGGCGCACCGGTAGAAGCGCGGACGCACGAGCGGCAAGAGGCTACCACCCTCGACGGGGTGGGCGCTACGACGGCGACGAGGACCGCTCCCCGACGCCGGAGCCCCCGGGCACTCGCGTGTTCAGCCGGGAGATTCGCGCGGCAGCGTTCCCCCAACGCTTCCGCCAACCCTCGACGATTGTCAAGTACAACGGGGAGACGGACCCCCGTGTCTGGCTCAACGACTACCGCTTGGCTTGCCAGCTCGGCGGGGCCACTAACGACGAAGTCATCATCCGCAACCTGCCCCTCGCATCCGGGCGACGCGGCTCGGACATGGCTCGAGCACTTGCCCGCCAGCCAGATCCATGACTGGGACGACCTAGTCCACACGTTCGTGGGCAAGTTCCGGGGGCACATACGTGCGCCCTGGGAACTCTTGGGACCTGCGCTCCTGCACGCAGAAGCCCGGCGAGTCGCTGCGGGACTTCATAAGGCGCTTCTCCAAGCGCTGCACGGAGCTCCCCAGTGTGGCGCAGTCCGAAATCGTGCACGCCTTCCTCGAGGGCACCACGTGCCGGGATCTCGTGCGGGAGCTGGGACGCAGCCCGCCTGCGGACTCCAACGAGCTGTTCGACATCGCCACCAGCTTCGCCTCCGGGGAGGAGGCCGTGGGGGCAATCTTCGACGGCAAAAAAGGCAAGCGCCCTGAGGACGCGCCCGCGGAGGGCAGCAAGTCGAAGGGGCCGCACCGCAACGACAAGCGGGGCAATAAGGGGAAAAAGCCGCGCCGCGAGGCGCGCGAGCAAGGGCGCGACGGCGGTAACGCCGAGGCCCTCGCTCGTCAACCCGGCTCAACGGGGGCCCTCGGCCGGCCCCTCGAGGCCCGGGAGTGTTCGACGACATGCTCGAAGAAGCCATGTCCCTACCACAAGACCCCGGTGCAACACACCCTTGAGCGATGCGACATGCTCAAGAAGTTCTATGGCCGCGCCGCCGCGAAGGAGGCGAAGCCAAGAAAGACGGGGGCGAGGGCGACGCCGGCGGCTTCCCCCGCCGTCGAAAATGTGTTCCTCATCTTTGGGGGACCTACCGTCGACATGTCGACCCGGCGGCGCAAGAAGGAGCGACACGAAGTCCTCGCCGCGGAGAGGGCGCCTCCGGCCTTTCTCAATTGGTCGGAGGACGTCATCACCTTTAGCCGGGAAGACCACCCGAATCGCATCCCCAACCGGGCCGGTACCCACCGGTGGTCGATCCCATCATTCGGAACGCCCGGTTCTCAAAGGTCCTTATGGATGGGGGCGGTAGCCTCAACATCCTCTTCGCGCATACATTGCGCCTGATGGGGATCGGGTTGGACCAGCTGCGGCCCAGCACGAAGCCGTTCCACGGCATCGCGCCCGGCAAGCAGGTTCAGCCCCTCGGGCAGATCGACCTGCCGGTCTGGTTTGGCACCCCTAAGAACTTCCGCAAGGAGACCCTCACCTTCGAGGTCGTGGGGTTCAAAGGGGCCTACCATGCTATCCTTGGGCGACCCTGCTATGCCAAATTCATGGCGGTCCCCAACTACACTTACCTGAAGATGAAGATGCCGGGTCCAAACGGCGTCATCACCGCCGGGTCGTCGATCAAGCACGCGTTCGACTGCGACGTCGAGTGCGTGGAGCACGCGAGAGGCACTAGCGCCGGGACGAAGCGGCCCGGTGAACACGGCGGAGAAGATGGTCAACGAGGACCTCGGCTCCGCCGCCAAGCACACGGGCACCTTCGAGGCCGCGGAGCGACCAAGGGACTCCCCCTCGACCCTTCGGCCCCCGAGGGAAAGGCGTTGAGGGTCGGCTCCACCCTCGACCCCAAATAGGAAGCGGTGCTCGTCGACTTCCTCCGCGCCAACACCGACATCTTCGCGTGGAGCCCCTCGGACATGCCGGGCATCCCGAGGGAAGTCGCCGAGCACTCCCTTGACATCCTGCCAAACGCTCGCGCCGTGCGGCGCGGCTCCGCCGCTTCGACGAGGAGCGGCGACGGGCAATCGGAGCGGAGGCCGCGGAAGCTCCTCGAGGCCGGATTCATCAAGGAGGTGTTCCACCCGACGTGGCTAGCTAATCCTGTGCTTGTAAAAAAGAAAAATGGGAAGTGGCGGATGTGTATAGACTACACTAGTCTCAATAAAGCATGTCCTAAAGTTCCTTTTCCTTTGCCACGCATTGATCAAATTGTTGACTCAACTGCTGGGTGCGAACTGCTCTGTTTCCTTGATGCTTATTCCGGATACCACCAGATTAAGATGAAAGAGTCCGACCAGCTCGCAACCTCGTTCATGACACCGTTCGGGACGTTTTGCTACGTCACGATGCCATTTGGCCTCAGAAACGCGGGTGCAACATACCAACGTTGCATGCAGCACGTTTTTGGGGATCACATCGGGCGGACGGTCGAAGCATACGTGGACGACATCGTCGTGAAGACCAGGAAGGCGGACGACCTGGTTGGCGACCTTGGCGTTGCGTTCAACTGCCTGCGGGCCAATGGGGTCAAATTAAACCCCGAAAAATGTGTCTTCGGAGTACCGCGAGGCATGCTCCTGGGATACATTGTCTCCCAGCGGGGAATCGAGGCCAACCCTGAAAAGGTTGCGGCCCTCGAACGGATGGGTCCGATCCGGGACCTCAAGGGGGTGCAGAAAGTGTTGGGGTGCCTTGCCGCCTTGAGCCGCTTCATCTCGCGGCTCGGTGAGAAGGGCCTGCCCCTCTACCGCCTACTCAAGAAGCACGAGCGCTTCTCCTGGACCACCGAGGCCCAGGACGCGCTCGACAAGCTAAAGGCGTCTCTGACGCACGCCCCGATCCTCACGCCGCCGCGGGACGGCGAACCCCTGCAGCTCTACGTGGCCGCGACCACCCAGGTGGTGAGCGCCGTGATCGTTGTGGAGCGCACGGAGGAAGGACACGCCCTGCCGGTGCAGCGGCCAGTCTACTATGTCAGCGAGGTATTATCAGATACAAAGACGCGCTACCCCCAGGTCCAGAAGTTGCTGTACGCGGTAGTCCTTGCGCGGCGCAAGCTCCGCCACTACTTCGAGGCCCACCCCGTCACGGTGGTTTCTTCCTTTCCGCTAGGAGAAATCATCCGCAACCCCGACGCCGCGGGTAGGATCGCCAAGTGGTCCGTGGAGCTGATGGGCGAAACGCTCGCCTACGCCCCGCGCAAGGCCATCAAATCGCAAATCCTGGCGGATTTCGTCGGCCGAGTGGACGAGACACGCGGTGCCGCCTCCACAAATCCGGGCGAGTGCCGGACTGCGTTCTTCGACGGCTCGGTGATGAAAACGGGAGCGGGCGCGGGCCGCTCTTCGTGTCACCCCTCGGGGAGCACATGCGCTACGCAGTGCGCCTCCACTTCCCCGCGTCCAACAATATGGCTGAGTACGAGGCCCTGCTCTGCGGCCTCAAAATCGCCATTGAGTTGGGCGTCAAGCGCCTCGACGTGCGCGGGGACTCACAGCTCGTGATCGATCAAGTCATGAAGAACGCGAGCTGCCACGACGATAAGATGGAGGCCTACTGCAAGGCCGTGCGGGCCCTCGAGGACAGGTTCTACGGCATCGAGCTCAACCATGTGCCCCGCAGGTACAATGAAGAGGCGGACAAACTCGCCAAGATCGCGTCCGGGCGGATCACCGTCCCCCCGAACGTTTTCGCGCGTGACATCGCTCAACCCTCGGTCGCCTTCGAGCCCTACCCCTCGAACCGCAACGAACCCTCGGGGGCTCCCTCGAGCCCGGCGGGTGCGGAGCCCATGGACGAGGACCCCTTGAACGAGGCGTACGTGCTCTCCCTCCTCGAGGGGTACGGCTCCCATGAGGCCGAAGCGATGGACATCGAGCCGGCTCCCGTCCGGGCGGAGCGGCGGGAGAAATACATCGCCCGGATCGCTCGAGGGGAGCTCCCCGAAGACCGGGCCGCGGCCGGGCGCATCGCCGGGATGGCCAAGTCGTTCACCCTCGTCGACGACGAGCCGTACAAGCGCGCGCCTCCGGCATCCTACAACGGTGCGTACCCATTCCCGAGGGGCGCGAGCTCTTACGGGACATCCATGCGGGGATCCGTGGCCACCACGCCGCACCCCCGCACCCTCGTCGGCAACGCGTTCCGCCAAGGCTTTTGCGGCCTACCGCGGTCGCGGACGCCGGCCGAAATCGTACGCACCTGCGAAGGGTGCCGGTTCTACGCCCGCAAATCCAACCCGCCCGCTCACGCCACCGCAAACCATCCCCGTAACATGGCCATTCGCCGTATGGGGGCCGGATATCGTCGGGCCCCCCGCGGAAGGCGCCGGGGGGCTTCACCCACCCGCTAGTCGCGATCGACAAATTCTCCAAGTGGGTGGAGGTGCGCCCCATCACGAATTTAAGGGCCGAGCGAGCGATCACGTTCTTCACCGACATCGTCTACCGCTTTGGAGTGCCAAACTCCATCATCACGAACAACGGGTCCCGGTTCACGGGCGGAAGTTCTTGGAGTTCGTGATAAGTTCCACATCCGCGTGGATTGGGCGGCCGTGGCACACCCACGGACCAACGGCCAAGTGGAGCGTGCCAACGGCATGATCCTACGGGGCCTCAAGCCCCCGAATTTTCGACCGGCTCAACAAATGCGGGCGAAAATGGCTCCAAGAACTACCGGCGATCGTGTGGAGCCTAAGGACAACCCCAAGCGAGCCACCGGGTTCACCCCGTTCTTCCTAGTACATGGCGCGGAGGCCGTTCTCCCCACGGACTTGGAATACGGGTCACCCGGGGTTCGAGGCTACGACGAGGATGCTAACCGGCGAGCCGCGAGGACTCGCCCGGACAGTTCCGGACGAGGCATGCCTCGTAGCCTTAATGCATTCCGCGAGATATCAACAGTCCCTAAGACGCTACCAAGCATGCAAGATACGTCGGCGGGATTTCAGCGAAGGGGATGCGGTCCTAAGGCCGCGCCAAGATAACCGAGGGCGCCACAAGCTATCGCCCCCATGGGAGGGACCCTACGTCGTGGTGAAGGTACTCAAGCCGGGCACATACAAGCTGGCCAACGAGGACGGTGAAGAGCTCACCAACGCTTGGAACATCCAACAGCTACGTCGCTTCTACCCTTAGCTAGGATTTTCCAAGTACTTTCTGTTGTAAAAACACATGGCCAACGCCCCAGTTGGTGTCAACTATGTAAACGCTCCAAGTCAAATAAAAGGGCAACTCGGCTTTCCCCTGAAACCCAAGTTACCCTCGGGGGCTACTGCGGGGGGCATCCCCCCCCCCCAAAATGGTCCCATTTTTTCGCGCAAAAAACAAAACAACACGCGCTAAGTTTGTTTCCTACTTCAACTTCGAGCCACGATTCGAACAGGGCGCAGGCGGCACAGCGGAAGGAGCGTGCGAGCCAGAGATAGCCTACGCCGCGTGGCTATGGCCCTTCTCTCTCGCCTCCAACCCAGCGGGCCCCCCTACGAAAATCGAACTTCCCTAACTAGAATCTACTCAGGAAGAAGGAGAAACAAAAAGCGTAATAAACAAACAACTTCATTTACGACAAGCTTTCGCTCATGTTCACGAGACAACTTGTTTATTTACAAAAGGCCACGAGGCCGATTCGATACACGTAAACAAAAAATGGGCCTAGCGCCCAAGCTGCTTTCGGGCGGGAGGAGCGAGCGGCATCGGCGGCGTCGGGAAGAGGAATTCTTCGAAGGCCTCGGCGAGCGACCCGGCGGCGTCGGCGGCCGAGCGCATCCGCGCGCTCCATGGCCACCTCGTCCTCGACGCCCTCGGGCACGACGTAGCCTTCCGCCGGCACCTCGAAGTTAACCTCGTAGTGGGATCGCACCACTCCGAGGGCCTCTCGGACACCCGGCCGCAACGCCCGGCGCATCCGCTCCGTGACGTGGCCACCGAGGGGCACGCGGACGGGCGGCCGGGGGGGCGCCGGCCCGGGCCTCGCCCTCCTCGACGAGACAAGAAGAAATCGGGAAAAAGGGGATGCGAGTTCCCAAACGAAAAACCAACAAGCAAGAGTCAAACAGTGGCTCACCTTCGACTTGCTTCCTCCCCAACTCGAAGTCGCGGCGCACGGATTCGAGCGCCAGCTCGAGGCGCTGGACGGTTTCGCCCTGCTCGCGGAGGGCCAGCTCCTGGTTGGCGTTGCGACGGCGAGCGCGAGCGCCTCGCCCTCGACACGGGAGAACGCGGTGTTCCGCTCCTCCCGGCGACTTCCGCGTCACCTCGTGGGCGGCGCGCTCCCGCTCCCGGCGCCGCACGGGCATCGACGAGGGCGGCCTGCCCTCGCTGCGGCCGCTCCTCGGCCCCTTGGCGGGCGGCGCTCTCTTGCGGGGAGCCGCTCCTCGGCGACGACGAGGGCCGCGGCCTTGGCGTCAAGGGCGGCCTTCGGGTTGTCGGCCTCCTTGGCGCGCCGCTCCAACTCGCCCGCCCGCTCCTCGGCTGGCGGTGTTGCGCCTGTGCCCCCTCGAGCGACGTGCGGAGCCCCCGAGTTTCGGCGCGGCGGTGGCCACCTCCGCCTCCCGGTTGGCGGCCAGCGTCCGCGCCTTCTCTAGGTCCGCGCGCGCATTCCACAGCGCCTCGTCACGATCGACGAGGGCCGCACGGACCCGCTCGAGGCTCGAACGCCGCGGGGCGTCCTGTCCCGAGCTCCCGGGAGCTCGTCGCACCATGCCATCGCCCGTACGCCGGCCCGGTCGTCGGTGTCCCGAGAGCATCCGCAAGCGCGTCGAAGGCGCCGCACCGCTCCGGGGGCGGTGAACCTCAGCGTTCACCCGGTCGAAGGCGTCGTACTTGTCATGGGCACGACGCTCGAGCTCCTGGCAATCACAGAATCGAATCCCGTAAGCGCCAAGACTTGAACGCAGCGTACGAAAATGAAAGGGAAAAGGACGAGCGACCATGGCTCACCTGGAAGACGCGCCAGGCCGGGCCGCCATGGACCCTCAGCGCCTCGTTCAGCGCGCGGTTGAGCGTGGCGCCGTGGCTCGGAGCTCGCCCCGAGCCTCTGCTCCCCCCCGGCGGGGCGGCCGGCGCGGGAGGACGAGGCCTCGGCACCGTGTCCTCGTCCCCCACCACCATGTGACCCTCGTGCCGCCTCACGAGGGCCCCCTCCCCGGGGCTCGGGGGGGAGTTCGTGGGCCGGCCCGCCCGCGGTCCCCACCCGGGCGGCGGGGAGTCGTCCGAGACCTCCACCACCTCCGCCGGGGATGGACGGCGGACGCCGCCGCGCGCGCGCGCCTCCGCCGGCACCTCTACTTGCGCCACCGCGGCCGCGGCGCGCCGGGCGCGCGCCGCGGCCGCCGCCTCCGGCCTCGGCTGCCGCGTCCGTGGGCGCCCCCGCGGGGATGCGCCCGCTCCACCTCCACCACGGCCGCCGCCGCGCCCGTGTCTCCGCGACGGCCGGCGCCGGCCGCCCCGGCGGCCCTGCGGCCGCGCCACGGCGGGCTGATCCGGCCGGCGGGGCCTCGAGGCCCCGGCCCGGGCTTTGCGAGCCCGCACCGCCGCCGTGCTTGTCCCCGGGCGCGACCCCCTCGACGAGCGCCGCCGGGTGGGGATCGACGCGTCCGTCCTCAGCACCTTGGCTGGTGCAAGAGGGGGAACGGTTGGCACCACCCTACACAGGCACGAATGGAGGGTTAGATCACCTGATCACCAACGAACCAAACCAAGCGAAAAAAGACGAGCTCCTTACCTCGAAGAGGAAAAGGCCCGTTTCCTTTTCCTCGAGGCCTCTGCGGACGAGGCCGGTGCAGCTGCAGCGCCTGCGGTAGCGCCTCCCGACGGCGCCGCCGCGTCCGCGCGGCGCGCGCCCGCCCGTGCGCGGGCGCGGCCGACGCCGCACCTCCCGACGATGGTGCCGCGCGTGCGGGCACGCTCGCCCCCCGCGCGCGCGAGCACGCCCGCCGTCGCACCCCCCGACGATGGTGCCGCGCGTGCGGGCACGCTCGCCCCCGCGCGCGAGGCACGCTTGACGCGCGCACGGGCGCGCGCCCGCCGCGCGCGCCTCCGTGGCGCGCGCGCGGCACCTCCGCGGCGCGCGCCGCTCCCCGATGTCGATGGCCGGCGGCGGACGCCGGTGCGCCCGCCCCGAGCAATGCCGCCCTCGCCGGCGGCGCCGGCTCCGGCGACGGGGGCGCGGCCGCCACCTTTCCGAGGGGGCCCTCCCCCTCGGCCTCTTCCTCTTCGTCCTCCTCGAGGACGAGCACCATTCGGTCCCCGGGGAGGAGAGCCCCGGCTCTTCACGCCGCCGTACTCCGCGGACCGCCGGTCGCGACGCGCTTGACGTCGCCTCGCGCGCGCGCCTTCTTGCGCGCCGCCTCCTCTCGGCCGCCGCCGCGCGCGCGCCGCCCCCCCGGCGCGCGGGGAGTCGGGGGGTGGGCGGAACGGACTTGGCGATGTTGAACTCCACCAGCTGCACGCAGGAGTGGTAATGGCACATCAGAAAACGAAAGCAAGACCAAGAACTAAAGCGAAATCAAAAGCCAGTCTCACCAGCGGGCCAAGGGGGAGCATCTCGAGGTCCCACGGGGTCCGGCCCTCAGGCATCGGCGGCGTCGGGGTGTCGACGGCGCTCCGCGCCCGGTGAGCGCATACGGCCGCTCAAGGGGCGTCGGGAGCATCCGCGACCTCGCCGGGTCGACGAGGTTGGCCGCCTTCGTCATCTCGAAGATGCGGAGCGGCCTCTCCCTCGGAGGCACGACCCGCCGATGGTGGAGGAAGGCGAGGACGCCCATCGCGGTCGGCCGGTGCTTCCTCGGTCGGCGCGCCGCGCCCAGCGACCAGACTCTGCCGCGCCGGTGCTCGAGGCGTGGACACCCCCGTAGCCCCGGGGGAGTCGGGCCTCTCCTTGAACACCGGCCGGTGTAGGGGGGAAGGCCGGGCTCGGCGTTACGCGAGGTAGAACCATCCCCGCTCCCGGCCGGCGTTGTTCGTCGTCATGGTGCGGGGGATGTAGACATCCTTGAATTGCCCCCGCGGGGCAAGCGACATCCGCCGCGCGCGCATCGCGCGGCGGGTCCCTTGGCTTCCGTCGTGGGGCTGCGTGATGAGCTCCGCGCGGAAAAGGTGTACCCGAGCTCCCGATTCGCGGGATCCCCGGGTACCCTTCGCGAGACGCCCACGAATGTGGCCGCGCGAGATCGCGTTGGGGGCGAAGTTGTGCGGCTCCACCCCCGTAGTAGTAGCACATCGCCCGCATGAAGGTGCTCGCCGGCGCGGTGAAGCCCCGCTCGTGGTAACGGATGAAACTCACCACGTAGCCCTCCGGCGGGGTTGGGCTCACGGTCCGCGGCCGGCGGCACGATCCACTCCGCCGGACTTCGCGTCTTCGTTGGCCGCCGCCGGCCGGCGGCGACCCGCTCGCCAAGGGCCAACGGCGTCACCGTCGACCTCTCCCGGGCGTACGGCTCCGGGATCCTAAGGGGAGGCCGAGGCGGCGCCACGAAGAAGACGAAGGAGAACGAGGAGCGGAGGACGAGGAACGGAAGAAAAAGCTCTAACGGCGAGCCCGCGCGGTGGCAAGAGCAAGACGAAGGCGAAGGGGCGGGGGACCGAAAACGGTGAGACGCTAAGGTAAAAACCGCCGTCCCCTCCTCCCCGCGTTTATAGGCCGACGGGCGGGCTCTCGGAGCGGACGCCCCGCTAGCATTAGCTTGCGGGGAATCTTTCCATCGCGTCGACGGGCGGGCCCCACCACGACCGCAGCGGCCACAACACCGCAAGCGGGTCATCATTTCGGCAAAGACCGGCGGCCGACCGAGGCGAAGCCGTCACGTCCGCCTGCCACGCCGCCCACTAGGCGCGCGCACGCGGCCGCAGCGCCTAAAAAGGCGAGCCCGCGCTGCAAAACCGCGGCCACAACTGCAAGGCACTTAAATGCCCAGGGCCCTTGCCAAGCAAGGAGAACCCTCGAGCGGGGCGAGCCCTCGGCTCGAAACAAAAGCGACCCTCGATGGGATATCAGGTGAGAAGGTCGCCCGGGACCTGCTCGATGTAGAGCAGGCAACCGCGGGCACCCATGCCACGTAAAACCCTCGAGCGGCACGGGCCCTCGGCTCCAGACAAAAAGCGACCCTCGACGGGATATCAGCGTGAGAAGGTCGCCCGGGACCTGCTCGATGTAGAGCAGGCAACCGCGGGCACCCATGCCACGTGAAACCCTCGAGCGGCACGAGCCCTTGGCTCAAGATGACGTCAACCCTCGATGGGATATCGACGTGAGAAGGTCGCCCGGGACCTGCTCGATGTAGAGCAGGCAACCGCGGGCACCCATGCCACGCAAAACCCTCGAGCGGAGCGAGCCCCCGGCTCGAGACAATGTCAACCCTCTACGAGAAGGCACACGCGTGAGAAGGGTCGCCCAGTGCCCGCTTGAAATAAAGCAGGAACCGCAAGCACCCATGCCGCACTGTACCACCAACCAGCACCTTCGAGGGCTGGCTCGCCCAGACCCCTCGACGGCCGCAAACGTGAAAAGACGGGGCCGCCCGGGCGCCACCCCCGCACGGCCCTCCGATCGGAGGTTCGAGCCCGACCCTCGACGGGTTCGAACGGGGCGCCACGGATCGCGAGTTAGGGACGACGAGGGCACGCGCATTCGAGCCGTTCCTCGAGCCCGTCGGCTCGAGGGTGCCCCACATGTCGTGTTCGAGAGCCGGCGAGGGCGGCTAGCGGGGGGATCCCACCGAGGGGAGAGCTTCCGCGCCCTCGGTCCCCTAGCGAACGGGACCGAGCCCCACCTAGCAAACCCACGCAAGCGCTTCCATGGACGTGTCTCCGGACCGCGCGGCCTACCCTTATCGAACGGGGCATGGGCGTCCACTTGAACCACCCGCTACCGGCTCGAAGAGGAATCGACAATTCGCGACCCGCTCGATGGGAGTTGCGAAACCTCACCCTCCGTCCCGCGGAGGGACGGCGAGGGCGCGTTAAAAAACAAGTCGTCAGGCTCTACCCGATCGCCTCGAACGGGCCAAGGCTCGGGGGCTTGACGCACGGCTACACCTCCTTGAAATTGCACCCGCCCGAGACAGTGTCAGCGGTGCGTGCACCCCCGAGCCGCTGAAATACCGCCGATGCCGGTTGGCATATGTGCCACGTCTCTCTGACCTCTCGCGGTTAACCCCTGCAGGAGAACCCACACTCCTGCAGGGCTTCGGGGGCTAGACCGGCGGGTCGGCCGACGCGGCCCCACGGAAAGCGTTCGCAAACAAGGAGGGAAGAACGTCCTATCAGTAGGTTCCAGCATCTGCGGGAGCCTCAATGGCAAACCCGCAGATGCTCGGGGGCTACCGTCGGGGGATAGCCCTAGGGGTCCCCTTAAACAACGGGGGAAACCCTCACTTAAATCCCAAGCACCAAAACACGCTAAGCCTAACCATGCGGGTGACTAACCATGCGGGACACGGCCCACGCCGCGGGACTCCGACGGCCCACCGAGACGGCCCTCTTAGAAATCCCCTCGAGCGGGCTCCGCCTCGCTCGAGGGCGCGCTCCCCCTCGGGCGGGCTGCGCCCGTTCGAAGAACAACTCCTCCCTCGGCGGGTCCCACCCCGCTCGAGGGCTCACTCCCCTCGAGCGGGTCGCGTCTCGCTCGAGGGTCCGTCCCGCCCTCGGCCGGGGCCCGCCACGCTCACGGGCGCCCCGCACGCGTGCGCCGGCCCCGTACACGGGCATTTAACGCCCGACGCCGCGGGGACGGCGCCATCATGCGCCGGTGCTCGCGCCCCGGTGCCGCCGCACCAACTCCCCAGGGAGGCGCCCATCCCCGCCACTGTGGGAAGGGACTGTGCGGTACGGCCGGTGTCAGTCCCGTGACACCGCGCGCCCACTTCAGTACGGCTAACGCGCCCAACCCTCGAAGGGGGGCCGGGCGCACCCTCGATTTCACTTTCTTGTGACCCTACGGGGTTGGGGTGGAGGCGCCAGGCCGGTGGACCGCCATCCCGGCCACCGCGACGGCGTGGCCGCCGTACCCGCGCGTGCGGGCGCACACCGGCGGCGTAGCAACCACTCCACTACCGTGAAGCGCATTGGGAAGGAACGCCGTTCGCTCGCTCCCTGTACCCCGTACCAGCCATCATCAGCACCTCCCTCGAAGCCTACCGGAGGATGCCACCACCAGCTGCCGCCATCCTACCCTCGAACCGCTACTGTTCGGGTACGAAGTAGGCCATCATGGCCAGATCGCTGCAAAGATCGCCCGGACGGCCGCCCACTCTACAGCGTAGTACGACGTGCACCCCCACGTAGCTGAACAGCGCGGCGTGCATGTAACTCGCCGCCCCCTTGGCCTATAAAAGGGGAGGTGAGCCCCCGGGGGGGGGGGGGGGGGGGGGGGGGGGGGGAACAACGAGAGACGGACAACGAGAGAACACTTCACACACCACGCACACACTTCTCATTCGCCCACAACGTCTTCGCCCACCCTTCCGGGGACTTGGAAGCCGCGCTTCCTCTCCCCGCCTTGCTTGTATTTGCCCCACTACAAGCACCCCGGTGCTAAGTAATATAGTGCCCCGAGCACGCCTCTCGTCGGGACATACGGCCCCCCGCGGCCGGAACCGAGGATAAAACCTCTCGTGTCATTTGTTGCTTAGCATCGACCATTGAGGGATAGACCTAGGCGCTATCTACTCGGTTAGTGTCGGGACCATATTCCGCACCGACAATCGGGAACGCACGAATAGGAGTGCGTTGTGACAGAACAGTGGCTCCAAAAGGCGGGTGTTTTCGGACTCGGACGGGAAACCATGGTTTAAAGTGGCTTTTAATGAGATTGAACTTGCTATTTCTTCTTTTGCTCGGAACTTCAACAAAAGGCTTGATTCGATCTCTCTAGATCGGCTTATCTATCCCCCTCTATCTCTTGCTACCTCCGGTCTTTAGTAGATTAGATTCGTTCTTGTGTTGATTCTTAAGATTAGATGCATTAGACTCACCTTTTGAAGATCAAAGTTCCTTGGCTTTACTAGATCAACTCTTGCATCACACATTTGTTCCACGGATTCGATACCTTGGGTTCACCACTCGAGGGAAGAAGGGTCCCTTGACTACGACGAGAGACTTGTCCGCTTGCAAGTCTACATGATGTTTAATACGATTATACACCGTCAACAGACAAGCACTTTTTGAAATTCTTCTCGGTGAAGTGAGTTCCTCTATCGCTTATCAAGATTCTCGGAGTACCGAAGCGTGGGAAAATCACGATCTTGATCATTGCAACGGACTCCTCCATGTAAGCTTTACGACATGGCATGGCCTCTACCCACTTGGATACATAATCAACCATGGCTAGGATATGCTCAAATCCATGTGAGTTTTTGAAAGTCCCCATGAAGTCTATTCCCCGCACATCGAATAAGTCAATTTGGAGATTAGATTTCAAGGGCATAGAGTTCCTTTGAGAGATATTCCCGGTTCTTTGGCATTCGGGGCATGATGCAACATATCTTTTAGTATCTTCATGCATCTCCGGCAAATAGAATCCGTTGGACCACACTTTTGCTTGGGTCCGAAAATGGCTATAGTGTCCACCGTACTCCGCCGAGTGGCACTTTCTCAAAATTCCTAGCCCCTCTTCTCTTGGCACACATCTTCTCATGACTCCATCATTGCCAAGTTTGAAGAGGTAAGGTGCATCCCAAAAGTATTTTCGACTTTCGGAGACTATCCTCCTTTGTGAGTTTTTATCTAAATTATCAAGAGGCATCTTCCGAATTGCTCCAATGATATCAATCATCCAAGTGTCTTTGTCGAGTACTCGATAGAGGTGATCATCTCTCATTTTGTCTTCTATGGGCTCTTTATCATCTTGTCCATGATTCATCCTAGACAAATGATCGGCCACAACATTCTCCACCCCCATCTTATCACGAATTTCAACATCGAACTCTTGGAGAAGAAGGATCCAATGAATCAACCTTGGTTTAGCATCCTTCTTAGCCAAGAGATACTTGATGGCCGCGTGATCGATGTAAACAATGACCTTCAAGTTTATGATGTAAGATCTGAATTTTTCAAAGGCGAATACCACCGCTAGCATCTCTTTCTCCGTAGTGGCATAATTTAATTGTGCCACATTAATAGTTTTACTAGCGTAGTAAACATCGTGAACCCGGCCTTCCTTTCTTTGACCGAAAACCGCTCCTACGGCGTAGTCACTTGCATCACATATGATCTCAAAAGGTTGGCTCCAATCCGGAGGTTGAATAATGGGAGCACTCACCAAAGCACTTTTCAAGGTCCGGAATGCCACTAAACACTTCTCATCGAAGTCAAAAGCCACATCCTTTTGAAGGAGATGTGTTAAAGGCTTAGTGATCTTTGAGAAGTCCTTAATAAATTTTCTATAGAATCCGGCATGGCCTAGAAAGCTCCTCAAGGACTTAACATCCGTCGGAGGTGGGAGTTGCTCAACTGTCTCCACTTGAGCTTTGTCCACTTCGATTCCTCTCTCGAATATAACATGTCCGAGCACTATGCCTTGCTTAACCATGAAGTGCCATTTTTCCCAATTTAGCACCAAGTCTACCTCCGCACACCTCGTGAGGACCTTATCCAAGTTAGCCAAGCAATCCATGAACGTCTTCCCATAAACGGAAAAATCATCCATGAATACCTCAACAATTTCTTCGATGAATTCCAAGAATACGACCATCATGCAACGTTGAAAAGAGGCCGGAGTGTTGCATAGGCCGAAGGGCATCCTTCTATATGCAAACGTTCCACAGGGACATGTAAACGTTGTTTTGTGTTGATCATCTGGGTGAATGGTAATTTGCATGAACCCCAAGTACCCATCAAGAAAGCAAAAATAAGCGTGGTTTGCTAATCTCTCGAGCATCTCGTCAATGAACGGTAGGGGGAAGTGATCTTTCTTCGTTGCTTTGTTTAGCTTTCGATAATCGATACACATCTGCCACATGGTCACGGTTCTTTGCGGTATCAATTCATTCTTCTCATTCTTCACCACGGTTAAACCTCCTTTCTTCGGTACACAATGTACCAGGCTCACTCATTCGCTATGCGGAACCGGGTAGATGATTCCGGCATCAAGTAACTTGATGACCTCTTTCTTTACTACCTCTCGCATGGCATGAGTTACCCTCCTTTGGTGGTCCACTACGGGCTTACATTGGTCTTCCATAGGTATACAATGAGTGCAAAAGGCTGGGCTAAGTCCTTTGAGATCATTGATCGAGTATCTAATCACCTTCTTATGCCTTTTCAATAAATTCAGCAACTTCTCATTTTCTTCGGGACTCAACTCGTCGCTCACAATGACTGGATAAGTATTGTCTGGGCCCAAAAATTCGTGCTTTAATCCTTTGGGCAAAGATTTAAGATCCACCTTGGGCACTTGTGGCTCCTCGGGTTTAATTTCTCTTATGTCCTCAAATTTTTCTTCCTCCACGCTTCCATATTGTGGTTCTAATCCTTTCGTTGCTTCCTCTAGTTCTTCATCTTGTTGATCATTAGCTTGATTCTCCATCGCTCTTTGCAGCGGGTCTCTAAGGGTTTCAACAAAACAAAGACTATCTACCTCCTCTACTTCTTTATCTTCGGGAGGAAAAGGTGAAGGGTGTTTAGAAACACGAAGAAAATTATATGTGTACTTCTTTCCATTAAGTTTGTTGTTACTTTGCCTTTTCCGGCATCCAACACGGCATCAACCAACTTAAGAAAGGGCCTACCTAGGATTATGTGATCATGATTACTATGGTAAGCATTTATAACAAATAAATCGGTTGGTATACATTTTCCGAAGATGATTACATTAATGTTGCAAGCAATACCTAGAGGTATAATAGTTCTACAATCTCCCATGATTAACTTCGTTGATGTTGGAGCTAAGTCTAGGTTGTGATCTTGAACTTTATCGTAAATTTTAGAAGATAGGACACTTACTTGGGCTTCGTTGTCGCACAAAGCTTTGCATTGAACTCCATTGATCTCGCAACTCAAGTTTGGTGTCATCTTCTCCTCTTCTTCGGATCCTATCGTGTAAACTTCGGTGAGGCGAGCATATGGAGATGCTTCGGGCTTGATCCACATGATTCTTTCACCTCAGCTATGTGTTCAGAATCCACTTCATCATCTCCAAAGAGCTTTTGAAAGATCTCAATGGTGTTTTCAAGGTTGTATGAATCTTCCGCTTTTTTCCCGGTGGAAAATCCGCTTCCAATGCTCTTGCCATCCCTTTTTGGTTAGGGAATGGTCTTCTCTTGTCGAATACTTCTCTGTAATCGATTGGAACTCAATCCATTTGTTATAACTCCCTTAATGGCTTCGCGCTTGACATACTTTTCTCTTATTCGTTTCATTTGATTCGGCGAAGTCAACGCTCGGGGTAGTTCTTGACTCGATGTGCTCTTCTTCAAGCTTTTTTCGGGATTGGCTCCTCTTTTGTGACTTCCGGGGTTGCCTCTTTAGAAATTTCAGCACACGTCTTCATCCTTGAATTGTGTTCCGACTCTCCTGCAAGTCTTGTTTCCCAATCTCTTCACATGGCTGCCGCTTTACTAAGCTTTTGTAAAAGTTGAGCGACTTCCGTGAGTGTTTTCTCCATGAGATCCCCACCTGCACACATTTGGACGTGTTGCATGCAACTAGGGGTTAGGGAAAAGAAAAATGTATGCAAGAGTACGCAAGAGTACGTCACCGGAGAAGTCGAGTCTTGGTCCTTGTTCAATCAACTCATTAAATCTATTCCAAGCTTGGTCTATCCCTTCCTCTTATCCTTACATGAAAGTGATCACTTGCCTCCTTAGATGTTGAACTTTGCTAATTGGAAAAAACTTCTCGCAAAACTTCTTTGTCAACTTGTTCCAATTACCTTCAACTTCAAAGGACGCAAACGAGTACCACGTCTTTGCTTCACCGGCAAGTGAGTGGGAAAGAGATTCCATTTGAACCATTCATCGGGAACTCCTTCTTGACGCACCGTGTTGCATAGCGTCGTGAAATGCCTCATGTGTCTATATGGGTTCTCCGTTGCCATCCCTTCAAACGTGGTTGCCGCCGCCATCTTGATGATCTTGGATTTGATTTCATACTTGGTTGCTTTGAGCTTCGAATCTGACTCTTGTACTTTTATGTCTTCACATCGAGGACTAGTGTAATCCCTTAGTGATTTCTCCGGCTCTTCCACAGGGTGGTCGATGAACGCCATCTATACAACAATATAAAAACAAAAACAAAAACAAAACAAAGTGGTTTTCTAGGTAAAATGGGTTAGATATTAGCAAATAAATGATAAACTAAATAGAAAACAAAGTTAGATGCAAAACCAAACGATGTAAACTAGCTTGCTCCCCGGCAACAGGGCCAAAAAAAGGGGCTTGTTGACGGATAAAAGACGTATCCAAGCGTACGGACCTACACCTTTTTCACCATGACATTCCCTAGGTTCTTGTCAATTCGCAGAGCAAGGGGATTACAAGCGTTTAATCTACCTCTACTTACCAACTTACCCAAACCCTATCTATGATTAAACTAGAAAACAACTACACTACACTAGAGAGAACGATTAAGCCGACGAGATATAAAAAAGACACTCACCCATGGGTCTACGATACTTGAACATGCAACCGCTTAAAGCATGAAAACCGATCTAATCTATCGGGGGTTGTGACCACAGTTTCGCCCTTTCCCTCCCCCCGTACTGTCACTACGTGGAGGTATTCGTGACTAGACCTATGATGGACACGACGTATTGAATGGATCCAAGGGAGCATTGGGGCCTTACTCCCTTTACGGCATGGTAGCTAACCTTAAACACTAAAGCTTATTCAACACAAGATGATAGATAGATATCCGCACAAAGTAGCGATTACATCTCAAGATCGATTACAACCCATAGACAAATGAGAAGATTACCCCATCAAGGTGCTAGATATGGCATCGTTGATCATGGTGACGCTTTTGATGGTGTCTTCTTCTTTCTCCACTTGTGGGTGCTTCCTTCGAGTTGAGCGATCCTTCTCCAAAGATCTCCCTTCTCTCTCTCTAGCTTGTGGATGGCCTCTCGGTGCGAATGGCTCTCTCTCTTGCGAATGGCGGCGCCTCCACGAACTTATGGTTGAAGCTTCTTCGGGTGCAAGAAAAGGGGGGCCGAACTGACCCCCGGAGTGGGCTAGGCCCACCGGCTTGGGCCGACCGGCTCAGGCCCATATCGGCCCTGTTCGGTCGGCCCTTCGCTCCCGTGGGTCCTCATGTATTTATGCACTTTGCCCCCTCCACTTGCACTATTTTGACGATGTCATCCTCGCGTCCAAGATGGAGGTTCTCCTTGCATGAAGTCCTGTCTTTTACGCTTCAATCCTCGAGGGTGTTCCTTTGTAACACTTCGGTCCTTGCCACCATTGGAAGTGATTTCCTCAAGCTCATGAACACGAGCAAGACTCCTTAATTGCTCCTTTGAACTTGTTGTGAATCCGTCCTTTATATCCATGTTTTCCTACATAAACATAACACTTCCAAATGCACGCACAAAGATGAACTTCTTATATGATTAGTGTGCCTAGTGGCGGGTTAGTTCCATAATCAAATCCAAACCAAAGTATAACGAACATGTTTGGTGTACCAAAATACACCGTCAACATCCCTTCATCGTGATGGAGGTCATTGGTCTAGCGACCTACCGCCTTCAGTGGGCTGACGGCTAAGGCGTCCTAAACGTCTGGAACATCGAGAACTTATGTTGTTTCTATCCTTAGAAGATGTGTACCAAATAAAAGCAATCTACTCTCATCTTTTGTATTTTTCATTTAATAAAGAAAGAGATCCCCTTTCGACAGCCTTTCTGTCGACCTGCATTTAGGTCTCCTTTTACTTTCTGTCTTTACCCTTCCCCCTTGAAACGCTCGGGGGCTTGGTCTAAGTTAGGCCCCGAAGCGCTCGGGGGCTTGGCTTTGCCAACCCAAGGGTCTCACGACCTGAAGGCGTTTTTGCATACCTTACACTTATGAGTTTCCATCATATGTTTGGCTTTCACTTTCTTTATGAATGTTCCTAAGTCGCTGGTTTGTGAGACCTAGGGTCCATGACCCCCCTCCGCACGCCGGCTGTGCCTAAGCCTCCACGCTGAGCCGCACAGTCGGTAAGCCGTTCCTCCACTGAGTTGGGTTAGCAAAGGGTTCCTCTTACGACCTAGTTATTTTCGAGCACACATAACGATTGTCCTCGCTAATCCAATGATGCACACACTTAATATAATTTGCAAAAGCTTTATTATGATAAAAGTTTGTTTACATATGCTAGGACTCGTCCTAACTTACACCTACAATTTGTTCCAGCTCGACTCAATCAGTACCAAAATTGAACTTGTTGACGACCTCCTCTGCGGCTGCCACGATGTCCTCGCGCCTCACCAAGCCGGACAAGTCGACGCCCTCTGAGAACTTTCGCAGGTCAAACGACGGCTCATGGCACTTCACCGTCGACAACGCCGCAACCGCCGCAAGCTTGGCGGTGTCCAGCAGCAGGACATTGATCCAGCTCTCGGCCTCATCCAGCCGGTCGACCAGCTCTTTTGGTGGTGCCCACTCCTCCTGAGGGATGTAGAGGTCCATCATGTACTAGGCGACATCCTTGAGGTCGCTGAGCTCCTTCTCTAGACCTGCATTACAAATGGACAAGTTTAGGTTCAGTAACTCGCTCGCCATCTAGTTACGACAAGCTGCACCGCCCCGTTGCGGTGGACGAGCTACTTACCCTGATGGACCTCCGCGGTCCTCTCCTTGAGGATTCTCACTTGATCCTTGGTCTCCGCCAGCTCCTTCTTCAGGTCGTCCTCGGTCTCCTTGGTGCCTGAATTCATTCAAGGTCGAGAAGTCAGATAAAAGACCCACGGGGTACACGGGTTCAACCTTTGGCGACCTTGGCAACTTACCCTCTACCACGACTTGGAGGTCGTTAGCCACATCCTCGCCTTCCGCTCGGCGACCTCCAACTTCTTCTTCAAGGCAGTCACCTCCTTCTCCACCTGGTGAGCCATGGTCTCCTTCACGCGCTGGATCTCATGCACAGCTTCGAGTTGGGCTTGCAAAGTAGCCTCGCGGACCGTGGCAACCTCTGTGTGGGCATTGGCCGCCTCCCGCAACAGACTTGCCCGAGCCTGAGCTCGTTCGGCATCCGACTACAACAAAAGCAAACAAAATTCGATCTGAGACCTTACAAGATGGCAGGGATCAGGGACAAGGATTGAAGCATCAAGACACGAATCATTACCACGAGTGTTCGCCCGATCATGTGTGACGCCTCCTTAAATTCATCAATGTCACGACGGTCGGTGATGACGTCGTTCTCCCATAGGGTTCCGACGTAAAGGCATTGGCGATCGTCGCCCCTGATGTTCGCTCCGCCCGCTTCGCCATCTAGTGGATCCAGCGTCGGCTGTGCGTCGGCCATGCAGAGGTCGTCTTGTCCCCCTCCGACGGTCCGAGCATTACTAGTTCCGGCCTTCTCCGCCGCGGACGCCGCTGTCGCTCCAACCCCAACGGTCGAGCTCATCACATCCGTCGTTGAGACCGCCGGTGATTGCTCCACCAGCGCCTCCTTCCCCTTGCTCTCGAACGCCTCTTGGATCGAAGCGTTCTTGGCACTCTCCAACATGGCTGGGGGTGCTCTGCGTACAAACAACAACCTCAATCAAATGGAAGCACGTCGAATGAACATGCAAAACAGGACTGGGTATAGGTCCTGTGGCTTACTTGGTCGCCAACCTTAGGCCAGGCTTGCAGGGCTTCGGAGGGGCTTTCTTCGCCCTCTTTTGCGACCCAACATTGCCCAATGTATCGGCACTGGGCCAGGGGAGCTCCTCCGTTGTCGACGTCCTGCAGGGTGTCTCCGTCTCCTGCCCCTCTGGTGACGCAGCCCTGCGGGGCGTCCCTGCAGATGGGGTTGTCATCGCGCTCAGCGACTTGGCATCGTCCTCCTCGTCCCCCACGTCGATGGTCTTAACATCGGAACTAACTGTTGTTGTGTCCACCAACACTGTAAGCCCGCTCCTCTTCCGCTTCTTCTTAGCCTCTGCCGTCTGGGTCGAGACGATCGTGGCCGCAGCTCGGGAGGCGGACATCTTGCCCGCTGTCTGCCGCGTGCGCCGCACCGCGGACGTGGCGACCTTGGGCCGCACCCTCCTTGTGGCGGGAGCGTCGTCATCACTTCCCACTGAGGAATCGGAGATGTACTCCTCGATGGGCGGTTGTGGAGCCGCCTGCAAGTCTGCCGCAGCACGGACCTTGTAACTGCACTCCTCCTCGTTGCATAGTGGTGCGGGGCACCAGTAGATGCCCTCACAATGCTGAAAACAAGACAAGAGACCTGCGTCACAACAGCTCGAGATCTAAACTAGATAAAAACCATGGTCAAAGACTTACCACGTCGGAAGGCCGGTACACCCCGAGCGCCTTGGGGCACTCCCGATTGCGGATGCACCCGCCGAAGATGCTCTTCACCCGCGCCTCCATCTCCCCCTTGGAGACCTTGCGCTTGACGACTCGGGTGGCATCAGACTGCCCCCAGTACTCAAAGGCTGGGTGGACCCAATCTTGGATGGGTTGAATCAACCGACGGCTGAAGCTCATAGCAACCACGCCGCCGGTCAACCCCTCCACCTTTAGCCTCTCCAAGTCGTCCAGCAGAGGGCGCATCTCTTCTGTCTCTCGCAACGCGAACTGGTTGGTCCATTCCGGGTACATGTCGGGATCTCGCCCCATCCTACCTGGAAGCGCCGACGCAAGGTTGTCGAGATAGAACCACCCCTGCTTCCATGCGGAGGTGTTGTCGGGGAGCACGAGGTCGACGTACTCCAGCTTCATGTACCGGCGCAGCATGAAGCCGACGCTGTCCACGACCCCAGACTTGCCCGTCTTCTTGAGCTCGGAGAAGTGGCACCACAGGTGGAAGTGTGGCGCTATGCCGAGGTAGGCCTCGTAGAGGTGGATGAAGGTGGAACTGTGGAAATGATGGTGATTGAGTTCGGAACGAGGTGTACCAGCTCGATCCGGTAGAAGAAGAGGAGGCCGCGAAAGAAGTCACCCACCGGGACCCCGAACCCGCGCTCGATGTGCGCTAGGAAGATGATGGTCTCGTCGATCCCCTCCGTCGGGAACTCGTCGCCCACTGCCGGCCTCCAGCCGACCTCCGTCTTGGGCCTCAGCAACCCGCGGGTCGCCAGGGCTTGGATCTGCTCCTCTGTCACTGTGGACAGCTCCCAGCCGGTGTGCGGCACCAGAATCGGTGCTTGCTCCATCTTCACCTCCTGGAAGCTGATGGATTTGGATCTAAACACTATGAGGCTTTTGGTTCGCATGCGAGGTTGCGGTGCATGGCGGACCTAAGCACGGCGGCGTTGTTGTTCACTCTAAGCAATGGAGTGGCGGCAAGACCCTAGCGCAGTGTCAAAATGAAAGCAAGTAAAGGTCCCTGGGCCGTGGATCGGCCTTATATAGTCAGGCCCCAGCGGTACAACGGGTGGCTGTGCCCCAACGTCTCTTTGGCGCACATCACGGCGACCCAACAGCTCAGCGCCTTCAACGGATCTACCGTTCAACGACTCTTTCAGCCTAACGATAAATTGCAGTAATAGCTAGTTTCGTACGGGAATCCGCGTCCGTCGGCCTCCGAGCAATGCTCCGGTTGACGTGGACTCGTTATACCCCACATTCAAGCCCCCAACATTAAAATCTTCAGTGTGACATTCAAGGTCGCCAAGACTCACGGACAACCTATGGGTCATCTCTATCGCCCACTCTAGGTCGCAAAGGCATCAGCAGCCTCCCAGGTCGCCTTGGCCTCCCCACGGCGAGTTCACACCACATCTCCTAGGCCCAGCTGCCTACACGCTTTCTAGGTCGCCCCGACCTACTGCGGCTCTCCACTATCAACGGCCCCGTGCTTAAAGGCTCTACTGCCTGTTGACGACCTCTCGGTCCTATTTGCAGCTCCCTGTTGCGGCTCCGTTGCCTTCTAGGTCAATCTCGACCTACAGAATTCAGGATTGACACTCCTGCATTGTGCCACTATGCAGTGGCCGTGTTGACCCAGGTCGACACAAATCCTCTTGTCAGACACTATGGTCTTCTGAAGGTCGGCGTGCTAATACAGCCCCGTCGGGACTTTGGCCTTGCCATTCCTGCTCAGGCACCTCATCATAATAGTCAAGACACATCAGTTGCCATGCAAGCATGTGTATAAAAGCTTTGTAAGCTACAAAAGACCTTGGCCCATGGCCAATTACAAGGTGCAAACATATTAAAGGTCCTGATCTACCTTACATGGTGCCTACGGTGCAACCTAGACTGATGAAGCGTGTCGCAAGCTTTCTTCCAGCTTCAGGACCTACTTGGAGACCTCCACCGCCATTGAGGTTGCGGTTGCCACACAGCCACCTCTACTCTAGCCCTAGAAGGCTTCCTGTGGAGTCCCATCTTTTGCTAGGGTGCTCTCACAAGATTCCAAATTGGACCAGCGTCACCTCATGCCTCTCCCGGTGCAGCATAGTGGTTTTCAACACCACATTAGGCCCTTGCTCACAAGGTACGTCAAGGCATGTACTGCCCCATGTTGCACCTGGATTCCTCGCTGGGCATGAGCATTCTTCTAGCTCCAAGAGATGATACTCTAGCACTATGCTCGGGTGGAGTTCTCCTAACTTCACAAGCATTCTTCTAGCTCCAAGAGATGATACTCGAGTGGACGCACACAAGACCAGGGCTTTACATAATTATAAAGCGGTTTTGCCATGATGTTCCTACTTGGTTCAAGAAGTGAGCACCGAGGACTCCTATTTATAGTAGTGGAGTCTTCTCTTCGATTGCTGCCCACACCTGAACGATGTGACATCCTTATCTGCAACACTGTTCACACGTGGAGCGCGAAGTCTTTGTCCATTTCTGGGTCTGCTGACACGTCTACCGAGCGTGTGATGACAACTTTTCACACTCTATCTCCTAGTGGCAGCGGCCGCATCTCTGCTCGGGGCAGGTCCTGTGCCTACACAGTACGCCCGTGGGTCACTACACGACAAAGAGCCCTGGCGCTTGGTGTTTCCCTGTGAAGATTCTGGATAGTTTGTCTTATTCAATGAGAAGAGCATCTTAAAGCACAAGCAAAAGGCCGTAGGTTCTCGGTTTATTCTTTGAGCACCAAACCGACCTTCCAGGTCGCCTTACTGCTCGAGGGTTACTCCACGAGTGCGTCTTGCGACACCCTCTTTGACTACGTCGCGTTGACCTACCAGAAGAAAGCTTCCGCCATCCCTTCGCTCGACCTCCCTTTGGTCGGCATTGAGACCTTCCTCGAAGGCGTGATGATCTTCCCTGAATTTAGTCAGGTCGGCGGTTTTTCAAGCAACTACAATGCCTTGTATTCACTTCCAAACCCTGGATCTGCGCTCCAGGAGCTTGTCGTTTGACTTCGTGTGTGCTAAAGAGGATTTTCTTTTTTTGGATCCCCGTGCACCCTACGCGACCATAGCGGCGCCATGTCTTTGCTTCGCTTTGACATGACATCGTCTCATCTGCTACGCCTACACGTCGGTCGGGGGCTTGATAGACATGGGTACCCATGGGTCCCCACCGACCAGGGTCCTAGAGGTCCCTCTCAAGTGGACCCGACCTGTCAGAAGCCCCACCAACCTGCAAGTGGACCTGGAGACCTTATCCACAACCCCGGCGACCTTGGAAGACCTCGGGCGACCTTATCCAAATCCTGGAAGACCTGCCGGGATTGTGGCGCAAGTTTCTCCCCTAGGTTGCGGCACGACACCGCCAGTAGGTCCGCGGATCACGGGATTCACCCTGTAATCACGGAAGATGGCCTTCCTAACTTGTAACCGACCCCAATGAGGGTCCACCAACCTCAAATGGAAGCCCTAGTTCGTTGACCATATGAGGCGACCTAGAGCTCCAATCGAGGGGACTTCCCCATTCGCACATAATTCCACTGCATACTGGACGTAGGGTTTTACTCGCCGGAGGCCTGAACTAGTCTAAACCCTTGTGTCCTCACCATTCTCGCCGTATTCCGAGTTCCTCCTGCGAACTACCACCTACGCTTTTAGGTCCCGATCCCCTCCAATCAACCTACAACTGCTTGGATCGTGTTGACGGTGAAAATCCGTCAACCTAGCCATGAGTTTACCTTCGGTGTTGGCATAAGTTTTATACCTTATCCATGGATACTAACCCCCGTGGTATAACAAGTTCACTTGTGCATGTCGGTTTTGGAGTTTAGTGTTTATGCAGGGTTTTAGCGTTGAAAGCAAGACTTCCGGGATAAGTTCATCAAGCACCTTGTGACAACCTTGAAGCCCCATACAAATCATGCAATGAAGCAAACATGACTCCAAGAAGCCAGGGACTCAACCCGAGAAGATGACAAACTCCGAGGACCTAACCAGAAAAGTGTCGAATCTTGCGGGACAAGGAGCTACGTCCAACTCGGAGAGAAACTGACGACAAGGGCCTACATGCAGAAGGGGGAAGGATCTAGAAGACTCGGGAACCGACGCCACGCGAAGGAGGCCGGGAACTGGGCCTGGATGGGCCCAGGCCGGTCGGCCCAGGCCGGCCGCCCAGCCCAGTCCAGGGCCCATTTGCCCCCTCCTTTGACCTAGCCGCCATTCGGGCTATTTATAGCCCCGGGGTCGAGAGCCACGCATCGATCAATTCGTCATCGGCCGCCGAGGAGCAGAGAAGAGAGGGACACCATCCCGGAGAGGAGAGGGTCGAGCTAGTTAACTAGGGTCTCCCTAGCCGACGTGGGAACCTCAGAAGGAAGACCACGTCGGAGTTCCCGGAGCTAGGAGCAAGATCAAGGTAGGATCCCGGTGGTGATCTTGTTTATGTATCATTGTATTAGTTGAATTATCAAGTTGAATCTATTTCTAGCGATCAAGCGTTTCTTCGATGATTTCATTTTTCGATCGGCTTTGCTTATTCTAGATCTATTCTCGAGATAGATCACATAGGGTGTTCTTGTAGCCGCGGTGGCTAGAGCTACACGCCGGATCTTCCGAAAGAACTCGACTTGTCCTTGGACTCGCCCTAGACTACCCGCATGAATGGGAATACGTTGTGACAGAATGGGGGTTCCGAAAGGCGGGCGTTTTCGGAGTCGGATGGGAAACCACGATTTAAAGAGGCTTCAAATAAGATTCGATTTGCTACTTCTTCTCTTGCTTGGAATTTCAACAAAAGGCTTAACACGATCTCTCTAGATCGGTTTATCTACCCTATCTATCTTTGTTACCTCCGGTCTTTAGTAGATTAGATTAGTCTTGTGTTCCTTATCTAGATGCATTAGGGTTTCTTTTTACCGAAGATTGAAGTTACTTGGCTTTACTAGATCATCTTTTGCGTCACACATTTGTTCCACGGATTTGATACCTTGGGTTCACCACTCGAAGGAAGAAGGGTCCCTTGACTATGACGGGAGACTTGTCTGCTTGCAAGTCTAAACGCACTTTGATACAACTATTAACCGTCAACAAGCCCCTTTTTTTGGCACCGTTGCCGGGGAACAAGTGATCAAGATTTGATCTTTTATTGCTTTTTTGTGATTTTCAGTTTTCGTTTAGTTTTTCTTTTTGCATCTACTAAACTTTGATCATCCTCAAAATAAATCTGATCTAGTTTGTCTAACTCTAGTTTTCATAGATTTATTTTTACTTTCTAGTTTTTGCATATTTTGTTTATTGCTAACCCTAACAGGAGATGGACGACTACTTCTCCAACAAACCCAATAATTTTGTGGATGATCCAGAAAAACTTTACAGGCTAAGGAGACGCGAAGCACATCAAGCTAAAAAGCTGGATTTTGTAGATTCAAAGTTGGAAGACAAAGGATCGAAGGAATTTCCAAAGAATTCACCACCTCAAAGTCCTCGGGAGAATCGACTTCCACCGATGGGTGATCAACCGCAAGAGCACAAGATCGGGGAGCTATGCACCCCGGACATCATCGACCTACCAATCTTGAATCTTGAGGAGATCGGAAGACCGTTCGAGATCAAGACCTCAACAATCTGCATGGTGCAACATTCACCCTTCACCAGTAAAGCGGATCCGAACCTTCACCACCAAGCATTCATTCAACTATGTCAAACTTTCAACATGGATGGGGTGACTCAAGATCAAATGAGGGCAAGGCTTTTTCCGTTCTCGCTACTCGGGAAGGCCTTGCAATGGTTCCACTCTCAACCGGCGGAGACGGTGCAAAATTGGAACACGTTGATGAAGGCTTTCATGAAGGAATACTACTCGCCATGTAAAACTCAAAGCTTGCGTAATAAGATTGCCACCTTTGTTCAATATCCTACGGAAACTATCTCGGAGGCATTCGAGCGCTTTAATGAGTACACTCAGGCGGTTCCACATCATAAGTTCCCGAAGGAAGACCTCGTGCAAAAGTTCTATCAAGGACTCACCATGGCGTCAAGGACGATCATCGATGCATCGGCGGGAGGATCTATCATCGATCTTACACCGACGGAAGCTTTCACTCTATTCAAGAAGGTCGCGGATAATGACACATGGGCGTCATCCGGACGCCTACATCCGGTTCAACCCACGGGAAACGTCAAAGGAGTCTTGCAAGTGGAGAAGGAGAACATACTTGAAGGCAAGATTCATTCACTCATGAGGAGGTTGGAGAAGATGGAGATAGAGAAGAAAGAGGCTCAAGACTTGAAGGCCGCTGAAGCAAGGTCCACATGCGAAGAATGCGGAGAGTATGGCCATGTCCACAAAGATTGTCCGGAGGAAGCCAAAGTGCTCGACTACATGAGGAAGGGAGAATTGCCGAACTTCCGCTACGGGCAAGGTAGACCTCAATTCAATGCAAGCTCATCCATTCCGAATTCGGTTCCGCTTTGTATACAATTGAAGGAATTCATGGACGAGCAAGCCAAGATCAACAAGGACACTGTCACCAAGTTCAAGACCATAGATAAGGTGTTGGAGAACATCGATAGTAAAGTGACGGAGGTCGGGAGCTCCAACCATCAAGTGCTCAACATGATGAAGATGCTCGAGACGCAAGTGGGACAACTTGCTGGGCGCCTCACTAATGATGAAGGGAAGCTTCCGGGATAACCAAAAGGTCCCGAATCGGCGAAGGACATTCAAACACGTTCGGGAAAGGTGACCAAAGATCCGGAACATTCCGCGGGAGCAAGGAAGCTTAAACCATCCGCCGAGGCGGAGGAAGTTGCTAAGGAGAAGGATACGGGGATCGTCACCGAAGAGCCCGAGTTTGAGATGCCGGAAGAAGACACGAGGATACCACAACTCAAGACACGCTACTTCCGAGGTAAACTTGACAACCACTTTGAGAAGTTTGTGGAGGTTGTGCGTAGACTTAGCATCAACATGCCATTATTAGATGACCTACAAGTACCTACATATTCTCGTTACTTTAAAGACATACTTGCAAATAAATATGAGATAGCAACACTCAGGGTAGATCATGTCAAGATGTCTAAGGAGTGTAGTGTCGTTGTTGCTAATGGGCTAGAGAAGCAAAAGGACCCCGGATGCCCTACAATTTCATGTTCCGTTGGTTCATTCAATTTCGAGAAGGCGTTGTGCGACCTTGGAGCAAGTGTGAGCATCATGCCAAGGGATGTGTTCGAGAAGCTACGCCTACCGTTGGAGCCCACGGGAATGTGTTTGGAGTTGGGCGATGACTCCATTCGCTATCCCTTGGGCATTGCCGAAGACGTACCCGTGAAGGTCGGACACCACTTCATCCCTGTCGACTTCATGGTGCTCGAGATGGGAGAGAGGGAGAAGCCGCCACTCATCCTTGGGAGGCCTTTCCTCAAGACCGTGGGAGCTACTATTGACGTTGGCAAGGGGGAGATCATGTTCGATATTAACGGAGAAAGGAGTTCTTTCAACTTCTGACCATGGCTCAAGGCATGCAATATGATTGAAGTTAAAGATGTTTCACCTTATCGTTGCGTTGTTAAGGAAGAACCAAGGAAGAAGGAAGGGCTGAAGAAGAAGAAAGAGCCGAAGAAGAAGGACGTAAAGAAAATCAAGGAGGGTGTTGCATCCGTCAAGACAAAAGAAGAAAAGCCGCCTGTGAAGACCAAAAAAATGACTAAGACGGAAGATAAGCCTGTGCCCAAGATGGTGCGGAAGTGGGTATCCAAGATTGCAACGCCCGCAAAGAGCGTTGATCCGGAGTAATCAAGTGAAGAAGTCTAGCTATGGACTATAAACGAAGCGCTAGGCAGGAGGCAACCCGTTTCGTCGAGTCAAGAATAAGATACCGGGAGGACAACCCGATTCCAGGTTTTTTGAGTCTTTTTAAATAATTTAGTTTTGAATTTTATTACGCAAAGTCATTAGACTTATAAGTGGTTGAACAATATTAGAGACATAATTCTTGGTTGAATATTTTGCTTGATCATAAACCCTTACATGAACCCTCCTATGTGTTTGTTTGTTTCTTTTCGAGGAACCACAACCAAATAAATTCAGAACCTAACTCAACCATTCATCCTCATTATGATGTTGTGGTTGACTTGATTTTCATGCTAAAAACACATGAGTAGAGCCACAACTTATACTTAGGTGTTCATTAAATTTCAGCACGTGGTAGGACTCGCGTGAACATAGAAACTAAACTTTTGGTTGGTTTAAAAATCTATATCCTTGGTTTCTCTAAGATTAGAATTTTTCTAAGCCTCATTTAATTTAATTTTATTCAAAACCTCTCTCTTTTGGCCAAAATTAGAACCTAAACCTACGCCCCCATGATCAAGCCGGGAAAAGTTTGCTCTCAACCAATGAAGGCAAACTATACCGGTGAGACCGATATCAATATAGTCGGAAAATATTTTCGACTTACATTTGTTTTTAATGGTTTAAAAAAATTCTCTAAATTTATGCTTGAGCTCTTCCATAGCTCTGAAAATATTTTTAATTTTCGAAATTAGAGGAGTGCTTAGCCTTAAACATACTTAAAGGGAGGCAATCTAGTTAAAGTTAATCATACATGCACCATTGGATGCCCTTTCATCAACTTTCATCAAGACTACATGCAAAGGACAAGCATGGGTGGGCAGCAAGCATAACTTTGCAGGAAATTCATGGTGACATGTGAAGCAAGTGGAGCAAGGGAGCATGGACATGACTCAAAGCATGAAGCATCAAGTGGAAGGACCAATAATGCAAGAAAAGGAGTGGACGAGAGCGTTTGGGCGGTGCAACTCGTGGAGCACGCGGGCAAGGAGGTCATGGAGGAGAAATGATCGTGTTGGAAGAAAGCCGAGGCGGGGAGAGGCACGCGGCCACCCAGGCCGGTCGGCCCAGGCCGGCCGGCCTCCCCTACAAAAGGAGCCCCTCGGCTCTCGTCTTCTGCAGGCAAGCATCCCTCCCCTTCCTCAGTTTGTGTGCTCAAGTTTTTGTGCCCAGAACCACCGCAGACATAGCCAACCTTCCCAAGCTTGATAGCTCAACAATACACACCATTAATCCACTCGAAGTCCACATTCCAAAGTAAGTTTCTAAGTACCTAGCTGCCGGTTGCAACTCGTAATTTTAGTAGAGAGAAGAGTGCTGCAATCATGTGGAAGAAAACCACAAGTCTCTTCACCAAGAAGAAGGGGTCATCGTCATCCAAGCCGTCTTCGACGACGTCTTCGAGGAGGCACTCGGTTTCCGAGTCTCCTCGGAGCATGGAGGAGGACACGGCACCGCCAAGGAGGAACGACGCTCTCCTCCTCGGTGGCATGAGGGCAACAAGGAGCACGTCCATGAGGTTTACCGAACCTCAAGGGCGTACGGAGGAGCCGCCCGTCCAACCTCGTCAATCGACCCGTTCATCCGCACCACCTCACTACACTCCGCGGTATTCCACATATGGCTTCATCATATTGTCGGAGGAGGAGGAGAAGAAACTCTCTCGTCTTGAGAAGAGGCTTGTGGCAAACGTCGATTTTGACGATCAAGCACTCAACTATTTGGGTTTCGACACGGACATATATTATATGTTGGGGCACCTTGGATGGGTGCAATTCTCCAACGGGGTGTCGGCAAACACCCACAAGGAGTTTGCCTTGGAAATCTTGGTGACTATTGCGCCTATCCTTGATGAGGGGGTGCAAAGTTTATCATTACGTTTGGAGGGAATCCAACAAGTGGTTCCCTACGAGTATGTTAGGGAGCTACTTGGGTTCCAAAAGGGAGCTCTGGAGAAAGTTGACGTGCCGGATGGCATGTTAGATGGATTTTGGAATTTAATCTCCGGAGAAGCCCACCAACAACGCAATTGCATCCGTAACCCCATTATCCAAGTATTCCACTCTTGGATGAGCAAGAGGATTATGGGGAGGATGAGGGAGACAAAGGTGACCGACACGGAGTTGAATCGGCTCTACTTGGCTTTAATTGCCAAGCAGCCAATAGACCCCTCATACCTTATGATCAATTGATGGTGTTGCGAGGCAACATCGGGATCGGGAGATATTGGTTCGGGGGGCTACCTCTCTATGTTGGTCATCTCCTTAAGGTTGGGGATTACAAGGAATCCCGAACATCTTTTATGTGAAACCCCTCTCGGTTTGGAGTATTTGAAACAAGGAAAATAAATTAGCGGAGATGAGAGAGGAGGCTTTCATGTGGCCAAGGTGAACCTACCCCTTCCGGATGCAAGGCTTAGGCTTTTCATTGAGGGGAAGGAAGATTGGTTGGAGGAAGGACTCCTTGTCCCGGCAAAGAAAAATAAAAGAGGAAGAATCATAGAGGAGGGATCTTCCTCCGCACAAGCGGGTGGTGCACAACCTAACTATGTGCCACCATTCGGCGGGATCCCTACTCCGCTAAGTTATTACGTAGGGCCACAAATGCAAGCATGGGGGGTGGTGCACTGGTGCCCCCACCAAATTATGTGGTGCCCAACGTAACCTTCGCGGAGCCCTATGCACAATATCTCCAACCACAACAAAGCATGGCCATAATTGGAGGGTCTGTTGCGAGAAACATGCAAAACGTCGCAGCCATCCTATCCAACGCGGCTCAACGTGGTGAGGGCAATGCAAATATTGCCTATGAGCTTGGACGCCTTCACCTAGTGCAGCCGGATCAATTCGTTGGAGGGGATGTCCAACCCTACTACGAGCAAGGGTACAACTACCAAGATTATCAACACGAACCATCGGCGGAGGATTAGGAAGAAGGAGGAACTTTAGTTTTCTTTTCTTTTTCCTTTTTCTGTAATTTTCAGCTTGTGTTTTCTTGTGTTTGCGTAATGTTTTCGGTTTTCATTTAAATTTCAGCAAGTGTGTTAGTTTATTTTCAGCAAGTATTTCAATTTGTTTTCATCATTAATAAAGACACCACCTTGTTTACATCATTGGAAAAGTTACAAAATTTGTGCCATGCCGCTTTGTTTATCTTTGTAATTGATTTATGCATGTTAAAGCTAGTGCTCTCTTAAAAATACGAATCTGAATTTATCCAAATGCTAGATTAATCTTTAGCGGAGGTTATGATTAAAATAAAGACCCATAGTGTTTTATGTGCTCTCAAGTTATAGATAGATGAAAGATGGTTTTTATGCCCAAAAATATCGCTAACCTTGTCATGAATATTGCTTGTGTATTGCTCAACCTATCCAGAGCCTTATATATATTTGAGTGCATAAACCTTAGTGTACAAGATTTATTTTTGAGTGAGTTATTGCAGGCCATGATTTCTCTGGCCCGAGACTAAGAAGCTGGTCATTCCGTTTTTGCGTATCTATCTTTTTGCTAGCCTTTTATCCGTGCATTGTGTATCCCCGCATCGGAGATCTCACACCCCTCGTCGGATATCCACCATTAAAACCAAATATCATCTTTTGTGATTACCTCCTTGACCACAACCTATCGTTGAGGATGGATCATCAATTCAAGGAAGATTGCAAGATGGTGCCACGATTAAACATCTCAAGTATCTCTCTAAAGGAAAAATATTTCCGGTACCTACCTTATTTATCACCTCTTTGCCCGAGGACGAGCAACGTCTAAGCATGGGGGAGGAGGTAGGTACGATGCAATTGTAGAGTTCAAAGGGGAGCAAATAAAATTTTTATGAGAAAGAAAACGAAAAAAATTTTGAGAAAAGAAAGAAAGAAAGAAAGAAAGAAAGAGAAATATGAGAAAAAGAAAAAATATGAGTATGTGTAAAAATAAAAATAAAGTGAACTCCCCGGTTCTCTAAAGTGCATTAGGAATTTCAAGGCTTCAAGGTTAAAAGATCCATACTCATTTTCCAACCATGTGCAATCCGATAACGAGGACTTCCTTTGTGCCTCGGGATCACTCTTTGCCATTTGCACATGTCCACCTATCTCAAGTGTGTGTATTTTTCTCTTTCCCCTCCTTGATATAACAATATTTTCCAATGACTTTTTTGACGAGTCTCGGTAAGACCATGAGAAGCTTGTCTTGTTTTGACAACACCTCATTTATAATAACTTGGTAGGACTAAACTTTCCCAAAAAGCTCCATATAAAGCCTACCACACATATATGTTATGAGAGGGAAAGGAGTAGAATAAATAGGCTTGAGAGACAAGATGAGATGAGAGTTCATGAGCAATATGCAAGATGATTTAAATTTGTGAACTTGGTTTAGCTCTTTTTCATCTAGTTCTTTATTTTCAAAATTTCTGAGATCTATTTAAATCTTGGGAGCATGTTAATACTTGTGGGATAAGCTTAATTAATAATCTACCCTCCGTAGAGATAAAGGCTAGTACATTATGGAACCTTCACGAATTAAAATTTCAAGAGCATTATGTTTTCTCATGTATGATCAAGTGCAAGGTTTAAACATTGATGGGAAACAATGATATCCATCGAAGGCTTACTCGAGGACAAGCAAGGTTTAAGCATGGGGGAGATGTTGACGGTGAAAATCCGTCAACCTAGCCATGAGTTTACCTTCGGTGTTGGCATAAGTTTTATACCTTATCCATTGGTACTAACCCCCGTGGTATAACAAGTTCACTTGTGCATGTCGGTTTTGGAGTTTAGTGTTTATGCAGGTTTTTAGCGTTGAAAGCAAGACTTCCGGGATAAGTTCATCAAGCACCTTCGACAAGACCTTGAAGCCCCGTACAAGTCATGCAATGAAGCAAACTTGACTCCAAGAAGCCAGGGACTTAACCCGAGAAGATGACAAACTCCGAGGACCTAACCAGAAAAGTGCCGAATCTTGCGGGACAAGGAGCTACGTCCAACTCGGAGAGAAACTGACGACAAGGGCCTACATGCAGAAGGGGGAAGGATCTAGAAGACTCGGGAACCGACGCCACGCGAAGGAGGCCGGGAACTGGGCCTGGATGGGCCAAGGCCGGTCGGCCCAAGCCGTCCGGCCCAGCCCAGTCCAGGGCCCATTTGCCCCCTCCTTTGACCTAGCCGCCATTCGATCTATTTATAGCCCCGGGGTCGAGAGCCACGCATCAATCAATTCGTCATCGGCCGTCGAGGAGCAGAGAAGAGAGGGACACCATCCCGGAGAGGAGAGGGTCAAGCTAGTTGACTAGGGTCTCCCTAGCCGACGTGGGAACCTTGCAAGGAAGACCACGTCGGAGTTCCCGGAGCTAGGAGCAAGATCAAGGTAGGATCCCGGTGGTGATCTTGTTTATGTATCATTGTATTAGTTGAATTAGCAAGTTGAATCTATTTCTATCGATCAAGCATTTCTTCGATGATTTCGTTTTTTGATCGGCTTTGCTTATTCTAGATCTATTCTCGAGATAGATCACATAGGGTGTTCTTGTAGCCGCGGTGGCTAGAGGTACACACCGGATCTTTCGAAAGAACTCGACTTGTCCTTGGACTCGCCCTAGACTACCCGCATGAATAGAAATACGTTGTGACAGAATGGGGGTTCCGAAAGGCGGGCGTTTTCGGAGTCAAACGAGAAACCGCGATTTAAAGAGGCTTCTAATAAGATTCGATTTGCTACTTCTTCTCTTGCTTGGAACTTCAACAAAAGGCTTAACCCGATCTCTCTAGATCGGTTTATCTACCCTATCTATCTTTGTTACCTCCGTTCTTTAGTAGATTAGATTAGTTTTGTGTTCTTTATCTAGATGCATTAGGGTTTCTCTTTACCAAAGATTGAAGTTACTTGGCTTTACTAGATCATCTTTTGCGTCACACATTTGTTCCACGGATTCGATACCTTGGGTTCACCACTCGAGGGGAGAAGGGTCCCTTGACTACGATGGGAGACTTGTCCGCTTGCAAGTCTAAACGAACTTTGATGCAACTATTAACCGTCAACAGATCGCCCCTAGCGGATCTGTCTAGGTCTCACCCCCTGACAACATGACATTGACAGGATATGGACTGAAATCAACAAGCTCAAGGAATCAACTGAAGAGAAGAAGGCAAGTTTTGAAACCAGTTAGAGCTAAACAGCTTTCTTGTAAGTTAGAACAGCTATGAAGTTTGCATCAATATATTTTTTCCTTTGTTTTAGGAATGTGATGTTACTCTGGATGACATTGACTACATCTGGAAAGGAATCGAAAAGCACGATGAGCAGCTTAAATCCGCACAAAAGAGGTAGGAGATTGAACTTCTAAAGAAGAATGCTGAGCTGGCAGAAAGAGTTGCAAAACTGGAGACAAGGCTAGCTGAACTTGAGGCAGCAGCACAAAAGAAGGCATCTAGCTAACTAGTTCCCTTGCAGCTACAATCTAGTTTGGTGATGCGCCCAGCTGATGCAGTGTTATTTTGGTGATGTGCCCTGCTGATCCATGTCTGGTGTGAATATATTTTTTATGAGTTAGTTTGCTTGGTGATGTGAACTTGTGATGCATGTCATATGTGAACATGTGATGCTATATCAACAGTCACACTTGTTTGCTTGGTGATGTGAACTTGTGATGGATGTCATATTAGAGCCCATAAAAAGCACCTAAAAATTCGTAAAAATTATGAAAAATTCATAGTTGGTAATTTAGTAATTGAATAAAATATCAACAGCCACACTTGTTTAACCAAATTTCTTAAAATTAGATTTTTTATCTCATGTTTATGATATACTATACTAGTAGCAGAGTAGTACTTGACTACATTACTCGTTTTAAGGCCTGTTGGGGGGTTCAAAATTCGGCTGGAGTCCCCGAACACGAGAGTTACGAACCAGAATCACGAATAAGAGCGCACAAGTCATGAAGAATGGAGAGACAAAGAATCTCCGAATGCCTGTGCTGACCTCAAAAGTTGTCAATCCCTTTACACGTGCCCTCATGCCCCCTTTTATAGGGAGACGAAGGGACTTTTACATTCCGAGATTACCCTCGAATCTAAGGAATATTCCTAATGTGAACACGTACAAGAATGTCTTTTACATCCCGTGATTTGCGGGGCTAATTTCATATATTTACAAGCCTGCCACTAGTTCACACTTTAAACCCGGACTTTTGAAGTGACGTCTTTGACTTGGCTTCTTCTTGATCCTCGAAGCTCTCATTCATGAAAGCCACCGCTCTCTGTGATTCCCGAATTGAGACTCCGCCAGATTCCCGAACTTCTGTTGACGGTTGATTATCATATTAAAGTTCGTTTGGACTTGCAAGCGGACAAGTCCTCCGTCGTAGCCAAGGGACCCTTCTTCCCTCAAGTGTGAACCGAAGGTATCGAATCCGTGGAACAATGTGTAACGCAAGATCCAATCTAATAAGTGGAAACACTTTGATCTTGAAAAGGGTCTTGCGTCTAATCTATGGAAGAACCATAAAACGCATCTATTCTACTAAACACCGAAGGTAGCAAGAGAAAGAGAATAAAACCAATCTAGAGACTAGATTGGGTCTTTTGTTGAAGTTCCAAAGCAACGAAGAATAAAGCAAACGAATCTCATAACTAGCCTCTTTAAATCATGGCTTTCGTTCCAACTCCGAAGACGCTCGCCTTTTGGAGCCACCGTCATGTCACAACGCACCCCTATTCGTGCGGGTTATCCTAAGGCGAGTCCAAGAAGAACAAGTTGAAAACGCTCGGTAGATCGAGTATGCACCTGTAGCCACCATGACTACAAGAGCACCCTAAGCAATCTAGCTATAGACTAGATTGGGGAGGAAGCAAGCCCAAGCGAAGACAAAGTCGTAGAGAAAGCACTTGATCGCTAGAATTCAGATTCAATCTTGCAAATTCAACACGAGAGTATAATACATGGACAAGATCACCACCGGGATCCTACCTTGATCTTGATCCTAGCTCCGGGAACTCCGGTGTGGTCTTCCATGCAAGGTTCCCACGTCGGCTAGCGGAACCCTAGTCAACCATCTCGACCCTCTCCTCTCCGGAACGGTGTCCCTCTCTTCTCTGCTCCTCGGCGGCGGATGACGAATCAATTCCTTTGTGGCTCCTAGGGAGGGGGCTATAAATAGTCTGAATGGCGGCTAGGTCAAAGGGGGCGTCGAACCAGGCCCGGAACGGGCTGGGCCGGTCGGGCCAGATCGGCCGGCCCATGCTCGTTTCGGCCCGGTTCGGCCCCGGTTTCCTCCCCGGTTGCTTCTCGCGTGATTCCTTATTTGTGTGCACTTGCATGTGGGCCTTTCACGTCGTTTCCTTCGCGGTTAAGGCTTGAATCTTGCTATCCAAGCTTCGTCATTTCCTGGTTGAGTCCCTGAAGATTTTCATGTTGACGCTTCGGTCCTCGGGTCATTTGGAGTCATGCTCATCACGTGTCTTGACTCATGTCGGGCTTCATGATCTTCTTCCAAAGTCCTTGATGAACTTATCCCGAAAGTCTCCTCTTTAGCGTAGATTTCCTACGTAAACAATAAACTCCAAAATCGACATGCAAGAGTGAACTTGTTATATACGGGGGGTTAGTTCCAGTGGTTAGAATAATAAATCAATGCCAACATTAAAGGTAAACTCATGGCTAGGTTGACGGAAATTCACCGTCAACATCTCCCCCATGCTTAAACCTTGCTCGTCCTCGAGTAAGCCTTTAATGAATATCAGCGTTGCCTTTCATTGCTTATACCCTGCACTTGATCATACACGAGAAAACATAATGCTCTCAAGGATTTAATCATTAAAGTTCCATAATGTACTAGCCTTCATCCTTATGGAGGGTAGATATTAATTTAAGCACTTCCCACAAGTAATTACCTCATGCTCCAAAATTTCAAATGAATCTTAGAAATTTTGAAATTAAGAGCGTGATGAAGGAAAAGAGTTAAACCAAGTTCAAAAATAAACTTCCTTGCATCTTGCTCATGTACTCGCATCTTATCTTGTCTCTCAAAGCCTATTCATTATACTACTTTCCCCTCTCATTATATATATAGTGGAAGGCTTTATGTGGAGCTATATGGGAAAAGTTTAGTCCTACCAAGATATTATAAATCAGATGTTGTCAAAACAAGAAAAACTTCTCATGGTCTTACGGTGACTCGTCAAAAAGGTCATTGGAAAATAATGTTATATTAAGGAGGGGGGAGAAAAATATACAAACTTTGAGATAGGTGGACATGTGCAAATGGCAAAGAGTGATCCCGAGGTACAAAGGAAGTCCTCGTTATCGGATTGCACATGGTTGGAAAGATGAGTTTGGATCTTAAATCTTGAAACTTTTGAGATTCCTAATGCACTTTAGAGAACCGAGGAGTTCACTTTATTTTATCATCTTGCGATCTTCCTTGAATTGATGGTCCATACTCAATGATAGGTTGCGGTCAAAGAGGTAAACACAGAAGATGATATGGTTTGTTTTAAGGGTGGATATCCGGCGAGGTTTGTGAAATATCCGATGTGGGGATACACAATGCACGGATAGCTAGCAAAAAGATAGATATGCAAAAACGAAATGACAAGCTTCTTAATCTCGGGCCAGAGGAATCAATGCCTGAAATAACTCACCCAAAAATAATTCTTGTATACTAAGATTTATGCGCTCAATAAATAAATAAATAAATAAATATATAGGAAATGTATATTCATCACGCAGGTTGTTAACTAATATTTAACACGCCTGCGGAGCGCCACCAACCCAGCCACCGGAGAAAAAGAAATTCGTGAGTCATCCACAACCGTAAAAACCAACAAGTAACCGTAAAATTCCACCGAGCAACAAATCCACATAATTATAGCCCCCAACCATTACTTCCCTGTCTCAATTATTTCCTCCATTTTATTTCTCCTACGTCTCTCTCATCCTGACCTTCGGCAGAACTCACAGATTTGGAAAGGAAATATTTGCCGACACCCGACAGTGCCCAGCGACTGGGATCTAGAGGTCAGTGGTACCGCTACCGCCTATCTGTTGATGCCTTCTACCTCTTGGTGCCCAGCCTGTCTGCTGAACTTCAAGGACTGACTCCTGCCATCGATATCACTCCCAGGATCGACAGCGGGAGAGGTGGCGGTGGTTCCCATCTGCACGGAGCAACGGAAATCCGGTTGGTCTTTCGTCTTCTATTGCTCGTGATGGTGATATATTTTCTGTCCTGTGGGGATTTCGTCAGATCGAGTCAGCTTTGATGCGGCCACATCCACCGCAGAGCCTCCCACTTTGGCGGGCGTATGCAGGTATAGCCCTCAGATTTCTACCAGCGAATGGCAGTTGATCTGTTTTCTTTGTTGCATAGTAGATGGTGGGGTACTGGAGTTCCGTCTTCCGACTGCCGTGGTACCTGCCCAGCCCAGGTTATCGATGCTTCCCTCCGCCAGATTCATATGCCATCAAAAAAAAGCTAGCAATCTTGATTTTTTTTCACATGGCCCGCATGCATGCTATCTTTTTTACTTTGATGTTCAGCGTTTCCGGTCCATGCCTTTCTTTTTTAGTCTTGGATATGTGCCGATGGAGCACATTCTGTCACTCTTGAGGCTAATTGAGTGTGCTCATTTTGTAATTGAGGTTGTTTCTTGCATGAAAGATTGAAAAGAAGCAGAGGTATAGCTGCATCTGAGATCCAATACTTTTTTCTACAGAAGTTGTGCATACAAAAATTGGCTGATTAATTTAGTTGATCTGCAATGGTGATTTGATTGGGTAGACGAGGCTTCCTATTGCTAATCTGCAATAGTATTTTGGAAATTACTTCTTTAAAGAACAAGTAATAATTTTGTCTTGTGTTTACGTAAGAAATTCTGGAGTAATTTTCTGTACACATAGAAATACTCTTTTTAGAACCCAGAGGAGTAACTTATTAGTTGTTTTTATAAAAAACAATATTTTCCATATAGAGACCAAAGAAGTAATTGTCTACCCACGCTAAACAACCATGCATGCTTTTTTACGGTTGTAGCACCGTTCTAACAGGACTTTACGGTCAGAAGGGCTTGCAGGAGCAAAGGAGTAATTCATGCATGTCATAAACAAATAAGAAAAATCAAACTGAGTATTTTCTTACTACTTTAGCATGAGAAACCGAGTAATTTTACTACCTTAGAGCAACTCCAACAGTTTGGCAAACCAACTTGGCATCCATATAATTTTGGCAAAACAAGAAAAATTGGCCTCCAACAGTTTGGCAAACCAACTTGGCAAAAATAGAAACTTGGCAAAACTCACCTCCCCACGCGTATATATGCGCGCGCGCATCGTGGTTGCCATCGTTGTTTCCCTCTAGGTGGGAGGGTGAAAAAGAAATAAAGAATAGAGAAGGATTCCGATGTAAGTTTTTCAAGAGGTGGAAGGGCACATATATAATTTTGTTTCTCTCGGGATTCCCGATGTAAGTTAGATCTGGATTTGGCAAGTGAATTATGCCAAACTGTTGGAGATGAATTCTTTTTTTACTTTGTATAGCTTTTTAGAAGTTGGCAAAACACAAGATTTGCCAAGTAAATTTTGGCAAACTCTTGGAGATGCTCTTAACACAGAACATGTTAAATAATTAAGATGAGAAGTAAATAAAAAAATGCTGATTTGCTTTGCGGTCTTCTGCATGCTTGCTAGGAGGTCTTCCATCGGTGGTCAAAATGGAAGGCTAAACAAAAGTAAATGGCTAAATTACAGGTAATGTCAAAAAAAATTAAAAACGTTACAGGTAACGCAATCATCAAACATTAATTACGAGTGGACACAAAAAAAAAGATGTGGAAAGCCACCTGAGATTCCTTGTACGACTCACAATCGAAAGGCACTAATTATGTGATTAAAAGGACACCCCCCCTCCTCCCGAGCTCCAACCATGCTGCCACGGATTTTATCTGCAAACAACAAAAAGGCGGATGCGGAAAACCCAAAAAAAACATTTATTGGGAGAGCTCGATACTTCTTGCGGTTTGAATATTATTTTTGGGCATGCTTATCTTGTGCTTGCCACAGCCACTGGCCATCACCTTCTCGAGACAAAGCTACAACACCTTCTCAATTTATGATTCACAAACACTAGATGCAAAATGGTGGCAGGATTGAGGCGTGAATTCACTCCCATGGGATTAACATAGCAACTGCCACCATTAAGTTGAGAGCAATTAAAAACATAGACACAGACAATTAAGGTTCAGTTTTTACTATCAAAGGTCCAAATCTAGTAATTATGAACTTAGAGACCATGCCGGAGGCTAGGGATGGATTCAGATGTCTGGAAATCCGAATTCCGAATTCTCCGTATTCGTATCTGCTAAAAACATTAATATGGATATCCGTATTCGTATTCGTTTTTAATATGAATGTCAGATAGATGTATTCGAATCTGATTTTCAATATTATCTGAATTCGACATAATCCAAAATATCCGACATATCCGATATTATTCATATCCGCAAAAATAAAATACCCATCGAAAACATCTAAATTTATTTATATTACTAAATACTAATTACAAATGATGTTAATTTTAGTATTGCTAGTAAAATAATTATTTACACCATTTTAACTATTGAAAATTATATACATGACAACTAACTAATTATGCTAACCTAATATTACTAAATTATATAACTATATTTTTAATTAATTTTGATGTGTCTAATCATAGTAATTTTAAATGCATTATATTATTTAGAAAATAAATAAATTATATTTAAATGTATTTATGTACTTATTTTTACTTATAAATATGTTTATATAGTTACAAAATTACTTATTTTACATTTATTGTCATATATTAATTAATTAATTAATATGTTATTTGCAATAAGATATTATGTATAATGATCTTAATTTACTCTCTACTTGTAACATGATTTGATCAATTATAAAACCATCGACAAATGAAATTGATACTCATTATGACTCTATGCTGTAAATCGAGTAAGTATTCGAATGTGAATCCGAATTCGAAATATCCGTTTTGTATTCGTATTCGATAATATTCGTATTCGTATCCGAATTCGAAATAAAATGTGGTAAATAGTGACATCCGAATTCGTATCCGTGCGTATCCGATCTGAATCCATCCCTACCGGAGGCCGCGGAGTTAGGTCAATGTTGAGCGCGCTGACCACTTGATTTATGGATGCGACCATCGTCAGCTGCAGCTCTATTGTGTCGTACGCCATACTGATCCGCTTTTAACTGGTGAACCAAAACACCATGACATGTTAAATTTGCATGTTGGATAGTTTTTTATCTCCAAAGTTCAAGCATGATGTCTCCCTAAAAAATTAGTCATAAATATTTCTCCCAAATCACGCTTACCCTTGCAGGTGCAGATACAAGCATTAATTTTGATACAAATACCTTTCTGCTGCATGCGCAGTTGGGCACAAGTTGCCGAATGAAAAAAGTATTGACATTGATCCAAAAACCACTCTTCTACTGTTTTCCCTACTCCTTAGCTTCATCGCAGTCATGTCGCTGGAGGAGGAGGCAGCCAACCAACAGACAAAGCTCCATGGAAAAAACATTGACTATGCGGCAGCTCGGTCCCCCTTGCGGTACTCCAGCTCGGGCATCCTCCAAGCTCGCAAAGCTGCCGTTAATCTACAACCTCGGCAGGTGTCGTATATCTGTCTATGCTGCACTTCATCCATAACTCAGCAATAAGTCCCATCAATCCCGATGATTTGGGTTTAGACGAGTTCATAATCTGCATCAAAATTGATTGCACCTACCACCCACATCCTATTTTTACTCCCAACTGGCTAGTGCCTCTAGACGACGCATCCATGTCGTGTCTCCCTCGGTGCTGCCAAGACGACGACCACGGTCCGCGGCGCCATCGAGCGCAGGCCATCACCGGTGGCCACGAGATTCATCTAGCAAAGAACAAAAAACGGATGTGAAAGGCATTACATATCCGTTTTACTACTCCTAAGCGAAAACAAGTAATTCTTTGGTTCCACAGCCTCACCGGCTGGCCGCGCGCGTCGAATAGTATTCACCACGTGTGTCTATATATATATATATACATATATATATATATATATACATATATATATATAGTGTATTTATATTCTACACCCTGGGTATGGAATAAGTATTCCATACCCGAGCTAGCCAGCGCGCAACTGTTGCACCCGACGCGCGTGCCAGCTCCGTGGTTTTTTCGCCGTTTTTTCTCCGGTTCTTTTCCCCTCTCCCCCACGTTCCTGGGTAGTTTTGCGCCGCCGCGTCTGTTAGTCGCCGAGCCCCGCGGCCTCCATCGCCGACCCCCACCCCCACCCCCTCCACCGCCGGCCTCCACCCGCTCCACCGCTAGCTTGCTCCCCTGCGACTCCTCACCGCCGCCCACCAAGCCGCATCCTACCCCGACCACCGCCGCCTCCACCCCCTCCACCGCCGGCCTCCACCCGCTCCACCGCTAGCTTGCTCCCCTGCGACTCCTCACTGCCGCCCACCAAGCCGGATCCTACCCCGACCATCGCCGCCATTCCCCTTCACAGCTGGCTGCTCGTTCCCCAATTTTTCCTCTACCCCCGTTCCCCAGCACTGGCCCGCCAGTCTATCCCGTCGCTGCCGCCTCGTCTCCTCGCCCGCCGCCGCTTCAGACTACTCGGATTCGGGTACCAACACTTGGTTCTCCCTCACCTGCAGCTGTATCCTCTAGATCGAGTTTTTTACTTCTCGTCCCCACCCTCTTGTGCATCCTTCAGCTTAGGTCCAGATTCCAACATTCATCCACCTCTTGGCCGCCGAGCTCTGTCCCCTGCATCTCTACTGCACCGGCGCCTAAACAAAAGGTTCTCACCATCGCATATTTGTTCATTAGTGGGTCCTTGGATGTTTTCTATTCCTTGTGCAACCTATTTCATCATAAGTTGTTGTCTTTTCCAACAGGTTTTAGTTGCGAGATGAATGCAGGCCGTAGACCTTTAAAATTCTTGCAACTATTGCATCTGTCATTGTTTATGGGATTGTGATATTCAGTCATATGTGCTTCAACCAGAGCAAAGTGAGTTCCTCTTGGAAAATCTCACTGATTTAGTTCTTTAAGCATTTGGCTACTTGGTAAATATTTGTAGCACTTAACCATGGTGTTTTTACGCACACATTGTTTTCTCCATAATCAATCTTAGGGTTTAATTGATGTGAATTAGTTTCATTCATGTGCCACAGGTCCTAGTTCTAGTTAATTTAAATGATCAATGTTAAATAGTTTCAAAATCATCTTGGCAAGAACCTGTTTGAGTCCCCCTCTTTAGTGCCATTGAATTTTAACTTAGTATTAGTGCCATACCGTATATATGTCACAAATCTGGCTAAAACTTCCATATTTTTCATTGAACCCCAATAGAAAACAATGCAATGGGTGCTCCACAGGGGGGGTTATGTTCCAAGGTCGTAGTAAATTGCTCGGCAGCACCCTCCTTGCAGCCATGGGTCGGTTATGGTGCCCCTTGCTACAGAGCAGGGATTGAGCAATTTATTTCCTGTATATACAAATCAAGGGCTGTGTACAGTTTGCATAGTATATGTTCAATGGTCTTGAAAACATATCCGCGTTTCTGGATTTGTAGTCACATGTTTACAAGTACACAGTCACATGTATACATAGTCATGTTAAAAGCTCCTAGATTATGTGTTGGTTCTAAATTCATTTATTAGCTGGTAATTCTCAAATCCAATTATGTTTTGACTTTTATTATTAGGAAACATACCGTGTTCTGCTGATCGTTTCCTTTACATTTCCCCTTCTGTAAAGAAATTGGCTCCCACTATTATGTGGCTTTGTGAAACTCCCATTGCTAATCCATGTCATAGTTAAAATGAGTTAATCTCAGTGCTTATCGAATTCAATGCGAATATAACTCATTTGTTCAAGGCAACAAATCATGTGGTCACTAGTGATACTTTGTTTTGCCCATAGCAACGCGCACGCATGATCCCAGCTGGCATTCAAAACTTAAACTTTTGATTGTCAGCTTGTCTACATAATTTCGTAATTTTCTTTGTTATAATAATTTTTCGGTGCAGGCTTCATAAGCACAGTTTTAGTGTAATATGCATTCACTTCGAAATTACCAAGGCATCTGTAATATAAATTCTGATAAACATTAAGCAGATAAAAACCAAGGCATCTGTTTGCTTTAAAACTTCAAAATTCTTGAGATCAACAATTGTGTGTCTCCTGACAAAATATAACTTTTTCTCAATCACTGTTCCATCTGGCATTTCTTGCTTGTCTCCACGTTTTGCTGTGATGGTCACTTGTCCCTAATAATGACAGAGTAGTGTCATTACCCCCAATGCTTTAGCACTGTTAGGTATGCATCTTCACAGAATGGTCATAGCAACGACATGCTAAGGGTGCTGCAAATTGTCCACATAAAGTTTTTCCACCAATTATAAAATGTAGCGTGATGCATACAATCTTCACATAAATACATGCTATATGTGTGAATGGAGTTGTTCTGCAATTTATTAGCAAGATGTACTTTCAGCACAATGCCAGAACCAAACCAAACATCACCAGAAACCTTTTAACCTGTCAAGCTCAAGAATGCTAGGGATGGACCTGAAATAAACTGCTTAGATGGATGATGGCTAGATTACCTTGAATGGCATACTCTCCTCATTGTGTAAAACTATGTTATTACATCTTCTTAGTATAAAGGTGCACAACTCCTACTTATTTAAGGAAAAAAGTCAGAACTGGGTATTAAACTTAAATTGAATGGTATCTCGTCTTACAGTGTGTTGCCATATGCCACCAGTGCGATCATATATCCTTCGGGCTTGTATGTGGTATATGAAACAAATTCCCTACTCAGAGCCCTCCCTTGGAATGGATTCTTGTGACACTTTTTATCAGTTTAAAACATGTGTTTGTGTACTTATTGCCATATATATCTCCCAGTTCAGATTTTTTGACACTAATCTTTCACTGCAGGCTTGATAAGCACAGTATAAGGCTTTGCCTTTACCTTACTTGGTGGTCCGGTTTTCGCAGGTTCACTTTTGTATATTGCCGCTGTGCCACGGGTCTACCTTCTAGCTTTCCAGGGCTTTATCAGCCATCCTTTACTTTTTATGTCAGTTGTTTCAGCCCTTTGAACTCGTTCTTCGATCTGCTGCTGATTTTGCCTTCCTGTTGACTAATGGAGTCTTCTGGTGAGGCTGATTATCCATGGTACATTCTAATTTCATTTCCATACTTTGTAGACCATACCGAGTTACATTTTTATTTATTCTATGTGTAGATCCAACGCCCCCCCCATTCAGACGGTGTTCTTCGGTCTTCAGCACCACAGTGCTCATCTTCCAGGTCGCGTGCAGCAACATTCTTTTCCTGTATATTAAGTTCTTTTTTGTGGATTCTTTCATATTTGTGTATTAATGTGCCAGTGATAACACCATATGACAAATAGTAGTTCATTGTAGTTGTTGGAATTTTAAAATTCCCTTTACTTCTCTCGTCTCTTTTATTTTTCTGGTTTATTTTCTAACTAATCTTTATGTCAAGATGGAAACCGGTCAGCGGTTGGTGGATAGGATGCCTACCAATCCCAGGACAGTGGCATTCATTAGTACACAAGAGAGGTATTCACATGTTCCGTTCAGCATGTATGTTTTTTCCACTTTACATGATCACGGGTTTTTACCCTGTTCAATCTCCTTTTCTTGCAAGGTTTGAGGTTCCTCTACGCCCTGAGTTGTGGTCTGATTTTGCAGCTGGTGCTGTCTCTGCCTCGGACTTACAGCAGCGCGACGACCGCCCCGCTCGCCAGCACTCCTACCACGCTGGCCGTGGGAGGGCTAAATCTGTCCGAAGAAGGCGTAGTTCTTCTAATGATCCCTCAGGTGTAGTCGGTGGATCTCATGTTACGAAGACGCGACATACCACGTCTATCTTATCAGGTCGAATGGAATGCCCACCTGACCGGTCGACACGGATGACTGATTATTATCATGCTCAGGGCGAAAGAGAGGTACGACCAATCCAGTTTTTTGTACTTCTCTGCGACAGATCTGAACTCTAATAATTTATGTTCTCACTATCCATTATTACTGCTTCCATTTTTTGTTCATTTGCTCTTTCAGCCTTGAATCCATTGGCAATTGTTTACCTGATTGGTCGGGTCCCGACCTGAAAAGATGGCTTTCAGGTCCACAATTTCTGGTTTTAACCCCATTTCAAATTCATGCATCAATAAACTAACCCAAAACCCCTAGCACACAGGTCCGATGCATACTACAATTTTATTTGTTTTCACTGAATTGCTAGAATTTTTAATTTCAATGCTTACTGTTCTTATCGCCACTCCAAAACCTGACTTCTTTATTTTCATTCTTCGATCACAGCTTTGAAAATAATTAATTAAATGCCTGACACATCTTTGTGTATTGGAAAAGCATGAGCATCCTAGTAATAAAACTATCTGCCCATATATGCACCCAGATTTCCTAAATCAGCAAAACGGCACTAGAATAGGTACAAAACCTTTTTTTTATGCTCCACTTATAGTAGTGCTCAGTTTTTTGTACGTTCGTCAAATTGTACTTTCCAATATCCCTGTCCCTGTATCCTAGTGTCAAACTTACCATTCATTACCTGCTTCCTCCTATTTTGGCAAAAGTCTGTAGTTTCAGGATTACACTGATAACAGAAAAATTCCAAAAACCTTCCATTCCTACTTACCCGTGTATAACTCCATTTATTTTATTACTGCTCACTTTTTAAGTGACTGGTTGTGTAATTCGATAGCATTAAATTCACTTCTAAACATGGCATGCCAATGTTGGTCAGTGCACTTCTGCCGGATAAACACAGAAACCAAAATACTGCAGCTTCTATCAATATCTCATTTGATTTGCGTGCTGCAACGCAGTGGTGCCCCTCATCCGCTCAGATTTATTATTCCTGGTGTTAAAGCCTGTTCATTATGTGCCTATTTCACTTATCAATTGCCTATTCATGCTAGGTTCCATCTAGACCCAGCAGGTTAAGACAGCGATCCCCTACGAATGGTGCTCCCCACGCTGGCCGTGACGGTCCAACCCATGTTCTGCCAGAATTGCCTCAGATTCACACCCCTCGACTGACGGACCTGCTATCGGGCCCACTTAGTTGCCTCCGTGGCCCTCAACGGCTTGCGTTTGATCAACTGTTTCAAGAGATTGATTCCACACTGAAGGAAAATACAAGTGCCATTCAACAATCTATCGGTAACATTGTCAGAGCACCGTACCACCTCGCTAGAAGGTGTCGACCATTATTGGAGGACCTTGTGCATGCTCAAAGGATCACTGGTCCTCGCTCCGTTGGTGAGCAGTCATTGACAAACCAAGGATGCAGTCAACATGTCAACATTCCAGCTGCTCCTGGTAGATCGCCTTGTGCTCACAATAAATATATTTCGGTTGAGCACTTAACAAATCTGTAAAATCTATTGTCTTATGTTGCAGGTGATGTCCAACAACAAAACTCAGTTCCGTCCCCAGTAGCCTCATCCCAACGACAACTTTCCAGGGGCGGCAGTGCCCATTCTTCGCCCACCGGACCAAGTTAGGTTCTTTTTCTCTCTGCCATTGTTCTTTTATGTAATTGATGTCCTCTTTCATATGTTTTCTCTATTAATATTCTTTACCTGTTCTGAAACTCTTCTAAATTTACCTTCGTCTTACACAATATTTGACCAGCATGCATTTGGTATGTTTTGCTTGTCCTGGCCCCATCGTTCTGTTTTGTCTCCTTCAATTTTCTCTTTGTAAGGGTGATTGTAACAACGGTTTCGTTCTGCTCTCGCAGGTCATGTCCAACATCCAAATCCAATCCTGTCTCCATTTGCTTCACCCCAACATCAAGCTTCCACGGAAGGCGGTGCTAACTCTTCATCTTACAGATCAAGTTAGTTACCCTTTTTCTCGGCCAATGCCCTTACATTTCTTTTATTTAATCTATCCACACTATCTTACTCTTTGTCGTTGCTATCGTTACTATCCTGAACTACCTCTGCCATAAGTTTTGCTCCATTTTAAACTACACCTGATTAGGATGCAGTTGTTTTCCATTGCTGGTTCTGTTTTCATCTTTTTCTTTTTTGAAGTCATCAAATTCTTATATACCACTTTTTCAACTAATTTTTTCACGATGATTTGTGTTATTGTAACTCACACACCATGTGTTGCAGATGACAACGCAGGACTAAAAAATATCTTAGATGCGATCTCTGAAGACGAGGGTAGCGCCCGAAGTCCCGTTGTTCCAACATCACCTTACTCTGGCGACGTCAACCTGTCCCCCCTGCTGTAAGTTGAACCGATACCCATTAATCATCATTAATTTCACCCCACTAATTTAAATCATTGTTTTCACCATGCTTGTTTTGTTCCTTTTCAAATCATTCACCGTTTCACCTCATAAACCCGGAGAGGCGAGAATCTTGGTAAAGACAGTGAGCCTCCTGATCCCAAATGCCCACCTGACCGAACCGCATCCCATGCCTCTGCTGCCATAGATTCCCCAAACCATATGCCCGTAGGCAAACGCATCACATTCAGGCCTATGAGATATGTTTCACCCTTCAAAGGTGGCATTTTCTTACGCCCTCAACCGGACGTGGGTCGGTCAATGAGTTTGTTGCGATATCTATGTGCGGACGACTCTCCTTTCAGCAGGTTTGCATGAAAACCACATTTTCTATTTGGTAAGGAGTCTGACTTGTGGGTCCAGCTCGGTGAGAAATCCGTCCGGTGGAAGGAAGGTTTCTTCAGAGGCGTTCGGCAGAAAAATCCGCGGTCGGCTATCTGCTTCCGTTCGGCAAAGGAACTGTTGAGCTGATTTTGCGGGATTGAGCGGTGACGTGGCTCAAGCGGAGAGGACGAATGGATGGATAAGCGATCAAGCTTAGAGATAAATTAGGTATCAAATTCATTCAAGGTTGCACTTGACAGGGTATAAATATGAGCCCTGAATGTATGTAACAGATATACGTAATCATTCTCAATACAAACCGGCTTTACGCCAAACCCTAGAGTCCATTTGTCGTGTCGTCGAGTTCTTCGAGAGGGTTCATCGATCCGTCGACCTCCGTGAGTACCGGCAACCTTGTATCATATCTAGTATCATGCGGTGGATTTAGATCTGATGCAATTAGTCTTGTTACCATGCTAGTGTCATGCGGTAGATTCAAGCTTGGTTCAAGAGGGTTTCTTGTTAGGTCATGAGTCATGCGGTAGGCTAAGATCTAGCTCGAAGCTAGTTATCGGCTCTATTGAATTTTGGCAAGGTTCAATAGATTCATTAAGTTACCCCGTGTTGCTTTGAGTTTTGCTTTATGTTTAAATTCATGTAACACCTTTTGCCCAATCTAGATGGGTTTGGATTGGTGATCCTTTTGCGAGTCAAGTTCGTTCCTTTGGCTATTGTAACACGTGGATCACGTGCTCTTTGATAGCCGAAACCGAATCGATCTAGGTTGTTACGTGTTGCGGGTTCAAGCTTGCCAACGTTTGTATAAATCTTGAAAGAACTGAGTATCACGCGGTAGATGCAGGTTTTTGGGTTGCTTTGGAGCTAGTCATCCGGTGGATTAGAATTCAAATCAATCTGATAGATTTATCTTGCTTGGTAACGTTCGTTCCTTCTTCATGGACCCCGAATCAGCTGTTCAGCCGTATTCGGTTATGTTCTTCATGAGTAAAACACATGCGTAATTTTTGCTTTAAATAATGTATGCTTTTAGCTTTCCATATTTAGATTGTATCATGCGGTGGATAGATCTATTTGTGGAAAGTGGTACGATCCCCACGCAAGTTGTATCATGCGGTGGATAGATTTGTTTGGTGTCGTACCCGACGGGTTTTAAAGTACCTAGACATGCGGTAGACTAGTGCTTTGGATCTATGCATGCTTGTTTATTACATATTTATGCTCGTGCTTTACTTCATTTATTTATTTAACGTTGATCACCACGGGGATCGGTCACGATCTTGTGCACGTGCATCTTTATCGAAACAAAGACCGATCGCCGTCATGCTTACGTCACCCATTCGGCTATGTCACTTTTTCCTTTCTAATGCTCCCGAATGGCTTCAGTTTGCTGGCAGATAGCTTTCTATAGCTATATGTCATCTCATTTGGCTTTATAGCCGTAAATATGGAACTGTCTGGTACCACCCGGCAAGTTCCAAGCTTTGGTGTTTAACTATTTTGTCTTTTGTTAATTTTCAGGAAAAATTGACTGGCACGTCTTGTGATTCTCTGCACGTGTGAAGCCAGCTTGTTCGGCTTGCTGTGTGCTTGGTGCTAGGTGTACATTTTGCGTCAACACACTTTTTGGCACACCCGGTGGGACCACAGCCGAAAATCAAGATGCCTGACATCGGGGATATCATGGATGTCAACATCGAAGATCTCTCTCTTGAACAACGGCAACAGCTGCAGGATGCCGTGGACCAGTTCCAACAAAAGTGCTTGCTATCATTCAAGAAGAACAGGAGCGGCGTCCCGTACTTAAAAAATGAGATGCCCAGGGTGTTGTTGCCAGGGGAAAGTGACGCTACAACCCAGCAGGAGAGGGAGGAATGCATGCAAGCATTCCGAGATACCGCGGACCACGTCCTAAGCAGGCACCACAGGGCTTTCCTAGGTGCGTTCAAACAAATGATGGTGGCTGTCTTCGGTCCAGGCATGGAGCAGGCGTTCAACAAGACACCCATTCAAGGAGGCACCGTGGAGATGGGCGAGTCCAGTTCCCAACCACCGTTACAGAGCCAGCCAGCCCAGCCTCCTCCTCAGAGCGTTGGGAGCCAAGCTTTCCCGCCTCCTCCACAAGGTGCTGGGGGTCAGCCAGTTCAGCCCGGGAGCCAAGCTTTCCAGTCTCCTCCACAAGGTGCTGGGGGTCGCCCGATTCGGCCTCCACTGCAGGCCGCAGGTGGGCGACCAGTCCAGCCACCACCGCAGGGCAGCACGGGTCAACCTCTCGCACGCGGCCCGAACCCGTGCCGGCCCACGTACGGAGAGTTGGCATTCGGCTCGCACGGGGCCCCGCTTGCTTCCGGCTACGGGATTGCTCCGGCAAGCAACAGGCTGCAGAGGAATCTATACGGCGGAGGCTACCACGAGGTGGGGAACTACGTAGCCATCGATGCTCTCCCGAATCCGGGTTACGGACCGGTGCGGGCGCGCGAGGAGGACGATATCCTGGCGCGGAAGATGGCCGATTTGATGCAGAATCAATTCGGCCTCAAACCAAAAATGCAAGGACCTACCTACACACCGCCATTCCCGGAGTGGTACTACAACGTGATCATGCCGCCAAGGGTGAAGCCTCCGACGGAGTTCACAAAGTTCTCCGGGCAGGATGACACGAGCACAGTGGAGCATATCGCTCGCTACCTGATGCAGCTTGGAGAGTGCTCATCTGAAGAAGCGTTCAGGGTCAGATACTTCCCCGCGTCACTGACGGGTGCGGCGTTCCAATGGTTTTCATCTTTGCCCCCTCAATCAGTCAGCACATGGAAGGAGCTGGAACGAAAATTCCACGCCCACTATTTCAGCGGCAGCTCAGAAAAGAAGCTGATCGACCTCGCTACCCTGAAGCAGAGACACAGTGAGACGCCCTTGGAGTTCCTCAGGAGGTTCAGGGAAGTTAAGGGCATGTGTTTTTCGCTCAATCTGCCAGATGACCAGTTGGCTGACATGGCCATTGCCGGGATGTTGTCGGCCGTGCGTGAGAAGCTATTTGGCATGGAGTTCGATAACTTGGGCCAACTGTCCCAAAAGCTGTCGTTAATGAGCAACCAAGCATACGGTTTCAAGAAGGATGCCAGGTTCGGCAAACAGCACGACGTGGTGGATATCTACAACCAGTTCCTGGACAAAGCCGACCTGATGGAGGATTCTGATGATGACCAGGACGTGGCTGCGGCCGAAATCATGTGGGGAAAAGAACCATTGACCATGAATCAGCGCTGGGTCAAACAGACCAAAGGCACCTATGATTTCGACATCACGAAAGCTGACAAGCTGTTTGAGCTCCTGGTGAAGGAAGGCCGAATCAGATTGCCTGAAGGGCATTCCATGCTTCGGCCCGATGGAGTAAAGGAGAAACGTTACTGTGGCTTCCACGACGGGGAACTCGCACTCCATCAACGGCCGGGGTCTTCGGGATGAGGATCCGAAAGCCATCCGGGAGGGACACCTCAAATTTGATAACAAGATGAAGGCTGGATGGCCACCCTTTCCCTCAAAACATGGTGGGTTTTTCGGTCAACATGGTCACGGTCGAGGAGAAGGGCAAGGTCAAAGTCTTGACCTCGGCCCGGGGCAAGACGGGATGGAGCAAGAGACCGGAGCGTCGGGTGACTTTGGAGCGAGGTGCATGGCGAGGCCCCCGCGTTCTCAAGAGCCACGTCGAGATCGGGGGAATCGTCCCGAGCCAAGCCCGGGGTGACCACGCGTATCCTCCTCAATAAGTGGCGGCGCCGGTGGAAAAAGAGCGCTACCGAAGCAAAAGTACGAGGAGGAGAGGTGAAGGGCCGAAGAGGAAGCACGCGAGAAGAGATGCGGAGCAATACACGCGCGAGCGGGAGCGCGCGCAGCGGGGATGTGCATTCTTCGAGCACCTTGTTGGAACGAAGGTTTGAAGCCGCCCACACCGAGAAACCGCCCCGAGTGCGGTGATAGGTATTTTGAGTACGGGCGGGAGAGCGCCAATCGCCGATCCGTCCATGAAAGAAGCGGGAAGGATACATCCTAGCGAGGATCGGCGTCAAAAAATTGAAATCATTGATCATCCCGGGGAAAAGGCAAGGCGATTTGAAGTGGGATGATCAAGAGGAAGACGAGGACGAGTACATCCGGCAAAAGGGGCAATGGTGCCCGCCGGCCTAAGAAAAAGTCAGAAGAGAAGGGTTCAACGCTTGAGGAATCGTGAGCGAGGCGAGGCTGGGATCCAGACAAGGCAGGTGTGGCGTCGAAAGGATAAACCTGAAGGGTCAAAGCATTCGGCTCCAGTGTGCATGGTATATTTTCTCGCCGAATGAATTTATGGCTCCCGCTAATCGGGTTGTGCGAGAAGAGGCGTCCCCGGACGATGAGCGGATCGAGGGGCCGATGGCGCACCGGTGCTAGCCAAGCAAGCCATCTTCGACAAACCGGCCAAAAATCGACACATGAGGCCGCCGTACTTGAAGGGATATGTCAATGGCAAGCCATTGACCAAGATGTTTGTCGACGGTGGAGCGGCGGTCAATGTAATGCCGTACACCACCTTCGGGGAAACTTGGCATGGGCCCTAGCGATCTGACGCCTACAAGCATAATACTGAACGATTTCGCCGGGAATCCTTCAGACACCAAGGGATGCGCTCACGTGGATGCGATGATCGGGTCTAAGACACCGCTCACAACCTTCTTTGTTATCGAAGCTAGTTATCGGCTCTATTGAATTTTGGCAAGGTTCACTAGATTCATTAAGTTACCCCGTGTTGCTTTGAGTTTTGCGTTATGTTTAAATTCATGTAACACCTTTTGCCCAATCTAGATGGGTTTGGATCGGCTTTATACCTCTTGGTGATCCTTTTGCGAGTCAAGTTCGTTCCTTTGGCTATTGTAACACGTGGGTCACGTGCTCTTTGATAGTCGAAACCGAATCGATCTAGGTTGTTACGTGTTGCGGGTTCAAGCTTGCCAACGTTTGTATAAATCTTGAAAGAACTGAGTATCACGCGGTAGATGCAGGTTTTTGGGTTGCTTTGGAGCTAGTCATCCGGTGGATTAGATTTCAAATCAATCTGATAGATTTATCTTGCTTGGTAACGTTCTTTCCTTCTTCATGGACCCCGAATCGGTACATTCGGCCGTATTCGGTTATGTTCTTCATGAGTAAAACACATGCGTAATTTTTCTTTAAATAATGTATGCTTTTAGCTTTCCATATTTAGATTGTATCATGCGGTGGATAGATCTATTTGTGGAAAGTGGTACGATTCCCACGCAAGTTGTATCATGCGGTGGATAGATTTGTTTGGTGTCGTACCCAACGGGTTTTAAAGTACCTAGACATGCGGTAGACTAGTGCTTTGGATCTATGCATGCTTGTTTATTACATATTTATGCCTGCGCTTTACTTCATTTATTTATTTAACGTTGATCACCACGGGGATCGGTCACGATCTTGTGCACGTGCATCTTTGTCCAAACAAATACCGATCGCCGTCATGCTTACGTCACCCATTCGGCTATGTCACTTTTTCCTTTCTAATGCTCCCGAATGGCTTCAGTTTGCTGGCAGATAGCTTTCTATAGCTATATGTCATCTCATTTGGCTTTATAGCCGTAAATATGGAACGTATCCTCGGTACCACCGGCAAGTTCCAAGCTTTGGTGTTTAACTATTTTGTCTTTTGTTTATTTTCAGGAAAAATTGACTGGCACGTCTTGTGATTCTCGCACGTGTGAAGGCGGCTTGTTCGGCTTCTTTGTGTGCTTGGCGCTAGGTGTACATTTTGCGTCAATATATATATATATATATAACTTTGGATAGGTAGAGGAAAATGCAAGTAGCATTAGTGACAAGGTTAGCATATATATTTTTAAAAACAAATCGTCTTTAACTCATCCAAAAATTGAGAGCACGAAAATAACACTATGGGTCTTATTTTTATCATAACCTCCACAAAATATTAAGCTAGCATTTAATTAATTTCAGATTTATATTAAAGAGAGCATTAGCTTAATCATGCATGAAACAAGTACAAAAGTTGAGCAAAGTGGCAACTTTTCATCATATATTATCGTGGCATCAACTTAATATTTTTACCAAAGGTTGATCAAGGTGGGAAACTTTATTCATGGTGCTCTTAAACTAACTCTATTATTATCACACATGCTGAAAATAGATAAAAACAGAAAATGCTACACATATATAAACTTGCACAAAAGTTGAAAATAAAGAAAAGTAAAAGGAGAAAATCGAACCGGTTTTGAAAGCATTATTATTTTCTTCTCTTCCCCCTTCTTCCTTTATTTTTGGTGATTGATATTGATGGTCCGGCGCGTTGTATCCTTGCTTGTTTTGTGATTGCACCGGTCCTCCTCTAAATTGCTCTAATGGTGAAGGCGACCAATTTGATAGGCAATGTTTGCGGTTCCTTCTTCTTGCATTTATTGGATGGAGCGCCACGAAAACTTCGTGAGGAACATGTATGGTGGAGGATGTGGTGGCGTGGCTGCCCCACTCCTCCATGCTTGCATTTGACATACTTCCTTCATATGGTTGCGGCAACAGGATCCCTCCATGTGGTTGTTTATTAGCTTGATGTGCAGCCCCTCCTTCATCTTGGGCTACGGAGGATGATCCTTCTTCAATAATTCTTCTTTTTTATTCTTCTTTGCCGTCACAAGAAGTCTTTCCTCTAACCAAATTTTGTCTCTAAGGATCTCGACCTCTCATTGGGGAGAGGAATATTAACCTTCGTCAACTTGTACCTTCTCCTCTCATCTCCACTTCTCTTGCTTCATGTACCCGATTCCAAAGAAATTCCGATAAGGAAAAATTTTGGGTTCCTTGTAATCTTCTCTCGAAATCATCCCCCAAAAATCCTTCTAACATTTTTTTCTTGGACGTCAACTTGCTCTGGGCTTCCTTCTTGTAACCGAATAGTTCTCCAATATATCGACAAGGAACGAGTTGTTCTTCATCTTCAAGGTGGAATGAGAGGCACGATACTCCTTCATTAATGACCGGTGCTAATATCATAAGAACTTCCGAATCAAGCTCCTTGTGAGTATTCACACCAACTCCATAAAGAATCGCACTCATCCAAGGTTGCTCAAGATTTGATATCCGAATAGAATCCAACACTTGGAGGGTGTTGTCAACGAAGTCAAAATTTGGCACAAGCCTCTTCTCGAGACGAACACGCATCTCCTTCTCCTCCTCCATCTTCATGATACATCCATTGGAACACCTCGGAGTGTATGGTGGTGGAGCGGAAGAACGAGTTTAGCATCATGGTGGAACAGGTGGCTCTTCCGTGTGTCCTCGCGGTTTGGTGTACCGCATGGATGAACTTCGTGTACTCCTCATGCCACCGAGGGGTAGCGTGTCACTCCTCGGTGGTGCCACATCTTCCTCCATGATTCAGGGAGAATCGGGGACCGAGTGCCTCCTCAAAGAGCTCAATGATGGCGCCTTCGATGATCGTGTCTTCTTGGTGAAGAAATTGGTGGCCATCTTCCACATTGTTGTTGCACTAACTCACAATGAGTGCACCGGGGGTTGCTTGCTAGTGGGAAAAACACACAAGCAGAGAAGCATATGGAGGGTGGAGTTTATTATTATTATGATTATGTGAGGTGCACAAGATATGATGGATATTAGCCCATAGGGTTTGTAGATTCTTGAACATGCAACCGCCTATCAAGGTGAAGCTAAACTAGTTTATTGAGGTATGTATATAAAGCCACTTTAGCTAAATTTACAAAAGATAAGTTGATGGGATCTACGGGAGCAGCGGACCTCATACTCCCATTAAGCATGGTAGCTAGCCTTAGGCATCAAAGCATTATCAACATGAATGAAATAAAAGATTTGGCTATTACACGAAAAGATCCTACAACACCATGGAACAATTTTTCTAGGTTGCTTCTGAAACTTATGGGCTACTAACTCAAGAACACAATTTAACAAATGCATAAATTATTTACCTAGCGAAGGGGAGCACCGGGGGCTTGATCTTTCTCCAAGATGCTTCTTTCTCCCTTCTTTCCTTGTGTCCACGCGATCCATGAGATTTCATTGCCCGAACCGTTCACAACCACACCTTTGCTTACGTGATTAATCTTCCACCTCCATTGTTTTGCTTTGTGTTACTCCCTTTTTTTTCTTGCCTCTTGCGCTTCCATTAATTTCTTGCAAAACAAAGCCCTTGTTTCCCCCATGCTTGTCCTTTGCATGTGCCCAAGATGCCAAAAGATGGACACGTGATGCATCGTGAGGCACAATACGTTAATCAAGCTCAAAAAAACCTCCTTAATCATGTTTAGATGCTAATCACTCCTCTGATTTTTGAAACTTTAAAACTTAACTCAGCGCTAGCGATAAGTACAAATATATCATTAGAGGAGATCTTAGGCAACCAAAACAATTATAAAGTTTATTTTGGTTGCACCGGGACCGATTGCTTTCATTAATTGATAGCAAGTTCCTCCGGCATGACCGTGGGGGTATGGGTTTAGGTTTTAATTTTGGCCAAACATGAGCGAGAGATTTTGAATAAAAATAAACTCAGTGGGGCCTAGAAAAATTCTAAATCTAGAGAAACTAATGGATGTCAAGTTGAATAAAACAAAAACTCAAGTTACTTAGGTTCACGCGAGTCCTACGGCGCGTCAAAGATTAAAACATTAAAGAACATAGCAAGGCTCTACCTGTGTGTTTTTAACATGTGAAACAAGTCAACCTAAACATCATGGAGAGAATGAATGGTTGGGGTAGGTTCTGAATTTTTGGTACTAGTTTCTCAAAAAAAGCAAACAAAACTTTAGATGGCTCAAGTCATTGGTTTATGATAAATATAAAATTCAAGTAAAATTACTGAGTAATTATAATGTCTCTAAAAATTATTCAACCACATAGAAATTTATAATATGTAATGCGTAGCAAATTCTAAGACCAACTTACTTGAAAAACTTGAAAATTTTCTTCGGGTTGCCCTCCCGGTAGCTTGACTCTTCAATGGGTTGTCCTCCCGGTAGCTTATTCTTGACTAGACGAACGGTTTGCCTCTCACCAAGCGCTTCGTTTATAGTCTATAGCTAGATTTCTTCTCTTTTCTCCGGATCAACGCTCTTTGTGGGCATTGCAATCTTGAGGGCCCCACTTCTACACCATCCATGGCTTTGGTGTAGGTTTATTCTTCGGCTTAGTCATCTTTTTGATCTTCGCAGGCGGGTGTTGATCGTTGGTCTTACGCTGTGTGGGTTGTACTCCGAAACAGGCCGCCATCATGGTGCTCCAAAACCCTTGGTCCATCGAGGCCGGGGACGAGCTAGCTATCTCCTTGACTCCTTGTTGCGGTAGGAGTATACGGGGACATTCCTTCATCAGCTGGGAGTGGGAGTAGTGCCTGGTAGTAAGTGAGTGAGTACTCCGACCGCCGTCCAACTGAAGCAATCATGCTTGCTCCGGTCTCAAAGCAGCGCTCTTCAGTCTTTGCCCTGCTTTACAAGCCTTGATCTCTTTCTGTTCCTCTGATGCCAAGCAAGGGCTCATGGCCTGTCCCAGGGCTCACTGAACTCTAGCGTCGATTTGGAGGACAAACTAAAACCAACAGCTCTGAGATGAAATCATCAGCTCACTTTGCAGGGCTCAGCGGTTAGGTCTAGCAGTTGTTTGCTCATTAACCGGCTTCGGCCTTAAATTTTCCCCTGTCAGTGGACAAGCGAGTAGTAAGTAGATCACAATTATAGCCGCCAATAAATGAGGTCGCTGCAGGTTTGCTGGGAGGGCACTTGACAGGGAGAGACTATTCAATACCGGAAATCATTTGCGTGTCAGTAGCCAGCAGCTACGAGTAATCAGTTGGACCTGCCATGCAGCAGGGTAAACAAGTTGACATCGACCCAGAAGAAACAGTTTTACTACAACCATGTGATGAGCGGGCCGATGAACTCGATAGCCGCTCATGTGCGTAGTTTTTCTAGGTCAGAAAATGCATTACGCAATGCTAGATGCAAGGAGAGGACCGGCCTCTCATGGCCGGCCAGGTGAACAGTGTTGCTGTAGCTTGGACTTGAAGACCATTCATGATTCATGTGCTCAACAAAGTCGCAGCTTCGTCCACTGGAGTTATGTTGCCATGCTTGTCAGTCTAATCTGCCTATGATTCTGTGTCTTCTCTGATTAATATATGCAATGCAAGCGAGAAGGTACTACCATAGCTCTGTTGCAAGTAAAATAAAAATTGCAGATGCACATTCCGGCAACAATGTGCGCCTAGTGCATTGTGGTGGACCATATGAAAGGCCCACTGCCATCCTATGTACGTCTACTACACTGTACATGCACGTATACCTACCCATTCACATTAACATGCATTATACTCCGTAAACAAGAATTGACAGTTGAAATGGCTCCTACATCCCACGGGTCCCCAGCTCATGGAAGGAAGCGCGGCTCCCAGCAGACCGGCCAGCACTGTCAAAACTGGGGAATGGGAGGAACTGGTTTAAACTCGAGTCATGGCACCTTGAGTTCGCCACTCATTCGGGTTGCCTGCCTTTTGAGGCCTTTAGAAGTTTGAGCTGAGCTTTCCGAGTGCTTTGCTGCGCTTTATACGTGGATTCCCTTTGCTTGGGCAGATTCAGTTGGACTAGAAAGCGAGAGCGAGCTATCTGAAAGAGAAATCTTTGTTTTGAGGACTACTGGACGAGAGATTCGAAGAGTGGATGGATGAATTCAAACTTTGGATTGCCTGGAAAGTGTGTGTACGGTCAGAAAACTGAAAATGCTCGATGATATCCTAGCAAGTTTCATATTTTATTAGATGCTTTAAAAAAGATTTAGACAGATTTTGAATATCTAAGAACACTTCATTTCTCTACCTGGAAAAACGACGCTCTTTTTTTTCAGGCAAGTGTTGATCTTGCGTACTTCCCGCTCTGCAGCAAACATGGAGCAAACTGAAAACGCTTGCAGGAATGCAGGTTGCAGCTCATGAGCAGCGAGCTGCTACCTAAACCCATTCCTGTGCACGAGCCTTGTACTCCAGTCAACCTCCTAGAGAACATTTTTGGGGACGCAAAAAGTTAAGCGCCGGCCATCATCACCAGCCCACAAAGAAAGCTACGCCGGTGATGATGCGTGATAGCAGAACGTCGTATATATATGTTTGTATTTTTTTGTATCCATTGGAAAACGAGAAGATAATGGAGTACTCCTACTTGTGCAGTTGTAGCTGGTACGTGTACCTTTGAAGGAAAGGCGGCGAATAAAAGTTTGAGCAATAGGCATGCGGAGCATATACACTACTCATTATTCTATCCCATGGATCGATCGGCATCGGCTCGGGCGGCCTGCACTGCAAGTCTGCAACCGTGAGAGCAAGAATTGTTTTGAACCCGGCAAAGACGATCTGTTTCTGGAAGAGGAAGACAGCTACCTGACAATACTCGAGCCTGATAAGTCGTATCTGTTTCAATACTTCCATGGAAAGTACGAAATACGCGGAGAGTAAACCCACGGGTCCCCAGCTCATGGAAGGAAGCGTGGCTCGCGTACACCAACCACTTGGAGAGCAAGATCCGTAGCAGCAGGCCAGCAGCGGAGAGTACACCCACATGGCATTATTCTGAGACTTTTTACTCAGGCCCTGAAACCGCTGCCCACAGATCGTGAAAATCTCTCTTCCAGGTATATATGCAGGTTGCTATCCTCCTCCCTCTTCCGCACTCCTGCTCCAAGGCGTGGCGCGTCGCTGCAAGCTGCTGTTGCAGCCTCCATGCATGCAACACAGCAGGAGCTCACATGATGAACAGAAGGCAAGGCGGCGACGGAGCGGGAGCGGTGCCGTGCCGAATCCAAACACGAACGCTTCTTCTTTATGGGTCATGGCCCTTATAACGCCGCTGCTATTCCTTTTGTCTCTCGCTCGCTAATCGCTCCGGCAGTCCGGCGGCCGGCGGGCGGAGAGGCGAACGGCCTCAAAAGCCCTCCCCGCCCGCAGGCCGCATCGAACGCGACAACCCCAGGGAATAAACTACCAGCGGCGCCACCACGCTGGCACGCTCGCGCAGGCACAGTGCCCTCGCAGCTCGCGGCACGCGCCCGCACAGGAACGCGATCAGGACATGCGCGGCCACTGTGCGCGCCTTCAACACGCAGCAACTGCAAGCGGCAGGCACAGTGTTTGCACTTGCGCGCGGCCGCGAGCGAGGCACAGGCACGCCGGCAGTGACCGGCGAGATCAGTTATGGCGAAACCCAACGGTCGATGGTGGTGACTGGACGGAAGAAACTGAGATTACCACACCTATGCAGTTGATTGATAAACCCACAACCACAGGGCCACAAGTGACAGAAAAAAAATTAGCAGCAGGGTTAATGGACATTGATGGTTTTTGTCTTTTTTACAGCCTGTAGATGATGAGGAAGCACGGGAGCACGGCGCGGCGGTCGAACACCACCAGCTCGCCGCCGCCCTTGCCGACCCGGACGGAGTCGAAGTGCTCCTTGGGCTCGGAACCCGCCCCGGCGCCCTCCGCCACGCGGCCCGCGATGACCCTGCACAGGAACATGGCCTGCCGCCCGGTCGCGGGCCCGCGCCCGCGCCTGCTGGCGGCGTGCGCGCCGCCGCTGCCGTCGAAGGTCCGGATGCGCGGCGCGTCCTCGCCGCCTGCGCCGCAGCTCGGCGTGGAGGCGGTGGCGGGCGAGGAGCCGTACGGCGGCGCCGGGGAGAAGCGCATCATCTCGTTGCCGTCCGCGGCACTGCGCGCGGCCCCGCCGGCTCGGGCGCGCACCGCGGCGCGGTAGTCCTCGAACCGCGCCACGGCGCGCGCCGGGTTGTGCACGCGGAAGAGCATCTCCACCACGCCCGGGAACGCGCCGCTGCCGGTGGCGGTGGGCGCTCCCGGCTGAGGCGACGGCGGTACTGGGACCGGAAGCGCAGACCACGACGAGAGGAAGATGATCTCCACCACCTGCCGCGACGAGTGCCCCGCAGGGAGCTCAGTCAGCGCCGGGACCGGGCCGAGAGGACCCGGGGGCGGTGACGGCGGCACCACTAAAGAGGCCGGCTTCGGCTTGGTCTTCTTGCCCGAGTCGGGACTCGGCTTCGACCCCGGCTTCGGCCTCGGCCTCGGCCTGCCGGTGGGCTTCGACGACGGGGCGACGTGGCTGAGGGCGTCCCCGGAGCTCCCGCACCCAGCGCGTGGGAGGAGCGGGTGGTGGAGTTTCTTGGGCGCCACCGTGACCCTGGCGGCCACGTCGTCGGCCGCCATCGACTTGCAGTGGAGGGACCGAACCCATGTCCCCGCTGCGGTCGGACGGCGGCGGGGCGGTGGGGGCTTCTCCGGCATGAGGCGCTGAGCCGGAGACGCGGCGCGGTCGTTGTGGCTGACGGCTGTGCGGCCCTGGGCGGTGTACTCTACTAGCTGGGTAGAAAGAAGGCTAGGACACGTTTGTATATATGGTTAAGCAAAACGTTTACTACGCTAGTAGCGCTGTGTCAAAGGCATGCTCGGCAGCTGTACACTGCCTTGGCTGCCTGGCTGGTCAGCTAATATAGAGCTGTGGACTGCTTGTAGCCTGCTTATCCTGGCAACCGGCCAGGTAGCGCAGCTGTCAGTGTTAAGCTGCTCAGACATCTCACTTGAACGTTTGGCTCTAGACTGGCTAGTAGGCAAATTACTATTTACAGCCAGTACAATGCATGGTATCGTGCTTGGGCTTTCAGCGGGCCGCGGCTTCGTCGCGGCACATCGTTGGTGACAACAGCGCATGTGTTGAAGGCTGGTTTCGTTTTCCTCTCTCAAGTGGTCGGGGTGGTGGTGTGTTGTGTCATGTCGTGTGCATTTGTTCTTTATATGTGGTTTTGTTGTGTGATGGTGTCCACTTCGGCTAGTTATGTACCAATTGCTACTTCTTCTTAAATAACATAGCAGCGCTCCTGCTTGTATTTAAAAAAAATATACGGTGGGTACACGGGCTAGTATGCTTTGCATAGTACACATACCACTGTAGAACGTTTTAAAAAGACGTACTGGAGGGGATCTCTTCATACTTTCACTCCTTCGTGAAATATTTAAATATGTAGTAAAAAATACAAAGCAGTTTACAATTTAAAGAGGAGAGAGTGGTTGATGCAAAAACACACAAATTTAAGCTCGTAATCAATAAGCACTGTCCTTGGGTTTTCAATGGAAAACGGTACATACGTTTCTGTCTTCAGATATGAGTACGGCAACTGAAGTTACGCCTAAAAACACTCGCACAAATTACAATCAAGCTAAATTGCCATGGCAATAGCTAGCTTTTGACTCCAGTAGCTCACATGCCTTTGCATGTTTTTAGCTTTCAACTACCCTCCAAAGCCACATGTCATGGGTTCATCCGCTCATCGCATTGAGCCATTGACAGTAGCAATATATAGCCTGGTTTATCAAACCAAAGCAGCATTATTGGCACGGAATGACGCATGATCATCCTATACTAGTACTAGTACGTAGCCACTAGCCAAAACTACGCCCCCCTCTCGTGAGATTCCATTCCATTCCATCTCATTCCACCCGCGATCGATCGACGCTCACGGCCTCACGCCATGCACGCGCGCATTGTACCCGGCCGCCGAGAAGCGAGAGCCAAGGGAAGGAGAGGCGGCCACGGACACGGAAGCGGCATGCATGCGAAGCGCTGGGGGCGTCGTCCAGGTCCAGTCCAATCCCCGCAACTGTTGAGCACGTCATCGGCGATCGGGCATGACGGCGCACGCGCTCGCGCTCGCGCTCCAGCAGAGTCCAGAGGGCAAGCGGTTTGTCCCTTGCTCGCCCATGACGTCGCGGCGCGCGCGCGCGTTCGGGTCCAGCCCTGGCGCGGCCGTCGCCCGATCCGTGTCGAGCCGCGTGACGGCGTGAGGCCGTTTGCAATCATCTGGGAACGCTTGCATGGTGGGGTGGGGGTGGGTCGCTCGCACGTCATCGTCGTCTGCTGTTGTCGCGGTCGATCGATTACCATATCGCGCGTCGTTTCCCTCGTCCCCTTCTCTGTTCTCTCACGCGCGACGCGTGCTCAGCTCGCGCTCGCGGCGATCCAAAGTTTCTTCCCGTCTTGTTTCGTTTTGTTTTCGGCGGGCATAGGTGAGGGCGGCGCGCAGGGGGGCTCTTCGACGGAGCAGTTTGTGTGGTTCGGCAGGGTTAGTGGTGTGGAGCTTACGATTTCGGCACGAGAATGTGCGTGCAGTGCAGCGTACCAAGTGAACCAGCAGGAGCGGTGTAGCGAACATGGCTTCATTTGCCATTTGTTCGAGTTGATTTTGGTAATTCATGCAAACATAAGTAATGGGACTAACCACATTGTCTAATATGTCTTTGTAGGCATTCCTAAGTCCCATGAATGTTACCACATGTTAACATACCATGCCCAAGCTAACATGTTAGCATAACATGGACATGTTAGGTTACTTATAGCAAAATTAAGGACTTGGTATACATTTTGAGGCTATAAGTAATGGCGTATTAAGTATGTTAAGTTGAAGCAAAAATCCAAGTTGAAGACGCGAAGAAAAAAAGGAAAAAGACATCGTCGGATGAACCGACGGTACCATCGGTGCATAGCGTCGGAGCACTTGGTACACCGCGCAATGACTGGAGTTAACTTGATACCGTCGGATGAACCACGATCCCTTTTCTAGTTGCGTTGGATGAATTGGAGAAGAGGAGCCGCGAAGACAGTAGCGTCGGATGGACCGATGGTCCATTGGAGGGAACCGTCGGTCTATTCAGTAGTCATGTTTGAACAAGACAGAGACGCGCCAAGATGAAGCCTTAAGCACCGGTGTCGGGGACAGCCCTAGAGGTCCCCTTAAACAACGGGGAAATCCTCACTTAAAACCCGCAACAAAGCCAAAACACAACTTGCCTAACCCCTGCAGAAACGAGGCCCACGCCGCAGGGACCCCGACGGCCCATCAAGGCGGCCCTCTTAGAGATCCCCTCGAGCAGGCTCCGCCTCGCTCGAGGATGCGCGCCCCCTCGGGCGGGCTCCGCCCCGTTCGAGGGGCGGCCACCTCCCCTCGGCGGGCTCCGCCCCCGCTCGAGGGTCCGCTCCCCTCGAGCGGACTCCGCCTCGCTCGAGGGTACGTCCCACCCTCGACCGGGGTCCGCCACGCTCGAGGGCGCCCCTCACGCGTGCGCCGGCCCCCCGTACACGGGCATTTAACGCCCGACACCGGTGGAACGGCGCCATCATGCGCCGGGGCTCGCGCCCGTGCCGCCGCACCAACTCCCCGGGGAGGAGCCCATCCCCATCACCGTGGGGAGGGACCGTGCGGCGCGGGCCGGTGTCGGTCCCGTGACGCCGTGCGCCTGCTCCCGAAGACGGCCGACGCGCCGAGCCCTCGAAGGGGGCCGGTTGCACCCTCGATTCACTTTCTTGTGACCCTACAGGGTTAGGTGGAGGCGCTAGGCCGGTGGATCACCATCCCTGCCACTGTAACAGCATGGCCGCCGTCCCCGCGCGTGCGGGGGCGCACGCCGGGCGCTGTAGCAACAACCCCAAAGACCGTGAAGCGCGTCGGGAAGGGACGCCGTTTTACCTACTCCCGTGCCCCGTGCACGTGCCAACGTCGCACCTCCCTCGAGCCTATCAGAGGACATCGCCACCGTCCGCCGCCCTCCTACCCTCGAACCGCCACCGTTCCGCACAAGGTAGGCCATCATGGCCGATCGGCCGCAAGGATCGTCCGGACGGCCGCCCACTCTACAAGATAGCACGTCGTGCTTCCCCACGTAGCTAGATAGCGCGGCGCGCATGTAATCCGCCTCACCCTTGATCTATAAAAGGGGGGGGGGGGCGAACCCCCGGCGGCGGGGGAGACAGACAGAACACACCGCGCACCATGTACTCATTCTCCAATTCTCCCACAATATCTTCGACCACTCCTCCGGGGACTTGGAAGCCGGGCTTCCTCTCCCGCCTTGCTTGTAGCGACCCCACTACGAGCACCCCCGGTGCTAAGTAATATAGTGCCTCGAGCACGCCACCGCCGGGACGTACGGCCGCCTCGGCCGGAACCGGGATAAATACTCTGTGTCACTTGTTACTTAGCATCGACCATTGAGGGATAGACCACGGCGCTTTCTATCGGTTAGTGTCGGGACCATATTCCGCACCGACGCTGGCGTCCACCGTGGGGCAATCGAGCGCCTAAGGTCATTCCGTCAACTCCCTCCATGGTGATCCGCACCGAGTACCGTGGTACACGCTATCGCATGGGTAGCTCGGACCCCCTCCCCGGTCCGGTTCGAAAGTCGCTTCGGGGACACGAACTTTCGGGCCACGGGGAACGGCTATCTCATGCGCCTCACCGACCGTGAGGAGCTCCCGCGCGCGGCGCCGGAGCCGGGTCGGCTCGGCCTCCGCCGCACGCACCACCACGGCGCGGGCGCCGCGCGGCACGGATGCCGCGGGCCCGTCGACGCCACGACGCCGTCGTCGCTGCGGGCCGGCGTTCGCGCCGAGGGCGCGGTCCGAGCGACGGCAGCCGAGCGCGCCGCCTCTCAACACGGCGCGCCCACCGTCACGACGACCGCCACCGCCCCAGCGGGACAGCGCACGGTCTCCGGACCACGCATCCCCATCGGGGCCGCGTGGCGCTACGTCGGCCTACAACGCCAACGTCAACACCACGATGCGCAGGGTTCCGCCTGGCCGCCACGTCTTCGTCGCCGGGGACCCCGGCGCCTCGGCGAGGGGACGAGTCGTCCCTGGGTTCCATCGACGCGTTGCCACCCGCCAACCGCCACGGCTACGCGAAACGAAGGGACTTCTCGGCGTGCCGACCCGGTCATGTTCGGCGTTTTCTCGACGCTACAGACATGCGGTTCGGCGCTCCGACGACTCCCGGACGCGGGAGTTACGACCCCGCGCGGGAGTGCTACGCCGTCATCACCAACGACCCGGCCAATGCCGGCCGGCGCGGTGGGCGCCGGAGGCGGGGAGATCACCCCCGCCCTGGGGATCGCCGCGCGCATGGCCGCGGGGGCCAAGCGCTCCCCGCCGGGCCGACGCCGACGCGCACCGGCCCAAGCCCGCGAGCTCGAGGCCAAGGGCGGCGGAGGAATGCGGACGGTGCGGCCGCTCCGCGCCTCAATGGCGGGGGGGGAAGCCTCCGCGCGCGGCGAACACGCACGGGAGCCGGGCCGACGGGGTCCGCGACCGCATCAACACCGTCCCCAACATCGACAACGTGGACGCACCCCCGCGGGCGAGCCAAAAACTCATCGCCGCCGCGACGCTGCTGCGAGCCATGCCGGCACCCTCGACCCCCGAGGCTCGAGACCAGCACCGCGAGGTGCAAACTCTCATCGAGCAAGCGGCCGTCCAGCAGGCCGAGAGCTCGGCCTCCCACATCCGCCAACAGGAGGATGCGCGGGACGACGAAGCTGCACCGGGAGGCGAACCCTCGATGCATGCAGGGGGACCGGCGGGGCGACCCACCGACCAAGGACGCACGCCGGTCAAGGAACGGCTCCTTGACGCACGCAGGGTGCTGGACGGCGATGCCCGCAACGTCATCAACGCCGACGCACGTGCGGGCGGACGCACGAGCAACAAGGGGATACCACCCTCGACGGGGTGGACGCTACGGGCGGCCGGCGAGGATCGCTCCCCGACGCCGGGGAGCCCCGGGGCACCCGTGTGTTCAGCCGGGAGATCCGCGCGGCGGCGTTCCCCCAACGCTTCCGCCAACCCTCGACCATCGTGAAGTACAACGGGGAGACGGACCCCCGCGTGTGGCTTAACGACTACCGCTTGGCTTGTCAGCTGGGCGGAGCCACCGGCCGACGAGGCCATCATCCGCAACTTGCCCCCGCATCTCGGCGACGCGGCCCGGACATGGCTCGAGCACTTGCCCGCCGACCAAATCCACAAGCGGGACGATCCGGTCCACACGTTTGTGGGCAACTTCCAGGGCACGTACGTGCGCCCGAAATTCGTGGGACTCGCGCTCCCGCACACGAAGCCCGGCGAGTCGCCGCGGGACTTCATACGGCGCTTCTCCAAGCACCGCACGGAGCTCCCCGGCCGTGGCGCGGTCCGAGATCGTGCATGCCTTCCTCGAGGGCACCACGTGCGGGACCTCGTACGGGAGGCCGGGACGCGGCCCGCCCGCGGACTCCAACGAGCCGTTCGACATCGCGACCGGCTTCGCCTCGGAGAAGAGGCCGTGGGGGCGATCTTCGACGGCAAGAAGGGCAAGCTCTCGGAGGACGCGCGCCGCGGAGGGCGGCAAGTCCAAGGAGCCCCACCGCAACGACAAGCGGGGCAAGAAGGGGAAGAAGCCACGCCGCGAGGCGCGCGAGCGAGGGGCGCGACGGCGGCAATGCCGAGGCCCTTGCTGTTGACCCGGCTCGACGGGGCCCTCGACCGGCCCCTCGAGGCCCGGGGGTGTTCGACGACATGCTGAAAAAGCCATGTCCTTACCACAAGACCCCAGTGAACCACACCCTTGAGCAGTGCGATATGCTCAAGAAATTCTATGGCCGTGCCGCCGCGAAGGAGGTAGAGGCCAAGAAAGACGGAGGCGATGGCGACGCAGGCGGCTTCCCCGCCGTTGAAAATGTGTTCCTCATCTTTGGGGGGCCAACCGTCGACATGTCGACCCGCCGGCCGCAAGAAGGAGCGGCACGAGGTCCTCACCGCGGAGAGGGTGCCTCCATCCTTCCTCAATTGGCTCGGAGGACGCCATCATCTTCAGCGGGAGGACCACCCGAACCGTGTCCCCAACCGGGCCAGATCCCGCCGGTGGTCGACCCCATCATCGGGAACGCCCGGTTCTCGAAGGTCCTCATGGACGGAGGCGGCAGCCCTCAACATCCTCTACGCGCATACGTTGCGCCTCATGGGGATCGGGTTGGACCGGTGCGGCCCGAGACAAAGCCGTTCCACGGCATCGCGTCCGCAGCGGTGTCCGGCCCCTTGGGCGGCATCGACTGCCGGCTTGGTTTGGCACCCCGAAGAACTTCCGCAAGGAGAACCTCACTTTCGAGGTGGTGGGGGTTCAAAGGGGCCTACCACGCTATACTTGGGCGACCCTGTTACGCCAAATTCATGGCGGTCCCCAATTATACTTACTTGAAGATGAAGATGCCGGGACCGAACGGCGTCATCACCGTCGGCTCATCCATCGAGCACGCGTTCGACTGCGACGTCGAGTGCGTGGAGCACGCAGAGGCACTGGCGCTGGATGAAGCGCTGGTGAACACGTTGGAGAAGATGGTCAACGAAGACCTCGACTCCACCACCAAGCACGCCGGCACCTTCGAGGCTGCGGAGCAGACCAAGGGGGTCCCCCTCGACCCGTCAACCCCCGAGGGCAAGGCGTTGAGGGTCAGCTGCACCCTCGACCCCAAATAGGAAGTGGTGCTCGTCGACTTCCTCCGCGCCAACGCCGACATCTTCGCGTGGAGCCCCTCGGATATGCCAGGCATCCCGAGGGGAAGTCGTCGAGCACTCCCTTGACATCCTCGCCAAACGCCCGCGCCGTGCGAACGGGCCGCGCCGCTTCGACGAGAAGCGGCGACGGGCAATCGGAGCGGAGCGCGAAGCTTCTCGAGGGCCGGATTCATCAAGGAGGTGTTCCACCCAACGTGGCTAGCAAACCCCGTGCTTGTAAAGAAAAAGAATGGGAAGTGGCGGATGTGTATAGACTACACTAGTCTTAATAAAGCATGTCCTAAAGTTCCTTTTCCTTTGCCACGCATTGATCAAATCGTCGATTCAACGGCTGGGTGTGAATTGCTTTGCTTCCTTGATGCTTACTCCGGATACCACCAAATAAAGATGAAGGAGTCCGACCAGCTCGCGACTTCGTTCATCACACCATTTGGGATGTTCGCTACGTCATGATGCCGTTTGGCCTCAGAAACGCGGGTGCAACATACCAGCGCTGCATGCAGCACGTTTTTGGGGATCACATCGGGCGGACGGTCGAAGCATACGTGGATGACATCGTCGTAAAGACCGGGAAGGCGGACGACCCGGTTGGCGACCTTGGCGTTGCGTTCAAGCGCCTACGGGCCAATGGGGTCAAGTTAAACCCCGAAAAATGTGTCTTTGGAGTGCCGCGAGGCATGCTCCGGGATACATCGTCTCCCGGCCGGGGAATCGAGGCCAACCCTGAAAAGGTTGCGGCCCTCGAACGAATGGGTCCGATCCGGGACCTCAAAGGGGTGCAGAAGGTGCTGGGGTGCCTCGCCGCCTTGAGCCGCTTCATCTCGCGGCTCGGTGAGAAGGGCTTGCCCCTCTACCGCCTACTTAAGAAGCACGAGCGCTTCTCCTGGACCACCGAGGCCCAGGATGCGCTCGACAAGCTGAAGGCGTCTCTAACGCACGCCCCGATCCTCACGCCGCCGCAAGACGGCGAACCCTTGCAGCTCTATGTAGCCGCAACCACCCATGTGGTCAGCGCCGTGATCGTCGTGGAGCGCACGGAGGAAGGGCACGCCTTGCCTGTACAGCGGCCGGTCTACTACATCGGCGAGGTCTGTCAGACACGAAGACGCGCTACCCCCGGTGTCCGGAAGTTGCTATACGCGGTAGTCCTAGCGCGGCGCAAGCTCCGCCACTACTTCGAGGCCCACCCCCGTCACGGTGGTTTCCTCCTTCCCACTGGGAGAGATCATCCGCAACCCCGACGCCGCGGGAAGGATCGCCAAGTGGTCCGTAGAACCGATGGGCGAGACGCTCGCCTACGCCCGCGCAAGGCCGTCAAATCCCAAATTTTGGCCGATTTCGTCGGCCGAGTGGACGGATACGCGGCCTACCGCCGCCGCCGCATCCAAGCGGAGGCCGGACTCTCGTTCTTTGACGGCTCGCAATGAAAACGGGAGCGGGCGCGGGCCTGCTCTTCGTATCACCCCTCGGGGAACACATGCGGTACGCGGTGCGCCTTCACTTCCCCGCGTCAAACAATATGGCTGAATACGAGGCCCTCCTCAGCGGCCTCAAAATCGCCATTGAGTTAGGCGTCAAGCGCCTCGACGTGCGGGGGGACTCGCAGCTCGTGATCGATCAGGTCATGAAGAACGCAAGCTGCCACGACGACAAGATGGAGGCCTACTGCAAAGCCGTGCGAGCCCTCGAGGACAAGTTCTACGGCATCGAGCTCAACCATGTGCCTCGCCGGTACAACGAGGAGGCGGACGAGCTCGCCAAGATTGCGTCCGGGCGGATCACCGTCCCCCCGAACGTTTTCGCCCGCGACGTCGCTCAACCCTCGGTCGTCTTCGAGCCCTACCCCTCGAGTCACGACGAACCCTCGGGGGCTCCCTCGAATCCAGCGGGTGCGGAACCCATGGACGAGGACCCCTCGAACGAGGCGTACGTGCTCTCCCTCCTCGAGGGGTACGGCTCCCACGAGGCCGACGCGATGGACATCGAGCCGGCTCCTGCCCAAGAGGACTGGCGCGAAAAATACATCGCCGGATCGCTCGAGGGGAACTCCCCGCGGACCGGGCCGCGGCCGGGCGCATCGCCGGGGATGGCCAAGTCTTTTGCCCTCGTTGACGGCCCGCCGAGCGTACAAGCGCGCCGCCCTCCCGGCATCCTACGGCGGTGCGTGCCCATTCCCAAGGGGCGCGAACTCCTACGGGACATTCACGCGGGATGCCGCGGCCATCACGCAGCCGCCTCGTACCCTCGTTGGCAATGCGTTCCGCCAAGGCTTTTACTGGCCTACCGCGGTTGCGGACGCCAGCGAAATCGTACGCACCTGCGAAGGGTGCCAGTTCTACGCCCGCAAGTCCAACTTGCCCGCCCATGCCCTGCAAACCATCCCCGTGACATGGCCATTCGCCGTGTGGGGGCCGGACATCGTCGGGCCCCTCGCGGAAGGAGCCGGGGGGCTTCACCCACTTGCCGGTCGCGATCGACAAGTTCTCCAAGTGGGTGGAGGTGCGCCCCATCACGAATCTAAGGGCGAGCAAGGGCGGTAACATTCTTCACCGACATCGTCTACCGCTTTGGAGTGCCAAATTCCATCATCACGGACAATGGGTCCCGGTTCACGGGCGAGTAAAGTTTTTGGAGTTCTCGCGACAAGTTCCACATCCGTGTGGATTGGGCGGCTGTGGCACACCCACGGACCAACGGCCAAGTAGAGCGTGCCAACGACATGATCCTACGGGGCCTTAAGCCCGGAATTTTCGACCAACTCAACAAATGCGGGCGAAAATGGCTCCAAGAACTACCGGCGGTTGTGTGGAGCCTAAGGACCACCCCCGTGCGAGCCACGGGTTCACCCCGTTTTTCCTAGTCCATGGCGCGGAGGCCGTCCTCCCCACGGACTTAGAATACGGATCGCCCGGGGGTTCGAGGCTATGACGAGGATGCTAACCGGCGAGCCCGCGAGGACTCGCCGGGACCGGCTAGACGAGGCACGCCTCGTAGCCTTAATGCATTCCGCAAGGTATCAACGATCCCTAAGACGCTACCAAGCACGTAAGGTACGTCGACGGGACTTCGGTGAAGGGGATTTGGTCCTAAGGCCGCGCCAAGACAACCGAGGGCGCCATAAGCTATTGCCCCCATGGGAGGGACCCTACGTCGTGGTGAAGGTACTCAAGCCCGCACATACAAGCCGGCCAACGAGGACGGTGAAGAGCTCACCAACGCTTGGAACATCCAACGCCTACGTCGCTTCTACCCTTAGCTAGGATTTCCAAGTATTTTTGTTGTAAAAACCGTACGACCAACGCCCCAGTTGGTAAACAACTATGTAAATGCTTCAAGTCTAATAAAAAGGGCAACTCGGCTTTCCCCCGAAACCCAAGTTACCCTCAAGGGCCCTGCGCGGGGGGGGGGGGGGGGGCACCCCCCCCAAAGTGGTCCCATTTTTCGCGCAAAAACGAAACAACTCACACGCGCTAAGCTTGTTTCCTACTTCAACCTCGAGCAACGATTCGAACGGGCGCGGGCGGCCCAGCGGAAGGAGCGCGCGAGTCAGAGATAGCCTACGCCGCGAGGATACGGCCCTTCTCTCTCGCCTCCAACCCAGCAGGCCCCCAGCGAAAATCGAACTCCCCTAAGTAAAATCTACTCGGGGAAGAAGGAGAAACAAAAAAGCGCAACAAGCAAAAGACTTCATTTCGTATCATCAAATGTTTACGATTGAGATAATGTGCTTATTTACAAAGGCCCCATGGCCGGATATCCGATGCTCGAACAAAAAACGGGCCTAGCGCCCAAGCGTTTTCGGGGCGGGAGGAGCGGCGGCGTCGGCGGCGTCCGGGAAGAGGAACTCCTCGAAGGCCTCGCCGAGCGACCCGGCGGCGTCGGCGGCGAGCGCATCCACACGCTCCATCGCCACCTCGTCCTCAACGCCCTCGGGAACGATGTAGCCCTCCGCCGCCGCCTCGAAGTTGACCTCGTAGTGGGACCGCAAGCACTCCGAGGGCCTTCTCGGACGCCCGGATGCGGCGCCGGCGCATCCGCGCGGTGACGTGACCGCCAAGGGCGCGCGGGCGGCCGGCCAACGAGCCGCTAGCTCCGAGCCTCGCCCTCCTCCACGGCTTGGCGAGGTCTCGAGGGCCGCATCACGCGGCTCCCGCTGCGGCTCCCGCTCGGAGGAGTTATAAGAAGCTCCGCAGCCGCCTCGGCCCGCTCACTGCGTGCCCCGCACCGGTGCGCAAGCACCGGAGTCACCAAGACAAGACCGGAATCGGAAGGGGGGAGCACGAATTCCCAAACGAAAAACCAACCAAATAGAAGCCAAGCGGCCCGGCTCACCCTCGACTTGCTTCCTCTCCGTCTCGAAGTCGCGGCGCACGTCCTCGACCGTCGGCTCGAGGCGCTTGACGGTCTCACCTTGCTCCCGGAGGGCCGCTCCGATTGGCGTTGGTAATGCCGAGCATAATCACCTCGTCCTCGGTCTTGGAGAGCTTGTCGTCCCGCTCCGCCAATAACTTCTCGCGCCACCTCGCGAGCGACGCGCTCCCGCCCCGCCGCCGTCCGGCGTCGACGAGGGCGGCCTTGCTCCTCGCCGGAGCCGCCCCTCGGCCCCTTGGCGGGCGGTGCGCTCTTGCGGGAGAGCGCTCCTCGGCCGGCGACGAGCGCCGCGGCCTTGGCGTCGTGGGCGGCCTTCAAGTCGTCGGCCTCCTTGGCCCGCTCGCTCCGGCCCGCACGCCCGCTCCTCGCCCCCGGCGCCGCCGCGCTCGCGCCCCCTCGAGCGACGAACGGAGCTCCCGGTTCTCGCCGCGGACGTTGGCCACCTCCGCCTCCCAGTTGGTGGCCAGCGTCCGCATCTTCTCCAAGTCCGAGCGCGCCCGCACGCAGCCTCATAACGATCGATGAGGGCTGTGCAGACCCGCTCGAGGCTCGAGCGGCGCGCTGGGTCCTGCCTCGAGCTCTCGGGGAGCTCGTCGCGCCACGCCATGGCCCGCACGCCGGCCCACCGTCCGCGTCCCGAGGGCGTCGGCAAGCGCGTCGAAAGCGCCGCACCGCTCCCGGGCCGGTGGACCTCGGCGTTCACCCGGTCGAAGGCGTCGTACTTGTCGTGGGCGCGGCGCTCGAGCTCCTGGCACCCACAAATCAAAACCCATAAGCGCTACGACACGGAGGCAGCACACAAAAACGAGAGATGGAAGAAAAACGAACAACCACGCCCTACCTGGAAGACGCGCCATGCGGGGGACGCCATGGACCCGCGCGCGCCTCGTTCGGCGTGCGGTTGAGTGTGGCGCCGTGGCCCGGAGCTCTCCCCGAGCTCCCTGCTCCCCCGGGCGTCGGCAAACGCGGAGGGGGATCGTCGACGGCCCCCTCCACGGGCGGGGGTGGCCGGCGCGGGAGGACGAGGCCTCGGCACCGTGTCCTCGGTCCCCCGCCACCATGTGCCCCTCGTGCCGCCTCACGAGGGCCCCCTCCTGGGGCTCGGGGGGAGCGTGTGGGGAGGCTAGCCCACTGATCCCACCCGGGCGGCGGGGAGTCGTCATCCGGGACCTCCACCACCTCCACCCGAGAACCGCCGGCAGGCACCGGTCCCCGCGCGCCGCCTCCACCGCGCCTCCACCGGCGCCTCCACTTGCGCCTCCATGGCCGCGGGCGCCCGCCGTAACACCGCGGTCACCACCTCCGCCGTGCCGCCGCGTCCACGGGCGCCGCCGCGGGTCGCGCCCGCTCCGCCTCCTCTGCGGCCGGCGCCACGGGGGCCGCGCCTCCGTAGTGGCGGCCTCCGCGGGCCGCACCCTCCACCACGGCCGCCGCCGCGCCCGCGTCCCCACGACGACCGCCGCCGGCCGCTCCTCGGCGACCCCCCGGCCGCGCGCGCGGCGGGTCGATCCGCCGACCGAGCCCTCGAAGCCTCGGCCGGGCTTTGCGTGCTCTCGCCCGCCGCCATGCTTGTCCCCGGCCGCGACGCCCTCGACGAGCGCCGCCGGGGTGGGGACGGATGCGTCCGCCCTCGGCACCTTGGCCGGCGCGAGGGGAGGCACGGTTGGCACCACCGCGCGAGCACAAACGAAAAGTTAGAGTGCTTGGTCATCACAAAACCAAGCCAAACGAAAAGGCGAGCTCCTTACCTCGAAGAGGAGAAGGCACGTTCCTTTTCCTCGAGGCCTCGGCGGATGAGGCCGGCGCGGCCGGCGCGCCCGCCACCGCGCCTCCCCGACGGCGCCGCCGTGCGCGCGAGCACGCCCGCCGCGCGCGCGGGCACGCCCGACGCCGCGCCTCCCCGACGCGCGCGCGCGCGCGCGCGCGCGGAGCACACTCGCCCCGCGTGCGGGTATGCCCGCCGTCGCGCCTCCCCGACGACGCCGCCACGCGCGCAGCACACTCGCCCCGCGCGCGCGCGCGCGCCCCCGCGCACAAGCGCGCGCGCCGGGCGCGCCTCCGCGGCACGCGCCGGCGCCTCCGTGGCGCGTGCCGCCCTCGTTGTCGATTGCACGGCGGCGGGCGCCGTTGCGCCCGCCCCAGGCGATGCCGCCCTTGCCGCCGGCACCGGTTCCGGCGACGGGGGCGTAGGCTGCCACCTATCAAAGGGGCCCTCCCCCTCAGCCTCTTCCTCTTCGTCCTCCTCCGAGGAGAGTACTCCTCAGTCCCCGGGGAGGAGAGCCCCAGCTCTTCGCGCCGCCGGTACTCCGCGTTCCGCCGGGCGCGCGGCGCTCTTGATGTCGCCTCGCGCACTCCCTTCGCGCGCCGCCCGCTCCTCGCTCCCCGCCGGCCGCGCCGCCCGACCAAGCGCGCGGGAGTCGGGGGGTGGGCGGAACGGACTTCGAGGCGGTAAAGCTCACCGGTGCATACGGGGAACATCAAGGACGCGTCGGGGGCGAAAGCAATACCAAGAACTAAAACGAAATCAAGAGTCACACTCACCAGTGGGCCGGTGGGAAGCATCTCGAGGTCCCATGGGGTCCGGTCCGGATGCATCGGCATCCGGTGTCGACGGCGCTCCGCGCCGGGTGAGCGCATACGCCCGCCCGAGGGGGGTCGGGGAGCATCCGCGACCTCGCCGGATCGACGGGGTCGGCCGCCTCCGTCATCTCGTAGATGCGGAGCGGCCTCTCCATCGAGGCACGATCCGCCGGTGATGGAGGAAGGCGAGGACGCCCAACGCGGTCGGCCCCTCGCGCCGCCGGGCTCTTCGTGGCGGCCAGAACCGACTCCTGCCGCCTCCGATGCTGGGGCGTGGACACCCCGTAGCCCCAAGAGCTGGGCTTCTCCTTGAACACCCGACCGGTGTAGGGGGGAGGCCGGGCTCGGTGTTGCGCAGATAGAACCATCCCCGCTCCCAGCCGGCGTTGTTCGTCGTCATGGTGCGGGGGATGTAGACGTCCCTGAACCGCCCCCGCGGGGCAAGCGACATCCCGCCGGCGCGCACCGCGCGGCGGGTCCTCGGCTCCGTCGTGGGCTGCGTGAAGAGCTCCGCACGGAAAAGGTGTACCCGCAGCTCCCGGTTGGGCGGGATCCCCGGTACCCTTCGCAGACGCCCACGAACGTGGCCGCCTGCGAAATCGCGTTGGGCGCGAAGTTGTGCAACTCCACTTCGTAGTAGTGGCACGGCGCACCGCATGAAGCGGCTCGCCGGCGCGTTGAAGCCTCGCTCGTGGTAGCGGATAAAGCTCACCACATAGCCCTCCGGCGGGTTGGGCGCGCGGTCCCCCGCCGGCGGCACTATCCACTCCGCCGGGCGGCCATCCTCGTTCGCCGCCGGCCGGCCGGCGGTGACCGGCTCGTCAAGGGCCGGCGGGGTCACCGACGACCTCTCCCGTGCGTACGGGTCCAGGATCGTGAGGGGCCGAGGCGGTGCCATGAGGAAGGACCAAGGATGCGAAGAACGAGAGGACGGGGAAAGGGAGGAAGAGCTCTAATGGCGACACCGCACGGTGGCAAAGGCGCGGCGAAGACGAAGGCGCGGGGGCCGAAATGGTGATGCGCTAAGGTAAAAAACCGCGGTCTCCCCCTCCCCTCGCATTTATAAGCCGCGAGCGAGCTCTCCGAGGCGGATGTCCCGCGCGCATTAACCGCGGGGAATCTTCTCTTCACGCCGACGAACGGGCCCCACCACGACCGCGGCGGCCACATCACCGCGGACGGGCCATCATCACGGCGAAGACCTGCGGGGACCGAGGCGAGCGGTCACGTCCGCCCCGCCACGCCGCCCACTACGCGCGCGCGCGCGCGCGCGGCCGCAACGCCTAAAAAGACGCGCCCGCGTTGCAAAACCGCGGCCTCGGCGCGAGGCATTTAATGACCCGGTCCCTTGCCAAGCAAGGAGAACCCTCGAGCGGGGCGAACCCCCGGCTCGAGACAAAGACAGCCCTCAAAGGGACATCGACGTGAGAAGGCCGCCGGGGCCCGCTTGATGTAAAGCGGGCACCGCGGTACCCATGCCACGCAAAACCCTCGAGCGGCACGAGCCCCCGGCTCAAGACGATGACAGCCCTCGAAGGGATATCGACGTGAGAAGGCCGCCGGGGCTCGCTTGATGTAAAGCGGTGCACGCGCGGCACCCATGCCACGCAAAACCCTCGAGCGGCACGAGCCCCTGGCTCGGGACGATGTCAGCCCTCGAAGGGACATCGACGTGAGAAGGTCACTCGGGGCTCGCTTGATGTAAAGCGGGCACCGCGGGTACCCATGCCATGTAAAACCCTCGAGCGGCACGAGCCCCCGGCTCAAGACAATATCAACTCTCTAAAAAGGGCACATGCGTGAGAAGGTCGCCGGGGCCTCGCTTGAAGTAAAACGGGCACCGCAAGCACCCATGCCGCGCCGTGCTACCAACCGGCCGCCTCGAGGGCCGGCTCGCCCGCACCCCTCGACGGCCGCAAACGCAAAAGACGGGGCCGTCCGGGGCGCGGCCCCGCACGGCCCTACTGATCAGAGGTTCGAAGCCCGACCCTCGACGGGTTCGAACGAGCGCCACGGATCGCGAGTCGGGGACGACGAGGGCACGCGCATTCGAGCCGTTCCGCGAGCCCATTGGCTCGAGGGTGCCCCACATGTCGTGTTCGAGAGCCGGCGAGGGCGGCCTAGCGGGGGGATCCCACCGAGGGAGAGCTTCCGCGCCCTCGGTCCCTATCGAACGGGACCGAGCCCCACCTAGCAAACCCACGCAAGCGCTTCCATGGACGTGTCTCCGGACCACGCAGCCCTACCCTTATCGAACGGGGCATGGGCGTCCACTCGAACCACCCGCTAGCAGCTCGACGAGGAATCCGCAATTCGCGACCCGCTCGATGGGGGTTGCGGAAACCTCACCCTCCGTCCCGCGGAGGGACCGCGAGGGCGCGTAAGAAAACAAGTCGTAAAGCTCTACCCGATCGCCTCGAACGGGCCCAGGCTCGGGGGCTTGACGCGCGGCTACACCTCCTTGAAATCGCACCCGCCGGGAGACGGTGCGGCAGCCGCGTGCGCCACCGAGGCCGGGCCGAGATATCGCCGATGCCGGTTGAAACATGCGCCATGCCCTCGATCGGTTCTCGCGGTTAACCCCCGGCAGAGCACCCACACCTCTGCGGGGCTTCGGGGGCTAGACCCGCGGGTCGCGCCGACGCGGCCCCACGGAAAGCGTTCGCAAGACAAGGAGGGAAGAACGTCCTATCAGTAGGTTCCGGCATCCGTGGGAGCCTCAATGGCAAACCCACGGATGCTCGGGGCCACCGTCGGGGACAGCCCCTAGAGGTCCCCTTAAACAACGGGGAAATCCTCACTTAAAACCCGCAACAAAGCCAAAACACAACTTGCCTAACCCCGCAGAAACGAGGCCCACGCCGCAGGGACCCCGACGGCCCATCAAGGCGGCCCTCTTAGAGATCCCCTCGAGCGGGCTCCGCCTCGCTCGAGGATGTGCACCCCCTCGGGCGGGCTCCGCCCCGTTCGAGGGGCGGCACTTCCCTCGAGCGGGCTCCGCCCCGCTCGAGGGTCCGCTCCCCCTCGAGCGGACTCCGCCTCGCTCGAGGGTACGTCCCCACCCTCGACCGGGGTCCGCCACGCTCGAGGGCGCCCCTCACGCGTGCGCCGGCCCCCCGTACACGGGGATTTAACGCCCGACACCGGTGGGACGACGCCATCATGCGCCGGGGCTCGCGCCCGGTGCCGCCGCACCAACTCCCCGGGGGAGGAGCCCATCCCCATCACCGTGGGGAGGGACCGTGCGCCGCGGCCGGTGTCGGTCCCGTGACGCCGTGCGCTCGCTCCAAAGACGGCCGACGCGCCGAGCCCTCGAAGGGGGGGCCGGTTGCACCCTCGATTCACTTTCTTGTGACCCTACAGGGTTAGGTGGAGGCGCTAGGCCGGTGGATCACCATCCCCGCCACCGTAACAAAGCATGGCCGCCGTCCCCGCGCGTGCAGGCGCACGCCGTGCGCCGTAGCAACAACCCCAAGACCGTGAAGCGCGTCGGGGAAGGGACGCCGTTTTACCTACTCCCCGTGCCCCGTACGGGCCAACGTCGCACCTCCCTCGAGCCTATCGGAGGACATCGCCACCGTCCGCCTCCCTCCTACCCTCGAACCGCCACCGTTCGGGTACAAGGTAGGCCGTCATGGCCGGATCGCTCGCAAGGATCGTCCGGACGGCCGCCCACTCTACAAGATAGCACGTCGTGCTTCCCACGTAGCTAGATAGCGCGGCGCGCATCTAATCCTCCTCACCCTTGATCTATAAAGGGGGGGGGGGGGGGGGCGAACCCCCGGCGGGGGGGAGACAGACAGAACACACCGCGCACCACGTCTCATTCTCCAATTCTCCCACAATATCTTCGGCCACTCCTCCGGGGACTTGGAAGCCGGCTTCCTCTCCCGCCTTGCTTGTAGCAGCCCCACTAAAGGCACCCCCGGTGCTAAGTAATATAGTGCCTCGAGCACGCCACCGCCGGACGTACGGCCCCCTCGGCCGGAACCGGGATAAATACTCGTGTCACTTGTTACTTAGCATCGACCATTGAGGGATAGACCACGGCGCTTTCTACCGGTTAGTGTCGGGACCATATTCCGCACCGACAATCGGATGAACCGACGGGTCAGCAGGGGTTCATCCGACAGTCGCGTGGAAGCTACCAGAGAGATTTTGGTCGTGGGGTCTTTAGCACCGGATGATCCGACGGTGCGTCGGAGCATAGCGTCGGAGTAGTTGTGTCAACGGTCATGTGCGGTGGAGGCAACGGCTAGTAGCACCGGATGAACCGACGCCCGGAAAATCATAGCGTCGGATCATCCGACGGTACTACTTTAAACAGCTTTTAGCCAACGACTAGTTTGATGCCTTGGGCTATTTATACCTCCTCCACTCGCCCATTTGAGGATGCTAGATTGTGTGGAAGTGCAGGAGAGTGCAAGACGCCTAAAAGATCATATCCAATCCATCCAAGTGCTTAATTGTTCATCCATAGCCTTACATATGCTTTGTGTACGTGCTTAGTTCTAGGCTTAGCTTAGAGATGAGTGAGTGCAAGGTTGTGCCAACCTTGTGAAGTGATTCTTGAGTGAATCAAGGTGTACAAGGTCCGTTGGAAGGCTTGGGGCCTAAGTGGCTCACTGGCAATCGTCATCGACCCTCCAGCTTGGTGTGGAGGAGAAAATTGGCTGCATACCATCAAAAGATCGCATGTTTGGCAATCTACCATTAAAAGATTGCTTGTTTGCTATCTAGCATCGAAAGATCACACATTATTGATTTCTAGCACTTCAGTTACGTTGGCTAACGTCCCGTTGTATCTCCGTTCTCAAGTCGTTTTCTTGGCTGCCTAGCACTCGCCGCTGCACAGGGAGGGGCGCAGGAGCCACAGGAGCATGCCTGGCACTCGCCGCTGCCAGAGGCGAAGGCCGCCGGGTCAGCGGGGCCCATCTCGGGGAGGACCACCTCGACTACTCCTTCTCCGTCGACCTCCCCGCTGCCCCCGCCGCCAACGCCAGGGTCCTGCCGTCTCCTTCCACCGCCGCGCCTGCTCCCGCTCCCGCGCCACCGCCACCGCATCTCCCGCCTCCTATTCGGGTGGCTGTGCCAGAGAGGGCCTGCTGGTCCTCCCCTGCCGCCGCCACGGCGACGAAGGAGTTTGCGGCACGTCGAGAGCGGCTTCGAGTGGTTGTGCGCACCCTTGTACACGATCTGCGTGATGCGGCCATCCGCCAGCGACTGCTCCACCTTCTTCTTCACGGAGCAGCTGTTGTAGGTGCACTTGTAGTAGCTCTGCGGGTTCTCACTCCCCTCCACCTGCTTCCTCCCGTACTTGCGCCAGTTGTACCCGTCCTCCAGCTTGGTGTGGCTGTTGTTGCCACCGCCATTGTTGCCACCGCTGCTGGCCTGCTTGTTGCTCGCGGCGGCGACCATCTGCTTGTTGTTCACGGCTTCCACTTGCTGCTCCTGCACATACACGATGATGATATGAGCTTGTGCGAACTAATTATTGAAATGAATTGATTAACGATCGATCTGGTGTCTGCTTGTAAATTGCAATTTCGTACCTTGAACAATAGGAAGGAAGCTGTCTGCGTGGGCATGGCATTGGAGCTGGCGGTGTGGAAGGAGAAGTCGTTGAAGCCTCCGCCCGGCGCCCGGGCCTCGTCCTGCTGAGACTGGGAGGCGATCTGCTCGACGGCATTGTAGCGAACATGGCCTCATATGCCATTAGTTCGAGTTTGACTTTGGTGATTCATGACAACATGATCATTGGGACTAACCTTATTATTTTAGCATGTCTTTGTAGACACTTCTAGGTCCCAAGGATGCAAGAAAACCACATGCCAAAATGAGAAAATCAAGGGTCAAAACCGAGCAAGAAAAGGAAAAGAAAAGACACCATTGGATGAACCGACGGTATCAATTTAACAAGCGTTGGTGCAATCCTCGGACGAGTTGGTACACGGGTGAAACCCTAGGTACCGTCGGATGAACCGACGGTCCAATTTTTAGTAGCGTCGAACGAATTGCAGAGGAAGAGCAGCGAAGACAGTAGCACCGGATGATCCGACGGTCTGAGTGAGGACACCGTCGGTCTATCCGACACTCAGTTTGAATCAAGACAGAGATGCGCCAAGACGAAGCCTTCAGCACTGGATGATCCAACGCCTTGGTAAGGGTGAAGCGTCGGTCTATCCGACGGTCGATTGGAAGCTAACAGAGGCGACTTGGACGCGGGGTCTTCAGCACCGGATGATCCGACACACCGTCAGTGCATAGCGTCGGAGCAGTTGTGTCAGAGAACCTCAACAGCTATGTGACGTGGGAGGGGCACCGGATGAACCGACGCCCTGGAAAAAAATAGCGTCAGATCATCCGACGGTACTATTTTCAGTGGACGTTAGCCAATGGCTAGTTTGATGCCTTCGGCTATTTATACCCCCTCCACTCACCCATTTGAGGTAGCTGGATTGTGTGGAAGTGCAGAGGAGTTCAAGACACATTGAAGATCATATCCAATCCATCCAAGTGCTTAATTGCTCATCCTTGCACTTGCATATGCTTTGTGTATGTGCTTAGTGCTAGGCTTAGCTTGGAGCTGAGTGAGTGTAAGGTTGTGCCAACCTTGTGAGGTGATTCTTGAGTGAATCAAGGTGTACAAGGTTCACCGGAAGCCTTGGGGCCTAAGTGGCTCACCGGCAATCGTCATCGACCCTCCGGCTTGGTGTGGAGTGGCGAGGACACTTTGTGCGGGGGACGTGGAGACCCCCTTCCTTGGTGGAGAAGCTCCTTAGTGGAGGCGGCATCAAGGTGACCAAGGGAGCTTGACAAGTGCCTAAGTGGCTAGCCTTTGTGGCGTGTCAAGTGGTGCTCTTGGGAGAGACTTGGTGGCTGGGAAGCAATACTCTTGTGTGAGTGCTTCAACGTGGACTAGGGATGGCTTAGTGCCTACCAATACCACGAGATAAATCGCGTGTCAAGAGTTTGCTTCCTCTCATCCCCTTTACGTTTCCGCATTTACTCTATTGCAATCTTTGCTTGCCTTTACTTTCCTAAAGTAGTATCATGCTAGGAATGGCTATAGGTTGCAAACCTTGTTTTGGGATGGGAGTTTCACACTAGAACAACCTTAGTTGAACATATAAATAGTATGTTCTAGTTTACTTTTGTGTAATTAGTGAAGCCATAGGTTAAGGTTTTTAGTTGCCTAATTCACCCCCTCCCCCTCTTAGGCTAACGAGCATCTGATTCCTTTTAGGCATGCTTCCAGTTGATCCTCTGCGCGGGGATGGCGCTGGTGGTCGAGGACGCCACATAGCAAAGAACCTCGGCGGCCTGCTTCCAGTGTTAGGCAGCGAAGAAGACGACTCGAGCGGCCCGCTTCCGGTGCTAGGTCGGGCATGCTCCGCGGCTCCCGCGCCCCTCCCCGTGCGGCGGCGAGTGCTAGGAAGCGAAGAAGACGACTCGAGAACGGAGATACAATGAGACGTTAGCCAACGTAATTGAAGTGCTAGAAATCAATAACGTGTGATCTTTCGGTGCTAGATAGCAAACAAGCAATCTTTTAATGGTAGATTGCCAAACATGTGATCTTTTTGATGGTATGCAGCCAATTTTCCCGGTGTGAGTGGCGAGGACACTTTTGTGCGGGGGACGTGGAGACCCCCTTCCTTGTTGGAGAAGCTCCTTAGTGGAGGCGGCATCAAGGTGGCCAAGGGAGCTTGGCGAGTGCCTAAGTGGCGAGCCATTGTGGCAAGTCAAGTGGTGCTCTTGGGAGAGACTTGGTGACCGAGAAGCAATACTCTTGTGTGAGTGCTTCAATAACGTGGACTAGGGGTGGCTTAGTGCCTACCGATACCACGGGATAAATCGCGTGTCAAGAGTTTGCTTCCTCTCATTCTCTTTACGTTTCCGCATTTACTCTATTGCAATCTTTGTTCGCCTTTATTTTTTCGCAGTATCTTGCTAGGATTGGCTATAGGTTGCAAACCTTGTTTTGGGATGGGAGTTTCACGCTAGAACAACCTTAGTTGCACATCTAGATAGTAAGTTCTAATTTATCTTTGTGTAAAAATAATGAAGTCATAGGTTAAGGTTTTAGATTGTCTAATTCACCCCTCCCTCTCTTAGTCTACGAGCATCTGATTCCTTGCGAGCAGATGTTGGATGTAGATGTAGACCGTATGTACGTCGTCCAGGGTCTACTCCCTCCCCCAAGATAAACTAAAAGCCGCCGAGCTAATTCTAAAATACCGGACTAGCTGCCTGCATGATCGTCGCTAATTTGAAATCTGCATTAACATTTTGTTTCTTGCGCGGACTGTACACTTAGCCAATACGTAGGCAATACCTAGCAGGACTCCAGATCGATTACCTTACCTACCGAGCCTAACATTGGACACGGGAGAGGGAGTTACGCGGTACAAAGGAACATCTTCGTCCACGATCACGAGAGAGGCGTAGCCTGGCGAAGTGGCGATCGATTCATATTTTTGAACTAAAAGGCCGGAAGGCATGGTGCCAAAAGTAGCCTTTCCTATGTCCTCGCGCGCAGAGGACATCTCACTGCTGCTGCTGCTGCGCCTTTTTCTCGACACAATCGCACCAGTTTGTGTGTCACAGGATCATGCGTGCGCTTTCTGTCGATTCAATTTGATTTGATATATCATGAGGGCGAGAAACCGTGAATTGCTCCCGTCAGCTGGTGAAACCGTGAAGGTGAACCTGATTGCTAACGTGGGGGGACAACGGGACCGCATCTAGCAAACCGAAGTTTAAATGCTTCAGATGGTACTGCAGCTGCAGTACGTACAGTAGTATGAGTTTAAATTTGAAATTGAAGTCAATCAGCAGCAGCTGAATGGCGCACTATTCGTTTGGCTTCTCACCACTAGTCAAGTAGTACTTTTCTATCGAACAAATCAGCCACCAATACTTTTCTCTCGTAACAAATCAGCCACCAGCAATTAGCCACCGTATTATTCTCTCGAACAAATCAAGACGGGCCACCACCAAATGAACGGGGTGCAAAGCCCAAACATGGCATTGGAATGTGAAACAAGCTCGAGGTCGAGGGGATGCGCGGTGGGAGGTGAAGGACCGATACGGCGAACCGGAGAGGGGGGGAGTGAATGGGAGCCGATAAAAATTCTTCTCGAAGGAGATGGAAACTCCATGTGACGCCCCAGGTTTTTAATTACCGTCATTAGCGCTAATGACACGATTAGCTGGTCAATGGTCAACCCTAGGTCAACCTGGGCCCTCACCCATGAAAACTCCTTAACACACCCCTAGTGACCCTAGTGAATAGTTAAAACACTTGTGGGGCCAACCCATGGTCAAAGGGTGGGTCAAACCCCCTTGCCATCCGGTGTCTCACGTGTGTCTCCGCCGGAATTTTTGCCGCGTTCTCCAAAATTCACCTAAACACTTAAAATTCTACCTTTAGGAAAGTTGTAGATCTTGTTGAAGGACACAACTTTCATGTAGAGTGGCATTGCAGATTTGGAGGGGAAAATTGTGAAAAAGCCCTTGCAAGCCAGATTTTACTGTTGCCAGAATCTTGCTGACATTCAAAGTTTGCACTCCCACAGATTCAAATCTAGAGAGTTAAACCCTATACAGCCTTTGTGAAAGTTGTAGCTGATACTTAGATCTACAACTTTGGTATTCATTGCTTGGTCGAGTTGTATTCAAAATTTTGGAGAAACAGTGGCTCAAACATAGCACCAGTGTCACCTGCTAAGACCCGGAGCGCATCGCGCCGCGACGTCGCGCGCGCCCGTGCGCCGCCGTCGCCGCCCGCCCGCCGGCCACGCCCCGGCGTCCATGCCCGCGCCGCCCGAGGTCTCGACGTTTGCGCCGTGCTCCGTCCCGATGCCCCGCGCCCCTAGGTCGCGCCGTCCCGAGGTGCCCCGAGGCACGCGCCGCCGCACGCGCGCGCGCGCGCACGGACCGGCGGTCCGTCGGCGGCGTCGCCGCCGCACGCGCGCGCGCGCCTCGAGCCGCCGTAGCACCCGCCGGCATCTCCGCCGTCACCCGTGCGTCACCCACGAGCCGCCCGAGCCGGGCATAAAGGCCCTTTGCCTCTCCCCGCGCGCCGCACCGAGCCGCCCGCGCCATTGCCGCCGCCATCGTCGCCGCCGCCGGTGCCGCAGCCCCCGGCCCGCGCTCGCCGCCGTCCAAGCCCTTAGCTCGCTTCCTTAGCACCCGGGCCGGCTCGCAAGCGCGCTTGTTTGCGTCAATTTGGCCTCCACACCGCAAAGACACCGAGCCGCCGTGAGCGCCGCCGCCGGCCACCGCCGTGCGCCATCACCGCTCGCTCTCCCCACCGGCCAACCACCCCACAAGCTTCCCTAGCCCCTACTAGAACTCCCGGGGTCGCGTGTTGTCCAAGCCCGTGCTCTCCTCGCCGGGAACCCGAGCCGCCGCAGCCGTGCTCGCCGGCCGCCGTCGAGCGTCGCCGTGCGTGCCCTCTCCGCCCCAACCGCGCCTACCTAGCCCCCTAGGTGAGCTTGTGGTCCTCCACGACCGCTTGCCGGTCGGGATCACCGCCGCCGTCGGATTTGGCCTTGCCCGTGCCGCCGGCCGGCCAAGGACCCAATTGCAGAGATCCAACTCTTGTTAGGGTGTCTTGAGTAAAAAGGCGAGGACTAGTCCGTGAAAAGCCTATCTAACTTTTCTTACGTTTAGTCCAAGGTCTTAGAAATTTCCTAGAAATTCACAGAAAATTCCAAAAATTCTCAAACCAATTTTGTAGGTCTCGGGATGTTAAACCCCACCTACTTGATTTACACTTGTGGCTAGATTCAAAATAGTTTTGGCAGAAAAATTACAAATGTGTTATGCTTGAATCGTTATAACTTGAAATGTATAGATTCTCTGTAGCCGAGCTTTGGATATGTTGTGAGTTAGGACAAGTCTAGATACTTTGCCAAAAATTTCACAAAGTTATCATGTGAATCCTTTTATAAAAATGTTTTTCTATCTCTGGCGAAGTGCATAGATGATTTTTCATGTTAAATATATTCATGTTCTTGAGCCCAGCTTGTGCACACTGTCTTGTGATGTCAAAAGGCACCCCTTGTGAATTGATCATGAATTTAGGAGTGACAGAAATAGTTATTTTTGTTTAATGCATGTTTTCCTTTGTAAATTAATAAACCAAGTTCAGTAGAGGTTCCAGGTGGACATGCTAGCTTTTTAGACTTGTTTAGGACCAGAGAGCATCCACCAGAAAGTTTGGGTAATTTTGATGCTTAATTATTTGTATATGCATTTAAGTTGAATCACTAGTTAGCCTTTGTTATTTTCCACAATATTTAATTTTCTAGCATCCAACACTTACATGTGGGTCCAATGGACCAGGATAGGTGCTAGTAGGCCTAAGCAACACTCATGTAATTTTTGGTAATTTAATTGTTTAATAAATGGCTTAAATGCCCTTTTAATATTAAAGGGGAATTAAATAAAAAGAAATCCTTAATTAAAACCTTTTTCTTTTTTTGGAAATACTAATATAAATAAAAGAAATTTAATTACCAGCACTAATAAGGAAATAATTCATGAATATAATTATTAATTACACCATGTTGGTAGAGATAGAATGAAATAAAGCTTTCACATGAAATGATAATCTTAAATAAAAACCTTTATTCAAATGTGGAATAAAAGAGTAACCCATGTACAACCAATGACTTCCTCAAATAGAAACCTTAGATAGATGCTTGTTAAGGTGAATATGACCAACCCGCAGTTGGGTAAGACAACAAACTATCACATCACCTAAAGTGCATTGCATTCCGTGTAGATCTTCGGACGGAGATTACTCCCTCGTCCCGAAACCGAGGAAGGCGGAGCGGAAGGTTCTCTCGCAGTACGTGGACGGACTCGACACCGAGGGTGCCCGGGCTAACCTAGCCGACGAAGGCAAGCTCCGGTGCATCTAACCCGAGTTTTAAAGTTCTTTATTCAATTATCTATGAATGATTGTGCATTTACGTTCAGGAGTTGAATGAAACCCTAGATGCATGATCCATAGGTACCTTTGGTCTCTACTAGTATGATAGGTCGATAGCTGCTAAGCTATAGGACCGTTACAAGTCGGGTGATGACCTCACTCGCGAGAATAGGTTCCTATATAGGAATCACACTATATCCTTCAATGGATTGCTCACGTGGTAAGAGCATGGGATCTGGGCTCCGGTCCAGTGGTTATGTGGGTTAAGTTTTTGAACGTACTAAGCACATGCCGGTTATGGGGCCGGTAAACCTAGTACCATAATGAGGCGGCTAGGGATCCTACCGTTACCACTCTTGGGATTCGCTCTCACGGCTCGCCACCGGTGGTGTATGGTGACTCCGGGTATCTCGCGGGGTATGCCGGATAGCCTGCACCAAAGACTGTAAGATTCGATCCCAACCCGAGGATTTATGGGGACGGTCTGGGGAGTTGTCCTCGCGGGGGCAGCCGACCGTGTGTTTGGGTCTCCCTTGCAAGGTTTTAATCAATCGATTGTCGGCCTCTCACCGTTATCCGAGACTACTTACTCCACTAGTCATGTGATCCCTAATGATGGAAGTTGATGAAGATGATGTTTGATTAATTGTACTTGTACAACTTTGTTTGTACTAGTTGGCTAATTTAGTAAAGATTAAACTACTAGAACTTGTGCTAAAATCTTGAAAGTAAGGACCTACTCTTTGTTACTTTTTAGCAAAAGCAACCCAAAGTAGCCAAAAAGCCTTTCATGGTCTAGTTTTGGTGAAGTAGATATCACCGACGGGTAAGTCTTGCCGAGTATTAGTATACTCGGCCCTTGCTATAATGTGTTGATCCAGGTAATGCCTTCAGTGATGTGTGGCCCGGTGAGATCCCGCCCGGCTGGGAGCTGGAGTGGGTGGAGGACGACTACTGAAGCATCATGGATGGCCTCCCGTGGTGACTTCGCTGCCGTTAATCAATTTCCGCTGCTTTTCAAAACTCTGAACTAGTCTGTCATGACAAAAACTATGGTTTGTAATAATTAAACCCTACGGGGTATGAATTTGGATTTGAATGTTGTTGTATCTCTGGACTCGCCTTCGAGTGAGTTTTAATGCATGTATCGATCCTTGTGCTATCCAAGTGATTTACGGGGCGTTAATCCGGCGACTTACGACGGGATGGTACTTTATTATTGCTTAATGACCAAAGTGGATCGGTCTTAGGCGATAGTACGGTACTTTCCTTAGCGAGTTCTCCTACAATAACAGCTATCGAGCCGGCTTGAAAATGGCACCGTTCGATGCTTTATACGGACGCGGATGCCGCACCCCACCGAATTGGTCGAGGCCGGAGAAAGAACACTCTTTGGACCGCAGTTAGTTAAAGAGGCCGAAGAGAAGGTACAAGTGATAAGAGAAAATTTGAAGATGGCCCAGATGAGACAAAAGAGTTACCATGATAAGGGAACCGCACCTCGACACTTTGAAGTGGGAGATCATGTATACTTGAAGGTATCCCCCACCAAAGGTGTGCAAAGGTTCGGAGTCAAAGGAAAGTTAGCCCCGCGCTACATTGGACCCTACGAAGTAATAGAAGTATGTGGACCCGTGGCCTACCGTATCCAATTGCCAGAACGGTTTTCCGCGGTTCACAATGTGTTCCATGTAACTCAGTTGAAGAAAGGAATGCCTGTTCCGGAGAACGAGATCATCACAGAAGCTAATGCTTGGATCGAGCCGGATTTCTCGCTCGTCGAGCATCCCTTAAAGGTACTAGATCAAAAAGAGCGAAAGACCCGGAGGCAAACCGTGCGAATGTACAAGATCCAATGGAGCCATCACACGGAAGAAGAAGCCACGTGGGAGACGGAGGATTATCTTAACACCAAGTATCCGGGCTTCCTCCAATCCCGAAACAAAGGAGTCTTGTCGGGGACAGCCCTAGGGGTCCCCTTAAACAACGGGGAAACCCTCGCTTAAATCCCGCACCGAAACACGTTAAGCCTAACCATGCGAGGTGACTAACCATGCAGACATGGCCCACGCCGCGGGACTCCGACGGCCCACCGAGACGGCCCCCTTAGAAGTCCCCTCGAGCGAGGGCTCCGCCTCGCTCGAAGGCGCACCCCCCTCGGGCGGGCTCCGCCCGTTCGAGGAGCAACTCCTCCCTCGAGTGGTCCCGCCCCCGCTCGAGGGCTCACTCCCCCTCGAACGAGTCTCGACTCGCTCGAGGGTCCGTCCCGCCCTCGGCCGGGGCCCACCACGATCACGGGCGCCCCGCACGCGTGCGCCGCCCCCGTACACGGGCATTTAACGCCCCGACGCCGCGGGACGGCGCCATCATGCGCCGGGGCTCGCGCACCGGTGCCGCCGCACCAACTCCCCGGGGAGGCGCCCATCCCCACCACCGTGGGAAGGGACCGTGCGTACGGCCGGTGTCAGTCCCGTGACACCGCGCGCCCACTACGATGACGACTAACGCGCCCGACCCTCGAAGGGGGGCCGGGCGCACCCTCGATTTCACTTTCTTGTGACCCTACAGGGTTAGGTGGAGGCGCTAGGCCGGTGGACCGCCATCCCGGCCACTGTGGCGGCGTGGCCGCCGTACCCGCGCGCGTGCGTGCGCACGCCGGCGCTCGTAGCAACCACTCCACTACCGTGAAGCGCATTGGGAAGGAACGCCGTTCTGCCTGCTCCTGTACCCCGTACCAGCCATCATCAGCGCCTCCCTCGAAGCCTATCGGGGGACGCCACCACCACCGCCGCCTTCCTACCCTCGAACCGCCACTGTTCGGGTACGAAGTAGGCCATCATGGCCAGATCGCTGCGAAGATCGTCCGGACGGCCGCCCACTCTACAGCGTAGCACGACGTGCACCCCCACGTAGCTGGATAGCGCGGCGTGCATGTAACTCGCCGCCCCCTTGGCCTATAAAAGGGGAGGCGAGCCCCCAGCCGCGGGGAGAGACAACAGAGAACACTTCACACACCACACACTCACTTCTCATTCTCCCACAATATCTTCAGCCACTCCTCCAGGGACTTGGAAGCCACGCTTCCTCTCCCGTCTTGCTTGTATTTGCCCCACTACAAGCACCCCCGGTGCTAAGTAATATAGTGCCCCGAGCACGCCTCTGCTGGACGTACGGCCCCCTCGGCCGGAACCAGGATAAACCTCTGTGCCATTTGTTACTTAGCATCGACCATTGAGGGATAGACCACGGCGCTATCTACTGGTTAGTATCGGGACCATATTCCGCACCGACAGTTGGCGCCCACCGTGGGGCAAACGAGCGCCTAAGGTCATTTCGCCAATTCCCTCCATGGTGATTCGCACCGAATATCGTGCTACACGCTACCGCATGGGTAGCTCGGACCCCCTCCCGGCCGGGTTTGAAATCCGCTTCGGGGACCGAACTTTCGGGCCACGGGGGAACGGCTATCTCATGCGCCTCACGAACCGTGAGGAGCTCCGCGCGCAGCGTCGGGCCGGAGTCGCATTGGCCCCCGCCGCGCGCACCACCACGGCGCGGGCGCCCGCGGGCACGGATGCGCGCGGTCCGTCGGCCGCCACGTCGCCACCGTCGCTGCGGGGCGGCGCTCGCGTCGGGCGCGATCCGAGCAGGCGGCGGGCCGAGCGAGCCACCGCCCGGCCGCGGTACGCCCGCCACAACGACCGCCACCGCCCCCGGGCGGGCCGCGCGCGGTCTCGGACCGCGCGTCCCCATTGGGCCGCGTGGCGCCACGACGGCCCACAACGCCAACGTGAACACGACGATGCGCGGGGTTGCGCCCGGCCGCCACGTCTTCGTCGCCGGGGACCCCGGCACCTCGGCGGCAGATGACCACGCCGCGCCCCGCACCCTCGTCGGCAACGCGTTCCGCCAAGGCTTTTGACCGGCCTACCGCGGTCGCGGACGCCCGCCGAAATCGTACGCGCGCTCGCGAGGGGTGCCAGTTCTACGCCCGCAAATCCAACTTGCCCGCTCACGCCCTGCAAACCATCCCCGTAACATGGCCATTCGCCGTATGGGGGCCGGATATCGTCGGGCCCCCGCGAAGGCGCCGGGGGGCTTCACCCACCGCTAGTCGCGATCGACAAATTCTCCAAGTGGGTGGAGGTGCGCCCCATCACGAATTTAAGGGCCGAGCGAGCGGTCACGTTCTTCACCGACATCGTCTACCGCTTTGGAGTGCCAAACTCCATCATCACAGACAACGGGTCCCAGTTCACGGGCCGGAAGTTCTTGGAGTTCGTGATAAGTTCCACATCCGCGTGGATTGGGCGGCTGTGGCACACCCACAGACCAACGGCCAAGTGGAGCGTGCCAACGGCATGATCCTACGGGGCCTCAAGCCCCGAATTTTCGACCGGCTCAACAAATGCGGGCGAAAATGGCTCCAAGAACTACCGGCGGTTGTGTGGAGCCTAAGGACAACCCCAAGCGAGCCACGGGTTCACCCCGTTCTTCCTAGTACATGGCGCGGAGGCCGTCCTCCCCACGGACTTGGAATACGGGTCACCCAGGGTTCGAGGCTACGACGAGGATGCTAACCAGCGAGCCCGCGAGGACTCGCTGGACCAGCTGGACGAGGCACGCCTCGTAGCCTTGATGCATTCCGCGAGGTATCAACAGTCCCTACGACGTTATCAGGCACGCAAGATACGTCGGCGGGATTTCAGCGAAGGGGATCTGGTCCTAAGGCTGCGCCAAGATAACCGAGGGCGCCACAAGCTATCGCCCCCATGGGAGGGACCCTACGTCGTGGTGAAGGTACTCAAGCCGGGCACATACAAGCTGGCCAACGAGGACGGTGAAGAGCTCACCAACGCTTGGAACATCCAACAGCTACGTCGCTTCTACCCTTAGCTAGGATTCTCCAAGTATTTTTGTTGTAAAATCACATGGCCAACGCCCCGTTGGTGTCAACTATGTAAATACTTCAAGTCTAATAAAAGGGCAACTCGGCTTTCCCCTGAAACCCAAGTTACCCTCGGGGGCTACTGCGGGGGGGCATCCCCCCCAAAATGGTCCCATTTTTTCGCGCAAAAATAAAAACAACTCACACGCGCTAAGTTTGTTTCCTACTTCAACCTCGAGCCACGATTCGAACAGGGCGCAGGCGGCACAGCGGAAGGAGCGTGCGAGCCAGAGATAGCCTACGCCGCGTGGCTATGGCCCTTCTCTCTCGCCTCCAACCCAGCGGGCCCCCTACGAAAATCGAACTCCCCTAACTAGAATCTACTCAGGAAGAAGGAGAAACAAAAAGCGTGATAAACAAACAACTTCATTTACAGTAACTGCTCATGTTCACGAAACAACTTGTTTGTTTACAAAAGGCCACGAGGCCAGAATTCTGATACACATAAACAAAAAAATGGGCCTAGCGCCCAACTGCTTTCAGGCGGGAGGAGCAGCAGCATCGGCGGCGTCCGGGAAGAGGAACTCCTCGAAGGCCTCGGCGAGCGACCCGGCGGCATCGGCAGCGAGCGCATCCATACGCTCCATGGCCACCTCGTCCTCGACACCCTCGGGAACGATGTACCCCTCCGCCAGCGCCTCGAAGTTAACCTCGTAGTGGGATCGCACCACTCCGAGGGCCTTCTGGACACCCAGATGCAGCGCCCGGCGCATCCGCTCGGTGACATGGCCACCAAGGGCACGCAGACGGCTGGCCAGGGAGCTGCCGGCCTGGGCCTCGCCCTCCTCGACGACGTGGCAGGTCTCGAGGGCCGCATCGCGCAATTCCCGCAACTCCTGCTCGGAGGAGTTGTAGGAAGCCTGCAGCGCCTCGGCCCGCTCAGCCGCGTGCCCCAAGGCGGTGCGCAAGCCTGGAATCGACAAGACAAGAAGAAATCAGAAAAAGGGGATGCGAGTTCCCAAACGAAAAACCAACAAGCAAGAGTCAAACAGTGGCTCACCTTCGACTTGCTTCCTCCCCAACTCGAAGTCGCGGCGCACGGATTCGATCGCCAACTCGAGGCGCCGGATGGTTTCGCCCCCGCCGCGGAGGGCCGCGCTCCCTGGTTGGCGTTGCTGATGCTGAGCGCGAGCGCCTCGCCCTCGACCTTGGAGAACGCGGTGTTCCGCTCCTCCCGGCCGACTTCCGCGTCACCTCGTGGGCGGCGCGCTCCCGCTCCGCCGCCGCACGGCATCGACGAGGGCGGCCTCGCCTCTGCGCAGCTCGCTCCTCGGCCCCTTGGCGAGCGGCGCTCTCTTGCCGGAGCCGATCCTCGCCGGCGACGAGGGCCGCGGCCTTGGCGTCGAGGGCGGCCCTCGAGGTTGTCGGCCTCCTTGGCACGCCGCTCCAACTCGCGCGCCCGTTCCTCGGCCCGGCGGTGCTGCACCCGTGCCCCCTCGAGCGACGTGCGGAGCTCCCAGGAGCTTCGGCGCGAGCGGTGGCCACCTCCGCCTCCCGGTTGGCGGCCGCCGTCCGCGTCTTCTCTAGGTCCGCGCGCGCATTCCACGCCGCCTCGTCACGATCGACGAGGGCTGCACGGACCCGCTCGAGGCTCGAGCGGCGCGCCGCATCCTGCCCTGAGCTCTCCGGGAGCTCGTCGCACCATGCCATCGCCCGCACGCCGCCCGGTCGTCCGGTGTCCTGAGAGCATCCGCAAGCGCGTCGAAGGCGCTGCACCGCTCCCGGAGCTGGTGAACCTCAGCGTTCACCCGGTCGAAGGCGTCGTACTTGTCGTGGGCACGACGCTCGAGCTCCTGGCAATCACAGAATCGAATCCCGTAAGCGCCAAGACTTAAATGCAGCGTACGAAAATGAAAGGGGACAAGGACGAGCGGCCATGGCTCACCCGGAAGACGAGCCAGGCCGGGCCGCCATGGACCCGCGCGCCTCGTTCGGGCGCGCGGTTGAGCGTGGCGCCGTGGCTCCGAGCTCGCCCCGCAGCTCCTCTGCCCCCCCGGCGTCGGCGAACGCGGGGGGATCCTCGACGGCCCCCTCCACATGGGCGGGGCGGCCCGCGCGAGAGGACGAGGCCTCGGCACCGTGTCCTCGGCCCCCCACCACCATGTGACCCTCGTGCCGCCTCACGAGGGCCCCCTCCCGGGGCTCGGGGGAGTTCGTGGGCCGCCCGGCCCACTGATCCCACCCAGGCGGTGGGGAGTCGTCCGAGACCTCCACCACCTCCGCCTGGAGATGGACGGCGGACGCCGCCGCCCGCGCCGCCTCCGCCGGCACCTCTACTTGCACCACCGCGGCCGCGGCACCGGCGCGGCGCCGCGGCCGCCGCCTCCGGCCGCCGCCGCGTCCATGGGCGCCCCCGTAGGATGCGCCCGCTCCACCTCCACCACGGCCGCCGCCGCGCCCCGTGTCTCCGCGACGACCGGCGCCGGCCGCCCCCGGCGGCCCTCGGGCCGCGCCACGGCGGCCGAGCCCGCGCCGGCGGGGCCTCGAGGCCCCGGCCGGGCTTTGCGAGCCCGTGCTCGCCGCCGTGCTTGTCCCCGGCGCGACCCCCTCGACGAGCGCCGCCGGTGGGGATCGACGCGTCCGTCCTCAGCACCTTGGCTGGTGCAAGAGGGGGGATGGTTGGCACCACCCTACACAGGCACGAACGGAGGGTTAGATCACCTGATCACCAATGAACCAAACCAAGCGAAAAAAGACGAGCTCCTTACCTCGAAGAGGAAAAGGCCCGTTTCCTTTTCCTCGAGGCATCCGCGACGAGGCGGTGCGTGCGCCGCCGCGCCGCGCGGCCGCCTCCCGACGGTCGCCGCGCGCGCGCGGGCACGCCCCGCCCCATGCACGGGCGCGCGCCCGACGCCGCACCTCCCGAAGGCGCCGCGCGCGCGCGGGGCACGCTCGCCCCCGCGCACGGACACGCCCCGCCGTCGCGCCCTCCGACGATGGTGCCGCGCGTGCGGGCACGCTCGCCCCGCGCGCGAGCACGCTTGACGCGCGCGCGGGCGCGCGCGCCGCGCGCGCCTCCGTGGCGTGCGCCGCACCTCCGCGCGCGCGCGACGCTCCCCGATGTCGATTGACCGGCGGCGGACGCCGGTGCGCCCGCCCCGGGCAATGCCGCCCTCGCCGCCGGGCGCCGGCTCCGCGACGGGGGCGCGGTCGCCACCTTTCGAGGGGCCCTCCCCCTCGCCCTCTTCCTCTTCGTCCTCCTCCGAGGACGAGCACCATTCGGTCCCCGGGGAGGAGAGCCCCGGCTCTTCACGCCGCCGTACTCCGCGGACCGCCGGCCGCGACGCGCTTGACGTCGCCTCGCGCGCTCCTTCTTGCGCGCCGCCTCCTCTCGGCCGCCGCCGCCGCGCCGCGCCGCCCGGCGCGCGGGGAGTCGGGGGGGGGGTGGGCGGAACGGACTTGGCGATGTTGAACTCCACCACCGCACGCGGGGAGCGGTAATGGCACATCGAAAACGAAAGCAAGACCAAGAACTAAAACGAAATCAAAAGCCGACTCACCGGCGGGCCGAGGGGGGAGCATCTCGAGGTCCCACGGAGTCCGGCCCTCGGCGTCGGCGGTGTCGGTGTCGACGGCGCTCCGCGCCCGGTGAGCGCATACGGCCGCTCAAGGGGCGTCGGGAGCATCCGCGACCTCGCCAGGTCGACGGGGTTGGCCGCCTCCGTCATCTCGAAGATGCGGACCGGCCTCTCCATCAGAGGCACGACCCGCCGATGGTGGAGGAAGGCGAGGACGCCCATCGCGTTCAGCCCGTGCTTCCTCGGCCGCTGCGCCGCACCAAGACCGACTCCGCCGCGCCCGATGCCGGGGCGTGGACACCCCGTAGCCCCGGGGAGGCGAGGCCTCTCCTTGAACACCCGGCGGTGTAGGGGGAAGGCCGGGCTCGGCGTTGCGAAGGTAGAACCATCCCCGCTCCCGGCCCGGCGTTGTTCGTCGTCATGGTGCGGGGGATGTAGACGTCCTTGAATTGCGCCCCGCGGGGCAAGCGACATCCGCGCCGCGCGCATCGCGCGGCGGGTCCTTGGCTCCGTCGTGGGCCGCGTGATGAGCTCCGCGCGGAAAAGGTGTACCCGCAGCTCCCAATTGACCGGGATCCCCGGGTACCCTTCGCGTACGCCCACGAATGTGGCCGCCGCGAGATCGCGTTGGGGGCGAAGTTGTGCAGCTCCACCCCGTAGTAGTAGCACATCGCCCGCATGAAGGTGCTCGCCGGCGCGGTGAAGCCCCGCTCGTGGTAACGGATGAAACTCACCACGTAGCCCTCCGGCGGGTTGGGCTCGCGGTCCGCGGCCCGGCGGCATGATCCACTCCGCCGGACTTCCGTCTTCGTTGGCCGCCAGCTGGCCGGCGGCGACCAGCTCGCCAAGGGCCAACGGCGTCACCGTCGACCTTTCCCAGGCATACGGCTCCAGGATCCTAAGGGGAGGCTGAGGCGGCGCCATGAAGAAGACGAAGAAAAACAGGAGCGGAGGATAAGGAACGGGAGAAAAAGCTCTAACGAGCGAGCCCACGCGGTGGCAAGAGAAAGACGAAGGCGAAGGGGTAGGGGACCGAAAATGGTGAGACACTAAGGTAAAAAACCGCCGTCCCCTCCTCCCCGCGGTTTATAGGCCGACGGGCGAGCTCTCCGGAGCGGACGCCCCGCTAGCATTAACCGGCGGGGAATCTTTCCATCGCATCGACGAGCGGGCCCCACCACGACCGTCGCCGCCACAACACCTGCGGGCGGGCCATCATTACGGCAAAGACCGGGAGCGACCGAGGCGAAGCCGTCACGTCCGCCCGCCACGCCGCCCACTACGCGCGCGCGCGGCGCGCCGCCTAAAAGGCGCGCCCGCGGCTGCAAAACCGCGGCCACGACCGCAAGGCACTTAAATGCCGGGTCCCTTGCCAAGCAAGGAGAACCCTCGAGCGGGGCGAGCCCCGCACGAAACAAAAGCGACCCTCGATGGGATATCGGCGTGAGAAGGTCGCCGGGACCTGCTCGATGTAGAGCGAGCAACCGCGGGCACCCATGCCACGTAAAACCCTCGAGCGGCACGGGCCCTCGGCTCCAGACAAAAAGCGACCCTCGATGGGATATCAGCGTGAGAAGGTCGCCCGGGACCTGCTCGATGTAGAGCAGGCGCCGCGGGCACCCATGCCACGTAAAACCCTCGAGCGGCACGAGCCCTTGGCTCGAGATGACGTCAACCCTCGATGGGATATCGACGTGAGAAGGTCGCCGGGACCTCGCTCGATGTAGAGCGAGCAACCGCGGGCACCCATGCCACGCAAAACCCTCGAGCGGGAGCGAGCCCCCGGCTCGAGACAATGTCAACCCTCTACGAGAAGGCACACGCGTGAGAAGGGTCACCCAGGGCCCGCTTGAAATAAAGCAGGAACCGCAAGCACCCATGCCGCGCTGTACCACCAACCAGCACCTCGAGGGCTGGCTCGCCCAGACCCCTCGACGGCCGCAAACGTGAAAAGACGGGGCCGCCCAGGCGCCACCCCGCACGGCCCTACTGATCAGAGGTTCGAAGCCTGACCCTCGACGGGTTCGAACAGGCGCCACGGATCGCGAGTTAGGGACGACGAGGGCACGCGCATTCGAGCCGTTCCTCGAGCCCGTCGGCTCGAGGGTGCCCCACATGTCGTGTTCGAGAGCCGGCCGAGGGGGCAGCTAGCCGGGGGATCCCACCGAGGGAGAGCTTCCGCGCCCTCGGTCCCTAGCGAACGGGAACGAGCCCCACCTAGCAAACCCACGCAAGCGCTTCCATGGACGTGTCTCGGACCGCGCGGCCTACCCTTATCGAACGGGGCATGGGCGTCCACTTGAACCACCCGCTACCGGCTCGAAGAGGAATCGGCAATTCGCGACCCGCTCGATGGGAGTTGCGAAACCTCACCCTCCGTCCCGCGGAGGGACGGCGAGGGCGCGTTAAAAAACAAGTCGTCAGGCTCTACCCGATCGCCTCGAACGGGCCAAGGCTCGGGGGCTTGACGCACGGCTACACCTCCTTGAAATTGCACCCGCCCGAGACAGTGTCAGCGGTGCGTGCACCCCCCGAAGCCGGCCGAAATACCGCCGATGCCGGTTGGCATATGTGCCACGTCTCTCTGACCAAATTCTCGCGGTTAACCCCTGCAAGAGAACCCACACTCCGGGGCTTCGGGGCTGGACCCGCGGGTCGCCGACGCGGCCCCACGGAAAGCGTTCGCAAACAAGGAGGGAAGAACGTCCTATCAGTAGGTTCCAGCATCTGCGGGAGCCTCAATGGCAAACCCGCAGATGCTCGGGGGCTACGTCGGGGGACAGCCCTAGGGGTCCCCTTAAACAATCGGGGAAACCCTCGCTTAAATCCCGATACCGAAACACATTAAGCCTAACCATGCAGGTGACTAACCATGCAGGACATGGCCCACGCCGCGGGACTCCGACGGCCCACCGAGACGGCCCCCTTAGAAGTCCCCTCGAGCGGGCTCCGCCTCGCTCGAAGGCGCACCCCCTCGGGCGGGCTCCGCCCCGTTCGAGGAGCAACTCCTCCCTCGAGTGGTCCCGCCCCGCTCGAGGGCTCACTCCCCTCGAACGAGTCTCGACTCGCTCGAGGGTCCGTCCCCACCCTCGGCCGGGGCCCGCCACGATCACGGGCGCCCCGCACGAGTGCGCCGGCCCCCCGTACACGGGCATTTAACGCCCCGACGCCGCGGGACGGCGCCATCATGCGCCGGGGGCTCACGCCCGTGCCGCCGCACCAACTCCCCAGGGAGGCGCCCATCCCCACCACTGTGGGAAGGGACTGTGCGGTACGGCCGGTGTCAGTCCCGTGACACCGCGCGCCCACTACAGTACGGCTAACGCGCCCGACCCTCGAAGGGGGGCCGGGCGCACCCTCGATTTCACTTTCTTGTGACCCTACAGGGTTAGGTGGAGGCGCTAGGCCGGTGGACCGCCATCCCGGCCACTGTGACGGCGTGGCCGCCGTACCCGCGCGTGCAGGCGCACGCCGGGCGCTGTAGCAACCACTCCACTACCGTGAAGCGCATTGGGAAGGAACGCCGTTCTGCCTGCTCCTGTACCCCGTACCAGCCATCATCAGCGCCTCCCTCGAAGCCTATCGGGGGACGCCACCACCACCGCCGCCTTCCTACCCTCGAACCGCCACTGTTCGGGTACGAAGTAGGCCATCATGGCCGGATCGCCGCGGAGATCGTCCGGACGGCCGCCCACTCTACGGCGTAGCACGTCGTGCACCCCCACGTAGCTGGATAGCGCGGCGTGCATGTAACTCGCTGCCCCCTTGGCCTATAAAAGGGGAGGCGAGCCCCCGGCCGCGCGGGGGAGACAAGGGAGAACACTTCACACACCACACACTCACTTCTCATTCTCCCACAATATCTTCGACCACTCCTCCGGGGACTTGGAAGCCACGCTTTCTCTCCCGTCTTGCTTGTATTTGCCCCACTACAAGCACCCCCCGGTGCTAAGTAATATAGTGCCCCGAGCACGCCTCTCGCTGGACGTACGGCCCCCTCGGCGGAACCGGGATAAAACCTCCGTGCCATTTGTTACTTAGCATCGACCATTGAGGGATAGACCACGACGCTATCTACTTGGTTAGTGTCGGGACCATATTCCGCACCGACAAGTCTTTTTCCCACCGCTTCGTTGTCAAGTCGAATCTCGGGACGAGATTCCCTTTTAGGGGGGTAGGCTGTGACGCCCCAGGTTTTTAATTACCGTCGTTAACGCTAATGACACGATTAGCCGGTCAATTGGTCAACCCTAGGTCAACCTGGGTCCTCACCCAAGAAAACTCCTTAACACACCCCTAGTGACCCTAGTGAATAGTTAAAACACTTGTGGGGCCAACCCATGGTCAAAGGGTGGGTCAAACCCCCTTGCCATCCAGGTGTCTACGGGTGTCTGCCGGAACTTTTGCCGCGTTCCCCAAATTTCACCTAAACACTTAAAATTCTACCTTTAGGAAAGTTGTAGATCTTGTTGAGGGACACAACTTTCATGTAGAGTGGCATTGCTGATTTGCGGGGGAAAATTGTGAAAAAGCCCTTGCAAGCCGATTTTCTTGTTGCCGAGTCATGCCGACATTCAAAGTTGGCACTCCCACAGATTCAAACCTAGAGAGTTAAACCCTATATAGCCTTTGGGAAAGTTGTAGCTGGTACTTAGATCTATAGCTTTGGTATTCATTGCTTGGTCGAGTTGTATTCAAAATTTTGGAGAAAAAGTGGCTCAAACATAGCACCAGTGTCACTGCTAAGACCCAGAGCGCGTCACGCCGCGACGTCGCGCGCGGCCGTGCGCCGCCGTCGCCGCCCGCCGCCGGCCACGCCCCGGCGTCCGTGCCCGCGCTGCCCGAGGTCTCGACGTTTGCGCCGTGCTCCGTCCCGATGCCCCGCGCCCCTAGGTCGCGCCGTCCCGAGGTGCCCCGAGGCACGCGCGCGCCGTACGCGCGCACGCGCCACGGACCGGCGGTCCGTCGGCGGCGTCGCCGCCGTACGCGCGCGCCTCGAGCCGCCGTAGCACCGGCCGTCATCTCCGCCGTCACCCGTGCGTCACCCACATGCCGCCCGAGCGGGGTATAAAGGCCCTTTGCCTCTCCCCGCGCGCCGCACCGAGCCGCCCGTGCCATTGCCGCCGCCATCGTCGCCGCCGCCGGTGCCAGAGCCCCTGGCTCGCGCTCGCCGCCGTCCAAGCCCTCAGCTCGCTTCCTTAGCACCCATGCCAGCTCGCAAGCGCGCTTGTTTGCGTCAATTTGGTCTCCACACCGCAGCACACAGAGCCGCCGTGAGCGCCGCCGCCGGTCACCGTCGTGCGCCATCGCCGCTCGCTCTCCCAACTGGCCAACCACCCCACAAGCTTCCCGAGCCCCTACTACAACTCCCAGAGCCGCGTGTTGTCCAAGCCCGTGCTCTCCTCGCCGGGAACCCGAGCTGCCGCGGCCGTGCTCGCCGGCCGCCGTCGAGCGTCGCCGTGCGGTGCCCTCTCCGCCCCAACCGCGCCTTCCCGGCCCCCCTAGGTGAGCTTGTGGTCCTCCACGACCGCTTGCCGGTCGGGATCGCCGCCGCTCGCCGGAATTTGGCCTTGCCCGTGCCGCCGGCCGGCCAAGGACCCAATTTGCAGAGATCCAACTCTTGTTAGGGTGTCTTGAGTAAAAAGGCGAGGACTAGTCCGTGAAAAGCCTATCTAACTTTTCTTACAGTTTAGTCCAAGGTCTTAGAAAATTCCTAGAAATTCACAGAAAATTCTAAAAATTCTCAAACCAATTTTGTAGGTCTCGGGATGTTAAATCCCACCTACTTGATGTACACTTGTGGCTAGATTCAAAATAGTTTTGGCGAGAAAAATTACAAATGTGTTATGCTTGAATCTGTTATAACTTGAAATGTATAGCTTCTCTGTAGCTGAGCTTTGGATATGTTGTGAGTTAGGATAAGTATAGATGCTGTGCCAAAAATTGCACAAAGTTATCATGTAAATCGTTTTGTAAAAATGTTTTTCTTTCTCTGGCAGAACTGCATAGATGATTTTTCATGTTAAATATATTCATGTTCTTGAGCCCAACTTGTGCACACTGGCTTGTGATGTCAAAAGGCACCTCTTGTGAATTAATCATGAATTTAGGATTGACAGAAATAATTATTCTTGTTTAATGCATGTTTTCCTTTGTAAATTAATAAACCGAGTTCAGTAGAGGTTCCATGTGAACATGCTAGCCTTTTAGACTTGTTTAGGACCAGAGAGCATCCACCAGGAAGTTTGGATCATTTTGATGCTTAATTATTTTTATATGCATTTAAGTTGAATCACTAGTTAGCCTTTGTTATTTTCCACAATATTTAATTTTCTAGCATCCAACACTTACATGTGGGTCCAATGGACCAGGATAGGTACTATTAGGCCTAAGAAACACTCATGTAATTTTTGGTAATTTAATTGTTTAATAAATGGCTTAAATGTCCTTTTAATATTAAAGGGGAATTAAATAAAAAGAAATCCTTAATTAAAACCTTTTTCTTTTTTTGGAAATACTATTTAATATAAATAAAAGAAATTTAATTACCAGCACTAATAAGGAAATAATTCATGAATATAATTATTAATTACACCATGTTGGTAGAGATAGAATGAAATAAAGCTTTCACATGAAATGATAATCTTAAATAAAAACCTTTATTCAAATGTGGGATAAAAGAGTAACCCATGTACAACCAATGACTTCCTCAAATAGAAACCTTAGATAGATGCTTGTTAAGGTGAATATGACCAACCCGGAGTTGGGTAAGACAACAAACTATCACATCACCTAAAGTGCATTGCATTCCGTGTAGATCTTCCGGACGGAGATTACTCCCTGGTCCCGGAAACCGAGGAAGGCGGAGCGGAAGGTTCTCTGCAGTACGTGGACGGACTCGACACCGAGGGTGCCCGGGCTAACCTAGGCGACGAAGGCAAGCTCGGTGCATCTAACCCGAGTTTTAAAGTTCTTTATTCAATTATCTATGAATGATTGTGCATTTACGTTCGGGGAGTTGAATGAAACCCTAGATGCATGATCCATAGGTACCTTTGGTCTCTACTAGTATGATAGGTCGATAGTTGCTAAGCTATAGGACCGTTACAAGTCGGGTGATGACCTCACTCGCGAGAATAGGTTCCTAGATAGGAATCACACTATATCCTTCAATGGATTGCTCACGTGGTAAGAGCATGGGATGCGGGCTCGGTCCGGTGGTTATGTGGGTTAAGTTTTTGAACGTACTAAGCACATGCGGTTATGGGGCCGGTAAACCTAGTACCATAATGAGGCGGCTAGGGATCCTACCGTTACTACTCTTGGGATTCGCTCTCACGGCTCGCCACCGGTGGTGTATGGTGACTCCGGGTATCTCGCGGGGTGTGCTGGGATAGCCCGCACCAAAGACCGTAAGATTCGATCCCGACCCGAGGATTTATGGGGATGGTCCGGGGAGTTGTCCTCGCGGGGGCAGCCGACCGGTGTGTTTGGGTCTCCCTTGCAACGTTTTAATCAATCGATTGTCGGCCTCTCACCGTTATCCGAGACTACTTACTCCACTAGTCATGTGATCCCTAATGATGGAAGTTGATGAAGATGATGTTTGATTAATTGTCTTGTACAACTTTGTTTGTACTAGTTGGCTAATGTAGTAAAGATTAAACTACTAGAACTTGTGCTAACATCTTGAAAGTAAGGACCTACTCTTTGTTACTTTTTAGCAAAAGCAACCCAAGTAGCCAAAAAGCCTTTCATGGTCTAGTTTTGGTGAAGTAGATATCACCGACGGGTAAGTCTTGCCGAGTATTAGTATACTCGGCCTTGCTATAATGTGTTGATCCGGGTAATGCCTTCGGTGATGTGTGGCCGGTGAGATCCCGCCGGCCGGGAGCCGGAGTGGGTGGAGGACGACTACTGAAGCATCATGGATGGCCTCCCGTGGTGACTTCGCTGCCGTTAATCAATTTCCGCTGCTTTTCAAAACTCTGAACTAGTCTGTCATGACAAAAACTATGGTTTGTAATAATTAAACCCTACGGGGTATGAATTTGGATTTGAATGTTGTTGTATCTCTGGACTCGCCTTCGAGTGAGTTTTAATGCATATATCGATCCTTGTGCTATCCAAGTGATTTACCGGGCGTTAACCCGGCGACTTACGACAGGATGGTACTTTATTATTGCTTAATGACCAAAGTGGATCGGTCTTAGGCGATAGTACGGTACTTTCCTGGGCGGGTTGTCACACTCCAACAAGATGAACACGGCTTCCAACACACGTCTCCGACTCACTACCCACGTTGGCCAAGCCCACGTAGCCACTGGAGTGCCACTGGACCTAGGAACCAACACACAACCTTCCGACCCGAGAACGCGGCGCGAACACCAAACCTCGAGTCTACGGACCAACACCGGTCGGACCGGTGAGCACCACCGGTCAGACCGGTCCCTGCTGGTGAAACTAGGCAACTTTCACTAAGTGTCTCCACACCGGTCGGACCGGTGAGACACACGGTTAGGACCGGTCCACGGCACTGTAAGCCCCCAAAGCACCAAACAGGCCAACCGACCACCAAAGCCGACCCAAACTCGAAACGGCCCCAACACGGGACAACAACGAACACACCCGGACGTTCACCCGAGCAAAAACACACCGGGGCTCGCACCGGTCGGACCGGTCAAGAGCACCGGTCGGACCGGTGTAGCTCGGGCAGCTCGGGGTGAACAAAGACCCGCGGGTCAACTCCCCCAAATCCAAACCTTGATCTCCCGAATCGCTCCACGGACTTGAACAAGACTTTGGGGATATTAGGAACACCTCATGAGGAGTCCATAGCCAAGTTTAATCCCACGAAAACTCGTCCAAAAAGAGGAATCGAAGAAATCCCGCCAAGAACACCACAAACCATAGGACACGGAAAACCCCAAAATCGAGCCCCTTTACTCACGGATTTGGGAGGGGAATCACGCCCAAAGAACCACGAAGGGTTCTCACAAATTTCCCCCATCAAAGCTCCAAGAGCAAGGTCCCGAAAACAACCCAAAGAAATCACAAGAGAGGGCTCCGAAAATCACCTCCAAGAACAACCGGGAACAACACATCCAAACCTTGAGGAACCACGCCGAATCATCTATACATGCAACAAAGGTTCATACAAGGTCTAGCTTGCCGCCCGATCATCCAACCCTCTCACAAGATCTCACCATGAAGCTCTCAAGCTAGTCCTATGGAAATCCTAAGGAAAATAGGAAGGGAAAATAGGAAAACAAATGAACTAGGGTTTCCAAGAGATGGCTGCCATCCTCTCACCTCTTGGGTTATATGAAGGCAACCGAAAGTCTAAAATACCCTTTTATAATAACTAAGGATACAAGCCCCTCAAGGGCGGATTTGGAAGTCTTCATGTCTTCACCATCGGACGGATGTCCCGCGACCGCACCCTACGTAGCCTCGACGCAAGCCTTGCGATCCCGACGCGTGTCCTCCGCTTCGAAGTCTCCGGGGCGCGTCGTCGCACACCGGTCGGACGGTGCTCCTCACCGGTCGGGGAGCCGGGTACCCACCGTCGGACCCACCGGTCGAGCCGTGCGGCACTTCTCGCGGCACCGTCTTCGGTTCTTCGGTCTTGGCTTTGTGGATCAACCAAGGAACCTAGCGGTTTTACGGTGAACCACCGGAAACTCCGTGAACTCGGTGTAGCCTCCGCCAATCACCACTCATGACTCGGCTCCCACGTAGTCCCGGCTCGACCTTGGATTTGAGGCTCAACCAAGAAACCGTCCACGACTTCATCTTGCTGTTCATGCCACCATGCGGCCCGCACTTGACCCCCGCTGGCCACCGGGTCCCTCGAACGAAGCCTACTTGTCTTCTCCACACCTGGAGGCCTCACCGGCGATGACCTTTCGCGCTTGTTCTTCACCTGCACCAACACCGGTCAAGCCGCAACCTCGTTGTTGACGGATAAAAGACGTATCCCTCTACGATCCGCAAGCGTACAGACCCCACACCTTTTTCACCACGGGATTCCCAAGGTTCTTGTCAATCCGCGGAGCAAGGGGATTACAAGCGTTTAAGCTACAACGATGCACTAGTTACTAAAACACTAACTATTATTAAACTAGAAAACAACTAAATTGCACTAGAGAGAACGATAAACGATCAAGGTAGAAGACACTCGACCATGGGTCTACGATACTAAAGCAAGCAATCGCTTAAAGACATGAAAACCAATCTAATCTATCGGGGTTGTGACCACGGTTTCGCCCTTTCCCTCCTCTCGTCTTGTCACTACGCGAAGGTATTCATGACTAGACCTTTGATGGACACGGCGTATTGAATGGATCCAAGGAAGCATTGGAGCTCTACTCCCTTTACGGCATGGTAGCTAACCTTAAGCATTAAAGTATATTCAACACAAGATGATAGATAGATAAACCAACAAAGTGCGATTACATCTCAAGATCGATTACAACCCATGGACGAATGAGAAGATTACCCCATCAAGGTGCTGATCATGGCACCGTTGATCATGGTTTCCCTTCCGCCGGTGTCTTCCTTCTTCTCCATGAGAGGGTGCTTCCTTCGAGGTGGTTGATCTCCCGCCGGAGATCCTCCTCCTCTCTCTCTAGCTTGTGGATGGCCTTCTGGTGCGAATGACTCCTCCTTTCGGTATTGGCGGCACCTCGGGGCTTTTAGGGTTGAAGATCCTTCGAGGGCAAGGAAAACGGGACCGGACCGGTGCCGGGCCGGCCCCGGGCCGGCCGGCTGGGCCGCCGGCACGGGCCCGGTTCGGCCGGTTCGGTCGCCCCTTTTGCTCCGTGGGTCCTCATGCACTTATGTACTTTGCCCCCTCCACTTGCATGATTTTGATGATGTTATCCTCGCGTTCAAGATGGAGGTTCTCTTCGCATGAAGTTCGATCTTTTACGCTTCAATCCCTGGGGGTGTTCCTCGTAGCACTTCGGTCCTTGCCACCATTGGAAGTGATTTCATCAAGCTCATGAACACGAACAAGACTCTGTAAATGCTCCTTTGAACTTGTTGCGAATCCGTCCTTTATGTCCATGTTTTCCTACATAAACACAACACTTCCAAATGCATGCACATAGATGAACTTGTTATATGATTAGTGTGCCTAGTGGCGGGTTAGTTCCATAATCAAATCCAAACCAAAGTGTAATGAACATGCTAGGTGCACCAAAATACACCGTCAACATCTCCCCCACGCTTAGCTCTTGCTCGTCCTCGAGCAAGTACTCGTAAAAGAACTTCGTCCAAGGTGTTGTAATCATATACCACTTATCCTTCTTCACAAGTTAGTCAATCCCTTCATCTTTAATACATAAACACAAAGTAATGATAATCAAACATAAACATGGGCGTTTAGAACTTTTACCACGTCAAGTTTTACCCCACAACTCAAACTCTTTACTCGAAGCTTTCAATCTCAACCATGCTTACTTTTCTGCTTCCATCGGAGGGTTCTTACGATTTTCAAAACAAAAATTCCTGCAACAAGTATTAGACAAAACCTTTCTCCAAGCTCTCTCAAGTCACTCATATGAAGTGGCTATCCTAACCAAAGTTTACAAAACTCTCACCTCCCATTAATCTCTCATATATCATGTAAAGTTGAGCTATAGGTAGGGCCGGCGCAATCAACACAAGTATTGTCAAACTAAGAACTTCCTCTAATGGTTGTCTACCTTTCAAAGCCAATGATCATGAGAATTAACCATATGTAGGGATATCAAGGATGAGAGGATTTAGAATGGTGGACATGTGCAAGGGCAAAAGAAAATTGTGACTACAAGGCACCGATGACATCCTCGTTGTCGGATTGCACATGGTTGGAAATAGAGTAAAAGTTTCGTCTCACAATCAACGTGACATCCTTCCTTACACTTTATTTTTCTTTTCACTTGATCCATCCCTCTCATATCTTTATTGCTACCTCATCTTTTTCTTTTTCTTCTTTCATTCACATATAATTTTTTCTTTCTTTCTTTTCCATACTCATACTTTTTCTCTTTATTTTTCGCTCTCTTGACAACTTTTCAAAGCTTTCAATTCTCTCTTTCCTTGCATGCATACAATCTGAAATTTTAAATAAATCATGCTAGAGACGAGACGAAACTTTGAAAGTAGGTTGTGTTCAAGGAATACGATGTACAAAAGAGATGTATAGGGTTGGGTATGGGATTCGGCGATGTACGAGACTTCCGATGTGAAAGTCTCATTACCGAATATATGACGAGGCTAGCAACAAAAGATAAGCACAAGAACATGATCATTGCTCGAAATTAAAACTCACCAAGAGAGAAGGGTCCTAGCCTAACTCATCGTGCTAATCACACTTATGGTGGAGCGAAAAAAATAAACTTGGCTTTGGATAGGAATTTTTTCTTACTCTCAACTTGGAAAAAGAGGTTTTGCTAACCTTTATTACAAGGGTTTTAAGATAATTTTCAGAACTGAAATCCTCCAACTTTTAGCATTGAACATAGCACAACTAACAAGTGAAGCTCAAGATCGAAGTGCGGTATGGGTACTTTAAGTAGTAGCAATTCCACTAAGCACCACGGTAAACGTTTTTCAAACCACATACTTATGTTCATATATCAAGAATCGAAGATTAAATAAACAAGTAAATAAAGGTAAGCAATACATAAAACACAAAGATATATATAAAGACTTTTTTTTATTTGATTTTCTTTGACTCAACACTAATTTAAGACACTTGTAAAAATTTTAAAACACACTCAAAAACTAAAGACTCATTAAAACACTAAGACTCTCGTACGAAGATTAAACCGAACCTAAACTTGAAGTTCAAAAGCTAAGGCTAGCGAGCTAGCTCTCCCCCACACTAAAAACATACGACGTCCTCGTCGTATCTTACAAAAATCCTAAGGGGAAAACTAGATCTAGTGGTACTTCAAGCAAGTATTGCACCACTTGGCTCTTATGTTTCCAACCATGCCGAAAAGTTTGCGCACGTTACGGTTAAGGAACTTGAAGTTGTCTCCAACTATGTGCTCCAAATCCTCCATACGCTGCTTCATCGCTTCCATGGCTTGGAGACATTCATCGGCCGACGTGTAGAGATCCGCGATGGATTGACGACAAGCTCGACAACATATCGGATGCAATCCGAAGGGGTCTTCATCGCCATAGTCTCCACCGTCGTCACCACCTCCATTGTCGTTGCCGCTCTCGTTGCCATCGTTACCGTCGCCGTTGGGGCCTTCGGGAGTCCTTTCCTTGGGCTGTTCATCCCAATCGTCATCATCTCTTCGGCGGCCGCCCACGAGCTCGGGCTACGATCGTCGGAGTAGTCGCTACCCCCATAATCCTTAGGCTCTGGCGACGCCTCCTTGTAGTCTTTGCGCTTGATGCCTTGGATGCGTGCCGACCTTCGAACGGGTGTAGGGACCTTTTCTCCTTCGACGGGGTTACGAGATGCAAGAGCTCCGGTCGGGACACACCCTCCGCAACGGATGCGTGCGGTCCTCTTGACGGGTAGCTTGAGCTCGCATCGCATCGCCTCCTCCATCGATGACTTCTTGGCTTCTAGCTTCAACTCTAAGCTCCTTGGAGGAACAATGGCTGCTACAAGGGTGCAAAATATTGCTTGAAAGGTTTGATCCTCGAGCTCCCAATTCGGCCAAATAAATAGTCCTGAGAGAAAAGCCACGGGAACCTTATTTTCCTTTTTACACTTCCCTTAAAATTTTTCGACCAAACAAGGAAGTCAAAAAGGAGCAATTTGGGTGAAATTCGGCGTCATCGGCCGCCGGAGCCCTCTCGGGCCGGTCGGCTCGGGGGCCGGCCGGCCCACCTCGGGGGCGGGCCGGTCCGGTTTTTGCACACCGCCCTATTTTTTTCTTCCTTAGCCCATGGGGAAAAGTTGGCCCGGTAAATCTTCGCGAAAAACTCCAGAAAACTAAAAGAAAAACTATTTACAAAAGTTGATGCCTTGTTTTTCGTCCTAGGCGGGACGTTCGGGCTCTTCCTCCATGGTGAAGACGTCAACATGGTGAAGGGGCACGACGTCGGGTTCGTAGTAAACCTTAAGCCGCTGACCATTCACCACAAATTGATCGCCATTTATATCCATAATGGTTACCGCTCCGTTGGAGAACACCGAATGCACAACATAAGGTCCGTCCCACTTGCTTTGCAATTTCCCCTTTCCGAAGGTTTTAAACCTCGAATTGTAGAGGACCTTATCTCCTTCTTTAAATTCTTTTTTCTTCAATCTTTTATCGCACCACCTTTTGATTCGCTCTTTGTATATGCTTGCGTTTTCATATGCTTTCAACCTCAACTCCTCTAGCTCGCTTATTTGGATTCTTCGTTTCACCACCGCGGCATCGAGATCGAGGTTCATCTCTTTAATTGCCCAATAGGCTTTATGTTCCAACTCAACCGGAAGGTGGCAAGCTTTTCCATAGACGAATTGATAAGGGGTCATACCTATCGGTGTTTTAAACGCCGTTCGATAAGCCCATAAAGCTCCGTCTAATTTCTTTGACCAATCTTTGCCTCCCTTCTCTATGGTCTTGTTGAGGATGCTTTTTAATTGCCTATTTGACGTTTCCGCTTGTCCGTTGGTTTGTGGGTGATAGGCCGTAGAGACCCTATGCTCAATTCCCAACTTGGACAAGCACTTTTTGAAATTTTTCCCGGTGAAGTGAGTTCCTCCATCACTTATCAAGATTCTCGGTGTACCGAAACGGGGAAAAATCACGTTCTTGATCATAGTAATGGACTCCTCCGTGGAAGCCTTACGACATGGTATTGCCTCTACCCACTTGGATACATAATCAACCATAACGAGGATGTACTCGAATCCAAATGAGTTTTTAAAAGGCCCCATGAAGTCTATACCCCATACATCGAATATGTCGATTTGTAGGTTGTATTTCAAAGGCATAGAATTTCTTTGAGAGATGTTTCCGGTCCTTTGGCATTCGGGGCATGATGCAACATACCTTTTAGTATCTTCATGCATCTCCGACCAATAGAATCCGCTCGACCATACTTTTGCTTGGGTTCGAAAATGTCTATAGTGTCCACCGTACTCCGCCGAGTAGCACTTCCTTAGAATCTCAACCCTCTATTCTCTTGGCACACATCTTCTCATCACTCCATCATTGCCAAGCTTGAAGAGGTATGGTGCATCCCAAAAATATTTCTTACTTTCGGAGATTATCTTGTTTTGAGTGTTTTTATCTAGATGGTCGAGAGGCATCTTCCGAATTGCTCGAATGATATCGATCATCCATGTGTCTTTATCAAGCACTCTATAGAGGTGGTCATCTCTCATCTTATCTTCTATGGGCTCTTTATCATCTTGTCCACGATTCATCCTAGACAAATGATCGGCCACAGCATTTTCCACCCCTTTTTTATCACAAATTTCAACATCAAACTCTTGGAGAAGAAGGATCCAACGAATCAAACGTGGTTTAGCTTCCTTCTTAGCCAAGAGATACTTGATGGCTGCGTGATCGTTGTAAACAATGACCTTCGAGTTCACGATGTAAGATCTGAATTTTTCGAAAGCGAATACCACCGCTAGCAACTCCTTTTCCGTAGTGGCATAATTTAATTGTGCCCCACTAAGAGTTTTGCTAGCATAGTAAACGGCGTGAACTCGGCCTTCCTTTCTTTGACCCAAGACCGCGCCTACGGCGTAGTCACTTGCGTCACACATGATCTCGAAAGGTTGGCTCCAATCCGGAGGTTGGATGATGGGAGCACTCACCAACGCATTTTTCAAGGTCCGAATGCCGCTAGGCACTTCTCATCAAAGTCGAAAGCCACATCCTTTTGAAGGAGATGTGTTAAAGGCTTCGTGATCTTTGAGAAGTCCTTTATAAATCTTTCGTAGAATCGGCATGGCCTAGAAAGCTCCTTAAGGACTTAACATCCGTAGGAGGTGGGAGTTGCTCAACCGTCTCTACCTTAGCCTTGTCCACTTCGGTTCCTCTCTCGGATATAACATGTCCGAGCACTATGCCTTGCTTAACCATGAAGTGGCACTTTTCCCAATTTAACACCAAGTCTACCTCCGCACACCTCGTGAGGACCTTTTCTAAGTTTGCTAAGCAATCCATGAACGTCTTCCCGTAAACGGAAAAATCATCCATAAACACTTCAACAATTTCTTCGATGAATTCCGAAAACACGGCCATCATGCAACGTTGAAAAGAGGCTGGAGCGTTGCATAGGCCGAAGGGCATCCTCCTATATGCAAACGTTCCGTAAGGGCACGTAAACGTTGTCTTATGTTGATCTTCCGGGTGAATGGGAATTTGCATGAACCCCGAGTATCCATCGAGAAAGCAAAAATAAGCGTGGTTTGCTAATCTCTCGAGCATCTCGTCTATGAACGGTAGGGGGAAGTGATCTTTCTTCGTCGCTTTGTTAAGCTTACGATAGTCGATACACATCCACCACCCGGTCACGGTTCTTTGCGGTATCAATTCGTTCTTCTCATTCTTCACCACGGTCAAACCTCCTTTCTTTGGTACACAATGTACGGGCTCACCCACTCGCTATGCGGAACCGGGTAGATGATTCCGGCATCAAGTAAATTGATAACCTCTTTCTTAACTACCTCTCGCATGGCATGGGTTAGCCTCCTTTGGTGGTCCACTACGGGCTTACATTGGTCTTCCATTGGTATACGATGAGTGCAAAAGGCTGGGCTAATACCCTTGGGATCATTAATTGAATATCCAATCACCTTCCTATGTTTTTTAATAAAATCAGCAACGCTTCATTTTCTTCGGGACTCAACTCGTCGCTCACGATGACTGGATAGGTCTGTCGGGGCCCAAAAATTCATATTTTAATCCTTTGGGCAAAGGTTTAAGGTCTACCTCGGGCACTTGTGGCTCCTCGGGTTTGGTTTCTCCAATGTCTTCGAATTTCTCTTCCTCCACACTACCATCATGCGGCTCTAAGCCTTTTGTTGCTTCCTCTAGTTCTTCATCTTGTTGATTACTAATTTGATTTTCCATCGCTCTTTGCAACGGGTCTCTAAGGGTTTCAACAAAACAAAGACTATCTATCTCTTCTACTTCTTCATCTTCGGGAGGAAAAGGTGTAAGGTGTTTAGAAGCACGAAGAAAGTTATATGTGTACTTTGTTCCATTAAGGTTCATTGTTACTTTTCCTTCTCCGGCATCTAACACGGCATCAACCAACTTAAGAAAAGGCCTACCTAAGATTATATGATCATGATTACTATGGTAAGCATCAATAACAAAGAAATCGGTTGGTATGTAGTTTCTAGAGATTTTTACTTTCATGTTGCAAGCAATACCTAGAGGTTTGATAGTTCTACCATCTCCCATAATTAATTTCGTTGATCTTGGAGCTAAGTCCAGGTTGTGGTCTTGAACTTTATCATAAATTTTAGAAGATAGGACACTTACTTGGGCTCCGATGTCGCATAAAGCTTTGCATTGAACTCCGTTGATCTCGCAACTCATGTGTGGTGTCATCTTCTCTTCTTCTTCGGATCCTATCGCGTAAATTTCAGTGAGGCGAGCGTATGGTGATGCTTCAGGCTTGATCCCCATGATTCTCTTCACCTCGGCAATATGCTCCGGATCCACTACGTGATCTCCAAAGAGCTTATGAAAGATCTCACCGGTGGTTTCAAGGTCGTATGAATTTTCTCGTTTTCTTCTCCGGTGGGAAATCCACTTCCAATGCTCTCGCCATTCCCTTTTGATTAGGGAACGGTCTTCTCTTGTCGAATACTTCTCCATAATCGATGGGAACCCAATCCATTGGTTCGAACTCCCTTGGTGGCTTTGCGCTTGACATGCTTCTCTTGTTCGGCTCATTCGGTACGGCGAAGTCGACGTTTGGTGTAGTTCTTGACTTGATGTGTTCTTGTTCAAGCTTTTCCATGATTGGTTCCTCTTTTGTGACTTCCGGAGTTGCCTCTTTAGAAAAATCAGCACACTTCTTCTTCCTCGAATTATATTCCGGCTCTTCCGCAAGTCTTATTTCCCAATCTCTTCGCATGGCAGCCGCTTTATTAACTTTTTGTAGAAGTTGGGCGGCTTCCGTGAGTGTTTTCTCCATGAGATCACCACCCGCACACATTTCGACGTGTTGCATGCAACTAGGGGTTAGGGAAAAGAAAAATGTATGCAAGAGTACGTCACCGGTGAAGCCGAGTTTTGGTCCTTGTTCGATCAATCCATTAAACCTATCCCGAGGCTTGGTCTCCTTGCATGAAAGTGAACACTTGCCTCCTTAGATGTTGAACCTTGCTAATTGGAAAGAACTTCTCGTAAAACATCTTTGTCAACTTGTTCCAATTGCCTTCAACTTCAAAGGACGCAACCGAATACCATGTCTTTGCATTGCCGGCAAGTGAGTAGGGAAAGAGATTACATTTGAACCATTCATCGAGAACTCCTTCTTGACGCACCGTGTTGCATATTGTCGTGAAATCCCTTATGTGTCTATATGGGTTCTCCGTAACCATCCCTTCAAACGGGTTCGCCGCCACCATCTTGATGATCTTGGATTTAATCTCATACTTGGTCGCTTCGAGCTTCGAATCCGACTCTTGTACTTTTATGTCTTCACATCGAGGGCTAGCGTAATCCCTTAATGATTTCTCTCGGTTCTTCCACGGGTTGATTAACGAACGCCATCTAGACAATAAGATAAAAACAAAAACAAAAACGAAACAAGTGTTTTTCTAGATAATATGTGTTAGATATAGCAAATAAAAGATAAACTAAATATAAAACTAAGTTAGATGCAAATCAAACGATGTAAACTAACTTGCTTCCGGCAACGGCGCCGGAAAAAAGGGGCTTGTTGACAGATAAAAGACGTATCCCTCTACGATCCGCAACCGTACGGACCCCACACCTTTTTTCACCACGGGATTCCCAAGGTTCTTGTCAATCCGCGGAGCAAGGGGATTACAAGCGTTTAATCTACAACGACACACTAGCTACTAAAACCCTAACTATTATTATACTAGAAAACAACTAAATTACACTAGAGAGAATGATTAAGATATCAAGGTAGAAGACACTCGCCCACGGGTCTACGATACTAAAGCATGCAATCGCTTAAAGACATGAAAACCAATCTAATATATCGGGGTTGTGACCACGGTTTCGCCCTTTCACTCCTCTCGTACTGTCACTACACAAAGGTATTCATGACTAGACCTTTGATGGACACGGCGTATTGAATGGATCCAAGGAAGCATTGGAGCTCTACTCCCTTCACGGCATGGTAGCTAACCTTAAGCATTAAAGTATATTCAACACAAGATGATAGATAGATAAACTGACAAAGTATGATTACATCTCAAGATCGATTACAACCCATGGACGAATGAGAAGATTACCCCATCAAGGTGCTGATCATGGCACCGTTGATCATGGTTTCCCTTCCGTCGGTGTCTTCCTTCTTCTCCACGAGAGGGTGCTTCCTTCGAGGTGGTTGATCTCCCGCCGGAGATCCTCCTCCTCTCTCTCTAGCTTGTGGATGGCCTTCGGTGCGAATAGCTCCTCCCTTCGGTATTGGCGGCGCCTCGGGGCTTTTAGGGTTGAAGATCCTTCGAGGGCAAGGAAAACGGGACCGAACCGGTGCCGAAGCCGGGCCGGGGCCGGCCGGCCTGGGCCCGGTTCAGCCGGTTCGGTCGCCCCTTTTGCTCCGTGGGTCCTCATGCACTTATGTACTTTGCCCCCTCCACTTGCATGATTTTGATGATGTTATCCTCGCGTTCAAGATGGAGGTTCTCTTCGCATGAAGTTTGATCTTTTACGCTTCAATCTCGGGGTGTTCCTCGTAGCACTTCGGTCCTTGCCACCATTGGAAGTGATTTCATCAAGCTCATGAACACGAACAAGACTCCTTAAATGCTCCTTTGAACTTGTTGCGAACCTGTCCTTTATGTCCAAGTTTTCCTACATAAACACAACACTTCCAAATGCATGCACATAGATGAACTTGTTATATGATTAGTGTGCCTAGTGGCGGGTTAGTTCCATAATCAAATCCAAACCAAAGTGTAATGAACATTCTAGGTACACCAAAATACACCGTCAACAACCTGCAATACTTAGCCAAGAATCAGTCCACACAACGTTGTCAATCACTCATCACATAAGGAAGCGACCATCCACCGGTGCTCGAACCACACATGGTCCTCAATCTCCCCCTTGATGAGTGCATTGACAACACCCACTCGAAGGTAACAAGAGAGAAAAGAAAAAGAAAAGAAACGAACAAAAAGAAACTCCAACAAGCGATCAAAAGCCAAACAAAGGCAAAGAGCAAGATCACTTGAAGAAGACAAGTCTCGGACCCCTTAGGCAAGGGCAACGGCTCGACACATCCGAGACAAAAACCAAGCTCAAGCAAAGAGCGCAAACCACCAAAACAAAGCTCGAAAAAACACAAAGAGCTCCCCCTACACACATGCAAGATCCCCCCGAACCAATGCACCTCCCCCGGACGAATGCATGCAAACCCAGTCGAAAACGGGGCCTAGAACTTCGGCTCACACCGGTCGGATCGGTCATCACCACCGGTCGGAGGCCGGTGCCTAAGATGTGCACATGATCGGCACTCACACCGGTCGGGACCGATGACCTCGACCGGTCGGACCGGTGCACAGGCGAGAGCCGAAATGGCTCGAAACCACCGAAAACCTTCTAAATGCGTCCGACAAGCCATTTCAAGCTCAAACTTCTCCCCCTTGTTGGCAATGCATGAATCAAGCCAAAAATGCAAAACTTTCAACCTAGAGCTTCTCAAATAGATAAAATTCAACAAAGAATGCTACATATGTCCAAATGAGCAAGTTAGATACTCTACGGCTTCGTATCGATCTCAACTACATGATCACCAAGTTTCACAACCATTGGACGAAGCTAAGATGGATTTGGACAATTTTGCGAAAAACTTGCCTCTCATGAGCAAAGTCCAAACATGATCAAAGCATATAAAAATGGCAAAGCCACACAAACTTCATGCTAGGACAACCATTCTAATCATAAGACCATCACAAACACCCACAAGCACCTCATGTCATGTCAAAGCCACCGAGCCATGTGCCTACTTCTATGTATGAGACTTCTCATTGGTAGGCATCATGCAACGATTTAGCACCCAAAGCAAATTAGATTCAAGACATATGACATGGGAGCACATTTTCCAAGCATTTTACATTTCATTTTCAGATTTATAATTGGTACATGAAATGTCTTTGCGACAAAAAGGAACTTATGCCCCTCCACAAGATTGTTGATGGTGAAAATCCGTCAACCTAGCCATGAGTTTACCTTCGGTGTTGGCATGAGTTTTATACCTTATCCATTGGTACTAACCCCCGTGGTATAACAAGTTACGTGTGCATGTCGGTTTTGGAGTTTAATGTTTATGCGGGATTTTAGTGTTGAATGCAAGACTTTCGGGATAAGTTCATCAAGCACCTCATGACAAGACCTTGAAGCCCTATACAAGTCATGCAATGAAGCAAACTTAACTCCAAGAAGCCGGGGACTTGATCCGAGAAGACGACGGACTCGAGGACCCGACCCGAGAAAAGTCTCGAATCTTGCAAGACAAGGAGTTGAGTCCAATTCGGAGAGAAACCGACGACATGGACCTACATGCGAAGGGGGAACATCCGGGAAGCAAGGGAGCCGACGTAGAGCAAAGGAGCCCTCGGGCCGGGCACGAATGGGCCCGGGGCCGGCCGCCGGTCCCGGTCGGCCCAGGCCCATCCGGGGCCCGTTTGCCCCCTCCTTTGCCCTAGCCGCCAATCGGGCTATTTATAGCCCCCCCGACCGAGAGCCACACAGAGAAGAATTCGTCATCGGCCGCCGAGGAGCGAGAGAAGAGAGGGACACCATCTCGGAGAGGAGAGGGTCGAGCTAGTTGACTAGGGTTTCCCTAGCCGACGTGGGAACTTCGCACGGAAGACCACGTCGGAGTTCCCGAGCTAGAAGCAAGATCAAGGAAGGATCCGGTGGTGATCTTGTGTATGTATCATTGTTATAGTTGAATTATCAAGTTGAATCTTTTCCTAGCGATCAAGTGTTTCCTTGAAGATTTCGTTTTTCGATCGGCTTTGCTTATTCCAATTCTATTCTCGAGATAGATTACATAGGATGTTCTTGTAGCCGCGGTGGCTAGAGGTACACGCCGGATCTTCCGAAAGAATCTCGACTTGTCTTTTGACTCGCCCTAAGCTCCCCGCATGAATAGGGATACGTTGTGACAGAACGGGGGTTCCGAAAGGCGGATGTTTTCGGATTTGGACGGGAAAGCACGATTTAAAGAGGCTTCTATTAAGATTCGATTTGCTACTTCTTCTCTTGCTTGGAACTTCAACAAAAGGCTTACCCCGATCCCTCTAGATCGGTTTATCTACCCAATATTACTTTGTTTTCTCCGGTCTTTAGTAGATTAGATTCGTTTCGTGACTTTTACTTAGATGCATTAGGGTTTCTTTTATCGAAGATTGAAGTTACTTGGCTTTATTATATTAAGTTTTGCGTCACACATTTGTTCCACGGATTCAATACCTTGGGTTCACCACTCGAGGGAAGAAGGGTCCCTTGACTACGACGGGAGACTTGTACGCTTGCAAGTCACAAACGAACTTTGATACAATTATTAACCGTCAACAAGCCCCTTTTTTCTGGCGCCGTTGCCGGGGAACAAGTGATCAAGATTTGATTTTTTATTGCCTTTTTGTAATTTTCAGTTTTTTTTTGTTTTTATTTTTGCATCTACTAAATTTTGATCATCCTCAAAATATGTCTAATCTAGTTGTCTAACCCTAGTTTCTATAGATTTGTCTTTACTTTCTAGTTTTTTGCATACTTTGTTTATTGCTAACCCTAACGGGAGATGGACGGCTACCTCTCCAACAAACCCAATAATTTTGTGGATGATCCGAGAAAAACTTTACGAGGCTAAGGAGACGCGAAGCACATCAAGCTAAAAAGTTGGATTTTGTAGATTCGGAGTCGGAAGACAAAGGATCGCAGGAATCTCCGAAGAATTCACCACCTCAAAGTCCTCGGGAGAATCGACTTCCACCAATGGGTGATCAACCACCGGAAGAACGCATGATTGGGGAGCTATGCACCCCGGGGACATCATCGACCTACCAATCTTGAACCTTGAGGAGATCGGAAGACCGTTCGAGATCAAGACCTCAACAATCCGCATGGTGCAACATTCACCCTTCACCGGTAAAGAGGATCCGAACCTTCACCTCCAAGCATTCATTCAACTATGTCAGACTTTCAACATGGATGGGGTGACTCAAGACCAAATGAGGGCAAGGCTTTTCCGTTTTCACTACTCGGGAAGGCTTTGCAATGGTGTCACTCTCAACCGGCGGAGACGGTGCAAAATCGGAACACGTTGATGAAGGCTTTCATGAAGGAATACTACTCACCGGGTAAAACTCAAAGCTTGCGTAATAAGATTACCACCTTTGTTCAATATCATACGGAAACTATCTCGGAGGCATTCGAGCGCTTCAACGAGTACACCGGGCGGTTCCACATCACAAGTTCCCGAAAGAAGACCTCGTGCAAAAGTTCTATCAAGGACTCACCATGGCGTCAAGAACGATCATTGATGCATCGGCGGGAGGATCCATCATCGAACTTACACCGACGTGCTTTCACTCTATTCAAGAAGGTCGCGGATAATGACACGTGGGCGTCATCCGGGCGCCTACATCCGGTTCAACCCACGGGAAACGTCAAAGGAGTCTTGCAAGTGGAGAAGGAGAACATACTTGAAGGCAAGATCGACTCACTCATGAGGAGGTTGGAGAAGATGGAGATGGAAAAGAAAGAGGCTCAAGACTTGAAGGCCGCCGAAGCAAGGTCCACATGCGAAGAATGTGGAGAGTATGGCCATGTCCGCAAAGATTGTCCGGAGGAAGCCAAAGTGCTCGACTACATGAGGAAGGGAGAATTGCCAAACTTCCGCTACGGGCAAGGTAGGCCTCAATTTAATGCAAGCTCATCTATTCCTAACGCGGTTCGCTTCGTATACAATTGAAGTAGTTCATGGATGAGCAAGCTAAGATCAACAAGGACACCGTCACCAAGTTCAAGACCATAGACAAGGTGTTGGAGAACATCGATAGCAAAGTGACGGAGGTCGGAAGTTCCAATCATCAAGTGCTCAACATGATGAAGATGCTCGAGACGCAAGTTGCACAACTTGCGGGGCGCCTCACTAATGATGAAGGGAAGCTTCCGGGACAACCCAAATGTCCCGAATCGGCGAAGGCCATTCAAACACGTTCGGGGAAGGAGACCGAAGATCCGGAACGTTCCGCGGAAGCAAGGAAGCTTAAACCATCCACCGAGGTGGAAGGAGTTGCTAAAGAGAAAGTTACGGGGATCGTCACCGAGGAACCCGAATTCGAGATGCCGGAGGAAGACACGAGGATACCGCAACTCAAGCCACGCTTCTTCCGAGGTAACCACTTTGAGAAGTTTGTGGAAGTTGTGCGTAGACTTAGCATCAACATGCCATTACTAGATGCCCTACAAGTACCTACATATTCTCGTTACTTTAAAGACATACTTGCAAATAAATATGAGATAGCAACACTCGGGGTAGATCATGTCAAGATGTCTAAGGAGTGTAGTGCCGCTATTGCTAATGGGCTAGAGAAGCAAAAAGACCCCGGGTGCCCCACAATTCCATGTTCGGTTGGTTCTTTCAACTTCGAAAAGGCGTTATGCGACCTTGGAGCTAGTGTGAGCGTCATGCTGAGGGATGTATTCGAGAAGCTACGCCTACCAATGGAGCCTACGGGAATATTTTTGGAGTTGGGAGACAACTCCATTCGCTATCCCTTGGGCATTGCTGAAGATGTACCCGTGAAGGTCGGACACCACTTCATCCCCCTCGACTTCGTTGTGCTCGAGATGGGAGAGAGGGAGAAGCCGCCGCTCATCCTAGGGAGGCCTTTCCTCAAGACCGTGGGAGCTACTATTGATGTTGGCAAGGGGGAGATCATGTTCGACATCAACGGAGAAAGGAGTTCCTTCAAGTTCCGTCCAAGAATCGAGGCATGCAACATGATTGGAGTGAAGGGAGAACCAAAAAAAACGGATGGGCTGAAAAAGAAGGAGCCGAAATAAATGAACGTAAAGAAAATCAAAGAAGGTGTTGCATCCGTCAAGACAAAGGAAGAGAAGCCGCCTGTGAAGACCAAAAAAAATGACTAAGCCGGAAGACAAGCCCGCGCCCAAGATGGTGCGGAAGTGGGTACCCAAGATTGCAACGCCCGCAAAGAGCGTTGATCCGGAGTAATCAAGTGAAGAAGTCTAGCTATAGACTATAAACGAAGCGCTAGGCGGGAGGCAACCCGTTTCGTCGAGTCAAGAATAAGCTACCGGGAGGACAACCCGATTCCAGGTTTTTCGAGTATTTTTAATAATTTAGTTTTTTAGTTTTATTACGCAAAGACATTAGACTTAGAAGTGGTTGAACAATATTAGAGACATAATTCTTGATTGAATGTTTGCTTTATCATAAACCCTTTGCATGAACCCTCCTATGTGCTTGTTTGTTCTTTTCTTTTCGAGAAACCTCAACCAAATAATTTCAGAACCTATCTCAACCTTTCATCCTCATTATGGTGCTGAGGTTGACTTCTTTTTCATGCTAAAACCACACAAGTAGAGCCACGATTTATATCTAGGTGTTAATAAAATTCAGCACGTGGTAGAACTCGCGTGAACCTAGAAATCAAAACTTTTGGTTGGTTTTAAAAATCTTTATCCTTGGTTTCTCTAGGATTAGAATTTTTCTAAGCCTATTCTAATGTTGTTTTATTCAAAATCTTTCTTATTTAGCCAAAATTAGAACCTAAACCTATGCCCCCATGATCAAGCGGGAAAACGTCCGCTCTCAACCGATGAAGGCAAACTATACCGGTGAGACCGAAATCGACGTAGTCGAAAAATATTTTCGACTTACATTTGTTTTTAATGGTTTAAAAACTTCTCTAAAATTATGTTTGAGCTCTTGCATGGCTCTGAAAAATATTTTAAATTTCGAATTAGAGGAGTGCTTAACCTTAAACACACCTTAATGGAGGCAATCTAGTTTGAATTAATCATGCATGCACCATTGGATTCCCTTTTATCAACTTTCACCAATTCCACATGCAAAGGACAAGCATGGTGGGCAGCAAGCATCAATTTGCAGGAATTTCATGGTGGCATGTGAAGCAAGTGGAGCTAGGGAGCATGGACATGACCCAAAGCATGGAGCATCAAGTGGAAGGACCAATAATGCAAGAAAAGGAGTGGACGAGAGCGTTTGGGCGGTGCAACTTGTGGAGCACGCGGGCGGGGAAAGTTGCGAGGCGAAATGATCGTCTTTGGAAGAAAGACGAGGTGGGGAGGAGCCGAAGGACCCCGGGCCGGCCGGCCCGGGCCGGCCGGCCTCACCTACATAAGGAGCCCCCGGCTCCCGTTTTGCGCAGCAAGCTTCCCTCTCCTTCCTTTGCTTGTGTGTTCAAGTTTGTGTGCCTAAAACCTCCGTAGACATAGCCAACCTTCCCAAGCTTGATAGCTCAAGAAAAAAATCCACATCCTTAATCCACTCAAAGTCCACATCCGAAGCAAAGAGTTTAAGTGCCTAGTTACCGGTTGCAACCCGAAGTTTTAGTTGAAGAAAAGAGTGCAGCAACCATGTGGAAGAAGACCACAAGTCCCTTCTCCAAGAAGAAGAGTTCGTTGTCGTCCAAGCCGTCATCAACCACGTCTTCAAGGAGACACTCGGTTTCCGAGTCTCCCGGAGCATGGAGACGGATACGGCACCACCGAGGAGGAACGGTGCTCTCCTCCTTGGTGGTATGAGGGCTGCAAGAAGCACTTCCATGAGGTTTACCGAACCTCGTGGGCACACGGAGGAGCAGCCCGCGCCACCACGACGATCGACCCGTTCAACCGCGCCACCTCCTTACACCCCGACATACTCTTCGTACGGCTCCATCATCTTGTCGGCGGAGGAGGAGGAGAGGCTCTCTAATCTTGAGAAGAGGCTTGTGCCCAATGTTGAGTTCGACGACCAAGAACTCTACACCTTGGGTTTTGGCACCGACATATACTATATGTTGGGGCACCTTGGATGGGTGCGGTTCTCCAACGGAGTATCGGTGGACACCCACTTGGGGTTCGCCTTGGAAATTTTGATGACTATTGCACCCATCCTTGATGATGATGGGGTGCAAAGCTTGTCATTCCGTTTGGAGGGAGTCCAACAAGTGGTTCCCTACGAGCACGTTAGGGAGCTGCTTGGATTCCACAAGGGAGCTCCGGAGAAAGTTGACGTGCCACCGGCATGTTAGCGGGATTTTGGAATATGATCTCCGGAGAAGCCCATCAACAACGCAATTGCATCCGCAACCCCATTATCCGGATATTTCACTCTTGGATGTGCAAGAGGGTATTGGGGAGGATGAAGGAGACAAAGGTGACCGACACGGAGTTGAATTGGCTACACTTGGCTTTAATTGCCGGGCAGCCAATAGACCCCTCTTACCTTATGATCAACCGTTGGTGTTGCGAAGCAACATCGGGGGCGGGTAATATTGGTTCGGGGTGCTACCTCTCCATGTTGGCCTTCTCCTTACGGCCGGGGATCGCAAGAAACCCCACCCATCTTTTGCGTGGTACCTCTCTCGGCATTGAGTATTTGCGGCAAGGCAAATACATTAGTGGAGATGAGAGAGGAGGTTATCGGTTGGCCATAGTGAACCTACCCCTTCCCAATGAGAGACTTAGGCTTTTCAACGAAGGGAGAGAAGATTGGTTGGAAGAGGGACTACTTGTCCCTGCAAGGAAGAACAAAAGAGAAAGAATCGTAGAGGAGGGAACATCCTCCGCACAAGCGAGTGGAGCACAACCCAATGTGCAACCATTCGGCGGGATCCCTCCTCCGCCAAGTTATTACGGAGGGCCACAAGAGCAAGCATGGGGGGGTGGTGCACCGGTACCCCCACCAAATTATGTTGTGCCCAACGCTAACTTCGCGGAGTCCTACGCTCATCATCCCCAACCACAACAAAGCATGGCCATAATTGGAGGGTATGCTGCAAGAAACGCTCAAAACATCACGGCCATCCAAGCTAACGCAGCTCAACTTGGTGAAGGCAACGCAAATATTGCCTTTGAGCTTGGACGTCTTCACCTTGCGGAGCCAAATCAATTCGTCGGAGGGAATGTCCAATCATATTATGAGCAAGGGTATTACTATCAAGATCATCAACATCAACCACCGGCGGAGGACTAGAAGATTTAGGAACTTTAGTTTTCTTTTCTTTTCTTTTTCTCTGTAATTTTCAGCTTTTGCTTATGTGTGTTTGCGTAGTATTTTCTGTTTTTATTTAAATTTCAGCAAGCATGTTTATTTTCAGTTTGTATTTCAACTTGATGTCATCATTAATAAAGACACCACCTTGATTATATCATTGGAAAAGATACAAAAATTTGTGCCATGATGATATATGATTATAATTGCAGCTTTGTTCATCTTTGTAATTGATCTATGCATGTTTAAGCTAGTGCTCTCTTAAAAATACAAATCTGAATTTATTTAAATGCTAGCTTAATCTTTAGCGGAGGTTATGATTAAAATAAAGACCCATAGTGTTTTATGTGCTCTCAAGTTATGAATAGATTAAAGATGTCTTTTATGCTAAAAAAATATCGCTAACCTTGTCACAAATATCGCTTGTGTGTTGCTCAACCTATCCAAAGCCTAATATATATTTGAGTGCATAAACCTTAGTGTACAAGATTTATTTTTGAGTGAGTTATTGCAGGCCATGATTTCTCTGGCCCGAGACTAAGAAGCTCTTCATTCCATTTTTGCGTATCTATCTTTTTGCTAGCCTTTTATCCGTGCATTGTGTATCCCCGCATCGGAGATCTCACAAACTTCGTCGGATATCCACCCTTAAACCAAATATCATCTTTTGTGATTACCTCCTTGACCACAACCTATTGTTGAGAATGGATCATCAATTCAAGGAAGATCGCAAGACGGTGCCGACATTGAAGATTTCGTTAACACCAAAATTCGGTAAGGAGTCTGACTTGTGGGTCCGGTTCGATAAAGAGTCCGTCTGGTGGGAGGAAGGATATTTTCAGAGATATTCGGCAAAGAGATCTGCGGTCGGCTATCTGCTCCGGTTCGGCAAAGGAACAGTAGAGCTGATTTTGCGGGATTGGACGGTGACGTGGCTTAATCAGGGGAGACGAATGGATGGATAGGCGATCGAGCTTAGAGATAAGTTAGGCAACGAATCCATTCGCAGTTGTACTCAACAGGGTATAAATATGACCCCCGAATGTATGTAACGGGGAATCATTTTTCTTCAATACACACCGGCCTTACGCCAAACCCTAGAGTCCTTTGTCGTGTCGTCGAGTTCTTCGAGAGGGTGCATCGATCCGTCGACCTCCGTGAGTACCGGCAACCTTGTATCATGTCTAGTATCATGCGGTGGATTTAGATCTGATGCAAGTAGTCTTGTTACCATGCTTCGTGTCATGCGGTAGATTCAAGCTTGGTTCAAGAGGGTTTCTTGTTAGATCATGAGTCATGCGGTAGGCTAAGATCTAGCTTGAAGCTAGTTATCGGCTCTATTGGATTTTGGCAAGATCCAGTAGATTCATTAAGTTACCCCATGTTATCGTGAGTTTTACTTTATGTTTTAATTCATGTAACACATCTTTGCCCAATCTAGATGGGTTTGGATCGGCTCTATCTCTTTTATGATCCTTGTTCGAGTAGATTTCATGTTTCAACACGTGGATCTTGTGCTTTCCGACAGCCGAAACCGAATCGATCTAGGTTGTCACGTGTTGCGGGTTCAAGCTTGCTAATGTTTGTATAAATCTTGAAAGAGCGGGTATCATGCGATAGATGCGGGTTTTTGGGTTGCTTTGGAGCTAGTCATCCGGTGGATTAGATTCCCAAATCAATCGATAGATTTATTCACTTGGTAATGTTTGTTCCTTCTTCATGGACCCCGAATCGGTTGTTCGGCCGTATTCGGTTATGTTTCTTCACAAGTAGAACACGTGCGTTATTTATGTTTTAAATGATGTATGCTTTTAGCTTTCCATATTTAGATTGTATCATGCGATGGATAGATCTATTTGTGGAAAGTGGTACGGTTTTTCATGCAAGTTGTATCATGCGGTGGATAGATTTGTTTGATATCGTGCCCGACGGGTTTTAAAGTAACTAGACATGCGGTAGACTAGTGCTTTGGATCTATGCATACTTGTTTAATACATGATCATGTCCGTGCTTTACTTTATTTATTTATTTAATTCTAATCTTCATGGGGATCGGTCATGGCCTCATGCGCTTGCATCCTTGTCAAACAAAGACCGATCGCTGTCATGCTCACATCATCCATTCGGCAGTGTTACTTTTTCCCCTTTGCGAACTCCCGAATGGTTGTAATTCGTTGGCGGATAGCTTTCTATAGCTATGTGTCATCCCATTTGGCTTCTTAGCCGTAAATATGGAACTGTCTGGTACCACCCGGCAAGTTCCAAGCTTTGATATCTAACTGCTTTATCTTTTGTTAATTTTCGGGAAAAATTGAGCGGCACGTCTTTTGCTCTCGCGCGTGTGAAGCCGACTTTGTTCGGCTTCTTTGTGTGATTGGCGTTGAGTGCACTTTTCACGTCAACACACTTTTTGGCACGCCCGGTGGGACAACGGCCGAATAGATTCAAGATGCACGAAATCGCGGACCTCATGGATGTCAACTTTGAAGATCTTTCTCCGGAAGCGGCGGCAACAACTCCAAGACGTCGTGGACCGGTTTCGAGCGAAGTGTCCGCTTTGTCATTTAAGAAGGATAGAAGCGGCGTCCCGTATCCGAAGAACGAGATGCCCGGGTGCTCGCTGCCCGGGGAGAGCGATACCACACCTCGGCGGGGAAAAGGAGGAATGCATGCGAGTGTTCCAAGAATCGGCAGATTATATGCTTAGCAAGCACAACAAGGCTTTCCTCGGATCGCTCCGGCAGATGATGGTGGCCGTCTTTGGCCGGGCATGGAGCAAGCGTTCGGCAAGGCACCCATGCGGGGGGGGGCACCGTGGAGCCGGGCGAATCGAGCTCTCAACCGCCACTACGGAGCCGGCCACGGCGGCCTCCTCCTCGAGCTCGCGGAAGTCAAGCGTTCCGGCCTCCTCCACGGGCGCCGGGGGGCGGCCGGTTCGGCCCCCGTTACAAGCTTCGGGGAAGTCGGCCCGGTTCCGCCACCACCACGGAGCAAGGCACGGAGTCGGCCGTGCAACGGCCCGAATCCGTGCCGGCCTACGTACGGAGACCTAGCGTTCGGCTCGTCCGGGGCCCCACTTGATCCCGGTCGCGGGATTGCTCCGGCGACCAACGCGGGCGGAGAGGAATTTGTACGGCGGAGGTTATCATGAAGTGGGAAACTACGGAGCGTTTGACGCCTTCCCGCACCCGGGATACGCGCGGGGCGGCGGGCGCACAAGAAGACGATGCCCTGGTGCGGAAGATGGCCGAATTGATGCAAAATCGGTTCGGCCTCAAGCCAAAGATGCAAGGACACCGCCTATAAACCGCCGTTCCCGCAGTGGTACTACAATGTGCTCTTGCCGCCAAGGGTGAAGCCGCCAACGGAGTTCACAAAGTTTTCGGGGCAAGACGACACGAGCACGGTCGAGCACATCGCTCGTTACCTCATGCAGCTCGGGGAGTGCTCAGTCGAGGAGACATTCAGGGTCCGCTACTTCCCCGCATCACTGACAGGTCCAGCGTTCCAGTGGTTTTCGTCCCTGCCTCCTGAATCAGTTGCCAGATGGAAGGACTTAGAGCGGAAATTTCACGCTCATTATTTCAGTGGCAGCTCGGAGAAGAAGTTGATTGACCTCGCCACCCTGAAGCAAAGGCACAGCGAAACGCCGCTGGAATTTCTTAGAAGATTCAGGGAAGTCAAAGGCATGTGCTTCTCGCTGAACTTGCCAGACGACCAGTTGGCTGATATGGCCGTCGCCGGGATGTTGCCGGCCGTGCGCGAGAAGTTGTTTGGGATGGAATTTGAGAATCTGGGCCAGCTATCGCAGAAGCTATCACTGATGAGCAATCAGGCTTATGGCTTCAAGAAGGACGCCAAATTTGGCAAGCAGCACGACGTCGCTGACGTCTACAACCAGTTCTTGGACAAGGCTGATCTGTTCGAGGATTCTGATGATGAATTGGATGTAGCCACAGCGGAGATCATGTGGGGAAAGGAGCCTTTGACAATGAATCAGTGCTGGGTCAAGCAGACCAAGGGTACTTATGATTTTGACATCACGAAGGTTGATAACTTGTTCGAGCTCCTGGTGAAAGAAGGCCGAATCAAGCTGCCTGAGGGGCATTCCATGCTTCGGCCCAATGGAGTTAAAGCAAAACATTACTGTGGCTTCCACGACAGGGATTCACACTCCATCAATGATTGCAGGGTCTTCAGGATGAGGATCCAGAAGGCCATCCAGGAGGGTCACCTCAAGTTCAATAACAAAATGAAGCTGGATGGCCATCCCTTTCCTCAGAACATGGTGGGCTTCTTTGTTAATGTGATAACAGCCGAGGAGAAGGGAAAAGTCAAGGTCTTGACCTCAGCCAGGTCTAGACAAGGTGGAGCAGTGGACCCAGAGCGCCAAGTGACTCTGGAGCAGGTGCAAGGTGACGCCCCCCGCATTCTTAGAAGTCACATCGAAATTGGGGAATCATCCAGAGCTAAGCCCAGGGTGACATCGCGCATCCTCCTCAACAAGTGGCAGCGCCAGATAGAGAAAGAGCGCTACCAGAAGCGGCGCTACGAGGAGGAGCAACGCAGAGCCGAAGAAGAGGTGCGCGAAGGGACCGGGGAGCGAGACACGCGCGAGCAGGAGCGCGCACACTGGGGATGCGCCTTCTTCAGGCATTGCTGGAATGAGGGTTTAAAGCTGCCCACATTGAAGAACTGTCCTGAATGCAGTGACAGGTATGTTGAGTACAGGCAGGAAACTGCCAATCGCCGATCCGTCCACGAGAGAATTGGAAGGATCCACCCTAACGGGGATCGGCGCCAAAAAATTGAAGTCATCGATCATCCCAGGAAGCGCCAAGCTGATCTCAGGTGGGCTGATCAAGAAGAGGACGAGGATGACTACATCTGGCAGAAGGGGCAGTGGTGCCCGCCGGCCTACGCAAGAGTCAGAAGAGACGGGTCTAGCGCTTGAGGAACCGTGAAGCGAAGCGGGCCGGGATCCGGACGAGGCGGGGTGTGGCGCCCCAAAGACCAACCGGACGGATCAAAGCATTCGGCTCCAAAGCATGCATGGTATACTTTCTCGCCGAACGAGTTCATGGCTCCTGCTAACCGGGTTATGCATGAGGAAACTTCCTTCGATGATGAGCAGACCGAGGGGATGATGGCACAAGCGGTGCTGGCCAAGCGGGGCCATCTTCGACAAGCCGGCCAAGAATCGTCATATGAGGCCGCCGTACTTGAGGGGATACGTCAATGGCAAGCCATTGACCAAGATGTTCGTCGACGGTGGAGCGGCAGTCAACGTAATGCCGTACACCACCTTCAGGAAGCTTGGCATGGGCCCGAGCGATTTGACGCCTACAAGTATCATCTTGAATGATTTCGCCGGGAACCCCTCAGACACCAAGGGATGCGCTCACGTGGACTTGATGATCGGGTCCAAGACGCTACTCACCACCTTCTTTGTCATCGAAGGCAAAGGAGCCTACAGCCTGCTGCTTGGGCGGGACTGGATTCATGCTAACTGTTGCGTCCCATCCACCATGCATCAACAGCTTATCCAGTGGGTGGACGATGAGATCGAGGTCGTCCAAGCAGATGACTCCGTGAGCGTGGCAAACATGGAACCGGCCTTCTGGGAGTACCAAGGCATCGATTGTTTCTCGGGGAAAGAGCGGGGAGGAAGTCCTGTTGAACCTGTCAGCAGTGATCAACAGCCGATTCAAGCAGTCGGCTCTTATAGCAATTTTTAATGGAGAACCCCGTAGATGGCACTGATGGCAAGTTAGGGCGAGGATTCATGTCGGCTGATAAATTGGAAGAAGTTGACATTGGAAGCGGTGATAAGCCAAGGCCGACGTTCATCGGTGCAATTTTGCGGCCCGGACTTCGGGGGGAATTTAATTGAGCTTCTCAAAGAATACAAGGATTGCTTCGCCCGGGATTACTCGGAGATGCCCGGATTGGATCGTTCCATCGTCGAGCATCGGTTGCCAATCAAGCCTGGTTTCAAACCATATAAGCAACCACCCCGGAAAATCTACAAGGATGAAGTATTGGCCGATGTGAAGAAGGAAGTTGAAAGATTACTTGATGCAAACTTCGTTCGGCCGTGCAGATATGCGGAGTGGATTTCTAACATCGTCCCTGTGTACAAGAAGAATGGAAAAATGAGGGTTTGCATAGATTTCAGGGACCTGAACAGAGCTACTCCGATGGATGGATACCCGATGCCTATTGCCGATTTGTTGATTGACGCCGCCGCTGGACACAAGGTGATTAGTTTCATGGATGGCAATGCGGGATACAATCAGATCTTCATGGAAATAGAAGATATTTCAAAGACGGCCTTTAGATATCCTGGTCATATAGGCCTGTTCGAGTGGATAGTCATGACATTTGGGTTGAAAAATGCCGGTGCAACCTATCAACGGGCCATGAATTACATTTTTCATGAGTTGATCGGCAAGATTGTGGAGATCTACATCGATGACGTGGTGATCAAATCCTTAAGTCATGACACCCATTTGGAAGATGTGAAGAAGACCTTAGAGTGCACCCGGAAACACGGTTTAAAGATGAATCCAAACAAGTGCGCTTTTGGGGTATCAGCTGGAGAATTCTTGGGGTTTTTGGTCCACGAAGGAGGAATTGAAGTTGGTAAGAAGAGCATGAAAGCCATTGATGAAGTTGTTCCTCCAACTAACCTCAAGGAGTTGCAATCACTGCTCGGCAAAATCAACTTCGTGAGAAGATTTATCTCAAATTTATCACAGAAGGTGTTGCCATTCTCTCCATTGCGAAGCCGAAGAGAGATCGAAATTCACATGGGGCGACGAACAACAAAAGGCTTTTGATGAGATCAAGCAGTACATGAAGGAGCCACCGGTATTGGTTCCTCCTCAGCTAAACAAGCCTTTCAAGTTGTACGTGGCGGCCGATACCCAAACCATTGGATCGGCCCTTATTCAAGAATTTGAAGGGAAGGAGCGGGTAGTAGCTTATCTTAGCCGAAAACTACTTGATCCTGAAACCGAGGTATTCTACGTAGAGAAACTGTGTCTTTGCGTGTACTACTCGTGTACAAAGTTTCGGCACTACCCGTTGAATGTTGAATGCATTGTATATTCCAAGTTTGATGTGATAAAACATATGTTATCTATGCCAATTTTGAACGGTCGGATTGGCAAGTGGATTTTAGCTTTATCAGAGTTCGAGTTGAAGTTCGAATCGGCAAAAGCCATCAAAGGTCAGGTCATTGCCGATTTTATAACTGAACATCGTGATCCGTCAATTGATCTGCTTGAGATTACCCCTTGGGCTTTATTTTTTGATGGATCATCGTGTGGTAAAGGTGGGGGAGTAGGGATCCTACTGATTTCGCCCAGAGGTGAGATGTTTGAATTTGCCATCCCTATACAACCCACTGTCACAAATAACCAGGCTGAATACGAGGCATTACTTCGAGGGCTTCAGTATTTGAGAGAAGCTGGGGCCATTTCAGTTGAAATCTATGGAGATTCAGAGCTGGTAATCAAGCAATTGAACGGCCAATACGAGTGCAAAAGTGAAGCGCTGAGGAGTTACTACGAAGAATGCAGAGAAATCTTGAAGAGCTTCCCATTGGTAACTCTACAGCACATTCCTAGAGAACATAACAGGGAAGCAAACAGGCCGGCTCGGAGCGCCTCGGTTACAAAGAGAGTCAAGAAGCGTTTCTTTGCGGAAGTTTGCGCACTAGGGGCGGATCTTGCGAAGATGACTGGAGGAAAGAGATCGTCGATTACTTGAAGGATCCATCCCGAAAGGTCTCTAGGAAGCTAAGGTACAAGGCCATAAAGTTCGTTCTTCTGGATGATAATTTATTCTACAAATCGTTAGATGGGGTATTACTACGATGCCTGGGTCCAGAAGAAGCCAAGAACATGATGAGCGAAGTGCACGATGGGATATGTGGAGCACACCAATCGGCCTACCGTATGAAGTGGGTTATTAGACAAGCTGGATGCTTTTGGCCGACGATATTAGAGGACTGCTTTGAGTATTACAAGGGATGTCAGGATTGCCAAAGGTTTGGGAATATTCAAAGGGTCCCTGCATCAGCATTGAATCCCATCATCAAACCATGGCCATTCAGGGGATGGGGTATAGACTTGATTGGCCAAATTAATCCACCGTCGCGCAAGGGGCATAAGTTCGTGCTTTTGGCTACGGATTATTTCACTAAATGGGTTGAGGCGATCCCACTGAAGAAGGTGACGTCAGAAAACATGATTGAATTCGTCAAGGAGCACATCATCTATCGATTTGGAATCCCTCAGACAATTACCACTGATCAAGGGGCACAATTCGTGTCACTGGAGTTCAGAGAATTTGCCGAAAGCATGGGAATCAAATTGTTTAATTCTTCTCCCTATTATGTCCAGGCTAACGGTCAAGCAGAGGCTTCTAATAAGATCATGATCAAGCCGATACGAGAAGAAGATCGATCGAAGCCAAGAAGGTGGCATTCGGTACTCGGTGAGGCATTGTGGTCTTACCGGATGGCCCCCCCATGGAGCTACAAAGACTTCCCCTTACGAGTTGGTTTACGGGCATCACGCAATTCTGCCTTGGGAGATGCAATCAGATTCAAGGAGAGTGGTGCTACAAAAGGAGTTGAGCTCCAAGGATTACAGTGGCCTAATGATGGATGAGCTAGAAGATTTGCATATGATCCGTCTTAGGGCCCTGGAAAACATCGAGAAAAACAAACTGCGGGTTGCCAAGTACTATAATAAGAAGGTAAAAGTAAGGCAATTTGCGAAGGCGATCTAGTATGGAAAGCGTTATTGCCGATTGGAACTAAATACAGTGAATTCGGCAAATGGTCCCCTAACTGGGAAGGACCTTTTCGTGTGGTCGATGCGTCCCCGGTAATGCGTATATATTGAAAACTTTGCTAGGAGAAGAATTTTCTCGCCGCACTAAATGGAAGATATCGAAGAAATATTATCCTAGCAGTGAGATCGATCGATGATTACACACATCGGCGCGAGAGATAGCCGGCGCTCAAGAATGAGGCCGCCTTGGAAAAAAAAATCCATGAACGAGAAAAATGGCCGGTGCCCAGATGCATTTCCCTTTGCACAAAACTACATTACAACCTGCTTCTTGCAGGTTTACATCTAACAACCCCGGTGGTCAGATCCTCAAGGAGGAGGGAAGCGAAGGCGTGGAGGAAGAAGCGAAAGTATGATACAATCTTTTCTTTACTTCTTCGGCTGCTCCCTCTTCAGTTGTTCCAGGACCACCGTGACGGCAACTTGGAACGCATGGGGGTGACCATGGTTGGCGGCCTCCACCAAGCTTTCCCAGGCCGTCTTCAGGTTGTTGTACCTATCAGAGACATCTGAGGCGGAGAAATCAAGGTTAGGGGCAAGAAATCCAAGTGCAAGCACGAGGTCAAGAAGGAGTCAGAAACATTTACCCCCAACTAGTACTTCCAGAGCCATGCGACGCTCGCGCTCGGCTTGGCAACGGGCAGTGATGTCCCTGAGGCCGTGCTCCAGATGCCGGACGCGGCGGCGCGCACTTGATGGTTGGTCTTCTGTTCAGGCGTGGCATCCTCTGCTTCGAGGGAGGAATCGGAGGAGATGTACTCAGGCACATCTTCGGTCCCGATGATTTCTTCAGGAAGCAAATCAAGACTGGAAGAGGACAAGAAGAGAACATGAAGCGCGAGATCATGCGTAAGAGCGAGGAGCAGATCAAGAAAGAACTCACTTCCGAATCGTACGCTTCTTTGATAAGCCGCCCTCCTGGGGTTGCTTACCCTTGTCCATGGCTGTGGGGTTTTCTCCTCTAAGGACAAGGGGGAGAGATGAGAAATGATGGATGAGTGTGCGAGTGGATTTGCGAGCATCCCCGCAGTCGTTTTATTGACCGAATGGGCGCATTGGGAGTGATGATGGCCGGTACACACCGTTGGAATACCAAACGGCGGGGTTTTCTACCAAGTGCGAAGGGTTTTTTCTTGAACGGTGTTTATGGATTGCCGAATTGGGATCCTCTCGTGGATTTTGCGCCAAGGGGCGGTTGTTCTCGCGCGTTCGGCTCAAGTTAGTTCTCGGATGCATTCAAAGAAAACAAGATTCACGGATGCAAAATGTAAAGGGAGTCATCACGGAACAAGCACGGAATTCAAAAGTTCTTCATTTATTGCCGATATTTACATATCCCTAATACAATCTAGTCGAAGAGCCCGTTCAACACGGATTGGGGATGAGTAATTTCGGCAATGGCGTCGCCATGGCCATCAAGGCGCTCCCGGGATGAGCTCGATCTCCTCGATGTCCTCGGCGCGCCGCCCGGAAGCCGCGCGGCCCGGTGGAGTAGTCGACGTCCGTGTGCGTCGCCATGGCGGCCGGGCCCAAGGTGGTGCCCGGATGAACGCCGTGGGTGGCCACCTCGTCGACGCGGTGCTCCACCGCGGCAAGGCGTTCCGCCGGCGTGTCGCCGCGGGCGTTCACCTTCTCGGCCAGCTGCTCCACCAGCGCCTTCAGCTGGTTGAGCTCAGCATCGCGGGCTACAAGAAGCAAGAAGAAAAGATTAGCATCAAAAGCCGGGTTGGATCAAGAATTAATCTTAGAGCCGTACCATCGATGGCTTCCAGCAGCTGTTTGCGCTGGTCCTCCCATTCCAGCTCGGCTATGCCCGCTTTCTTGGAGACGTCCTCTAGCTCACGCCGGGACGCCTCCAGCTCCTCCTTAAAGCGGAGAGCGTCTTCTTCCCCGTACGGCACGGGGGAGTGGCCGTCGGACTCCGAGGAGTCGTCGGGGAGGGGTTGATTGGCCGGCGCAGGAGGCGGATTCCACTGAATCAACCTGAAAAAAGGGGATGATCGTCAAGGCAAGAAGAAGATCAAAAGTTGAATCAAAGAGGAGGAATCGACGATCATTGCCTCCGCTCGCGTTGGCGCTCGCTCCCCTCTCGCCTCGTCGGAAGCGCGGCGGCGGTTGAGGCGGCGCACCATAATGGTTTGGGATGTGCCTTGTTTGCGGGAAGGGCTAAAGATTGGCAAAGATTCGAGAGCTAGAAGGCCCGGTGGAGAGCTAGGGGCACCTATGGTTGCATTTATAGGCCTGGCGGGATGAATCGTGGCTTCGAGTCGTGGCTTTGGATCGTGGCGCATATCCCAAGAAAATCGGAAGGTGGAAAGGTTTCCTTGGCCAGCCCGCCGACGGGTCGCTTGGAGTTCTAGGCTGAGCCGCGTTCAGTTGATTGGTTCGGCTAAAGAAAATCAAGGTGCCAATCGGGAGTTGGCGTTTCTTTGCCGAATGGGCCGTTCAACATTATATTTGAAGGGGCACAAAAGAAAGGAAACAAGTTGCAAGAAAAATATTACAAGAACGACCAATTCGGCTATACATCAATGGGGGCATTTAAATGTTCAGATGTTTCGCAATCACACCACGAGCATTGGATGTTGTTAGACGGAAATTGTCCAGCAGCTCCTGGCAATCTTTTTGAGTGCCAGACAAGTCAGTGAGTTCTGCATCGCATTGCTCTATCTTGGTGATAGCCGATTTTGCTTCCGCTTGGGTCTTTTCTATCAATCCAGGGAGCTCGGCTATTTTCTCTTTGTCAGCCTCTATCTCCGCCGACGGGCTTCTCGGCCCGCTTCTAGAGCGGCTCTCTCTCCGGCAATTTTCAGATCATAAGAAGCCTGCAGGTTAGCCAATGTATCCTTGTGGCTCTCTGCTTGGGATTGTGCCCCGCTCATGGCGTGTTCGGCATCGGCTTTCCTCTTTTCAATAGCCGGGCGAGAGCACAATTTCCTCAAAGCATGCTTTATGGGTGCATAAAGGGTATCTAAGCCATAGACAGATGATAGGGAAGCTCTGATGTCTTCAGGAAGTTCTTGGCTGATGGATTCAAACATCTCCTCGAAGTGATCAAGATCTTTGAACTGATCTTGTGCCTCCCTTTCTAGCCAGGCAACAATTTCCCTAAGCTTTGATAATACTTCATCTGACAGAGGCTGGTGTACTCTTTCCATCACCTCGGCAGCTGGATTGCTCTCTGATGGCAGGCTTGATGATGATGGAGCCTGATCCTGAGAAACAGTATTGCCGGGTTAAGAGTGCTAAACGTGGAGGTAGCAGATTTAAGTGCAGATGGATACCTCATGGCTGGTTTCTTGAACAGGGGCAATCACAGGTGAAAGAGGTGCTCCAAGTAGAGCTGAAGCTTCCGAGCTGGGAGGTGTTGTTACAGCTGCTGTTAGCTCATGGGTTTCTGGCTGATGAGGAGTCGGGTCTACCTCTGTTGGGATTGTCATCTCTGCTTGACCAACAGGTGATTGTGCCCTTGGAGGACTTGATGGCCCCGGCTGGATTGGGAGATTCATCTCTGGAGAATTTATTGCTTCTGCAGAAGGTGATGAAGATGAGATCTCCACTGGGATAGGTAATTCAACCCTGGGTGGACTTGCTTGTTGAATCACTGGAACATCTACAAGCTGTTCTTCCATTGTTTCTTCTGCAAATGTCAAATTGAAAGGGTAAATGCCAGTGTTCATCCTTAAGAAAGGACAGTAGAAGTCATACCTGTGGATGGAGCATTGGCAGGTGCTGGTTCTGAAGGCTGCTGGGCTCTGGTCTGAAAATGCACAAAGATATGATTTATCAAGAACAGAGTAATCTTGTAATCAAGAAGGTAAAGGATTTTACCTCAACAAGCACTTTCTTGACAGTTCTTCTCCTCTTAGCATTTGGAGGGGCAATCAGATGCAGACCTTGCCTCCTGTCAGCAGCAAGGCTAGAAAGGCTGGGATCTGTTGTAGCATACCTGGCCATTAGTTGAGCCAGAGTTGTGGATTTGAATCCCAGTGCTGAGATTGGGCCTTCAGCATTGTAAGCAATATCCCCGGCTCGAGGGGCGGGGCACCGTGTTCTGTGAACAAGAAGATGAAGGTCGAATCATGAATAAAGAGGACATGTCTGATCCAAAGGTTCATTGTATTACCTCCGAAGTTGGCGGGAAATCGAGGCACCAACTCGCACGAACACATGGACAGAGCTCACCGAAGATGTGATCGTGGAATTCTTTCCACCAGGAGTTAAAGGTGGGGTGAGCTATGGTTGTGGGCATGAAAGGGCGGTGTAGATAGTAGGGCTACACACATATTGGAAGACCCTGTCGCCGTGCATACTCTCTTTGATTTCCTCCCTAGGCTTAAGGAATTCATGCAGAAATAGCCTTGGGGGCATCTGTCCACATCCAATTTGCCTGGCCATTACATTGGGCTGATAGTATTCATAAGTGCTAACATTCAGCCTTCCTCCATTGAACTCGGCCGGCAGTATGCATGGGCGGATTATGATGTTGAGAATCTCTAAGAATCTCCCATCTTGACGGCCGGGCTCAAAGGAAAATTCAACAGGGAAAGTCAAGGTGTCATTGTCCAGGTAAGGAAGCCAGAGAGGATTGGGGAAACCTTTGAAGAATAACTCGAAGAGCTGGCTGATGTCCTGCTGAACAAGAACAGTTGAAGCCGCTTCTCCATAATTCTGGCATCCTCTGGTAGCTTGGGGCTCTCCTTCAGGGTGATTGGATAAGGGGAAGAACCTGGAGTTCAAATCGACACCAATGATCTGATGCATGTGGAGCTGCAGCCACATTTGAACAAACCACCAAGGGCCGTTGACACATGCTATCCTTTGGCCGGTATACATCCGGGTGACGACCGGTGAAGCATATGGTATACGCCGCCCAAGAAGAATTTTCCCGGGGGAAGGCGGTTGCCACCGGCCGGATGAGACGCCATTGCGATGTGGTTCGGGGTAGGCTCGTTCGCTTTACCACGGAAGACAAATCTGCACGGCCCACATATTCGAAATGCCCCGTATTCAACGGCACCAAGGGGATTGTCTTTCATGTGTTTCAAGATGTAATTCTTGTATCCGTTCCCCGGCTTCACCCCCGTTTGCCGTGAAGAATTTTTGAAGTTCCAAGGCTGAACGGACCCGTGATGTCAAGGCCGGTGATCATGTAAACATCGGCCAAGGTGGGAGACATTGGGCCGTGGCCAAAAAGGAAGGCGTTGACGCCATTTGACCCGAAGTGGTAGGTCGCTATCGGGAGGTCTTCGTTCTTGGGGGTTTCGGCCACGGATAACTCCAAGCACTGGGCGATACGAAGGGTATCCAGGTTGGTCAATCCACTCTTATCTGCAAGAATCCTCCGATACCAAGTTTTCCAGCCTGCAATTGGAGGTAAAGGCCAGTTTTTGAAAGCGTCTTGCCACTGAGGCGGTGGGGACAGAGCTGCTTTGAAGGGGATTCTCTGAGATTCAGCTGCGATGAAATCTCGAGGGTCAGAGTTCCCTACGGGACCAAGATAATAAGACCTCGAATTGGCCTCGGTGCGGAACAAAAGCTCAGTAGAAGGCTCCTGGAAGAAAAGCGGAAAAGGAAATCTCAGGTAAAATTGAAAACCTAAGTGCCGAACGAGGCTTGCGGGGGATGAATTTACCTGAGCATCTTGGTTCTGAGCTGCCATTGGAGGTTTGAGCTCGGAACGAGGGGATCTAGGGTTAGATATGGATGAAGATTCCGGCGGATTGCGAAGAACAGGTGTTGACAGATTTGATTTGAAGTATTCGTGGCTAGAGTCAATTGTGGAACAAAATTACTTTTATCCCACAATTGAAGGGGCATGTGTTAACACCAAAATTTGGTAAGGAGTCTGACTTGTGGGTCCGGTTCGATAAAGAGTCCGTCTGGTGGAAGGAAGGATATTTTCGAGATATTCGGCAAAGAGATGCCGGTCGGCTATCTGCTCCGGTTCGGCAAAGGAACAGTAGAGCTGATTTTGCGGGATTGGACGGTGACGTGGCTCAATCAGGGGAGACGAATGGATGGATAGGCGATCGAGCTTAGAGATAAGTTAGGCAACGAATCCATTCGCAGTTGTACTCAACAGGGTATAAATATGACCCCTGAATGTATGTAACGGGTAATCATTTTTCTTCAATATACACCGGCCTTACGCCAAACCCTAGAGTCCTTTGTCGTGTCGTCGAGTTCTTCGAGAGGGTGCATCGATCCGTCGACCTCCGTGAGTACCGGCAACCTTGTATCATGTCTAGTATCATATGGTGGATTTAGATCTGATGCAAGTAGTCTTGTTACCATGCTTCGTGTCATGCGGTAGATTCAAGCTTGGTTCAAGAGGGTTTCTTGTTAGATCATGAGTCATGCGGTAGGCTAAGATCTAGCTTGAAGCTAGTTATCGGCTCTATTGGATTTTGGCAAGATCCAGTAGATTCATTAAGTTACCCCGTGTTATCGTGAGTTTTACTTTATGTTTTAATTCATGTAACACATCTTTGCCCAATCTAGATGGGTTTGGATCGGCTCTATCTCTTTTATGATCCTTGTTCGAGTAGATTTCATATTTTAACACGTGGATCTTGTGCTTCCCAATAGCCGAAACCGAATCGATCTAGGTTGTTACGTGTTGCGGGTTCAAGCTTGCCAATGTTCGTATAAATCTTGAAAGAGCCGGGTATCATGCGGTAGATGCGAGGTTTTTGGGTTGCTTTGGAGCTAGTCATCCGGTGGATTAGATTCCCAAATCAATCGATAGATTTATTCACTTGGTAATGTTTGTTCCTTCTTCATGGACCCCGAATCGATTGTTCACCGTATTCGGTTATGTTTCTTAACGAGTAGAACATGTGCGTTATTTATGTTTTAAATGATGTATGCTTTTAGCTTTCCATATTTAGATTGTATCATGCGGTGGATAGATCTATTTGTGGAAAGTGGTACGGTTTTTCATGCAAGTTGTATCATGCGGTGGATAGATTTGTTTGATATCGTACCCGACGGGTTTTAAAGTAACTAGACATGCGGTAGACTAGTGCTTTGGATCTATGCATGCTTGTTTAATACATGATCATGTCCGTGCTTTACTTTATTTATTTATTTAATGCTAATCTTCATGGGGATCGGTCATGGCCTCGTGCGCATGCATCCTTGTTCAAACAAAGACCGATCGCTGTCATGCTTACGTCATTCATTCGGCAGTGTTACTTTTTCCCCTTTGCGAGTTCCCGAATGGCTGTAATTTGTTGGCAGATAGCTTTCTATAGCTATGTGTCATCCCATTTGGCTTCTTAGCCGTAAATATGGAACTGTCCGGTACCACCCGGCAAGTTCCAAGCTTTGATATCTAACTGCTTTATCTTTTGTTAATTTTCAGGAAAAATTGATCGGCACGTCTTTTGCTCTCTCGCGCGTGTGAAGCCAGCTTTGTTCGGCTTGCTGTGTGATTGGCGTTGAGTGCACTTTTCGCGTCAACAATTTCAAGTATCTCTCCAAGATAAAATACTCCGGTACCTACCTTATTTTTTGCCTCTTTGCTCGAGGACGAGCAACGTCTAAGCATGGGGGAGGAGGTAGGTACGGTGCGTTTTTAGAGTTCAAAGGGGAGTATTTTTTGAAAAAAAATAATAAAAAATATATAATGATGAAAGAAAAAAATTCGGCGACGATCGTGACTTTCAAGGTGAAGGTTTCACAAGAAGAAAGAAAGAATATATATATAATAAAAGAAAGAAAGAAAGAAAGAAAAGAATGAGAAATATGAGAAAGAGAAAAAAAATATATGCGTAAAGTGAACTCCCCGGTTCTCTAAGAGTGCATTCAAGGCTTCAAGTTTAAAAGATCCATTCTCATTTTCCAACCATGTGCAATCCGATAACGAGGACTTCCTTTGTGCCTCGGGATCACTCTTTGCCATTTGCACATGTCCACTCATCTAAAAGTGTGTGTATTTTTCTCTTTCCCCTCCTTGGTTTAACATTATTTTCCAATGACCTTTTTGACGAGTCTCGGTAAGACCATGAGAAGCTTGTCTTGTTTTGACAACACCTCATTTATAAAATCTTGTTAGGACTAAACTTTCCCAAAGCTCCATATAAAGCCTACCACACATATATATGAGAGGGAAAGGAGTAGAATATATAGGCTTGAGAGACAAGTGAGATGAGAGTTCATGAGCAATATACAAGATGATTTAAAATTGTGAACTTGGTTTAGCTTTTCTTCATCTCGTTCTTTATTTCAAAAATTTCGAGATCTATTTAAACTTTGTGAGCATGTTAATACTTGTGGGATAAGCTTAATAAGAATCTACCCTCCGTAGAGATGAAGGCTATTATATTATGGAACTTTAATGAATTAAAATTTTGAGAGCATTATGTTTTCTCATGTGTGATCAAGTGCAAAGTTTAAACATTGTTTGGCAATGATGATATCCATCGAAGGCTTACTCGAGGACGAGCAAGGTTTAAGCATGGGGGAGATGTTAACGGTGAAAATCCGTCAACCTAGCCATGAGTTTACCTTCGGTGTTGGCATGAGTTTTATACCTTATCCATTGGTACTAACCCCCGTGGTATAACAAGTTCACGTGTGCATGTCGGTTTTGGAGTTTAATGTTTATGCGGGATTTTAGTGTTGAATGCAAGACTTTCGGGATAAGTTCATCAAGCACCTCATGACAAGACCTTGAAGCCCCGTACAAGTCATGCAATGAAGCAAACTTAACTACAAGAAGCCGGGGACTTGATCCGAGAAGACGACGGACTCCGAGGACCGACCGAAAAAAGTACCGAATCTTGCAAGACAAGGAGTTGAGTCCAATTCGGAGAGAACCGACGACATGGACCTACATGCGAAGGGGGAAACATCCAGAAGCAAGGGAACCGACGTAGAGCAAAGGAGCCCTCGGGCCGGGGCCCGAATGGGCCCGGCCGCCGGCCCGGTCCGGTCGGCCCGGGCCCATCCGGGGCCCGTTTGCCCCCTCCTTTGCCCTAGCCGCCAATCGGGCTATTTATAGCCCCCCGACCGAGAGCCACGCGAGAGAAGAATTCGTCATCCGCCGCCGAGGAGCGAGAGAAGAGAGGGACACCATCTCGGAGAGGAGAGGGTCGAGCTAGTTGACTAGGGTTTCCCTAGCCGACGTGGGAACCTTGCACGGAAGACCACGTCGGAGTTCTCGGAGCTAGAAGCAAGATCAAGGAAGGATCCCGGTGGTGATCTTGTGTATGTATCATTGTTATAGTTGAATTATCAAGTTGAATCTTTTCCTAGCGATCAAGTGTTTCCTCGAAGATTTCGTTTTTCGATCGGCTTTGCTTATTCCAATTCTATTCTCGAGATAGATTACATAGGGTGTTCTTGTAGCCGCGGTGGCTAGAGGTACACGCCGGATCTTCCGAAAGAATCTCGACTTGTCTTTTGACTCGCCCTAAGCTCCCCGCATGAATAGGGATACGTTGTGACAGAACGGGGGTTCCGAAAGGCGGATGTTTTTGGATTTGGACGGGAAACCACGATTTAAAGAGGCTTCTATTAAGATTCGATTTGCTACTTCTTCTCTTGCTTGGAACTTCAACAAAAGGCTTACCCCGATCCCTCTAGATTGGTTTATCTCGCCCAATCTTACTTTGTTTTCTCCGGTCTTTAGTAGATTAGATTCGTTTCGTGTCTTTTACTTAGATGCATTAGGGTTTCTTTTATCAAAGGTTGAAGTTACTTGGCTTTATTAGATTAAGTTTTGCATCACACATTTGTTCCACGGATTCAATACCTTGGGTTCACCACTCGAGGGAAGAAGGGTCCCTTGACTACGACGGGAGACTTGTCCGCTTGCAAGTCACAAACGAACTTTGATACAATTATTAACCGTCAACAAAGATGAAGCAAGAGGGCTAAACATTCATGATGGCAAATGAGCCTTTGGCTCCATATGATCAATAAACTAGCTATCCAACCACAAATTAAGCATAGCAAAGCCACTAAGACATGTCAAGATCATATAAAGGCATTTACACATGAGAGAGCATACATGTGACATTTTTCGAAAACATAGCCATCAACCATGGATCATTCATCAAGATCATCAAGAGCTAAGCCAAACTAACCATAGCATACCAAACAAGCTCACAAAGACATGAATAGCATTCCATGGTGAACAATGTATATAGGAGAAGCTTTTCCTATTCGGTGCATATGATACAAAATGCATGCAATCTAAGATACAAGGATGCCTATACATCATGTTACATATGCCATGCCAAATGCAAGAAATGCACAAAGGAAAGCTATACATATGCTACAAAGGAGCTCCCACACACCAAGCTCACAAACGACCGGCTCCTCGAGGGGAGGCAAAAAGGGCTCGACACCACCGGCAAAAGAGCAAAAGAGCACAAAACTCACAAGCTCCCCCTAAACACATGCACTAGGGCCAAAGAGCATACAAAGCTCACCCTACACACATGAGATAGAGAAGGAGCAAAACAAACCAAGTGGCTTGACCAAGGCCACACACTCGAAGGTCACAAATACACTTACCTTTATCATTTCTTCACAATTCACTCATCCTTGTCCACCATCCCCGAAAGTGATGCACCTACATGTCACCACCAGGATATGAAGCCGAAGAACCACCCCCGATATCAACCAAATGTTCTCCGGGCCATCCACCTGCAACTCAAAACCAAGAGCGAGAGCGAGCAAACGACTCAACACTGGGGTTAGTTCCAAAAGTGTAAAACCAGTGCCTAGCCATTTGCTCGAAAGTGGGGTTAGCACAAACCAAACCATCTTTCCTACCAAAGCTACCTCCACGAACACCACCACGGTAACCACCATGAGGTAACCAAACCTCTCTACCTGGAGGAGGACCAAAACCACGAAAGAAAACTCATGGACCGTCCCTCCTCTCCTTCTTAAAGCTAAGACTCCTCCCATCCACGTAGTGAGCTCGAGGGGGAGAATGCCTAGCAACCGACCTCCCGCAAACTCTCCGCCCCAACCACCGGAACCACGAACTCCGAGAACCAAACCTCGCACCCGTACGAGCATGAAACCCAAACCGCCTGTCCGTCCGGCTTGCACCGGTCCGACCGGTGCCCCTCACCGCTCCGACCGGTGTAGCACGGGCAGCAAAGACCTCCAACAGGCCTTCCGCTCTTCCAAAGCCCGAACCGTCCTCACACTCGCCTTGGCCCCGGGCATCTGCACACGAGGCTCAAGTACACCATCGGAAAGGTGGTACTTGTCCTTGTTAGCCCACTCCTTTGCCATTCTCTCCTCTCGCTTCCTCTTGAAGCAAAACTCATCCTTATGGCCATCTCTCCCACAATAGCCACAATGGAACCTCACAAGCTTAGGCTTAGGTTTGGGCTGTGGCTGCTCACTTGGTTTCTCTCCACTCAACTCCTCCACTGGTTTCCCTTCACTAGCCTTCTCACTTTCCTTCCCAAAGAACACTTTCCCCGAAGTGCTCACAAACTTGATAGGCTTTTGGAGATCATTTGTGGGTGTAGGATACACGGGTGGAGCTGGGGTTGTGTCTAGTCGATTCCTAAGATGGTTAGGTTTTGGGGGAAAATCATTTTTGTAGTGGGTTTTTGGTGGCTCCGGATATTCTCTCCACTTCCCTCACCAACCTTGTTTGCCCCAAGCCCCTCACCATCATGCCTCTTAAATGCCTCGATCATCATCCTCGCCTAAGGCTCATGACCGACAACCAACCCATCAACTTCCTCGGCCTCATCATTCTCATCCTGCAAACGATCAACATAATGTGCAAGTTCCAGATTTTTCAAAGCATGCATTTCATAGGTAGAGCATGATGTAGGCATGGGTTCTTTCAGCTTAGCCTCAAGAGAACTAGTGTAAGCATGCATCTCATCAATCTTAGCATGCAAAACAGGGCAAGAAGTGCAAGCACCTAGCAAAGCAGTCTAGACTTAAGCTCGGCCACTTCAACCCTAAGCACATCTAGTTCCTCACACTTGGAGGCATGCTTCTCCTTAAACAAAGAAAGATCGGCAAGAAAGATGGAGCAATCAAGACAATCAACCTCATCCGAAACAACAGGGCTAGCCTTAAGGGAATCAATCTCAAGCTTGCTATCAAGCACCCGTGTTTCTAGCTCACCCACTCTAGTCCTATCATCCTCGAGCAAAGATCTAAGCTCCTTCCTAAGCTTCCTAGCCTCTCTAAGCATGTGATCGCGATTATCAAGCAAGTCAACCAACTCCTCATTCTCCTTGCGCAAAGAAGAGAGCTCATCACATACCTCATCCTCGAATCCAAGTCCGAGGCATCCTTTTGGCTTCTCTTGCTGCTCGAACCGCGAGCCATGCCGCAGAAGTCGTCCTTGAGGCTTAGGCCCGTCACACAAAGGCCGTTGAGATACTTGCCGAGGTACTTCTTCACTTGATCACCGGAGCTTGAAGACGTGTCCTCGGAATCGGACTCGATGTCGCTTGATCTCTTCATCTTCTCTCGAGACCGAGCCTTCTTCCCATGTTCATGATCCTTCTTCTTGGACTTCTTACTCTTGTCCATGAACTTGTGCTTGTCATGGTTGTTCACCTTCGGACACTCGGCGAAATAGTGTCCAGTCTTGCCGCACTTGAAGCATGTCCTCGTGTTCCTCCTCATGTTCACTCGGTTCTCGTGCAGCCTCTCGAACCGCCTCGTCAGGAGCGCCAGCTCGTCCTCTCCAAGCACGTCGAACTCCTCATCTGGCATAGACATCAAAGAGGACAAAGAGAACATCCTGGTGGATGGGTTAGTGTTAGCCTTTCCATTTGAACTACCAACAAGGGCAAGACTATGGGAATCGGTCGGTCCCTCGAGCTTGGCGCTCATGCCCCTATCCACCTCGGTTGACTTGAGCTTCGAGAACGGCTCGTTCACCGTCGCAGTATCATACTTCTCTGACACCACAATGGCCTCGAACTTTCCGCCCCAAATCGTACGATCCAAAGAGTGTAAGAGCTTGACGGCTCTATCATGATCATTGTACGGGAGCACGTCCACATTGGCCCTCATGTTGTTCACAACCACCGTGAACCTCTGAAAGAAGGCATCCATGGACTCACTGGGGAGATGAGTGAAGTTCTTGTACTCTCTCTGGTAGGTCGCATACATCTGTGCCTGAACCTTGGCATTCCCAACATGAGCCTCCTTCAAAGCACCATCGAAATTCTACAAGCCAAGTGCTCGGTGTGCACCCGATCGAACTCGGCCGACACAAAGCACGAAACAAGTAGTCGACCGCCTTATTGTTGGCGTCGAATCCGTCCCTTGATCCTGGAGCGAGGAAGTCCATCGGCCGGACATAACCCGTGTCCACCGTGACATCATGTTGACGGTGAAAATCCATCAACCTAGCCATGAGTTTACCTTCGGTGTTGGCATGAGTTTTATACCTTATCCATTGGTACTAACCCCCGTGGTATAACAAGTTCACGTGTGCATGTCGGTTTTGGAGTTTAATGTTTATGTAGGGTTTTAGTGTTGAATGCAAGACTTTCGGGATAAGTTCATCAAGCACCTCAAGACAAGACCTTGAAGCCCCGTACAAGTCATGCAATGAAGCAAACTTAACTCCAAGAAGCCGGGGACTTGATCCGAGAAGACGACAGACTCCGGGGACCTCGACCGTAAAAGTGCCGAATCTTGCAAGACAAGGAGTTGAGTCCAATTCGGAGAGAAACCGACGACATGGACCTACATGCGTAAGGGGGAAACATCCGAGGAAGCAAGGGAACCGACATGGAGCGAAGGAGCCCTCGGGGCCGGGCCTAAATGGGCCCGGGCCGGCCGGCCCGGGCCCGGGCGGCCCGGTGCCCATTTAGGGCCCAAACACCCTCTCCTTTGCCCTAGCCGCCAATCGGGCTATTTATAGCCCCCTGACCGAGAGCCTCGGGGAGAAGAATTCGTCTTCGGCCGCCGAGAAGCAGAGAAGAGAGGGACACCATCTCGGAGAGGAGAGGGTCGAGCTAGTTGACTAGGGTTTCCCTAGCCGACGTGGGAACCTTGCACGGAAGACCACGTCGGAGTTCCCGGAGCTAGAAGCAAGATCAAGGAAGGATCCCGGTGGTGATCTTGTGTATGTATCATTGTTATAGTTGAATTATCAAGTTGAATCTTTTCCTAGCGCTCAAGTGTTTCCTCGAAGATTTCGTTTTTCGATCGGCTTTGCTTATTCCAATTCTATTCTCGAGATAGATTACATAGGGTGTTCTTGTAGCCGCGGTGGCTAGAGGTACACGCCGGATCCTCCGAAAGAATCTCGACTTGTCTTTTGACTCGCCCTAAGCTCCCCGCATGAATAGGGATATGTTGTGACAGAACGGGGGTCTCGAAAGGCGGATGTTTTCGGATTTGGACGGGAAACCACGATTTAAAGAGGCTTCTATTAAGATTCGATTTGCTACTTCTTCTCTTGCTTGGAACTTCAACAAAAGGCTTACCCCGATCCCTCTAGATCGGTTTATCTACCCAATCTTACTTTGTTTTCTCCGGTCTTTAGTAGATTAGATTCGTTTCATGTCTTTTACTTAGATGCATATGGTTTTATCGAAGATTGAAGTTACTTGGCTTTAATAGATTAAGTCTTGCGTCACACATTTGTTCCACGGATTCGATACCTTGGGTTCACCACTCGAGGGAAGAAGGGTCCCTTGACTACGACGGGAGACTTGTACGCTTGCGAGTCACGAACGAACTTTGATACAATTATTAACCGTCAACACATCCCAAGGGATCCGACCCTTTCCGCGGAGGAAAGCACCCATCCGCTTGCTCCACATTTGGTAGTTCTTGCCATCAAAGTGTGGAGGACCCGAACCCCGTTTCGGTACGCCATCCTTGGATCCTAGACCGGTTAGAGTCAATAAAGATCCGAACCGGCTCGATACCACTTGAAGGACCGATATGGCGAACCGGAGAGGGGGGAGTGAATGGGAGCCGATAAAAATTCTTCTCGAAGGAGATGGAAACTCCAACAAGATGAACACGGCTTCCAACGGACGTCGCCGACTCACTACCCGCGTTGGCCAAGCCCACGTAGCCACCGGAGTGCCACTGGACCTAGGAACCAACACACAACCTTCCGACCCGAGAACGCAGCGGAACACCAAACCTCGAGTCTTCAGACCAACACCGGTCGGACCGGTGAGCACCACCGGTCGACCGGTCCCCGCCGGTGAAACCGGGCAACTTTCACTAAGTGTCTCCACACCGGTCGACCGGTGAGACACACCGGTTAGACCGGCCACGGCTCGAAAGCCCCCAAAGCACCAAACAGGCCAACCGACCACCAAACCGACCCAAACTTGAAACAGCCCCCAACACGAGACAACGACGAACACACCCGGACGTTCACCCGAGCAAAAACCTACCGGGGCTCGCACCGGTCGGACCGGTCAAGAGCACCGGCCGACCGGTGTAGCTCCGGGTAGCTCGGGATGAACAAAGACCCGCGGGTCAACTCCCCCAAATCCAAACCTCGATCTCCCGAATCGCTCCACGGACTTGAACAAGACTTTGGGGATATTAGGAACACCTCATGAGGATTCCATAGCCAAGTTTAATCTCACCGAAACTCGTCGAAAAGGAGGAATCGAAGAAACCCCGCCAAGAACACCACAAACCCTAGGACACGAAAAACCCAAAATCGAGCCCCTTTACTCACGGATTTGGGAGGGGAATCACAGCCCAAAGAACCACGAAGGGTTCCCACAAATTTCCCCCATCAAATCCCCCGATAGCAAGGTCCCAAAAACAACCCAAAGAAATCACCAAGAGAGGGCTCCGAAAATCAGCACCAAGAACAATCGGGAACAACACATCCAAACCTTGAGGAACCACGCCGAATCATCTATACATGCAACAAAGGTTCATACAAGGTCTAGCTTGCCGCCCGATCATCCAACCCTGTCACAAGATCTCACCATGAAGCTCTCAAGCTAGTCGTATGGAAATCCTAAGGAGAATTGGAAGGAAAAATAGGAAAACAAATGAACTAGGGTTTCCAAGAGATTGTTGCCATCCTCTCACCTCTTGGGTTATATGAAGGCAACCGAAAGTCTAAAATACCCTTTCCTAATAACTAAGGATACATGCCCCTCAAGGGCGGATTTGGAAGTCTTAATGTCTTCACCATCGGACGGATGTCCCGCGACCGCACCCCTCGCGTAGCCTCGACGCAAGCCATGCGATCCCGACGCATGTCCTCCGCTTCGAAGTCTCCGGACCGCGTCGCCGCACACCGGCCGACCGGTGCTCCTCACCGGTCGGACCGGTACCCACCGGCCGACCGGTCGGACCCACCGGTCGGACCGGTCCGGCACCTTGCCGCAAAGACCGTCTTCGGTTCTTCGGCCTTGGCTTTGTGGATCAACCAAGGAACCCGGTGGTTTTCTCGGTGAACCACCGGAAACCCCGCGAACTCGGTGTAGCCTCCGCCAATCACCACTCATGACTCGGCTCCCACGTAGTCCCGGCTCGACCTTGGTTTTGAGGCTCAACCAAGAAACCGTCCACGACTTCATCTTGCCGATCATGCCACCATGCGGCCCGCACTTGACCCCGCCGGCCACCGGTCCCTCGAATGAAGCCTACTTGTCTTCTCCACACCTAGAGGCCTCACCGGCGATGACCTATCGCGCTTGTTCTTCACCCGCACCCGCAATACTTAGCCAAGAGTCGGTCCTTACAACGTTGTCAATCACTCATCACACAAGGAAGGGACCATCCACCGGTCCTTGAACCACACATGGTCCTCGGGAGGGGAGTTCGAGGCATGGTTACCAAACGGCCCGGCCTTTGCTTTGCTCACGCCGCCGCACCGCCCGCCGTGCGCGTGCGCCACCACCGTGCGTGCCCCCGTAAGGCCGCCCATGCGCAAGGGCGCGAGGCCATGCCCGCCACTCGGGGGAAGCGAGGAGGCGGCGGCCCGCCACGCCCGGGGCGCCCGCCATGAGACCACCCACACCGGTCTCCATCAAAAGGGGTGCTATCCCTTTTGAAGGAGGTTATCCCGTCAAAACCGTTGCAGCCGACCTCCTTCATTGCTCACCGGGTTTTCCCGTCCACCCCACACTCCTCTAGATCCCGCGTAGACATAGGAGCTCCTTCAATCGTTTCCCAAGGCCGCAGCCCCAACCACCCCCGGCCATCCCACCAACGCTCGGAGTCGCGCAGGCCGTGAGGCCGCCTCGTCGCTACCAATGCTTGAAGGACCGATGAGGCGACCGAGAGGAGGGGGGGAGTGAATGGGAGCCGATAAAAATTCTTCTCGAGGGAGATTGAAACTCCGACAAGATGAACTAGCTCGGTCGAACCCCCGAAATCACACGCTCCGCACTTCTACCTCCCGTTTGCCAAAACCACGTAGCCACCGGAGTGCTACCGGTTCTAGGAACAAACTCTACCAAGCAACCACAACACACACGCAAAGACCGACGGCGGAAACAACTCGAAAGCCGGCTAACCGAGGGGGGCGGTTAGACCGGGTATAGGGGGCGGTTAGACCGCCTCCACCCGGCAACCAAGAAATCCTCCGAAACGCCTCTTCCGAGCACCAAAACACACCACGGTTTCACCAACAGAGATCTCCGGTCAAGGCCATGCTAGCTACCGCAGAAAATCTTGGCGAAAACCAAAACTTCACCCAAGGGCCTAGGGGCGGTTAGACCGGCTACCGGGGGCGGTCTAACCTCCCGTACCCAGCAATGAACTCCAACCAAGAACACCTAGCAAACCGCACGAGAACGGCTCCAAATTTCACCCGACACTCCTCCGATCAAGGTGAACAAAATCACGGAGGAAAATCCGGAGAAACAAAACTTTGACCCGGAACACCCCGGCGGTTAGACCGCCCCCCGTAGGCGGTTAGACCGCCCCTTCCGAACAGGAACCCGCGGGTCAAACCTCAACTTCCTTGCGCTCAATCTCCCGAATCACTCCACGGATTGCAGCCAAACTTCGGGGATAGCCGGGTTACCTCCTGGGCAACCTCTACCTCAAAGGAATCGACCCGAAACGCTCACAATCAAGAGGAATCGAAGAAATCGCTTCTCTAGGTCAAGAACTCGCCCAACTCGAAAAACCACCAAATCGAGTCCGATTCAAAGGAGATTTGGGGGCAAAGTCACCAGCCAAAGAGGCACAAGAACCTCATACGTGACACCCACCAAAAACCCCAAGAAATCGTCCTCAAAACACCGCCAAAAAGAGCTCCGAAAATCAACACAAAAGAGACGGGAAAACCACCATGAAGAACCACGCCGAACCTTCTATACATGCCATGAATGGTTCATACAAGGCTTAGTTTGCCACCCAAACATCCATCCCTCTCTCTAGATCTCACATGAAGCTCTCAAACTAGCCTTCTAAAAAACCTAGGGAAAATAGAGAACGAAAATGGAAAAACGAAATGAGCTAGGGTTCCAAGAGTTGGCCGCCAACCTCTCACCTCTTGGGTTATATAGGCGGCAACCGAAAGTCTAAAATGCCCCTCTCTACTAACTAGGGATACATGCCCCTCAAGGGCGGATTTGGAATTCTTGATGTCTTCACCATCGGACGGATGCCCGCAACCGCACCCCGCGTAGCCTCGACGCACGCCTTGCGATCCCGACGCGTGTCCTCCGCTTCGAAGCTTCTCGGCGCCGGCGGCCGGGCGGTCGGACCGCCCCCCGGACCGGTTAGACCGGCCCGGGGGATCTGACCGGCCCCGGGCGGTCCGACCGCCCCTCCGGGCGGTTGAACCGGCCCGGGTGGCCGCACCTCCTCGTCGAGTCTTCGGCCTCGGTTTTGTGGCTCAACCGAGTAACCCGGTGGTTTTCTCGGTGAACCACCGCAAACCCCGCGAACTCGGTGTAGCCTCCGCCAATCTCCACTCATGACTCGGCTCCCACGTAGTCCCGGCTCGACCTTGGTTTTGAGGCTCTACCAAGAAACCGTCCACGACTTCATCTTGTTGTTCATGCCACCATGCGGCCCGCACTTGACCCCCGCCGGCCACCGGGTCCCTTGAACGAAGCCTACTTGTCTTCTCCACACCCGGAGGCCTCACCGCAACGACCTTTCGCGCTTGTTCTTCACCCGCACCAACACGAGTCAAGCCGCAACCTCGCACCTCGCAATACTTAGCCAAGAATCAGTCCACACAACGTTGTCAATCACTCATCACACAAGGAAGCGACCATCCACCGGTCCTCGAACCACACATGGTCCTCAATCTCCCCCTTGATGAGTGCATTGACAACACACTCACATGAAGTAACATAAGAGAAAAGGAAAAGAAAAGAAACAAATAAAAAGAAACCCCAACAAGCGATCGAAAACCAAAGAAAGGCAACGAGCAAGATCACTTGAAGAAGACAAGTCTCGGACCCCTTAGGCAAGGGCAACGGCTCGACACATCCGAGACAAAACGCAGCTCAAGCAAAGAGCGCAAACCACCAAAGCAAAACTCGAACACCACAGAGAGCTCCCCCTGCACAAATGCAAGCTCCCCCCGAGCCCCAAAGACACTCCCCGTGAACACATGCATCAATGCAACTCGGAAATGCACCAAAGAGCAAAAACCGCTCACACCGCCCGGGCGGGTAGACCGCCCGCCCGGGCGGTTAGACCGCCCCGCCCGACCGGACCGCACCCGGGGGGCGGTTAGACCGCCCAAAGAAACCGGCCCCGCACCAAACTCGCTCAAAAAGCGCCCGAAACAATTGGAACACCTTCCAAACACTCCCAGTGCCCAAAACATGCACAAACTTCTCCCCCTTGTTGACAATGCATGAATCAAGGCAAAATGCGAAAACTTGCAACATATAGCTTCTCGAATATACAAAATTCATCACAAGGAGCTACACAAGTCCAAATGAGCAAGTTAGATACTCGACGAGTTCGTAAGGACCTTAACTACGTGATCACCAAGTTTCACAACCATTGGACAAGGCTAAAAAGGATTTTAGGAATTTTGCGAAAAGTTACTCCCTCACAAGCAAATACCTAAACATGAGCAAAACATATCAAAATGGCAAAGCCACTCAAACTTCATGCTAGGACAGCCATTCTAATCATAAGACCATCATAAACACCCAAAAGCACCTCATGTCATGTCAAAGCCACCGAGCCATGTGCCTACTTCTATGTATGAGACTTCTCATTGGTAGGCATCATGCAACGGTTTAGCACCCAAAGCAAATTAATTTCAGCACATATGACATGGGAACATATTTTCCAAGCATTTTTCATTTCATTTTCAGATTTGTAGATGGTACATGAAATGTCTTTGCGACAAAAAGGAACTTATGCCCCTCCACAAGATTAAGCAAGAGGGCTAAACATTCATGATGGCAAGTGAGCCTTTGGCTCCATATGATCAATAAACTAGCTATCCAACCACAAAGTAAGCATAGCAAAGCCACTAAAACATGTCAAGATCATATATAGGCATTTACACATGAGAGAGCATGTATGTGACATTTTTCAAAAATTAGCCATCAACCATGGATCATTCATCAAGATCATCAAGAGCTAAGTCAAACTAACCGTAGCATATCAAACAAGCTCACAAGAACATATATAGCAACCCATGGTAAACATTGTATATATGAGAAGCTTTTCCTATCCGATGCATATGATACAAAATGCATGTAATCTAAGATACAAGGATGCCTATACATCATGTTACATATGCCATGCCAAATGCAAGAAATGCACAAAGAAAAGCTATACATATGCTACAAACCGGCTCCTCGAGGGGAGGCAAAACGGGCTCGACACCACCGGCAAAAGAAAGCCCCCACACACCCAACTCAAGAAATCAAACACACACCAAGTTCCCCCCGCAAACGAGTGAAAGTTGCTTGATCTAGGGGTTTGGTGAAAATATCGGCTAGTTGGTCATGTGTGGGTACATGGATCAAAGCTATCTTCCCTTTCTCTACGTTGTCTCTCAGGAAATGATACCTCACTTCTATGTGTTTGGTTTTCGAATGGAGCACCGGGTTCTTTGCAACGCTTATGGCACCGGTGCTATCACAATGAAGTGGGACATGGGTATACTCCTCACCAAAGTCACTCATGGTGTAGGTGATCCAAAGGAGCCGAGAGCAACAACTAGCGGCGGCAACATACTCGGCTTCGGTCGTGGATTGAGCAACACTCGACCGCTTACGAGAAGACCAAGACACCAACGAAGAACCCAAAACCGGCAAGTCCCGAAGTGGACTTCCTATCCAACCGACACCCGGCAAAATCCGCGTCTGAAAAGCCATGAAGCGCCAAAGAAGAGGACGCGGAGTACCAGAGGCCGAAGTCGGGAGTGTGACGCAAGTACCTGAAAATTCGCTTCACCGCTTGTCGATGCGAAGTCCTCGGAGACGCTTGAAAACGAGCGCACAGACACACCGAGAACTGTATGTCCGGCCTCGTCGCCGTCAAGTAGAGGAGTGACCCGATCATGCTTCGGTACTCCTTCTGGTCCACATGTTCACCTTCCTCGTCCGCATCAAGGGCCGTAGTCGTACTCATCGGCGTCGTCATAGCCTTGGAGTCCTCCATCTTGAACTTTCTCACAATGTCCTTGGTGTACTTAGCCCGGTGCACAAATGTTCCTTCCTTTGATTGCTTGATTTGTAGCCCGAGGAAGAACCGCAACTCACCCATCATACTCATCTCGAACTCCCCGCTCATATCATCCGCAAACCTCGCAACAAGAGAGTTAGACGAGCCACCAAAGACAATATCATCCACGTACACCCGCACAATCGGGATATCTCTCGCCCCCCTCAAGCAAAAACAAGGTCCGATCGACCTTCCCCATCTCAAAACCTCTCTCAAACAAGAACCCCCTCAACCTCGCCATACCAAGCTCTAGGCGCCGCTTCAACCCATACGGCGCCTTCCTCAACTTGTACACCCGGTGGGGGTACTTCTCACTCTCAAACCCCGGAGGCCGCCTCACATACACTTCTTCCTCCAAGACACCATTCGTAAAAGCACTCTTCACATCCATTTGGTGCAACTTGAACCCTTTAGCCACGGAAAAGGCTAGAAGGATCCTAATCGCCTCCAAACGGGCTACGGGGAGCAAAAGTCTCCTCGTAGTCAATCCCCTCCTTCTCGATCGAACCCCCGAGCAACAAGTCTTGACTTGTTCCTCACAACCTCACCCTTCTCTCCCTCTTTGTTTTTCCACACCCACTTTGTACCAATCGGCTTACACCCCGGGGGGAGGGTCAACCAACTCCCACACCCGATTCCTCTCAAAGTTCTCCAACTCCTCATGCATCGAGTTAACCCAATTGTGATCGGATAGTGCGTGTCCAATGTCTTTGGGCTCGAAAGAAGCAACAAATGCAGCATGAGCAAAATGGGAATTGTTTCGAACCCTCGACCGTGTAGTGCGTTCATTCATGTCGCCGATGATCCTCGAAGCCGGGTGATCCACTTGAACTCGCCGGGGAGGTTCTCGCCTCGAAGCTACCTCCCCCTCAACATCGCCTTCTCCTCGTTCTTGGTTTGTCGTCGTAGGTGTAGCAGAGGGTCCATCCATCATCGTAGTCGAAGTAGTGGGTACATGTCCGGGGCCGGGGGCACCGCACCGCCATCTTCATCATCACCATGTTCATGCTCCTCCTCCCGAAAGATCTCCTCGCCAAGCTCATCATCACCTCGCACACTCAACGACAAGCCGACTACGTGGCTCGTCTCGTCGAAGGTTACCTCGCGAGTCTCCACGATTTGGTTAGTTTCAAGATTGAGCACACGATATGCTCTAGAATGAGATGCATAACCAAAGAAAATGCCATCGACAGACCTAGCCTCAAACTTATCCAACTTCCCCGCCCTTCTTCGAATAAAACACTTGCAACCAAAGACATGGAAGTGACTCACTTTGGGTGTGCGACCATGCATCAACTCATAGCATGTCTTCTTCTTGTGCACTCCGAGGTATATCCCTGTTCGACACATAGCATGCGGTATTCACCGCCTCGCCCCAATACCTCCTCGGAGTCCTATGCTCATCAAGCATCGTCCGAGCCATCTCGCACAAGGTCCCGTTCTTCCTTTCCACAACACCATTCTGGGGAGGCGTATACGGACTCGAAAACTGGTGCTCAAGACCCAAGTCATGACAAAAGGTTTCAAAACGAGAGTTCCTGAATTCCGAGCCATTATCACTGCGGATAGCTCGTATGGCATCTCCGTGCCTCTCGTTCCTCAACCTCAAGACTAGATCTCGAACAAAACCAAACGTCTCCCCCTTTTCCTCCAGAAAGAACACCCACGCATACCGAGAATAGTCATCCACCACAACAAGGACATACCACTTCCCACCCGCAGATCGCACACGAGCTGGGCCAACAAGGTCCATATGGAGCAGCTCGCATGGACGCTCAGTCATCACATCGGTGAGAGGCGGGTGAGAAGAGGCCACCATCTTGGCATGCCTACATGAAGCACAAACCAACTCTTTCTCAAGCTTCAATCGTGGCAATCCTCGGACCAAATTGAGTTTACTCAAGCGAGACAAAAGGTCAAAGCTCAAGTGACCCAACTTCCTATGCCACCTCCACAACTCACTCGAAGAACCAGCCAAGAAACAACGCTCAACACCCGAAGACCGAGAAAAATCAAGCACGAAACACCGACCCTCGGGAACGACCATACAAACAAGGTCCCCTCGAGAGTCCACAATCCGAGAACCACCAGGCCGAAACAACACCTCAAAACCCTCATCCAACAACTGAGACACGAAAGCAAATTGTACCCCAGCCGATTGAACAAGAGCAACACGCCTCGCAGTGATCTTGTCACTCACTTTTATCTCACCTTCGAAAGCACACGCCCACGCCCATTGTCCCCAAAAGTGATGTACCTCTTCGTCACCACCGGAACGAGACTTGAGAACCACCCCCGTCTCCGGTCATATGCCTCGAACAACCGGAGTCAATCAACCAAATGTTCTTCAAGTCTCCCACCTCGAAATTCAAAAACAAGCACGTGAGCGAACAAACGACTCAAAGATCGGGGTTAGTACCAAAAGAGGAAAACCAGTGCCGAGCCATTTGCTCGAAAGTGGGGTTAGCACCAACCAAATCATCTCTCCTACCAAAACTACCTCCACGAACACCACCTCGGTAACCACTCCGAGGGAACCACCCCTCACTGCCTGGAGGAGGACCAAAACCACGGAAGACAACCCGTGGAACGTCCCTCCTCTCCTTCTCAAAGCTACGACTCCTCCCATCCCCGTAGTAACCTCGAGGGGGAGAATGCCTAGCAACCGACCACCCGTCGTCTTTCCGGACCAACCACCAAGCAACTCCACCTCCGGACACCCGAAACCTCTCGACTCACCACCTCGAAAACCACTCCGCCCGGAGTGCCGGGGGGGGGCGGTTAAACCGCCTAGCCGGGCCGGCCTAACCGCCCCCCTTCGGGCCGGGCCGGCCCGACCGCCTAGCCGGGCCGGCCCCGACCGCCCCCCCTCGAACGCTCTCCTCGGCCGCGGGAACTCGCATCTCCCCATGCCGGAACACTTCTCACCACAGCCTTACCCCTGTGTAGTGGCATACGAGGCTTAGGTACACCATGGGAAGGGTTGTACCTATCCTTGTTCGCCCACTCCTTTGCCATCCTCTCTTCCCGCTTCCTCTTGAAGCAAAACTCATCCTTGTGACCCTCCTTCCCACAATGGCCACAACGGAACCTCACAAGCTTAGGTTTTGGCTTGGATTGGGGCGCTCGCTTGGTTTCTCTCCACTCAACTCCTCCACCGATTTCTCCTCACTTGCCTTCTCTCTCACTTTCCCAAAGAACACTTTCCCCGAAGTGCTCACAAACTTGATGGGCTTTTGGAGATCATTTGTGGGTGTAGGAAATATAGGTGGAGCCGGGGTTGTGTCTAGTCGGTTCCTAAGATGGTTGGGTTTTGGAGGGAAATCATTTTTGTGGTGGGTTTTTGGTGGCTCCGGATATTCTCTCCACTTCCTTCACCAACCTTGTTTGCCCCAAGCCCCACACCATCTTGCCTCTTAAAGGCCTCGATCATCATCCTCAACCGAGGCTCATGACCCAGGACAACCAACCCATCAACTTCCTCAAGTCATCATTCTCATCCCGCAAGCGATCAACATAATGTGCAAGCTCCAAATTTTTCAATGCATGCATTTCACAAGTAGAGCGAGATGTAGGCATGGGTTCCTTCAATTTAGCCTCGAGCGAACTAGTGTAAGCATGCAACTCATCAATCTTAGCATGCAAAACAGGCAAGAAGTGCAAGCACTTAGCAAAGCAGTCTAGACTTAAGCTCACCCACTTCAACCCTAAGCACATCTAGTTCCTCACACTTGGAGGCATGTTTCTCCTTAAACAAAGCAAGATCGGCAAGAAATATGGAGCAATCAAGACAATCATTTTCATCGGCAACAATAGGGCTAGCCTTAAGCGAATCAATCTCAAGCTTGCTATCAAGCACCTGCGTCTCTAGCTCGAGCCACTCTAGTCCTAGCATCCTCGAGTGAAGCCCTAAGCTCTTTCCTCATTTTCTTGGCCTCTCTAAGCATGTCATCACGGTTATCAAGCAAAGAGCCAAGCCTCTCATTCTCCCGGCGCAAGAAGGGAAGTTCATCACGCACCTCGTCGTCGGACTCGCAGTCCGAGTCGCTCCGTGTGCTCTTCTTGCCGCCGGAGCTCGGCCGCCATGGTACGAGAAGCCGTCTCTCGCGAGCGGCTCGGCCCCGCTCGGGGTTCTTGGACGACCTCTTGTTCTTGCGGCGATCTCCCTCGTCGTCGCCGCTCGCTCGAGCTCGAGGTGGAGTCGACGTCGCTCGCTCCAACCATCGCTCGGGCCTTGCCTCGGCCCTCCTTCTTCCTCGATCGTCGCTCGTCCTTGTACTTGTTCTTGTGCTTGCTCTTGTGATCGCGCCTCGAACGGTACTTGTCGTCGTTCTTCCTCGGCTTGTGCTTGTAGCCGTCCTTGTTCTCGGCCTTCTCGGGCGGTCGGCGACGAAGTGTCCCGCTTGCCGCACCGGGAAGGGAGTCCTCGTGTTCCTCCTTATGTTCACGCGGTTCTCGTGCAGCCTCTCGAACCGCCTCGTCAACAGCGCCAGCTCGTCCTCTCCAAGGTCATCAAACTCCTCATCTGGCATAGACATCAAAGAGGAAAACGAGAACATCCTGGTGGATGGGTTAGAGTTAGTCTTTCCTTTGGAACCACCAACGAGGGCAAGACTATGGGAGTCAGTCGGTCCCTCGAGCTTGGCAGTCATGCCCCTATCCACCTCAGCCGACTTGAGCTTCGAGAACAGCTCGTTCACCGTCAGAGTGTCGTACCTCTCCGACTCGACTATGGCCTCGAACTTTCCGCCCCATATCGTACGATCCAAAGAGTGTAAGAGCTTGACCGCTCTATCATGATCATCGTACGGGAGCACGTCCACATTGGCCCTCATGTTGTTCACCACCACCGTGAATCTCTGGAACAAGGCATCGATGGACTCACCGGGGAGATGAGTGAAGTTCTCGTACTCTCTCCGTAGGTCGCATACAACCGTGCCTCGAACACGGGCGTTCCCAACATGAGCCTCCTTCAACACCGCCCAAATCCTACAAGCCAAGTGCTCGGTGTGCACCCGATCGAACTCGGCCGACACAAAGCACGAAACAAGTAGTCGACCGCCTTATTGTTGGCGTCGAATCCGTCCCTCGACCCCGGAGCAAGGAAATCCATCGGCCGGACATAGCCCGTGTCCACCGTGACATCCCAAAGCAGCCGACCCTTTCCGCGGAGGAACGCACCCATCCGCTTGCTCCACATCCGGTAGTTCTTGCCATCGAAGTGTGGAGGACCCGAACCCCGTTCTCGGTACGCCATCCTTGGATCTTAGACCGGTTAGAGTCAACAAAGACCCGAACCCGCTCCGATACCACTTGAAGGACCGATGAGGCGACCGGAGGAGGGGGGGGAGTGAATGGGAGCCGATAAAAATTCTTCTCGAGGGAGATTGAAACTCCGACAAGATGAACTAGCTCGGTCGAACCCCCGAAATCACACGCTCCGCACTTCTACCTCCCGTTTGCCAAAACCACGTAGCCACCGGAGTGCTACCGGTTCTAGGAACAAACTCTACCAAAGCAACCACAACACACACGCAGCACCGACGGCGGAAACAACTCGAAAGCCGGCTAACCGGAGGGGGCGGTTAGACCGGGTATAGGGGGCGGTTAGACCGCCTCCACCCGGCAACCAAGAAATCCTCCGAAACGCCTCTTCCGAGCACCAAAACACACCACGGTTTCACCAACAGAGATCTCTCGGTCAAGGCCATGCTAGCTACCGTAAAATCTTGGCGAAAACCAAAACTTCACCCAAGGGCCTAGGGGGCGGTTAGACCGGCTACCCGGGGCGGTCTAACCTCCCGTACCCAAGCAATGAACTCCAACCAAGAACACCTAGCAAACCGCACGAGAACGGCTCCAAATTTCACCCGGACACTCCTCCGATCAAGGCGAACAAACTCACGAGAGGAAAATCCGGAGAAACAAAACTTTGACCCGGAACACCCCGGCGGTTAGACCGCCCCCCGTAGGCGGTTAGACCGCCCCTTCCGCGAACGAGGAACCCGCGGGTCAAACCTCAACTTCCTTGCGCTCAATCTCCCGAATCACTCCACGGATTGCAGCCAAACTTCGGGGATAGCCGGGTTACCTCCCGGGCAACCTCTACCTCAAAGGAATCGACCCGAAACGCTCACAATCAAGAGGAATCGAAGAAATCGCTTCTCTAGGTCAAGAACTCGCCCAACTCGAAAAACCACCAAATCGAGTCCGATTCAAAAGAAAATTTGGGGGCAAAGTCACCAGCCAAAGAGGCACAAGAACCTCATACGTGACACCCACCAAAAACCCCAAGAAATCGTCCTCAAAACACCGCCAAAAAGAGCTCCGAAAATCAACACAAAAGAGACGGGAAAACCACCATGAAGAACCACGCCGAACCTTCTATACATGCCATGAATGGTTCATACAAGGCTTAGTTTGCCACCCAAACATCCATCCCTCTCTCTAGATCTCACATGAAGCTCTCAAACTAGCCTTCTAAAAAACCTAGGGAAAATAGAGAACGAAAATGGAAAAACGAAATGAGCTAGGGTTCCAAGAGTTGGCTGCCAACCTCTCACCTCTTGGGTTATATAGGCGGCAACCGAAAGTCTAAAATGCCCCTCTCTACTAACTAGGGATACATGCCCCTCAAGGGCGGATTTGGAATTCTTGATGTCTTCACCATCGGACGGATGCCCGGCAACCGCACCTCGCGTAGCCTCGACGCACGCCTTGCGATCCCGACGCGTGTCCTCCGCTTCGAAGCTTCTCGGCGCCGGCGGCCGTGGCGGTCGGACCGCCCCCCACGGACCGGTTAGGACCGGCCCGGGGGATCCGACCGGCCCCGGGCGGTCCGACCGCCCCTCCGGGCGGTTGAACCGCCCGGGTGGCCGCACCTCCTCGTCGAGTCTTCGGCCTCGGTTTTGTGGCTCAACCGAGTAACCCGGTGGTTTTTACGGTGAACCACCGCAAACCCCCGCGAACTCGGTGTAGCCTCCGCCAATCTCCACTCATGACTCGGCTCCCACGTAGTCCCGGCTCGACCTTGGTTTTGAGGCTCTACCAAGAAACCGTCCACGACTTCATCTTGCCGTTCATGCCACCATGCGGCCCGCACTTGACCCCCGCCGGCCACGGGGTCCCTTGAACGAAGCCTACCGGTCTTCTCCACACCCGGAGGCCTCACCGGCAACGACCTTTCGCGCTTGTTCTTCACCCGCACCAACACGAGTCAAGCCGCAACCTCGCACCCGCAATACTTAGCCAAGAATCGGTCCACACAACGTTGTCAATCACTCATCACACAAGGAAGCGACCATCCACCGGTCCTCGAACCACACATGGTCCTCAATGCTCGGAGGCGCGCGAGGGCCGAGAGGCCGCGGCGCCGCCGCCGTACTCGCAGCTCGACACCGGGCTCACTCGTTGTATGGACCTCCCCGGGCCCACTACCTCGGTGGGTACCGGGACCGACTACTCGGTGGGCCCCCGGGACTACCCGACTTACGCCGCACGCACTCGATGGTGTGAAGGACAAGGACTACGAGAGGAGAAGTACTCGATTAGGAAGTTATACATGTCCCGCACCGTATGGAAGACTCCTAGACGTACTCGACTAGTACTCTCTCCCTGAACCGACTTGTAACCCTGCCTCCGGACTATATAAGGCGAGGCAGGGACCCCTCTCTCGATCATCTCATGTCACGGCGTAAGATTGCATCATCTTGTAATCGTACCCAATCAATCCGTAGCTACGCAAAGCATACGAGACGTAGGGTATTACGCACCTCGCGGCCCGAACCTCGTCTAAATTGTGTGCCACGTGTCTCTTCCTTCGGTTACCGATCTCGGCGAGGCCACATTCATCTACTTCGGGTACTCCCCTTAGTAGGTTGCCGGTCTAAAACACCGACACTGGCGCGCTAGGTAGGGGCTCTCGCCCGAGATCACATGGCGAACTCGATGGCTCTTGTCTACATCAAGCCAACGTTGCCGCCTTCAACCGCGGCGACACCTTCGTCTTCGGCGCCTGGGTCTGCACTACTGACGGCGCCGGATCCTTCCAACACCGCCTCACCACGCCGCCCAACCCGGAGACCGGCTTCGTGACGCTTCCCGAAGTAGTCACGGGTGAACTCGCGCGCGCAAGTTCGGCGAAATTTCGCTTTTCGACCAACACGCCGACTTCGAGCTCGGATCCGCTTCCAACTCGAACTCGACGTCTCCATGGGCTATCGCATGCGAGCCCACCGCTCGCCCATCGCATGTGGTGTCACCACCCCGCGAGCGCTCCACGCGTGGCCCCCGCAACCTCAGCAGGGCCCGCACGGAGGCTCCCTCTACACGCCGGGCCGGCAAGGAGCCCGTACCCGAGTACAACTCGGACTCCGACACCGCCCCGCACGCTTCGGACTCCAACCCCCTCTCCGGCTTCTACTCGGACTCCGCGTACGAGTTCGACTTCGGGTCGGACCCTGAGGATCCCGAGTCCGAGGACAACACTACTGAGCAACCCTTATCGGGGCCGACCTCCGGCTAGTTATAACGTCCACACCGGCCGGGAGATTCGTCTACTGGCCAAACCGCAAGCCGCCGACCTGATAAGCGGGGACTCACGCTACGTCGCCTACCTCGACTCGCTCCCGTTCCAGAAGGGAACACCACTCGCTTGAGCTTAGGAATACACTCCAACTGAGGTGGTGAGCTCCGACTCCAGTCTTGGCAACCCCGATCGCCAGGTCTTCATGGCTGTCGGCGACACGCCAGGAACTTCAGGGACGACACATGACAAGTACCTCGAAGATATCTCCGCGGACAAGCCGTCTTCGAAGCACCCGCGGATGAGACCGACGCCAGCAGGGACGCTCGACGTGAGCGCAACAGATGGCGGAACGAACGGCGCCGGCGTCTCCGGGACAGCTTACCCATCCGCAACCTTGCAGAGGCCCTCGAACAAGTCGAAAGCAGGGTACACACCACCCCCGAGCAATGCCTCATGTCGATCACAGCGATCGCACGCCAGGCTCAGGGGATACGCGCTGGAGAAGTCATCGCCAAGCTCGCAGAAGACGCTTACTTCATGCGAGTCGACAACGGGGGTCAACCAACCTCCTCCTGCCAGGAACCGCGACAACGAAGCTACAAGTCGCGCCGCGGACCTCGGCCGTAATCGTACTCAAGCCGAGTTGCCGGCTCGGCCCCAACCGTACTCATGCAAATGCCGGCGGACCCTCACAACAAGAATCGTGAGATCATCCCTCACCGCGACCCCGGCGGCGGCGGCCGTGACCCGGCGGCGGCGGCGGCGACGGCGGAAGCTCCAACCATGGGGCCAACAAGAGGGCCGGCGGCGGGGGCGGTCGCGGCGGTCGAGACCACGTGAACAGCCACGCCTCCGCAGCCTCATAGGGAGGCTACAACGCCCGCCAGAAAATTGAAGAACTGTGGCGGAAGAAGTCCTCCACCACCGGCGACAACGACAGCTTCCCCACTTTCTCTCCTCGGCTTCGCAACTTGCTCCTCCCGGACAAGTTCAAACCTCCGGGAATCACCAAGTACGACGCAAAGCGAGATCCCATCCGGTGGCTCGGGTGCTACGCCCTCTCCATCGATAACGGCCGGCGGCAACAACGACACGAAGTGCCTCTACTTCCCCTTCGCCCGGACCAAGCCCCCGCTCACATGGCTCGAGTCGCCGGACAAGCACTCGATCGACAAGTGGGACCAGGCGAAGGAGCGATTCACCGGCAACTTCGCGGGCGCCATGGGCCGATCGAGTACTCGCATGGACCGGCTATGGTGAAGTAGGAACAAGGCGAGACCCTCCGCAAGTACATGCGCCGCTTCTTGGACAAACGCGCCACCGTAGTCGACGTCATTGACAAGGAGGTCATCGACCTCTTCAAAGACGGCCTCTACCACCGTCGCACCTTCGAAGACTTCGGTCGCCGCCGCCCCAAGTACATCCCCCACCTCAAAGACATGATCACGTCTTGGGCGGATGAAGAAGACAAAGCCAACGCCAAGTATGATGCTATCCGTGGCAAGAGCAAACGGAACATGGGCGGCGGCAACGGCAACAACGGGAACCAAGGCGGTCGCAACAACAACAACTACTCGGGTCCCAACCGCAAGCGCAAAGCGGACAACACCGTCGCGACTATCCGAAGGCCCCCGCGAAGGAGAACTCGAAGAAGACCTCTAGCGGCTTCAAAGACTTGCTGAAAGAGAAGTGCCCGTGGCATCTGGACAGCAACCACACCACCGAGCAGTGCTACCAACTCAGGCGAGCACTCAAGAATACTCCAGAGCCACCGCACCCTCATGACAAGAAAGGCAGGAAGAAGAACGACAGAGGCAATGACGACTTCCAGGAACCCGACAAGACCGTCAACGTCCTCTTCGGCGGACTACCCAGCAGACGGGAACAAAAGGCTACCCGTCGAGAAATCATGAGCATTGAACCGGCGGTTCCGACCCCTCTCGGGTGGTTCGAGGTACCCATCACCTTCTCCCGCGCGGATCAATGGACTATCTTCTCCGAACCGGGACGGTTCCCTCTCGTCCCGAAGCCGGTGATTGCGGGCTCCGGGCTCAACACGGTCCTCATCGATGGTGGAAGTGGGCTCAACGTCCTTTTCACCAACACCTTGAAGAAGATGAAGCTCGACATCACCCACATGCTCACCAAGAGCACCTCGCCCTTCTAAGGCATCATCCCCCGGAACTTGGCTATCCCACTGGGCTCAGTGGTCCTGCCAGTTACCTTTGGGGAATCTCGGGACAACTACCGTACCGAGTATGTCAAGTTCGAAGTCGCGGACTTCGAGACGTCCTACCATGCCATCCTCGGCAGACCGGCTATCGCCAAGTTCATGGCGGTACCCCACTAAACCTACTTGGTGCTCAAGATGCCAAGCCCGGCAGTGTACTCTCACCGCAAGGGAACTTGAAGATCTCGCACGACCGCGACACGGAAGCCGTGGAGATCGCCTCCACAAAACAAGTACCCAACGCAATGATGGAGGTCTACGCTGCGTCGAAGAAGCTTGCCCGAAGTGAACTCGACATCTCGGAGAAGTCAAACAAACCTAACAAGCCTCGGCCGGTTGAGGAGGTTACGGGTCAAAACAATTGACCTCGGGACAGGCGACAACGGCAAGACCACCACCATCGGGGCGGGTCTCGACCCCAAATAGTAAGACGCACTCATCAACTTCCTCCGGGCTAACCACGACATCTTCACGTGGAAGACAGGTCGACATGCCGGGGGTGCCCCGTGAAGGATCAGATGGCGACTAGAGAGGGGGGAGTGAATAGGAGCCGGTAAAAATTCTTCTCAAAGAACCCGGCCTATACCCTAGTCAAATCCCGGTCACACACAAGCGATGGATCGAATCACACACCAATCGCCAAGACAACGAGGTTATGGATCAACCTCTAGTCCTAGGAACGATTCCTTGAAGCACACGCGGAAGCACAAGAAAGGAAGGAAGGAATCGAACCAAGAAGCAAAGCACACAGCTGCGGCGGACCGTCCCGGCCGGGGAGGGGCGGACCGTCCGCACGGGCCACACGGACCGTCCGCTAATGTACCGTGGACCGTCCGCACGGGTACGGCGACCGTCCGGCCGGGGCCGCGGACCGTCCGTTAAAGCCAACCGGAACCTCCGCAGCGAACCCGAAAAACGGACCGTCCGCGAGGAGCACGCGAACCGTCCGCCGTGCACCCGCGGACCGTCCGCCCGCCGTTGCGGACCGTCCGAAACCACTTCCAACCAAAACTCGAAACCAAAATGGATCGAAAGCGAAGCCGAGCAAGAACACGAAGAAAACGGGAAGAACTCTGTGCACGCGGACCGTCCGCCTGACCCTCGCGGACCGTCCGCCAGGCACGGACAGAACTGAAAACAGCCCGACCCCGAAAGTCAACACTCCCAATCCGTCACCGGATCTCCCAACCGGTAGAAGCTGTTGAGACAAGAGTTTGGGGACATGTAAAGCGTCAACCAAGGATGCTATACCCCAAAAATTTCGTCTCCTAACTCCCTAAATCATCGGGAATCGCGGATCCTTTGAACACCACCAAAAGCTAGAGCACCGAACGAAAATCCTCGAATCGAAGTGGTTTCCGGCGTTTGAGGGCACAAGATCAATCACAAAGATGCACTAGACATCCATCCATGTTTCCCTCAATGAAATCCGGGGAGAAACCCACTCAAATCCACGGAAACACACCAAGAACAAATGCACCAAAAACAAGCACGAAAAAGACCACGAAATTCACAACGCCGAATCTTCTATACAAACCAGGAAAGATTCACAAGGTCTAGCATGCCGCCCTAGCATCCATCCCTCTCTACAAATCTCTCATGAAGCTCTCATGCTAGCCTAGAGAAAATGGAGAAGAAAATAGCTACGAAAATGAGAAAGAGGAGGGGAGAAATGAAACCCTAAGTCGCGGAGAGAGAGAGCCATCCACACACACTCATGGCTTATATATCGAGTCCCGCCGGAGTGGTAAATGACTCGACTACCCCTAACTTAACTACCGGCGATACAACCCACGTAGGGGCATTTAGGTAATGTCCGTAGGTCTTGCCATCGGACGGCCACGCCTTTGCCGCACCCCGCGTCCTCCCGACGCAAGCCATGCGATCCCGCCGCGTGTCCTCCGCTTCGAAGCTTCCCGACACGCCCGGATCCCGTCTCCGTCGTGTTGGGCCCTCGGACTTGGTTTTGAGGCCCAAACCAAGAAACCGTCCTCCGATGGTTTTGTGGGCAAACCACCAAACCCCGCATGCTCGGTCCGGCCTCCCACCAAACCACTTGACTCGACCGCCACCGTGCACCGGCTCGATTGTCCATGACTTCGTCTTGCTCGTATCGCCACCATGTGGCCCACACCCGGCCCCGCTGTCCACCGGTCCCTCGAACCGAGCCTACTTGTCTCTCCATCTCCCGGAGGCCCCTCAAGGTCGAAGACCTTTCGTGCCCGTTCTTCACCCCGCAACAACACGAACTAGGCCGCAGCCTACACCTACGCACTAAGCCAATAGTCAATCCAACACCCGTTGTCAATCACTCATCACCGAGGAGTGGTCATCCATCGACCACTAGAACGCTCCCGGTCCTCAATCTCCCCCTTGATGAGTGCATTGACAACACATAACGCGAAATGAAATTCGAGAGAAAAGAAGAAAGGAAGAAGAAAGAAAAACAAAGAAGCTCAAGTCATGACCAAAACCAAAGAAAGGCAAAGAAAAGTCACAAGCCAAGCAAAGCACAAACTCCACACCGAAAACAAGCAGAAAGCTCCCCCCGAACAAATGCAAGCTCCCCCGAACATCCGGATGCAAACTTCCAAATTTTAGCTCACCTCTTTGAATTTTCATTAAGCTCACCTCTTCTCCCCCTTGTTGACAATGTATGAATCAAGGTGAAAATGCAGGAATGTAAAACAAAGCATATAAACATCTACATGAGCTTCTCAAATAGGCCAAATCTAGTGTCAAAGGCTAGAAATGAGACAAAAATCACACATATGAATCATAGCATAGGAAAAGCATTTCCACAAGTAATATATGAAAATACAAGCATGTGACAAAGCAAAATTTTTTAGATTTAGGCAGCTTTTTCCAAAAGAAGGCTCGCTTCACATGTAAAAGCCTATCCATGTCACACTTGAGCCACAAACATGCATACCATTTAGAGATCATACGAGGATATCAAATTCTCAAAGCAAAAGATCATGGCAAACACCCATAAAGCAAAGCATGTCATGTCAAAGCTCATGAGCCATGTGTCCACTTCGGGGAGACTTCTCCACCGGTGAACATCATGCAACATGTTTTGCACCCATATGTGAAAGATAAGACATTTTAAGCATAAACATGATGGATGGAGCATTTGTCAAGCATTACACACTTCTTTTCATGATTAAATCATTCCATGGTACATGAAGTGTCTTTGCGGCAAAAAGAAGCTTATGCTCCTCCGTGAATGCAACATAGGCTAAACATTTACAATGATATTCGGCCTTTGGCCCAAATGCAAGAAAAAGGCATCCAAGCACAATCTAAGCATAGAAAGCACATTTAGACCAAAACGTGACATGGATACACTACTACACATGAGTGGAGCACGTTTCACCAACAATTAGTCAAGATTAGCAGTTATTTCAAAAGAGGCTATCTCACCACACATATATCTCAAATATTCCAAGAGCTTAGCCTCACATCACCATTTCTCCACACATATGACCAATATCTCACAAATAGCCAAAGACACTCAAATAAGGCATATGAAAGAAGCTCATCATCCTAAAATGCAATATGATACAAATGCAACATGATATATGACAAAATGGCTATCCTACCATGGTTTGTACATCAAGCAAAACATGTATATACATCAAAGTAAAACATGGTATGATACATATGATACAAAAGAAGATCCCCCAAGAATCAACTAGAAAGGGAAACACACCCCAAGTTCCCCCCGCAAGCGCACGAATGTAGCTTGGTCGAGAGGCTTTGTGAAAATGTCTGCAAGCTGATCTTGGGTAGGGACATGGCTCAACACAATGGTTCCTTTTTCCACATTGTCCCTCAAGAAATGATACCTCACTTCTATGTGTTTGGTTCTGGAGTGAAGCACTGGGTTTTTGGCTACGCTTATGGCACCGGTGCTATCACAAAAAAGTGGGATGCGGGTGCACCTGCTCACCAAAGTCTCTCAAAGTGTATGAAATCCACAAATGCTCGGGGAACAACAACTCGCGGCCGCAACATACTCCGCCTCGGTGGTAGACCGAGCTACACTAGGCGCTTGCGGGAAGACCATGAGACCAACGAAGACCCAAGAAACTAGCAAGTACCGAAGTAGACTTCCTCTCGACTCGACAACCGACAAAATCCGCATCGGAAAATCCATGAAGAGAGAGAGTCGAGGAAGAAGAATACCAAAGGCCAAGACCGAGGGCGGACCGTAAGTACCGAAAATCCTCTTGACGGCCGTCGATGTGATGTCCTCGGCGAAGCCTCGAAAACGAGCGCACGGACACACACCGAACCGTATGTCCGGCCTTGTCGCCGTCGGGTAGAGGAGGGAGCCGATCATGCTCCCGTACTCCCGCCGGTCCACCGGTTCTCCGTCCTCGTCCGCATCCAAAGTGGCCGTACTCCCCATGGGAGTCGACATTGGCTTGACATCTTGCATCCGGAACTTCCTCGCATGTCTTTCGTGTACTTGGTCCGGTGCACAAAAGTTCCGTCCTTCACTTGCTTGATCCGCGACCGAGAAAGTACCGCAACTCACCCATCATGCTCATCTCGAACTCCCCGCTCATCTCATCCGCAAACTTGGCAACAAGGTTATGTGACGAGCCACCAAAGACAATATCATCCACGTATATCCGAACAATCAACAAGTCACTTCCATGCTTGAGGAGAAACAAGGTCCTATCCACGGTACCCATCACAAACCCTCTCGCTCAATAGAACACCTCTCAATCTCCCATATAAAGCACGGGGCGGCTGTTTCAACCCATACGAGCCCTTTTCAACCCGTACACCCCGTGTGGGTACAACTCGCTCTCAAACCCCGGTGGTCGCTTCACATACACCTCCTCCTCTATGACCCCATTCGAAAGGCACCGTTCACATCCATCCGAAACAACTTGAACCCTTTAGCCACGGCAAAGGCTAGAAGGATCCGAATTGCCTCAAGACAAAGCCACAGGAGCAAAGGTCTCCTCATAGTCGATCCCCTCCTTCTGACTAAACCCCTGAGCAACAAGTCTGGACTTGTTCCTCACAACCATCCCATTCTCACCCTCTTTGTTCTTCCAAACCCACTTGGTTCCTATAGGATGGCAATTTGGAGGTGGTTCAACTAACTCCCATACCTGGTTCCTCTCAAAGTTTTCCAACTCCTTATGCATAGAATTGACCCAGTTTGCATTAGATAAAGCATGTCTAATGCCCTTGGGCTCAAAGGTGGCAACAAAAGCAGCATGAGCAAAATGAGAGGAATTCCTGGACCTTGACCGTGTAGTGCGTTCGTCGATGTCCCCAATGATCTTCGACAGGGGATGCACTTCTTGAATCCGCCGGGGAGCCTCACGCCTCGAGACTACCTCCCCCTCACCTTCAGCTTCTCTCGCCTGGTCCTCTTGTCGCACCGTCGTTGTCCATGAAGTGGATGGTCCACACTCCGTAGTGGTCGTAGGGGAAGTAGTGGGTACACACTCAGCTTCAGGCACATGGTTCTCCCCATCATCATCTCCAACTTCATCCTTCTCCTCTTCAAAGAGGTCCTCGGCCATCTCCTCTTCACATGCACATTCAAAGCCAAGAGAGGTACATGGCATTGTCTCGTCGAAGGTTACCTCGCAAATCTCCATGATTTTGTTAGTCTCAAGGTTAAGCACCCTATAGGCTCTAGAGTGGTTAGCATATCCAAAGAAAATACCATCACTAGACCTAGCCTCAAACTTGTCGAGTTTTCCCTTCTTAAGAATGAAGCACTTGCAGCCAAAGACTCGGAAATGACTCACCTTGGGTGCCCGACCATGCATAAGCTCATAACAGGTCTTCTTCTTGAAAGCTCGCAATAAAATCCTGTTAGAGACATGACAAGCCGTATTGACCGCCTCAGCCCAATACCTCCTAGGAGTCCCGTGCTCATTGAGCATCGTCCTAGCCATCTCACAAAGAGTCCGATTTTTCCTTTCCACGACTCCATTTTGAGGGGGCACATAAGGGGTTGAATACTGATGTTCAAGACCTAGATCACGACAAAAGGCATCAAAATGAGAGTTCTTGAACTCTGAGCCATTATCACTGCGGATAGCTCGAATAGCATTCCCATGCCTCTCATTTTTCAACCTCACGATCAGATCTCGAACAAAACCAAATGTCTCACTCTTGTCCTCCAAGAAAAACACCCAGGCATAGCGAGAGTAATCGTCCACCACAACAAGGACATACCACTTCCCACCCACCGAGCGAACTCGAGCTGGCCCAACAAGGTCCATGTGCAACGGCTACGTCGGACGTTCGGTCATGACATCGGTCAGGGGTGGATGGGGAGTGGCTACCATCTTGCCATGCCTACACGGAGCACAAACCAAATCCTTCTCAAGCTTCAACCTCGGCAATCCTCGGACAAGGTCAAGACCACTCAAGCGGGAAACCAAATCAAAGCTCAAGTGTCCCAACCTCCTATGCCATTTCCACAAATCAGAAGAAGGACCGGCCATCAAACAAGGCGAGCGGGACCCAAAGAACGAGAGAAATCAGCCCTGAAAATCCGACCCTCGGGGATGATCATACGTACAAGGTCACCTCGAGAATCCAAAGCAAACGAGACTCGCCAGACTTGAAATGCACCTCAAAACCCTCATCAAGCAACTGAGAAACCGAAAGCAAATTGAAACCCAAAGACTTCACAAGAGCAACTCTCTTCAACGTTACCTTGTCACTCACATGCACAACACCCTCAGAAATCACCCTTCCTCGTCCATTGTCCCCAAATGTGATGTACATCTTTTCCTTCACCGGGATGAGGCCGGAGAACCACTTCTTATCTCCGGTCATGTGTCGGGAACATCCGGAGTCGATCAACCAAATGTTCTCCAAGCCTCCTGCCTGTAGTCAGAAACAAGAACGAGAATGAGCTAACGACTCGACACTGGGGTTAGCACAAAGAAAGTTGAACCAGTTGTCGAGCCATCCGCTCAAAAGAGGGGTTAGCAAACATCATTCCCTTGCCACCAAACTTCCCATGTCCCATGGAAGGAGTACGAGCACCACGAGGGGGAAAACGTGGTCCGTAGTTCCTCCGGAACCCAAAGCCGCGATCATCTCCCCTAAACCCGTATTGAGGACGAGTAGGAGGATGTCCAAAAAACCACCACGAGCCCGACCAAACCTCTCACCAAAGACGCACACCATCATCTCTCCTCTCAAACCTCGCACCACCACCTCTCCGTGGGAACCCGCCAACACTCCTCACACTTCCCACACCCCGTGGAAGTGGCACTCTAGGCTCGGGAATACCATGAGACCGGCGATACTGTCCTGGTTTGCTTGCTCCCTAGCAAGCCTCTCATCCCTCTTCCTCTTGTAGCAAAACTCTGCAAGATGCCTCTCCTTGCCACAATACTCACACTTGAAGGGGATGGGTTTTGGTTTTGGCTCTGGCTCTGGCTTCTCTCTAGGCTTCTCACCCTTCTCACTCACAAACTTCACGGGTTTCTTGAAGTCATTTGTCTTAGGTGGGAATTTGGGTGGATCTTGGGTTGTGTCAAGCTTGTTGCAAAGGTGGTTGGGCTTTGGTGTGAAAGAGTTCTTGGGTGCTTTTGGAAGTGGGACTTGGATGTCTCCGATCACCTCAAACTCGGGGTTAGACTCAACACACTTCTCGTACACACTCTCCCCACTGTTCTCTCCCACTTTCTCACCCAACTTCTCAAAACCCAAACCACGACCATCAGCTCTCTTGAACTCCTCAATCATGATTTTCAATTGAGTTCCTGCCCAGACAACCAACCCAACACCTTCCTCAATAGTCATTCTCCTCATAGATGATCCAAACGGGAAGTAAGTTCAAGATTGCGCAAAGTAACTTCATCACAGCTAGTGCATGCATTGACAACCGGAGATTTCAAAGAAGCTTCCAAAGTGCTAATAGTAGAACGAGCATCAACAAGCTTAGCATGCATAGTAGGACATGATTTACAAGCACCAAGCAAAGTGGGTCTAGACTTAAGCTCATCATATTCAGTCCTAAGAGCATCTAGTTTAGCCAAAGTGGAAGCATTCTTCTCATTAAGCAACTTGATCTCATTCAACCATGCATCACACTCAAGACACTCGACTTCATCAGTAGTAGTAGGAGCAATTTTCAAAGAGTCATTCTCAAGTTTCAATTCAAGCAATTTGGACTCTAACTCTCCTACTTTCTCACTAGCATTCTCAAGTTGAGCCCTAAGATCTTTCCTCATCTTCTTAGCATCTCTCAACACACTATCACGATTGTCAATCAAGCCATTCAACCTAGTGATCTCAACAATCAAAGAGTCGGGGTCACGATTTACCTCATCCTCCGAGTCGGAGTCGCTGTCTTCCTTCTCGCTCTTCTTGCTGCTCGAGCTATGGGCCATCCCACAAAAGCCTTCAAGCGCCACACAGCTCAACCCACTGAGGTTCCGGCTTGCACTCTTCTTGCCCTTGCGCCTCCCGGTGTCTTCATCTTCGCTGCTTGAGCTTGACTGCGCGTCGCTTGAGCTTGAGTCGACGTCGCTTGCACCGGCCGCCATAGCTCTTGCCTTGTCCTTCTTGTAGCCGCCCTTGCTCGGTCGCCACTTGTCCTTGTCCTTGCTCTTGGACTTGCTGAAGTGCTTGCCCTTGGAGGAGTACTTGTCTTCACGCCTCGAGTGCGCCTTGTACTCGTTCATCTTGTACTTGTTCTCCTCCGCTTCCGGGCACTCGGCGATGAAGTGGCCACGCTTGCCACACTTGTAGCCCGTCCCTGAGCTTCGCCTTGCATTCCTCCGACTCTCGTGTAGTCGATCAAACCTTCTTGAGAGGAAGGCCAGCTCCTCCTCGCCCAGCACATCAAACTCCTCATCTGGGATAGACATAAGAGAAGACAAGGAAAACTGTCGACAGGAAGGGTTAGCTTTGCCCTTTGATCCGCCCACAAGAGCAAGACTATGGTCAGTCGAGCCCTCATGCTTGGATTGCAACTTCCGGTCAACCTCAGCCGACTTGAGCTTAGAAAAAAGGTCATCCAACTCAATAGTCAAATATTGCCCAGACTCCTTGACGACCTCAACCTTAGCACCCCAAACATTTGGGTCCAAGATATGCAAGAGCTTCAGAGCTTGATCATGCTCAGTGTAGGGAAAATCCTCAACATTAGCCTTCATGTTGTTCACGATGGCGGTGAACCTCTGGAACATCGCATCAATGTCCTCACCGGGAAGTTGAGTAAAGTTCTCATATTGCATCCGTAAGAAACAAAGAGGCAAGCCTTCACATGGTTATCACCACCGTGAGCAACCAACAACTTCTCCCAAATTTGCCGAGCAAGATTCAAATGGCGAACACGCTCAAACTCGGATCACACAAGCTTCGGACCAAGTGATCAACGGCTTTTGCATTAGCCTCATACTTGGCCTTAGCACCGGCATCGGTCACCATAAGAGTATGGATGTTGGCCGGAATAGCATAGGTCTTGTCAAGCACAATGAAATCCAACGACTTCCCATGAAGAAAGATCATCATTCGGGCCACCCACTTGTGGTAACCCTTGTCATCGAAGTGCGGCGGACCGCCCCGCTCAACATACGCCATCTTAGGATTCGAGACTTGTCAAAGTCGCAAAGAATCCGGCACCAAGCTCTGATACCAATTGAAGGATCAGATGGCGACTAGAGAGGGGGGGAGTGAATAGGAGCCGGTAAAAATTCTTCTCAAAGAACCCGGCCTATACCCTAGTCAAATCCCGGTCACACACAAGCGATGGATCGAATCACACACCAATCGCCAAGACAACGAGGTTATGGATCAACCTCTAGTCCTAGGAACGATTCCTTGAAGCACACGCGGAAGCACAAGAAAGGAAGGGAGGAATCGAACCAAGAAGCAAAGCACACGAGCTCGGCGGAATGTCCCGGCCAGAGGGGGCGATCGTCCGCACGGGCCACACGGACCGTCCGCCAATGTACCGCGGACTGTCCGCATAGGTACGGTGGACCGTCCGGCCCGGGCCGCGACCGTCCGTTAAAGCCAACGAACCTCCGCAGCGAACCCCCGAAAACGGACCGTCCGCTGGTAGCACGCGGACTGTCCGCTAGGCACCCGCGGACCGTCCGCCCGCTGCTGCGGACTGTCCGAAACCACTTCCAACCAAAACTCGAAACCAAAACGGATCGAAAGCGAAGCCGAGCAAGAACACGAAGAAAACGGGAAGAACTCTGTGCACGCGGACCGTCCGCCTGACCCTCGCGGACCGTCCGCCAGGCACGGACAGAACTGAAAACAGCCCGACCCCGAAAGTCAACACTCCCAATCCGTCACCGGATCTCCCAACCGGTAGAAGCTGTTGAGACAAGAGTTTGGGGACATGTAAAGCGTCAACCAAGGATGCTATACCCCAAAAATTTCGTCTCCTAACTCCCTAAATCATCGGGAATCGCGGATCCTTTGAACACCACCAAAAGCTAGAGCACCGAACGAAAATCCTCGAATCGAAGTGGTTTCCCGGTGTTTGAGGGCACAAGATCAATCACAAAGATGCACTAGACATCCATCCATGTTTCCCTCAAAGAAATCCGGGGAGAAACCCACTCAAATCCGCGGAAACACACCAAGAACAAAGGAACCAAAAACAAGCACGAAAAAGACCACGAAATTCACAACGCCGAATCTTCTATACAAACCAGGAAAGATTCACAAGGTCTAGCATGCCGCCCTAGCATCCATCCCTCTCTACAAATCTCTCATGAAGCTCTCATGCTAGCCTAGAGAAAATGGAGAAGAAAATAGCTACGAAAATGAGAAAGAGGAGGGGAGAAATGAAACCCTAAGTCGCGGAGAGAGAGAGCCATCCACACACACTCATGGCTTATATATCAGGTCCCGCCGGAGTGGTAAATGACTCGACTACCCCTAACTTAACTACTGGCGATACAACCCACGTAGGGGCATTTAGGTAATGTCTGTGGGTCTTGCCATCGGACGGCCACGCCTTTGCCGCACCCCGCGTCCTCCCGACGCAAGCCATGCGATCCCGCCGCGTGTCCTCCGCTTCGAAGCTTCCCGACACGCCCGGATCCCGTCTCCGTCGTGTTGGGCCCTCGGACTTGGTTTTGAGGCCCAAACCAAGAAACCGTCCTCCGATGGTTTTGTGGGCAAACCACCAAACCCCGCGTGCTCGGTCCGGCCTCCCACCAAACCACTTGACTCGACCGCCACCGTGCACCGGCTCGATTGTCCATGACTTCGTCTTGCTCGTATCGCCACCATGTGACCCGCACCCGGTCCCCGCGTCCACCGGGTCCCTCGAACCGAGCCTACTTGTCTCTCCATCTCCCGGAGGCCCCTCAAGGCTGAAGACCTTTCGCGCCCGTTCTTCACCTGCAACAACACGAACTAGGCCGCAGCCTACACCTGCGCACTAAGCCAAGAGTCAATCCAACACCCGTTGTCAATCACTCATCACTGAGGAGCGGTCATCCATCGACCACTGGGACACTCCTGGTCCTCACCCAGGGAGTTGATCGAGCATTTCCTCAACGTCGATCCTAAAGCTACCCCGAAGCGACAACACCTTCACCGCTTCGTCGACGACAGACGGGACGCCATCAAGAAGGAACTCGCCAAACTACTCGCAGCTGGCTTCATCAAAGAAGTCTTCCATCCTGAGTGGCTCGCCAACCCTGTCCTCATCCGCAAGAAGAACTCGAACGAGTGGAGGATGTGCGTCGACTACACCGACCTCAACAAGCACTGCCCCAAGGACCCTTTCGGGTTGCCGCGGATTGACCAAGTCATCGATTCCACGGCGGGCTGTGACCTGCTCTGCTTCCTCGACTGCTACTCCGGGTACCACCAGATCGCGATCAAGGAAGAAGACCGAGGAGAAGACCGTGTTCATCACCCCGTTTGGCGCGTCTCGCTACACGACCATGTCCTTCGGGTTGAAGAACGCCGGCGCCACATATCAACGAGCTATCCGGGCTCGCTTCAAGAGGCAACTCAACAAGAACGTCGAAGCCTACGTGGATGACGTGGTCGTCGGGACCGTAAACTCCGTACCCTCATCGACGATCTTGAAGAGACTTTCGCATCCTCGCGCAAGTACCGCCGGGAAGCTCAACCGAACAAGTGCGTCTTCGGCGTACCTTCGGGCAAACTACTCGGCTTCATCATCGCCCACCGCGACATCGAAGCCAACCCCGAGAAGATCTCTCGCCATCACCAGCATGAAAGCTCCCACGTGCATCAAAGACGTCCAGAAGCTGACCGGGTGCATGGCGACCCCGAACGATTTATCTCGAAGCTTGGAGAACGGGGGCTCCCCTTCTTCAAACTACTCAAGCACCAAGAGAAGTTCGTGTGGACTCCAGAGGCGGACCAAGCCCTTGCCCAGCTCAAGGACTTCCTATCGAAGCCACTAGTCCTCACGGCTCCTCGCAAAGGCGAGCAGCTACTGCTCTACCTCGCTGCGACTACTCACGTGGTCAATACTGCCATCATCATCGAGCGGCAGGAAGACGGCCACGCCTACCCAGTCCAGCGACCAGTCTACTTCATCAGCGAGGTCCTGACAGAATCCAAGACACGCTACCAGCCCGTACAGAAGCTTCTGTACGCAGTGCTCATTACCTCGCGGAAGCTATGACACTACTTCCAGGAGTACTCGATCTCCGTCGTCACCGACTACTCGCTCGGCGACATCCTGCAGAACCAAGATGCTACTGGAAGAATCTCCAAGTGGCCAGTCGAACTCAGCGCCCTCAACATCGACTTCAAGCCACGCACAACCATCAAGTCGCAGGCACTAGTCGACTTCATGGCAGAGTGGCGGGAGAATCAGCTACCCACTCCAACCAAGCGCCCAGAGCACTAGGTGATGTACTTCGACGGCTCACTAAACCTCGAGGGCGCAGGTGCAGGAGTACTCTTGATCTCTCCAACGGGCGAACAACTCAAGTACGTCCTGCAGATCTTCTGAAAGGTCTCAAACAACGAAGCCGAGTACGAAGCTCTTCTACACGGGCTCCGCCTCGTGGCTTCACTGGGCATCAAGCGGCTACTAGTCTACGGTGACTCCGCAGTGGTCATCAACCAAGTCAACAAGTCCTGGGACCGCAACAAGGAGAACATGGACGCCTACTGCCTAGAAGTCCGCAAGCTCGAGAACAAGTTCTATGGTCTCGAGTTCCACCACATCGTCCGTGACAACAACGTTGCAGCGGACGTCCTGTCGAAGCTTGGTTCTACTCGCGCTCAAGTACCAGCGGGTGTCTTCGTCCACGAGCTTCACGCGCCATCCATCCCGGAGCCGGCGCCACCGACCACTGTCCCAGCGCATCCCCCGGCTGGCCAGGAGGTCATGATGATTGACGTGGACTGGAGGCAACCCTTCATCGACTACCTCAGCGAGCAGAAGGTTCCCTCGGACAAGAACTTGGCGGAGCAGCTCATCCGCCGCGCCAAGTCCTACGTCCTCGTCGGAGACAAGCTCTACAGGCGGTACACATCTTCTGGAGTACTCATGAAGTGCGTCCCCAGACAAGAAGGCACGGACATCTTGGAGGAGATCCACAAGGGCGTCTGCGGCAACCATGCGTCCTCACGCACGCTGGTCAGCAAGGCCTTCCGACGAGCTTTCTACTGGCCCACAGCCCTGGGCGACACCGAAGAACTCGTCAGAAGGTGCCAAGGGTGCCAATACTTCGCCAAGCAGCAACACGTCCCAGCCTACAAGCTAGTCACCATACCGCCAACCTGGCCTTTCGCCTGCTGGGGGCTCGACATGATTGGGCCACTACCAACTGCGCCAGGTGGATTCAACAGAGTATTGGTGGCCATCGACAAGTTCACCAAGTGGATCGAGGTCAAGCCGGTCACATGCCCCAAGGCTGACAGAGTACTCGACTTCCTGGATGAACTCGTGCATCACTACGGACTACCCCATCGCATCATCACAGACCTGGGCTCCAACTTCAACAACCACCAGTTCTGGGAGTACTGCGAGAACAGCGGGATCGACGTCCGATATGTCTCAGTCGCCCATCCTAGGGCTAACGGACAAGTTAAGCACGCCAACGGGATGGTGCTCGATGCGCTCAAGAAGCGGCTACACGACGCTGCTAACTCTAAAGGAGGCAAGTGGATCAAGGAACTACCCAATGCACTCTGGGGGCTACGTACTCAGCCCTCCAAGCCAACGGGGTAATCTCCATACTTCCTGGTCTATGGCTCTGAAGCAATCCTCTCTGCTGATGTCATATGGGATTCACCAGCATTGGAGCACTACGACGAAGGCGTCTCTGAAGACAGCAGACGAGTTGACATCGACGGGCTCGAAGAAGCTCGCTGCGCCGCCCTCGTCCAATCAGCAAGGTACCTGGAGGGTATCCGACGCTACCACGATCACAAAGTCAAGGAACGCTCCTTCAACGTTGGTGATCTCGTCCTCCATCGCATCCAGAACACGGAAGGACTACACAAGCTCAGCTCGCCCTGGGAAGGTCCCTTCACAGTTGCAAAGGTGACCGGATCGGGCTCCTACCGCCTCCAGACACTTGAAGGCGAAGACGTCAACAACTCGTGGAACGTCGACCAACTCTGTCGGTTCTACGCCTAGTCTACACGACTACCCCGGGGGCTCAAGTCTACACGACTACATCAAGACCCCTCTGCCGTAAGTGGCCTCCGGGTCCAGGCACCAGTCTCCGAACTACTCCTTTGCTGTAAGCGGCCTCCGGGTCCAGGCACCAGTCTCCAGACTACTCCTCTCCAGAATCCAGCCCATGCGGCTACCTATGGTTCCTGGGCTGCGACGAGCGACAAAGGACTCTAGCAGCGGTCTATTGAGAGACCATGTACTCCTAGATCCAGCCTATACGACTACTTACGGATCTACTGTTGTAAGCAGCTACATGCCCTAGCACTACTTAGCCGTAGGCGGCCTCCGGGTCCTGGCGACTACTCTGTAACTATGGCCCTGGCCACCCAGGTGTACTTCAGTGATAAAGTTTGATTATCCATCAACTACTTTACTGTCTTCCTCCCCACAACGGGACTACTACCGAGTACGACTACTCGCGACAACTCCACGATGGGACTCCGCACTCAAACAACGAGTACTCATTGATGGAAGTTTTTCTTCATTCATACTTAAACATTTTCATTGCAATTGTTTTTGTACAACTACTGCTACGAGCTAACTATTACAGGACTACCGGAGATTAAGTTTCTCGGCGACTTGATCTGCAATAGGCGCCATCTGCTCCAGCAGCTCCGCGTACTGCTCGTCAGTACAGTTGGCGGCTAGCCCGCCGGCGACTACATCTACGGGAGCCTTCGGGAAGTACGACATCATGAAGGCCAGCACTTGGTTCGGGATCGACTTCGCCAAATGCTTCACGTAGGTCGCCAGCCGGCTGGGGGCTTCTTTCAACCGGTCCACCTGCGGCGCTATCTTGGGACCGCCAGGATGAGGCACCAGCAGCCTCGCGATGGGGAGTGCGACTTCTTCAAGTTCCTTGAGCTGGGTCCGCAGCTTCTCGCAATCCTCGTTCAGCTTCTGCAAGGATTTGTAGCAGTTGACGAGGTCACGGTCTGAGGCAATATGGAGCTCCATGTGCTTGTCGCACTCGTAAGCAAGCTCCTTATAATCATACTCCAGTACCTGGCGGGCCTCCTGCTCCCGGTAGAAAAGGTTCTTCAGATCAGTCTCCGAAGCCTTCAGCTGATCAACTCGAGTCTCAAGCTCTGCAATCAACAAGGCACAGCGGCTTAGACTACCTCTCGACCTCCAATAAGTACTCAACAAGACAATGGTGTACCTTTGTTCTTGTTGCGAAGAGACTTGTTCTTCCGCACCAAGTTGTCGCTCTTCGCGAGCATCTCTTGAACGTCATTGTGGTACTTGGCGAAGGCGGTGTCCAGCTTTGACTGCATGGCGGCGGCGTGCTTCCGGGACTTCACGAGTTGCTCTTCCAATGTCTCGGCCCGGAGCACCGCGTCGCCGTACCCTTGAAGCATCTCCAACTTTAGACGGGACCTCTCAGCAACGTCCTGCCCAGACAACACACATCAGATGGGTACTCAACGCTAAAGAATTGACTACTCAAGGGTTATGACTACTCACCTTCATCCATTGCTCGGCTTGGCGCACCGCCTCCAGATGCCGAGCCACCATCGCCGGGTCGACGAGATCATCTGCCAACAACTCGATCCCGCCACAACTACTCGTAGAAGCTTCGGTCATCGGCGCCGAGCGGATTGGCTCCGCGTCCTGGATCTCCAGTGAGCGGACGACCACCTCCAGAGCGGGTTCTGGCAGCGCGCCGTCCCCTTCTCCTCCAGTTGTCGCGACGGCTTCTCCGGCGGCCACCTCCATCGGCTCGAGGGCTTCTACGGCAGCCTCCTAAGTTCCCGGTGCCACGTCTTCTACGGGCACTGCCGACGGGATCTCGCTTCCCTCGGCCCCAGCACCTGTTGACAAGAGAACAAGTGCATCAGTCATACCAGGCGACTACGACTACTCTACTAGGCATTCCAACCTCGGCGAGTACTTACCTTCAACGATGCGGCCTCGGGGCGGCGTAGCCTCGGCGGTCGGCGCTTCGGGCCCGCCCGAGGGGCGGGGAGCGGACTCCTCAGCGGATGGCGCGGCTTCTTCTTACGCCACTGCTGCAGCGGGTTCATCCCCCTCCCAGACAGTCCGTCGATTTCTGCGCGAGTACACAAGCCGGTTGTCAATCAAAGTCTGACTACCACATCAAGTACTACTCGGGGAGAATCAACACTTACAAGCTCGACCGGACTACCATCACGGTTGGGGCGCCGAGGATACTGGCGATGTCGACCAGTCCCGCCTCGACAGGCGCCTCCTCTTGCGCCTCTGCGGCCACTGCCTCTTCAGTAGCAGCAGCGGCGGGTTCTGTGCTCCCCTGAGCAACAGGGGGCTGGCGCTCCATCTGCGCCAAAAGCTCTTCGACAGGGGGGCTGGGCTACGACTACCAGCGACCTCCCCCACCGTGTCCTAGTCGCCTTCGTCACCCTGCCCAACGGGCTCGGTAGGCGGCATCTCCTGCAAGCAAGGAAACTTCATCGTTAACACATGAACTCGAGACATCAGAACTCGACTACACTACTCAAGACAGCTTACCTCTTGGGACGTGGTCTCCGTGACCTTCAACTTCTTGGCCACACGTTTGCGGGCCGCATTGCGCAGCCTCCTTGGCGGCGCGGGCAGACTAGCCTCTAGGCTAGCCGGCGGATCCTGAACGAGAGGGATATGAGGCAAGCCAGGACGCTGAACCTCGACCGCAGCTGGAAGCGGTCCTGCAGCGTCTCCTTGTCGTCCTCCTCATCGGACGTGTCTTCAACGACAACTGTGTCGTCTCCCTCGCCAGCTTCGCGCCGCTCCTTAGCCTTGGCCTTCCCTTCCTCTGGGACCTTGACTAGCTGGGGAGGCGACGCCGGCTCGGATACGAACTTCGCCAAGTCGTCCTGCAAGGAGAACAAGTCATCAGTGCGACTACTCTCATGCAATGAGTATTCGACAACGGATGCGGCTACTAACCTCTTTTGGTGGGCGCGTGGTGGAGAACTCTGGTACGGGGCACAGCGTGTACGCCGGTATATCTTTGAAGATCCGGGCCAGCCTATCAACAATGTCGTCGTCGTCGACTTCATCTCCAGGTATCCGTGACGTGTCGTCGTCGCCGGTGTACTCGTACCCCAGGGTGTCGCGAGCCATCAGCGGTTGCACCCTGTGCTTCATGAAGCTGAAGGCCACGTGCTCGGCCCTCAGCCCCGCTTCCCTCAGCACCTTGATCCTCGCCAACAACTCGGGCAGCTGGAGACCTTCTTGCACCGTCGGCTCCGAGTTCCACCACGGACGGTGCTTGGGTTGCTTCTCGCTCGGCTTCGGCAGCTCCGGGTGGTGGTTCGTGACGTAGAACCATTTGGCTTTCCAGTCCTGGTTGGAATCTATCAACTTGTAAGAGAGGTACTGCTCGACGGCATCCTCCCTCATCTGGATCCCTGCTCCTCCGACTACTCTGGGATTGCTGGCGCTTGGTTGCGGCTTCACCCGGAAGAACTTCCGAAACAAGATCCAATGGGGCTTGATCCCCAGAAAGGTCGCAAAAATGTACGAAGACGGTGGTGTGGAAGATACCGTTGGGGTTGAGGTTGAGGTACTCGATGTCGTAGTACCCCGTAGCCCCTTGAAGAAGTCGCTCGCCGGGAGAGACAGTCCGCGCTCCGCGAACCGCGCAAACATCGGGATCTCGTCCGGATTTTTCTCCATGGGGTACGGATCCCCGGCGGCGGCCCTCCACATGTCCACCTCCTTCTCCCGCAGGAATCCACTGTTGAGAAGGGCCAGCAAGTCTTCAGTCTTCGCCTTGGACTTCTTCCATTCACGGTTTGAATCTGGCCGCGGCGGGGACACCGGCGGTGATGTCCTTGCGGCAGATCCGGCGGCCTCTTCACGGGCCCTCTTCTTCCCGCCGGCGGCCTTCGTGGCCTTCAACGGAGACGGCTTCATCCTCCAGGTGCACAATGTCTTCACGCGCATTTGCTCGGGGGCTACTGTGGTGGCTTCCTACGGCGGCGCACTCGGATCTGCGCTCTACTAAATGGCGGCGGTGCGCACCAGTGGCGATTCTTGGCTAGATCTGCTGGGAATGATTGCAGCTACATAGGGTGAAAAACCCTAAGGGTTTGAGCTTCTATTTATAAGTCAACGCGGCCCCTCAACGGCCGGATGGATAAGTCTGCGCACGGCTGACTCAACGGGCGTGCGTGACCTTTCAACTTCTACTAGTCGGCGCGCCTCACCTCGGGGGCTCGGCTACTCCAACTCGACTTCCTGGGAAGTGACAAGACTCAAGAGCATCTCAGGACACATTCTACAAGATGACCCTTCAATTCGAGAGGAAGTACTCGACTCAAGGCTCGGGGGCTCCGTGCCACGTGTCCTTCAGTTTTTTCTCTGGATTTTTCGGGATATTCTTGCTAAAACTTCAGATGGACCCTCAACCAGAGTCTACAACTCAACCTAAGGCTCGAGGGCTACTCCATATGGAGTGCAATTTTGCAATCGCACTTCCATATCAGTTTCGGCTTCAAGGCAACACGGACATTGTTGAAGACCTTCAAGGGCAGCACTCGAGGACGCTTGGGACTACTCGAGAAGACTTCAGGATTGCTTAAACATCAGCTGGAGCACATTCCAGCCTCGGGCTGCTTCGACTACTCTTGAGGACTTTTTACTTGTAGTAATCGGGGACGCTTGAGGACTACTCGTTAAGGCCGTCAAGACTACTTAAAGCTATCCTTCTCGACTACAAAGTACTCGGGGGCTTGTCGTATGGACCTCCCTGGGCCCACTACCTCGGTGGGTACCAGGACCGACTACTCGGTGGGCCCCTGGGACTACCCGACTTGCGTTGCACGGTACCTGATGGTGTGAAGCACAAGGACTACAGAGGAGAAGTACTCGGTTAGGAAGCTGTACATGTCCCGCACTGTATGGAAGACTCCTAGACGTACTCGACTAGTACTCTCTCCCTAAACCGACTTGTAACCCTGCCTCCCGGACTATATAAGGCAAGGCAGGGACCCCTCTCTCGATCATCTCATCTCATGACGTAAGATTGCATCATATTGTAATCGTACCCAATCAATCCAGAGCTACGCAGCATACAGGACGTAGGGTATTACGCACCTCGCGGCCCGAACATGTCTAAATTGTGTGCCACGTGTCTCTTCCTTCGGGTTACCGATCTCGGCGAGGCCACATTCATCTACTTCGGGTACTCCCCTTAGTAGGTTGCCGGTCTAAAACACCGACAGCTCCAGCCCCGACCGGAGAGAGAGGAGCAGGATTGAGGAGCCGGCCGTGCAGAGCAGGAGGGAGGGGCCGGCTGTCGTCGATGTGCCACGGGCCCGACCTCGCCGCGTTCCTTTGCTCCGCGGGTAGATGCAGGGCACCCATAGCCGTACTCCGCCCAGCGCCGCACGCGGCCTCCGACTACTCCTAGTCCGCAGAGCAATGTCGGTAGCCGCCTCCCAGCACCTGAGCACCACCACGCCCTCGCCCTCGCCGCAGCGGCAGCAGCAGATGATAGCGTGGCTTAAGCACGGGTCCTTGATTGTCGGCGGGTGGGAGCTGCTCGTCCGCGCCCCGCCCAACGTCACCCTCCGCCCCGCCGACACCGAGGCCACCCCGGGCGCCGCGTTCCTCGGCGCCGAGCGCCGGCGCCGTCCGGCCCGCTAGGGATGGTCCCGGCCATGGGCGCCGGCGGCCGCTACCGTGCCGACCGCACCGGAGGAGATCCATGGTGAGGAGCTTAAGGAGGAGGGAAGGGGAGGTTACCGCCGTCCGCCGCGTGTGCCGAGCGGGGCTCTTCCGCGACCCGCCGCGCGTGGGGCCTCGGCTCCGCCGCAAAACCAAGCTCTTCCACCGCCGGCTTGGGTAGGAGTCGCCGGAAGCCTCCACCTGCCGCCGCACAGCCGCACTGGTGAGCAGAGAAGGGGTGGGTAGGTGGGCCCGCTAAGTGAAGATAAGGTTGAAGAAAAAGAAAAGAAAAATAAAGTGGACCCCACATGTTGATGGTTGGGATGGAGGAGAAATATGAAGGAAGATGGGTGCGGGAAAAGTGGATATGAAGGAGAAAAACTAGGTGGTGAGGATGGAATATTCTATTTTGAAGGAGGTTTTGAAGGAGTACGAGTGCGGATGGTCTGAGCCCATGCTGCGCGCCAAAAACTTTGCTGGACCTCTGGATCCGGCGACCTCGTTTGATCAACTGATTGTGACAACCCCACCCGAGATAATTCCGTACTATCGCCCAAACCACTCCATTTGGTCATTAAACGATAATAAAGAATCATCCCGTTGAGTGTTGCCGGGTTTACACCCGGTAAATCACTTGAAAACAGAGAGGATCGAACGTATGCATTAAACTCTCACGAAGGAGAGTCCAGATGCTTTACAATTAATACCCAACTCCCAGTAGGGTTCATTATTACAAATCATGGTACTTTGACAAGGAAGTAAATGGTTCAGAGTTTTATTAAAACAGCGGAAGTACTAATAGCGATACGATATGACATCACTGGAGGCCATCCGTGATGCCATTACTTGGCGTCATCATACACCCATTCCAGCTCCCAGCCGGGTGGAATCTCACCAGGCCAAACAACTCCACCTGAAAGCAACAATTATAGCAAGGCTGAGTATACTAATACTCAGCAAGACTTACCCGACAAAAGTTACCTCTAGACATGTAGGGCTTTTGGCTGGTGGGTTTGTTTTGCCAAAAAGCAACTAGGATCATGGATCCTTACTTTCAATATTTTAGCTCAAATTCTAGTGAGATTATCATTACTATGATGAGCAACTAATACAATCAAGAATTGTACAATACAATTAATTCACGCAGGAGATTTCACATAGTTCCATCATTAAGGGATATCATGGCCAGTTGATTAAGCAGTCTCGGATAACGGTGAGAGGCCGACAATCGATTGATTCATAAACCCTTGCAAGGTAAACCTAAACACACGGAGCGGTGCCCCAACAGAGCTGATACCGACCAAACGGTTCCCAAAAATCCTCGGGTTGGGATGATAGCCTACAGTCCCGGGTACAAGGCTATTTGGCATGCCCCACCTAGTACACCCAGTCTCACACATGTACCCTCCTCCCGGTTGCAAGCCGGGCAGGAGACGAATCGAGAGTAGTAGTAGTAAAATCCCATGCCATCTCATTAAGGTACTAGGCTTACCGGTCCCATTCCCGACAAGTGCTTAGTACGTTCAAAAGCTTATCCCACGAAGCCACTGGACCGGAGCCCAAATCTCATGCTCTTACCACATGAGCAATCCATTTATAAAATGGGATATTTCAAAAAGGCAATCCTATTCTTGCGAGTGACGAACATCACTCGACTTTTACCGGGTCCCTAGAGCATAGCATCTAACGACCTAGCATACTAGTAAAAGAACATAGGCACCTAGGGATCATGCAACTAGGGTTTCATTCAATTCCTAAACGTAAATGCACATAGAATAACAAAGATAGTTGCATAAATTTAAATAAAACATGGGTTAATGATAAACCGGGGCTTGCCTTCGTTGGCACAAGAAGTTAGACACACTTCCGGACTTTGGCCCGGGTCTTGCTCTACAGTGACGTAGTGCACGTCTCCTCCCGCTCCCTCGTTCACGTCCACTAGTACGAGCGTGTAGCTACCGTCGAGGACTTCTACACGGGGATGCAAATGCAAGACTTAAGTGACCATTTGATTTAATTAATTTTAAAACAACTTATGACAACCATGGGGTGCTTGGTTGACCATATTCACCTAGATAATAATACATTCAGCATACTCTTCCTATAAAGGAACAATATGGGTTGCTTTATTATCTAGACTTTTTAATATTGACTGTGTACATATATATACAAGTAAATTAATTTAATTCTTACCAAAACAGCAAGGGGTTGGTTATAAACTTCTTAGCAAGTTTCTCAACACAAACACAAAGTCCTCAGCTAAGAGTTGTGATTTTCCAATTAATTTCCATATTAAACCTACAAAGGATCCTTCACATTAATGCACAAAAATAAATCATAGAACACCAAGAGTGGTGCTCTCTGGTCTCATTGAGTCTAAGACAACCCACTGATCACACATGCACACTTGCTTAAGCAATAAAAAGAAATATATCAATTATGGCATTTCTATTCACAAAAACAAGATAAATGCATATAAAAATAAATATAACACTTCTGGACCCAAACTTTCTCCTACACATGCTCTGGTCCAAAACAAGTCTAGGAAACCAATAAACACATCTATAGTCTTTATAGATCTTGATTTACACATTTATGATTAAAAACAAGCATAAATAATGGAATAATACTTATAACAGAGATAAAATCATGATAAATTCACCAAAGGTGAACTTCAACATTACAAGATAATAGCCAGAAGTTGGGCTCAAAAATAATTATATTTTATGCTACAAAAATCATCTAGGAAGATTTGTCAATAACACAAGATAAATCATATAAAAAGATTTCTTTAGTAACTTTGTGCCATTTTTTGGCACAGCACCTACACATGCTAGTATCCACAACATATCCAAAATCTAGCTCAAGATCATGTATAGATTTTGCAGAACATCAGATCTAGGTAAAATGGTTTTCTATTTTTCATGTAAAAACTGGAGCTCAAAAGTATATACAAGTTTTGTAAACGTTGTAGTTCTGGTCACACAGAGCACAACAAAGTTGGTTTTGCAATTTTTGGATTTTTCTACAATTTTATATTGAATTTACAAGTTGCAGGCAAAACACAAGGAAGGGAAAGAATCATTTTGCGATTACCCCCCTGGAAAGATCAAGAGGCTCAAAAATATGCCCTTGATTTGCGCAAAACTCCCTGGAAGTCTTTGGGGCTTTGCAATGTAATCCAAGGGGGCAAGGGGCGGCGCGGCCGGCCTGATTCCGGCGAGGCCGGTGGCGGGGATGGCCGGGCAATTGGGGGAAAGTGGTCTAGGGTTCGCATAGGCTCGATTTGAGCGCTCACCTGCGGCGGAAATGGTGCCGGCGGGCGGCCACGGTGGAGACCGGCGGCGGCGGCCGCTGGAAGCTCTGCTCCGGCGAGCTGGTGGCTCGGCCTGAGCAACGAGCGACATGTGGAGCTACTGGGGATCCTAGGGCAGGCGGGAGCAACACGCGTTGGCGGTGCAAGCGGGCGGAGGGTGGAGCTCGCCGTGGGAACCACTGGCGGCGGCAATGGCGGCTCGGTGTCTGGGCAATGCGCGCGGAGGCGAGCTCGAGTCCTTTTATAGGTGAGCTCAAGGCGGTGGAGAGGCTGACTTGCGCACCAAGGCGAGGGAAAGCAGTCCGGGTCGCGGCATGGGCAGTGGGGCGGCAACGACGTGCACGGGCGCAGGCCAAGTACGGCGGCGCGGCCATTGGTGGGGCGGCGGCAAGGTCGGTTTGCCGGTCTATGGATGTGGGACGCGTGGCGACGGGGGTTTGGGTGTGGGCGTCGGTGCGGAGCCGTGGGACCGGCGGTAGCAGCACGGTGCACCGGCGGTTGTGCCGGTCGGCGGCGGCGCGGGCCGGCGAGGCTACGCGCACGACGTCGCGCGTGGGCGTGAACGCGTGGCATTGCTGCCCTGTAGAAGTCGACTTGGCCCTGTTAGAAATGTCTAAAGTCGAGATTTCTCTACAGAAGTTGACCAAGTGGATAATAGGAAAGTTGTAGACCTCGTATTCCTCTACAACTTTTGCAAAAGGCACAAGGTCTTTTTCTCCACCGTTTGTGCACAAATCGCATGCCAAGTTGGCTGTTTTCTGGGCGCTGGTGAATAGTAACCCTGGGCGTTGACTTGAGTTTTTCACCTATTTAGGCTTCAAATCCCAAATGCCACCCAACATGAAAGTTGTGTCCCTCGATGAAGGACTGATACGGCGAACCAGAGGGGGGGGGAGTGAATGGGAGCCGATAAAAATTCTTCTCGAAGGAGATGGAAACTCCAACAAGATGAACGCGGCTTCCAACACACTTCTCCAACTCACTACCCAAGTTGGTCAAGCCCACGTAGCCACTGGAGTGCCACTGGACCTAGGAACCAACACACAACCTTCCGACCCGAGAACGCAGCGGAACACCAAACCTCTGAAGGACCGATTAGGCGACCAGAGAGGGGGGAGTGAATGGGAGCCGATAAAAATTCTTCTCGAGGGAGATTGAAACTCCGACAAGACGAACTAGCTCGGTCGAACCCCCGAAATCACACGCTCCGCACTTCTACCTTCCGTTTGCCAAAACCACGTAGCCACCGGAGTGCTACCGGTCCTAAGAACAAACTCTACCAAAGCAACCACAACACACACGCAGCAACGACGGCGGAAACAACTCGAAAGCCGGCTAACCGGAGGGGGGCGGTTAGACCGGGTATAGGGGGCGGTTAGACCGCCTCCACCTGGTAACCAAGAAATCCTCCGAAATGCCTCTTCCGAGCACCAAAACTCACCCCGGTTTCACCAACAAAGATCTCTGGTCAAGGCCATGCTAGCTACCAGAAAATCTTGGCGAAAACCAAAACTCCACCCGGGGGCCTAGGGGCGGTTAGACCGGCTACCGGGGGCGGTCTAACCTCCCGTACCCAGCAACGAACTCCAGCCAAGAACACCTAGCAAACAAGCACGAGAACGACCCCAAATTTCACCCGGACACTCCTCCGATCAAGGCGAACAAACTCACGAGAGGAAAATCCGGCGAAAGAAAACTTCGACCCGGAAACACCCAAGGCGGTTAGACCGCCCCCCGTAGGCGGTTAGACCGCCCCTTCCGGAAAACAAACCCGCGGGTCAAACCTCAACTTCCTCGCGCCCGATCTCCCGAATCACTCCACGGATTGCAGCAAAACTTCGGGAATAGTCGGGTTACCTCCTGGGCAACCTCTACCTCAAAGGAATCGACCTGAAACGCTCACAATCAAGAGGAATCGAAGAAATCGCTTCTCTAGGTCAAGAACTCGCCCAACTCGAGAAACCACCAAATCGAGTCCGATTCAAAGGAGATTTGGGGACAAAGTCAGCAGCCAAAGAGGCACAAGAACCTCATACGTGACACCCACCAAAAACCCCAAGAAATCGTCCTCAAAACACCGCCAACAAAGAGCTCCGAAAATCAACACAAAAGAGACGAGAAAACCACCATGATGAACAGCGCCGAACCATCTATACATGCCATGAATGGTACGTACAAGGTATAGCTTTCCACCCAAACATCCATCCCTCTCTCTAGATCTCACATGAAGCTCTCAAGCTAGTCCTCTAAAATCCTAAGGAAAATGGAGAACGAAAATGGAAAAACCAATGAGCTAGGGTTCCAAGAGTTGGCTGCCATCCACCCATCCAATGAGTATATATGGAGGCACCCAAAAGACTAAACTACCCTTCACTAATAACTAGGGATACATGCCCCTCGAGGGCGGATTTGGAAGTCTTCATGTCTTCACCATCGGACGGATGCCCGGCGACCGCAACCTGCTTAGCCTCGACGCAAGCCTTGCGATCCCGACGCGTGTCCTCCACTTCGAAGCTTCTCGGCGCCGGCGGACGGGGCGGTCGGGCCGCCCCCTTGGGCGGTTAGACGGGCCGGGAGATCTGACCGGCCCCAGGCGGTCTGACCGCCCCTCCCGGGCGGTTGAACCGGCCCGGGTGGCCGCACCCCCTCATCGAGTCCTCGGCCTCGGTTTTGTGGCTCAACCGAGTAACCCGGTGGTTTTTACGGTGAACCACCGCAAATCCTGCGAACTCGGTGTAGCCTCCGCCAATCTCCACTCATGACTCGGCTCCCACGTAGTTCCGGCTCGCCCTTGGTTTTGAGGCTCTACCAAGAAACCGTCCACGACTTCATCTTCTTGTTCATGCCACCATGCGGCCCGCACTTGACCCCCGCCGGCCGCCGGGTCCCTCGAACGAAGCCTACTTGTCTTCTCCACACCTGGAGGCCTCACCGGCAACGACCTTTCGCACTTGTTCTTCACCTGCACCAACACGAGTCAAGCCACAACCTGCACCTGCAATACTTAGCCAAGAATCAGTCCACACAACGTTTTCAATCACTCATGGTCCTCAATCTCCCCCTTGATGAGTGCATTGACAACACACATGATTTGTAACCAAAGAGAAAAAGAAAAGAAAAGAAACTAATAAAAGAAAACTCCAACAAGTGATCGAAAGCCAAAGAAAGGCAAGGAGCAAGATCACTTGAAGAAGAACAAGTCTCGGACCCCTTAGGCAAGGGCAACGGCTCGACACATCCGAGACAAAACATGCTCAAGCAAAGAGCGCAAACCAGCAAAACAGAGCTCGAACACCACAAAGAGCTCCCCCTGCACATATGCAAGCTCCCCCTAAGCCAAAGCACACCCCCCCTGAACAAATGCAGCAATGCAATGCGGGAATGCAACAAAGAGCAAAAACCTGCTCCCTCTGCCCAGGCGGTTAGACCGCCTGTGCCTCATTTGACCGCCTGGGTGGCGGTTAGACCGCCCCAAGAGACCGGCCCTGCACCAAACTGCCCAAAATTTGCCCAAAATTAGCCATCAACCATGGATCATTCATCAAGATCATCAAGAGCTAAGCCAAACTAACCATAGCATACCAAACAAGCTCACAAGAACATATATAGCAACCCATGGTGAACAATGTATATAGGAGAAGCTTTTCCTATCCAATGCATATGATACAAAATGCATGAAATCTAAGATACAAGGATGCCTATACATCATGTTACAAAGGCAATGCCAAATGCAAGAAATGCACAAAAGAAAGCTATACATATGCTACAAAGGAGCTCCCACACACCCAACTCAAGAAATCAAACACACACCAAGTTCCCCCCGCAAATGAGTGAAAGTTGCTTGGTCTAGGGGTTTGGTGAAAATATCGGCTACTTGGTCATGTGTGGGTACATGGATCAAAGCTATCTTCCCTTTCTCTACGTTGTCTCTCAGAAAATGATACCTCACTTCTATGTGCTTGGTTTTGGAATGGAGCACTGGGTTCTTTGCAACGCTTATGGCACTGGTGCTGTCACATTGAAGTGGGACATGAGTATAGTCCTCACCAAAGTCACTCATGGTGTATGAAATCCAAAGGAGCTGAGAGCAACAACTAGCAGCGGCAACATACTCGGCCTCGGTCGTGGATTGAGCAACACTCGACTGCTTACGGGAAGACCAAGACACCAAAGAAGAACCCAAAAACTGGCAAGTCCCAGAAGTGGACTTCCTATCCAACCGACACCCGGCAAAATCCGCGTCTGAAAAACCATGAAGCGCCAAAAAAGAGGACGCGGAGTACCAAAGGCCGAAGTCGGGAGTGTGATGCAAGTACCTGAAAATTCGCTTCACTGCTTGCCGATGCGAAGTCCTTGGAGACGCTTGAAAACAAGCGCACGACACACCGAGAACCGTATGTCCCGGCCTCGTCGCCGTCAAGTAGAGGTGTGACCCGATCATGCTCCGGTACTCCTTCCGGTCCACGTGTTCACCTTCCTCATCCGCATCAAGAGCCGTAGTCATACTCATCGGCGTCGTCATAGCCTTTGAGTCCTCCATCTTGATCTTCCGCACAATGTCCTTGGTGTACTTAGCACGGTGGACAAATGTTCCTTCCTTTGATTGCTTGATTTGTAGCCCGAGGAAGAACCGCAACTCGCCCATCATGCTCATCTCAAACTCCTTGTTCATATCATCCGCAAACCTTGCAACAAGAGAGTTAGACGAGCCACCAAAGACAATATCATCCACGTACACACCGCACAATCGGGATATCTCCGCCCCGCCTCGGCAAAAACAAGGTCCGATCGACCTTCCCCATCTCAAAACCTCTCTCAAACAAGAACCCCCTCAACCTCGCCATACCAAGCTCTAGGTGCCTACTTCAACCCATACAACGCCTTCCTCAACTTGTACACCGGTGGGGGTACTTCTCACTCTCAAACCCCGGAGAGGTCGCCTCACATACACCTCTTCCTCCGGACATCATTCGGGGAAAGCACTCTTCACATCCATTTGGTGCAACTTGAACCCTTTAGCCACGGAAAAGGCTAGAAGGATCCTAATCGACTCCAAACGGGCTACGGGAGCAAAGGTCTCCTCGTAGTCGATCCCCTCCTTCTGACTGAACCCCTGAGCAACAAGCCTCGACTTGTTTCTCACAACTTCTCCTTTCTCTCCCTCTTTGTTTTTCCACACCCACTTTGTACCAATCGGCTTACACCCTGGGAGAGGGTCAACCAACTCCCACACCTGATTCCTCTCAAAGTTCTCCAACTCCTCATGCATCGAATTAACCCAATTGTGATCAGATAGTGCGTGTCCAATGTCTTTGGGCTCAAAAGTAGCAACAAATGCAGCATGAGCGAAATGAGAATTGTTCCGAACCCTCGACCGTGTAGTGCGTTCATCCATGTCGCCGATGATCCTCGAAGCTGGGTGATCCACTTGTACTCGCCGGGGAGGTTCTCGCCTCGATGCTACCTCCCCTTCAACATCAGCTTCACCTCGTTCTTGATTTGTCGTTGTAGGTGTAGCAGAGGGTCCATCCATCATCGTAGTCGAAGTAGTGGGTGTCGGTGCGGAATATGGTCCCGACACTAACCAAGAGAAAGCGCCGTGGTCTATCCCTCAATGGTCAATGCTAAGTAACAAGTGACACGAGTTTTTATCCCGGTTCCCGCCGAGGGGGCCGTACGTCCCGACAGAGGCGTGCTCAAGGCACTATATTACTTAGCACCGGGGGTGCCGTAGTGGGGCCGCTACAAGCAAGGTGGGAGAGGAAGCGTGGCTTCCAAGTCCCTGGAGGAGTGGCTGAAGATGTTGTGGGAGAATTGGAGAATGAGTACGTGGTGTGCGGTGCGTTCCTATCTCGGATGCTGCTGAGTCTCTCCCCCCCGCGGGCCGGGGTTCCCCCCCCCCCCCCTTTTATAGATCAAGGGGGAGGCGGATTACATGCGCGCCGCGCTATCTAGCTACGTGGGGAAGCACGACGTGCTATGCTGTAGAGTGGGCGGCCGTCCGGACGATCTTCGCAGCGATCTGGCCATGATGGCCTACCTTGTACCCGAACAGTGGCGGTTCGAGGGTAGAAGGGTGGCGGATGGTGGCGATGTCCTCTGATAGGCTCGAGGGAGGTGCTGACGTTGGCTTGTACGGGGCGCGGGGAGTAGGTAAAACGGCGTCCCTTCCCAACGCGCTTCACGGTGCCGGGGTTGTCGCTGCGGCGCACGGCGTACGCCCCCGCACGCGCGGGGACGGCGGCCATGTCGTTACGCGGGAAGGGATGGCGATCCACCGGCCTAGCGCCTCCACCCCTAACCCCCGTAGGGTCACAAGAAAGTGAATCGAGGGTGCAACCGGCCCCCCTTCGAGGGCTCGGCGCGTTAGCCGCACCGGAGCGAGCGCGCGGTGTCACGGGACCGACACCGGCCGCACCGCACGCTCTCCTCCCCACAGGGATGGGGATGGGCTCCTCCCCGGGGAGTTGGTGCGGCGGCACGGGGCGCGAGCCCCGGGCGCGTGATGGCGCCGTCCCCACCGTGTCGGGGCGTTAAATGCCCGTGTACGGGGGGGCCGGCGCACGAGTGAGGGGCGCCCTCGAGCGTGGCGGACTCCGATCGAGGGCGAGGCGGACCCTCGAGCGAGGCGGAGTCCGCTCGAGGGGGGAGTGGACCCTCGATCGGGGCGAGCCCACTCGAGGGGGAGCGCACCCCCTCGAACGGGACGGAGCCCGCCCGAGGGAGGCATGCATCCTCGAGCGGGGGCGAGGCCTCGCTCGCGGGGATCCTCGAGAGGGTTGTCTTGGTGGGCCATTGAGGTCCTTCGCGGCGTGGGCCGTACCCCCGCATGGTTAGGCACCCGCATGGTTAGGCTAAGCGTGTTTTGGTTTTGTTGTGGGTTTTAAGTGAGGATTTACCCGCTGTTTAAGGGGACCCCTTGGGCTGTCCCCGACGCAGCCTCCGAGCATCCGTGGGTTTGCCATTGAGGCTCCCGCATGCCGGAACCTACCGATAGGACGTTCTTCCCTCCTTGTCTTGTGAACGCCTTCCGTGGGGCCGCGTCGGCGGACCCGCGGTCCCAGCCCTCGAAGCCCTGCGCAGAGTGTGGGTGCTCTGCCGCAGGGGTTAACCGCGAGAATTGATCGAGAGGGCGTGGCGCATGTTTCAACGGGCATCGGCGGTGTCTCGCCCGGCTTCGGTGGCGCACGCGGCCGCTCGCGCCGTCTCCGTGGGTACAATTTCAAGGAGGTGTAGCCGTGCGTCAAGCCCCCCGAGCCTTGGCCCGTTCGAGGCGATCGGGTAGAGCTTTACGACTTGTTTTTTTTACGCGCCCTCGCCGTCCCTCCGCGGGACGGAGGGTGAGGTTTCCGCAACCCCCATCGGGCGGGTCGTGAAGTGCGGATTCCTCGTCGAGTCGCTAGCGGGTGGTTCGAGTGGACGCCCATGCCCCGTTCGATAAGGGTAGGGGCTGCGTGGTCGGAGACACGTCCATGGGAAGCGCTTGCGTGGGTTTGCTAGGTGGGGCTCGGTCCCGTTCGATAGGGACCGAGGGTGCGGAAGCTCTCCCTCGGTGGGATCCCCCGCTAGGCCGCCCTCGCTGGCTCTCGAACACGACATGTGGGGCACCCTCGAGCCGACGGGCTCGAGGAACGGCTCGAATGCGCGTGCCCTCATCGTCCCTGACTCTGCGATCTGAGGCGCCTGTTCGAACCCGTCGAGGGTCAGGCTTCGAACCTCTCGATCGGCAGGGGCCGTGCGGGGCCGCGCGCCGGGACGGCCCCGTCTTTCGCGTTTGCGGCCGTCGAGGGGTCTGGGCGAGCCGGCCCTCGAGGTGCTGGTTGGTAGCACGGCGCGGCATGGGTGCCCGCGGTGCCTGCTTTACTTCAAGCAGGTCCCAGGCGACCTTCTCACGCATGTGCCCTTTTTAGAGGGCTGACATCGTCCTGAGCCAAGGGCTCGTGCCGCTCGAGGGTTTTGCGTGGCATGGGTACCCGCGGTGCCTGCTTTACATCAAGCAGGCCCCGGGCGACCTTCTCATGTCGATGTCCCTTCGAGGGCTGTTATTGTCCGGGGGCCGAGGGCTCGTGCCGCTCGAGGGTTTTGCGTGGCATGGGTGCCCGCGTGCTTGCTTTACTTCAAGCGGGGCCCCGGCGGCCTTCTCACGCCGATATCCCATCGAGGGTTGTTTATGTCTCGAGCGGGGGCTCGTGCCGCTCGAGGGTTTTGCGTGGCATGGGTGCCCGCGGTGCCTACTTTACTTCAAGCGAGGTCCCGGCGGCCTTCTCACGCCGATATCCCATCGAGGGTTGTTTTTGTCTCGAGCGGGGGCTCGTGCCGCTCGAGGGTTTTGCGTGGCATGGGTGCCCGCGGTGCCTCGCCCTTACTTCAAGCGAGGGCCCCGGCGGCCTTCTCACGCCGTTATCCCATCGAGGGTTGTTTTTTGTCTCGAGCGGGGGCTCGTGCCGCTCGAGGGTTTTGCGTGGCATGGGTGCCCGCGGTGCGCTTTACTTCAAGCGAGTGCCCCGGGCGGTCTTCTCACGCCGATATCCCATCGAGGGTTGTTTTTGTCTCGAGCCGGGGGGCTCGTGCCGCTCGAGAGTTTTGCGTGGCATGGGTGCCCGCGGTGCCTCGGCTTTACTCCGCGGGCCCCGGCGGCCTTCTCACGCCGATATCCCATCGAGGGTTGTTTTTGTCTCGAGCCGGGGGGTTCGCCCGCTCGAGTGTTCTCCTTGCTTGGCAAGGGACCGGGTCATTAAATGCCTCGCAGTCGAGGCTGCGGTTTTTGCAGCGCGGACGCGCCTTTTAGGCGCCGCGGCCGCACGCGCGCGCGTAGTGGGCGGCGTGGCGGGCGGACGTGACGGCTCGCCTCGGTCCCCGCGGGTCTTCGCCGTGATGATGGCCCACACCGCGGTGATGTGGCCGCCGCGGTCGTGGTGGGGCCCGTCCGTCGGCGTGAAGGGAAGATTCCCTGCAGTTAATGCGCGCGGGGCATCCACTCCGGAGAGCTCGCTCGCGGCTTATAAATCTGAGGCGAGGGGGAGACGGCGGTTTCTTACCTTAACGCCTCGCCATTTCGGCCCCTGCCCCTTCGTCTTCGCCTCGCCTTTGCCACCGTGCGGCGTCGCCATAAGAGCTTTTCTTCCGCTTCTCGTCCTCCGCTCTCGCTTTCCTCCGCCCTTCTTCATGGCGCCGCCTCAGCAGCCCCTCACGATCTTGGACCCATACGCCCGGGAGAGGTCGTCGGTGACCCGCCCGGCCCTTGGCGAGCGGGGTCGCCGCCGGCCAGCCGGCGGCAAACGAGGATGGGCGCCGGCGGAGTGGATAGTGCCGCCGGCGGGGGACCGCGCGCCCAACCCGCGGAGGGCTACGTGGTGAGCTTCATCCGCTACCACGAGCGGGGCTTCAACGCGCCGGCGAGCCGCTTCATGCGGGCGCTCGTGCCACCACTACGAAGTGGGAGCCGCACAACTTCACGCCCAACGCGATTTCGCGGGCGGCCACGTTCGTGGGCGTCCGCGAAGGGTACCCGGGGGATCCCGGTCAAGCGGGAGCTGCGGGGCACACCTTTCCGCGTGGAGCTCTTCACGCAGCCCCACGACGGAGCCGAGGACCCGCCGGCGCGGTTAGCGGGAGCTCGGGTACACCTTTTCCGCGCGGAGCTCTTCACGCGGCCCACGACGGAGCCGAGGACCCGCCGCGCGGTGCGTGCCGGCCGGGATGTCGCTTTACCCCGCGGGGGCGGTTCAAGAACGTCTACATCCCCCGCACCATGACGACGAACAACGCCAGCGGGAGCGGGGATGGTTCTACTTGCGCAACGCCGAGCCCGGCCTCCCCCTACACGGTCGGGTGTTCAAGGAGAAGCCCGACTCTTGGGGCTACGGGGTGTCCACGCCCCGGCGTCGGAGGCGGCGAGAGTCGGTCCCGGCCGCCTGCGAGCCCCGGCGGCGCGAGGGGCCGACCGCGATGGGCGTCCTCGCCTTCCTCCATCACCGGCGGGTCGTGCCCCCGATGGAGAGGCCACTCGCATCTTCGAGATGACAGGTGGCGGCCAACCCCGTCGATCCGGCGAGGTCGCGGATGCTCCCGACGCCTCTCGAGCGGCCATATGCGCTCACCCGGCGCGGAGCGCCGTCGACACCGGACGCCGATGCATCCGAACCGGACCCCATGGGACCTCGAGATGCTCCCCACCGGCCCGCCGGGTGAGTTTGGTTCTTGATTTTGTTTTGGTTCTTGGTGTTGCTTCGCCTCCCTAACGCGTCCTTGATGCTCCCGTGTGCGGTGGTGAGCTTTACCGCCTCAAAGTCCGTTCCGTCCACCCCCCGACTCCCGCGCGCTTGGCGGGCGGCACGGCGACGGGAGCGAGAGGAGCGGGCGGCGCGCGAGAGGGAGCGCGCGAGGCGACATCGGGGCGCGCGCGACCGACGGAACGCGGAGTACCGGCGGCGCTAAGAGCGGGGCTCTCCCTCCCGGGGACCGAGGGAGTACTCATCCTCGGAGGATGACGAAGAGGAAGAGGCCGAGGGGGGAGGGCCCCTCGATAGGTGGCGGGCCCGCGCCCCCGTCGGCCGAACCGGCGCCGGCGGCAAGGGCGGCATCGTCCGGGGCGGGCGCAACGGCGCCCTCCGCCGGGCAATCGACATCGGGGGCGGCACGCGTCGCGGAGGTGCCGGCGCGCGCCAAGGAGCGCGCGCGCGGCGAGCGTGCCCGTGCGCGCATCAAGCGTGCCCGCGCGTGGGGCGAGCGCGCCCGTGCGCGGGGCGAGCGTGCCCTGCGCGTGCGGCGAGCGTCGTCGGGGAGGCGCTACGGCAAGCGTGCCCGCACGCGGGGCGAGCGTTCCGCGCGCGCGGCGGCGCCTTCGGGAGGCGCGGCGTCGGGGGCGTGACCGCGCGCGGGGCGGGCGCGCGCCGCGCGCGCGGAGGCGCCGTCGGGGAGGCGCAACGGCGGGCGCGCCGGCCGCACCGGCCTCATCCGGCGAGGCTTCGAGGAAAAGGAAGCGCGCCTTTTCCTCCTCGAGGTAAGGGGTTCGATCCTTTGCATGGTTTGATTTGTTGATGATCGGGTGTTCTAACCCTCTCGTTTGTGCCTCGCGCGGGGTGGTGCCAACCGTGCCTCCCCTTGCACCGGCCCAAGGTGCCGAGGACGGACGCGTCCATCCCCACCCGGCGGCGCTCGTCGAGGGCATCGCGGCCGGGGACAAGCACGGCGGCGGGCGAGAGCTCGCAAAGCCCGGCCGAGGCCTCGAGGCCCCGGCCGGCGGATCGGCCGCCACGGCGCGGCACCGGAGGTCGCCGAGGAGCGGCGGCCGCCGCCGTCGTGGGGACGTAGGCCGCGGCGGCGGCCGCGGTGGAGGTGCGGCCCACGGAAGGCCGCCGGCCGCGGAGGCGCGGCCCGTGGCGCCGACCGTAGAGGAGGCGGAGTGGGCGCAACCCGCGGCGGCGCCCGTGGACGCGGCGGCACGCCCGGCGGAGGTGATGGCCGCGGCGCCACGACGGTGCGCCCGCGGCCACGGAGGCGCGGGTGGAAGCGCCGCGGGGGAGGCGGCGCGAGGACCGGCGCCCGCCGCCGGCCGGTTCCGGGTGGAGGTGGTGGAGGTCCCGGATGACGATTCCCCGCCACCCGGTGGGATCGGTGGGCTAGCCTCCCCACACGCTCTCCCGAGCCCTAGAAGGGGGCCCTCGTGAGGCGGCACGAGGGTCACATTGTGGGCCGGGGGCCGAGGACGCGACGCCGAGGCCTCGTCCTCCCGGGGCGGCCGCTCCGCCCAGGTGGAGGAGGTTGCGGACGATCCCCCTGCGTTTGGCGACGCCGGGGGAGCGAGGAGCTGCGGGGCGAGCTCCGGAGCCGCGCCGCCACGCTCAACCGCGCGCTGAACGAGGCGCTGCGGGTCCATGGCGGCCCTGCATGGCTCGTCTTCCAGGTAGGGCATGGTTGCCTGTTTTTCTTTCATCTCTCGTTTTTGCGTGCTGCCTTCGTGTCTCGGCGCTTATGGGTTTTGATTCTGTGGGTGCTAGGAGCTCGAGCGTCGCGCCCACGACAAGTACGACGCCTTCGACCGGGGTGAACGCCGAGGTCCACCGGCTCCGGGGAGCGGTGCGGCGCTTTCGACGCGCTTGCCGACGCCCTCGGGACGCCGGACGGCCGGCCGGCGTCCCGGCCATGGCGTGGCGCGACGAGCTCCCCGAGAGCTCGAGGCAAGACCCAGCGCGCCGCTCGAGCCTCGAGCGGGTCTGCACAGCCCTCATCGATCGTGATGAGGCGCTGTGGCAGGCGCGCTCGGACTTGGAGAAGACGCGGACGCTGGCCGCCAACTGGGAGGCGGAGGTGGCCAACGTCCGCGGCGAGAACCGGGAGCTTCGCTCGTCGCTCGAGGGGGCGCAAGCGGCCGGCGGCCGCCGGCCGGAGGAGCGGGCGCGCGGGCGGGGAGCGGCGGGCCAAGGAGGCCGACGACTTGAAGGCCGCCCACGACGCTAAGGCGCCGGCGCTCGTCGCCGCCGAGGAGCGCCTCTCGCAAGAGCGCACCGCCCGCCAAGGGGCCGAGGGGCGGCTCCGGCAAGAGCAAAGCCGCCTTGTCGACGCCGGCGGCGGCGGAGCGAGGAGCGCGTCGCCGCGAGGCGGCGCGAGGTCGTGGCGGAGCGAGACGACAAGCTCTCCAAGGCCGAGGGCGAGGTGATTATGCTCGGCATCACCACCGCCAATCGGGAGCCGGCCCTCCGAGAGCAAGGTGAGGCCGCCAAGCGCCTCGAGCCGACGGTCGAGGCCGTGCGCCGTGACATCGAGGCGGAGAAGAAGCAAGTCGAAGGTGAGCCGCCGCTTGACTCTTGCCTTGTTGGTTTTTCGTTAGAGGGCTCGCTCCCCCCTTTCTCGATTTCTTTCTTGTATTGGCGGTTCCGTGGGCTTGCGCACTCGCTCCGGGGCACGCAACCGAGCGGGCCGAGGCGCCGGTGCTTCTTACAATTCCTCCGAGCGGGAGCTGCGGGGAGTTGCGCGATGCGGCCCTCGAGACCTGCCGTGCCGTGGAGGAGGGCGAGGCTCAGGCTGGCAGCTCGTTGGCCAGCCGCCTGCGTGCCCTTGGTGGTCACGTCACCGAGCGGATGCGCCGGGCGCTGCATCTGGGCGTCCAGAAGGCCCTCGGAGTGGTGCGGTCCCACTACGAGGTCAACTTCAAGGCGCTGGCGGAAGGCTACATCGTTCCCGAGGGCGTCGAGGATGAGGTGGCGACGGAGTGTGTGGATGCGCTTGCCGCCAACGCCGCCGGGTCGCTCGCCGAGGCCTTCGAGGAGTTCCTCTTCCCGGACGCCGCTGACGCTGCCGCTCCTCCCGCCTGAAAGCAGTTGGGCGCTAGGCCCGTTTTTTGTTCGAGCATCAGTATTCTGGCCATGGGGCCTTTGTAAATAAGCACAATATCTCAATCGTAAACATTTGATGACACGAAATGAAGTCTTTTACTTATTGCGCTTTTTTGTTTCTCCTTCTTCCTGAGTAGATTTTACTTAGGGGAGTTCGATTTTCGCTGGGGGCCCGCTGGGTTGGAGGCGAGAGAGAAGGGCCATATCCACGCGAGCGTAGGCTATCTCTCGGCTCGCACGCTCCTCCCGCCGGGCCGCCCGCGCCCTGTTCAAATCGTTGCTCGTAGTTGAAGTAGAAAACAAACTTAGCGCGTGTGAGTTGTTTTTATTTTTGCGCAAAAATGGGACCATTTTGGGGGGGGGGGTGCCCCCCGCAGTAGCCCCCGAGGGTAACTTGGGTTTCAGGGGAAAGCCGAGTTGCCCTTTTATTAGACTTGAAGCATTTACATAGTTGTTACCAACTGGGGCGTTGGTCGTACGGTTTTTACAACAAAAATACTTGGAAATCCTAGCTAAGGGTAGAAGCGACGTAGCTGTTGGATGTTCCAAGCGTTGGTGAGCTCTTCACCGTCCTCGTTGGCCAGCTTGTACGTGCCCGGCTTGAGTACCTTCACCACGACGTAGGGTCCCTCCCATGGGGGCGATAGTTTATGGCGCCCTCGGTTGTCTTGGCGCGGCCTTAGGACCAAATCCCCCTTCACCGAAGTCCCGTCGACGTATCTTGTGTGCTTGGTAGCGTCTTAGGGACCGTTGATACCTCGCGGAATGCATTAAGGCTACGAGGCGTGCCTCGTCCGGCCGGTCCGGCGAGTCCTCGCGGGCTCGCTGGTTAGCATCCTCGTCATAGCCTCGAACCCTGGGCGATCCGTATTCTAAGTCCGTGGGGAGGACGGCCTCCGCGCCATGGACTAGGAAAAACGGGGTGAACCCGGTGGCTCTGCTCGGGGTGGTCCTTAGGCTCCACACAACCGCTGGTAGTTCTTGGAGCCATTTTCGCCCAGATTTGTTGAGCTGGTCAAAAATTCTGGGCTTGAGGCCCTGTAGGATCATGCCGTTGGCACGCTCTACTTGGCCGTTGGTCTGTGGGTGTGCCACAGCCGCCCAATCCACGCGGATGTGGAATTTGTCGCAGAACTCCAAGAACTTCCGGCCCGTGAACTGGGACCCATTGTCTGTGATGATGGAGTTTGGCACTCCAAAGCGGTAGATGATGTCGGTGAAGAATGTTACCGCCTGCTCTCGCCCTTAGATTCGTGATGGCGCGCACCTCCACCCACTTGGAGAACTTGTCAATCGCGACCGGCAGGTGGGTGAAGCCCCCGGCGCCTTCCGCGGGGGGCCCGACGATGTCCGGCCCCCATACGGCGAATGGCCATGTCATGGGGATGGTTTGCGGGGCATGGGCGGGCAAGTTGGACTTGCGGGCGTAGAACTGGCACCCCTCACAGGTGCGTACGATCTCGCTGGCGTCGGTGACCGCGGTAGGCCAGTAAAAGCCCTGGCGGAACGCGTTGCCGACGAGGGTGCGGGGCGCGGCGTGGTGGCCACAGATCCCCGCGTGGATGTCCCGTAGGAGCTCGCGCCCCTCGGGAATGGGCACGCACCGCTGTAGGATGCCGGAGGCGGCGCGCTTGTACAGCTCGCCGTCGACGAGGGCAAAAGACTTGGCCATCCTGGCGATGCGCCTGGCCGCGGCCCGGTCCGCGGGGAGTTCCCCTCGAGCGATCCGGGCGATGTATTTTTCGCGCCAGTCCTCTTGGGCAGGAGCCGGCTCGATGTCCATTATGTCGGCCTCGTGGGAGCCGTACCCCTCGAGGAGGGAGAGCACGTACGCCTCGTTCGAGGGGTCCTCGTCCATGGGTTCCGCACCCGCTGGATTCGAGGGAGCCCCCGAGGGTCCGTCACGGCTCGAGGGGTAGGGCTCGAAGACGACCGAGGGTTGCGTGATGTCGCGCGCGAAAATGTTCGGGGGAATGGTGATCCGCCGGACGCAATCTTGGCCGGTTCATCCGCCTCCTCGTTGTCCCGGCGGGGCACATGATTGAGTTTGGTGTCGTAGAACTTGTCCTCGAGGGCTCGCACGGCTTTGCGGTAGGCCTCCATCTTGTCGTCGTGGCGGCTTGCGTTCTTCATGACTCCGATCGATCACGAGCTGCGAGTCCCCCCGCACGTCGAGGCGCTTGACGCCCAACTCAATGGCGATTTCGAGGCCGCGAGAGAAGGGCCTCGTATTCGGCCATATTGTTGGACGCGGGGAAGTGAAGGCGCACCACGTAGCGCATGTGCTCCCCCCGGGGGGTGACACGAAGAGCAGGCCCGCGCCCGCCCCCGTTTTCATTACCAAGCCGTCGAAGAATAGAGTCCAAGGACTCCGCTTGGATCTACGGGGGCGGCAGTCGCGTATCCGTCCACTCGCCGACGAAATCCGCCAAAATTTGGGATTTGATAGCCTTGCGCGGGGCGTAGGCGAGCGTCTCGCCCATCGGTTCCACGGACCATTTGGCGATCCTTCCCGTGGCGTCGGGGTTGCGGATGATCTCCCCCGGTGGGAAGGAGGAAACCACGCGTAACGGGGTGGGCCTCGAAGTAGTGGCGGAGCTTGCGCCGCGCAAGGACTACCGCGTACGGCAACTTCTCGGACCACGGGGGTAGCGCGTCTTCGTGTCTGACAGGACCTCACTGATGTAGTAGACCGGCCGCCGTACGGTGCAAGCATGCCCTTCCTCCATGCGCTCCACGACGATTACGGCGGCCGACCACCGGGTGGTTGCGGCCACGTAGAGCTGTAGGGGTTCGCCATCTTGCGGCGGCGTGAGGATCGGGGCGTGCGTTAGAGACGCCTTCAGCTTGTCGAGCGCATCCCGGGCCTCGGCGGTCCGGGGAGAAGCGCTCGTGCTTCTTAGCGAGGGCGGCGAGAGGGCGAGCCCTTCTCACCGAGCCGCGAGATGAAGCGGCTCAAGGCGGCTAGGCACCCCGGCACCTTCTCGCACCCCTTTGAGGTCCCGGATCGGACCCATTCGTTCGAGGGCCGCAACCTTTTCGGGGTTGGCCTCGATTCCCCGCTGGGAGACGATGTATCCCAGGAGCATGCCTCGCGGCACTCCAAAGACACATTTTTCGGGGTTTAACTTGACCCCATTGGCCCGTAGGCAGTTGAACGCGAAGCCAAGGTCGCCAACCAGGTCGTCCGCCTTTTTGGTCTTTACGACGATGTCGTCCACGTATGCTTTGACCGTCCGTCCGATGTGATCCCCAAAAACATGCTGCATGCAACGCTGATATGTTGCGCCGCATTTCGAGGCCAAACGGCATCGTGACGTAGCAGAACGTCCCGAACGGCGTGATGAACGAAGTCGCGAGCTGGTCGGACTCCTTTATTTTTATTTGATGGTATCCGGAGTAAGCATCAAGGAAGCAAAGAAATTCACACACGGTCGTTGAATCAACGATCCGATCAATGCGCGGCAAAGGAAAGGGAACTTTAGGACATGCTTTATTAAGACTAGTGTAGTCTATACACATCCGCCACTTCCCATTCTTTTTTCTTTACAAGCACGGGGTTTGCTAGCCACGTAGGGTGGAACACCTCCTTGATGAATCCGGCCTCAAGAAGCTTCCGCAGCCTCCGCTCCGATTGCCCGTCGCCGCTCCTCGTCGAAGCGGCGCGCCCATTGCCGCACGGCGCGGGCGTTTGGCGGGATGTCGAGGGAGTGCTCGGCGACTTCCCTCGGGATGCCCGACATATCCGAGGGGCTCCACGCGAAGACGTCGGCGTTGGTGCGGAGGAAGTCGACGAGCACCACTTCCTATTTGGGGTCGAGGGTGGAGCCGACCCTCAACGCCTTGCCCTCGGGGGCCGACGGGTCGAGGGGGGACCCCCTTGGTCCGCCCCGCCCGGCCTCGAAGGTGCCGCGTGCTTGGCGGCGGGGTCGAGGTCTTCGTTGACCATCTTCTCCGGCGTGTTCACCGGCGCTTCATCCGCCGCCGGTGCCTCTCGCGTGCTCCACGCACTCGACGTCGCGGTCGAACGCGTGCTCGATGGATGAGCCGACGGTGATGATGCCGTTCGGTCCCGACATCTTCATCTTTAAGTAAGTATAATTGGGGACCGCCATGAATTTGGCGTAACATGGTCGCCGAAGTATGGCGTGGTAGGCCCCCTTGAACCCCACCACCTCGAAGGTGAGGGTCTCCTTGCGGAAGTTTTTCGGGGTGCCAAACCAAACCGGTAGGTCGATCGCCCGAGGGCTGGACTCCTTGCCGGCGCGATGCCGTGAAACGGCTTCGTGCCGGGCCGCGACGCGGTCCAACCGGATCCCCATGAGGCGCAACGTATGCGCGTAGAGGATGTTGAGGCTGCTGCCTCCGTCCATGAGGACCTTCGAGAACCGGGCGTTCCCGATGATGGGGTCGACCACCAGCGGGTACTGGCCCGGGTTGGGGACACGGTTCAGGTGGTCCTCCCGGCTGAAGGTGATGGCGTCCTCCGACCAATTGAGGAAGGACGGAGGCGCCCTCTCCGCGGCGAGGACCTCATGCCGCTCCTTCTTGCGGCCGGCGGGTCGACATGTCGACGGTCGGTCCCCCAAAGATGAGGAACACGTTTTCCACGGCGGGGGAAGCCGCCCGCGTCGCCCTCGCTCCCGTCTTTCTTGGCCTCTCGCCTCCTTCGCGGCGGCACGGCCATAGAATTTCTTGAGCATATCGCACCGCTCAAGTGTGTGGTTCATCGGGGTCTTGTGATACGGACATGGCTTTTTCGAAGCATGTCGTCGAACACCCCGGGCCTCGAGGGGCCGGTCGAGGGCCCCGTCGAGCCGGTCAACAAGCAAGGGCCTCGGCATTGCCGCCGTCGCGCCCCTGCTCGCGCGCCTCGCGGCGAGGCTTCTTCCCCTTCTTGCCCCGCTTGTCGTTGCGGTGTGGCTCCTTGGACTTGCCGCCCTCCGCGGGCGCGTCCTCTGAGCGCTTGCCCTTCTTGCCGTCGAAGATCGCCCCCACGGCCTCTTCTCCGGAGGCGAAGCTGGTGGCGATGTCGAACAGCTCGTTGGAGTCCGCAGGCGGGCCGCGTCCCAGCTCCCGTACGAGGTCCCGGCACGTGGTGCCTTCGAGGAAGGCATGCACGATCTCGGATCGCGCCACGCCGGGGAGCTCCGTGCGCCGCTTGGAGAAGCGCCGTATGAAGTCCCGCGAGCGACTCGCCGGCTTCACGCGTGCGGAGCGCAGGTCCCGGGGAATTCCCGTGGCGCACGTACGTGCCCTCGGAAGTTGCCCACAAACGTGTGGACCGGGTCGTCCCGAGTTGTGGGTTTGGCTAGCGGGCAAGTGCTCGAGCCACGTCGGGCCGCGTCGCCAAGGTCCGGGGGCAAGTTGCGGATGATGACCTCGTCGCCGGCGGCCCCGCCCACCGGCAAGCCAAGCGGTAGTCGTTAAGCCACACGCGGGGGTCCGTCTCCCCGTTGTACTTCACGATGGTCGAGGGTTGGCGGAAACGTTGGGGGGAACGCCGCCGCGCGGATCTCCCGGCCGAACACACGGGTGCTCGGGGGGCTCCGGCGTCGGGGAGCGGTCTTCGCCGCCGTCGTAGCGTCCACCCCGTCGAGGGTGGTAGCCCCTTGCTTGCTCACGCGTCCGCCTTGCTCGTGCGCCCGGCGTTGATGACGTTGCGGGCGTCGCCATCCGGCCGCCTCGCGCGCGTCAAGGAGCCGCTCCTTGGCCGACGTGCGCCCTTGATCGGTGGGTCGCCCCGCTCGTCCCCCCCGCGTGCACCGAGGGTTCGCCTCCCGGTGCGGCTTCGTCTTCCCGCGCATCCCCCCCGTTGGCGGATGCGCGAGGCCGAGCTCTCGGCCCGCCGGACCGGCCACTTGCTCGATGAGAGTTTGCACCTCGCGGTGCGGGTCTCGAGCCTCGGGGGATTGAGGGTGCCGGCATGGCCCGCGGCGGCGTCGCGGCGGCGATGAGTTTTTGGCTCGCCCGCGGGGGCGCGTCCGCGTTGTCGATGTTGGGGACGGTGTTGATGCGGTCGCGGACTGTCGGCCCGGCTCCCGCGCGCGTTCGCCGTGCGCGGAAGCCTCCCCCGCCATTGAGGCGCGGAGTAGCCGCACCGTCCGCATTCCCGCCGGCTTGGCCTCGAGCTCGCGGGCTTGGGCCGGCCTCCGCGTCGGTGTCGCCCCCGGCGGGGAGCGCTTGGCCCCGCGGCCATGCGCGCGGCGATCCCCGGGGCGGGGGTGATCTCCCCCGTCTCCGGCGCCCACCGCGCCGGGGCCGGCGTTGGCCGGGTCGTTGGTGATGACGGCGCGGCACTCCCGCGCGGGGTCGTAGCTCCCTTGCCGGGAGTCGTCGGAGCGGCCCGAACCGCAGTCCGCGAGCGTCGAAGAAACGCTCGAACATGAGCGGGTCCCGCACACCGGAGAAGTCCCACTCCGCGTACCCGTGGCGGTTGGCGGGTGGCAACACGTCGATGGAACCCGGGGACGACTCGTCCCCCGCCGAGGCGCCGGGGTCTCGGCGACGAAGATGTGGCGGCCGGGCGGAACCCTCGCGCATCGTGGTGTTGACGTTGGCGTTGTAGGCCGACGTAGCGCCACGCGGCTCGATGGGGATGCGTGGTCCGGAGACCGCGCGCCGTCCGCCGCGGGGGCGGTGGCGGTCGTTGTGACGCGTGGGCGCGCCGTGTTGAGAGGCGGCGCGCTCGACCGCCGTCGCTCCGACCGCGCCCCCGGCGCGAACGTAGCCCGGAGCGGCGGTGACGTCGCGGCGTCGCCGACCCGCGGCACCCATGCCCGCGGGCGTCCCGCGCGCGTGGCGGCGCGTGCGGCGGGGACCGGAGCGGACCGGCTTCGGCGCCGCGCGCGGAGCTCCTCACGGTTAGTGAGGCGCATGAGATAGCCGTTCCCCGTGGCCTGAAAGTTCGGGTCCCCGAAGCGAATTTCGAACCCGGGGGGGAGGGGGTCCGAGCTACCCATGCGAGTAGCGTGTTCCACGGTACTCGGTGCGGATCACCATGGAGGGAGTTGACGGAATGACCTTAGGCGCTCGATTGCCCCATGGTGGGAGCCAACCGTCGGTGCGAAATATGGTCCCGACACTAACCGCAGAAAGCGTCGTGGTCTATCCCTCAATGGTCGATGCTAAGTAACAAGTGACACAGAAGTTTTTATCCCGGTTCCCGCCGAGGGGGCCGTACGTCCACAGAGGCGTGCTCAAGGCACTATATTACTTAGCACCGGGGTGCTCGTAGTGGGGCCGCTACAAGCAAGGCGGGAGAGGAAGCGTGGCTTCCAAGTCCCTAGAGGAGTGGCCGAAGATGTTGTGGGAGAATTGGAGGATAAGTACGTGGTGCACGGTGCGTTCCTATCTCGGATCGTCGCCGAGTCTCTCCCCCCCCGCGGGGGGGTTCGCCCCCCCCCCCCCCCCCCCCCCCTTTTATAGATCAAGGGGGAGGCGGATTACATGCGCGCCGCGCTATCCGGCTACGCGGGGAAGCACGACGTGCTATGTCGTAGAGTGGGCGGCCGTCCGACGATCTTCGCGGCGATCCGGCCATGATGGCCTACCTTGTACCCGAACGGGGGCGGGGCGGATGGTGGCGATGTCCTCCGATAGGCTCGAGGGAGGTGCCGACGTCGGCTTGTACGGGGCGCGGGGAGTAGGTAAAACGGCGTCCCTTCCCCAACGCGCTTGACAGTCGCCGGGGTTGTCGCTACGGCGCCCGGCGTACGGCCGCACGCGCGGGGACCGGCGGCCATCTCGTTACAGTGGCCGGGATGGCGATCCACCGGCCTAGCGCCTGCACCTAACCCTGTAGGGTCGCAAGAAAGTGAATCGAGGGTGCAACCGGCCCCCTTCGAGGGCTCGGCGCGTTAGTCGTACTGGAGCGGGCGCGCGGTGTCACGGGACTGACACCGGCCGCATTGCACAGTCCCTCCCCACAGTGATGGGGATGGGCTCCTCCCTGGGGAGTTGGTGCGGCAGCACCGGGGAGCGAGCCCCGGCGCGTGATGGCGCCGTCCCACCGGTGTCGGGGAGTTAAATGCCCGTGTACGGGGGCCGGCGCACGCGTGAGGGGCGCCCTCGAGCGTGGCGGACTCCGATCGAGGGCGAGGCGGACCCTCGAGCGAGGCGGAGTCCGCTCGAGGGGGAGTGGACCCTCGATCGGGGGCGAGAGCCCACTCGAGGGGGAGCGCACCCCCTCGAACGGGACCGAGCCCGCCCGAGGGAGGCATGCATCCTCGAGCGGGGCGAGGCCTCGCTCGCGGGGATCCTCGAGAGGGTTGTCTTGGTGGGCCATTGAGGTCCTTCGCGGCGTGGGCCGTACCCCCGCATGGTTAGGCACCCGCATGGTTAGGCTAAGCGTGTTTTGGTTTTGTTGCGGGTCTTAAGTGAGGATTTACCCGCTGTTTAAGGGGACCCCTTGGGCCGTCCCCGACGGTGGGTACATGTTCACCGAGGGCACCGCACCACCATCTTCATCATCTCCATGTTCATGCTCCTCCTCCCCGAAAGATCTCCTCGCCAATCACATCATCACCGCACATTCAAAGACAAGCCGACTATGTGGCTCGTCTCGTCGAAGGTTACCTCGCAAGTCTCCACGATTTGGTTAGTTTCAAGATTGAGCACACGATATGCTCTAGAATGAGATGCATAACCAAAGAAAATGCCATCGACAGACCTAGCCTCAAACTTATCCAACTTCCCGCCTTTCTTCAGAATGAAACACTTGCAACCAAAGACATGGAAGTGACTCACCTTGGGTGTGCGACCATGCATCAACTCATAGCATGTTCGACACATAGCACGCGGTATTCACCGCCCTCGCCCCAATACCTCCTCGGAGTCCTATGCTCATCAAGCATCGTCCGAGCCATTTCGCACAAGGTCCCGTTCTTCCTTTCCACAACACCATTCCGGGGTGGCGTATACGGACTCGAAAACCGGTGCTCAAGACCCAAGTCATGGCAAAAGGTTTCAAAACGAGAGTTTCGAATTCCGAGCCATTATCACTCGCGGATAGCTTGTATGCCATCTCTCCGTGCCTCTCGTTCCTCAACCTCAAGACTAGATCTCGAACAAAACCAAACATCTCCTCCTTATCCTCCGTAAAAGAACACCCACGCATACCGAGAATAGTCATCCACCACAACAAGGACATACCACTTCCCACCCGCATCGCACACGAGCCGGGCCAACAAGGTCCATATGGAGCAGCTCGCATGGACGCTCAGTCATCACATCGGTGAGAGGCGGGTGAGAAGAGACCACCATCTTGGCATGCCTACACGGAGCACAAACCAACTCTTTATCAAGCCTCAACCGTGGCAATCCTCGGACCAAATTGAGTTTACTCAAGCGTGACAAAAGGTCAAAGCTCAAGTGACCCAACTTCCTATGCCACTTCCACAACTCACTCGAAGAACCAGCCAAGAAACAACGCTCCACACCCGAAGACTGAGAAAAATCAGCACGAAACACCTGACCCTCGGGAACGACCATACGGACCAGTCCCCTCGAGAGTCCACAATCCGAGAACCACTCCGGCCGAAACAACACCTCAAAGCCCTCATCCAACAACCGGGACACGTAAAGCAAATTGTACCCCAGCGATAGAACAAGAGCAACACGCCTCGCAGTGATCTTGTCACTCACTTTTATCTCACCTTCTAAAAGCACACGCCCACACCCATTGTCCCCAAAAGTGATGTACCTCTTCGTCACCACGGGACGAGACTTGAGAACCACCCCCCGTCTCCGGTCATATGCCTCGAGCAACCGGAGTCAATCAGCCAAATGTTCTTCAAGTCTCCCACCCGAAATTCAAAAATACGCACGTGAGCGAACAAATGACTCAAAGACCGGGGTTAGTACCAAAAGAATGAAACCAGTTGCCGAGCCATTTGCTCGAAAGTGGGATTAGCACACAAGCAAGCCATCTTTCCTACCATAACTACCACCACGAACACCACCTCGGTAACCACTCCGAGGAAACCACCCCTCATCGCCCGGAGGAGGACCAAAACCACGGAAGACAACCCGTGGACCGTCCCTCCTCTCCTTCTCAAAGCTACGACTCCTCCCATCCCCGTAGTGAACTCGAGGGGGAGAATGCCTAGAAAATCGACCACCCGCCGTCTCTCCGGACCAACCACCAAGCAACTCCACTTCCGTACTTGAAACCTCTCGACTCACCACCTTGAAAACCACTCGCCCCGAGTCGGGGAGGCCGGTTAAACCGCCTAGCCGGGGCCTGGGCTCGACCGCCTAGCCGAGCCGGTCCGACCGCCCCCTCCGGAATCGCTCCTCGGCGGCGGGAACTCGCATCTCCCCATGCCGGAACACTTCTCACCACGCCCTTACCCCTGGGCAGTGGCATACGAGGCTTAGGTACACCATGGGAAGGTTTGTACCTATCCTTGTTCGCCCACTCCTTTGCCATCCTCTCTTCCCGCTTCCTCTTGAAGCAAAACTCATCCTTGTGACCCTCTTTCCCACAATGGCCACAACGGAACCTCACAAGCTTAGGTTTAGGCTTGGATTGGGGCTGCTAGCTTGGTTTCTCTCCACTCAACTCCTCCACCGATTTCTCCTCACTAGCCTTTTCACTCACTTTCCCAAAGAACACTTTCCCGAAGTGCTCACAAACTTGATAGGCCTTCGGAGATCATTTGTGGGTGTAGGAAATATAGGTGGAGCCGTGGTTGTGTCTAGTCGGTTCCTAAGATGGTTGGGTTTTGGAGGAAAATCATTTTTGTGGTGGGTTTTTGGTGGCTCTGGGATATTCTCTCCACTTCCCTCACCAACCTTGTTTGCCCCAAGACCCTCACCATCCTGCATCTTAAACGCCTTGATCATCATCCTCAACCGAGGCTCATGACCGGACAACCAACCCATCAACTTTCTCACTCATCATTTTCATCCCGCAAACGATCAACATAATGTGCAAGTTCCAAATTTTTCAAAGCATGCATTTCACGTGTAGAGCATGATGTAGGCACGGGTTCTTTCGACTTAGCCTCAAGAGAACTAGTGTAAGCATGCATCTCATCAATCTTAGCATGCAAAACAGGCAAGAAGTGCAAGCACCTAGCAAAGCAGTCTAGACTTAAGCTCACCCACTTCAACCCTAAGCACATCTAGTTCCTCACACTTGGAGGCATGCTTCTCCTTAAACAAGGCAAGATCGGCAAGAAAGATGGAGCAATCAAGACAATCAACCTCATCCGAAACAACAGACTAGCCTTAAGGGAATCAATCTCAAGCTTGCTATCAAGCACCCGTGTTTCTAGCTCGCCCACTCTAGTCCTAGCATCCTCGAGTGAAGCCCTAAGCTCTTTCCTTATTTTCTTGGTCTCTCTAAGCATGTCATCACGGTTATCAAGCAACGAGGCAAGCCTCTCATTCTCTTGGTGCAAGAAGGGAAGTTCATCACGCACCTCGCCGTCGGAATCGCAGTCCGAGTCGCTCTATGTGCTCGCTTGCCGCCGGAGCTCGCCGCCATGGTGTAGAAGCGAGCTCTCGCGGCGCCTCACCCCCGCTCATGTTCTTGGACGACTTCCTCGTTCTTGCAACGATCACCTTCATCTTCACCGCTTCTCGAGCACGAGGTGGAGTACGCGGAATCGGAGTCGACGTCGCTCGCTCCCACCATCGCTCGGGCCTTGCCTCGGCCCCCCTTCTTCCTCGATCGTCACTCGTCCTTGTACTTGTTCTTGTGCTTGCTCTTGTGGTCGCGCCTCGAACGGTACTTGCCGTCCATCCTCGGCTTGTGCTTGTAGCCGTCCTTGTTCTCGGCCTTCTCCGGGCAGTCGGCGATGAAGTGTCCTGGCTTGCCGCACCGGAAGCATGTTCTCGTGTTCCTCCTCATGTTCACGCGGTTCTCGTGCGGCCTCTCGAACCTCCTCGTCGAGAGCGCCGACTCATCCTCTCCAAGCTCGTCGAACTCATCATCCGGCATAGACATCAAAGAGGAGAAAGAGAACATCCCGGTGGATGGGTTAGAGTTAGCCTTTCCTTTGGAACCACCAACGAGGGCGAGACTATAGGAGTCGGTCGGACCCTCGAGCTTGGCGATCATGCCCCTATCCACCTCGGCCCGACTTGAGCTTTGAGAACGGCTTGTTCACGGTCGTAGTGTCATACTTCTCCGACTCCACAATGGCCTCGAACTTTCCGCCCCCATATCGTACGACCCCAAAGAGTGTAAGAGCTTGACCACTCTATCATGATCATCGTACGGGAGCATGTCCACATTGGCCCTCATGTTGTTCACAACCACCGTGAACCTTCGAAACAAGGCATCGATGGACTCACCGGGGAGATGAGTGAAGTTCTCGTACTCTCTCCGTAGGTCGCATACATCCGTGCCTAAACCCGGGCGTTCCCAACATGAGCCTCCTTCAACGCACCGCCCAAATCCTACAAGCCAAGTGCTCGGTGTGCACCCGATCGAACTCGGCCGACACAAAGCACGAAACAAGTAGTCGACCGCCTTGTTGTTGGCGTCGAATCCGTCCCTCGATCCCGGAGCAAGGAAGTCCATCGGCCGCACATAGCCCTCGTGTCCACCGTGACATCCCAAAGGATCCGACCCTTTCCGCGGAGGAACGCACCCATCCGCTTGCTCCACATCCGGTAGTTCTTGCCATCGAAGTGTGGAGGACCCGAACCCCGTTCTCGGTACGCCATCCTTGGATCTTAGACTCGGTTAGAGTCAACAAAGACCCGAACCGGCTCGATACCACTTGAAGGACCGATTAGGCGACCGAGAGAGGGGGGAGTGAATGGGAGCCGATAAAAATTCTTCTCGAGGGAGATTGAAACTCCGACAAGACGAACTAGCTCGGTCGAACCCCTGAAATCACACGTTCCGCACTTCTACCTTCCGTTTGCCAAAACCACGTAGCCACTGGAGTGCTACTGGTCCTAGGAACAAACTCTATCAGCAACCACAACACACACGCAGCAACGACAGTGGAAACCACTCGAAAGCCGGCTAACTAGAGGGGGGCGGTTAGACCGGGTATAGGGGATGGTTAGACCGCCTCCACCTGGTAACCAAGAAATCCCCCGAAATGCCTCTTCCGAGCACCAAAACCCACCCCGGTTTCACCAACAAAGATCTCTGGTCAAGGCCATGCTAGCTACCAGAAAATCTTGGCGAAAACCAAAACTCCACCCGGGGCCTAGGGGCGGTTAGACCGGCTACCTGTGGGCGTCTAACCTCCCGTACCCAAAGAACGAACTCCGCCCAAGAACACCTAGCAAACAAAGACGAGAACGACCCCAAATTTCACCCGGACACTCCTCCGATCAAGGCGAACAAACTCACAGAGGAAAATCCGGCGAAACAAAACTTCGACCCGGAAACACCCGTGGCGGTTAGACCGCCCCCGTAGGCGGTTAGACCGCCCCTTCCGTAAAACGAACCCGCGGGTCAAACCTCAACTTCCTCGCGCCCGATCTCCCGAATCACTCCACGGATTGTAGCAAAACTTTGGGAATAGCTGGGTTACCTCCTGGGCAACCTCTACCTCAAAGGAATCGACCCGAAACGCTCACAATCAAGAGGAATCGAAGAAATCGCTTCTCTAGGTCAAGAACTCGCCCAACTCGAGAAACCACCAAATCGAGTCCGATTCAAAGGAGATTCGGGGACAAAGTCACCAGCCAAAGAGGCACAAGAACCTCATACATGACACCCACCAAAAACCCCAAGAAATCGTCCTCAAAACACCGCCAACGAAGAGCTCCGAAAATCAACACAAAAGAGACGGGAAAACCACCATGATGAACAACGCCGAACCATCTATACATGCCATGAAAGGTTCATACAAGGTCTAGCTTGCCACCCAAACATCCATCCCTCTCTCTAGATCTCACATGAAGCTCTCAAGCTAGTCCTCTAAAATCCTAAGGAAAATGGAGAACAAAAATGGAAAAACAAATGAGCTAGGGTTCCAAGAGTTGGCTACCATCCACCCATCCAATGAGTATATATGGAGGCACCCAAAAGACTAAACTACCCTTCACTAATAACTAGGGATACATGCCCCTCGAGGGCGGATTTGGAAGTCTTCATGTCTTCACCATCGGACGGATGCCCGGCGACCGCAACCTGCTTAGCCTCGACGCAAGTCTTGCGATCCCGACGTGTGTCCTCCGCTTCGAAGCTTCTCGACGCCGGCGGCCGGGGTGGTCGACCGCCCCCTTGGGCGGTTAGGACCGGCCCGGAGATTCGACCGGCCCCGGGCGGTCCGACCGCCCCTCCTGGGCGGTTGAACCGGCCTGGGTGGCCGCACCCCCTCGTCGAGTCTTCGGCCTCGGTTTTGTGGCTCAACCGAGTAACCCAGTGGTTTTCTGGTGAACCACTGCAAACCCCCGCGAACTCGGTGTAGCCTCCGCCAATCTCCACTCATGACTCGGCTCCCACGTAGTTCCGGCTCGCCCTTGGTTTTGAGGCTCTACCAAGAAACCGTCCACGACTTCATCTTGTTGTTCATGCCACCATACGGCCCGCACTTGACCCCCGCCGGCCACCGGGTCCCTCGAACGAAGCCTACTTGTCTTCTCCACACCGAAGGCCTTACCGGCAACGACCTTTCGCGCTTGTTCTTCACCTGCACCAACACGAGTCAAGCCACAACCTGCACCTGCAATACTTAGCCAAGAATCAGTCCACACAATGTTGTCAATCACTCATCACACAAGGAAGCGACCATCCACTGGTCCTCAAACCACACATGGTCCTCAACCTCGAGTCTACAGATCCACACCGGTCAGACCGGTGAGCACCACCGGTCAGACCGGTCCCTGCTGGTGAAACTGGGCAACTTTCACCAAGTGGCTCCACACCGGTCAGACCGGTGAGACACACCGGTTAGACCGGTCCACGGCCGAAAGCCCCCAAAGCACCAAAAAGGGCCAACCGACCACCAAACCGACCCAAACTCGAAACAAGCAGCAACACAGACAACAACGAACACACCCAATCGTTCACCCGAGCAAAAACCCACCGAGGGTTGCACCGGTCGACCGGCCAAGAGCACCGGTCGGACCGGGTGTAGCTCGGGGCTCGGGATGAACAAAGACCCGCGGGTCAACTCCCCCAAATCCAAACCTCGATCTCCCGAATCGCTCCACGGACTTGAACAAGACTTTGGGGATATAAGGAACACCTCATGAGGAGTCCATAGCCAAGTTTAATCCCACCAAAACTTGTCCAAAAAGGAGGAATCGAAGAAATCCTGCCAAGAACACCACAAACCCTAGAACTCGGAAAACCCCAAAATCGAGCCCCTTTACTCACGGATTTGGGAGGGGAATCACAGCCCAAAGAACCACGAAGGGTTCTCACAAATTTCCCCCATCAAATCCCCAAGAGAAAGGTCCCGAAAACAACCCAAAGAAATCACCAAGAGAGGGCTCCGAAAATTACCACCAAGAACAACCGGGAAGAACACATCCAAACCTTGAGGAATCACGCCGAATCATCTATACATGCAACAAAGGTTCATACAAGGTCTAGCTTGCCGCCCGATCATCCAACCCTCTCAACAAGATCTCACCATGAAGCTCTCAAGCTAGTCCTATGAAAATCCTAAGGAAAATAGGAAGGGAAAATAGGAAAGCAAATGAACTAGGGTTTCAAGACTTGGTCGCCATCCTCTCACCTCTTGGGTTATATGGAGGCAACCGAAAGTCTAAAATGCCCTTTCCTAATAACTAGGGATACAAGCCCCTCAAGGGCGGATTTGGAAGTCTTCATGTCTTCTCCATCGGACGGATGCCCGCGACCGCACCCTGCGTAGCCTCGACGCAAGCCATGCGATCCCGACGCGTGTCCTCCGCTTCGAAGTCTCCGGACTGCGTCGTCGCACACCGGTCAGACCGGTACCCACCGGTCAGACCGGTCTGGCACTGCTGCAGCACCGTCTTCGGTTCTTCGGTCTTGGCTTTGTGGATCAACCAAGGAACCCAGTGGTTTTCTGGTGAACCACCGGAAACCCCGCGAACTCGGTGTAGCCTCCGCCAATCTCCACTCATGACTCGGCTCCCACGTAGTCCCGGCTCGACCTTGGTTTTGAGGCTCTACCAAGAAACCGTCCCTGACTTCATCTTGCTGTTCATGCCACCATGCGGCCCGCACTTGACCCCGCTGGCCATCGGGTCCCTCGAATGAAGCCTACTTGTCTTCTCCACACCTGGAGGCCTCACCGCGACGACCTTTCGCGCTTGTTCTTCACCCGCACCAACACCGGCCAAGCCGCAACCCGCACCCGCAATACTTAGCCAAGAATCGGTCCACACAACGTTGTCAATCACTCATCACACAAGGAAGCGACCATCCACCGGTCCTCGAACCACACATGGTCCTCAATCTCCCCCTTGATGAGTGCATTGACAACACCCACACGAAAGTAACAAGAGAGAAAAGAAAAAGAAAAGAAACAAACAAAAAAGATACTCCAACAAGCGATCAAAAGCCAAACAAAGGCAAAAGAGCAAAATCACTTGAAGAAGACAAGTCTCGGACCCCTTAGGCAAGGGCAACGGCTCGACACATCCGAGACAAAACAAAGCTCAAGCAAAGAGCGCAAACCACCAAAGCAAAGCTCGAACAACCACAAAGAGCTCCCCCTGCACACATGCAAGCTCCCCCTGAACCAATGCACCTCCCCCTGGACGAATGCATGCAAACCAGCTGAAAACAGGGCAGCTGCAACAAATTCAGCTCACACCGGTCAGATCGGTCACCACCACCGGTCAGACCGGTGCCCAACATGTGCACAAGACCAGCACTCACACCGGTCAGACCGGTGACATCAACCGGTCAGACCGGTGCACAACAGAGCCCAGAAATGGCTCGAAACCACCTGAAAACCTTTTAAATGCATCCAGCAAGCCATTTCAAGCTCAAACTTCTCCCCCTTGTTGGCAATGCATGAATCAAGCCAAAAATGCAAAATTTTCAACCTAGAGCTTCTCAAATAGACAAAATTCAACAAAGAATGCTACACATGTCCAAATGAGCAAGTTAGATACTCTATAGCTTCATATCGATCTTAACTACATGATCACCAAGTTTCACAACCATTGGACGAAGCTAAGATGGATTTGGGCAATTTTGTGAAAAACTTGCCTCTCATGAGCAAAGTCCTAAACATGATCAAAACATATCAAAATGGCAAAGCCACACAAACTTCATGCTAGGACAGCCATTCTAATCATAAGACCATCACAAACACCCACAAGCACCTCATGTCATGTCAAAGCCACCGAGCCATGTGCCTACTTCTATGTATGAGACTTCTCATTGGTAGGCATCATGCAACGGTTTAGCACCCAAAACAAAGTAAATTCAGCACATATGACATGGGAGCACATTTTCAAGCATTTTACATTTCATTTTCAGATTTATAATTGGTACATGAAATGTCTTTGCGACAAAAAGGAACTTATGCCCCTCCATAAGATAAAGCAAGAGGGCTAAACATTCATGATGGCAAATGAGCCTTTGGCCCCATATGATCAATAAACTAGCTATCCAACCACAAATTAAGCATAGCAAAGCCACTAAAACATGTCAAGATCATACAAAGGCATTTACACATGAGAGAGCATACATGTGACAATTTTTCAAAAACATAGCCATCAACCATGGATTATTCATCAAGATCATCAAGAGCTAAGCCAAACTAACCATAGCATACCAAACATGCTCACAAAGACATATATCTCATTCCATGGTGAACAATGTATATGAGAGAAGCTTTTCCTAACCAATGCATATGATACAAAATGCATGCAATCTAAGATATACAAGGATGCCTATACATCATGTTACATATGCCATGCCAAATGCAAGAAATGCAAAAAGGAAACTATACATATGCTACAAAGAGAGCTCCCACACACCCAACTCAAGAAATCAAACACACACCAAGTTCCCCCCGCAAACGAGTGAAAATTGCTTGATCTAGGGGTTTGGTGAAAATATCGGCTAGTTGGTCATGTGTGGGTACATGGATCAAAGCTATCTTTCCTTTCTCTACGTTGTCTCTCAGAAAATGATACCTCACTTCTATGTGCTTGGTTTTGGAATGGAGCACTGGGTTCTTTGCAACGCTTATGGCACTGGTGCTATCACATTGAAGTGGGACATGGGTATACTCCTCACCAAAGTCACTCATGGTATATGAAATCCAAAGGAGCTGAGAGCAACAACTAGCAGCGGCAACATACTCGGCCTCGGTAGTGGATTGAGCAACACTCGACTGTTTGCGGGAAGACCAAGACACCAAAGAAGAACCCAAAAATTGGCAAGTCCCAGAAGTGGACTTCCTATCCAACCGACACCCTGCAAAATCCGCGTCTGAAAAACCATGAAGTGCCAAAGAAGAGGACGCGGAGTACCAAAGGCCGAAGTCGGGAGTGTGACGCAAGTACCTGAAAATTCGCTTCACCGCTTGCCGATGCGAAGTCCTCGGAGATGCTTGAAAACGAGCGAACAGACACACCGAGAACTGTATGCCCGGCCTCGTCGCCGTCAAGTAGAGGAGTGACCCGATCATGCTCCGGTACTCCTTCTGGTCCACGTGTTCACCTTCCTCGTCTGCATCAAGAGCCGTAGTCGTACTCATTGGCGTCGTCATATCCTTGGAATCTTCCATCTTGAACTTCCGCACAATGTCCTTGGTGTACTTAGCCTGGTGCACAAATGTTCCTTCCTTTGATTGCTTGATTTGTAGCCCGAGGAAGAACTGCAACTCGCCCATCATGCTCATCTCAAACTCCTCGCTCATATCATCCGCAAACCTTGCAACAAGAGAGTTAGACGAGCCACCAAATACAATATCATCCGCGTACACCTGCACAATCGGGATATCTCCGTCCCGCCTCAGGCAAAAACAAGGTCTGATCGACCTTTCACATCTCAAAACCTCTCTCAAACAAGAACCCCCTCAACTCCGCCATACCAAGCTCTAGGCGCCGCTTCCAACCCATACAACGCCTTCCTCAACTTGTACACCGGTGGGGGTACTTCTCACTCTCAAACCCCGCAGGTGCCTCACATACACTTCTTCCTCCAACACACCATTCGAAAAGCACTCTTCACATCCATTTGGTGCAACTTGAACCCTTTAGCCACGGAAAAGGCTAGAAGGATTCTAATCGCCTCCAAATGGGCTACGGAGCAAAGGTCTCCTCGTAGTCAATCCCCTCCTTCTGACTGAACCCCTGAGCAACAAGCCTAGACTTGTTCCTCACAACCTCACCTTTCTCTCCCTCTTTGTTCTTCCACACCCACTTTGTACCAACCGGCTTGCACCCTGGGGGAGGGTCAACCAACTCCCAAACCTGATTCCTCTCAAAGTTTTCCAACTGCTCATGCATTGAATTAACCCAATTGTGATCAGAAAGTGCATGTCCAATGTCTTTGGGCTCAAAAGTAGCAACAAATGCAGCATGAGCGAAATGACATGCATTGAATTAACCCAATTGTGATCAGAAAGTGCATGTCCAATGTCTTTGGGCTCAAAAGTAGCAACAAATGCAGCATGAGCGAAATGAGAATTGTTCCGAACCCTCGGCCGTGTAGTGCGTTCATTCATGTCGACGATGATCCTCGAAGCTGGGTGATCCACTTGTACTCACCGGGGAGGTCTCGCCTCGATGCTACCTCCCCCTCAACATCAGCTTCTCCTTGTTCTTGATTTGTCGTCGTAGGTGTAGGAGAGGGTCCGTCCATCACCGTAGTCGAAGTAGTAGGTACATGTTCAGCCGGGGGCACCACACCACCATCTTGTGTTCATGCTCCTCCTCCTGAAAGATCTCCTCGCCAAGCTCATCATCACCTGCACACTCAAAGACAAGCTGACTACGTGGCTCTGTCTCGTCGAAGGTTACCTCGCAAGTCTCCATGATTTGGTTAGTTTCAAGATTGAGCACACGATATGCTCTAGAATGAGATGCATAACCAAAGAAAATACCATCGACAGACCTAGCCTCAAACTTATCCAACTTCCTGCCCTTCTTCAGAATGAAACACTTGCAACCAAAGACATGGAAGTGACTCACCTTGGGTGTGCGACCATGCATCAACTCATAGCATGTTTTCTTCTTGTGCACTCTGAGGTAGATCCTGTTTGACACATAGCACGCGGTATTCACCGCCTCAGCCCAATACCTCCTCGGAGTCCTATGCTCATCAAGCATCGTCCGAGCCATCTCGCACAAGGTCCTGTTCTTCCTTTCCACAACACCATTCTGGGGAGGCGTATACGGACTCGAAAACTGGTGCTCAAGACCCAAGGCATGGCAAAAGGTTTCGAAACGAGAGTTTTTGAATTCCGAGCCATTATCACTGCAGATAGCTCGTATGGCATCTCCGTGCCTATCGTTCCTCAACCTCAAGACTAGATCTCGAACAAACCAAATGTCTCCCCCTTATCCTCGAGAAAGAACACCCACGCATACCGAGAATAGTCGTCCACCACAACAAGGACATACCACTTCCCACCCGTAGATCGCACACGAGCTGGGCCAACAAGGTCCATATGGAGTAGCTCGCATGGACGCTCAGTCATCACATCGATGAGAGGCGGGTGAGAAGAGGCTACCATCTTGGCATGCCTACACGGCGCACAAACCAACTCTTTCTCAAGCATCAACCGTGGCAATCCTCGGACCAAATTGAGTTTACTCAAGTGAGACAAAAGGTCAAAGCTCAAGTGACCCAACTTACTATGCCACTTCCACAACTCACTCGAAGAACCAGCCAAGAAATAACGCTCCACACCCGAAGACTGAGAAAAATCAGCACGAAACACCTGACCCTCAGGAACGACCATACGGACAAGGTCCCCTCGAGAGTCCAAAATTCGAGAACCACCTGGCCGAAACAGCATCTCCAAAACCCTCATCCAACAACTGGGACACAGAAAGCAAATTGTACCCCAGCGATTGAACAAGGGCAACACGCCTCAGAGTGATCTTGTTGTCGGTGCGGAATATGGTCCCGACACTAACCAGTAGATAACGCCTAGGTCTATCCCTCTGTCGGTGCGGAATATGGTCCCGACACTAACCAGTAGATAACGCCTAAGTCTATCCCTCAATGGTCGATGCCAAGCAACAAATGACACAAGGTTTATCCTGGTTCCGGCCGAGGGGGCCGTACGTCCAGCAGTGGTGTGCTCGTGGCACTATATTGCTCGGCACCGGGGTGCTTGTAGTGGGGCAAGTACAAGCAAGGTGGGAGAAGAAGCGTGGCTTCCAAGTCCCCGGTGAGTGGGCGGAGATGTTATGGGAGAGTAAGAGAGTGAGTGCACAATGCGTTGTGTTCCTCTCGGATCCGTCCCCCCGCGGGCGGGGGGCTCGCTTCCCCTTTTATAGGCCAAGGGGGCGGCGAGTTACATGCACGCCGCGCTACCTAGCTACGTGTAGGAGCACGTCGTGCTACGGCGTAGAGCGGGCGATCGTCCGAACGATCCACGGCGCGATCCGGCCATGATGGCCTACTTCGTTCCCGAACGGTGGCGGTTCGAGGGTAGGAGGCGGCGGACGGTGATGGCGTTCTGCTGGTAGGCTTCGAGGGAGGTGCGATGATGTCCGGTACGGGGTACGGGGAGCGGGCGAACGGCGTTCCTTCCCAATGAGCTGCGGTGGCGGAGTGGTTGCTTGCGGTGCTCGGGCGTGCGCTGCGGAGTCGGGCGTGCGCCCGCATGCGTGGGTACGGCGGCCGCGCCGTTACAGTGGCCGGGATGGCCACCCACCGGCCTAGCGCCCCTTACCTAACCTGCAAGGTCACGGGAAAGTGGAATCGAGGGTGCGCCGGCCCCCTTTCGAGGGTCGGGCGCGTTAGCCGCCGTACGGCGGCGTGCGCACGGTGTCACGGGACTGACACCGGCCGTACCGCACAGTCCATCCCACAGTGGCGGGGATGGGCTCCTTCCCTGGGGAGTTGGTGCGGCGGCACGGGCGTGAGCCCGGGCGCATGATGGCGCCGTCCCGCGGCGTCGGGGCGTTAAATGCCCAAGTACGGGGCCGGCGCACGCGTGTGGGGGTGCCCGTGATCGTGGCGGGCCCCGGCCGAGGGCGGAGCGGACCCTCGAGCGAGGGCGGGACTCGCTCGAGGGGGAGCGCGCCCTCGGCGGGGCGGGACCGCTCGAGGGAAGGGCCGCCCCTCGAGCGGGGGCGGTACTGTTCGAGGAGGGAGTTGCCCCTCGAACGGGGGCGGAACCCGTTCGAGGAGGAGCATGCCCTCGGGCGAGTCGGAGCTGCTCGAGGGGTCTTCCTAGGCGGGCCGCCTTGGTGGGCCTCCGAAGTCTGCTTGCATGGGCCGTATCCGCATGGTTAGCTCCCTGCATGGTTAGGCTTAGCTTATGTTGATGCAGGAATTTAGGTAGGGGTTCCCCCATTGTTTGAGGGGACCCTAAGGGCGGTCCCCGACAGTAGCCCCCGAGCATCTGCGGGTTTGCCATTGAGGCTCCCGCGGATGCCGGAACCTGCGATAGGACGTTCTTCCCTCCTTGTTTGCGAACGCTATCCGTGGGGCCGCGCCGGCGGGCCCGCGGGTCTAGCCCCGAAGCCTGCGGGGAGTGTGGGCTCTCCTGCGGGGGTTAACCGCGAGCGATTCGGTCGAAAGGCGTGGCACATATGCCAACCGGCATCGGCGGTGTTTCGGCGGCATCGGGGGTGCACGCTCTCCCTGTCCTTTGTCTCCCGGCGGGTGCAATTCCAAGGAGGTGTAGCCGTGCGTCAAGCCCCCGAGCCTTGGCTGTTCGAGGCGATCGGGTCGAGCACGACGACTTGTTTTTTATCGCGCCCTCGCCGTCCCTCCGCGGGTCGGGAGGTGAGGTTTCCACGACTCCCATCGAGCGGGTCGCGAATCGCGGATTCCTCTTCGAGCTGCTAGCGGGTGGTTCAAGTGGACGTCCATGCCCCGTTCGATAAGGGTAGGCCGCGCGGTCCGGAGACACGTCCATGGAAGCGCTTGCGTGGGTTTGCTAGGTGGGGCTCGGTCCCGTTCGCTAGGGACCGAGGGCGCGGAAGCTCTCCCTCGGTGGGATCCCCCCGGCTAGGCGCCCTCGGCGGCTCTCGAACACGACATGTGGGGCACCCTCGAGCCGACGGGCTCGAGGAACGGCTCGAATGCGCGTGCCCTCGTCGTCCCTAACTGCGTGATGCGGGGCGCTGTTCGAACCCGTCGAGGGTCGGGCTTCGAACCTCGATCGGTAAGGCCGTGCGGGGCCGTGCCTTGGCCGGCCCGTCTTTTCGCGTTTGCGGCCGTCGAGGGGTCCGGGCGTGCCGAGCCCTCGAGGTGCTGGTTGGTGGCGTGGCGCGGTATGAGTGCTTTCGGTGTCGCTCTATTTCAAGCGTGACCTGGGCGATCCTCTCACGCGCATGCCTTCTTTCAGAGGGTTGACATCGTCTCGAGTCGGGGGTCATGCCGCTCGAGGGTCCTACGCGGCATGGGTGCCCGCGGTGCACTCGCTCTACACCGAGCAAGGTCCGGGCGACCTTCTCACGCTGATATCCCATCGAGGGTCGCCTTGTTTCGAGTTGAGGGTCATGCCGCTCGAGGGCTTCACGTGGCATGGGTGCCCGCGGCTGCCTGCTCTACACCGAGCAGGTCCCGGGCGACCTTCTCACGCTGTCACCCATCGAGGGTCACCTTTGTCTCGAGCCGAGGATTCGCCTCGCTCGAGGGCTCTCCTTGCTTGGCAAGGGGCCCGGGCATTTAATTGCCCTGCGGGCGTGGCCGCGGGTTTTGCAGCGCGGGCGCGCCTTTTTAGGCGGCGGCGCGCGCGCGCGCGTAGTGGGCGACGTGGCCGGCGGACGTGACGGTTTTGCCTCGGTCGCCGCCGGTCTCGCCGTAATGATGACCCGCTGCGGTGTTAGAGTTGCTGCGGTCGTGGTGGGGCCCGCCGTCGACGCGATGGAAAGATTCCTGCCGATTCTTGTTGGCGAGGCGTGCGCTCGGAGAACTCGCCGGTTGCCTATAAAACTGCGGTGAGGAAGGGACGGTGGTTTTTTACCTTGGCTCCTCACCGTTTTCAGTCCTCCGTCCCTTCGCCTTCGTTCTGCTCTCGCCACCGCGCGGTTTCGCTGCTTAGAGCTTTTCTTTCTCGCTTCCTTGTCCTCCGACCTCGCCCTGTTCGTCCTCCCTTATGGCGCCGCCTCAGCTTCCGATTAGGGTCCTGGAGCCGTACGCATGGGAGAGGTCGACCGTGACCGGCTCGCCCCGGGCGGCGGTCGCCGCCGGCCGGCTCTCGGCCAACGAAGAAGGGCGCCGGCGGAGTGGATCGTGCCGCCATCGTCGCACCTTGAGCCCAATCCGCCGGAGGGCTACGTGGTGAGCTTCTGCGCTACCACGAGGCGCGGCTTCAACGCGCCGGCGAGCACATTCATGCGGGCGTTGTGCTACCACTATGGAGTGGAGGCCGCACAATTTCGCCCCCCAACGCTATCTCGCGGGCGGCCACGTTCGTGGGCGTACGCGAAGGGTACCTGGGGATCCCGATCAGGCGGGAGCTGCGGGTACACCTCTTCCGCGCGGAGCTCATCACGCGGCCCACGTCGGAGCGAGGACCCGCCGCGCGGTGCGCGCCGGCGGGATGTCGCTCGCCCTGCGGGGGCAGCTCAAGGAGTTCTACATCCCCTGCACCATGACGACGAACAACGCCGGCTGGGAGCGGGGATGGTTTTACCTGCGCAACGCCGAGCCCGGCCTCCCTCCCTACACCGGTCGGGTGTTCAAGAAGAGGCCGGACTGCTGGGGCTACGGGTTGCCCACGGCCAACCATCGGGCGCGCCAGGGGTCGCGTCCTCGCCGCCTTGCGGCGGGTGGCGAGGGAAGGGCTCAACGCGATGGGCGTCCTCGCCTTTCTTCATCACCGGCGAGTCGTGCCGTTGATGGAGAGGCCCCTCTGCATCTTCGAGATGACGGAGGCGGCCAACCCCGTCGACCGGCGAGGTCGCGGATGCTCCCCGACGCCGCCGGAGCGGCCGTACGCGCTCACCGGGCGCGGAGTGCCGTCGACACCGGGACGCCTCTACCGCGGGTCGGACCCCCGTGGGATATCGAGATGCTCCCCACGGGCCCGGCCGGTGAGTAGAGTTCCCGATTTCGCTTCCATCCTTGGTCTTGTTTTTTGATTTACGACGCGCCATTGTTACTCTTGTGCGCGGCGGTGCGATTCAACGCCGCCAAGTCCGTTCCGCCCACCCCCCGACTCCCGCGCGCTCGGCGGGCGGCGCGGCGGGGAGCGGCCGGGGAGCGGGCGGCGCGCGAGCGGGAACACGCAAGGCGGCGCCAAGCGCGCCGCGACGCACGGTCCGCGGAGTGCGGCGGCGGGAGGGAGGGCGGGGCTCTCCTCCCCCGACATCGAGGAGCCCTCGTCCTCGGACCGGGACGAGGAGGAAGAGTACGAGGGGGAGGGCCCTTCGGACGGATGGCGGCCCGCGCCCCCGTCGCCGGATCTCGCGCGGCGTCGGGGGGTGGCTTTGCACGGGGCGGGCGCGCGGCGCCCGCCGCCGGGCGGTCATCGTCGGGGGCGGCACGCGCCGCGGGGGTGCCGGCGCGCGCCACGGAGGCGCGCGCGCGCGGACGTGCGCGCGCGCGCGTCAAGCGTGCCCGCGCGTGGCGGGGAGCGCGTCCGCGCGCGCGGCGTCCTCGTCGAGGGGCGCGTCGGTGGGCGCGCGCGCGCGCGGGGCTAGCGTGCCCCCGCGCGTGGTGGCGGCGTCGGGGCGCGCCCACGCGCGGGCGGGCGTGCCCGCGCGTGCGGCGGCACCGTCGGGGAGGCGGCGCGGCAGGCGCGGCCCCCGCGCCGGCCTCGTCGGAGGCCTCGAGGAAAAGGAAGCGGGCCTTTTCCTCCGCAAGGTAAGGAACCCGTTCTTCCTTTGCTTGGCCTTAATTTGCTTGGTTATTAGACGCACTAATCCTCCGTTCGTGTTTGCGCAGGGCGGTGCCAACCGTCCCTCCTCTTGCGCGGCTAAGGTGCGAGGACGGACGCGTCGATCCCCACCCGGCGGCGTTCGTCGAGGGGGTCGCGCCTAGGAACGGGCGCGGCGGCGGGCACGAGCGCGCAAGGCCCGGCCCGGGGCTTCGAGGCCCCGGCCCGGTGGATCAACCCGCCGCGCGCGGCCGGAGGTCGCGGGGGGCGGGCGGCGCCGGTCGCCATGGAGGCGCGGGCCGCGGCGGCGGCTACGGTGGAGGCGCCGCCGTGGTGGCGGCCCTTTGCGGAGGAGGCGGAGCGGGGCGCAACTGCGGGAGCGCCCGCGGACGTGGCGGCGCGGACGGAGGTGGCGGCGACGGCGCCACAACGGGCGCCGCGGCCGCGGAGGCGCGGGTGGAGGTGCCGGCGGAGGGCGGAGCGGGCGGCTCCGCCGCCGGCGGTCCCCGGGGCGGAGGTGGTGGAGCTCTCGGATGACTCCTCGCCGCCTGGGTGGAACCAGTGGGCCAGCTGGCCCACGAACTCTCCGAGCCCCGGGGAGAGGGCCCTCGTGAGGGCGACACGAGGGTCACATGATAGTGGGGGGCCGAGGGCACGACGCCGAGGCCTCGTCCTCCCATGCCGGTCGCCCCGCCCAGGTGGGGGGGGGCCGTGGAGGATCCCCGGCGTTTGCGACGCCCGAGAGGGAGCGGGGAGCTGCGGGGCGAGCTCTCGAGCCATGGCGCCACGCTCAACCGCGCGTTGAACGAAGCGCTGCGGGTTCACAGCGGCCCGGCCTGGATCGTCTTCCAGGTGAGCCACGGTTGCTCGTCTCCCTTCCTTATTTCGTTTTCGCGCGCTGTATTCAAGACTTGGCGCTTACGGGGCTCGATGCGTGGATGCCGGGGAGCTTGAGCGCCGCGCGCGCGAGAAGTACGGCGCGTTCGACCGGGTGAACGCCGAGGCCCGCCGGCTCGGGAGCGATGCGGCGCTTTCGACGCGCTTGCGGAAGCTCTTAGGACGCGGACGGTGGGCGGTCTACCGGGCGATGGCGTGGTGCGACGTGCTCCCCGAGAGCTCGGGGCGGGGACGCGGCGCGTGACTCGAGTCTCGGGCGGATCCGCGCGGCCCTCGTCGATCGTGACGAGGCGCGTGGAATGCGCGCGAGGGACACGGAGAAGACGCGGACGGCGGCCGCCACACGGGAGGCGGAGGTGGCCACCGCTCGCGCCGAGGCCGGGAGCTCCGCGCGTCGCTCGAGGGGCGCGGGGCGCGGCGGCGCGCGGGCGAGGGGCGGGCGCGCGGGGCGGAGCGGCGCGCCGGGGGAGGCGGATGACACGAAGGCCGCCCTCGACGTCAAGGTTGCGGCTCTCGTCGCCGGCGAAGGGCGGCTCCGGCGGGGGAGCGCATCGCCGCCGGGGGGCGAGGGGGCGGCTCCGGCGGGGAGCGAGGCGCCGCCCTTGGCGACGCCGGGACCGGCGCCGGAGCGGGAGCGCGTTGCTCGCGAGGGCGGCGGAGAAGTCGGCCCGGAGGAGCGGAACGCCGCATTCTCCGAGGTTGAGGATGAGGCGTTGACGCTCGGCATCGGCAATGCCGCCCAAGAGATGGCCCTCGTCGAGCAAGGCGAGACCGTCCAGAGCCTCGAGGCGGCGCTTGAGTCCGCGCGCCGCGACCTCGATCTGGGGAGGAAACAAATCGAAGGTAAGCTGCGTCCGATTCGCTTGTTAGTTCTTGCTTTAGAGGGTTCGTTTCCCTTTTTCTGATTTCTTGTCGTCTTGTCGCTTCCAGGCTTGCGCACTGCCCTGGGACACGCTGCTGGGCGGGCCGAGGCCCTGCAAGCCTCCTACAACTCCTGCGAGCGGGAGGCTGCGGGGGGGCGCGGGACGCGGCCCTCGAGACTGTCGCGTCGTCGAGGAAGGCGATGCCCGGGCGGCGGCTCGGCGGCCGGCCGCCTACGCGCCCTTGGCGGCCACGTCACGGGGCGGGTGCGTCGGGCGGCGCACACAGGCGTGCGAGAAGGCCCTCGGAGTGGTGCGATCCCACTACGAGGTCAACCTCGAGGCGGTAGCGGAAGGCTACATCGTGCCCGAGGGCGTCGAGGACGAGGTGGCCATGGAGCGTGCGGACGCGCTTGCTGCGCGGCGCCGCCGAGTCGCTCGCCGAGGCCTTCGAAGAATTCCTCTTCCGGACGCCGCGATGCGCCGCTCCGCCCGCCCGAAAGCACACACGGGCGCTAGGCCCGTTTTTTGTTTATGTGTATCAGAACTCTGGCCTCGTGGCCTCTTGTAAACAAACAAGTAGTTTCGTGAACATGGTCAGTTTGTAAATGAAATCACTTGCTTATTGCGCTTTTTGCTTCTTCTTCTTCCTGAGTAGATTCTAGTTAGGGGAGTCCGCCTTTCGCGGGGGCCGCTGGGTTGGAGGCGAGAGAGACGGGCCATAGCCGCGCGGCGTAGGCTGTCTCTGGCTCGCGCGCTCCTTCCGCTGTGCCGCCTACGCCCTGTTCGAATCATGGCTCGAGGTTGAAGTGGGGAACAAACTTAGCGCGTGTTGTTACGTTTTTTGCGCGAAAAAATGGGGCCATTTGGGGGGGGGGGGTGCCCCCCCGCAGTAGCCCCCGAGGGTAACTTGGGTTTCAGGGGAAAGCCGAGTTGCCCTTTTATTATACTTGGAGTATTTACATAGGTGACACCAAGGCGGGGCGTTGGCCGTGTGTTTGTACAACGAGAAAATACTTGGAAATCCTAGCTAAGGGTAGAAGCGACGTAGGCGTTGGATGTTCCAAGCGTTGGTGAGTTCTTCGCCGTCCTCGTTGGCAAGCTTGTACGTGCCTGGTTTGAGCACCTTCACCACGACGTAGGGTCCCTCCCATGGGGGCGATAGCTTGTGGCGCCCTCGGTTGTCTTGGCGTAGCCTTAGGACCAAATCCCCCTCGGCGAAATCCCTCCGACGTATCTTGCGCGCTTGGTAGCGCCGTAGGGACCGTTGATATCTTGCGGAGTGCATCAACGCCACGAGGCGTACTTCATCCGGGCTGGTCCCGGCGAGTCCTCGCGGGCTCGGCCGGTTAGCATCCTCGTTGTAATCTCGAACCTTGGGCGACCCGTATTCCGGATCCGTGGGGAGGACGGCCTCCGCGCCATGGACTAGGAAGAACGGGGTGAACCGGTGGCTCTGCTTGGGGTGGTCCTTAGGCTCCACACGGCTGCGGTAGTTCTTGGAGCCATTTCGGCCGGATTTGTTGAGCTGGTCGAAAATTCGGGTTTGAGGCCTTGTAGGATCATGCCGTTGGCACGTTCTACTTGGCCGTTGGTACGTGGGTGTGCCACGGCTGCCCAATCCACGCGGATGTGGAACTTGTCGCGAGAACTCCAAGAATTTCCGGCCGTGAGCGGGACCCGTTGTCTGTGATGATGGAGTTTGGCACTCCAAAGCGGTAGACGATGTCCGTGAAGAACGTGACCGCCTGCTCAGCCCTCAAATTCGTAATGGGGCGCACCTCCACCCACTTGGAGAACTTGTCAATTGCAACCAGCAGGTGGGTGAAGCCCCCGGGCGCCTTCCGCGGGGGCCGACGATGTCCAACCCCCACACGGCGAACGGCCATGTTACGGGGATTGTACGCGAGTGTGAGGGCGGCAAGTTGGTCTTGCGGGCGTAGAGCGGCACCCTTCGCAAGTGCGCACGATTTCGTTGGCGTCCGCGACCGCGGTAGGCCAATAGAAGCCTTGGCGGAACGCGTTGCCGACGAGGGTGCGCGGCGCGGCGTGGTGGCCACAGATCCCCGCGTGGATGTCCCGTAGGAGCTCGCGCCCCTCGGGAATGGGTATGCATCGGCCTGGAGGATGCACGACGCGGCGCGCTTGTACGGCTCACCGTCGACCGGGGTGAACGACTTGGCCATCTGGCGATGCGCACGGGCGCGGCCCGGTCCGCGGGGAGCTCCCCTCGATCAATCCGGGCGATGTACTTCTCCCGCCGGTCCGCATGGGCGGGGGCCGGCTCGATGTTCATCGCGCCGGCCTCGTGGGAGCCGTACCCCTCGAGAAGGGAGAGCACGTACGCCTCGTTCGAGGGGTCCTCCTCCATGGGTTCCGCACCGCCGCGGATTCGAGGGGAGCCCCCCGAGGGTCCGGCGTCGCCGAGGGGGTAGGGCTCGAAGGTGACCGATGGGCCGCGCGATGTCGCGCGCGAAACGTTCGGGGGGAACGGTGATCCGCCGGACGCGATCTTGGCAAGTTCGTCTGCCTCCTCGTTGTACCGGCGGGGTACATGATTGAGCTCGATGCCGTAGAATTTGTCTTCGAGGGCCCGCACGGCCTTGCAGTAGGCCTCCATCTTGTCGTCGTGGCAGCTCGCGTTCTTCATGACTTGGTCGATCACGAGCTGCGAATCCCCTCGCACGTCGAGGCGCTTGATGCCCAACTCAATGGCGATCTTGAGGCCGCAGAGGAGGGCCTCGTATTCCGCCATATTGTTAGACGCGGGGAAGTGGAGGGCGCCTTTGCGTAGCGCATGTGCTCCCCGAGGGGGTGACACGAAGAGCGAGGCCCGCGCCCGCTCTGTCTTCATCACCGAGCCGTCGAAGAACGGAGTCCGGCACTGCGCTTGAATTTGAGGGGGCGGCGGTGTGTGTCCGTCCACTCGGCGACGAAGTCGGCTAAGATTTGTGATTTGATGGCCTTGCGCGGAGCATAGGCGAGCGTCTCGCCCATCAACTCCACGGACCACTTGGCAGATTGTACCGCCGCGTCGGGGTTGCGAATGATCTCTCCTAGCGGGAAGGAAGAGACCACCGTAGCCGGGTGGGCCTCGAAGTAGTGGCGGAGCTTGCGCCGCGCGGGGACTACCGCGTACAACGGCCTTACGGACACGGGGGTAGCGCGTCTTTGTGTCCAGATAGGACTTCGGCGACGTAGTAGACCGGCTCTGCACGGGTAGGGCATGCCCTTCCTCCGTGCGCTCCACAACGATCACGGCGCCGACCACACGGGTGGTTGCGGCCACGTAGAGTTGGAGGGGCTCGCCGTCTCGCGGCGGCGTAAGGATTGGGGCGTGCGTCGGAGACGTCTTCGGCTTGTCGAGCGCTTCTGGGCCTCGGCGGTCCAAGAGAAGCGCTCGTGCTTCTTGAGCGGCGGTAGAGGGCGAGGCCCTTCTCCACCGAGCCTCGAGATGAAGCGGCTCGGGGCGGCAAGGCACCCCAACACCTTACGCACCCCTTTGAGGTCCCGAATTGGACCCATTCGTTCGAGGGCGGCGACCTTTTCGGGGGTTGGCCTCGATTCCCCGGCGGGAGACGATGTATCCTAGGAGCATGCCCCGCGGCACTCCAAAGACACATTTTTCGGGGTTGAGCTTGACCCCGTTGGCCCGCGAGGGCGGTGAATGCGATGCCAAGATCGGCCCGACCGGGTCGTCCGCCTTCCTGGTTTTGACAACGATGTCGTCTACGTAAGCCTCGACCGTCGCCGATATGATCCCCAAAAACGTCTTGCATGCGGCGGCGGTACGTTGCGCCGCGTTCTCGAGGCCAAAAGGCATCGTGACGTAACGAACGTCCCGAACGGTGTGATGAACGAAGTCGCGAGCTGGTCGGACTCCTTCATTTTTATTTGATGATATCCCGAATAGGCATCAAGGAAACGAGTAGTTCACACCCGGCGGTGGAATCAATGATGCGATCTATGCGTGGTAAAGGAAAGGGAACTTTTGGACATGCTTTATTGAGGCCGGGTGTAGTCGATACACATCCTCCACTTCCCATTTTTCTTTTTTACAAGCACGGGATTGGCTAACCACGTAGGGTGGAACACTTCCTTGATGAATCCGGCCTCGAGGAGCTTCCGCGGCTCCACTCCGATCGCCGTCGCCGTTCCTCGTCGAAACGGCGTGGCCGCTGGCGAACGGCGCGGCGTTAGGCGGGGATATCAAGGGAGTGCTCGGCGACCTCCCTCGGGATGCACGGCATGTCCGAGGGGCTCCACGCGAAAACGTCGGCGTTGGCGCGGAGGAAGTCGACGAGCAGCTTGCTTCCTATTTAGGATCGAGGGTCGGGCGACCCTCAAAGCCTTGCCCTCGGGGGCCGATGGGTCGAGGGGGGACCCCTTTGGCTTGCTCGGCGGCCTCGAACGTGCCGACGTGCTTGGTGGTGGAGGCGAGGTCGTCGTTGACCATCTTCTCCGGTGTGTTTACCGGCGCTTCGTCCGGCGCTAGTGCTTCCGCATGCTCCACGCACTCGACATCGCAGTCGAATGCATGCTCGATCGACGACCCGACGGTGATGACGCCGTTTGGACCCGGCATCTTCATCTTCAGGTACGTGTAGTTGGGGCCTGCCATGAACTTGGCATAGCATGGTCGCCGAGGATGGCGTGGTAGGCCCCTTTGAATCCCACCACTTCGAATGTGAGGGTTTCCTTGCGGAAATTCTTGGGGGTCCCAAACCGGACGGGCGGATCGATGCGCCCGAGGGGTTGAACTGCTTTCGGGCGCGATGCCGGGTGAAACGGCTTCGTCTTTGGGCCGCGGCGGTCCGGCCCAATCCCCATCGGGCGCAACGTATGCGCGAAGAGGATATTGAGGCTACGCCTCCGTCCATAAGGACCTTCGAAAACCGGGCGTTCCCAATGATGGGATCGACCACCGGGAAGTGCTTGGCCGGGTTCGGGATGCGATTTGGGTGATCATCCCGGCTAAAGGTGATGGCATCCTTCGACCGGTTGAGAAAGGCCGGAGGTGCCCTCTGCGGCGAGGACTTCGTGCCGCTCCTTCTTGCGGCTAGCCGGGTTGACATGTCAACGGTAGGTCCCCCAAAGATGAGGAACACATTTTCGACAGCGGGGAAACCACCCGCGTCGCCATCGCCCCCATCCTTCTTGGCCTCTGCCTCCTTCGCGGCGGCACGGCCGTAGAATTTCTTGAGCATGTCGCCTTTGCTCAAGAGTATGATTCACGGGGGTCTTGTGGTAGGGGCATGGCTTCTTCATCATGTCATCGAACACCCCGGGCCTCGAGGAGCCGGTCGAGGGCCCCGTCGGGCCGGGTCAACAGCGAGGGCCTCGGCGTTGCCGCCGTTGCGCCCCTGCTCGCGCGCCTCGCGGCGCGGCTTCTTCCCCTTCTTGCCCCGCTTGTCGTTGCGGCGCGGCTCCTTGGACCCGCCGCCCTCCGCGGGCGTGTCCTCGGAGCGCTTGCCCTTCTTGCCGTCGAAGATCGCCCCCACGGCCTCCTCTCCGGAGGCGAAGCTGGTGGCAATGTCGAACAGCTCGTTCGAGTCCGTGGGCGGGCTACGTCCCAGCTCGCGCACAAGGTCCCGGCACGTGGTGCCCTCGAGGAACGCGTGCACGATCTCCCGGCGTGCCACGGCGGGGGAGCTCTGTGCAGCGCTTGGAGAAGCGCCGTATGAAGTCCCGCGGCGACTCGCACGGCACGCGTGCGGGGAGCGCGGATCCCGGGGAGTTCCGGGGGCGCACGTATGTGCCTGGAAGTTGCCCACGAAAGTGTGGACTAGATCGTCCCGGTTGTGGATGCGGTGGCGGGCAAATGCTCGAGCCATGTCGGGCCGCATCGCCCGGATGCGGGGGCAAGTTGCGGATGATTACTTCGTCGTTGGTGGCCCCGCCCGGGGCGACGGGCTAGGCGGTAATCGTTGAGCCAAACACGAGGGTCCGTTTCCCCGTTGTACTTGATGATCGTCGAGGGTTGACGGAAGCGGCGGGGAACGCCGCCGTGCGGATCTCCCGGCCGAACACACGGGTGCCGGGGGCTGCGGTGTCGGGGAGCGATCCTCACCGCCGTCGTAGCGTCCTCCCCTTCGAGGGGTGGTAGCCCCCGGCCGCTCGCGCGTCCGCCTTGGCTGGTGCGCGGGCGTTGATGACGTTGCGGGCGTCGCCATCCGGCGCCTGCGTGTGTCGAGGAGCCGTTCCTTGGCCGGCGTGCGTCCCCGGTCGGCGGGTCGACCCGCATGCACCGAGGGTTCGCCCCCGGTGCCGGATCATCACCCCGCGCGTCCCCGCTGTTGGCGGATGCGTGAGGCCGAGCTTTCGGCTGGCCGGACGGCCGCTTGCTCAAGGAGGGTCCGCACCTCGCGGTGCATGTCTCGAGCCTCGGGGGTCGAGGGTGCCGGCATGGCGCGCGGCGGTGTTGCGGCGGCGATGAGCTTTTGGCTCGCCCGCGGCGGAGTATCCGCGTTGTCGACGTTGGGGACGGGGTTGAGGCGGTCGCGGACTTGCCGGCCCGGCTCCGCGCGCGTTCGCCGCGCGCGGAGGGCCTCCCCCCCGCCATCGAGGCACGGAGTAGCCGCACGGTCCGGTACTCCTCCGCCGGCTTGGCCTCGAGCTCGCGAGCTTGGGCCGGCCGCGCGTCGACGTCGGCCCCTGCATGTGCGCTTGGCCCCGCGGCCGGGCGTGTAGCGGCTCTGGGGCCGGCGTGACTTCCCCGTCTCCGGCGCCCGCCGCGCCGGCGGCGTTGGCCGGGTCGTTGGTGATGACGGCGCAACATTCCCGCGTGGGGTCGTAGCTCCCGATCTTTGGAGTCGTCGGAGCGGCCGAACCGGTGGTCCGTGGCGTCGAGGAAGCGCCGAACGCGGCCCGGGTCCGGCACACCGGGAGAAGTCCCACTCCGCGTATCCATGACGGTTGGCGGGCGGCATCGTGTCGACGGAGCCCGGGGGACGACTCGTCCCGCTGGCCGAAGTGCGGGATCCCTGGCGACGAAGACGTGCCGACCGGGCGGAACCCGCGCATTGTCGTGTTGACGTTGGCGTTGTAGGCCGTAGCGGCGCCACGCGGCCGATGGGGACGCGTGGTCGGGAGACCGCGCGCGGTCCCGGCCGGGGCGGTGGCGGCCGTCGTGACGTTGGGCGCACCGCGGCGGGCGGCGGCACGCTCGGCCTGCCGCCGCTCGGACCGCGCCCCGGCGCGAGCGTAGCCGGAGCGGCGGCGGCGTCGCGGCGTCGACGGACCCGCGGCATCCGTGCTGCGGGTGCTGCGCGCGGTGACGTGCGCGCGGCGGAGACCGAGCGGACACGGCCTCCCGGCGCGCGCGTAGCTCCTCACGGTTGGTGAGGCGCATGAGATAGCCATTCCCCGTGGCACGGAAGTTCAAGTCCCCGAAGCGGATCTCGAGCCGGCGGAAGGGGGGTACGAGCTACCCATGTTGTAGCGGGTGCTACGGTACTCGGTGCGAATCACCATGAAGGGAGTCGGCGAAATGACCTTAGGCGCTCGTGAGCCCCACGGTGGGCGCCAGCGTCGGTGCGGAATATGGTCCCGACACTAACCGGTAGATAACGCCTAAGTCTATCCCTCAATGGTCGATGCCAAGCAACAAATGACACAAGGTTTATCCTGGTTCCGGCCGAGGGGGCCGTACGTCCCGGCGGTGGTGTGCTCGTGGCACTATATTGCTCGGCACCGGGGTGCTTGTAGTGGGGCAAGTACAAGCAAGGTGGGAGAAGAAGCGTGGCTTCCAAGTCCCCGGTGAGTGGGTGGAGATGTTATGGGAGAGTAAGAGAGTGAGTGCACAATGCGTTGTGTTCCTGCGGATCCGTCCCCCCGCGGCTGGGGGCTCGCTTCCCCTTTTATAGGCCAAGGGGGCGGCGAGTTACATGCACGCCGCGCTACCTAGCTACGTGTAGGAGCACGTCGTGCTACGGCGTAGAGCGGGCGATCGTCCGAACGATCCACGCTGCGATCCGGCCATGATGGCCTACTTCGTTCCCGAACAGTGGCGGTTCGAGGGTAGGAGGCGGCAGACGGTGATGGCGTTCTCTGGTAGGCTTCGAGGGGAGGTGCGATGATGTCCGGTACGGGGTACGGGGAGCGGGCGAACGGCGTTCCTTCCCAATGAGCTGCGGTGGCGGAGTGGTTGCTTTGCGGTGCTCGGGCGTGCGCTGCGGAGTCGGGCGTGCGCCCGCATGCGTGGGTACGGCGGCGCGCGCGTTACAGTGGCCGGGATGGCCACCCACCGGCCTAGCGCCCCTTACCCTAACCCTGCAAGGTCACGGGAAAGTGGAATCGAGGGGTGCGCCGGCCCCCTTTCGAGGGTCGGGCGCGTTAGCCGTACAGCGGCGTGCGCACGGTGTCACGGGACTGACACACCGGCCGTACCGCACAGTCCATCCCACAGTGGCGGGGATGGGCTCCTTCCCTGGGGAGTTGGTGCGGCGGCACCGGGGCGTGAGCCCCGGGCGCATGATGGCGCCGTCCCGCGGCGTCAGGGCGTTAAATGCCCAAGTACGGGGCCGGCGCACGCGTGTGGGGTGCCCGTGATCGTGGCGGGCCCCGGCCGAGGGCGGAGCGGACCCTCGAGCGAGGCGGGACTCGCTCGAGGGGGAGCGCGCCCTCGAGCGGGGGCGGGACCGCTCGAGGGAAGGGCCGCCCCTCGAGCGGGGGCGGTACTGTTCGAGGAGGGAGTTGCCCCTCGAACGGGGGCGGAACCCGTTCGAGGGAGGAGCATGCCCTCGGGCGAGTCGGAGCTGCTCGAGGGGTCTTCCTAGGCGGGCCGCCTTGGTGGGCCTCCGAAGTCTGCTTTGCATGGGCCGTATCTGCATGGTTAGCTCCCTGCATGGTTAGGCTTAGCTTATGTTGATGCGAGGAATTTAGGTAGGGGTTCCCCCATTATTTGAGGGGACCCTAAGGGCGGTCCCCGACACCTTTTGCTTTTGGGGGGGGAAGAGGGGGTGTGGGGGAAGAGAGTTGTGGGGAGGGGGGTGGGGGGGGGGGGGGGGGGGGGGGCTAAGTAACAAGTGACACGAGAGATTTTATCCTCGGGTTCCGCCGAGGGGGCCGTACGTCCGAGAGAGGTGTGCTCGGGGCACTATATTACTTAGCACCGGGGTGCTTGTAGTGGGGCTGATACAAGCAAGGCGGGAGAGGAAGCGTGGCTTCCAAGTCCCCGGAGGAGTGGGTCGAAGATATTGTGGGAGAATGAGTAGAGTGGTGTATGGTGTCTCGTGTGTTTCTTGAGTCTCCGTGTGTCCGTCCCCCCGCGGCGGGGGGTTCGCCCCCCCCCCCCTTTTATAGATCAAGGGGGAGGCGGATTACATGCGCGCCGCGCTACCTAGCTACGTGGGGAAGCACGTCGTGCTACGGCGTAGAGTGGGCGGGCCGTCCGAACGATCTTCGCGGCGATCCGGCCATGATGGCCCTGCCTTGTACCCGAACAGGTGGCGGTTCGAGGGTAGAAGGGCGGCGGATGGTGGCGACGTCTTCCGATAGGCTTCCGAGGGAGGTGCCGACGTTGGCTTGTACGGGGCGGAGGAGTAGGTAAAACGGCGTCCCTTCCCAACGCGCTCCACGGTGTTGGAGTGGTTGCTACGGCGCCCGGCGTGCGCCTGCGACACGCGCGGGGACGGCGGGGCCATGTTGTTCGGCTGTGTTGGGGCCGGGATGGCGACCCACCGGCCTAGCGCCTCCCACCTAACCCTGTAGGGTCACGGGAAAGTGAATCGAGGGTGCGCCGACCCCCCCCTTCGAGGGTCGGCGCGTTAGCCGTCTGTGGAGTAGGCGCGCGGTGTCACGGGACGGAACCGCGGACGCATACACGGGGCGAGCACCGGGCGGCACCGAACATGTCCCTCCCCACGGTGGTGGGGATGGGCTCCTCCCCGGGGAGTTGGTGCGGCGGCACGGGGCGCGAGCCCCGGGCGCGTGATGGCGCCGGTCCCCGCTGTGTCGGGGCGTTAAATGCCCGTGTACGGGGGCCGGCGCACGCGTGGGGGCGCCCTCGAGCGTGGCGGACCCCGGCCGAGGGCGGGGACGTACCCTCGAGCGAGGCGGAACCCCGCTCGAGGGGGGGAGCGAGCCCTCGAGTGGGGCGGAGCCCGCTCGAGGAAGGGCGCGCCCCTCGAACGGGGCGGAGCCCGCCGAGGGGGTGCGCGTCCCTCGAGCGAGGCGGAGCCTGCCTCGAGGGGATCTCTAAGAGGGCCGCCTCGATGGGCCGTCGGGGTCCCTCGCGGCGCGGGCCGTGTCCTGCGTGGTTAGGCACCGCGTGGTTAGGCTTAGCGTGTTTTGGTTTTGTTGCGGGTTTTAAGCGAGGATTTCCCCGTTGTTTAAGGGGACCCCTAGGGGCGTCCCCGGTCGGGTAGCCCCCGAGCATGCGTGGGTTTGCCATTGAGGCTCCCGCGGTGCCTGGAACCCTACCGATAGGACGTTCTTCCCTCCTTGTTTTGCGAACGCTTTCCGTGGGGCCGCGTCGGCGGACCCGCGGGTCTCAACGCCTCCCCCGAGGGGGGGGAGCGTGGATGCTCCTGCGGGGGGTTAACCGTAAGAATTCTGTGTCGGAGGGCGTGGCACATGTTCCAACCGGCATCGGCGGTGTCTCCGCCGGCTTCGGGGGTGCACGCCTCTGGCGCGCTTGTCTCCCGGCGGGTGCAGTTTCAAGGAGGTGTAGCCGTGCGTCAAGCCCCCGAGCCTTGGCCCGTTCGAGGCGATCGGGTCGAGCTTTACGACTTGTTTTTTAACGCGCCCTCGCCGTCCCTCCGCGGGACGGAGGGTGAGGTTTCTGCAACCCCCATCGAGCGGGTCGCGGATTGCGGATTCCTCGTCGAGGCGCTAGCGGGTGGTTCAAGTGGACGCCCATGCCCCGTTCGATAAGGGTAGGGCGCGCGGTCCGGAGACGCGTCCATGGAAGCGCTTGCGTGGGTTTGCTAGGTGGGGCTCGGTCCCGTTCGATAGGGACCGAGGGCGCGGAAGCTCTCCCTCGGTGGGATCCCCCGGCTAGGGCGCCCTCGGCGGCTCTCGAACACGACATGTGGGGCACCCTCGAGCCGACGGGCTCGAGGAACGGCTCGAATGCGCGTGCCCTCGTCGTCCCTAACCTGCGATGTTCCGTGGCGCCTGTTCGAACCCGTCGAGGGTCAGGCTTCGAACCTCTGATCAGTAGGGCCGTGCGGGGCCGTGCCTGGACGGCCCCGTCTTTTTGCGTTTGCGGCCGTCGAGGGGTCTGGGCGAGCCAGCCCTCGAGGCGTTGGTTGGTGGCACGGCGTGGCATGCGGTGCTTGCTTTGCCCGCTTTAGCTGGGTGCGTCGGGCGACCCTCTCACGCGTGTGCCTTCTTTAGAGGGTTGATGTTGTCTCGAGCCGGGGCCCGTGCCGCTCAAGGGTTTTACGTGGCATGGGGGGTACGCGCGTGCCTCTCTTTAGTAGCCGTGTCGGCGTTGATGTCCCATGGGGTGTCGTTTCGAGCCGGGGGCTCGTGCCGCTCGAGGGTTTTACGTGGAATGGGTACCCGCGGTGCTCCCCTTAATTCAAACCGAGGTCCGGGCGGCCTTCTCACGTCGATGTCCCATCGAGGGCTGTTTTCGTTTTGAGCCGGGGGCTCGTGCCGCTCGAGGGTTTTACGTGGCATGGGTACCGCGGTGCCTCTTTTACCCATCGCGGGCCAAGCCATCGAGGGCGCGGGGCCTTCTCACGTCGATGTCCGGGCCCATCGAGGGTCGTGGGGTTTGAGCCGGGGGCTCGTGCCGCTCGAGGGTTTTACGTGGCATGGCCCCGACCCGCGACATCAAGCGGGGCCCGGGCGGCCTTCTCACGTCGATGTCCCATCGAGGGCTGGTTTTCGTTTTGAGCCGGGGGCTCGTGCCGCTCGAGGGTTTTACGTGGCATGGGTACCGCGGTGCCTGCTCTACATCAAGCGGGGTCCCGGCGGCCTTCTCACGTCGATGTCCCATCGAGGGGTGGGTGCTTTTCGTTTTAGCTCGGGGCTCGTGCCGCTCGAGGGTTTTACGGGCATGGGTACCGGATGCCTTTCATCGCGGGTCCCGGTGGCCTTCTCACGTCGATGTCCCATCGAGGGCTGTTCTTCGTTTTTGGCGAGGGCTCGCGCCGTTCGAGGGTTCTCCTTGCTTGGCAAGGGACCCGGTCATTAAATGCCTCGCGGTCGTGGCCGCGGTTTTGCGGCGCGGGCGCGCCTTTTTAGGCGTTGCGGCCGCGCGCGCGCGTAGTGGGGCGGCGCGGCGGGCGGACGTGACGGTCTTGCCTCGGCCTGCGGGTCTTCGCCGTGATGATGCCCCGCTCTTTCGCGGTGATGTGGCCGCTGCGGTCGTGGTGGGGCCCGCCGTCGACGTGAAGGAAAGATTCCCTGCCGGTTAATGCGAGCGGGGCATCCGCTCGGAGAGCTCGCCCGTCGGCTTATAAATGCGGGGGAGGAGGAGACGGCGGTTTTTTACCTTAACGCCTCGCCATTTTCGGTCCCCCGCCCCTTCGCCTTCATCTCGCTCTTGCCACCGCGCGGTGTCGTTGTTAGAGCTTTTTCTTCCGTTCCTTGTCCTCCGCTCTCGCTTTCCTTTGTCCTTCCTCATGGCGCCGCCTCGGCTTCCCTCACGATCTTGGACCCATACGCACGGGAGAGGTCGTCGGTGACCCGGCCGGCCCTTGGCGAGCCGGTCGCCGCCGGCCGGCGGCGGCTAACGAAGATGGACGCCGGCGGAGTGGATAGTGCCGCCGGCGGGGGACCACGCGCCCAACCCGCCGGAGGGCTATGTGGTGAGCTTCATCCGCTACCACGAGCGGGGCTTCAACGCGCCGGCGAGCACCTTCATGCGGGCGATGTGCCACCACTACGGGGTGGAGCTGCACAACTTTGCCCCCAACGCGATTTCGCAGGCGGCCACGTTCGTGGGCGTCTGCGAAGGGTACCCCTGGGGATCCCGGTCAGCGGGAGCTGCGGGTTCACCTTTTCCGCGGGGAGCTCTTCCACGCGGCCCACGACGGAGCCGAGGACCCGCCGCGCGGTGCGCGCGGCGGGATGTCGCTCGCCTGCGGGGGCAATTCAAGAACGTCTACATCCCCCGCACCATGACGACGAACAACGCCGGGGGGGAGCGGGGATGGTTCTACTTGCGCAACGCCGAGCCCGGCCTTCCCCCCTACACCGGTCGGGTGTTCAAGGAGAGGCCCGACTCCCGGGGCTACGGGGGTGTCCACGGCCCGGCATCGGAGCGCGGGCAGGGTCGGTCCTGGCCGCCCTGCAGCGACTGGCGGCGCATGGGCTGACCGCGATGGGCGTCCTCGCCTTCCTCCATCACCGGCGGGTCGTGCCCTTGATGGAGAGGCCGCTCTGCATCTTCGAGATGACAGAGGCGGCCAACCCCGTCGATCTGGCGAGGTCGCGGATGCTCCCGACGCCCCTCGAGCGGCCATATGCGCTCACCCGGGCGCGGAGCGCCGTCGACACCGGGCGCCGATGCCTGCGGGCCGGACCCCATGGGACCTTGAGATGCTCCCCACGGGCCCGTTGGTGAGTGTGGTTCTTGATTTTGTTTTGGTTCTTGGTCTTGCTTCTTGCTTTCCGACGCGTCCTTGATGCTCTCGTGTGCGGGTGGTGAGCTTTCGACGTCGCCAAGTCCGTTCCGCCCACCCCCGACTCCCGTGCGCTCGGCCGGGCGGCGCGGCGGGGGGAGCGGGGGAGCGGGCGGCGCGCAGGGAGGGAGCGCGCGAGGCGACATCAAGCGCGCCGCGGACCGGCGGGCCGCGGAGTACGGCGGCGCGAAGGGCTGGGGCTCTCCTCCCCGGGGACCGAGGAGCACTCGTCCTCGGAGGGGGACGAAGAGGAAGAGGGCCGAGGGGGAGGGCCCCTCCGATAGGTGGCGACTGCGCCCCCGTCGCGGGAGCCGGCGCCGGCGACGGGGGCGGCTTCGCTGGGGCGGGCGCACCGGCGCCCGCCGCCAGGCAATCGACATCGGGGGCGGCGCGCGCGCGGGCGGGGTGCCGGCGCGCGCCACGGAGGGCGCGCGCGGCGGCGCGCACGTGCGCGCATCAAGCGTGCCTGCGCGCGGGGAGCGCGCGCGCGCGCGGCGTCGTCGTCGGGGGCGCCACGGCGGGGCGTGCCCGCGCGCGGGCGAGCGTGCCCGCGCGCGCGGCGGCGCCTTCGGGAGGTGCGGCGTCGGGGCGCGCCCGCGCGCGGGGCGGGCCGCTTGCGCGCGCGCGGAGGCGCCGTCGGGGAGGCGCCACGGCGGGCGCGGCCAGCTGCGCCGGCCTCATCGCGAGGCCTCGAGGAAAAGGAAACGGGCCTTTTCTTCTTCGAGGTAAAGAGCTCGTCTTTTTTCGCTTGGTTTGATTTGTTGATGATCGGGTGTTCTAACCCTCCGTTCGTTCTGCGCGGGGGTGGTGCCAACCGTGCCTCCTCTTGCACCGGCCAAGGTGTTGAGGACGGACGCATCGGTCCCCACCGGCGGCGCTCGTCGAGGGCGTCGCGGCCGGGGACGAGCTCGGCGGTGGGCGCGAGCTCGCAAAGCCCGGCCGGGGCCTCGAGGCCCCGGCCGGCGGATCGGCCCGCCGCGGCGCAGCCGGAGGTCGCCGGAGGGGCGGCCGGCGCCGGCCGTCGTGGGGACGCGGGCCGCGGCGGCGGCGGCGGTGGAGGTGCGGCCCACGGTGGCGGCCGCGGGGGGGCGGAGGAGGTGGGGCGGGCGGCGGGCGCGCCGTGGATGCGGCGGCACGGCGAGGAGGTGGCGGCCACGGCGCCACCGACGGCGGCGCCGTGGCCGCGGCGGCACGGCGGTGGAGGTGCCGCGGAGGCGGCGCGGGCGGCGGCGCCCGCCGGCGATCTGCAGGCGGAGGTGGTGGAGGTCTCGGACGACTCCCCGCCGCCTGGGTGGGATCGGTGGGCCGGTGGCCCACGAATTCCCCCCGAGCCCCGGGGAGGGGGCCCTCGTGAGGCGGCACGAGGGTCACATGGTGGTGGGGGGCCGAGGACACGGCGCCGAGGCCTCGTCCTCCCGCGCCGGCCGCCCCGCCCGGGTGGAGGGGGCCGTCGACGATCCCCCTGCGTTCGCCGCGCGCCGGGGGGGAGCGGGGAGCTGCGGGGCGAGCTCGGAGCCACGGCGCCACGCTCAGCGCGCGCGCGAACGAGGCGGCGCGGGTCCATGGCGGCCCTGCATGGCGCGTCTTCCAGGTAAGCCATGGTTGCTCGTTTTCTTCTTTCTTTCGTTTGTGTATGCTGCCTTCTTGTCCCGACACTTATGGGTTTTGATTCTGTGGTTGCCAGGAGCTCGAGCGTCGCGCCCACGATAAGTACGACGCCTTCGACCGGGTGAACGCCGAGGTCCACCAGCTCCGGGAGCGGTGCAGCGCGTTCGACGCACTTGCTGATGCCCTCAGGACGCCGGACGGGCCGGCTGGCGTGCGGGCCATGGCGTGGCGCGACGAGCTCCCCGAGAGCTCGGGGCGGGGCCCGGCGCGCCGCTCGAGCCTCGAGCGGGTCCGCGCGGCCCTCATCGATCGTGATGAGGGCGTTGTGGCGGCGCGCGCGGACTTGGAGAAGACGCGGACGGCGGCCGCCAAGGGGGGGGGCGGAGGTGGCCAATGTCCGGTCGCGCGAGACCGGGAGCTCCACACGTCGCTCGAGGGGGCACAAGCACGGCGGCGCGCGGGCGAGGAGCGGGCGCGCGGGTTGGAGCGGCGGGCCAAGGAGGCCGACGACTCGAAGGCCGCCCTCGACGCCAAGGCTGCGGCGCTCGCTATCGCCGAGGAGCGGCTTCGGCGAGGAGCACACCGCCCGCCAAGGAGCCGAGGGGGCGGCTCCGGCGAGAGCAAGCCGCCCTCGCCGACGCCCGGACGGCGCTGGAGCAGGAGCGCGTCGCTCGCGAGGCGGCGCAGAAGTCGCTGGAGGAGCGGAACACCGCGTTCTCCAAGGTCGAGGACGAGGCGCTTATGCTCAGCATCACCAACGCCAACCAGGAGCTGGCCCTCCGGGAGCAAGGCGAAACCGTCCAGCGCCTCGAGCTGACGATCAAGTCGGTGCGCCGCGACTTCGAGACGGAGAGGAAGCAAGTCGAGGGTGAGCTGCTGCCTGACTTCTTGTTTGGTTGGTTTTTCGTTAGAGGGCTCGCTTCCCCCTTTCTGATTTCTTTCTTGTCTTGTCGATTCCAGGCTTGCGCACCGCTGCGGGGCACGCGGCGAGCGGGCCGGGCGCTACGGGCTTCGTACAACTCCTCCGAGCGGGAGCTGCGGGGAGGCTGCGTGATGCGGCCCTCGAGACTGCCGCGTCGTGGAGGAGGGCGAGGCTCGGGCCGGCGGCTCGCGCCGGCCGGCGCCGCTTGCGCGCCCTTGGCGGCCACGTCACGGAGCGGATGCGGCGGGCGGCGCATGCGGGCGTCCGAGAAGGCCCTCGGAGTGGTGCGATCCCACTACGAGGTCAACTTCGAGGCGGCGGCGGAAGGCTACGTTGTTCCCGAGGGCATCGAGGACGAGGTGGCGATGGAGCGTGTGGATGCGCTCGCCGCCGACGCCGCCGGGTCGCTCGCCGAGGCCTTCGAGGAGTTCCTCTTCCGGACGCCGCCGACGCGCCGCTCCTCCCCGCTGAAAGCGAGTTGGGCGCTAGGCCCGTTTTATATTTTTGAATTAGTATTCGGCCTCATGGGGCCTTTTGTAAATAAGTACATTATCTCCACCGTAAACATTTGATGATGCGTAATGAAGTTTTTGCTTATTGCGCCTTTTTGTTTCTCCTTCTTCACGAGTAGATTTTACTTAGGGGGAGTTCGTTTTTCGCTAGGGGTCCGGCGGGTTGGAGGCGAGAGAGAAGGGCCATATCCACGCGGCGTAGGCTATCTCTCGGCTCGCACGCTCCTCCCCGGTGGGCCGCCCGCGCCTGTTCAAATCGTTGCTCGTAGTTGAAGTAGAAAACAAACTTAGCGCGTGTGAGTTGTTTTTTATTTTTGCGCAAAAAATGGGACCATTTTGGGGGGGGGGGGTGCCCCCCGCGGTAACCCCGAGGGTAACTTGGGTTTTCGGGGGAAAGCCGAGTTGCCCTTTTATTAGACTTGGAGCATTTACATAGTTGTCACCAAGCGGGGCGTTGGCCATGTGATTTTACAACAAAACGTACTTGGAAATCCTAGCTAAGGGTAGAAGCGACGTAGGCTGTTGGATGTTCCAAGCGTTGGTGAGCTCTTCACCGTCCTCGTTGGCCAGCTTGTATGTGCCGGCTTGAGTACCTTCACCACGACGTAGGGTCCCTCCCATGGGGGCGATAGCTTGTGGCGCCCTCGGTTATCTTGGCGCAGCCTTAGGACCAGATCCCCTTCGCTGAAATCCCGTCGACGTATCTTGCGTGCTTGGTAACGTCGTAGGGACTGTTGATACCTCGCGGAATGCATTAAGGCTACGAGGCGTGCCTCGTCAGGCGGTCCGGCGAGTCCTCGCGGGCTCGGCCGGTTAGCATCCTCGTCGTAGCCTCGAACCCGGGCGACCCGTATTCTAAGTCCGTGGGGAGGACGACCTCCGCGCCATGGACTAGGAAAAAGGCGGGGTGAACCGGTGGCTCTGCTCGGGGTGGTCCTTAGGCTCCACACAACCGCCGGTAGTTCTTGGAGCCATTTTCGCCCAGATTTGTTGAGCTGGTCAAAAATTAGGGGCTTAAGGCCCTGTAGGATCATGCCGTTGGCACGCTCTACTTGGCCGTTGGTCTGTGGGTGTGCCACAGCTGCCCAATCCACACGGATGTGGAACTTGTCGCGAACTCCAAGAACTTCCGGCCGTGAGCGGGACCCATTGTCCGTGACGATGGAGTTTGGCACTCCAAAGCGGTAGACGATGTCGGTGAAGAATGTGACCGCCTGCTCGGCCCTTAAGTTCGTGATGGGGCGCACCTCCACCCACTTGGAGAACTTGTCGATCGCGACCGAGCGGGTGGGGTGAAGCCCCCCGGTGCCTTTCGCGGGGGCCGACGATGTCCGGCCCCCACACGGCGAATGGCCATGTCACGGGGATGGTTTGTAGGGCATGGGCGGGCAAGTTGGACTTGCGGGCGTAGAGGCGGCACCCTTCGCGGTGCGCACGATCTCGGCGGCGTCCGCGACCGCGGTAGGCGCGGTAAAAGCCCTGGCGGAACGCGTTGCCGACGAGGGTGCGGGGGCGCGGCGTGGTGGCCACAGATCCCCGCGTGAATGTCCCGTAGGAGCTCGCGCCCCTCGGGAATGGGCACGCACCGCTGTAGGATGCCGGAGGCGGCGCGCTTGTACAGCTCGCCGTCGACGAGGGCAAAAGATTTGGCCATCCTGGCGATGCGCCTGGCCGCGGCCCGGTCCGCGGGGAGCTCCCCTCGAGCGATCCAGGCGATGTATTTTTCGCGCCAGTCCTCTTGAGCAGGAGTCGGCTTGATGTCCATCGCGTCGGCCTCGTGGGAGCCGTACCCCTCGAGGAGGGAGAGCACGTACGCCTCGTTCGAGGGGTCCTCGTCCATGGGTTCCGCACCCGCTGGATTCGAGGGGGGCCCCGAGGGTCCGTCATGACTCGAGGGGTAGGGCTCGAAAACGACCGAGGGTTGCGCGATGTCGCGCGCGAAAACGTTCGGGGGGAACGGTGATCCGCCGGACGCAATCTTGGCCGGTTCATCCGCCTCCTCGTTGTAGCGGCGGGGCACATGGTTGAGCTCGATGCCTTGTAGAACTTGTCTTCGAGGGCCCGCACGGCCTTGCAGTAGGCCTCCATCTTGTCGTCATGGCAGCTCGCGTTCTTCATGACCTGATCGATCACGAGCTGCGAGTCCCCCCGCACGTCGAGGCGCTTGCCGCCCAACTCAATGGCGATTTTGAGGCCGCGAGAGAAGGGCCTCGTATTCGGCCATGTTGTTGGACGCGGGGGAAGTGGAGGCGCCTTGCGTAGCGCATGTGCTCCCGAGGGGTGACACGAAGAGCGGGCCCGCGCCCGCTCCCGTTTTCATCACCGAGCCGTCGAAGAACGGAGTCCGGCCTCTGCTTGGATTTGTGGGGGCGGCGGTGCGTGTCCGTCCACTCGGCGACGAAATCCGCGGGGATTTGCGATTTGATGGCCTTGCGCGGGGCATAGGCGAGCGTTTCGCCCATCGGCTCCACGGACCACTTGGCAATCTACTGCGGCGTCAGGGTTGCGGATGATTTCTCCTAGCGGAAAGGAGGAAACCACCGTGACGGGGGTGGGCCTCGAAGTAGTGGCGGAGCTTGCGCCGCGCGGGAGGACTACCGCGTACGGCAACACGGACACGGGGGTAGCGCATCTTCGTGTCCGATGGGACCTCGGCGATGTAGTAGACCGGCCGCTGCACGGGCAAGGCGTGCCCTTCCTCCATGCGCTCCACGACGATCAGGCGGCGACCACCGGGTGGTTGCGGCCACGTAAGAGCTGCGAGGGGGTTCGCCATCTTGCGGCGGCGTGAGGATCGGGGCGTGCGTCGAGACGCCTTCGGCTTGTCGAGCGCGTCCCGGGCCTCGGTGGTCCAAGAGAAGCGCTCGTGCTTCTTGAGCGGCGGTAGAGGGCGAGGCCCTTCTCACCGAGGCCGCGAGATGAAGCGGCTCAAGGCGGCGAGGCACCCCGGCACCTTCGCACCCCTTTGAGGTCCCGGATCGAACCCATTCGTTCGAGGGCCGCGACCTTTTCAGGGTTGGCCTCGATTCCCCGCTGGGAGACAATGTATCCTAGGAGCATGCCCCGCGGCACTCCAAAGACACATTTTTCGGGGTTTAACTTGACCCCGTTGGCCCGTAGGCAGTTGAACGCGACGCCAAGGTCGCCAACCAGGTCGTCCGCCTTCCTGGTCTTCACGACGATGTCGTCTACGTATGCTTCGACCGTCCGTCCGATGTGATCCCCAAAAACATGCTGCATGCAACGCTGATATGTTGCGCCCGCATTTCTGAGGCCAAACGGCATCGTGACGTAGCAGAACGTCCCGAACGGTGTGATGAACGAAGTCGCGAGCTGGTCGGACTCCTTCATTTTTATTTGGTGGTATCCGGAGTAAGCATCAAGGAAGCAAAGCAATTCACACCCAGCCGTTGAATCAACGATCGATCAATGCGCGGCAAAGGAAAAGGAACTTTAGGACATGCTTTATTAAGGCGGGTGTAGTCTATACACATCCGCCACTTCCCATTCTTTTTCTTTACAAGCACGGGGTTTGCTAGCCACGTAGGGTGGAACACCTCCTTGATGAATCCGGCCTCGAGAAGCTTCCGCGGCTCCGCTCCGATTGCCGTCGCCGCTCCTCGTCGAAGCGGCGCGGCCGTTCTTTGCACGGCGCGGGCGTTTGGCGGGATGTCAAGGGAGTGCTCGGCGACCTCCCTCGGGATGCACGACATATCCGAGGGGCTCCACGCGAAGATGTCGGCGTTGGCGCGGAGGAAGTCGACGAGCACCACTTCCTATTTGGGGTCGAGGGTGGAGCTGATCCTCAACGCCTTGCCCTCGGGGGCTGACGGATCGAGGGGGACCCCCTTGGTCTGCTCCGCAGCCTCGAAGGTGCCGGCGTGCTTGGCGGCGGGGTCAAGGTCTTCGTTGACCATCTTCTCCAGCGTGTTCACCAGCGCTTCGTCCAGCGCCAGCGCCTCTGCGTGCTCCACACACTCGACGTCGCAGTCGAATGCGTGCTCGATGGATGACCCGACGGTGATGACGCCGTTCGGTCCCGGCATCTTCATCTTCAGGTAAGTATAATTGGGGACCGCCATGAATTTGGCGTAACAGGGTCGCCCAAGTATAGCGTGGTAGGCCCCCTTGAACCCCACCACCTCGAAGGTGAGGGTCTCCTTGCGGAAGTTCTTCGGGGTGCCAAACCAAGGCGGCGGTCGATGCGCCCAAGGGGTTGGACACTGCTTGCCGGGCGCGATGCCATGGAACGGCTTCGTCTGCGGGCCGCGGCCGGTCCAACCCAATCCCCATGAGGCGCAACGTATGCGCGTAGAGGATATTGAGGCTGCGCCTCCGTCCATGAGGACCTTCGAGAACCGGGCGTTCCCGATGATGGGGTCAACCACCAGCGGGTACTGGCCTGGGTTGGGGACGCGGTTCGGGTGGTCCTCCCGGCTGAAGGTGATGGCATCCTCCGACCAATTGAGGAAGGACGGAGGCGCCCTCTCCGCGGCGAGGACCTCGTGCCGCTCCTTCTTGCGCTGGCGGGTCGACATGTCGACGGTTGGCCCCCAAAGATGAGGAACACATTTTCAACAGCGGGGAAGCCGCCCGCGTCGCCGTCGCCCCCATCTTTCTTGGCCTCTGCCTCCTTCGCGGCGGCACGGCCATAAAATTTCTTGAGCATATCGCACTGCTCAAGGGTGTGGTTCACCGGGGTCTTGTGGTAAGGACATGGCTTTTTCAGCATGTCGTCGAACACCCCCGGGCCTCGAGGGGCCGGTCGAGGGCCCCGTCGAGCCGGGTCAACAGCGAGGGCCTCGGCATTGCCGCCGTCGCGCCCCCTGCTCGCGCGCCTCGCGGCACGGCTTCTTTCCCTTCTTGCCCCGCTTGTCGTTGCGGTGGGGCTCCTTGGACTTGCTGCCCTCCGCGGGCGCGTCCTTTGAGCGCTTGCCCTTCTTGCCGTCGAAGATTGCCCCCACGGCCTCCTCTCCGGAGGCGAGGGCGGGTGGCGATGTCGAACAGCTCGTTGGAGTCCGCGGGCGGGCTGCGTCCCAGCTCCGCACGAGGTCCCGGCACGTGGTGCCCTCGAGGAAGGCGTGCACGATCTCGGGGCGCGCCACGGCGGGGAGCTGCGTGCGGCGCTTGGAGAAGCGCCGTATGAAGTCCCGCGGCGACTCGCGGGCTTGCGTGCGGGGAGCGAAGGTCCCGGGAGTTCCCGGGGGCGCACGTACGTGCCACGGAAAGTGCCCGTGAACGTGTGGACCAGGTCGTCCCGGTTGTGGATTTGACTCGCGGGCAAGTGCTCGAGCCATGTCGGGCCGCGTCGCCGGGTGCGGGGGGCAAGTTGCGGATGATGACCTCGTCGCTGGTGGCCCCGCCCAGCTGGCAAGCCAGGCGGTAGTCGTTAAGCCACACGCGGGGGTCCGTCTCCCCGTTGTACTTGACGATGGTCGAGGGTTGGCGGAAGCGTTGGGGGAACGCTGCCGCGCGGATCTCCCGGCTGAACACACGGGTGCCGGGGGCTCGGCGTCGGGGAGCGGTCCTCGCCGGCCCGTCGTAGCGTCCACCCCTTCGAGGGTGGTAGCCCCTTGCGGCTCGGGCATCGCGCCTGCTCGTACGCCCCGGCGTTAATGACGTTGCGGGCGTCGCCATCCAGCGCCCTGCGTGCGTCAAGGAGCCGTTCCTTGGCCGGCGTGCGTCCTTGGTCGGCGGGTTGCCCCGCCGGTCCCCCTGCGTGCACCGAGGGTTCGCCTCCCGGTGCGGGTTCGTCGCCCCGCGCATCTCCCTGTTGGCGGATGCGTGAGGCCGAGCTCTCGGCCTGCTGGACGGCCGCTTGCTCGATGAGGGTTTGCACCTCGCGGTGCAGGTCTCGAGCCTCGGGGGTCGAGGGTGCCGGCATGGCGCGCAGCGGCGTCGCGGCGGCGATGAGCTTTTGGCTCGCCGCGGGGGGGCGCGTCCGCGTTGTCGACGTTGGGGGGCGGTGTTGATGCGGTCGAGGACTTGTCGGCCCGGCTCCGCGCGCGTTCGTCGCGCGCGGGGAGGCTTCCCCCGCCATCGAGGCGCGGAGCGAGCCGCACCCGTCCGGTATTCCTCGCCGGCTTGGCCTCGAGCTCGCGGGCTTGGGCCCGTGCGTCGACGTCGGCCCCGGCGGGGCGCTTGGCCCCGCGGCCATGCGCGCGGCGACCCCCGGGGCGGGGGTGACTCTCCCCGTCCGCCGGCGCCCGCCGCGCCGGCGGCGTTGGCCGGGTCATTGGTGATGACGGCGCAGCACTCCCGCGCGGGGTCGTAGCTCCCGGTGCGGAGTCGTCGGAGCGACCAAACCCCGGTAGTCCGTGGCGTCGAGGGAAACGCTCGAACACGGCCCGGGTCGGCACACCGGAGAAGTCCCCACTCCGTGTACCCGTGGTGGTTGGCGGGTGGCAACGCGTCGATGGAGCCTAGGGACGACTCGTCGGCCATTGAGGCACTAGGATCCCGGCGACGAAGACGTGGCGGCCGGGCGGGACCGGCGCATCGTGGTGTTGACGTTGTTGTTGTAGGCCGAAGTGGCGCCACGCAGCCCGATGGGGATGCGCGGTCGGAGACCGCGCGCGGTCCCGGCGGGGGGCGGTGGCGGCCGTCGTGGCGGTGGGCGCGCCGCGCGGTGGCGGCGCGCTCGGCCTGCCGCCGCTCGGACCGCGCCCCGGCGCGAACGTAGCCCGGAGCGGCGGCGGCGTCGCGGCGTCGACGGACCCGCGGCATCCGGGCGCGCGGGCGCTTGCGCCGTGGTGGCGCGTGCGGCGGGGACCGGGGGCGGACCCCGGCGCGGCGCTGCGCGCGGAGCTCCTCACGGTTGGTGAGGCGCATGAGATAGCCGTTCCCCGTGGCCTGAAAGTTCAGGTCCCCGAAGCGGATCTCGAACCCGGCCGGGAGGGGGGGTCCGAGCTACCCATGCAGTAGCGTGTACCACGGTACTCAGTGCGGATCACCATGGAGGGAGTTGACGGAGTGACCTTAGGCGCTCGCTTGCCCCACGGTGGGCGCCAACTGTCGGTGCGGAATATGGTCCCGACACTAACCAGTAGATAGCGCCGAGGTCTATCCCTCAATGGTCGATGCTAAGTAACAAGTGACACAGAGATTTTATCCTGGTTCCGGCCGAGGGGGCCGTACGTCCAGCAGGAGGGTGTGCTCGGGGCACTATATTACTTAGCACCGGGGGTGCTTGTAGTGGGGCCGATACAAGCAAGGCGGGGAGAGGAAGCGTGGCTTCCAAGTCCCACGGAGGAGTGGGCGAAGATATTGTGGGAGAATGAGTACGTGGTGTATGGTGTCTCGTGTGTTTCTTGAGTCTCCGTGTGTTCGTCCCCCCGCGGCGGGGGTTCGCCCCCCTTTTATAGATCAAGGGGGAGGCGGATTACATGCGCGCCGCGCTACCTAGCTACGTGGTGAAGCACGTCGTGCTACGCTGTAGAGTGGGCGGCCGTCCCGGACGATCTTCGCGGGCGATCCGGCCATGATGGCCCGCCTTGTACCCGAACGGTGGCGGTTCGAGGGTAGAAGGGTGGCGGATGGTGGCGACGTCTTCGATAGGCTTCGAGGGAGGTGCGACGTTGGCTTGTACGGGGCACGGGGAGTAGGTAAAACGGCGTCCCCTTCCCAACGCGCTTCACGGTGTTGGAGTGGTTGCTACGGTGCGGGGGGCGCCGGGCGTGCGCCCGCACGCGCGGGGACGGCGGCCATGCGTAACAGGTGGTCGGGATGGCGATCCACCGGCCTAGCGCCCCCACCTAACCTTGTAGGGTCACGGGGAAAGTGAAATCGAGGGTGCGCCGGCCCCCTTCGACGGTCGGGCGCGTTAGCCGTCTTGGAGTAGGCGCGCGGTGTCACGGGCCGACACGGCCGCCGCGCACGGTCCCTCCCCACGGTGGTGGGGATGGGCTCCTCCCTCGGGGAGTTGGTGCGGTGGCACGGGGCGCGAGCCCGGGCGCGTGATGGCGCGCGTCCCGCCGTGTCGGGGCGTTAAATGCCGTGTACGGGGCCGGCGCACGCGTGGGGGCGCCCTCGAGCGTGGTGGACCCCGGCCGAGGGCGGGACGTACCCTCGAGCGAGGCGGAACACCGCTCGAGGGGGGGAGCGAGCCCTCGAGCGGGGCGGAGCCCGCTCGAGGGAAGGCCGCCCCTCGAACGGGGCGGAGCCCGCCCGAGGGGGTGCGCGTCCTCGAGCGAGGCGGAGCACGCTCGAGGGGATCTCTAAGAGGGGCCGCCTCGATGGGCCGTCGGGGTTCTGCGGCGCGGGCCGTGTCCCGCGTGGTTAGGCACGCGTGGTTAGGCTTAGCGTGTTTTGGTTTTGTTGCGGGTTTAAGCGAGGATTTCCCCGTTGTTTAAGGGGACCCATAGGGTTGTCCCCGACACTTGTCACTCACCTTAATCTCACCTTCTGAAAGCACACGCCCACGCCCATTGTCCCCAAAGTGATGTAACTCCTTGTCACCACCGGGACGAGACTTGAGAACCACCCCTGTCTCCGGTCATATGTCTCGGGTCAGAAGGTTGTGTGTTGGTTCCTAGGTCCAGTGGCACTCCGGTGGCTACGTGGGCTTGACCAACTTGGGTAGTGAGTTGGAGAAGTGTGTTGGAAGCCGCGTTCATCTTGTCGGAGTTTCAATCTCCTTCGAGAAGAATTTTTATCGGCTCCCATTCACCCCCCCTCTCTGGTCGCCTAATCGGTCCTTCAAGTGGTATCTGAGCCGGTTCGGGTCTTTGTTGACTCTAACTAGTCTAAGATCAAAGGATGGCGTACCAGGAACGGGGTTCGGGTCCTCCACACTTCGATGGCAAGAACTACCAGATGTGGAGTAAGCGGATGGGTGCGTTCCTCCGCGGAAAGGGTCAGATCCTTTGGGATGTCACGGTGGACACATGCTATGTCCAGCCGATGGATTTCCTTGCTCCAGGATCAAGGGATAGGTTCGACGCCAACAACAAGGCGGTCGACTACTTGTTTCGTGCTCTATGTCAGCCTGAGTTCGATCGGGTGCACACTGAGCACATGGCTTGTAGAATTTGGATGGTGCTGAAGGAGGCTCATTTTGGGAATGCCCAGGTTCAGGCACGGATGTATGCGACCTACCGGAGAGAGTACGAGAACTTCACTCATCTCCCCGGTGAGTCCATCGATGCCTTGTTCAGAGGTTCACGGTGGTTGTGAACAACATGAGGGCCAATGTGGACGTGCTCCCGTACGATGATCATGATAGAGCGGTCAAGCTCTTACACTCTTTGGATCGTACAATATGGGGCGGAAAGTTCGAGGCCATTGTGGAGTCAGAGAATTATTGCACTCTGACGGTGAACGAGCTGTTCTCGAAGCTCAAGTCGGCTGAGGTGGATAGGGGCATGACTGCCAAGCTCGAGGGTCCGACTGATTCCCATAGTCTTGCCCTCGTTGGTGGTTTGAAGGGAAGGGCTAACACTAACCCATCCACCAGGATGTTCTCTTTGTCCTCTTTGATGTCTATGCCAGATGAGGAGTTCGACGTGCTTGGAGAGGACGAGCCGGCGCTCCCGAAGAGACGGTTCGAGAGGCCGCACAAGAAGCGAGTGAACATGACGAGGAACATGAGGACATGCTTCCGGTGCGGCAAGCCGAGACACTTCGTCACCGCACCGCCCGAGAAGGTCGAGAACAAGGACGGCTACAAGCACAAGCCGAGGAACGATGGCAAGTACTGGTCGAGGCGCGACCACAAGAGCAAGTACAAGAACAAGCACAAGGACGAGCAACGATCGAGGAAGAAGGAGAGCCGAGGCAAGGCCCAAGCGTTGGTTGGTGCGAGCGACGTCGACTCCAGTTCCGTGTACTCCACCTCGAGCTCGAGTAGCAATGAAGACGAAGGTGATCGTCACAAAGGCAAGAAGGTGTCCAAGAACCTGAGCGGGCTGAGCTGCTTCGCTAGAGACGACTTCTGCACCATGACGCTGAGCTCCGGCAGCAAGAAGAGCACACAGAGCGACTCGGTCTCTGAGTCCGACGACGAGGTGAGCGATGAGCTTCCCTTCTTGTGCCAGGAGAATGAACGGCTCGGTACTTTGCTGTAACACCCTAATTTTACTAAAAATTTAGCTTTATTAAAATTTGCTAGAAACCTTTAATTGCTTAAGGAATATAAGGTTGTTTTATTTATTTTTAGGCATTTAAAACGTTTCTAAAATAAAGTTAATGAAATATAGGAATTAATTGTGGCATTCATGCTGGTGCATTTCTTTTGTTTGTTGGAATTCAAATTCAGGTTTGAATTCTATTTTGGTTTGAAGCCTTTTCAAAACCCAAACCCAAATACCTAATTCCTAAACCCTATCCTACCTACCCTATCCTTTTTTGGCCCAACGGCCCGCGGCCAGCGGCAGCCGCGGCCCGGCCGGCCGCGCAAGCCGCGGCACCGCGCAGCCGCCGCATCCGCCCCCGCCCGGCGCGGCGCCCCCACTAGAGCTTTCGGCCCGGCCGGCCCGCCGGCCGCCGTAGCCGCTCCCCGCCTCCCGCCCGGCGAGGCCGACTCGTGGGACCCGCTCGTCATCCCCAAGCTCAAGCCGTCCTCGCCCCGGACTCCGCCGTCGCCGCCGCGTGTCCGAGCGGAGCACGCCTCCTCCGCGTGGCCCGCACGCCAAGGCGGTTCGCCCGGCCTTTATAAGCCGCCGCCGCCCCTGGGGACGCCCTACCCGAGCCGCCCAAACCCTAGCTCACCGCCACCATTAATTCTCGCCATCGTCGCCGTTTTGCCGACAAGGAGCACCCCAGAGACGCGCAAGGAGGTGAGGGACCCGCCGGCATCGCTTGTCTTCGTTCCCGCGCACCGCGCCGTCCGCTTTAGCTCACCGGAGTTCCTAGCGCGCGCCGCCGCGCCGACCGTCCGCTCGCCGCGCCGCCGCCGCTTCCGCCGCCCCCGGGGCCGCGCTTCCGCGCGCGCGCCGCACATAGGTGCCTCCCGCGTTTCAAATCGGGCACCGGAGCCCCGCATTGGACTCACCGGTGAGCCCCCGCCGCCGGCCGCCGCCGTCGCCTCGCCACCCACCGCCGCCAGCGCTCGCGTGCGATCCGAGCCGTCGGATTAAGATCTGACGCCCCTGTCCAACCCCCCGCCCCCAAGCCACCATAGCCCTTGGATCTAGATCCAACGAATCTAAATCGAGTCAACCCCGGGTCAACAGGCCAAACCCCGCCGGCCCCGGCAGTTTTACGGAAAACCCCCCAAGTTTTCCGGTATTCACAAAAATACCCTTCCATCTTAGAAGTTTTCTTACAGTTTAGTCCTTTTTCTTTATTTTAGCCCAGAACCTTTTCAAATCTTTATAGTTTAGTCCCTACACCTTCCCTAAGCCATAACTTGGTCGTTTTAGCTCCGATTTTAGCGTTCTTTATGTCCACGCGTTCGTCTCGAAGCGTAGATTAGTTTTATGCTACTATTTAGATCTGTTTGATCTGTTTGGTGACTGTTTCTTATTTATTCCCATTGTATGCTTGTATGTGATGATTGTGGACCGTAGAGAGCGACTCGTTCGAGGGATTTGAAGATCAAGTCGTGCAAGAGTTTGAGCAGCAAGGCTTTGTTGAAGGCAAGTATTCCTTGATGCATACACGCTTGTCCTACATAATATGCATTTAATTTCACTGTCTTTACTTTTCCGCTTGCATTAACTTGATGGGAACCTATTAAGGATCATGCCTAGACTTTTGCTACCTTTACCTTGATGCCGGGTTTATCAAATTAATCTTGTGGTAGCTATTGCTTAGCATGCTCAACTGGGGATTGGTATTAATCAAACTTGGTTACTTTTATTATTCTATGTTTCGTTTATGATCTTTACTTTACAAGACCACTTTAATATGATAATCGGAACATGGAGAACCACCCAGGAAAACAGTACAACCACAAGAACTAATGGGCAATGGTCTTGGCTGAATAATTAGGAACTTTAGCTTGGGATGGTCTTACCTGATAAGGATAAGGGATCGGCGGTACTGTGGGGTATAGACTCGCTCTAGCGAGGGGGTTGGGTGAGTTATTCTTTTTATGGTGGGGTATCGACCGCTAGGGGACTTTATACTTTGCTAGCGATCCGGACCTTGTGGGTCATAACTTGCTAGGGAACCTTTGTAAAGGCCATGTAGCGTCCCTATGCAATCACACCTCGGTAGTGTGGTATGGTGCCTTGCGTACACCGCATGGTTGGGTCTAAAGTTCTTTGGAGCTTTTACGCTACTTGTGAGTAAAGATGTACAACCTCCGCAGTGTTAAACTAATCGATTAGCCGTGCTCACGGTCAAGAGCGGCCTAGACACTCACATGATTAAATTATGGAACTTTAATGTTTAATTGTTGTTTTATTCTTTATTTTATGATGCTTATATCTTATTAATTGGGTTGGTATGAACTTACATCTTTTAGTAATCAGGTTGCTAATAAAACTTGATCCACTAAAATGCTTAACTGCTTGAACCTTAGCCATCCACCATATGGCCTTGCATGTTATGTTGTTCTCTCTTGCTAAGTACGTCATGTGCTCACGCTTGTTTATTCTCTTGCATCTGCAATACCCGGATTGCTGCTCAGACTGGGAGAACTTTGAAGATATTTCCGGAGATTTCCAGGAGTTCTAGGTGTGCGTAGTCTTCAGTCAGCTGCCTGTGGAGGCTTTTTGTCCGCTGCGAGAACTCGTTATTTAAGATTCGTTTAAGACTATGGTTTGTAATAACTCTTTATTCGTGTGGCACTCTTTTTGGTATTCATTATGTCTAAGTGTGTGTGTAACTTGATCCTGGTGCACACGTGATCAATGCATTCGGTTTTGCCTTTAAACCGGGTGTGACAGAGTGGTACCGTAGCCGTGTTGATCGTAGGAACGCTAGCCTAGATAGAAATGGTCGAACTAAGGATTTTATAATCATAGAAGCTTTCTCTTACATGCTTGCTTTACTTTTATTAACCTTACTCTTGCCTTTTTGCCTTACTCTTGAGCTATCTGCATTCTTTACCTTGTGCTTGCTTTAGCTCTCATCCTTTTTGTCTTACCATCTATCTCATTCTGCACTACACTACAGATGGTTCGCAGTTTGAAGACCTCTCTTGCTGGAGCTTTCCACCAGTATGCCCCGCAAGAACAGTACAATGACTTCCATGATGGAGACACAGATGAGGAGATTGAGATGGAGCCTGCACCTAGGGTCTTCCCTAACCTTATCATGGTACCTGATGATGAGGAGGATCCAGAGGAGATGATCCCAGAGGAGGATGAGCCAGCTGAACAGCCCAACCTAGAAGAGCAAGCGCGAGGAGAAGATCAGGATCACCTTGATCAAGAGATTGAGGATGAAGAACAAGAGCAAGAGCAAGAGGAGGAAGCTGAGGAAGCGATCTGGGAAGTGTACCGCTACAGAGCTGATGGAGTAGGCATTCCCATGGCAGACCACCTGCGAGCTATGGTACTCCGCTTGGGCTATGATAAGGCCCCGTCTACCTTTGTGAGCTATGGACTCATCCGTGGTTCGAGCCCCATTGGGAAGTTGCTGCCATCCTGGAGGAGTACATTCCATGCAGTGGAGTGAAGGAGATGTCCAAGCATCATGATGTGGCTCACAAGACTACTATGGATGCTGGTATAGCAGAGTCAGCTCGGAGGGCGCTTTATGTGCTCTCTCACAAGGAGCGTGACAGGTTGGAGGATACCCACTGCCGGTACACACCCTTCAGAGCCAGTGGGGAAGCCAAGACCTACATCGCCCCAGCACCAGCCTATGAAGGAACGCCGAACAATGTCCGGAGTCTACTTGCAGTCGTGAACACCGCATTGGACGATGCCAACAATACTCTATATACGGCACGGCGACGATTTTCACTCCGGAGACGCGGAGGCGTGCCTTAGAAGCCGCACTTCGCAACGAGGAGCGACGGATGCCCATGAAGCCACAGAAGGATGTACCTCCCCGTCGCCCAAGAGGCCACACTATGACTCCCCTGACGCCCGCACAGATGCCATGGCAGAAGATAGTCCTTAGGTTCAAGTTAAGAATAGGATCTTTTTGTAATCGCTAGTAGACGATCGGTAAAGTGTGTTTAGTTTAGAAGTGTGGTTGAGTGCTTGGTTTTGTGCTTAATGTTTGAGTTGGATTTTTGTTTGAGTGCAATGTGTTGTGGTGTGATGACCACAACGACATTGGTTTAGTAGTAAGTTTGTGGGGGTTAACTTTCAGTCTTAATCAATTATCTATCTTAATCCTTTTGTCCCTTTAAGTTTTCCCTTAATGCAAATCCGAGATCTCTAAATCTGTTCGCGCAGCTTTCTGAGTCAGCTGCACTGTTTTAATTTTATCTCGAGCTACAGAACTCCGATTGCAGTAAAACCAATTGGAAAAGTTCAGAAATTTCGTGACTGATTTTCTGTGAAAAATTCAGAATATTTGGATGGATAATCAGAGAGTTATGACTGAAACATTACAGCCTCACGAATCTGTTAAACACTGCTGACCTACCTGACTTGTTTATTTTATAACCAGAGTTACACAACTCCGATTGAGGTGATTCCAGTTGGAGTGGTTTCGTAATTTCATTACCTTTTATCAGTCCAAAATCCATAATTTTTGGTTACCCACACTGAGAGTTATGCCTGATTGTTTGGAGTCAACAGAATCTGTCTTATCTAAACATCATTGCTATCTTATCTTTCTGAGTTTAACCCTTGGTGCAATCATCTAAAGTAATGTCCATAACACTCAGATGGTGAACACCAGGTCGGGATCGGGAGTTGATCAACAAGCAGGAAGAGCACCCCAGCAAAGACGAATGGATCCCGCTATGAAGCAGTTCTCGGAGGCACGGACTCGCCTCCTCCGAACCTGACCAACACCGTGACAAACCTGCAAGCCCAGGTCAACAACCCACCGGTGCAGCCACCAGCGCCTCGCAACAAGCACCGGGAGTTTATGAGTCACCACCCTCCCGTATTCACTCATGCCGCTGATCCACTGGAAGCTGAAGATTGGATGAAGATAGTGCTGAAGATGCTCACTACCTGTCAGTGTGACGACAGAGAGAAGGTACTGTATGCTGCAGGACGACTTCAAGGATCTGCAGCCGCTTGGTGGGATGCGTATTCTACCGCTCATGCCGCCCCGGACACCATCACCTGGGAAGAGTTTACCACCAACTTCAGGAGCCATCACATACCCTCTGGAGTCATGAAGATCAAGAAGAAGGAGTTCCTTTCTCTGAAGCAGGGAGGAATGTCAGTGGCTGAGTACAGAGACAAGTTCACTGAGTTGTCTCGCTATGCAGCTGAGGAGGTAGCAGAAGACAGAAAGAAGTAGGAGCTGTTCCTGGATGGGTTAGCTGGTTCGCTGCAGTACCAGCTGATGTCCTATCCTTTTCCCAACTTTCAGCAGCTAGTTGATGCCGCCATCCGCTTGGAGCACAAGTGTAAGGAGCTCGGAGAGCAGAAGAGGAAGGCCACTAGCTCTGGGCAGTTTGGGAGTGCGTCTCGCCCGCGCTTTAACCCACCGCCGAACACCCCGTTCCACTTTGGGGGACCGGGTGGAAACCTTGGGCAGCAGCAGTCCCAACATCCTGCTCAGCTAGTTCCAGCGAAGTCGCTCGGCGGTTTCAGCGTCCTGTTCCTCAGACTCCCCGCCCGGCCTTCCCGGCGAGTCAGCAGAGAGCCCCAGTTGGCACACCTGTGAGGTCCGTGGCACCTCCTAATCCTGCCACCACTACTTGCTTCAAGTGCGAAGAGCTTGGTCACTATGCCAATGCTTGCCCAAAGAGGAACCCTCCACACACCCCAAGACAGAACCGGCGAAGCAGACAAGGAGCGGAAGCTAGACCCCGCAGACCAACAAAGGACAACGAGCTATGCACGAGGCAAGGCGATGCACGTTGATGCCGAAGTCGCCCAGGAGAACCCCGAGTAGTGCTCGGTATGTTTCTAGTCAACTCTACTCCTGCCTCAGTTTTGTTTGATTCTGGAGCATCCCATTCTTTCATTACATCACAGTTCGTAGCTCAACATAATATACCCATCAGTCCCATGTCTCGCCACATGTTAGTTGCCTCATCTGGGGGGAATTGAAAGCCCTATATAAATGTGACAACGTCCATCTCAAGATTGTGGGCAGAGATTTCCGTGCCAATCTTATAATCTTGGATTCAAAGGGGATTGATGTGATACTGGGAATGGGATGGTTGACCGCGTGTGATGCGGTGATACAGTGTGCTAAGAGATCAATCCTTCTTACAAGTCCAGCTGTTGAAAAGTTTGAGTTTACAGCAGATCCCGCACCATCAAACGCCAGTGCCGTGAATAAGCTTGCTGGAGCAGCCTTGGAAGATATACGAGTGGTGTGCGATTACCTTGATGTGTTTCCTGAGGAGTTGCCAGGTATGCCCCCTGACCGAGATGTTGAGTTCGTTATTGATCTTTTGCCTGGTACTGCTCCTATCTCTAAGCGCCCATATAGAATGTCTAGTGATCAGTTACAAGAACTTAAAGCTCAGATTAAAGAATTAATGGGTAAAGGGTTCATTTGTGCTAGTTCATCACCTTGGGGAGCACCCGTTATCTTTGTGGGTAAGAAAGATGGCACACAGAGGATGTGTGTTGATTACAGGTCTCTCAATGATGTTACAATCAAGAACAAGTATCCTCTGCCACGTATCGAAGACTTGTTTGATCATATGAGAGGAGCTAAAGTGTTTTCTAAGATCGATCTGCGATCTGGTTATCATCAGTTGAAGATTAGGCCTTCGGATATTCCTAAGACAACTTTTACTACCAAGTACGGACTTTACGAGTACACAGTTATGTCCTTTGGGTTAACCAATGCACCCGCCTACTTCATGTACTTAATGAACAAGATCTTTATGGAGTATCTGGATAAGTTTGTTGTGGTGTTCATCGATGACATTTTGATTTACTCCAAGAATGAGGAAGAGCACGAGGAGCATTTGAGGCTTGTGTTGCAGAAGTTGAGAGAGCATGAGTTATATGCAAAGTTTAGCAAGTGTGAGTTCTGGCTCAAGGAAGTGTCTTTTCTAGGTCATATCATCACCAACGGAGGTATTGCGGTAGATCCCAGCAAGGTCAGTGATGTGTTGAAGTGGGAAGCCCCTCGTACGGTGTCTGAGATCAGGAGTTTCCTTGGACTCGCTGGTTACTATCGTCGGTTTATTGAGGGATTTTCCAAGATTGTGAAGCCTCTCACCACATTGCTAGAGAAGGACCGGGAGTTCAAATGGACCAGTGTATGTCAGTCTAGTTTTGAAGAAGTAAAGAAGCGGTTAACCACAGCACCTGTTCTAGTGATGCCTGATCTGCGGAAGAGCTTTGACATCTATTGTGATGCATCTCGACAAGGCCTAGGATGTGTGTTGATGCAAGAAGGTCACGTTATAGCCTATGCATCTCGTCAGTTGAGGAAGCATGAGTTGAACTATCCTACGCATGATCTTGAGTTAGCAGCAGTGGTTCATGTATTGAAGATTTGGAGACACTACATTATGGGAACTAAGTGTCAGATCTATACTGATCACAAGAGTCTGAAGTATATCTTCACTCAGAAGGATCTCAATCTGAGACAGCGTCGTTAATTAGAGTTGATCAAAGACTATGATCTGGAGATTCACTATCATCCGGGTAAAGTGAATGCGGTTGCCGATGCTTTGAGTCGGAAGGGCCATACTAACATGGCTATGATTATTCAGGTATCCGATGAGTTGGTAAAAGAGTTTGAAAGGCTCAACTTGAAAGTGGTTGCACATGCGAGAGGGAGTGACTTTGGAAGTACGGTCCACTGCGGAGCGAAGGAGATACGTAAGTGGCGGCTAGAGGATGCTTTGGAATACGGGAAAATCAAGGAGAGTATGCAACAGGGAGAAGCCCCAGATTTCACAGAAGATGAGCAAGGAACCGTGTGGTTTAAGAACCGGTTGTGTGTGCCAAAGACAGGAGACCTCAAAGAGACTATCTTAAGAGAAGCTCATGACTCAGCTTACTCTATCCATCCAGGCAGTACTAAGATGTATCAGGATCTCAAGCAGAGGTATTGGTGGTACGGTATGAAGAGAGATGTGGCCGCACATGTGGCTTTGTGTGACACTTGCCACCGGGTTAAGGTGGAACATCGAGACCCGCCGGTTTGCTTCAACCATTGAAGGTGCCTGAGTGGAAGTGGGAAGAGATCGGAATGGACTTCATAGTGGGTTTACCCCGAACCCGAGATGGTTATGATTCGATTTGGGTCATTGTGGATCGTTTGACCAAAGTAGCTCACTTCATTCCGGTGAAAACTACGTACACGGGAGCTAAGTTGGCAGAACTATACATGTCCCGGATTGTGCGTTTGCATGGTGTACCGAAGAAGATTGTGTCAGACAGAGGTACTCAGTTCACTTCTCGTTTCTGGGGGAAGTTGCATGAGAACTTGGATACTAAGTTAAATTTCAGCTCAGCTTATCATCCACAGACAGATGGACAGACAGAGAGAACCAATCAGATCCTAGAAGACATGCTGAGAGCATGTGCGCTTAAGCATGGTGGTAGTTGGGATAAGAGTTTGCCATACGCTGAGTTCTCTTATAACAACAGCTACCAAGCCAGTCTCCAAATGTCACCCTTTGAGGCCTTGTATGGAAGGAAGTGTAGAACTCTGTTATACCGGAGTGAGACAGGCGAAAGGCAGTTATTTGGGACAGACATCATCAGAGAAGCAGAGAAACAAGTTCAGATCATCAGAGAGAATCTGAGGATTGCTCAGTCTAGACAGAAAAGTTATGCAGATGGTAAACGAAGGGATGTGGTCTTTCAGGAAGGTGATTATGTGTACTTAAAGGTGTCACCTATCAGAGGTTTGCGTCGATTCCGAGTTAAAGGAAAGTTGTCACCTCGGTTTAACGGACCTTTCAGGATCCTTGAGAGAGTGGGAGAAGTGGCTTACAGGTTGGAGTTGCCAGTCCAGCTAGCTGATGTGCATGATGTATTCCATATCTCACAGTTGAAGAAGGGTTTTGGTCCTCATGACAAGGAGCCGTTACCCTTGGATGAACTAAACGTTAAAGAGGATCTCACTATTGTTGAACACCCTATTCGGATATTGGAAACCATGACAAGGGTCACCAGGAATAGTGTGATCAAGATGTGCAAAGTACAGTGGAGTAATCATACAGAGGATGAGGCAACATGGGAAAGAGAGGATGAGCTGAAAGCAGAGTTTCCATATCTTTTTCCCAATCTGTCCGAATCTCGAGGACGAGATTCTTCTTAAGGGGGTAGGATTTGTAACACCCTAATTTTACTAAAAATTTGGCTTTATTAAAATTTGCTAGAAACCTTTAATTGCTTAAGGAATATAAGGTTGTTTTATTTATTTTTAGGCATTTAAAACATTTCTAAAATAAAGTTAATGAAATATAGGTATTAATTGTGGCATTCATGCTGGTGCATTTCTTTTGTTTGCTGGAATTCAAATTCAGGTTTGAATTCTATTTTGGTTTGAAGCCTTTTCAAAACCCAAACCCAAATACCTAATTCCTAAACCCTATCCTACCTACCCTATCCTTTTTTGGCCCAACGCCCGCAGCGAAGAGCGAGAGCCGCGGCCCGGCCGGCGGCCCCGGCGGCCCGCGCAAGCCGGCGGCCGCGCGCAGCCGCCGCATCCGCCCCGCCCGGCGCGGCGGCCCCGCTAGAGCTTTGGGCCCCGGCCGGCCCGCCCGGCCGCCGTTGCCGCTCCCCGCCTCCGCCCGGCGAGGCCGACTCGTGGGACCCACTCGTCATCCCCAAGCTCAAGCCGTCCTCGCCCGGACTCGCGCCGCCGCCGCCCGTGTCCGAGCGGAGCACGCCTCCTCCGCGTGGCCCGCACGCCAAGGCGGTTCGCCCGGCCTTTATAAGCCGCCGCCGCCCCTGGGGATGCCCTACCCGAGCCACCCGAGCCCTAGCCGCCACCCCGCCGCGAGCCGCCCAAACCCTAGCTCGCCGCCGCCATTAATTCTCGCCATCATCGCCGTTTTGCCGACAAGGAGCACCCCCGAAGATGCGCAAGGAGGTGAGGGACCCGCTGGCATCGCTTGTCTTCGTTCCCGTGCACCGCGCCGTCCGCTTTAGCTCGCCGGAGTTCCTAGCCGCGCCGCGCGCGCCGACCGTCCGCTCCGCCGCGTCGCCGCCGCTTCCGCCGCCACCGGTCGCTTCGCCGCTCGCGCCCGCACATAGGTGCCTCCCGCATTTCGAATCGGGCACCGGAGCCCCGGATTGGACTCACCGGTGAGCTCCCGCCGCCGCTCGCCGCCGGCCGCCGCCGTCGCCTCGCCACCCGCCGCCGCCAGCGCTCGCGTGCGATTCGAGCCGTCGGATTAAGATCCGACGCCCCCGTCCAATCCCGCCGCCCGCAAGCCACCGTAGCCCTTGGCGGATCTAGATCGAGTCAACCCGGGTCAACGAGGCCAAACCCCGCCGGCCCTGGCAGTTTTACGGAAAACCCCCAAATTTTCCGGTATCCACAAAAATACCCTTCCACCTTAGAAGTTTTCTTACAGTTTAGTCCTTTTTCTTTATTTTAGCCCAGAACCTTTTCAAATCTTTACAGATTAGTCCCTACACCTTCCCTAAGCCATAACTTGGTCGTTTTAGCTCCGATTTTAGCGTTCTTTATGTCCACACGTTCGTCTCGAAGTGTAGATTAGTTTTATGCTACTATTTAGATCTGTTTCATCTGTTTGGTGAATGTTTCTTATTTATTCTCATTGTATGCTTGTATGTGATGATTGTGGACCGTAGAGAGCGACTCGTTCGACGGATTTGAAGATCAAGTCGTGCAAGAGTTTGAGCAGCAAGGCTTTGTTGAAGGCAAGTATTCCTTGATGCATACACGCTTGTCCTACATAATATGCATTTAATTTCACTGTCTTTACTTTTCCGCTTGCATTAACTTGATGGGAACCTATTAAGGATCATGCCTAGACTTTTGCTACCTTTACCTTGATGCGGGTTTATCAAATTAATCTTGTGGTAGCTATTGCTTAGCATGCTCAGGCGGGGATTGGTATTAATCAAACTTGGTTACTTTTATTATTCTATGTTTCGTTTATGATCTTTACTTTACAAGACCACTTTAATATGATAATCGGAACATGGAGAACCACCCGGAAAACAGGACAACCACAAGAACTAATGGGCAATGGTCTTGGCTAAATAATTAGAAACTTTAGCTTGGGATGGTCTTACTCGATAAGGATAAGGGATCGGCGGTGCTTGTGGGGTATAGACTCGCTCTAGCGGGGGGTTGGGTGAGTTATTCTTTTTATGGTGGAGTATCGACCTGCTAGGGGACTTTATACCTTGCTAACTGATCCGGACCTTGTGGGTCATAACTTGCTAGGGAACCTTTGTAAAGGCCATGTAACGTCCCTATGCAATCACACCTCGGTAGTGTGGTATGGTGCCTTGCAAACACCGCATGGTTGGGTCTAAAGTTCTTTGGAGCTTTTACCCTACTTGTGAGTAAAGATGTACAACCTGCAGAGTGTTAAACTAATCAATTAGCCGTGCTCACGGTCAAGAGCGGCCTGGACATTCACATGATTAAATTATGGAACTTTAATGTTTAATTGTTGTTTTATTCTTTATTTTATGATGCTTACATCTTGTTAATTGGGTTGGTATGAAGTTACATCTTTTAGTAATGAGGTTGCTAATAAAACTTGATCCACTAAAATGCTTAACTCGCTTGAACCTTAGCCATCCACCATATGGCCTTGCATGTTATGTTGTTCTCTCTTGCTAAGTACGTTATGTGCTCACGCTTGTTTATTCTCTTGCATCCGCAATACCGGATTCTTGCTCGGACCGGGAGAACTTTGAAAATATTTCCGGAGATTTCCGGGGAGTTCTAGGTGTGCGTAGTCTTGATCGGTACCGCTCGTGGAGGCTTTTTGTCCGCTGCGAGAACTCGTTATTTAAGATTCGTTTAAGACTATGGTTTGTAATAACTCTTTATTCGTGTGGCACTCTTTTTGGTATTCATTATGTCTAAGTGTGTGTGTAACTTGATCCTGGTGCACACGTGATCAATGCATTCGGTTTTGCCTTTAAAACTGGGTGTGACATTTGCTTGATAATCGTGATGACATGCTTAGAAAGGCAAAGAAAATGAGAACAGAGCTTAGGGCCTCACTCGAGGATGCTAGGACTAGAGTGGCTGAGCTAGAAACACAGGTGCTTGATAGCAAGCTTGAGATTGATTCCCTTAAGGCTAGCCCTGTTGTTTCAGATGATGTGGATTGTGCTGATTGCTCCATCTTTCTTGCGGATCTTGCTTTGTTCAAGGAAAAGCATGCCTCCAAGTGTGAGGAACCGGATGTGCTTAGGGTTGAAGTGGCCGAGCTTAAATCTAGATGCTTTGCTAGGTGCTTGCACTTCTTGCCCTGTTTTGCATGCTAAGATTGATGAGATGCATGCTTACACTAGTTCTCTTGAGGCTAAATTGAAGGAACCCATGCCTACATCATGCTCTACCCGTGAAATGCATGCTTTGAAAAATTTGGAACTTGCACATTATGTTGATCGTTTGCAGGATGAGAATGATGAGTTGAGAAAGTTGATGGGTTGGTTGTCGGGTCATGAGCCTCAGTTGAGGATGATGATCGAGGCATTTAAGAGGCAGGATGGTGAGGGACTTGGGGCAAACAAGGTTGGTGAGGGAAGTGGAGAGAATATCCCAGAGCCACCAAAAACCCACCACAAGAATGATTTTCCCCCAAAACCTAACCATCTTAGGAACCGACTAGACACAACCCCAGCTCCACCCATATTTCCTACACCCACAAATGATCTCCAAAAGCCTATCATGTTTGTGAGCACTTCCGGGAAAGTGTTATTTGGGAAAGTGAGTGAGAAGGCTAGTGAGGAGAAATCGGTGGAGGAGTTGAGTGGAGAGAAACCAAGTGAGCAGCCCCAATCCAAGCCTAAGCCTAAGCTTGTGAGGTTCTGTTGTGGCTATTGTGGGAAAGAGGGTCACAAGGATGAGTTTTGCTTCAAGAGGAAGCGAGAAGAGAGGATGGCAAAGGAGTGGACGAACAAGGATAGGTACAACCCTTCCCATGGTGTACCTAAGCCTCGTATGCCACGGCCCAGGGGTAAAGCTGTGGTGAGAAGTGTTCCGGCATGGGGAGATGCGAGTTCCCGCAGCCGAGGAGCGGTCATGGAGGGGCGGTCGGACCGGCACGGCTAGGCGGTCATACCGGCCCCGCCCGGAGGGGGGCGGTTAGACCGGCACGGCTAGGCGGTTCAACCGCCCCCCGCACTCGGGAGGAGTGGTTTTCGAGGTGGTGAGTCGAGAGGTTTCGGTGTCCGGAGGTGGAGTTCTTGGTGGTTGGTCCGGAGAGACGGCGGGTGGTCGGTTGCTAGGCATTCTTCCCCTCGAGGTCACTACGGGGATGGGAGGAGTCGTAGCTTTGAGAAGGAGAGGAGGGACGGTCCACGGGTTGTCTTCCGTGGCTTTGGTCCTCCTCCAGGCAGCGAGGGGTGGTTCCCTCGAAGTGGTTACCGAGGTGGTGTTCGTGGTGGTAGTTATGGTAGGAAAGATGGCTTGATGTGTGCTAACCCCACTTTCAAGCAAATGGCTCGGCACTGGTTTTACTCTTTTGGTACTAACCCCAGTGCTGAGTCGTTTGTTCGCTCACGTGCTCGTTTTTGAATTTCAGGTGGGAGACTTGAAGAACATTTGGTTGATTGACTCCGGTTGCTCGAGGCATATGACCGGGAGACGGGGGTGGTTCTCAAGTCTCGTCCGGTGGTGACGAAGAGGTACATCACTTTTGGGGACAATGGGCGTGGGCGTGTGCTTTCAGAAGGTGAGATAAAAGTGAGTGACAAGATCACTCTGAGGCGTGTTGCTCTTGTTCAATCGCTGGGGTGCAATTTGCTTTCTGTGTCCCAGTTGTTGGATGAGGGCTTTGAGGTGTTGTTTCGGCCCGGTGGTTCTCGGATTTTAGACTCTCGAGGGGACCTTGTTTGTATGGTCATTCCCGAGGGTCAGGTATTTCGTGCTGATTTTTCTCAGTCTTTGGGTGTGGAGCGTTGTTTCTTGGCTGGTTCTTCGAGTGAGTTGTGGAAGTGGCATAGGAAGTTGGGTCACTTGAGCTTTGACCTTTTGTCTCGCTTGAGTAAACTCAATTTGGTCCGAGGACTGCCACGGCTGAGGCTTGAGAAAGAGTTGGTTTGTGCACCATGTAGGCATGCCAAGATGGTAGCCTCTTCTCACCCGCCTCTCACCGATGTGATGACTGAGCGTCCATGCGAGCTGCTCCATATGGACCTTGTTGGCCCAGCTCGTGTGCGATCTGCGGGTGGGAAGTGGTATGTCCTTGTTGTGGTGGACGACTATTCTCGGTATGTGTGGGTGTTCTTTTTTGAGGATAAGGGGGAGATGTTTGGTTTTGTTCGAGATCTAGTCTTGAGGTTGAGGAACGAGAGGCACGGAGATGCCATACGAGCTATCCGCGGTGATAATGGCTCGGAATTCGAAATTCTCGTTTTGAAACCTTTTGCCATGACTTGGGTCTTGAGCACCAGTTTTCGAGTCCGTATACGCCTCCCCAGAATGGTGTTGTGGAAAGGAAGAACAGGACCTTGTGCGAGATGGCTCGTACGATGCTTGGTGAGCATAGGACTCCGAGGAGGTATTGGGCTGAGGCGGTGAATACCGCGTGCTATGTGTCAAACAGGATCTACCTCAGAGTGCACAAGAATAAAACATGTTATGAATTGATGCATGGTCGCACAAACAAGGTGAGTCACTTCCATGTCTTTGGTTGTAAGTTCTTTATTCTGAAGAAAGGCATGAAGTTGGATAAGTTTGAGGCTAGGTCAGTCGATGGTATTTTCTTTGGTTATGCATCTCATTCTAGAGCATATCGTGTGCTCAATCTTGAAACTAACCAAATTGTGGAGACTTGCGAGGTAACCTTCGACGAGACAGAGCCATGTAGTCAGCTTGTCTTTGAGTGTGCAGGTGATGATGAGCTTGGCGAGGAGATCTTTCAGGAGGAGGAGCATGAACATGGAGACGATGAAGATGGCGGTGCGGTGCCCCCGGCTGAACATGTACCCACCACTTCGACTACGGTGATGGACGGACCCTCTACTACACCTACGACGACAAATCAAGAACGAGGAGAAGCTGATGTTGAGGGGGAGGTAGCATTGAGGCAAGAACCTCCCCGGTGAGTACAAGTGGATCACCCAGCTTCGAGGATCATCGACGACATGAATGAACGCACTACACGGTTGAGGGTTCAAAACAATTCCCATTTCGCTCATGCTGCATTTGTTGCTTCTTTCGAGCCCAAAGACATTGGACACACACTATCTGATCGTAATTGGGTTAATTCGATGCATGAGGAGTTGGAGAACTTTGAGAGGAATCGGGTGTGGGAGTTGGTTGACCCTCCCCCGGGGGTGCAAGCCGGTTGGTACAAAGTGGGTGTGGAAGAACAAAGAGGGAGAGAAAGGTGAGGTTGTGAGAAACAAGTCGAGGCTTGTTGCTCTGGGGTTCAGTCAGAAGGAGGGGATTGACTACGAGGAGACCTTTGCTCCCGTAGCCCGTTTGGAGGCGATTAGGATCCTTCTAGCCTTTTGGTGGCTAAAGGGTTCAAGTTGCACCAAATGGATGTGAAGAGTGCTTTTACGAATGGTGTGTTGGAGGAAGAAGTGTATGTGAGGCAACCTCGGGGTTTGTGAGTGAGAAGTACCCCCACCGGGTGTACAAGTTGAGGAAGGCGTTGTATGGGTTAAAGTAGGCGCCTAGAGCTTGGTATGGTAGGTTGAGGGGGTTCTTGTTTGAGAGAGGTTTTGAGATGGGGAAGGTCGATCGGACCTTGTTTTTTCGAGAGCGGGCGAGAGATATCTTGATTGTGCAGGTGTACGTGGATGATATTGTCTTTGGTGGCTCGTCTAACTCTCTTGTTGCAAGGTTTGCAGAGGATAAGAGCAGGGAATTTGAGATGAGCATGATGGGGGAGTTGCAGTTCTTCCTTGGGCTACAAATCAAACAATCAAAGGAAGGAACATTTGTGCACCAAGCCAAGTACACCAAGGACATTGTGCAGAAGTTCAAGATGGAAGATTCCAAGGCCATGACGACGCCGATGAGTACGACTACAGCTCTTGATGCGGACGAGGAAGGTAAACATGTGGACCAGAAGGAGTACCGAAGCATGATCGGGTCACTCCTCTACTTGACGGCGACGAGGCCAGACATACAGTTCTCGGTGTGTCTGTGTGCTCGTTTTCAAGCGTCTCCGAGGACTTCGCATCGGCAAGCGGTGAAGCGAATTTTCAGGTACTTGCGTCACACTCCCGACTTCGGCCTTTGGTACTCCACGTCCTCTTCTTTGGCGCTTCATGGTTTTTCAGACGCGGATTTTGCCGGGTGTCGGTTGGATAGGAAGTCCACTTCGGGACTTGCCGAGTTTTGGGTTCTTCTTTGGTGTCTTGGTCTTCCCGCAAACGGTCGAGTGTTGCTCAATCCACTACCGAGGCAAAGTATGTTGCCGTTGCTAGTTGTTGCTCTCGGCTCCTTTGGATTTCATACGCCATGAGTGACTTTGGTGAGGAGTATACCCATGTCCCACTTCAATGTGATAGCACCGGTGCCATAAGTGTTGCAAAGAACCCGGTGCTCCATTCCAAAACCAAGCACATAGAAGTGAGGTATCATTTTCTGAGAGACAACATAGAGAAAGGAAAGATAGCTTTGATCCATGTACCCACACATGACCAACTAGCCGATATTTTCACCAAACCCCTAGATCAAGCAACTTTCACTCGTTTGCGGGGGGAACTTGGTGTGTTTGATTTCTTGAGTTGGGTGTGTGGGAGCTTCTTTGTAGCATATGTATAGTTTCCTTTGTGCATTTCTTGCATTTGGCATGGCATATGTAACATGATGTATAGGCATCCTTGTATCTTAGATTGCATGCATTTTGTATCATATGCATTGGATAGGAAAAGCTTCTCCTATATACATTGTTCACCATGGGATGCTATATATGTTTTTGTGAGCTTGTTTGGTATGATATGGTTAGTTTGGCTTAGCTCTTGATGATCTTGATGAATGATCCATGGTTGATGGCTATATTTTTGAAAATTGTCACGTATATGCTCTCTCATGTGTAAACGCCTTTATATGATCTTGACATGTTTTAGTGGCTTTGCTATGCTTAATTTGTGGTTGGATAGCTAGTTTATTGATCATATGGGGCCAAAGGCTCATTTGCCATCATAAATGTTTAGCCCTCTTGCTTTATCTTATGGAGGGGCATAAGTTCCTTTTTGTCGCAAAGACACTTCATGTACCATTTATAAATCTGAAAATGAAATATAAAAATGCTTGGAAAATATGCTCCCATGTCATATGTGCTGCAATTAATTTGCTTTGGGTGCTAAATCGTTGCATGATGTCTACCAATGAGAAGTCTCATACATAGAAGTAGGCACATGGCTCGGTGGCTTTGACATGACATGAGGTGCTTGTGGGTGTTTGTGATGGTCTTATGATTAGAATGGCTGTCCTAGCATGAAGTTTGTGTGGCTTTGCCATTTTGACATGTTTTGCTCATGTTTAGGTTTTTTCTTGTGAGAGAGTAACTTTTCGTAAAATTACTCAAATCCTTTTTAGCCTTGTCCAATGGTTGTGAAACTTGGTGATCTCGTAGTTAAGGTCATTACGAACCTGTAGAGTATCTAACTTGCTCATTTGAACTTGTGTAGCTCCTTGTGATGAATTTTGTATATTTGAGAAGCTATATGTTGAAAGTTTTCACATTTTGCCTTGATTCATGCATTGTCAACAAGGGGGAGAAGTTTGTGCATGCTTTGGACACCTGGGAGTGTTTGGAAGGTGTTCCAATTGGTTCAGGCAAATTTTGAGCAGTTTGGTGCAGGGCCAGTCACATGGGGCGGTCTAACCGCCTCCAGGCGATCAGATGAGTGGTAGGCGGTCTAACCGCCTGGGGCAGGCGGTCCAACTGCCCTGGGCAGAGTGAGCAGGTTTTTGCTCTTTGTTGCATTCCCGTGTTGCATTGCTGCATTTGTTCAGGAGTGTGCTTTGGCTTAGGGGGAGCTTGCATATGTGCAGGGGGAGCTCTTTGTGGTGTTCGAGCTTTGGTTCGATGGTTTGCGCTCTTTGTTTGAGCATGGTTTTGTCTCGGATGTGTCGAGCCGTTGCCCTTGCCTAAGGGGTCCGAGACTTGTTTTCTTCAAGTGATCTTGCTCTTCGCCTTTCTTTGGCTTTCGATCGCTTGTTAAGGTTTGTTTTTATTTGTTTCTTTTCTTTTTCTTTTCTCTTGTGTTACTTCATGTGGGTGTTGTCAATGCACTCATCAAGAGGGAGATTGAGGACCATGTGTGGTTCGAGGACCGGTGGATGGTCGCCTCCTTGTGTGATGAGTGATTGACAACGTTGTGTGGACTGATTCTTGGCTAAGTATTGCACGTACAGGTTGCAGCTTGACTCGTGTTGGTGCAGGTGAAGAACAAGCGCGAAAGGTCGTTGCCGGTGAGGCCTCCAGGTGTGGAGAAGACAAGTAGGCTTCGTTCGAGGGACCCGGTGGCCAGTGGGGTCAAGTGCGGGCCGCATGGTGGCATGAACAGCAAGATGAAGTCGTGGACGGTTTCTTGGTAGAGCCTCAAAACCAAGGTCGAGCCGGGACTACGTGGGAGCAGAGTCATGAGTGGAGATTGGCGGAGGCTACACCGAGTCCGTGGGGTTTGCGGTGGTTCACCGGAAAACCCACCGGGTTACTCGGTTGAGCCACAAAACCGAGGCCGAAGACTCGACGAGGAGGTGCGGCCACCCGGGCCGGTTCAACCGCCCGGGGAGGGGCGGTCAGACCGCCTGGTGCCGGTCAGATCTCCGGGCCGGTCTAACCGCCCAGGGGGGGCGGTCTGACCGCCCTGGCCGCCGGCGTCAAGATGCTTCGAAGCGGAGGACACGCGTCGGGATCGCAAGGCTTGCGTCGAGGCTAAGCAGGTTGCGGTCGCCGGGCATCCGTCCGATGAAGAAATTCCGAAGACTTCCAAATCCGCCCTTGAGGGGCTTGTATCCCTAGTTATTAGGTGAGGGTAGTTTAGTCTTTTGGGTGCCTCCATATATACTCATTGAGTGGATGGATGGCAGCCAACACTTGGAACCCTAGCTCATTTGTTTTTCCATTTTCGTTCTCCTTTTTCCCTAGTTTTTCCTAGGACTAGCTTGAGAGCTTCATGTGAGATCTAGAGAGAGGGATGGATGTTTGGGTGTCAAGCTAGACCTTGTACGAACCTTCATGGTATGTATAGATGGTTCAGCGTTGTTCCTCAAGGTGGTTTTCTCGCTCTCCTTTGTGTTGATTTTCGGAGCTCTTTGTTGGCGGTGTTTTGAGGATGATTTCTTGGGGTCTTTGGTGGGTGTAACGTATGAGGATCTTGTGCCTCTTTGGCTGGTGACTTTGCCCCCAAATCTCTCTTGAATCGGACTCGATTTGGTGGTTTTTCGAGTTGGGCGTGTTCTTGACCTAGAGGCGATTTCTCCAATTCCTCTTGATTGTGAGTGTTTCGGGTCGATTCCTTTGAGGTAGAGGTTGCCCAAGAGGTAACCCAGCTAATCCCGAAGTTTCGCTACAATCCGTGGAGTGATTCGGGAGATCGGGCGCGAGGAAGTTAGAGTTTGACCCGCGGGCTGTTTTTCTGGGAGAGGCGGTCTAATCGCCTGGAGGGGGCGGTCTAACCGCCCTGGGTGTTTGCAGGTTGAAGTTTTGTTTCACCGGATTTTCCTCTGTGAGTTTGTTTGCCTTGATCAGAGGAGCGTCTGGGTGAAATTTCGGGTCGTTCTCGTGCCGTTTGCTAGGTGTTCTTGGTTGGAGTTCGTTGGTAGGTACAGGAGGTTAGACCGCCCCTGGTAGCCGGTCTAACCGCCCCTAGGCCTACGGGTGGAGTTTTGGTTTTCGACAAGATTTTACGGTTGCTAGCATGGCCTTGACCGAGAGATCTCTCGTTAGTGAAACCGTGGTGTGTTTTGGTGCTCGGAAGAGGTGTTTCGGAGGAGTTCTTGGTTGTCCGGTGGAGGCGGTCTAACCGCCCCCTATACCCGGTCTAACCGCCCCCTCCGGGACGCCCGGTCTTTCGAGTTGTTTCCGCCTGTCGTGGGTGCGTGTGTGTTGAGGTTGCTGGTAGAGTTTGTTCCTAGGACCAGTAGCACTCCAGTGGCTACGTGGTTCCGGCAAACGGAAGGTAGAAGTGCGGAGCGTGTGATTGTGGGGGTCCGACCGAGCGAGTTCATCTTGTCGGAGTTTCAATCTCCTTCGAGAAGAATTTTTATCGGCTCCCATTCACTCCCCCCTCTCTGGTCGCTTAATCGGTCCTTCACAAAGAACCAGGAAGGGTTCCCACAAATTTCCCCCATCAAATCCCCAAGAGAAAGGTCCCGAAAACAACCCAAAGAAATGACCAAGAGAGGGCTCCGAAAATCACCACCAAGAACAACCGGGAACAACACATCCAAACCTTGAGGAATCACGCCGAATCATCTATACATGCAACAAAGGTTCATACAAGGTCTAGCTTGCCGCCCGATCATCCAACCCTCTCAAGAAGATCTCACCATGAAGCTCTCAAGCTAGTCCTATGGAAATCCTAAGGAAAATAGGAAGGGAAAATAGGAAAGCAAATGAACTAGGGTTTCAAGACTTGGCTGCCATCCTCTCACCTCTTGGGTTATATGGAGGCAACCGAAAGTCTAAAATGCCCTTTCCTAATAACTAGGGATACAAGCCCCTCAAGGGCGGATTTGGAAGTCTTCATGTCTTCTCCATCGGACGGATGCCCGGCGACCGCACCCTGCGTAGCCTCGACGCAAGCCATGCGATCCCGACGCGTGTCCTCCGCTTCGAAGTCTCCGGACTGCGTCGTCGCACACCGGTCAGACCGGTGCTCCTCACCGGTCAGACCGGTACCCACCGGTCAGACCGGTCTGGCACTGCTGCAGCACCGTCTTCGGTTCTTTGGTCTTGGCTTTGTGGATCAACCAAGGAACCCAGTGGTTTTCTGGTGAACCACCGGAAACCCCGCGAACTCGGTGTAGCCTCCGCCAATCTCCACTCATGACTCGGCTCCCACGTAGTCCCGGCTCGACCTTGGTTTTGAGGCTCTACCAAGAAACCGTCCCCGACTTCATCTTGCTGTTCATGCCACCATGCGGCCCGCACTTGACCCCGCTGGCCATCGGGTCCCTCGAATGAAGCCTACTTGTCTTCTCCACACCTGGAGGCCTCACCGGCAACGACCTTTCGCGCTTGTTCTTCACCTGCACCAACACCAGTCAAGCCGCAACCAGCACCTGCAATACTTAGCCAAGAATCAGTCCACACAACGTTGTCAATCACTCATCACACAAGGAAGCGACCATCCACCGGTCCTCAGTCCTCACTCGACAAAACACACAACTTTTACATTAGGAGATTTTGAAGTGTTTAGGTGAAATTTGGAGAACGTGGCAAAAGTACCGTCTGACACTGGAGGGCAAAGGGGTGTTCAAGGGGTTTTGAAGTAGGGTTTGACCAAGGGTTGACCAAGGGTGACCAAATGGTACCATTAGGGTTTGTCGGTGATGTTTTCGAGGTGATGGCCCAGGTTGATCCTCGTTTGACCAAAGTCAACACAGTTGACCTTCTCATTATGGTTAAATATTCCGGCTGAAAACCTGGGGCGTCACACTGATGTCCTGGCCTATTGGGCTTCTGGCTCTGCACACTGTCCGTTTTTTGCTGTCTTGCTTAGTGCTGACAAGTGACAATCCTCTCCTCTGCTATCCCGTACCACCATTTTGCCCCCGAGTGCAAAAATGACCCCTGGGCGCAAGATTCAACTTGGTCGCTGCTCCTCTGAACTCATCCAGGCCACGTGGCTACGTCATTTTTTGAGACACGGAGCTGCTAGCGCCCGAACGTCCGATCCGGGCACTGGCATCGGACAGGTCCTGGGCCGCACGATTCGGATGAAGGGAGCCTATCAGCCGTCGATCGTGTTGCGAGGTGTAGCAAATGTTGCGAACAACTTTTGCGAGTTTGCGAAGAGCTTTTCCGATGTTGCGAACCGTCGTCCTTGCAACATTCAACGAACGATGTTGCGAGCTTGTTGCGAACATGTTCCGAGCATGTTGCGAACGAGGTTACGTGCAACATCCAACATCAGGCGTCTTTCTTCGCCCTCCCCCACATGTTGCGACTATGTTGCGACCATGTTGCGATCTGTGTTGCGTGCAACAGCCAACATCAGGAGCCTTCCCTCCCCTCCTCCTTGACACAACACCCAACATTACATGTCTGCAACATCGAAACTCAACATCCGCAACATTTGCTAAATCACAGTGAAACATTAAGATGCATATGTCGCAACATGTTAGAGTAGCAGATGAAACACGAGAAACAAAATGTTGCAACATCATCAAAACAACGACTCATGTTGCGTGCAACATCAGGAGCTCCCCCTCCTCCTCGACATCCAAACATCACATGTCTGCAACAACGAAACTCAATATCCGCAACATTAAAATTTAATGTTTGTAACACCCAACAACATGCGTATGCAACATCGAAAACTCGACGTCTGCAATAGTGAAGCATCTAAATCTACTTTTGCAACATACAGATTAATACACATGTAACTTGTGTCTGAAATAGTTACAACATCGCAACATCTAGATCTACTTTTGCAACATTCGCATGAAACACTTCCAAACATTCTTCAGAAACATCCCAAACACATGCAACATACACTTGCAACAGCCCCCAAACTTTGCCTGTTGGCCACCATGACCGCCGCCCGAAGCTTCTCCTGGCCGCGGGGAGCGGCGCCCCGCGCCGCCGGTGAGCTCTCGCATTTTGCCGCAGGAAGCGAAGCCTTGGCCACCGGCGAGCTCCGTGCGGAGGCTAACGCGCGCGGCCCTATGCGCTCCGGCCATGGGGAGCGGCGGCCCGCGCCGCCGGGGGGCTCCCGCTCCCGGTCGCAAGGAGCTCCGCCGCCGGAGGAGAGGCCGCCCGCACCCGGCCGCCTCCGCCCGGCCGCCGTGAGCTCCGCCCCGGCCGCCGTGAGCTCGCGCGCGGCGGCGGCCCGCACCACACCCGTTGTCGCCGGGAGGAGAGGAGAGGCCGTCCGGATCCGGCACCGCCGCCGGAGGGGAGGCCGCCCGCGCCCGTCGCTGCCGGAGAAGGAGCTCGCGTCCATGCCGCCCATGGTTTGGGGTAGACGAAGAAAAAAGGAGAGAGAACCGAGAGAAAGAAATGGTGGGCGGTTGGTGGGTGGTGAAGATATTTACGATGGGCAGCTCTTCCTTCCTATGGTGGAGAATAGGCCACGTGCGTTCGATTTTTTTCCCTCGGTCCGGACGTCTGCTCCTGAGCATATTACCGTTTGAGATAAGGAACGAATAGGTAATAATAGTTGAGAAAAGGTATGGCAAAAAAATGCACACAAGAAGAGATTCGGGTTTACCTCTTCCCAATCGCAGAATATAAAATTGTTTAGCCATTGACACACCATCTTCTATCTATAAGGCCAAAATTGCACGACTTTTTTTTAATCATGTTAAAAAGGTACTTTTCATGATAATTCAAATATCCTTGATCTTAGTCAATCTATTTAATTGTGTTCAATTTAAAGTCAGCTGAAAAGTTTGCATGATTCGAAATTCTGAACCACTTTGTAATTAGGGGTGGATCGATTTTCATAACCCAAAACCTGATATTCCTAACCACCATCTCACGTACACCATTGAGAACCCAAATTCAATTTGAAAAATACGGGTATTCAACTCCTATATCCAAAATTTTGATTTACCCAAACTATACTAAAGCCATAGAATTATGCACTAGTAGATTGTCAAGTAGCAAAATTCCTTGGTTTGATCCATTATTTGCTTGTTATATATATAGTACATCGATATGTGATGTGTTGATTTTTTTTTTCAATCCCCAACAGCATTAGAGCTGTGGACATGGCGTGGTGGCCGTACTTTTTAATCTAAAGAACGTCACATTTATATTTTAGGAGAACAAATTGTGTAGGTTGCATGAGTCACGCCGACGAGCTAACACACCTCGGTGCCGTGACATGACGTGTGCACCCCGTGATATACAAACTTAACAGATTCTCCCATCTTCTCAAAATAATTATAGCTGTTGATTTTTTCTTTCAACTTTGATAATTCGTCTTATTGGAAAAAATTATCGTAAATGTTCAAAAGGATAAGTCAAGTTTAAAGTACCTACAATAATAAATCATGTAGCAAGCAAAGTAAGTGGCACTTACATAATTTTTTTAATAAGACGAATGATCAAAGTTGTGAAAAAAGTCAACATTAACAAATATTTCGATTCGGATGGAGTATAATAACAATTTAACTTCTCAAAGCTAACACAGCTCAACGTCATGAGTCTGGGTTCCGACGGGGAAATTCTTTTTAGAAAAAAGCTAAGCAAAAAGTACGGACGTGGTGGCTGCTGGAGCACAGGGGATGTTTTTTTTACGTATTTTAGAAAAATCCAAATTCAAACATGACTTTTCTATATCGGAAATTTCAGGTATTTTTAAAAAAACACAAACTTTAGAATATTCAAATTATTGACATGAATGCTCGCTTTTTTTAGAAGTACACAACACAACTAGACACTTACAACCGCACACACACTCACCCCTATGAACACACGTACACAAACTCTACCTCTACGAGCACCTCCGAATGACTGAGCACCTAACAGATTTAGAGATTCCCGAAATTACCATTGACGTCTCGTTATCAACAGGAATGTCGCTCAGCACTTAATGCATAATACTGGTAAATCTAGGGAAAAATATGAGGAAAAGATACAAGTACCAGAATTTGAACATTAGCGCGTCCCACTAGACCGTCCTGCTATTAACCGAAGTCAATTCGCACCCGAGGAAAAAAGTGTGAAACTGAGAGTATTTGGGCCCAAACATCTATATGAAAAGGCCCATTGAGCAACGCACTGAAACAAGATGGAAAAAGTCCTTTTGACATCCCTCATCTATTACCGAAGTTAACTTTCGTCCTTTATCTGCAAAACCGGATATTTGGGTCCCTCAAGTATCAAATCCGGTTATTTTTGGTCCCTCAGCTGTTTTGGAGGGTGATTTTCGCATGACGTTGCCGCAACTGAGTATATAAGGTCCCTCAACTATAAAAAATGTTTATTTTTGGTCCCTCAACTATCAAATCAATTTATTTTTCCCGTAATTGTTTTGGAAGGTGATATTCGCATGATGTGACGCTGGGTCAACATACCAGGAACATGCGGAGGTGGGACCCCATGATGTCACGTGACTATCTTCTCACCTTTCTCATTCTTCCTTCCCTCTCCCTAACACTTCTTCTTTCTATTTCCTCATCCCTATCCAGAATGACGGAACTCTAGGGTCGTCGTCCAACGACAACGAACTCGTGCGATGGAGAAAGACGAGCGAAACTGCGGCGGACTCCTGTGATGGAGCATGCAGAGTGATACGACACGACGGGCTCGTGTGCTAGAGCAAGAGGAGAGAGAAAGAAGGAAGCCACATGACACGTGGGGCCCACCATCACATGTACCTCGCATGTGGGACTTATGCGAAAACCACACTCTAAAACAACCGAAGGACCTAAAATAAATAGATTTGATAGTTGAGGGATCTCATATATCTAGTTGCGGTCAAATAATGCGAAAATCACCTTCAAAACAACCCTTAGAAAATCACCTTCAAAACAACCAAGGGACAAAAATAAACGGATTTGATAGCTGAGGATATGCCTATTGTTTTTATCCATTGTCCATATTCAAATCCACACCCACCTCAAATGGGGAGGGTATGGTTAGAAAATAATTATCATTGAAGAAATGGGGAGGGTAGGGTGTGGGGAGGGTGCAAATAATCGATTGGGTATGTGTAGAATCTAGTACAAAACTAGTTATCCATTGGGTATGGGTGGAAATAGGGAAAGTAATAACTGGATAATAATTATTTGGATTTGGTATGAACAAGAGTGGATTTGTTCATGCCCTCGCATGCTTAGCTGAGGACCTCGGATACCCAGTTTTGCGTAGCTGTGGGCTTTCGGTACTACCGAACGTCGGTTCGGTTCCTCGTACCTCGCCTAATTCGGTTCTGAACTCAGTACAGATCGGTTCTTCAAAACACTCGGCACCGAACTCGGTTCCGGTATATACGGAAGATACCGAACCTTGTACCTCACGAAGAATGGAAGTCTGAAAAGTGCGAACAGCGACAACAACAGCAAGACGGACGGGATGAGCTCGATGGGGCTGGGGAGTGGGCTTGCGGTGCGGCTGCCGTCGCGGCGCTAGGTCGCGGACGCCGGCGCGCGGGGTCGCAGCCTCGCACCTCGCTAGTGGACGCCCTCGCACCTCGCTCGTGGACGACGGACGGCTCGGCGGCGGCGCGACCGCGCGGGGTCGCAGCCTCGCCCGTGGTCGCCGTTCGCGGAGTGCGGCGCGGGGGCCTGGCGGCTGGGACTGGTTGGCTGCTCCGGTCTGTGCGATTGAACGAACGTGAGTCTCCTAGGTTTTTTTTCCTGGGCTTTTAGTGGGCCTCAATGACTAGTTCGGTGCTACATCGTTCTTCGGTAAACCGGGGAAAAAACCGATACTTGGTACATCTGGTTCCCAGGATCCAGGAACCGAACAGGTATTTCGCGCTCAGGGTTAGTTTTGCGGATAAGGGACAAAAATGGTAGACGAGGGATGTGAGAAGGACTTTTTCCAAACAAGATCGATATTGATTCGGACCGGGACACGCCCTAGCCCAGTCCAGATCCCGATCCCCACGCTCCCTTGCCGGCGCGTATGGCCCCCGCAACCACCTCGCCGTCGGCGCCGGCGAGGCCCGCACTCCTGGGCGGCGTCGCGGGGCTGGACGCGGCTGTGTCCCTCCGCCTCCACGCACTCTTCCTCCCGGTGCCACGCCTTCTCCTCAAGGCGCTCGAGGTCGCCGGCGACGGCCGCATATGGCTCCCCGTCCCCATCTCCCTGCTCCTCCTCTCGGCCTCCCCCACGAACGCGTCCGGGTCGGTCTCCCCGCTCCTGGCCGGCCTCGTCGCGGGCCTCGTCATCGACCTCGCCCTCGTCGGCCTCGTCAAGGTCGTCGTCCGCCGCCCGCGCCCGGCGTACAACGCCAAGGACATGTACGTCGCCGTCGCCGCCGACCACTGGTCCTTCCCCAGCGGCCACTCCTCCCGCGCCTTCCTCGTCGCGGCCTTCCTCGCAGCCGGCGGCTTCCACCCCCGTGAGGCGCTCTTCCTCTGGGCCGCCGCGACGTCGGCGTCAAGGGTGCTGCTTGGCCGGCACTACGTGCTCGATGTCGTCGCGGGGGCTCTCCTCGGCGTGTTCGAGGCCTGGCTCAGCAACTTACTCTTGAGATTCATGTGCACTCAAAGCACATTTCTGGTGTGCTAACCTTTTAATCCCTGTCCTTGTACGATTCATTACACTGTGATGGCATCATTGTTGTTGCTGCTGCTGCGAGGTTGCAATTTTGATAAGCAATTCAAGTTTGCTGGGAGGCATGTTGTTTCTTGCACAAACTTTAGCACAAGAAAGACTGAAAGAGGAATGAATTTGGGTTGATGCAATTGACAGCATGAAGCTTGTTAATGATATGTGAATTCTTTCACTCATGGAGTAACAACTGGTTCTTTTTTGTTTGGCAATCTTATCATGAGCAATTGCTGTGATAAATTCGTTTCTACTACTTCCAGGTTCTTTGGCTACAACTGTGGGCTAGCCTGTCTTAAACTGATTGCTCTGCATTGGATACTTGCTAGTATGTTTTATGTGTACTGGTTAGGTGTCATGTCTTAGATGCTATGCATAATTGCATCTTGATACGCCAAGAAAAATGATTACTGCCTGATACCTGATGTTAATTTGGTTTTGCCATCGTCAATCCTATTCATGTTTATATGGAGCATTGCTCCCAGGTGCGAACAGCCTTACAGCTCTGTCCTGGAACTGTTAACGTTGAAGTAGATCACTGTGTATCAGCACAAAATTTTGGTACAATTTTCTGTGTCTGGTACCAGGTGCGGGTGCTTGCTGCTTTTGGAGATGCCAAGTTGCCAACCAAATCAAGCTGGTTGGATCAATGGTTTTCATTTCAATGGGGTATCAGAGTAGGACATGGGTGTTTGAACAGCATCGCTGGCAAGGGAGCTGGATGAGTAGAAAAGGATTGCTCACGGAAATTCAGAATAAGTGGCTGCAAGACCTCCAATAATGCAGCAAATATCTTTAGTCCCGTTATTGTTAGATCGTGCGATGTAGTTGGAGATGGAACGGCAAAAACTAAAAGGCTCGTTTCTGGCGCCTGAATCATTATGCTGAGACGGCTTATCCGGCAGCTCACGAGCAGATGGTAAATCTGCGGGCACAGTCAGCACACATCTGAAGTGTCTGAACTCTGAAGTCTTTCAAGCAGCGACCCGTTCCCGGATGAGGTGGACAGATGAACACTGACAGATTAAGAGGCTGTTCGGCTGGCATGTTTCGGCTTATCCTGACTTATCTTGGCTTATTTCCTCTCACAGAATACTATTCATTCTACCTGGTACGAAGACTATTCATTCTACCACCGAACACCCTCTAACGCCTGTTCGTTTCGGCTTATCAGCCACCAACATGCCAGTATTTTCTCTCGTAACAAACTAGCCATCACCAAGGCGTGAAGATTTTCTCTCAAACAACAAACCAAAGACTACCATCGCCCACAGTGCCAACCGAACACGCTGTAAGTCTACGGCAGCGCGCCGAGGCTTGGACGCCGTCAGGGTCACAAAATACGAGAGATCCCCATCCGACAGCGAGGAGCTGACGTTTCAGCAGCTAACGGCAAAAGGTTTCCTGATCACAGCTTCGATCTGGTCTATTGTTTCCGTCGGTTGGCTGGTGGGCTGATGGTACGGTTGGTTTGTTCGGCAGGAGAGAAAATCTATTGGCTGGATTCTGGCAGTTCTTTGGTGGTGGTTTGTTGCTCGAGAGAAAGATCTTGTTGGCTGGTGGCGATAAAGCCAAGCGAACAGGGCAAACATAAGGTACGTCGGCCGCCGACCCTTTCCGCGCCAGTGTGGGTGGTCGGCGGCGCAGTCACCAACCGATCCCAAGTCCCAACTGGCAGCCGGCGCCGGCTTCACGGTTCCCAGCGGCCGTTGCCGCGAATCCAACCACTCTGCCAACCAACGCGCGCGAACGGATTGCAGCCGGGAGACCCGGATTAGCACGACGCCACCGTCGCAGCCAATCATCACCGGGCCTCCAGCCTCCTAAACCTTGCTTAGTTTATGCAAAACCAAACTCCATACACCTCCTCCGGACGGAGTCCGAGCCCGTCGGCTCTCCTCCTACGATTCGGTTCTTCTTCCCTCCTCCCTCTCCCCTATCAAAAAGAATCAGGCCCTGCCAACCGTTAACCGTACTCGTCCTACCCTCTCTGGCTTTGTCTCTCTCGTGTCCCGATACTTTGCTTCCGGGGCCAGGAAACACGCCGCAGGGGGGCCCCGTCTTGGATATTTCAGTTTCCAGGTTCTTGCATCTTCCAGATTCCTGGTTCTCGAGAAGAGTTGAGGAGGGCGTTGAATTTTTCCTTCTGATCGTTGCTTCTTGATCGCCGCCATGAGTAACACGCTGCTTCGAGTCTGCCCTTCCGACCTGAAGATGCCATGTAAGCGCTTGCTTATCCCCTGCTATTTAGTTCTTGGTCTTTGTTGTTGCGTGGTTTCGGCTTACCAGACTGATCGGATCGTTGCTGCTGTTTCGATGCCACGCGCAGTCGAGCTCAAGAAGCAGAATTCGGCGTGCCTGGAGCTCGTCAACAAGACTGATCAGCGCGTGGCTTTCAAGGTGACAAATTCCACGACTTTGTTTTGGTGACGGATGCAAATCTTGTGCATCGGGGTCAAGCTCTCACGGAGATTGATACCTTTGCTTCGCCCCGTCCAATCTGCAGGTGAAGACGACCAACCCTAGGAAGTACGCGGTGCGGCCTGCCTCCGGCTTCGTGCCGCCCATGGGATCGTGCGGTGTCTCAAGTGCGTCCGCTTCGCTCTGTATCGCTTTCTCCTTCGGTTGATCATTGGTTCTCATCTGAAATTGGTGTAGTTACGATGCAAGCGCCGAAGGAGATCCCACCGGATTACCACTGCAAGGACAAGTTCCTAGTTCAGAGCATCGTTGCAGAGGAGGGGACGACGCTGAAGGACATTGTCCCTGGCATGGTAAATTCTTGCAGAACTCGCGTTTACGAAGCTGGATGGCACAATACAATGCTGAAATTCACGTTGTGGCTTGTAGTTCAGTAAAGCACCAGGTAAGTTGGTCGAGGAGTTCAAGTTGAGGGTGATCTACGTCCCTGCCAATCCTCCATCGCCTGTGCCTGAGGAAGCAGAGGAGGAGGATTCCCTCGATTCAGACGTGGACCATGAAGTGGAAAGACCATCTACATCCAACTCTGTAAGTAGTAACCTTACCGCTTGCTGTTTAGAGTTAAAGCAAAAAAATACCAATGTCCGTTCCTTGTGAATCACTAATGATGATCGGTGCGTTCGGCTTTTCAGACATCAGGGCACGAGCATACATCTGGATCACCACCAACTTCACATGATCAGGTGACTCTAGTTTCACTCCCTTCTCATCTTATCTCTGACAAAAATAATGTGTGATACAAAGCACTAATGATCACCCTCAACTTATCTCAGATTGACAAAAAAATGTTTTATCTAACTTCAGTACTCATGGAAATAATACACTCTAAAATCCTCATTAGTTCTTTCTTTCTGTTATGCTACTGCTTGACTGAATAAGATTTGTGTGAAGTTTCTTTCTGTTAAGCTACTGCTTGACTGAATAAGATTTGTGTGAAGTTTCTGTCATAAGCAAACCTCCTGCTTGTGTGATGACAAAGGAAGGTCTGGTTTAGCAAAATCAAATGCTTTTCAAGATCTTCTTTTCTGTGACATTGTTAGTGTGTCAGAATGACATAGGAAAAGCGGCGGGGCTAGTTCCAGAATATTTGCAATATCCTAAAATCTTGCGTGGCCATACTTTATGTTACTAACATCACTGATGTTTTATGGTTCTCTAGAATGTCTCCATGGTATCCAAGTCAGCAGATCAGGAAACTAGACATTATGCAGAGGAAAACAAGAAGATGCAGAAAGAGCTGGTATGACTATTATTCTTCTGATGATTTCCTCTCTGCTAGGAGACTAATTGCTTTAAGTTTCATTACATTTACATAGCAAATGTACCCTTTTATTTTTTTTAATGTGCTAGTTTCACGAGTGCCTATTATGATATTTGGTTTAGGTATTATTGTTTTAGCCCTTTACAGTTATAATAATAATAATAATAATTCCTTCTAGAGAAAACACTAAGTCTGAGAAAACTAAGACACATATGTTACTTACTTTCATCCTGAAGATAATGCACATATGCTGGCTAAATTATGCTGCAATGAGTCCCTTTTGAACGCGTTTTGCTACTATTTCAGATTTGGTTTGTGATCTGAACCGGACAAAGTTGCTTCATTTTCAGGAACTCCTCCGGAAAACAAAGCCATCTCCCGGGGGCTTCTCGTCCACGTTTGTGCTGCTGATTTTCTTGCTATCTTTCATTCTTGGATACTACTGGTTTGGAAACAGAGCTTAGCAATAGCAACACAAGGCAGTGCATCCCTTCGCCGCGTGGCTCTATCTCTTCGACACCTTTGCCCCTTTTAGTACAGAAAAAAAAATATTAGTTAGTAGTAAGTACAATATAGTTTTTTTAAGTGTCCAACAGATCTTCAATTTTGAAATATACGTGTGTGCTCGCAACAGTTGCGCTGTGTTCAATGTTCGGATAATTTTTGGCCACAAGGCGTGATGTTTTTCACAATTCCCTTTCAATTTGGCACAGGAGCAAACAGTAGCCTGTTCAATTTATCTAGAATAATCTATAAAAACAAAACCACCTACAATTTTAAATGAAGAGGTAGTAAATAAAGCTCTCTTCTCTTGTAAAGAATAATGTATGTATGCTGCACTGATGGAATGATGGTTCAGGATGGTTTGAGAACTTCTTTTTTTTAATAAAGAAAAAATGGTTGAATCTGTCATGTATTTAACAATGGGATGCAAAACACTAAGGGTCTGTTTGGCAGGGATTCGGATTCACCGAATTCAGATTTATTAATCTGGATTCACCAAAAATTTCCCAAACACTTTTTCTTCCACCAGATTCGGATCCACCAAATTGGCGAATCTAGAGGCCAGATTCACCAATTTTGTGAAGCTTCTCAAGAGGTGCTCCACGGAATTCAGATTCACGGTAGATCTGATTCATGGTGAATCCCAGATCCAGATTCACTTTTTATAGTGGTGAATCCCTACCAAACAGACCCTAAGATCATGAACTGAAATGACACCAATCGTAGCAACCTAGCTTAGGAAAATAGTTAAGATCCACTCTACATGTTGAATGTATCACACATACTAATTAACTCTTTGTGTTTTCACCCTCGCTTCATGCAAACAATTGGGGTTTACTAGCTTCTGCGGACCACCTATTTAAGTTCTTCTTCGTACCACCTATTTAAGTTGGTCTAGCCCCTCTTAGTTTTTTAGAAACAAAGATAACCCTAAAAGTGAAACGAATTACATACAAGCCCTTGCAAGCTTCTCCTGATCTTCTCCAACATCGATGGTCGAACCTACCACCCATGAAGCCGACCATCTTCCCGACAAAGAAGCTTAAAAATTTGTATAGTCACCATAATGAGAACATTAGGAACACAAACAAGCTTTGTAAACATTGAACGTACAAGTCGATCAAGATGGTCAGTGGCCATCACCTCGCTGGAGAGCTAGGGATCTGGTGCCTCAATCACCGACAGCTCTGGCTCGCCAGATGACGAGCCACCAAGAAAGGGAATGAACAGATAAACCTCACATATCCATCTTTGGAGAAAGCTTCATCGCTTTCGCTGCCACCAGAAACCACCTAGATGTTAGCAAATAAGCCACGATATGGATGGCATGCGTGTTGTTTGAGTCCATGCGTGTGTGTAGGCAGGTTAGTTGCTCTTGCGGCAAGCTCGCGGACGACAGATAGTTCGTGTGGAAGAAGTGAATGGATCACGACGAAAGAATGTCGGATCGTGAGGAGCTCGTGCGGACGTGCTTATGAGGGTCACATGAGGTAGTTGCTAGGTGCTGCGGGGTATAAAATGTCTTGTACTCGATGTGTTTGAGTTGGGCCGAGGGGTGCTGAGAGGAGAAGATGTAGGGGCCCTTTGGCAGGGCTTTTCCAAGTGCTTCTCCACCAGATTCTATAGAAGCCCTGTCAAATACCTAACAAAAAAACGGCTTCCAACCTGAAGCCATGGAGAAGCCATTTTGCAATTTGTACTACGGAGGTGAAGCCAAAAATAGTGGCTTCTTGAGGCTTCTTCCCCACATGTGACATTAAAAATATAGAGAAGCCACAACCACAGCCATTTTGCCAAACACTTTACAAAATGGCTTTAGGTTCACCAAAGAAGTCATTTGACCATAGCAGCCATAGCCACAGCCGTTTCAGCCATAGCCATAACTCTGCCAAAGGGGCCCGTAGTCTCCGGTAGGATTAGTGGCCGACTGGCAGGCCACTGTGGAGGACCGCCGACGCTGACGAGGTGTGTGTTGGAGTGTGTCTCCAAGTGTAATCTAGTTCAATAGAAAGTCAAGATACAAGAGCATTGGCTTCACGCGTTTGTCATCAACAACTCCTTATGTTGTGTTTCTCTCACCGGAGTTCCTGTTTCCGTGAGTGAGAGTGTGAGCTATGATTAGTTCCAATAATTGGTATCAAAGCTAGGCCATCATGGGATTCGTTCCCATCACCGGAGGCATGCTGGTGGCGGCCGGTAGCATGATGGTGTTGAGTGGTGGCAGAGCGGTGAGGCCGCCGGCTGTGTGTCGGCCTGTCCGCCTGTGTGTGGTCGCCAACGGTGGCGTTGTGGCAATGGATCGTGTGTCGATCTTGTCTGGCATGATGTGTCTAGCGGCGTGTGTCACCAGCGTCGTTGACAACGGCGTCGACGTTAGGCGTGTGTCACCGACGGAGATGGAAGCTCGATGTGTCACTAAGGAGGAGAAGGTCGCGACGTTCGTATGGAGGCAAGCTGTGTGGTTCGTGTCCCACCTGGAGACCGTAGAGGCGGCCGTGGGATGATGAAGACACGATAGGAGCAGTGGCATCAACTCTGGTGATGTTGAGCGTGCGGTGGCCCTGAATATGAATGAGTGCTCCCCATGACAGTTGACGAGGAGCCAACGTCTTGTATGTCAGGATGAGCGAAGATGTCGTGGTTTAGGGGGAGTCGCGACTTAGGGGGAGATTGGTAGCAAATAAGCCATGGCATGGATGGCATGCGTGTTGTTTGAGTCCATGCGTGTGTGTAGGCAGGTTAGTCGCTCTTGCGGCAAGCTCGCGGACGACAGACAGTTCGTGCGAAAGAAGCAATTGGCTCACGACGAAAGAATGCCGAATCGTGAGGAGCTCGTGTGGGCGCGCACATGAGGGCCGCATGAGGTAGTTGCTAGGTGCTGACGTGTATAAAATGTCTTGTACTCGATGTGTTTGAGTTGGGCCGAGGGGTGCAGAGAGGAGAAGATGTACCTGTGGTAGGATTAGTGGCTGACAGGTGTGGAGGACCGCCGAGGCTGCCGAGGTGTGTGTTGGAGTGTGTCTCCAAGTGTAATCTAGTTCAATAGAAAGCCAAGATACAAAAGCATCAACTCGTGATGTTCGTCGCCGGCAACTCCTTCTGTTGTGTTTCCCTCGTCGGAATTATTGTTTCCGTGAGTGAGAGTGTGAGCTATGATTAGTTCCAACACTAGAGGGACAAATGAACTATCCAGCTACAAAGAGCCACCAACACCAGCACCACACAGCTCATCTTGCCCACACCAGAAACTGCGATGGAGATTCACACCAATGAAGATGAGTTGAAGCAGATGCAGCTGCTGCTGCAAGAAGAAGGGTACAAGGTTGGCATTCAAAGTTCCAGACTGAAGGAGTTATTGGTGTGGAAAAAACTAACCCTACGCGATCTAAATATAAGTAATAGGGGAGGGTATGTACACCGGCCATTAATAGGGGTAGGCAGTGTTTGGTTGGTCGGTGAAAATTTTACTTATAGTTAATTAGGGGTTTTAAATAAAGTCAGTTATTAAAACTATCTTCACAACCCCAAGACGTATATAATGAGGCCTTCGACCGCATGATTAGAGGACGATTACTGTGCATTACTGTATCGAATCATGAATTACTTATGCTCATTAGATTCGTTGCAGAAGGTTGTACTCATCTGTGAAAAGGTTTTGCAAATAGACTTCATTTAGTTTTTTAAGCATGCAAGATTCCTTAGGGTGAAATTTTAGGGTTTATTCGATATATGTCATTACAACTTTCACGTTTCTGAGATATACCATTACAATTCGTCTACTCAGAAATATGTCATTACAATTTCTTCCTTTCTTCATATCTGCCATTTTGTATGTATTGGATACTCTTAGATCCGTCTTTGATTCCTTTGCGACATGAAAAGACTAAAATGCCCTTTCATATCTTATCAGATATCCTCTCCTCTCTCTTTTCGACCACTGACATGCATGTGGGGCTCACATGACAGCATTATCTATGACCTCACCTCTCCTCTCCCCTCATCTCCCTGCCGCTTCTTCTCAAATCTCGAACCGCCACCGACGAAGTATGACCAACACCCGACGGCGCCCATCAACACGGGGACGGGGTTGTCGGGCGGTGCAGGAAGCCCTCCATCCCGAGGCGTCACGTACCAGCTCGTCGGAGGCGGTGGAGGCCCCGCCGAGCTTAAGAGCCTACCATGGACGAGGTCCTGGATCCACACACAAAGGGCTCGCCGCCGCACGAGCTCTTTGCCACCATCGCTCTATCACCGACGACCACCACCGCCTCCGCTGCCATTCGGAGGACCTCGTCGTGCCCGTGGCCAGCGTGAAGCACCATGCATCGCGGACCGCTGGTGTTGCCTCCGCACTCGACAATGTCCCCTCGACGGCGGTCGTGGAGGGTGATGGTGCAGGCGTGCGAGCTCGGCAAGGACGACGTCACATCGTGATGGCGACGACCGTGGAGGGGATGGCGTAGGCGGGCTACCTATTCTCCGACGGTTTGCGCATCCTGACGGCACCGGCCTCGGCTCGGACGGTGGTGTGTCCCGACAGTGATGACCGCAGAGGGAATGGCATGGACGCCGTGTCAGCCACCGGGCGGCCACCATGCGTTGAGGGCGATTGGGAGGAAAGGAGGAAGAAGGGAAAGAGGAAGGATATGACACGTGGGACCCACGAGTTAGTGAGTGAGGAGTAGAGGTCTAGGAGGGGTATTCTTGTCTATACGAAAAATATATGTGCCTGCAAATGGGTTCAAGGGCATCAAATACGTACAAAATGACATATCTCAAGGAAGAAAGGAATTGTAATGACATATTTCCTGATAGACGAATTGTAATGGAATATCTCGAAAGTTATAATGATATATATTGAATAAACCTAAATTTTTATCCTCCCCTTCCAAACATGACCGAATCGGGGTGCCGGAGTGGTCACTGAGGATGAGAAGAAATTGACGAAATCAACGTTGGGAGATGAAAATCGTTAGGAGATGAAAATCACAGGTTGTGACGGTATGTAGTAGTACCTAGGTGGTGGTGGAGGTGGTGAAGGTGCATGGGACCAATCTTTCGGAGGGGGTTGTTCTTCTTGTGGCATTCACAAGTGCAGGTAGAACATTTGCAACACCGGTCTTCTCCTGCGCTGGACGATGGATCTAGAGAAGCCAATGCCTCCAATAGTTCTCGCTTCAGGTTGTAGATGATGACGTCCTCGAGTAGTCGATGTACTGTTGATAGGGATCATGAGCTGGTGGATCCACCCATTGCGAGAAACTGCAGTTCTCAGCTTGGGTGGAGTACTGCAAAAGGCAAGAAAATGTTACCAAACGAAAGAAAGATGATGAGGAAATTTGTGAACATTGCTTACCCATGCATATGGGCAGTGTCAGAAGCGACGACCAGAGTTGTTCCATCCCTGGTAAATTTGCATCACGCAGAACTCACAGTGTGAACACCTAGGCCACAACACCGTTTGCTTCGGTGCGTAGCTTCTAACATCACGCATCGACCTAAAGTCACTCTTGCCTTTCAGTGGGAAATTGGCTTCGAAATATTCTAATTGCTGATGCCACAACTCAGGACCGAAACCATGTCCATCCCCACTCCATGAAGCCATTATTAAGTGTTGTTAGAAGAAGGCAATGGAGTGAATGGGGGTATGTATAGAAGGTGGCTGGCTGGGTGGTGGGCCCTTCGATCCGTGGGAAGGGAAACGAAGTAGTGACTCAGAGAAAACACACCCTATTACTAGGGCACTGTCGCTTTGTGGGCCAGACGATCCATGGGAGGGGAACGTGTCAGTGACTCAAAGGAAACACAACGACTCTGCATATTACAGTCACTGTAACAAAACACACACAACGAATAAAACACACTCTAATGTAGTTCGATTAATGTTCTTAAGGATGCAAACCACCGATGACCCTAGATAATGATGTCATGAAATCCAACATTATTTGATACAGTTCGGCTAATACTCTAGGTCTACTGAGTACAACAGGGGTATTTCCCCTTCCTGATGGCATCCGGCCCAGCTGCCTTGGCCCGACGAGCCCTCTCCCTCTTCCTCTCTGCCGGCTTCACGGGCCTGGGCCGCTTCATGTTCTCTCATCTCCTGACGATGGCGCATTTCCTCCTGCTCCTCCTTCTTTTTCTTTTTTTCCCACTCAACCATGCGCAACCACCTCTCCCTTGCATCACAGGCTTCTCCCTCGATGTAGCTCTTGTCGAAGTCATACTGCTCGGTATCTAGCCACTGCATGAAATCACAAAGAGGAGGTGGAGTATTTTTGCAAAGACACGTTAGCAAATATTAAATCACAAATGACAAATGAATAATTCAGAAATGTAGTAAGTCTTTACTTTGGCTCTAAGGTTACGGTCGAATGGCTGGATCAGGTCGTGCGCATAGTTAGCGCACATGAAGACATCATTCCGTAAGCGTACCCCAGAACCTTGCACCTAACAATCTTGCAATTGTCACTGTAGAAGCACATAGGAGTGTCGATCCTCTGTGGCGCGTCGACATTGTCCTTCCTCTTCGTGAGGAAGTCCAAGTCCAACTCAGGACCTGAGGAGTCCATTGCAAACTTGCAAAACAAGATTAGAACAATCAGAGGCAAAAAATAATACAACTAAAATCGGCATAAGTTATTAAAAAAAGAATAGAACAATCACCAACAAAATAATACAAATAGAAGTTCAATTATTACAATACAGTACCATGCATAAGTTCATACAAGAAATGTTGTTCAAATATTACAAATTCCGAAAATTAAATGCCCTAACATTACAAGCAACTATGATCATTTGAATCCTGCGTTGATCCTACGCCCACGTCCTCGTCCGCGTCCACGTCCGGATGGGGGTTGGCATGGTCCTGAAGTTGCTGATGAGCCCACACTTGCCCCAGGTGATGCGTTGCAAGCATAACTTGTGGTTGTGCGCCTCTTGTATGTGTGAACCGTGTTGTGGCACTTGTAGCACATCACTACCGCAGGTCCAACTTCTGCTTCATCCATGTTGTTCCTAATCCTCTTCTCCTTCCGTCTTCCAACACCTTGGCACAACTGAAGATCTGGATTTGGTATGTTCACAACATTTTCTTTGGGGTTCTCAGTAAAAGAACCCTGCATGAGGTCACCCTGAATTGTTCGGTTCCAAATGTTCTGAACAGTCTCCTTGGTGCATGGCACGTACCTATGGAAGCTGAATTGTTGAAGTTCATAGCATGCGACGACCACATGTGAGCAGGGGATGTGTAGTTTCTGCGGCTTTCGGCATGTAAATCTGCATATTTGGTTGCCAACTTCAGCAACTTGAAACGTCTTTTCACGTGAAGGGCCTAGGTGCATTTTCCCTTCGCACTCAACGTCATAGCTCCACATAATTTCATTGTCACCAGACTGGTGCAAAGGCTGCGCTGTGACCTTGTGTTTAAGTGCTTTCTCCCGAGCCTTGGACAGATACTCAGTCATTTTTATGCAGTACCTTATTTGAGTGTTCCTCATAACCTCATCCGCTATCTGGCTCCTAGTGTGAAAGTACAACATTGTATGATACATAAAGAACTCAATGATGCCAACTAAAGGAAGAGGTCTTGCACCGCGGAGAACATAATTGTATACCTTAGTAAAATTAGTGGTTTTTATTCCATGTCTTGCTCCGCCCTCGTCAAACACGAGACACCACTTCTCCTTAGGCCCTTTCTGAATCCACTAGTTGAAGGTCTTCACAACACGCCCTCTTCTGCGCCTGACTTGAGGGCCATCTAATCCCACATCCTCAAGAGAAATTGGCTCCTCTCCAGGTTCGGGATTCACTGGCCTCTTTGCTATGTCCTCTGATGCCTTCTTTGTCAGCTCATCTAATTTCTCCCAGATGGCATCAAACTTCTTCTGCTGAGTCTGCTCACACAATCGCTCAAACAATTTAGACAGGGTCTTGTTCTTGAACTGGCTATGGAAGTTTGCTTTCATGTGCCTAACACACCACCTGCTCTTAACATCTGGCCACAATGGAGCTCTGTATCGCTTTGTGCTGCCCTCTTTCATGTCATTGATTGCTTGCAAAATACCTTTGTGCCTATCGTGTATCACACGCACATTCTACACATCCTGGACCACCATGTTCTTCAACCTCTCAAGGAACCAGTACCAACTGTCACCGTTCTCCCCCCTCTGCAAATGCAATGGCCAAAAGAAGCAACTGATTGTTACTATCAGCTGCCACAGCTGTCAGGATTGTTCCTTTAAATTTTCCTATGAGAAAAGTGCCATCTATGCAAATGACCGGTCAACACACTTTGAAAGCCACAATGCAGGCACCTAATGCCAAGAATAACCGCTGAAGCACAAGCTTGCTTGGTTTCTCCACACAAGGATAGCCCTTGATATCACTACGTGAAAACCTCAAATAGGTCACACAACATTTGTAACGGGCCCTTAAAATCCGTTACATGCACCCACATATGTAACGGTTGTTACTTGGCGCCCGTTATAGATAAGCGCGGCAGGCCGACCCCGGGCTGGCCTCTGCAACGCCCATTACCAATGTGAACTTTTGGTAACGGTCTTCTTAAACGCTCATTACATGAATTCCTTGTAATGGACGTTAAATAGAGCCCGTTACACAAGTTAAACCTATCGGTAATGAGCTAGTAAACTATGTTACTGATCAACACCCTATCGGTAACAGGCTGTTTAAGTCTGTTACTGATCACTCCGTTTTGGTAACGTGCTATAAAGTCTGTTACCGATGAGCATTTGACGCCCGTTACTAGTTTGAGAACCCAATAATTAAAGTCTGAGAGCACTCAACTGCCGTGAAGCGGGAGCGCGGTGTCAGTGAACAAATGAGATGGAGGTTTGTTAATCATTGTGTCCTTTGAGTCTGTCCTCATTGACAAGTCAACTCGATCCATCTCTCATTGCTTCCATTTCGACATACAGGCACAATCAACACACATATTTTCTGAGACAAAACAGACATCATAAGAGCAATGTTGACCTAAACGCTAAACGGTAGTCATTCGTTCGACCCTCGTTTAGTGTGTAGGCCGTGTAAACGCTGTGTACAAGTCGTGTACATGGGTTACACAGTTTTGTACGGATGAGAAAATAGCATTATAAGCTTATAGTTGATATAGTTCCCCATTTCAAAAAACAGCAACACATCACTGAATATTGAATACATCTGTTCAGACCACTCACTAATTCACTAGTGTCTCATGCTAAGTTGACTACAAGTCACATAAACACAAAATACATGGCCAGTCGGTGAAATACAATACGAAACATAGTTCACAAGTCACATGATGGTAACAAAAAGTTAAAAAGGTCATAAGAGGGATACAAGCATTGATGTGCAACCAACAGACAATCAACAATCTTTGATCATCCTCTTGCCCATCACCAAAACGGCCCATTACACGGTCTACACGCTGAGTAAAATCGTGTTTTGCCATTTTTTGTGAGTTGTTTAATCCGTGTTTGACCGAGTTTGACCGTGTACACGGGCTAACTGTGTAATGAACCGTTTAGACCCTAAATTACATGGAAGTCTGCTGAGTAGCGTTTACACGGTGTGTACACAGGCTACACTGCCGTTTACGGCAACACTGCATAAGAGAGATAACTTGTCCACACAAATGAAGATAACTTGTCCACATGAATAAAGATAATTATTACAAAAGGTTAACTTGTCCACATATCAGGCTAGGACTTAACTTGTCCATCACATTATTTACTATGGTCGTGCTATCTGACCATACACATCAACAAAGACATGCCCCTTGAACATCCAAAAAATATGGCTACTGACTCTGCACATCAACAAGCTTGAACTAGATCATGCCCCATCAGGACTATTGGCTCTTTTGCAGCCTCTTCGTAAGCAACCAAGGATTCTTGAAGCCCTTCTAGCGCACCTTCAATGGGCTCGAGATTTTGTTCAGTATTATAATTGTACCTCCTTATGTGCTTAGTCTTTTAGATGAGGATGTTCACTTCTTTTGTGATTTTTCAAACTCAGGTTTCACATAATCCCAGACATTAAGGTTAAGAAGTAACTCAAGCTCTGCTCGCGACTCAAAGAGTTTTGCCTAAAACAGGGTTAAACATGGTATAAGAACAACATATTTAATTCAGAACTAATTTGCCTCAGAACTTGGAGCAATATAGGAACAGTCATAGGAAAATTATATAAGAACTTGAAAATTATCCTAGGCTTCATAGCAGGGTGTGACAAGTAAAAGCAGAACTTAGTTCAGAACTGATTTACCTCAGAAGTTGGTATAATTAAGATCATGACAAGCATGGAAGACATCATCATAGGCACTAATTAACTTTATGAAGCTCAAGCTCAAGCTACCTTAAGCTCCATCTATAGAACAAGTAAAAAGGCAGTGAGATTCAGAGAAACTTGCCTTGCCGTCATCGTGGTCGTTGCCAGAGTCAGAGATGAGGTCCTCTACACATTCTTCGCCGCTCCCTCGACACCTCGTCGTAGTTGCCAGATACTTGCGCTCGCAAATGTGAGGCAGACCCCTCGCCCACTTCGCTGCCCCCTCGTCGGCATGCTCCTCCTTACCGCTGCTTGGCCCCACGTCGGAATCTGAGAGGATCCAGACGAGGACCCTCGTCTCCGGTATTGGGTTCACTCCACGGCCGCTTGGCCCCTCTCTGGCGCCCATCGTCGTCTCCCTCTTCGCTGCCATCTCACCGACACACACGCAGATCCTGTTGCGGCACCGCTTCGCGCTCCGGTTCTCCTCGATCACGGGTGCGCGGGGTCGTCCGCTGCTTGGCCCCTCACTGGCGCTCATCGTCGTCTCTGTGTCCACGCCTCCTCTCACGCCTCCTTTGCGCTTTTTTCCAAAGAAAGTGCTGCGCTTATCAATTCGGAAAGAAGAAGGGGGCAGTTGAATATTCATTTTGCACCCTTTGACTTTTACAAATCACATTTGACCATTCATCTTATTCAAAAAATTTGTGCAAATGTAGAAATAATTATGATATATTTAAAATATATATTATGATAAAACATGTCATAGTAAAATAAATAATACTTTCACATTTTTTCAAATAAGATGAATGGTCAAACGTGAAGCACAGAAGTCAACAAGTGTAAATATTTGGGATGGAGGGAGTAGTAGTCAGTGCCGACGCGGGTTTGCAAACTCGCGTCGCTTTGTTGGCTGGTGCGCGGGCAATGGTTACCTTCTTTATACTAGGTCGCTGACGCTTTTTTTGAAATGACACTTAATTGCTTCCCTCAAAAATTAGGGCCCATAAAGCAGCACCTAAAAATTAATAAAAATACGAGCAATTCATAGTTTTTTAAGAATCGAACAACTCATAGGAGTAGTTGGGCATTTGGTATTTTGAATAAAATATGAACAGCCACACGTCTCCTTGTGACCACATAATTCTTTTTGTGGCCAAGAGCTCTCCTGAGTGGACACGGGTTCCGAGGCGCGTGATCGACCTCCTAACGGTTCGCTGTCTTGTCAATATAAATCCTGGCCGACCAAAAACTTCGTCAACCGCGGCACCAAGAAAACCCCAGCACCACCGTCTCCGGTCACCATGAAGTGAATCCAAGAGCTTCTTCTTCCTTAAGCAAGCGCATGGCGTTAATCGAGCCATCCAGGAAGCGGGGGAGGGAGGAGATGCTACCGCCCCGCCCGCCGAGCCCGAGAAGGTGCCGCCGCCCCCGCCCGCCGAGCCCGAGGAGGTGCCGCCGCCCCCGCCCGAGGAGGTGCCGCCGCCCACGCCCGAGGAGTTGAAGCCGCCCCGGCGCAAGGTGGCGCGGCAGCCCGTGGTGCCCGTGCGTGCTCTTTCAGTAAATGTTCAGGATGCCTCTTGGTTAGTGAAGTTGCTCCACCAGGCTTTCGTGAATCTTGGAAAGGTGGTTGTTCATCTCGGGGTCCAACCACCCAGCCATCCACTGCAGACGACTGTGATGGATTACGCCTTCAAGATCAATGTCTTGGTTGGGGAGCTGGAGAGAGGAGTGCTCCCCTCATCTACGACGACGACGGTGACGACGATGGCGGCCTCGATGTCTCTGGCTCCGGCTCCGGCTCTGGCTCCGACTCCGACGGTGAGGCTCCTCCGGCGGCGACTACCTCTGCTTAATTAATTTGTTCCTCTGTTAATGTGTTCTTCCAGTGTTCTTGTTGAACTTGTGATGGACTAGCTAGTAAATCCTCTGTTAATATGTTCCTCCCGTGTGTATGTTGAACTTGTGATGAACTAGTAGATCTAAGAGATGCAGTAGATCAATCCATGTCTCCTATTTTGGAAGGCATTGCAATGTCTATGGTAGCAGCTTATAATGAATTGCAATGTGTATGCCAGAAGTTTGTTACTCTGTTTGTGTCATTATATGGTAGCAGTTAATAATGAATTGTAATGTGTATATATGCCAGAGTTATGACAAAAGTTTGTTACTCTGTTTGTGTTAATAATCCACATTTCCTTTGCCTCGTGCTGCAATGAAATGTCAACACAGATGAATTGATGAATTTTGTGATGTGTGACACATTAGCATTAACTCTAGGCTGTCTACATGTTGTCTCTAAAAGGCTTAAAGCTAGCTGTTAGATGGCTGCAGGATGGCTCTTGGCCCTGAGGTGGCTGCCACGCTGGCGGCTATAAGCCAGCTATTGCTCACGTGGCTGCTGGTGTGGCATGGTGCAAAGGATCCCGCCAGGATCTTCTGCGGTGTGCGGCGGTGTGGGCGAACGCGTGGGAGGTTGTGAGTGTCGGCGCGGAATGTAGTCCCGACACTAAATAGTAGTAAGCGCCAAGGTTTATCCCTCAATGGTTGGTGCTAAGCAACAAGAGACACGGGGTTTTATCCTGGTTCCGGCCGGGGCCGTACGTCCAGCAGTGGTGTGCTCAAGGCACTATATTGCTTTGCACCGGAGTGCCTGTAGTGGGGCGGCTACAAGCAAGGCGGGAGAGGAGGCGTGGCCTCCAATTCCCTGGTGGAGTGATCGGAGTGAGTTCAGATGTTGTGGGAGAATTGAGGAACGTGTGTGTGATGCGGTTTCGGGTGTTCGTATCTGGATGTCCCCTGCGGTGAGGGGGTTCACCTTCCTTTTATAGGCCAAGGAGAGGGTGAATTACAGGCATGCCGCACTATTCAGCTACATGGGGAAGTATGGCGTGCGCCGCCGCGGGATTGGCGGTCGTCTTGACGGTCCTTGCCACGATCTTGTCACCATGGCGTGTCCTGTACCGAACAGTGGCAGCTTCGAGGGTAGGGGCGTAGTGGTTGACCGTGGCATCCTCAGACGGGCTTGAGGAAGCCGTTGACGGCGATCCGTACAAGATAGCGCGTGGCGAGCGTGGCGGCGTCCCGTCCCCGCGTGCCTCAGCGCCGGGAGTGGTTGTAACAGGTGCCGGCGTGGTGCCGCGAGCACGGGGGCGGCCGCACCGGACCAACAAAGTGGCGGGGATGGCGTCCCACCGGCCTAGCGTCATGACCTGGCCCTGCAAGTTCACAAGAAAGTGGTTCGAGGGTGTGGCCGGCCCCCTTCGAGGGCGCAGCGCGTTAGCCGTACGGGAGTAGGCGGCGCAGTGTCACGGGGCTGACACCGGCCACATCGCACAGTCCCCCACAGTGGCGGGGATGGGTTCCCCCTAGGGAGTTGGCGCAACAGGGCCGTGGCATGATTCCCAGGCGCATGATGGCGCCACCCTACCGCGTCAGAGCATTAAATGCCCGTACCCACGTGCGGGAACGGGCGCGCGTGCGAGGGAGCCTCGAGCGAGGCGGAGGCGAACCCTCGAGCGAGGCGGAACCCGCTCGAGGGCGCTGTGAACCCTCGAGCGAGGCGGAACCCGCTCGAGGGAGGCGTGAACCCTCGAGTGAGGCGGAACCTGCTCGAGGGGGGTGTGAGCCCTCGAGCAAGGCAGAACCGGCTCGAGGGGGCCTTTGAGTGGGCCACTCCGGTGGGTCGCGGGGACCACCGTAGTGTGGGCCATGCCCCGTGTGTGCGCTTAAGTGAGATGTTTCGCTTTGGTTTCTTGCAGGTTTTAAGTAGGATTCCCCTGGTTGTTTTAGGGGACCCTCAGGGCTATCCCCGACAGTAGCCCCCGAGCATCTGCGGGTATGCCGGCTAGGCTCCCGCAGATGCTGGAGCCTATTGATAGGACATCCTTCCCCTCTGATTGCTAAAGCTTTCCGTGGGGCCGCGTCAGCGGACCCGCGGGTCTAGCCCCCGAGCCCGCGCAGAGCGTGAGTGCTCCTGTAGGGGTTTTACCGTGGAATTTGATCAGTGGGCGTGGTACATATTCCAACCAGCGTCGGCGATGTTTCAGCCAGCTTCGGTGACGCACGCGCGACTGGCACTATCCGCGGCCGGTGCAACTCAGGAAGTGTAGCCGTGCGTCGAGCCCCCGAGCCTGGGCCCGTTCAAGGCGATCGGGGTGAGCTCTCCGACTTGTTTTTACGCACCCTCGCCGTCCCTCCGCGGGACGGAGGGTGACGTTTCCGCAACCCCCATCGATCAGGTCGCAGATTGCAGATTCCTCATTGAGCTGTTAGTGGGTGGTTCAAGTGGACGCCCATGCCCCGTTCGATAAGGGTAGGCTGCACGGTCCGGAGACGCGTCCATTAAAGCGCTTGCGTGGGTTTGCTAGGTGGGGATCGGTCCCATTCGCTAGGGACCGAGGGCGCGAAGCTCTCCCTCGCGGGGATCCCCCCGCTAGCCGCCCTCGCCGGCTCTCGAACACGACATGTGGGGCACCCTCGAGCCGGTGGGCTCGAGGAAAGGCTCGAATGCGCGTGCCCTCGTCGTCCCTGACTCTGGTGATCTGGGGCGCCTGTTCGAACCCGTTGAAGGTCAGGCTCCGAACCTCTGATCAGTAGGGCCGTGCGGGGTGGCGGCTGGGCGCCCCCGTCTTTCGCATCTGCAGGTTTCGAGGGCCCCTGATCGTGTCAGCCCTCAAACCGCTGATCAGTAGGGTCGTGCGGGGTGGCGGCTGGGCGCCCCCGTCTTTCGCATCTGCAGGTTTCGAGGGTCCCTGATCATGTCAGCTCTCGAACCGCTGATCAGTAGTCCTCGTGAATCGAGGGCACCTGCGACGCCCGTTTGTTTCAAACGGGTTTCGAGGCCACCGGTCGATATTTGCACCCTTCGAGGGTCGAATTTATTTGAGCCAGGGGCTCGGGCCGCTCGAGGGTCTTCATTACTCAGTAAGGGACAGGGCCATTTAATGCTCGCAGTCGCGACTGTGGTCTCGCGCCGCGGGCGCGCCTTTTCAGGCGTCGCGGCCGCTCGCGTAGTGGGCAGAGCGGGCAGGCGGACGTGATCGCCTGCCACGGCCCTCCGGTTACCGCGCCGTGATGATGGCGTTCGTGCGGTTGCGTGGCTGCCGTGGTCGTGGTGGGGCCCGTTCGTCAGCGAGGGAATATTCCACTTGCCGTTAATGCGCGCGGGGCGCACGCTCCAGAGAGCACGCCTGTAGCCTATAAATCCGGTGAGAGGGGAAAGGGCGGTTTTTACCTTTGCGTTTAGCACTCGTCGTTCTTGCTTCTTGCGTCCTAGCCCCCGAGTCACCCTCGCCACTGCGCCTTTGCTCTCAGAGCTCTTCTCGCTCCTTGTTCTTCGCTTCTTCGTCCGCCCGCATGGCTCCCCAGCAGCCTCTCATCATCGTCGACCCATTGGCATGGGAGCGCTCGACGGTGACGCCGCTGGCCCCGAACACCGTGGTGGCCCGGCAGCCAACTTGCGGCGAACGAGGACGGGCAGCCGGCCGAGTGGATCGTGCCGTCGGAAAGGGAGCGAGCACCCAACCCTCCGCGCGGCTATGTGGTCAGCTTCGTCCGCGGCTTCATGGCGCCGGCGAGCCGCTTCATGTGGGCCCTCTGCCAACACTACGGCGTGGAGCTTCACAACTTCGCGCCGAACGCGTTCTCGCAGGCGGACACATTCGTTGGCGTCTGCGAGGGCTTCCTAGGGATCCCGGTGAACTGGGATCTCTGGGTTCATCTCTTCCGCGCGGAGCTGTTCACGCTGCCGACGACGGAGACGAGGACCCGCCGCGCGGTGCGTGCCGGTGGCATGTCGCTCGCCGTGCGGAGCCAGCGCAAGGACGACTACATCCCCAGCATGATGACAACCAACAACATGGACTTGGAGCGGGGGTGGTTCTACCTCCGCAAAGACGAGCCCGGCCTCCCCCCTACACCGGTCCGGTGCTCCGGGAGAGGCCCGCCTCCCGGTACCACGGGAGTCCCCGCCCCGGCACTGCGGCGCGATTGGACTCGCTCCCCGGCCGCGCCGAGGAATCCGGCGGGCCGCGAGCCGACCGCGGAAGTCGTCCTCGCCCACCTCCGCCATCGGCGGATCGTCCCCTTGATGGAGAGGCTCCGCATCTTCAAGATGACCGAGGACGCGGACCCGGTCGCGTTGGCGAAGTCGCGGTCGCTGCCGAGCCCCCTCCTGCGGGAGTACGCGGCTACCCGGGCGCGGCGCGCCATCGACCCCAAGCCTGGGCGCTACAACGACAGGGCCCTGTGGGATCTTGAGATGCTGCCCACCGGCCCACTGGTGAGAGTTCTTGACTTCGTTTTCGATTTCGCCAGTTCTCCGAGTTGTTGACGCATTTTAACGCTTTGCCCGCAGATGGTGAGCGTGAGCGCCGCGAAGTCCGAGCCGCCCACCCCCCGCTCTCGCGCGCTCGCGCGCGCGCGCGCGCCGGCCGAGAGCGGGAGCGAGTGGCTCGCGGAGAGGGGAGCGTGCGACGCGGCACGGGGAGCGTCGCGAGAGGAGGAGCGAGGAGCTTCGGGCCGCGCGAGCGGCAGGGGCTCTCTTCGCCGGGAACCGAGGAATACTCATCATCGACGAGGAGGAGGAAGAGGAGGAAGAGGTTAGGGGGCGGGGTCCTCCCCGACAAGGTGGGAGCCTCGCACCCCCGTCACGGAGCCGGCTCCGTGGCAAGAGCGGCATCGCACGGGGCGAGCGCGGAGGTGCCCGCCACCGGGCAATCGACAACAGGGGCGGCGTGGGCCGCCGAGGCGCCGGCGCGCGCCTTAGAGGCAACCGCGTGTGCGGCGGAGGTGGCGGAGGCGCGGCGGCGGCCGCGCCGCATCGTCGGGCGGGGACCTCGAGGAAGAGGAAGCGCGCCTTCTCCTCCTCGAGGTAAGGAGTCGTCTTTTGAGAGGTTGCGTGCCCGATAGGCGGGAATTTGACAGTTTGCTTGTATTTCCACAGGGTGGTGCCAACTGTACCTCCCCTCGCACCGGCCAAGGCATTGAGGGCGGATGCGTCCATCCCCACCCGGCGGCGTTCGTCAAGGGCGCCGCGGGTGGGGGCAGCGCGGCGGCGACGGCGGGTGAGAGCTCGCGGAGGGCACGGGCCGAGGCCTCGGGGGCCACAACCGGTGGTTTCGCCCGCCGAGCCGTAGCCGGCGGTCGTCGAGGAGCGGCGGGCGCCGGTCGTGGTGGAGGCGCAGCGAGGCGACGGCCGCGGCGGGGCGAGGCGGGGAGGCGGAGGCACGGCCGGTGGCGCCGGTTGCGGTGGCGTTGCCGGCGGCGTCCCGCCGCGGAGGGCCACCCGGCGCCCGCGGCCGCCGAGACGCGGTCGGAGGCGGCGGCCGCGGCGCCGCGGCGAGAGCCCACGTCCATGGAGGCGCGGTCGAGGCGGCGGTGGGGGCGCAACCGGAGCCCGCGCTCGCCAGCAGCTCCCGAGCGATGGTGGTGGAGATCCCGGACAACGACGCCCCGCCGCCCGGGTGGGACTAGTGGGTGAACCTGCCCATGCCATCCCCTGAGCCCCAGGAGGAGTGGGCGCTCGTGAGGCGGTGGGATGGCCACATGGTGGTCGGGGGCCGATGGCACGGCACCGAGGCTTCTTCTTCCCGCGCCGGTCGCTCTGCTTCGGGAGAGGGGCGCGTTGATGAGCCGCCCGCCTTCGCCGACGCCCAGGAGGAGCAGGAGCTGTGGGGGGAGCTCCGTGACCACGGTGCCTCGCTCAACCGGGCATTGAACGAGGCGCTGCGGATTCATGGCGGTCCGGCGTGGCGCATCTTCCAAGTGAGGCGTTGTTGCCCATTTTCTTCGATTTCGTCGTTTTTGTGCTTGTTCCTCGCGGCGCGACGCTTACCGATTTTGATCTGTTGGCGGCAGGAGCTCGAGCACCGTGCCCGCGACAAGTACGGCACCTTCGACCAGATGAGTGCCGAGCTCCGCCATCTCCGGGAGCAGCGTGACGCCTTCGACGCGCTCGCGGACGCCTTGGGGACCCCGGACGGCCGGGCCGTCGCACGGCGGAGGCCCCACGCGACCGGCCCTTGGAATATGAGGGGCAGGCCGCAGCGTACCCCTCCACCCTTGAGCGGATTCGCACAGCCCTCATCGATCGGGATGAGGCGCTGCAGCAGGCGCAGGGGGATATGGAGAAGGTGCGCGCCGTGGCGTCGAACTGGGAAGCGGAAGTGGTGACCGTCCGCTCTGAGAACCGGGAGCTCCACACATGGTTCCAGGAGGCGCAGGCCCAGCAGAGCCGGGCCAAGGAGAGGGCACGCGCAGCTGAGCAGAAGGCCAAGGAGGCCAACGAGTTGAAGGTTGCCCTCGACGCCAAGGTCGCCGCGCTTGTCACGGCGGAGCACCGGCTCCAAGCAAGAGCGTGTCGCCCGCCAAGGGGCCGAGGGGCGGCTCCGGCGGAGAGCGGATCGCTCTCGCCGATGCCCGGTCGGCGCTCGAGCGGGAGCGTACCGCTCGCGAGATGGCGCAAGTCGCCCGGAGGAGCGGGACGCCGATGTCTCAAAGCTCGAGGGCGAGGCCGATAGCCCTCGGCATCGAGAACGCGGATCGGAGCCGTCCCTCAAGGAGCGAGGGTGGCGCTACCGTTGTTAGCCTCGCGCGGGCGGTCGAGGGCCGAGCGCCGCGCTCTCGAGGTGGAGAAGAAGCAAAGTTGAAGGTAGGTCGCTTGTTTCGCTTTTTTGTTTCGCTCGATCCTCCCTTCGAGGGTTTGTTCCCCCTTCGATCTCTCTTAATAGTGACGTTCGAGCTCGCGCACCGCGCCGGGGCGCGCCGGCCGACCGGCCAAGGCGGCGCAGTGCTTGCTACAACTCCTCCGAGCGAGGTGGCGGTGGAGCGCGTGCGCGCGCCCTCGAGACCCCGCCGGCCGTCGAAGAGGGCCGGTGCGCAAGATGGAAGTTCATTGTCCGGCCGCCCGCGCGCGCCCTCGGCGGGCACGTCTGCGGGCGCATGCGCCGCGCTCTCGCGCCTCGGCGTCCGAAGGCTCTCGGCGTGGTGCGGTCCCACTACGAGATCAACTTCGAGGCCGTGGCGGAAGGATACATCGTCCCGAGGGCGTCGAGGATGAAGCGGCAATGGAGCGTGTGGACGCGCTAGCCGCCGATGCCGCCGATGCGCTCGCCGAGGCCTTCGAGGAGTTCCTGTTTCCGGACGCCGCCGATGCCGATGCTCCTCAAGCTCGAAGATCGGCCGGGCGCCAGGCCCTTTTTTATTTGTATGTTAGTGTATGGGCCGCGTGGCCATGTAAATGAACAATCATTTTCTTTCAAACACTTGTGGAAGCAAATGATGTTTGTTATTTTTATGGCGCTGTTTTGTTTCTTCCTTTGCCTGAGTAAATTCGAGTTCGGGGAGTTCGATTTTCGCGAGCGACCCTCTGGGCGGAGGCAAGAGAAAAGGGCCATATCCTCGTGGAGGTGTAGGCTATCTCGGCTCGCGCATCCTTTCCACTAAGCCATCCGCGCCCGTCCGAATTTTTGCTCGAGGCTTAGGTCGAGCCATACTTAGCACGCCTGGGTTTTTTGCGAAAAAATGAGACCATTTTTTGGGGGGGATGCCCCCCGTAGTAGCCCCAGAGGGTGACTTGGGTTTCAGGGGAAAGCCGAGTTACCCTTTTTATTGAATTGCTGCTATTTACATTTGTGCCACCAACTGGGGTGTTGGGCTTTGCGATTTACAACAGAAAAAACTTGGAAATCCTAGCTAAGGATAGAAACGACGTAGCTGCTGGATGTTCCAAGCGTTGGTGAGTTCCCCGCCGTCCTCGTTGGCTAGCTTGTACGTGCCTGGCTTGAGCACCTTCACCACGACGTAGGGTCCCTCCCACGAGGTGATAGCTTGTGGTGTCCTCGGTTGTCTTGGCGTAGCCTTAGGACCAAATCCCCCCTCGCCGGGGAAAGGCCGCCGCACGTATCTCCCGGCCGAACACGCGGGTTCCCGGGGCTCCGGCGTCGGCGAGCGATTCTCATCGCTATCGTAGCATCCGCCCCGTCGAGGGTGGTAGCTCGCTACCGCTCGCGCCTCCGCTTTGCTCGTCCGCCGAGCATTGATGACGTTGTGGGCATCGCCGTCCCGCGCTTGCCCGCGTGTGTCGTGGAGCCGCTCTTTGTCCGGCATGCGCCCGGGTTGGCGGGGCGCTCCGTTGCTCCACCCGCGTGCACCAAGGGTTCGGCCCCCCGCGCGCCCCCATCGCTCCGCACGTCTCCCCGCCGACGGATGCGGGACGCCGAGCTCTCGCCCGCCGGACGGCCGCTTGCTCGATGAGTGCCTCGCGCCTCGCGGTGCGGGTTCCGCGCCTCGGGTGTTGAGGGGGCGGGCATGGCTCGCATCGGCGTTGCGGCGGCGATGAGTTTTTGGTTCGCTCGCGGAGGCGTATCCGGGTCGTCGACGTTGAAATCGGCATTAATGCGGTCGCGGGCCCGTATGCCCGCCCTCACGCGCGCGTTCGCCTCGTGCGGAGGCTTCCCCCGCCATGGAGGCGCGGAGCAACCACACCGTCCTGTACTCTTCTGCCAGCTTGGCCTCGAGCTCGTGTGCTTGGGCCAGCTGTGCGTTGATATCGGCCCCTGTTGGGGGTGAAGGAGCAGGGGCGCTTGGCCCCGCAGCCAGGCGCGAAGCGGTCCCTAGAGCGGGCAGAACCTCTCCGTCGCCGGTGCCCGTTGCGCGGTGGCGCTATTGGGTCGTTGGCGATGACGACGCAGCACTCCCGCGCGGGGTCGTAGCTCCCGGGGCCGGAGTCGTCGGGGAGCGGCCCGAACCGATGAGTCCGTGGCGTCGAGAAATCGCCCGAACACATCGGGTCCCGCACGCCGAGAAGTCTCACTCCGCGTGCCCGTGCGAGGTGGCGGGTGGCAACGCGTCGAGAGAGCCCGGGGACGACTCGTCACCGGCGGGAGGCGCTAGGGTCCCCCGGCGACGTAAACGTGGCGGCCGGGGGAACCCCGCGCATCGCGGCGTTGGCGTTGGCGTTGGCGGTGTGGGCCACCGTGGCGCCGCGTAGTCCGATGGGGAAGCGCGGCCCGAGACCGAGTGCCTCCCCCGCCGCGGCGGCCGCCGTTGCGCCGACAGAGTGCGCCGCGTTGCGAGGCGACGCGCCGCCGTGCCGTCGCTCCGACGCGCCCGGCGCGAGCGCCGGGCCGAGCGGCGGCGCGCGCCGTGACGCCGACGGGCCCGCGCGTCCGGCCGGGCGTTTGCGTCGTGGCGACGCATGCGGCGGCGACCGGGGCCGACCCCGGCTTGGCGCCGTGCGCGAAGTTCCTCACGGTTGGTGAGGCGCATCAGGTATACGTTCCCCGTGGCCCGAAAGTTCAGGCCCCCGAACCGGATTTCGAACCGGCGGGGAGGGGGTCCGAGCTGCCCATGGAGTAGCGCGTGCCGCGGTACTCGGTACGAATCACCATGGAGGGAGTTGACGGCGGATTGACCTTCGGCGGTCGCGTGCCCCACGGTGGGCACCAACTGTCGGTGCGGAATGTAGTCCCGACACTAACTAGTAGTAAGCGCCAAGGTCTATCCCTCAGTGGTCGGTGCTAAGCAACAAGAGACACAGGGTTTTATCCTGGTTCCGTCCGGGGCCGTACGTCTAGCAGTGGTGTGCTCAAGGCACTATATTGCTATGCACCGGAGTGCCTATAGTGGGGCGGCTACAAGCAAGGCGGGAGAGGAGGCGTGGCCTCCATGTCCCTGGTGGAGTGATTGGAGTGAGTTCAGATGTTGTGGGAGAATTGAGGAACGTGTGTGTGATGCAGTTTCGGGTGTTCGTATCTGGATGTCCCCTGCGGCAAGGGGGTTCACCTTCCTTTTATAGGCCAAGGAGAGGGTGAATTACAGGCATGCCGCACTATTCAGCTACATGGGGAAGTATGGCGTGCGCCGCCGCGGGATTGGCGGTCGTCTTGACGGTCCTTGCCACGATCTTGTCACCATGGCGCGTCCTGTACCCGAACAGTGGCAGCTTCGAGGGTAGGGGCGTAGTGGTTGACCGTGGCGTCCTCAGACGGGCTTGAGGAAGCCGTTGACGGCGATCCGTACGGGATACAGTGGCAGGCATGGCGGCGTCCCGTCCCCGCGTGCCTCGCGCCGCGGAGTGGTTGTAACGGTGCCCGGCGTGGTGCCGCGAGAACGGGGCGGCCGCACGAGACCAACGGGGGCGGGGATGGCGTCCCGCCGGCCTAGCGTCATGACCTGGCCCTGCAAGTTCACGTGAAAGCGGTTCGAGGGTGTGGCCGGCCCCCCTTCGAGGGTGCGGCGCGTTAGCCGTACGGGAGTAGGCGGCGCAGTGTCACGGCGCTGACACCGGCCACATCGCACATTCCCCCACAGTAGCGGGGATGGTTCCCCCTAGGGGGTTGGCGCAACAGGGCCGGGGCATGATTCCCAGGCGCATGATGGCGCCGCCCTACTGTGTTAGAGCATTAAATGCCCGTACCCACGTGCGGGAACGGGCGCGTGTGCGAGGGAGCCTCGAGCGAGGCGGAGGCGAACCCTCGAGCGAGGCGGAACCCGCTCGAGGGGGCTGTGAACCCTCGAGCGAGGCGGAACCCGCTCGAGGGTGGCGTGAACCCTCGAGCGAGGCGGAACCTGCTCGAGGGGGGCGTGAGCCCTCGAGCAAGGCGGAACCTGCTCGAGGGGGCCTTTGAGTGGGCCACTCCGGTGGGTCGCGGGGACCACCGCAGTGTGGGCCATGCCACGTGTGTGCGCTTAAGTGAGAGATGTTTCGCTTTGGTTTCTTGCAGGTTTTAAGTAGGATTCCCCTGGTTGTTTTAGGGGACCCTCAGGGCTGTCCCCGACAGTGAGTGGTCGGCCGCATGGGATCTGGGCTGATCCGGCGTGGCGCGGATCATGGTGGCCGGCCGTGTGGCGAAGAAGGGATTGGCTGGCCGCACCAGATCCGGCGGATTGACTGCGGCCTCGGATGTGTGTGGCACGACAGGTGTTCGACGCCGGGCCCAAAAGGGACGGCAGTGTGGCTAAGGTCTCGCCGGCGGCGAGGGTCAGCGGCTGCTGGGTAACACGCCCCTTGGCGAGGGCCGGGTTAACAAAGCAAACCGCTAGACACGAAAAAGGGCGGCCTTTGGCCGGATTTGGACTCGCGGCGACGGGAGACAGAGCCACCGGCGGGGTGGCTGGTTGCGCGCGGGCAGATGTGCGTGCGCGTGCGCATGTGGATGTGCGGTGCGACATGGGTTCGGGAGCGCACGGGTGCGCGTCGGCGTCGGGTCGCCGGGCCGGGCCGGCCGCGGCGATGCGCTCACCGGGGCTCCAAGCACGGGGGAAACCCCGCACGTCCTACGGGGAGATGGCACCAGGCGAGTCCGGCGACCAAGAAAGGCGGCACCTTTGGCACGCACACGAGGCGTGTGCACCGGAACGGCCCAGCCGAGCCCGTGCGCTGGTGCGCGGTGGCGGTACGGTGGCGCGACACGCAACGGGAAAGAGGGGCCGAAAGAAAGAAGATCGAGTGGGGATGCGCGCGCGGAACGACGGCAGCGGCACCTGCAAGAAAGCGTCCCAGCCTGATGTTGGGGAAAATGACCTTCAGAAGCTCTGTCCACATCCAGCTAGGCTGACGGTTTCGGCTCGCACGCAGCTTTGGCTAACACAAGGGAGTCCTGGCGGTGTTGGCTTAACGGAAACACTAATGCCACTCGAGTTATGTGAGTTTTGTTGTGCAGGGGTGGCCTATCTGAGTGGTGCTGGCCTTCGGCGCCGAAGGCACGGGCGGCTGTGCTTCCGAAGGCACGGGCGGCTGTGCTTCGGCACCGAAGGTCTAGAAGAGCCAGAAGCGCGGCGCATCGAGAACACTTCGGCCCGGGGCTGGAGGCGGCCCGGGCGGGACGTCCCTAAAGGCACGACGCGACCAGGGCGAGATCTTCGGCTGTTTCAGCGCTCAAGGTGCGGCGTGCTGCGACACGTGGCCACGGTGAACGTGTAAAGGAGGCGCCGTACAAGGCAGAGACAAAGGGCGCCGCGTGTAAAGGAGTTTCGGCCGTACGAAGACACGCTGGATGCTTGTACGACACCAGGAGTTACTGTTATGCCCTTGTAAAGTGTTTGAAGCCGTTTGTCAGGAACGAAAAAGGTGTAATTGAGGCAAATGACCATACCCAGGGGACTCCTATAAATAGTGAACCCCTTGTAATGGAACGTACACACTGTAATGAGAAGAGAGCACCGAAGGCTACTGCTAGTCTTTCAGTCTTCAGTCTGCTAAGTGTTTCCTTGTTGCATTTCCTGTTCTGTTAAGTATTTCCTCATTTCCTTTCCTCGTCTAGAGTAGTGGAAGTAGCCTCGAGATAGTAGCGGAGGAAGAGTAACAATCAGGGGGCTGTTGTGTCGGCGTCCACCTTCGGGCCCGATTTCCACCAACAGTTTGGCGCCCACCTCGTGGAAGAATCCAAGACCGCATGGCGAGGACCCGATCGGGAAGCGTCGAAGCCACCACGGCTCAGGCGTCAACCCCTCTGCTAGCACCGGAACCCACCAACCCGTCGGCTTCGGCCATCCAGCCTTCGGCGGGGACCGGTGCCGGGCCGAGCGCTCCGGAGGTCGAGCACACCGCCTCGGGGATGTTCGAGGTCAGCCTCGAGGGGCTGGGGGCTTCGGCGCAAGACATCGAGGCCCTCCGAAGGATCCGGGCTCTCATCGCGGGCAAGACCGTAGCGGCCCAGCAAGAGCAAGAGACGCGTCCGTCTTCGTCGCAAGCACAGTTGTCCCAGCAGCAGGACGTGGTTCCACCGCACACCGCTCCTGGCTCCATCGACTTGAACATCAGGCAGGTCGAGCGCTACCTCGCTCTGCTGCAAGGCCAGATCGCTAGCACGCCGCCGCAGCAGCAAACCATTCCTACGCCACCTACCCCAACACCGACGCCTGCCGCGCACGCTGCGCGGCGGCTCGGCAAGAAGATGCCCGGCACACCCCCGCAGCCATGTAGGCTCGACCGGATCAATGGAGGCAGCAGAAGGACGCATCCGAAGGGCAAAGCTTCGGCCACCGACAAGAGAGGGGGCAGGCACAGGAGCACTTCGTGCCTGATGACGCACCGCTTCGCAACGTCGCCCCGGTGTCCCCGCTCTTAGTCGAGCTCGAGAGCGCACCGTGGCCCCGTCGTTTCAACGCCAACACTCTGCCCCAGTACGACGGGGACTACGATCCCAAGGAGTACCTGATGAAGTTCGAAGCGGCAGTGGAGTCTAACGGAGGTGATGCCACAACGAAGGCAAAGGCTCTCGTGCTGGCACTCAAGGGAGAGGTTCAGTATTGGTATGCAAACATACCGAAGGGGCACATAACATCCTGGTTCCAGCCGCGAAACAAGTTGCCGTCCGGGGAGACAGAGAGTCACTGCAAGAGTACATGCATAGTGTTGTCAAGCTGACAGCGCGCGCGCCCGGGGTGTCCGAAAGCAACATCATCGATGCCATCGTTGGGGGCCTGAGGGTTGGAAACTGCCAGGATGTGCTTGACAGAGTCAAGCCGAAATCTCTGCAAGAACTCTTTTAAGTCATGCAAGAATATTGCAAGTCTGATAAAGGCCGCCGCCGAAAGCTTGACAGGGCCAATGCGGCGAAGAAGAAAAAGCAACAAGGGCAGTGGGACCAACCGAAGGGGTGGCAAAATCACCCGCCGAAGCAAGCAAACCGTCAGATCAACAACGTATCGGCGCCCCCTGACCAGAACCAATTTAAACCGGAGCGGTGGTGGGCACAAGGGCGGATACAAGAATGGCAGAGGGCCGAAGCCGCAGCAGCAAAACCCGCCTCAGCGAGGCGGCGGTGAGCCGTTTTTCTGTTGGCTCCATGGGATCGACGCCCAACATCACACACCAGTGCCCCTCGACGGTCAAGATGAAGCTAGAGTGGGAAGCTGAGGAGAAGGCGAAGGCAGCAGGATTGGCTGTGAACCATGTCATGAAGTACCAGAATGCGGGTCAATTTAGGGCCCTGCCACCACCATATCATCACCAATCCTTCCAGCCATCGGCACCCGCGCATTCATTCCACCCACCGCAGTCATACACACCTTCGGCGCTGCAGCTGCCGCTGCCCCCTCCCATGCACGCGCAGCAATCGTCAGTATTTGTGCCTTCGTGGCCGAACCCAACCGCCCACCATCAAACACACTACGCCCAGCCACCCCCACCACCTCCACCAAAGAAAGAGGCCCCTGACTCTAGTAGCTTGGGAATGATGGACATGGTCAACATCATCAATGCAATCTCGGGTGGATCCAATGAGCCGGTGCACGAGACGAAGAGGCAACGGCAAGAGTACTACCGAAGCATGTCGCACATCTGCTTTGGCAAGTATTTCCATTTGCCATGGTCCCACATCCCAATAACTTTCACGACAGCTGATATTCGGCTGCAACACTACCCCCATAATGACCCTCTCGTCATAAGAGCAAACATTGGCAAGAACACAAAGTACTACTTCGGCAACAATGTGGGGAGAGTCCTGGTGGACAACGGCAGTTCAGCGGATACATTGACCTGGCAGTGCTTCTCCGGCATGGGCTTCAAAAAAGAAGACTTGAAGAAAGCAGAGCACCCGCTGTACGGCTTCGGCAACAAGAGGATCGAAGCCCTGGGCAAGATTGACGTCAATGTGACCTTTGGTCAAGATGCCACTATGAGAACAGAGGTCATAACCTTCGATGTTGTTGACTTCGTGTACCCGTACAATGCCATTTTCGGTCGCAACACCATCAACAAGTTTGCAGTGGTCATCCACCAAGGATACCTGCTGATGAAAATACCAATGGCAGCCGGGGTGATTTCGGTGTATGGCAGCCAGGAGGAGGCCCGAAGAGCCGAGCGCAACACATCAGTGCATAACAGGCAGGTCCATGTCATCAACGAAGATGAGGGCAACGAAACTGCGGTAGCCGAAGAGCAGAGGGCCGAGGCGCAAATGAGACAGTCCATGAAAGGGGCCGAAGCCGAGCGCATGAAAGCGGTCGATGTCACGAAGACAGTCCCTTTGTGCGCGGACGTTCCAAGCAGAACCGTCATGATAGGCACTGAAGTCAGCACGGAGGATGAAGGCAAACTCTTGCACTTCCTTCGTAATAACCATGATGTGTTCGCATGGTCCAAGTCGGATTTGACGGGTGTCCATGTTGATGGTTAATAGTTGTATCAAATTTCGTTTATGACTTGCAAGCGGACAAGTCTACCGTCGTAGTCAAGGGACCCTTCTTCCCTCGAGTGGTGAACCCAAGGTATCGAATCCGTGGAACAAATGTGTGACGCAAAAGTTGATCTAGTAAAGCCAAGTAACTTCAATCTTCGGTAAAACCCTAATGCATCTAGGTGAAAGACACGAAACTAATCTAATCTACTAAAGACCAGAGATAACAAAGTAAGATTGGGTAGATAAACCGATCTAGAGAGATCGGGTTAAGCCTTTTGTTGAAGTTCCAAGCAAGAGAAGAAGTAGCAAATCGAATCTTATTAGAAGCCTCTTTAAATCGTGGTTTCCCATCCAAATCCGAAAACATCCGCCTTTCGGAACCCCCGTTCTGTCACAATGTATCCCTACTCATGCGGGGAGTCTAGGGTGAGTCAAAAGACAAGTCGAGATTCTTTCGTAAGATCCGGCGTGTACCTCTAGCCACCGCGGCTACAAGAACACCCTATGTAATCTATCTCGAGAATAGAATTGGAATAAGCAAAGCCGATCGAAAAACGAAATTTTCGAGGAAACACTTGATCTTTAGGAAAAGATTCAACTTGATAATTCAACTATAACAATGATACATACACAAGATCACCACCGGGATCCTTCCTTGATCTTGCTTCTAGCTCCGAGAACTCCGACGTGGTCTTCCGTGCAAGGTTCCCACGTCGGCTAGGGAAACCCTAGTCAACTAGCTCGACCCTCTCCTCTCCGAGATGGTGTCCCTCTCTTCTCTCCTCCTCGGCGGTCGATGACGAATTGTATCCTCCTTGGCTCTCGGTCAGGGGGCTATAAATAGCCCGAATGGCGGCTAGGGCAAAGGAGGGGGTAAACGGGCACTAGACAGGGCTGGGCCGACCGGCCTGGGCCGGCCGGCCTGGGCCCATCCAGGCCCAGCCCGAGGCCTCCTTTGCTCTACGTCGGTTCCCTTGCTTCCTGGATGTTTCCCCCTTCTGCATGTAGGTCCATGTCGTCAGTTTCTCTCTGAATTGGGCATAACTCCTTGTCTTGCAAGATTCAACACTTTTCTGGTTAGGTCCTCGGAGTTTGTCGTCTTCTCGGATCAAGTCCCTGACTTCTTGAAGTTAAGTTTGCTTCATTGCATGACTTGTACGGGGCTTCAAGGTCTTGTCATAAGGTGCTTGATGAACTTATCCCGAAAGTCTTGCTTTCAACGCTAAAACCCTGCATAAACACTAAACTCCAAAACCGACATGCACACGTGAACTTGCTATACCACGGGGGTTAGTACCAATGGATAAGGTACAAAACTTATGCCAACACCGAAGGTAAACTCATGGCTAGGTTGACGGATTTTCACCGTCAACATCTCCCGCATGCTTAAACCTTGCTCGTCCTCGAGTAAGCCTTTGATGGATATCATCGTTGCCCATCAATGTTTAAACTTTGCACTTGACCACACATGAGAAAACATAATGCTCTCAAAATTTGAATTCATTAAAGTCCTGTAATGTACTAGCCTTCATCTCTACGGAGGGTAGATTCTTAATTAAGCTTATCCCACAAGTATTCATATGCTCACAAAGTTTAAATAGATCTCAGAATTTTTGAAATAAAGAACGAGATAAAGAAAAGCTAAACCAAGTTCACAAATTTAAATCATCTTGTATATTTCTCATGAACTCTCAACTCGCTTGTCTCTCAAGCCTATATATTCTACTCCTTTCCCTATCATCACATATATGTGTGATAGGCTTTATATGGAGCTTTTGGGAAAGTTTAGTCCTAACAAGATTTTATAAATGAGGTGTTGCCAAAACAAGACAAGCTTCTCATGGTCTTACCGAGACTCGTCAAAAAGGTCATTGGAAAATAATGTTAAATCAAGGAGGGGAAAGAGAAAAATACGCACACTTTAGATGAGTGGACATGTGCAAAGGGCAAAGGGTGATCCCGAGGCACAAAGGAAGTCCTCGTTATCGGATTGCACATGGTTGGAAAATGAGAATGGATCTTTTAAACTTGAAGCCTTGAATTTCCTAATGCACTTTAGAGAACCGGGGAGTTCACTTTACACATACTCATATTTTTTCTCTTTCTCATATTTCTCCTTCTTTTCTTTCTTTCTTTCTTTCTTTCTTTTTTCTCATTCATTCATTTTTTTCTTGTCATACATTCGGTCACGAGACTTTCACATCGGAGTTTTGGTTTTTTTATTTGCACCCCTTTTGAACTTTCTCTCTCTTTTTTTAATTGCTCCCCTTTGAACTCTAAAAATTGCATCCTACCTACCTCCTCCCCCATGCTTAGACGTTTCTCATCCTCGAGCAAAGAGGCAATAAATAAGGTAGGTACCGGAAATATTTTTTCTTGGAGAGATACTTGAATTCTTTAATGTTGGCACCGTCTTGCGATCTTCCTTGAATTGATGATCCATTGTCAACAATAGGTTGTGGTCAAGGAGGTAATCACAAAAGATTATATTTGGTTTTAAGGGTGGATATCCAGTGAGGTTTGTGAGATCTCCGATGCAGGGATACACAATGCACGGATAAAAGGCTAGCAAAAAGATAGATACGCAAAAACGGAATGACCAGCTTCTTAGTCTCGGGCCGAGAAATCATGGCCTGCAATAACTCACTCAAAAATAAATCTTGTACACTAAGGTTTATGCACTCAAATATATATTAGGCTCTGGATAGGTTGAGCAACACACAAGTGATATTTATGACAAGGTTAGCGATATTTTTGAGCATAAAAACCATCTTTAATCTATTCATTACTTGAGAGCACATAAAACACTATGGGTCTTTATTTTAATCATAACCTCCGCTAAAGATTAAGCTAGCATTTAAATAAATTCAGATTCGTATTTCAAGAGAAAACTAGCTTTAACATGCATAAATCAATTACAAAGATAAACAAAGCAGCAATTATAATCATATATCATCATGGCACAAATTTTTGTAACTTTTCCAATGATATAAACAAGGTGGTATCTTTATTAATGATAAAAACAAACTGAAATACAAACTGAAAACAAACAAATACACTTGCTGAAATTTAAATAAAAACAGAAAATATTACGCAAACACACACAAACAAAAGCTGAAAATTACAGAGAAAGGGAAAAGAAAAGAAAACTAAAGTTCCTTAATCTTCCTAGTCCTCCGCCGGCGGTTGGTGTTGATGATCTTGATAGTAGTACCCTTGCTCGTAGTAGGGTTGGACATTCCCTCCAACGAATTGATTCGGCTCCACTAGGTGAAGGCGTCCAAGCTCATAGGCAATATTTACATTGCCCTCACCAAGTTGAGCCGCGTTGGCTTGGATAGCTGCGACGTTTTGGGCGTTTCTCGCAACATACCCTCCAATTATGGCCATGCTCTGTTGTGGTTGGGGATATTGTGCGTAGGGCTCCGCGAAGTTTGCGTTGGGCACCACATAATTTGGTGGGGGTACCGGTGCACCACCCCCTTGTGGCCCTCCGTAATAACTTGGCGGAGGAGGGATCCCGCCGAATGGTGGCACATTGGGTTGTGCACCACTCGCTTGTGCGGAGGATGTTCCCTCCTCTACGATTCTTCCTCTTTTGTTTTTCCTTGCCGGGACAAGGAGTCCCTCTTCCAACCAATCCTCCCTCCCTTCGATGAAAAGCCTAAGCCTTGCATCCGGAAGGGGTAGGTTCACCGTGGCCAAACGAAAACCTCCTCTCTCATCTCCACTAATGTATTTGCCTTGTCGCAAATACTCAATGCCGAGAGAGGTGCCACACAAAAGATGTTCGGGGTTTCTTGTGATCCCCGGCCGTAGGGAGAAGGACAACATAGAGAGGTAGCACCCCGAACCAATATGTCTCGCTCCCGATGTTGCCTCGCAACACCAACGGTTGATCATGAGGTATGAGGGGTCTATTGGCTGCTTGGCAATTAAAGCCGAGTAGAGCCAATTCAACCCCGTGTCGGTCACCTTTGTTTCTCTCATCCTCCCCAATACCCTCTTGCACATCCAAGAGTGAAATATCCGGATAATTGGGTTGCGGATGCAATTGCGTTGTTGGTGGGCTTCTCCGGAGATCAAATTCCAAAATCCATCTAACATGCCAGGTGGCACGTCAACTTTCTCCGGAGCTCCCTTATGGAATCCAAGTAGCTCCCTAACATGCTCGTAGGGAACCACTTGTTGGACTCCCTCCAAACGGAATGATAAACTTATAACCCCATCATCAAGGATAGGTGCAATGGTCATCAAGATTTCCAAGGCGAACTCCTTGTGGGTGTCCGCCGACACTCCGTTGGAGAATTGCACCCATCCAAGGTTCCCCAACATGTAGTATATGTCGGTGCTGAAACCCAAGTTGTAGAGTGCTTGGTCGTCGAACTCGACGTTGGGCACAAGCCTCTTCTGAAGACGGGAGAGCCTCTCCTCATCCTCCGACGACAAAATGATGAAGCCGTACGAGGAATATATCGGAGTGTATGGAGGTGGCGCGGTCGAACGGGACGATCGTCGTGGTGGCACGGGCGGCTCCTCCGTGTGCCCTTGAGGTTCGGTAAACCTCATGGACGTGCTCCTTGCCGCCCTCATACCATCAAGGAGGAGAGCATCGTTCCTCCTTGGTGGTGCCGTATCGGTCTCCATCCTCCGGGCAGACTCGGAAACCGAGTGCCTCCTCGAAGACGTCGTCGACGACGGCTTGGATGACGATGAACCCTTCTTCTTGGAGAAGAGACTTGTGGTTTTCTTCCACATGGTTGCTACACTCTTCTCTCCACTGAAACTCCGGGTTGCAACCGGTAACTAGGTACTTAAAATCTTACTTCGGGATGTGGACTTTGAGTGGATTAAGGAGGTGGATTTTTTTTGAGCTATCAAGCTTGGAAAGGTTGGCTATGTCTACGGAGGTTCTGGGCACACAAACTTGAACACACAAACTAACGAAGGAGAGGGAAGCTTGCCTGCAGAAAACGGGAGCCGGGGGGCTCCTTAAGTAGGGGGAGGCCGGTCGGCCCGGGCCGACCGCCCGGGTGGCTTCGGCTCCTCCCCGCCCGGCTTTCTTCCCGAGACGATCATTTCGCCTCTACAACTTTCCTGCCCGCGTGCTCCACGAGTTGCACCGCCCAAACGCTCTCGTCCACTCCTTTTCTTGCATTATTGGTCCTTCCACTTGATGCTTCATGCTTTGAGTCATGTCCATGCTCCCTTGCTCCACTTGCTTCACATGCCACCATGAAATTCCTGCAAAGTTGATGCTTGCTGCCCACCATGCTTGTCCTTTGCATGTGGTCTTGATGAAAGTTGATGAAAGGGTATCCAATGGTGCATGCATGATTAATTCAAACTAGATTGCCTCCCTTTAGGTGTGTTTAAGGTTAAGCACTCCTCTAATTCGAAATTAAAAATATTTTTCAGAGCCATGAAAGAGCTCAAGCATAAATTTATAGAAGTTTTTAAACCATTAAAAACAAATGTAAGTCAAAAATATTTTCCGACTACGTTGATATCGGTCTCACCGGTATAGTTTGCCTTCATTGGTTGAGAGCAAACTTTTCCCGGCTTGATCATGGGGGCATAGGTTTAGGTTCTAATTTTGGCTAAATAAGAGAGATTTTGAATAAAACAAAATTAGATGAGGCTTAGAAAAATTCTAATCCTAGAGAAACCAAGGATATGGATTTTTAAACCAACCAAAAGTTTTAATTTCTAGGTTCACGCGAGTCCTACCACGTGCTGAAATTTAAATAACACCTAGGTATAAGTCGTGGCTCTACTCGTGTGGTTTTAGCATGAAAAATAAGTCAACCACAGCACCATAATGAGGGTGAAAGGTTGAGTTAGGTTCTGAAATTATTTGGTTGTGGTTTCTCGAAAAGAATCAAACAAACACATAGGAGGGTTCATGCAAAGGGTTTATGATAAAGCAAAATATTCAATCAAGAATTATGTCTCTAATATTGTTCAACCAGTTATAAGTCTAATGTCTTTGCGTAATAAAACTCAAAACTAAATTATTAAAAAGACACGAAAAACCTGGAATCGGGTTGTCCTCCCGGTAGCTTATTCCTGACTCGACGAAACGGATTGCCTCCCGCCTAGCGCTTCGTTTATAGTCCATAGCTAGACTTCTTCACTTGATTACTTCGGATCAACGCTCTTTGCGGGCGTTGCAATCTTGGGTACCCACTTCCGCACCATCTTGGGCACGGGTTTGTCTTCCGGCTTAGTCATTTTTTTGGTCTTCACAGGCGGCTTCTCTTCCTTTGTCTTGACGGATGCAACACCTTCTTTGATTTTCTTTACGTTCATTTTTTCCGGCTCCTTTTTCTTTTTCCGCCCCTCCTTTTCCTTTGGTTCTCCCTTCACTCCAATCATGTTGCATGCCTCGATTCTTGGACGGAACTTGAAGGAACTCCTTTCTCCGTTGATATCGAACATGATCTCCCCCTTGCCAACATCAATAGTAGCTCCCACGGTCTTGAGGAAAGGCCTCCCAAGGATGAGTGGCGGCTTCTCCCTCTCTCCCATCTTGAGCACAACGAAGTCGACGGGGATGAAGTGGTGTCCGACCTTCACGGGTACATCTTCGGCGATGCCCAAGGGATAGCGAATGGAGTTATCTCCCAACTCCAAACATATACCCGTAGGCTCCATTGGTAGGCGTAGCTTCTCGAACACATCCCTCGGCATGACGCTCACACTTGCTCCAAGGTCGCATAACGCCTTCTCGAAGTTGAAAGAACCAACCGAACATGGAATTGTAGGGCACCCGGGGTCCTTTTGCTTCTCTAGCCCATTAGCAATAGCGGCACTACACTCCTCGGACATCTTGACATGATCTACCCCGAGTGTTGCTATCTCATATTTATTTGCAAGTATGTCTTTAAAGTAACGAGAATATGTAGGTACTTGTAGGGCATCTAGTAATGGCATGTTGATGCTAAGTGTACGCACAACTTCCACAAACTTCTCAAAGTGGTTGTAGGGCATCTTGCTTGTGTCGCCACCATGTGGCCCGCACCCGGTCCCGCCGTCCACCGGGTCCCTCGAACCGAGCCTACTTGTCTCTCCATCTCCCGAGGCCCCTCAAGGCCGAAGACCTTTCGCGCCCGTTCTTCACCTGCAACAACACGAACTAGGCCGCAACCTACACCTGCGCACTAAGCCAAGAGTCAGTCCAACACCCGTTGTCAATCACTCATCACTGAGGAGCGGTCATCCATTGACCACTGGGACGCTCCTTGGCCTCAGAAGGGAAAGCTGAAAGGCAAGATGCACGGGAAGTGGGAAGGCCCGTTTATAGCAACCACGACAGCGAACGAAGCAGCATTCAAGTTGTGTCGGTTGACCGGTGAAGAAGAGCCTTACACTTGGAATGTGGACATGCTTCAGAAATACTTCGTCTGAAGTCGCCATGAGCAGCTAGTGTAGTTTGAGTCGTAGCAGTTCCTTTTTCTCTTTCGTTGCGTTCAGGAGTTTGTAACATATGTACATTAAGTAGGGGGGGGACGTACTCTTTTCCTCACGGGGGAGGCTTCGTGGTTCCCTTTCGGACCCACGAAGCGTGAGGTTTTTAACGAGGCGGCCCCTTGTATCCTGTTTCTGACGTGTAATATAAGTCAGAGTTCCCCCAACCCTTCGTGCCCAATTTTTTTCTTTTTGAGAATGATTTCGCAACGTTGCCGAAGCTATGCTCCCCTTGAGGGGGCATAGTCTTTGAGGTCGCCTTCGGCGGGGTAAGTAACGGCATGGGCACGGACCGCATTGAGTGTGCCCGAGCCAAGCCCGTCACTTATCGTCGTGACCGCAGATGAAGTCCGCTTGATGCGGTGTAAGGCCCTGATTTGGCCAGAGTAAGTGCACGCCTGGAGCGTAGTGTCGGTCCCGATTTGACCGAAGATGAAGTCCGCTTGATGCGGCGTAAGGCCACGATTTGGCCCGAGTAAGCGCACGCCTGGAGCGTAGCGTCGGTCCCGATTTGACCGAAAATGAAGTCCGCTTGATGCGGCGTAAGGCCACGATTTGGCCTGAGTAAGCGCACGTGAGGGCGCTGCTTCGGTCTTGACTTGGCCGAAGGTGAAGCCCGCTTGATGCGGCCTAAGTGCCACGATTTGGCCTAAGGAAACGCACGCCTCGAGCATGGCGGCGGTCCCAATTTGAACGATTTGGTCTTTGTGAAAACACATCAAAGGCATTGAGATCGATTCAGATGTGTCCGGAAGGAAAGCGCGGCGGCACTTCGTCTCGATACGACTAGGGGATGGCTTTGTTCGAGAGAGATGCAAGGATAGTGTCACTGGCCGAAGGTAGCACTACCCCTAGTAAAAGTCATGATGACGGCGCAGAACGCACATGCAGGAACAAAGGGAACAAATGGTGATCACTGACACCCTTGTTTATCCTCTCATCACATTTTGAATATACAACATACTTCGGTACAATAGTGTAACATTACACTTTGAAACAATAATACAATCACAGTACATTTACAAGTCGGTTGGCGTTGCGCCACTCCAACGTGCCGCGAACACTTCCGGGGGGAGTTCCGAAGTCAATCGCTTCAAGTCTTCGCGGCAACTCATGGCGCGACGCGAAGTCACGACCAGCCAGCACCACCGAGCGATCAATCTTCGTTAAGAACATCTTCACAAATCTCATCGATTAATCGAAGGTACGAAATGTCTATGATGTCCAGCACCATCTGCCGGAGCCTGCTGTCGGTAGGCATCCGCCCTGCACCGAAGACGGGATCATAGTCAGTGCGCGGGCAATCACTCCGGCTCGACCTTCGCAGCCGCAAAACTGTCCGACGAGGTGTCAGGAATCAAGTACACATATTCGGGCCGAGGACCCCCTCTTCGATCGGCTTTGGTTTTGGAACGACCCCTTCGGGCACGAAGGGGTCCACTAAGTTTCGCTTAGCCACCCTACGGGCGGCTCGCTCTCTAAGGATGGCCTCCCGGCGCGTGGGATCCTTCGAAAAATCCGCAAAGAAATGCTTAGAGGCTTCATTGTGGAGACGGTAGCGTTCCGCGCGATACGACAAAAATTCTGAGTACGACACGCCTGGGTGACGTATACTAAATTTCGTCCATACATTTGGCGCAACGAAAAAAGAGTTTAAGGGCAAAGGCGAGTCGCTCGCACCTTCGGCTCTCTACGCGCGGTACCACCGAAGGAACCCGGCGCAGATACCTTACATTAGAGTTTTTACAAAATCACGGCTCCGGATGGAAGCACTTTGTTTGTTTACAAGGTCGGGCCGGTGCGCTTCGGACCTCGCTTTTTCGGTGACGACCGGGGCCTCGACCGGCGCGGCCGCCGCGTCGGCCGCGAGCTCCGCGGGGTCCTCGCGCCCGGGAGAGCTGGCGGCTAACAGTGCGGCCTCAAGCTCCGCGACGTGCGCCGCCTCCGAAGCGTCTGCTCCGGCGTTCTCTTCGGTGATGACGGCGGCCGCGACGGCCTCGTCGGGCACGGGTGCAGAGTGAACTTCGGGGACGGGGGTGACTCCGGGGGAGGCAGGCGCAGGAGGAACGACCTCCGCGGCAGCCTCGGTACGCTCGACTTCAACCGAAGGTCCTGTTGCCCTGTCCACGCGCTCCTCTTCGTGCGTGGAAGGACCGATACGGCGAACCAGAGAGGGGGGGAGTGAATGGGAGCCGATAAAAATTCTTCTCGAAGGATATAGAAACTCCAACAAGATGAACAAGGCTTCCAACACACGTCTCCGACTCACTACCCAAGTTGGCCAAGCCCACGTAGCCACTGGAGCTAGGAACCAACACACAACCTTCCGACCCGAGAACGCAGCGGAACACCAAACCTCGAGTCTACAGACCCACACCGGTCAGACCGGTCAAGAGCACCGGTCAGACCGGTGTAGCTCGGGCGACTCGGGATGAACAAGCACCCGCGGGTCAACTCCCCCAAATCCAAACCTCGATCTCCCGAATCACTCCACGGACTTGAACAAGACTTTGGGGATATTAGGAACACCTCATGAGGAGTCCATAGCCAAGTTTAATCCCACCAAAACTCGTCCAAAAAGGAGGAATCAAGGAAATCCCGCCAAGAGAACTTCCAACCCAAGAACTCAAGAAACCCCAAAATCGAGCACCTTTACTCACGGATTTGGGAGGGGAATCACAGCCCAAAGAACCACGAAGGGTTCCCACAAATTTCCCCCATCAAATCCCCAAGAGAGAGGTCCCGAAAAAAAAACCAAAGAAATCACCAAGAGAGGGCTCCGAAAATCACCACCAAGAACAACCGGGGAAAACACATCCAAACCTTGAGGAACCACACCGAATCATCTATACATGAAACAAAGGTTCATACAAGGTCTAGCAAGCCGCCCGATCATCCATCCCTCTCAACAAGATCTCTCCATGAAGCTCTCTTGCTAGTCCTATGGAAAACCTAAGGAAAATAGGAAGGAAAATGGGAAAACCAATGAGCTAGAGTTCCAAAGAGTTGGCTGCCATCCTCTCACCTCTTGGGTTATATGGAGGCAACCGAAAGTCTAAAATGCCCTTCTCTACTAACTAGGGATACAAGCCCCTCAAGGGCGGATTTGGAAGTCTTCATGTCTTCACCATCGGACGGATGCCCGACGACCGCACCCTCGCGTAGCCTCGACGCAAGCCATGCGATCCCGACGCGTGTCCTCCGCTTCGAAGTCTCCGGTTGCGTCGTCGCACACCGGTCGGACCGGTGCTCCCCACCGGTCGACCGGTACCCACCGTCGACCGATCGACCCACCGGTCAGACCGGTCTGGCACTACTGCAGCACCGTCTTCGGTTCTTCGGTCTTGGCTTTGTGCATCAACCAAGGAACCCAGTGGTTTTCTGGTGAACCACCGGAAACCCCGCAAACTCGGTGTAGCCTCCGCCAATCTCCACTCATGACTCGGCTCCCACGTAGTTCCGGCTCGACCTTGGTTTTGTGGCTTAACCAAGAAACCGTCCACGACTTCATCTTGCTGTTTGTTGACGGATAAAAGACGTATCCCTCTACGATCCGCAAGCGTACGAACCCCACACCTTTTTCACCACGGGATTCCCAAGGTTCTTGTCAATCCGCGGAGCAAGGGGATTACAAGCGTTCGATCTACAACGACACCCTAGCTACTAAAACCCTAACTATTATTAAACTAGAAAACAACTAAACTACACTAGAGAGAATGATTAAGATATCAAGGTAGAATACACTCGCCCACGGGTCTACGATACTAGAGCATGCAATCGCTTAAAGACATGAAAACCAATCTAATCTATCGGGGTTGTGACCACGATTTCGCCCTTTCCCTCCTCTCGTCGTCACTACGCGAAGGTATTCATGACTAGACCTTTGATGGACACGGCGTATTGAATGGATCCAAGGAAGCATTGGAGCTGTACTCCCTTTACGGCATGGTAGCTAACCTTAAGCATTAAAGTATATTCAACACAAGATGATAGATAGATAATCCGACAAAGTGCGATTACATCTCAAGATCAATTACAACCCATGGACGAATGAGAAGATTACCCCATCAAGGTGCTGATCATGGCACCGTTGATCATGGTTTCCCTTCCGCCAGTGTCTTCCTTCTTCTCCACGAGAGGGTGCTTCCTTCGAGGTGGTTGATCTCCCGCCGGAGATCGTCCTCCTCTCTCTTTAGCATGTGGATGGCCTTCCGGTGCGAATGACTCCTCCTTTCGGTATTGGCGGCGCCTCGGGGCTTTTAGGGTTGAAGATCCTTCGAGGGCAAGGAAAACGGGACCGAACCGGTGCCAGAACTGGGCTGGGCCGGCCGGCCTGGGCCCAGTTCGGCCCGGTTCGGTCGCCCCTTTTGCTCCGTGGGTCCTTATGCACTTATGTACTTTGCCCCCTCCACTTGCATGATTTTGATGATGTTATCCTCGCGTCCAAGATGGAGGTTCTCTTCGCATGAAGTTCGATCTTTTACGCTTCAATCCCCGGGGGTGTTCCTCGTAGCACTTCGGTCCTTGCCACCATTGGAAGTGATTTCATCAAGCTCATGAACACGAACAAGACTCCGTAAATGCTCCTTTGAACTTGTTGCGAATCCGTCCTTTATGTCCAAGTTTTCCTACATAAACACAACACTTCCAAATGCATGCACATAGATGAACTTGTTATATGATTAGTATGCCTAGTGGCGGGTTAGTTCCATAATCAAATCCAGACCAAAGTGTAATGAACATGCTAGGTGCACCAAAATACACTGTCAACATCTCCCCCACACTTAGCTCTTGCTCGTCCTCGAGCAAGAACTCGTAAAAGAACTTCGTCTAAAGTGTTGTAATCGTGTACCACTCATCCTTCTTCACAAGTTAGTCAATCCCTTCATCTTTAATACATAAACACAAAGTAATGATAATCAAACATAAACATGGGCGTTTAGAATTTTTACCACATCAAGTTTTACCCCACAACTCAAACTCTTCACTCGAAGCTTTCAATCTCAACCATGCTTACTTCTTTGCCTCCATCGGAGGGTTTTTATGATTTTCAAAACAAAAATTCCTGCAACAAGTATTAGACAAAAAAACCTTTCTCCAAGCTCTCTCAAGTCACTCATATGAAATGGCTATCCTGACCAAATTTTATAAAACTCTCACCTCCCATTAATCTCTCATATATCACGTAAAGTGGAGCTATAGGTAGGGCTAGCGCAATCAACACAAGTATTGTCAAACTAAGAACTTCCTCTAATGGTTGTCTACCTTTCAAAGACAATGATCATGAGAATTAACCATATGTAGGGATATCAAGGATGAGAAGATTTAGAATGGTGGACATGTGCAACGGCAAAAGAAAATTGTGACTACAAGGCACTGATGACATCCTCGTTGTCGGATTGCACATGGTTGGAAAAAGAATGAAAGTTTCGTCTCTCAACAACGTGACATCATTCCTTACACCTTATTTTTCTTTTCTTTCACTTGATCCATCCCTCTCATATCTTTATTGCTACCTCATCTTTCTCTTTTTCTTTTTCTTCTTTCATTCACATATAATTTTTTTTTCTTTCTTTCTTTTCCATACTCATACTTTTTCTCTTTATTTTTCTCTCTCTTGACAACTTTTCAAAGCTTTCAATTCTCTCTTTCCTTGCATGCATACAATCTGAAATTTTAAATAAATCATGCTAGAGACGAGACGAAACTTTGAAAATAGGTTGTGTTCAAGGAATACGATGTACAAAAGAGATGTATAGGGTTGGGTATGGAATTCGGCGATGTACGTGACTCCCGTTGTGAAAGTCACGTAACCGAATATATGACGAGGCTAGCAACAAAAGATAAGCACAAGAACATGATCATTGCTCGAAATTAAAACTTACCAAGAGAGAAAGGTCCTAGCCTAACTCATCGTGCTAATCACACTTATGGTGGAGCGAAAAAAAATAAACTTGGCTTTGGATAGGAATTTTTTTCTTACTCTCAACTTGGAAAAAGAGGTTTTGCTAACCTTTATTACAAGGGTTTTAAGATAATTTTCAGAACTGAAATCCTCCAACTTTTAGCATTGAACATAGCACAACTAACATGTGAAGCTCAAGATCGAAGTGCGGTATGGGTACTTTAAGTAGTAGCAATTCCATTAAGCACCACAAGAACGTTTTTCAAACCACATACTTATGTTCATATATCAAGAATCGAAGATTAAACAAACAAGTGAATAAAGATAAGCAATACATACAACACAAAGATATATATATATATATATATATATATATATATATATATATATATATATATAGACTCTTTTTATTTGACTTTCTTTGACTCAACACTAATTTAAGACACTTGCAAAAATTTTAAAACACACTAAAAAACTAAAGACTCATAAAACGCTAAGACTCTCACACGAAGATTAAACCGAACCTAAACTTGAAGTTCAAAAGCTAAGGCTAGCGAGCTAGCTCTCCCCCACGCTTAAAACATACGACGTCCTCGTCGTATCTTACAAATTCCTAAGGGGAAAACTAGATCTAGTGGTACTTCAAGCAAGTATTGCACCACTTGCCTCTCATGTTTCCAACCATGCCGAAAAGTTTGCGCACGTTACGGTTAAATTACTTGAAATTGTCTCCAATTACGTGCTCCAAATCCTCCATACGCTGCTTCATCGCTTCCATGGCTTGAAGAAATTCATCGGCCGACGTGTAGATATCCCCGATGGATTGACGGCAAGTTCGACAACACATCGGATGCAATCCGAAGGGGTCTTCATCACCATAGTCTCCACCGTCATCGCCACCTCCATTGTCGTTGCCGCTCTCGTTGCCATTGTTGCCGTCGCCGTTGGGGCCTTCGGGAGTCCTTTCCTTGGGCTGCTCATCCCAATCGTCATCATCTCTTCCGGCTGCCGTCCATGAGCTCGGGCTACGACCGTCGGAGTAGTCTCTACCCCCATAATCCTTAGGCTCTGGCGACGCCTCCTTGTAGTCTTTGAGCTTCATGCCTTGGATGCGTGCCGACCTTCGAACGGGCGTAGGGACCTTCTCTCCTTCGACGGGGTTGCAAGATGCAAGAGCTCCGGTCGGGACACGCCCTCCGCAACAGATGCGTGCAGTCCTCTTGATGGGTAGCTTGAGCTCGCATCGCATCGCCTCCTCCATCGATGGCTTCTTGGCTTCTAGCTTCAACTCTAAGCTCCTTGGGGGCACAATGGTCGCTACAAGGGTGCAAAATATTGCTTGAAAGGTTTGATCCTCGAGCTCCCAATTCGGCCAAATAAATAGTCCCGAGAGAAAAGCCCCGGGAACCTTATTTTCCTTTTTTACACTTCCCTTAAAATTTTCTCGACCAAACAAGGAAGTCAAAAAGGAGCAATTCGGGTGAAATTCGGCGTCATTGGCTGCCGAACCCTCTCGGGCCGGTCGGCTCGGGCCGGCCGGCCCACCCCCTCGGGGGTCGGGCGGTCCGGCTTTTTGCACACCGCCCTATTTTTTCTTCCTTAGCCCATGGGAAAAAGTTGGCCCAGTAAATCTTCGCGAAAAACTCCAGAAAACTAAAAGAAAAACTATTTACAAGAAATTCATGTCTTGTTTTTCGTCCTAGGCGGGACGTTCAGGTTCTTCCTCCATGGTGAAGACGTCAACATGGTGAAGGGGCACAACGTCGGGTTCATAGTAAACCTTAAGCCGCTGGCCATTCACCACAAATTGATCGCCGTTTATATCCATAATGGTTACCGCTCCGTTGGAGAACACTGAATGCACAACATAAGGTCCATCCCACTTGCTTTGCAATTTCCCCTTTCCGAAGGTTTTAAACCTCGAATTGTAGAGGAGGACCTTATCTCCTTCTTTAAATTCTTTTTTCTTCAATCTTTTATCGTACCACCTTTTGATTCGCTCTTTGTATATGCTTGCATTTTCATATGCTTTCAACCTCAACTCCTCTAGCTCGCTTATTTGGATTCTTCGTTTCACCACCGCGGCATCGAGGTCGAGGTTCATCTCTTTAATCGCCCAATAGGCTTTATGTTCCAACTCAACTGGAAGGTGGCAAGCTTTTCCATAGACGAATTGATAAGGGGTCATACCTATCGGTGTTTTAAACGCCGTTCGATAAGCCCATAAAGCTCCGTCTAATTTCTTTGACCAATCTTTGCCTCCCTTCTCTATGGTCTTGTTGAGGATGCTTTTTAATTGCCTATTTGACGTTTCCGCTTGTCCGTTGGTTTGTGGGTGATAGGCCGTAGAGACCCTATGCTCAATTCCCAACTTGGACAAGCACTTTTTGAAATTTTTCCCGGTGAAGTGAGTTCCTCCATCACTTATCAAGATTCTTGGTGTACCGAAACGGGGAAAAATCACGTTCTTGATCATAGTGATGGACTCCTCCATGGAAGCTTTATGACATGGTATTGCCTCTACCCACTTGGATACATAATCAACCATAACAAGGATGTACTCGAATCCAAATGAGTTTTTAAAAGGCCCCATGAAGTCTATGCCCCATACATCGAATATGTCGATTTGTAAGTTGTATTTCAAAGGCATAGAATTTCTTTGAGAGATGCTTCCGGTTCTTTGGCATTCGGGGCATGATGCAACATATCTTTTAGTATCTTCATGCATCTCCGGCCAATAGAATCCGCTCGACCATACCTTTGCTTGGGTTCGAAAATGGCTATAGTGTCCACCGTACTCCGCCGAGTGACACTTTCTCAAAATCTCAACCCTTTCTTCTCTTGGCACACATCTTCTCATTACTCCATCATTGCCAAGTTTGAAGAGGTATGGTGCATCCCAAAAATAGTTCTTACTTTCGGAGATTATCTTCTTTTGAGTGTTTTTATCTAGATGATCGAGAGGCATCTTTCGAATTGCTCGAATGATATCGATCATCCATGTGTCTTTATCAAGCACTCTATAGAGGTGGTCATCTCTCATCTTATCTTCTATGGGCTCTTTATCATCTTGTTCACGATTCATTCTAGACAAATGATCGGCCACAACATTTTCCACCCCCTTTTTATCACGAATTTCAACATCAAACTCTTGGAGAAGAAGGATCCAACGAATCAAACGTGGTTTAGCTTCCTTCTTAGCCAAGAGATACTTGATGGCTGCGTGATCGGTGTAAAAAATGACCTTCGAGTTCATGATGTAAGATCTGAATTTTTCGAAAGCGAATACCACCGCTAGCAACTCTTTTTCCGTAGTGGCATAATTTAATTGCGCCCCACTAAGAGTTTTGCTAGCATAGTAAACGGCGTGAACTCGGCCTTCCTTTCTTTGACCCAAGACTGTGCATACGGCGTAGTCACTTGCGTCACACATGATCTCGAAAGGTTGGCTCCAATCTAGAGGTTGGATGATCGGAGCACTCACCAACGCATTTTTCAAGGTCCAGAATGCGGTTAGGCACTTCTCATCAAAGTCGAAAGCCACATCCTTTTGAACAAGATGCGTTAAAGGCTTAGTGATCTTCGAGAAGTCCTTGATAAATCTTCTATAGAATCCGGCATGGCCTAGAAAGCTCCTTAAGGACTTAACATCCGTAGGAGGTGGGAGTTGCTCAACCGTCTCTACCTTAGCCTTGTCCACTTCAATTCCTCTCTCGGATATAACATGTCCGAGCACTATACCTTGTTTAACCATGAAGTGGCACTTTTCCCAATTTAACACCAAATCTACCTCCGCACACCTCGTAAGGACCTTTTCTAAGTTTGCCAAGCAATCCATGAACGTTTTCCCGTAAACAGAAAAATCATCCATAAACACTTCAACAATTTCTTCGATGAATTCCGAAAACACGGCCATCATGCAACGTTGAAAAGAGGCCGGAGCGTTGCATAGGCCGAAGGGCATCCTCCTATATGCAAACGTTCCGTAAGGGTACGTAAACGTTGTCTTGTGTTGATCTTCCAGGTGAATGGGAATTTGCATGAACCCCGAGTACCCATCGAGAAAGCAAAAATAAGCGTGGTTTGCTAACCTCTCGAGCATCTCGTCTATGAACGGTAGGGGGAAGTGATCTTTCTTCATCGCTTTGTTAAGCTTACGATAATCGATACACATCCGCCACCCGGTCACGGTTCTTTGCGGTATCAACTCGTTCTTCTCATTCTTCACCACGGTCAAACCTCCTTTCTTCGGTACACAATGTACTGGGCTCACCCACTCGCTTTGCGGAACCGAGTAGATGATTCCGGCATCAAGTAACTTGATGACCTCTTTCTTTACTACCTCTCGCATGGCATGAGTTAGCCTCCTTTGGTGGTCCACTACGGGCTTACATTGGTCTTCCATTGGTATACGATGAGTGCAAAAGGCTGGGCTAATACCTTTGAGATCATTAATCGAATATCCAATCACCTTCCTATGTTTTTTAATAAAATCAGCAACGCTTCATTTTCTTCGGGACTCAACTCGTCGCTCACAATGACTGGATAAGTTTTGTCTGGGCCCAAAAATTCATATCTTAATCCTTTGGGCAAAGGTTTAAGGTCTACCTCGGGCACTCGTGGCTCCTCGGGTTTGATTTCTCCTATGTCTTCAAATTTCTCTTCCTCCACACTACCATCATGCGGCTCTAAGCCTTTTGTTGCTTCCTCTAGCTCTTCATCTTGTTGATTACTAATTTGATTTTCTATTGCTCTTTGCAGCGGGTCTCTAAGGGTTTCAACAAAACAAAGACTATCTATCTCATCTACTTCTTCATCTTCGGGAGGAAAGGGTGTAAGGTGTTTAGAAGCACGAAGAAAGTTATATGTGTACTTTGTTCCATTAAGGTTCATTGTTACTTTGCCTTCTCCGGCATCTAACACGGCATCAACCAACTTAAGAAAAGGCCTACCTAAGATTATGTGATCATGATTACTATGGTAAGCATCAATAACAAAGAAATCGGTTGGTATATAGTTTCTAAAGATTTTTACTTTCATGTTGCAAGCAATACCTAGAGGTTTGATAGTTCTACCACCTCCCATTATTAATTTCGTTGATGTTGGAGCTAAGTCTAGGTTGTGGTCTTGAACTTTATCGTAAATTTTAGAAGATAGGACACTTACTTGGGCTCCGATGTTGCATAAAGCTTTGCATTGAACTCCGTTGATCTCGCAACTCAAGTGTGGTGTCGTCTTCTCCTCTTCTTCGGATCCTATCGTGTAAATTTCAGCGAGGCGAGCGTATGGTGATGCTTCGGGCTTGATCCCCATGATTCTCTTCACCTCGGCAATATGTTCTGGATCCACTATATCATCTCCAAAGAGTTTTTGGAAGATCTCACCGGTGGTTTCAAGGTCGTATGAATTTTCCGCTTTCTTCTCCGGTGGGAAATCCACTTCTAATGCTCTTGCCATTCCCTTTTGATTAGGGAACGGTCTTCTCTTGTCGAATACTTCTCCGTAATCAATAGGAACCCAATCCATTGGCTCAAACTCCCGTAGTGGCTTCGCGCTTGACATGCTTCTCTTGTTCGTCTCATATGGTACGGCGAAGTCGACGCTTGGTGTAGTTCTTGACTTGATGTGTTCTTGTTCAAGCTTTTCCATGATTGGCTCCTCTTTTGTGACTTCCGGGGTTGCCTCTTTAGAAAAATCAGCACACTTCTTCTTCCTTGAATTGTATTCCGGCTCTTCCGCAAGTCTTGTTTCCCAATCTCTTCGCATGGCAGCCGCTTTACTAATTTTTTGTAGAAGTTGGGCGGCTTCCGTGAGTGTTTTCTCCATGAGATCCCCACCGCACACATTTCGACGTGTTGCATGCAACTAGGGGTTAGGGAAAAGAAAAATGTATGCAAGAGTACGTCACCGGGTGAAGCCGAGTTTTGGTCCTTGTTCGATTAACCCATTAAACCTATCCCTGTGCTTGGTCTACCCCTTCCACTTCTCCTTGCATGAAAGTGATCACTTGCCTCCTTAGATGTTGAACCTTGCTAATTGGAAAGAACTTCTCGCAAAACTTCTTTGTCAACTTGTTCCAATTGCCTTCAACTTCAAAGGACGCAACCGAATACCATGTCTTTGCATTGCCGGCAAGTGAGTAGGGAAAGAGATTCCATTTGAACCCTTTATCGGGAACTCCTTCTTGACGCACCGTGTTGCATATTGTCGTGAAATCCGTTATGTGTCTATATGGGTTCTCCGTAACCATCCCTTCAAACGGGTTTGCCGCCACCATATCGAAGATCTTGGATTTAATCTCATACTTGGTCGCTTCGGGCTTCGAATCCGACTCTTGTACTTTTATGTCTTCACATCGAGGGCTAGCGTAATCCCTTAATGATTTCTCCGGTTCTTCCATGAGTTGATTAACGAACGCCATCTAGACAATAAGATAAAAACAAAAACAAAAACAAAAACAAAACAAAGGTTTTTCTAGATAATATATGTTAGATAAAGAAAATAAAAGATAAACTAAATATAAAACTAAGTTAGATGCAAATCAAACGATGTAAACTAACATGCTCCCCGGCAACGGCGCCAGAAAAAGGGGCTTGTTGACGGATAAAAGACGTATCCCTCTACGATCCGCAAGCGTACGGACCCCACACCTTTTTCACCACGGGATTCCCAAGGTTCTTGTCAATCCGCTGAGCAAGGGGATTACAAGTGTTCGATCTACAACGACACCCTAGCTACTAAAACCCTAACTATTATTAAACTAGAAAACAACTAAACTACACTAGAGAGAATGATTAAGGTATCAAGGTAGAAGACACTCGCCCACGGGTCTACGATACTAGAGCATGCAATTGCTTAAAGACATGAAAACCAATCTAATCTATCGGGGTCGTGACCACGGTTTCGCCCTTTCCCTCCTCTCGTACTGTCACTACGCGAAGGTATTCATGACTAGACCTTTGATAGACACGGCGTATTGAACGGATCCAAGGAAGCATTGGAGCTCTACTCCCTTTACGGCATGGTAGCTAACCTTAAGCATTAAAGTATATTCAACACAAGATGATAGATAGATAATCCGACAAAGTGCGATTACATCTCAAGATCGATTACAACCCATGGACGAATGAGAAGATTACCCCATCAAGGTACTGATCATGGCACCGTTGATCATGGTTTCCCTTCCACCGGTGTCTTCCTTCTTCTCCACGAGAGGGTGCTTCCTTCGAGGTGGTTGATCTCCCGCCGGAGATCCTCCTCCTCTCTCTCTAGCTTGTGGATGGCCTTCCCGTGCGAATGACTCCTCCTTTCGGTATTGGCGGCGCGTCGGGGCTTTTAGGGTTGAAGATCCTTCGAGGGCAAAGAAAACGGGACCGAACCGGTTCCGCTCGGAACTTTGCCCCCTTTTGCTCCGTGGGTCCTTATGTACTTATGTACTTTGCCCCCTCCACTTGCATGATTTTGATGATGTTATCCTCGCGTCCAAGATGGAGGTTCTCTTCGCATGAAGTTCGATCTTTTACGCTTCAATCCCCGGGGGTGTTCCTCGTAGCACTTCGGTCCTTGCCACCATTGGAAGTGATTTCATCAAGCTCATGATCACGAATAAGACTCCGTAAATGCTACTTTGAACTTGTTGCGAATCCGTCCTTTATGTCCAAGTTTTCCTACATAAACACAACACTTCCAAATGCATGCACATAGATGAACTTGTTATATGATTAGTATGCCTAGTGGCGGGTTAGTTCCATGATCAAATCCAAACCAAAGTGTAATGAACATGCTAGGTGCACCAAAATACACCGTCAACACTGTTCATGCCACCATGCGGCCCGCACTTGACCCCGCTGGCCACCGGGTCCCTCGAACGAAGCCTACTTGTCTTCTCCACACCCCCCGGAGGCCTCACCGGCGACGACCTTTCGCGCTTGTTCTTCACCCGCACCAACACCCGTCACCAAGCCGCAACCTGCACCTGCAATACTTAGCCAAGAATCAGTCCACACAACGTTGTCAATCACTCATCACACCACGAAGCGACCATCCACCGGTCCTCGAACCACACATGGTCCTCAATCTCCCCCTTGATGAGTGCATTGACAACACCCACACGAAAGTAACAAGAGAGAAAAGAAAACGAAAAGAAACGAACAAAAAGAAACTCCAACAAGCGATCGAAAGCCAAACAAAGGAAAAGAGCAAGATCACTTGAAGAAGATAAGTCTCAGACCCCTTAGGCAAGGGCAAAGGCTCGACACATCCGAGACAAAAACCAAGCTCAAGCAAAGAGCGCGAACCACCGAACCAAAGCTCAAACACCACAAAGAGCTCCCCCTGCACACATGCAAGCTCCCCCTGAACCAATGCACCTCCCCCCGGACGAAAGCATGCAACCACCCTTGTGAAAATAGGGAAGGCGCCACGCGAAAACAAAACTCACACCGGTCGACCGGTCATCACCACCGTCCGAGGCGGTGCCTAACATGTGCACAGGACCAGCACTTACACCGGTACCGTGACCGATGCTCACCACCGGTCGGACCGGTGAACAACAGTCCCGTAAATGGCTCGAAACCACCTGAAAACCTTCTAATTGCATCCACCAAGCCATTTCAAGCTCAAACTTCTCCCCCTTGTTGGCAATGCATGAATCAAGCCAAAAATGCGAAACTTTCAACCTAGAGCTTCTCAAATAGATAAAATTCAACAAAGAATGCTACACATGTCCAAACGAGCAAGTTAGATACTCTACGGCTTCGTATCGATCTCAACTACATGATCACCAAGTTTCACAACCATTGGATGAAGCTAAGATGGATTTGGGCAATTTTGCGAAAAACTTGCCTCTCATGAGCAAAGTCCTAAACATGATCAAAGCATATCAAAATGGCAAAGCCACACAAACTTCATGCTAGGACAGTCATTCTAATCATAAGACCATCACAAACACCCACAAGCACCTCATGTCATGTCAAAGCCACCGAGCCATGTGCCTACTTCTATGTATGAGACTTCTCAATGGTAGGCATCATGCAACGGTTTAGCACCCAAAGCAAATAAAATTCAGCACATATGACATGGGAGCATATTTTCCAAGCATTTTTCATTTCATTTTCAGATTGATAAATGGTACATGAAATGTCTTTGCGACAAAAAGGAACTTATGCTCCTCCACAAGATAAAGCAAGAGGGCTAAACATTCATGATGGCAAATGAGCCTTTGGCCCCATATGATCAATAAACTAGCTATCCAACCACAAAATAAGCATAGCCAAGTCACTAAAACATGTCAAGATCATATAAAGGCATTTACACATGAGAGAGCATACATGTGACATTTTCAAAAACATAGCTATCAACCATGGATTATTCATCAAGATCATCAAGAGCTAAGCCAAACTAACCATAGCATACCAAACAAGCTCACAAAGACATATATCTCATTCCATGGTGAACAATGTATATGAGAGAAGCTTTTCCTAACCAATGCATATGATACAAAATGCATGCAATCTAAGATACAAGGATGCCTATACATCATGTTACATATGCCATGCCAAATGCAAGAAATGCACAAAGAAAAGCTATACATATGCTACAAAGGAGCCCCCACACACCCAACTCAAGAAATCAAACACACACCAAGTTCCCCCCGCAAACGAGTGAAAGTTGCTTGATCTAGGGGTTTGGTGAAAATATCGGCTAGTTGGTCATGTGTGGGTACATGGATCAAAGCTATCTTTCCTTTCTCGACATTGTCTCTCAGAAAATGGTACCTCACTTCTATGTGCTTGGTTTTGGAATGGAGCACTGGGTTCTTTGCAACGCTTATGGCACCGGTGCTATCACATTGAAGTGGGACATGGGTATACTCCTCACCAAAGTCACTAATGGTGTAGGTGATCCAAAGGAGCCGAGAGCAACAACTAGCAGGACGGCAACATACTCGGCCTCGGTCGTGGATTGAGCAACACTTGACCGCTTGCGGGAAGACCAAGACACCAAAGAGGAACCCAAAAGCCGGCAAGTCCCGGAAGTGGACTTCCTATCCAACCGACGACCGTAGCCGCAAAATCCGCGTCCGAAAAACCATGAAGCGCTAAAGAAGAGGACGCGGAGTACCAAAGGCCGAAGTCGGGAGTGTGACGCAAGTACCTCGAAAATTCTCTTCACCGCTTGCCGATGTGAAGTCCCTCGAGACGCTTGAAAACGAGCGCACGACACACCGAGAACCGTATGTCCGGGCCTCGTCGCCGTCAAGTAGAGGAGTGACCCGATCATGCTCGGTACTCCTTCCGGTCCACGTGTTCACCTTCCTCGTCCGCATCAAGAGCCGTAGTCATACTCATCGGCGTCGTCATAGCCTTGGAGTCCTCCATCTTGAACTTCCGCACAATGTCCTTGGTGTACTTAGCCTCGGTGCACAAATGTTCCTTCCTTTGATTGCTTGATTTGTAGCCCGAGGAAGAACCGCAACTCGCCCATCAAGCTCATCTCAAACTCCCCGCTCATATAATCTCGCAAACCTTGCAACAAGAGAGTTAGACGAGCCACCAAAGACAATATCATCCACGTACACCCGCACAATCGGGATATCTCCCGCCGCCGCTCGACAAAAAACAAGGTCTGATCGACCTTCCCCATCTCAAAACCTCTCTCAAACAAGAACCCCCTCAACCTGCCATACCAAGCTCTAGGCGCCTGCTTCAACCCATACATCGCCTTCCTCAACTTGTACACCCGGTGGGGGTACTTCTTGTAACATCCCTGATGTTTGATTGCGCTAATGACATTAATTACATGAATTAATCAAGGTTAATTACCTTATAAGCATGTTTGACGTGATTGGGCACACTTTTGCACAAAAGACCTCGGTCAAAACCCCAAATCCCGGTCAAACCCTAGATCTACTTTAATGGCTGAAATGGTTTTCTTGCGCGTTCTCCAAATTTCACTATAGAAGTTCAAAATCGGCCAATACGAAAGTTGTTCGTTATTTCCCGGAACACATTTTTCGTAATTGGCGGACATTCCAATTTTGAGTGCAAATTGGCCAAAAATCGGTTTGATCGCGCCGTGAATAGTAAATCGAGCCGTGGAAAATATGCAACTTCGGTGGCCGATGTTCCCGGCAAACCGTTGATCAAAACATATGTCGCCCTTCGGGAAAGTTGTAGATCTATAGCTCCTCTACAAGTTTGCTTTTGGGAGATTTTGAAGTTAGTTGACACTTTAGGGAGTTATGCATTTTTGAAGTCGCGCAAATGAAATAAAACAGGGCGCCGATGGCGTCCTCGCCGCGCTTTGGCGCGAGCGCGCCCGCACCCGGCCTCGCGGCCGCGTGGCATCCGCGGGACCGGCCCGGCGTACGGACGCCCGGAGTCCCTCGCGGTGGACCAAGGGTAGCTATGGACCCTCCGCCTCTCTCTCCGCACCGTATGCCGCGCCCGTGGAACGCCAGACGGCGGCGAGCGACGCGCCCGGCAAGGCCATGTGCCGCCGCGCGCCGTGCCGCGCCGGCCCGTGCATGCACGAGATGCCCGCCCGGCCGGGACGTTAGTAAACGCGCATCCATCGTGTCCCTCGTCCATCTCGGGCGGTGGCTCGCGCGGCCAAGCATCAAAACCGCAACGCCGTCCCGCCGGCCGCCGTAGCCGACGCCGTCGCCGAACCCCGCCTTCCGCGCCAAACCACCGCCGCCCGTCCACCCCCGAGCCTTCCCTAGCCCCCTCCGAAGCCCCTAGAGTCGCCCTACGCCGCGTGTGGCCGGCGCCGCCGCCGGCCGCCACCGCCCCCGCCGCCGGCCGCCGAGGCCCCCTCCCCGCCGGTTCGGCCCGTGGGGCCCCCGTGGACCGCCCACCGCGCCAAGTCCGCCGCCGCCGGCCCGGATTCCGGCCACCGGCGCGGGCAGACCCGCCGGGGACTACATTGCAAGGATCAAGTTCTTCGCGGGGTGATTTTTGTAAAATTCCAGGGACCCGACTGTAAAGGTAGTTCTAGGGTTACAGCAGTAACTTCGAAAAATCATTAAAAATCAGAAAAATGCAAAACTAATGTTGTTGGGTTCGTGGTGAAGAAATCTATCTTTTCTAGAAAACATGTATAGGATTTTTCTGTACAGTTTTTGAATTAAAAATTCAAACTCAGTTTGGAGTGTTTTAGTGTGATTTAAAATATACACATGCTATAAACTTGAATTTTGGATATGTTTCTCTTTATAGCATGTCTAGATCTGTGGCAAAAATTTGCATGATTTTGATGTATAAATTTTCAGTTATGATTTATTTAAGCTTTATGCTAGAATAAGATTGATGCTTTTTATAGCACCTTTAATAAACTTTTCTTTGAGCACAAGTGCACCCTAGGGCTTTGACTTGATGATTAGTACCCCTGGTGTGATGGATGTGATTTTAGGGAATTGTTTACTAGGTGTTTTGGATTTAATCTTGTGTAGGAGCTTAAATTAAAAATCTGAAAAATAAATTGAATTTGCAACCATGCTTTGGTCAGAAAGCCTTTTTTGGCATACAAGACCTGCAGGAAAAAGTTGAGATCAAAAGGTTTATTAAATCTTTTTATATGAATTAATGTTTATTTACTAGGCTGAAATTTGTCTTTTTCGTATAAATTAATTTATAAATGTTCTTCAGCCAAATTTTGGTGTGAGAGCTTAAACTAAGCATATGTTGCTGTGTGCAAAAGAATAGGTTCATTGGAAGTGTTTTTTATTTAATTTGAATTTATGATTGAAAGGTTTGTTTTAAATAATTAAAGAAAGAAATGGAAATTAAAGTGTTAAATTTGTGAAATCATGTTTTGGTTCTGTTTTTGATATTTAGTCACATCCCCCTTGCTGTTTGGTGAGGTTAAATAACTTAAATTGCTTAGATGTGCACACAATCACCATCAAAATAGTGTTTTGTTATTTATCAAACACACTAATAATTTCTGCAAGCAAATAATGTTGCTTGGATGAATGTGTCCAACAAGAGTTGGTTTTGTGGTAATCCTCCCACCTTCACCATAACCTAATGCATGTGCATGTAAACGTGTAGATATTCCTGACGGAACATACACGCTCACCCAGGAGGAGGAGGGAGCAACTAGCGGAGAGGTGAATCGCGTTGAGTGTGCAAGAAGACCGGACCAAAGTCCAGAAGAGCCAAAGGCTTGTTTGGGTGTAGAGTCTGAGGAAGGCAAGCACCGGTGTCATCTAACCCATCTTTTATAAATTAAAATCATATCTTTTATTTTTTCAATACTTTATTGCTTTACTTGTGCATTTAAGTTTCAGGAGTTGTTTTGAAACCTAGTTGCATGATCCTTATGACTCCTATGCTCTTATACTAGTATATTAGGAACGCTAATGCCATGCTCTAAGGATACGGTAGAAGTCGAGTAATGACTCATTGCTCGCGAGATATAGGATGCTTATGTTGGAATCATAAGTTGGTTAAATTGACTCGCTCATGTGGTAAGAGCAATGGGTTCGGTCTCGACCGAGTAGCATGGTGCTGGTCCTAAGCTATTGAACGTACCAAGTACTTGCCGAATGGGACCGGTAAGCCTAGTACCTTCGAATCGGGGCCGGATCTTTCTAGCTACCCACTTGGGATGTGTCTCCGGCTAGCTACCCGTGGTATAGTGTGTGAGTCCGGACCGGTCGTGTTAGACCCTCCCGATAACCGTGTACCGAGTTTGTAGCGTCCGATCCTAAACTCGTGGGATGTTGGGAATTGCCCGGTCGGGGTGGACCCCCGCATTTGCTTTTATTTGAATTCTTGGGGTCTACTTCGCCGTGTATCTTGGGTTTACCTTGCAAGGATATAAATCGATCGATCGTCGGTCACTCGCCGTTATCTGAGTCGGCTTGACCACTGGCTACCCCATGTTTATTTATGGAACATTTTGGATTAATATTGTTACCTGTTTAATATTGTTTCAACAACATGCTTGTTTAGAGCAGGTGCTCACATAGAATGGTTAACATACTAGAATATGAGCTAAAAACTTGAAAATAAGGATCCACTCTTAGTCGCTTTTGGCAAAATAAACCCACCAGCCAAAAAGCCTTGCATGTCTAGTCTTGCTTTATTTTTGTCGGGTAAGTCTTGCTGAGTATTAGTACTCAGCCCTTCTTAATTTGTGGTTTTCAGGTAATCCCATCTGGCCTGGTTCTATCCCAGATGGTTGGGAGCTTGAATGGGAGAACGATGATGATGAGTGATATGCATGGATGGCCTCCTATGTTTATCATGCGCTAGTTTTATTTCTGATGTTTAAACTCTGAACACTTTTACTTTTATGTATGAAAAACCTGGTTTGTAATAATGTCGAACTTGTGAACCTTTTATGTAATGTGATGTTGTACTCTGGTCCCGCCTTCGTGTGGGCTTAGCGCATATCAACGATTCTATTGTATGTGATTTACCGGGCTTTACCCGGCGGAAGCGACTTAATAATTCTTTATTATTGCTTAATGGCCATGTGGACCGGCTTAGGCGATAATACGGAATTATTTTGGGTGGTTCTCGTCAGAACACCGGCCTGGTACCGCAGCGATGATATGCACCGAGTAATTAAAATACCTTAACAAACTTGTTTTTGGAATAAAAGTTGCCAAGATTAATAACCTTGCTCAAAGAGTAGGACGTTAAGGTCTAATCTAGTCCGAGAGGCCCTAGAGGGAATTTTTGGGTTCTTTCGGTGGCTAGTATTCTATGGTGTATTTAGTCCCGACTTCCGCAAGACATTTATTCCCGTCAAAACTTACTTTCATGCACAACCATACTAGTTCATCACGTTTTGCCATACGTGGTGGTACCATTGGGGGAAGTCCTGTGAGGGACTAGTGGGACCTATTCCAATGGGTGCCACGTCGCGTCCGCGTCTCATCACGTTTTGCCATACGTGGTGGTACCACTAGGAAGTCCCGTGAGGGACCAGAGTATGGGGACCTATTCCAATGGGTGTCACCTCGCGTCCGAGTCTCGTCACGTTTTGCCATATGTGATGGTACCACGGGAAAGTCTTAGCGTGAGGGATGAGTGAGGCCTATTCCAATGGGCACTCACGTCGCGTCGAGTCTTAAATAGGACGCCGTCCATGCAAGGAGGAGCTTTACGCATGGATACCGTGTCGGTGCGGAATGTGGTCCCGACACTAACCAAGTAATAAGCGCCAAGGTCTATCCCTCAATGTTCGATGCTAAGCAATAAAAGACACATAGTTTATCCCGGTTCCCGCCGAGGGGCCGTACGTCCAGCAGGTGGTGTGCTCAAGGCACTATATTGCTCAAAGACCGGGGTGCTTGTAGTGGGGCTGCTACAAGCAAGGCGGGAGAGGAAGCGAGGCTTCCAAGTCCCTGGTGTAGTGGCTGAAGATGTTGTGGGAGAATTGGAGAACAAGTGCGTGGCGCGACCAGTCTCGTGTTATGTTGTGTCGGGTGTGCGTCGTCGTGTCTCCTCTCGTTGTCTTCTTGTCCGTCCGTCCCCCGTGGCGGGGGGGATTCGTCCTCCTTTTATAGACCAAGGAGAGAGCGAATCACATGCGCGCCGCGCTATTTAGCTACGTGAGGGAGCGTGATGTGCTATGCTATAGAGTAGGCGGCCGCCCGGACGATCCTTGCAGCGATCCGGCCATCATGGCGTATCCCGTACCCGAACAAAGGGCGGCTTCGAGGGTAAAAGGGCGGTGGATGGCCGTGATGTCTTCAGATGGGCTCGAGGGAGCTGCTGACGTCGGTCCGTACGGGGCACGGGGGCGGGTAAGGCGGTGTCCCGTTCCCGCACGCTCCACAACGCTGGGGCTGTTGCCACAGCGCCCAGCGTGGGTTCGTACGCGCGGGGGCGGCAGCCATGCCGTTAACAGGGGCGATGATGGCGTCCCACCGCCTAGCGCCTCCACCTAACCCTGCAAGGTCACAAGAAAGCAAGTCGAGGGTGCAGCCGGCCCCCCTTCGAGGGTTCGGCGCGTTAGCCGTACCAGAGCAGGCGGCGCGGTGTCACGGGACTGGCACCGGCCACGCCGCACGGTCCCCCCCCCCCACAAAGGGCGGGGATGGGCTCCCTCCCGGGAGTTGGTGCGGCGGCACCGGGCGCGAGCCCCGGCGCATGATGGCGCCGCCCCCGCCGATGTCGGGGCATTAAATGCCCGCGTACGGAAGCGGCGCGCCGCGTGCGGAGTGCCCTCGAGCGAGGCGGACCCCGTTCGAGGGCGGAGCGGACCCTCGAGTGAGGCGGAGCCCGCTCGAGGTAAGCGCACCCCCTCGAACGGGACGGAGCCCGCCCGAGGGACGCGCGCATCCTCGAGCGAGGCGAAGCCTGCTCGAGGGGATCTTCGAGTGGGTCGCCTTGGTGGGCCGTCGGGGCCTCCGCAGCGTGGGCCGTGTCCTGCATGGTTAGGCGAGGCGTGTTTGACTTTGTTGTGGGTTTTAAGTGGGGATTTCCCAGTTGTTTAAGGGGACCCCTAGGGCTGTCCCCGGCAGTAGCCCCCGAGCATCTGTGGGTTTGCTATTGAGGCTCCCGCAGATGCTGGAGCCTACCGATAGGACATTCTTCCCTCCTGGTCTTGCGAACGCTTTCCGTGGGGCCGCGTCAGTGGACCCGCGGGTCTAGCCCCCGAAGCCCTGCAGGAGCATAGGCGCTCCTGTAGGGGTTGACCGCGAGATTTGGACAAGGGGGTGTGGTACATGTTTCAACCGGCGTCGACAATGTCTCGCCCGGCTTCGGTGACGCACGCGCTTCGGCACTATCGCCCCGGCGGGTGCACACGGAGAGGTGTAGCCGTGCGTCAAGCCCCCGAGCTCGGGCCCATTCAAGGCGATCGGGTAGAGCTTTACGACTTATCTTTTAACGCGCCCTCGCCGTCCCTCCGCGGGACGGAGGGTGAGGTTTCCGCAACTCCCATCGGTCGGGTCGTGAATTGTGGATTCCTCGTTGAGCTGTTAGTGGGTGGTTCGAGTGGACGCCCATGCCCCGTTCGATAAGGGTAGGCTGCGTGGTCCAGAGACACGTCCATTGAAGCGCTTGCGTGGGTTTGCTAGGTGGGGCTCGGTCCCGTTCGCTAGGGACCGAGGGCGCGGAAGCTCTCCCTCGGTGGGATCCCCCGGCTAGCTGCCCTCGCTGGCTCTCGAACATGACATGTGGGGCACCCTCGAGCCGGCGGGCTCGAGGAACGGCTCGAATGCGCGTGCCCTCGTCGTCCCCGACTCGGTCATCCGGGGCACCCGTTCGAACCCGTCGAGGGTCGGGCTTCGAACCTCCGATCGCAGGGCCGCGCGGGGTGGCGCCTGGGCGGCCCCGTCTTTGCATCCGCGACCATCGAGGGGCTCGGGCGAGCCAGCCCTCGAGGCGCCGATCGCAAAAATGGTGCGGGGTGGCGGCCAAGCGCTCCCGCCGGGCATATGCGACCATCGAGGGGCCCGGGGCGAGCCAGCCCTCGAGGCGCCGATCGTAAAAATGGTGCGGGGCGGCGGCTAAGCGCTCCCGGCCGGCATCCGCGACCATCGAGGGGCCCGGGCGAGCCGGCCCTCGAGGCGCCGATCGCAATACAACGCGGCATGGGTGCTACGCGGTGCCCGTTTTGTTTCAAACGGGCCCCCGAGGCGACCTTCTCACGCCCGTACCCTTTCGAGGGTTGAAATTTTCCCGGCCGAGAGCCCGTGCCACTCGAGGGTTCTCCTTACTTTGTAAGGAACCAGGGCCATTAAATGCTCCACACCGAGGCCGTGATTTCGCGTCGCGGGCGCGCTTTTTAGGCGCCGCGGCCGCGCGCGTAGTGGGCGGCGTGGGCGGGCGGACGTGACCACCGCCACGGCCCTCGCTATTCCTTGCCGTGATGATGGCCCGTTCGCGGTGGCGTGGCCGCCGCGGTCGTGGTGGGGCCCGCCCGTCGGCCGAGAAAAAAGATTCCCCGCAAGTTAATGCGCGTGGGACGTCCGCCCCGGAGAGCACGCCCATGGCTTATAAATCTGAGGGGAGGGAAAACGGTGGTTTTTTACCTTAGCGTTCCGCCATTCTTGCCCCCTGCGCTCTCGCCTTCGTTTTGCTCTTGCCACCGCGCCCCTTCGCCATTAGAGCTCTTCTTCTTCCCCGTCCTCTCGCTCTCGGGTTCCTTGTCCTTTCTCATGGCGCCGCTTCGCCCCTCACGATCCTCGGCCCGTACGCCCGGGAGCGGTCAACGGTGACCCGGCCGGCCCTTGGCGAGCCGGTCTCCGCCGCCGCCTGGCGGCGAACGAGGAGGGCCGGCCGGCGGAGTGGATCGTGCCGCCGGCGGGGGACCACGCGCCCAACCCGCCGAAGGCTACGTGGTGAGCTTCATCCGCTTCCATGAGCGCGGCTTCGCCGCGCCGCGAGCCGCTTCATGCGGGCGCTCTGCCACCGCTACGGCGTGGAGTTACACAACTTTGCGCCGAACGCGATTTCGCAGCGGCCACGTTTGTGGGCGTCCGCGAGGGGTATCTAGGAATCCCGCCCAATTAGGAGCTCCGGATACACCTCTTCCGCGCGGAGCTCTTCACGCAGCCCGACGACGGAGCAGAGGACCCGCGGCGCGGTGCGCGCCGGCGGCATGTCGCTCGCCCCCGCGGACGCAGAGACAAGGACGACTACATCCCTTGTACCATGACGACCAACAACGCCGCCGGGAGCGGGGGTGGTTCTACCCGCGCAACGCCAAGCCCGGCCCCCCCCCCCACACCGGTCCGGTGCTCCGGGAGAAGCCCAACTCCCCGGGGACACGGGGTGTCCACGGTCCAAGATCGGAGGCGGCCGGACTTGCTCCCCGGCCTCCCCGAAGAACCTGGCGACGCGCGGGCTGACCGCGGCGGGCGTCCTCGCCTTCCTCCACCACCTGCGGATCGTGCCTTTGATGGAGAGGTCGCTCTGCATCTTCGAGATGACGGAGGTGGCAGACCCCGTCGCGCTGGCGAGGTCACGGATGCTCCCGACCCCCCTCGAGCGGGGGTATGCGCTCACCCGGGCGCGGAACACCGTCGACACTCGGATGCTGCGCCAGGATCGGTCCCCGTGGGACCTCGAGATGCTCCCTACTGGCCCGCTGGTAAGCATGAATCTTGGCCCTGTTTTTGTTCTTGATGTTGCTCCTGGCCCCTGACGCGCCTTTGACGTTCTCGCCCGCGGGCCGGTGAGCTTGAGCGCCGCGAAGTCCGTTCCACCCACCCCCGACCCCCGCGCGCTCGGCCGGGTGGCGCAAAGAACGGGAGCGGGAGCGGGCGGCGCGCAAGAAGGAGCGCGCGAGGGGGCACCGCGAGCGCCGCGAGCGGCAGAGCGAGGAGTACCGCGGCGTGAGCAAGCAGGGGCTCTCCTCTCCGGGGACCGAGGAGTATTCATCCTCGGAGGAGGACGAGGAGGAAGAAGCCGGGGGGCGGTGGCCCCTCTCGATAGGTGGGGAGCCCGTGCCCCCATCGCCGGGAGCTAGCTCCGGCGGCAAGGGCGGCATCGCCCGGGGCGGGCGCGGCGGCGCCTACCGCCGGGCAATCGACAACGGGGAGCGGCGCGAGCCGCGGAGGTGCCAACGCGCGCCGCAGAGGTGCGCGCGGCAGGCGCGCCCGCGCGCGGGCGGGGCTCGCGCGCGCGGCGGAGACGTCGGGGAGGCGCGGCGACGAGCGCGTCGGCCGCGCCGGCCCTCATCCACCGAGGGCCTCGAGGAAGAGGAAGCGTGCCTTCTCCTCTTTGAGGTAAGGGGCTTGCTCTTCAACGGGCTTTGGTTTCTTGGCGGCCGGGCGTTTTGATTTTTTGCTTGTGCTTGTGCGGGGTGGTGCCAACCGTGCCTCTCCTCGCACCGGCCAAGGTGTTGAGGGCGGACGCGTCCGTCCCCACCCCGCGGCGTTCGTCGAGGGCGCCGCGGGCGGGGCGAGCACGGCGGCGGCGGGCGAGAGCTCGCAGGGCGCGGGCCGAGGCCTCGAGGCCTCGGCCGGCGGATCAGCCCGCGGCCGCGCGTGCCCGGGAGGTCGTCGAGGAGCGGCGGGCGCCGGGCCGTGGTGGAGGCGCGCCCGCGGCGGCCGGGCCGTGGTGGAGATGCGGCCGCGGTGGCGGCCGTGAAGGAGGCGCGGCCCGCGGCGCCGGCCGCGGCGGAGGTAGAGCGGGCGGCGGTGGCCGAGGAGGGCGGTCGGGCTCCCGTGGTTGCGAGGTGCGGCCGGAAGCGGTGGCCGCGGCGCCGCGCCGGCGCCCGCGGCCACGGAGACGCAAGTGGAGGCGCCGGCGGAGGCGACACGAGGGACCCGGCGCCGCCGGCGGCTCCCGGCGGTGGTGGTGGAGATCCCGGACGACGACTCCCCGCCGCCCGGTGGGATCGGTGGGCGAGCTTCCCCACACTCTCCCCGCAGTCCCGGGAGGGGGCCCTCGTGAGGCGACGCGAGGGCCACATGGTGGCGGGGGCCGAGGGCACGGCCCCGAGGCCTCGTCTTCCCGCGCCGGCCACTCCGCCCAGGTTGAGGGGGTCGCTGGCGACCCGCCCGCGTTCGCTGACGCCCAGGGGGAGCAGGAGCTCTGGGGAGAGCTCCGTAGCCACGGCGCCGCGCTCAACCGTGCGTTGAACGAGGCGCTGAGGATCCACGGCGGCCCCGCGTGGCGTGTCTTTCAGGTGAGTTGTCTTTGCTTTTCTCTCTTTTTTCCTCGTTTCTGCGCGCAATCTTCGTGGCCTGATGCTCACAGGTCTTGTCTTGTTGGTGACAGGAGCTCGAGCACCGCGCCCGCGATAAGTACGGCGCCTTTGATCAGGTGACCGCCGAGCTCCATCGGCTCCGGGAGCGGTGCGACGCCTTCGACGCGCTCGCCGATGCCCTCAGGACCCCGGACGGCCGGGCCGTCGTACCGGCCATGGCCTTGCGCGATCGGCTCCATGAGAGCACAAGGCGGGACCCGGCGCACCCCTCCGGCCTCGAGCGGGTCCGCGCGGCCCCTCATTGGATCGGGATGAGGCGCCGGCACGGCGAGGGCGGACCCGGAGAACACGCGCGCACCCCGGCGGCCAACCGGGAGACGGAGGTGTCCGGCGTCCGCAGCCGACAACCGGGGGCTCCACTCGTCGCTCCGAGAGGCGCAAGCTCGGCGAGCCGCCAGCCGAGGAGCCGGGCGCGCGCGCGCTCGAGCGAAGGCCAAGGAGGCCGACGACTTGAGGGCCGCCCTTGACGCCAAGGCCGTGGCGCTCGCCGCCACCGAGGGGCCGCCCTCCCCGCAGAAGGCACCGCCCGTCAAGGAGCCGAGGGACGGCTCCGGCAGAGCAAAGCCGCCCTTGCCGACGCTCGGTCGGCCCTGGAGCGGGAGCGCGTTGCTCGTGAGGTGGCGCAGATGTCGCTGGAGGACCGGAACATCGAGTTCTCCAAGGTCGAGGGCGAGTTGATGGTGCTCAGCATCACGAGCGCGAGCCAGGAGCTGGCCCTCCAGGAGCAAGGCGAGACCGTCAGGGGCCTCGAGCAGGCGGTCGAGGCCGGGCGCCGTGCCTTCGAGATGGAGAGGAAGCAAGTCGAAGGTAAGTCGCTGTTCGACTCCTGTTTCGCTGGTTTTCTCTTAGAGGGTTCGCACCCTTTTTCTCGATTTCTTTCTTGTCTTGGCGACTCCTGTGCTTGCGCACCGCGCCGGGGCACGCGGGCCGAGCGGCCGAGGCGCGCGGCACCTCCTACAACTCCTCCGAGCAGAGCCGGCAGGAATTGCGTAGTGTAGCCCTCGAGACCGCCGGCCGTGGAGGAGGGCGAGGCACGGGCCGGTAGCTTGCGCGCGCCGCGCCTCCCCGCGCGCCCTTGGCGGCCACGTCACCGAGCGCATGCGTCGGGCGTTGCATCTTGGTGTCCGAGAAGGCCCTCGGGGTGGTGCGGTCCCACTACGAGGTTAACTTCGAGGCGCCGCGGAGGGCTACGTCGTCCCCGAGGGTGTTGAGGACGAGGTGGCGATGGAGCGCATGGACGCGCTCGCCGCCAACGCCGCCGGGACACTTGCCGAAGCCTTCGAGGAGTTCCTCTTCCCGACGCCGCCGACGCCGCCGCTCCTCCCGCCTGAAGACAGCCGGGCGTTAGGCCCGTTTTTGTTAATGTATCAGTATGCTGGCCGTGCGGCCCTTGTAAATAGACAAGTTATTTTTGCCATAAACATTTGCCAATGTGAAGTGAAGTCTTTTGTTTACTACGCTTTTTTGTTTCTCCTTCTTCCTGAGTAGATTCTAGTTAGGGGAGTTCGATTTTCGCGGGTGGCCTGCTGGGTTGGAGGCGAGAGAGAAGGGTCGTATCCTCGCGGAGGCGTAGGCTATCTCTGGCTCGCGCGCTCCTTCCGCTAGGCTACCCGCGCCCGTTCGAATCTTTGATCGAGGCCGAAGTAGAAAACAAACTTAGCGCGTGTGAGTTGTTTCGTTTTTGCGCGAAAATGGGACCATTTTGGGGGGGATGCCCCCCGTAGTAGCCCCCGAGGGTAACTTGGGTTTCGGGGAGAAAGCCGAGTTGCCCTTTTCATTAGACTTATGACGTTTACATAGTTGTCACCAACTGGGGCGTTGGTCATGTGATGTTTACAACAGGATACTTGGAAATCCTAGCTAGGGGTAGAAGCGACGTAGCCGTTGGATGTTCCAAGCATTGGTGAGCTCTTCACCGTCCTCGTTGGCCGCCTTGTACGTGCGGGCTTGAGTACCTTCACCATGACGTAGGGTCCCTCCCACGGGGGTGATAGCTTGTGGCATCCTCGGTTGTCTTGGCGTAGCCTTAGGACCAAATCCCCCTCACTGAAGTCCCGTCGGCGTATCTTGCGTGCTTGGTAGCGCCTGAGGGACTGTTGATACCTCGCGGAGTGCATCAAGGCCACGAGGCGTGCCTCATCCAGCTGGTCCGGCCGAGTCCTCGCGGGCTCGCTGGTTGGCATCCTCGTCGTAGCCTCGAACCCTGGGCGACCCGTATTCTAAGTCCGTGGGGAGGACGGCTTCCGCGCCATGGACTAGGAAAAACGGGGTGAACCCGTGGCTCGCTCGGGGTGGTCCTTAGGCTCCACACGACCGCCGGGTAACTCTTGGAGCCATTTCCGACCGCATTTGTTTAGCTGGTCGAAAATTCTAGGCTTAAGGCCTTGTAGGATCATGCCGTTGGCACGCTCTACTTGGCCGTTGGTCTGTGGGTGTGCCACAGCTGCCCAATCCACACGGATGTGGAACTTGTCGCAGAACTCCAAGAATCTCCTGCCCGTGAACTGGGACCCGTTGTCGGTGATGATGGAGTTTGGCACTCCAAAGCGATGGATGATGTCGGTGAAAAACGTCACCGCCTGCTCCGCCCTGAGATTCGTGATGGGGCGCACCTCCACCCACTTGGAGAACTTGTCGATCGCGACCAACAAGTGGGTGAAGCCCCCGGGCGCCTTCCGCAGGGGCCCGACGATGTCCAGCCCCCACACGGTGAACGACCATGTTATGGGGATGGTCTGCAGGACATGAGCGGGAAGGTTGGACTTGCGGGCGTAGAACTGGCACCCTTCGCAGGTGCGTACGATCTCGCTGGCGTCCGCGACCGCGGTAGGCCAGTAAAAGCCTTGGCGGAAAGCATTGCCAACGAGGGTACGAGGCGCGACGTGATGTCTGCAGATCCCGACGTGGATGTCCCGCACGAGCTCGCGCCCCTCGGGGATGGGCACGCACCGCTGCAAGATGCCGGAGGCGGCGCGCTTGTACAGCTCTCCGTCGACGAGGGCAAAGGACTTGGCCATCCCGGCGATGCGCCCGGCCGCGGGCCGGTCCGAGGGGAGCTCCCCTCGAGCCATCCAGGCGATATACTTGTCGCGCCGGTCCGCCCTTGACAGGGCCGGCGTGATGTCCATCACGTCGGCCTCGTAGGAGCCATACCCCTCGAGGAGGCAGAGCACGTACGCCTCGTTCGAGGGGTCTTCGTCCATGGGTTCCGCACCCGCTGGATCCGGGGGAGCCCCCGAGGGTTCAGCGTGGCTCGAGGGGTGAGGCTCGAGGACGACCGAGGGTTGAGCGATATCGCGGGCAAAAACGTTCGGGGGGACGGTGATCCGCCCGGACGCGATCTTGGCCAGCTCGTCCGCCTCCTCGTTGTACCGGCGGGGCACGTGATTGAGCTCGATGCCGTAGAACTTGTCCTCGAGGGCTCGCACGGCCTTGCAGTACGCTTCCATTTTGTCGTCATGGCAGCTCGCGTTCTTCATGACTTGGTCGATTACGAGCCGCGAGCCCCCCCCCCCCCCCCCCCCGCACGTCGAGGCGCTTGACGCCTAACTCAATGGCGATCTTGAGGCCGCAAAGGAGGGCCTCGTATTCGGCCATGTTATTCGACGCGGGGAAGTGGAGGCGCACCGCGTACCGCATGTGCTCCCCGAGGGGTGACACGAAGAGCAGGGGCTCGCGCCCGCCCCCGTTTTCGTCACCGAGCCGTCGAAATACGCAGTCCGAAGCACTCGCTTGGATCCGCGGCGGTGGCGCCGCGTATTCGTCCACTCGCCGACGAAATCGCCGGATCCGGGACTTGATGGCCTTGCGCGGGGCGTAGGCAAGCGTCTCGCCCATCGCCTTCACGGACCACTTGGCGATCCCTGCCCGCCGCGTCGGGATTGCGGATGATCTCCCCTAGCGGGAAGGCGGAGACCACTGTGACGGGGTGGGCCTCGAAGTAGTGGCGGAGCTTGCGCCGCGCGAGGACTACCGCATACAGCAGCTTTTGGACCTGAGGGTAGCGCGTCTTGGTGTCAGACAAGACCTCGCTGATGTAGTAAACTGGCCGCTGGACTGGTAGGGCGTGCCCTTCCTCCGCGCGCTCTACCACGATTACGGCGCTGACCACCTGGGTGGTTGCGGCCACGTAGAGCTGCAGGGGCTCGCCGTCCTGCGGTGGCGTGAGGATCGGGGCGTGCGTTAAGGACGCCTTCAGCTTGTCGAGCGCATCCTGGGCCTCGGCGGTCCAGGAGAAGCGCTCGTGCTTCTTGAGTAGGCGGTAGAGGGGCAGCCCTTCTCGCCGAGCCGCGAGATGAAGCGGCTCAAGGCGGCAAGGCACCCCAGCACCTTTTGCACCCCTTTGAGGTCCCGGATCGGGCCCATTCGTTCGAGGGCCGCAACCTTCTCGGGGTTGGCCTCGATCCCCCGTTGGGAGACGATGTATCCCAGGAGCATGCCTCGCGGCACTCCAAAGACACACTTTTCGGGGTTTAATTTGACCCCATTGGCCCGTAGGCAGCCGAACGCGATGCCAAGGTCGCCAACCAGGTCGTCCGCCTTCCTGGTTTTCACGACGATGTCATCCACATACGCCTCGACCGTTCGCCCGATGTGATCTCCGAAAACGTGTTGCATGCAGCGTTGATACGTCGCACCTGCGTTTCGGAGGCCAAACGGCATCGTGACGTAACAGAACATCCCGAACGGCGTGATGAACGAAGTCGCGAGCTGGTCGGACTCCTTCATCTTTATTTGATGATACCCGGAGTAGGCATCAAGGAAGCAAAGCAACTCACACCCAGCCGTTGAATCAACGATTTGATCAATGTGTGGCAAAGGAAAGGGAACTTTAGGACATGCTTTATTAAGATTAGTGTAGTCTATACACATCCGCCACTTCCCGTTCTTTTTCTTTACAAGTACAGGGTTTGCTAGCCACGTAGGGTGGAACACCTCCTTGATGAACCCGGCCTCGAGAAGCTTCCGCAGCTCCGCTCCGATCGCCCGCCGCCACTCCTCGTCGAAACGGTGGAGCCGTTGCCGCACGGCGCGGGCGTGAGGCAGATGTTAAGGGAGTGCTCGGCGACCTCCCTCGGGATGCCTGGCATATCCGAGGGGCTCCACGCGAAGATGTCGGTGTTGGCGCGGAGGAAGTCGACGAGCACCACTTCCTATTTGGGATCGAGGGTGGAACTGACCCTCAACGCCTTGCCCTCGGGGGCCGCGGGGTCGAGGGGCACATCCTTGGTCTGCTCCGCGACCTCGAAGTTGCCGGTGTGCTTGGAGGTGGAGTCAAGGTCCCCGTTGACCATCTTCTCCAGGGTGGTCACCAGCGCTTCATCCAGCGCTAGTGCCTTCGCATGTTCTACGCACTCGACGTCGCAGTCGAATGCGTGTTCGATGGACGAGCCCACAGTGATGATGCCGTTTGGTCCTGGCATCTTCATCTTCAAGTAGGTGTAGTTGGGGACCGCCATGAATTTGGCGTAGCAGGGCCGCCCAAGTATGGCGTGGTAGGCGCCCTTGAACCCCACCACCTCGAAGGTGAGCGTTTCCTTGCGGAAATTCTTCGCGGTGCCGAACCAAACCGGCAGGTCGATCTGCCCGAGGGGCTGGACTCGCTTGCCGGGCGCGACGCCATGGAACGACGTCGTGCTGGGCTGCAGCTGGTCCAACCCGATCCCCGCGCAAGCGCAGCGTATGCGCGTAGAGGATGTTGAGGCCGCCGCCTCCGTCCATCAAGCCTTTTGAGAACCGCGCGTTCCCAATGATTGGGTCGACCACCGGCGGGTGCGGCCCGGGTTGGGGATGCGGTTCGGTTTGTCTTCCGGCCGAAGGTGATGGCGTCCTCCGACCGGTTGAGGAAGGAGGGAGGCGCCTTCTCCGCGGCGAGGACCTCGTGCCGCTCCCGCTTGCGCCGGCGGCTTGACATGTCGACGGTGGGTCCCCCCGAAAATGAGGAACACGTTTTCCACGGCGGGGGAAGCCGCCGGCGTCGCCATCTCCTCCGTCCTTCTTGGCCTCCTCTTCCTTCGCGGCGCCGCGGCCATATAACTTCTTGAGCATGTCGCATTGCTCAAGGGTGTGGTTTATCGGGGTCTTGTGGTAAGGACATGGCTTTTTTAGCATGTCATCAAACACCCCCGACCTCGAGGGGCCGGTCGAGGGCCCCGTCGAGCCGGGTCAACGAAGAAGAGCCTCGGCCTCATCGCCGTCGCGCCCCCGCTCGTGCGCCTCGCGGCACGGCTTTTTTCCTTTCTTGCCCCGCTTGTCCTTCCGGTGGGGCTCCCCGGACTTGCCGCCTTCCGCGGGCGCATCATCTCGAGCGCTTGCCCTTCTTGCCATCGAAGATCGCCCCCACGGCCTCCTCTCCCGAGGCGAAGCCGGTGGCGATGTCGAACGCCTCGTTAGAGTCCGCGGGTGGGCTGTGTCCCGGCTCCCGCACGAGGTCCCGGCACGTGGTGCCCTCGAGGAAGGCGTGCACAATCTCGGATTGCGCCACGCTGGGGAGCTCTGTACAGCGCTTGGAGAAGCGCCGTATGAAGTCCCGCAGCGACTCGCCGGGCTTCTGGGTGCAGGAGCGTAGGTCCCAGGAATTTCCGGGGCGCACGTACGTGCCCTGGAAGTTGCCCACGAACGTGCGGACCAGATCGTCCCAGTTGTGGATCTGGCTGGCGGGCAGGTGCTCGAGCCACGTTCGAGCCGAATCGCCGAGGTGTAGGGGCAAGTTGCGGATGATGACCTCGTCGCTGGTGGCCCCGCCCAGCTGGCACGCCAAGCGGTAGTCGTTGAGCCACACGCGGGGATCCGTCTCCCCGTTGTACTTGACGATGGTCGAGGGCTGGCGGAAGCGTTGGGGGAAGGCCGCCGCACGGATCTCCCGGCTGAACACACGGGTCCCCGGGGGCTCCGGCGTCGGAGAGCGGTCCTCGTCGGCCGTCGTTGCGTCCACCCCGTCGAGGGTGGTAGCCTACCGCCGCTCGCGCATCCGCCCCTGCTCGTGCGGCGGGAGTTGATGACGTTGCGGGCGTCACCATCCGGGCGCCCGCGCGTGTCGAGGAGCCGCTCCTTCGCCGGTGCGCGCAGCGGGTTGGCGGGACGCTCCGCGGCCTCACCGCATGGACCGAGGGTTCGCCCCCCTGCGCGGCCCCGTCTCCTCGCGCATCCCCCCCGCCGGCGGATACGTGAGGATGAGCTTTCGGCTTGCCGGACGGCCGCTTGCTCGATGAGAGCCTGCACCTCGCGGTGCAGGTTCCGCGCCTCAGGGGTCGAGGGTGCCGGCATAGCCCGCAGCAGCGTCGCGGCGGCAATGAGCTTCTGACTTGCCCGTGGAGGCGCGTCAGGGTTGTCGGCGTTGATGCGGTCGCGGGCCCGTCCCCGCCCGCCCCTCGCGCGCGCGTTCGCCACGCGCGGAGGCTTCCCCAGCCATCGAGGCGCGGAGCAGCCGCACCGTTCGGTACTCCTCCGCCAGCTTGGCCTCGAGCTCATGTGCTTGGGCTGGGGCCGTGTGTCGGCGTCGGCCCCCGGCGAGGGGTGCTTGGCCCCGCACCTAGGCACGGAGCGATCCCTGGGGCGGGCGTGACCTCCCCGTCGCCGGCACCCTCGCGCCGGTGGCGTTTGCTGGGTCGTTGGCGATGACGACGCGGCATTCCCGCGCGGGGTCGTAACTCCCGGTGCTGGAGTCGTCGGAGCAGCCGAACCAGTAGTCCGTAGCGTCAAGGAAGCGCCTGAACATGACCGGGTCCCGCACGCCGGGAGAAGTCCCACTCCGCGTACCCGTGGAGGTTGGCGGGCGGCAACGCGTCGAGGGAACCCAGGGACGACTCATCACCCGCTGAGGCGCCGGGATCCCTGTCGACGAAGACGTGACGGCCAGGGGGAACCCTGCGCATCGTGGTGTTGATGTTGGCGTTGTAGGCCGTCGTGGCACCCCCCAGCCCAATGGGAAAGCGCGGTCTGGAGACCGGGCGCTGTCCCGCTGGGGTGGCGGTTGCCATGGTGACAGGCGCGCCGCGTTGAGAGGCGGTGCGCTCGGCCCGCCGTCGCTCGGACCGTGCTCGGTGCGAACGCCGGCCGAGCGGCGGCGGCGTCGTGGCGTCGACGGGCCCGCGGCCGTCCGCGCCGGCGAGCGTCCGCGCGATGGTGGTGCGCGCAGGGGGGACCGGGGCGGACCCGGCCCGGCACCACGCACGGAGCTCCTCACGGTTGATGAGGCGCATTAGGTAGCCGTTCCCCGTGGCCCGAAAGTTCGTGCCCCCGAACCGGATTTTGAACCCGGCGGGGGAGGGGGTCCGAGCGCCCATGCGTAACGCGTACCGCGGTACTCGGTGCGGATCACCATGGAGGGAGTTGAGGATGGAATGACCTTAGGAGCTCGATTGCCCCACGGTGGGCGCCAACCGTCGGTGCGGAATGTGGTCCCGACACTAACCGTAATAAGTGCCAAGGTCTATCCCTCAATGGTCGATGCTAAGCAATAAAAGACACAGAGTTTATCCCGGTTCCGCCGAGGGGCCATACGTCCAAAGCAGTGGTGTGCTCAAGGCACTATATTGCTCGGCACCGGGGGGTGCTCGTAGTGGGGCTGCTACAAGCAAGGCGGGAGAGGAAGCGTGGCTTCCAAGTCCCTGGTGTAGTGGCTGAAGATGTTGTGGGAGAATTGGAGAGCAAGTGCGTGGCGCAGCCTGTCTCGTGTTATGTTGTGTCGTGTGTTCGTCGTCGTGTCTCCTCTGTCCCCTGCGGCAGGGGGGTTCGTCCTCCTTTTATAGACCAAGGAGAGAGAGAATCACATGCGTGCCGCGCTATTCAGCTATGTGAGGGAGCGTGGCGTGCTATGTTGTAGAGTAGGCGGCCGCACGGGCGATCCTTGCAGCGATCCGGCCATCATGGCGTATCTTGTACCCGAACAGTGGCGGCTTCGAGGGTAAAAGGGCGGCGGACGGGCCGTGATGTCTTCAGATGGGCTCGAGGGAGCTGCTGACGTCGGTCCGTACGGGGCACAGTGGCAGGTAAGGCGGCGTCCCGTTCCCGTACGCTCCACGGCGCCGGGGCCGCGCCACGGCGCCCGGCCGTGGGTTCGTACGCGCGGGGGCGGCGGCCATGCCGTTAACAGGTGGCGGGGATGGCGTCCCACCCGCCTAGCGTCTCCACCTAACCCCGCAAGGTCACAAGAAAGCAAGTCGAGGGTGCGGCCGGCCCCCTTTGAGGGTTCGGCGCGTCGCCCGTACAAGAGCAAAGGCGGCGCGGCGTCACGGGACCGGCACCGGCCACGCCGCACGGTCCCCCCCCCACATTGGCGGGGAAGGGCTCCCTCCGGGGAGTTGGTGCGGCGGCACCGGGGCGGGAGCCCCGGGCGCATGATGGTGCCGCCCCGCCGATGTCAGGGCATTAAATGCCCGCGTACGGGAGCAGGAGCGCGCGTGCGGAGTGCCCTCGAGCGAGGCGGAGCCCGCTCGAGGTAAGCGCACCCCCTCGAACGGGACGGAGCCCGCCCGAGGGACGCGCGCATCCTCGAGCGAGGCGAAGCCTGCTCGAGGGGATCTTCGAGTGGGTCGCCTTGGTGGGCCGTCGGGGCCTCCGCGGCGTGGGCCGTGTCCTGCATGGTTAGGCGAGGCGTGTTTGACTTTGTTGCGGGGTTTAAGTGGGGATTTCCTAGTTGTTTAAGGGGACCCCTAGGGCTGTCCCCGACGGACATCGTTTCTATAAGCGAACGGTAATGAATGTGGACACTTTTGTGAGTGCTGGCACAAAAGGTCTTGAATGTTCTGTGATTTTCTGCAGGTACACTAACCACGGTTGTTAGGCACGGTAATTAAGAAACGAATAGCTTTCGACTAGTTATTATAGGAAGAGACGTTTATATATGCCCTGCCACCGGCACTAACTTCGTTTTTAAGCTTAAAAGCTTTGTGAGGAAGTTTAGGACGCTTTTTGCATCATTAAAAGCTATTGAACCAAAAATGAACTTAAATCATGTGTCATTTGGTCTTTAGTAAATTGTGTTACTTAAGGATCAATCATGCTAGTTTGATGCTTTGATGTGTGGTTAAGCAAAAATTTAACTAGCTGCTGTCCAAATCTTCCTAAGGATTATCTAGAAAATTTCTGGCTAGGTGCTCTGTGGGGAAATTGTTCATCACCTAGTTAAGTTTGCTCCCTGAATTTCTCATGATTTTAGGAGGTTTAAAACTGAAGTTAGGATCAAAATGGCTAGCCTACGTCTTGCTGAAAATTCTGTTAAAATCCTGAGTTAGGATGAAAACTCGAATTTTTAAATATAGTTCCAATCAGAGTCTTCCTAGACAATCTATACCAAAAATGTTTCTTATATAGCCTACTTTGTGCTGTCAAAATTTCATGGTCATCGGGTTCTTATTCTTAGAGTTATGATCCTTTTAGTGAAGCGTTGTCTTGCTGAAATTTCTGGGCAACAGCACTCTGAAAATGGACCTTTTGCACCGTTTTCCAATATGAATTGGTTCGACCTTTGAATACCAAAAATGTGAGTTATAACATTGTCGAGTTGCTCACAAAAATTTGGAATTTTTGGGTACTGGTTTTTCAGTTATGAATTTTTGTTCAGAACTGCCAGTTTTGCCATATTGCATGTTAAACTCATATTTTTGGGTTCTAACATGTGTTTGTAATTATTTTACAGATGGCTGCCCCCGGGTTTGTTGCGGTAGGCGTTGATGGAACGTTTGCCACCACCGGCTTGCAGTGGGAGGGCTTCATACGCATTGCGTGGAGAGCCTTGTGTGTTTGTCGGCTACACCACCCCTCCCTTCTACGAGGGGGTGGAGTACGAGGAGTGGGGCGTACCGAGCCGCGAGTTCGAGTGATCGTGCTCCCCCACCGGGCCACCCCCGAGTGGGCGGACTTGAGCATGGAGCTCCTCTATTTCCGCGCTCGTCGAGGCGGTGGAGTCGGCGGCCTTGATGGTGCTCCACGCTCTCTCCACCCACGGACGCGGGGAGATGCTTCGACACCGTTGGGGTTGGCTCTAGCTTTGGACCCCAACGATCCTTTGTGGCTAGGCGAGATGGCCAATATAGCCACACTTCTCGAGACCGTGCCACCCTATGACACAAAGTACGGACTTTGGGCACATGCTTGAGGGCCTTGTACGCTCTACGGGACCTTTGTCGAGTTATCACGGATGACTTGGTTAGTCGTCTCACCGGAGCTACTTGGTACATCTACTCGGGTTGTTAGCCTTTTCACCAAGCAGTATGTTAAGTACACTCGAGCCGTGGAGATTATTGCCGACCTTCGGGATCGGATACGGCAGCCTCCGGGAGCAGGGCACACCAGTTTCGTTTGAGCGAGGTAACCACTTGCAGCAGATTCTCGGGCTTACGGCCGGGCAGCGGGGGTCCGCAGGCTCACTGGTTGATAGGGATGCCGAGAGGCTTGTGCACCTTGAGCACATCCAGGATTTGCGAGGAGCAAGGTTGGGGACCTCGAGCTCGATATACGAGGCCTTGGAGGGTGTTGTGGTTATGCTCCGGCAGGTGCACCACCCCCGGCTATTGTTGATGTTGAGCAGATGGAGATCCAAATTGGACCCAGAGGAGGTTCAGGACGTTCCCGGACTCGATTAGAGGAGCTTTGTGCTCTATTCTTACATGTCGCGGGGAAACTCTCCATAGTTTGTACATAGGACCTAGATCCTAGTTGTTGTAGTAGGAAAACTTGACATGTACTCTTGTTAGCCCTTTTGGTTGGATTTTGGTGCTAGGCTGACTTAGAATATTCTTTTGTGTAGCTAGAAGCTACATAGTGACCCCCTATGTAATGGTGATCCACAAAATTTTGTAATCTGTAATTATGGTGGAAAACACCTTTCCGGTAGCAAGCTGCCTAAGAAATGAAATGAAGAAAGTTATGGTCATTTCTGGATTATGCAATGACTACCAAAGTTGTTTGAAATTTCATAATGGTCATGCTCACCAAAATTCAGCATTTTTGCATGTGTAGTTTAGTAAATATCGAATTTTTAGTAAGCTACTGGCTGCTGACCAAACTGCTAGACAGAACCTTGAAAACTGAATTTTTCAACCCCTGTAAAGGATGAATCTGATCTGTAGTTGAATACCAAAGTTGAAGCTTATAAAATTCTACACATGCTGACCAAATTTTATGAATTTTGGACTTTTGTAAAGAGAGTTATGATTTATTTACCCAGAACTGTGATGCTGTCCGAATTCTGAAATTTCAGTAAGTCTGAATTTTCGTATGCATATTCTTCTTGTATTCTTTTAAGCAAGCTTTGAATATGTATCTAATGAAAGTTCAACTTTTCAGATGTCCGATAACACACGAATGACTCTCGGGGTGCGGGAGGCGGTGGGGATGCTCCTCTTCCCCCACCTCCACCCATGACACCCGCGAAGCATTCATTGCCGCGCGTACCGAAGTGTTGCGCCAAATACTTCAAACTCAAGCAGAGATTGCTCAAAGATTGCAGCAACCTGTGCACAATCAAGGCCATGTTCAGGAGGGGCCTAGTGCAGTCATGTCCTATTCAGGGCAATGAGGCCACCCCTCTTCACCAAGGCAGAGGAGCCCCTAGAGGCTGATGCTTTCATCAGGGCCCTAGAGGCCATGTTTTCCATCTTCACACTGCCTTGCTCAGAAGAACATAAGGCAGGCTTCGCTGCTCAGCAACTGAGGGGTGAAGCATTAATCTGGTGGGAGCATTTCAAGTCCATGCAGCCACAGGGTCACCAGATTACTTGGGCAGAATTCAAGAAAGCATTTAAAGAGCATTATATTCCCAAGGGTCTTGTTGATAGGAAAATGAGAGAGCTAATGAATCTCAAGCAAGGCTCGACTCGCCTATCAAGTATGCTCGAAGTTTAATAGTCTCTGTCAAGTATGGGGACTATCATGTTGATACCGATAAGAAAAATATGGAGCGATTCCGTGAAGGGCTTGATGGAGAGCTCTATGAGAGGTTGAACTTAATCAAAACCGATAGCTATCCCGAGCTAGTGAACTTGGCCATCTCTCGGGAGGACGCCATGAAGAGGGCTCAACGAGATAGAAAGAGGAAATTCAATCAAGCTTCGGGCAAGTGGCCAAGGCAAGAAATTTAAATTTGTAAAGAAGAATGTGCGTGGTGCCACCCGCCCATCTTCGGACCGGACGCCGGGTGATGAGGCAATCTCGCCCTAAGCCGTCCGGCGCCTTTGGCTATCGCGGCGCTCGGCGGATCACTCCTAGGCCTAGTGCACCCCCACCCGCTCGCAACAATGATGATCGTCGTTGCTACAACCGCGGAGCACTGGGGCACTATGCTAACAAGTGCACACGCCCTCGACAAAGCAACCTCAAGCAAAGTCGGGGGCAAGGCTCAAAGGCCGGAAATCGGGGAAAGAAACAAACCGTGCAAGTGAAGCAAGGTCGTTTAAACTTCACCACAGGTGGTTGATCTACCGCAGGGAGCACCGGTCTTGACGGGTACATTTTCTATCCGTGGTCGTCCAGTTAATATATTATTTGATTCTGGTGCTACTCATAGCTTTACTAATGTGAAAACCGTGAGAAATTTGGACTTGAAGTGGTGTCATACTAAGCAGGCCTATATGATTGCCACACCGGGTGGAAAGGTTGCTTCAAATCAAGTAGCCTTAAGCGTACCACTAGATATAGGTAGCAAAACTTTTCCAACTAATCTGGTCACTATGTACCTAGAAGGGGTAGATGTTATCTTAGGCATGAATTGGCTGACTCAGCACAAAGTTGTCCTGGATATTTCTGAAAGAATGTTAGAAATCAACTCACCTTTGGTCGGAAATTCAATCCTTTACCTTCCCCCAACAGGCCATAAAGGCTCATGTGTGTATGCAGCCATAACTACACAACTTGAGGACATTCCAGTAGTATGTGAGTACATGGATGTCTTTCCTGATGAATTGCCTCGGCTTGCCACCGACAGAGATGTTGAGTTTGTCATTGAGGTACACTGCACTGCTCCTATTTGTAAGCGATCATATAGAATGCCACCCAAAGAACTTGCTGAATTAAAGAAACAACTTCAAGAGTTGCTTGATAAGGGCTATATCCGCCCAAGCTCGTTTCCTTGGGGCTGCCCCGCCCTCTTTGTGAAAAAGAAAGATGGTAGCCCGAGGTTGTATGTGGACTACCGACCTCTCAATGCGGTGACTATCAAAAACAAACATCCGTTGCCCCGCATTGACGTGCTATTTGACTAGTTGGCCGGAGCTAATGTCTTCTCAAAGATCGATCTTCGGTCTGGTTATCATCAAATTAAAAGCCGGCCTAGTGATATTCCCAAGACAGCTTTCTCTACTCGCTATGGCCTATATGAATTCTTGGTTATGTCTTTTGGTCTCACAAATGCACCAACCTACTTCATGTACCTTATGAATTCCGTATTTATGACGGAGTTGGATAAATTCGTCGTGGTTTTCATTGACGACATCCTTATTTATTCCAAGAATATGGAAGAACATGCGGAACATCTTCGCATTGTCCTACACCGCTTGCGAGAACATAAACTCTATGCTAAATTCTCCAAGTGTGAGTTTTGGCTGGATAGTGTTAAATTTCTGGGGCACACTATTTCCAGCAAAGGCATATCGGTCGATCGAAGCAAAGTGCAAGAGGTTATGGATTGGCAACCTCCTAAATCAGCTCATCAAATCCGCAGCTTTCTAGGCTTGGCTGGTTATTATCGCAGTTTTATTCCGGATTTTTCTAGGATTGCTAAGCCTATGACTGAGTTGCTAAAGAAAGGCGTGAAATTTGTGTGGAGTGAGGCTTGCGATAAAGCTTTCCAAAAATTAAGAGAACATTTAACTTCAGCACCAGTGCTAGCGTAGCCGGACAATTCAAAGCCATATGAAGTTTATTGTGATGCTTCAGGCACGGGTCTTGGCTGTGTTCTTATGCAAGAAAATCAGGTTATTGCCTATGCCTCACGAGCGCTTCGCCCTCATGAAAAGAACTATCCCACACATGACTTAGAGCTAGCAGCGGTTGTTCATGCATTGAAAATGTGGAGGCACTACCTTATGGGAACCCGCTGCAATATCTTTACTGACCACAAAAGTCTCAAATACATCTTCACTCAATCTGATTTAAATATGAGGCAAAGAAGATGGTTAGAGTTAATCAAAGATTATGATCTAGAGGTTCTTTACCATCCTGGAAAGGCGAATGTAGTTGCAGATGCTCTAAGCCGCAACGCTCACTGCAATTGCCTATCAATGGAACCCTACAGTGACACTCTGTGTGAGGATTTGAGAAGGCTAAACTTGGAAATTGTTGAACAAGGAAGCCTAAATGCCCTTTCCGCGGAGTCTGACCTGTTTGATAGAATTGTTAAGGCTCAACTTCAAGATGAGGGTATTCTCTTAATTAAACAAAAATTGCTAGAAAAGGATCCTAAACATAATTGCTTCCGGAAGGATGAGAAAGATATAATCTGGTTTGGGCAACGCCTTGTTGTTCCAGATAATTGGGAGTTGAAAAAGGAAATCTTTGATGAAGGTCATCTCTCTAAATTCTCTATCCATCCGGGGAGTAGTAAAATGTATCAAGATTTAAAGGAGAATTTTTGGTGGTCCAATATGAAGGTGGACATTGCCAAATACGTGTCGGAATGTGATACTTGTCAAAGAATTAAAGCAAGTCATTTGAAACCTTCCGGTACTCTTCAACCCCTACCCATACCTTCATGGAAGTGGGATGACATAAGTATGGACTTTGTGTCCGGATTGCCACTCACATCTAGGAAACATGATTCCATCTGGGTTATCGTTGACAGATTGACAAAAACAGCTCACTTTATTCCAGTCCGCACTACATATGATGCCAAAGATTATGCAAGTCTTTATATTGAGCACATTGTTCGCTTGCATGGTGTTCCTAAAACCATCATTTCCGATAGGGGATCTCTCTTTGTGGCACGTTTTTGGGAACAGTTACATAAGTCACTTGGCACAAAAATCATACGCAGTTCAGCTTATCGTCCTCGACCGATGGTCAAACCGAAAGAGTAAACCGGATTCTAGAGGACATGTTGCGAGCATGCGTGATTCATTTTGATAACAAGCTTGGGACAAGTGTCTCGCCCGGCTGAATTTTCTTACAATAACGGTTATCAAGCCGGCTTGAAAATGGCACCTTTTGAGGCTCTTTATGGACGGAGATGTCGTACTCCCTTGAACTGGTCACGGACCGGGGAGAGGAAATTCTTTGGTCCAGCCTTGGTTGAGGATGCCGAAGAAAAAGTAAGGGTAATCAAGGAAAATTTGAGAATTGCTCAAGAAATACAAAAGAGTCATTATGACAAGGGAAAGACACCTAGAGAATACAAAGTTGGTGACTTTGTGTACTTAAAAGTTTCACCAACCAAGGGTGTCCAAAGATTTAGTGTGAAAGGGAAGCTAGCTCCTCGCTACATTGGGCCTTATGAGATCATTCAAGTCCGTGGGGCCGTTGGCATACCGTATTCGGCTACCCGAACGATTCTCTGCGCCGTACACAATGTGTTTCATGTATCACAATTGAAGAAATGTGCACATGAACCGGCTAGAGAAGTTATTGAAGAAGCTAATGCTTGGATTGAACTTGGATCTCTCTCGTTGTGGAACATCCTTTGAGAATTCTTGATGTAAAAGAAAGAAAAACTCGAAGGCAATCAGTAAAGATGTATAAAATCCAATGGAGTCATCATACCGTAGAAGAAGCTACATGGGAAACCGAACATTATCTCAATGAGAATTATCCGGGTTTTCTTGAATCAAGGCAACGTAAGTTCCTTCCCCCCTACTTCCATCTTTTAAATCCTAAATCTCGGGACGAGATTTCTTTTAAGGGGGTAAGGCCGTAACATCACCGATGTTTGATTGCGCTAATGACATTAATTACATGAATTAATCAAGGTTAATTACCTTCTAAGCATGTTTGACGTGATTGGGCACACTTTTGCACAAAAGACCTCGGTCAAAACCCCAAATCCCTGGCCAAACCCTAGATCTACTTTAAAGGCTGAACTGGTTTTCTTGCGCGTTCTCCAAATTTCACTATAGAAGTTCAAAATCGGCCAATACGAAAGTTGTTCGTTATTTCCGGAAACACATTTTTCGTAATTGGCGGACATTCCAATTTTGAGTGCAAATTGGCCAAAAATCGGTTTGACTACGCTGTGCATAGTAAATCAAGCCGTGGAAAATCTGCAACTTCGGTCGACGTTCCCGGGCAAACCGTTGATCAAAACATATGTCGCCCTTCGGGAAAGTTGTAGATCTATAGCTCCTCTACAACTTTGCTTTTGGAAGGTTTTGAAGTTAGTCGACACTTTAGGGAGTTATGCATTTTTGAAGTCGCGCAAATGAAATAAAACAGGGCGCCGACGGCGTCCTCGCCGCGCTCCGGCACGAGCGCGCCCGCGCCCGCCCTTGCGGCCGCGTGGCATCCGTAGGGAGGCCCGCGTACGGACGCCGGGAGTCCCTCGTGGTGGACCAAGGGCAGCCGTGGACCCTCCGCCTCTCTCTCCGCACCGTACGCCGCGCCCGAGAACGCCGGACGGCCGGCGACGGCCCGGCAAGGCCACGTGCCGCCGCGCGCCGTGCCGCGCCGGTCCGTGCATGCCCGAGATGCTAGACGACCCGGCCGTGAGTAAATGCGCATCCATCGTGTCCCTCGTCCATCTTGGGCGGTGCCTCGCGCGGCCAAGCATCAAAACCGCAACGCCGTCCCGCCGGCCGCCGAGGCCGACGCCGGCGCCGAACCCCGCCTTCCGCGCCAAACCACCGCCGCCCGTCCACCCCCCGAGCCTTCTCTAGCCCCCTCCGAAGCCCCTAGAGTCGCCTTGCGTCGCGCGTGGCCGCCGCCGCCGCCCGGCAAGCAAGACGCGGCGGGCGCACCGCGCCGACGCCGCCGCCGGCCGCCACCGCCCCGGCCGCCGGGCCGCCGAGGCCCCCTCCCGCCGGTTCGGTGCCGTGGCGGCCCCGGGGAGCGCCCACCAGCTAAGTCCGGCCGCCGCCGGCCCGGGATTCCGGCCACTGGCACGGGCAGACCCGCCGGGGACTACATTGCAAGGATCAAGTTCTTCGCGGGGTGATTTTTGTAAAATTCCAGGGACTCGATTGTAAAGGTAGTTCTAGGGTTACAGGAGTAACTTCGAAAAATCATTAAAAATCGTAGAAAAATCAGAAAAATGCAAAACCAATGTTGTTGGGTTCGTGGTGAAGAAATCTATCTTTTATAGAAAACATGTATAGGGTTTTTCTGTACAGTTTTTGAATTAAAAATTCAAACTAAGTTTGGAGTGTTTTTAGTGTGATTTAAAATATACACATGCTATAAACTTGAATTTTGGATATGTTGCTCTTTATAGCATGTTTAGATCTGTGTCAAAAGTTTACATGATTTTGATGTATAAATTTTCAGTTATGATTTATTTAAGCTTTATGCTAGAATAAGATTGATGCTTTTTATAGCACCTTTAATGAACTTTTCTTTGAGCACAAGTGCACCCTAGGGCTTTGACTTGATGATTAGTACCCCTGGTGTGATGGATGTGATTTTAGGGAATTTTTTACTAGGTGTTTTGGATTTAATCTTGTGTAGGAGCTTAAATTAAAAATCTGAAAAATAAATTGAATTTGCAACCATGCTTTGGTCAGAAACTGATTTTTGGCATACATGACCTGCAGGAGAAAGTTGAGATCAAAAGGTTTATTAAATCTTTTTATATGAATTAATGTTTATTTACTAGGCTGAAATTTGTCTTTTTCGTATAAATTAATTTATAAATGTTCTTCAGCCAAATTTTGGTGTGAGAGCTTAAACTAAGCATATGTTGCTGTGTGCAAAAGAATAGGTTCATTGGAAGTGTTTTTTATTTAATTTGAATTTATGATTGAAAGGCTTGTTTTAAATAATTAAAGAAAGAAATGGAAATTAAAGTGTTAAATTTGTGAAATCATGTTTTGGTTCTGTTTTTGATATTTAGTCACATCCCCCTTGCTGTTTGGTGAGGTTAAATAACTTAAATTGCTTAGATGTGCACACAATCACCATCAAAATAGTGTTTTGTTATTTATCAAACACACTAATAATTTCTGTAAGCAAATAATGTTGCTTGGATGAATGTGTCCAACAAGAGTTGGTTTTGTGGTAATCCTCCCACCTTCACCATAACCTAATGCATGTGCATGTAAACGTGTAGATATTCCTGACGGAACATACACGCTCACCCAGGAGGAGGAGGGAGCAGCTAGCGGAGAGGTGAATCAGTTGAGTGTGCAGCAAGACCTGGACCAAAGTCCAGAAGAGCCAAAGGCTTGTTTGGGTGTAGAGTCTGAGGAAGGCAAGCACCGGTGTCATCTAACCCATCTTTTATAAATTAAAATCATATCTTTTACTTTTTTGTACTTTATTGCTTTACTTGTGAATTTAAGTTTCAGGAGTTGTTTTGAAACCTAGTTGCATGATCCTTAGGACTCCTATGCTCTTATACTAGTATGTTAGAAACGCTAATGCCATGCTCTAAGGATACGGTAGAAGTCGAGTAATGACTCATTGCTTGCGAGATATAGGATGCTTATGTTGGAATCATAAGTTGGTTAAATTGACTCGCTCATGTGGTAAGAGCAATAGGTTCGGTCTCGACCGAGTAGCATGGTGCTGGTCCTAAGCTATTGAACGTACCAAGTACTTGCCGGGAATGGGACCAAGAAGCCTAGTACCTTCGAACCGGGGCGGGATCTTTCTAGCTACCCGCTTGGGATGTGTCTCCGGCTAGCTACCCGTGGTATAGTGTGTGAGTCCGGACCGGTCGGGTTAGACCCTCCGGATAACCGTGTACCCGCAGTTTGTAGCGTCGATCCTAAACTCGTGGGATGTTGGGAACCGCCTCGGTCGGGGTAGACCCCGCATTTGCTTTTATTTGAATTCTTGGGGTCTACTTCTCGCCGTGTATCTTGGGTTTACCTTGCAAGGATATAAATCGATCGATCGTTGGTCACTCGCCGTTATCCGAGTCGGCTTGACCACCGGCTACCCCATGTTTATTTATGGAACATTTTGGATTAATATTGTTACTCGTTTAATATTGTTTGAACAACATGCTTGTTTAGAGCGAGGTGCTCACATAGAATGGTTAACATACTAGAATATGAGCTAAAAACTTGAAAATAAGGATCCACTCTTAGTCGCTTTTGGCAAAACAAACCCACCGGCCAAAAAGCCTTGCATGTCTAGTCTTGCTTTATTTTTGTCGGGTAAGTCTTGCTGAGTATTAGTACTCAGCCCTTCTTAATTTGTGGTTTTCAGGTAATCCCATCTGGCCTGGTTCTATCCCAGATGGTTGGGAGCTTGAATGGGAGAACGATGATGATGAGTGATATGCATGGATGGCCTCCTATGTTTATCATGCGCTAGTTTTATTTCTGATGTTTAAACTCTGAACACTTTTACTTTTATGTATGAAAAACCTGGTTTGTAATAATGTCGAACTTGTGAACCTTTTATGTAATGTGATGTTGTACTCTGGTCCCGCCTTCGTGTGGGCTTAGCGCATATCAACGATTTTGTTGTATGTGATTTACCGGGCTTTACCCGGCGGAAGCGACTTAATAATTCTTTATTATTTCTTAATGGCCATGTGGACCGGCTTAGGCGATAATACGGAATTATTTTGGGTGGTTCTATCACACTTCTCACTCTCAAACCCCGGAGGCTGCCTCGTATACACTTCTTCCTCCAACACACCATTCGAAAAGCACTCTTCACATCCATCTGGTGCAACTTGAACCCTTTAGCCACAGAGAAGGCTAGAAGGATCCTAATCGCCTCCAAACGGGCTATGGGAGCAAAGGTCTCCTCGTAGTCGATCCCCTCCTTCTGACTGAACCCTTGAGCAACAAGTCTTGACTTGTTCCTCACAACCTCACCTTTCTCTCCCTCTTTGGTTTTCCACACCCACTTTGTACTAATCGGCTTACACCCTGGGGGAGGGTCAACCAACTCCCAAACCTGATTCCTCTCAAAGTTCTCCAACTCCTCATGCATCGAATTAACCCAATTGTGATCAGATAGTGCGTGTCCAATGTCTTTGGGCTCGAAAGAAGCAACAAATGCAGCATGAGCGAAATGAGAGTTGTTCCGAACCCTCGACCGTGTAGTGCGTTCATTCATGTCGCCGATGATCCTCGAAGCTGGGTGATCCACTTGTACTCGCCGGGGAGGTTCTCGCCTTGATGCTACCTCCCCCTCAACATCAGCTTCTCCTCGTTCTTGATTTGTCGTCGTAGGTGTAGTAGAGGGTCCATCCATCACCGTGGTCGAAGTAGTGGGTACCTGTTCAGCCGGGGGAACCATACCGCCATCTTCATCCTCTCTATGTTCATGCTCCTCCTCTTGAAAGATCTCCTCGCCAAGCTCATCATCACCTACACACTCAAAGACAAGCTGACTACGTGGCTCTGTCTCGTCGAAGGTTACCTCGCAAGTCTCCACAATTTGGTTAGTTTCAAGATTGAGCACACGATATGCTCTAGAGTGAGATGCATAACCAAAGAAAATACCATCGACAGACCTAGCCTCAAACTTATCCAACTTCCTGCCTTTCTTCAAAATGAAACACTTGCAACCAAAGACATGGAAGTGACTCACCTTGGGTGTGCGACCATGCATCAACTCATAGCATGTCTTCTTCTTGTGCACTCGAGGTATATCCCGTTCGACACATAGCACGCGGTATTCACCTCCTCGGAGTCCTATGCTCATCAAGCATCGTCCGAGCTATCTCGCACAAGGTCCCGTTCTTCCTTTCCACAACGCCATTCGGGGAGGCGTATACGGACTCGAAAACCGGTGCTCAAGACCCAAGTCATGGCAAAAGGTTTCAAAACGAGAGTTTCGAATTCCGAGCCATTATCACCGGCGGATAGCTCGTATGGCATCTTCGTGCCTCTCGTTCCTCAACCTCAAGACTAGATCTCGAACAAAACCAAACGTCTCCCCCTTATCCTCAAGAAAGAACACCCACACATACCGAGAATAGTCGTCCACCACAACAAGGACATACCACTTCCCACCCGCATCGCACATGAGCCGGGCCAACAAGGTCCATATGGAGCACTCGCATGGACGCTCGATCATCACATCGGTGAGAGGCGAGTGAGAAGAGGCCACCATCTTGGCATGCCCGCACCGCGCACAAACCAACTCTTTCTCAAGCCTCAACCGTGGCAATCCTCGGACCAAATTGAGTTTACTCAAGCGAGACAAAAGGTCAAAGCTCAAGTGACCCAACTTCCTATGCCACCTCCACAACTCACTCGAAAAACCAGCCAAGAAACAACGCTCCACACCCGAAGACCGAGAAAAATCAAGCACGAAACACCCGACCCTCGGGAACGACCATACGTACAAGGTCCCCTCGAAAGTCCAAAATCCGAGAACCACCCGGCCGAAACAACACCTCAAAGCCCTCATCCAACATCCGGGACACGAAAGCAAATTGTACCCCGCCGATTGAACAAGAGCAACATGCCTCGAGTGATCTTGTCACTCACTTTGATCTCACCTTCGAAAGCACAAGCCCACGCCCATTGTCCCCAAAGGTGATGTACCTCTTCGTCACCACCGGACGAGACTTGAGAACCACCCCCTCGTCTCCGGTCATATGCCTCGAACAACCGGAGTCAATCAACCAAATGTTCTTCAAGTCTCCCACCCGAAATTCAAAAACGACAATGTGAGCAAACAAACGACTCAAAGATCGGGGTTAGTACCAAAAGAGTAAAACCAGTGCCGAGCCATTTGCTCGAAAGTGGGGTTAGCACCAACCAAAGCATCTCTCCTACCAAAGCTATCTCCACAAACACCACCACGGTAACCACCCTGAGGGAACCACCCCTCTCTACCTAGAGGAGGACCAAATCCACGCAAGAAAGCCTGTGGAACGTCCCTCCTCTCCAACTCAAAGTTACGACTCCTCCGATCCCCGTATTGAGCACGAGGAGGAGAACGTCTAGCAAACAGACCACCTGCACCCTTTCCAGCCCAGCCACCAGAACCACGACCACCAGAAACAACCCTCGCACCTGTATGAGCTCGAAACCCAAACGGTCCGTCTGTGCCCGCACGGCTCCGACCGTGCTCCACACCGGTTTGACCCGTGTGACACGGGCAAGAAGCACCTCCAGCAACCTTCCGCTCTCCCCAAGCCCGAACTGTCCTCACACTTGCCTTGGCCCTGGGCATCTGCATACGAGGCTCAAGTACACCCTTGGAGGGGTGGTACTTGTCCTTGTTAGCCCACTCCTTTGCCATTCTCTCCTCTCGCTTCCTCTTGAAGCAAAACTCCTCCTTATGGCCATCTCTCCCATAATAGCCACAATGGAATCTCACAAGCTTAGGATTTGGCTTGGGATGTGGCTGCTCACTTGGATTTTCTCCACTCAACTCCTCCACCGGTTTCTCACCACTAGCTTTCTCACTCTCCTTCCCAAAGAACACTTTCCCCGAAGTGCTCACAAACTTGATAGGGTTCCGGAGATCATTTGTGGGTTTAGGAAACACGGGTGGAGCTGGGGTTGTGTCTAGACGGTTCCTAAGATGGTTAGGTTTTGGAGGGAAATCATTCTTGTGGTGGGTTTTTGGTGGCTCCGGGATATTCTCTCCACTCCCCTCACCAACCTTGTTTGCCCCAAGTCCCTCACCATCTTGCCTCTTAAAGGCCTCGATCATCATCCTCAACGCGAGGCTCATGACCGGACAACCAACCCATCAACTTCCTCAAGTCATCATTCTCATCCTGCAAACGATCAACATAATGTGCAAGTTCCAAATTTTTCAAAGCATGCATTTCACAGGTAGAGCATGATGTAGGCATGGGTTCCTTCAATTTAGCCTCGAGCGAACTAGTGTAAGCATGCATCTCATCAATCTTAGCATGCAAAACAGGGCAAGAAGTGCAAGCACTTAGCAAAGCAGTCTAGACTTAAGCTCGCCCACTTCACCCCTAAGCACATCTAGTTCCTCACACTTGGAGGCATGCTTCTCCTTAAACAAAGCAAGATCAAGCAAGAAATATGGAGCAAGCAAGACAATAAACCTCATCCGAAACAATAGGGCTAGCCTTAAGGGAATCAATCTCAAGCTTGCTATCAAGCACCCGTGTCTCTAGCTCAGCCACTCTAGTCCTAGCATCCTCGAGTGAAGCCCTAAGCTCTTTTCTCATTTTCTTGGCCTCTCTAAGCATGTCATCATGGTTATCAAGCAAAGAGCCAAGCCTCTCATTCTCCGGCGCAAGAAGGGAAGTTCATCACACACCTCATCGTCGGACTCGCAGTCCGAGTCGCTCCGTGTGCTCTTCTTGCCGCGGAGCTCGCCGCCATGGTGCGAGGCCGTCTCTCGCGGCGGCTCGGCCCCGCTCAGGTTCTTGGACGACTTCTTGTTCTTGCGACGATCACCTTCGTCTTCACTTCTACTCGAGCTCGAGGTGGAGTACGCGGAACCGGAGTCGACGTCGCTCGCTCCAACCATAGCTCGGGCCTTGCCTCGGCTCTCCTTCTTCCTCGATCGTCGCTCGTCCTTGTACTTGTTCTTGTGCTTGCTCTTGTGGTCACGCCTCGAACGGTACTTGACGTCCATCCTCGGCTTGTGCTTGTAGCCGTCCTTGTTCTTGGCCTTCTCCGGCGGTCGGCGACGAAGTGTCCTGCTTGCCGCACTGGAAGCATGTTCTCGTGTTCCTCCTCATGTTCACGTGGTTCTCGTGCAGCCTCTCGAACCGCCTTGTCAGGAGCGCCAGCTCGTCCTCTCCAAGCTCGTCGAACTCATCATCTGGCATAGACATCAAAGAGGAGAAAGGGAACATCCTGGTGGATGGGTTAGAGTTAGCCTTTCCTTTGGAACCACCAACGAGGGCGAGACTATGGGAGTCAGTCGGACCCTCGAGCTTGACAGTCATGCCCCTATCCACCTCAGCTGACTTGAGCTTCGAGAACAGCTCGTTCACCGTCAGAGTGTCATACTTCTCCGACTCCACAATGGCCTCAAACTTTCCGCCCCAAATCGTACGATCCAAAGAGTGTAAGAGCTTGACCGCTCTATCATGATCATCATACGGGAGCACGTCCACATTGGGCCTCATGTTGTTCACCACCACCGTGAACCTCTGAAACAAGGCATCGATGGACTCACCGGGTAGATGAGTGAAGTTCCCGTACTCTCTCCGGTAGGTCGCATACATCCGTGCCTCGAACTCGGGCGTTCCCAACATGAGCCTCCTTCAACACCACCCAAATCCTACAAGCCAAGTGCCGGGTGTGCACATGATCGAACTCAGCCGACACAAAGCACGAAACAAGTAGTCGACCGCCTTATTGTTGGCGTCGAACATGTCCCTCGATCCTGGAGCGAGGAAGTCCATCGGCTGGACATAGCCTGTGTCCACCGTGACATCCCAAAGGATCTGACCCGTTCCGCGGAGAAACGCACCCATCCGCTTGCTCCACATCTGGTAGTTGTTGCCATCGAAGTGTGGAGGACCCGAACCCCGTTCCTGGTACGCCATCCTTGGATCTTAGACTGGTTAGAGTCAACAAAGACCCAAACCGGCTCGATACCACTTGAAGGACCGATACGGCGAACCGCAGAGGAGGGAGTGAATGGGAGCCGATAAAAATTCTTCTCGAAGGAGATAGAAACTCCAACAAGATGAACAAGGCTTCCAACACACGTCTCCGCTCACTACCCAAGTTGGCCAAGCCCACGTAGCCACTGGAGCTAGGAACCAACACACAACCTTCCGACCCGAGAACGCAGCGGAACACCAAACCTCGAGTCTACAGACCCACACCGGTCGACCGGCCAAGAGCACCGGCCGACCGTGTAGCTCCGGGCAGCTCGGGATGAACAAGACCCGCGGGTCAACTCCCCCAAATCCAAACCTCGATCTCCCGAATCGCTCCACGGACTTGAACAAGACTTTGGGGATATTAGGAACACCTCATGAGGAGTCCATAGCCAAGTTTAATCCCACCAAAACTCATCCAAAAAGGAGGAATCAAGGAAATCCCGCCAAGAGCACTTCCAACCCAAGAACTCAAGAAACCCCAAAATCGAGCACCTTTACTCACGAATTTGGGAGGGGAATCACAGCCCAAAGAACCACGAATTTCCCCCATCAAATTCCCAAGAGAAAGGTCCCGAAAACAACCCAAAGAAATCACCAAGAGAGGGCTCCGAAAATCACCACCAAGAACAACCGGGGAAAACACATCCAAACCTTGAGGAACCACGCCGAATCATCTATACATGAAACAAAGGTTCATACAATGTCTAGCAAGCCGCCCGATCATCCATCCCTCTCAACAAGATCTCTCCATGAAGCTCTCTTGCTAGTCCTATGGAAAACCTAAGGAAAATAGGAAGGAAAATGGGAAAACCAATGAGCTAGGGTTCCAAGAGTTGGCTGCCATCTTCTCACCTCTTGGGTTATATGGAGGCAACCGAAAGTCTAAAATGCCCTTCTCTACTAACTAGGGATACAAGCCCCTCAAGGGCGGATTTGGAAGTCTTCATGTCTTCACCATCGGGCGGATGCCCGGCGACCGCACCCTGCGTAGCCTCGACGCAAGCCATGCGATCCCGACGCGTGTCCTCCGCTTCGAAGTCTCCGGACCGCGTCGTCGCACACCGGCCGGACTGGTGCTCCCCACCGGCCGGACCCGGTACCCACCGTCGGGACCGGTCGGCCCACCGGTCGGACTCGTCCGCATCGCTACGAAAGACCGTCTTCGGTTTTTCGGTCTTAGCTTTGTGGATCAACCAAGGAACCCGGTGGTTTTCTCGGTGAACCACCGGAAACCCCGCGAACTCGGTGTAGCCTCCGCCAATCTCCACTCATGACTCGGCTCCCATGTAGTCTCGGCTCGACCTTGGTTTTGAGGCTTAACCAAGAAACCGTCCACGACTTCATCTTGTTGTTCATGCCACCATGCGGCTCGCACTTGACCCCCGCCGGCCACCGGTCCCTCGAACGAAGCCTACTTGTCTTCTCCACACCCGGAGGCCTCACCGGCGACGACCTTTCGCGCTTGTTCTTCACCCCGCACCAACATCGGTCAAGCCGCAACCTGCACCTGCAATACTTAGCCAAGAATCAGTCCACACAACGTTGTCAATCACTCATCACACCAGGAAGCGACCATCCACCGGTCCTTGAACCACACATGGTCCTCAGTTGTTGGCCCCGTCGTCTCTTCAGCAGCGCGAGACCCATCACCGGGAGCACCGGTCACCTCGCCCTCTTCCCTTGCAGCGGCTTCGGGATCTCTGGAGGTGATATGGGGAACCCCGGGCAAGGTGATCCAGTTGCCCTCCGTCATGAACCGGGGCAAGGGAGGGGTGCCGCTAAACCGAATCCGGAGGCGTTCGTAAACGCGATCTTGCAGCCGAGGCCTTATCTGCGGAACACCGAGGGCTATATGTCAGAATGGGTGCAAGGCGACACCACAAGTGGAGTTTTAAAGCGAGAATAGAAGTGGCTTCGGCGAACCTGAGCACTTAGACGAACAGATTCGTCCAATGTGAGGCGGTACCCGCGCTGGGCGAAGAAGGTGTTCATGAAGTTCTTGGCGAGGTTTTTGGCGAGCACGGGGAGCTGTGCAACGTCGAGATCCGCGTCGGTGGGCCACTCGAAGTTATCCTTCGTCAGCCGCCGGAGATCGCTCTTGCTGATTGTCTTCTCTGAAGAGGAGCGATCTGCAAGAACCAGCGAGCACACAGAGTATGCCAGCGTACGGACCCCCACCGCGGCCCCAAGCTCTCTGAAGATCTTCGTGTTCATCGCGACGAGATCGAAGCAGGAATTTACCCACTCATAAACGCCTCGACGGAGCACTGGGGGAACGGGATAGGCGGCGCACCAAGGTTGCACTGCCCCAGCAACTCCAAGATGTCGGTACGAAGGGCTTCGGCGCTTCGGATATGATCCACGCGGTACCGCTCCAGCGTGCCGCTCAGCTCGCTCGCCTCTTTTTGAGCTTCGGCCAACTTGGCCTCCTTGTTGACGAGCTGATTGTGCAGGTCCTCCTTGGCGCTGCTCAAGGTCTCCACGTTGAGGCGCAATGCTTCAAGGGAAGCTTTGGAGGATTTCGCTGCATCTTCTTTCTCTTGCTGCAGCCTCCGGGTGCGCTCTTGCTCAGCATCCAGCCGCCCCTCTAGCTCCGCCACACGATTTCAAAGCGAGGTATTCGCGGCAACTGACTCCTCCTTCGCTTCTTTGCTCTCCTGTTCCAGCCTTCGGGTGAGGCATCGAGATGCGATGAAGGCCTTCAGGGATAGATCACCGCACGCGGTAGTGAGCTCGGCCGCGCTAAGCTTCCCGAAGTACTCCTCCTCATGAGGAATAGCGAAGCTCGCCCCTGCCTCTTCCAGGAATTGGCATTCGTGACCGCCGCTTGTCAGGCCCAGGAAGCGAATCTTCTTTCCACCGATTAGCTTGGCTTCGGCAGGGACTTGAAGGCGGACAGCGGCGGCTCGAGGCTCCTCCGGCATCACCCGATAGCTACTGCTGTCGGGCTCCTGTTCTTCATCTTCCTCGGTGGCGACGACAAAATCATCCTTTTCGGCAGCCGTGGCCGAAGGGGAAGCGGATTGCTCGGTACCGTCAGACGAGGAGCTGGACGAACTGGTGGAGGTGGAGCTGGATTTGTCTTCGTCTTGAGGGGCTTTGGAGCCGAAGGCGGCGGGGCTGGGCCCGCGAGGGGCGTCACCAACAGAGGACATGATGCGGACGTCGCTATCATCATCACTGTCTTTTTCCTTCGGGCTGAGGGGGACGAGAAGCGGCCCACCGGTCTCTCTTCCGGCCCCAGCCGAAGGTGCGGCCGAGCGCAGCGGCACGGCGACAATCACGTCCTCAACGAGGCCGGTCTCGACGTCGACGAGCCGGGTCCTCTTGGGTGATGGTGGAGAGTCCGCCGACAACAGCTTTTCTTTCGGGCCCTCCCTTCGGTGGTGGCAGTGGCCGCAGCGGGGGCGCCCCTCCTGCCAGTCTTCTTCAGAGCGGCGCGCGGTGAAGTTGCCGTCTTGTCGGCGTCCGCTTCGGCGGCAGCAAGCACGACAGCTTTCCTCTCGGCTGCCTCATGGTGTTTGGCAAATCCGACGCGTTCAGGCGGATTGATCTTGAAAAACTCGAACACCCGGTTTGTTCGAGATCCATTCAGCTCCGCGACGGTGTCTTTGTATTCCTTCGGTGACACAGGACCGAGGATGAAATCTCCATGAGCCTCCACCTTCCTCTTCTTCAACACTGCAGATAAACAATTTCAAACGCTCAACACTTAAAGCATCCGAAGCATAAGAAAAAGGTAAAAACCCACAGAAGGACACAAGACTACTCACGGTAGGAGGTGAAGCCAAAAGCCTTCATCCAGTCGGGGCATGGGATGCCGCCGATGTCGTCCGCCCAGGCGTCGTCGGCCACAACCCAGCCGTCCACTAGTGGGCACACCGAGATACTATGATATTCCTCCACAATATCGCGTGTGCTGTACTTGCACGCGAACCGACGAAGCATCATCACAAATTCGTTGCCTTCGGGGCATGAGGGGTTCTTCGCGTAAGATTCATGAAGGGGTGGCAGCTCCTTCGTGGCCAGGGGGTGAGACCCTCCGGGAGAAGGGGGGCTCACCGTGTAGTAGAACCAATGCTACAGCTAGTCCGAGGGCCACTTGTTCCGATACGCAGTCACGGGGCTCACCACGCCGGATTTGTATGAAAAATTTAGACAGCCGAACTGGATAAAAGTCTTTCTCCACGGACTGGTCCCCCTCTTCTTCGAAGACCGTCCGCCGCTGGTGATGCACTTGATGCGCCGAAGCGAACCCCTCGGCGGAAGGCTTGATTTTTGTGGTCCGACATATCCACATATACACCGACAGACGAAGGATAGCGTTCGGCGTGAGCTGGTGCAAGTAGATGTCGAAATACCGAAGGATGTCAACGACGGTGGGGTGCAGGGGAAACCGAAGCCCTGCATACAGCAGGTCGCGGAAGATGACGACCTCGTTGTCGCGCGGCCGCGGTATAGTTTCCCGGCCCGGGGCTCGGCCGGCCCCGACCATGCGGTTCTTCACCAGGGAGCCCACGTCGGTGTTGTCAATCTGGCTACTGCCGAACGTGTATGTCTTCGCGATCTCCTTCGCGACAGCATCACGTCTCCTCTTCGGGGCCATGTATGCAATCTAAGAGCGGAGTAGAAACAAAAGCAGCGGGGGCCGAAGGAAATCTTACAACAGTGCCTTCGGAACTCTCACGCGTCGTGGATGCAGGATGCGATCGCGGTGTGGGGCAACCCAAGGGTCGGCCTCCTTTTTATAGTACATCAGCGCCAATAATCGCGCCGGTAACGAGCAAATTTACCTTTTTACCCCGACGACAACCTCTCACAATGGTAAAATTCTCAAAGGGCAGCACGCAACTTTTACTCGGATCCGCGTCAGCATGGGCCGTCCGTGGGAGTTCCGAAGGCCCGTTTTTCACCCTGAGAAGAGTTGCTCGTAAGTTCGGCCCATCTTGAGGACGGGACGGCCCTCACTGACGAGGGGCTACTATTGGGGAAAATGACCTTCAGAAGCTCTGTCCACGTCCAGCCAGGCTGACGGTTTCGGCTCGCACGCAGCTTCGGCTAACACGAGGGAGTCCTAGCGGTGCTGGTTTAACGGAAACACTAATGCCACTCGAGTTATGTTAGTTTTGTTGTGCAGGGGCGGCCTATCTGAGCGGTGCTGGCCTTCGGCGCCGAAGGCACGGGCGGGCGTGCTTCGGCACCACGGTGTCCGGAAGAGCCAGAAGCGCGGCGCATTGAGAACACTTCGGCCCGGGGCTGGAGGCGGCCCGGGCGGGACGTCCCTAAAGGCACGACGCGAACAGGGCGAGATCTTCGGCTGTTTCGGCGCCGAAGGTGCGTCGTGCTACGACATGTGGCCATGGAGAACGTGTAAAGGAGGCGCCGTACAAGGCAGAGACAAGGGGCGCCGCGTGTAAAGGTGTTTCGGCCGTACGAAGACACGCTGGATGCTTGTACGACGCCGGGAGTTACTGTTATGCCCTTGTAAAGTGTTTAAAGCCATTTGTCAGGAACGAAAAAGGTGTAATTGAGGCAAATGACCATACCCAGGGGACTCCTATAAATAGTGAACCCCTTGTAATGGAATGGACACACTGTAATGAGAAGAGAGCACCGAAGGCTACTGCTAGTCTTTCGGTCTTCGGTCTGCTAAGTGTTTCCTTGTTGCATTTCCTGTTCTGTTAAGTATTTCCTCATTTCCTTTCCTCGTCTAGAGTAGTGGAAGTAGCCTCGAGACAGTAGCGGAGGAAGAGTAACAATCAGGGGGCTGTTGTGTCGGCGTCCACCTTCGGGCCCGATTTCCACCAACACATGGCACGAAGGCCAGCATCAAACAGCGCAAGCACAACGGCACGACAGCGGTCGAGGTGACCCTGCTCTCGGCTCGATGGTCGAGCTCCACAGAGGGAAGGAGGGGTCTTTTCTCACCATAGTGACCACGGGCCGAAGGGCAGGCGTCAGTGAAGAGATGGTCGATGCAGCGAAGAGGAAGGCGGCAATGCCGGTAGGGGAAGCAGAGAGGAGGCGCGGTGACGACCCGATCCGGCTTCCCCTTCACGAGTAGTTCTGGCTTCACGACGATGACGACTCCACAGGTGAACTCCCCCGCCTCCTGCTCCTCCTCTCTTTCCTCCTTGACGTCACCGGCGGCGGAATGGGGAGGGGAATCCTCGATTGGCTAGGGTTGGCCTCGGGCACCCGCGGTGCTTCTTATAGGTCGTGGTAGGTAGGGCGGGCGGGCGGCTAGATCGAGCTCTCGATGCGTGGAGGCCATCCACGGCGGTGGACATGGCTGCACGGCCTCCCCTTTCCACGGCGGTGGCCGCGGGTGAGAGCTGAGGAAGAAGAAAGGCGAAAAGAAAGTGGGAAAGGAGGGGACGACGTGGCGGCTGATGGAAGAGACCCACCGGTCAGCGACTTGAGTGTGAGGCCGAGCTGGCGGGCGGCTTGGCGGCCCGTGGGTTGGGCCGCGCCTGGGTCGAAAGCGGCAGCAGGATGGTTAGGTCGGCTGGCGGCCCAAGAAGGTATGAAAAGGGTTTCTCTATTATCCTTATCCCTATTAAAAATCTAATTCAAATTTGAATGCAAATTCAATTTTGAATTCACTCAAACAAATCCAATTAAACCCCAAATGAAAATCCAACTTCTCACACTAGCATTTCTATAAATCCTAGTATTATTGATTGAGTTAAAATTTAATTATAAGATTTTAGGGAAGGGAAAAATTGAAGACATCCTTAATGGTTTCATTAGCACACCATTTCATAGCAAGTTTTTGAAATCTCATATTTTTACATACACACAAATTCAAAGATGTTACGATGCCACCGCTGCCCAGACCGCCGCCGCTGCAGCCACTACCAAGCGGGACTCGCTGGCGTCAAGGCTGGCTCTCACCGAGGCCAAGGTCGAGAAGCTCTGTGCGGCCGCGGCATCTGCCGAAGAGGCCGCTGAGAGGGCCAGGACCACTGCTACCGCCGCCAAAACTGCCGCCTGAGACACCGCCCAGGCTGTAGCTCGCGAGAAGGCGACACTCGAGGCGAGGGTGTCGGAGTTGGAGCGCGACCTGGGCACTGCCACGATGGACCTAGCGACGGTCGGCCGCTAGTTCTCCCAGGTCTCCAAGTAGCTTCAGGAGGTCTCCTAGGAGGCGACACGGCTGCGCGAGAGCAATGCCAAGCTGTCGGAGGACCTCGAGGGTGAGTCGTATGGTTGCTATCCTTCTTCGTCTCCCTCACTGCTCGTTTCTTATCGTGTTCTGATTTGCTGGTCGCCGTCGCAGGGGTGCGTGTGTATCGCGTCGGGATGACCGCGAAGTTGGCGAAGGAGAAGTAGGAGCTGAACACCACCCTCCTCAAGGTCATCGAGAAGGATGGTGTCGTCGAACGCGTGTCGGAGCAGCTTCAAAGTGAGTGTCGGACCTTGGCTCTGTCTTCCCCTTTTTTGCGGGCCCGTCATAATTTGTCACTCCGTTCATCTTTCAGAGATCCAAACCGAGCTGGAGCAGTCGCAGATGACCCGGGAGCAGGACGCAGCCGCCCTGAACCAAGCCCGGGACGCCCAGCGCAAGTCGGAGGCTGCCCGCCAAAAGACCATCGAGGACCTAGCCAAGCCTGGAAGGGCGATCAGCACGGCTATGGTTGGGCTCATCGTGTCGCTCGGGCCAGTGACGCCCGAGACGCGGGTTGAGGAAGTCGAGCACCTTCCAGGCGTGGTCTGAGAGCTTGAGTTGGCGACGGCCCGGCGAGCAGTGCATCGAGTCCTCGCCATGTTCGAGTCGCACTACCAGGGGTTGGACCGCATGGCGCTGAGCGGTGGCTGGGCCCCTGGCATCTCCGACGTGCACTACGACGAGCTGGAAGAAGACTGCGCCTCCTTCACCCGGGACATGGCCGATGCCGCCTTGAAGGACCTGGAGCTATTGCCACAGGATGCATTAGAGGACCCGGAAGCCCCCGAGCCCTCAAGTTAATTGTACCATATTTCGTTTTACGTAATGATCAGAACAACTCATAAGGCTACAAGCCACGTGGTTATGTACTTTATTCAAGTTGCATTACATCCCGATCGCTTTCGAGTGCCCGAGGACAACTGCAGCAACGAGTAGTCGATCTTAGAAAACCGAGACGACCGAGCCTTACTCTGGAGCCACAGAGGCATAGGAGTCGGAAAGTTCGGCCCCTTCAATCCGCTAAGTGCAACCACTTGTTCGCAGCCCTTGAGAACTCGGAAGGTTCAGGAGGTAACTTGGCGTGGTTCTGTTCGTAAAATCATTTTTTGGACCAGAGTTCAGGCGGTCGCCCGAATGCTTTTGAAAAGAGGTCGGACGAAAGCCTGAGGACTCGGAGAGTGTTTGCAAGTCTTCGTGTCATAGCCGTGAAGGCGTAAGCACTAGGAGCTTTGAGCGAACAGCAGCCCCTCATCCCGCCAAGGCTGTCTTTACTTTTCACGAGATAGAGCTTCCGTCAAAAAACCTTTCGCTTGTGCGATTGGTCTCGACACGGTTGTCGGTATTTTTTGAAAAATTCATAAAAAACGGGTGTAGGGCATCGTGCCCTGGGTAGCCCCCGAGCAGGGAGCATCTTTGCACTGGTGTGAAGACGCTCGCTGCTCAACCCCAAACGTTGTTGCAAACACATGAGCACAGCCAATGATAAGTTTCCGAACTCAAAAACATGTGAACAAGACGTGCAACATCTATTTATTGATGTACGAGGTTTGAACAGTTACTCAAGGATAAAACGGGTGCAGGTGTTCGATGTTCCATGCGTTGGAGATGACCCTCCCGTCCTTGTACTGGATCTTGTATGTCCCTGGTTGGAGCACTTCGTGGATGATAAACGGCCCCTCCCAGGGTGGTGAAAGCTTGTGCCTATCCTTGCTGCCTTGAACTCGTCGGAGCACCAGGTCTCCAACATGGAACTCGCAGGGGCGCACGTTGCGTTCGTGGTAGCGCCATAGGGCCTGCTGGTATTTGGTGTATCGCAGCAGCACTACGTCGCGCGCCTCGTCGAGTTGGTCGATCGCGTCCTTGAGCGCGACTTGGTTGCCTTCTTCAGTGTAGGCCCGTACTCGCGGACTGCCGTAGTCGATGTCTGTGGGCAAGACCGCTTCGGAGCCATGCACCATGAAGAAGGGCGTGAATTTCATGGCTCGGCACAGTGTGGTACGTAGGCTCCACAGGACGGACGGTAGCTCAGCCACCCATCTTGCTCCGAACTTCTCGAGCCGCTTGAAGATTCGTGGCTTCAAGCCTTGTAGGATCATGTCGTTCGCCCTCTCGACTTGCCCGTTCGTCTTCGGGTGGGCAACAGCCGACCAGTCCACATGGACGTTGTTGTCGTCGCAGAAGTTGAGGAATTTCTTCCCTGTGAACTGGGTGCCGTTGTCGGTGATGATCGTGTTGGGTACGCCGAAGCGATAAATGATGTCAGTGAAGAATGACACCGCCTCCTCGGAGTGGACGTTGACGATGGGTCGAGCCTCGATCCACTTGGAGAACTTGTCGACTGCCACGAGAAGGTGAGTGAAGCCCCCTGGCGCTTGCCGGAGTGACCCCACCATGTCGAGGTTCCAGACGGCAAAAGGCCACATGACAGGAATGGTCTGAAGCGCCTACACCGGGAGGTGAGTTTGTCGAGCGTAGAATTGGCACCCTTCACAGCGTCGTACGATGCCCTTGGAGTCCGCGACTACTGTGGGCCAGTAGAAGCCTTGTCAGAAAGCCTTTCTGACAAGTGTTCTCGGACCGCGCGTGGTGGCCACAGTTGCCGACATGTATCTCTTGTAACAGCTCGCAGCCCTGGTCCCCAAGGATGCACCGCATGAGTATGCCAGTGGCCCCACGTTTGTAAAGTTCGCCGTCGTTGAGGACGAACGCTTTTGCTCGGTGGGCGATGTGTCGAGCCTCTGTCTGGTCGGAGGGGAGCTTCCCCTCGACTAGCCACTTGAGGATTGGAACCGCCATTCGGGATCTTCTAGGTTCAGTTCGGACGGCTAGTCGACTACCATGACCTCCGGTTCTGCCTCCTCAGGTGGCTTCTATCCCTCTGCTCATATAGATGGTGCGTGTTTATCACTCGCAAAGACCCTGTGAGGCACCGGACTGCGGCTGGATGCGGTCTTTGCGAGTACGTCGACCGCTTTGTTGTAGTCGCGCAGCATGTGATGAAGCTCGAGGCCGTGAAACTTGTCTTCTAGATCGTGCACGGCTTGACACTATGCCGCCATCTTCGGGTTCATGCAGTTTTTGTCCTTCATGACCTGGTCCACGACCAGCTCCGAGTCCCCCTGATCTCGAGGCGCTTGATCTCGAGCTCAACGGCAATTCAGAGACTGTTGATCAGGGCTTTGTACTCGGTGGCATTGTTCGATGCCGGAAAGTGTAGTCGTACCAAGTACTCCATGCGCATGCCCAGAGGCGAGATGAAGACAAGGCCCACTCTGGCTCCTTCCTTCATGCCCGAGCCATCGAAATACATGATCCACGTCTCATGCTAGACCGACGTTGGGGGAGTTTGAATCTCCGACCACTCGGCCACAAAGTTGGCAAGTACTTGTGACTTGATAGCACTGCGTGGTGCGTAGGTGATGTTCTATCCCATCGGCTCGAGCGCCCACTTGGCGATCTTCCCTTCGACCTTGGGGTTCTAGATGACCTTCCCGAGCGGGTATTTGGACACCACCGTGATGGGGTGCGCGTCGAAGTAGTGCCGGAGCTTGCGCTTGGTCATCAAGATCGCATACACGAGTTTTTGCATATGGGAGTAGTGTGTCTTGGAGTCGGAGAGTACCTCGCTGACGAAGTACATAGGTCTTTGCACTTTTTGCGACCTTCCGGGCTCTTCTTGCTCGACCACCAGCGCTGCACTGACCACCTAAGTTGTCACTAAAATGTATAGGAGCATCGACTCTTCAGGGTCGGAGCGGTCAGGATTGGAGGGCTCTTGAGCATATTCTTGAGAGAATCGAGTACCTCTTGCACTTCGGGGGTCCACGTGAAGTGGGCGGACTTCTTCATGAGTTTGTACAGCGGAAGACTATGCTCCCCGAGTCGCGCTATGAAGCGGCTCAGAGCCGCGAGGCAGCCCATGACACGCTGTACACCCTTGAGGTTCTTGATCGGCCCCATGTTCATGATGGCCGAAATCTTCTCGGGGTTCGCCTCAATTTCGCGTTCTGACACGACAAAGCCGAGGAGCATGCCCCTCGTAATTTTGAAAACGCATTTCTCGGGGTTTAACTTTACCCCGTGTTGCCGCAGCTTCGCGAAGACCTCGGTGAGGTCGAGCACAAGGTCCCCTGACTTTTGAGACTTGACGACGATGTCGTCAATGTACGCTTCTATGATGCATCCTATCGCTCCCCAAAGACACATCGCATGCATTGTTGGAAAGTGGTGCCTGCATTCTTAAGCCCAAAGGGCATCATCTGGTAACAGTACACGCCGAACAGAGTGATGAATGAAGTCGCGAGCTGGTCCTCTATGCACATCGCTATCTAGTAGTACCCGGAGTACGCATCGAGAAAACAGAGGGTTTCACACCCAGCTGTCGAATCGACTACCTGATCTATGCGAGGCAAAGGAAACGGATCCTTGGGACATGCTTTGTTAAGGCTCGTGTAGTCAACACACATCCTCCATTTCTTATTCTTCTTCTTTACAAGTACAGGGTTTGCTAGCCACTCGGGGTGGAAGACTTCTCGGATGAACCCTGCACTAAGGAGCTTCATGATCTCCTCGCCGATCGCCTTGCACTTCTCATTGTTGAAGCGGCGAAGGTGTTGTTTCACCGTTTTTGATCCCGACTTGATGTTTAGCTTGTGCTCGGCAACCTCTCTCGGGATCCCCTTCATGTCGGAGGGTTTCCATGCGAACACATCGAGGTTCGCTTTGAGGAAGTCGACAAGCGCACTTTCCTATTTAGGATCGAGCGTGTTGACGGTGAAAATCCGTCAACCTAGCCATGAGTTTACCTTCGGTGTTGGCATGAATTTTATACCTTATCCATTGGTACTAACCCCCGTGGTATAACAAGTTCACGTGTGCATGTCGTTTTTGGAGTTTAATGTTTATGCGGGATTTAGTGTTGAATGCAAGACTTTCGGGATAAGTTCATCAAGCACCTCATGACAAGACCTTGAAGCCCCCGAACAAGTCATGCAATGAAGCAAAACTAACTCCAAGAAGCCGGGGACTCGATCCGAGAAGACAACAAACTCCGGGGACACGACCGGAAAAGTGCCGAAGCTTGCAAGACAAGGAGTTGAGTCCAATTCGGAGAGAAACCGACGACATGGACCTACATGCGAAGGGGGAAGCATCCGGGAAGCAAGGGAACCGACCTCGGGCAAAGGAGCCCGCGGGCCGGGCCTAAATGGGCCCGGGCCGGCCGGCCCGGTCCGGTCGGCCCCGAGCCCATTTAGGGCCCAAATGCGACGTCCTTTGCCCTAGCCGCCGATCGGGCTATTTATAGTCCCCCGACCGAGAGCCACGGAGGGAAGATTTCGTCTTCGGCCGCCGAGAAGCGAGAGAAGAGAGGGACATCATCTAGGAGAGGAGAGGGTCGAGCTAGTTGACTAGGGTTTCCCTAGCCGACGTGGGAACCTTGCAAGGAAGACCACGTCGGAGTTCCCGAGCTAGAAGCAAGATCAAGGAAGGATCCCGGTGGTGATCTTGTGTATGTATCATTGTTATAGTTGAATTATCAAGTTGAATCTTTTCCCGCCGATCAAGTGTTTCCTCGAAGATTTCGTTTTTCGATCGGCTTGCTTATTCCAATTCTATTCTCGAGATAGATTACATAGGGTGTTCTTGTAGCCGCGGTGGCTAGAGGTACACGCCGGATCTTCCGAAAGAATCTCGACTTGTCTTTTGACTCGCCCTAAGCTCCCCGCATGAATAGGGATACGTTGTGACAGAATCGGGGGTCTCGAAAGGCGGATGTTTTCGGATTTGGACGGGAAACCTCGATTTAAAGAGGCTTTTATTAAGATTCGATTTGCTATTTCTTCTTTTGCTTGGAACTTCAACAAAAGGCTTACCCCGATCCCTCTAGATCGGTTTATCTACCCAATCTTACTTTGTTTTCTCCGGTTTTTAGTAGATTAGATTCGTTTTGTGTCTTTTACTTAGATGCATTAGGTCTTTTATCAATTATTGAAGATTACTTGGCTTTAATAGATTAATTCTTGCGTCACACATTTGTTCCACGGATTCGATACCTTGGGTTCACCACTCGAGGGAAGAAGGGTCCCTTGACTACGACGGGAGACTTGTACGCTTGCGAGTCACGAACGAACTTTGATACAATTATTAACCGTCAACAAGCCCCTTTTTCTGGCGCCGTTGTCGGGGAACAAGTGATCAAGATTTGATTTTTTATTGCTTTTTTTTGTAATTTTCAGTACTGATTTTGTTTTATTTTTGCATCTAATAAGCTTCAATCATCCTCAAAATACATCTAATCTAGTTTGTCTAACTCTAGTCTTTATAGATTTGTTTTGTTTTCTAGTTTCTTTTGCATATTTTGTTTATTGCTAACCCTAACAGAGATGGACGGCTACCTCTCCAACAAACCCAATAATTTTGTGGATGATCCGAAAAAAACTTTACGGGCTAAGGAGACGCGAAGCACATCAAGCTAAAAAGCCGGATTTTGTAGATTCGGAGTCGGAAGACGAAGGATCGCAGGAATCTCGGGAGAATTCACCACCTCAAAGTCCGCGGGAGAACCGACGTCCACCAATGGGTGACCAACCACCGGAAGAACGCAAGATTGGGGAGCTATGCACCCCAGACATCATCGACCTACCAATCTTGAACCTCGACGAGATCGGAAGACCGTTCAAGATCAAGACCTCAACAATCCGCATGGTGCAACACTCACCCTTCACCGGCAAAGAGGATCCGAACCTTCACCTCCAAGAATTCATTCAACTATGTCGACTTTCAATATGGATGGGGTGACTCAAGATCAAATGAGGGCAAGGCTTTTTCCGTTTTCACTACTCGGGAAGGCGTTGCAATGGTTCCACTCTCAACCGGCGGAGACGGTGCAAAATTGGAACACGTTGATGAAGGCTTTCATGAAGGAATACTACTCACCGGGTAAAACTCAAAGCTTGCGTAATAAGATTGCCACCTTTGTTCAATATCCTACGAAACTATCTCGGAGGCATTTGAGCGCTTCAACGAGTACACCGGGCGGTTCCACATCACAAGTTCCCGAAAGAAGACCTCGTGCAAAAGTTCTATCAAGGACTCACCATGGCGTCAAGGACGATCATCGATGCATCAGCGGGAGGATCTATCATCGAGCTTACACCGACGGAAGCTTTCACGCTATTCAAGAAGGTCGCGGATAATGACACGTGGGCGTCATCCGGGCGCCTACACCCGGCTCAACCTATGGGGAACGTCAAAGGAGTCTTGCAAGTGGAGAAGGAAGACATACTTGAAGGCAAGATCGACTCGCTCATGAGGAGGTTGGAGAAGATGGAGATAGAAAAGAAAGAGGCTCAAGACTTGAAGGCCGCCGAAGCAAGGTCCACATGCGAAGAATGTGGAGAGTATGGCCATGTCCGCAAAGATTGTCCGGAGGAAGCCAAAGTGCTCGACTACATGAGGAAGGGAGAATTGCCGAACTTCCGCTACGGGCAAGGTAGGCCTCAATTTAATGCAAGCTCATCTATTCCCCGACGCGGTTCCACTTCGGATACAATTGAAGGAGTTCATGGATGAGCAAGCTAAGATCAACAAGGACACCGTCACCAAGTTCAAGACCATAGACAAGGTGTTGGAGAACATCGATAGCAAAGTGACGGAGGTCGGAAGTTCCAATCATCAAGTGCTCAACATGATGAAGATGCTCGAGACGCAAGTTGGACAACTTGCGGGGCGCCTCACTAATGATGAAGGGAAGCTTCCGGGACAACCCAAATGTCCCGAATCGGCGAAGGCCATTCAAACACGTTCGGGGAAGGAGACCGAAGATCCGGAACGTACCGCGGGAGCAAGAAAGCCGAAACCGTCCACCGAGGTGGAAGGAGCTGCTAAAGAGAAGGTTACGGGGATCGTCACCGAGGAACCCGAATTTGAGATGCCGGAAGATGACACGAGGATACCGCAACTCAAGCCACGCTACTTCCGAGGTAAACTTGACAACCACTTTGAGAAGTTTGTGGAAGTTGTGCGTAGACTTAGCATCAACATGCCGTTACTAGATGCCCTACAAGTACCTACATATTCTCGTTACTTTAAAGACATACTTGCGAATAAATATGAGATAGCAACACTCGGGGTAGATCATGTCAAGATGTCCGAGGAGTGTAGTGCGGCTATTGCTTATGGGCCGGAGAAGCAAAAAAGACCCCGGTGCCCTACAATTCCATGTTCGGTTGGTTCTTTCAACTTCGAGAAGGCGTTATGCGACCTTGGAGCTAGTGTGAGTGTCATGCCGAGGGATGTGTTCGAGAAGTTACGCCTACCGATGGAGCCTACGGGAATATGTTTGGAGTCGGGTGACAACTCCATTCGCTATCCCTTGGGCATTGCGAAGATGTACCCGTGAAGATTGGACACCACTTCATCCCCGTCGACTTCGTTGTGCTTGAGATGGGAGAGAGGGAGAAGCCGCCGCTCATCCTAGGGAGGCCGTTCCTCAAGACCGTGGGAGCAACTATTGATGTTGGCAAGGGGGAGATCATGTTCGATATCAACGGAGAAAGGAGTTCCTTCAAGTTCCGTCCAAGGATTGAGGCATGCAACATGATTGGAGTTAAGATAGAACCAAAACAAACGGAGGGGCTGAAAAAGAAGAAGGAGCCGAAAAAGTGAACGTAACGAAAATTAAAGAAGGTGTTGCATCCGTCAAGACAAAGGAAGAGAAGCCGCCGTGAAGACCAAAAAAATGACTAAGCCGGCCAAGCCAAAAGACAAGCCCGCGCCCAAGATGGTGCGGAAGTGGGTACCCAAGATTGCAACGCCCGCAAAGAGCGTTGATCCGGAGTAATCAAGTGAAGAAGTCTAGCTATAGACTATAAACGAAGCGCTAGGCGGGGAGGCAACCCGTTTCGTCAAGTCAAGTCAAGAATAAGCTACGGGAGGACAACCCGATTCCAGGTTTTTCGAGTATTTTTAATAATTTAGTTTTTTGAGTTTTACTACGCAAAGACATTAGACTTAGAAGTGGTTGAACAATATTAGAGACATAATTCTTGATTGAATGTTTGCTTTATCATAAACCCTTTGCATGAACCCTCCTATGTGCTTGTTTGATTCTTTTCTTTTCGAGAAACCCCTCAACCAAATAATTTCAGAACCTTAGCTCAACCTTTCACCCTCATTATGGTGCTGAGGTTGGCTTATTTTTCATGCTAAAACCACACGAGTAGAGCCACGATTTATATTCAAGTGTTATAAAAATTCAGCACGTGGTAGGACTCGCGTGAACCTAGAAATCAAAGCTTTTGGTTGGTTTTAAAAATCTTTATCCTTGGTTTCTCTAGGATTAGAATTTTTCTAAGCCCATTCTAATTTTGTTTTATTCAAAATCTTTCTTAATTAGCCAAAATTAGAACCTAAACCTATGCCCCCATGATCAAGCCGGGAAAACGTTCGCTCTCAACCGATGAAAGCAGACTTTACCGGTAAGACCAAAATCGACGTAGTCGAAAAATATTTTCGACTTACATCTGTTTTTAATGGTTTAAAAACTTCTCTAAAATTATGTTCAAGCTCTTGCATGGCTCTGAAAAATATTTTAAAATTCGAATTAGAGGAGTGCTTAACCTTAAACACACCTAAATGGAGGCAATCAAGTTTGAATTAATCATGCATGTGCCATTGGATTCTCTTTTATCAACTTTCACCCACTCCACATGCAAAGGACAAGCATGGTGGGCAGCAAGCATCAACTTTGCAGGATTTCAATGGTGGCATGTGAAGCAAGTGGAGCTAGGGAGCATGGACATGACCCAAAGCATGGAGCATCAAGTGGGAGGACCAATAATTCAAGGAAAGGAGTGGACGAGAGCGTTTGGGCGGTGCAACTCGTGGAGCACGCGGGCGAGGAAAGTTGCGAGAGGCGAAATGATCGCGCCGGGAGAAAGACGCACCGAGGAGGAGCCGTTGGAGCCCTGGGCCGGCCGGCCTAGGCCGGCCGGCCCGCCCTATAAATGGTGCCCCCCGGTGCCCGTCTCTGTGCAGCAAGCTTCCCTCTCCTTCCCTTGTTTGTGTGTTCAAGTTTGTGTGCTCAGAACCTCCGTAGACTTAGCCAACCACCCAAGCTTGAGAGCTCAAGAAAAAATCCACCTCCCTAATCCACTCAAAGTCCACATCCGAAGCAAAGAGTTTAAGTGTCTAGTTTACCGGTTGCAACCCGGATTTTTAGTTGAAGAGAGAGTGCAGCAAGCATGTGGAAGAAGACCACAAGTCTCTTCTCTAAGAAGAAGAGTTCGTCGTCGTCAAAGCCGTCATCAACCACGTCTTCGAGGAGGCACTCGGTTTCCGAGTCTCCCCGGAGCATGGAGACGGACACGGCACCACCGAGGAGGAACGACGCTCTCCTCCTTGGTGGGATGAGGGCTGCGAGAAGCACTTCCATGAGGTTCACCGAACCTCGTGGGCGCACGGAGGAGCAACCCGCGCCACCACGACGATCGACTCGCTCAACCGCACCACCTCCTTACACCCCGACACAATCTTCGTACGGCTTCATCATCATGTCGGCGGAGGAGGAGGATAGGCTCGCCAATCTTGAGAAGAGGCTTGTGCCAAACGTCGAGATCGACGACCAAGCACTCCACACCTTGGGTTTTCGCACCGACATAAACTACATGTTGGGGCACCTCGGGTGGATTCAATTCTCCAACGGAATCTCGGTGGACACCCACTTGGGTTACACCTTGGAAATTTTAATGACTATGGCACCCATCGTTGATGATGATGGGGTGCAATGCTTGTCATTCCGTTTGGAGGGAATCCAACAAGTGGTTCCCTACGAGCACGTAAGGGAGCTGCTTGGATTCCACAAGGGCGCTCCGGAGAAAGTCGACGTGCCTCCCGGCATGTTGGCGGAATTTTGGGGCATGATCTCCGGAGATGCCCATCAACAACGCAAAAGCATCCGCAACCCCATTATCCGGATATTTCACTCTTGGATGTGCAAGAGGGTATTGGGGAGGATGAGGGAAACAAAGGTGACCGACACGGAGTTAAATTGGCTATACTCGGCTTTGATTGCCGGGCAGCCAATTGACCCCTCTTACCTCATGATCAACCGTTGGTGTTGTGAAGCAACATCGGGGGCTAGTGATATTGGTTCGGGGTGTTACCTCTCCATGTTGGCCTTTTCCTTGCGACCGGGGATCGCAAGAAACCCCGCTCACCTTTTGCGCGGTACCTCTCTCGGTTTTGAGTACTTGCGGCAAGGCAAGTACATTAGTGGAGATGAGAGAAGAGGTTACCGATTGGCCATTGTGAACCTCCCTCTTCCGGATGAGAGGCTTAGGCTTTTCACCGAAGGAAGGGAAGATTGGTTGGAAGAGGGAATACTTGTCCCTGCAAGGAAGAACAAAAGAGGAAGGATCGTAGAAGAGGGAACATCCTCCGCACAAGAGGGTGGAGCACAACCCAATGTGCAACCATCCGGCGGGGTTCCTCCTCCGCCAAGTTATTACGGAGGGTCTCAACAACAAGCATGGGGGGGTGGTGCACCGGTACCCCCTCAAAATTATGTTGTTCCCAACGTTAACTTCGCGGAGTCCTACGCTCATCATCCCCAACCACAACAAAGCATGGCTATCATTGGAGGATACGCTGCAAGAAATGCTCAAAATATCGCAGCCATCCAATCCAACGCAGCTCAACTCGGTGAAGGCAACGCAAATATTGCCTTTGAACTTGGTCGCCTTCACCTTGTAGAGCCAAATCAATTCGACGGAGGAAGCGTTCATTCATATTATGAGCAAGGCTATTATTATCAAGACTATCAACATCAACCACCGGCGGAGGATTAGAAGACTTAAGGAACTTTAGTTTTCTCTTCTTTTCTTTTTCTCCGTAATTTTCAGCTTTTGCTCTTATGTGTTTGCGTAGTATTTTTCTGTTTTTATTTAAATTTCAGCAAGCTTGTTATGTTTATTTTCAGTGTGTATTTCAGCTTGATATCACCTTTAATAAAGTCACCACCTTGATTTTTATCATTGGAAAAGTTACAAAATTTGTGCCATGTTGATATATGATTAAAATTGCAGCTTTGTTCATCTTTGTAGTTGATTTATGCATGTTTAAGCTAGTGCTCTCTTAAAAATACAGATCTGAATTTATTTAATTGCTAGCTTAATTTTCAGCGGAGGTTATGATTAAAATAAAGACCCATAGTGTTTTACGTGCTCTCAAGTTATGAATGGATTGAAGATGTCTTTTATGCTCAAAAATATTGCTAACCTTGTCACAAATATCACTTGTGTGTTGCTCAACCTATCCAAAGCCTTATATATATTTGAGTGCGTAAACCTTAGTGTACAAGATTTATTTTTGAGTGAGTTATTGCAGGCCATGATTTCTCTGGCCCGAGACTAAGAAGCTGGTCATTCCGTTTTTGCGTATCTATCTTTTTGCTAGCCTTTTATCCGTGCATTGTGTATCCCCGCATCGGTGGTCTCACAAACTTCGCCGGATATCCACCCTTAAACCAAATATCATTTTTTGTGATTACCTCCTTGACCACAACCTATCATTGAGAATGGATCATCAATTCAAGGAAGATCGCAAGACGGTGCCAACGTTGAAGATTTCAAGTATCTCTCCAAGGAAAATATCTCCGGTACCTACCTTATTTTTCGCCTCTTTGCTCGAGGACGAGCAACGTCTAAGCATGGGGGAGGAGGTAGGTACGGTGCTGCCTTAGAGTTCAAAAGGGAGTATTTTAAAAAAAATATATATAATGATGAAAGAAAAAAAATTCGGCGATGTACATGACTTCCAAGGTGAAGAAAGAAAAAAAAATATATATATATATAAGAAAGAAAGAAAAGAATGAGAAATATAAGAAAGAGAAGAAAAAAAAATATATATTTGTGCGTAAAGTGAACTCCCCGGTTCTCTAAGAGTGCATTCAAGGCTTCAAGATAAAAAGATCCATTCTCAATTTTCCAACCATGTGCAATCCGATAACGAGGACTTTCTTTGTGCCTCGGGATCACTCTTTGCCATTTGCACATGTCCACTCATCTAAAGTGTGTGTATTTTTCTCTTTCCCCTCCTTGATTTAACATTATTTTCCAATGACCTTTTTGACGAGTCTCGGTAAGACCATGAGAAGCTTGTCTTGTTTTGACAACACCTCATTTATAAATTCTTGTTAGGACTAAACTTTCCCAAAAGCTCCATATAAAGCCTACCACATACATATGAGAGGGAAAGGAGTAGAATATATAGGCTTGAGAGACAAGTGAGATGAGAGTTTATGAGCAATACATGAGATGATTTAAATTTGTGAATTTGGTTTAGCTTTTCTTATCTCGTTCTTCATTTCAAAAATTTCGAGATCCATTTAAAACTTTGTGAGCATGTTAATACTTGTGGGATAAGCTTAATAAGAATCCACCCTCCGTGGAGATGAAGGCTAGTACATTATGGAACTTTAATGAATTAAAATTTTGAGAGCATTATGTTTTCTCATGTGTAATCAAATGCAAAGTTTAAACATCGTTTAGCAATGATGATATTCATCGAAGGCTTACTCGAGGACGAGCAAGGTTTAAGCATGGGGGAGATGTTGACGGTGAAAATCCGTCAACCTAGCCATGAGTTTACCTTCGGTGTTGGCATGAATTTTATACCTTATCCATTGGTACTAACCCCCGTGGTATAACAAGTTCACGTGTGCATGTCGTTTTTGGAGTTTAATGTTTATGCAGGGATTTAGTGTTGAATGCAAGACTTTCGGGATAAGTTCATCAAGCACCTCATGACAAGACCTTGAAGCCCCGAACAAGTCATGCAATGAAGCAAAACTAACTCCAAGAAGCCGGGGACTCGATCCGAGAAGACAACAAACTCCGGGGACCCGACCGGAAAAGTCTTCGAAGCTTGCAAGACAAGGAGTTGAGTCCAATTCGGAGAGAAACCGACGACATGGACCTACATGCGAAGGGGGAAGCATCCGGGAAGCAAGGGAACCGACCTCGGGCAAAGGAGCCCGCGGGGGCCGGGCCTAAATGGGCCCCGGCCGGCCGGCCCGGTCCGGTCGGCCCGAGGCCCATTTAGGGCCCAAATGCGACGTCCTTTGCCCTAGCTGGCCGATCGGGCTATTTATAGTCCCCTGACCGAGAGCCACGGAGGGAAGATTTCGTCTTCGGCCGCCGAGAAGCGAGAGAAGAGAGGGACATCATCTAGGGAGAGGAGAGGGTCGAGCTAGTTGACTAGGGTTTCCCTAGCCGACGTGGGAACCTTGCAAGGAAGACCACGTCGGAGTTCCCGGAGCTAGAAGCAAGATCAAGGAAGGATCCCGGTGGTGATCTTGTGTATGTATCATTGTTATAGTTGAATTATCAAGTTGAATCTTTTCCCAGCGATCAAGTGTTTCCTCGAAGATTTCGTTTTTCGATCGGCTTGCTTATTCCAATTCTATTCTCGAGATAGATTACATAGGGTGTTCTTGTAGCCGCGGTGGCTAGAGGTACACGCCGGATCTTCCGAAAGAATCTCGACTTGTCTTTTGACTCGCCCTAAGCTCCCCGCATGAATAGGGATACGTTGTGACGAACGGGGGTCTCGAAAGGCGGATGTTTTCGGATTTGGACGGGAAACCTCGATTTAAAGAGGCTTTTATTAAGATTCGATTTGCTATTTCTTCTTTTGCTTGGAACTTCAACAAAAGGCTTACCCCGATCCCTCTAGATCGGTTTATCTACCCAATCTTACTTTGTTTTCTCCGGTTTTTAGTAGATTAGATTCGTTTTGTGTCTTTTACTTAGATGCATTAGGTCTTTTATCAATTATTGAAGATTACTTGGCTTTAATAGATTAATTCTTGCGTCACACATTTGTTCCACGGATTCGATACCTTGGGTTCACCACTCGAGGGAAGAAGGGTCCCTTGACTACGACGGGAGACTTGTACGCTTGCGAGTCACGAACGAACTTTGATACAATTATTAACCGTCAACGGAGCGCCATCCCGATATAGAGCATACGGCTATCGTCGGAGATGACCGCATCCTTGACATCCTTGGCGGGCTCGAAAGAGCAGGCTGCTCGCTTGGACGACTCGGGGACATCCTGGTCCTCGGATCGAGGCTCGGCGCGGAGCCTCTCGGACCGGATGATTGCCTCAGCAAACTGAAAGCATTCAGCATCGCACTCGTATGCACACTGACACATAGGCCCTACTGTGATGATCCCCTTTGGACCGGGAATCTTCAGTTTCAGGTACGTATAATTTGGCACAGCCATAAACTTCATGTATGTCGGCCTCCCGAGGATCGCGTGGTACGTCCCCGAGAACCCCACCACTTCGAAGGTGAGGGTTTCAGTGCGGAAGTTCCGCATGTCCCCGAACGTGACGGGCAGATCGATCTGCCCGATGGGGAGTGCTTCCATCCCAGGTATGACCCCGTGGAATGGTGCAGTCGACAGCCTCAGCTGGGACCGCGGGATGCCCATATCGTCAAGCGTAGACGCATAAAGCACGTTGATCCCGCTTCCCCCATCCATCAGGACCTTGTGGACCCTTTTGGACTTGAATAGGGGAGCTACCACTAGTGGGTAGGATCCAGGCTGAGGCACGTGGTCGGGATGGTCCTCGCGGTCGAAGGTTATCGGAACCTCCGACCAATTTAGATAGGACGGCTTCGCGATGTCGGCGTTGAAAACTTCTTGCCGGATGAGCTTCTCGAACCGCATCGAGGGTCTTGCCGGAGATCCCCGACGATCATGTGCACCGCACCGTCTTCACCCGGGTATGCAGCCCCCACGCCATCATCGTTGTCGGGGGACGGCCCTCACTTCTTGGGCTGGTCCGCCATTCCTAGCTTGAGGGTGCCGTTGACGTAGTTCTTCATGAGCCGACAATCCCTGAGCGAGTGCTTGACGGGGACCTTGTGGTACGGGCACGGTGCATCCAGAAGCCTCTTGAAGTGGTCCTTGGACCGTGCGGGCTTGGTCGGGTTGCCCTTGGGGCGCGACGTCTTGCGCTCTACCGCCGTGACGAAGTTGTCATCACGGCGGCGTTTGTCGTTCTTCTTCTTCCTCTTGAAGCGCAAGGATGTCCCTTTGTCGTGGTCCACTACTTGCTTCCCCTTGCCTTGAGGGGTGTTGAGCGTTGCAGCGACCACTTCCTCGCCATTGGTGTGGTTGCTCGCGATGTCGAGGAGCTCGCGAGTCGTGTGAGGCATGCGGCGTCCGAGTCGGTGGATGAGGGATGTGCACGTCGTGCCGTTCTGGAACGCCGAGATGGCGTCGTTGTTGATCGCACTAGCGAGCTCGGGGCAGCACTTGGAGAAGCGTCGTATGTACTCACAGAGACTCTCCCCCGGCTGCTGCATGCAGTTACGCGGCTCCCACTACTTGCCGGGGCGCATGTAAGTGCCTTGGAAGTTCTCGATGAAGACCCGACATAGGTCGGTCCAGTCGTTGATCTTGTCCCGCGACAGGTGCTTGAGCCATGTCCGCGCGGAGTCGCCGAGGTAGAGCGGCAGGTTCTTGATGACGAAGAGGTCGTCTGTCGCTCCCCTGGCGTGACAAGCGAGCCGGTAGTCCTTGAGCCACACGCTGGGGTTGGTATCCCCATTGTACCTTGGTATGTTGGTCGGAGCACGGAAGCACGATGGGAACTTCACGTCGCGGATGCTCTGGGCAAATGCCCGTGGACCCCTTGAAGTAGTGTTCGATCTGTAGGAGGTCTAACCCTTGTAACGGTTGCCCTCCTCTCCCTTTTATAGTCAAAAGGGGAGGGGCACAAGGGGAAATTAAAAAAGAAGTATAGTGCTTGGTTGCTGGGTTGTCCCGTTGTGCGTCGTTGTCTGTCAGGACGCATTGAAGTGGAGTCGCGCTACTTGGTTGTGGGAGCCGCCGCGTGGCCGGGCGTGGCTGTTCACCCCGGGATGCTTGGCACCTCCTCCGAGTAGTTCGCTGTTGTCTTAACTCGCCCGAGTACTTGACTAGCCCGCCACGCTTGGGCTTAAGTCTAGGCTCATGCTCGTCGTAGGGGGTGCTTGAGTGCCTCGGACTGAGCTTGCGTGTGGAAGAGTGGGAGATGATGTTGATGGGATGGCCGTGCAGCCGGACAGACCAACATTAAGGCTCTTGTTGGGGCCAGCTGCTTGCATGATCGCCAGCTGGTGTATTTGCATGGCACGGGGAATCGTTCCTCCATGCATTACGGTGGTGGTGCTCGCGCCCCGAGCTCGCGCCGCGCGTCATGGCCCACGCACCAGTCGGAGCCGGGGGGAGGTTGTGCGAGGCGGAGACTTCTCGTGCGAGGGAAAGGGTTGTCATGCGAGACGGAGACTTGTCGTGCGAGGCGGAGACTTCTCGTGCGAAGCGGAGACTTCTCGGGGGGTCCCTCTTGTAGGGAACTGGTCGGAGATGCTACCAACTGGTCGAAGACTTGACGTCTTGCCAGTGTGGGTCTTGACCGGGGTCCTTAGTCCTCCTCATCTTGAATCTTGGCCTTGGCATTGTCAATCTTGGCCTTCACTTTGTCAGCGGTGTTGTGTTACCTTGTGTTTAAGGGAGATCTTTTCACCGTCAAAGGGGGGCCTAATCTGAGCCCTCGTCAACACCGCTTCAGTGTACCCAACATGATTATCACCGACTGTCAGATGGTGAGATCTGGACAGCCCATAGGGGTGCTAATCCCAGTGGTTTAGTTGTTCGGCGGGGTGGAATCTAAGGCTAAGAACTCGAAGGTCACACATGAGTACGCGGAACACGGAGAACACGGAGAGTTTATACTGGTTCGGGCCTCCGGAGAGTAAAACCCTACGTCCAGTTGTCGGTGTAGATTGCTTGAGGATTGCTTATGGTACAAGGGTCGCCTCGCCCACCTTATATTGGGTGGCAGATGAGGTCGGTTCCCAGACTCCTGGTTGGTTACGACCAGGAGTCCTAAGTCTAAATGATTACATCGTTTGCCATATCCTGTCGATCTTCTTTAGTCGAAATCCACCGAGGTCTTTCATGAACGCCAAATCTTGAGGTCATGCTGAACTAGGTCATCTAGGGAATCTTCTGGAAGGTCATTAGGAGGTCGTGTGGGTCGCCAACTAGGTCGGTTGGGCACCTAAACAGGTCGGCGAGTCTTCTGTTAGGTCGGACCTACTTGTCGGGGACGGTCGTGAGCCTGATCGGTGGGGACCCAGGGGTACCCATGTCTCACAAGCCCCCGAGCGAGGTGTAGGCGCAGCGACCTTAGAAAGTTCATGACGAAGTCGTAGAGCTATCGATAGGTCGTATAGCATGCACGTTGGTCAAAAAAGAAAAAGAACAAGTTCAGCTTAGTAGCCGACCTGTTTGTAGTTTTGGCGAACGAAGGGAGGTCGAGTGACGACCTATAGGAAGCAGACTTCCAATAGATCGAAATGACGATGACAATGAAAATTAGAGGGCATCGAAGATGCACTCATAGAGTAGTATCCGAGCATCGTGGTGGGCAGGATGGCCGGTATGATGATCCAAAAAAGAAGAAGATAAGAAAGAGTAGGTCGAGTAACGACATGATGAGAAATGGGTTTCCCAACAGGCCGGTACGACAAAGAAAACAAGAGGGCATTGAAGACGTACTCGTAGAGTAGTCCCCGAGCATTGAAGCAGGCAGCATTGCTGGTTTGATGCTCAAAAAAGAGAAGAAAAAACTTAGTCATGGTCTTGATCAAACGAAGTGTAGAGACACCCAGATCTCCTAGCATAGCTGCAAGGAGTCTGGCAGGGCCGACCTCAAGGAGGCCTTGTAGGCGTGCCGACCTCAAAGAGGTTTCAGATCAACGATGTCCAGTATCTGAGGATACCCAGCAAGATCTTGAAAGGTGCGTCACATGAAGAAATCTTCTGTAATGGTCGAAATTGTCAAGGATGAAGCCACAAGAAAATGTTGATCTTGAACGATTGGAGTGTAGAGACATCGAGATATTCTGCATGGCTGCGAGGAGTCTAGCGGAGCCACCCGAGGCATGCCGACCTCAAGAAGGTCTCAAAACACAAATGCCCAAGCACCCTGAAGTACTTGGCAAGCGCGCACGCCACAGGGAGGCCTTCATTCTGGATGTAAAATCATGGGTGTCTAGAACAGGCTGGCAGGGCGACAAGAGCACACCAACCTCGGAAGGTCATGCATCTGGAGCACCCAACTAGGTTGGCAGGCCCATAAATATAGCGAGGTATTGCAAGACCTAGGTATTAGGGCACGCCGACCTCGAGGAGGTCATTTTGGTGTTCAGATGACCAACATAGCTGCCAGCCATCCAGTAGAGCCATTGTACTGAGGTATTGGCGACCTCAGCAATAGGCACACCGACCACGGGGGCCTGACGAAATCGTAGAGGTGAAGCTTCTGATCTCCATGGTACTTCTAATCTCCAGGTGCCCAGATGGATCTGGTAGAGCAGCGAGACACGCCTACCTTGGAAGGTCTTCAATCGAACCTACGACCATTCTGTTCAGGATACAGAAATATAGGCTGACTGGAATAGGTCCGTTTACGTGCAGAGCCATAGCAGGTGCACCAGGACGCAGAGCCTAGCGAGTGCAAATAAAAAACATCAGGTCGTCGAGGAAGGTCGTGGAGTCATCATCGAAAGAGGCTAAGTTAGGCGTTGAGCCTTCTGACACGGGGTCAGGTTTTGCCTTGTAGCTTAGACTGCAGGCTCATAGGTCAATAGTGGTCGGAGATTCTCTTGCCACCCAGAAAACGACAAACTGCCCACGAATCGAGGGGGTGCTATAGCCATGTGACTCTGCGGCGGGGCTCAAGCATGATTGATTCACTAGTGATAAGGACGTCGTGAGACAAGGTAACAAAGTCATCGCTTTTCATCGTGCACATGTCTGCAGGTCCCAGGACCACGTGGTGACAATGTCGTCACTTTGCCAACTGCCCAAGGCTCGACTCCAACTATAAATAGCGCTGTGATGCTAAAGGAGGAAAGCACCGAGCATCGTTGAGCTATGAAGCTGCAGAGTAGTAATCCCACTATGCCATGGGCATGTGTTCGTCCACTAGATTGTAGAGTGTTGTGTTTGTAGGAGCTTGGAGCTAGGAGAACTCTTGCGAAATGTAGGCAACACCCCCACTCTTTGTACCCTACTTCTGCGTGGTATCAGGTAGAGTTTGGAGGTGATGCTATACCAGTTGGAGGTGCAGCAGGACGTCGCTGGTGAGCATCGGGTGCTCACTGGGGCTTGGAATCCCGCGCCGAAGAGCAAGCTCGTACCCGCATTCCAATAGTTTGGGTCGAGCATGCCTTAGGTTGTTCGTCGTCCGACAGTTGTCTCCCGCAAGGCCGCCATCAAGGTCCTGGTGCTAGAAGAAATCTCACGACGTGCTCTGCTTCGGTAAAGTAGGTCGCGGTGATTGCTCTAGGTGGCTCAGGCCTTGTAGTATGTTTATCTCTTATGTCAGGTTCTGGATCTAATGAGGTCGCAGGCGACTTGTGTACCTTCGGGTGGTCCATGTAATGTTCTCTCTCTTCTGTCATGTACTTGGTCAATTTGACAAAATGATTTGTCAAAGACCTAAATTAATGTGATGTGGGGGCTTGTTGAATTTGTTTGCCATCAGGGTGACCTGATGATATTTTGTTGACAGCTGACGACCTAGACTCAGAGTTTAGATCGTGGCTGAATCTGTTGGAGATGAATCTGGCGCAATCATCTCGCGATTTTTTGGGAATAGACCTGTTGAAGCGTGTTGTACGGTGGAAGGAACCGCAGCAGGCAGTTTCGGTGGCCCCCCCTATAAATAGAGTGACCCGGGTCGGTGTTGACCCCATTCTCCCTTCTTCTTCCTCCCGTCGCTCTCACTCCCGCCGCCGTAGCTTCCCCGCAGCCTTGCGGCCGCCTCTCTTGCACGCGCTCCCATACAGTCTCCAGCTCCGGTCGTCCGCGTGCTAGCGCCACCACTCCGTGTCGCGCTCCTCCACGCATGCGCGTCAAAACCGTGTGCACCATTAGATCCAATCTAAACCCTAGAGGTGAAGGCGGTGTGGGTCGGTCGACGATGACGGAGGCCAAGATCCAAGCGTTGGTGGACCGCGGGCTACTGCGGCGCCGAAGGCGGAGGTGGAGTGGAAGGCGGTGGCTGTGGAGGAGTTCCCGACCGAAGACGTGAAGGAGCAGGTCATCTTTGCTTCCTTCTTCGAGCGCGGCTTCAACCTTCCCTTGGGGATTTCTTTTGCGGCTTGCTGTACTACTACAAGCTGGAGCTGGTACACCTTGTCCCCGACTCCATCACTGTGGTTTCGACCTTCATTCACTTTTGTGATGTGTATCTGGGGATATCACCTCACTTCTTGTTGTGGATGTATTTTTTATGTGTGAAGAGCACTGGCAAGAGGTCGGGGCCAGTGGGGGATGTAATGTTCTAGTTGAGGTCGGGCCTCAAGACAGAGTGGATAGATAGCGACCTTCCCGACAACACCTCTGGGTGGAGGTCGGAGTGGTTTTACATTGTAGATCAACTGCCAGGACTTCCACGTCGCACTAGCGATAAGCCAGTGAAGATATCTGAGTGGGACTTAGGGCTGTCATCATGTGACATCGAGGACCTCAAGGGGGTCTTGGAGCTGGTCAGCGACCTGAAGAAACGGGGGCTGACGGGAGCTTCAGTCGCCAGGTCATTTTGCCGGCAGCTGATTCAACCGATCAAGGACTGGGTTCATCCCGCGTATGAGTACTGGGCAGTCAGACCCCACACGTGAAGTTAATCGCAAGGACTCCAAGGAGGAGATGACGACCAGGGTGTCCCAGATTTATTCTGGGAAGGTGAAGATAAAGAAGTGCCCTAAGGCACACTCGTTGAAGAGGCCAGCTGACCCGGTAAGATCCTGAGACCTACCTTTAGGTCGTCTACTCCATTTACTATTGTTACGTCGTGTACCTTACTTGGTCGTTGGTTGATTGCAGAAACACGAATGTCAGTTCTGGTGCCCAGCGCCTCTTCGTGAAGGCGAGCTGCACCGGTGGAAACTTAGGTCGGACAAATACCAGCATCCAGCAGCTCGACTGCTGGAGTTTTACGAGTATGACTCGTCGGTGGAGGCCAATGAAGATACCGGTGTCAAGGTCGGAGGTGACGCCGGGACGGGCCTGGATGCTGGTGGCGCTGTGAAGTCCTGGCGCAAAACCAGTTCGACGGTGGCGAAGCAGTCGGCTTCATCGGCTACTGTTGTGGTCTCCGCGGTGAAGGCCGCAGAGAAGAAGAAGAAGAGGAATAGGAAGGCTACTTCCCCACTAGCAGTTGTGACGTCGGCAATTCTGACGCCTCGCTCGAGGGAGGTCGAGTCAGAAGAAGAGGAGGAAGATGAAGCCACCGAGGAGTCACCGGTCGCGGGAGATCGGCCGGCGAGGAGGTCGGAGAGCCCCGCTGCCAAGAGGCAGCGAGAGTTGGTGGAGAAGACGTCGGAGGATGACCTCCATCGAGGTTTGGAGGCGCAGTGAACTGCTGCCGCAGCACAGGCAAAGATGCCTACAGCGATTAGACCTCGGTTCTTTAGGCCGAAGCCTCGCGTCCCAGCCGTTACGAGGTAAAGTCTTGAACACTCGATCTCTTTTACTTGTTGTTGCCGTGCTGTGAATGTCTGTCTTGACGTGGTGCTATTGTGCAGGTCGGTAGCAGAGCCGCAGTGCGACCTGGGCGCTCAGCTTCACCCTCCCGCACGAGGTCGCCCGACCCTAAGGTCGTGGCGGAGTCGTTAACCGACGATGCGCGGACGGCCACCCCTTCGTCAGGGGCGGCTGAAAAGAAGGCAACTTCACCGCTGGTGGCTGATTCGAGGATGGCGAGTCCCTCGCGTGCTGTTGATGCGGGAGCGGGAGGTGCTGTTGGGGACGTCAGAACGCCGGCCTCCCCAGGAATTATTGACGTCGACTCCATCAGATCCAGACCTTCTCGGGCTGACAACGACCTGGTCAAGGACCAGCCTCAAATTGACCAAGCGCCAAGAGGTCCAGGGACATCTGGCGTAGGTACCCGATTCTTCCTCGTCGAGCCCGAGATTACCGCGGCGGGAAATTGATTGGAATAACACCCCTTGGTAGAATGATATCTTCGAGGACAACGAGGATATGCAGGCCTTGTGGACCAGCATTGTGACCATCAACCGCACGCTGACGGTAGGTTTTCTTACGATGTACTTTTCTGACAATGTATTTGTTGAAGTGTTGCTGACGAGCTTGTTGTGTTGTGGCAATCCTTAGCAGAATGGGCCAAAAGCCGGGCAAACCTGCTGAAGAACGTGGCGGCAAAGGAGCAACGGATCACTAACCTTGAGCAGGAGCTCAAGCAGGTCCGTGAGGTGGCGACTACCAAGAAGAAGAGGCTCGAGGATGAGCTTGACGAGGAGAAGCGCAAGGACAAGTAGGCTACTGCGCAGTTCAATATTGTATCCATTGGTAGATCAAATCTTCGTATTGGTAGTCTTGTTCTGTAACACCCCGCCCACCAAAGCCACACCGCCCAGCCCTTCCGTAGGGGAGAGCACGCGTACACATAGCACCCTGCTTACACTTTCGTCCTCGCTTCGTGTAAAAGGGTTAACCCGAGGGTGGTATGGCTGGTGGATAAAGGCTTATAAGTTGGCTCCACCCTTGATCTACTAGCAATGTGGCACTAATTACGCGCACCTGCGCTCATGGGTCACTCATGGGCCATCCAAATTGGGCCGGATGTGACATTCACCCCCCCCTCAAAGAACCCGACGTCCTCGTCGGTCCAACTCACCTGTCCAGTGCCGACCCATACGCCATGTCGTGTGCCCCATCCCAAGCCCACACGCACATGCATATGTCCGCACAAGGTGACCCGAGCAAATGTCCAGGAGCCTTCCCACTTAGCGCACGACCGTACGTCCAGTGCCGACCCATATGCCATGCCGTGTGTCCCATCTCAGGCCCACACGCGCCATGCGCCCTATGTCCGCACACTGACCCGTACGCGCAACCGCGAGGGTCGGCTCTGATACCACTTCTGTCACACCCGGTTTCCAAAACAAACCAAGTGCTACCTATATGTATGCCAGGATCTAGTTCCATACATATAGTGACATCGTTAGTGAATAACAGAAACAATATCACGTAAAGAAAGGGAGATTATCAGAGATTTACAGCAGAATCCTAGGAAGCAAAGGCTCCAAACTCCACGGGCAATCGGCGGGGGTTGCGTACGCCTAGCACCATCTTCTCGGACATCATGTACCTTCTTCTTCGAACGGCGGTTTATCAAGGATGAGTACACTTATGGTTGGTACTCGGCAAGGCCACAGAAATAACCGGAAAGCAATTTTAAATCCATCTTCAAGTTTATTAATCATGTGAGGGTCCAGGCCGCTCTTGACCGTGAGCACAGCTGTTATAACAGTTTTACACTCTACAGAGGTTGTACACTTTCACCACAAGTCGCGTAAAAGTTCTGAAAAACTTTGAACCCAACCATGTTGTGCAAAAGTAGGCACAATACCACACTTCCGAGGTGTGGTTGCATAGGGATGCTACAAGGCCTTTACAAAGAGTCCTCCTATGTGTATTAGTCCATAGTAGCACGTCCTAGAGGCTATCTTTCGTACCCTCCTTCTACCCTCGTACCGGGTTAGCCTAGAAGAGCACCGTCGGTGCGGAATATGGTCCCGACACTAACCAAGTAGATAACGCCTAAGTCTATCCCTCTATGGTCGATGCTAAGCAACAAATGACACAAGGTTTATCCCGGTTCCGGCCGAGGGGGCCGTACGTCCGGCGGTGGCGTGCTCGTGGCACTATATTGCTCGGCCGGGGGTGCTTGTAGTGGGGCAAGTACAAGCAAGGTGGGAGAAGAAGCGTGGCTTCCAAGTCCCCGGTGGGTGGCCGGAGATATTATGGGAGAATAAGAGAGTGAGTGCACAATGCGCCGTGTTCCTCCGGGTTCGTCCCCCCGCGGCCGGGGGGCTCGCTTCCCCTTTTATAGGCCAAGGGGGCGGCGAGTTACATGCACGCCGCGCTACCTAGCTACGTGTAGGAGCACGTCGTGCTACGGTGTAGAGCGGGCGATCGTCCGAACGATCCATGCCGCGATCCGGCCATGATGGCCTACTTCGTTCCCGAACGGTGGCGGTTCGAGGGTAGGAGGCGGCGGACGGTGATGGCGTTCTGCGGTAGGCTTCGAGGGAGGTGCGATGATGACCGGTACGGGGTACGGGGAGCGGGCGAACGGCGTTCCTTCCCAATGAGCTCGCGGTGGCGGAGTGGTTCGCTTGCGGTGCTTGGGCGTGCGCCGCGGAGTCGGGGGCGTGCGCCCGCATGCGTGGGTACGGCGGCCGCGCCGTTACGGTGGCCGGGATGGCCGTCCACCGGCCTAGCGCCCCTTACCTAACCCGCAAGGTCACGGGGAAAGTGGAATCGAGGGGTGCGCCCGGCCCCCTTTCGAGGGTCGGGCGCGTTAGCCGTACAGCGGCGTGCGCACGGTGTCACGGGACTGACACCGGCCGTACCGCACCGGTCCATCCCACAGTGGCGGGGATGGGCTCCTTCCCTGGGGAGTTGGTGCGGCGGCACCGGGGCGTGAGCCCCGGGCGCATGATGGCGCCGTCCCGCGGCGTCGGGCGTTAAATGCCCAAGTACGGGGCCGGCGCACGCGTGCGGGGCGCCCGTGATCGTGGCGGGCCCCGCCGAGGGCGGAGCGGACCCTCGAGCGAGGGCGGGACTCGCTCGAGGGGGGGAGCGCGCCCTCGAGCGGGGCGGAACCTGTTCGAGGAGGGAGTTGCCCCTCGAACGGGGCGGAGCCCGTTCGAGGAGGGAGCATGCCCTCGGGCGAGGCGGAGCCTGCTCGAGGGGTCTTCCTAGGCGGGCCGCCTTGGTGGGCCTCCGAAGTCTTGCTGCATGGGCCGTATCCTGCATGGTTAGTTTCCTGCATGGTTAGGCTTAGCTTATGTTGATGCAGGAATTTGGATAGGGGTTCCCCCATTGTTTGAGGGGACCCTTAGGGCGGTCCCCGACAGTAGCCCCCGAGCATCTGCGGGTTCGCCATTGAGGCTCCCGCAGATGCTGGAACCTACTGATAGGACGTTCTTCCCTCCTTGTTTGCGAACGCTATCCGTGGGGCCGCGTCAGCTGACCCGCGGGTCTAGCCCCCGAAGCCCCGCAGAGTGTGGGCTCTCCTGCGAGGGGGTTAACCGCGAGCAATTCGGTCGAAAGGCGTGGCACATATGCCAACCGGCATCGGCGGTATTTCAGCCGGCATCGGGGGTGCACGCTACCCTGTCACTGTCTCCGGCGGGTGCAATTCCAAGGAGGTGTAGCCGTGCGCCAAGCCCCCGAGCCTTGGCCGTTCGAGGCGATCGGGTCGAGCCTGACGACTTGTTTTTTATCGCGCCCTCGCCGTCCCTCCGCGGGTCGGGAGGTGAGGTTTCCACGACTCCCATCGAGCGGGTCGCGAATCGCGGATTCCTCTTCGAGCCGCTAGCGGGTGGTTCAAGTGGACGTCCATGCCCCGTTCGATAAGGGTAGGCTGCGCGGTCCGGAGACACGTCCATGGAAGCGCTTGCGTGGGTTTGCTAGGTGGGGCTCGGTCCCGTTCGCTAGGGACCGAGGGCGCGGAAGCTCTCCCTCGGTGGGATCCCCCGGCTAGCCGCCCTCGGCCGGCTCTCGAACACGACATGTGGGGCACCCTCGAGCCGACGGGCTCGGGGTACGGCTCGAATGCGCGTGCCCTCGTCGTCCCTAACTGCGAGATGCGGGGCGCCGTTCGAACCCGTCGAGGGTCGGGCTTCGAACCCCCGATCGCAAGGCCGTGCGGGGCCGTGCCTTGGCCGGCCCCGTCTTTTCACGTTTGCGGCCGTCGAGGGGTCCGGGCGTACCGGCCCTCGAGGTGCTTGTTGGCGGCGTGGCGCGGTATGAGTGCTTTCGGTGTCGCTCTATTTCAAGCGTGACTCGGGCGATCCTCTCACGCGCATGCCTTCTTTCGGAGGGTTGACATCGTCTCGAGTTGGGGGTCATGCCGCTCGAGGGTCCTACGTGGCATGGGTGCCCGCGGTGGTCCGTTCTACATCGAGCGAGGTCCCGGGCGACCTTCTCACGCTCGATATCCCATCGAGGGTCGCCTTGTTTCGAGTTGAGGGTCATGCCGCTCGAGGGCTTCACGTGGCATGGGTGCCCCGCCGCGCTCGCTCTACACCGAGCAGGTCCCGGCGACCTTCTCACGCCGTCATCCATCGAGGGTCACCTTTGTCTCGAGCCGAGGATTCGCCTCGCTCGAGGGCTCTCCTTGCTTGGCAAGGGGCCGGGCATTTGGTGCCCCGCGGGGGCGTGGCCGCGGGTTTTGCGGCGCGGGCGCGCCTTTTTAGGCGCCGCGGCGCGCGCGCGCGTAGTGGGCGACGTGGCCGGCGGACGTGACGGTTTCGCCTCGGTCGCCGCCGGTCTCGCCGTAATGATGACCCGCCCTGCAGCGGTGTTAGAGTCGCCGCAGTCGTGGTGGGGCCCGCCCGTCGACGCGATGGAAAGATTCCCGCAGCGATTCTTGTTGGCGAGGCGTGCGCTCCGGAGAACTCGCCGGTTGCCTATAAACCGCGGTGAGGAAGGGACGGTGGTTTTTTTACCTTGGCTCCTCACCGTTTTCAGTCCTCCGTCCCTTCGCCTTCGTACTGCTCTCGCCACCGCGCGGTTTCGCTGCTTAGAGCTTTTTTCTCGCTTCCTTGTCCCCCCGCCCTCGCACCTGTTCGTCCTTCCTTATGGCGCCGCCTCAGCTTCCGATTAGGGTCCTGGAGCCATACGCATGGGAGAAGTCGACCGTGACCCGGCTCGCCCTGGGCGAGCCGGTCGCCGCCGGCCGCCCTCTCGGCCAACGAAGAAGGGCGCCCGGCGGAGTGGATCGTGCCGCCATCGTCACACCTTGAGCCCAATCCGCCGGAGGGCTACGTGGTGAGCTTCCTCCGCTACCACGAGCGCGGCTTCAACGCGCCAGCGAGCACATTCATGCGGGCATTGTGCTACCACTATGGAGTGGAGCTGCACAATTTCGCCCCCAACGCTATCTCGCAGGCGGCCACGTTCGTGGGCGTCTGCGAAGGGTACCCGGGGATCCCGATCAATTGGGAGCTCTGGGTACACCTCTTCCGCGCGGAGCTCATCACGCGGCCCACGTCGGAGCCGAGGACCCGCCGCGCGGTGCGCGCCGGCGGGATGTCGCTCGCCGTGCGGGGGCGGCTCAAGGAGTTCTACATCCCCCGCACCATGACGACGAACAACGCCGGGCCGGGAGCGGGGATGGTTTTATCCGCGCAACGCCGAGCCCGGCCTTCCTCCCTACACCGGCCGGGTGTTCAAGAAGAGGCCGGACCTGGCCGGGGCTACGGGTTGCCCACGGCCAACCATCGGGCGCGCCGGGGGTCCGTCCTCGCCGCCTTGCGGCGGGCGGCGAGGGAAGGGCTCAACGCGATGGGCGTCCTCGCCTTTCTTCATCACCGGCGAGTCGTGCCGTTGATGGAGAGGCCCCCTCTCGCATCTTCGAGATGACGGAGGCGGCCAACCCCGTCGACCCGGCGAGGTCGCGGATGCTCCCGACGCCGCCGGAGCGGCCGTACGCGCTCACCGGGCGCGGAGTGCCGTCGACACCCGGACGCCGCCACCGCGGGTCGGACCCCGTGGGATATCGAGATGCTCCCCACGGGCCCGCCGGTGAGTAGAGTTCCCCGATTTCGCTTCCATCCTTGGTCTTGTTTTTTGATTTCCGACGCGCCATTGTTACTCTTGCGCGCAGCCGGTGCGGTTCAATGCCGCCAAGTCCGTTCCACCCACCCCCCGACTCCCGTGCGCTCGGCCGGGCGGCGCCGGCCGGGAGCGAGCGAGGAGCGGGCGGCGCGCGACGGGAACACGCAAGGCGGCGCCAAGCGCGCCGCGACGCACGGTCCGCGGAATATCGGCGGCGGGAGGAGCCGGGGCTCTCCTCCCCGGACATCGAGGAGCCCTCGTCCTCGGACCGGGACGAGGAGGAAGAGTCCGAGGGGGGAGGGCCCCTCGGACGGGGTGGCAGCCCGCGCCCCCGTCGCCGGATCTCGCGCGGCGTCGGGGGGTGGCTTTGCCTCGGGGCGGGCGCGTCGGCGTCCGCCGCCGGGGCGGTCGTCGTCGGGGGCGGCACGCGCGCGCGGAGGTGCCGGCGCGCGCCACGGAGGCGCGCGCGGCGCACGTGCCGCGCGCGCGTCAAGCGTGCCCGCGCGTGGCGGGAGCGCGTCCGCGCGCGCGGCGTCCTCGTCGAGGGGGCGCGTCGGTGGGCGCGCCCGCGCGCGGGGCTAGCGTGCCCCCCGCGCGTGGTGGCGGCGTCGGACGCGCCCACGCGTGAGGTGGGCGTGCCCGCGCGTGCGGCGGCGCCGTCGGGAGGTGCCGCGGGGGAGCACGGCCCCCGCGCCGGCCTCGTCGGAGGCCTCGAGGAAAAGGAAGCGGGCCTTTTCCTCCGCAAGGTAAGGAACCCGTTCTTCCTTTGCTTTGCCTTAATTTGCTGGTTATTAGACGCTCTAATCCTCCGTTCGTGTTTCCGCGGAGGGCGGTGCCAACCGTCCCTCCTCTTGCACCGGCCAAGGTGCCGAGGACGGACGCGTCGATCCCCACCCGGCGGCGTTCGTCGAGGGGGTCGCGCCCGGGGAACGGGGGCGCGGCGGCGGGCACGAGCGCGCAAGGCCGGGCCGGGGCTTCGAGGTCCCGGCCGGTGGATCAACCCGCCGCGGCGCGGCCGGAGGTCGCCGGGGGGCGGCCGGCGCCGGTCGCCATGGAGGCGCGGGCCGCAACGGCGGCTACGGTGGGGGTGCCACCCGCGGTGGCGGCCACCGCGGAGGAGGCGGAGCGGGCGCAACTCGCGGGAGCGCCCGCGGACGTGGCGGCGCGGACGGAGGTGGCGGCAACGGCGCCAAGCGGGCGCGCCGCGGCCGCGGAGGCGCAGGTGGAGGCGCCAGCGGAGGCGGAGCAAGCGGCTCCGCCTGCCGGCGGTCCCCAGGCGGAGGTGGTGGAGCTCTCGGATGACTCCTCGCCGCCTGGGTGGAACCAGTGGGCCAGCTGGCCCACGAACTCTCCTGAGCCCCAGGAGAGGGCCCTCGTGAGGCGACACGAGGGTCACATGATAGTGGGGGGCCGAGGGCACGACGCCGAGGCCTCATCCTCCCATGCCGGTCGCCCCGCCCAGGTGGGAGGGGCCGTGGAGGATCCCCCGGCGTTCGCTGACGCCCAGAGGGAGCAGGAGCTCTGGGGCGAGCTCCTGAGCCACGGCGCCACGCTCAACCGCGCGTTGAACGAAGCGCTGCGGGTCCACGGCGGCCCGGCCCGGGATCGTCTTCCGGGTGAGCCACGGTTGCTCGTCTCCCTTCCTTATTTCGTTTTCGCGTGCTGCATTCAAGCCTTGACACTTGCGAGATTCGATGTGTGGATGCCAGGAGCTCGAGCGCCGCGCTCGTGAAAAGTATAGCGCGTTCGACCAGGTGAACGCCGAGGCCCGCCAGCTCCGGGAGCGATGCAGCGCTTTCGACGCGCTTGCGGAAGCTCTTAGGACGCCGGGACACCGGGCCGGTCTCACCGGGCGATGGCGTGGTGCGACGTGCTTTCCGAGAGCTCGGGCGGGGACGCGGCGCGTGACTCGAGTCTCGGGCGGATCCGCGCGGCCCTCGTCGATCGTGACGAGGCGCCGTGGAATGCGCGCGAGGACACGGACAAGACGCGGACGGCCGGCCGCCACACGGGAGGCGGAGGTGGCCACCGCTCGCGCCGAGGCCCGGGAGCTCCGCACGTCGCTCGAGGGGGCGCGGCGCGGCGCCGCCGGGGGCGAGGAGCGGGCGCGCGGGCCGGAGCGGCGCGCCAAGGAGGCCGACGACCCGAAGGCCGCCCTCGACGTCAAGGCCGCGGCTCTCGTCGCCGGCCGAGGGGCGGCTCCAGCAAGAGCGCATCGCCCGCCGTGGGGCCGAGGGGCGGCTCCGGCGAGAGCGAGCTGCCCTTGGCGACGCCCGGACGGCGCCGGGAGCGGGAGCGTGTTGCTCGCGAGGGCGGCGGAGAAGTCGGCCGGAGGAGCGAACGCCGCATTCTCCGAGGTTGAGGATGAGGCGTTGACGCTCGGCATCGGCAATGCCGCCCAAGAGATGGCCCTCGTCGAGCAAGGCGAGACCGTCCCGAAGCCTCGAGGCGGCGCTGAGTCCGCGCGCCGCGACCTCGATGCGGGGAGGAGACAAATCGAAGGTAAGCTATTGTCCGACCCTCGCTCGTTAGTTTTTGCTTTAGAGGGTTCGTTTTCCCTTTTCGATTTCTTGTCGTCTCGTCGCTCCCGGGGCTTGCGCACCGCCCCGGGACACGGCGCCGGCGGCCGAGGCCCCGCAAGCCTCCTACAACTCCTCCGAGCAGGAGCCGCCAGGAGCCGGCGGACGCGGCCCTCGAGACCCGTCGCGTCGTCGAGGAAGGCGATGCCCGGGCCGGCGGCTCGCCGGCCGCCGCCGCCTACGCGCCCTCGGCGGCCACGTCACGGGGCGGGTGCGTCGGGCGTTGCACACGGGCGTGCGGAAGGCCCTCGGAGTGGTGCGATCCCACTACGAGGTCAACCTCGAGGCGGTAGCGGAAGGCTACATCGTGCCCGAGGGCGTCGAGGACGAGGTGGCCATGGAGCGTGCGGACGCGCGCTTGCCGCCGACGCCGCCGAGTCGCTCGCCGAGGCCTTCGAAGAGTTCCTCTTCCGGACGCCGCCGATGCCGCCGCTCCACCCGCCCGAAAGCACACGGGCGCTAGGCCCATTTTTTGTTTATGTGTGTCGGAACTGCGGCCTCGTGGCCTCTTGTAAACAAACAAGTAGTTTCGTGAACATGGTCGGTTTGTAAATGAAATCGCTTGCTTATTGCGCTTTTTGCTTCTTCTTCTTCCCGAGTAGATTCTAGTTAGGGGAGTCCGCCTTTCGCGAGGGGGCCCGCCGGGTTGGGGGCGAGAGAGACGGGCCATAGCCGCGCGGCGTAGGCCGTCCTCGGCTCGCGCGCTCCTTCCGCCGTGCCGCCTACGCCCGTTCGAATCATGGCTCGAGGTTGAAGTGGGGAACAAACTTAGCGCGTGTTATTACGTTTTTGCGCGAAAAAAAATGGGACCATTTGGGGGGGGTGCCCCCCGCGAGGTCCCCGAGGGTAACTTGGGTTTCAGGGGAAAGCCGAGTTGCCCTTTTATTATACTTGGAGTATTTACATAGGTGACACCAACTGGGGCGTTGGCCGTGTATTTGTACAACAGAAAATATTTGGAAATCTTAGCTAAGGGTAGAAGCGACGTAGCTGTTGGATGTTCCAAGCGTTGGTGAGTTCTTCGCCGTCCTCGTTGGCAAGCTTGTACGTGCCTGGTTTGAGCACCTTCACCACGACGTAGGGTCCCTCCCATGGGGGCGATAGCTTGTGGCGCCCTCGGTTGTCTTGGCGTAGCCTTAGGACCAAATCCCCCTCGCCGAAATCCCCTCCGACGTATCTTGCGCGCTTGGTAGCGCCATAGGGACCGTTGATATCTTGCGGAGTGCATCAACGCCACGAGGCGTACTTCGTCCACCGATCCAGGCGAGTCCCTCGCGGGCTCGCCGGTTAGCATCCTCGTTGTAGCCTCGAACTTTGGGCGACCCGTATTCCGGATCCGTGGGGAGGACGGCCTCCGCGCCGTGGACTAGGAAAAACGGGGTGAACCGGTGGCTCGCTTGGGGTAGTCCTTAGGCTCCACACGACCGCTTTGGCGGTTCTTGGAGCCATTTCCGGCCGTATTTGTTGAGCTGGTCGAAAATCTGGGTTTGAGGCCCTCGTAGGATCATGCCGTTGGCACGTTCTACTTGGCCGTTGGTCCGTGGGTGTGCCACGGCTGCCCAATCCACGCGGATGTGGAACTTGTCGCGAGAATTCCAAGAACTTCCGGCCCGTGAACTGGGACCCGTTGTCTGTGATGATGGAGTTTGGCACTCCAAAGCGGTAGACGATGTCCGTGAAGAACGTGACCGCCTGCTCAGCCCTCAGATTCGTAATGGGGCGCACCTCCACCCACTTGGAGAACTTGTCAATTGCAACCGGCAGGTGGGTGAAGCCCCCGGGCGCCTTCCGCAGGGGCCCGACGATGTCCAACCCCCACACAGCGAACGGCCATGTTACGGGGATTGTTTGCAGAGCGTGAGCTGGCAAGTTGGTCCTGCGAGCGTAGAACTGGCACCCTTCGCAAGTGCGCACGATTTCGTTGGCGTCTGCGACCGCGGTAGGCCAATAGAAGCCTTGGCGGAACGCGTTGCCGACGAGGGTGCGCGGCGCGGCGTGGTGGCCACAGATCCCCGCGTGGATGTCCCGTAGGAGCTCGCGCCCCTCGAGAATGGGTATACACCGCTGGAGGATGCCCGACGCGGCGCGCTTGTGCGGCTCGCCGTCGACGAGAGTGAACGATTTGGCCATCCCGGCGATGCGCCCGGCCGCGGCCGGCCTCGCGGGGAGCTCCCCTCGAGCAATCCGGGCGATGTACTTCTCCCGCCGGTCCGCCCGGGCGGGAGCCGGCTCGATGTCCATTGCGACGGCCTCGTGGGAGCCGTACCCCTCGAGGAGGGAGAGCACGTACGCCTCGTTCAAGGGGTCCTCTTCCATGGGTTCCGCACCCGCCGGATTCGAGGGAGCCCCCCGAGGGTCCGCCGTCGCTCGAGGGGTAGGGCTCGAAGGTGACCGATGGCCGTGCGATGTCGCGCGCGAAAACGTTCGGGGGGAACGGTGATCCGCCCGGACGCGATCTTGGCAAGTTCATCTCGCCTCCTCGTTGTACCGGCGGGGTACATGATTGAGCTCGATGCCGTAGAACTTGTCTTCGAGGGCCCGCACGGCCTTGCGGTAGGCCTCCATCTTGTCGTCGTGGCAGCTCGCGTTCTTCATGACTTGGTCGATCACGAGTCGCGAATCCCCTCGCACATCGAGGCGCTTGATGCCCAACTCAATGGCGATCTTGAGGCCGCGAGAGGAGGGCCTCGTATTCCGCCATATTGTTAGACGCGGGGGAAGTGGAGGCGCACCGCGTAGCGCATGTGTTCCCCGAGGGGTGACACAAAGAGCGAGCCCGCGCCCGCTCCCGTCTTCATCACCGAGCCGTCGAAGAACAGAGTCCAGCACTCTGCTTGAATTTGGGGCGGCGGCGGCTCGTGTGTCCGTCCATTCGGCCGACGAAGTCGTCTAGGATTTGCGATTTGATGGCCTTGCGCGGGGCGTAGGCGAGCGTCTCGCCCATCAACTCCACGGACCACTTGGCAATTCTGCCTGCCGCGTCGGGGTTGCGAATGATCTCTCCTAATGGGAAGGAAGAGACCACCGTGAACCGGGTGGGCCTCGAAGTAGTGGCGGAGCTTGCGCCGCGCGAGGACTACCGCGTACAACGCCACGGACACGGGGGTAGCACGTCTTCGTGTCCGATAGGACTTCGCCGATGTAGTAGACCGGCCTCTCGCACGGGCGGGGCATGCCCTTCCTCCGTGCGCTCCACGACGATCACGGCGCTGACCACCTGGGTGGTTGCGGCCACGTAGAGTTGGAGGGGCTCGCCGTCTCGCGGCGGCGTAAGGATTGGGGCGTGCGTCGAGATGCCTTCGCCTTGTCGAGCGCTTCCCCGGGCCTCGGCGGTCCAAGAGAAGCGCTCGTGCTTCTTGAGCGGCCGGTAGAGGGGCAGGCCCTTCTCACCGAGCCTCGAGACGAAGCGGCTCAGGGCGGCAAGGCACCCCAACACCTTCGCACCCCTTTGAGGTCCCGAATTGGACCCATTCGCTCGAGGGCCGCGACCTTTTCGGGGGTTGGCCTCGATTCCCCGCCGGGGAGACGATGTATCCTAGGAGCATGCCCCGCGGCACTCCAAAGACACATTTTTCGGGGTTGAGCTTGACCCCGTTGGCCCGCAGCAACCGAATGCGATGCCAAGATCGCCGACCGGTCGTCCGCCTTCTCGGTTTTGACGACGATGTCGTCTACGTAAGCCTCGACCGTCCGCCCGATATGGTCCCCAAAAAACGTGCCGCATGCGGCGCCGGTATGTTGCGCCCGCGTTTCGAGGCCAAAAGGCATCGTGACGTAACGAACGTCCCGAACGGTGTGATGAACGAAGTCGCGAGCTGGTCGGACTCTTTCATTTTTATTTGATGATATCCCGAATAGGCATCAAGGAAACAAGAGTAGTTCACACCCGGCAGTGGAATCAATGATCCGATCTATGCGTGGTAAAGGAAAGGGAACTTTTGGACATGCTTTATTGAGACCGGTGTAGTCGATACACATCCTCCACTTCCCATTTTTCTTTTTTACAAGCACGGGATTAGCTAACCATGTCGGGTGGAACACTTCCTTGATGAATCCGGCCTCGAGGAGCTTCCGCGGCTCCACTCCGATCGCCCGTCGCCGTTCCTCGTCGAAGCGGCGCGGCCCGCCGCCGAACGGCCGCGTGCGTTAGGCGAGATATCAAGGGAGTGCTCGGCGACCTCCCTCGGGATGCCCGGCATGTCCGAGGGGCTCCACGCAAAAACGTCGGCGTTGGCGCGGAGGAAGTCGACGAGCACCGCTTCCTATTTAGGATCGAGGGTCGAGCTGACCCTCAAAGCCTTGCCCTCGGGGGCCGATGGGTCGAGGGGGACCCCTTTGGCTTGCTCGGCGGCCTCGAACGTGCCGACGTGCTTGGTGGCGGAGTTGAGGTCGTCGTTGACCATCTTCTCCAGTGTGTTCACCAGCGCTTCGTCCAGCGCTAGTGCTTCCGCATGCTCCACGCACTCGACGTCGCAGTCGAATGCATGCTCGATCGACGACCCGACGGTGATGACGCCGTTTGGACCCGGCATCTTCATCTTCAGGTACGTGTAGTTGGGGACCGCCATGAACTTGGCATAGCACGGTCGCCGAGGATGGCGTGGTAGGCCCCTTTGAATCCCACCACTTCGAATGTGAGGGTTTCCTTGCGGAAATTCTTGGGGGTCCCAAACCAGACGGGCAGATCGATCTGCCCGAGGGGTTGAACCTGCTTTCCAGGCGCGATGCCGTGAAACGGCTTTGGCTCGGGCCGCAGTTGGTCCAGCCCAATCCCCATCAGGCGCAACGTGTGCGCGAAGAGGATATTGAGGCTACTGCCTCCGTCCATAAGGACCTTCGAAACCGGGCGTTCCCAATGATGGGATCGACCACCGGGGTACCGGCCGGGTTCGGGATGCGATTTGGGTGATCATCCCGGCTAAAGGTGATGGCATCCTTCGACCAGTTGAGAAAGGCCGGAGGTGCCCTCTCCGCGGCGAGGACTTCGTGCCGCTCCTTCTTGCGCCGCCGGTTGACATGTCAACGGTAGGTCCTCCAAAAATGAGGAACACATTTTCGACAGCGGGGAAACCGCCCGCGTCGCCATCGCCCCCATCCTTCTTGGCCTCTGCCTCCTTCGCGGCGGCACGGCCGTAGAACTTCTTGAGCATGTCGCATCGCTCAAGAGTGTGGTTCACGGGGGTCTTGTGGTAGGGGCATGGCTTCTTCATCATGTCATCGAACACCCCCGGCCTCGAGGAGCCGGTCGAGGGCCCCGTCGGGCCGGGTCAACAGCCGAGGGCCTCGGCATTGCCGCCGTTGCGCCCTCGCTCGCGCGCCTCGCGGCGCGGCTTCTTCCCCTTCTTGCCCCGCTTGTCGTTGCGGCGTGGCTCCTTGGACCCGCCGCCCTCCGCGGGCGTGTCCTCGGAGCGCTTGCCCTTCTTGCCGTCGAAGATCGCCCCCACGGCCTCCTCTCCGGGAGGCGAAGCCGGTGGCAATGTCGAACGGCTCGTTCGAGTCCGTGGGCGGGCTACGTCCCGGCTCGCGCACAAGGTCCCGCACGTGGTGCCCTCGAGGAACGCGTGCACGATCTCTCGACCGTGCCACGCCGGGGAGCTGCGTGCGGCGCTTGGAGAAGCGCCGTATGAAGTCCCGCGGCGACTCGCCCGGCTTCGCGTGCGGGGAGCGCGCATCCCGAGAATTCCCCGGGCGCACGTATGTGCCCACGGAAGTTGCCCACGAAAGTGTGGACTAGATCGTCCCGGTTGTGGATGCGGGCCGGCGGGCAAGTGCTCGAGCCATGTCGGGCCGCATCACCCGGATGCGGGGGCAAGTTGCGGATGATTACTTCGTCGTTGGTGGCCCCGCCCGACCGACGAGCTAGGCGGTAATCGTTGAGCCAAACACGAGGGTCCGTCTCCCCGTTGTACTTGATGATCGTCGTGGGTTGACGGAAGCGCCGGGGGAACGCCGCCGTGCGGATCTCCCCGCTCGAACACACGGGTGCCCGGGGGCTCCGGCGTCGGGGAGCGATCCTCACCGCCCGTCGTAGCGCCCACCCCTTCGAGGGTGGTAGCCCCCGGCCGCCCGCGCGTCCGCCTTGCCGGTGCGCCGGCGTTGATGACGTTGCGGGCGTCGCCATCCGGCGCCCGCGTGTGTCGAGGAGCCGTTCCTTGGCCGGCGTGCGTCCTCGGTCGGCAGGTCGACCCGCATGCACCGAGGGTTCGCCCCCGGTGCCGGATCATCACCCCGCGCGTCCCCCCGTTGGCGGATGCGTGAGGCCGAGCTTTCGGCCTGGCCGGACGGCCGCTTGCTCAAGGAGGGTCCGCACCTCGCGGTGCATGTCTCGAGCCTCGGGGGTCGAGGGTGCCGCATGGCGCGCGGCGGTGTCGCGGCGGCGATGAGCTTTTGGCTCGCTCGCGGTGGAGTATCCGCGTTGTCGACGTTGGGGACGGGGGTTGAGGCGGTCGCGGACTTGTCGGCCTAACTCCCGTGCGCGTTCGCCGCGCGCGGAGGCCTCCCCCCGCCATCGAGGCGCGGAGTAGCCGCACGGTCCGGTACTCCTCTGCCAGCTTGGCCTCGAGCTCGCGAGCTTGGGCCCGCGCGCGTCGACGTCGGCCCCCGGCGGGTGCGCTTGGCCCCGCGGCCGGGCGCGTGGCAACCCCCCGGGGCCGGCGTGACTTCCCCCATCTCCGCGCGCCGCCGCACCGGCGGCGTTGGCCGGGTCGTTGGTGATGACGGCGCAGCATTCCCGCGTGGGGTCGTAGCTCCCGGTCTTTCGGAGTCGTCGGAGCGGGCCGAACCGGAGTCCGTGGCGTCGAGGAAGCGCCCGAACGCGCCCGGGTCCCAAGCACACCGGAAAAGTCCCACTCCGCGTACCCATGACGGTTGGCGGGTGGCATCGTGTCGACGGAGCCCGGGGACGACTCGTCCGTGGCCGAAGTGCCGGGATCCCCGGCGACGAAGACGTGCCGACCGGGCGGCACCCGCGCATTGTCGTGTTGACGTTGGCGTTGTAGGCCGTAGTGACGCCACGCGGCCCGATGGGGACGCGCGGTCCCCGAGACCGCACGCGGTCCCGCCGGGGGCGGTGGCGGCCGTCGTGACGTTGGGCGCACCGCGCCGGGCGGCGGCGCGCTCGGCCGCCGCCGCTCGGACCGCGCCCCGGCGCGAGCGTAGCCGGAGCGGCGGCGGCGTCGCGGCGTCGACGGACCCGCGCATCCGTGCTGCGGGTGCCTCGCGCCGGTGTCGTGCGCGCGGCGGAGACCGGAGCGGACACGGCCTCCCGCCGCGCGCGTAGCTCCTCACGGTTGGTGAGGCGCATGAGATAGCCATTCCCCGTGGCCCGGAAGTTCAAGTCCCCCGAAGCGGATCTCGAGCCCGGCGGAAGGGGGTCTGAGCTACCCATGTTGTAGCGGGTGCTACGGTACTCAGTGCGAATCACCATGGAGGGAGTTAGCGAAATGACCTTGGGCGCTCGTTAGCCCCACGGTGGGCGCCAACTGTCGGTGCGGAATATGGTCCCGACACTAACCAGTAGATAACGCCTAAGTCTATCCCTCTATGGTCGATGCTAAGCAACAAATGACACAAGGTTTATCCTGGTTCCGGCCGAGGGGGCCGTACGTCCGCAGGCGGGGCGTGCTCGTGGCACTATATTGCTCAGCACCGGGGGTGCTTGTAGTGGGGCAAGTACAAGCAAGGTGGGAGAAGAAGCGTGGCTTCCAAGTCCCCGGTGGGTGGCCGGAGATATTATGGGAGAATAAGAGAGTGAGTGCACAATGCGCTGTGTTCCTCCGGGTTCGTCCCCCCGCGGCTGGGGGCTCGCTTCCCCTTTTATAGGCCAAGGGGGCGGCGAGTTACATGCACGCCGCGCTACCTAGCTACGTGTAGGAGCACGTCGTGCTACGGTGTAGAGCGGGCGATCGTCCGAACGATCCATGCTGCGATCCGGCCATGATGGCCTACTTCGTTCCCGAACAGTGGCGGTTCGAGGGTAGGAGGCGGCGGACGGTGATGGCGTTCTCTCGGTAGGCTTCGAGGGAGGTGTCGATGATGACCCGGTACGGGGTACGGGGAGCGGGCAGTACGGCGTTCCTTCCCAATGAGCTCTGCGGTGGCGGAGTGGTTGCTGCAGTGCTTGGGCGTGCGCCTGCGGAGTCAGGCGTGCGCCCGCATGCGTGGGTACGGCGGCCGCGCCGTTACAGTGGCCGGGATGGCCGTCCACCGGCCTAGCGCCCCTTACCTAACCTGCAAGGTCACGGGAAAGTGGAATCGAGGGTGCGCCCGGCCCCCTTTCGAGGGTCGGGCGCGTTAGCCGTACAGCGGCGTGCGCACGGTGTCACGGGACTGACACCGGCCGTACCGCACGGTCCATCCCACGGTGGCGGGGATGGGCTCCTTCCCCGGGGGAGTTGGTGCGGCGGCACGGGGGCGTGAGCCCCGGCGCATGATGGCGCCGTCCTCGCGGCGTCGGGGCGTTAAATGCCCAAGTACGGGGCCGGCGCACGCGTGCGGGGCGCCCGTGATCGTGGCGGGCCCCGGCCGAGGGCGGAGCGGACCCTCGAGCGAGGCGGGACTCGCTCGAGGGGGAGCGCGCGCCCTCGAGCGGGGGCGGAACCCCGTTCGAGGAGGGAGTTGCCCCTCGAACGGGGGCGGAGCCCGTTCGAGGAGGAGCATGCCCTCGGGCGAGGCGGAGCCTCGCTCGAGGGGTCTTCCTAGGCGGGCCGCCTTGGTGGGCCTCCGAAGTCTTGCTGCATGGGCCGTATCCCCGCATGGTTAGTTTCTGCATGGTTAGGCTTAGCTTATGTTGATGCGAGAATTTGGATAGGGGTTCCCCCATTGTTTGAGGGGACCCTTAGGGCGGTCCCAGACAAGCACTTCCGTTCCAAAACCTGTCTAGAGTAGAAGAGTCATAAAAGCATTCCTCCGTACCCCAAGCTACTAAGGCTAATAGCCACACAAGACTTCCCTAATTAATTGGCCAAGACAGAGCCATATGTCTTGTGGTTGTACTGCTTTCCTGGGTGATTCTCCATGTTCCAATTCATTCATAGTATTCTTGTTTAAAGCATAGGTAGAAGGATGGTTAGGGTCACTTGCCTTTCTCCAACGAAAAGCTACTCTTATGCTGCTCCGCTCTTGCTCTCTTGAAACTCTTAAACTTCAGGACTTCCAAACAACAGCTCGATCTTCTACTCGAAGCAAACATCGGGTACAACACATGCAAAGCAGACAAACAAGAACAACTAAGAACAATACACCAATCAAGAAAGGCTTAAAAGGGAAACAAGATTTGGTTCTAGGAACGCAAACGCAAGAAACGCTGAGAACGGAACTATCGTTGAAAAGGTACATCTATCGTGAGATTTGTATTATAACACACAAGGGCTATATGCTAGATATATTTTAATTGAATAAAGCAATGTGTATAGGCTATTTCAGAGAAATACCCTATTTAGAATTAGGCAAATTATATTTATATATAAAAGAACGATGTAGAACTTAGTCCAAATTTATTTATAAATATTCAAGTATGATTTATGCAAATTAAATATTTAGATTTAGAAAAAAGCATGTAAAGCATCTAAGCGTGTACTTTATGTTTCGAGTTTAACTAAACAAATTATAATTCAAAAACACATTTACGTTCATATTAATCAAATTAACATTTTATTAAGAAAACTCGGGATAACCTATGTTGCTTTTATTTATAAAGAAAATTTAATAAATATTAACCAATTTAACATTTGTATTATGAAAAGTCGGAAGGTAGATCTAATTAGATTTATTTAGAAAACATCAATAAATAGATTAGTCAATTTATATATGCAATGAAAAACCGTTATTTAGGCCATAATCGATTATTATTAACAAAAAGACGTTTCAATAGATGTTTAATCAAATTAATTTAGGATAAAATCTTAAAACACATTTTAGTGTAAACATCATGACTAGCGTATAAGTTATGGTGAGACAGAACTAACACAACAAACGAGCTTACACGGGCTAAAACGTGGGATCTATGGATTAAACAAGGATTAGGGATCTAATCATGATTAACTGCGGATCGGAAGGGCTATCAAAGAAGATTCACGGGACGAGAGATAACAGATAGAGCAAGATAAAAGAAAAGATATATGTTATATATGTTGCTGAAATATACATGCATGCTGGAATTAGTGGAATTGTATTTTTGAAGGAAACAAATATATATGACATAAGCATTATGTAATGCTTACATCATGAAGTTGTATGTCTACTGATTACTTGCTTTCTAGGCGTGTGCTTGGTTGTGGCAAACACTTGCATGCAAGCGTACGTGTAGGATTGAACAGAGTGCATGCTACCATGCTAGCACATGTAGAATGTTGTGCTGCTATGCGCGTGTGATGATGCTGATAAACAGAGAGAAATACGGACAAGAGTGCATACATGGCATGTTGTAACGTGAAGATACAAGAAGGAAAAGGGCATCACCATACCATACTATGAGCAATATTTATGAGATCGATTAACTAGAATAACTCTATTGAAGTTTGTACGCAGCAGCTACTGCATGTGGTGGCCGGTGTGAGTATCAGAGATAATATGCTAGTGAGGACGTTTCAACGCAAAACATAAAAGACCAAGCATGAGGCTAGCTTCTCACCTCCGATGCGGTGAGCGATGGTGAACGACAAGGAGTTGGAAGCTGCCGAGGAAGGAGCACGAGCACAAGTTCGATCGGTACGAAACGATATGAGACTCCAAACATGGCAGCAACTTCGGTCCTAGCGAACGGCAGCAAAAACGAAGCTTTAGCGAACATTCTTGCCGGAGCATGGCGGCGGTGAGTCGGCGAGCGAGAGATGGATACGAACGGATTTTTTGGGCGGAGAACCGGTGGCGGACTTGGCCGGAGCGGCGGACGACGGCGGTGGCTCGGGTATCTTCGTACGCGTGGCCGGTGATGTCTCGGCGATGAGGAGATGGTGCGGCGGCCGAAAACTTGCGGACGACGGACGAAATGGCAACAATCGGGCGAACGGATGTAGCTCGGCTCGAAGATGCTTGTGACGACGGCGTCTTCGTCCGGCGGCGACGGACGATGGGGTGGCCGGAAACGGCAAGAGCGACGGACGATGTCGTGGTGCTCGTGGTGGCGCCGGCTTCGTCCGCGCGGAACACGGCAATGCTATGCGAGGGAAGCGGAGAGGCGAGGTGAGGCACTGGACGAGGGGAGCAGCAAGGGTCGCGGACTGTGCAGCAAGGTGTGTGAAGGACCCTGGGCACTCAGCTTTATAGGCACCTAGGAGGCAACACGAAAGAGAGCAAACGGCAGGTGCATTGATGGAAAAAGGTGGAACGGCCAGCCATGATGTCCATGATGGCATGCAGGAGGCGGCGTAGGAGGGAAGGAAATGTCAGCTGGTAATGGCCAACCATTTATGGCCATAGTGGCAACATCTGTTACTTGTGAAATGAAGGGAAGAGACGGTTACTAGTGTTGGTGCATGCATGCATGCGTGGAAGGTGATGATCAGGCTAGGCTATTAACTGCTCATGGTGGTGGAGTGTTTACTGTTGGAGGATGAGAGGGACGCTGCATGCGAGAGAGCCAGGCGGGTGGCGCGTTGCGCAAGCACGCGAGCGGGGAGGCGAGCCACCTTGGACACGGGCGGCGGTGACGTAGGCCGGAGGCGAAGTCCGACGCCGGCGCAACACGTGCGGGTGAGGCGAGAACACACGAGGCCAAGCGGCGCGGGCGAGCCGAGCGGTGCGGTGGCGTCGCATGCACAATGCACGAGCCACGGGTGGACACGAGCACGAGTCGGCGGCGGCGGGAGAAGAAGGATGGTGGAGATGGCTGTTACGAAGTTACGAACTGGGGTAGAGGAATAGACGAGGCAGCGTCGTGACCGGTCATCAATGGCCATTACGTGTGGCCGTTACCTGAAAGGAGTGAAGAAAAGGACTAATGCTCCTCCAAGCATTGGAGATGAGCGAGGATAGCAGTCACGAGAGAGCGATCGGAAAGACCGCACGCACGGCAAGCGGCTCGAGCACGGGCGGTCGGCACGCTAGCGGCAGTGGCTAGGCGTGCACGCCAATATGGCGACCGGACGCAGATCGACTCGGGCATGGTCGGGTGCAGCCAGAGGTTGGGAATGGCCTGACGCATGGGCCCAGGTTGTCGCGGCACGCGAGGAGGATCCGAGCGGGCACGGGGAGCCTAGCATATATATATGCAGACGCAGTGCGGCGCAGCACAAGCGCGGCAGCGGTGGTCGTTCGAGCGACAGGGTGCAGAGAGGCTGAGCAGCATAGGAGGAGAGAGGGCACGACAGCTAGAGAGACACGGCTAGCGCACGAGAGCCGAGCGGCTCAGACACGAATGAGTGCCAATGCAGTGCACTGATGCATAGAGCCAAGCTAGGCGTGCGGCACGAGGTAGACGACCAGATATGAGCAAACATGAGGGCCAAGCGGGCAACGCACTCTGTAGGTGCACGAGGGTCTACGGCTCAGGTGCGAAGCATGGCACGCGAGAGCTAGGTGGGTGTAGGAGCACGAGTGCAACACGGTGCCAACGAGAGGTGGAGGATGGAACTTATGGGTGGATCCGACTGCCAGCGACTATGGAAGAGAGGGAGAGGAAGCTGGGTCCATGAAATGGATTGAGCTAACTGTTGGGCCAGCTAAGAGAAACATGCCAACGAGAATTAAAGGTGGGCCGCGCGTGACTACTGGTCTAACAGAGAAGAGAGTCCGGAATGGTATAGGAAAAATATAGAGAGACATGATGAGTCGGACCATAAAAGATACAGAGAAAGATTGAGAGAAATTTGAGTTTGATCTTTTTATGATTTTGAAAACACTATCTGAAACAAAACAAATGCAATCGAAATGAATGCAACACTCAAACAATCATTTTTTTAATTCTGAAAGACAATCAATTATTTTCCTACACTAAATTTCCTGTAACAAAATAAATGTTGGAAAATTTTAAAATTATGAGAAAATTGTTGTTTAATTATTCTTCCTAATAACATCCTGAAATCAAGAAATTTCAGGGTGTTACAAATTATGTGACAGAAGTGGTATCAGAGCCGTATCGACTGTAGGACGTAAGCCTAGATAGAAATGGTTTCTTCCTAAGGTCTATTTTACTCTAAAAATAATTCAAGCCTTATCCTTGACCTATCTTGTGAAAAGTTATCACACTTGCCCATTTTCTTTTGATAAATCCTCCTTGATATCTTACTTTTCTCCTTTGATGTCTTTCATTTGCACATTCTTGCTTAGCAAATGCTAAACCCTTAATCCTTGTTTATATTTCCCTCTATCATTAGTTCCTTCTTAATCATGATCATACATCTCTTTTGAGGAGTGATCTTACTTCTCTCATGCAGCTCACCTCCTTTTGATTTATGGTGATGTTGCTTACACCTTGATGTTTTCACTAATAACTTGTGTTTCTAAATCTATCTTCTCTTTGACTTTATTTTCAACACGTCTAACTTTTCCATTCTTCCTCTCATTGTTTCCTAAGTTTTGTCGCTTTGGATTCTTTTCCTTGTTTTTAATTCCAAAGTGATATCCTATTCTTCTGTTTATTCAAAATGTAGGATGATCTATGCCCTCTTACCCTAAAGCCTCCTCAAGTCATTTGAAGAATGGAGCTATCAGTTCATCTCTTGAAGTAAATGATGTTGGAAGATTCAAGCTAATGCAAAGGAAGTTGAATTCTAAGATCACAGTCAAGATTAGGAGGATCCCTCTAACCCTAATAACAACGTTTAGCATCGATCCTTTACTGTATGCTGATTGGTGAAGTTTTGTGTATGATTGATGATGCTTGTCTTTATGACCTTGTTTGAGTTGGTTCTTTGTATTGACTGTTGGTGTATTGTGGGTCTTCTACCTATAATGACATCAGTTGCCTAGTTGGGTTCTTCTTTTGTACCTCCCACCTCCTTGTTTCCCTCTTTCTTTCTACCCAATCCATTGGAGGATGTTAGAAGATGAAAGCTTGGAAGGCAACACCATCATCAACAACAGAAATCTACAAGCATGCACACGCATCTACTCATGAAAGAAGTTGAAGAAAAGGATGACCTATTTGTTTTCCTACCCTCTGCTATTCTGCTTTTTACCACAATTTGATGATTATCACAACAACCAGGAAAAGATGAATATGATATCAAGAATACTGCCTACTATTCAATTTATATATTCTCACTCTCTTCTGATCTTGAAATTTGACCACCAACCAGATGGAAAAAGGCAACCAAGAAAAAAGCAATGATAGCAGTTACGACCCAGGATACGACCAATATGTATCACCATATCCAAACCTGGAGGATACACATACAAAGTTCTAGAATACTGAGCCACCCATGTTCTCTAACACTATGGATCACCTAGAAGCTGATGACTGGATCACACCAATTGAACAAAAGCTAGACATGGTACAATGCAATGATAGAGATAAGGTTTTGTTTGCATCAGGACAACTTGTAGGAGCAGCCTCAGAATGGTGGAATTCCTACATCGACGAACATGAGCAACCACAGAGTATTGTTTGGAAGGAATTTACGGACAACTTTATCTCCCACTTTATTCCTGTAACCACGATGAAGCTCAAAAGGAAGGAGTTCCTTAGCTTGAAGCAAGGGCAAATGATAGTGACTGAGTATAGGGATAAATTTATCCAGCTATCGATGTACGCACCAAGATCGTCTGGAAGTGATAAAAAGAAACAAGAACATTTCCTCAAAGGGTTGAATGAAGACCTTCAGAGTATACTAAGCTTACATGAATATTCTAGTTTGCAAGATGTAATCAACAAAGCTATTGAGTTAGAAAGCAAACTACAAGAAATCATGAGTAAGAAGAGGAAAATGAATTTTCTAGAGCAACGTGATAACAGTTCACACCTTTACCATTTGTCTCAAGCACCAGAAGATGAGTATGAAGATCGACCACGCAGTCGTCGAAATATTAAATAAAGTGGATCTTGTTTCTACTGCAAAGATCATGGACATTTTATTAACATGTGCCCTAAGAAACATGTTGATCGATATGAAAAGAAGGCTCAACAGATACATAATAAGCAAACCAATGCCGAAGAAACATTTAAATCAAATGGAGAAGAATATTAAAAGGATGTGTATGAGGACCCAAAGTATGACTCAAGACAGTTAAGCAAAGATCATGGAGTCAATCCAGCTCTATTCAAATCACTTTATCAAGACGTCAAGAAATTTCTACAAATGCGAATCAATGAAGCTGAAGATTGGAATGGACAGTTACAAGTGGAGTTACGTTGAGTATCCCATAAGGTGTTATGTTTATAAAGTGAGTTGTGAAGAATAAAGAAGTATGTTTTTGGAGCTTGTGTAAAGTGAACTATATGAAAGCAAGTTGAGCAGTGTTGGATGCTAATCACCTGAACCTTTGTTTCTTGCTAGCCTTTGCGAATCTGGGGACGAGATTCCTTTTAAGGAGGGTAGATTTGTAACACCCTGAAATTTCTTGATTTCAGGATGTTATTAGGAAGAATAATTAAACAACAATTTTCTCATAATTTTAAAATTTTCCAACATTTATTTTGTTACAGGAAATTTAGTGTAGGAAAATAATTGATTGTCTTTCGAATTAAATAAAATGATTGTTTGAGTGTTGCATTCATTTCGATTGCATTTGTTTTGTTTGAGATAGAGTTTTCAAAATCATAAAAAGATCAAACTCAAATTTCTCTCAATCTTTCTCTCGTATCTTTTATGGTCCGACTCATCATGTCTCTCTATATTTTTTCCTATCCCATTTCGGACTCTCTTCTCTGTTAGACCGGTAGTCACGCGTGGCCCACCTTTAATTCTCGTTGGCATGTTTCTCTTAGCGGCCCAACGGTTAGCTCAATCCATTTCATGGGCCCAGCTTCCTCTCCCTCTCTTCCATAGTCGCTGGCAGTCGGATCCACCCATAAGTTCCATCCTCCACCTCTCGTTGGCACCGTGTTGCACTCGTGCTCCTACACCCACCTAGCTCCCGCGTGCCATGCTTCGCACCTGAGCCGTAGACCCTCGTGCACCTACAGAGTGCATCGCGCGCTTGGCCCTCATGTTTGCTCATATCTGGTCGTCTACCTCGTGCCGCACGCCTAGCTTGGCTCTACGCATTAGTGCACTGCATTGGCGATCATTCGTGTCTGAGCCGCTCGGCTCTCGTGCGCTAGCCGTGTCTCTCTAGCTGTCGTGCCCTCTCTCCTCCTATGCTGCTCAGCCTCTCTGCACCCTGTCGCTCGAACGACCACCGCTGCCGCGCTTGTGCTGCCACCGCACTGCGTCTGCATATATATGCTAGGCTCCCCGTCCCCACTCAGATCCTCCTCGCGTGCCGCGACAACCTGGGCCCATGCGTCAGGCCATTCCCAACCTCCGGCTGCACCCGACCATGCCCGAGTCGATCCGCGTCTGGTCGCCATCTTGGCATGCACGCCTAGCCACTGCCGCTAGCGTGCCGACCGCCCGTGCTCGAGCCGCTTGCTGTGCGTGCGGTCTTTCCGATCGCTCTCTCGTGGCTGCTATCCTCGCTCATCTCCAATGCTTGGTGGAGCATTAGTCCTTTTCTTCACTCCTTTCAGGTAACGGCCACATGTAATGGCCATTGATGACCGGTCACGACGCTGCCCCGTCTGTTCCTCTACCCCAGTTCGTAACTTCGTAACAGCCATCTCCACCATCCTTCTTCTCCCGCCGCCGACTCGTGCTCGTGTCCACCCATGGCCCGTGCATTGTGCATGCGACGCCACCGCACTGCTCGGCCGCTAGCCGCTTGGCCTCGAGTGTTCTCGCCTCACCCGCACGTGTTGCACCGCTGTCGGACTTCGCCTCCGGCTTACGTCACTGTCGCCCGTGTCCAAGCTGGCTCGCCTCCCTGCTGCGTGCTTGCGCAACGCGCCACCCGCCTGGCTCTCTCGCATGCAGCGTCCCTCTCATCCTCCAACAGTAAACACTCCACCTCCATGAGGTAGTTAATAGCTTAGCATGATCATCACCTCCCACGCATGCATGCATGCATGCACCAGCACTAGTAACCATCTCTTCCCTTCATTTCACAAGTAACGGACATTGCCACTATGGCCATAAATGGCTGGCCATTACGAGCTGACATTTCCTTCCCTCCTACGCCGCCTCCTGAATGCCATCATGGACATCGTGGCTGGCCGTTCCACCTTTTTCCATCAATGCACCTGCCGTTTGCTCTCTTCCGTGTTGCCTCCTAGGTGCCTATAAAGCTGAGTGCCCAGGGTCCTTCACACACCTTGCAGCACAGTCCGCGACCCTTGCCGCTCCCCCTCGTCCGGTGCCTCACCTCGCCTCTCCGGTTCCCTCGCACAGGCATTGCCGTGTTCCGCGCGACGAAGCCGGCGCCACCACGAGCACCACGACATCGTCCGTCGCTCTTGCCGTTTCCGGCCACCCCGTCGTCCGTCGCCGCCGGACGAAGACGCCACCGTCACAAGCATCTTCGAGCCGAGCTACATCTGTTCTGCCTGATTGTTGCCATTTCGTCCGTCACCCGCAAGTTTTCGGCCGCCGCATCATCTCCTCGTCGCCGAGACATCACCGGCCACGCGTACGGCATACCCGAGCCGGCTGTTGTCGTCCGCCGCTCCGGCCAAGTCCGGCCAACGGTTCTCCTCCCAAAAATCTTTTCGTATCCATCTTTGCCCGTCGACTCACTGCTTTGTCATGCTCGGCAAGAATGTTCGCTAAAGCTTCGTTTTGCCGCTGTTCGCTAGGACCGAGGCCGCTGCCATGTTTGGGGTCTCATATCGTTTCGTACCGATCGAACTTGTGCTCGTGCTCCTTCCTCGGCGCCTTCCAACTCCTTGTCATTCACCATCGGTCACCGCATCGGAGGTGAGAAGCTAGCCTCATGCTTGGTCTTTTATGTTTTGCGTTGAAACGTCCTCACTAGCATATTATCTCTGATACTCACACCGGCCACCACATGCAGTAGCTGCTGCGTACAAACTTCAATAGAGTTATTCTAGTTAATCGATCTCATAAATATTGCTCATAGTATGGTCTGGTGATGCCCTTTTCCTTCTTGTATCTTCACGTTACAACATGCCATGTATGCACTCTTGTCCGTATTTCTCCCTGTTTATCAGCATCATCACACATGCATAGCAGCACAACATTCTACATGTGCTAGCATGGTAGCATGCACTCTGTTCAATCCTACACGTACGCTTGCATGCAAGTGTTTGCCACAACCAAGCACACGCCTAGAAAGCAAGTAATCAGTACACATACAACTTCATGATGTAAGCATTACATAATGCTTATGTCATATATATTTGTTTCCTTCAAAAATACAATTCCAAGTAATTCCAAAGCATGCATGTATATTTCAGCAACATATATAACATATATCTTTTCTTTTATCTTGCTCTATCCGTTATCTCTCGTGTCCCGTGAATCTTCTTTGATAGCCCTTCCGATCCGTGAGTTAATCATGATTAGATCCCTAATCCTTGTTTAATCCATAGATCCCACGTTTTAGCCCGTGTAAGCTCGTTTGTTGTGTTAGTTCCGTCTCACCATAACTTATACGCTAGTCATGATGTTTACCCTAAAATGTGTTTTAAGATTTTATCCTAAATTAATTTGATTAAACATCTATTGAAATGTCTTTTTGTTAATAATAATCGATTATGGCCTAAATAACGGTTTTTCATTGCATATATAAATTGACTAATCTATTTATTGATGTTTTCTAAATAAATCTAATTAGATCTACCTTCCGACTTTTCCTAATACAAATGTTAAATTAGTTAATATTTATTAAATTTTCTTTATAAATAAAAGCAACATAGGTTATCCCGAGTTTTCTTAATAAAATGTTAATTTGATTAATATGAACGTAAATGTGTTTTTGAATTATAATTTGTTTAGTTAAACTCGAAACATAAAGTACACGCTTAGATGCTTTACATGCTTTTTTCTAAATCTAAATATTTAATTTGCATAAATCATACTTGAATATTTATAAATAAATTTGGACTAAGTTCTACATCGTTCTTTTATATATAAATATAATTTGCCTAATTCTAAATAGGGTATTTCTGCGAAATAGCCTATACACATTGCTTTATTCAATTAAAATATATCTAGCATATAGCCCTTGTGTGTTATAATACAAATCTCACGATAGATGTACCTTTTCAACGATAGTTCCGTGTTGACGGTGAATTTCCGTCAACCTAGAGTACTTGTTATACATTGGTTTCGATTATGATTTGCAACTAACCCGCCACTAGGCATACTAATGATGTAACAAGTTCACACTTGCATGTCGATTTTGGAGTTTGTTGTTTATGCGGAAATCTACGCTAAAGAGGAGACTTTCGGGATAAGTTCATCAATCACTTCAAGAGAAGATCATGAAGCCCGTCACAAGTCAAGACACGAAGTGAACAAGACTCCAAACAACCCAAGGACCGAAGCATCAACACGCAAAACTCCGGGGACTTGGATGTTTACCAACGGGATCAACTCGGCCGAGAGATATTCTCGTGACTCAGGACAGCATGATCTTTCAGTACAGATTCGGAGACTAAAACGGTCTTAAATGGCAAAAGTTTGACTACCAAAGTTGTGGACCTCGACGATACCTTCGATTTGGACATGTGGAAGGCCCAATTCGGATAAGGGAGCTAGGAGATATAGCCCCCGAAATCCCTGCTGCGCAGTCAGTCCGAAATCAGAACAGATTATCTTCCAAGGCCGATTTGGAGATCTTATCTTCGTTTTTAAGGAAAGAAATGAATACCAAAGTTGAAGATAATTTCGTGCCACACAACCAGGACACCGAATTTGCATTATTTGGAGTCCGGACGTGGGAGATATGGCGCTGGCAAGGAAGGACTGCGAATCAGGAAATCTGGCTGATTTTATGGAAACCAAGTTTGCTTCTCTCCCAAGGAGGATTTCGTGCAAGGCAACGTGGAGCACGCCCAAAGTCACCTCAAGGACATAAATACAACACCCTAGGCGCCCCAAGGTGAGGACCCATGGAACAAATCATCCTACCGACGCCAATCACCGAAAAACCGCCGCCGCAAGATGAGGGAGAGTTAGATGAGCTCGTCGCAAGGATCAACGCCGGCGGAGAGAAGGAAGCAAGAGGAGGACTCCAAGCCGCTGGCCTAGGGGTGTTCCCAAGCTCCATCGCCGCCATCTTCATCGACGACGTTCTCCGGAGTCTCCATCACCCCTATGTGCTTCAATCCGTGTAATATGATGGGGTAATGTCTTCGTTCATCCCTAGGATTAGATGGATACATGCTATGTGATCGCTACTCGATTCGTGGTTTCAATCTATTACTTTCATGTTGATGATGCTTTGATGATTAAGGTTAGCTACCGTGTTTTTCGGGCGTATGATATCCGCTACTCCCATAGATTCCATCAACATATTGTGTCCATCATAGGTCTAGTCACGATTACCTTCGCGTAGTGACGGACGAGAGGAGGGAAAGGGCGAAACCGTGGTCACAACCCCCGGTAGATTGGTTTACCACTTTCGTGTAGTAGATGCATACCATGTTATCCTAAATCCTAGGGAGGGAACGCTTATCTTTCTTGCTCACTCTCTTGTGTTCACCCCTTTGCCATCTAATTTAACCCTAGATTTGTTTGATCAACTTAACTTCGATTAACTTAGGTTAGATTGTCTTTATCTTTAGATTAATACCCCTTTCAAAGGTTTCCATTCAACTAGATTAGTACTTGGTTAAGCGCTAGTAATCCCCTTTCTTCGCGGATTGACAAGAACCTTGGGAATCCCGTGGTGAAAAAGGTGTAGGTCCGTACGCTTGCGGATCGTAGGTGGATACGAGTTTTATCCGTCAACAAGCCCCTTTTTCTCGGCGCCGTTGCCGGGGAGCAAGCCGCTTTGCTACGTTTAATCTAGTATTAATTTTGTTGATTACTAACACCTAACCCTTGTTTTCTAAAAAAAAAAAAAAAAAATCTTTTTGTTTTTCTTTCTACTTTTCTTGTGCCTAGATGGATTTGTTCACCTCACCATTGGAAGACGAAGAGATGTCGCTAAGGGAGCTAGCAATGCCGTCAATGGGAGACATTGCGATGGAAAAATCAGATTTGACGTTTGCTACAACCCACTATGAAGTGAAGCCTGGAATCATCGAGTTAGTGGCGACAAAACCATTTAGAGGATTGGAGGATGACAACCCATATAGACACATTAAGGAATTCACGATGTTATGCAACACGGTGCAACAAAAAGGAGTTCCGGCCGCTTGGTTCAAGTGGAATCTTTTTCCATTCTCTCTCGAAGATGAAGCGCGAAGATGGTACACACTTGCGTCCGTTGAAGCAAAAGGAAATTGGGATGAGCTAGTAAAGAAGTTTCTTTTGAAGTTCTTTCCCATAAGCAAGGTCCAAGACTTAAGGAGGCAAGTGCTCACTTTCAAGCAAGGAGAGGATGAAGGAATTGATGAAGCATGGGACCGTTTTAATGAACTACTTGAGCGAGGCCCGAACTTGGGATTTTCCGGTGACTTGATGTTGCATACCTTTTATTTTTCACTAACCCCTAACTCGTCTCGTTTTGTAAGCATGTGTGCAGGCGGTGATATAATGGATAAAACAATTAGTGAAGCCGCACAAATCTTACAAAGGATAAGCAATGGACAAAGAACAATACGAGATTGGCAAAGATGTTGTCAAGAGGAGCAAAACGACAAAAGCAAGCCCAAGGTGCTTGCTGAAATTTCTGAAAAAGATGAACCGGAGGTCAAGGAAGATGAACCGACCATACAAGAAAGTGAAGATCCACTTCCCAAGGTAAGATAAGTCATTTCGGATGTTAAAAATGTTGAAACTAACATGAATGTAGGCCGAAGTATGTGGAATGCTAGACCATTGGCGGAGTTCATTCAATCCGGTTGGGTTCAAGTTGATTTCGCCCCACTAATCAACTACCGAAGGAAGGAGGAACGCCGACACGTTGCCAAACTAGTTGAAGATATATTTGATCAAGAGATGAGTGGAGAGTCGATCCAAAAGATGTTTGAAGAAGAAAGAGAAGAAGGAGATGAAGGATGGATCGACCGGTTTGACAACTCAAAGATTTATGATGAAGGAAGAGAAGAGTACAACCGTGATGAGCCTAGTGACTCAAAGGATAAATGGGAGGAGATAGGACTCAAGCTAGATGATAGCTTGTGTGCTATTGAAGCCTACACACTAGCAAATCAAGACATGAAAGTACTCAAGGATGAAGGAAAGAGTGAATCAACAATGAGCGATCTTGACGACATGTGGTACATGGAAGATAAAGAAAGCAACACACAAGTCTTTGAAGATGAAGATCTGGTTGATAAAGAAGACTTCAAAGAAGAGATGAATGTGTACATAGTTGAAGGATTACATGTTCCACATGATGAGTTGAAGAAATTGCAAGATGGTGATGAAGAGGTAACTATACTCGTTGAGATCAATTCGCCTTCAACACCGCTTGATGAACCAAATATCACTCTTGTTGAAAAATCTCTAAGGCCAAGGTACGCGCTGAAATCTCAAGATATTATTGGTATTGATGTTGATAAATTCAAATACTCATGCGCAACCAATAATATGAATGATAGTTTAATGTCTATGCCTTGTTCCAATAGTGATCATGTTGATAGACTAGATTTTCTTGAGAATGAAAAAGAGGAAACATTTAAGTTTGATCCAATTAATCTCACACCTAAACAACCTTTGCCTAATGATGAGCTAAGTGCTATGCATGAAACATATGCTTCTTTTATTTACACCTTGACTTGTTGCTACAATTCACATGTGGTGTTAATTATGGACGCGTATGTTTACAATAAGTTTTGTAAATCTCGATCATGCTTTGCGCTTGGTCAAGCTAATGACCTTAAAGAATCATATGTTGGGAAAGGCCCGATTTTCACTAACCATGTAGACAAGGCTTGAATAATGAAAAAAAAGAAGTCATGCCTAAAAGAGTTGCAAGATAAATCATCAACCTCTCCGAATCCCGCAATGGATGCTGCTGTCTTCATCAATTTGAGAGCTTGTTCAGAGGTGTACAAATGAAGAAAATGAGATATTCAGAAGCTCCATCAAACTACCATTCCAACGCATCAAGAACCAACAAGTTTGAAGACCCGTGCAAGGAGTTATGGAGGAAACATTGAGCGTTGCGCGTTCTGAAATTTCTGGACAGATTTCATCGCCGAAGTAAAACGGACGTAACTCTCTTGTCCGGAGTCCGATTTGAGCAAATAAAGACTCGTTGGAAAGGAAATTTTGTGCACTATGCAATGGAGTAGAGCTTGAGTATACTATCTGTTCTGGACATTAAAAAAAATCATAGAGTGAAGGCAGCACCGAAGGATGATAAAGAAGGAGATAATGATGAAACAAAAGGATGCTTTGGGCAAGTCTTCTATAAGTGATCAAGCACAACATGAGAAGTAAATTAAAGCTGCATTGGTACCTTTTCTTCTTGAATGAAGGGCCATGGCTATGCAACGAAAATAAGGTATGTGAGAAAGTCGAGCTCTATGACTTTAAATGAAGCGCTTTTCGGGAGGCAACCCGTTTCTTTATATTTTTACTACTTTCTTAGAGAGAATAAAGAATGGCACCATCTTATGATGATCAACTTGTGGTTATTAATCTAAGTTTAGATTTCCTTTTTAGAACCACCATCATGTTCATGCTCATATTTATTTATTTGCATGCATTGTATTTTGTTGTCCTCGTGATGTTTCTTTGTGTATACATGTTTTGCACATAGTTGGCTTGGTTGTTTTATATACTTAATGATGTATGCTTAATTTTCCATGTTAATACTTCATAAGGCATTATGAGTATTTTCCTTTTGTGATCTTGTGTAAACGTGGTGTTTAAACATGATTGCGGACCATCATCGTTAAGTTCGATAAACCTAGCTGGCTTTTCATATGTTTTCATGTTGCTTTGGTTAGTTTATAAGCTTTGCAATGCGCTTAATTTTTCTTGTGCTATAAGAGTTATTGATTTAGGGATAGACATGGTGTTTTAACCCTAGATATATAAACCTTTATGGCTATGGAGAAATTCAACAACCTAGTTGTAAACATGGTGTTTAGAACTAGGTGAAAACATTGTCTTATTTATATGCTTTCCTATCATGTGCATGCACACCTTGCACCACGTACACTTATTAGGTTTTTATTCCTCATTAAACTAATTATGCCTCAAGTTAAGAATCTTAAGAGACATTTTTGGATTGTTGGCAATTCTATCTACTCCCAACCGTCACCTTGGGGGTAGAATGTGCGTTTAAAACGTCTTACGGGCAAGATAAAGACTCTCACTACAAGGAAATTGAAGGATGGCTAAGAAGTGCTTTGTCTTCTTCTTCCATGACTAGCAAAATGCTAAGCATGGGGGAGACCCTGAATCTTCAACACGGAAGTTAACATCACTCGGATCAATGCGCGAAAAGCTATCGATCTCATCAAAATTCTGCATGGTCTCAAAGGGAAAACACTAGATATTTTTGGATATTTAGAAGCCCCATGAAGTTACGATTCCAACAAATCAAGAATCAAGACAATCAGAGGTTCCTACAAGCGGTTATGCCCGAATCACCGAGTGCAACACGTCTTGAAATCAGTTTTGGACAGCACGCGAGCTGAAGTAAAACGGACATAGCTCCCTTGTTTGAACTCCGTTTTTGATGAATGACCACATGTTGGAAAGGTAATTTCATAAACTTTTCAATAGAGCTATATTTCGATATATTTTCTGTTCTGGACAGAGGAGGAAATCCATGAAAAAGAGACAGCAAGGAGATGATGAGAACAAGAAAGAGGAGATGGTGATGACAACATTGAAGAGAAGGGTGACCAATGACTCCATTAAGCATACAAGTTAAAATTCAGAAGTTTAGAAGCATTAATAAATCAAGACAAAAGCAAAAGTCACATCGATACATGGAGATGTCGGAAGAAGGCAACGAAAAATTACAAAGGATGGTAACATCTTCATGGACCTTCTCTTTTCCAAACACAAATGCTTGTAAGTATGCCTTCAACCTCAACTAGGTGCAACCTTTTGTTTTTCTCTTCAAACAATAAAATGGCTACTAGGAGGATAACCTAGGTTTCTTTTTACTTTCAATAGATAAGCATGACCATGTGTTCACCTCGATGTTCTACATTGCCTATGCTTACGGAAAGATGATGAAAGTTGCCGCTTTGTTTTACCTACATGAAGTTATACATGTCTTGGCTAATTGCTCTCTATAATATGATCTGAAATTCATTTAAATACTGGCTCTTTTATTTGTGGAGGTGAAATGACTATGCTCTAGACCCACATACATATCTTTGCTCTTTGATTTAAGTTTATGGATAGCCGGATAACTTGTTGTTTTAATGAAAACTTAACTTTTATGCTATCTACATATTTGTGATGCTCTTGCAAAGTTCTACCTACCAAAGCCATATACATATATGATTTATGATAACAAAACCCGTAGATTGCAAACATATGTTTTGATGAGTTGGATTAGGATTGATTTCTATGGTTCGAGACTAAGAAGCTGGTCATTCCTTTGTGTAACTTTTTCATGCTAGCCTTTTTGTCCATGCATTGTGGGTTTTCACATCGAAAATTTCACAAACTTCGCTGGGCATCCACCCTAAACCAAAAACATCTTTTTTGTGATCACCTCCTTGTCCACAACCCAATTTGAGTATGGAGTAAAATTCTCGATGGAGATTCAAATATTCTGCAATATTATGAAATTTATACTTACTTTAGCAGTCATTTCCCCTCTCTTTTATGCTCGAGGACGAGCATCGTTCAAGCATGGGGGAGGAGTCATTCTCTGACACAAATGCTATGTAAGTATTATGTTGCAAAAAGTTTTGAGGAGCAAAAGAAAAAAAATGAAGAAAAAAAATGAAAGAAGAAAAAAATATATGATAAGAAGAAAAGAAAAGTAAGAAAAATAGGAAGAATAAAGTGAAAAAAAGAAAGAGAGAAAAATGAGAAGGAAATAGAATAAAGAAAAAAAATAAAGATGCTCCTCGGTTCTTTTTGCTTCATAAGTTCTCAAGTGCCTTGATGACACATCCATACTCAAATCTTCCAACCATGTGCAATCCGATAACGAGGACTTCACTCGTGCCTCGGGATCATCCATTTGCCACTTGCACATGTCCACTTATCTAAATGTGTGTGTTTCATCCTTCTCTCTTTCCAACATTTATTTTCCATGGCCTTTTTGACGAGTCTCGGTAATTCCAATAGACCTCTCTCTTAATTTGACAATATTTCGGATGTATGTTTTGCTAGGATTGTTTTTAACCTTCCAAGCTCCACATAAGCCTTCCACTATCACATATGAGTAGAGTAGGTTGAAAATAATCTAGTATAGGCTTGAGTGACTTGATGAGATGAGTGTTTCCATGAGCTATTGCAAGAGATTTTCACTTATGTTGGATATGTTTTGAAAATCTTCGATGTGACAAGGTAATGGTTTGAAGTTCACTTAAGTTTGAGAGCATTGTGTTAAATGTGGCTTGTTCTTTATCGTTAGTCTATCTTCCATAATGAAAAAGAAGTCGGTCACAACTTGAACTTTAAAAATAAATTGAAGAGAGAGCAATTTGCCTCGTCATGAATGACTAAGTGCAGGGATAACATTGGAAGGCAACACTGATTTCCCTTTTAAGCAAGGATTACTTACTCGAGGACGAGCAAGGTTTAAGCATGGGGGAGATGTTGACGGTGAATTTCCGTCAACCTAGAGTACTTGTTATACATTGGTTTCGATTATGATTTGCAACTAACCCGCCACTAGGCATACTAATGATGTAACAAGTTCACACTTGCATGTCGATTTTGGAGTTTGTTGTTTATGCGGAAATCTACGCTAAAGAGGAGACTTTCGGGATAAGTTCATCAATCACTTCAAGAGAAGATCATGAAGCCCGTCACAAGTCAAGACACGAAGTGAACAAGACTCCAAACAACCCAAGGACCGAAGCATCAACACGCAAAACTCCGGGGACTTGGATGTTTACCAACGGGATCAACTCGGCTGAGAGATATTCTCGCAGCTCGGGACAGCATGATCTTTCGGTACAGATTCGGAGACTAAAACGGTCTTAAATGGCAAAAGTTTGACTACCAAAGTTGTGGACCTCGACGATACCTTCGATTTGGACATGTGGAAGGCCCAATTCGGATAAGGGAGCTAGGAGATATAGCCCCCGAAATCCCTGCTGCGCAGTCAGTCCGAAATCAGAACAGATTATCTTCCAAGGCCGATTTGGAGATCTTATCTTCGTTTTTAAGGAAAGAAATGAATACCAAAGTTGAAGATAATTTTGTGCCACACAACCAGGATACCGAATTTGCATTATTTGGAGTCCGGACGTGGGAGATATGGCGCTGGCAAGGAAGGACTGCGAATCAGGAAATCTGGCTGATTTTATGGAAACCAAGTTTGCTTCTCTCCCAAGGAGGATTTCGTGCAAGGCAAGGTGGAGCACGCCCAAAGTCACCTCAAGGACATAAATACAACCCCCTAGGCGCCCCAAGGTGAGGACCCATCGAACAAATCATCCTACCGACGCCAATCACCAGAAAACCGCCGCCGCAAGATGAGGGAGAGTTAGATGAGCTCGTCGCAAGGATCAACGCCGGCGGAGAGAAGGAAGCAAGAGGAGGACTCCAAGCCGCTGGCCTAGGGGTGTTCCCAAGCTCCATCGCCGCCATCTTCATCGACGACGTTCTCCGGAGTCTCCATCACCCCTATGTGCTTCAATCCGTGTAATATGATAGGGTAATGTCTCCGTTCATCCCTAGGATTAGATGGATACATGCTATGTGATCGCTACTCGATTTGTGGTTTCAATCTATTGTTTTCATGTTGATGATGCTTTGATGATTAAGGTTAGCTACCGTGTTTTTCGGGCGTATGATATCCGCTACTCCCATAGATTCCATCAACATACCGTGTCCATCATAGGTCTAGTCACGAATACCTTCACGTAGTGACAGTAAGAGAGGAGGGAAAGGGCGAAACCGTGGTCACAACCCCCGGTAGATTGGTTTACCACTTTCGTGTAGTAGATGCATACCATGTTATCCTAGATCCTAGGGAGGGAACGCTTATCTTTCTTGCTCACTCTCTTGTGTTCACCCCTTTACCATCTAATTTAACCCTAGATTTGTTTGATCAACTTAACTTAGATTAACTTAGGTTAGATTGTCTTTATCTTTAGATTAATACCCCTTTCAAAGGTTTCCATTCAACTAGATTAGTACTTGGTTAAGCGCTAGTAATCCCCTTGCTCCGCGGATTGACAAGAACCTTGGGAATCCCGTGGTGAAAAAGGTGTAGGTCCGTACGCTTGCGGATCGTAGGTGGATACGAGTATTATCCGTCAACATTCCGTTCTCGGCGTTTCTTGCGTTTGCGTTCCTAGAACCAAATCTTGTTTCCCTTTTAAGCCTTTCTTGATTGGTGTATTGTTCTTAGTTGTTCTTGTTTGTCTGCTTTGCATGTGTTGTACCCGATGTTTGCTTCGAGTAGAAGATCGAGCTGTTGTTTGGAAGTCCTGAAGTTTAAGAGTTTCAAGAGAGCAAGAGCGGAGCAGCATAAGAGTAGCTTTTCGTTGGAGAAAGGCAAGTGACCCTAACCATCCTTCTACCTATGCTTTAAACAAGAATACTATGAATGAATTGGAACATGGAGAACCACCCAGGAAAACGGAAGGTACAACCACAAGACATATGGCTCGTCTTGGCCAATTAATTAGGGAAGTCTTGTGTGGCTATTAGCCTTAGTAGCTTGGGGTACGGAGGAATGCTTTTATGACTCTTCTACTCTGGTTAGGTTTTGGAACGGAAGTGCTCTTCTAGGGTAACCTGGTCCGAGGGTAGAAGGAGGGTACGAAAGATAGACTATAGGACGTGCTACTATGGACTAATACACATAGGAGGACTCTTTGTAAAGGCCTCGTAGCGTTCCTATGCACCCACACCTCGGAAGTGTGGTATTGTGCCTACTTTTGCACAACATGGTTGGGTTCAAAGTTCTTCGGAACTTTTACGCGACTTGTGGTGAAAGTGTACAACCTCTGCGAGAGTGTAAATGCAGTCATATAACCACCATGCTCACGGTCAAGAGCGGCCTGGACCCTCACATGATTAATAAACTTCAAGATGGATTTAAAATTGCTTTCCGGTTATTTCTGTGGCCTTGCTGAGTACCAACCATAAGTGTACTCATCCTTGCTAAACCGCTGTTCAGAAGAAGAAGGTACATGATGTCCAGAAGATGGTGCTAGGCGTACGCAACCCCCAGTCGATTGCCTGTGGAGTTTGGAGCCTTTGCTTCCCAGGATTTTGCTGTAAATCTCTGATAATCTCCCTTTCTTTACATGATATTGTTTCTGTTATTCACTAATGATGTCACTATATGTATGGAACTAGATCCTGGCATACATATAGGTAGCACTTGGTTTGTTTTGGAAACCGGGTGTGACATATTCCAACAGCAAAGAGGTCTTTTTGTGGTATGCTAATTGTGATGTCTCGTAGGCTTCTGCAACCATGAGGAGGAGCTGAACAATGACCTGAAGAACACCAAGGAGAAGGTTCGAAATTTGGAGGTGTCGCTTCGGGAGGTCGAGCCTGGGGGCCAAGAGCTCAAGCGGGCGATGAAGGAAGCTGCTGATAGTGAGTACGCCGTATCTCAAAAGCTGGCTTATGAGAAAGGAGTTCGTCGGGACCTTGAGGTCGAGTTCGAGGTTGTTTTGAAGTCGTTGCAGAATGACCAAATGACCATTGCAGGGTATGAGGTGGAGCTAAACGACCTGAAGGGTGCTGTCAACTATGCAATAGATTGCATAGCAGTGCCGGCTGAAGGGGAGGAGGCAAAATCCATTGTAGATCATCTCGTAGACACCCCTAACAGGCTCCTGACGCTGCTGAAGGTGACGAGCTTGGCCGCGGCTACTAATGCATTGGTGAGAGTGAAGTCTCACTACCCTGACGTCGACATGGCCAAGGTCAAGGCTGGTGCTGATGTTGAGAAGGACCTTGCAATCCTGGAGCTGGAGGTTCGGGATGCCGCCATTGAGGTGATGGACAATCTGGATTATGAAGGTAATGACGGCGAAGCGTAGTCTTGGACTTAGGAGCAGTACCTTCTCCCCTTCTCAGTCATGTAACTAGGTCTTGCAGATGAAATATTTTGTTTGAACCTAAATGAATGACTTGCCTAGTGCCTGTGCAAGCTTGGTAGTCTTTGTAGATGACGACATCTTGTTTCTTGTCTTGCTAATCACTACTCACGGAGAGGCTAGCTTACCGACCTCCACACCTCAGTGTGGAGGCTTACGTGAGGTCGGCACGCGAGGGAGGAGCCTAGGGCTCTGGTCTGGTGACCTTTTTTCTGACCAAGCATTCTCGCAACGACAGGAGGCTTCGTACTCATTAGGGATGATATCCTCAGGTCGAATGACCTTTAGGTTGGCTTTGAGCCAAGCCCCCGAGCATGTCGAGGGAGAGGAGTAGGCAAAAATCTGTGACCCCCAGGTTTTGCAACCCATGTATTGGCTTTAGCCAAGCCCCCGAGCATGTCGAGGGGGAGGGTTTGTGACATGAGAGAGGAGAAGGTAGGGCTCGACACATAGCAGATGACTACATGAACTAATATTTATTTAATCTGAAAAAAGTACAAGGAGAGGAAATACATAGATGGAATTAAAAACTATTCTACGGATAGAATCGTCGTAGGTGCTCCACGTTCCAAGGGTTTGGCACTCCTTGTTCATCACCCCATTGGAGGCGATAAGTGGATGGGTTGATGACTTCGGTGATGATGAAAGGTCCTTCCCAAGGGGTAGAGAGCTTGTGCATGCCATCGGTCTTCTGGATGCGCCTGAGGACGAGGTCGCCAACGTTGAAGGAAGTTTCCTTAACGTTGCGGTCGTGGTAGCGTCGAAGTTGTTGGTCGTGACGGGCTTGTCTCATGACGAACAAGCCTCCGCTCTTCAAGGGGTGGCCAAGGTCGGCGCGACAGGTTTGCTTGGCTTCTCCTTCCTCGTAGAACTGTATGCATGGTGCTCCGAAGGCGACGTCGGTGGGTAGTATGGCTTCCGATCGATAGACCAGAAAGAAGGGCGAAAAGCCTATGGCGGAGCTGACTGGAGTCCTTAGATCCGAAATCACGTGGGGCAGCTCGTGTAACCACCGGGTGGCGTAGTTTGAAGCATCATCGTAGATGCGGTCTTTGAGGGCCTGAAGGGCCATTCCATTGGCACACTCGACCTGGTCGTTGCACCGAGGGTGGGCGACCGAGGAGTAGTAGACGTGTGACGCCCCAGGTTTTTAATTAGCGTCATTAGTGCTAATGGCGGAGTCAGTCGAGTCAAACCGGCCGACACTGGTCAAACCTAGGTCAACCTGGGTCATCACCTCGAAAACCTCGCCAATGAACCCTATTGAACCCCTTGACCAAGTCTACACACACCCGTGGTCAACCCTTGGTCAAAGACACGGTCAAACCGGGCTTAACCATTGACGTCGGCGAATGTCGTCTGGAACTTTTGCCGCGTTCTCCAAATTTCACCAAAACATTTCAAAATATACCTTTATGAAAGTTGTCCATCTTGTTGAGGGACACAACTTTCATGTAGATTGGCATTTCAAATTTTGAGCGGAAAAGGGTGAAAAACTTGGTCAACTGGCAGTACCTCCTGTTCACCGAGACATGGCGGCATTCAATGTTGGCAAGCCGATTCTGCAAAATCCAAGGAGATAAACACCCTAGAGCCTTTGTAAAAGTTGTAGAGGGTAGTGAGATCTACAACTTTCCTATTCATCACTTAGTGCACTTTAGTTGCAAAAATTTGAGTTTTTATCGCTCAAACAGGGCCAGTCCAACACTTCCAGGCAGACTACGACGTCGTCCGTGCGCCAACAAAGCGCCCGCGCGCGCGCCGTGCCGCCTTGGCGTCCGGCCGCCGGCCCGCGCTCCTAGGGTGGTTGCCACCGCCCGAGGCCTCATTCCCCGAAGCCACGCACCATCCCGAGGCCGCCTCGAAGTCCCTCCCCCTCCTCACGCCGCGCGGCCGACGAGCGCCCGATGGACCGTCGGTCCCTTCCCTGTCGGTCCGCCCGTCCGTGCTCGCCCGCGCGCCCCGAGGACCGTGCGTGGCCGGCCCTCCTTTCTCCACTCGGCGCAGCAAGGGCACCGAGCCACTATAAAGGGGACGCCACAAGGCGAGCTCCTTATGCGCCCGCCGTCCACGGCCCGGCCGCCGCCGCCATTAGAGGGGTCGCCGCGGCGAGCTCCGGGTTCCGGCCGATCGCAAGCCCAACCGAGCCCTCCTCCACCTTCCCTCGCAACTGCAATAGCTTCCTGAGCCGCCCATTCCTTGCCCCGGCCGCAACCTCGCTGGAACAAGGGGGTACCGCGGTCGGCAACCGCCGTCGCCGCCGCAAGACCCCCGCCGGGCGGCCCCCTCTACCCTGTGCAAGATGGCAAATCGGTCGTGGGTGAGCTCCCCCTCCTCCCCACACCCTTTCTCGGCCAATTCCCTCACCGGAGTCGCCGGAATTTGGCCTCCCCGCGCCGCCGGCCATGGCCAGGGGCCACATTGCAAGGGGCTAAATCTTTTCAGGGGCCTCAGCGTAAAACCTCAACTTCAATAGTATTCCCAATTTCCCGAATCTTGTAAATTATCTATAAAATCATAGAAAATTCAGAAAAATACAAAACCAATTTTGTTGGATTTGTTGTGAAGAATATTTGTTATTCTCACATGGCCTGATTCTAGATATTTTTAACATGAAAAATAGGAATGTGAAAAACCTAGATCTGCCATAACTCAAAAACTGTAAATCCTCTGCATCCAAATTATGGATATGTTGTGTACGATGTCATGACTAACTATTGTGCTAAAAATTGCGCAAAGTTATGATGCAAATATTTTTATAAAAATTGTTTTCCATTTCTGCAGAATCTGCATAAATGATTTTTGTAGCTAAAACTATTTAGACTTTTGCAACCAAATTTTGCATACTGTCTTTTTATTCCAAAACACACCTCTGGTGAATTAAATACAATGTTATAATTACCATAAATATTTATTCTTGAATTATGCTTGTTTTTCTTGGTAAATGCATAAGTCAAGTTTCATAATAGTTCTAAGTGTATGTGCTGCATCCCTAGGCTAGTTTAGGACCATATAACATGTGTGAGAGAGTTTGGATCTTTTTGATGGTTATTTATTTTTGTGTGCATTTACCTTGTTCTTCTAGCTAGCTTTTATTATTTTCAAAAATAATTAATTTTTAGCTATCCAAAGCATGCATGTATGTCCAGTAGCTTGTTACAGGTGTCTACTGTGTAACATACCCTTCCACTTCATTTTATTAATTAATTTCATGAATAAAAGCTTTGAAGGCCATTAAGGGCTTAATAATTTTTTAAATGGGAAAATCACCAACCATCCTTAATAATCTTGTGTGCGGTTGTAAATCATTTTAAAAGGCTAAATATACCCACTCACTACTGTTTGTGGAGTTATATTCAATTATTTACATATATATGTACACGGTTGTCGGTGCGGAATATGGTCCCGACACTAACCAGTAGATAGCGCCTAGGTCTATCCCTCAATGGTCGATGCTAAGCAACAAATGACACGAAGATTTTATCCCGGTTCCGCCGCGGGGCCGTACGTCCGCAGTAGGGGCGTGCTCGGGGCACTATATTACTTAGCACGGGGGTGCTTGTAGTGGGGCAAATACAAGCAAGGCGGGGAGAGGAAGCGTGGCCTCCAAGTCCCTGGAAGGGTGGCTGAAGATGTCGTGGAAGGATGAGAAGTGTATGCGTGGTATGTGAAGTGTTCTCCGTTGTCCGTCGTCCTCTCTTCCCCGCGGGCGGGGGGCTCGCCTCCCCTTTTATAGGCCAAGGGGGCGGCGAGTTACATGCACGCCGCGCTATCCAGCTACGTGGGGGTGCACGTCGTGCTACGCTGTAGAGTGGGCGGCCGTCCGGACGATCTTCGCGGCGATCCGGCCATGATGACCTACTTCGTGCCGAACGGTGGCGGTTCGAGGGTAGGATGGCGGCGGGCGGTGGTGGCGTCCTCCGTAGGCTTCGAGGGGAGGTGCGATGATGGGCGGTACGGGGGTACGGGGAGCGGGCGAACGGCGTTCCTTCCCAATGCGCTTCACGGTAGTGGAGTGGTTGCTACGCCGCCGGCGTGCGCCTGCACGCGCGGGTACGGCGGCCACGCCGTCACAGTGGCCGGGATGGCGGTCCACCGGCCTAGCGCCTCCACCTAATCCTGTAAGGTCACGGGAAAGTGAAATCGAGGGTGCGCCCGGCCCCCTTTCGAGGGTCGGGCGCGTTAGCCGCTTGTAGTGGGCGCGCGGTGTCACGGGACTGACACCGGCCGTACCGCACAGTCCCTTCCCACAGTGGCGGGGATGGGCGCCTCCCTGGGGAGTTGGTGCGGCGGCACGGGGCGCGAGCCCCGGCGCATGATGGCGTCGTCCGCGGCGTCGGGCGTTAAATGCCCGTGTACGGGGGCCCGCGCACGCGTGCGGGCGCCCGTGAGCGTGGCGGCCCCCGGCCGAGGGCGGGACGGACCCTCGAGCGAGACGCGACTCGCTCGAGGGGGGAGTGAGCCCTCGAGCGGGTGCGGAACCACTCGAGGGAGGATTTGTTCCTCGAACGGGGCGGAACCCGCCCGAGGGGGGAGTGCGCCCTCGAGCGAGGCGGAGCCCGCTCGAGGGGACTTCTAAGGGGGTCGTCTCGGTGGGCCGTCTGAGTCCCGCGGCTTGGGCCATGCCCTGCATGGTTAGTTACCTGCATTGTTAGGCTCAACGTGTTTTGGTACTGGGATTTAAGTGAGGGTTCCCCCGTTGTTTAAGGGGGCCCCTAGGGCGGTCCCCGACAGTAGCCCCCGAGCATCTGCGGGTTTGCCATTGAGGCTCCCGCGGATGCCGGAACCCTGCGATAGGACGTTCTTCCCTCCTTGTTTGCGAACGCTTTCCGTGGGGGGCGCGTCGGCGGACCCGCGGGTCTAGCCCCGAAGCCCCCGGGGAGTGAGGGTTCTCTGCGAGGGGTTAACCACGAGAGGTCGGAGAGACGTGGCACATATGCCAACCGGCATCGGCGGTATTTCGGCCGTCTTCGGGGGTGCACGCACCGCCGACACTTTGTCTCCGGCGGGTACAATTTCAAGGAGGTGTAGCCGTGCGTCAAGCCCCCGAGCCTTGGCCCGTTCGAGGCGATTGGGTAGAGCCACGATGACTTGTTTTTTAACGCGCCCTCGCCGTCCCTCCGCGGGACGGAGGGTGAGGTTTCTCGCAACTCCCATCGAGCGGGTCGCGAACGGTCGATTCCTCTTCGAGCCGGCAACGGGTGGTTCAAGTGGACGCCCATGCCCCGTTCGATAAGGGTAGGCCGCGCGGTCGGAGACACGTCCATGGAAGCGCTTGCGTGGGTTTGCTAGGTGGGGCTCGGTCCCGTTCGCTAGGGACCGAGGGCGCGGAAGCTCTCCCTCGGTGGGATCCCCCCGCTAGCCGCCCTCGGCGGCTCTCGAACACGACATGTGGGGCACCCTCGAGCCGACGGGCTCGAGGAACGGCTCGAACGCGCGTGCCCTCGTCGTCCCTAACTCGCGATCCGTGGCGCCTGTTCGAACCCATCGAGGGTCGGGCTTCGAACCCTCGATCGGTAGGGCCGTGCGGGGGTGGCGCACGGGCGGCCCCGTCTTTTCACGTTTTGCGGCCGTCGAGGGTGCGGGGCGAGCCGGCCCTCGAGGTGGCCGGTTGGTGGTGCGGCGCGGCATGGGTGCCCGCGGTTGCCGGCTCTACATCGAGTGGGTCCCGGCGACCTTCTCACGCGTGTGCCTTCTCGTAGAGGGTTGACATTGTCTCGAGCGGGGGGCTCGCTCCGCTCGAGGGTTTTGCGTGGCATGGGTGCCGCGGTCGCCTGCTCTACATCGAGCGAGGGCCCCGGCGACCTTCTCACGTCGATATCCCATCGAGGGTTGACGTCGTCTCGAGCGGGGGCTCGCTCCGCTCGAGGGTTTTTACGTGGCATGGGTGCCGCGGTCGCTGCCGCTCTACATCGAGCGAGGTCCCGGCGACCTTCTCACGGCGATATCCCGTCGAGGGTCGTTTTTGTTTCGAGCCGAGGGTTCGCCCCGCTCGAGGGTTCCCTTGCTTGGCAAGGGACCCGGCGTTTAAGTGCCTCGCGGTCGTGGCCACGGTTTTGCGGCGCGGGCGCGCCTTTTAGGCGCCGCGGCCGCGCGCGCGTGTAGTGGGCGGCATGGCGGGGGGCGGACGTGACGGCTTCGCCTCGGTCGGCTGCCCGTCTTTGCCGTAATGATGACCCCGCCCGCGGTGTTGTGGTCGCCGCGGTCGTGGTGGGGCCCGCCCGTCGACGCGATGGAAAGATTCCCTGCAGTTAATGCTAGTCGGGGTGTCCGCTCCGGAGAGCTCGCCCGTCGGCCTATAAAACTGCGAGGAGGGGACAGCGGTTTTTTACCTTAGCGTCTCGCCGTTTTCAGTCCTCCGCCCCTTCGCCTTCGTCTTGCTGTTGCCATCGTGCGGGCTCGCTGTTAGAGCTTTTTCCTCCGCTCCTTGTCCTCCGCTCCTGTTCGCCCTCGTCCTCTTCATGGTGCCGCCTCAGCCTCCCCTTAGGATCTTGGAGCCGTACGCCTGGGAGAGGTCGACGGTGACCCGGCTCGCCCACGGGCGAGCCGGTCGCCGCCGGCCGGTGGCGGCCAACGAAGACGGACGCCCGGCGGAGTGGATCGTGCCGCCGGCCGCGGACCGCGAGCCCAACCTGCTTGGGAGGGCTACGTGGTGAGTTTCACCCGTTACCACGAGCGGGGCTTCGCCGCGCGCCGGCGAGCACCTTCATGCGGGCGATGTGCTACTACTACGGGGGTGGAGCCGCATAACTTCGCCCCCAACGCGATCTCGCAGCGGCCACATTCGTGGGCGTCCGCGGGAGGGTACCCGGGGATCCCGAGTTGAGTGGGAGCTGCGGGTACACCTTTTCCGCGCGGAGCTCATCACGCAGCCCACGACGGAGCCAAGGACCCGCCGCGCGATGCGCGCCGGGGCGGGATGTCGCTTGCCCCGCGGGGGCGGTTCAAGGACGTCTACATCCCCCGCACCATGACGACGAACAACGCCGGGCCGGGAGCGGGGATGGTTCTACCGCGCAACGCCGAGCCCGGCCTTCCCCCCCTACACCGGCGGGTGTTCAAGGAGAGGCCCGGCTCCCGGGGTTACGGGGTGTCCACGCCTCGGCACGGGCGCGGCGGAGAGTCGGTCTTTGGGCGCGGCGGCGGGCCGAGGAAGCACGGGGCCGACCGCGATGGGCGTCCTTGCCTTCCTCCACCATCGGCGGGTCGTGCCTGCGATGGAGAGGCCGCTCCGCATCTTCGAGATGACGGAGGCGGCCAACCCCGTCGACTCGGCGAGGTCGCGGATGCTCCCGACGCCCCTTGAGCGGCCGTATGCGCTCACCCGGGCGCGGAGCGCCGTCGATACCCGGACGCCGCCGATGCCTGAGGGCCGGACCCCGTGGGACCTCGAGATGCTCCCCCTCGGCCCGCTGGTGAGTCTGGCTTTTGAATTCGTTTCAGTTCTCGGTTTTGCTTTTGTTTTCTGACGTGCCACTACCGCTTCTGCGCAGCTGGTGGAGTTCACCATCGCCAAGTCCGTTCCGCCCACCCCCCGACCCCCGCGCGCCGGGCCGGGCGGCGCGGCCGGCGGCGACAAGAGGAGGCGGCGCGCAAGAAGGCGCGCGCGAGGCGACGTCAAGCGCGTCGCGACCGGCGGGCTGCGGAGTACCGGCGGCGTGAAGAGCCGGGGCTCTCCTCCCGGGGACCGAATGGTGCTCGTCCTCGGAGGAGGACGAAGAGGAAGAGGCTGAGGGGGAGGGCCCCTCAGACGGATGGCGACTCGCGCCCCCGTCGCGGAGCCGGCGCCGGCCGGCGAGGGCGGCATTGCTCGGGGCGGGCGCACCGGCGCCCGCCACCGGGCATCGACATCGGGGAGCGGCGCGTGCGCGGAGGTGCCGGCGCGTGCCACGGAGGCGCACGCGGCGGGCGCGCCGCGTGCGCGCGTCAAGCGTGCTCGCGCGCGGGGCGAGCGTGCCCGCACGCGCGGCACCATCGTCGGGGCGCGACGGCCGGGCGCGTCCGTGCGCGGGGCGAGCGTGCCCCCGCGCGCGGCGGCGCCTTCGGGAGGTGCGGCGTCGGTCGCGCCCGCGCACGGGGCGGGCGCACCGCGCGGACGGCGGCGCGCCGTCGGGAGGCGCTACCGCGGTCTTTGCGGCACCGCACCGGCCTCGTCGCGGAGGCCTCGAGGAAAAGGAACGGGCCTTTTCCTCTTCGAGGTAAGGAGCTCGTCTTTTTTCGCTTGGTTTGCCTCGTTGGTGATCGGGTGATCTAACCCTCCATTCGCGCTCGTGTAGGGTGGTGCCAACCGTTCCCCCTCTTGCACCGCCCAAGGTGCCGAGGACGGACGCGTCGATCCCCACCGGCGGCGCTCGTCGAAGGGGTCGCGCCGGGGGACAAGCACGGCGGCGGGCACGGGCTCGCAAAGCCCGGCCGGGGCCTCGAGGCCCCGGTCGGCAGATCCGCCCGCCGTGGCGCGGCCCCCGAGGCCGCCGGGGGCGGCCGGCACCGGTCGTCGTGGAGACACGGCGCGCGGCGGCGGCCGTGGTGGAGGTGGAGCGGGCGCATCCTACGGGGGCGCCCACGGACGCGGCGGCGCGCGGCCTCCGGAGGTGGCGGCCGCGCGCGCGCGCCGGGCGCCCGTGGCCGCGGTGGCGCAAGTGGAGGCGCCGGCGGAGGCGGCGCGCGGCGGCGGCGTCCGCCGTCCATCCCGAGGCGGAGGTGGTGGAGGTCTCGGACGACTCCCCGCCGCCCGGGTGGGACCGGGGGCCGCCCGGCCCACGAACTCCCCCCGAGCCCCGGGGAGGGGGCCCTCGTGAGGCGGCACGAGGGTCACATGGTGGTGGGGGGCCGAGGACACGGTGCCGAGGCCTCGTCCCTCCCGCGCCGGCCGCCCCGCCCAAGTGGAGGGGGCCGTCGAGGATCCCCCCCGTGTTCGCCGACGCCGGGGGTGAGCGGGGAGCTGCGGGGCGAGCTCCGAGCCACGGCGCCACGCTCAACCGCGCGCTGAACGAGGCGCTGCGGGTCCATGGCGGCCCGGCCTGGCTCGTCTTCCAGGTGGGTCATGGTCGCTTGCTCTTTTTCCCTTTTCGTTTTCGTACGCTGCCTTCGAGTCTTGGCGCTTACGGGCTTCGATTCTGTGATTGCCAAGAGCTCGAGCGTCGTGCCCACGACAAGTACGACGCCTTCGACCGGGTGAACACCGAGGTTCACCAGCTCCGGGAGCGGTGCAGCGCCTTCGACGCGCTTGCGGACGCTCTCGGGACGCGGACGGCCGGGCCGGCGTGCACGGCGATGGCATGGTGCGACGAGCTCCCGGGAGGGCTCGGGACGGAGACGCCCCTCGGCGTTCGAGCCTCGAGCGGATCCGTGCGGCCCTCGTCGATCGTGACGAGGCGCTCGTGGAATGCGCGCGCGGACCTAGAGAAGGCGCGGACGTTGGCCGCCAACCGGGAGGCGGAGGTGGCCACCGCTCGCGCCGAAGCTCGGGAGCTCCGCACGTCGCTCGAGGGGGCACAGGGCGCGGCACCGCCGGGGCCGAGGAACGGGCGCGCGGCCGGGAGCGGCGCGCCAAGGAGGCCGACGACACGAAGGCCGCCTTCGACGCCAAGGTCGCGGCCCTCGCCGTTCGCCGAGGAGCGGCTCCCGCAAGAGAGCGTCGCCCGCCAAGGGGCCGAGGAGCGGGCGGCGCAGCAGGGACAAAGCCGCCCTCGTCGACGCCCGTGCGCGCCGGAGCGGGAGTGCGCCGCCCACGAGGTGACGCGGAAGTCGCTGGAGGAGTGGAATGCCACGCTCTCCAAGGTCGAGGACGAGGCGCTCGTGCTCGCATCGCAACGCCAACCGGAGAGGCGGCCCTCCGCGAGCAGGGCGAAACCGTCCAGCGCCTCGAGTTGTCGGTCGAGGCCGTGCGCTGGGACTTCGAGATGGAGAGGAAGCAAGTCGAAGGTGCGCCACTGTTCGATTCTTGTTCTTTTGGTTTTTCGCTTGGGAACTCGCATTCCCGTTTTCTGATTTCTTCTTGTCTTGTCGATTCCAGGCTTGCGCACTGCCTTGGGGCACGCGGCTAAGCGGGCTGAGGCGCTGCAGGCTTCCTACGACTCCTCCGAGCGGGAGTTGCGGGGAATTGCGCGATGCGGCGCTCGAGACCGCCTCGTCGTCGAGGAGGGTGAAGCCCAGGCCGGCGGCTCCCGGCCGGCCGCCCTCTCGCGTGCCCTCGGTGGCCATGTCACCGGCGGATGCGTCGGGCGTTGCGACCGGGTGTCCGAAGGCCCTCGGAGTGGTGCGATCCCACTACGAGATTAACTTCGAGGCGCCGGCGGAAGGCTACGTCGTGCCCGAGGGCGTCGAGGACGAGGTGGCCATGGAGCGCGCGGATGCACTCGCCGCCGACGCCGCCGGGTCGCTCGCCGAGGCCTTCGAAGAATTCCTCTTCCGGACGCCGCCGATGGTGCTGCTCCTCCCGCCTGAAAGCAGTTGGGCGCCAGGCCCATTTTTTGTTTTCGTGTATCAGAATTCTGGCCTCGTGGCCTTTTGTAAATAAACAAGTTGTCTCGTGAACATAAACAGTTGCTGTAAATGAAGTTGTTTGTTTATTACGCTTTTTGTTTCTCCTTCTTCCTGAGTAGATTCTAGTTAGGGAAGTTCGATTTTCGTAGGGGGGCCGCTGGGTTGGAGGCGAGAGAGAAGGGCCATAGCCACGCGGCGTAGGCTATCTCTGGCTCGCACGCTCCTTCCACTGTGCCGCCTGCGCCCTGTTCGAATCGTGGCTCGAAGTTGAAGTAGGAAACAAACTTAGCGCGTGTTGTTTTGTTTTTTGCGCGAAAAAATGGGAACCATTTTTGGGGGGAATGCCCCCCGCAGTAGCCCCCGAGGGTAACTTGGGTTTCAGGGGAAAGCCGAGTTGCCCTTTTATTGGACTTGGAGCGTTTACATAGTTGACACCAACTGGGGCGTTGGCCATGTGTTTTTACAACAGAAAGTACTTGGAAAATCCTAGCTAAGGGTAGAAGCGACGTAGTCGTTGGATGTTCCAAGCGTTGGTGAGCTCTTCACCGTCCTCGTTGGCCGCCTTGTATGTGCCCGCTTGAGCACCTTCACCACGACGTAGGGTCCCTCCCATGGGGGCGATAGCTTGTGGCGCCCTCGGTTATCTTGGCGCAGCCTTAGGACTAGATCCCCCTCGCTGAAATCCCGTCGACGTATCTTGCGCGCTTGATAGCGTCGTAGGGACTGTTGATACCTCGCGGAATGCATCAAGGCTACGAGGCGTGCCTCGTCCAGCTGGTCCAGCGAGTCCTCGCGGGCTCGCTGGTTAACATCCTCGTCGTAGCCTCGAATCCTGGGTGACCCGTATTCCAAGTCCGTGGGGAGGACGGCCTCCGCGCCATGTACTAGGAAGAACGGGGTGAACCCGGTGGCTCTGCTTGGGGTTGTCCTTAGGCTCCACACGACCGCTGGTAGTTCTTGGAGCCATTTTCGCCCGATTTGTTGAGCCGGTCAAAATTCGGGGCTTGAGGCCCTGTAGGATCATGCCGTTGGCACGCTCCACTTGGCCGTTGGTCCGTGGGTGTGCCACGGCCCGCCCAATCCACGCGGATGTGGAACTTATCACTGAACTCCAAGAACTTCCGGCCCGTGAACTGGGACCCGTTGTCTGTGATGATGGAGTTTGGCACTCCAAAGCGGTAGACGATGTCGGTGAAGAACGTGACTGCCTGCTCAGCCCTTAAATTCGTGATGGGGCGCACCTCCACCCACTTGGAGAATTTGTCGATCGCAACTAGTAGGTGGGTGAAGCCCCCGGGCGCCTTCCGCAGGGGCCCGACGATATCCAGCCCCCACACGGCGAACGGCCATGTGACGGGGATGGTCTGCAGGGCGTGAGCGGGCAGGTTGGATTTGCGGGCGTAGAACTGGCACCCTTCGCAGGTGCGTACGATTTCGCTGGCGTCCGCGACCGCGGTAGGCCAGTAAAAGCCTTGGCGGAACGAGTTGCCGACGAGGGTGCGGGGTGCGGCGTGGTGGCCACAAATCCCCGCATGGATGTCCCGTAGGAGCTCGCGCCCCTCGGGAATGGGCACACACCGCCGTAAGATGCCCGAGGCGGCGCGCTTGTACGGCTCACCGTCGACGAGGGTGAACGACTTGGCCATCCTGGCGATGCGCCTGGCCGCGGCCCGGTCTTCGGGGAGTTCCCCTCGAGCGATCCAGGTAATATATTTCTCCCGCCAGTCCGCCTGGACGGGAGCCGGCTCGATGTCCATCGCCTCGGCCTCGTGGGAGCCGTACCCCTCGAGGAGGGAGAGCACGTACGCCTCGTTCGAGGGGTCCTCGTCCATGGGCTCCGCACCCGCTGGGCTCGAGGGAGCCCCCGAGGGTTCGTTGCGGTTCGAGGGGTAGGGCTCGAAGACGACCGAGGGTTGAGCGATGTCACGCGCGAAAACGTTCGGGGGGACGGTGATCCGCCCGGACGCAATCTTGGCGAGCTCGTCCGCCTCTTCATTGTGGCCTGCGGGGCACATGGTTGAGCTCGATGCCGTAGAACTTGTCTTCGAGGGCCCGCACGGCCTTGCAGTAGGCCTCCATCTTGTCGTCGTGGCAGCTCGCGTTCTTCATGACTTGATCGATCACGAGCTGTGAGTCCCCGCGTACGTCGAGGCGCTTGACGCCCAACTCAATGGCGATTTTGAGGCCGCAAAGCAGGGCCTCGTACTCAGCCATATTGTTGGACGCGGGGAAGTGGAGGCGCACTGCGTAGCGCATGTGCTCCCCAAGGGGTGACACGAAGAGCAGGCCCGCGCCTGCTCCCGTTTTCATCACTGAGCCGTCGAAGAACAGGGGTCCGGCACTCGCCCGGATTTGTGGGGGCGGCGGTCGTGTGTCCGTCCACTCGGCCGACGAAATCCGCCGAGGATTTGCGATTTGATGGCCTTGCGCGGGGCGTAGGCGAGCGTTTCGCCCATCGGCTCCACGGACCACTTGGCGATCCTACCCGCGGCGTCGGGGTTGCGGATGATTTCTCCTAGCGGGAAGGAGGAAACCACCGTGATCGGGTGGGCCTCGAAGTAGTGGAGGAGTTTGCGCCGCGCAAGAACCATTGCGTACGGCAGCCTTCTCGGACCCGTGGGTAGCGCATCTTCGTGTCCGAGAGGACTTCGCCGATGTAGTAGAGCGGCCGCCGCACCGGCGAGGCATGTCCTTCCTCCGTGCGCTCCACAACGATCACGGCGCTCACCACCGGGTGGTCGCGGCCACGTAGAGCCGCAGGGGCTCGCCGGCCCGCGGCGGCGTGAGGATCGGGGCGCGTGTCGGTGACGCCTTTAGCTTGTCGAGCACGTCCTGGGCCTCGGTGGTCCAAGAGAAGTGCTCGTGCTTCTTGAGCAGGCGGTAGAGGGGCAGCCCTTCTCGCCGAGCCGCGAGATGAAGCGGCTCAAGGCGGCAAGGCACCCCAACACTTTTTGTACCCCCTTGAGGTCCTTGATCGGACCCATCCGTTCGAGGGCCGCAACCTTTTCGGGGTTGGCCTCGATTCCTCGTTGGGAGACGATGTATCCCAGGAGCATGCCTCGCGGCACTCCAAAGACACATTTTTCGGGGTTTAACTTGACCCCGTTGGCCCGTAGGCAGTTGAACGCGACGCCAAGGTCGCCAACCAGGTCGTCCGCCTTCCTGGTCTTCACGACGATGTCGTCCACGTACGCTTCGACCGTCCGCCCGATGTGATCCCCAAAAACGTGCTGCATGCAACGTTGGTATGTTGCACCCGCGTTTCTGAGGCCAAATGGCATCGTGACGTAGCAGAACGTCCCGAACGGTGTGATGAACGAGGTCGCGAGCTGGTCGGACTCTTTCATCTTAATCCGGTGGTATCCGGAATAGGCATCAAGGAAACAGAGCAGGTTCGTACCCGGCAGCTTGAGTCAACAATTTGATCAATGCGTGGCAAAGGAAACGGAACTTTGGGACATGCTTTATTAAGACTAGTGTAGTCTACACACATCCGCCACTTCCCATTTTTCTTTTTTACAAGCACAGGGTTTGCTAGCCACGTCGGGTGGAACACTTCCTTGATGAATCCGGCCTCGAGAAGCTTCCGCAGCCTCCGCTCCGATTGCCCGTCGCCGCTCCTCGTCGAAGCGGCGGAGCCGTTGCCGCACGGCGCGAGCATTTGGCGAGATGTCAAGGGAGTGCTCGGCGACTTCCCTCGGGATGCCCGGCATGTCCGAGGGGCTCCACGCGAAGATGTCGGCGTTGGCGCGGAGGAAGTCGACGAGCACCGCTTCCTATTTGGGGTCGAGGGTGGAGCCGACCCTCAACGCCTTGCCCTCGGGGGCCGAAGGGTCGAGGGGGACCCCCTTGGTGCCGCTCCGCGGCCTCGAAGGTGCCCTCGCGTGCTTGGCGGCGGAGTTGAGGTCCTCGTTGACCATCTTCTCCAAGTGTGTTCACCGCCGCTTCGTCCGGCGCTAGTGCCTCACGCATGCTCCACGCACTCGACATCGCAAGCCGAATGCGTGCTCGATGGACGACCCGACGGTGATGACGCCGTTTGGACCCGCATCTTCATCTTCGGGTACGTGTAGTTGGGGACCGCCATGAATTTGGCATAGCGGTGGTCGCCCAAGTATTGCGTGGTAGGCCCCCTTGAACCCTACCACCTCGAAGGTGAGGGTTTCCTTGCGGAAATTCTTTGGGGTGCCGAACCAGACCGGCGGGTCGATGCGCCCGAGGGGCCGAACCCGCTTGCCGGCGCGATGCCGTGGAACGGCTTCGTGGCCGGGCAGCACGGTCCAACCCGATCCCCATCAGGCGCAATGTATGCGCGAAGAGGATGTTGAGGCTACTGCCTCCGTCCATAAGGACCTTTGAGAACCGGGCGTTCCCAATGATGGGATCGACCACCAGTGGGTACCGGCCCGGTTGGGGATGCGATTCGGGTGGTCTTCCCGCTAAAGGTGATGACGTCCTCCGACCAATTGAGAAAGGCCGGAGGTGCTCTCTCCGCGGCGAGGACTTCGTGTCGCTCCTTCTTGCGCCGCGGGTCGACATATCGACGGTAGGCCCCCCAAAGATGAGGAACACATTCTCGACGGCGGGGAAGCCGCCGCCGTCGTCCTCGCCCCCGTCTTTCTTGGCTTCTGCCTCCTTCGCGGCGGCGCGGCCATAGAACTTCTTGAGCATGTCGCATTGCTCAAGGGTGTGTTGCACCGGGGTCTTGTGGTAGGGACATGGCTTCTTCAAGGATGTCGTCGAACACTCCCGGCCTCGAGGGGCCGGCCGAGGGCCCCGTCGAGCCGGTCGACGCCGAGGGCCTCGGCGTTACCGCCGTCGCGCCCTTGCTCGCGCGCCTCGCGGCGCGGCTTCTTCCCCCTTATTGCCCCGCTTATCGTTGCGGTGCGGCCCCTTTGACTTGCCGCCCTCCGCGGCACGTCCTCGGTGGCGCTTGCCTTTTTTGCCGTCGAAGATCGCCCCCACGGCCTCCTCTCCCGGAGGCGAAGCCGGTGGCGATGTCGAACGGCTCGTTGGAGTCCGCGAGCGGGCCGCGTCCCGGCCTCCCGCACGAGATCCCGCACGTGGTGCCCTCGAGGAAGGCGTGCACGATTTCGGACCGTGCCACACCGGGGAGCTCCGTGCGCCGCTTGGAGAAGCGCCGTATGAAGTCCCGCGGCGATTCGCCGGCTTCGTGCGGGAGCGCAGTCCCAAGAGTTCCCCGGGGCGCACGTATGTGCCCCGGAAGTTGCCCACGAACGTGTGGACTAGGTCGTCCCGATCATGGATCCGGGCCGGCGGGCAAGTGCTCGAGCCATGTCCGGCCGCATCGCCCGGATGTAAGGGCGGGTTGCGGATGATGACCTCGTCGTTAGTGGCCCCGCCCACCGGCAAGCCAAGCGGTAGTCGTTGAGCCGGACACGGGGATCCGTCTCCCCGTTGTACTTGACGATCGTCGAGGGTTGGCGGAAGCGTTGGGGGGAACGCCGCCGCTCGGATCTCCCGCCGAATACGCGAGTGCCGGGGGCTCCGGCGTCGGGGAGCGGTCCTCGCCGCCGCCGTAGCGCCCACCCCGTCGAGGGTGGTAGCCTCTTCGTCGCTCGTGCGTCCGCCTTGCCGGTGCGCCGGCGTTGATGACGTTGCGAGCGTCGCCATCTAGTGCCCTGCGCGCGTCGAGGAGTCGCTCCTTGGCCGGCGTGCGCCCTTGCTCGGTGGGTTGCCCCACTTGTGCCCCCGCGTGCACCGAGGGTTCGCCTCCCGGTGCAGCTTCGTCGGCGCGGGGATCCCCCTGCTGGCGGATGCGTGAGGCCGAGCTCTCGGCCTGCTGGACGGCCGCTTGCTCGATGAGAGTTTGCACCTCGCGGTGCATGTCTCGAGCCTCGGGGGTCGAGGGTGCTGGCATAGCCCGCAGCAGCGTCGCGGCGGCCGACGAGCTTCGGCTCGCCCGCGGTGGTGCGTCCGCGTTTCCGTGTTGGGCACGGCGTTGATGTGGTCGCCGACACCGTCGGCCCGGCCTCCCTCGCGCGTTCGCCGCGCGCGAAGCCTCCCCCCCGCCATTGAGGCGCGGAGCGGCCCGCACCGTTCGGCACTCTTCCGCCGCCTTGGCCTCGAGCTCGCGGGCTTGGGCCACCGTGCGTCGACGTCGGCCCCAATAGGAGCGCTTGGCCCCCGCGGCCGGGCGCGCGGCGATCCCCCGGGGCGGGTGTGACCTCCCCGTCTCGCGGGCGCCCACCGCGCGGCGGCGTTGGCCGGTCGTTGGTGATGACGCGCGCAACACTCCCGCGTGGGGTCGTAGCTCCCGGTGCCGGGAGTCGTCGGAAGCGGCCGAACCGGTAGTCCGCGGCGTCGAGGAAGCGCCGAACGCAACCGGGTCGGGAACGCCGGAGAAGTCCCACTCGCGTAACCGTGGCGGTTGGCGGGTGGCATCGTGTCGACGGAGCCCGGGGATGACTCATCCGCCGCCGAGGTGTCGGGGGTCCCCGGCGACGAAGACGTGGCGGCCGGGCGAACCCTCGCGCATCGTCGTGTTCACGTTGGCGTTATGGGCCGTCGTGGCGCCACGCGCCCCAATGGGGACGCGCGGTCCGAGATCGCGCGCGCCGCCCCGCCGGGGCGGTGGCGATCGTGGTGGCGGGCGTACCGCGCCGGGCGGCGGCTCGCCGCCCGCCGCCGCTCGGATCGCGCCCGACGCGAGCGCCGCCCGCAGCGACGGTGGCGTCGCGGCGCCGACGGCCCGCGCATCCGTGCCCCGCGGCGCCGCGCCGAGTCGTGCGTGCGGCGGGGGTCCGGCGGGCACTGGCCTGACGCCGCGCGCGGAGTTCCTCACGGTTAGTGAGGCGCATGAGATAGCCGTTCCCCGTGGCCTGAAAGTTCAGGTCCCCAAAGCGGATTTCGAACCCGGCCGGGAGGGGGTCCGAGCTACCCATGCAGTAGCGTGTGGCACGATACTCGGTGCGAATCACCATGGAGGGAGTTGGTGAGATGACCTTAGGCGCTCGTTTGCCCCACGGTGGGCGCCAACTGTCGGTGCGGAATATGGTCCCGACACTAACCAGTAGATAGCGCCTAGGTCTATCCCTCAATGGTCGATGCTAAGCAACAAGTGACACAAGGATTTTATCCTGGTTCCGGCCGCGGGGCCGTACGTCCAGCAGGGGCGTGCTCGGGGCACTATATTACTTAGCACCGGGGGTGCTTGTAGTGGGGCAAATACAAGCAAGGCGGGAGAAGAGGCGTGGCCTCCAAGTCCCCGGAAGGGTGGCTCAAGATGTCGTGGAAGGATGAGAAGTGTATGCGTGGTATGTGAAGTGTTCTCTCGTTGTCCGTCGTCCTCTCTTCCCCGCGGCCGGGGGCTCGCCTCCCCCTTTTATAGGCCAAGGGGGGCGGCGAGTTACATGCACGCCGCGCTATCCGGGCCTACGTGGGGGTGCACGTCGTGCTACGCCGTAGAATGGGCGGCCGTCCGGACGATCTTCGCAGCCGATCCGGCCATGATGACCTACTTCGCACCCGAATAGTGGCGGTTCGAGGGTAGGATGGCGGCGGGCCGGTGGTGGCGTCCTCCGTAGGCTTCGAGGGGAGGTGCCGATGATGGCCGGCACGGGGTACGGGGGGAGCGGGCGAACGGCGTTCCTTCCCAATGCGCTTCACGGTAGTGGAGTGGTTGCTACAGCGCCCGGCGTGCGCCTGCACGCGCGGGTACGGTGGCCGCTCCGTCACAGTGGCCAGGATGGCGGTCCACCGGCCTAGCGCCTCCACCTAATCCTGTAAGGTCACGGGAAAGTGAAATCGAGGGTGCGCCCGGCCCCCTTTCGAGGGTCGGGTGCGTTAGCCGTACTGTAGTGGGCGCACGGTGTCACGGGACTGACACCGACCGTACCGCACAGTCCCTTCCCACAGTGGCGGGGATGGGCGCCTCCCCGGGGAGTTGGTGCGGTGGCACCGGGCGCGAGCCTCGGGCGCATGATGGCGCCGTCCCGCGGCGTCGGGGCGTTAAATGCCCGTGTACGGGGCGGGCGCACGCGTGCGGGCGCCCGTGAGCGTGGCGGGCCCCGGCCGAGGGCGGGACGGACCCTCGAGCGAGACGCGACTCGCTCGAGGGGGAGTGAGCCCTCGAGCGGGTGCGGAACCACTCGAGGGAGGATTTGTTCCTCGAACGGGGCGGAACCCGCCCGGGGGGGGAGTGCGCCCTCGAGCGAGGCGGAGCCCGCTCGAGGGGACTTCTAAGGGGGTCGTCTCGGTGGGCCGTCTGAGTCCCGCGGCTTGGGCCATGCCCTGCATGGTTAGTTACCCGCATTGTTAGGCTCAACGTGTTTTGGCACCGGGATTTAAGTGAGGGTTCCCCCGTTGTTTAAGGGGGCCCCTAGGGCGGTCCCCGACAACGGTCACTATCAAAAAGTATATTTAATAGAGAGTTGCATATTGTTCCTTTTGGAAGAGTACGCTGAATGTATCTTTATCTAGGTGATTGTGTCCAACTAAGGCACCCCATGGTTGTCATCTATTGTTTGTGGTTGATTAAATTAAAAATCGCCGAATAAATCTTGCATTTGCATCTTCGTGTAGATCTTTCCGCCAATAGACGTACGCTCGTGCCGGAAGGAGGAGGCGAAGGTGCTGACACAGAGCTGCAGTACGTGGACGTATCTCAAGACCTGAACCCAAGTTCAGAAGGGCCCAAAGCCAACCTTGCCAGCAAAGGCAAGCCCCGGATCATTAACCCCATCTTTTAAAATTATGCGATTATGTTTGCTATGATTGCGCATTTATGTTCCAGGAGTTGAATTGAAACCCTAGATGCATGATCCCTAGGTACCTATGCTCTATCACTAGTATGCTAGGTCGATAGCTGCCTTGCTATAGGACCGGTACAAGTCGAGTGATGTTCGTCACTCACGAGAATAGGTTCTTATGTTGGAATCATAAGACCTTTATAAATGGATTGCTCATGTGGTAAGAGCATGGGATTTGGGCTTCGGTCCAGTGGCTTTCGTAGTCTAAGCTTTTGAACGTACTAAGCACTTGTCGGGAATGGGACCGGTAAGCCTAGTACCTTAATGAGACGGCGCGGGAGCTTTTCCCTACTACTCTTGAATTTTCACCTAACCGACTAGCTACCGGGAAGGGGGGTACATGTGTGAGACTGGGTGCCTCGCGGGGTATGCCAACTAACCTTGTACCCAGGATTGTAGGCTCTATTCCCAACCGAAAGACTTTTGGGAACTGCCTGGGAAGTTGTCCTTGTGGGGGCATCCTACCATGTGTTTAGGTTTACCTTGCAAGGTTTAAATCAATCGATTGTCGGCCTCTCACCGTTATCCGAGACTGCTTAATCAACTGGCCATGATATCCCGTAATGATGGAACTGGTGAATATTGTTGTATGAATTAATTGCTTGTCCAATTCTTGATTGAATTAGTTGGCACACTTAGAATTGGTAATTAATCAGAACTTGTGCTAAAATATTGAAAGTAAGGATCTACTCTTAGTAGCTGTTCAGCAAAAGAAACTCCACCGGCCAAAAGCCTTTCATGTCTAGAGTTCGGTGATGTACTTATCACCCGACGGTTAAGTCTTGCTGAGTATTAGTATACTCAGCCTTGCTTTAAAACTGTTGTTGCAGGTGTTGTTGACCGGAAGGGTGAAGACAAGTGATGACATCACGGATGGCCTCCTGTGATGTTTACCGTTGCGCTAGGTTATTTTATTTCCGCTGTTTTCGAACTCTGAACCTTTACTCCATGTCAGGAACAATGGTTTGTAATAAAATATTTTAACTCATGTTGTACTCTGGACTTGCCTTCGCGTGAGTTTTAATGCATGTGTCGATCCTCTGTATGATTTCCAAGTGATTTACAGGGCGTTAACCCAGCAACTAACAACAGGATGATTCTTTATTATCGCTTAATGACCAAAGTGGATTGGTTTAGGCGATAGTACGGTATTTTCCTAGGCGGGTTGTCACAAGACGTCAATAGTGTATTCTTGGCAAAAATCCAAAAAGGCATAGCCAGTGAAGGCTTTGCCCAGGTCGGTGATGATCTTGTTGGGCACACCGAAGTGATGTGTAATGTCTCTGATGAACTTTGCCGCTTCTTCCAATGTTACTTTCGCAACAGGTCGGACTTCAATCCACTTGGTGAATTTATCAATGGCTACTAGTATGTGTTTGTAGCCGCCTGGGCGGTATGAAACGGTCCCACAGAGTCGAGACCCCACATGGCGAAGGACCATGATGGAGGGATGGTGCGCAGGGCTTGAGCCGGCAGGTGCTGCTGCTTGGAAAAGAATTGGCATCCTTTGCACCTCTTTATGAGGTCTTTAGTGTCGTTCATGGCTGTGGGCCAGTAGAATCCGGATCGGTACGCCTTGCCAACCAGGTTAGTGGATGTCGCGTGGCAGCCACACTCGCCGTTGTGAATCTCAGCTAGGAGCTGTAGACCCTCTGATCATAAGATGCACTTCATGAAAACGCCAGTAGAGGCGACTTTTCTGTATAGGTCGGTACCAATCACGACATAGTTGGCACTTCGTCATGTGATACGCTCTTGTTCTGCTTTGTCGTCGGGGACGAGTTGGTCGAGTATAAAGTCTATGAATCATTTGCGCCAATCATCTTCTTTTTCTGAACTCAGCACGTCGCGGGGAGGTGCTGAGGTTTGATCGTGTTGAGGTAGTTCGGGGTTATCTGGGTCCAGAAGCTTGATCGAAGGCTTGCGTAGGTCTTGGACGAACACGCATGCTGGGACTCAAGCTCGTCGAGAGCCTAGTTTGGAAAGTGCGTCAGTGGCCACGTTATTGTTTCGTGGGACGTGCTGAAACTCAATTCCCTAGAAGTGGCCTTTGAGTTTATGGATCTCAGCATAGTAAGCATCCATCGTGTTTTTGACGCAGTCCCACTCCTTGTTGACTTGCTCAATGGCGACCTTGGAATCACCGAAAGCCAGTAGTCGCTTGATGCCAAGCTACACTACTATGCGGAGCCCGTGGATCAGGGCTTCGTACTCTGCTCCGTTGTTGGAGGCCTTGTAGTGTATCTGCAGGACGTATTTGAGTTATTCTCCCTGGGGAGAGATGAGCAATATGCCTGCACTCGCGCCTTCGAGGTTTAGGGCACTGTCGAAGTACATTATCTAGTGTTCAGGCTGCTCCTTGGGAGGGGCATCTGGATTTCTGTCCACTCAGACACAAAGTCTGCGAGGATCTGCGACTTGATCTCTTGCCGGGGGCAAAACTTGATTTCAAATTCTCCAAGCTCGACTAACCACTTGATGATGCGGCCATTAGCGTCATGGTTGCGGATGATCTCTCCTAGTGGAAACGATGATGGAACCACTATCTTGTGAGCTTGGAAGTAGTGACGAAGCTTTCTTGATGTGATCAGGAGCGCATGGAGCAGCTTCCGAGGTTGTGTAAAACGTGCCTTAGCATCAGCCAGGACCTCGCTTACGTAATACACAGGTCGTTGAATAGAATAGGCCTGCCCTTCTTCTCGCTCAGCGACGAGGACTGTGTTGACCACGTTCGTGGTGGCAGAGATGTAGAGTAGGAGTGTTTCTTTTGGAACTGGTGGAGTCATGATTGGTGGCGTTGTCAAGGACTCTTTGAGAGCTTCAAATGCTTTTTGAGCCTCGTCGTCCCACACGAATTTGTCTTCCTTCAGCCTTTCTCACCGAGCTTGCTGATGAAACGACCTAGAGCCGCCATCTTTCCTGTGAGCTTTGTTGACGGTGAAATTCCATCAACCTAGCCATGAGTTTACCTTTGGTGTTGGCATGACTTTTGTATCTTATCCATTGGTACTAACCCCCGTGGTATAACAAGTTCACTTGTGCATGCCGGTTTTGGAGTTTAGCGTTTATGCAGGGTTTTAGCGTTGAAAGCAAGACTTCCGGGATAAGTTCATTAGGCATCTCATGACAAGACCTTGAAGCCCGGTACAAGTCAAGCAATGAAGTGAACACGACTCCAAGAAGCCCAAGGACCCAACCCGAGAAGATGGAAAACTCCGAGGACCTAGCCAGAAAAGTGTTGAATCTTGCGAGACAAAGAGCTTTGTCTAATTCGGAGAGAAACTGATGACAAGGGCCCACATGCAGAAGGTGGGAGGATCTAGAAGACTCGGGAAGTAACACCGGGCGAAGGAGGCCACGAACTGGGCCGAAGTGGGCCCAAGCCGGTCGGCCCAGGCCGGCTGGTGCAGCCCGTTTCGAGGCCCAGTTAGCCCTCCATTTGACCTAGATGCATCTCAGTCTATTTATAGCCCCCTGACCGAGAGCCACGCATCAATCAATTCGTCATCCGCCGCCGAGGAGCAGAGAAGCTTGAGGGACACCATCTTGGAGATGAGGGTCGTGCTAGTTGTCTAGGGTCTCCCTAGCCGACGTGGGAACCTTGCATGGAAGACCACATCAGAGCTCCGGGGCAAGGATCAAAATCGAGGTAGGATCCCGGTGGTGATCTTGTTCATGTAATCATTCATGGTGAAGTTTTTTATAGTGAATCCGATTTCTAGCGATCAAGTGCCTTCTCGATGATTTTGTTTTCCCCTTGGTTTTGCTTCTTCCCCAATCTAGTCTATAGCTAGATTGCATAGGGTGCTCTTGTAGCCACGGTGGCTAGAGGTGCATACCAGACCGACCAAGTGATTACAACTTGTTCTTATCGAACTCGCCCTAGACTACCCACATGAATAGGAGTACGTTGTGACAGAACGGGGGCTCTGAAAGGCGGGCGTTTTTGGAATCAGACCGGAGGCCACGGTTTAAAGATGCTTTTAATGAGATTCGCTTTTCTATCTTCATCTATCATGTTTGGAGCTACAACATAAGCATGATCTAGACTCTCTAGATCGGTTATCTCTTGCTTTCTCTTGCTACACCTTTAGTAGATTAGATTAGATTCATTTTCTTGATGATATCTTAGACTAGATGCAACTTGGTTCTTCAATAGATAGCTTTCCTTACTTTACTAGATAGAATCCTTGCGTTGCACATTGTTCCACGGATTCGATACCTTGGGTTCACCACTCGAGGGAAGAAGGGTCCCTTGACTACAACGGTGGATTTGTCCGCTTGCAAATCCATATGAACTTTGATATGATAATCTACTGTCAACAAGCCCCTTTTTCTGGCACCATTGCCGGGGAACAAGCAATCAAGATACAATCTAGTATCGCTTATTTTTCAGTTTTTCTTTTGATTTTCTTTTGCATCTCTTAAGTTTGATCATCTCAAGAAGAAAAAAAATAATCTAATCTAGTTTTTGATTAACCCTAATTTTTCTTTTGTTAGATTTTTGTTTTTGCTAACCCTAATCGGAGATGGTTGGCTACCTCTCCAAGAAACCCTAACTTTCTTTTGTGAATGATCCAGGAAAACTTTACAGGCAAAGGAGACGTGCAACACAAGCTCAAGGGTTGGAAACCCTAGATTCAAAAGCCAAAGTCGAAGGACCGTCGAAATCTCCAAGGGAATCACCACCTCCAAGTCCAAAGGAAGATCAACGTCAACCGCCACCCATGGGAGAACAACCACAACCAGAGCGCGAGATCGAGCTATGCACCCCGGACATCGTTGATCTACCTATCATAACCTTCAAGACGCCGGAAGGCCGTTCAAGATCAAGGTCTCAACTATCTGCATGACAATTGCGGGAGCTTTGGAGCGTTTCAATGAATGCATACGAGCCGGATTCCTTGAGTGGCATATCGGTTTACTTAAGAGGAGGATGGAGAAGATGGAGATAGAGAAAGAAGCTCAACACCTAAAGGCTGCCGAAGCAAGATCCACATGCAAGGAGTGTGAGGAAACTTCATGGACGAGCAAGCTAAGATCAACAAGGACGTTGTCACTAAGTTCGAGGCTACGGAGAAAATATTGAAGAATTTAGATGGCAAGGTGACGGAGGTCGGAAGCTCTATATGTGAAGTGTTCATCATGATGAAGATGCTACATATGCAAGTGGGACAACTTGCCGGACAACCGATGGGTGACAAAGAAGAATTTTTGAGACAACCCCAAGGTCCCAAGACGGCGAAGGCTACTCAAACTCATTCGGGAGAGATGGAGGATCACACTAAGGAGACCATGAAGATCATGACCAAAGGATCGGAGTTTGAGATGTCGAGCCACTACATGAAGGAAGTTGTTGCATCCGTCAAGACCAAAAGACAAAGCCATCCTGTGAAGACCAAAAATATGACTAAGCCGAAGAATAAGCCCGTGCCTAAGATGGTGCGGAAGCGGGTACCCCAAGATTGCAACGCCCGCAAAGAGCGTTGATCCGAAGTAATCAAGTGAAGAAGTCTAGCCATGGACTATAAACGAAGCGCTAGGCGGGAAGCAACCTGTTTCGTCGAGTCAAGAATAAGCTACCGGGAGGACAACTTGATTCCAGGTTTTCCGAGTCTTTTCAAGTAATTTAGTTTTGAATTTTTCTACAAAAGACATTAGACTTAGAATGGTTGAATAATATTAGAGACATAATTCTTGGTTGTATTTTGTTTTGATCATAAACCCTTTACATGAGCCATCCTATGTTATTTGCTTCTTTTCGAGAAACCAAAACCAAAAAAAATAGAACCTATCTCAATCATTCATCCTCTTTATGATGTTGTGGTTGACTTACTTTACATGCTAAAAATACACGAGTAGAGCCGCGCCTTGTGCCCAGATGTTATTTAAATTTCAGCACGTGGTAGGACTCGCGTGAACCTAGAAACTTGACTTTTGGTTGGTTTAAAAATCCATATCCTTGGTTTCTCTAAGATTAGAATTTTTCTAAGCCTCATTTAATTTTATTTCATTCAAAATCTCTCTCATCTAATCAAAATTAGAACCTAAATCTATGCCCCCATGATCAAGTCGGGAAAAGCTTGCTCTCAACTAATGGAAGCAAACGATACCGGTAAGACCAAAATAAAAGTAGTCGGAAATATTTTTCGACTTACATTTGTTTTTAATTCTTTAAAAACTCCTCTAAATTTATATTTAATAGCTCTGATTTTATTTTTTATTTTCGAAATTAGAGGAGTACTTAGCATTAAAACATGCTTAGGTGGAGGCAATCTAGTTCACCTAACCATACATGCACCATGATGCATCATGGGATACCCCTTCAACATCTTTTATCAAACCACATGCAAAGTACAAGCATGGGGGGCAGCCAAGGCTTGGTTTTGCAGGAATATCATGGATGCATGTGAGGCAAGGGAGCGTGGAGGTGACTCAAAGCCAAAACATCAAGTGGAAGGAGCAATAATGCAAGCAAAGGAGTGGACGAGAACGTTTGGAAGGTGCACGCGGTCACGAAGCAACAAGTGCACTAGAGAAGAACCGAGCCAAGAGGAGGAGAGAGGTAAGTCTCCCATCCAGCTCTTTGTTCGTGTGCTCTAGTTTGTAGTCCGGAACCACCTTAGACTTAGCCATCCACCCCGCTTGTTTCGTGCAACAAATCACATCCTTAATCCACTCAAAGTCCAGACTCCAAAATAATATTTGTGTACCTGTTGACGGTGAAAATCCGTCAACCTAGCCATGAGTTTACCTTCGGTGTTGGCATGAGTTTTATACCTTATCCATTGGTACTAACCCCCGTGGTATAACAAGTTCACGTGTGCATGTTGGTTTTGGAGTTTAATGTTTATGCAGGGTTTTAGCGTTGAATGCAAGACTTTCGGGATAAGTTCATCAAGCACCTCATGACAAGACCTTGAAGCCCCGTACAAGTCATGCAACGAAGCAAACTTAACTCCAAGAATCCGGGGACTTGATTCGAGAAGACGACGGACTCCGAGGACCCGACCGTAAAAGTGCTTCGAATCTTGCAAGACAAGGAGTTGTGTCCAATTCGAGAGAAACCGACGACATGGACCTACATGCGAAGGGGGAAACATCCGGGAAGCAAGGGAACCGACGTAGAGCAAAGGAGGCCTCGGGCCGGGCCTCCGGATGGGCCCGGCCGGCCGGCCCGAGCCGGTCGGCCCAGCCCCGTCCGGGGGCCCGCAAGGATCCCCTTTGCCCTAGCCGCCAATCGTGCTATTTATAGCCCCCTAACGAGAGCCACGCATCATACAATTCGTCATCGGCCGCCGAGGAGCAGAGAAGAGAGGGACACCATGTCGGAGAGGAGAGGGTCGAGCTAGTTGACTAGGGTTTCCCTAGCCGACGTGGGAACCTTGCATGGAAGACCACGTCGGAGTTCCCGCAGCTAGATGCAAGATCAAGGAAGGATCCCGGTGGTGATCTTGTGTATGTATCATTGTTATAGTTGAATTATCAAGTTGAATCTTTCCCTAGCGATCAAGTGTTTCCTCGAAGATTTCGTTTTTCGATCGGCTTTGCTTATTCCAATTCTATTCTCGAGATAGATTACATAGGGTGTTCTTGTAGCCGCGGTGGCTAGAGGTACACGCCGGATCTTCCGAAAGAATCTCGACTTGCCTTTTGACTCGCCCTAAGCTCCCCGCATGAGTAGGGATACGTTGTGACAGAACGGGGGTTCCGAAAGGCGGATGTTTTCGGATTTGGACGGGAAACCACGATTTAAAGAGGCTTCTATTAAGATTCGATTTGCTACTTCTTCTCTTGCTTGGAACTTCAACAAAAGGCTTACCCCGATCCCTCTAGATCGGTTTATCTACCCAATCTTACTTTGTTTTCTCCGGTCTTTAGTACATTAGATTAGTTTCGTGTCTTTTACTTAGATGCATTAGGGTTTCTTTTATCGAAGATTGAAGTTACTTGGCATTACTAGATTAAGTTTTGCGTCACACATTTGTTCCACGGATTCGATACCTTGGGTTCACCACTTGAGGGAAGAAGGGTCCCTTGACTACGACGGGAGACTTGTACGCTAGCAAGTCACAAACGAACTTTGATATAATTATTAACCGTCAACAATCCCCTTTTTCCGGCGCCGTTGCTTTCGGGGAACAGGTGATCAAGATTTGATTTTTTATTGCCTTTTTGTAATTTTCAGTTTTCTCTTTGTTTTTATTTTTGCATCTACTAAACTTTGATCATCCTCAAAATACATCTAATCTAGTTTGTCTAACCCTAGTTTTTATATATTTGTTTTTACTTTCTAGTTTTTGCATACTTTGTTTATTGCTAACCCTAACAGGAGATGGACGGCTACCTCTCCAACAAACCCGATAATTTTGTGGATGATCCAGAAAAACTTTACAGGCTAAGGAGACGCGAAGCACGTCAAGCTAAAAAGCTGGATTTTGTAGATTCGGAGTTGGAAGACAAAGGATCGCAGGAATCTCCGAAGAATTCACCACCTCAAAGTCCTCGGGAGAATCGACTTCCACCGATGGGGGACCAACCACCGCAAGAACGCAAGATTGGGGAGCTATGCACGACATCATCGACCTACCAATCTTGAACCTTGAGGAGATCGGAAGACCATTCGAGATCAAGACCTCAACAATCCGCATGGTGCAACATTCACCCTTCACCGGTAAAGAGGATTCGAACCTTCACCTCCAAGCATTCATTCAACTATGTCAGACTTTCAACATGGATGGGGTGACTCAAGACCAAATGAGGGCAAGGCTTTTTCCGTTCTCACTACTCGGGAAGGCTTTGCAATGGTTCCACTCTCAACCGGCGGAGACGGTGCAAAATTGGAACACGTTGATGAAGGCTTTCATGAAGGAATACTACTCACCGGTAAAACTCAAAGCTTGCGTAATAAGATTGCCACCTTTGTTCAATATCCTACGTAAACTATCTCGGAGGCATTCGAGCGCTTCAACGAGTACACCCGGGCGGTTCCACATCACAAGTTCCCGAAGGAAGACCTCGTGCAAAAGTTCTATCAAGGACTCACCATGGCGTCAAGGACGATCATCGATGCATCGGCGGGAGGATCCATCATCGAACTTACACCGACGGAAGCTTTCACTCTATTCACCGTCCGGCGCCTACATCCGGTTCAACCCACAGGGAACGTCGAAGGAGTCTTGCAAGTGGAGAAGGAGAACATACTTGAAGGCAAGATCGACTCGCTCATGAGGAGGTTGGAGAAGATGGAGATGGAAAAGAAAGAGGCTCAAGACTTGAAGGCCGCCGAAGCAAGGTCCACATGCGAAGAATGTGGAGAGTATGGCCATGTCCGCAAAGATTGTCCGGAGGAAGCCAAAGTGCTCGACTACATGAGGAAGGGAGAATTGCCGAACTTCTCGCTACGGCAAGGTAGGCCTCAATTTAATGCAAGCTCATCTATTCCTAACGCGGTTCCGCTTCGTATACAATTGAAGGAGTTCATGGATGAGCAAGCTAAGATCAACAAGGACACCGTCACCAAGTTCAAGACCATAGAAAAGGTGTTGGAGAACATCGATAGCAAGGTGACGGAGGTTCAAGACCATAGACAAGGTGTTGGAGAACATCGATAGCAAGGTGACGGAGGTCGGAAGTTCCAATCATCAAGTGCTCAACATGATGAAGATGCTCGAGACGCAAGTTGGACAACTTGCGGGGCGCCTCACTAATAATGAAGGGAAGCTTCCAGGACAACCCAAAAGTCCTGAATCGGTGAAGGCCATTCAAACACGTTCGGGGAAGGAGACCGAAGATCCGGAACGTTCCGCAGGAGCAAGGAAGCTTAAACCATCCACCAAGGTGGAAGGAGTTGCTAAAGAGAAGGTTACGGGGATCGTCACCGAGGAACCCGAATTTGAGATGCCGGAGGAAGACACGAGGATACGCAACTCAAGCCACACTTCTTCCGAGATGCCCTACAACCTACATATTCTCGTTACTTTAAAGACATACTTGCAAATAAATATGAGATAGCAACACTCGGGGTAGATCATGTCAAGATGTCTGAGGAGTGTAGTGCCGCTATTGCTAATGGGTTAGAGAAGCAAAAAGACCCCGGGTGCCCTACAATTCCATGTTCGGTTGGTTCTTTCAACTTCGAGAAGGCGTTATGCGACCTTGGAGCTAGTGTGAGCGTCATGCCGAGGGATGTGTTCGAGAAGCTACGCCTACCAATGGAGCCTACGGGTATATGTTTGGAGTTGGGAGACAACTCCATTCGCTATCCCTTGGGCATTGCTTAAGATGTACCCGTGAAGGTCGGACACCACTTCATCCCCGTCGACTTCGTTGTGCTCGAGATGGGAGAGAGGGAGAAGCCGCGCTCATCCTAGGGAGGCCTTTCCTCAAGACCGTGGGAGCTACTATTGATGTTGGCAAGGGGGAGATCATTTTTTGATATCAACGGAGAAAGGAGTTCCTTCAAGTTCCGTCCAAGAATCGAGGCATGCAACATGATTGGAGTGAAGGGAGAACCAAAACAAACAGAGGGGTTGAAAAAGAAGGAGCCGAAAAAAATGAACGTAAAGAAAATCAAAGAAGGTGTTGCATCTGTCAAGACAAAGGAAGAGAAGCCGCCTGTGAAGACCAAAAAAATGACTAAGCCGGAAGACAAGCCCGCGCCCAAGATGGTGCGGAAGTGGGTACCCAAGATTGCAACGCCCGCAAAGAGCGTTGATCCGAAGTAATCAAGTGAATAAGTGTAGCTATAGGCTATAAACGAAGCGCTAGGCGGGAGGCAACCCGTTTCGTCGAGTCAAGAATAAGCTACCGGGAGGACAACCCGATTCCAGGTTTTTCGAGTCTTTTTAATAATTTAGTTTTGAGTTTTATTACGCAAAGACATTAGACTTAGAAGTGGTTGAACAATATTAAAGACATAATTCTTGTTTGAATGTTTTGCTTTATCATAAATCCTTTGCATGAACCCTCCTATGTGCTTGTTTGTTCTTTTCTTTTCGAGAAACCTCAACCAAATAATTTCAGAACCTAACTCAACCTTTCACCATCATTATGGTGCTGAGGTTGACTTATTTTTCATGCTAAAATCACACGAGTAGAGCCACGATTTATATTTAGGTGTTAATAAAATTCAGCACGTGGTAGAACTCGCGTGAACCTAGAAATCAAAACTTTTGGTTGGTTTAAAAATCTATATCCTTTGTTTCTCTAAGATTAGAATTTTCCTAAGCCTCATCTAATTTTGTTTTATTCAAAATCTTTCTTATTCAGCCAAAATTAGAACCTAAACCTATGCCCCCATGATCAAGTCGGGAAAAGTTTGCTCTCAACCGATGAAGGCAAACTATACCGGTGAGACTGAAATCAACGTAGTCGAAAAATATTTTCGACTTACATTTGTTTTTAATGGTTTAATAAATTCTCTAAAATTATGTTTGAGCTCTTGCATGGCTCTGAAAAATATTTTAAATTTCGAATTAGAGGAATGCTTAACCTTAAACATACCTTAATGGAGGCAATCTAGTTTGAATTAATCATGCATGCACCATTGGATTCCCTTTCATCAACTTTCACCAAATCCACATGCAAAGGACAAGCATGGTGGGCACCAAGCATCAACTTTGCAGGAATTTCATGGTGGCATGTGAAGCAAGTGGAGCTAGGGAGCATGGACATGACCCAAAGCATGAAGCATCAAGTGGAAGGACCAATAATGCAAGAAAAGGAGTGGACGAGAGCGTTTGGGTGGTGCAACTCGTGGAGCACGCGGGCGGGGAAAGTTGCGGAGAGGCGAAATGATCGTGCTCGGAAGAAAGACGAGGCGGGGAGGTGCACCGAGGCCCCCGGGCCGGTCGGCCCGAGCCGGTCGGCCCAGGCCGGCCAGCCTCCCCTACTTAAGGAGCCCCTCGGCTCCCATTTTCTGCAGGCAAGCTTCCCTCTCCTTCCTTTGTTTGTGTGTTCAAGTTTGTGTCCCCAAAACCTCCGTAGACATAGCCAACCTTCCCAAGCTTGATAGCTCAAAAAAATACACATCCTTAATCCACTCAAAGTCCACATCCGAAGAGTTTTTAGTGCCTAGTTACCGGTTGCAACCCGGAGTTTTAGTTGAAGAAAAGAGTGCAGCAACCATGTGGAAGAAAACCACAAGTCTCTTCTCCAAGAAGAAGAGTTCGTCGTCGTCCAAGCCATCATCAACCACGTCTTCGAGGAGGCACTCGGTTTCCGAGTCTCCCGGAGCATGGAGACGGATACGACACCACCGAGGAGGAACGATGCTCTCCTCATTGGTGGTATGAGGGCTGCAAGAAGCACGTCCATGAGGTTTACCGAACCTCGAGGGCACACAGAGGAGCAGCCCGCGCCACCACAACGATCGACCCGTTCAACCGCGCCACCTCCTTACACTCCGATATACTCTTCGTACGGCTTCATCATCTTGTCATCATCGGAGGAGGAGAGGCTCTCTCATCTTGAGAAGAGGCTTGTGCCCAACGTCGAATTCGATGACCAAGCACTCTACACCTTGGGTTTTGGCACCGACATATACTACATGTTGGGGCACCTTGGTGGGTGCAATTCTCCAACGGAGTATCGGCGGACATCCACATGGGGTTCGCCTTGGAAATTTTAATGACTATTGCACCTATCCTTGATGATGGGGTGCAAAGCTTGTCATTCCATTTGGAGGGAGTCCAACAAGTGGTTCCCTACGAGCACGTTAGGGAGCTACTTGGATTACATAAGGGAGCTCCGGAGAAAGTTGACGTGCCACCCGGCATGTTAGCGGGATTTTGGAATATGATCTCCGGAGAAGCCCATCAACAACGCAATTGCATCGGCAACCCCATTATCCGGATATTTCACTCTTGGATGTGCAAGAGGGTATTGGGGAGGATGAAGGAGACGAAGGTGACCGACACGGAGTTGAATTGGCTCTACTCGGCTTTAATTGCCAGGCAGCCAATAGATCCCTCTTACCTCATGATCAACCGTTGGTGTTGTGAAGCAACATCGGGGGTGGGACAAATCGGTTCGGGGTGTTACCTCTCCATGTTAGCCTTCTCCTTACGGCCGGGGATCGCAAGAAACCCCGACCATCTTTTGCGTGGTACCTCTCTCGGCATTGAGTATTTGCGGCAAGGCAAATACATTAGTGGAGATGAGAGAGGAGGTTATCGGTTGGCCATAGTGAACCTACCCCTTCCCAATGAGAGGCTTAGGCTTTTCACCGAAGGGAGAGAAGATTGGTTGGAAGAGGGACTCCTTGTCCTTGCAAGGAAGAACAAAAGAGGAAGAATCGTAGAGGAGGGAACATCCTCCACACAATCGAGTGGAACACAACCCAATGTGCAACCATTCGGCGGGATCCCTCCTCCGCCAAGTTATTACGGAGGGCCACAAGAGCAAGCATGGGGGAGTGGTGCACCGGTACCCCCACCAAATTATGTGGTGCCCAACGCTAACTTCGCGGAGTTCTACGCACATCATCCCCAACCACAACAAAGCATTGCCATAATTGGAGGGTATGCTGCAAGAAACACCCAAAACATCGTAGCCATCCAAGCTAACGCAGCTCAACTTGGTGAAGGCAATGCAAATATTGCCTTTGAGCTCGGACGCCTTCACCTTGTGGAGCCAAATCAATTCGTCGGAGGGAATGTCCAATCATATTATGAGCAAGGGTATTATTATCAAGATCATCAACACCAACCACCAGCGGAGGACTAGAAGAATTAGGAACTTTAGTTTTCTTTTCTATTCTTTTTCTCTCGTAATTTTCAGCTTTTGCTTATGTGTGTTTGCGTAGTATTTTCTGTTTTTATTTAAATTTCAGCAAGCATGTTTGTTTATTTTCAGTTTGTATTTCAACTTGATATCATCATTAATAAAGACACCACCTTGATTATATCATTGGAAAAGTTACAAAATTTGTGCCATGATGATATATGATTATAATTGCAGCTTTGTTCATCTTTGTAATTGATTTATGCATGTTAAAGCTAGTGCTCTCTTAAAAATACAAATCTGAATTTATTTAAATGCTAGCTTAATCTTTAGCGGAGGTTATGATTAAAATAAAGACCCATGGTGTTTTATGTGCTCTCAAGTTATGAATAGATTAAAGATGTCTTTTATGCTCAAAAATATCGCTAACCTTGTCATAAATATCACTTGTGTGTTGCTCAACCTATCCAAAGCCTAATATATATTTGAGTGCATAAACCTTAGTGTACAAGATTTATTTTTGAGTGAGTTATTGCAGGCCATGATTTCTCTGGCCCGAGACTAAGAAGCTGGTCATTCCATTTTTGTGTATCTATCTTTTTGCTAGCCTTTTATCCGTGCATTGTGTATCCCCGCATTGGAGATCTCACAAACTTCGCCGGATATCCACCCTTAAACCAAATATCATCTTTTGTGATTACCTCCTTGACCACAACATATCGTTGAGAATGGATCATCAATTCAAGGAAGATCGCAAGACGGTGCCGACATTGAAGATTTCAAGTATCTCTCCAAAGGAAAAATATTTCCGGTACCTACCTTATTTTTCGCCTCTTTGCTCGAGGACAAGCAACGTCTAAGCATGGGGGAGGAGGTAGGTACGATGCAGTTTTAGAGTTCAAAGGGGAGTATTTTAAAAAAATGATGAATGAAAAAAATTATTAAAGGTGATGTACGTGACTTACAAGGTGAAGGTCTCACAAGAAAAAAAATATATATATATATATATATATATATATATATATATATATATATATATATATATAATGAATGAAAGAAAGAAAGAAAGAAAAGAATGAGAAATATGAGAAAGAGAAAAAATAATATGAGTATGCGTAAAGTGAACTCCCCGGTTCTCTAAGAGTGCATTCAAGGCTTCAAGTTAAAAAGATCCATTCTCATTTTCCAACCATGTGCAATCCGATAACGAGGACTTCCTTTGTGCCTCGGGATCACTCTTTGCCATTTGCACATGTCCACTCATCTAAAAGTGTGTGTATTTTTCTCTTTCCCCTCCTTGATTTAACATTATTTTCCAATGACCTTTTTGACGAGTCTCGGTAAGACCATGAGAAGCTTGTCTTGTTTTGACAACACCTCATTTATAAAATCTTGTTAGGACTAAACTTTCCCAAAGCTCCATATAAAGCCTACCACACATATATGTTATGAAAGGGAAAGGAGTAGAATATATAGGAGAGTTCATGAGCAATATACAAGATGATTTAAATTTGTGAACTTGGTTTAGCTTTTCTTTATCTCGTTCTTTATTTCAAAAATTCTGAGATCTATTTAAACTTTGTGAGCATGTTAATACTTGTGGGATAAGCTTAATAAGAATCTACCCTCCGTAGAGGTGAAGGCTAGTACATTATGGAACTTTAATGAATTAAAATTTTGAGAGCATTATGTTTTCTCATGTGTGATCAAGTGCAAGGTTTAAACATTGTTTGGCAATGATGATATCCATCGAAGGCTTACTCGAGGACGAGCAAGGTTTAAGCATGGGGGAGATGTTGACGGTGAAAATCCGTCAACCTAGCCATGAGTTTACTTTCGGTGTTGGCATGAGTTTTATACCTTATCCATTGGTACTAACCCCCGTGGTATAACAAGTTCACGTGTGCATGTTGGTTTTGGAGTTTAATGTTTATGCAGGGTTTTAGCGTTGAATGCAAGACTTTCGGGATAAGTTCATCAAGCACCTCATGACAAGACCTTGAAGCCCCGTACAAGTCATGCAATGAAGCAAACTTAACTCCAAGAAGCCAGGGACTTGATCCGAGAAGACGACGGACTCCGAGGACACGACCGAAAAGTGCTTCGAATCTTACAAGACAAGGAGTTGTGTCCAATTCGGAGAGAAAGCGACGACATGGACCTACATGCAAAAGGGGGAAACATCCGGGAAGCAAGGGAACCGACATAGAGCAAAGGAGGCCTCGGGGCCGGGCTCCGGATGGGCCCGGGCCGGTCGGCCCGGCCCGTCCGGGGCCCGCAAGGCTCCCCTTTGCCCTAGCCGCCAATCGGGCTATTTATAGCCCCCTGACCGAGAGCCACGCATCATACAATTCGTCATCGGCCGCCGAGGAGTAGAGAAGAGAGGGACACCATCTCGGAGAGGAGAGGGTCGAGCTAGTTGACTATGGTTCCCCTAGCCGACGTGGGAACCTTGCACGGAAGACCACGTCGGAGTTCCGGAGCTAGAAGCAAGATCAAGGAAGGATCTGGTGGTGATCTTGTGTATGTATCATTGTTATAGTTGAATTATCAAGTTGAATCTTTTCCTAGCGATCAAGTGTTTCCTCGAAGATTTCGTTTTTCGATCGGCTTTGCTTATTCCAATTCTATTCTCGAGATAGATTACATAGGGTGTTCTTGTAGCCGCGGTGGCTAAAGGTACACGCCGGATCTTCCGAAAGAATCTCGACTTGTCTTTTGACTCGCCCTAAGCTCCCCGCATGAGTAGGGATACGTTGTGACGAACGAGGGTTCCGAAAGGCGGATGTTTTCGGATTTGGACGGGAAACCACGATTTAAAGAGGCTTCTATTAAGATTCGATTTGCTACTTCTTCTCTTGCTTGGAACTTCAACAAAAGGCTTACCCCGATCCCTCTAGATCGGTTTATCTACCCAATCTTACTTTGTTTTCTCCGGTCTCTAGTAGATTAGATTAGTTTCGTGTCTTTTACTTAGATGCATTAGGGTTTCTTTTATCGAAGATTGAAGTTACTTGGCTTTACTAGATTAAGTTTTGCATCACACATTTGTTCCACGGATTCGATACCTTGGGTTCACCACTCGAGGGAAGAAGGGTCCCTTGACTACGACGGGAAACTTGTACGCTTGCAAGTCACAAACGAACTTTGATATAATTATTAACCGTCAACATTACCTTGTTACCGGTTGAAAACCCCGGATATTTATTTGTGAGGGAGAGAGTGCTGCAACCATGGAAGCAAACTACAAGTCTTTACACCAAGAAGAAGGGATCATCGTCGTCTAAGCCATCATCGACAACCTCTTTGAGGAGGCACTCGGTTTCCGAGTCTCCTCGGAGTATGGAGGAGGACACGGCACCACCGAGGAGGAACGATACTCTTCTCCTCGGTGGGATGAGGGCCACACGAAGCTCATCTATGAGGTTCACTGAATCTCAAGGACGTATGGAGGAGCCGCCCGTCCGACCTCATCGCTCGACATGATCGTCCGCTCCACCTCCACACACTCCGTGGTGTTCCAATGGGTTTATCATCATGATGGAGCAGGAGGAGGAGAAGCTAGCTCGCCTTATGTAGAGGCTTGTAGCGAACGTCGACTTCGACGACCAAGCTCTCCACATATTGGGTTTTCATACGGAACACCGAGGTTGGGTACAATTCTCCAACAGAGTGTCGGTAAACACCCACAAGGGATTCGCCTAGGAAATTCTCATGACCATGGCGCATATCCTTGATGAAGGAGTGCCGAGTTTCTCATTCCGTTTGGATGGAGTTGAACAAGTGGTTCCCTATGATATTAGGAATTGCTTGGTTTTCAAAAGGGAGCCCCAGAAAAAGTGTATGTGCATGGAGGCACATTAGAAGGTTTTTGGAGTGTGATCACGGGAGAAGCTCACCAATAAAGAAATAGTATCCGGAACCCCATCATCCAAGTGTTTCACTTGAGGATGTATAAGAGGATTTTGGGGAGAATGAGAGAGACCAAAATAACTGACATGGAGTTGAGTTGTCTTTACTCGGCTTTGATTACCAGGCAGCCAATAGACCCCTCTCACCTCATGATCAACCGGTGGTGTTGTGAAGCAACATCGGTTCAGGAGATAGTTCGGGATGTTACCTCTCCATGTTGGCTATCTCTTTGATATCGGGTATTACAAGGAACCCCGAGCATCTCCTAGCCGGGACTTCCCTTGGATTTGAATATATGAAGCAAGGCAAGAACATAAGTGGAGATGAGAGAAGAGGCTTCAAAGTGGCCAAAGTAAACTTACCCCTTCCGGACGAAAGATTAAGACTTTTTCTTGAAGGGAAAGAAGATTGGTTAGATGAAGGACTTCTTGTGTCGGCGAAGAAAAAAATATAAAAGAGGAAGGATTATAGGAGAAGGTTCTTCTATGGCCCAAGAAGGAGGTGCGCAACAAAATTATGTGCCACCATTTGGAGGAATTCCAGTGCAGCCAAGTTACTACGGTGGTGTACCAATCCAAGCATGGGGGAGTGGTGCAGCCATGCCCCCACCAAATTTTGCGGTGCCCAATGTAGCCTTTGCGGAGCCATATGCACACCTTCCTCAATCACAACAAAATGTGGCCATCATTGGAGGATACGCTGCAAGAAACATGCAAAATATCGCAGCCATCCAAACCAATGCAAACCAAATGGGTGAAGCAAATGCAAACATCGCTTATGAGCTTTGACACCTTCACTTAGCACCGCTGGACAATTCATAGGAGGAGTGGTGCAATCCTATTGTGAGCAAGGGTACAACAACCAAGATTATCAATATCAACCACCGGCGGAAGATTAGAGAGAGGAGGAGCTTTAGTTTAATCTTTCCTTTTCCCTTTTCTTTAATTTTCAGCTTGTATGCACCTATGTATGAGTAGTGTTTTTAGTTTTTATTTAAAATTTCAGCATGTGTGTTAGTTTAAATTTTCATCATGAATAAAGACACCACCTTGTTTTTATCTTTGGTAAGGTTATGAAATTTATGCCATGATGATATATGATTATAATTGCCGCTTTGTTTATCTTTGTATTTGATTTATGCATGTTAAAGCTAGTGCTCTCTTAAAATGCAAATCTGAAATTATCTAAATCCTAGCTTAATCTTTAGCAGAGGTTATGATAAAAATAAAGGCCCATAGTGTTTTATGTGCTCTCAAGTTTTAGATGGATTAAAGATAATTTATTTTTGTTCTTAAAAGTAATGCTAACCTTGTCATAAATACCACTTGCATGTTGCTCTACCTATCTAGAGCCATATATATTTGAGTGCTTAAACCGTGGTATACAAGGATTATTTTTGGGTGAGTTATTGCAGGCCATGATTTATCTGGCCCGAGACTAAGAAGTTGGTCATTCCGTTTTTGCGTATCTATCTTATTGCTAGCCTCTTATCCGTGCATTGTGTATCCCCACATCGGAGATTTCGCAAACCTCGCCGGATATCCACCCTTAAAACCAAATATCATCTTTTGTGATTACCACCTTGACCACAACCTATCGTTGAGTATGGATTATCAATTCAAGGAAGATCGCAAGATGGTGCTATATTGAAAATTTCAAGTATCTCTCCAAAGGAAAAGTATTTCCGGTACCTACCTTATCTCTATCACCTCCTTGCCCGAGGACGAGCAACGTCTAAGCATGGGGGAGGAGGTAGGTACAATGCAATTTAGAGTTCAAGGGGAGCAAATAAAAAATAAATGAATGAAAAAAAAAGAAAGAAGAAAAAAGTGAGTATAAAGAAAAAATGAGAAAAGAAGAAAATATATGAGTATGTATGATATAAAAATAAAATAAAGTGAACTCCCCGGTTCTCTAAAGTGCATTAGGAATTTCAAGGCTTCAAGATTAAAGGATCCAAACTCATTTTCCAACCATGTGCAATCCTATAACGAGGACTTCCTTTGTGCCTCGGGATCACTCTTTGCCATTTGCACATGTCCACCTATCTCAAGTGTGTGTATTTTTCTCTCCCCCTCCATGTTATAACATTATTTTCCAATGACCTTTTTGACGAGTCTCGGTAAGACCATGAGAAGCTTGTCCTGTTTTGACAACATCTCATTTATAATATCTTGGTAGGACTAAACTATCCCAAACAGCTCCATATAAAGCCTACCACATATGAATGTTATGAGAGGGAAAGGAGTAGAATAAATAGGCTTGAGAGACAAGTTGAGATGAGAGTTCATGAGCAAGATGCAATATGGTTTAAATTTTTGAACTTGGTTTAGCTCTTTTTCATCTTGTTCTTTATTTCAAATTTCTGAGGTCCATATGAATTTTGGGAGCATGTTAGTACTTGTGGGATAAGCTTAATTAATCTACCCTCTATAGGGATGAAGGCTAGTACATTATGGAACTTTAACAAACTAAACTTTTGAGAGCATTATGTTTTCTCATGTATGATCAAATGCAAGGTTTAAACAATGAAGGGCAACGAGCAATGAAGGCTTACTCGAGGACGAGCAAGGTTTAAGCATGGGGGAGCTGTTGACGATGAAATTCCGTCAGCCTAGCCATGAGTTTACCTTTGGTGTTGGCATGCCTTTTGTACCTTATCCATTGGTACTAACCCCCGTGGTATAACAAGTTCACTTGTGCATGTCGGTTTTGGAGTTTAGTGTTTATGAAGGGTTTTAGCATTGAAAGCAAGACTTCCAGGATAAGTTCATTAGGCATCTCATGACAAGACCTTGAAGCACGGTACAAGTCAAGCAATGAAGTGAACACGACTCCAAGAAGCCCATGGACCCAACCCGAGAAGATGGAAAACTCCGAGGACCTAGCCAGAAAAGTGCTGAATCTTGCGAGACAAGGAGCTTTGTCCAATTCGGAGAGAAACTAACGACAAGGGCCCACATGCAGAAGGGGGAGGATCTATAAGACTCGGGAAACAACACCGGGCGAAGGAGGCCACGAGCGGGGGGCGAAGTGGGCCCAGGCCGGTCGACCCAGCCCGTTTCGAGGCCCAGTCGCCCCCCCCTTTGACCTAGATGCATCTCAGGCTAATTATAGCCCCCTGACTAAGAGCCACGCATCAATCAATTCGTGATCCGCCGCCGAGGAGCGAGAGAAGCTTGAGGGACACCATCTCGGAGATGAGGGTCGTGCTAGTTGTCTAGGGTCTCCCTAGCCGACGTGGGAACCTTGCATCGAAGACCACGTCGGAGCTCGGGGGCAAGGATCAAGATGGAGGAAGGATCCCGGTGGTGATCTTGTTCATGTAATCATTCATCGTGAAGTTTTTATAGTGAATCCGATTTCTAGCGATCAAGTGCCTTCTCGATGATTTTGTTTTCCCCTTGGTTTTGCTTCTTCCCCAATCTAGTCTATAGCTAGATTGCATAGGGTGCTCTTGTAGTCGCGGTGGCTAGAGGTGCATACCGGACCGACCAAGTGATTTCAACTTGTTCTTATCGAACTCGCCCTAGACTACCGACATGAATAGGAGTATGTTGTGACAGAACAGAGGCTCTGAAAGGCGGGCGTTTTTAGAATCGAACCGGAGGCCGCGGTTTAAAGATGCTTTTAATGAGATTAGCTTTTCTATCGTCATCTATCTTGTTTGGAGCTACAACATAAGCATGATCTAGACTCTCTAGATCGGTTATATCTTGCTTTCTCTTGCTACCCCTTTAGTAGATTAGATTAGATTCGTTTTCTTGATGATATCTTAGATTAGATGCAACTTGGTTCTTCAATAGATAGCTTTCCTTGCTTTACTATATAGAATCCTTGCGTTGCACATTGTTCCACGGATTCGATACCTTGTGTACACCACTCGAGGGAAGAGGGGTCCCTTGACTACGACGGTGGATTTGTCCGCTTGAAAATCCATATGAACTTTGATACGATAATCTACCGTCAACAAGCTTCATGACGTCTTTCTTGTTGGATGGCTTGTCCATGTTGCATATAGCGTCGACCTTCGCAAGGTTGGCTTCAACACCTCGGTGCCCGACCATAAAGCCTAGGAGCAACCCGGAAGGCACACCGAAGACACACTTGGTTGGGTTGAGCTTCCACTGGAATTCTCGTAGGTTGGTGAAGGTCTCGGAGAGGTCGGAGATGAGCTTGTCTTCCTCGGTGGTCTTGACGACCACATCGTCTACATAGACTTCGACGTTCTTCCTGATCTGCGACTTTAGGCACTTCTGAATTGCTTTCTGATATGTAGTGTGACGCCCCAGGTTTTTAATTACCGTCATTAACGCTAATGACCGGGTTAGCCAAGTCAAACCGGTCAACCATCGGTCAAACCTAGGTCAACCTGGGTCATCACCTCGAAAACCTCGCCAATGAACCCTCCTGAACCCCTTGACCAAGCCTACACACACCCGTAGTGGACCCTTGGCCAAAGACACGGTCAAAACCGGCTTAACCGTTGACGCCAGCGAATGTCGTCCGGAACTTTTGCCGCGTTCTCCAAAATTCACCTAAACACTTCAAAATCTACCTTTATGAAAGTTGTCCATCTTGTTGAGGGACACAACTTTCATGTAGATTGGCATTTCAAATTTTGGGTGGAAATTGGTGAAAAACTTGATTGACTGGCGGTACCTCCTGTTTTCCAGAACAGGCCGGCATTCAAAGTTGGCACGACGTTCCTGCAAAATCCGTTGAGAAAAACACTATATGGCCTTTTTGAAAATTGTAGATGGTAGTTGGATCTACAACTTTCCTTTTGACCACATGTTGCACTTCTACAACTTTCCTGCCCGCCGCCGTACCGGCCGTGGTCCTTGTCCTGCCCGCGCTGCCCCCTCCGGTTCTCGCTGCCCCCGCGTCGCCTATAAGGGCCCCGCTCCTTCCTGGACGCGCAGGACTCCCCCACGCGTGCCGAGCTGCCGGCGCTAACCACGCCGTGCCATAGAAGCCGCCGCCGTCGAGCTCCGTTTCCGCTCGCGGTCGCCGGCTAATTGAGCACGCTCGCGTGACCGTGAGTGCCTACCAAAGCTTCACCGGCCATCCTTAACCCCCGACCGCGCCCGCCCCGCGCCGGGCGGCCGTTCCCGGCCGGCCGCCGTGGTGCGTCGGCCGGCGGCCATCGCCGGCCGCCCCTCGCCGAATCCCGGCGCCCAGTGGCTCCCAGGCAACCTATTGAACCTCCCCGGTACCTTCCCGCCAGCCCCGGCCGGAATCCCGCCGGAGCCGCGCCACCAGGGGCCACATTGCGAGGTTCCCTTTCTTCCCAAGGGCTTATCCGCAAAGCAGGGGTATTTTTGTAAGGAAACTAAAACCTCCAGGGTCCTTGCTGCAAAACGATTCTTAAATAGTATAAGTGCTTTTGCTGGATATTGTAAATTGCATAGAAAATCACAGAAAAATCAGAAAAATGTAAAACCAATTTTGTTGGATTCGTGGTGAAATATCCCAAAACTTTTGCTATTCTTGCCTGAGCTAATTCCTGTTAATTTTTGCATGAGAAATACAGATGTGAAAACCATAGATCTGCAATATCTCAAAAACAATAAATCTTCTATAGCTAATTTTTGGATATGTTGTGTGTTAGTCATGAGTAGCTCCTATGCCAAAAATTGCACAAAGTTACGATATAAATCGTTTTATAAAAATGTTTTTCCGTTTCTGTCAGATCTGCATAAATGATTTTTCTAGCTAAAGCTAATTAGGTTTTTGCAACCAACTTTTGCACACTGTCTTTTAAAACCAAAACATACCTCGGGTGAATTAATCACAATTTTATATATATCAGAAATAGTTATTCTTGAATTATGCTTGATTTTCTTTAAAAATTCATAACTCAAGTTCCATAATAGTTCTAGGTATATGTGCTGCACCACTAGGCTAGTTTTGAACCATATAGCATGTGTGAGAAAGTTAGGGTCAGTTTGTTGAGTGATTAGTTTTGTGTACATTTACCTTGTCCATCTAGCTAGCTTTTGTCTTTTTCAAAAATAATTAAATTCTAGCTATCCAAAGCTCGCATGTGTGTCTAGTGGCTTGTTATAGGTGTTTAGAGTGTAACACACCCATCCACTGAATTTTCTTAATTAATTTCATGAATAAAAGCTATGGAAGCGATTAAAGGCTTAATAGTCATTAAATGGGAGAAATCACCAAACCACCCTTTCTAACTTGTGTGTGGTTGTAAATCAATTTAAAAAGCTAAATGCACTCACCCACTACTGTTTGTGAAGTTAAATTAAATTAATTACATATATATGTACACAGTCACCATCAAAAAGAAAATGTAATAAAGAATTGCAAATTGTTCCTTTTTGGAAGAGTATGCTAAATGTATTCTTATCCAGGTGAATGTGCCCAACAAATACACCCCTTGATTGTCAATATGGTTTGTAAGTGATTAAAGTAAAAAACGTCGAATAAATCTTGCATTTGCATCTTCGTGTAGATCTTTCCGCCAGTAGACATACGCTCATGCCGGAAGGAGGAGATGAAGGTGCCAACAAGGAGCTGTCGTGCGTGAACGTAGCTCAAGACCTGGACCCAAGTCCAGAAGGGCCCAAGGCCAACCTTGCCATCGAAGGCAAGCCCCGGATCATTAACCCCGTATTTTAAAATTATGCAATTATGTTGCTATGATTGTGCATTTACGTTTCAGGAGTTGATATGAAACCCTAGATGCATGATCTTTAGGTACCTATGCTCTATCACTAGTATGCTAGGTCGATAGCTGCTATGCTATAGGGCCCGATAGAAGTCGAGTGATGTTCGTCACTCGCGAGAATAGGTTCCTAGATAGGAATCAGAAGATATCCTTAATTGGATTGCTCATGTGGTAAGAGCATGGGATTGGGCTCCGGTCCAGTGGTCATGTGGGCTAAGCTTTTGAACGTACTAAACATTCGCCGGTTATGGGGCCGGTAAGCCTAGTACCTTAATAAGGCGGCACGGGATCCTACCGTTACTACTCTTGAGAAATCTCCTAGCGGCTAGCTACGGGAAGGGTGGTGTATGGTGACTCGGGTATCTCGCGGGGTATGCGGATAACTGCACCAAGGGCGTAAGATTCGATCCCAACTTGGGGATTTTTGGGAAGCGTGCGGGAAAGTTGTCCCTTTGTGGGCAGCCTACCGTGTGTTTGGGTCTACCTTGCAAGGTTTTAATCAATCGATTGTCGGCCTCTCACCATTATCCGAGACTGCTTAATCAACTAGCCATGATACCCCATAATGATGAAACTCGAGGAATATTGTTGTATGAAATAATTGCTTGTCCAATTCTTGATTGAATTAGATGGCACATTTAGAAATGGTAATCAACTAGAACTTGTGCTAAAAGACTGAAAGTAAGGATCTACTTTTAGTAGCTGTTCAGCAAAAGAAACTCCACCGGCCAAAAGCCTTTCATGTCTAGAGTTTGGTGATGTAGTCGTCACCCGACAGTTAAGTCTTGCTGAGTATTAGTATACTCAGCCTTGCTTTAAAACTATTGTTGCAGGTGTTGTTGACCGGATGGGTGACGACAAGTGATGACATCACGGATGGTCTCCTGTGATGTCTACCGTTGTGTTAGTTTAATTTATTTCCGCTGTTTTTCGAACTCTGAACCTTTACTCCATGTCATGAACAATGGTTTGTAATAAAATGTTTAATTCATGTTGTACTCTGGACTCGCCTTCGCGTGAGTTTTAATGCGTGTGTCGATCCTCTGTTTGATGTCCAAGTGATTTACCGGGCGTTAACCCGACAACCAACGACAGGATGATACTTTACTATTGCTTAATGACCAAAGTGGATCGGTCTTAGGCGATAGTACGGTATTTTCCTGGGCGGGTTGTCACATGTAGCTCCAGCGTTTTTTAGGCAAAAGCTCATGACCTTGTAGCAGTAGATGTCGTGAGGTGTTATGAACGTTGTTTTATCTTCGTCGTCGGGATGCAGGGCTATCTGGTCATACCCTGAGTAGCAGTCGAGGAAGTACAGTAGAACACTACCAGCCGTGGAGTCCATGACCTGGTCGATGCGAGGAAGAGGGAAGGGATCCTTCGGGAAGTGCTTGTTGAGATCGGTGTAATCGATACACATCCTCAATCCACCAGTTTTCTTTGGTACAAGGACCGGGTTTGCAAGCCAAACTGGGTGTTTACATTCTCTGATGAATCCTGCAGCCAAAAGCTTACAGACTTCTACTTCTATGGCTTGTTTTCTATATTTTACAAATCGCTGGAGCTTTTGCTTGATAGGTCGTGCGGTCTTGTTGACTTCAAGTGCGTGCTCAGCGAACTCCCTGGGGACACCAGGCATGTCAGACGGGCTCCATGCGAAGATGTCAGCGTTGTCCCTAAGCAAACTAGTGAGCGCGAGTTCCTATTTGGGGTCGAGGTTGGCCCCGAAGACGACTTCCTTGGACGCGTCTGGCAGGCCGAGGCAAACCTTCTTGACGGTTGGACGTGGGTCCAAGGTTGTGCTTGTATGCTTGCTCTGGCACCTTCAGAGTGGTTTGGTCGATCTTGGCTGCTTGAGCGACCATGACCGTTGCTGCCGCTTTGATCGCAGAGTCTTTGGAGAGCTCGACAGTAGCACTTTCGCAGTTGTAGGAGACCATGATGTCCCCGAGGACGGAGAGGATTCCGTTTGGCGCTGGCATCTTCATGATGAGGTAGGTGTGATGAGGTATGGCCATCAACTTGGTGAGCATAGGTCGCCCGAGGATGGCATGGTAAGAGGAGCGGAAGTTCGCGACCTCGAACGTCAAGTACTCAGTTCGGAAGTTCTCCTCTGTGCCGAAGGTGACCAGTAGGCATACACGACCTATGGGGTATGCAGTCTTGTCGGGCACGACCCCGTAGAAGGGCTCATCACAGGCAGTCATCTTGTTGAAGTCGAAGTCCATCTTGTGTAGCATTTCTATGAAGATGATGTTCAGGCTGCTGCCTCCGTCAATGAGGGTCTTAGGCAGGAAGGCCTTGTCTACTATGGGATTAACGACCAGCAGGTAGGTCTCGGGGTCAGGGATGTGTACCCAATGATCTTTCCTAGAGAAAGTGATTGGGAATTCTGACCAATGCAGAGGTTGCCGAGTTTCGGTGTTAACATGTCCAATCTCCCTTGTGTTTGATCGGAGCTGCCGGTTGCTTACGGTCGCTTGGCGGCTTGCCAACGATAAAGTTGATTTCTTGGTTGGCGATTGGAATGCACCATTAGGGTTGCCCCCTTTAGGTGGTGGCGGAGGAGATCTCTCATTGCGATTGTTGTTGTGGCGGTTGTGGTCGTCACGGCAACATCGATCGTCACGCCGATCATCTCGGCGGTCCTTGCGCTTGTCATCACGGTGATCACCCGTGCGGTTGTCACGCTGTCATTGCGGTCGTTGCGACGATAGTCGTCGCGCCTATCATCGCGGCGATAATCGCATCGATCCCTGTCGTCATTGCGACGATAGGGCCTATGGTCACGGTAATCAAATCGATCGGGACGACGGTTACGGTTGTCGAAGCGGCGGTCACCGTTCGGTCGTCGTTGTTCTTGCTCTTTGTCTTCTTGGACTCGAAGGGTACTGCGAGGGCACACTTCGGTTGCTCTCACTCCCCGATGGTGTGTTTAGAGTTGCGGTGGAGCGGCATTGGTCGTCCATGACCATGTTGAAGTCATCTTCGAGGAAGGTGGAAGGTCTTGGTGGATCTACCATGTAGGCTTCGCGCATTGCTTGCACGACCTATTTCCTCTGTCATTGTGATCTTCACTGTTGAAGTCGTGCATCGCCGCATCTTGAGCGTCGACTAGCTTGTCGTAGGCCATGAGGTCGGCAATGGTGTATGCATCAGCTTCATGGATCTTCTCGAAAAGCTTGATTTTGGTGATCCCTTTCTTGTAATAAGCGATGACGTCCTTGTCTTTGACACCCGTGAGGGTGTTGCGGTTTTCGAAGTATCGGTTGGTGTACTCATGGAGAGTTCCGTCACGTCTCATCCGTACTCTGGCGAGGTGGTGAGTGTTGCCAGGATGATTATAGGTCGCCTGGTAGTTGGCGTGAAAAGGCGGGACAGTGTTGCCCAGGAGGTGATGCACTCTGCTGGGAGATTGTCGAGCCACAAGAGTGGTGCCTTGCCCATCACAAGGGGGAAGTATCCCGCCATGTGGTCTCCATTGCCTCCAGAGGTGCGTGCTGTGATACTATACATCTTGAGCCATATACTTGGGTCAGAGCGACTGTCGAATTTCTCAATGGTCGGCTTGAAATTGTTGGGGTATCTGATCGTCTGGAGACATCAGTGAAAATGCAGGGAAGTTATTGACCGCTCCCGGGCTTGCTGATGGGGCGTAGGCCATCGGGATGACATAGAGGTCATCGGGAGGGCCGTTGTCTTGGTCGTACTGGGCACGTCGTAGGAGTTCCTGGTCGTGCATGTGCCACAGCTCCGTTGCTTGGATGGGGTTGTTGGCGTCAAGGGCATCAAGGACCCCATGGTCATGATCATAGTTAGCATGGTGTGCTATCTCCACCTCGTCTCTTATGCGTTGATGTCGACTGCCTTCTGCATGATTAGCTTGCACTAGCAGAGGTCGAGCTCCTGCATTGTGCCTTGGGTTCACAGTGGCGTTCCCCTGGACGTTGGTTGCATTGTTGTCGGCAGCTTTGGCTGGAGCATTTGCTGGTGCATTAGCTGCAGGGTTGGCTGGAGCATTAGCTGCAGCGTTGGCAGCGGGGTTGGCTGGCTGCATCACTTCGTTTTCACCTCATCCCTCTTCAGCCACCGGCTCAAGGGACCCTGGCTACGGCGTCGTTGGTGAAGATGTTCTGATCTGCTCCTGGAGTAGGAGCTTGCAGCTGACCTACTATATCCAAGACCTCTTTCTTTGATCTGGGCAGCGGCGACACGGACGTTAGCTTGGAGACGTTGTACCGCATGAGAATCTTCAAGGTGGTTTAGGGCAGCAAGAGCGGCTCCTAAGTTGGTTTGTCGAGAGTTGTAGACTTCAAGGCCATCTCGCTCAAAGTCCCTAAGGAGGTCTCTGGCGCGTAGATGATTGGCACGAGGTTGATTGTCTTGCCGTCATTGCTGAGGGGTGGCTGGTGCCGCAGGTGCTTGTTGCCCAGCATTGTCATTAACTTGTTCGGTGTTGAGTGGTTGTTCACCTGCACCTGGGACAGCAGTAGCGAGTTCTTGTTGCCGACGAGCAGCTCTGGCAGCGTTGGCGTTCTCGCGTTCCTGGCGTTCTTTATCTGTCTCTCCATCTTGAGGTGGCACATCTGCAGAGACGACCAAGATCTCACGATCTAGGGTCTCGAGCTTTTCTCCCGAATAGTTGGGGGAGATAGTTGTGCGGGCAATCTGAAACACAAGGTGGTCCGGAGACAACTCTCGATTTATCTGACGGCGATGGGCCACAGTGAGAGGTCGAAGAAGCTTCTTGAGGACACAGCACTAGCACGTCGTGTGTTTGGGATTCTCGTGGATAGGGCAGGGTTCGTCGAGGTGGCTCCTGCAGCTTCCACGATCTAGGGTCTTGGGTCCAGATTCGATCTGGATCATGCGCTTCATGTAGCGTGAGGCTACGGGAGCTGCGTTGCGCAAGCCAAGAGGCATGCTGGAGGTCGTTGAGGTCTTGCGAGGGCGTTTGACGTGTTCACAAATTTTGATTGTGTCGGAGAACATACCCTCGACACGATCAATCCCAGCGATCAGGTCGCTAGGAGTGGGTGGGTTGGTTTCCGTCAACAGATCTGTCCCGATGTGTTGGTCGGTGGTGACCGCATTGCTTTCGATGATGAGGTAGGCGGCTGGAGTGGTGGATTTCGCCGGCATCGAGCCAAAGAAGATGTCGACAGGATTAGCGTGGATGTCCGCCATGCTCTCCGGGAAGATGACGTCGTTGGACGAAGCCATCGAGTTGCACGAAGAACCTTAATTCTCCCCTACCTGGCGCGCCAACTGTCAGATGGTGAGATCTGGACAGCCCACAGGGGTGCTAATCCCAGTGGTTTAGTTGTTCCGTGGGATGGAAACTAAGGCTAAGAACTCTAAGGTCGCACACGAGTACGCAGAAAACGGAGAACACAGTGAGTTTATACTGGTTCGGGCCTCCGGAGAGTAAAACCCTACGTCCAGTTGTCGGTGTAGATTGCTTGAGGATTGCCTATGGTTAAGGGTCGCCTCGCCCGCCTTATATTGGGCGGCGGATGAGGTCGGTTCCCAGACTCCTGGTCGGTTACGACCAGGAGACCTAAGTCTAACTGATTACATCGTTTGCCATATCCTGTCGATCTGCTTTAGTCGAAATCCACCGAGGTCTTTTCTTGTACGCCAAGTCTTGAGGTCGTGTTGAACTAGGTCGTCTGGGGAATCTTCTGGAAGGTCTTCAGGAGGTCGTGTGGGCCGCCAACTAGGTCGGTTGGGCCCACTAACAGGTCGGCAAGTTTTCTGGTAGGACGGACCCACTTGTTGGGGATGGTCGTGAGCCTGGTCGGTGGGGACCCAGGGGTACCCATGTCTCACACCAACCTAGGCACGACCTTCACAGGGTCTGCCTTTTGGGATTTCTGCCAAGACAACACTATCGACGTCTACTACTCCTCGGTCTCCCACCATCGGTGCAACGGCTAGGTCGAGCATGCCAACGGCATGGTCCTTCAAGCTCTTAAATATCATATCTTTGACGATGCCTCAAATTACGCTACCCAATGATTAGCCGAGCTACCACATGTGATTTGGGGACTAAGGACCCAAGTCAGCTCCGCCACGGGCTTCTCGCCCTTCTTCTTGGTCTACAGCTCAGAGGCCATATTACCAACCGACGTCACCTTTGGAGCTCCACGCATCCAATTCTACGAGGAGGGAGAAGCCGAGCAAACTCGTCGTGTCGACCTGGACACCCTTGAAGAGTAGAGAATGGCTGCTGTCATGAGACAAGACCGTCACGACCAACAACTTTGTCGGTACCACGATCGCAACGTGAAGGAGACCTCATTTAACATAGGTGACCTAGTCCTAAGGCGCATCCAGAAGACCGATGGCATGCACAAGCTCTCCGCCCCTGGGAAGGGCCCTTCATCGTCACTGAAGTCATCAGCCCATCCACATATCGCCTCCAATGGGGTGACGGGCAAGGCGTACCAAACCCTTGGAATGTGGAGCATCTATGACGATTCTACCCGTAGAATAGTTTTATTACAGCTATGTATTTCTTGTCCTTGTACCCTTTTTTAGATTAATAAATATTAGTTCAAGCAGTCATCTGCTGTGTCCCGAGCCCTACCTTCTCCCGTCTCATGTCATCAACCCTCCCCCTCGACACGCTTGGGGGCTTGGCTAAAGCCAACACATGGGTCATAATACCCGGGATTAAAATTCTTATATTCCTCCTCCTTGACATGCTCGGGGGTTTGGCTCAAAGCCAACCTAGGGGTCGCTCGACCTGGGGACATCGTCCCTCATGAGTACTTGTTTTCTGTCGCTGTGAGCCTACTTGGTCAACAAGGTTGCTAAACCCGAGTCCTAGACTCCCTCCCGCGCGCCGACCTCACGTAAGCCTCCCTCACGTAAGTCGGTAAGCCAACCTCTCTATGAGTAGTGGTTAGCAGGGAAAGATACAAGACGTTGTCACTTCAAAGACTACAAAGTTCACGCAGGCACAAAGCAAGTACCTCATGTAGGCATCAAAAGAAAGTTCATCAAGTAACAATTTTACATGGCTAAGAGGAGGAGGACGTACAACTCTTAGACTAAGACTACTCTTCATCGTCGTCGCCTTCATAGTCCAGAGTGTCCATCACCTCCATTGCGGCGTCGCGCACTTCAAGCTCCAGGGCTTTGAGGTCTTTCGTCGTATCGACACATCCCTTGACCTTGACCATGTCAACTTCGGGGTAATGTGTCTTCACCCTCACCAGCGCATCTGTGGTCACCGCCAAGCTCATCGCCTTCAGCAACATGAGAAGCCTATCGGGGATGTCTATAAGACGATCAAGAGAAGACTTCAACACCTCCCCCTCGACCTGCACCACTATCATATCCATAGCATAGTGGGTGGCGTTCTTCAGGTCGGACAACTCCAGCTCTTGCCCTGCAATGATCACTTGGTCATTCTGCAGTGACTTCAATGCTACCTTGAGGCTGACCTCGAGATCTCGTCGAGTTTGTTTCTCGTAAGACAGATTTTGAATTACAGCAAACTCACTGTTAATTGTTTCCTTCGTCACTCGCTTGAGCTACTGGCCTCCAGCCTCGACCTCCTGAAGCGTCACCTCCAAGGACCGAACCTTCTCCTTGGTGTTCTTCAGGTCGTTCTTGAGGTCATCCTCACGCTTGTGAAAATCTGCAACGCACCAGTAATATGTCTCGAAGTCAGGGCCTCAGCTCTGCAAGGGAACTAATGATGCAAAATTTTGATCTTACTGATGCTTGTGGCATTGAACTGCGTGTTAGCCTCCTGGGTTTTGCGCCTCTCCTCAGACAGCTCATCTTCGAGCCTCTTCTTTTCTAGTCGTCTCTGCCTCGCGGACCTGCTTGAGTTCTTGCTCAAGCCTGACCACCCGCAGCTGCGTGGTCGCCGCACTCCTCAATAGGTTAGCCCTGCCCTTTGCATGATCTGCCAGCGACTGCTCTACCACAAAAAGGTCATCAGATGCAACTCAGAAGCACGTTGTTAGAAGTAGCAGGCTCACCGTCAATGCAACGTTGAGAGTCACGATGGCATTCCAGACCGCCCGCATATCCTCGTTATCGTCAAAGATATCCTCCTGCCAAGGAGTAACATTCCAGTCAATCTCCCAACGTCTGAACGTCGGTTCTGATGATGATGAACCCGGTACTTGTGTGCTGGATGTTTATGGATCCTTCGACACCTACTCGATCTAAATTCGGTCCCCAACCAGGTCTTCATCCGACACACCGGGCATCGCATTGATGGGGTCCATGTCGATGACCCGGGGAGATGTTGACGCTCCGATGTCACCAACAGAGCCCTGCGCTGTAGCATCAGCAGCAGGCAGAGGAGTCGTCGTCCTCACATCAGCAGCAGGCGGAGGAGTCGCCGTCCTCGCATCAGCAGCAGGAAGAGGAGTCGCTGTTCTTGCGTCGTCAGCCAATGTTTGTGCTGCAACCTCATGGTCGGGCGACCTTGTTCGCGAAGGTGAAGCTTGGGCACCTAGGTCACGCTGGGGCTCTACAACCGACCTACCGAGACCATCGTCCAACACAATATAAAAATTCATCAACAGCAGTCAATCAAAAACCTTTAGATTCTACGACCATACCTCACAGTGGCCGGGGCACGGAGTTTCGGCCTAAAAGGTCGCGCCTTGATCAGCACAAGCATCCTTGCCTGTGCACCAGCACTAGCTCGCTGCGCTTCCAACCATTGACAGAGGTCATCCTCAATCGCCTTCTGCCCCAACTCCCGCTGCCTCTTGGCCGTGGGGCTCATCGACCTCGTCACTACCCGATCCTCAACGACCGGTGGACCATCGATGACTTCGTCTTCCTCTTCATTAGACTCGACCTCCCTAGACAGAGGTGTAGGAGTCATCGGCGTCTCAACCGCTGGTGGAGGACTTGTCTTCCTCTTCTTCTTCTCTGCCTCGAGCTTGGCGGTCTTTGTTGCTTCGACCTTCGTAGCATCCATCGAGATTGACTGCTTGGCCGTTGTTGACGGTGAATTTCCGTCAACCTAGAGTACTTTTTATACATTGGTTTGATTATGATTTGCAACTAACCCGCCACTAGGCATAATAATGATGTAACAAATTCACACTTGCATGTCGATTTTGGAGTTTGTTGTTTACGCAGGAAATTAACGTTAAAGAGGAGACTTTCGGGATAAGTTCATCAAGCACTTCAAGAGAAGATCATGAAGCCCGTCCCAAGTCAAGACACGCGATGAACATGACTCCAAATGACCCGAGGACCGAAGCGTCAATGTGCAAATCTTCAGGGACTCAACCAGAAAATGGCGAAGCTTGGATAGCAAGGATTCAAGCCTTAACTGTGAAGGAAACGACGTCAAAGGCCCACATGCAAGTGCACACAAATAAGGGATCACGCGAGAAGCAACTGGGGAGGAAACCGGGGCCGAGCCGGGCCGACCGGCCCAGCCCACTCCGGGCCCGGTTCGGCGTCCCCTTTTCCCTAGGTGTCCGTCTATTTATTGCCTCCGCTGCTGTCGGCCGCCACATCAAACAAATCATTCTACCGATGCCATTCACCAGAAAACCGCCACCGCAAGATGAGGGAGAGAGTTGGATGAGCTCGTCGCAAGGATCAACGCCGGCAGAGGGAAGGAAGCAAGAGGGGGACTCCAAGCCGCTGGCCTAGGGGTGTTCCCAAGCTTCATCGTCGCCATCTTCATCGACGACGTTCTCCGGAGTCTCCATCACCCCTATGTGCTTCAATCCGTGTAAGATGATGGGGTAATGTCTCTGTTCATCCCTAGGGTTTGATGGATGCATGATATGTAATCTATACATGAACCTTATGCCAATCAATGCTTTATGGTCTATGTCTTCGCGTATGCTTTGTTTACATATGTTTGCGCAACATGTGGTCGTAGTAGGGTTTGTGGTAATCGTGGTGATTAGCTTAACCCTATGGATGCTTAGGCTTAGATGCAGTTATACGTGAAAGTGTTTGATTACCTTGCGTAGTGATAGTACGATTTAGGGAAAAGGCTTAGCGACCGCATAATCGCCATGAAGCTAGTGTAGGCAACTCCCTTTTCATGTAGTAGATGCATGTCATGTGATCCTAAACCCTAGGGAGGGAACACTTATCTATCTTAAACTCTCTCTCTTGTGTCCACCCTTTACCATCTAGTTTAACCCTAGATTTGTTTGATCAACTTAGGTTAGATTGTCTTTACCTTTAGATTAATACGCTTTCAAAGGTTTCCCATCAACTAGATTAGTACTTGGTTAAGCGCTAGCAATCCCCTTGCTCCGCGGATTGATAAGAACCTAGGGAATCCCCGTGGTGAAAAAAGTGTAGGTCCGTACGCTTGCGGATCGAAGGTTGTTACGTGTTTCAACCATCAACAAGCCCCTTTTTCTGGCGCCGTTGTCAGGGAGCAAGCCAGATTGCTACGTTTAATCTAGTATTAATTTTGTTGATTACTAACATCTAACCCTTATTTTCTAATTTTTTGTTTTTATTTCTACTTTTCTTGTGCCTAGATGGATTTGTTCACCTCACCATTGGAAGACGAGGAGATGTGTCACACTCGGATTTAAGGGCAAACCCGAATGCATAGAACACATGTGCGCCGGGATCAAGTTTCACACATGCGTTGACTCGGTGTATACCAAAACACGGTGTAAAAGCGTAAAGAGAGTATTAAAACTTTATTACATGACTGAATGTCTCAAAATCGTAACATAAGCAAGTACTAGCGGCGGTAAAGGACGTCTCCACGAGCGGCGGCGGTGGCACGCTCGCCTAGAAACCACCAAACTCTCCGGGGAAAGTCTTCAAAGCGTCCATCCGAGCGACAACCGGGTTGTGTAGATGCATATAAAAGAACAACAAGCATGAGCACATGTCGTACTCAACAAGGGAAAAGATCTATAACAACATGCAAAGGCTTTATGGTGGAAGCTTGTGGTTGCATAGCGAATCGGCATTTTAGTGGGTCAAATTTTATTAAGCAAGCTATATTACTAGCAAATGTAAGTTTATACCAACCCAAAGATTAACATAAGCATCATCATCATGAACGAAAATAAATGCAACAAGTTTAATCCATCTTCCATAGTTTAATCATGTGAGGGTCCGGGCCGCCGTGACCGTGGGCACGGCTAACTAGTTAGTTTTACACTGCGAGAGGTCGTACATCTTTACCCACAAGTCGCGTAAAAGTCCCGAAGAACTTTAAACCCAACCATGCGATGCGATCGGGCACCATACCACACTACCGAGGTGTGATTGCATAGGGACGCTACGAGGCCGTTACAAAGATCCCCGGATGAAGGCCGCCCGCTAGGTTACACGAGTCGGTGCAACGTATAAAGCTCCCGGACGAGTACCGTGTCTTAGCCAAGCCCACACCTACGCCCGAGCGAGTCCATACACCACTACCCGCCGGCCCCCAACCCTTATCGGGTAAAGCATACCTAACACCCGGTTCACTAATTAATAAGCCAAGACGAGCCATATGTCTTGTGGTAGATCTTGTTTTCCTGGGTGGTCGCTCCATGTTCCGATTAACACGGGTGATCTTGTTTAATGAAAGATACAACATAAGTATAGCAAGATTAACATTGTTATTCATCAAACCACCATAAACCCAAGTTGAGCAACTAAGCATGGTCTACCCAACATAAACATAAACCCGGGTTGATCAAGGCACGGGATAAACAAAGCTAGTCAAACCTTAATAGTAGGACCCATCAATTTAATGCAAAGCAATAATAAACAACGGTGTAATTAAAATGCATGTTGTAATAGGATAAACGGGAATGCGGCAAGGACTTGCCTTCTACCAACGTGTCTTTCGTTGCTCAAGACCTTGGAAATCTTCAACTCCGGCGTTCTCCACGAACGAACCGTCTTCTACGCACCACATCATTCACATACAAGCATACAATGGAATAAAATAAGAAACAATCACCAAACAGTACTAACAGAACTAAACAGGGGCAAAAAGTTGTTCTACTCGTCGAGACGATCGCGTGGATATAAAGAACGCTAAAAACGGAGCTAAACGGCAAAGTTATGATTAAAACAAGTTTTAGGACTAAACCGTAAAGAATTTTGAACTTTTGGGCTAAAGCAGAAGAAAACTGGGCTTAATCGTAAGGGTTTTATAAGGTGGGAGGACCGGGTTGTGAATCTAGAAAAACTCGGGGTTTTATTTGCAAAAACGCGCGGGTAAGGCTGAAGGGGCGGATCGATCCGTTGGATCGCGATCGGGCGGTGCGGATCTAATGCGGGCGCGGGGTTAGGGGTTGACCGGTAAGAGGAAGTTTTGACCGGCGTTGACGCGTCCGGGCCGTAGATCCGCGATCCGGCGGCTTCGGTCTCACGCGTGCACGGCGGCGGCGGGCGCGGCCGGCGGCGGGCGAGGGCGCGGCGGCGCACGGCGGCGGCGGCGGCGCGGCTGCGATTAAGGGCCTAGGATGCTCCAATTGCGACGCGGACGGCACCGGGACGTCTAGGAGCGCACGGCGAACCCCACGGTGGGCACCGGAGCGGCGACGGCGAGGCGCGGCGTCGCACGGCGAGCAACCGCGGCGGCGGGGTTCCCGCGATGGCAAACCGGCGAGGTGGCGCACGAGGGCGTGAACGAGTGACGCGGTTCTCCTCCTCACCTCCTTGCGAAACACCCGAAGATGCCAACGACGGCGGTGGACGACGGCGGAGCGGAGGAACGGCGGCGGCGCACTAGGGTTAGAACGCGGCGGCGCACCGGGCTCCGAGGCGCTAGGGTTTCGGCGAAGGGGGGCGCAAAGGGCGACGCGGCGGCCTTAAAATAGGCGGCGGGAGCGCCGGCCGGGGCTCGCGGGCCGGGGAGCGCGGGGGGCGGCGGGGGTGCGGACGCCGAGTCGGGCACGCCCCCGGCTCGGACGCGACTCGGCCGGCGGCGCGGGGGGGAGGGGGGATGACGGGTGGCCCCCACCCGTCGGCCGCGGTGACGGGCGCGCGGGGGAAGCGGGCGGGCGGGCCGGGCCGCCGGCGGCCTGGCCGGGGGCGGGGCTGCAATGAACGGCGCGTGGCCGCGGGGGAGAATCAAGGGGGCACGGGCGGACTTCCTCGGAAAACGGGCCGCGGCGCACACGGGGCCGGGATGGAGGTGGTGGTGGGGGGCTGCGGTGAAGGCACGGGGAGGGGGTTGGCTTCCTTTCTCTTTTTTTTCTATTTCTATTTCCTCCTAAAGCAAGCAAACACAATTGAATTCAAACCGGGGTTTGAATCCAAACACCCAAAAACAATGCACGGCATGTCGCAACACACACAACTATTTATTTAATTTAGAAAAATCAAACAAAGGATTTTCCTATACTATATTTCTGTAAAGAAAAATAAAATGCGGGCAAAATTTTAAAATTTAGACTAAATCGTTGTTTAATTTTTTTCTTCCTATTCACATCCCGAAATTGGAAATTTCGGGGTGTGACAAATCTACCCCCCTTAAAAGGAATCTCGTCCTCGAGATTCGGAAGGATAAAGAAAGATTTTTGGGAACGATATGGTAGAGCTGATGTGAAAACAATGTTGACGAGAGAACATACCCAACATGGTCGTTGCATTTATGTGGTTCGGTCTACCATGAGCGGAGCTCGCTTTGTCCCTTAGAGCTTTGCGGGGTGCGGTTTCCATTCCTCATCCGTTGATTACGCAACGGGGTATTCGGGACGCTCCTGCGAGGACGGTTGTTAGCATAGTGACCGGTCTCTCCACACTTGGAGCATGTATTACCAATAGGAGTACTTGGCACACTAGGTCTCACCGGGGTTCTGTTGGGGTGTTCGACTAGTCTGGTTGGTTATTGGGGCGTGGAGTACGTGGAGGGGAATGCGCAACTCCTGAATGGGGTGCTTGAAGGGTTGATTGTTCCGCCGAAACTGTTTACGCCCCGGAGTTACCACCGAACCTCCAACATGGGGTGTCGTTCCCTCGCGGTGGAATGAAACGGGGACGAGTCTTGCTCCCAAAGCTGCTCATAAGTAGTGGCCTTCCTTTTCGGATCTCTCAATTCTACGCGCATGGCCTCCGGGGTGATGGCCTTGTCTAACGAGGTGCTAGAAAGATGGAAAAGTGTGAGATGTCGGCGATACCGAAGTGGTCCGGCCAATCCCTCCATAAAACACTCCTGCTTCTTTGGGTCATCTGCCACCTCCTGCGGTGCATAGCGAGACGGCTCGATGAACTGTCCGGTACTCTGTCCAGCGACATTCCCCCTGTTGGAGAGAGAGGAACTCCTTCTTCTTCAGCCTCATCAACCCTGCAGGAATGTGGTGGTTCCTGAAGCTCTCAGTGAACTCCTGCCAGGTGATGGCATTTGGCGTAGCATGAGCGGTAGTGTAAGCATCCCACCATGCTCTGGCGAACCACGAAGTCGTCCCGCAGCAAATAGGACCTTCTCTCTATCATCACACTGGGTGGTGGTGAGCATCTTGCTTACGGTCTTCAACCAATCATCAGCATCAAGCGGATCAGCTGCATGGGTGAAAACTGGCGGACGGTGGCTCATGAACTCCCTGTGCTTGTTCATGGGCGCCGGTTGCTGTGGCGGTGGCTGAGGTGGATTGTTGGCTTGGGCCTGCAGGTTGGCTACAGTGTTGGTCAGGTTCTCCAAGAGTTGTAGCTGATTCTGGAAGAACTGCTGCATGGCCGGATCCATTGGTGGTGGTGGTGGGGGTGGTGCACTGCCTGAACTGCTGCCTCGTCCTTGGCGTATCACTGGAGGTTGATCAACACCTGACCCGGACCTGGTGTTCACCATCTGAGTGTTAGGAACATTGACTTAGATGATTGCACAAAGAGAAAAGCTCAAAAGATTAAGCAGCGCAGATTCCCAGTTTAAGACAGATTCTGTCGACTTCCAACATTCAGGTATAACTCTCAACTTGGATAACCAAAAATTATGAGCTTTTGAACGGTAAAAGATAATGAAATTACGGAACTAGCCCAACTGGAATCACCTCGATCGGAGCTCTATAACTTCAGATATAAAATAAACAAGTGGGGTATATCAGCAGTGTTAACAGATTCAAGTAGCTCCAAGGTTTCGGGCATCACTCTCTGAATATATAATCAAAATTTCTGAATTTTGTACAGAAAAACACCCATGAAATTTCTGAACTTATCCAACTGGATTTGCCTCAAACGGAGGTCTATAGCCCAAGATATAAAATAATGAAGTTAATGTGTCAGCAGAGTTTTACAGATTCTGACCGCTCCCATGTTTCATGCATAGCTCCCGGGATATGTATTGGATGGGGCTGAATTTTTGATAGAACATTGGTTATGAAATTTGTGAACTAACACAACTGGTTTTGCATCAATCGGAGCTCTGTAGCTCGAGATATAAACAAACACTACTGCTGTGTCGAAAGTTGGCGATAACAGATTTGCAGCAAGATGGATTCCAAAGTAGATGAGTAAAGATTTAATAAAGGATTAGGAATGTGTAAGGTTAAAGGAGGGTTGAGACAAAGATTAAACCCACTAAGCAAACTTATACTACACCAATGTCATTGTGGTTATCACCCCACAACACACTGCACTCAGTCGAAGATCCAAATCAAGCATTAACACAAGATCAAGCATGCAAACACACCACTAAACTAAGCACACCTAATCGCCGATCGTAACTAGCGACTTCACAAGGACAAGCCTAAAGAACCTAGATCCTAAGGAAGATCTTCAGCTTGAACATGATAGGGTCATTAGATAACTGAGAATACTGCGAGCACGAATAGGGTAAAGATAGGGAAAGGTTAGAGAGCATAGAATAGGTGCTAAAGATTTCCTAAAGCAAGAACAAGGTAACATAAAATGAAAAGATTTACCAAGATAAGGTAGATAGCAAGTAGAATACCAAGGATGGGGGTAAAATCAAGGATAGGTATATTAATAATGGAATTAAAGCATAGCACGGAGTAAGCATGGCTACTAGATGGTTATAACCCTTAAGTTCGACCGAGTTTCTAACTAGGCTAACGTCCTACGATCAACAACTGCTGCGATACCACTTTGTCACACTCGGATTTAAGGGCAAACCCGAATGCATAGAACACATGTGCGCCGGGATCAAGTTTCACACATGCGTTGACTCGGTGTATACCAAAACACGGTGTAAAAGCGTAAAGAGAGTATTAAAACTTTATTACACGACCGAATGTCTCAAAATCGTAACATAAGCGAGTACTAGCAGCGGTAAAGGACGTCTCCACGAGCGGCCGGCGGTGGCACGCTCGCCTAGAAACCACCAAACTCTCCGGGAAAGTCTTCAAAGCGTCCGTACGAGCGGCAACCGGGTTGTGTAGATGCATATAAAAGAACAACAAGCATGAGCACATGTCGTACTCAACAAGGGAAAAGATCTATAACAACATGCAAAGGCTTTATGGTGGAAGCTTGTGGTTGCATAGCGAGATCGGCATTTTAGTGGGTCAAATTTTATTAAGCAAGCTATATTACTAGCAAATGTAAGTTTATACCAACCCAAAGATTAACATAAGCATCATCATCATGAACGAAAATAAATGCAACAAGTTTAATCCATCTTCCATAGTTTAATCATGTGAGGGTCCGGGCCGCCGTGACCGTGGGCACGGCTAACTAGTTAGTTTTACACTGCTGAGAGGTCGTACATCTTTACCCACAAGTCGCGTAAAAGTCCCGAAGAACTTTAAACCCAACCATGCGATGCGATCGGGCACCATACCACACTACCGAGGTGTGATTGCATAGGGACGCTACGAGGCCGTTACAAAGATCCCCGGATGAAGGGCGCCCGCTAGGTTACCCGAGTCGGTGCAACGTATAAAGCTCCCGGACGAGTACCGTGTCTTAGCCAAGCCCACACCTACGCCGAGCGAGTCCATACGCCACTACCCGCCAGCCCCCAACCCTTATCAGGTAAAGCATACCTAACACCCGGTTCACTAATTAATAAGCCAAGACAGAGCCATATGTCTTGTGGTAGTACTGTTTTCCTGGGTGGTCGCTCCATGTTCCGATTAACACGGGTGATCTTGTTTAATGAAAGATACAACATAAGTATAGCAAGATTAACATTGTTATTCATCAAACCACCATAAACCCAAGTTGAGCAACTAAGCATGGTCTACCCAACATAAACATAAACCCAAGTTGATCAAGGCACGGGATAAACAAAACTAGTCAAACCTTAATAGTAGGACCCATCAATTTAATGCAAAGCAATAATAAACAACGGTGTAATTAAAATGCATGTTGTAATAGGATAAACGGGAATGCAGCAAGGACTTGGCTTCTACCAACGTTTGCTGCTGCTCAAGATCTTGGAAATCTTCAACTCCGGCGTATTCCACGAACGAACCGTCTTCTACGCACCACATCATTCACATACAAGCATACAATGGAATAAAATAAGAAACAATCATCAAATAGTACTAACAAAACTAAACAGGGGCAAAAAGTCGTTCTACTCGCCGAGACGATCGCGTGGACATAAAGAACGCTAAAAACGGAGCTAAAACGACGAAGTTATGCCTAAAACAAGTTTTAGGACTAAACCGTAAAGAATTTTGAACTTTTGGGCTAAAGCAGAAGAAAACTGGGCTTAATCGTAAGGGTTTTATAAGGTGGGAGGACCGGGTTGCAAATCTAGGAAAACTCAGGGTTTTATTTGTAAAAACGCGCGGGTAAGCTGAAGGGGCGGATCTGATCCGTCGGATCGCGATCGGGCGGTGCAGATCTAATGCGGGCGCGGGGTTAGGGGTTGACCGGTATGAGGAAGTTTTGACCGGCGTTGACGCGTCCTGGACCGTAGATCTGCGATCCGGCGGCTTCGGTCTCACGCGTGCGCGGCGGCGGCGGGGCACGACCGGCGGCGAGGGCGAGGCGCGGCGGCGCACGGCGGCGGCGGCGGCGCGCGCGCGATTAAGGGCCTAGGATGCTCCAATTGCGACGCGGACGGCACCGGGACGTCCGGGAGCGCACGGCGAACCCCACGGTGGGCACCGGAGCGGCGACGGCGAGGCGCGGCGTCGCACGGCGAGCACCGCGGCGGCGGGGGGTCCCGCGATGGCAAACCGGCGAGGTGGCGCACGAGGGTGTGAACGAGTGACGCGGTTCTCCTCCTCACCTCCTTGCGAAACACACGAAGATGCCCACGACGGCGGTGGACGACGGCGGAGCGGAGGAACGGCGGCGGCGCACTAGGGTTAGAAGGCGGCGGCGCACCGGGCTCCGAGGCGCTAGGGTTTCGGCGAAGGGGGCGCAAAAGGGCGACGCGGCGGCCTTAAAATAGGCGGCGGGAGCGCCGGGCCGGCTCGCGGGCCGGGAGCGCGGGGGCGGCGGGGTGCGGACGCCGAGTCGGGCACGCCCCCGGCTCGGACGCGACTCGGCCGGCGGCGCGGAGAGGGGGGATGACGGGTGGCCCCCACCCGTCGGCCCGCGAGTGACGGGGGCGCGCGCGGGAAGCGGGCCGGGCCGGGCCGGCCGGCGCCGCCGGGCCGGGGCCGCACGCGGACGGCGCGTGGCCGCGGGGAGAATCAAGGGGGCACGGGCGGACTTCGGCCCGGAAAACGGGCCGCGGCGCACACGGGGCCGGGGATGGAGGTGGTGGTGGGCTGCGGTGAAGGCCTGGGAGGGGGTTGGCTTCCTTTCTCTTTTTTTTTTCTATTTCTATTTCCTCCTAAAGCAAGCAAACACAATTGAATTCAAACCGGGGTTTGAATCCAAACACCCAAAAACAATGCACCGGCATGAGCGCAACACACACAACTATTTATTTAATTTAGAAAAATCAAACAAAGGATTTTCCTATACTATATTTCCGTAAAGAAAAATAAAATCCGGGCAAAATTTTAAAATTTAGACTAAATCGTTGTTTAATTTTTTCTTCCTATTCACATCCCGAAATTGGAAATTTCGGGGTGTGACAAGATGTCACTAAAGGAGCTAGCAATGCCGTCAATGGAAGACATTGAGATGCAAAAATCAGATTTGGCGCTTGCTACAACTCACTATGAAGTGAAGCCTGGAATCATCAAGTTAGTCGCGACAAACCCCTTTAGAGGATTGGAGGATGACAACCCATATAGACACATTAAGGAATTCACGATGATATGCAACACCGTGCAACAAGAAGGAGTTCCGGCCGCTTGGTTCAAGTGGAATATTTTTTTGTTCTCTCTCGAAGATGAAGCACGAAGATGGTACACACTTGCGTCCGTTGAAGCAAAAGGAAATTGGGATGAGCTAGTGAAGAAGTTTCTTTTGAAGTTCTTTCCCATAAGCAAGGTCTAAGACTTAAGGAGGCAAGTGCTCACTTTCAAGCAAGGAGAGGAGGAAGGAATTGATGAAGCATGTGATTGTTTTAATGAACTACTTGAGCAAGGCCCGAACTTGGGATTTTCCAGTGACTTGATGTTGCGTACCTTTTATTTTTCACTAACCCCTAACTCATCTCGTTTTGTAAGCATGTGTGCAGGCGGTGATATAATGGATAAAATAATTAGTGAAGCCGCACAAATCTTACAAAGGATAAGCAATGGACAAAGAATGCAACGAGATTGGCAAAGACATTGTCGGGAGGAGCAAAACGACAAAAGCAAGCCCAAGGTGCTTGCTGAAATTTCTGAAAAAGATAAACCGAAGGTCAAGGAAGATGAACCGACCATACAAGAAATTGAAGATCCACTTCCCAAGGTAAGAGAAGTTATTTGGGATGTTAAAAATGTTGAAACTAACATGAATGTAGGCCGAAGTATGTGGAATGCTAGACCATTGGCGGAGTTCAATCAATCCGGTTGGATTCAAGTTGATTTTGCCCCACTAATCAACTACCGAAGGAAGGAGGAACGCCGACACGTTGCCAAACTAGTTGAGGATATATTTGATCAAGAGATGAGTGGAGAGTCGATCCAAAAGATATTTGAAAAGGAAGGAGAAGAAGGAGAAGAAGAAGATGGAGGATGGATCGACCGGTTTGACAACTCAAGGATTTATGATGAAGAAAGAGAAGAGTACAACCGTGATGAGCCTAGTGACTCGAAGGATAAATGGGAGAAGATAGGACTCAAGCTAGAAGATGGATGGGAAGGAGTTGACATAGATCAAGTAATCAAAGAAGTCCCCTCCCCACAAGGTGATAGCTTGTGTGCTATTGAAGCCTACACACTAGCAAATCAAGACATGGAAGCAATCAAGGATGAAGAAAAGAGTGAATCAATGATGAGCGATCTTGACGACATGTGGTACACGGGAGATAAAGAAAGTAACATAGAAGACTTTGAAGATGAAGATTGGGGTGACAATGAAGACTTCAAAGAAGATATGAATGCATACATAATTGATGGATTACATATTCCACATGATGAGATGGAGGGGGTGCAAAAAGGTAACAAAGAGACACCTTCACTCGTTGAGATTGGTTCGCCTTTAACACCTCTAGATGAACCTAATATCACTCTTGTTGAAAAGGCTCTAAGGCCAAGGTACGTGCTGAAATCTCAGGATATTATTGGTATTGATGTTGATAACTCATGCTCAACCAATAGTATGAATGATAGTTTAAATTCTATGACTTGTTCCAATAATGATCATGTTGATAGGCTAGATTTTCTTGAGAATGAAAAAGAGGAAACATTTATGTTTGATCCAATTAATCTCACACCTAAAGAACCTTTGCCTAATGATGAGCTAAGTTCTATGCATGAAACATATGCTTCTTTTATTTACACCTTGACTTGTTGCTACAATTCACATGTGGTGTTAATTATGGACGTGTATGTTTACAATAAGTTTTGTAAATCTCGATCATGCTTTGCGCTTGGTCAAGCTAATGACCTTAAAGAAGCACATGTCGGGAGAAGGCCCGATTTGTACTAACCATGTAGACAAGACTTAAATAATGAAATGAGAAGTCATGCTTAAAGAGTTGCAAGATAAATCATCAACCTCTCCAAATCCCACGATGGATGCTGCTGTCTTCATCAATTTGAGAGCTTGTTCAGAGGTGTACAAATGGAGAAGATGAGGTATACAGAAGCTCCATCAAGTTACCATTCCAACGCATCAAGAACCAACGAGTTTGAAGACCCGTGCAAAGAGTTATGGAGAAAACATTGAGCGTTGTGCATTCTGAAATTTCAGGACAGATTTCATCGCTGAAGTAAAACGGACGTAACTCTCTTGTCCGGAGTCCAATTTGGGCAAATAAAGACTCGTTGGAAAGGAAATTTTGTGCAATATGCAATGGAGTAGAGCTTGGGTATACTTTCTGTTTTGGACATTAAAGAAAAAAATAATGAAGTGAAGGCAGCAACGAAGGATGATAAAGAAGGAGATAGCGATAAAACAAAAGGATGTCTTGGTCAAGTCTTCTATAAGTGATCAAGCACAACATGAGAAGTAAATTAAAGCTGCATTGGTACCTTTTATTCTTGCATGAAGGGCCATGGCTATGCGACTAAAAGAAGGTATGTGAGAAAGTCGAGCTCTATGACTTTAAATGAAGCGCTTTTCGGGAGGCAACCATTTTCTTTATATTATTACTACTTTCTTAGAGAAAATAAAGAATGGAACCATCTTATGGTGATCAACTTGTGGTTATTAATCTAAGTTTAATTTTCTTTTTATAACCACCATCATGTTCATGCTCATATTTATTTATTTGCATGCATTGCATTTTGTTATCAACGTGATGTTTCTTTGCATGTACATGTTTTGCATATAGTTGGCTTGGTTGTTTAAAGGCTCAATGATGTATGCTTTCATATCTATGTTAATGCTCCAGCTGGGCATTTTCCTCTTGTGATCTTGTGTAAATGTGGTGTTTAAACATGATTGCGGACCATCATCACTAAGTTCGATAAACCTTGCTAGCTTTTCATATGTTTTCATGCTGCATTGGTTAGTTTATAAGCTCTGCAATGCGCTTAATTTTTCTTGTGCTATAAGAGTTATTGATTTAGGGATAGACATGGTGTTTTAACCCTTGATAAATAAACCTTTATGGCTATGGAGAAATTCTGCAACCTAGTTGTAAACATGGTGTTTAGAACTAGGTGAAAACATTGTGTTTGTTTATATGCTCTCCTCTCATGTGCATACACACCTTGCACCACGTACACTCATTAGGTTTTTATTCCTCATTAGACTAATTTTGCCACAAGTTGAGAGTCCTAGAAAACATTGGATTGTCGGCAATTCTATCTACTCCCAACCGTCACCTTGGGGGTAGAATGTGCGCTTAAAACGTCTTGCGGGCAAGATAAAGACTCTCACTACAAGCAAATTGAAGGATGGCTAAGATAAAAATGCTTTGTCTTCTTCTTCCATGACTAGCAAAATGCTAAGCATGGGGGAGACCCTGAATTTTCAACACGGAAGTGCAACACGACGCTCTAGAAGATAAAAATTACCAAGATCATTAACATCTCCGGGTCAATGCGCAAGAAGCCACCGATCTCATCAAAATTTTGCGTGGTCTCGAAGGGAAAACACTGGATATTTTTGGATATTTAGAAGCCCCATGAAGTTACGATTCCAACAAATCAAGAATCAAGACAATCGGAGGTTCCCACAAGCGGTTATGCCCGAATCGCCGAGTGCAATACGTCCTGAAATCAGTTTTGGACAGCACACAGTGCTGAAGTAAAACAGACATAGCTCCCTTGTTTGAACTCCGTTTTCGATGAATGAGCACACATTGCAAAGGTAATTTCATAAACTTTTCAATAGAGCTATATTTCGATATATGTTCTGTTCTGGACAGAGGGGGAAATCCATGAAAAAGAGACAGCAAGGAGATGATGAGAACAAGAAAGAGGAGATGGTGATGACAACATTGAAGTGAAGGGCGACCAATGACTCCGTTAAGCATACAAGATTAAATTCGGAAGTTTAGGAGTGTTGATAAATCAAGACAAAAGCAAAAGCCACGTCAATATATGGAGATGTCGGAAGAAGGCAAATAAGAACTACAAAGGATGGTAACACCTCCATAGACCTTCTCTTTTCCAAACACAAATGCTTGTAAGTATGCCTTCAACCTCAACTAGGTGCAACCTTTTGTTTTTCTCTTCCTACAATAACATGGCTACTAGGAGGACAACCTAGGTTTCTTTTTACTTTCAATAGATAGGCATGACCATGTGTTCACCTTGATGTTCTATATTGCCTATGCTTACGGAAAGATGATGAAAGTTGCCACTTTGTTTTACCTACGTGAAGTTATACATGTCTTGGCTAAATGCTCTCTATAATATGATCTGAAATTAATTTAAATACTGACTCTTTTATTTGTGGAGGTGAAATGACTATGCTCTAGACCCACATACATATCTTTGCTCTTTAATTTAAGTTTATGTATAGCCGGATAATTTGTTGTTTTTATGAAAACTTAACTTTTATGCTATCTACATGTTTGTGATGTTCTTGCAAAGTTCTACCTACCAAAGCCATATACATATATGTTTTATGATAACAAAACCCGTAGATTGCAAACATATGCTTTGATGAGTTGGATTAGGATTGATTTCTATGGTTCGAGACTAAGAAGCTGGTCATTCCTTTGTGTAACTTTTCATGCTAGCCTTTTTGTCCATGCATTGTGGGTTTTCACATCGAAAATTTCACAAACTTCACTGGGCATCCACCCTAAACCAAAAACATCTTTTTGTGATCACCTCCTTGACCACAACCCAATTTGAGTATGGAGTAAAATTCTCGATGGAGATTCAAATATTGCGCAAGATTATGGAACTTATACTTACTTTAGCAGTCATTTCCCCTCTCTTTTATGCTCGAGGACAAGCATCGTTCAAGCATGTGGGAGGAGTCATTACATCATCTCTGACAAATGCTATGTAAGTATTATGTTGCAAAAGTTCTGAGGAGCAAAAGAAAAAAAATGAAAAATGCAAAAAATATGATGAGAAGAAAAGAAAAGTAAGAAAAAAGAAAAAAAGAGAAAAAGAGAAAGAGAGAAAAATGAGAAGGAAATAAAATAAAAGTAATATATATACACACACACAGATGCTCCTCGGTTCTTTTTGCTTCATAAGTTCTCAAGTGCCTTGATGACAAATCCATACTCAAATCTTCCAACCATGTGCAATCCGATAATGAGGACTTCACTCGTGCCTCGAGATCTTCCATTTGCCACTTGCACATGTCCACATACCTAAATGTGTGTGTTTCATCCCTCTCTCTCTTTCCAACATTTATTTTCCATGGCCTTTTTGATGAGTCTCGGTAATTCCAATAGATCTCTCTCTTAATTTGACAATATTTCGGATGTATGTTTTGCTAGGATTGTTTTTAACTTTCCAAGCTCCACATAAGCCTTCCACTATCACATATGAGTAGAGTAGGTTGAAAATAATATAGTATAGGCTTGAGTGACTTGATGAGATGAGTGTTTCCATGAGCTTTTGCAAAGAGATTTTCACTTATGTTGGATATGCATCTTTTTAAAAAAATTTCCGTGTGACAAGGTGATGGTTTGAAGTTCATTTAAGTTTGAGGGCATCGTGTTTATTAAATGTGGCTTGTTCTTTAATGTTAGTCTATCTTCCATAATGAAAAAGAAGCTGGTCACAACTTGAACTTTAAAAAAAATTCTTAAGAGAGAGCAATTTGCCTCGTCATGAATGACTAAGTGCAGGGACAACATTGGAAGGCAACACTGATTTCCCTTTTAAGCAAGGATTACTTACTTGAGGACGAGCAAGGTTTAAGCATGGGGGAGATGTTGACGGTGAATTTCCGTCAACCAATAGTACTTGTTATACATTGGTTTCGATTATGATTTTCAACTAACCCACCACTAGGCATACTAATGATGTAACAAGTTCACACTTGCATGTCGATTTTGGAGTTTCTTGTTTACATAGGAAATTAACATTAAAGAGGAGACTTTCGGGATAAGTTCATCAAGCACTTCAAGAGAAGATCATGAAGACCGTCACAAGTCAAGACACGCGATGAACATGACTCCAAATGACCCGAGGACCGAAGCGTCAATGTGCAAATCTTCAGGGACTCAACCAGAAAATGGCGAAGCTTGGATAGCAAGGATTCAAGCCTTAACCGTGAAGGAAACGACGTCAAAGGCCCACATGCAAGTGCACACAAATAAGGGATCACGCGAGAAGCAACCGGGGAGGAAACCGGGGCCGAACCGGGCCGACCGGCCCAGCCCACTCCGGGCCCGGTTCGGCGTCCCCTTTTCCCTAGGTGTCCGTCTATTTATTGCCTCCGCTGCTGTCGGCCGCCACATCAAACAAATCATTCTACCGATGCCATTCACCAGAAAACCGCCACCGCAAGATGAGGGAGAGAGTTGGATGAGCTCGTCGCAAGGATCAACGCCGGCAGAGGGAAGGAAGCAAGAGGGGGACTCCAAGCCGCTGGCCTAGGGGTGTTCCCAAGCTTCATCGTCGCCATCTTCATCGACGACGTTCTCCGGAGTCTCCATCACCCCTATGTGCTTCAATCCGTGTAAGATGATTGGGTAATGTCTCCGTTCGTCCCTAGGGTTTGATGGATGCATGATATGTAATCTATACATGAACCTTATGCCAATCAATGCTTTATGGTCTATGTCTTCGCGTATGCTTTGTTTACATATGTTTGCGCAACATGTGGTCTTAGTAGGGTTTGTGGTAATCGTGGTGATTAGCTTAACCCTATGGATGCTTAGGCATAGATGTGGTTATACGTGAAAGTGTTTGATTACCTTGCGTAGTGACAGTACGATTTAGGGAAAAGGCTTAGCGACCGCATAATCGCCATGAAGCTAGTGTAGGCAACTCCCTTTTCATGTTGTAGATGCATGTCATGTGATCCTAAACCCTAGGGAGGGAACACTTATCTATCTTAACCTATCTCTCTCTTGTGTCCACCCTTTACCATCTAGTTTAACCCTAGATTTGTTTGATCAAATTAGGTTAGATTGTCTTTACCTTTAGGTTAATACTCTTTCAAAGGTTTCCCATCAACTAGATTAGTACTTGGTTAAGCGCTAGCAATCCCCTTGCTCCGCGGATTGATAAGAACCTAGGGAATCCCCATGGTGAAAAAGGTGTAGGTCCGTACGCTTGCGGATCGAAGGTTGTTACGTGTTTCAACCGTCAATAGCCGCTGTCACCCTTGTCTTGTGCCTGGGCTTCGTGGCGCTGCTCGCTTCTTGGTGAGTCGCGACATTATCACCGACTGTTGGGTTAGTATCTTCATCCGCCTCCACTACTGTGTCAGACTCATAATTCTCCACTAGCCCAACTGTTCGAGGCTGGTACTTGTCCGACCTCAACTTCTGACGAGGTTCTTCACCTTGCGGAAGAGGTGTCAGGCACCAAAATTGCCTCTCCTGATCCTATGACAAAGACCAAAAGAGTCAAAATGATGTAAGTTAAGAAACAGAGCAAAACGACCTAGTAAGTCCCAGGACTCACCGGGTCAGCTGGCCGGCTCAGCGAGTACGCCTTTGGACACTTCATGATCCGTGCCTTCCCGGCATAGATTTGTGACACCCTTGCCGCCATTTCCTCCTTGGAGACTTTGTGGTTGACATCACGAGTGGGGTCTGATTGCCCCCGATGCACTGTCGGGGACAGCCCTAGGGGTCCCCTTTAACAACCGGGGAATCCCTACTTAAAACCTGCATCAAAGCCAAAGCACACTTTGCCTAACCATGCAGGATACGGCCCATGCTGCAAAGGGCCTCAACGGCCCAGCAAGGTGGCCCCCTCGAAGATCCCCTCGAACAGACTTCGCCTCGCTCGAAGGTGCGCACCTCCCTCAGGCGGGCTCCGTCCCGTTCGAGGGGGTGCGCTTCCCTCAAACGGACTCCGCCCCGTTCGAGGGACCGCTCTCCCTCGAGCGGGCTCCGCCTCGCTCGAGGGCCCGCTCCGCCCTCGACCGGGGTCCGCCTCGCTCGAGGGCGCCCCCGCTCGCGTGCGCCCGCCCCCGTACACCGGGCATTTAACGCCACGACACCGGCGGGACGGTACCATCATGCGCTCGGGGGCTCGCGCCCGTGCCGCCGCACCAACTCCCCGGGGAGGGAGCCCCATTCCCATCACCGTGGGAAGGGACGTGCGGCGCGGCCGGTGTCGGTCCGTGACGCCGTGCGCCTGCGCCAGTACGGCTAACGCGCCGAGCCCTCGAAAGGGGGCCGGCTTCACCCTCGATTTGCTTTCTTGTGACCCTACGGGGGTTGGGTGGAGGCGCTAGGGCCGGAGGAACACCATCCGCCGCCTTTGTTACGGCATGGCAGCCGCCCCTGCGCGTGCAGGCGCACGCCCGGCACTGTGGCAGCAACTCCGGTACGGTGGAGCGTATAAGAATGGGACGCCGTTTTACCTACCCCTGTACTCCGTACGGGTCAACGTCAGCAGCCCCCTCGAGCCTATCAGAAGACATCACCGCCACCCACTGCCCTCCTACCCTCGAACCGCCACTGCTCGGGTACAAGATAGGCCATGATGGCCGGATCGGCCGCAAGGCTCGTCCGGACGGCCGCCCACTCTACGACATAACACGCCACGTCCCTTCACGTAGCTAGGTAACGCGGCATGCATGTAATTCGCTCCCCCCTTGATCTATAAAAGGGGGACGAACCCCCCGCCGCGGGGGGGACGAGAGGAGACAACTACGTAGTGAACACGAGCACTCACTCTCCAATTCTCCCACAACATCTTCCGCCATCACACCGGGGACTTGGAAGCCGGGCTTCCTCTCCCGCCTTGCTTGTAGCAGCCCCACTACGAGCACCCCCGGTGCTAAGTAATATAGTGCCTCGAGCACGCCACCCGCTTGGACGTACGGCCCCCTCGGCGGAACCGGGATAAAAACTCGTGTCACTTGTTACTTAGCATCGACCATTGAGGGATAGACCGCGGCGCTTACTGCGGGTTAGTGTTGGGACCACATTCCGCACCGACGGTTGGCGCCCACCGTGGGGCAATCCGAGCGCCGAGGTCAATCTGTCAACTCCCTCCATGGTGATCCGCACCGAGTACCGCGGTACACGCTCCGCATGGGCAGCTCGGACCCCCTCCCCGCCGGGTTCGAAATCCGGTTCGGGGGCACGAACTTTCGGGCCACGGGGAATGGCTACCTCATGCGCCTCACCAACCGTGAGGAGCTCCGCGCGCGGCGCCGGGCGGGGGCCCGCTCCGGTCCCTCGCCGCACGCACCACCACGGCGCGGACGCGCCGCAGGCGCGGATGCCGCGGGCCCGTCGGCGCCACGACGCCGCCGCCGCTGCGGGCTACGTTCGCGCCGGGCACGGTCGGAGCGACGGCGGGCCGAGCACGCCGCCTCCCGGCACGGCGCGCCCACCGCCACGACGACCGCCACCGCCCCGGCGGGATAGCGTGCGGTCTCGGACCGCGCATCCCCATTGGGTTGCGTGGTGCCACGTCGGCCTACAACAACAACGTCGGCACCACGATGCGCGAGGGTCCCGCCGGCCGCCACGTCCTCGTCGCCGGGGATCCCGGCGCCTCGGTGGCCGACGAGTCGTCTCTCGGGCTCCCTCGACGCGTTGCCGCCCGCCGACCCCCACGGCTATGCGGAATGGGACTTCTCTGCGTGCGGGACCCGGTCATGTTCGGGCGTTTCCTCGACGCTACGGACTGCGGTTCGGGCTGCTCCCGACGACTCCGGCACGGGAGCTACGACCCCGCGCGGGAGTGCTACGCCGTCATCACCAACGACCCGGCCAATGCCGGCCGGCGCGGTGGGTCTCGGGAGACGGGGAGGTCACCCCTGCCCTAGGGATCGCCGCGCGCCGGCCGCGGGGCCAAGCGCTCTGCCGGGGCCGACGCCGACGCGCGCGGTGGCCCAAGCCCGCGAGCTCGAGGCCAAGCCGGCGGAGGAGTACGGGACGGTGCGGGCGCTCCGCGCCTCGATGGCCGGGGGAAGCACGCTCGCGGCGAACGCGTGCGGGAGGGCCGGGCGGGCACGTGCTCGCGACCGCATCAACGCCGACAACCCCGACGTGCGCCGCGGGCAAGTCGGAAGCTCGTTGCCGCCGCAGCGCGGCTACGGGCCATGCCGGCACCCTCGACTCTGAGGCACGAGATCCGCACCGCGAGGTGCGGACTCTCATCAAGCAAGCGGCCGTCCGGCGGGCCGAGAGCTCGGCCTCGCGCATCCGCCAACAAGGGGGATGCGCGGGGCGACGGGGCCGCACAAGGGGGCGAACCCTCGGTCCACGCGGGGAGGGGCGGCGGAGCGTCCCGCCAACTCAGGGCGCGCACCGGCCAAGGAACGGCTCCTCGACACGCGCAGAACCCTCGACGGTGACGCCCGCAACGTCATCAACGCCCCGCCGCACGAGCAAGGCGGACGCGCGAGCGGCGGTGGGCTACCACCCTCGACGGGGCGGGCGCTACGACGGCGGTGAGGACCGCTCCCCGACGCCGGAACCCCCGGGGACCCGTGTGTTCGGCGGGGAGATCCGCACGGCGGCATTCCCCCCGACGCTCGCCAACCCTCGACCATTGTCAAATACAACGGGGAGACGAGATCCCCGCGTGTGGCTCAATGACTACCGCTTGGCTTGCCGGTGGGCGGGGGCGACCGGCGATGAAGTCATCATCCGCAACTTGCCCCCGCACCTCGGCGATGCGGCTCGGACATGGCTCGAGCACCCGCCCGCCGACCAAATCCACAATTGGGATGATCCGGTCCGCACGTTCGTGGGCAATTTTCGGGGCACGTACGTGCGCCCCGGGAATTCCCGGGACCTGCGCTCCCGCACGCGAGGCCGGCGAGTCGGCCGCGGGACTTCATATGGCGCTTCTCCAAGCGCCGCACGGAGCTCCCCGGCGTGGCGCGGTCCGAGATCGTGCACGCCTTCCTCGAGGGACCACGTGTCGGGACCTCGTGCGGGAGCCGGGACGCAGCCCGCCCGCGGACTCCAACGAGCCGTTCGATATCGCCACCGGCTTCGCCTCGGGGAGAGGAGGCCGTGGGGGCGATCTTCAACGGCAAGAAGGGCAAGCGCCGGAGGACGCGCCCGCGGAGGGCGACAAGTCCGGGGGGAGCCCCCACCGCAATGACAAGCGGGGCAAGAAGGGGAAAGAAGCCGCGCCGCGAGGCGCGCGAGCGAGGGCGCGACGGCGGTAATGTCGAGGCCCTCGGCGGTGACCCGGCTCGACGGGGCCCTCGACCGGCCCCTCGAGGTCCGTGGGTGTTCGACGACATGCTTGAAAAAGCCATGTCCGTATCACAAGACCCCGAGAAACCACACCCTTGAGCAATGCGACATGCTCAAGAAGTTCTATGGCCGCGCCGCCGCGAAGGAGGCAGAGGCCAAGAAAGACGGAGGAGATGGCGACGCCGGCGGCTTCCCCGCCGTGGAAAACGTGTTCCTCATCTTTGGGGGGCCCACCGTCGACATGTCGACCCGCCAGCGCAAGAAGGAGCGGCACGAGGTCCTCGCCGCGGAGAAGGCGCCTCCCTCCTTCCTCAATTGGTCGGAGGACGCCATCACCTTCAGCCGGGAGGACCACCCGAAACACGTCCCCAACCCGGGCCAGTACCCGTTGGTGGTCAACCCCATCATCGGGAACGCGCGGTTCTCGAAGGTTTTGATGGACAGGGGCAGCAGCCTCAACATCCTCTACGCGCATACGCTGCGCTTGATGGGGATCGGGCTGGACCAGCTGCGGCCCAGCACGAAGCCGTTCCACGGCATCGCGCCCGGCAAGCAGGTCCATCCCCTCAGGCAGATCGACCTGCCGGTTTGGTTTGGCACCGCGAAGAATTTCCGCAAGGAGATCCTCACCTTCGAGGTAGTGGGGTTCAAGGGAGCCTACCACGCCATACTTGGGCGCCCTCGCTACGCCCAGTTCATGGCGGTCCCCAACTATACTTACTTGAAGATGAAGATGCCAGGACCGAACGGCGTCATCACCGTCGGCTCGTCCATCGAGCACGCATTCGACCGCGACGTTGAGTGCGTCGAGCACGCGAGAGGCACTAGCGCCGGACGAAGCGCGGTGACCACCTTGGAGAAGATGGTCAACGACGACCTCGACTCGCCGCCAAGCACACGGCACGTTCGAGGCCGCGGAGCAGACCAAGGAGGTCCCCCTCGATCCTTCTGCCCCCGAGGGCAAGGCGTTGAGGGTCAGCTCCACCCTCGACCCCAAATAGGAAATGGTGCTCGTCGACTTCCTCCGCGCCAACGCCGACATCTTCGCGTGGAGCCCCTCGGATATGCCAGGCATCCCAAGGGAGGTCGCCGAGCACTCCCTTGACATCCTGCCTCACGCTCGCGCCGGGTGCAACAACGGCTCCGCCGCTTCGACGAGGAGCGGCGACGGGCAATCGGAGCGGAGGCCGCGGAAGCTTCTCCCGGTGCCGGGTTCATCAAGGAGGTGTTCCACCCGACGTGGCTAGCAAACCCCGTGCTTGTAAAGAAAAAGAATGGGAAATGGCGGATGTGTATAGACTACACCAGTCTTAATAAAGCATGTCCTAAAGTTCCTTTTCCTTTGCCACGTATTGATCAAATCGTTGATTCAACGGCTGGGTGTGAATTGCTTTGCTTCCTCGATGCTTACTCTGGCTACCATCAAATAAAGATGAAGGAGTCCGACCACCTCGCGACTTCGTTCATCACACCGTTCGGGATGTTCTGCTACGTCACGATGCCATTTGGCCTCCGAAACGCGGGTGCAACATACCAGCGCTGCATGCAGCACGTTTTCGGAGACCATATCGGGCGGACGGTCGAGGCGTACGTGGATGACATCGTCGTAAAGACCGGGAAGGCGGACGACCTGGTTAGCGACCTTGGCGTCGCGTTCAGCTGCCTACGGGCCGGTGGGGGTCAAGTTAAACCCCGAAAAGTGTGTCTTCGGAGTGCCGCGAGGCATGCTCCTGGGATACATCGTCTCCCAACAGGGGATCGAGGCCAACCCCAAAAAGGTTGCGGCCCTCGAACGAATGGGTCCAATCCGGGACCTCAAAGGGGTGCAGAAAGTGCTGGGGTGCCTTGCTGCCTTGAGTCGCTTCATCTCGAGGCTCGGCGAGAAGGGCCTGCCCCTCTATCGCCTCCTCAAGAAGCACGAACGCTTCTCCTGGACCGCCGAGGCCCAGGACGCGCTCGACAAGCTAAAGGCGTCCTTAGCATGCGCCCCTATTCTCACGCCGCCGCAGGACGGCGAGCCCTTGCAGCTCTACGTCGCCGCAACCACACAGGTGGTCAGCACCGTGATCGTCGTGGAGCGCACGGAGGAGGGGCATGCTTTACCTGTGCAGCGGCCCGTCTACTACATCAGCGAGGTCCTGTCAGACACCAAGACGCGCTACCCCCAGGTCCAGAAGCTGCTGTACGCGGTAGTCCTTGCGCGGCACAAGCTCCGCCACTACATCGAAGCCCACCCCGTCACGGTGGTCTCCTCTTTCCCGCTGGGGGAGATCATCCGCAACCCCGACGCCGCGAGCGGGGATTGCCAAGTGGTCCGTGGAGCCGATGGGCGAGACGCTTGCCTACGCCCCACGCAAGGCCATCAAGTCGCAAATCCTGGCGGATTTCGTCGCTGAGTGGACGGATACGCAGCTGCCGCCCCCACAGATCCAAGCAGAATGCTGGACTCTGTTCTTCGATGGCTCGGTCATGAAAACAGGGGCGGGCGTGGGCCTGCTCTTCGTGTCACCCCTCGGGGGGCACATGCGCTACGCGGTGCGCCTCCACTTCCCCGCGTCTAACAACATGGCCGAATACGAGGCCCTCCTCTCGCGGCCTCAAAATCGCCATTGAGTTAGGCGTCAAGCGCCTCGACGTGCGGGGGGACTCGCGACTTGTAATCGATCAAGTCATGAAGAACGCGAGGCCGCCATGATGACAAGATGGAGGCCTACCGCAAGGCCGTGCGAGCCCTCGAGGACAAGTTCTATGGCATCGAGCTCAACCATGTGCCCCGCCGGTACAACGAGGAGGCGGACGAGCTGGCCAAGATTGCGTCCGGGTGAATCACCGTTCCCCCGAATGTTTTCGCGCGCGACATCGCTCAACCCTCGGTCGTCTTCGAGCCCCACCCCCCGAGCCATGCTGAACCCTCGGGGGCTCCCTCGAACCCAACGGGTGCGGAACCCATGGACGAGGACCCCTCGAACGAGGCGTACGTGCTCTCCCTCCTCGAGGGGTATGGCGCTTACGGGGCGACGTGATGGACATTGAGCCGGCCCCTGTCAAAGCGGACTGGCGTGACAAATACATCGCCTGGATGGCTCGAGGGGAACTACCCGCGGACCGGGCCGCGGCCAGGCGCATCGCCAGGATGGCTAAGTCCTTTGCCCTCGTCGACGGCGAGCTGTACAAGCGCGCCGCCTCCGCATCTGCGGCGGTGCGTGCCCATCCCCGAAGGGCGCGAACTCTGCGGGACATCCACGCCGGGATCTGCGGCCATCATGCAGCGCCTCGTACCCTCGTCGGCAATGCGTTCCGCCAAGGCTTTTACTGGCCTACCGCGGTTGCGGACGCCAGCAAAATCGTACGCACCTGCGAAGGGTGCCAGTTCTACGCCCGCAAGTCCAACCTACCCGCCCATGCCCTACAGACCATCCCCGTAACATGGCCATTTGCCGTGTGGGGGCTGGACATCGTTGGGCCCCTGCGAAAGGCACCCGGGGGCTTCACCCACTTGCTGGTCGCAATCGACAAGTTCTTCAAGTGGGTAGAGGTGCGCCCCATCACGAATCTAAGGGCAGAGCAGGCGGTAACATTCTTCACCGACATCGTCTACCGCTTTGGAGTGCCAAACTCCATCATCACTGACAATGGGTCCCAGTTCACGGGCGGGAAGTTTTTGGAGTTCTACGACAAGTTCCACATCCGTGTGGATTGGGCGGCCGTGGCACACCCACGGACCAACGGCCAAGTAGAGCGTGCCAATGGCATGATCCTACGGGGCCTCAAGCCTAGAATTTTTGACCGGCTCAACAAATGCGGACGAAAATAGCTCCAACGGCTACCGGCGGTTGTGTGGAGCCTAAGGACCACCCCCGAGCGAGCCACCGGGTTCACCCCGTTTTTCCTAGTCCATGGCGCGGAGGCCGTCCTCCCCCGGACCTAGAATACGGATCGCCCGGGGGTTCGAGGCTACGACGAGGATGCCAACCAGCGAGCCCGCGAGGACTCGCTGGATCAGCTGGACGAGGCACGCCTCGTGGCCTTAATGCATTCCGCAAGGTATCAACAGTCCCTAAGACGCTACCAAGCGCGCAAGATACGTCGACGGGACTTTAGTGAAGGGGATTTGGTCCTAAGGCTACGTCAAGACAACGAGAGGGCGCCACAAGCTATCGCCCCCATGGGAGGGACCCTATGTCGTGGTGAAGGTACTCAAGCCCGCACGTACAAGGCCGGCCAACGAGGACGGTGAAGAGCTCACCAACGCTTGGAACATCCAACGGCTACGTCGCTTCTACCCTTAGCTAGGATTTCCAAGTATTTTTGTTGTAAAAACCGTATTACCAACGCCCCGGTTGGTAACAACCATGTAAACACTTCAAGTCTAATAAAAAGGGCAACTCGGCTTTCCCCGAAACCCAAGTTACCCTCGGGGGCCTCTTGCGGGGGGGGCACCCCCCCCCCCAAAATGGTCCCATTTTCGCGCTAAAATGAAACAACTCACGCGCGCTAAGTTTGTTTCTACTTCAACTACGAGCAACGATTCGAACAGGCGCGGGCGGCCCGGCGGAAGGAGCGTGCGAGCCGAGAGATAGCCTACGCCTCGTGGATATGGCCCTTCTCTCTCGCCTCCAACCCAGCGGGCCCCCGCGAAAATCGAACTCCCCTAACTAGAATCTACTCAGGAAGAAGGAGAAACAAAAAGCGTACAAAGCAAATGACTTCATTTCAGCAAATGTTTATCTCGAAAAGCAACTTGTTCCTGTACAAAAGGCCACGAGGCCAGAATACTGATACACATAAAAATGGGCCTAGTGCCCAGCTGTCTTCAGGCAGGAGGAGCGGCGGCGTCAACAGCGTCCGGGAAGAGGAATTCTTCGAAGGCTTCAGCGAGCGACCCGGCGGCGTCAGCGGCGAGCGCGTCCACACGCTCCATCGCCACCTCGTCCTCGACACCCTCGGGGACAACGTAGCCCTCCGCCAGTGCCTCGAAGTTGACCTCGTAGTGGGATCGTACCACTCCGAGGGCCTTCGGAGCGCCCGGACGCAAGGTGCCGGCGCATCCGCTCGGTGACGTGGCCGCCAAGGGCGCGCGGGCGGGCGGCCGCCGAGCCGCCGCCCGTGCTTCGCCCTCCTCCACGGCTTGGCGGGTCTCGAGAGCCGCACCACGCGGCTCCTGCGGCTCTGCTCGGAGGAGTTATAGGAAGCTGCGGCGCCTCGGCCCGCTCGGCCTACGTGCCCCGAGCGGTGCGCAAGCCTGGAGTCACCAAGACAAGAGAGAAATCAGAAAAGGGAGCGCGAATTCCCAAACGAAGAACCAACCAAACAAAAGCCAAGCAGCAGCTCACCTTCGACTTGCTTCCTCTCCGCCTCGAAGTCGCGGCGCACGGCCTCGACCGCCAGCTCGAGGCGCTTGACGGTCTCACCTTGCTCCTGGAGGGCCGGCTCCGATTTGCGTTTGTAATGTTGAGCATAATCACCTCGCCCTCGGCCTTGGAGAGCGCGGTGTTCCGCTCCTCCGGCGACTCGCGCGCGCCTCACGCGCGACGCGCTCTGCTCCCGGCGCCGGCCGGGCGTCGACGAGGGCGGCTTGCACCGCCGGAGCCGCCCCTCGGCCCCTTGCGGGCGGTATGCTCTGCCGAAGCCGCTCCTCGGCGACGGCGAGCGCCGCAACCTTGGCGTCGAGGGCGCCTTCAAATCGTCGGCCTCCTTGGCCCGCTCGCTCCCGGCCGTGCGCCCGCTCCTCGGCCCGGCGGCGGCCGCGCTTGCGCCCCCTCGAGCGACGAGCGGAGCCCCGGTTCTCGCCGCGGACGTTGGCCACCTCCGCCTCCCCGGTTGGTGGCCGGCGTCCGCATCTTCTTCAAGTACGAGCGCGCCGCGCGCGCGCCTCATCACGATCGATGAGGGCTGCGCAGACCCGCTCAAGGCTCGAGCGGCGCGCTGGGTCCCGCCTCGAGCTCTCGGGGAGCTCGTCGCGCCACGCCATGGCCCCGTACGCCGCCGGCCGGTGTCCGGCGTCCTGAGGGCGTCAGCAAGCGCGTCGAAAGTGCTGCACCGCTCCCAGAGCTGGTGGACCTCGGTGTTCACCCGGTCGAAGGCGTCGTACTTGTCGTGGGCGCGGCGCTCGAGCTCCTGGCACCCACAAATCAAAACCCATAAGCGCTACGACACGGAGGCAGCACGCAAAAACGAGAGATGGAAGAAAAACAAGCAACCACGCCCTACCTGGAAGACGCGCCATGCAGGGCCGCCATGGACCCGCAGCGCCTCGTTCAGCGCGCGGTTGAGCGGGGCGCGTGGCTCGGAGCTCTCCCCGAGCTCCTGCTCCCCCGGGCGTCAGCAAACGCAGGGGGATCGTCGGCAACCCCCTCCACACGGGTGGAGTGGCCGGCGCTAGAGGACGAGGCCTCGGCGCGCGTGTCCTCGGGCCCCCCGCCACCATGTGACCCTCGTACCGCCTCACGAGGGCCCCCTCCCGGGGCTCGGGGGGAGCGTGTGGGGAAGCTAGCCCATTGATCCCACCCGGGCGGCGGGGAGTCGTCATCGGGACCTCCACCACCTCCACCGGGAACCGCCGGCGGGCGCGCGGCGCCCGCGCCGCCTCCGCCGGCGCCTCCACTTGCGCCTCCGTGGCCGCGGCGCCCGGCGTGGCGCCGCGGCCACCACCTCCGGCCGCGCCTCTCGGGGCCACGGGCACCGCCATGGGTTGCACCCGCTCCGCCTCCTCTGCGGTGGCGCCATGGACGGCGCCTCCGTAGCAACGGCCTCCGCGGCCGCGCCTCGCCGCGGCCGCCGCCGCGGCTTGCGTCCCCACAATGGCCGGCGGCCGCTCCTCGGCCGACCGCCGGCGCGCGCGCGGCGGGCGATCCGCCGGCCGAGGCCTCGAAGCCTCGGCCGGGCTTTGCGAGCTCTCGCCCGCCGCCGTGCTCGCCCCCGCCCGCGCCGCCCTCGATGTGCGCCGCGGGCAGGGACGGATGCGTCGCCCTCGGCACCTTGGCCGGTGCAAGGGGAGGCACGGTTGGCACCACCCGCGGCGAGCACAAACAAAAGGTCGAGAATGCCGATCATTACAAAACCAAATCAAGCTAAAAAACGAAGCCCCTTACCTCGAAGAGGAAAAGGCCCGTTTCCTTTTCCTCAAAGCCTCGGCAGATGAGGCCGACGCGGCCGCGCGCGCCCGCCGCCGCGCCTCCGGACGACGCCACCGCACGCGCGGGCCCCGCCCGCGCGCGCGCGCGCCGCGCGCGCGCGCGCGCGGCGCACGCTTGCCGCGCGCGCGCGCGCGCTGCGTCATGCACGCCTCGCGCGCGCGCGCCCCGCGCGTCGATTGCACGGCGGCGGGCGCCGCCGCGCCCGCCCGCGGGCGATGCTTGCCCTTGCCGCCGGCGCCGGCTCCGGCGACGGGGCGCGAGCTCCCACCTATCGGAGGGGCCCTCCCCCTCGGCCCTCTTCCTCTTCGTCCTCCTCCGAGGACGAGTACTCCCTCGGTCCCCGGGGAGGAGAGCCCCGCTCCTCGCGCCGCCGGTACTGCGCGCTCCGGCGGTCGCGGCGCTCTTGGTGTCGCCTCGCGCGCTCCCTCCGCGAGCCGCCCGCTCCTCGCTCCCGTTCTTCGCGCCGCTCGGCCGAGCGCGCGGGGGGTCGGGGGTGGGCGGGGACGGACTCCGCGGCGGTGAAGTTCACCGGCCGCATGAGAAAACATCAACGGCGCGTCGAAGGCATAGGCAACACCAAAAAACTAAAACGGAATCAAGAATCATGCTCACCGGCGGGCCGGTGGGGGAGCATCTCGAGGTCCCACGGGGGTCCGGTCCCGGGTGCGCCGGCATCCGGGTGTCGACGGCGCTTCGCGCCGGGTGAGCGCATACGGCCGCCCAAGGGGGTCGGGAGCATCCGCGACCTTGCCGGCGCGACGGGGTCCGCCTCCTCGTCATCCGAAAGATGCGGAGCGGCCTCTCCATGAGGGGCACGACCCGCCGGTGATGGAGGAAGGCGAGGACGCCCATCGCGGTCGGCCCTCGCTCCGACGGTACCTCGGGCGGCCAAAACCGACTCCCCCGCCGCCGATGCTAGGGCGTGGACACCCCCGTAGCCCCGAAGCCGGGCTTCTCCTTGAACACCCGAGCCGATTGTAGGGGGGGAGGCCGAGCTCGGCGTTGCGCGGTAGAACCATCCCCGCTCCCCGGCCGGCGTTGTTCGTCGTCATGGTGCGGGGGATGTAGACGTCCTTGAGCTCGCGCAAGCAAGGCGAGTGACATCCCGCCGACGCGCACCGCGCGGCGGGTCCTCGGCTCCGTCGTGGGGCTGCGTGAAGAGCTCGCGCGGGAAGAGGTGCACCCGCAGCTCCCGGTTGAGCGGGATCCCCGGTACCCCTCGCGGACGCCCACAAACGTGGCCGCTGCGAGATTGCGTTGGGCGCGAAGTTGTGCAACTCCACGCCGTAGTAGTGGCACGGCGCCCGCATGAAGCGGCTTGCGGCGCGTTAAAGCCTCGCTCGTGGAAGCGCACGAAGCTCACTACATAGCCTTCCGGCGGGTTGGGTGCGCGGTCCCCCGCCGGTGGCACTATCCACTCCGCCGGGCGGCCATCCTCATTAGCCGCCAGCTGGCTGGCGGTGACTAGCTCGCCAAGGGCCAGCTGGGTCACCGACGACCTCTCCCAGGCGTACGGGTCTGGGATCGTGAGGGGCTGAGGCGGCGCCATGAGGAAGGACCAAGGATGCGAAGAGTGAAGGACAGGAAAGGGAGGAAGAGCTCTAATGGCGGAGCCGCGCGGTGGCAAAGGCGAGACGAAGAAGAAAGCACGGAGGGCTAAAATGGCGGAGCGTTAAGGTAAAAAACCGCCGTTTCCCCTTCCCCTCAAATTTATAAGCCGCGGGCGAGCTCTCCGGAGCGGATGTCCCGCGCGCGTTAACTGCAGGGAATCTTTTTCTTCCCCGCCGGCAAGCGGACCCCACCACGACCGCGGCGGACACGTCACCGCAAACGGGCCATCATCACGGCGAAGGCCGGCGGGCCGTGGCGGGCGGTCACATCCGCCCCGCCCGCGCCGCCCACTACGCGCGCGCGCGGCCGCAACGCCTAAAAAGGCGCGCCCGCGATGCGTAAACCGCGGCCTCTCTCGTGGAGCATTTAATGCCCGGTCCCTTGTGAAACAAGGAGAACCCTCGAGCGGCACGGACTCCGAGGGCTCGGGATAAATTCAGCCCTCGGCGAGGTGCAAGCGTGAGAAGGTCGAGGCCCGCCTGAATCAAAGTGGGCTTCGCGAGCACCCATGCCACGTAGCACTCTCGAGCGGCACGAGCCCCTGGCTCTAGCCAACGTCAACCCTCTAAGGGACATTGGCGTGAGAAGGTCGCCACGGGGCCCGCCTGGAACAAGGCGGGCACCGCGAGCACCCATGCCACGCAAAACCCTCGAGCGGTGCGAGCCCCCGGCTCCGGACGATATCAATCCTCTAAAGGGGTACAAGCGTGAGAAGGTCGCCCGAGGCCCGCACGGAACAAGGCGGGTACCACGAGCACCCATGCCACGCCGTGCCGGCGACCAACGCCTCGAGGGCCGGGCACGCCCGGACCCCTCGACGGTCGCAACGCAAAGACGGGGCCGCCCAGGCGCCGCCCCCGCACGGCCCTACTAATCGGAGGTTTGAAGCCGACCCTCGACGGGTTCGAACAGGCGCCCCAGATCGCAGAGTCAGGGACGACGAGGGCACGCGCATTCGAGCCGTTCCACGAGCCCATCGGCTCGAGGGTGCCCCACATGTCGTGTTCGAGAGCCAGCGAGGGCAGCTAGTCGGGGGATCCCACCGAGGGAGAGCTTCCGCGCCCTCGGTCCCTATCGAACGGGACCGAGCCCCACCTAGCAAACCCACGCAAGCGCTTCAATGGACGTGTCTCGGACCACGCGGCCTACCCTTATCGAACGGGGCATGGGCGTCCACTCGAACCACCCGCTAGCGGCTCGACGAGGAATCCGCAAGTCGCGACCCGCTCGATGGGGGTTGCGGAAACCTCACCCTCCGTCCCGCGGAGGGACGGCGAGGGAGCATGAGAAAACAAGTCGTAAAGCTCTACCCGATCGCCTCAAACGGGCCCGGGCTCGGGGGCTTGACGCACGGCTACACCTCCTTGAAATTGCACCCGCCGAGAGAGGCGGTGCCGGCGGCGCGTGCGCCACCGAGGCCGGCTGAGACATCGCCGATGCCGGTTGAAACATGCGCCACGCCCTCTCGATCGGTTCTCACGGTTAACCCCTGCGAAGCATCCACGCTCTGCGGGGCCGGGGCTGGGACCGCGGGTCCGGCCGACGCGGCCCCACGGAAAGCGTTCTCAAGGCAAGGAGGGAAGAACGTCCTATCAGTATGTTCCAGCATCTGCGGGAGCCTCAATGGCAAACCCACAGATGCTCGGGGGCTACTGTCGGGGACAGCCCTAGGGGTCCCCTTTAACAACCGAGGAATCCCCACTTAAAACCTGCAACAAAGCCAAAACATACTTTGCCTAACCATGCAAGATACGGCCCACGCTGCAAAGGACCTCAACGGCCCATCAAGGAGGCCCCCTCGAAGACCCCCTCGAACAGGCTTCGCCTCGCTCGAAGGTGCGCGCCTCCCTCGGGCGGGCTCCGTCCTGTTCGAGGGGGTGCGCTTCCCTCAAACGGAATCCGCCCCGTTCAAGGGACCGCTCTCCCTCGAGCGGGCTCCACCTCGCTCGAGGGTCCGCTCCGCCCTCGACCGGGGTCCGCCTCGCTCGAGGGCGCCCCGCTCGCGTGCGCCGCCCCGTACACCGGGCATTTAACGCCACGACACCGGCGGGACGGTGCCATCATGCGCCGGGGCTCGCTCCCCGGTGCCGCCGCACCAACTCCCCGGGGAGGGAGCCCCATTCCCATCACCGTGGGAAGGGACGTGCGGCGCGGCGGTGTCGGTCCCGTGACGCCGTGCGCTGCGCCTCGCCGAGCCCTCGAAAGGGGGCGGCTTCACCCTCGATTTGCTTTCTTGTGACCCTACGGGGGGTTAGGTGGAGGCGCTAGGGCCGGAGGAACACCATCCCCGCCATTGTTACGGCATGGCGCCGCCCCTGCGCGTGCGGGCGCACGCCGGCACTTTGTGGCGGCAACTCCGTGCGGTGGAGCGTATAAGAATGGGACGCCGTTTTACCTACCCCGTACTCCGTACGGGCCAACGTCGCCGGCTCCCTCGAGCCTATCGAAGACATCACCGCCATCCTCTCGCCCTCCTACCCTCGAACCACCCGCGTTCGGGTACAAGATAGGCCATGATGGCCGGATCGTCGCAAGGATCGTCGGACGGCCGCCCACTCTACGACATAACACGCCACGTCCCTTCACGTAGCTAGGTAGCGCGGCATGCATGTAATTCGCTCCCCCCTTGATCTAGAAAAGGGGGGGAAGAACCCCCCCCGCCGCGGGGGGGACAAGAGGAGACAACTACGTAGTGAACACGAGCACACACTCTCCAATTCTCCCACAACATCTTCCGCCATCACACCGGGGACTTGGAAGCCGGGCTTCCTCTCCCGCCTTGCTTGTAGCGGCCCCACTACGAGGCACCCCGGTGCTAAGTAATATAGTGCCTCGAGCACGCCAGCGGCCGTGGACGTACGGCCCCCTCGGCGGGAACCGGGATAAAAACTCTGTGTCACTTGTTACTTAGCATCCACCATTGAGGGATAGACCGTGGCGCTTACTACTGGTTAGTGTCGGGACCACATTCCGCACCGACGGTACCCTTATGTTCTGCGCACTCGATCCTTGATCGGTTGGATCAGTCGTCGGCAAAACGACCTAGCGACTAAGCCTCCTATCACGCCTCTCTTCTTGAGGTCCACGACCAGTGCAAGAACCTCCTTGATGTTGTCAGCTTCGCGTGAATATAGCCCCAGGTCCCACTCCGGAATCTTCACGGGCCTGTGACCAGTGCGCCTCGGAAGCGCCGGCAACTGATCGACGATGTGGAACCAATCTGACCTCCACCCAACAGTGTTGTCAAGCAGATTCGTGTCAATCCACACTGTTGACGGTTAATAGTTATATCAAAGTTCGTTTGTGACTTTCAAGCGTACAAGTCTCCCGTCGTAGTCAAGGGACCCTTCTTCCCTCGAGTGGTGAACCCAAGGTATCGAATCCGTGGAACAAATGTGTGACGCAAAACTTAATCTAATAAAGCCAAGTAACTTCAATCTTCGATAAAAGAAACCCTAATGCATCTAAGTAAAATACACTAAACGAATCTAATCTACTAAAGACCGGAGAAAACAAAGTAAGATTGGGTAGATAAACCGATCTAGAGGGATCGGGACAAGCATTTTGTTGAAGTTCCAAGCAAGAGAAGAAGTAGCAAATCGAATCTTATAAGAAGCTTCTATAAATCGTGGTTTCCCCGTCCAAATCCGAAAACATCCGCCTTTCGGAACCCCCGTTCTGTCACAACGTATCCCTACTCATGCGGGGAGCTTAGGGGCGAGTCAAAAGACAAGTCGAGATTCTTTCGGAAGATCCGCGTGTACCTCTAGCCACCGCGGCTACAAGAACACCCTATGTAATCTATCTCGAGAATAGAATTGGAATAAGCAAAGCTGATCGAAAAACGAAATCTTCGAGGAAACACTTGATCGCTAGGAAAAGATTCAACTTGATAATTCAACTATAACAATGATACATACACAAGATCACCAACGGGATCCTTCCTTGATCTTGCTTCTAGCTCGGGAACTCCGACGTGGTCTTCCGTGCAAGGTTCCCACGTCGGCTAGGGGAACCCTAGTCAACTAGCTCGACCCTCTCCTCTCCGAGATGGTGTCCCTATCTTCTCTGCTCCTCGGCGGCCGATGATGAATTCTATCTTGCGTGGCTCTCGGTCAGGGGGCTATAAATAGCCCGATTGGCGGCTAGGGCAAAGGAGGGGGCAAATGGAGCCCGGATGGGCCGGGCCGACCGCTTTGGGCCGGCCGGCCCGGGCCCATCCGGGCCCGGCCCCCGAGGCCTCCTTTGCTCTACGTCCGTTCCCTTGCTTCTTGGATGTTTCCCCCTTCGCATGTAGGTCCATGTCGTCGGTTCTCTCCGAATTGGACACAACTCCTTGTCTTGCAAGATTCGGCACTTTTACGGTCGGGTCCTCGGAGTCCGTCGTCTTCTCGGATCAAGTCCCGGCTTCTTGGAGTTAAGTTTGCTTCATTGCATGACTTGTACGGGGCTTCAAGGTCTTGTCATGAGGTGCTTGATGAACTTATCCCGAAAGTCTTGCATTCAACACTAAAACCCTGCATAAACATTAAACTCCAAAACCGACATGCACACGTGAACTTGTTATACCACGGGGGTTAGTACCAATGGATAAGGTATAAAACTCATGCCAACACCGAAGGTAAACTCATGGCTAGGTTGACGGATTTTCACCGTCAACACACTCTAACTTCAGACCCGACCTCAAGCAAAACATCACAACCCCTACAAAATCGGCACGCTTTTCGGTGGTCTTCACACAGAATAAATGCCTCCAGAGAAGGAAGTGAGGCGATATCCCTAGATACGCCTCACAGAACTGAATAAACGTCGACACTATAGTAATGGAGTTGGGGACGAGGTGTACCAACTCCAACTTGTAGTAGAAGAGAAGACCTCGGAAGAAATCCCCGGCAGGGATGTTGAACCCGCACTCAAAGAAGGAACTGAAGACGACTTGTTCCTTGACATTTTCCATCGGGAACACCTCCCCCTGTCGGCGCCTTCCACTCCACCTCCGCCTTCGGCCTCAGCAGCCCACAGTCCACCAGGGCTTGAATCTTTGCCTCCTTCATTGTTGATGGCTCCCACACCGTCCACGGGTCCGAGATTAGATGAGCCGCTACCGCCATTTCTTGATTCAGGAGGGATCTGGATCTATAGGTTACTTGGGTTTTGACACGCATGCACAATGGCACAGGGTGCGAATGGCAGAGCTAGCGCGTGGACGACAAGTTCTAGTGGCGGATTGGGGAAGCTAGTGCAGAGAACGGATGCGGGACCGTGGCGGCTAAGGCGAGGTGGATGTGGCGGTGACGGCGACAGGAGGAAGAAGATGAAGTGTGCGGTCAACCACGGCCACTAGCGGTCTATTCATACGGGTCCCACCGGGGCCGCCCGTTGCGGCTCCTTCCACCGTACGAAGATCACTGTAATGGCCCTGTGCCGATAACCTCGCGAGATGATCACGCCAGATTTTTTGCCAACGGATAAAACAGCAACCTGAGCTCCGAGTTTAGGTCGTGAGGAATGGCAACGTTATCAGGTCGGCCTGATAACAACATTTCGATCTTCACAAGGTCGATAAGCCCCCAAATCATATCACTTTAGGTCTTTGATGAATAATTTCGTCAAAGAGGCCAAATACATGACAGAAGATAGCGAACATTACATGGGTCGTCTGAAGGTAGACAAGTCGCCTGCGACCTTATTGGATCCAGAACCCGGCACAAAAATACAAACATACTAGAAAACATAGTCTACTTAGAGCAATCCTTGAGATGTACCTTGCCATAGCAGAGCACATCGTAAGATACATCCTAGCACCAGGACCTTGATGGTGGCCTTGCGGGAGACAGTTGTGCGACACCGCATGTAGCAAGGCATGCTTTGTGTCGGACTATGAAATGGAGACACGAGCTTGCTCTTCGACGCGGGGCGCTAGCCTCCGACGAGCATCTGATGCTCACCAGCAACATACAGCTGCACCTCGAGCCTCTACAACATCACCTCGAAACACTTCTTGATACCTTGCAGAGACATGGTACAAAGAGTGGGCGTGCTACCTACACTTCGCAAGAGTTCTCCTAGCTCCAAGCTCCTAAAAGAACAACATTCTACATGCCCATGGCATGGCCTCAAAACTACCCTGTGGCTTCATATCTCAACAATGCTCGGTGTTTGTCTCCTTCAGTATCACGGTGCTATTTATAGCCAAAGCTAGACCTCAGGTAGGTGGAAAAAGTGATGGCACTGTCACCACGTGGTCCAGAGGACCTGTAAACATGTGCGCGATTAAAGGCGATGACTTTACCCCTGTCTCACGACGTCTTTTGTTGCTATTGCACCAATGATGCCTGAACCCGCCACAGAGTCACATGGTTACAGTACCCCCTTGATTCGTGGGCAGTTTGTCATTTTCTAGGTGGCAAGGGAATCTCCGACCACTGTTGACCCGTGACCCTGCAGTCTACAGAAAAAGACAAAACCTAACCCTGTGTCAGAGGGCCCAGCGCCTAGATACATCCTCATACAACGACTGAACGACCTTCCTCTATGACCTGACATCTTCATTTGCACCCGCTAGGCTCTGCGACCTGGTGCACCCGCTATGGCTCTGCACGTAAACGGGCCTATTTCAATTAGCCTATATTTCTGTTTCCTGAGCGGAATGATCATAGGTTCGATTGAAGACCTTCCAGAGTAGGCGTGCCTCGCTACTCTGCTAGATTCGTCTAGGCACCTGGAGATCAGAAGCTTTACATCTACGATTTTCTTCGGGCCCCCATGGTCGGTGTGCCTATCACTAAGGTCATCAATACTTTAGCAACTTGGCTCCGCTGGATGGCTAGTAGCTATGTTGGTCGTCTGTACACCAAAATGACCTCCTTGAGGTCCGCGTGCCTTAATACATAGGTCTTACAATACCTCGGTATGTCTACGGCTCTGCCAACCTAGTTGGGCGCCACGGATGTGTGACCTTCCGAGGTCGGTGTGCTCTTGTAGCCCTGCCAGCCTGCTTTGAACACCCAGGATTTTACGTCGAAAATGAAGGCCTCCCTGTAGGGTGCGCGCCGGATGGCCCTGCCAAGTACTTCCAAGTGTTTGGGCGCTTCTTGATATCAGACCTTCTTGAGGTTGGCATGCCAAAGGTGGTTCTGCCAGACTCTTTGCAGCTATGCAGGATATATGGGTGTCTCTACACTCCATATGATCAAGATCAACACTATTTCACCAGCTTCATCGTTGTTCGTTTCGACCACTACATGAGGACCAGGAGCGTCCCAGTGGTCGATGGATGACCGCTCCTCAGTGATGAGTGATTGACAACGGGTGTTGGACTGACTCTTGGCTTAGTGCGCAGGTGTAGGCTGCGGCCTAGTTCGTGTTGTTGCAGGTGAAGAACGGGCGCGAAAGGTCTTCAGCCTTGAGGGGCCTCCGGGAGATGGAGAGACAAGTAGGCTCGGTTCGAGGGACCGGTGGACGGCGGGGACTGGGTGCGGGCCACATGGTGGCGACACGAGCAAGATGAAGTCATGGACAATCGAGCCGGTGCACGGTGGCGGTCGAGTCAAGTGGTTTGGCGGGAGGCCGTACCGAGCACGCGGGGTTTGGTGGTTTGCCCACAAAACCATCGGAGGACGGTTTCTTGGTTTGGGCCTCAAAACCAAGTCCGATGGCCCAACACGACGGAGACGGGATCCGGGCGTGTTGGGAAACTTCGAGGCGGAGGACACGCGGCGGGATCGCATGGCTTGCGTCGGGAGGACGCGGGGTGCGGCAAAGGCGTGGTCGTCCGATGGCAAGACCCACAAACATTACCTAAATGCCCCTATGTGGGTTGTATCGCCAGTAATTAAGTTAGGGGTAGTCGAGTCATTTACCACTCCGGCGGGACCCGATATGTAAGCCATGAGGGTGTGTGAGTGGCTCTCTCTCTCTCCGCGACTTAGGGTTTCATTTCCTCCCTCCCATTTCTCATTTTCGTAGCTATTTTCTTCTCCATTTTCTCTAGGCTAGCATAAGAGCTTCATGAGAGATTTGTTGAGAGGGATGGATGCTAGGGCGGCATGCTAGACCTTGTGAATCTTTCCTAGTTTGTATAGAAGATTCGGAGTTGTGTTTTTCGTGGCCTTTTTGTGCTTGTTTTCGTGCCTTTGTTCTCTGTGTGATTCCGTGGATTTGAGTGGGTTTCTCCCCGGATTTCTTTGAGGGAAACATGGATAGATGTCTCGTGCATCTTTGTGATTGATCTTGTGCCCTCAAATGCCGGGAAACCACTTCGATTCGAGAGTTTTCGTTCGGTGTCCTAGCTTTTGGTGGTGCTCAAAGGATTCGCGATTCCCGGTGATTTAGGGAGTTAGGAGGCAAGATTTTTGGGCTATAGCATCCTCGTGTGACGCTTTTCAAGTCCCCAAACCCTTGTCTCCACAGCTTCAATCGTTTGGGAAATCCGATGATGATTTGGGGGAGTTGACCTTCGAGGTCGAGCAGTTTTCTGCTCTGTCCGCGCGGCGCGGATGGTCCGCGAGGAGGTCGCAGACGGTCCGCGGGTTGCAAGTTCGTCTGGTGTTCTTTGTGTTCTTGCTCGCCTTTTGTTTCGATCCGTCGTGTTTTTGAGTTAAGGTTGAACGGAGTTTCGGACGGTCCGCGGCCGGCGGGCGGACGGTCCGCGGGTGCACGGCGGACGGTCCGCGTGCTCCCCGCGGACGGTCCGTTTTCTCGGGTCGCTTCTATTGGTTCCGTGTGATTTAACGGACGGTCGCGGCATAGGGCCGGACGGTCCACGGTGTTGGCGCGGACGGTCCGCGGCAGCGGCCGGACGGTCGCGAGGCCGGTGCGGACGGTCCGCCCCTCTGGCCGGACGGTCGCCGAGCACTGTGAGCTTTGCTTCTTGGTTCGATTCCTCCCTTCCTTTCTCGTGCTTCCGCGTGTGCTTCAAGGAATCGTTCCTAAGGCTAGAGGTTGATCCATAACCTCGTTGTCTTGGCAATTGGTATGTGATTCGATCCATCGTTTGTGTGTGACCGGGATTTGACTAGGATATAGGCCGGGTTCTTTGGGAAGAATTTTTACGGCTCCCTATTCACTCCCCCCCCCCTCTCTAGTCGCCATCGACCCTTCAATTGGTATCAAAGCTTGGTTCCGGATTCTTTGCGACTTTGATAAGTCTCGAATCCTAAGATGGCGTACGTTGAGCGGGGCGGTCCGCCGCACTTCGATGGCAAGGGTTACCACAAGTGGGCGGCTCGTATGATGATCTTTCTTCGTGGAAAGTCGTTGGATTTCATTGTGCTTGACAAGACCTATGCTATTCCGGCCAACATCCATACTCTTATGGTGACCGATGCCAGTGCTAAGGCCAAGTATGAGGCTAATGCAAAAGCCGTTGATCACTTGGTCCGGAGCTTGTGTGATCCTGAGTTTTAGCGTGTTCACCATTTGAATCTTGCTTGGCAAATTTGGGAAAAGTTGTTGGTTGCTCACGGTGGTGATAACCATGTGAAGGCTCGCCTCTTTGTCTCTTACCGGATGCAATATGAGAACTTCACTCCACTTCCGGGTGAGGACATCGAGGCGATGTTTCAGAGGTTCACCGCCATCGTGAACAACATGAAGGCTAATGTTGAGGATTTTCCTTACACTGAGCAGGATCAGGCTTTGAAGCTCTTGCATGTCTTGGATCCAAATGTTTGGGGTGCTAAGGTTGAGGCCATCAAGGAGTCTGGGCAGTATTTGACTATTGAGTTGGATGACCTCTTTTCTAAGCTCAAGTCGGCTGAGGTTGACAGGAAGTTGCAATCCAAGCATGAGGGCTCGACTGACCATAGTCTTGCTCTTGTGGGCGGATCAAAGGGCAAATCTAACCCTTCCTGTCGACGGTTTTCCTTGTCTTCTCTTATGTTTATTCCGGATGAGGAGTTTGATGTCTTTGGGTGAGGAGGAGCCGGCCTTGCTCTCAAGAAGGTTTGATCGACTACGAATGCAAGGCGGAGCTCGGGGACGTGCTACAAGTGTGGCAAGCGTGGCCACTTCATCGCCGAGTGCCCGGAAGCGGAGGAGAACAAGTACAAGATGAACGAGTACAAGGCGCACCCGAGGCGTGAAGACAAGTACTCCTCCAAGGGCAAGCACTCCAGCAAGTCCAAGAGCAAGGACAAGGAAAAGCGGCGACCGAGCAAGGGCGGCTACAAGAAGGACAAGGCAAGAGCCATGGTGGCTGGTGCAAGCGACGTCGACTCAAGCTCAAGCGACGCGCAGTCAAGCTCAAGCAGTGAAGATGAAGATGTCGGGAGGCACAAGGGCAAGAAGAGTGCAAGCGGAACCTCGGTGGATTGAGCCGTGTGGCACTTGAAGGCTTTTGTGGCATGGCCCATAGCTCGAGCAGCAAGAAGAGCGACAAGGAAGACAGCGACTCCGACTCGGAGGATGTGGTAAATCGTGACCCCGACTCTTTGCTTGCTGAGATCACTAGGTTGAATGGCTTGATTGACAACCGTGATAGTGTGTTGAGAGATGCTAAGAAGATGAGGAAAGATCTTAGGGCTCAACTTGAGAATGCTAGTGAGAAAGTAGGAGAGCTAGAGTCCAAATTGCTTGAATTGAAACTTGAGAATGACTCTTTGAAACTTGCTCCTACTACTCCTGATGATGTTGAATGTCTTGAGTGTGATGCATGGTTGAGTGAGATCAAGTTGCTTAATGAGAAGAATGCTTCTACTTTGGCAAAACTAGATGCTCTTAGGACTGAGTATGATGAGCTGAAGGCTAGACCTACTTTGCTTGGTGCTTGTAAATCATGTCCTACTATGCATGCTAAGCTTGTTGATGCTCGTTCTACCATTAGTTCTTTGGAAGCATCTTTGAAATCTCCTGTTGCAAATGCATGCTCTAGTTGTGATGAAGTTACTTTGCGCAATCTTGAACTCACTTCCCGTTTGGATGTCATCTATGAGGAGAATGACTATTTGAGGAAGGTGTTGGGTTGGTTGTCGGGCGGGAATCTCAATTGAAAATCATGATTGAGGAGTTCAAGAGAGCGATGGTCGTGGTTTGGGGTTTGAGAACTTGGGTGAGAAAGTGAGAGAGAACAGTGGGGAGAGTGTGTATGAGAAGTGTGTTGATTCTAACCCCGAGTTTGAGGTGATCGGAGACATCCAAGTTCCACTTCCAAAAGCACCCAAGAACTCTTTCACACCAAAGCCCAACCACCTCTGCAACAAGCTTGACACAACCCAAGATCCACCCAAATTCCCACCTAAGACAAATGACTTCCAGAAACCGGTGAGGTTTGTGAGTGAGAAGGGTGAGAAGCCTAGAGAGAAGCCAGAGCCAAAACCAAAACCCATCCCCTTCAGGTGTGAGTACTGTGGAAAGGAGAGGCACCTTGCAGAGTTTTGCTACAAGAGGAAGAGGGATGAGAGGCTTGCTAAGGAGCAAGCAAACCAGGACAGGTATCGCTAGTCTCATGGTATTCCTGAGCCTAGAGTGCCACTCCCACGGGGTGTGGGAAGTGTGAGGAGTGTTGGTGGAGTTGGAGCTCAGGGTGGTAGGTTCCCACAGAGAGGTGGTGGTGAGAGGTTAGATGATGGTGTGCGTGCTGGTGAGAGGTTTGGTCGGGCTCGTGGTGGTTTTGCTGGACGTCCCCCTACTCGTCCTCAATACGGGTTTAGGGGAGATGATCGCAGCTTTGGGTTCCAGAGGAACTACGGACCACGTTTTCCCCCTCGTGGTGCTCGTACTCCTCCCATGGGACATGGGAAGTTTGGTGGCAAGAGAATGATGTTTGCTAACCCCTCTTTTGAGCAGATGGCTCGACACTGGTTTAACTTTCTTTGTGCTAACCCCAGTGTCGAGTCGCTAGCTCACTCTCGTTCTTGTTTCTGACTACAGGCAGGAGGCTTGGAGAACATTTGGTTGATTGACTCGGATGTTCCCGACACATGACCGGAGACAAGAAGTGGTTCTCCAGCCTCACCCCAGTGAAGGAAAAGATGTACATCACATTTGGGGATAATGGACGAGGAAGGGTGATTTCTGAGGGTGTTGTGCATGTGAGTGACAAGGTAACGTTGAAGAGAGTGGCTCTTGTGAAGTCTTTGGGTTTCAATTTGCTTTCGGTTTCTCAGTTGCTTGATGAGGGTTTTGAGGTGCGTTTCAAGTCTGGCGGGTCTCGTTTGCTAGATTCTCGAGGTGATCTTGTCGTATGATCATTCCCGAGGGTCGATTTTCGTGGCCGATTTCTCTCATTCTTTGGGTCCTGCTCGTTTGTTTGATGGCCGGTCCTTCTTCGATTTGTGGAAATGGCATAGGCGATTGGGACACTTGAGCTTTGATTTGGTTTCCCGCTTGAGTGGTCTTGACCTTGTTCGAGGATTGCCGAGGTTGAAGCTTGAGAAGGATTTGTTTTGTGCACCGTGTAGGCGTGGCAAGATGGTAGCCACTCCCCATCCACCCCTGACCGATGTCATGACCGAGCGTCCAACAGAGCTGTTGCACATGGATCTCGTTGGGCCAGCTCGAGTTCGCTCGGTGGGTGGGAAGTGGTATGTCCTTGTTGTGGTGGACGATTACTCTCGCTATGCCTAGGTGTTTTTCTTGGAAGACAAGAGTGAGACATTTGGTTTTGTTCAAGATCTGATCGTGAGGTTGAAAAACGAGAGGCATGGGAATGCTATTCGAGCTATCCACGGTGATAATGTCTCGAGTTCAAGAACTCTCATTTTGATGCCTTTTGTCGTGATCTAGGTCTTGAACATCGGTATTCGACCCCTTATGTGCCCCCTCAAAATGGAGTTGTGGAAAGGAAAAATCGGACTCTTTGTGAGATGGCTAGGACAATGCTCGATGAGCACGGGACTCCTAGGAGGTATTGGGGCGAGGCGGTTAATACGGCTTGTCATGTTTCCAACGGGATTTTATTGCGAGCTTTCAAGAAGAAGACTGTTATGAGCTTATGCATGGTCGGGCACCCAAGGTGAGTCATTTCCGAGTCTTTGGGCGCAAGTGCTTTATTCTTAAGAAGGGAAAACTCGACAAGTTTGAGGCTAGGTCTAGTGATGGTATTTTCTTTGGATATGCTAACCACTCTAGAGCCTATAGGGTGCTTAACCTTGAGACTAACAAAATCATGGAGACTTGCGAGATAACCTTCGACGAGACAATGCCATGTACCTCTCTTGGCTTTGAATGTGCAGGTGACGAGGAGATGGACGAGGACCTCTTTGAAGAGGAGAAGGACGAAGCTGGAGATGATGATGGGGAGAACCATGCGCCTGAAGCTGAGTGTGTACCCACTACTTCCCCTACGACCACTACGGAGCGTGGACCGTCTACTTCATGGACAACGACGGTGCGACAAGAGGACCGGTGCGAGAGAAGCGAAGTTGAGGGGGAGGTAGTCTCGAGGCGTGAGGCTCCCGGCGGATTCAAGAAGTGCATCCCCTGTCGAAGATCATTGGGGACATCGACGAACGTACTACACGGTCAAGGTCCAGGAATTCCTCTCATTTTGCTCATCTCGCTTTTGTTGCCACTTTTGAGCCCAAGGACATTGGACACGCTTTATCCGATGCAAACCGGGTCAATTCTATGCATGAGGAGTTGGAAAACTTTGAGAGGAACCGGGTGTGGGAGTTAGTTGAACCTACTCCAAATTGCCATCCCATAGGAACCAAGTGGGTTTGGAAGAACAAAGAGGGAGAGAATGGGATGGTTGTGAGAAACAAGTCTAGACTTGTTGCTCGGGGGTTTAGTCGGAAGGAGGGGATCGACTATGAGGAGACCTTTTCTCCGTGGCTCGTCTTGAGGCAATTCGGATCCTTCTAGCCTTTGCCGTGGCTAAAGGGTTCAAGTTGTTTCGGATGGATGTGAAGAGTGCCTTTCGAATGGGGTCATAGAGGAGGAGGTGTATGTGAAGTAGCCACCCGGGTTTGAGAGCGAGTTGTACCCACACGGGGTGTACGGGTTGAAAAGGGCTCGTATGGGTTGAAACGGGCGCCCGTGCTTGGTATGGGAGATTGAGAGGTTTTCGTTGAGCGAGAGGGTTTGTGATGGGTACCGTGGATAGGACTGTTTCTCCTCAAGCATGGAAATGACTTGTTGATTGTTCGGATATACGTGGATGATATTGTCTTTGGTGGCTCGTCACATAACCTTATTGCCAAGTTTGCGGATGAGATGAGCGGGGAGTTCGAGATGAGCATGATGGGCGAGTTGCGGTATTTTCTCGGCCGCATATCAAGCAAGTGAAGGATGGAACATTCGTGCACCGGACCAAGTACACGAAAGACATGCCGAGGAAGTTCCGGATGCAAGATGTGAAGCCGATGTCGACTCCCATGGGGAGTACGGCCACTTTGGATGCGGACGAGGACGGAGAACCGGTGGACCGGCGGGAGTACGGGAGCATGATCGGCTCCCTCCTCTACTTGACGGCGACGAGGCCGGACATACGGTTCGGCCGTGTGTCCGTGCGCTCGTTTTCGAGCTTCGCCGAGGACATCACATCGACGGGCCGTCAAGAGGATCTTCGTGTACCTACGGTCCGCCCTCGGTCTTGGCCTTTGGTATTCGTCCTCGACTCTTTCTCTTCATGGTTTTTCCGATGCGGATTTTGCTGGTTGTCGAGTCGAGAGAAAGTCTACTTCTGGTACTTGTCAGTTTCTTGGTTCTTCGTTGGTTTCATGGTCTTCCCGCAAGCATTCTAGTGTAGCTCAGTCTACCACTGAAGCAGAGTATGTTGCAGCTACGAGTTGTTGTTCCCAGTTGTTGTGGATTTCATACACTTTGAGAGACTTTGGTGAGGAGTGCACCCGGATCCCACTTCTTTGTGATAGCACCGGTGCCATAAGCGTAGCCAAAAACCCAGTGCTTCACTCCGAACCAAACACATAGAAGTGAGGTATCATTTCTTGAGGGACAATGTGGAAAAAGGAACCATTGTGTTGAGTCATGTCCCTACCCAAGATCAGCTAGCCGACATCTTTACAAAGCCTCTCGACCAAGCTACATGTGTGCGCTTGCGGGGGGAACTTGGGGTTTGTTGCCATTTCTAGTTGATTCTTGGGGGATTTCCTTTTGTATCATATGTAACATACCATGTTTACTTTGATGTATATACATTCTTTGCTTGATGTATAAACCATGGTAGGATAGCCATCTTGTCATATATCATGTTGCATTTGTATCATATTGCATTTTAGGATGATGAGCTTCTTTCATATGCCTTATTTAAGTCTCTTTGGCTATTTGTGAGATTTTGGTCATATGTGTGGAGAAATGGTGATGTGAGGCTATGCTCTTGAAATATTTGAGATATATGTGTGGTGAGATAGCCCTTTTTGAAATAAATGCTAATCTTGACTAATTTTTGGTGAAATGTGCTCCACTCGTGTGTAGAAGTGAATCCATGTCACAGTTTGGTCTAAATGTGCTTTTCATGCTTAGATTGTGCTTGGATGTCTTTTTCTTGCATTTGAGCCAAATGCCGTATATCATTGTGAATGTTTAGCCTATGTTGCATTCATGGAGGAGCATAAGCTTCTTTTGCCGCAAAGGCACTTCATGTACCATGAAATGAATTAATCTTGAAAAGAAGTGTGTATGCTTGAAAAAATGCTCCATCCATCATGTCTATGTTTAAAATGTCTTATCTTTCACATATGGGTGCAAAACATGTTGCATGATGTTCACCAGTGGAGAAGTCTCCCTGAAGTGGACACATGGCTCATGAGCTTTGATATGACATGCTTTGCTTTATGGGTGTTTGCCATGATCTTTTGCTGAGAATTTGATACCCTTGTATGATCTTTGAATGGTATGCATGTTTGTGGCTCAAGTGTGACATGGATAGGCTTTTACATGTGAAGCGAGCCTTCTTTTGGTACAACTGCTTAAATCTGAAAATTTTGCTTTGTCACATGCTTGTATTTTCATATATTACTTGTGGAAATGCTTTGACTATGCTATGATTCATATGTGTGATCTTTGTCTCATTTTTAGCTTTTGACACTAGATTTGTCCTATTTGAGAAGCTCCTGCAGATGTTTATATGCTGTGTTTTGCATTTCTGCATTTTCACCTTGATTCATACATTGTCAACAAGGGGGAGAAGAGGTGAGCTTAATGAAAATTCAGAAGAGGTGAGCTGAAATTTGGGAGTTTGCATTTGTTCGGGGGGGGCTTTCTTGCTTGTCACTAGTAGGGATGTTGTCATCAATGACGTTGCATTATCGTCATTGAAGACGCCAGAATGGTCACAATTAGTCTTTTGTGACGTTTTTGTGACGATTTTGGTTTGGTCACTAAGGTGGCGTCACATTTGTTCATCGGTGACGAAATTGGTTTTTTCGTCATAGATGTGTCACCAATCTGTGACGAATTTTGTGTCGTCATGGATTTGAATTCATTCTATGACGATTTGTTTTGGTCATAGATTATACCATGTTTTCGTCATAATTTCACGTCTCGCCGGCTAAGCGACGCCGCCGTTAACGCCGTTAATGCGCATTGTGACGATATTTTTTCGTCACAATCTTCCGTTCGCCTGGATAACGGATGGCGTCGTTGCAATGGTGTGACGATCCGGTTTCGTCACAAATGTAGTCTTGTGTTGGTCATAGGATGATGTATGCCACGCTGGCAGATGACGAGGATGTGACGTCATCAATGACGTGGCTGTTGAGATCATCATCTTGCAACCGTCATAGATGTAATAATTAAATCGTCACGATTGGTATTTGGCATTGTCACGCTTTGATACAATATGGTCACAGATTTGCCAGCACTTTGGTCACAAATATAACATCTTTTGGTCACAGATTTGAGAGTAGATTGGTCACAGATACACCATGCATTTGCTCACTGGTTTGGAAATAATAATATAATAGGAATTTGCAATTGATACTAGAATGGGCACACAATTGCATTAGGTTTGCATCAAGTATTCCAGTGTGCATATACAACTGATGCACACCACTAGACATTGCAAATTCAGTAAATATGTTGTTGAAACAGTACCAAGTACCATAAAAAGTTTGCACACACGACCAAGTTACTAGATAGGCAAACTGACAAAAAATAGAAAGGAAAGCCGAGAGACAGCCTATGTTGAAGTCGATGACGAAGCATTTCCCTGGAGGGAGAAGAGCTTCTTGAGGAGCAAATTGGTCTCCGCCATCTCCTTGATGTTCTTCTCTCGTAAGCATCTTGTACTCCTCCGGCTCCTTCGTGTCCTTGCCCGTTCTTCCTCGCATCCCGAATTTTCTTCCCGAGGTCATCCAGTTCACCTTGAGCAGTGCCATCGCTTCCGCAAGCCGCTCCCTAAGCCGACTTTCATTTGATGATACCGACTTGGAGGATGGCGGTGTTTGGAAGCCAACATTCTTCGTCGGGAATAAGTTGGAGCTGTTCTGAGAGAGCACCTTCGACACGACTTGCACACTGGATGCCGGCATCTCACCTTCGAAACGAGTTCGATCCTCAAAGCTTCCATTTGGGACTCGAAATAATAACAAGGTAAAAGAGTTACAAGTATTTGATGAAGAGTAACATGTCAATGTTTAATAAATGCAATAAAGTAGATGCACGCAAAAGAACCGGATTATTGAAAACCTACTACTATGTATGCATAAAGTCCACACATGATTTATGTGAAATTGCAACTAGTAGGCATATAATCGTGCACTTACAAGTGCCTCTCTTGCGGGGTCACTTAAGCCACGTTTGGAGCTAGTGTGGCACGTTTGGAAGGCTTCCACTCGCGTCTACTTCGTAGACCGATCTAGGTTTGGTTCATCAAGGATTCTTGTTTGTTTCGTGTAATTGAAAAATGACGGCAAAGTAGGCACAGATGAAAGGGAAAATAATTAGTTTGAGTCCAAATGTGCAGGTAAGTGAACAAGGTAATGTTTTACTTACGTATGCATGTAAGTGTGCCACGTAGCAGCGAGAACCCGTAGCCTGATGATACTTGACTTTACTACGGTTTTCCTTGTTCTTCTCACATGTTTGCTAAAAGACGATGAACATGTTAGTTGATATCACAGGTTTAAAATAAGGGACTTTGTAAACTGATAGTGAATGTAAGAATTGATGCCCATACCATGTTCTTTGGATCTGACCACCTTGCAACAAGTGCCCTCCATTCGAGATCAGTCATGTAGCGAACTGGAGAAGTTGTACGGATCGATTTGCGGGAACACCATTGAAGTATTTCTTCTTCAGTCGATAGCGTTGGTTCTTTATCGCAACACGCATCAGATCAGTCATAGCTGCCCTTGTTGGGGCATGATTTGTGTTAATGGCCAAGCGACCCTAGGCATATGATAGTTGGTTATTAAGTTAGTCAAATAAGCTTAATGAACAATAGTTTCATATGGCTACAGTAATGCACTTACAGCTAGCTGTCCCTCAAAGGCTTTGTAGTGTACGTCGTCTTTCTTGTAATCTTTCCAATGTGGAAGGACGGGAATACTTTCCCGAATGATGACGCCGACCTCCGAAGCTAATTTGGCGGCTTGAACGAGATCTTGAGGTCTTTTTTTCCATCCCGAACAACTATGGGCAATCTCCTTCCCATAGCTTTGGTCATCCTATCTAGTCGCTTTCCAACCGTAGGTGGTCCGGGCCTCCTAGGAGCTCGCCGTGGAGGACCTACATCATTGAATTTAGATTCAGTTTTTTTATTTTATTGATGCAAAATCAACTAAATAGATGTCAAAACCGCATGATAAAAGAGCTTGCCTTCGGCTAGTGTGTTGTCATCGTTAGCGGTACCGCAATGTGTGCCTCAAAACTCGCATTGTCATGACCACCGATACACCGCCATCCTCTCGATGGTGTGTTCTCATCAATAGGTGGTCCATTGGATTCCTCTGCCTGTTGGATTGTCTTCATAAGGGGTTGTAGGATCCGTACAAGAAGCCTTTTTGATGCTCTTGTTTCGGATTCGTAGGCTGGTTTTCCGACCGAGTTGATGCCCTCACTCTCTTCCGTTCCTAACTCCGGGAGCCATTCCCGCCAACTGTTTTCTTGATCTTTGGAGAGATGATTTTGCGACTATGCGGTTGGAGAAGTCGTGGGGAAAGAAAGGTCATGTAAGTCATGTGCATTAATAATGAAAACCATATATTCAACATCATTATAGTTTGATAGAATTTGCAAATAAATCGGAGATCAAAATGCGGATCGGAAACAATAAATTGCAATCAACTTTATTAATAATAAGTACCATATAGTAAACATTTAATTGCAATGAAATTTAAGTCCTAAGCATACTTCGAGTAGAAACATTTAATCCTAGATTATATATTAATAATGAATACAATGTAGTAAACAAGTTGTATGTTCCAAGTATGCCCCATTCACTACCGTGAAGATAGAAGAAGCACCTTAAGTTGTGGCTGCTCATTAGATTCAATGTCTTCATCATCGTATTATCTCCTTGATCATCTTCATCAAGGAGATACTCCGATGATGATGAATCTTCGTTATCGAGTTCCCTTGTTTGCCGGTTTTTTCCCCTTCTTTTGTGCGAGTTGAGGCAAGGATGTAATAATTTCGAAGCTAAGGTATTCAATCCAAGCTCTTCAAGCATCTTTTGATTTTCCGCCACGCGCCTATCTCGGCATCGCTCATAATCGCTTATCATAGGTTCTTTCAAGGACAAGAAATTGGGTGTATTAGAATTTTTAAAAGTCTTGAACTAATAGGTTAGAGTTAACAAAACTACATGAAAGATAGATAAGAGGTCTAAGATATGAGATAAGACCTACAACTATGTGTGCACTCCTAGATCCGAAAACCCCGGGGTATTACGGTGAATCGAAACTCGTTATAACTACATTAGTAAGTATGAATATAGAATGGAGTGAACTACAATCTTCCTATCAACCAAAAATCGGGGAATATTACGGTAGCAAACCGTGACATGATAATGGTCTCATTAATCAAAAAAATACATTTCAAATTGGCATACATATACGACAACATCAAAATTGTAGATCTACTCTAAGAAATATAGTTGAATTTTTTGACGGACACTCCGCAGCCCGTTCCTCTTTTGCCCCCTTGTTGCCACCATTGGAACCGCAAATGAGATTTGGGTTAGGTCGGGGAACAAAAGGAGGTGCATGGGCATAGAAATGTACGTGAGAGAGAGGGATTGGGGGGCGGCGTGAATTCAAATTGGGTTATTGTCGGAGGTACTCGTCGCCGGCGGCCGTGGTTAGGGTTTCTTTGATGTGACCGAGTGGTTGATGGGAAGATTTAGGTAGGTGGGGCATTGAGGGAGAGGGTTAGGTTGAGGCGTCGCGGCCCGGAAACTACGAACCCGGGATGAGGAGCACCTCGTCGCCGGCGATGGGTGGTGTGGCGGTGGCGGCTTCGTGGTTCCGGGGGAGGTGTCGAATAGATGGGAATAGGAAATGGGGAGGTTTGACAAGTTTTGGGGAGGCATGTAAATAAGTCCGCTTTTTTCGTTACGTAAAGGTGCCGAAAAGTTTTGGCGTAATTTCTCCCGCGTTCCCGCCTCGGCCGTAAGTTACTCAATTCATATAAAACTATTTCGATTACCGAACGAACATCCTCGAGTAGCGCGGTGGTAAGGCCCATTTACTAGAACCCTTGGGTCGCCGGTTCGATTCCTATGGGGCACGATTTTTTTGACTTTGTTCCTTTTTTTTTAAAACATCGTTGCTTCTATTTCTTTATATTTTTTTCGTCAATTCCTCGTTGATTACGTCCAATAGCACGCTCTGATAGTTTCACATGATTTCGAGAAACTTGTGATGCGCATATCTCACATGTGTAGACGTCCCTTGCATAGGCACATTGGTCGTAGTGGGGCATGTGTTCCATCGTAGCACCGTGCACCGCCACTTTGGTATAATGAATTGAATATAATTTTGTCATGAATACACACCAAATTGGTGTGTCCTTGCAAGTTTTTACATTTTTCTAGCATGGTTTGCTAATTTTCACATTTATTCTTTATTAAATCATCAAAAAATTAAGATAATAGGTAAAAATGCAACGAAAATTGCAAAATTGCACGAAACCTCCTTGATTACGTCCAATAGCACGCTCGATAGTTTCACATGATTTCGAGAAACTTGTGATGCGCATATCTCACATGTGTAGACGTCCCTTGCATAGGCACATTGGTCGTAGTGGGGTATGTGTTCCATCGTAGCACCGTGCACCGCCACTTTGGTATAATGAATTGAATATAATTTTGTCATGAATACACACCAAATTGGTGTGTCCTTGCAAGTTTTTACATTTTTGTAGCATGGTTTGCTAATTTTCACATTTATTCTTTATTAAATCATTAAAAAATTAAGATAATAGGTAAAAATGCAACGAAAATTGCAAAATTGCACGAAACCTCCTTGATTACGTCTAATAGCACGCTCTGATAGTTTCACATTATTTCGAGAAACTTGTGATGCGCATATGTCACATGTGTAGACGTCCCTTGCATAGGCACATTGGTCGTAGTGGGGCATGTGTTCCATCGTATACTCAATGTGTGCAAGCAAGACTTTATTGTAATGAGTGGGATATGTACAAAACAAATGAAATGAAATGTTAAAATCAAAACAAGTTAAAAAATGTTTAAATGAAAAGTTAAAAAAATCTTTAAATGAAATAAAATGTTAATAACAAAACAAGTTTAAAAAAATGCTCCCATAGGGTTCGAACCGGAGCCGTGGACTAACAATCGAGCGCGTTACCGGTGGGCTACGAAGGTGTATTCGATGGATGTGAAGATCCATTTTATTTAACAACATAAAGAGGCGCCTTCTGCCGTGCGGATCTATATAGCGGTCGCCACGACGGATTCCCCCAAATCGTCCCCCAAATCGTCACGCCTCCTCGTCTTCTCCGCTTCGCCTTCCGCCACCGCCATCTCTACCCCTCGCGCCGCCACCACCTCTCGCCCCTTGCGCCGCCGCGGGCGTCGGCGTGTGGAAGATGACGAAGGCGGTGAAGAACCCGGGAGCGGGCCGAAGCGTGCGAGTAACCCGAAGCGGGACCCAAGGACCGGGAGGTTCACCCGCGCTTCCCATGGCGTGGTGGTGCGCCGCGCCTCCGCGCCTCCGGCGACGTCGTTCCCGACGTCCCACCGAGGCTTCGAAAGGATCGCTCCCAATGCGAAGCGCGCGGGGGATCGGCATTCCCATCCGCAAAACCTAAGGTTGATTTTCTCACCCCGACCTCGTTTACGGGTTTTTTAATTCAATCACTAGATGTTCATGATTTTTAAGTTCAATTACTCACTAATTTTGCATTTCCCTAATTTGCTTGATTTTCGTACTAAGCCGCGCCACTAGATATATGCATTTCCCTTAGAATCTTGAGGGGGATTTTCAGTAATGCTTGTGGTGGGGTTTTCGGTTCAATCATATTTTTCTAGAATGTAGTACTAACTTATGTGCCACTAGGAAATATTGTGGTTTGTAATTTGAGCAAGTATGGTTTACAATGCACTGGTTTGTAATTTGAGCATTATGGTTTACAATGCGATATGGTCGAAATTGTGCTATACTCGGTTACTAAAAATGGCATATGTTGAAATTTTTGTAGATGAACTACCCGGTGACTATATATGGCATATATTTTAATTTTGACTCGGCTCTTTAAATCTTTTTTAGTTACTCACTTTCTACATATGTGTTGTTAAATCTTCACACTTAATTTTCGTCGGCACTAGATGCAAATGAATTGTGATTCACTTAATATTCGGGCAAGCGCACGCGGGGGGCTCTCCACTAAGGCCGCGGAGCGCGCTCCGAGAGTCGCCGAGCGCCACAAGAAGAAGGTCCGCATGAAATCCCGTATCTAGTGACCGCTTCTAGTAGCGCCGGCACCGCCGCGTCTACAACCGAAGAATCAAGCGGAGGACACTTATGTGAACCCGGTGAAGCAAATGTACCGAAAGGGAAAGAGAAGAAGGTGAGTTTATCGTCGTTGACGCTTTCGGATAATCCGAATTGAGATCATTTAGGCCTTAACGAGTGCTCATTTTCATAACAAATTGTCGGACTTCGGGAGTTACGGAAGGAGCTAGGGACTTCACGAGAGAACGTGATGCTTCGCTGGAGATTCACCGAACAGGGAGAAGAACGGGTACACCGGACTCAAGGTCGCTCTCAAAGCCGCCGCCGACAAGGCGAAGAAGAAGACGAAGTGCATTCCGGAAAGTGATGGTTAAATGTCAAGGCCGCGCTTTGTCTTTTGCAAGTTTGGCTAATCGCATGATCTGTCAAGAATGAACCTATATGGTTGCATTCTTTTACTTTTGGCGATGATGGAAGACATTAACTTAGTAGTGTCGTAGCAGCCGGAAGGCAAGAAGATTTTGTGCCTTGCTTGCTTTAGCTTGTAAATAGTTATGGTCGGTGCAATGTGCTTGGTTAGTAGTGCCTTATGTGGCAACAAGACAAGTAACTTTCATCTACCGGCATGTACATGCCCTATAAATATTTGGTAATCAATCCGGTCTACTTTTTATTTGTGGTACTCAATCCGGTCTACTTTTTATTGATATAACAAGAATCACCAATCTATATTATTGTAACATGTCATGTATGGAAAAACATATATATCAAACTAGTAATCTTCATCTTCGTCATCCGGAGACATGTCATCGTTGTTATCGTTGGCATCGTCACTACGATATTGAAAAGACTGTCTCATCCTCCTCCTCCCCCTCGCCGTCGACATCAATAATTGCGGCTTCCTTCTTGTTTCTTATTAATTCTTGCATTTTGCCTTCAATTATAGTGCCTTCCCCACCTTGAATATTTGGTAATAACACATCGACGCCACCTTCTTGCACCACATGCTCGTATCGAATGGTAATCGTCCCGATGCACATCATGGCTGCCCTCATCTTTTTCTCGCCACATCATAAATGTTTCTATGTTCAAACTTATGCACAACTCGCCAATCTTTACCTAAAGATGTGTCTTGAATGTAAAAAAAAATCGCTTGAGAAGATAGGATGAAAGGATCGTCTTGTACCATAATGACTGCACATTGATGGATTTGAAATGTCCGTCATCTTGAAGGCCTTTCCCCCTCCCTTCTTGGTTGTACCAATTGCATCGAAATATAACCACAGTTCGACAAACTTGAAGATTCGAGTTATACAACAACTCAATCACCTCTTGAAGTTCTCCATAAAAATCTATAATGTTGTTATTATGTTCACCTGGAGTCATGACACCACTATTTTGTGTACGCAGGAATTTTTCGCGTTCCGCTGTGCTATACCGAACACCATTGATCTTGCAAGTCGTTAAAACTTAACTCGTAGACATGGTCCACAAGACAGTGCCCACAATCCTTCGCTAACCGACCCTGGATTCACCTTGCGTTGGTCCTCAATCTATTGCAACAAAAATAATAATTAGAAAAAATACGTTTCCACTTAATATCTAAATAGTTGTAGTTACTAACGTGGTGCCTGAACCACTTGGCAAATCCTTGTTCAACCATTTTGTCAACATTATTTTGTTGTGCACCTTGCTGCAACAGCTCGTCTCTGTACAACCTGCAAAGACAAGATTATTTAAATCAAATTTTAAAAATAAATTAACAAATCAGCAAGTCTTAAAAATCATACTTACTCCTTATATTCATCAGCTTCTTCACAATTATGTAGCACATACCAAACTAACTTGCCCATTAAATCATCTTCAATATACTTGACCCTATTGCCTCCAACTAGAGTAACACCATGCTGAAAAACAGAGATGTCATGAGGCAATGGTACCTCTCCACCACTATCATCCCCCGAGTTGAATCTAGTGTCCATATCCTTCATGTACCTAGAACAAAATGTCAAGGTGTCACTTGCCACATATGCCTCAAAGAATTGATCCTTCTGGCTTCGCCCTGTTCCTTACAAAATTCTTCAAAGTGCCAGGCGTCTTTCTATTGGGTACATCCAGCCGTATTGAACAGGACCTCTTAGCAGTGCCTCGTCAGGTAGATGGACACACAAGTGAACCATGACATCAAAGAAGGCAGGGGGAAAGATTTTCTCAAGCTTGCATAAGATCAATGGAATCGTTCTTTCGGCCGTTTGACAACATCAATCCTTATATTTCTACTCGCATAGCTCCCTAAAAAATGTCCCGAACTCGGCTATTGCTTCATACACATCCTTCGGCACCAATCCTCTTAGTCCAAGCAGAATGATTCTTTGAAGGAGTATGTGGCAAGAATGTGTCTTGAGCTTTCCAACCACCCTCGCACCATCTTCACTTATGTACCTTGCTAGGTTAGCAAGATATCCGTCGGAAACTTGATACCTCCGAGAAACTTGCAAAACTCGACCCTTCTTCGCTTCCCCAACACATAAGGAGCGGGTGGAGCACTTATCGAGTTGTTCCCTTTCTCCCGTAAGTGCAAATGGTGTCCGATGCCAATATCATACAAATCTAGCCTAGCATTATGTGTGTCCTTGGTCTTGCCGGGCACATTGAGTAATGTGCATAGAATGTTTTCACACACGTTTTTCTCTATGTGCATGACATCAAGATTATATGGAAGCTTCAAATGTATCCAATAAGGCAACCTCCACAACACGGATTTTCGGCTAAAAATCTTTGGACCCACATCACGCTTCCTTTTTCTTCCAGTGTTTTGAGTTTCATTCACCGCCTTCCCCGGCTCGACATCTCTCACCTTATCTAGCTCGTCTAGGACCTCACCCAAAGTGAACTTTTCTCGGTGCATCTCGGTTTTCACGCTTACCATCGAAAGCCAAGCTTCTCCGCCATGCATGTGACTTTGGAAGGTATCGACGATGTCCAATGTAACATATCTTATTCCTTATTGACCGAGACAGAGGATCCTTGTCGCAAGTAAATACATGCATAATACCCTTTTGTTGTTCGGCCGGACGGGGTGCTCAACGCGGGGGGTAATCATGTATACACCATAGCACAAGCAACACGAAGGTCAAACTTCCTACCAATACATGCATCATAGGTACTTACAACCTTCCATAGCTCTAGCAGTTCTTCAATTAAGGGCTCCGAGGAACACATCAAAATCCTTTCCTGGAGATTTTGGCCCCGGGATGAGTAAAGACATAAAGCAATTTGCGGGATTAACACATTCCCGGGGTGGGAGATTCGGTGGAGTCGAAGCACCGGCCACATACTCGTCTGGGTACTCATGTTGCCAAATGGATTGAACCCATCCGTAGCTAAAGCAAGCCTCAAGTTCCTTGGATCAGATGCAAATGATTTTTCCTTACTGTCAAAGTACTTCCATGCTTCCCCATCGACTTGGATGGCTCATTACATTCTCCATCGGCGTCCTAACTTTCATGTGCCATCGAGTTTCCTCAGAAGTACGCTTTGAAGCATATATTCTCTTCAACCTTGGCAACAAGTGGAAAATGCCTCGGTACCTTATGTGGAACCGCTTCGTCCCAGTTTCATCTTTCCATCTAGACTCCTTGCATACTGGGCACACATTCAACTTCGCATACTTGGTTGTTTTTTAATCCCAAAACAACACACAATTATTCTTGCACACATGTATGTTTTCGTATTCAAGGCCCAACTCTCGAAGGTATTTCTTCGCCTCGTCATAAGAATTTGGCAACTCACTCTTAGGGTATCCTGATGAGATCAAGTTCATCATCGTTGAAAATCCCGCATTGCCGATTCGATAACGAGACTTGATATACAACATCCTCACCATAAAAGAGAATTTGGAATGCCTAGATCCGGGCTAAGTGCCTTCTTCGCATCCTCAAGTACTCTTGCAAACCTTGGTTGCTCTCCATCGGACCTCGCTTGAGCATACGGATCTCCAATCATCTCGGTACTCCAAGATCCTCATCAAGATGACCATCATCGTCCACATCCACATGAATCCCATAGTCATGATCACCTTCCACATCCTGCTACTCGTATTCGAACTTCAAGACTATCCGTGGGCTCCCCATGATGAATCCACCTGGTATATGTAGCCGACATTCCAAAAATTTGTATGTGGTTTTCAACATCATGTTGGGGTCGCACCCTTTGATTCGGACAATTGCGGCAAGGACAACGTATCTCGATGTCTTGTGCGTATCTTGCTCTAACAAATTCCATAAACTCTTCAACTCCTTTCAAATATGCGGGTGTGAATTGTTTCCCAAATATCCAAAGCTTCTATCCATCCGTTTTGACAAAAACAACAAATTATTTAAAAAATACCAAACAAAGATTAAATTGAATAGATACAAAAAATGTGCCAATTAAAACAAATAATTGATAAACAAAACTTTGCATCTTAGTTTCGGGATCAAACAAATTCAATTTACACTGTACATATGACCTAAACTTTCAAGCACATATGCATATTCAACAAAAATTTCAAATAAAAAAATCCTCAAACCTTGCAATCGACGCCGCCGTTCTGTCCACGATGAAGACACCTCTCGTCGCGCCAGACGCCTCCTCTGTCCTTGTCTCGAGTGCTTGAGTTGTTGTACCACGCCGACATCACGTCAATGGGTGTACCAGGCACCTCGTTCACGCGACTAATGCCTAAACTGCGATAAACGTTGCCGCTCGTCCCCGAGTAGTCACGACGAACTTCACGTATCTGCGCTCACGACGGAAACAAAGATACTTAGGTCACATGTATCGTCGGCCCATTATGACCGATATCATGACAGGCCCAAGATTGAATAATTGACTAACAAATAGACTAAATGCAAACTCACAACATGAAACAACATGTAGTGCAGTGGTATGGTTCCTACTTCTAAACCGGCTAGTCCCACGGTTCGAAGCTCCGCGGGAGCACTTTTTTGCCAATTACAATTAAAAATACTCATGTGCATAGAGTGGGCCGAAAAGCTGTGGACCCCATGTCCTAACGCCGTCAAGTGCAAAAACCAAATCGTGACGAATTTGATTCATCATTAGTTGTGCCAAACGATACTACTTAAATTATGACGATACCAAATCTAATTTGTGACCACTAGGTTTCGTCAGTACTATACTGCGTGCCAAAATTTAATCTATGACGATCTCCTTTTACTGTTCCGTGACGTTTTTTTCATTTTCGTCATAATTCTTTAACCAAAATCTTCGTCACTCGCAACTTATGACGAAAATGGACATTTTGTCATGCATTTCATACCATTTCGTGACCAAAGTAAGCGGCGTCACGAGCGGATCGTCACCGATGATCACTTTTCTAGTTGTGTGTTTTCCGTGTGGAGTTTGTGCTTTGCTTGGCTTGTGACCTTTCTTTGCCTTTCTTTGGTTTTGGTCATGAGTTGAGCTTCTTTGTTTTTCTTTCTTCTTCCTTTCTTTCTTTCTCTGAATTTCATTTCGAGTTGTGTGTTGTCAATGCACTCATCAAGGGGGAGATTGAGGACCAGGAGCGTCCCAGTGGTCGATGGATGACCGCTCCTCAGTGATGAGTGATTGACAACGGGTGTTGGACCGACTCTTGGCTTAGTGCGCGGGGTGTAGGCCGCGGCCTAGTTCGTGTTGTTGCGGGTGAAGAACGGGTGCGAAAGGTCTTCGGCCTTGAGGGGCCTCGGGAGATGGAGAGACAAGTAGGCTCGGTTCGAGGGACCCGGTGGACAGCGGGACTGGGTGCGGGCCACATGGTGGCGACACAAGCAAGATGAAGTCATGGACAATCGAGCCGGTGCACGGTGGCGGTCGAGTCAAGTGGTTTGGCGGGAGGCCGGACCGAGCACGCGGGGTTTGGTGGTTTGCCCACAAAACCATCGGAGGACGGTTTCTTGGTTTGGGCCTCAAAACCAAGTCCGAGGGCCCAACACGACGGAGACGGGATCCGGGCGTGTCGGGAAGCTTCGAGGCGGAGGACACGCGGCGGGATCGCATGGCTTTTGTCGGGAGGACGCGGGGTGCGGCAAAGGCGTGGCCGTCCGATGGCAAGACCCACAAACATTACCTAAATGCCCCTACGTGGGTTATATCGCCAATAATTAAGTTAGGGGTAGTCGAGTCATTTACCACTCCGGCGGGACCCGATATATAAGCCATGAGGGTGTGTGAGTGGCTCTCTCTCTCCGGGACTTAGGGTTTCATTTCCTCCCTCCCATTTCTCATTTTCGTAGCTATTTTCTTCTCCATTTTCTCTAGGCTAGCATGAGAGCTTCATGAGAGATTTGTTGAGAGGGATGGATGCTAGGGCGGCATGCTAGACCTTGTGAATCTTTCCTGGTTTGTATAGAAGATTCGGAGTTGTGTTTTTCGTGGCCTTTTTGTGCTTGTTTTCGTGCCTTTGTTCTCGGTGTGATTCCGCGGATTTGAGTGGGTTTCTCCCGGATTTCTTTGAGGGAAACATGGATAGATGTCTCGTGCATCTTTGTGATTGATCTTGTGCCCTCAAATGCCGGGAAACCACTTCGATTCGAGAGTTTTCGTTCGGTGTCCTAGCTTTTGGTGGTGCTCAAAGGATTCGCGATTCCCGGTGATTTAGGGAGTTAGGAGGCAAGATTTTTGGGCTATAGCATCCTCGTGTGACGCTTTTCAAGTCCCCAAACCCTTGTCTCCACAGCTTCAATCGTTTGGGAAATCCGATGATGATTTGGGGGAGTTGACCTTCGAGGTCGAGCAGTTTTCTGCTCTGTCCGCGCGGCGCGGATGGTCCGCGAGGAGGTCGCAGACGGTCCGCGGGTTGCAAGTTCGTCTGGTGTTCTTTGTGTTCTTGCTCGCCTTTTGTTTCGATCCGTCGTGTTTTTGAGTTAAGGTTGAACGGAGTTTCGGACGGTCCGCAGCAGCGGGCGGACAGTCCGCGGGTGCCTAGCGGACAGTCCGCGTGCTCCCCGCGGACGGTCCGTTTTCTCGGTCGCTTCGTTGGTTCGTGTGATTTAACGGACGGTCCGCGGAGTAGGGCCGGACGGTCCCGCGTGTTGGCGCGGACGGTCCGCGGCAGCAGGCCGGACGGTCCGCGAGGCCAGTGCGGACGGTCCGCCCCTCCTGGCCGGACGGTCCGCCAGAGCCTGTGAGCTTTGCTTCTTGGTTTGATTCATCCCTTCCTTTCTCGTGCTTCCGCGTGTGCTTCAAGGAATCGTTCCTAAGGCTAGAGGTTGATCCATAACCTCGTTGTCTTGGCGATTGGTGTGTGATTCGATCCATCGTTTGTGTGCGACCGGGATTTGACTAGGATATAGGCCGGGTTCTTTGGGAAGAATTTTTACCGGCTCCTATTCACTCCCCCTCCCCCTCTCTAGTCGCCATCTGATCCTTCACTACAGAAGCCCTCTTCATGCAGCGTGCCTTTCAAGACCTTGCTGGGTATCCTCGGATAATGGACATTGAAGATTTGAGGCCTCTTTGAGGTCGGCACGCCTACAAAGCCTCCTTGAGGTTGGCCCTGCCAGACTCCTTGCAGCCATTCTCGGAGATCTGGGTGTCTCTACACTTCGTTTGATCAAGACCATGACTCGGTTTTCTTCTCTTTTTTTAGCATCAAACCTGCCATACTGCCTACTTCAATGCTCGGGGATTACTCTACGAGAGCGTCTTCGACGCCCTCTTGTTTCCCTTCATCATATTGACTTGCTGGGAAACCTGTTTATCATCATGTCGTTACTCAATCTACATTTTTCTTCTTCTTTTTTGATCATCATACCGGCCATCATGTCCGTCACAATGCTCAGATACTACTCTATGAGTGAATCCTTGATGCCCTCGAAAGTTTTTCATCGTCGTTTCGATCTATTGGAAGCCTGCATCCTATAGGCTGTCACTTGACCTCTCTGTGTTCGACAAGACTACAATAGGTCGGCTGCTAAGCTGATTTCTTCTCTTTTTTTGGACCGATGTGCATGCTATTCGAAATGTCGATAGCTCTATGACATCATCATGACCTTTCTAAGGTCGATGTGCCTACACCTCGCTCGGGGGCTTGTGAGACATGGGTACCCCTGGGTCCCCACTGACCAGGCTCACGGCCATCCCCGACAAGTGGGTCTGGCCTACCTGAAGACCCACTGACCTGATAGTGGGCCCAACCGACCAAGTTGGTGGCCCACACGACCTCATGAAGACCTTCCAGAAGATTCCCCAGACGACCTAATCTGGAATGACCATAAGGCTTGGCGTACAAGACAAGATATCGGTGGATTCCGACTACGCAGATCGACGGATATGGCAAGTGTTGTAATTTAGATTTAGGTCTCCAGGTCGTAACCGACCAGGAGTCTGGGAACCGACCTTGTCCGCTAGCTAATATAAGGTGGGCGAGGCGTCCCTTGTACGATCATGCAATCCTCAAGCAATCTACACCGACAACTAGACGTAGAGTTATACTCTCCAGAGGCCCGAACCAGTATAAACTCGTCGTGTTCTCTGTGTTCCATGTGCTCGTGCGCAACCCTCGAGTTCTTAGCCTTAGATTCCACCTCGCCGAACAACTAAACCACAGGGATTAACACCCCCGTGGGCTGTCTAGATCTCACCATCTGACAAGGATGCTAAAGGTATTCCAGCCTCTGATCCATGTACTACAGAAAGTGAACTACAAGTTCAAAACATCATACATTTGCAGAAACTTGCAAATGAACTGCCACATGCTTTCACCAACTATAAAGGTGTCACTAAATCTTTCATTCACACATGGAATGCGCCAGAAAGAGTGAAGGTACCAAATAAAACCACTCAATTCCCACTCAATAGTAAGAGGGGGAGAAGTACGACTAATCAGAAAGATTCTAATGCTAGCAAGAAAAGACAAGTGGTGAATGCAAATCAACCACCAGTTGATAGACACCAAGTGGATTGTAATTATCCACAACCTAACTCAGTGGTGCACATTACTGAGGTTGGGACATCAGAAGACCCTAGACACATCATTTTGGGAAATCATGATGAGTCTACAAGGGTAGATGAAATTTCCATCAACTACGTTGAAACACGAGAAACATTTGACAGAAATGCTATAGTTGTCGACTCATATTTCCCTGAGAAAAATGTTGAATGCCTTCAACGTGATCTAGATCCCAAAACCATGGCAGAGTGCATGCAACGCTTGGACTGGAATAAATGGAAGGAAGTAACCGAAGCGGAATTAGCCTCGCTTTACAAAAGAGAAGGATTCCCGCCTATAATGCCTACCCCTCCTAGTATCTTTCCTGTAGGATACAAGTGGATTTTCGTTCGCAAAAGGAATGAAATTAATGAGGTAGTAAGATATAAAGCAAGGCTTGTAGCACAGGGTTTTACGCAAAAACGCAGCGTTGATTTCAACCAGACATATTCTCCTGTCATGAGTGCAATAACTTTTTGATACCTTATATCATTGGCAGTGCAAAATCATCTATCTAAGCAGTTGATGGACATAGTGACCGCATATCTTTATGGGTCATTGGATTTTGATATCTACATGAAGGTTCCAGATAGAATTGATATACCGAATATTAAGGCAAATCGCAAACATGTATTGCATCAAGTTGCAGAAGTCACTATATGGCTTAAGACAATCGAGCGGAATGTGGTATAACTGATTAAGTGAATTTCTTCTGATGAAGGGGTACACTAAAAATGATGATTGCCTGTGCGTGTTCATTAAGAGATCTTCCAATGGATTTTTGCATTATTTAAGTTTATGTTGATGATCTCAATGCAATGAGGAAGATATTAATGAAGCACGTCATCATTTAAAGACGGAGTTTGATATGAAGGATTTGGGTCAAACCAAATTTTGTTTGGGTCTACAACTTGAGCATTTACCTTCAGGAATCCTTGTGCGCCAAAGTGCTTATACTCAAAAGATATTGGAGAAATTCAATATGGATAAGTCATATCCATCTAAGACACCCATGGTGGTTCGATCCCTAGAAGTAGAGAAAGATCCATTCAGACCAATGGAAGATGGAAAAGAGATATTGGGCAGTGAGTTCCCATATCTAAGTGCCATTGGTGCGCTTATGTATCTTGCTAATAGTACCCTGCCGGATATTGTTTTTGCAGTAAATCTGTTGGCAAGATACAGCGCTGCTCCTGCCCAACATCATTGGGTTGGAGTTAAGAATGTCTTTCGATATCTCAATGGCACAAAAGATCTTGGCCTCTTCTTTAAGAGGAATAATGATCAGACTTTGATAGGGTATGTTGATGCTCGCTAATTATCTGATCCCCATGAAGCCAAGTCACAAACAGGATTCGTTTTCATGCATGATGGAACCGCTATTTCTTGGAAATCTTCAAAACAAACTATGGTAGCTACATCCACCAACCATTCTGAAATAATATCATTATTTGGAGCATCGCGTGAATGTGTATGGCTTCGCAGAATGGTACACCACGTACTCTTAACCATGCTTGTACTATAATCTAAACAAACACGATTTTCTCTTTTGGGGGGTGTTAAAATCTCGGCTTGCATTGTCACATAAGAGAATTTGAAAAAAAAAGAGCAAAGATGGTTAGCCTTAGTTCCTGCGCGTCCATTCCTGTGATGATATGAGCCACTACGGCACATTTTTATTCTTGACCACCATTTGCTGACCTCTAATGACTTCCTGCACAACTTGCCCGCACGCTACGCTACGCACCGTCCGATACGCCAAGATCCCAAGCTAAAAATAACACCCAACATCATATGGAAACAAGCATTAATGTGGTCCAGCCCATGCAGCCATCTTGACCATTTGCGCAGCTCACCCAAGCCGTACAGAGAAAAATACTCGATACCCCATGGGGGGAAACGCTAGTTATACGAGGCGGCCAATAATCCAGATCAGACTCTTCCTAACCACGTTCACATGCAACGATTACAGAGTTCACATGAACGCTATAGGTATTGGCTAGTTCACCGATTAATTAATCTTGGGGCTCGAGTATAAGTACCCCCGCTAACACCGTGATCAAACCATCACAAACAAAGCTAATAATCACTTGCTCAAGAGCTCTAATCACTTGCTTGATCTCGCGAGGTAATAGCTTTGTTGTCTTGTGATCGAGTAGCAATGGCGTCCAAGGCGTTGGCGCTGTTCCCGGCCGTGAACCCACTACGGGAAACCGAGTCTTCGCCGAGAGCAATATTCTTCGGCGAGAGCGTGCTCTAGGCGAAGATCTCTTTGGCGAGAGTAAAAAATTATGTTCTCGGCAAAGAATTTCTTCGCCGAGAGAAAAAAATACTCTCGGCGAAGAACTCTTCACCGAGAGCAAGCCGACTGGCTCTCGACGAAGAATTTCTTCGCCGAGAGTTTTTTCGCTCTCGGCGAAGAAATTTAAAAAAATCACTTTTTCACCCTCAACCTTTTTATATCATCAACATGCACTTATACAAATGATATGTTCAAATTTGACGCGATTTTATCTCTCTTTGCTATATTTAAGATTTTTACTTCATTCTAGGTAATCTTTTCGAAGACGTCCAATATGAACTGCAAGTGCATGAAATCATAGAGTAAAGTTGTTGGAAAAATGAGATTCATGTTCATGATACATCTCTAAGACCTTGTACACGAAATGCAACTAAATTTCAAACATTTTGTCCTCCGATCATGATGAAGATCGTGTCATAGGAAGGTTTTAAAATTATATAAAATTCAAATGAAGTTTGAAAATCACAAATTTTGTCGAGCCCTCATTATATCATATGTAGAGATTGTGATAAAAAGTTGAGAATATTTTGAGCACTTTGGCACACACGCTGTTTAGAAACCGGAACATCTCACGAGAAGTTTCAGAGAATTTGAACTAATGTCACTAGTTTTGATATATTAGAGAAATTTAAATTTGAGTTTGACCACAACAAGTTTTTTACAAGCAATACATAACATATCTAGTGTCATGTTAAGTTTTTGAAATTTTTAAAATTTATTTGCTATTTTTAATAATTTTAAAAAGTTTTAGAAAAAATCTTCGCCGAGAGCCATTTATTGGGCTCTCGGCGAAGCTTAACTGGGTCGTCGGCGCATTTTCCCCGCAGCCCACCCGCCCAAGCCCCTTCTTCTATAAAACCCGCCCCCCCCCGTAACCCTAGCCCCGCGACCGCCCCTCCCTCTCGACCCCCCGCGGCCCCCTCCCACTCAACGCGCGCCGGCCGGCGCGCCCGCCCCCCCCCCCCCCCCACACACACTCGCCCGACGCCGACGCGCCGCCCCCTCCTCCGTCCCTCCGCTCATCCGACGCCGGTGCGCGCGCGCGCCCCCTCCGCTTGCCCCTCACCTTGTGGCGGGGAGCACCGGCGGGGCGAGGCGCGGTGGCGGCGGATCCGGCCCGCCGCCGACCTCCCTCCCGGCGCCTCCTCCTCCCTCGGATCCGGTGGCGAGCGCGACTTCTCTTTCCGGGTTCATTCCCCTTGCTCTCTGTTTCTTCTACAGGTGGTGGACGGCGGAGCGGTGGCGGACGGCGGCTCTAGTGGTGGTGGCGTGGTGGAGGCGGTGGTTGCATGTGGTGGCGGCGGTGGCGGGTGGTGGCGGCGGCGGCGGTGGGTGGCCGTCGTGGTGGCAAGGTGGCGTCGGTGGGAGCCGGGGGAGGTGGCGCGGTGGCGGGTGGTGGCCGGCTACGGTGAAGGCGGCGGCGGCGGCGGCGGTGGTGAAGGTGGCGGCGGCGGCGGCGAGGGCACCGTGGGCCGGTCGGTGGGCCCGCGGTGCCTCGACCATTTTTTGTTTTATGAAATTTTCTTCACCGAGAGCCATATTGTCCTCTCGGCGAAAATCCACCGTGAGGAGGACCGGCGGCTCTCGTCGAAGAGGCCTTCACCGGCAGTAAGGCGCCGAGAGGCCTTCGCCAAGAGTTTACTCTCGGTGAAACCTTCACCGAGAGGAAACGGCCCTTCACCGAGAGGAACCCCGGTCTCGGCGAAGGCCCTGAATCCGGTAGTGACCTGGTGGTGCTGGGCGTGGCCAGCGCGTGCTCATCCGACTGCCCGACCCCGTCGACCCCGACGTCGACGCCGGGGTCGGCCGGCAGGTGCCCCCGCGACGCGCTGAAGCTGGGCGTGTGCGCCGACGTGCTGGGCCTGATCAAGGCCAAGGTGGGCGCGCCTCCCGCGCTGCCGTGCTGCTCCCTCCTCCAGGGGCTCGTCGACCTCGAGGCCGCCGCCTGCCTCTGCGCCGCCATCAAGGGCAACGTCCTCGGCATCAAGCTCAACCTGCCCATCAACCTCAGCATCATCCTCAACTACTGCGGCAAGACCGTGCCCACCGGCTTCAAGTGCTGATCGGCCGATGATGCATGGCTCTCTTGCGTTGCGTGCATGCATGGGCGCACGTGTGTGAGAGAGACGTCGTCTTTTCATTCTGTATTGCATGGTTTGCTTGCTCCCACACGTACCCGCATTCGTTTGCATCATTGCATGCATGATCGTGCTATATGATCCGGATTTTGTCTACACATATCTGTATTCTTCCCTCCCTCCTGCGCATTTTGTTGTAAAGGGCCGCCGGTGCTCACTTTGTGTGCCGGTGTGATGCTAAAGTTTCAATAAAGTTTGCAAATTTGTAAAAAGGCCGGTGCTCAAATCGCGTACCAGTGTTCAACAAGTTTGGTTTACAACTTAAATATTCATGTTTGAGCTTATTCTTATTACCGTACATAATAATATATGGCTATATACATCATTGTATTGTGTGATTATAATAAGTATAGTATGAGACACACACATGTACAAACACCACGCTCACACACACTCAGTTAAAAAAACAACTCCCTCTGATATATTTGATACCGCAAGTCAAATCAAAATGCGGTAAAATATTTCTCTTTGTTGGGGGTCCGAAAAATCGGCAGGATTCCCCGAACACAAGGTTTTAGAACAAATGCACAAGAATCACGAAGAAAGGAAACAGAGAATCTCCGAAAGCCTGCACTCACCTCAAAAGTTGTAAATCCATTTACACGTGCCCTCGCACCCCCTTTTATAGAGAGACGAAGGGACTTTTACATTCCGAAAATACCCTCGAATCTAGGGAATATTCGTAGTGTGAACATGTACATGAATGTCTTTTACATCCCGTGATTTGCGGGGCCAATTTCATATATTTACAAGTTTGTCACTAGTTCACACGTTAAACCCGGACTTTTGAGGTAACGTCTTTGACTTGGCTTCTTCTAGCTTGGTTCCGGAATCCCTCATACATGAAAATCCTCGTACATCGTAACCTCTGAATTTGGACTTCAACAGACTCCCGAATTTCGCAGATTCCTGATTCCGGAGTTTCGCAAGCTCCTGATTCCAGAGTTTTGCAAGTCCCAAATATCCTGAAACGGGTTAAAAGTTCGTGCACAGAAGCCTAATTCGGCAATTACTTTCACACTTATTCTTGAAAACTTGTGAAACAACCGAAACTCTTTAGGATTTCTTCACGATCACCCTTTTTCACAAAACTGAGCCTTTCTCCCACAGTTGCTTCGCGAACCTGTTTCATGAATTTCGGCGATCCGACGTTTCGAGGGTGTAAGACTTTTACCCAATTCCCCAACACTCGTCCAAATGTGTGGCTTGCCATAGTAGAAGGTAACATTTTGTCTTCCATTGTACAAAACTTACCAAAATTTTGATAATCAATTAAATTCTTACAAACAGTGTATGTGCGTCTAAAGAAACGATGGGACCCTCAATGTCTAGGCCACCAGGTGGAGGTGGGGCAGATCTTATCTAGCTCAGAGGGGGCATGGCCCCCTACCTAACATAAATTCATATTGAATGGACAATAGTAAAACCAGTAGTAATTATAGATGTTTAGTGGAGGGAACTCCAAAGTTAGGCCCTATTTGGGACTGCACTGCGCCACCTTTTACAACTTTGCTCCCAAACTATCCAGTCAAACAGTCTACATTCCAAAACTCTGCTCCAGAAAAAGGTGGAGTTGAGGGCCAACTCCACGTTTTTTTAGAGAGCACATCAAGAGGTACTCCAGGAATCAAGGTTTCATATGTCCTCGTGGAGTTTGGGGCTAATTACCCACCACTGTCACCGATTACACATGTACTGGTTCGGAAATCAGAAAAGAAAACACATTCTCTTCTGTCACCCCCTTCCTTTCTCCCTGCTCACAGTGGTCGCGCCTCCCCTGCCCTTCGTGCTTGGTTCACTGTCGTCGGATGGGCTGCATTGTCATAGCCTCCTCTGTCGGCCTTCTAGGTCCCTCCGTCTCCCTCAAGGCGTCGTCGCTGAACCTCGTTGGGCGCTCCTTCATCATCAATGGCGAGGACCCGCGGTCTCCAATGCTTGCGGAATCGCTCCTCCGCTCTCTTCCGCCCCCTCCCCAACCTCTAGACGTGACGCCACCCCTCCTATGTCCTCCGGTGGCGACCTCCCAGCCTGGCGGAGGCGGCTCTGTCCTCGAGGCCTCCAGTGACGACAAGGGTGCGACAGCAGGCGCGAAGGCGAAGGGAGGTGCTTGCGCCAGGCTCAGAGGCCGCTCCCCTGTGCGTGCTCTGGCCGTTCGTGGCCCCACATCGTCCTCCTGTCCCCGTCGGCGGTGGTGAAGAGCAGCACACATCAAATCAAGGATGAACAGATGGGGAAGAAGAGAAAGGAGGAAGGAAACAGGCTCGTTCCTGCGGTGGCTCACCGGATCGAGGCTGTGCAACCGTGCCCCTCCAGTGGCTCGTCAGATCAAGGTCGCGCAGCCCTGCCCTTGTGGTGGCTTGACGGACCGAGGCTGAGCCTGCCCACCGACCACGCTTGGCCCCATCGGCACCGGCCGCGAACCTCGTCCGTGTGCGGCAGCCTGCCAGGCCTGGCGGCCGCTCCCCTCCCCCACATGCGCACACCGGCCTATTGGCGCCGCTGCCCCACGCCCTCGCTGACGGTGAATAGAGTGCAAAGGAAAAGGGTAAGGGAGAAGGGAGAAGAAGAGACTAACATGTGAGCCCATGGATCATGGGTATGTTAGACATTTCTTATAGAAACCTTGTATTGCTGGAGCTGGAGTTTGCGAGACCTTTGCTTCAGAAACTTCACAGTAGAGCGACTCCATAGTGGAGTTGGTGGAGCAGAGTTGAAAAAACTGTAGCGGAGTAGTCTCAAACAGACCATTAGTTTTTAGGTGGTGCTTCAGAGGTAGAGAAAGGACCATGATGTTTGGTGCCATATATGCATGAGCAGTTACAACTTACAAGGTGTAGTGCTAACAATAGAGAGACAATGTTTAGTTCATCTGTGAAAATTTTTTCACCCACCTCTTGCGTGCCAACAGGGTGGCCTTTTGTTTCCCTGGTGCACGGAATCCAGGTCGATAGTTAAGTGTTTTTCTAAAAAAACAGTTAACTGCCGTTGGTTAAGCACATTCCAGTGTGAATACCAAGACAATCAACACATAAAAAACATCGGGCGCGCGACGAATTCACCCGACCATGGTAGTATGTAAACTTTTTGCGCCGGCCCCATCCCACATGTCATTGTGTGCCATCGTGTAGTACGTGTGCTCGCTGTGGTGGAGCAAGGTATCGAGGAAGAACCCTAAACCATATGTCAATCCTAACTTCTCCTTCTTCCTCCCTCGAGCCGCCGCTGCAGGGCGACGCACTATCCGACCGAAGCTCGCCGGTGCGCCGCCGGTGTAGCCTAGGTCCGTCACACCACCATTCAGGAGTCGTTGTTAGCCACACGTACTGCACGATGGGATTGAAATATCTGCCGAACAGTTAGCGAATTAAAACTTGGCGTCGTATGTGACGCGCTGCCTCCATTTGATCATTATTGTTTTTTCCTCCGCTAGCAGGCCCGCAATGGTAATGCGTGATGATGCGCGCCGTCACGGGCCGTTGTTGCTATCGGCAACTAGCCCCAACCGACGATAAAAGTACACCGATGCTTTGCTCGTCGGCCGCATATATATAAAATGCCAATGCGTGTGTTGGGAAGGTTCCAGAAGCAACGCCCACCACCACATGATATCAGTTGGCTCGATGGAGCTAGAGGACGAGGATGCGCAGGCGCAGCTAGATGAAGCTGCAGGATGCATGTGCACCGTGCCATTGTTCCAGTGGACGGTTCACGATGAGGCCGGTCAAGTTTGCATGCATGTTGCAGAGCAACAGCGTTCACGGCAAGCACCCTCGTCTCACTTGATGCATCCCTTGCAATATGTTTAGCTGCGGTAATTGTCCTTCATATACAGAGGTTTAGCCGTGATTTTGAGCCGAAGATTCGGCAAAACGCGGACCCTGAGCAAAAGCGTACATTTGCGGCTTGGTCCGGTCGTCGTCGAACTCCTTGTGGTCTCTAGTCCTCGCTCCCCATCTCGCCTTCGTCTCTAGCTCCTGTACATGTTCTCCCGCACCACGCCATGCACTCTGTGACACATCGGTGTCATGAGCTGTGCAAGCGGCCTGCGAATCACGCGGAGGCGGGCCGCGGAGCGGCAGCCGGCAAGGTGAGATCTCTCAGAAAGTAAGCCAGCGAGGTGGCGACTGGCGACGTTGCTGCTTCTCTGCCGGGGCAGAGACATGCAGACGGCCAGACGGGGAGATGGCCCATTGGCATTTTGGCAGCGCAGTGACGGGCTGCGCAACCAGCCGAGCCGTCCTTTCTGGAGCCTTGTCACTGCCTTTCTGGCTTTGCCAGCTCAAGATACATACTACTTGTCAAAGTGATTATCTTAGCTGTTGTTACTCCAGACATGATGGGTAAATGACTATCTGCCTGCAATTATTTTGTTATATGTGATTGTGAGTAGTAAGTGTGTTTATATCCACTGTTTTTCACAGATATGGCAGGCTGGATTGCGAAGTTTAATCGTATGTAAACACAATAGCGATGATTACCATGCTAATTTGTTGCATGAACCAACCGAGACAAACCTACTATTTTGGATGCAACTCAGGCACACACATGCGTACACCCTGTTATAAGTAGGAACTGCCATATCTTAAGATTGACCGATTACGTCCAGGGACTAGGGAGGGAGCTAGGATGGTTGGATTGGGGAGCCCTTGGAATGAGTATTGAATATAATGCCACATCATCCAAAATTATGAAGAGAGGGAGGAGAGTATCATGGGATGATAGAGGAGTGTCCTCACAACTGCACTCCGATGGCATAGTTCTCAAGTTTTCATTCTCGTTAACTGTGAGATGACACTCCCCACTGAGAACGACTTAATGCAAACTCCAAGCTATTTAATCCGGTTCTATAGAATTTTCGACAATCGCGGGCTACACAAGACATATTAGTAAAATTTATCCTCATAACAAGATTTTTTAAACGAATAACTTGCGTATATTGCCGCATGCACATTCTTTTTCTTAGACGTGTATATATACGTAGATGCACAATTTTGAACCATTAGGAGACATTTGCCATTGTTGTGTTGTACTTTTGATAGGTCTAGACGTGTAGTGTTCGTCCCAATATCTGGCTCTCCCCTATAAATACCCATGTATGCTCCTCACACTGAGCTAGTTGCACCAGTGTACCCCCCCCCCCCCCCTACTACACCGAGCACTCTCTGGGGTTCTACACTGTCGCCATGGCATCCAAGGCCTTCCTCCTCGTCGCCCTCGTCCTAGTCCTCTTCGCGGTGGCCAACGCCTGCGGCGGCGGCTGCCCGACGCCAACCCCACCAACGTCGACGCCTCCTTCACCGACACCATCGAGCAAAGGCAAGTGCCCCAAGAACGCCCTCAAGCTCGCGGCGTGCGCCAACGTGGCCGGCCTCGTGAGCGCCGAGGTCGGCCAGCCGCCCGCCGAGCCGTGCTGCAGCATCCTCGGCGGCCTGGCCGACCTCGAGGCCGCCGCCTGCCTCTGCACCGCCATCAAGGCCAACGTGCTCGGCATCACCCTCGACATCCCGGTCAAGCTCAGCCTCATTGTCAACTACTGTGGCAAGAGTCTCCCCAGTGGCTTCATATGCGCTTGAGCTTGATACAGCTACGCGGTTACGTACACTGCGCATGCAACACGCACGAACGCAGGAATACAGCCGGTGCTCGTTCGTGAGTGCGTGTTGCATGCATCGCATTTATTTTCGGTGATTTTTCTTTAATTTGTCTGCTTGCTTTGTCTGCCCGGTGGTTCTGATTGTAGAACCAGGGACGGATCGGATCAACAATAATGTGTGGGTTGATTGTTTGTGTTTTGCCTTTTTCACCTTTTCCATCCTTTTACTCCCTCTAATGGTGGCCATGGAGATTTTCTTCTCCAAGGTCCAAGCTAGGAAATGCATATGCATGTGATCTGTTTTAGTTTTTAGTGTGCTATGTTTATCTCATTGTCGTAATTGCTTGCAGTTGATTCCATGGATTAATGTAGGTGTACAGCAAGCAGAAGTTTGAACGGAAATCTTAATTACATTTGGGGAAAGCTAGAGATTTCCATTATGTTGGCATTAAAAAAATCTCTAGCTTTTCCCCAAATGTAATTAAGAAAGGAGAGGTCGAAGCCAGAGTCAAATATGACTTATTATATCCCTATTAGTATTTTTTTAAACTAGTTTTTTTTTAAAAGTTACAAATGTAGTCGTCGTTCATAGAAAAATATATATGCACTCGCATTAAATCTCTCTCTTTCTCTCCCTCCCTCCCCCCTCACTCTCACACACACCAAAACCTCGATTGGTACGGCAAATCTTAAAATTGATGAAGTAACCACGAGAATCTCATTGTCTACGGATAAGTCACCTCTCATTGGATACTGTACATGCAAATATGCAGCACTTGGGCTGAGCCTGTGACAAGAATCCAAGTAGACAGATTCTACCGCTAGGAACCTATGCACAATTAGCTTGTGGTGCTCCACTTGAAGTAAAATTCATGAAGTGAGAAATATTGAATGGATGAAATATGATATAGTATTCTTCTTCTTACCCCACTTAAAATTTCCTTAATGACGCACTACTATCTAATTAAGGAGCGGATTGAAAGAAGGGGTGGTTTCATTCTCCCCATCTTCTTCCTTCTATATATCTTCAATTCTTAGGAAGAACTCAAAGGTTGTTTGGCTCCTGGCCACACTCCGCCTCGCCATGCATGTTCCCGCCACGGAACAGTATTTTGTGTGGCCGGCGAAGTGTCCGCCGCGGGGCTGTGGCGCGGCACACAGTGCCGTGGCAGACTGTGGCAGGGAGCCAAACAGGCCCTCGCTAGACACGTTCACGGGATGTCGCGAGGTGCCTGAAAAAATGACGAATATAGAAACGTACATATGTGACAAGCCACTAAGCCAGGCGTGACCGGCCCACGCACGACGTCCACCACCAACCTCTAGCTCATCTTGATGGGGTCGCCGGGACCAGACGGACCAGCAGGCAAGGTGTACTCCGTACTGCCTACTGGTGCGCGCGCAGCTGCACAGGTCATACTCCCTCCGTCCCAAAATAAGTGCACATCTCGCAGTTCGAGGAGTCAACCACTTCAAAGTTTGACCGAATATATATAAAAAAACATTAATAATTATGATACTAAATAAACATTATTGGATTAATCATGTCATATTTTGTCATAACAAATTTGCTTACAGATGCAAATGTTAATATTATTTTCCTATATTCGGTCAAAATTGTAACTTATTAACTCCTCGAAATGTAAGATGGACACTTAGTTTTGTTTTGCGACGGAGGAAGTAGCATATATGCCGGTAGAGCTCACAGGCTCACAGTCACAGCTCATCATCAGCTCACCGACCCCGACCCCGACCCGGTGAGCCCCGGCCTATCAGCTCGATCAGAGCTCACCTAGCTAGACTGCGCTGAACACAAAACGCCCAGTGTGTGCCTGCCTGCCTGCAGGTTACGTGGTCCCTGCGCTGAAGGGGCCTCTGCAGGCACAGATCGACATCGACTTGCCTCGTCGTTTCAGTTTCAGAGCCCGTGACCGCGTGCGGGGCCCGTCCGGCCCTCGGGTGCCTACCGCCGCGCGCGCCGTGGTGGCAGGCCATCGGAGGCCATGACCTTGACCGTACTAGGTTTGCGCCGTCCGCCGTGCTCGTGCGTGGACTGGTCATGCGCCGCGCGCGGGTGCGCGTCGGTCGTCGTCGGCAATTCGGCATTCCACTTCCACCCTGCGGCGCTCAGCTCAGCCAGGCCATGCAGCAACAGCCCGGGTCGGAGCCCGCGCGGCGCGCGCTGGCCGGGGTAGTGGCCAGAGCACCGCACGCTTGCTCGGATCTGCGAGCTCGGCAGGAGGCGCACTGTTCTCTCTGCTATTGCACCACCCCCCGTGACTTGGTCCGGTCCCGCGCGTACCTCGACGGCACCGGTCTCGATCGGATCGACCGCCGATTATCGGCTGGGTTAGATAGTCCGCGCCAGATATTTGTTCTTTGGAGACTTTGAGTAGTTTTCTTCCTAGCTATATCCCATCGTCGTTGCGATCGACCTGCGGACACGTCATTCACTCATGTGTCGCCGGCTTCCTGGGTTCGCGCAAGCGCAATGGTAATGCCGATGCTGTTAACAAACAAATATCTATTTGTTTTTTTAAGAAAAATTGCTAATGTGATTTTTCTCTCTCTCGATGCTATTTAGCAACTTAGAAACTTTCAATCAAAATCACGAGATGCTCATCCAAGGGGTAGAGACGTGGGGTGGAGGAGGGTTATCGTAAAATTTCATTGCAGATGCAGATGGCGGGCCGTTATGTGCAAAAATAGCTCTCCCCCTCTGTCTTTCGGATGAAACTCTTATGGTCTTGATAGAAAGTTTCTAAGTTTGCACAGGATATCTGTGTATTCCCCATTATAACATACTAGATGTCGCTTGAGGTACTCTGTTAGTATTATTTGTACGCCACTTAATCAACTTATAAGCATTGTTGTAAAAAATCAACTTATAAGTATATTATATGTGAAATTGAACTTGGCGGGTAATAAGTGTAAAAGAAATAACTTGTATCATTCTTTGAATAAACTTGCATATGTTTGAGTGTGCGTGCGTTGTGTCTCTGATGTACTATGTAATTAAAAAAGAATAAACTTGCAACGAAAAAGTTGTCGCGTTCGTTGATTCATCTAAAATGCAAAACAACACTTCAATTTCCTTCCATTCTCTTTTGACTTTTTTTTAGGTCTTTTGAGCAGAATAATAAGGTAAACACGGTTGCATGTGTCAAATTAACAAACCTGGACCGGTTTATAAATTGGGCCAACACTCTTTTTACTATTTTATCTGGGCCTTTTTACAAAAAAGTTTTTTTTGAGCCCAATAGAAATGCTGATTATCTTACCGACCCATATCAGCATCAAAGTCAGCTAGCCCGCGAGAGGTTAGGACTCGCTCGACTCCGACGACGCACCCCACGCCCGGTTCGTCCGGCGACCATGGGCACCGCGGCGGTCGACCTCGAGGCGCGTCAGCTCCGCATCCTTGGCCGGATCGCGGACCTCGAGCTCGCCGTGCAGCAGCGTCGCCTCGGGGCGCTCTCCATCTCCGCGGCGCCCCCGGAGGACGGTGAGGCCGAGGCGGGAGCTACCGAGGCGCAGCTCTCGGCCCTCCTGGTCGCGCGCGGCGTGCGGGACTTCGCCTTCCGGCGCGTGCCCGCGGACTACTACGACCGCCCCCTTGAGGAGCGCCGCGGTCTCCTCCGCGCCGACTCGGTCGCTCAGCTCTGCAAGAGCATCGTCATGGTACGAGGCGCTCCTTTTCCATTTCGTGCCTAATTGCGTTAGGTTCGCTGCAGTTACGTTGATATGGCGATTGGTAGACCTGGGAATGGATTGGGCTTAATCCATATTCAATTGGACTTTTGGCACTTGGATATTGTTGGATTTGGACATAGTTGGACATGGACATCCATTAGCATTAGATCCAATGTCGTTGGATTTCACTGGACAAGGGAAACAGGATAATCCAATCCCTGTTGGATTTGTCTGTAGATGGCCGGCGGAGACCCTCTCGTGGCATGGCGGCGGCAGGGGTGGTGCTGTGTGTGTGCAACTGTTGAGCTGTAGCCCCGGCGGAGGGCCGCTAGTGGGCATGAGACGACCCAGGGGCATAGTGCTGGCTCGGGCGCTCAGAAGTCAGAACCCCGCAGCCTGGGGGCGCTCCTTTGCCGGTGGTGTAGCACTCGTGCCTCGTTCGTGCGGCGGCTGACGACCTGCCCGAGGGGCGACCGATGGTGCGCGGTGGTGCCCCAGCCCCGGTGGTGTGCGGTGGTGCCCCAACCCCGGTGGATCGGGTGGCTGTGTCTTGGTAATCTGTGGCCGTAGCTTTCGTGCAGCTCCCGCTAGGGTCGGTGTCTCCGGCGAGCTGGTCATGGTGGAGGAGCACGTCGAACGGCGGCGACCTTGCTGTGACTGATGAGGACGTCCACCGGCGAGCCTGCTGCACCTGGCGTCGGAGCCTACCGCAGCCGGGGAAGACGACCGTCGAGTTTGCAGAAGCCACACACGGCGAGCTTGCTGCGCCTAGTGCCGGCGAGCCTACCACGGCCGGGGAAGAAGACCGTTGAGTTTGCAGAAGCCAAGCACAACACCGCCGAGTGAGCGTGTCGTGGTCGGGGATGTCGTGGTCGTCGGGTCGGCCGGAGACTACTTCCACCATGATGTACTTACTTGTTTGGATTTTGTTGGATGGATTTGGATTAAAATGGCATTGGATTGGACTGGATTGGATGAATAGACTATTTGTTAGGACAGGATTGGATGAGTAGCTAAATTTAGTTGGACACAAACTGGATTTCGTTGATTGGATTTTGGATCTCAATCCATTCCCAGGTCTAGCGATTGGTGCGTTCATCCTGTTGGTGTATTTAGGCAAGCTGCATTAGGTTGTTAGTAGCATGTGGAATATGAAGGAAGCGGCGTCCAGATTAATTGCTTCTGGATCGGTAAATGGTATACGATTTGTATAATATAACGGGAAAATGCTCGTCGTATTCAGATTTTTTTAGACTACTAGATTACAGTCAATGTTGCTTATCTTCTATTGCATGCTCATACTAGATTAATAAGACTTGTTATCTTCTGTTGCTCCTAATGTTCTGTACCATGATTGTACTAATATGTTGGGTGATTGTTGTTGCAGTTGACTTGTTACAGGAAGAACTGCTCTAGTGTTGTGTTTTCGAAATCCTCTCTAATAGCTGTACAAAGGATAGGATAATTTACCAATAATATAGCCTTGTTTCTATGAAGTACTCTTTCAGGGCTGCAACAGGCAAATAGTTGTGTTGAACTTGTATGAACTAGTATTGTTGGCACAATTGTTTGTTGTTGATGGAGTAATTATAACTCTTTAAGTGCTTGAATGTTTGATGGAGGATGAACGGTAGATTTGTAGTGGAAGTATGTTCTCCTGTAAGATTCAAATAAAGGGAATAGCAGCTGTTTGTCATATTTTTATTGCACATAGGCTGATATGACACTAAGTTTAGGATTTGTAGGCTTGTAAACATATGTAACTATGCCATGAGCTATGACATGTTGGTAACAATTTGTTTTCTTTGGCATTCCTAGCTTAGCGTATTTCGACCACCAAGTGTATCAGAAGAGTTGTTAGTAATTTTTTATTTACTACTAGTATTTTCTGATGTATATTATGTATTTGAATCATGTAGAATTGTTTCAGTCTATTTCCCTCGATTTTTTGGTGGAAGATGTTTACCAACTTTTTATAATGATTCATTAATATGGTGTAGCTTTGTTTTGACAGATTGAGCTTGTCAATTGGGTTAGTAACCCTTTATTGTTCAAAAGTAGGAGTTTTTTACCCATACTCTGAGGTACTTTCAGATAATGACCTCTATCACTTATGTATGTCACCCAGCCATCAGAAGATGGTACTCATTCTTAGCCAACATGGTTGTGCTTTACAAAGATGACAAGGATGGGTCGATATTTCTGGGCCTTTATGGGATTATTTTAGGTTTAATCCTTCTTAATTGTGCAACCTATAATTGATTTTTTTAAAGTATTGGTCTTAGGGTTTAGGGAGTTCTACACCCTTTTAGAATCAGAGATGCAATCGGAACAGTAGTGATTAGTCCACTGCCTATCAGAGTGTTATAGGGGTGCTTGACGAGATGGGTGCTATTTTATCTTGGAACTGACATGTAACCATTTACTTCCTAAGCATAGAACTGCAAAACTACAGTTTATGGCCACACCTCAAAATCTGACGCTCATTTTTCTTGAGCAATGATGAATTTGTCTTTTGTTTATTAGGTTAACACCCAAGCCGCCGCAGATGTTGTTGACTGCAGCAATCCAAAAAATTCAAAATACTATGTTGTTGTTGTTCAGGTAAGCTTTAAGATACCAGAGTACCATTCTGAATTTATGACCTTGTACCTATCTCGAGAAAATGTATATCCTTGCAGTATATGGCACGGCTGAATGCTGAAAACATCAAGAACTTCCTGTACGAACTAAATGAGAAGCAAATACCCAAAAAGAGATTTAACAGTAAGATTCTTTACAGCATAGTTGAAGTTCTATTTTTATTTTTTTGTAGGCTGATGTGCGTATGCTTTTTAATCAGAAATCTGTGGCCTAGACCCCTTTCTTTCTGATGGTGTACGAACTAAATGGAGTGCGTCCACACGTTGTATCCCATTTCTTGATGCTATGCAGCAGCTAGGACAGGAACTATTCCTATTTATTTGTTGTCTCCACATACGGGGAATTCTTCTATTCATATACGGGGAGTTCTTCTAAACATATATTGCCATCATAAAAGATGTTGAAATGTACTAAATCTAGATTGCAACGAGCTTATTGCAGTGGTATTACTGAGGAATGGAGAGCCTTAATCTTAATAGTCAGAAGATTTTAGATATAACTTCCACTAAGGGCAAAGTTTGTCTGTATTCCTAGCCAGATTGCAGGCTTTTCTTCTGCCCTTTACTTGATCACTGTTGGTGCTGTCAGAAACTGACCTGAACCTGCTGCCAAGCCAAGTTGCTGGTTCTACTGATTTCCGAAACGATGGTGCACCACTGAAAGAATTGTGCTTCTTTTGCATTCTGGACATCTTCATTGCTTACTAATAAGCATTGATGCACACCATAGCTTAGGCATTTTGAATGGCTGATGGCCTACTATTGCTGTCATCTGAAACCAACCTTGCTGCTTACTTGTCTAATGCAGTGAGGTTGGCACCAGAAGAGGAGTCACAGAAGCTTACTGGGTTTGTGCATAATGCTGTCACATGCATCGGGATGGAAACAGACATACCGGTAATGTAATTTTGTGGTTACATTGTAGCTACGTTGAAGGATGTACAGTGCAAAGATACTGCCGTAAGCTTCAACTTAAAATTGGAAGATTTATTTGTGTATTCGTACATGACATTCTTTACTAAACATCTTATTTAGCTGTCTAATGCTACAGTCCTATTCCCGTTACATAAGAACATATAAAATATATATTAATATATATTAAAAATAAAAATGTACAGAGGGGGTAAAAAGAAAGTTACAGGGAATCTAGCCAATCGCTAATACCATAACTAGCTTTGGCTCTGTGGATAACATTTTGTCGACTTGATGCTTTTGGTAGATTTTTATTTAGTTGCTCAAAATGTACTGTCTTACGGGTGAACATATAAAATTAGCAAGTTACTTGATGCAAAAGCTTCCTCCTCAGGTTATCATAGATGAAGCTATCACCAAGTTGGATGAGAGGTTCTTCTGGTTGGGTGGCGGAGAAGTTGACCTCAAGCTCGGGATGCGAACCTCACAATTCTTAAGTGCCTTTAGTCCATTTGTGGTGAAATGCAGCTGATGATGATCCGCAACGGAAGATAAGCTTCTGATCCATTTGGTTCTACGGAGCGTCTAGATGCATCACATGGAGGTACACCACAAGTAGGTTTTGCTTGGATCTGGGGTTGGGATGTCTGTCTTTTTTGGAGCAGGCTACCCCCTTCCAATTGCTTGCCTTGCATTGTTTACAGCTGAGTGTTGGTAAGATTGATGTGGTGGAGGGGACATTCTTGGGAAGATTGAGATATTTGCCACAACTAGCCATATAATACTCTTTGCACTTTGTGCCTAAAATTCATGTTGGTTACTGGTGTGGGTACCGGAGAGCTAGGAGCAGCTACATGGTTTGGTCATGGTAATTTATCAGGAAGCTCTACTGACAATAAACTTCTGTTGTTATTTCATTATCACATTATTAAACGATAAGCCAATATCATATATGTTGTGCACCCGGAGTCAGGGATGGGCAACGGAATGATTTCGGTCGCAACTTTGTATAATAGAGACGCAGGAAATAGATGAGCATTATGGACTCACGGAGCATGAATGCATGGTTGACTAGTTGTGAACGGGATTCATTCAAACACTCTAATTCTCGATTTCTCTATACAAAAGCACAAGATGTGCTGAGATATAGACTGATGAGCCCCTGTTCGTCGCATATCTGCTTGATGCACTAACTTATGAGCATATGTAGTCACTTGTTACTGCTACCTGTTGTGAACAGCCGGTGCTGGGTGAGCATCTAGGTAGTCCATGGCTACTAGGGTTTCTGCGGTGTAAGCTGTGGTCGTGTTCGATCCTACTATTAGCTCGCTGTTCGACTCCGCTCCTAGCACTGATCGCTCTCGCAAGCTCGACCTCACCTACACAGCAGGATACAAAAAGGTTTTCCTATATCATTTCCTGGCAAATGCTCTCGAATGCCAATCGCTATATATTCTACACATGTTGGAAATGCATACATGCTGCATACCTTCATCCCTTCTGATCTTTCTCTCACAGAACCACGGCAAGAATCACCTGAAAATCAGACGACTGTCCATGAATGACCAATCAATCAAGGTTGAGGTGCATCCAAGTTTCTCTCGATATCCAAAATATATCTGCGATTCTACGGCTAACGAGCAGTCCAGGACTAAGTCAATTTCAAGCATGCATACACAGATGAATATGCTACCTACTTAATGGCCGATAAAACAAGAAAGAAGGCATATCTAAAGTGCAAAATGAAGAAATATTTAAGGGATAGCTCTACATTAGAGTCATAGAGCATGTGATACATGACATTATCTCATCGGTTATGATGAGGAGTGTGAGTTCTAGGTTGAGCGTAATCCAGATGGATTTCCTGGTCGTCCTCATGCCCATGACGAAGACGAGGTCGCTGCCGCAAAGCCCTAACGACATGTCTAGCATTTCGAACTACTGAACCTGCTGGTGATGCCATTTCCTTGTTCGCCCCAATCACTGCTTCATTGCCCATCGACGATGTATCCATGTTGCTTCCAGCTGGAACCTCGGATGAGGATCTACTCATCTTCCCTTCAAAAGCACCACCATCTGACGCACCCTGTGGAAAGAAAATGAAGAGGGTATATATAGAAACCATTACGTATTGATTAAGAAGCAGAATTTAACCGAACGGATAGTCTAGTAAATTCCATGGAGTGATTGTAGCTAAGTTGTGAATTAGATAGTAGGTACGTTACCTTGGGTGGTGAGGAAGAAGCTGCAGGCAGCGTTCTTGAGTAGTCCTTACCATGGACACGGAGATGGCGAGCTTCGCAAGAGTTAATGTAAAGAGTGAGGATGAACGCAGCTATGAGGACAGTGGTGGTAGAGCTTAGCTTTAGCTGCCCCTTGAGAGAGCTTGGACTAAACATGGAGGAGTGGTGTGGTTGCTTGTAGTAATCTCTTAGAAGACATGGACTAAACATGAGGGATCTAGGCACAAGAAGGATGAAGGTATCAGATCGAGAGGGTTATGTGTTTTGCGGCTCAACCTATATATGCTTTGTATCATCTTCCCGATGGGAGGTAGAATGAGGAGAAAAGGTTTATAACTAGATCGGTTTGACAGCGTTTCCATTGGGTCAAAATATATACAGCTACGTTACAGAATGCATTGGGGTGATTTTGGAATAAATTAGGTGTACCAAGAGGGCTCTTCTTCATGTCAAGTTTGCTAAGACATGCTCCTAGCTAGTGACCTAGCCAAATCTTTATTCTGCATCTGCAGCTTCTGTTTTTGCATATGGTTGGAATAATATATGCACTCTTGACGACCTTACTTTGTGTTTCAATCAGATGAGGTTTGTGATGAACCGGCCGGGGGAGGTTGCATTGGGATCAGCGCATCAAAAGCAAGGAGAGGGTTTTCTCGCCGAGGCCCAAGGGCCACCACGGGTCCACGCGCACCACCATCCTCACCAAGCTGAGCAAGCTCGGCGTGTTTCTTAACACTACCTGTCGTACGAAATTGAGAAGATCTCTCGCCGGTCGATGTGGGCGAGAGGAACGAGGCACGGGGGAAGAGCGGATCGAGCCATCTACTCAACCGCACATGAATGTCTCGGTCCGTCCGTCGTCCCCCGCCCTTGAGGCGCACCACCACCGCGCGCGCGCATAGATTTTGTGGGCGGCCGACCATGCGCGTCGCAATGATGGCACGCAGTGCGATCCACTGTTTCGGCAAGGCTTGAGGAGCCGGTCCGTATCATCGAACTGATTAACCTACTATCGGGGGCCTCCATCGCCTCGATGTGACCAAGTTGGCATTCTTAAGGATCGATGCTCGATCGAGTTCAGTTCAACTCGCCGTTTTGCTTATTATTTTTCTCGCTAATTATTTTCATTCTGTTGCAGAAATGGTAGCTTCGGTTCATCGATCCCGTCGACATGGAACTTGAGTGCTTCTTGTTTGCGCGTATCGATCGACTAGAAGAAAGGAGTGTTCGTCTGAACTCTGAACTGCGAAGGCAAACTCGAGAACCGAGAGTGTGCAGGGTGGCAGCGCCGATAGCCGTGCTTGAGTGCGGTGGGGCCGGCCGGCCGCTTTGCTTGGCGAGGCAAAAAAAATAGCTGGCTGGCGCCTGGCGGCGTCGGAGCAAGTGCCGGTGAAAAAGAAGGAAGAAAGGACGGCGGCTACTAGAGGCTGGGCTGTGGCGCGCGCCTGCCCCGCCGCCGTGTCGGCCGCGCGCCCGCCCGCACCGGCTCGCCTGGCGTCCCCGCCCGCGCGCTGGCCGTTCCCCGTTGTCGCCCGGCGCACGCACCACCACACCACCTGTGACCTGTCGGTAGTCGCGTCCATTCCGAAGCACTGCAGATCACGCGCTCGTGCCTGCCAAACTGAGCAGCGTAGTACGCGTAGTACTCCGCTAACGACGAGTCGTGGCTCGTGATTAGCCGCCGGTTCGAGTTGGCATTCGTTCCGTTTCCTCATCCCGCCGCACCCCCCTCGATCGGCCTCGTGGCGCCGCCGGCCGCCGCTCGCCGCGGCGGGTTAGGCGTGGACCACGAGATAAGAGCGAGTCCTAGTATAGTGTCACTGAAATTGCAAACAGATCTCCGATCTGCTGGTGGGAATAGGATACGCGAGCAGCGGCGATGAACGGATTGGGTATTTTTTTTTACGAACCATCATTTATCATTATCATTAGACAAGCGGAGGTATACATTCATCAGTTCCTGCAGGCGGAACTAGGAGCTACACTTGTCTACCAACTTCAAAATAAACTGAACTTTTGGCTAAACTATATGCGTCGCGATTCGACGATCGCCCTTCGTGAACTATGATACACCACTCAAAGATGCTAGCTTGGTCCTTGATCTCTTTAACAATATGATCATACGGTCCTCAGTTTTCACCTCGTATACTTCTGACCACCGACTCGCAGTCTGATGCTAGCTTGAAACGCTGCAACATGAGGTCACTCGCCAGCGCTAGACCTTCACGGAATCACGGCCAGCCACGCCCTCTGTGGTTTATGGGTCAACGCATCCTTCCACCACAATGCCAATGCCTTGAGGAACTGGCCGCCGCCATCGCGCACAATGGTTGCCGCCGACGCCTTGTTCGTGTTCTTTGATATAGCAGCATCCACATTGATCTTCATCAAGCCAGTCGGCAGGGGAACTGTTGTCTTCGAGACTTTTACCTTGTTCGCGATCTGCTCCGTGTTGGTTATGCCAAGATTCGCAATATACCTTTTTCACGAAGAGATGCGTAGTCATAGGGCTCTGGAAAGAGTCCTCATGGATTGTCTTCCGTCTCACATACCAGGTAGACCACAAGGTGATCGCCACCCTGATGAAGTCTTTGCTTGATAGAGTCTCAATCGCTGACATGAGCCAATCATATGCACTTGTGTCTTGGATGCAACACAAGTGTTCAACCACTTCTTCGCTCTCTTGTGCCCAAATGCATTTAGCTAGATTGCACTCGATCAATGAGTGTTTCCATGAGTCCCTTGCTCCACAAATACCGCACTTATCATGCGTCGACATATTGCGGTGGTGTAGGACGTCCGCTGACGGAATAGAAGCACGTGCCAGACGCCACAGGAACACTTTGACCTTCGACGGAATTCTGAGTTTCCATATGCCAACCATCCCTTCTCCACCGCTGCAATATCTGACATGCCCGCTATGCTCTCCGGATAAGTCGTAACATGCCCGCTATGCTCTCCAGATAAGCTGTAGCTCTTTCTTTATTGATCACGAGCATCAGATAGGCAAACCTGATTGAGAAAATCCCACCGTTCGTGGTGCCAAGCCCAAACATCCGGCTTTGCCAATCCCAAGTAGCCGAGGTTGCATCGATTAGTTCATTCACCAACATCGGCGCTCCCGCACCACCCGTCACACGGGCGCCCTTCGCAGAGATCAATTCATGTCCGTTAACACCAAAATTTGGTAAGGAGTCCGACCGTGGGTCCGGTTCGAAAAAAGAGTCCGTCCGGTGGAAGGAAGGATATTTTCGAGAGATTTTCGGCAAAAAGATCTCGCGGTCGGCTATTTGCTCCGGTTCGGCAAAGGAACAAGAGAGCCGATTTTGCGGGATTGGACGGCGACGTGGCTCGATCGGGGGAGACGAATGGATGGGTAGGCGATCGAGCTTAGTTAGGCAACGAATCCATTCGCAGTTGTACTTAACAGGGTATAAATACGACCCCTGAATGTATGTAACACACACAATCATTCCTCAATATACACCGGCCTTACGCCAAACCCTAGAGTCCTTGTCGTGTCGTCGAGTTCTTCGAGAGGGCCAATCGATCCGTCGACCTCCGTGAGTACCGGCAACCTTGTATCATATCTAGTATCATGCGGTGGATTTAGATCTGATGCAAGTAGTCTTGTTACCATGCTTCGTGTCATGCGGTAGATTCAAGCTTGGTTCAAGAAGGTTTCTTGTTAGATCATGAGCCATGCGGTAGGCTAAGATCTAGCTTGGAGCTAGTTATCGGCTCTATTGGGTTTTGGCAAGATCCAATAGATTCATTAAGTTATCCCGTGTTATCTTGAGTTTTTACTTTATGTTTAATTCACGAAACACACCTTTGCCCAATCTAGATGGGTTTGGATCGGCTATATCTCTTTTATGATCCTTGTTCGAGTAGGTCTCATGTTTTAACACGTGGATCTTATGCTTTCCGATAGCCGAAACCGAATCGATCTAGGTTGTTACGTGTTGCGGGTTCAAGCTTGCTATGTTCGTATAAATCTTGAAAGAACCGGGTATCATGCGGTAGATGCGAGGTTTTTGGGTTGCTTTGGAGCTAGTCATCAGTGGATTAGATTCCTAAATCGGTCCGATAGATTTATTCTCATGGTAATGTTTGTTCTTTCTTCATGGACCCCGAATCTACCGTCCACCGCATTCGGTTATGTTTCTTCACGAGTAGATCACGTGCGTTATTTATGTTTTAAATGATGTATGCTTTTAGCTTTCCATATCTAGATTGTATCATGCGGTGGATAGATCTCGTTTGTGGAAAGTGGTACGATTTTTCATGCAAGTTGTATCATGCGGTGGATAGATTTGTTTGATATCGTACCCGACGGGTCTTAAAGTATCTAGACATGCGGTAGACTAGTGCTTTGGATCTATGCATGCTTATTTAATACATGATCATGTCCGTGCTTTACTTTATTTATTTAATGTTACTCTTCATGGGGATCGGTCATAACTTTGCGTATGCATCTTTGTTTTTACAAAGACCGATCGCCGTCACGCTTACGTCATCCATTCGGCAGTTGTTCTTTTTTCCTTTTGCGGTTTCCCGAATGGTTGTGGCTCTTTGACGGATAGCTTTCTATAGCTATGTGTTATCCCATCTGGCTCTTTAGCCGTAAATATGGAACTGTCTCGGTACCACCCGGCAAGTTCCAAGCTTTGATATCTAATCGCTTTATCTTTTGTTAATTTTCGGGAAAAATTGACTGGCACGTCATTTGCTCTCTGCGCGTGTGAAGCCAGCTTTGTTCGGCTTGCTGTGTGATTGGCGTTGAGTGCACTTTTTGCGTCAACACACTTTTTGGCACGCCCAGTGGGACCACGTCCGAATTGGTTCAAGATGCCTGAAATCTCAGATCTCATGGATGTCAACATCGAAGAGCTTTCTCCGAGCAAGACATCGGCGGCTCCAAGACGCCGTGAACCAGCTTTCAGCAAAAGTGTCTCATGTTGTTTAAGAAGAATAGAAGTGGCGTCCCGTATCCGAAAAATGACCCGCCCAGGGGTGCCGCGCCAGGAGAGAGCGATGCCACATCCCGGCGGGGAAAGGAGGAATGCGCGCGCGTATTCCAAGAGTCGACGGACTACATGCTCACCAAGCACAACAAGGCTTTCCTCGGGTCGCTCCGGCGGATGATGGTGGCCATCTTTGGCCCGGCATGGAGCAAGCGTTCGGGAAGGCACCCGTCCGGAAGAGCACCGTAGAGCCGGGTGAATCGAGCTCTCGGCCCGCCGCTACGGAGCCGCCCACAGGCAACCTCCTCCTCGCAGCTCCGAAGCCAAGCATTCCAACCTCCTCCGCAGGCGCCGGGGGGGCCGGTGCGGCTCCCGTTGCAAGCTTCGGGAAGTCGGCCAATCCCGCCGCCACCACGGAGCAAAGACAGTCGGCCGTGCAACGGCCCGAATCCGTACCGGCCTACGTACGGGGAATTAGCGTTCGGCTCGTCCGGGGCCCCACTTGATCCCGGCCGGAGGATTGCTCCGTCGACCAACCGGCTCCCGAGAAGAATTTGTACGGCGGCGGTTATCATGAAGTGGGAAACTACGGAGCGTTCGACGCCTTCCCGCACCCGGGGGTACGCGCCGGTGCGGGCGCGCAGGAAGATGACGCCCTAGCACGCAAGATGGCCGAATTGATGCAAAATCAGTTCGGCCTCAAGCCAAAGGTGCAGGGTCCCACCTACAGGCCGCCATTCCCAGAGTGGTACTATAACGTGCTCTTGCCACCGAGGGTGAAGCCGCCGACGGAATTCACAAAGTTCTCAGGGCAGGACGAGACAAGCACGGTCGAGCACATCGCCCGTTACCTCATGCAGCTTGGGGAATGCTCAGCCGAGGAGGCGTTCAGGGTTCGCTACTTCCACGCCTCGCTGACAGGTCCAGCTTTTCAATGGTTCTCGTCCCTGCCTCCTGAATCAGTGGCTAGATGGAAGGATTTGGAGCGTAAATTCCACGCTCATTATTTCAACGGCGCCTCCGAGAAGAAGCCGATTGATCTAGCCACCCCGAAGCAAAGGCACGACGAAACACCGCCGGAGTTTCTTAGAAGATTCAGGGAAGTCAAAGGCATGTGCTTCTCGCTGAACTTGCCAGATGATCAGTTGGCCGATATGGCCGTCGCCGGGATGCTGCCAGCCGTGCGCGAGAAGCTATTTGGGATGGAGTTTGAGAACCTAGGCCAGCTATCACAGAAGTTGTCTCTGATGAGCAATCAAGCATATGGCCTCAAAAAGGACCCCAAATTCGGCAAGCAACACGACATCGCCGACATCTACAACCGGTTCCGGACAAAGCGATCCGTTCGAGGATTCCGAGGACGAAGTGGATGTAGGCGCAGCGAGAAATCATGTGGGGGCAAGGAGCCCTTGACAATGAATCGCCGGGTCAAGGCGGACCAAGGGGACTTATGACTTTGACATCACGAAGGCCGATAAGTTGTTTGAGCTCTTAGTGAAAGAAGGCCGGATCAAGCCGCCCGAGGGGCATTCTATGCTTCGGCCGATGGAGTTAAAGCGAAACGTTACTGCGGCTTCCATGACGAGGGATTCGCACTCCATCAACGATTGCGGGGTCTTCGGGATGAGGATCCGAAGGCCATCCGGGAGGGACACCTCAAGTTCGATAACAAGATGAAGCCGGATGGCCACCCCTTTCCTCGAACATGCTCGGCTTTTCCGTCAATGTGATAACGGCCGAGGAGAACGGAAGGTCAAGGTCCCGACCTCAACTAGGTCCAAGCAAGGTGGAGCAAAGTGGACCCGGAGCGCCGGGTGACTGCGGAGCAAGTACAAGGTGATGCCCCCCGCATTCTCAAGAGCCACATCGAGATTGGGGAATCATCCAGGGCCTAAGCCCAAAGTGACGTCGCGCATTCTCCTCAACAAATGGCAGCGCCAAATAGAGAAAGAACGCTACCGAAGCGTCGTCACGAAGAGGAGCGACGCGAGCCGAAGAAGAGGCGCGCGAAGGGACCAAGAGCAAGACACGCGCGAACGAGAGCGCGCACACCGGGGATGCGCCTTCTTCGGTGCACCGCCGGAATGAGGGTCTAAAGTCGCTCACATTGAAGAACTCGTCCGGAATGCGGTGACGGGTATGTTGAGTACGAGCGGGGAAGTCGCCAATCGCCGATCCGTCCATGAGAGACTTGGAAGAATCTACCCTAATGGGGATCGGCACCAAAAAATTGAAGTCATCGATCATCCCAGGAAGCGCCAAGCCGATCTCGGATGGGCCGATCAAGAAGAGGACAAGGATGACTACATCTGGCAGAAGGGGCAATGGTGCCCGCCCGGCCTACGCAAGAGCCAGAAGAGACGGGTCCAGCGCTTGAGGAACCGTGAATTGAAGCAGGCCGGGATCCAGACGAGGCAGATGTGGCGCCCCAAGGACCAACCTGAGGGATCGAAGCGTTCGGCTCCAAGATGCATGGTATACTTTCTCGCCGAACGAGTTCATGGCTCCTACTAACCGGGTTATGCGCAGAGGAAGCTTCCTTCGACGACGAACACACCGAGGAGATGATGGCACAACCGGGTGCTGGCCAAGCGGAGCCATCTTCGACAAGCCGGCCAAGAACCGTCACATGAGGCCACCGTACTTGAGAGGATACGTCAATGGAAAGCCATTGACCAAGATGTTCGTCGACGGTGGAGCGGCGAGTCAACGTAATGCCGTACACCACCTTCGGGAAGCTTGGAATGGGCCCGAGCGATTTGACGCCTACAAGCATCATCTTGAACGACTTCGCGGGAACCCCTCGGACACCAAGGGATGTGCTCACGTGGACTTGATGATCGGGTCCAAGACGCTACTCACCACCTTCTTTGTCATCGAGGGCAAAGGAGCCTACGACCGTCGCTTGGGCGGGATTGGATTCATGCTAAGCTGTTGCGTCCCGTCCACCATGCATCAACAGCCTTATCCGGTGGGTGGACGATGAGATCGAGGTCGTCCGGTGCGGATGACTCCGTGAGCGTGGCCAACATGGAACCGGCCTTCGGGGAATACCAAGGCATTGATGGTTTCTCGGGGAAAGAGCGGGGAGAAGGTCTGTTGAACTGTCGGCGGTGATCAACACCGATTCAAGCGATCGACTCTTATAGTAATTTTTAAATGGAGAACCCCGTAGATGGCACCGATGGCAAATTAGGGCGAGGGTTCATGTCGGCCGACAACCGGAAGAAGTTGATATTGGAAGCGGTGATAAGCCAAGGCCGATGTTCATCGGTGCAAATTTACGGCCCGGACTTCGGGGGGGAATTTAATTGAGCTTCTCAAAGAATATAAGGATTGCTTCGCACGGGATTACTCGGAGATGCCCGGATTGGATCGTTCCATCGTCGAGCATCGGTTGCCAATCAAGCCTGGTTTCAAACCATATAAGCGGCCGCCCGGAAAATCTAAAAGGATGAAGTATTGGCCGATGTGAAGAAGGAAATTTAAAGATTACTTGACGCAAACTTCGTTCGACCATGCGGATATGCGGAGTGGCTTTCTAACATCGTCCCCGTGTATAAGAAGAATGGAAAAATGAGGGTTTGCATAGACTTCGGGGACCCGAACAGAGCTACTCCCATGGATGGATACCCGATGCCTATTGCCGATTTGTTGATTGACGCCGCCGCTCGGACACAAGGTGATTAGTTTCATGGATGGCAACGCGGGATACAATCGGATCTTCATGGCAATAGAAGACATATCAAAGACGGCCTTTAGATGTCCTTGTCATATAGGCACGTTCGAGTGGATAGTCATGACGTTTGGGTTGAAAAATGCCGGTGCAACATATCAACGGGCCATGAATTACACTTTTCATGAGTTGATCGGCAAAGCGTGGAAATCTACATTGATGACGTGGTGATCAAGTCCTTAAGTCATGACACCCATCCGGAAGATGTGAAGAAGACCTTGGAGTGCACCGGAAACACGGTTTGAAGATGAATCCAAACAAGTGCGCTTTTGGAGTATCAGTGGAGAATTCTTGGGGGTTTTTGGTCCACGAAGGAGGAATTGAAGTTGGCAAGAAAAGCATGAAAGCCATTGATGAAGTCGTTCCTCCAACCAACCTCAAGGAATTGCAATCACTTGCTCGGCAAGATCAACTTCGTGAGAAGATTCATCTCAAATTTATCACGAGAAGGTGTTGCCATTCTCTCCATTCTTTGAAGCTAAAGAAAGATCAAAAATTCACATGGGGTGACGAACAACAAAAGGCTTTTGATGAGATCAAACGGTACATGAAGGAGCCGCCGGTGTTGGTTCCTCCTCGCCTAAACAAGCCTTTCAAGTTGTACGTGGCGGCCGATACCCAAACCATTGGATCGGCCCTTATTCAAGAATTCGAAGGAAAGGAGCGGGTAGTAGCTTATCTTAGCCGAAAACTACTTGATCCCGAAACCGAGGGTATTCGGCTATAGAGAAACCGTGTCTTTGCGTATACTACTCGTGTACAAAGTTTCGGCACTACTTGTTGAATGCTGAATGCACCGTATACTCCAAGTTTGATGTGATAAAACATATGTTATCTATGCCAATTTTGAATGGTCGGATTGGCAAATGGATCTTAGCTTTATCGAGTTCGAGTTGAAGTTCGAATCGGCAAAAGCCATCAAAGGTCGGTCATTGCCGATTTTATAACCGAACATCGTGACCCGTCAATTGATACGCTTGAAATTACCCCTTGGGCTTTATTTTTTGATGGGTCATCGTGTGGCAAAGGTGGGGGAGTAGGGATCCTACTAATTTCGCCCGGAGGTGAGATGTTTGAATTCGCCATTCCTATACAACCCACTCGTCACAAATAACCGGCTGAGTACGAGGCACTACTTCGAGGGCTTCAATATTTGAGAGAAGCCGAGGCCGTTTCGGTTGAGATCTATGGAGATTCGGAATTGGTAATCAAGCAATTGAACGGCCAATACGAGTGCGAAGCGAAGCGGCGAGGAGTTACTACGAAGAGTGCGGGGAAATCTTGAAGAGCTTACCATTGGTAACCCTACAAAGCACATTCCTAGAGAGCATAACGAGGAAGCAAACCGACTAGCTCGGAGCGCTTCGGTTACAAGGAGAGTCAAGAAGCGTTTGCGGGAAGTGTGTGCACTAGGGGCGGATCTTGCGAAGATGATTGGAGGAAAGAAATCGTTGATTACTTGAAAGATCCATCCCGAAAAGTCTCCGGGAAACTCGGTACAAGGCAATTAAGTTCATTCTTCTGGATGATAATCTGTTCTATAAATCATTAGATGGGGTATTACTACGATGCCTGGGTCCAGAAGAAGCCAAGAACATGATGAGTGAGGTGCACGATGGGATATGTGGAGCGCACCAATCGGCCTACCGTATGAAATGGGTTATTAGACAAGCTGGATGCTTTTGGCCGACGATATTGGAGGACTGCTTTGAGTATTACAAGGGATGTCAGGATTGCCAAAGGTTCGGGAACATTCAAAGGGTCCCTGCATCAGCATTGAATCCCATCATCAAGCCATGGCCATTCAGGGGCTGGGGTATAGACTTGATTGGCCAAATTAATCCGCCGTCTAGCAAGGGGCATAAGTTCGTGCTTTTGGCTACGGATTACTTCACCAAATGGGTTGAGGCGATCCCACCGAAGAAGGTGACGTCGAGAAAACATGATCGAATTCGTCAAGGAACACATCATCTATCGATTTGGGATCCCTCGGACGATTACCACCGATCGGGGGGCACGGTTCGTGTCATTAGAGTTCGTAGATTTTGCCGAAAGCACCGGGCAATACGGAGGGCATCCAGGTTGGTCAATCCACTCTTATCGCAAGAATCCTCCGATACCAAGTCTTCCACCGCAATTGGAGGTAAAGGCCAGTTCTTGAACGCATCTTGCCACTGAGGAGGTGGAGACAAAGCTGCTTTGAAGGGGATTCTCTGAGATTCAGCGGCAATAAAATCTCGAGGGTCAGGATTCCCTACAGGACCAAGGTAATAAGACCTCGAATTGGCCTCGGTGCGAATCAAAAGTTCAGTGGAAGGCTCCTGGAAGAAAGCGGAAAAGAAAATCTCAGGTAAAATTGAAAACCTAATGCCGAACAAGGTTTGCGGGGGATGAATTTACCTGAGCATCTTGGTTCTGAGCTGCCATTGGAGGTTCGAGCTCGGAATGGGGAGATCTAGGGTTGGATCCAGATGAAGATTCCGGCGGATTGCGAAGAACAAAGTGTTGACGGATTTGATTCGAGGATTCGTGGTCGGAGTCAATTGTGGAACAAAATTACTTTTATCCCACAATTGAAGGGGCATGTGTTAACACCAAAATTTGGTAAGGAGTCCGACTGTGGGTCCGGTTCGAAAAAGAGTCCGTCCGGTGGAAGGAAGGATATTTTCGAGAGATTTTCGGCAAAAAGATGCGCGGTCGGCTATTTGCTCGGTTCGGCAAAGGAACAAGAGAGCTGATTTTGCGGGATTGGACGGCGACGTGGCTCGATCGGGGAGACGAATGGATGGGTAGGCGATCGAGCTTAGTTAGGCAACTAATCCATTCGCGAGTTGTACTCAACGGGGTATAAATACGACCCCCGAATGTATGTAACAAACACAATCATTCCTCAATATACACCGGCCTTACGCCAAACCCTAGAGTCCTTGTCGTGTCGTCGAGTTCTTCGAGAGGGCCAATCGATCCGTCGACCTCCGTGAGTACGGCAACCTTGTATCATATCTAGTATCATGCGGTGGATTTAGATCTGATGCAAGTAGTCTTGTTACCATGCTTCGTGTCATGCGGTAGATTCAAGCTTGGTTCAAGAAGGTTTCTTGTTAGATCATGAGCCATGCGGTAGGCTAAGATCTAGCTTGGAGCTAGTTATCGGCTCTATTGGGTTTTGGCAAGATCCAATAGATTCATTAAGTTATCCCGTGTTATCTTGAGTTTTTACTTTATGTTTAATTCACGAAACACACCTTTGCCCAATCTAGATGGGTTTGGATCGGCTATATCTCTTTTATGATCCTTGTTCGAGTAGGTCTCATGTTTTAACACGTGGATCTTATGCTTTCCGATAGCCGAAACCGAATCGATCTAGGTTGTTACGTGTTGCGGGTTCAAGCTTGCTATGTTCGTATAAATCTTGAAAGAACCGGGTATCATGCGGTAGATGCGGGTTTTTGGGTTGCTTTGGAGCTAGTCATCCGGTGGATTAGATTACTAAATCGATCGATAGATTTATTCTCATGGTAATGTTTGTTCCTTCTTCATGGACCCCGAATCGGTCGTCCACCGCATTCGGTTATGTTTCTTCACGAGTAGATCACGTGCGTTATTTATGTTTTAAATGATGTATGCTTTTAGCTTTCCATATCTAGACTGTATCATGCGGTGGATAGATCTATTTGTGGAAAGTGGTACGATTTTTCATGCAAGTTGTATCATGCGGTGGATAGATTTGTTTGATATCGTACCCGACGGGTCTTAAAGTATCTAGACATGCGGTAGACTAGTGCTTTGGATCTATGCATGCTTATTTAATACATGATCATGTCCATGCTTTACTTTATTTATTTAATGTTACTCTTCATGGGGATCGGTCATAACTTTGCGTATGCATCTTTGTTTATACAAAGACCGATCGCTGTCACGCTTACGTCATTCATTCGGCAGTGTTCTTTTTTCCCTTTGCGGTTTCCCGAATGGTCGTGGCTCTTTGACAGATAGCTTTCTATAGCTATGTGTTATCCCATCTGGCTCTTTAGCCGTAAATATGGAACTGTCTGGTACCACCCGGCAAGTTCCAAGCTTTGATATCTAACTCGCTTTATCTTTTGTTAATTTTCGGAAAAATTGACGGCACGTCATTTGCTCTCTCGCGTGTGAAGCCGACTTTGTTCGGCTTGCTATGTGATTGGCGTTGAGTGCACTTTTTGCGTCAACAATGTCCCCATATATTGGTTGTCTCACCGAACGGATTGGGTAGTTGGGTATGTTGTTGAGTCGCGACTACCCACGCTTGCTTTAGCAGATGGATGTTGGGCAGCTCTTTTTTGACGTCTGGCCCAACTACCCACCAAGATCGATGATCTTCCCGTCTGGCGGCCCGCCCGGACCAGCTAGATAGATTTTGGGCCTGCTTGCCATTGAAATCGTACCGGAAGTGGCCCACTTACATGTACAAAACTCTTATTGCAAGTATACAGTACAAAAAGAAAAGCAAAATATCATAAAAAAGAAAACCAAAATAGAAAATGAAACACTCTTTTTTTAAAAAAAAGGCTTGTCGTACCAATCCCTATACCCTCAGCGGTTAGGACTGCACATCACACATCATCATCACTGAAAAAAAAGGGAGAGCTGCCGGTCGGTACTCGGTACAGACGTACAGTAGTATAGGAAACAATGCTTCCGTAGTCCGTAGCCGCGGGACGTTCATCACCGGTAATCATCAGCCATTCACGCCGGTACACTGTACAACACAGTGGACGAGACCACATGAACCGTACAGCACCCTCGCCCTCTGCCGTGCCATGTGCCACTGCCACCGCCACCGTCCAGCCAGCGATCGCGCGTGCTGACTTGCTGACACCACGGCCAGCGCGAAGACACGTTCCCCAGGCGATAAAAAATTAAATTTGCCGCACGCTGCTCGCGCCCGAGCCTAGCAGCGACTGTCAGTCAGAGTAGCCGATGTGGCCGGCCACGAGAAAACAAACCTGCACGATGATGCTGGGATTGTTTTTTAAAACCACTGTACTATTTTTTACCATTTTTTTAAAAAGGACTAGTGCTTTTTACCATTTTCCTCGTTGCAGAAATCTAGTGCTAGTATTCGATGCTGGAAGACTGGGGCAGTGAGTGAACTGCAGGGGAACGCTCCTCTGTTGGGACCACTGGGCAAAAGGAAAGGGAAGCAACCTTGGCAAGCTCATCTCACAGTCACAGCTTTTCCATCGTTAATGCCAAAAGGCTTTATGGGCTCTTCCGTCCTTCATCTATAAATGGGGAAAGAAACAGCCCAATCCAATGATCGTCTCCTAGAAAACTTTGTTGCCACAAGGGTAAAGAAAATTACGACATCAGTAGTAATTCAGTATCCCCCTCGCAGTTTTTTTAAGCTAGTAGTAGTATTCTTTTCTTCCCCGGAGCAGAGGAGGATGTGGAGTTATTTATCCGCGTCGATGGGGACATTTTGTTGTATGGATTGGATGGGGGCTTTTTTGTTGGAAGGGAAATATTTCAGTGGCTTGGGCCCACCTTGGACCGTGACACGTGGAAGTGACATTGCTTTGCTGTAGTTTTTTTCACCCTCTTGTATTAGTACGTTCCCTGTCAGTAAGATGTACAGGCTGTTCGGTTGGTGGTGGTAGTCTTTGGTTTGTTTCGAGAGAAAATCTTGGACGTTGGTTTGTTCGAGAGAAAAGTAATCTTGTTTGGTGGGTGATAAGCCAAAGCGAACAGGGTGGTAATTGACGACGATTTCTACCTTATCCCTCACTCACTCACACCTATCCCTTGAGGTGCATTTTGGTCAGAGGGGATAGCGGCAAGCCAGCAATGATAGTGCCAGTATTTGTTTGGGACCAATTGGCTTTAAGAAATTCTTTCTTTTCCACCCTACTATCCCTTTCTTTCTTTCGGGTTCTCTGGTTATTATTATTTCCTTTTGGACCCCCGGCCCTGGCCTCGAGTCGAGCCCCAGCCCTCTCGTCACAGTCACTCGAGGGTCACTGTTCAAAAGACAGTGAAAAGTGGAGCGAGGCCACTGGCCGGGGCTAGAAAAATGGTACAGGATCGCCTCGCCCCCGCAGCTCAAACGGTACCAGGGCAGGGCGTGCTGTGTTTCAAAATGTTTCAATCCAGCGCGACGGGCCTCTGCCCGATAAGATGGGACGACGCCGCGTGTAAAATGTTTCCTTTCCGCAGTAAAAAAGTGCCGGGGATTTTACATGCCTTTTGTTTTGTCTATGCTTGTGGCGATGTTACTGTCTCCAGCAACAATGCGGATCTCCATCTTCATAACCTGCCTTATGCGGCAGGAGAGAGAAATACTACCGCAAAAGAGTCATTTCCAGGAGAGTACGCGCATCTCGCACATCGCGGCTGGGCGGTTGGCTCCCACGCTTCTCGCGCTGTTGTCGTGCCCGTCACTACAAAGGAGGCTGTCACCGCCGCGTTCCCGTGTTCCCTGGCGAGCAGGAGGAGAGTCGCCCGAGAGGAGAAAGGACGACGGGAGCAGGTGGAGAGGCCGGCCAGCATAACGACGGGCCGCGAGCGGTGCCGCTCCGGTAGGTGGAGGTGGCGCCAGTCGAGGAGGCGGATGATCCGACCGTCCTGGGTGGTGGAGGTGGCGGTGGTCGAGGAGGCGGCGGATCCGGCCGTCGGGGTGGTGGAGGCGACTGCCGACCAGGCAAGGAGGTGGCGGCCGCGGGGTGGAGCGAACGAGGCGGAGCGCGTGCTCGCCGGATCCGCAGCGGCGATGGTGATGAGCAGGCCAACGCTGCTCCTAGTGGCTGCGCCGCCGCCCGGAGGCCGCCGCGGAGGTCATCAGGGCGTGCTCGGCGGTCCGCACTACCGCCACTGCTTCGGTGTGTTGCGAGGAGGGAGGGAGGAAAGGGGGAGGAGGAGAGGTAGTTGGGAACAATAGAGGGGAAAGGAGAGAGAATCCCTAAGAAAGGGGAACGAAAGGCCGGTTCCCGCATTATGCAGATGCAAGTGAAGATACCACTGGAGCGGCTACAGTGTCATTTTTCCCTCTTTTTGCAGATGCTATGAGGAATGCGGTGACCGCCGGAGATAGTCTTAATTGGAAATTCGAGGTATGCAAATGTTTCTTTTTTACAAAATAATCTGCGGTATTCTTCAAAGAAAAAAGTTCATTTTTATCGTCGAACTTTAGTCTTGGTTCCATTTGGCTTGAACTTCCAAATCAAGTATCTTTCGTCATCAAACTATTAGTATGGTGCATATTTGACCATGGTGATGTGGACGTCCCGTGGTCGTGGAACCCGCATGTCAGTTCAAGTCATCTCCTTTTCCTTTTGTTCCCCTCCCTCTATGGTCTTGTCGGCGGCGGCCGGCGGTCCCTCCCCCGCACCTCCAGTTAGTGCCGCTCATGGGCCACCACATTTCCCATTGCCTCTTGTGCATCGGCCACCACCCCTCTCCCACGCCCCAAGTGTTGCCCTCCCCTGTGGTCGCCACCATCTCCTGCTCCATCGCCATAGGCGGCGATGGCCACCGCCACACCTACTCCGCTCGCAGCCATAGCACCAGCACGACAACTCGTGACGGTTGGACCCGCAGGTCCACGGCGCTCAGCGGGGGCTGTGGGGACCCGTATGAGGGGGATCCCAAGTTCTCATCAACCTCGCCTTCTCAACATCATCCCTTTCCGAGCGGTTGAGCTAGCACTGGATCCTAGGCCACCCAGGGCATCGACATGAGAGTCTGGTGGCAGAAGGCTACAACAACATCGAAGGGCAACTACATTGGCGGAATTGCTCCTGCAGCCACCGGTCGTCATGCGCTGAGGAAGGGAGGAGGGGTCGGGGCACGACGGGTGGCGCGAGGGCCGACGACGCTAAAAAGGATAGGAGAGAAGAAAGAAGGTATCAACAACTGAGTCCCACCGCCACATGTTGTGACAGAACCGCTCAAAATAATTCCGTATTATCGCCTAAGTCGGTCCACATGGCCATTAAGCAATAATAAAGAATTATTTTGTCGCCTCTGTCGGGTCGTGCCCGGTAAATCACTTACAACAGGATCACTGATATGCGCAAAGTCCACACAAAGGCGGGACCAGAGTACAAGTTCAACATTACATTACATAAAAGTCTACAAGTTCATAAGTACTTAATATTACAAACCAGGTTTTTTAGAACATAAAAGTAAACATAGTTCAGAGTTTTAGACAACGAAAATTAAACTAAACACATGATACACACAAGACGCCATCCATGCATAACACTCCTCATCATCATTCTCCCATTCAATCTCCCATCCATTTGGAATAGCACCAGGCAAGATGGGGTTACCTGAAAATAACATAAAAAGCAAGGCTGATTATTCTAATACTCAACAAGAAATACCCGACAAAACTAAAGTAAGATTAGACATGCAAGGCTTTTTGGCTGGTGGGTTTGTTTTGCCAAAAGCGACTAAGAGTTGATCCTTAATTTCAAATTTTAGCTCATATTCGAGTATGTTAACCTTGCTAGGTGAGCACCTGCACTAAACAAGCATGTTGTGCAAACAAGATTAATCATCCAACAATATTAATCCAAAATGTTCTATAAATAAACATGGGGTAGCCAGTGGTCAAGCCGACTCAGATAACGGCGAGTGACCGATGATCGATCGATTTATATCCTTGCAAGGTAAACCCAAGATACACGGAAGAAAGTAGACCCCAAGAAATCAAATAAAAGCGAACAAGGGGTCTACCCCGACCAGGCGGTTCCTAAGTACACCGGCAGTGGTTTGGGTTGGGAGACGAGGTACCGCCGAAAGCATCTAGGCCCCTAATTAGTGTTTTGGTAATTAATGACAATCATTATGAACTAACAATTTTATTTGAGTTATAAGAATAGGTTAGTCCGGTGAAAAGATGAGATCATGTGGGGAACATGAGAAGGTCTTGGATGACTTGTGTTGGAAAGGGCTCAAGGCAAAGGTAAAAGTTAGGGTTTTGCTTTTACCCGTCATAAGGTGATTAGAGGATGTTATATGACCGGGTTAATAGGATAGATAGCCGTACTATCAAGAGGGATCAATTTCATTGGCTTGACTTTCCATAGTGCCACTTCGATCAAAAATTTGCATGCATTGCATTTAGATGAGTGGCGGTTTCTCTTGTTAAAAGGTTTTCATTGAGAATCAAAAGAAAAACAAGTTTTTCGACATACGGCGGACGTCGGGCCCTTCGGGCGGACGGTCCGTGGGTGGTTGATTTTTATTTAATAAGCGGGTTTTTGGCAAAAGATTTCGGGAAAATGAGCTTCGGGGCGGACGGTCCGCGGGGACCGGGCGGACGGTCCTCCCGGACCGGGCGGACGGTCCGCGAGGTGCCGCGGACGGTCCGTTATTTGCAACGAACGAGGTGCTACTCGGGGTCCAAGGCGGACGGTCGCGACCGGCCGCGGACGGTCCGTGTGGGCCGGGCGGACGGTCCGCGTGGCCCCGGCGGACGGTCCGCCCCGCCCAACGCTCGGCCGCCTCGGCCGGTTGACCTAGCGTTTTTACCGTTGGAATTCAAACGCGGACCGTCCGCGAGGGCATCGCGGACGGTCCGCGAGGCACGCGTTTTGTGTCTAACGGCTAGTAACGGAAAGGGGGGAGTATTTATACTCCAAGCCCGGGGTTGGAGAGCCTCTCTTGGCACTTTTAAAGGTTCATACTCCCTTGTAGAGCTCTCTCACCCCTCTCTCTCACTCACTTGACTTAGTGGTGGTATTCTTTGTGAGATTGAGAGTTTCTAGTGCATTGCATCAAGGTTTTGATCTTTGTGGCACTAGGGAATCATCAAGCAAGTGGTTGATTTGTTACTCTTGGAAGTTGCCGCTTCCTAGACGGCTTGGTGGTGAAAGAATCCGTTGAAGCTCGCAAGAAGATTGTGCGTGGCTCGGATTTCATGTTGTGAGAGGTATTGTGCTCACCTCACCGGAGCGGTAAAGAGCAACTCTTATGGAATCGAGGTGTGGAGTGGTTCTCTTGTTCTAACGGCTCAAGATCAAGAGGTGTCTTGATAGAGGAGCGGTTGAACATTGAATCCACCTCAACGTGGATTAGGGGTGGCCAAGCAAGTCATCGACACCACGGGATAAAATTCGTCTCTTGTGCTCGGTTATCTCTTTCCTCATTTTCCTTTCAAGCACTTTATTTTGAGCATTCTATTTCTAGAGGTTGCTGTTTATCTTGTCACCCTAGGCCGCAAAACCCCAACATAGGAATAGAGTAGGTAGAGATTTATTTCTCCTTGTGGTTCTAATTAAATTTCTCTAGTGTTGTGGTTTTAGTTTTTAAACCGCCTATTCACCCCCCCTCTAGTCGGTATCCTAGATCCTACAAGTGGTATCAGAGCCGAGGACTCCTTATTTGAGAGATTTAACCATCTCGGAGTAGGATAAATGGGTGAGGAGGATAAGTTTCATGTTGGGAAGCCACTAGGTCTTTGATGGGAACAATTATGACTATTGGAAGAAAAGAATGGAGGTTCACTTTAAGGCCTTGGGAAGAGAATTATGGAAGATTGTAATGGAAGGATATGTCATTTTGGATTCTAAGAATAAGATGGATCAAGATGATAAAAATGAAAAACTCAATGATAGAGCCTTGAGTGTACTTTACAATGCTCTTGCTCTTAGTGAATTCAATAGAGTGAAGGGACTTGAGAAGGCAAATGAGATATGGGAGAAACTTATGGAAATTTATGAGGGAACATCTACGGTTAAGGAGGCAAAACTTTATGTGTATAAGGGAAAGTTCAATGAGTTCACCATGAAGAAGGATGAAGACGTTTCAACTATGTTCAACCGGTTGAATGATATAGTGAATGAACTCAAGTGTCTTGATTTTGATGTATCAAACAAAGATTTCTCTCACAAGTTCCTTAGGTGCCTTCGGCAAAATATGAGACAATTGTGACCTTGCTTGTGAGGAGTGATTTGAGTAAGATGACTCCTACGGAGGTGCTTGGTGAAGTGCAAACTCATGATCTATTCAAGCAATCACAAAAGGAAGTTCAAGGCCAATCAATCAATGAAGAGAAGAAAAATATTGCTCTCAAGGCCAAGGCTATTCAAGAGGAAAATGATGATGAGAACCAAGATATTGACTCCGATGAAGAAATGGCTCTTATTGTAAAAGGACTTAAAAGAATCATGAAGAAGAAGAAGTTTGGCAAGATGGGGCAATCTTCAAAGAAGAATCCTTTTGAAGGAAAAGATTGCTTCAATTGTGGTGAAATTGGACATATATCAATTAATTGTCCAAACAAGAAAGAAGACAAATATGGCAAGAAGAAAGACAAGAAGAGTGTACCTAAGAGGAAGAAATATTATAAGAAGGAGAAGAATGGTCAAGCATATTTTGTTGAGTGGGATTCCGATGAAAGCTCCGATGAAGAAGATGATGACAAGCCTTCAAGAGGACTTGCGGGGTTGCTATCAAGGAAGCGCCATCACTCTTCTCTAAGCCATATTGTCTCATGGCGAAAAATGAATCTAAGGTAATAATCGACAATGACGATGATGATTGTGATAGTGATAATGATGATAATGCTTTATCTTATGATGATCTTGTCGCCATGATTATTAAGTCCGATGACAAATTGCGCTTGGAGAGATCAAAGTTGAAGGATTTGGAGTTGAAAAATATTTCACTTCAAAATTCTTCGAGGAGCTAAAGACTACTCATGAAAATCTAAAGACTTCCCATGAAACACTTAACATTTCTTGGGAAACTCTAAAAGATGAGCATGAGAAGCTTAAGGAAGCTCACAACTCTCTCCTCGCACAAGATGTCAAAGGAAAAATGAGTATGGGTGTTGAATGTAATATATTGAATGCTCCTCTTTGTTCATCTAACCCATCTTGTAGCACAAGCACTAGCTCTTGCATTAGTGAGGATATGTCTTATGACTCTCTATTATTGGAGAATGAATCTTTAAAAAAGGAGATTGAATGCTTATCTAATGATCTTGCACGATATTTTGGAAGTCATGTTCGGTTTAATCATATTTGGACAAATCAAAAATTCACCTTAAATAAAGATGCACTTGGTTACTTGCCCAAGAAAGGAAAAGAGGCTTTCATTTCTAAGAAAAGTGTCTTTATTAATTCAAGTGTGTCATTTGAGGAAGAAGAAAAGATGAAGACGTGTCATAAGTGCAAGACAAAGGTTGATGTGAATCACCAATGCAAGAGCAAGAAAACCGTATCCTTTGATCCTTCCTATATTCTTAAGAAAGATTCAAAGGGTGTTGTTTGTGCTCATTATGTTGGTCGCTCTCTTGGTAGTAGTAAAAAGAAATCTATTTGGGTGCCTAAAATTTTGGTCACTAACATTAAAGGACCCAAGAAAATTTGGGTACCTAAAACAAAGTAATTTCTTTTGTAGGTGAACTATAAAGCCGGAGGAAGACATTGGGTAATTGATAGTGGTTGCACAAACCACATGACCGGTGAAAGGAAAATATTCTCTCATCTTGATGAAGACATTTCCGATTTTGATAACATCACTTTTGGAGATGATAGCAAAGGATGCGTAAAAGGCATTGGTGAAATACCTATCTCTAAAGATTATAATCTCTCTAATGTCTTGTTAGTTGATTCTCTTAATTTCAACTTGCTATCTATTGCTCAACTTTGTGATAATGGCTATAAATGTACTTTCACTAGTAATGATGTTGAGGTAACCTCACTTGATGGGAAAGATTCTATTTTTAAGGGTTTTCGTCATGAGAGCTTATATCTAGTGGATTTCTCATCGAAAAAGGCAAATTTGACTACTTGCTTATTCTCAAAGGCCTCTATGGGATGGTTATGGCATAGAAGACTTGGCCATGTTGGTATGAAACAACTCAACCGATTGGTGAAACATGACTTAGTTCTTGGCTTGAAAGATGTAAAATTTGAGAAAGATAAATTATGTAGTGCTTGTCAAGCCGGAAAGCAAGTTGCCAACTCACATCCTAGCAAGAGTACTATGTCAACCTCAAGACCATTGGAATTACTACATATGGATTTATTTGGTCCTACTACCTATAGAAGCATTAGTGGCAATACCTATTGTCTTGTAATTGTGGATGATTATTCAAGATACACATGGGTATTCTTTCTTCATGACAAAGCTATTACATGTGATATTTTCAAGTCATTTGTGAGAAGAGCCGAAAATGAATTTGAGCTAAAATTGAAGAAAGTTAGAAGTGACAATGGTAGTGAGTTCAAGAACACCAATGTTGAAGAGTTTTGTGATGAGAAAGGAATCAAGCATGAGTTTTCAACCACATATACTCCGGAACAAAATGGTGTTGTTGAGAGGAAGAATAGAACCTTAATTGAGATGGCAAGATCAATGCTAGATGAGTACAAAGTATCGGACTCTTTTTGGGCCGAAGCTATCAACACCGCTTGCCATGCCTCTAATAGGTCCGTATTGTCATAGATTCTTCAATAAAACACCTTATGAACTTCTAAATGGAAGAAAGCCAAATATTTCATATTTCCGGGTCTTTGGTTGCAAGTGCTATATCTTGAGGAAAGGATCTCGATTGTCTAAATTTCAAAGTAAATGTGATGAGGGATTTCTTCTTGGATATTCTTCAAATTCCAAAGCCTATAGAGTATACAACAAGTCTAAAGGATTTGTTGAGGAAGCATATGATGTGCAATTTGATGAAACTTTGGGCTCTCAAGATGAAAAAGAGAATTTAGATGATGTGAGAGGTGAAGAATTAAGCAAAGCAATGAAGACTATGGAAATTGGGGATATCATGCCTAGAGAAGAAGATGATGATGAAGATCCATCGGTATCCATTAAAGCTAACCCATCCACTTCCACAACAAATGATCATGTTCAACAAGATGGTAACTCAAGCAATAATGACTCATCTCAAGAAGATAATCAAATAGCCCATATAACCACACCTTCTCCATCAACTCAAGAGCCAATTGATCAATCAAGAATTCATCATCAAGTCGCCAAAGATCATCCCATTGATCAAATCATGGGTGACATTAGTAAGGGTGTTCAAACTCGATCTCGTGTTGCTTCTTTTTGTCAACATTATTCTTTTGTCTCTTTTCATGAGACTAAGCGTGTAGATGAAGCACTTAATGATCGGATTGGGTTATTTCCATGCAAGAAGAATTAAATAATTTCACCGAAATGAAGTTTGGGAGTTAGTTGAAAGACCCAAGAATCATAATGTTATTGGTACTAAATGGGTCTTCCGTAACAAAGAAAATGAAGATGGTATTGTTGTGAAGAACAAGTCAAGATTAGTTGCTCAAGGTTATACTCAAGTAGAGGGATTGGATTTTGATGAGACTTTTGCTCCCGTAGCTAGACTTGAGGCCATAAGAATCTTGCTTGCTTATGCTTGTTCCCGTAACATCAAGTTATATCAAATGGATGTCAAAAGTGCTTTCTTAAATGGGAAAATTAGTGAACTAGTATATGTTGAGCAACCTCCGGTTTTGAAGATCCTACAAAGCCTAATCATGTGTATAAGCTCTCTAAGGCTTTATATGGGTTGAAACAAGCCCCTCGTGCTTGGTACGAAAGGCTTCGGGACTTTCTTCTTTCAAATGGCTTTAAAATTGGAAAGGTTGATACAACATTGTTCACCAAGAGAATTGGAAATGACATCTTTATTTGTCAAATTTATGTCGATGATATTATCTTCGATTCAACTAATGAAGATTTTTGTAAAGAATTTGGAGAAATGATGTCTAGGGAATTTGAAATGTCTATGATTGGTGAATTGAGTTTCTTCCTTGGTCTTCAAATCAAACAATTGAAGGAAGGCACTTTTGTTTGCCAATCTAAATATGTGAGGGACATCTTAAAGAAATTTGGCATGGAAGATGCAAAACCCATCAAAATTCCTATGGCCACTAATGGACATCTTGATCTTGATGAGGGAGGTAAACCGGTTGATCTTAAGCTTTATAGGTCCATGATTGGTAGTTTGCCTTATCTTACAGCATCTAGGCCCGATATCATGTTTAGTGTGTGCATGTGTGCTAGATTTCAAGCCGCACCTAAAAAATGTCATTTGACCGCCGTAAAGCGTATCTTGAGATATTTAAAGTATTCTTCTAACATTGGTCTTTGGTATCCAAAGGGTGCTCAATTTGAATTAGTAGGATTTTCGGACTCGGATTATGCGGTTGCAAGGTTGATAGGAAGAGCACTTCGGAGGTTGCCAATTGCTTGGACGGTCACTTGTTTCTTGGTCATCTAAGAAGCAAAATTCGGTGGCTCTTTCAACCGCCGAAGCGGAATATATCTCGGCGGGGAGTTGTTGTGCTCAATTACTATGGATGAAGCAAACACTTCTTGACTATGGTGTGAAATTCAAGGAAATTCCTCTTTTATGTGACAATGAAAGTGCTATCAAGATTGCAAACAATCCGGTTCAACATTCTAGAACCAAGCATATTGACATCGGCACCATTTTCTTAGAGATCATGTGAGTAAAGGAGATATCAAGATTGATGGAGTAAGCACGGATGATCAATTGGCGGATATATTTACCAAGCCTTTGGATGAGTCTCGGTTTTGCAAATTGAGAAATGAGCTAAATGTGATTGACATCTCAAATGTGGCTTGAGAACTAGCACATGTGTTTATCCATATGTTTTTGCTTTTATCCCTTATTAATTTCTAACTTATCTCTTGTCTTTTAGTTTCGTAAAGCTTGCTTGTGCATATTTTCTTTAGCATTACTCGGCACATTGCATCTTTAAATAAATTTCTCTTATTATTCTTGAGCGATGATCCCAAAAGAAAGCTTTGAAAAATCACTTCTTAAAGTTAATTCACGCCGAAATAAAAAAAGGGAGGTCGGACCGTCCGTCTCAACTTGGCGGACCGTCCGGCCGCTCTGGCGGACCGTCCGCCGGGCGGCGCGAGCCGTCCGCGTGGTTCGTGGGGCAAGGGTGCGGCTGCGGACGTTCCGGAAGCTTTAACGGACCGTCCGCGCCCGGGGGCCGGACCGTCCGCGCGCCTCACGGACCGTCCGCGGGGGTGTTGCGGACCGTCCGCGCCGCCGAGCGCCGGTGGGACCCCGGGTCGCGATTAAGTTATGTTGGCTGCCTCCCTTCTCGCTCCCAAACCGATTGAAGGCCCTTCCCTCTCTATCTTTCTTGCCCTCTCTCTCTAAGAAAAGGCTCCCTCCTTGGGGATTTTGAATCGAGCACTCCCGGACCGTCCGAGCACCTCTCCGGACTCTCGCGAGATTCTCCACCATGTCATCCGGGTATTTTTTCGAATCTCTCTGTCTATCTCTTGGATTTTGAGCAAGGAGGTGGTTAGGGTTTGGAGGTGTGATCTAAAATTCGTCCATGATTTCAAGATTTTGGCTCGGTGAATGTGTTTGGGGTATCAATGTAGTGTTGTGGCAAAATTTTGGTAAAGAAATTTCGGTTTTTGATGAAGATATGAGGTTGGAAAGGATTGGTGTCATTGTTCATGGGTGCCGCCGTCGGTACGGGCGGACCGTCCGCCGCCTCCTCGCGGACGGTCCGCGCGGCCCCCGCCGAGGATCCCATGCACAGTGACCTTTCAAATGGGGTTCATTATCAATTCAAATTGCTTCCTAAAGTTAATACTCATTGAAATGTATGGTTTTGACAGTGCTCGCAAGGCTATAGCTTCTCTCACTAAAAAGGTGACCAAAAAGGTCACATCAAAGAAGAAGGGCAAGGATGTTGGGACATCGAAGAGGCGGAGAAAAGATGATACCTGCGAGGAAGAAGAGGAACACGACAATCCAAATGACAGCGATTTCAATCCGCCGATGAAGCGGCAAGTGCCTCATTCATGATGGATGAAGATGAGATAAGTCAAGGGGGAGGTAACAATGTTGAAATCATTGATGTGGTTAATTACACAGCTCCTAGAAGGCAGTGGACTCAAAGAGAGTTTGCTATTGCTAGAAATGAAAATGCTTATAATCAACCCCGTGACACCCACAATTTATTCTTCCACACTCTTGTGCAAGAACAAGCATTTTTCAGTAGTTTGATGGAGTGCACGGTTTTCTCCCATCAAAGGGTTGATTTTGATTATCTTGAGTCTAAAAGCTGTCCTTCTTTGGGGTGGCAACAAAATTTGAGAATTTGCGGTTAAAACCATTTCTTGACATAGATGTGTTTGGAATGATACAATTTAGACAATTCTATGCAACTTATGAAATGGATTTCATAGGGAAGAAAATTAGATGGATGACTGGTAAAAGTGAGTATGAAGCCACATTTGCGGAATTTGCAAGTTGCTAATCATCTTAACTATGAGTATTTTAGTGAGGGTATTGATGTTTATAACGAGAATATTCTTGAAGATACAAATTGTATTTTATGAGCCTGGCACTCTTAATGCAACCATAATGAAGCGCTTTGTCATCGGGACTTAGACACCATCCGGCGAGTCATCAACAACATCATTAGGCACACTTTTATGCCTAAAAGTGGTAATAAGGATAAAGTCGGGAACATTATTGGAATGTGATTGATTATATTATGAATGGAACTAGATTTGATGTTGTGAAACTTATTCTTGATCAAATGATTTGCAAGAAACGTCTTGTTCGAGATAGTATCTATTTTGCCCCCTATATTATGTCATTGATCAAGATAAAGACAGGGTTCAATGGGTTATGTGATGTGAAGCATGAACTTTATCGCCCATTTTACAATGCTAAAGCCTTTTTGAACAAGCCATTGACACCCTATGGACAGGAGGCAGAGGCTCACAATATTGCAGAAAATATTGAGGCTCATGGTGGTGATGATGAAAATGCAAATGTTGGAAACTTGGGAAATGTTAATGTTGATGAGGGTACTTACTCTATGCCTCCTCCTCCAGTTCCTCCTATGCAACCACAGTGGGACCCTCCTGCCGGATATTTTGATTCCTATTTTGCTAATATTCAACAGTCAATGAACTCTCAGTTTCAGCAAATGCAGTCGGGGTTTCAATCTCACTTTGAGGCATATGGACGGCGGATGAGCGACACCTTTCGGACTATGCGGCGAATTTTCGGCATCAAATTGATACTAGTCTGGACACCTTTGGTCATCATGTCTATAATACTATGCATGATCCCATGATGCAGCGGTTGGGTGAAATGCAGACTGATCTTTGGAATGATCTCAGTGCCCTCAATGATAGATTCTCTCAGATGTCCACCTCCGAGCAGTATCAGCAGTTACATGATCAGCAGACACAGCTTCAGCACGATGTCCATGCCCTGAACACAGCTTTTGGAGATTTCAGAGACCATTTTTATCATTACTATCCGGCTCCTGCTCCGCCACCAGAGTTCTGTCCCCCTCCGCCATTCTATCCTCCTCCGCCACCGCCACAGGATGACTAGACCTTTTGGTATTTGATGCCAAAGGGGGAGAGAGATTTGGAGGAGTGTGTGTTTTCTAGGGGGAGCTCACTTTGCTTGCATGGATTTGGAACTCTTTGCATTGCATTTACATGTTTAAATTTACATGTTTAATTTCGGTCTTGCATGAACTTCGTGTGGCTTGTAATAATTTTTGTGAGACTTACGTTTTGTTGTGTGATGTGTTTGAGAACTAGAACTTATGTCTATCTTGTGATGTTCTTATCTTGCTTTGTTTATCTTATGGTTTGTTCAGTTCCTATAGTAGTTTTTGCTAACCCTTAATCCTTTTGGATATATATATTTGTGGTTGTTGCCTTGATCTCTATTTTGTAGGGAAACTCTAGTCAAAATTTATCATATTTATGCATATATGTGAAAATCAAATGGAAATTACATGCACATATGTAGGGGGAGTTATCTCTATATTCTTGTTTTTGGAAACAATTACTCTATATATTTATTGAATTTATTTGAGAAGAGTAAGTGATTCCAAAACACAAAACCTTTATTATATCACTCCTTTAAATGGTTGTCATCAATTACCAAAAAGGGGGAGATTGAAAGCATCTAGGCCCCTAATTAGTGTTTTGGTAATTAATGACAATCATTATGAACTAACAATTTTATTTGAGTTATAAGAATAGGTTAGTCGGTGAAAAGATGAGATCATGTGGGGAACATGAGAAGGTCTTGGATGACTTGTGTTGGAAAGGGCTCAAGGCAAAGGTAAAAGTTAGGGTTTTGCTTTTACCCGTCATAAGGTGATTAGAGGATGTTATATGACCGGGTTAATAGGATAGATAGCCGTACTATCAAGAGGGATCAATTTCATTGGCCTGACTTTCCATAGTGCCACTTGGATCAAAAATTTGCATGCATTGCATTTAGATGAGTGGCGGTTTCTCTTGTTAAAAGGTTTTCATTGAGAATCAAAAGAAAAACAAGTTTTACGGCATGCGGCGGACGGTCGGGCCCTTCGGGCGGACGGTCCGTGGGTGGTTGATTTTTATTTAATAAGCGGGTTTTTGGCAAAAGATTTCGAGAAAATGAGCTTCGGGGCGGACGGTCCGCGGGGACCGGGCGGACGGTCCGCCCGAACCGGGCGGACGGTCCGCGAGGTGCGCGGACGGTCCGTTATTTGCAACAGAACGAGGTGCTACTCGGGGTCCAAGGCGGACGGTCCGCGACCGGCCCGCGGACGGTCCGTGTGGGCCGGGCGGACGGTCCGCGTGGCCCTTGCGGACGGTCCGCTCGGCCCAACGCGCAGCCGCCTCAGCCGTTGACCTGGCGTTGTTACCGTTGGAATTCAAACGCGGACCGTCCGCGAGGGCATCGCGGACAGTCCGTGAGGCACGCGTTTTGTGTCTAACGGCTAGTATCGGAAAGGGGGAGTATTTATACTCCAAGCCCGGGGTTGGAGAGCCTCTCTTGGCACTTTTAAAGGTTCATACTCCCTTGTAGAGCTCTCTCACCCCTCTCTCTCACTCACTTGACTTAGTGGTGGTATTCTTTGTGAGATTGAGAGTTTCTAGTGCATTGCATCAAGGTTTTGATCTTTGTGGCACTAGGGAATCATCAAGCAAGTGGTTGATTTGTTACTCTTGGAAGTTGCCGCTTCCTAGACGGCTTGGTGGTGAAAGAATCCGTTGAAGCTCGCAAGAAGATTGTGCGTGGCTCCGGATTTCATGTTGTGAGAGGTATTGTGCTCACCTCACGGAGCGGTAAAGAGCAACTCTAGTGGGATCGAGGTGTGGAGTGGTTCTCTTGTTCTAACCGGCTCAAGATCAAGAGGTGTCTTGATAGAGGAGTGGTTGAACATTGAATCCACCTCAACGTGGATTAGGGGTGGCCAGGCAAGTCATCGACACCACGGGATAAAATTCGTCTCTTGTGCTCGGTTATCTCTTTCCTCATTTTCCTTTCAAGCACTTTATTTTGAGCATTCTATTTCTAGAGGTTCTTTGTTTATCTTGTCACCCTAGGCCGCAAAACCCCAACATAGGAATAGAGTAGGTAGAGATTTATTTCTCCTTGTGGTTCTAATTAAATTTCTCTAGTGTTGTGGTTTTAGTTTTTAAACCGCCTATTCACCCCCCCTCTAGTCGGTATCCTAGATCCTACAACCGCGGCGCGTCGACTATGGCGGTCGGAGGACCGGCGAAACACGGCGGTGTGCGGGAAAAGAAAAGATGCTGGCTCGGGCTGTGCTTAAATAGGTGACAACGCTCACGACGAAGTCGAGGGCGAGGTGTCTAGCGCGTGCGCGAGCCGGTGGGGGGCCGCATGTGCGCGGGTACCGCGCGCGCGGCATGCCGCGGCACATGGCCTCACGGGCCCTGCGGCGGCCGCTCGCGGCTCGCTTGGGCGCGGTGTACGGCAGCACGGGTGTGTGGAGCCACCTAAGCCACGTCTGGGTCCACAACAGACAGTCATACGCCGACATAGCACATGCGCCGCACGTGGCCGGCACGACGGTGCGACGCTCTGGAGCGCAGCCATGGCGACGTCGGTGGCACAACTCAAATCGTGATCCAGTTTTCAAAATTATAAAACTCCAAGAAGTGTCAACATACTTGAAAATCTTCAAAAATAAAAGTTGTAGAGGAGCTATAGACCTACAACTTTCACAAAGGGCGTCATATGTTTTGATCAACCGATTTGTGGCAAAAACACGTTGAACTATCAAGAAATCTCGGCCCCAGTTTACTATGCGCAGAAACTTCAACTTAAATTTAAGCGGCTTTGCACTCAAAATTGGAATGTCTGTCAATTATGAAAAATGTGTTCCCGGAAATAACAAAGAACTTTTATATTGGCTGATTTTGAACTTCTATAGTGAAATTTGGAGAACGCGCAAGAAAACCAAATCAACCTTCTAGAGATCTAGGGTTTTGACCACGATTTGGGATTTTGACTAAGGGTGTATGTGTAAAAGTGTGCATAATCATGTCAAACATGATTAGGAGCTAATTAATCTTAATTAACATAACTAAATGAAGTATTTATCTTTAATAAACACCTGGGGTGTTACAGTCTACCCCCCTTAAAAGAAATATCGTCTCGAGATTTGACAACAAGATTAGAGAAAAACCTCCAGGAGAGATAACATGCTTGATGAGGAAATCAATGTCACTCGTGCGGGAGCAGGCGATGAATGTACACATGAAAAGCTAAGAGCAAGTAGATCAGAGGAACAAAACAGGCGTACACTACTGCCCCAACACTTTGAATCACACATCTCAAGAAAATGATCCATGGTTGGCGATGTGGGATTGGCTCCCTGTTGTGGCTTTCTTCTCGAGCTTCAGGGAAAAGCCCAGACTGACATCAACAATTGGAGGAGCTTGACTCTTCTTCACATGGCTAGGGAAGATAGAGGAAGAGCTTAATCGACGAGGAACGCCGTAAGTGGCAAAAAGGGCTGGTGTGTGCTCAAAGAAAACAGCTGGAGGGTGACGAGATATGGTGGCTCAAGTGGATGCAACTCTGAGCGATGAATGTCGAAGGGGAGGTGCTCCTTTTAATGATGCTCACAGTGGTGTAGTGGCATTGGTGCCCGCACCACTGGGTAGGGTCCGGTGGCAAGGAGGTGTAGTGGTGGCATGCGGCACAATGGTGGCCGGCATTGGGATGCCTTGGCAACAAGACAACCATGATCAGCAGTGGTGGCTGTGAAAAAGCGACATAGAACAGGCGAAGCACGGATATGGAGGGTGTCAAACTGGCCCTCGAGACTTCACGGGGTGATGGATAAAAATGAGGAGGCTGAATTTTGATTAGCATGTCGAATACAAAGTTTCAACCCATGTTGGTATTCTTGAAGTAGCTCCAACATTCAAGAAAACTAAATGAAGATCTTATCACGATTTTGCTGGAGGAAAAGTGTCACACCTGATTTCCGGAGAGAAACCAAATGCATCTCATATGTGCGCCAGGATCAAGTTACACACATATGATAGACAAAACGAGTGTAATATCATTAACAATATTAAAAACGTAGCATGGGGTTTAACATCTTATTACACTCATACGGGAGACACGAAGGTCTCTAACATCAGAAAATGATAACTACACGAAGTGTCTTCGTCTTCCGCTTCCACAGGCACTTGACTGGGGGAGACGCATGCCTCAGAAGTCCTCAAAGTCGATGTAGAACTCGTCACCATTGTTCTCTTTTGAACAGTGGTAAGGATGAGTACACTTATGGTTGGTACTCAACAAGTGGGGGAAGATGCAAGGCTACCAAGGATAGGCTATGGTTTGCAGCGGTTAGCATTTTAATGTTGGTCAAACTTTTAATTAAAGAACGCCTAGTTACTAGGTGTAAGTATATACCAACCCACTTAAGAAAATTATAAACAACTCAGCTCAAAAACTCATCGAACCACGAGTTATTCTCATCTTTAAGTTTATTAATCATGTGAGGGTCCAAGCCGCTCATAACCGTGAGCATGGCTGATCAATTAGTTTTACACTCTGCAGAGGTTTGCACACTTTACCCACAACTCGCGTAAAAGTTCCGAAGAACTTTGGACCCAATCATGCGATGCTAGCTAGGCATCATACCACACTTCCGAGGTGTGATTGCATAGGGACGCTACGAAGCCTTTACAAAAGCATGCAAAAGACTAAAGGCCCGCATAGTTACGGGTCAGGGCGGACCATAACCCTCCCTAGTGGTCAGCACCTTAGCAAAGGCTGCTACCCCAAAAGGACCGGGCTACACCCCTGCAACCCGGATCCCCCTCTGCTCCTTTTGGAAAAGGGACATCAGTTTGATCGCACACCTAATTAATTGGCTAATGTCAGAGCCATATGACACTGTGGTTGGACATGTTTTCTTGGGTGGTTCTCCATGTTCCGATTAAATCATATGATCTTGTATTACCAAAAGCATCATCAACAATAAACATACAAGCCTTTGACATGAAAAACCATTTTATCCAACCCAAGTTGAGCAACTAGCATATTCTACCTAAATACATTTATTACACAAGGTTGTTCCAAGGATTGTGGATAAAAATCCTTAAAAAGTGTGTTCCCATCAATTTAATGCAATAACATAATAAATATAAACTTAGTTGTCATGCAATTACATAGGATAAAATAGAATCATGCAGGGGGAGAAGACCACTTGCCTTCCTTGCTTAAACACTGATGTTCTTCTTCTTCAAACACTTGCTCTTGATCTGCTTCAACTGGCTGCTCGCTTGAAACTGGCACGATGTCTACGAGCACACAAGAATACATTCAATAAACAAAACAATACACCAAGCATGAAAAGATTAAAGGGAGAACAAGGTTTGGGTCTAAGACCGCGAACACAAGAAACACTCGGAACTATCTGGAGATTTGGATGATCACATACAAGAGCTAGCTACGTGTTTAGTATCTTTTAATAAGTAAAATCACGTGTATAGGTTATTTCAGAGAAATACCCTATTTATAATTAAGCAAGTTACATTTGTTTTTAAAAGACGATGTAAGCCTAGTCCAATTTTATTTATAAATATTCAAGTATGATTTATGCAAATTAAATATTTAATTAAAAAGAAGCATGTAAAAGCATCTAGGCATTTATCTTTATATTTCGAGTTATTCTAATCAAATTATAATTTAAAAACACATCTATATTCATTTTAATCAAATTAACATTTAATTAAGAAAACTCGGGATATAGCCTATGTTACATTTTAGTAGAAAGCAAATTGCATAATCATTAATCAAATTAAGTTTGATCATTAAAACCGAGGTATACATCTAATTAACTTTTAATTAAAACAAATATTTAATTAGTATTAATCATATTAACTTTCTTATGAAAACACGTGTTAAACTTCTAATTAGATTTAATTAGAAAAGAATGTGTAATAGAATCTAATCATATTTAATATTTAAATAAATTATAAAACAAAGAACATGATCAACATTGGTCCTATCATGTAGTTTGAGTTGATATGAACCTAAGGCAACTTGAAACAGTGGAAACGGAGCTAAAACACAAAAGATACAACCACAACAAGGTTCTAAAACTGACAGGCTTGACAAGACAGTTGTGTGGACACCAAGAACGCTTAAAACGAATAAAAGATGGAAATGATATGGCTAAAACAATGTTCAGGGGCTTCACTGCAGGAAACCAGGACCTATACCTAATTACGTATATAAACCCGAGGTTTATAACGTAAAAGGGCAAGGATGGACTGTGGGCTATAAAAACTAAAGAGTTCAGGGGTTAAAAAAGAAGAAAAAGGACCTATATGTGAATATCTTTATTGGTGGGAGGACCGACATGCGATATTAGAAAACCGCAGGGTTTTTTAGCATGCCTTGGTTAACCGGTACCCGGCTGGATTGACTTGGGTCATGGGTGAATCTGGGCCGTCCGTGCCAGATCTGACGGCGGGCGACGCCCACGGAGCTCGCGAGCGGCGGCGGGCACGCCGACGACGGCGGCGCACGGTAGAGCGCGGCGGCGGGCACGTCGGTGAAGCTCGGAGAAGAGCTCCAAAGCATGACTTTGGACGTGGTTTGCTCCTACGCATAGCTGAGGATAAGGCGAACTCATCCAGAGGTTCAGGGAGGTGGCTCGGGCTACGGCCGGGGCATCCCGTCCTTGGGGGCGGACGGCGCTCGGCCGGTGAGCGGCGATGGGTACTGCGGGCTCGGGGGCGTTTGGATTTCGAAGGGTGCAAGCTTCTCACCTCAACGCAGAGCCTTGGGTGCAGACACGGGTTACAGTGAAGCAGCAACAAAGGAGATCGACGCCGGCGGCCGAGCTTCGGTGGCGGTGCGGGTGTGGCTCGGTTCGGCGGGGGAAGGAGAAGCTTCGGGTGCGGGATCCCTCGTGCGTGCGGAGCGGGAGGCGAGGAAAGAAGTGAGGAGGCCGAGGAGTTGTTCACCGGGATGATGAGCTCCGGGCGTCCGTCAATGGTGTGGCGGCGGTGCGTGTGGGAGCAAGGTGAGAGTCCAGGGGCTCGATTGATGGGGGGACAACTGCAGGGGCTCTAGGTGAGTTTTTATAGAGCGAGGAGGGGGGGAGGGGGCGACGACCAGGCCATTGGCCATCAATGCCATGGTGGGCGTCGGCGGTTCCAAGGCAATCAAGAGAGGGAGCTTTGATTAGGAGAAAAGCATGTGTAATAGGATTTAATCATATTTAATATTTAAATAAATAATAAAACAAAGAACATGTTCAACATTGGTCCTATCACGTAGTTTGAGTTGATATGAACCTAAGGCAACTTGAATCAGTGGAAACGGAGCTAAAACACAAAAGATACAACCAAAACAAGGTTCTAAAACTGATAGGCTTGAAAAGATAGTTGCGTGGACACAAGAACGCTGAAAACAAATAAAAGATGGAAACGATATGGCTAAACCAATGTTTAGCGGCTTCACTGCAAGAAACCAGGGACCTATTCCTAATTACGTATATAAACCTGAGGTTTATAACGTAAAAAAGCAAGGATGGACTGCAGGCTATAAAAACTAAAGAGTTCAGGGGTTAAAACGGAAGAAAAAGGACCTATATGTGAAGATCTTTATTGGTGGGAGGACCGACATGCGATATTGGAAAACTGCAAGGGTTTTAGCAAAAATGCCTCGGTTGACCGGTACCCGGCTGGATTGACTTGGGTCACGGGTGAATCTGGGCCGTCCGCACCATTTCTGATGGCGGGTGACGCCCACAGGCTCGCGGGAGGCGGCAGGCGCACAGGCGACGGCAGCGCACGGTAGAGTGCGGCGGAGGGCACGCCGGCGAAGCTCGGAGAAGAGCTCCAGAGCATGATTTTGGACGCGGTTTGCTCCTACGCGTAGCTGAGGATAAGGCGAACTCATCCAAAGGTTCAGGGAGGTGGCTCGGGCTACGGCCGGGGCATCCCGTCCTTGGGGGCGGATGACGCTCGGCCGGCGAGCGGCGATGGGTACTGCGGGCTCGGGGGCATTTGGATTTCGAAGGGTGCAAGCTTCTCACCTCAATGCAGGGCCTTGGGTGCAGACACGGGTTACGGGGAAGTAGCAACAAAGGAGATCGACGTCGGCGGCCGAGCTTCGGTGGCGGTGCGGGTGTGGCTCGGTTCGGCGGGGGAAGGAGAAGCTTTGGGTGCAGGATCCCTCGTGCGGGCGGAGCGGGAGGCAAGGGAAGAAGTGAGGTGGCTGAGGAATTGTTCACCAGCGACGAGGAGCTCCGGGCAGCCGTCAATGGCGTGGCGGCGGGATTTCTCTGGCTGCGGCGCGTGTGGGAGCAAGGTGAGAGTCCATTGCCTCAATTGATGGGGGGACAACTGCAGGGGCTCTAGGTGAGTTTTTATAGAGCGAGGAGGGGGAGAGGGGGCGACGGCCGGGCCATTGGCCATCAATGCCATGGCGGGCGTCGGCGGTTTCAAGGCAATCAAGAGAGGGAGCTTTGATTAGGAGAAAAGCATGTGTAATAGGATTTAATCATATTTAATATTTAAATAAATTATAAAACAAAGAACATGTTCAACATTGGTCCTATCACGTAGTTTGAGTTGATATGAACCTAAGGCAATTTGAAACAGTGGAAACGGAGCTAAAACACAAAAGATACAACCAAAACAAGGTTCTAAAAATGTCAGGCTTGAAAAGACGGTTGCGTGGACACCAAGAACGTTTAAAACAAATAAAAGATGGAAACAATATGGCTAAAACAATGTTCAGGGGCTTCACTGCAAGAAACCAAGGACCTATACCTAATTACGTATATAAACCCGAGGTTTATAACGTAAAAGGGCAAGGATGGACTGCGTGCTATAAAATCTAAAGAGTTCAGGGGTTAAAATGGAAGAAAAAGGACCTATATGTGAAGATCTTTATTGGTGGGAGGACCAACATGCGATATTAGAAAATCGCTGGGGTTTTAGCAAAAATGCCTCAATTGACCGGTACCCGGCTGGATTGACTTGGGTCACGGGTGAATCTGGGCCGTCCACGCCATATCTGATGGCGGGCGACGCCCATAGGCTCGCGGGCGGCGGCGCGCGCGCGGCTACGGCGGCACACAGTAGAGCGCGATGGCGGGCACGCCGGCGAAGCTCTGAAAAGAGCTCCAGGGCATGATTTTGGACGCGGTTTGCTCCTACGCGTAGCTGAGGATAAGGCAAATTCATCCAAAGGTTCAGTGAGGTGGCTTGGGCTACGGCCGGGGCATCCCGTCCTTGGGGGCGGACGGCGCTCGTTCGACGAGCGGCGATGGGTACTACGGGCTCGGGGGCGTTTGTATTTCTAAGGGTGCAAGCTTCCCACCTCAACGCAGAGCCTTGGGTGCATACACGGGTGACGGGGAAGCAGCAACAAAGGAGATCGACACCGGCGGCTGAGCTTTGGTGGCGGTGCGGGTGTGGCTCGGTTCGGTGGGGGAAGTGTCGGTGCGAAAAGTAGTCCCGACACTAACTAGTACGAGCGTTGAGATCTATCTCTCGATGGTCGGTGCTAAGCAACTAGCTGACACTGGATTTATCCCCGGTTCCGGCCGGGGGCTGTACGTCCGGCCGTGGTGTGCTCGAGGCACTGTATTGCGCTGCACCGTGGTGCTTGCAGAGGGGCGCTACAAGCGAGGCGGGAGAGGAGGTGGACTGGTGGAGCCTCCAGGTCCCTGAGGTTTGATTGAGGCTAAGTGCCAATATCGTGGTGAAGGCGGACAGCGTGTGAGTGAGTGTTGTCCGTCGCCCCCCCTGCGGCCAGGGGACTGCCCCTCCATTTATAGACCAAGGAGGGGGCAGTTTACAGGCGTGCCGCCCTGTTCTAGCTACGTGCGAAGGCATGGTGTGCAGTGTCATGGAGTAGACGGTCGTCCTAGCGAATCTCGCTTCGGGCGGGACGTCGTGGCGTGTCATGTATCCGTCTAGGAGCGGCTTCGAGGGTGGCGGCGTGGGAGTCTTCCGTTCGGTGGCCGCCCGCGTGCTGATTCGAGGGTACAGCTGACGGAAGGCCGTACAGGGCACAACAGCGGGCGTGGCGGCGTCTCTCCGCGCCGTACTTCTCACAGCGTCGGGGATGGCGCCGCAGTGCCTGGGATGGCGCCGTGATGGTGGGGATGGCTGCACTGGGCTGATGGTGACGGAGGGGACGTGCCTCACTGATCCGACGTCACGGCATGGCCCCGTGCGAGCGTGGAATAGGTGTTCGTCCCCCTTCGAGGGTTCCACCGTCCTCTTTCGAGGGCGCGGCGCGCCGGCCATACGAGAGTGGGTGGCACAGTGTCGCGGAGCTGACACTGGCCTTACCGCACAGTGGCGGTGATGGCCTCACCGGGAGGGTTGGCGGAACAGCGCCGGGATATGACTCCCAGACGCGCGAGAGAGACAGCGTGTGGCTGCAGGTGTCAGAGCATTAAATGTCCCGATCGGGGTAGCGGATACGGGGGCGGCGTGCCCGCGGGAGCCTCGAGCGAGGCGGACCTCACCCTCGGGGGCGTTCAGCCCCCGAGCGAGGCGGACCTCACCAGAGGGGGTGTCCAGCCTTCGAGCGAGACAGACCTCTCCCGAGGGGGCGTCCAGCCCTCGAGCGAGGCGGAACCTCACCCGAGGGGGTGAGGGCGGTGTCGGTGTTTAAACCTCTCGACCTCCATGGGAGGTACCGCAGCAAGGTAGAAGGTGAGGATCGCCATGATGCGAAACCCGAAGGTCGACGCAAGGACACAAGACACGAGATTTATACGGGTTCGGGTAGCCGGAGTAGCTACCCTACGTCTGTTTGGGGTAGTATTGCGCCCGCGCTTGGGTGTTGATCCCGGAGGGATTGTGGATGTCCTCCTAGGTACCCGACCCTCCTTTATATAGTCGGGGGGCGGGTTCCTAGTCGGTTACAAGGCGGGAGTCCTAGTAGGATTACACGGAGCGAGTCCTAGTAGGAGTACGGGGGGAATTCTAGTAGGAGTCGCGTCTTCTACTCTTCCTCCTTCCTTGCATGAGTACCCGGGAGTATGCCCGACAAGCCCCCGAGCACATTGTAGCCGAGAGTAGTAGTTCGAGTAGTCTTGAAGCCTCTTCGAGTAGTTCTTGAGCGGCCTCGAGTACGCTTGGAGAAGTCTTCAATAGTACTTGAAGCGCCACGAGGGCCGGAAGGTGGTCCGGCTCATCGGTCTTGAAGTCGAGATTATATGGAAGTGCGATTGCAAAATCGCACTCCATATGGAGTAGCCCCCGAGCCTTAGGTTGAGTTGCAGACTCTAGCTGAGGGTCAATCTTGATTCTGAATCTTCCGTCTTGAAAAAATTGAATGATGGGTGTAGCATAGTAGCCCCCGAGCCTTGAAATGATTAGGTAATCAATCCAAGGGTCTTCAGTGTTCGCGAAAGCCATCATCCGAGTACCCTTGCAGCGTGTAGCCCTCGAGATAAGAGAGCCGTATGAGCCACGTCGAGTAGTTGTTGGTGTGGAGCCCCCGAGCTTGAGAGCAAGCGAAGCCTACTGGAGTCATCCTCGAGTAGTAATTTGGCATCGAGGGCGGCGGAGCTGAAGAAGTAATCATGCCGTCAAAGGGGACTTTAGTTGCGACCGAAGTCGACTTTAGATGCGGCGAGAGCGGACTTTAGAATGCGACTTAAAAACCGAAGTCGACTTTGTGCCGCGCGGAGCGGACTTTGAGATGCGACTTGAAAACCGAAGTCGACTTTGTGCCGCACGGAGCGGACTTTGATATGCGACTTTAGAAGTCGACTTTAGGATGCCACGCGGAGCCTACTTTGAGATGCGACTACAATAGTCGACTTTGTGCCACGCGGGGTGGACTTAAGATGACAAAAACGAAAAGCATTTTCCGGAAAGCCAAAGCGAATAAAAAATCGAGAAAACGAGTAGTTTTGCCGCCGGAGCGGGCTTAAGATTGCGACCGAAGTCGGCTTGTGCCACCGGAGTGGGCTTGGGTGCGACCGTTAGCGTCGACTTGTGCCACCGGAGTGGGCTTAGGTGCGACTGTTAGCGTCGACTTGTGCCACCGGAGTGGGCTTAAGTACCTGAGCCATGGATTTCAGACCCAAGGTACAGTTGCCGCCAGAGCGGGCTTGAGGGTGCGACCGGAGTCGGCTTGAGGGTGCGACCGGAGTCGGCTTGCGTACCTAGGCCATGGATTTCAGACCCAAGGTATGGTTGCCACCGTAGTGGACTTGAAGGTGCGACCGGAGTCGACCTGCGTACCTGGGCCATAGATTTCAGACCCAAGGTGCGGAGCGCGAGTACTTAGGGTACTTGGACCCATGGTAGAGAGCATGAAGACCACGTGCAGCTAGGTTCCATCGTCGCCAGGACCCGAGGGCCGCTTATAGCTAGGTTCCATCGAAGCTTACACACGTAGTATGCCATTGAAGCAGGCGAAGATGCGACCGGAGTCGACTTTAAGTTGCCGCACGGAGCAGACTTTAGAAGCTGCCTCCTAGGGATAGCCCCCGAGTTGATGAAGTAGACTCGTGGTGACTTGATTGATATGCCCCAAGAGTAGTCGGCGAGTGTAGCTCCCGTGAAAACCCGCCGAGAAGCGTACACAAATGAGTAGCGGCATGTTATCCTACATGATGAGGAAAACAAGCCAACAAAGAAAAAAGTAATCATTTAAATAAATGACTTAGCCGTTTGTCTTGCTGCACAGGCGGACTGTTGTTGAAGCCGTGGCGGTCGGCAATGGAACCACGACGGTTGTTGCTGAAGTTGACTAGTCAGAGTTGATTCCGACTAGTTGTTGAGGGCGTGACTGCCGTTCTCTACTAGTTTGGAAAACTAGTCGAGATGAATGGTCGACGTGATGCGACCGGAAGACAACGTCGTGGCGGCGCGCGGCATTCTCTAAGTAGAGCCAGTGTTGCCGCGAGACAAGTAGTCACGATGTATGGCGTGGGCCGAAGTAGAGCCAGCGTGGCCGCAAGACGAAGTCGCGGCGCACGGAGTAGTCGACGATGATCCGCGTGACGGGCCGCGCGGCGTGCGAGGCACCCGTACGCACGGCGTAGGCGAAGTAGTCGACGACGAGCTTGCGCGAGGCGGAGTTGTCGACGACGAGCTCGCGCCGGGCGGAGTAGTCGACGACGAGCCTGCGTGACGCGGAGTAGTCTACGACGAGCGGCGCGATGAGCCGCGTGACGAGCCGCACGACGTGCCGAGACACCCAGATGCGCAGCGTAGTCGAGGTAGATCGCTGCAGCCGGTGCGACCAGGCGACGAGTAGTCGTGGCGCACGGCAAGGTTGACGTAGAGCGCGTGCAGCCGGAGACGAGTAGTCACGGCGCACGGCGAGGACGACGTAGAGCGCGTGCGGCCGGACCACGAGTAATCGCGGCGCACGGCGCGAGGTCGACGTAGAGCGCGTGCGGCCGGAGACTAGTAGTCACGGCGCACGGCGAGGTCGACGTAGAGCGCGTGCGGCCGGGAGACGAGTAGTCGCGGCGCACGGCGAGGTCGACGTAGAGCGCGTGCGGCCGGGAGACGAGTAGTCGCGGCGCACGACGTGGTTGATGTAGCCGTGGTAGTACTTGCGCACATATCTTCGCGTACTTAGAGCGAGAAATCTTTGAAGCTTCCAGGTGCCCAAGAAAAAAGTCTTGGAATCTTGTAGGCAGCCTTGCGTGTACGTAGCTCGAATCACTTGATCTTGGAGCTCTGCTTGGACCAAAAATAGCCTTCGGCGTCATGTGCACATGTAGCACAAATATGAATATATTGCTTTCCACGTGGAGTCAAGTAATCCGTATGGAATTTTGAGACTTGATTTTTCCACCCGCGTGAGCTAGCAGCTTGACTTCGGATCGAAGAGGACAGAGGACTTTGGAGTCCTGGAGGGATACAACCAACCCGAAGGCCGGAAGCGGTGGCCTTCTCGTGTACGGGATCGACGACTTTGGGATGCGAAACGAGATAAAATTTGATGTTGATTCCACCGCGGTTGGAACTTGACGACGAGTGCTCGATGTGAAGTTGCCGTGGTAGCTTGATTTTGAAGAGTGGTCCTTTGAATTCGCGAGATGATCGTGTCGATGGCCCCACGGTGGGCGCCGGTTTGTCGGTGTTTAAACCTCTCGACCTCCATGGGAGGTACCCGCAGCAAGGTAGAAGGTGAGGATCGCCATGATCTGGAACCCGAAGGTCTGCGCGAGGACACAAGACACAAGATTTATACATGTTCGGGTAGCCGGAGTAGCTACCCTACGTCCTGTTTGGAGTAGTATTGCGCCCTGCGCTTGGGTGTTGATCCCCGGAGGGATTGTGGATGTCCTCCTAGGTACCCGACCCTCCTTTACATGGTCCAGGGGGCGGGTTCCTAGTCGGTTACAAGGCAGGAGTCCTAGTAGGATTACACGGAACGAGTCCTAGTAGGAGTATAGGGGAATTCTAGTAGGAGTCCATCTTCTACTCTTCCTCCTTCCTTGCATGAGTACCGGGGAGTATGCCGACAAGCGGCCCTCAAGCGAGGCGGGGTTTTGTTAGCGCAGTGCTATGCCCCTCGAGCGAAGCGGTGTTTCACCCGAGGGTGGCTAAGCCAACTGTTTTGGTGGACCGCTGGGGCCACCAGGGCTGTGATTACGTTGAGCGTGTTTTAGGTCTGCAAATTCGTTTGTGTTTTGCTTTGTTTTTTACGAAAGAAAGGGGGTTTTCCCTGGTTTTTTAGGGGACCCCTATGGCTGTCCCCGACAGTAGCCCCCGAGTATCTGTGGGGATATCCATTAGGATCCCGTAGATGCAGACGTTTGCTGATGGGACTCTCTTCCCTCCTGGTTGCTGTGCTATTCCGTGGGGGGCGCTTGCGGACCCGCGGGTCTAGCCCCCGAAGCCTTGGAGGAGTGTGTGCATTCCTTCAAGGTTTCTTTTTCCGCAGTGTCATCATCGTGCGAGGCATTCATTTTAGTCGGCCTCGGCGGTGTTTCAGCCGACCTCGATGGCGCCATACGCATGTGTTGACGTTCGCGTGCGTTCGGTGCATATCCAGGAGGTGTAGCCTTGCGCCGAGCCCCCGAGCCTGGGCCCGTTCGAGGCGATCGGGGCGGGCTCTCCGACTTATTTGTACGCCTCTTCGCCGTCCCTCCGCGGGACGGAGGGTGAGGTGTCCGTAACTCCCATCGAGCGGGTCGTGAATTGCGGGTTCCTCTTTGAGCTGCAATCGGGTTATTCAAGTGGACGCCCATGCCCCGTTCGATAAGGGTAGGCTTGTAGTTCGGAGACTCGTCCATGAAAGCACTTACGTGGGTGTGCTAGGTAGGGCTCGGTCCCGTTCGCTGGGGACCCAGGGCGCGGAAGCTCTCCCTCGATGGGATCCCTCAACTAGCTACCCTTGTTGGCTCTTGAATATGACATGTGGGGCACCCTCGAGCTGGTGAGCCCGAGGATAGGCTTGAACGCGCGCGCCCTCATCATCAATGACTCTATTGATCTGGGGCGCCTATTCGAACCCTTCGAGGTTCAGGCTTCGAACCCCTGATCAGTAGGGTTGTTGCGGGGTGACAGCTAGGTGTCCCCGTCTTTTTTTACATCTGTAGGGCTCATGGGCTCATGGCCAAGCCGGCCCTCGAGCTGCTGATCAGTAATCCTCTAGATTCGAGGGTACCTGTGGCGCCCACTCTTGCCAAGCGGGGCTTGGAACCACTGGTTTGTATGCGCACCCTTAGAGGGTCAGATTTTTTCGAGCATTGGGCTCGGGCCATTCGAGGGTCTCGCTTACTTGGTAAAGGACCAGGCCGTTTTAATGCCCACAGCCATGGCTGCAGTCGTGCGGGCGCACCTTTTCAGGTGACGCAACCGCGCGCGTAGTGGGCAACATGGGAAGCGGACGTGACGGGCCGCCGCGGCTCTTCGGTTGTCGCGTCGTAATGATCGCGCATGCACGCACGCCTGGCCGTTTCGGCGTGGTGGGGCCCGCTCGTCAGTGATGAACGTCGTTGCCTGCAGTTAATGCGCACAGCGTGCGCGGTTCGGGGAGCGTGGCTCCCTTAGATCTATAAATCCAAGAAGAGGGAAAGGGGAGTCCCTTACCTCGCCACTTAGCGCTGCTGCCCCCTTGCCTTCTGCTTTTGTTCTCCGGCTGTGCGCCCCTTTGCTTTCGTTCGCCACCCGCTTCGTCTTCACGCGCCGCCGCTAGCTGCAATGGCACCCACCCAGCCTATCCAGGTGCTGGATCCGCTGTTGTGGAACCGCTCAACGGTGACAGAGTTCACCCTAAACGAGCTTGTGAACGGCAGCCAGTTGGCGCTGAACGTGGAGGGGCAGCCTCTGGCGTGGATCGTTCTGCCGGTGACGGATCGAGAGCCGAACCCGCCGTGCGGTTATGTGGTCAGCTTCATCCGGCACCATAAACGCCGCTTCACCGCGTCGGGGAGCCACTTCATGTGCGGACTGTGCCACCACTATGGGGTGGAGTTGCACAACTTCGCCCCCAACGCGATTTCGCAGGCGGCCACCTTCATCGGCGTCTGCGAGGGGTTCCTGGTGATCCCCGTGAACTGGGTTCTATGGGTCCACCTGTTCCGCGCGGAACTGCACACGCTTGCCACAGCGGAGGCACGGGTGCGCCGGGCGGTGCGCGCCGGTGGCCTGTCAATCTCGCTGGGGGACTCGTGCAAGGAGTTCTACATCCCCTGCACGATGACGACCAACAACGCGGAGTGGGAGAGGGGATGGTTCTACCTCCGCGGCGATGGGCCCGGCCTCCCCCCTACACCGGCAAGGTGCTGAAGAAGAAGGCTGACTCTTAGCATCACGTCCTGTCCCCTTCTTCGTGCCAGGATCGGTTGAAGTCAATCCTGCTCGCGTTGAAGGGCCTGGCGGACGACGGGTTGGGCGCGGCTTCGGTCCTCGCCAACCTCCACCACAGGCGGATCGTCCCCCTCATGGAGAGAGAGCTCCGCATCTACGAGATGAACGAGGCGGCCAACCCTGCGTTGTTGGCGCGCTCGCGACTACTGAACGACCGCTTCCCTCGAAAGTATGCAGCCACGAGGGTGAGGCGCGCCATTAGCCTCAAGGCGGGGAGGCACAGCAACGACGAGCTCTGGTCGTTCGTCATGCTCCCCGACGCCCAGGCGATGAGTAGGCTTTCCTCCTTTCCTCATTCCCTCGCGAAGCTCTGATGCGATCTTAACAATTCGTTCTCCAGCGGAGGGTGACTGTGGACGCCTCACGGTCTGACCCGCCCACGCTCCGGCCTAAGCGCCCACCCGCGCAACGCGGCGACGGGAGCGAGGAATGGGCGCGCCCGCGGGGGAGCAACAGAGCGAGAAGTACCGGCTGTGCGAGCAACAGGAACTCTCTCCCCCGGCGACCCCAGAGAACTCGTCGGAGGAGGAGGAGGAGGAGGAAGAAGAGGAGAGTGATGGGGCGGGCTCCCCCCGAGAGGCGGAATCCCCCACCCCCGTCGCCAAGAGCCGCAGAGGCGGCGGAGGAGCGAGCGCCCGTGGTGGGCGCGGAAGCACCCCGCCACCGGCGGTCCGCGGAAGAGGCGGCGCGCGGCGCGGAAGCGCCAGCGCGTGCTGCAGAGACATCTGGGAGTGCTGCGGCGGCGGCGACAAGCACCATAGCAGCATCCGCTGGACCCTTGAGAAAGAGGAAGCGAGGCTTCTCCACCTTGAGGTAAGTAGTCGCTCCTCCAGACGTTCCGGTTTCAAGGGGATGGAGCTCAGTCTTTTGTTTTCGTGTCCGCAGGGTGGCGCCGACCGTCCCCGCACCTGCGCCCGCTAAAGCGCTCAGGCAGGATGCGTCCGTACCCACGAGGCCGGGAGCACGACGACGACGGGCGAGCCACCGCGCAGTGTAGCCGTGGCCACGCAGCCGCAGAGGAGGCAACGGCCGAGGCGGCGGTCACGACTACGATGACCATCGCGCCAACGGTTTCGCCGGCGTCCGCCCCCCGCCGGCGGTGGTCGGGCGGCCGCGGTGGAGATTCCTAACGACGATGACGCCCCGCCGCCCGCATGGGGCCGTAGGGGAACCGGCCCGCGCCGGCCCCCGAGCCCGCGGCGGGGGTGCTAGTGATGCGGGATGATGGCTGCATGATGCCGCGGCATCCGACGCACGGCGTCGAGGCCTCGTCATCGCGCGCCGCCCTCCCCTCTCCGGATGGCGCCGCGACGTGTCCCGCAGCGGTGGCGGGAGCACGCGAGCGCGCCGCCGGCCCACTTCGGAGGAGGCTCGGGCGGCGGGCGCGTGGCGGGGAGTTCCGCGACCACAACGCCTTGCTCAACAACGCGCTGAACGAGACGCTGCGGATCCACGTAGGTCCCGCGTGGTGGGTGTTCTAGGTGCACATTTTTCTGTTGGCTTTCGGAGTTTTTTCCCTCCCCTCTTTCTCTCGTCTCTTCTGCGCTTGCGCTTCCTCTGACTCAGCTTCTTGCCCTTCCTCTGACTCAGCTTCCCCCTTGCCTTGTTCGCTGGTGACAGGAGTTGGAGGGCCGAGCTCGAGAGAGGCACAACCGCCTCGATCAACTGAGCTCCGAGCGTAACTGGTATCGAGAGCATTATGACACCCTTGTCGAGGTCGTGCAGACCGACAATGGGTGGCTGGAGTATCGGATCGAGGCCATGCGTGACGAGCTCCTGGACCATGACACTCGAGCTGCGGAAGACGCCTCCGCCGTCGCGAAGGTGAGGACAGCGCTGCGGAAAGCACGCGAGGATTTGAGCCGGGGCACGAACGTGGCGGCAGAGTGGGAGACGGAGGTGGCCACGACTCGTGCCCAGCTCCAACAAGACCGCGCAACCCTCGAGTGAGCGCGTGCTTGGTAGAGCCAGGCCGAGGAGAAGGCCAAAGAGGCTGAGGAGCTGAGGGCCATCATGGCAGACAAGGTCGTCTCCCTCACCTCGACGGAGGAGCAGCTTCGGCAGGAACGAGACGCGCGCCAGCAGGCGGAGGCTCAGCTCCAGCAAGAGCGGACCGCACTTGCTGAAGCTTGGGCCGCCCTCGAGCGCGAGCGCTTGGCACGAGAAGAGGCCCAGGGCCTCCTTCAGCGAGAGCTCGTCGCACTCGAGGGGGCGCAGGCAACCCTCAAGCAGCGGGATGAAGAAGTCTCGCGGCTCGACGGGGAGCTGAACCAGCTCAACGTTTCCAACGAGGATCTGCACCAGGCCGTCGAGGAGCAGGAAGCTATGGTCCTTGGCCTGCAGCAGGCGGCCGAGGCCGCGCGCAAGGCCCTCGAGACAGAGAAAAAGCAGGTCGAAGGTGAGTCGCTTTTCGTCTGTCTTTTGCTTGTTGGTTCGGCTTGTTTGGGATCTGCTCCCAATTTTTGTTTTTCGTTTATGGTTTTCCCGGCACTGCGGACCGCCACGGGGAACTCAACAACCTAGGCTCGGGGCGCCCGGACGGCCTACAACTCCTCGCAACGGGAGTTGGAGGAGCGTGGGCCGCCGCCCTCGAGGCGTGCCGGGGAGGTCGAGGAAGGCGAGGCGCGAGGGGCCGGGAGCTCGATGGCGAGTCGCCTCCGCGCCCTCAGTGGGCACATCACCCGGCGCATGTGTCACGCCCTTCACCTGGGTGTCCAGAAGGCTCTCGGCGTGGTGGCTTCCCACTACCAGGTCGACCTCGAGGCCGTCTCTACGGGCTACGTCGTCCTTGTCGGCGTCGACGACGAGGTGGCGATGAACCGCGCGGACGCGCTCGCCGCTCCTGCTGCCGACATCCTCGCCGAGGACTTCACGGACTTCCTCTTCCCGGACGCTCCCACGACAGGAGGCCCCCAAGCCTGAAGACCATTGGGCGTTTGTGCCCTTGATGTTTTTAATGTTAGCATTCGAGCCATGCGGCTATTGTAATAAACGATTGTAGTTTAAAACATTTGAATGTTCGTGAATTGAAGTAGTCGTTGTTCACTCCGGCAATTGTATTGTTCCCGCACTCCCGGTTTCGTTCGCACGAGTAGCTTGTAGGAGAAGCGGCAAGGGGGAAGGGCCATATCCTGCCGGTGGCGGTGCAGGTGTGGCTCGGTTCGGCGGGGGAAGTGTCAGTGCGAAAAGTAGTCCCGACACTAACTAGTACGAGAGCTGAGATCTATCTCTCGATGGCCGGTGCTAAGCAACTAGCTGACACTGGATTTATCCTGGTTCCAGCCGGGGCCGTACGTCCAGCAGTGGTGTGCTCGAGGCACTGTGTTGCGTTGCACCGTGGTGCTTGCAAAGGGGCGCTACAAGCGAGGCGGGAGAGGAGGTGGAGCCTCCAGGTCCCTGAGGTTTGATTGAGGCTAAGTGCCAATATCGTGGTGAAGGCGGAAAGCATGCGACTGAGTGTTGTCCGTCCCGGCGTCCCCCCCGCGGCTTAGAGGGTGGCAGGTGTGGGAGTCTTCCGTTCGGTGGCCGCCCGCGTGCCGATTCGAAGGTGCGGTGGCGGAAGGCCGCACGGGGCACAGCGCCGGGCGTGGCGGCATCTCTTCGCCCCGTACTTCCCACAGCGTCGGGGATGGCGCCGCAGTGCCTGGGATGGCGCCGTGATGGTGGGGATGGCTGCACTGGGCCGATGGTGACAGAGGGGACGCGCCTCACTAATCCGACGTCACGGCATGGCCCCGTGCGAGCGTGGAACAGGCGTCCGCCCCCCTTTGAGGGTTCTGCCGTCCTCTTTCGAGGGCGCGGCGCGCCGCCCGTTGTGACAAACCGCCCAGGAAAATACCGTATTATCGCCTAAGACCGATCCACGTTGGTCATTAAGCAATAGTAAAGTATCATCCTGTCGTTGGTTGCCGGGTTAACGCCCGGTAAATCACTTGGAAATCATGCAGAGGATCGACACATGCATTAAAACTCACGCGAAGGCGAGTCCAGAGTACAACATAAGTTACAACATTTTATTACAAACCATTGTTCCTGACATGGAGTAAAGGTTCAGAGTTCGAAAACAGCGGAAATAAAATAAACTAGCGCAACGGTAACATCACAGGAGGCCATCCGTGATGTCATCACTTGTCGTCACCCTTCCGGTCAACCACACCTGCAACAACAGTTTTAAAGCAAGGCTGAGTATACTACTACTCAGCAAGACTTAACCGTCGGGTGATAACTACTTCACCAAACTCTAGACATGAAAGGCTTTTGGCCGGTGGAGTTTCTTTTGCTGAACAGCTACTAAGATTAGATCCTCACTTTCAATATTTTAGCACAAGTTCTAGTTGATTACCATCTCTAAATGTGCCATCTAATCCAATCAAGAGTTGGACAAGCAATTAATTCATACAACCATATTCACCAGTTCCATCATTATGGGATATCATGGCCAGTTGATTAAGCAGTATCGGATAACGTGAAGTGTCCCCTCATCGAGAGGTGACTAAATGTGACACAAATACCGGTCCCGGAGGCCGGTCACACATTTATTACAACGAGGTGGAATCGATCTTTTACATCATGGCGACACGAGAGGGCACGGTAGTGCCAACGCTACAAGGAACAACACAAACACTAACGACCACACTACAATGGCAAAGGCTTCCATAGCCTCCTCGGAGTACCACACCATGGAAGCTTTCGGTAGGGCCACGGGTACACGAGCACGGTTGGGTGTAGGGCACGACCTACTCAACGTCTTCGGGAATGTAATCGGGATCCTCCTCCGTAAAATAGTTAGTAAAACAAGGGTGAGCACATACGTACTCGGCAAATCCAACCCCCACCCACGGAGGGGCTTATAAGCGAACCATGCATAAGGTATAACAAGGATCGGAGTTAAGGTTCATTTTGCAAACTTACACATGCGGGGGTTCATTTCAAAAAGGTTTTCGCAAATCATTTTCATGACTCAAGTAACTCAAATGGTTTAGGAAAAACCCTCGTGGAACTACCGGACTTCCCGTCCGTCGTAGCCCGTGCACACGGCCACACACTTCACCCGGAAAACAACTCACGCCGTAAAAACATCCCATCCCAACACTAGTTTTTGTGACCACACCGTGACTCGTCCAATACCGTGGACACGGCTATTCGAATAGGTTTGACACTGCGGAGGTTGTACATCTTTACCCACAAGTAGGGTACCGCCACACGAACACCTTAGTGTCGGCGCGGATCCTATCAAAGCCATTACCCACCTTAGCTAACACTACGAGCCACCACGGAAGCAACCAAGGGGTTATCCCACATAACCGGGCGTACCTCACACGGAGCGTACCCCTACTCCTTGGTCTCCCGCCGCTCACCCGCACACCGGATGGCAAGTAGATTAACTAGCGGGGTTTATGCTAAGCCATTGCCACATACAACGGTCGAGTGGTTGTACGAGGATTTGGGTCGGGTGAGATGTCACGCAACCCGGTCCTTAACCGACAAGATGGATAACTCCCAACACGCTCTACCACACGGTACGAGCTCACCCATACTCCTGACACACACGTCCATCCCGTCTACCCAGTTCTTTACTCATTTTCCAAACATATCCCCCTTTTTGTTTTTAAAGCACTCACACATTTGAAAGCACGCCCACATTTGTAAAGCAAACATTTAGGCCAAAACAAGTTTCAATCATAGCAATCAAGGGTGGCTATCCTACCATGTTTTGCGGTAAAACAATATGCAATTTATAAAACGGGTATAGGGTATATTTATAAAACTAGGACGGAAGCATGCATCAAAGGATGAGGGTGAACTTGCGCGTCTTCGAAGTCTTCGGGGAGTGCGGCTCGGCGTTCGGGACCTTGGGCTCCTGCTCGCGGTAGTCGGCTCCAAACTCCGGCTCGAGGTACCTTCCTTCGTTTACTTCGTCGGCTATAGCACACACACGGGCAAGCAAGCAATCAATAACGGCATACATATTTTCTCCGAGTGAGCTCGCGGAAGGTAATTAGATAAAATAGAGAAATAAATATTATGCAATGTTTTTGGGTGACGGATGGGTGATGGTATACCGGCACGGGCGTGGGAAAGGTTGGGCGCGATTTGGATTAAAATTGTGCATGAAATGACGGGTTAATGGAGGTGTTTAGGGTTAATTAGGGGCTCGTTAGTATTTTATTATAAAAGAAAAGGACCTAATTATAATATTTAAACTTGGCGGGGGTGTTACTAAATAGTCCGGGGGCATAATTGTAAAGGGACGGGGTTGTTTTTGTGGTTTAATTTAAAGTATAGGGTTCGTTTTGGAAGAAAAGGGTGAGGGAAATAGAGGGGGGGCTGGTTTTGGATAAGTGGGAAAAGGGCGGGGGGTTTTGGGCAAAAAGCCCTTCTTCTTCCTCCCTCCCTCACGACACGAACGCGAGGCGGGGGAGGCCGACCGTGGAAGGGGGGGGAGGGGCGCCGGCGACCGGTGCACGGCGACGGCCGGGGGATTGGGGCGAAACGAAGAGGAGGTCGAGGGCAACCGATTCCGCTTCTTACCTCGGGGCCGGGGTGCTCGGAGAGGCGGATCGACGGCGGCGGTGGGGCTGTCCGTGGCGGTGACCGAAGCGGCACGCGGTGGTGGTGATGGAGGTCTCGGGAAGGAGGGGGAATTGGTCCTGGAGGTGCGGGGCGAGGTGGGGGAGCCGGTCCGGCCCTTTTATAGGCGCGGGAAGGTCGGTTTGGCGAGGATATTTTGAGCTTCGCGGAGCTTCAATGGCCGTCGATGGAGGTTCGGGAAAAATCCCGGCGTGGACTCCGGCCGGCGGGATTCTCGGTCGTTGCTTTGTGCGAATTGACCCGTCGTGCGGCCGTTGTGGCCGTGGAGGAGAGGGAGAGGCGGCGATGCCGCGCCGCAGTGGAGGTGACTGGTCGGAGTAATGGAGGTCTTCGTTTGTCGAGCAATGGAAGGGAGGGGGCTGGCCGCCCGCCGTAGGCGCGGGGGGGCCGCCCCTTGGCGTGCCGGCTTGGTCGGCCGACCGGGGAGGGGCCGGCGCCTCGCGGGGGGCGCGCGGGGGTGCCGCCCCCGCCGCGCGTGGGGAGGGGGCCGCGGCTCCCGCATCGCGCGTGGGGAGGGGGGCGCGCGGGGGGGCCTCGGCCCGAGGCCGAAGGTAGGAGAGGCGGGGTGGGAAAAAGAAAGAAGGAAAAAGAAAACGGAGAAAAGGGAAAAGAAAAAGAAGAAAAGAAAAAGGAAAATAGGAAAAAGAAAAAATCGGGGAAGAGAAATAGAAAAGGGATTTAGAAAATTAGGAGAATTCCTAGAAAAATTAGGAGAAGGAGTTTTGCGGATTTTTCCGGGTTTCTCGGATACGGCGTCAATTCGGAACGGCGGTGATGGCGAGGAGGACCGGCCGGCGGGACCGCGGCGTGCGCGGGATTCCGGCACGGTGGCCGACCGCGGCGTTGGGAAGGCGTGCATGGGTGCGGGCGCGGGGTGCGGGCGGTGCCGGCGGGATTCGCGGCACGCGCGCCGGGTGAGAGAGGGAGACGGTGACCGGGGATTTCGAAAGGGGGCAAATGAGCTCGACCGGGACGGTTTTGAAAACACGCGTGATTTATTTGGTGATTTATTAGGAGCTAAAAACGCGGGCGTTACAAACCTACCCCACTTAAAATGAATCTCGTCCTCGAGATTCGGCTAAGTTACGAAAAGGTGGGGAAACTCCTTCTTCAGTGCGTCCTCTCGTTCCCACGTAGCTTCTTCCACCCCGTGTCTGCTCCATTGGACTCTGCACACCCGTACTTCGGTCGTCCTTGTCCGCTTGACCACAGTGTCTAAGATCTTGACGGGCACCTCCTGGTACCTAAGGTCTGGCTGTAGGTCGATGGTCTCTACCGGTACTCGCTTCTCTTCCAGAACCTTCAAACATCGGCGTAGCTGGGAGATGTGGAACACTAGGTGTATATCGACATTTCTTCGGGTAGCTCCAACCGGTATGCTGCGCTCGGACTCTCTTTAGCACTTTATACGGTCCGATGTACCGAGGGGCCAACTTCCCGTGTACTTGAAATCTCCGAGTCCCCCGGATGGGTGAAACCTTGAGGTAGACGAAGTCTCCGGATTGAAGCTCGCTTCACGCCTTTTCTTGTCTGCGTAGCTCTTTTGTCGGGACTGGGCAGCTCTCAACTTTTCTCGGATATCGGCTACTCGCTCCTCGGCTTCCTTTATAAGTGCGGGCCCCACCGGGGCACGCTCTCCTACTTCGACCACATTAGGGGTGTCCTACATTTTCTCCCGTATAGTGCTTCGAATGGCGACATTCCCAGACTTTCTTGGTAGCCGTTGTTGTAGGAAAATTCGCATATGGCGAGGCTCTGCTCCCAATCTTTGCCATAGGTGAGGACGCATGCCCTCAACATATCTTCCAAAATTTGATTCACCCTTTCGGTCCGTCCGTCCGTCGCGGGTGGTACGGCGAGCCGAAGTCTAGCTTGGTGCCCATGGCTTTGTGCGAGGCTTTTCCGGTAACCTAGAGGTGAGCGGGTCCCTCTATCCGAGACTATTCTCGCTAGGCACTCCATGCGGCTTTACTATATTTTCTATGTAGAGTTTTGCCAACTTCTCTCCACCGTAAGTGGTCCGTACGGGTAGAAAGTGAGCGACTTTAGTGAGTCGGTCCACGATCACCCATATGGAGTCATGTCCTTTACGAGTCCTTGGCAACCCAACTACGAAGTCCATACCTATCTCGTCCCACTTCCATACCGGGATTGGTAGAGGTTGCAACGATCTGCGGGCTTCGATGTTCGGCTTTGATCCTCTGACAAGTGTCACAGTGGGCGACGAACCGTGCAATGTCTGCTTTCATCCCATTCCACCAATATTTCTGTTTTAAGTCCATGTACATCTTGGTGGATCCCGGGTGAATGGAATATGCTGAGTTGTGTGCCTCATCCATGATGGTCCGTCGAAAATCTCCACCTTCGAGCACGCATATCTCGTTTTTGTACCACGGGGTGCCTTGGTCATCTACTCGAAGTCGGGGGCCTTGTTCTCTCTCGGTATGCTTGCGGATCTTCATCGGATTTTCATCGGTCTCTTGGGCCTTCCGGATCTTTTCCTCTAGGGTAGGCTAAACACTCGGTGGCGGACGTAGCCTTGGGGGACAATGTGTACGTTGAGCCGTGCCATCTCCTCTTGCAACCGGGCACCCTTGGGGGCCGCCTTCTCGTAGGTTTTCCGGCTTAGGGCATCTGCTACTACATTGGCCTTCCCGGGTGGTAGTGAATTTCTAGGTTATAGTCCTTGACTAGCTCTAGCCACCTTCTTTGCCTTAGGTTCGGGTCGGGGCGGGTGAAGATGTACTTTAGACTCTTGTGGTCTGTGTAGATTTCACACTTGTTCCCGATCAGGTAGTGTCTCCAGATCTTCAGGGCATGCACTACGGCGCAAACTCCAGATCATGGGTGGGATAATTCTGCTCATGGGGCTTGAGCTGACGGGAGGCATATGCCACTACCTTCCCATCTTGCATGAGAACACATCCCAACCCTTGTCGGGAGGCGTCGCAATACACGACAAAGTCCCGTTGAATGTACGGCGGGGGTCGACGCGGGGGGCCGTGGTCAACCTCTTCTTCAACTCTTGGAAACTTCTCTCGCGAGGCTTCGGTCCGGTTGAACTTCTTCTCCTTCTTGAGCGGCTCTGTCATGGGCGGGGCGATCTTGGAGAATCCCTCGATAAATCTCCGGTAGTACCACCGCTAAACCTAGGAAACTCCCGATCTCGCTCACGTTGGTCGGTTCTTTGCCGCGTTGGAGGCTGTCTCAACTTTCTCGGGGTCTCGCCTACTCCTTACGCGGTCGGGAATATGCCCAAGGAAGGATATTTTCTCCGGCCAAAATTCACACTTGCCGAACTTGGCGTATAGCTTGTGTGCCCTCAATTTTCCCGGCACTACTCGAAGATGTTGTTCATGCTCCTCCACGCTCTTGGAGTAAACAAGTATGTCGTCAATGAAGACTACGACAAACTTGTCCGGCTCTTCCATGAACACCTTATTCATGAGGTTCATGAAGTATCTTTGGTGCATTGATTAGTCCAAAGGACATCACCGTGAACTCATATTGCCCGTAGCGAGTGACAAAGGCGGTCTTGGGAATGTCACTTTCCCTAATCTTGAAGTTGGTGGTACCTCGATCTTAGATCCACCTTCGAGAAATACTTGGCTCCCTTCGGTTGGTCAAACGGGTCATCTATTCGGGAAGAGGGTACTTGTTTTTAATAGTGACCTCGTTCGGCGAGCGATAGTCCACGCACATCCTCATGCTCTTATCCTTCTTCTCCACGAAAAGCACCGGGGCTCCCCATGGTGATGAGCTTGGTCCGATGAACCCACTTCGCCGGAGTTCGCTGCTTGCTTCTTCAATTCCGCCAACTCCGGGTCGCCATCCTATAGGGTCTCTTGGCTATGGGAGAGGTTTCGGGGGATAAGGTCAATTACGAACTCTATATCCCCGTACGGTGGCATTACGGGGAGTTCTTCGGGGAACACATCTTGGTATTCTCGTACTACCGGGACGTCCTCTATGGACTTGGCGGCCTGTGTCCTCGGGTGTGGCGGGTCACTTGTATCCCGTCCGGGTTGGTCGGGTGAACTACTTTATCGGCGCAACTTATGAGGCCATGGTGCGGCTTAACCGGTCCATCCCAAGGATCGCATCTATCCCTTTGGATTTTAGTACCACTAGGTCCGCTAGGAACTCTACCCCACCTAAAATAATCCTTACCGGGGGCATCCCGGTTGACACTTAATGTCACCTCCGGGCGTTCGAGTTATTAGGGGTGCTTTTAGTAGTACCGTGGGTATGCTATACTTTTCCACAAAGCTTGAGGTTATGAAAGAGTGTGATGCTCCCGAATCGAACGGTATGGTAGCCAAAGCGAGCCGACCGGGGAACTCACCGAGTACTACGCCTTGTGCTTCCTGTGCCTCTTGCGCATTGATGTGATTAACCCGGGGCGCGTCCATACGACCGCCGGGGCTGCCTCATCCGCCGGTTGCTTGTTGTTGTTGCCGAAGTTATTGTTGCCGCGCACCGGCATGCGGTTGGCTCTCGACACAAGCGGCCTTGGCCCGTTCACCGAGTTGGAGTAGGAGGTGGTGGTTGGCTTTTTAGCATAGGGGCGGTTGGCGATGAAGTGCCGGTTTATCGGCGGTTGAAACACACTCGGGAGTTGTTGTTGTTGCTGGCAGTGATCTGGCTGGTGTTGTTCTGTGGGGGCTTCATGGCACTCTGGTTGTAGGAGGGCTTGAACGCGGGCTGCGGGGGCTTGCGAGCTCGTGGCTTGGGATTGGGTTCTGTACTGCATGGGAGCTTGGAACCTGGACATAGGGTGTCCAAAGTTTCTCGGCCTCTGGGACCGCTCTTCTTCGCTTGGCCTTGTGTTCCATGAACTTGCGCTTGTTTTCCTTCTTTTCCTCGGCCCTTGCTCTCTCCATGAGTATTGCCATGTTCATGAGGGTGTTAAAGTCCGGGTAGATCCGAGGAGTCGGCAGTGTCCTCAGTTCGGAGTCAGCCCCTTCTTGAACATCTCTTGCTTTTTGGAGTCTTTATCCACTTCCTCGGGGGCATAGCGTGCCGGCTCTATGAAGCGGTACGTGTACTCCTCCACGGACATGTTGCCTTGGCGGAGTTCGCGGAACTCGTCTGCCTTCCACTTCAGTGTGGCCTCCGGGATGTGGTAGCGACGGAACTCCTCCACGAATTCATCCCATGTGATGGCGGAGGGATCCTTGGTCGCGGCGCGAGAATTTTCCCACCGGGCTAAGGGCGTCCCGGTGAGTGGTGAGGGCCGCCAGGAGAACCTTGTCGTGGTCCTCGCAGTTGAAGGGCTCTAGTTCCCTCAGGATGGCTCTCAGCCAATCGTCAGCATCCAAGGGATTCAACGACCCGCTAAAGGTAGGCGGCTTAGTCCTGAGGAACTCGATCAGCTTCTCATTCATGCTCATAACTCGGGGTCTTGGCCGGTTGACGGCGTTGAAGATAGCCTCCATCAGGACAGTCTGGTTGGCTAAGACTTGTGCCAAGTCGACGGGAGGGGGTGGCGTTGGCGGGACCATGTTCTCTCCTCCATCTTCATTTTGGTTAACTTCCCGGTCGTGGAGACGCTCCCTCCGATCGGCTTGCGATCCCTCGCCGTCCGATCGGTGGGTCCCGACAGGCGTCCGGAAACCATCCCGTAAAGCAACGGGTTTCTAAGAGATCTAGTTTTATGTGATGTTTAAGTGGATTATAACGGATTTCTTTTTGAAAAGGCAGGGTTTATTCTGCCGGTAAGCACACAACAAGCACATAGCAAACAAGCAAGCACAAACAAGTTTTTATTACAAACCAGCGAGGGGATACATCCCGACTACGCGGACACACTACACGACTAAGGGCGCGACTTGGACCGAGTACGGCTTCAATCCCCGGGTCTTGGGGCACACTACTCGCGAGGGGAGCGGCTTCGGGGTCGAGTGTTCTTCCGGTGGAATGAGCAACTCGTCATCGTTTCCGCCTTCGGGGTCTCCGTTTTCCCGAGGCCGTGCCGCGGCTTCGGCGGTAGGCCGTTGGGGGGTTCGGTGATCGCCGGTGGTGCCGGGGGGGACTTCGATAGTTCCTCCCCATCCTACAAGGGGTGTTCCCGGCGGGACTTGAGCTTCTCCAATGGCCGGAACGGGTGTTCCGCCGTGGGTCCATTCTTGTATGCGTTGGTCCTAGATCCTCCCGAGGCTTTCCGGGCAACGGCTTCACCGCTTATGGGCCGATGCGGTCCTTGCTTCGGCTTGAGCCACTCGGACTTGGTGCATCCTCACTGTGACTTCGGCTTGTTCGGCCCGACCGATTTGTTCCCTCAAGTGCCCGGCTCCGGTCATCAAAGAGCTTGTCCGGGGAGACAAGGTAGGCGACTATGTGGTACGGCCGGGTCTTCTTGGTGGCGGCGTCGTTCCGGGTTTCTCATGCGGGCCCGCCAAACTAGGGTTCGATGGAGGGAGGGAAGTACCTCATTGGTGTGGGGACGAGGTGTTCTTCGTAGATTCGGCACGGGTAGCGAGAGGGCTTTTCCGAGGGCCAAAGGATAGGTGTCCCGTGTCGAAACCCCGTGGCGGTCACGCGTCACGGCTCGATGTTGGTGTGGCGGTTGCTTCTAGCGACGGAGAGGACCACTCTACAACGAAGAGTGCCGAGTTGCTCGTACTCTCGCTCGTAGTACCTAGGGCGCTCGGTGATACCGAGGCGCTCCGGGGAGTTGATGAGCGAGGCGAGCAAAACCAGGCTCCTCCCGGCACACGCCTTGGGTCCATCCATCTTCCGCCATCTGAAAACAAAGGTAGAGTTGAACGGGTTGTGGTGGGGTACAAGAGATGGATAACTTTATTTAGTAGCGGGGGTTGGGGTACATCCTTCGGGGTACACTTATTATTGCTAGGACTCGGTTTCTAGCCTAAACACCCTAGTCTTATCCTCATGGTGATTCTTCCTCTAGCCGGATACGACGCTTCTTCAGGGGAAGATCTTGCTCCAGTATCTCATCTTCAGTCTGGGTCCCTTTGTCCCAGTGAGTTTCTTCGGGTTCTTCTTCACCCAAGTCGGCTTCTCCTCTTCTCCTTCTACGTTCCCTGTGGAGCTCATCCCATAGTTGTTTGTGGAACATCTCCGAACGTTCTTTTTCCCTGAGGTAGTCTTGCTCCATGTTGTGTCGTTCAACTTCTGCTATGGTTGTCTTTACCCTCTCCAGTTCTATCCTCTCGCTCGCTCTTTCCGCTCCGTCAACTGTTGCTTCGATTCTTGGGCTTGCTCCTGATAAAGGTGGTCTAGGCCTCTGAGGTATATGGATAGGTGGGAAGCGCCTCTTCTAAGTCTTCTTCTTCTCGTTCTAGTCCTCTCATGTGATCAATCCACGAGCGTCCTCTTCCTCCGGAGGGTGGAAAGAATCCCATTGGAGTCCTTCGGAGGTGCTTGTCTATAAACCACTCGTAGGCGTCGCGGGCCTTCCGAGCAGCCTTGGGGTAGGTGTCGGCGAAACTAAAACCGGTGTCGGAGACGAACCATGGTTCTATGTCGGGGTAAAGCGTGCTTCTTCCCACAAAGATCGGCGGCTTACACCGAAGGGTGCCGTAACGTTCGTACTCCCGTAGACGAACTCGGCGGATCCCTTACTCCGACGCGCTCTAGGCCGAGTAGCAACAAAGGTTAGGGAGGCCGAGGCCGGACGGGCAGATTCCTCCGTTCCATCCGGGGTTAGCCATCCGGAAACGGGCAAGAATCAAGGTAAGGATTTGGGAACGGGTGAGCTTAGCAAAGGAAAGGTTAGAGAAGGCCGAGAGGAGGTCTCGTATCCTAGGGGTCATGTCCTACGGCCAACCTACGGCTCCGATACCACCGAAGCGTCCCCTCATCGGAGGTGACTAAATGTGACACAAATACCGGTCCCGGGAGGCCGGTCACACATTTATTACAACGGGTGGAATCGGTCTTTTACATCACGGTGACACGAGAGGGCACGGTAGTGCCAACGCTACAAGGAACAACACAAACGCTAACGACCACACTACAATGGCAAAGGCTTCCATAGCCTCCTCGAGTACCACACCATGGAAGCTTTCGGTAGGGCCCCGGGTACACGGGCATGGTTGGGTGTAGGGCACGACCTACTCAACGTCTTCGGGAATGTAATCGGGATCCTCCTCTCGTAAAATAGTTAGTAAAACAAGGGTGAGCACATACGTACTCGGGCAAATCCAACCCCACCCACGGAGGGGCTTATAAGCGAGAACCATGCATAAGGTATAACAAGGATCGAGTTAAGGTTCATTTTGCAAACTTACACATGCGGGGGTTCATTTCAAAAAGGTTTTCGCAAATCATTTTCATGACTCAAGTAACTCAAATGGTTTAGGAAAAACCACCGTGGAACTACCGGACTTCCCGTCCGTCGTAGCCCGAGCACACGGCCACACACTTCACCCGAGAAAACAACTCACGCCGGAAAACATCCCATCCCAACACTAGTTTTTGTGACCACACCGTGACTCGTCCAATACCGTGGACACGGCTATTCTAATAGGTTTGACACTGCGAGAGGTTGTACATCTTTACCCACAAGTAGGGTACCGCCACACGAACACCTTAGCGTCGGCGCGGATCCTATCAAAGCCATTACCCACCTTAGCTAACACTACGAGCCACCACGGAAGCAACCAAGGGGTTATCCCACATAACCGGGGCGTACCTCACACGGAGCGTACCCCTACTCCTTGGTCTCCCGCCGCTCACCCGCACACCGGATGGCAAGTAGATTAACTAGCGGGGTTTATGCTAAGCCGTTGCCACATACAACGGTCGAGTGGTTGTACGAGGATTTGGGTCAGGTGAGATGTCACGCAACCCGGTCCTTAACCGACAAGATGGACAACTCCCAACACGCTCAACCACACAGGTACGAGCTCACCCATACTCCTGACACACACGTCCATCCCGTCTACCCAGTTCTTTACTCATTTTCCAAACATATCCCCCTTTTTGTTTTTAAAGCACTCACACATTTGAAAGCACGCACACATTTGTAAAGCAAACATTTAGGCCAAAACAAGTTTCAATCATAGCAATCAAGGGTGGCTATCCTACCATGTTTTGCAGTAAAACAATATGCAATTTATAAAACGGGTATAGGGTATATTTATAAAACTAGGACGAAGCATGCATCAAAGGATGAGGGTGAACTTGCCGTCTTCGAAGTCTTCGGGGAGTGCGGCTCGGCGTTCGGGACCTCGGGCTCCGCTCGCGGTAGTCGGCTCCAAACTCCGGCTCGAGGTACCTTCCTTCGTTTACTTCGTCGGCTATAGCACACACACAGGCAAGCAAGCAATCAATAACAGCATACATATTTTCTCCGGACCGAGCTCGCGGAAGGTAATTAGATAAAATAGAGAAATAAATATTATGCAATGTTTTTGGGTGACGGATGGGTGATGGTATACCGGCACGGGCCCGGGAAAGGTTGGGCGCGATTTGGATTAAAATTGCGCATGAAATGACGGGTTAATGGAGGTGTTTAGGGTTAATTAGGGGTCTGTTAGTATTTTATTATAAAAGAAAAGGACCTAATTATAATATTTAAACTTGGCGGGGGTGTTACTAAATAGTCCGGGGGCATAATTGTAAAGGGACGGGGTTGTTTTTGTGGTTTAATTTAAAGTATAGGGTCCGTTTTGGAAGAAAAGGGTGAGGGAAATAGAGGGGGGTTGGTTTTGGATAAGTGGGAAAAGGGCGGGGGGTTTTGGGCAAAAAGCCCTTCTTCTTCCTCCCTCCCTCACGACACGAACGCAGAGGCGGGGAGGCCGACCGTGGAAGGGGGAGGGGGCGCGCGGCGACTCGGTGCACGGCGACGGCGGGGAATGGGGGCGAAACGAAGAGGAGGGTCGAGGGCAACCGATTCCGCTTCTTACCTCGGGCCGGGGTGCTCGGAGAGGCGGATCGACGGCCGGCGGTGGGGGGTCGTCCGTGGCGGTGACCGAAGCGCGCACCGGTGGTGGTGATGGAGGTCTCGGGAAGGAGGGGGGAATTGGTCGTGGAGGTGCGGGGCGAGGTGGGGAGCCGGTCCCGCCCTTTTATAGGCGCGGGAAGGTCGGTTTGGCGAGGATATTTTGAGCTTCGCGGAGCTTCAATGGCCGTCGATGGAGGTTCGGGAAAAATCCCGGCGTGGACTCCGCCGGCGGGATTCTCGGTCGTTGCCGTGCGAATTGACCCATCGTGCGGCCGCCGTGGCCGTGGAGGAGAGGGAGGCGGTGATGCGCGCGCCGCAGGGGAGGTGACCGGTTGGAGTAATGGAGGTCTTCGTTTGTCGAGCAATGGAAGGGAGGGGAGCCGCCGCCCGCTGTAAGCGCGGGGGCGCCCCTTGGCGTGTCGGCTTGGTCGGCCGCGCGGGGGCGCGGCCGCCATGCGGGGGGGCGCGCGGGGGTGCCGCCCCCGCCGCGCGTGGGGATGGGGCCGCGGCTCCCTGCGTCGCGCGTGGGGAGGGGGGGGGGCGCGCGGGGGGGCCTCGGCCCGAGGCCGAAGGTAGGAGAGGCCGGTGGGAAAAGAAAGAAGGAAAAAGAAAAAGGAGAAAAGGGAAAAGAAAAAGAAGAAAAGAAAAGGGAAATAGGAAAAAGGAAAAATCAGGGAAGAGAAATAGAAAAGGGATTTAGAAAATTAGGAGAATTCCTAGAAAAATTAGGAGAAGGAGTTTTGCGGATTTTTCTGGGTTTCTCGGATACGGCGTCAATTCGGAACGGCGGTGATGGCGAGGCGGACCGGCCGGCGGGACCGCGGCGTGCGCGGGGATTCCCGCACGGTGGCCGACCGCGGCGTTGGGAAGGCGCGCATGGGTGCGGCTCGGGTGCGGGCGGTGCGGGCGGGATTCGCGGCACGCGCGCCGGGTGAGAGAGGGAGACGGTGACCGGGATTTCGAAAGGGGGCAAATGAGCTTAGTCGGACGGTTTTGAAAACACGCGTGATTTATTTGGTGATTTATTAGGAGCTAAAAACGCGGGCGTTACATAACGGTAAGAGACCGACAATCGATTGATTTAAACCTTGCAAGGTAAGCTAAGGACAACTTTCCCGGGCGGTTACCAAAAGTCCTCGGTTGGGAACAGAGCCTACAGTCCTGGGTACAAGGTTAGCTGGCATACCCCGCAAAGTACCCAGTCTCACCCATGCACCCCCCTTCCCGGTAGCTAGCCGGTAAGGTGAATACTCAAGAGTAGTAGGGAAAAGTTCCCGCGCCGTCTCATTAAGGTACTAGGCTTACCGGTCCCATTCCCGTCAAATGTTTAGTACGTTCAAAAGCTTAGCCCACGAAAGCCACTGGACCGGAGCCCACATCTCATGCTCTTACCACATGAGCAATCCATTTATAAAGATCTTATGATTCCAACATAAGAACCTATTCTCGCGAGTGACGAACATCACTCGACTTGTATCGGGTCCTATAGCATAGGCAGCTATCGACCTAGCATACTAGTGATAGAGCATAGGTACCTAGGGATCATGCATCTAGGGTTTCAATTCAACTCCTGAAACGTAAATGTGCAATCATAGCAAACATAATTGCATGATTTTAAGAGACGGTGTTAATGATCTGGGGCTTGCCTTCGCTGGCAAGGTTGGCCTTGGGCCCTTCTGGACTTGGGTGCAGATCTTGAGCTACGTCCACGCACTGCAGCTTTTCGTCGGCACCTCCGTCTCCTCCTTCCGGCACGAGCGTACGTCTACCGTCAGGAAGCTCTACACGATGATGCAAACGCAAGGTTTATTCGATGATTTTTAATTTAATTAACCACAAACCATAAATGACAACCAAGGGGTGTATTAGTTGGACACATTCACCTAGATAAGAATACATTTAGCATACTCTTCCAAAAGGAACAATATGCAGTTCTTTTATTAAAAATTCTTTTTGATAGTGACTGTATACATATATATGTAAGCAATTTAATTCAACTTCACAAACAGTAGTGGGTGGGTAGTTAGCCCTTTTAAAAGGATTTAAAACCACACCCAAGATTATTAGGGATGGTTTGGTGATTTTCCTAATTAATGACTATTAAGCCCTTAATGACCCGCATAGCTTTTATTCATGAAATTAATTAATAAAATTCAGTGGAAAGGTGTGTTACACTCTAAACACTTATAACAAGCCACTGGACAATCATGCATGCTTTGGATAGCTAGAAATTAATCATTTTTTAAAATAACAAAAGTTAGCTAGAAAGACGAGGTAAATGCACACAAAAATAAATACTCAACAAACTGATCCAAACTTTCTCACACATGCTATATGGTCCAAAACTAGCCTAGTGATGCAGCACATACACCTAGAACTATTGTGAAACTTGAGTTATGCATTTTCAAAGAAAAACAAGCATAATTCAAGAATAAATATTTTTGGTAATTATAAAATTGTGATTAATTCACCAGAGGTGTTTTTGGAATTATAAAACAGTATGAAAAAGTTGGTTGCAAAAATCTAATAATTTTTAGCTACAAAAATCATTTATGCAGATTCCGCAGAAATGAAAAAACATTTTTATAAAACGATTTATATGATAACTTTGTGCAATTTTTGGTACAGGAGCTAGACATGACCTAACACACAACATATCCAAAACTTAGCCACAGGAGATTTATATATTTTAAGATATTGCAGATCTAGGTTTTTCACATTTCTATTTTTCATGCAAAAACTATCAAGAAATAGCTCAGGCAAGATTAACAAAAGTTGTGGTATTTTTCACCACGAATCCAACAAAATTAGTTTTGCATTTTTCTGATTTTTCTACGATTTTCTACACAATTTACAAGAATCAGCAAAGCACAAGCACTATTTAAGTTACAGCCAGCCCCCTGGATTTTCTGCAGATCCACAACCGTGCCCTCTGTTTTACACAGAACTCCCTAGCAAGATTCTCAGGGTCGCAATGTGGCCCTTGGTCGTAGGGGGGCGGCTCACCGGAATTCGGCGGGACCGGCGGCGGAGATGGTCGGGGGAGGGGCCGGGGAGGACCACGGGTTCACCTAGGAGCTAGGGAACACGGAATTTGTGGGGAGGGACGGCGGCGAGCGGCGCTCCCGGCGGCGGCGGTGGCCGTCGTGAGTCCGGCCGCGGCGCGGCGAGAGGCTCGATTGAGGGCTGGCGACGCACGAGCAGCTGCCCTAGGGGTTGGTGGTCGTGGCTAGACCCGCATCGGTGCTTGGTGGCAGTTGGCTCGGGGGAAACTCGCTGGCGCCGTTCAGGGAGGCGCTGGGGGTGCGGTCTGCTCTTCCTTGGGCAGGAAACCGCCCCATATATGGGCACGACGGCCTCCAGCTGCACGCCCGCGGCTGCCGAGGCGGGCGCGACGTCCCAAACCTCGACGGAGCGTGCGACCGTAGGAGAGCGGGCGACGGACGGCGGGTATAGGGGGGCGCGGCCGACGATGAACCCGGAGGCTCCACGTGGCTGTCCGGACCCCGAGGGTGGCCTCGGTGCGCGCAACCCCTGGGGAAGGAGCGGCCCTCGGCTGGCGCACGGCCGGAAGCCGAGGGCGAGCGCGGCACGGGCGCGGCACGTGCGCGGCCGCACGACGTCGCGTCGCGTCGCGGTGCGGCGTCGAGCGGCCGAACCATTTCACAGTGCCCTAGTTCAGACGTGCTTAACTCCAAAATTTTGAACTGAAGTACACAATGTGGTCAATAGGAAAGTTGTAGATCTCACTACCCTCTACAACTTTTACAAATGTCGTATAGTGTTTTCTCAACGGATTTTGCAGGAACGTCTTGCCAACTTTGAATGCCGCCATGTCCCTATGAACAGGAGCTACTGTCGATCGACCACGTTTTTCCCCAATTTCCACTCAAAATTTGAAATGCCAATCTACATGAAAGTTGTGTCCCTCAACAAACTGGACAACTTTCATTTTGGTAGATTTTTAAGTGTTTAGGTGAAATTTGGAGAACGCGGCAAAAGTTCCGGACGACATTCGCCGACGTCAAGGGTTAAGCCGGTTTTGACCGTGTCTTTGACCAAGGGTCGACCACGGGTGTGTATAGACTTCGTCGAGGGGTTCATTAGGGTTCCTTGGCGAGGTTTTCGAGGTGATGACCCAGGTTGACCTAGGTTTGACCAGGGTCGACCGGTTTGACTTGGCTAATTCGGTCATTAGCGTTAATGACGTTAATTAAAAACCTGGGGCGTCACAGCCGTATGAGAGTGGGTGGCATAGTGTCACGGAGCTGACACTGGCCTTACCGCACAGTGCCGTACAGTGGTGGGGATGGCCTCACCAGGAGGGTTGGCGGTACAGTGCCGGGATATGACTCCCAGATGCGTTAGAGGGACGACGTGTACCTGCAGGTGTCAGAGCATTAAATGTCCCGGTCGGGGGAGGCGTGCCCGCGAGAGCCTCGAGCAAGGCGGACCTCACCCGAGGGGGCGTCCAGCCTTCGAGCGAGACGGACCTCACCCGAGGGGGCGTCCAGCCCTCGAGCGAGGCGGAACCTCACCTCAGGGGGTGACTGGCCCTTGAGCGAGGCGGGGTTTTGTTAGCGCGGTGCTGTGCCCCTCGAGCGAAGCGGTGTTTCGCCCGAGGGTGGCTGAGCCAACTGTTTTGGTGGGCCGCTGGGGCCACCAGGGCCGTGATTACGTTGTGCGTGTTTTAGGTCTGCAAATTCGTTTGTGTTTTGCTTTGTTTTTTACGAAAGAAAGTGGGTTTTCCCTGGTTTTTAGGGGACCCCTATTGTTGTCCCCGACAGGAAGGAGAAGATTCGGGTGCGAGATCCCTCGTGCGGGCGGAGCGAGAGGCGAGGGAAGACGCGAGGAGGCCAAAGAGTTGTTCACTGGTGACGAGGAGCTCCGGGCGGCTGTCAATGGCGCGGTGGCGGGATTTCTCTAGCGACGGCACGTGTGGGAGCGAGGTGAGAGTCCACGGGCTCGATTGATGGGGGGACAGCTGCATGGGCTCTAGGTGATCTTTTATAGAGCGAGGAAGGGGAGAGGGGGGCCACGGCCGGGCCATTTGCCATCAATGCCATGGCGGGCGTCGACGGTTTCAAGGCAATCAAGAGAGGGAGCTTTGATTTGGAGAAACGGAAGGGAGTAAAGGAGGGGGAGTGAAGCCGGGGCTTTAGTGCTCCTTGATGGCAGGCTTGAAGGCAGAGGGGAGCGGCGGTTGCGGGGGAAAACAGCCGGCGGCTGCGGCTGGATGTGATGCAAGGGAGGAGCAGGAGGTAGGAGGCGACGCTGACAGCCGGGCCCCACTTGTCAGCGACCGGAATAAAAGAAAAGAGGGAGTGGGGTTGTTGGGCTGGTGGGTCGGCTCGGTGGGCCGCGCGTGCTGATGATGGGCCGCATGCATGGAGGGGGAAGGGGAGAGGGTGAAAGGCCGGCGGCCTGCTCAAGCTTACGGGCTGAGAAAAAAGAAAAACAGGTCGGGAAAGAAAGATTGGGCCGAAAGAGAGAGAAAGGGAGGGAGAGAAGAGGGTTTGAGGTTTTTTTCAAACTCCTTTCAAACTTTTAAAACTTCACACAAACAAACAAAAAGCCATGCAACCAAAATATGATGCTCCAGCACATGTTGCTTATAAATTATTAAAATGATATTTAAATATTTAAAGGCCAAATTTATTTGATAATTTATTTAATCCTTAGAAAATTAAAACTATAACACCATGTTGCTTACATTATTTTGGTGATGAAATGTTAGGGTGTTACAAAAAGTCCAATCTATCAAGTGATTTCATTTAGTACCCAGTCCTTGGGCATGTTCTCATGGTGCTAATCACGCACTTGCCAAGCGAGTGCAATTTCAAGTTGGGCTAGCCTCATGCATTGATCACCACACCAAATGGAAGGTAATAGCCATTCGTATAGCACAAGTTCGATGGCGATGGCGGATTGCTACCGCTTGCCTCTCTATCAACTACTTTTTCGGAATTGAGGAAAGGATTTCCGCCCATCTAAACCATGTGATCTTCCCTTAGATATACATCCACAATTTTGCCAACCAAATGACAAGTAGGCATATCTAAGGATACTTCAAATGGAAATTTCCAGAATTTGGACAGCAACAGCTTTGAGAAATAAATCCATATCTCTCGGCTCAAGTGTCTAAAATTTTTAAATTTTGGTAAGCATGTGTAGAATTCCAATTGTTGGGGTTCTCTACCGTCGGCAGTAAATTTGTATCAATCGTGCGTCGGGCGCCTCCCCGGCGTGGTGCGGGAGCTTGAACTGTCGATGGCCCGACGTGCGGTGCACCGGGTCCTCACCATGTTCGAGTCGCACTACCGTAACGCCCGCGTTTTTAGCCCTAAATAAATCACCTATTAAATCATGCGTAAATTCAAAAACCGATCCGCCGAGCTCGGTTACCATTCAAACCCTAGCCGCCGTTTTTTTCTTTCTCTCTCTCTCCCGACGCGCGTGCCGCTCTTTCCGCCGGCACCGCACCACGGCCGCACCCCCCGCGCGCCTTCCCAACGCCGCGGTCGGCCACCGGCCGGAATCCCGCGCACGCCGCGGTCCCGCCGCCCGGTCCGCCTCGCCATCACCGCCGTCCCGAAAAACACGCCGACGCCCGGAAAGACGGAAAAACCCCACAAAACCCTCCCTTAATTTCCCTAACAATTTTTCCTAATTTCCTAAACCTTTTCCCAATTTCCTCCCTATCTTTTCCCATTTTTCTTTTCTTTTCTTCCTTTTTCTTTCTTTTCTTCCTTTTTCTTCCCTTTTTCCTTTTCCTCTTTTCTTTTTCCCTTCCTTTCTTTCTTCTCTCTTCTCTTCCTCCCTTCTCCTTCTCCCTCCCCGCGCGGCCCGCCGCCCCCGCGCCCCCGACCACCGCCCGAACCGGGCCCGCGACCCGCCGCGGCACGGGGGCCGACCGGGACGGCCGCACGCGCCGGCCCGCGCGCGGCCGGCGACCCGCCACCGCACCCGGTGACCCCTTCTCCTCCCCCCTTCCTCTCTCCTCCCATCGGGCCGCGCCGCGCCGTTGACGGCCGGCCGGCCGGCGAAGCACGGGCCCGCGTGGCCGCACGCCGACCACGCCGCCCACACAAACACGCCACCGTTTCCCCCTCTCCTCACCGCCCAAGCGGCACCGAAAGGACCCCTCCCCGGCGCCGGCGACAAGCCGAGCCGTCACCTCCGCCAACCCGTCGCGCCGCCATTAATCCCCTACCCGAGCCGTCCATTCCACCACCGGCCGGCGAAGCCAGCCCCGCGCCTGCACGACGGGTCTAATCCCCGGCCGAATCCCTGCACAAGTTGACCCGGCCGAGCCATCGCGAAGCCGCCCGAGCTCGCCGGAGTTGGCCTCGCCGGGGAAAATATCTTCCCTTCCCGAACCCTCCTCCGCCGCCTATAAAAGGGGGCCGACGGCTCCCCGGACCGCCGCACCTCGACACAGCAGACGCACAGCAATCTCCTCCCCTCCCACAAGCTCCACAGCCCGCCGCCCCCCTTGCACCGCCGCCGCGCCACTGTCTCCCCGTGGAGCCGCCTCCGCCGTGTACAATAGCGCGAGGTGAGCACGGGAATAGGTTCCCCTCGCCCTCCTCTCTCTTTTCCCCTCATCCCCGGCCGTCGCCGTGGCCGGAGCCGCCGGCGAGCACCCCCACCGCCGGCCTCCTGCACGGTCCGCCCCCTCCCCTCTGTTCTCTGTCTAATTCGAAGGGGGGAAGGGGGAAGAAGATGGCGTTTTGCCAAGGACCCCCCCTGTTTCCCCTTATTACTTCAGAACCGAGCCCCCTTTCTTATTTCTCTTTATTTTTCCAATTAAGTCCCTAGGTTAATAGTTAATCAAAGGATAAACACTGTTATACCCTAGAATAAATTACAAAATGACTCTAACTTAGTATATATTAGCATAAACACCCTTCTTACCATTTGTAGGGATTGCTAATAGGTCCCTAACTCCTATACCACCCCCGTGACCCGAAGCATTTACGGTTAAACCCGGACCTCACCCCCGCCATTCCCCGTGGTACACCGCTGAACCACCACCCCCCCCTCGGGCTTATAAATACCCCTCTCCGCTCACTTCCCCTTCCCGAGCTCGGCCGGAACCATGAGTGCTAATATTGCTTGCTTGTGTGTGTGTATACCTTAGCCGACGGAGTAGACGGAGGAAGGTACCCCGAGCCAGAGATCGAAGCCGACTACTGCGAGCCGGAGCCCGAGGTCCCGAACACCGAGCCGGCACTCCCCGAAGACTTCGAAGACGGCAAGTTCAACCTCCCCCTTTGATGCATGCTTTCGTCCTAGTTTTAAAAATATATCCTATACCCGTTTATAAATTGCATATTGTTTTACCGCAAAACATGGTAGGATAGCCACCCATGATTGCTCGATTGAACCTTGTTTTGAGTGCTTTAAAAATGTGTGAGTGCTTTCAAAATGCGTGAGTGCATTAAAAGTGGGAATGGGGTATTTTGAAAATGAGTACAGATCTGGGTAGACGGGATGGACGTGTGTGTCAGGAGTATGGGTAAGCTCGTACCTGTGTGGTTGAGCGTGTTGGGAGTTGTCCATCTTGTCGGTTAAGGACCGGGTTGCGTGACATCTCACCTGACCCAAATCATCGTACAACCACTCGACCGTTGTATGTGGCAACGGCTTAGCATAAACCCCACTAGTTAATCTACTTGCCATCTGGTGTGCGGGTGAGCAGCGGGAGACCAAGGAGTCGGGGTACGCTCTATGTGAGGTACGCCCTGGTTATGTGGTATAACCCCTTGGGTGCTTCCGTGGTGGCTCGTAGTGTTAGCTAAGGTGGGTAATGGCTTTGATAGGATCCGTACCGCACCGAGGTGTCCGTGTGACGGTACCCTACTTGTGGGTAAAGATGTACAACCCTCGCGAGTGTCAAACCTATTCGAATAGGCCGTGTCCACGGTATTGGACGAGTCACGGTGTGGTCACAAAAACTAGTGTTTGGGTTGGGATGTTTTACGGCGTGAGTTGTTTTTCGGGTGAAGTGTGTGGCTGTGTGCACGGGCTACGACGGACGGGAAGTCCGGTAGATCCACGGTGGTTTTTCCTAGAACAAGTGAGTTACTTGGGTTATGGAAATGATTTGCGAAAACCTTTTTGAAATGAACCCCCGCATGCGTAAGTTTGCAAAATGAACCTTAACTGGGATCCTTGTTATATCTTATGCATGATTCTCGCTTATAAGCCCCTCCGTGGGTGGGGTTGGATTTGCCTTGAGTACGTATGTGCTCACCCTTGTTTTACTAACTATTTTACGAGAGGAGGATCCCGATTACATCCCCGAAGACGTTGAGTAGGTTGTGCCCTACACCCAACCGTGCTCGTGTACCCGAAGCCTACCGAAAGCTTCCATGGTGTGGTACTGCGAGGAGGCTATGGAAGCCTTTGCTATCGTAGTGTGGTCGCTAGCGTTTGTGTTGTTCATTGTAGCGTTGGCACTACCGTGCCCTTTTTGTAACCGTAATGTAAAAGGCGATTTCACTCGTTGTAATAAATGTGCTACCGAGCCTCCCGGGACCGGTATTTGTGTCACATTTGGTCACCTCCGATGAGGGGACGCTTCAACTACCAAGGGCTGGACCGCATGGCGCTGAGTGACGGCTGGGCTTCTGGCATCTTCGATGATCAGTACGACAAGCTGGAGGAAGACTATGCCGCCTTCGCCGCGACACGGCCGACGCCGCCCTAAAGGACCTGGAGCTGCTGCCACGAGATGAATCAGAGGACCCAGAAGTCCCCGGGTCCTCAAATTAATACCATAAATTGTCTTATGTAATAACTCGAACAAGTTGTAGGGCTACCAGACGTGTAGCTAAGTACTTTATTCGAATTACGTTACTCCCCGATTACTTCCGAGCGCTCGAGGACAACTGCAGCAACGCACAGTCGAGTTTAGAAAACCGAAGTGACCAAGCCTCACTGCGGGAGCCGCGAGGCGTAGGAGTCGGAAGGCCCGGCCTCCTCAATCCGCTAAGTGCAACCACCCGTTCGCAGCCCCTCAAGAACTCGGAAGGTTCGGGAAGCCACAACTTTGGTATTCAACTCCAAGACAGATTCAACTTTTACCAGGGTCGAAAGATTCATTACCAAAGCTCTATCTAGCAGTTTTTACAGCAAACAAGGGCTTACTAAAAATTTGATATTTCTCAATATACACATGCATAAATGATGAAATTTTGTGAGCATTGCCATCACAAAATTATGAACCAATATGGTATTCAATGTTTGCTCTATATCACAAAGGAAGATGACCTAAAAAATTGAATTTCAAAGATCACTAGTTCTGAAATTCAGCAAGACAAAGACCTAGTGTTTTGGGTATAACTCCCAAACTAAAAATCTAGTAACCTTGAGATTTCTATAAGAGGTAGATAGATACCTAAGGAGCAGTTTTGGTATTCAAAGGTTGAAATAAAATTGGAAAAGGGTCTAATAGATCCATTTTCAGAGTGCTATTGCCAGAAAATTTCAGCATGACAGCGCTTCACTAAAACGATCATATCTCAAAGATTTAGAACCCTATGACCATGAGATTTTGACAGAACAAAGTAAGCTATATAAGAAACATTTTTGATATAGATTGTCTACGGAGGATCTGTTTGGAATTAGGTGTAAAAAAATTCGAGTTTTCGGTCTTACTCATGATTTTGACGAGAATTTCAGCATGACCTAGGCTTATCGATTTGAGCATAACTTCAGTTTTGTTCATCCTAAAATTATGACCCCTAGGATACGAGACCTCCTCTCGGCCCTCTCTAACCTTTCCTTTGCTAAACTCACCTTTTTCCTAAATCCTTACCTTGATTCTTGCCTGTTTCCAGATGCCTAACCCCGAGTGGAACGGAGGAATTTGCCCCGTCCGGCTGGCCTCCCTAACCTATTACTACTCGGCCCTAGAGCGCGTCGGTCGGAGTAAGGGATCCGCCGCAGTTCGTCTATCGGGAGTACGAACGCTTCGGCACCCTTCGGTGTAAGCTGCTGATCTTTGTGGGAAGGAGCACGCTTTACCCCGACATAGAGCCATGGTTCGTCAACGCCACCGGTTTTCGCTTTGCGACACCTACCCCAAGGCCGCTCGGAAGGCCCGCGTCGGCCTACGAGTGGTTTATAGACAGCACCTCCGAAGGACTCCAATGGGATTCTTTCCACCCTCCGGAGGAAGAGGACGCTCGTGGATTGATCGCATGAGAGGTTTGGAACGAGAGGAAGAAGACTTAGAAGAGGCAGTCTCCCACCTATCCATATACCTCAGAGGCCTAGACCACCTTTATCAGGAGCAAGCCCAGCAGCTGAAGCAGCAGATCGACAGGGCGGAAAGAGCAGAACAGAGGATAGAACTAGAAAGGGTGAAGACAACCATAGCAGAAGTTGAATTACACAACACCAAGCAAGAATACCTCGGTGGAAAGAGAGCGCACGCCGTTGGCCCATAAAGCCCTATGGGATGAACCGAAAGAGCGTAGAAGCGAGAGATGAAGGAGCCGGAGCGAGAAGAGAATGAACCCGAAGAAACCCACCGGGACAAAGGAACCCCGGAGCGAAGACGAGATACCGGAGCAAGACCTTCCACCGAAGAAGCACCGTATCCACTAGAGGAAGAATCACCTTGAGAATAAGACTAGGGCGTGTTAGGCCGAAGTTGAGTCCTAGTAATAATAAGTGTACCCCCAAGGATGTACCCCAACCTTGCTACTAAATAAAGTTATCCATCTTTTGTACCCCACCACAACCTGTTCAACCCTATCTTTGTTTTCGGATGGCGGAAGATGGATGGACCCAAGGCGTGTGCCGGGAGGAGCCTCGGTTTTGCTCGCCCGCTCATCCACTCCCCGGAGCGCCTCGGCATCACCGAGCGCCCTAGGTACTACGCAAAGAGTACGAGCAACTCGGCACTCTTCGCTGTAGAGTGGTCCTCTCCGTCGCTAGAAGCAACCGCCACACCAACATCGAGCCGTGGCGCGTGACCGCCACGGGGGTTCCGACACCGGGATACCTATCCTTTGGCCCTTAGAAAAGCCCTCCGCTACCTGTGCCGAATCTACGAAGAGCACCTCGTCCCCACACCGATGAGGTACTTCCCTCCCGCTATCGGGACCCCGGTTTGGCGAGGGCCCGCATGAGGAACTTGGAGCGACGCCGCCACCAAGAAGACCCGCTATACCACGTAGTCGCCTACCTTGTCTCCCCGGACAAGCTCTTTGATGACCGGGCCGGACACTTGAGGGAACGGATCGGCCGGCCGAGCAAGGCGAAGTCACGGTGCGGATGCACCAAGTCCGAGTGGCTCAAGGCCGAAGCGAGGACCGCGGCGCAGCCATAAGCGGTGAAGCCGTTGCCCGGGAAAGCCTCGAAGGATCCGGGACCAACGCATGCAAGAATGGACCCATGGTGGAACGCCCGTTCCGACCATTGGAGAACCTCAAGTCCATACCGGGAACACCCCCCGGTAGGATGGGGAGGAGCCATAGAAGTCCCACCAAGCACCACCGGCAGTCACCGAACCCCCAACGGCTACCACCGAAGCCGCAAGCACGGCCCTCGGGGAAAACGGAGACCCCGAAGGCGGAAACGATGACGAGTCGCTCATTCCGCCGGAAGAACACTCGACCCCGAAGACGGCTCCCCTCACGAGTAGTGTGACCCAAGACCCAGGGAATGAAGCCGTGCCGGTCCAAGTCGCGCCCTTAGCCTTTAGCTGTGTAGTGTGTCCGCGTAGTCGGGATGTATCCTCCTCACTGGTTTGTAATAAAAACTTGTTTGTGTTTGCTTGTTTGCTATGTGCTTGTTGTGTGCTTACCGGCAGAATAAATCCTGCCTTTTCAAAAAGAAATCCGTTATAATCCACTTAAACATCACATAAAACTAGATCTCTTAGAAACCCGCTTCTTTACAGATGGTTTCCAGGCGCCCTGTCAGGACCCACCGGTCGGATGCTGAGGGATCGCAAGCCGATCGGAGGGAGCGTCTCCCCGAACAGGAGGTTAACCAAAATGAAGATGGAGGAAAAAAACGTGGTCCTGCCACCACCACCCCCTCCTATTGACTTGGCTCAAGTCTTAGCCAACCAGACTGTCTTGATGGAGGCTATCTTCAATGCCATCAACCGCCCAAGGCCCCGTGCCATGAGCATGAATGAGAAGCTGATCGAGTTCCTCAGGACTAAGCCGCCCACCTTTAGCGGGTCGGTGAATCCTTTGGACGCTGACGATTGGCTGAGAGCCATCCTGAGGGAACTGGAGCCCCTCCACTGCGAGGACCATGACAAGGTTCTCTTGGCAGCTCACCAGCTCACCGGGACAGCCCTAGCCTGGTGGGAGAATTACTGCGCCGCAGCCAAGGATCCCTCCGCCATCACATGGGATGAATTCGTGGAGGAGTTCCGCCGCTACCACATCCCGGAGGCCACACTGAAGCGGAAGGCAGACGAGTTCCGCGAACTCCGCCAAGGCAACATGTCTGTGGAGGAATACACGTACCAGTTCATAGAGCTGGCACGCTATGCCCCCGAGGAGGTGGATAAAGACTCCAAAAAGCAAGAAATGTTCAAGAAGGGGCTGACTCCGGAACTGAGGACACTGCTGACTCCTCAGATTTACCCGGATTTTAACACCCTTATGAACATGGCAATCCTCACGGAAAGAGCGAAGGCCGAGGAAAAGAAGGAAAACAAGCGCAAGTTCATGGAGCACAAGGCCAAGAAGAAGAGCGGTCCCGGAGGCCGAGAAACTTTGGACACCCCATGTCCGGGTTCCAAGCTCCTATGCAAGACAGGACCCAATCCCAAGCCACGAGCTCGCAAGCCCCCGAGCCCGAGTTCAAGCCCTCCTACAACCGAGAATACCATGAAGCCCCCACGAGAACAACACCGCCGGATCACTACCAACAACAACAACAACGACTCTCCCGAGTGTGTTTCAACTGCCGGAAACCGGCACTTCATCGCCAACCGCCCCTATGCTAAAAAGCCGGCCCACCACCACCTACTCCAACTCGGTAAACGGACCAAGGCCACTTGCGTCGGGAGCCAACCGCATGCCGGTGCGCAGCAACAACAACTTCGGCAACAACACCAACAACCGGCAGATGAGGCGGCCCCAAATAGCCGTATGGACGCGCTCGGGTGAATCACATCAATGCGCGAGGAGGCACAAGAAGCACAAGGAGTGGTACTCGGTGAGTTCCCGGTCGCCTCGTTTTGGCTACCATACTTGTTCGATTCGGGAGCATCACACTCATTCATATCCTCAAGCTTTGTGGAAAAGCATAGCATACCCACAAGTACTACTAAAAGCACCCCTAATAACTCGAACGCCGGAGGTGACATTAACTGTCAACTGGGATGCCCCGGGTAAGGATTATTTTAAGTGGGGTAGAGTTCCTAGCAGACCTGGTAGTACTGAAATCCAAGGGGATAGATGTGATCCTTGGTATGGACTGGTTAAGCCAACACCATGGCCTCATAAGCTGCGCCGATAAAGTAGTGCACCTGACCAACCCAGACGGGATACAAGTGACCTGCCACACCCGGGGACACAGGCCGGATATAATGGTTTTCAACATAGAAGCCAAGTCCATAGAAGATGTCCCAGTAGTACGAGAATACCCAGATGTGTTCCCCGAAGAACTCCCCGGAATGCCACCAGATAGGGATATAGAGTTCGTAATCGACCTTATCCCTGGAACCTCTCCCATAGCCAAGAAACCCTATAGGATGACAGCCCCTGAGTTGGCAGAATTGAAGAAGCAGCTAGCAAACTCCGGCGAAATGGGTTCATCGAGACCAAGCTCATCACCATGGGGAGCCCCGGTGCTTTTCGTGGAAAAGAAGGATAAGAGCATGAGGATGTGTGTGGACTATCGCTCGCTAAACGAGGTCACTATTAAGAACAAGTACCCTCTTCCCGAATAGATGACCCGTTTGACCAACTCGAAGGGAGCCAAGTATTTCTCTAAGGTGGATCTAAGATCGGGGTATCACCAACTCAAGATCGGGGAAAGTGACATCCCCAAGACTCGCCTTTGTCACTCGCTACGGGCAATATGAGTTCACGGTGATGTCCTTTGGACTAACCAATGCCCCAGCGTACTTCATGAACCTCATGAATAAGGTGTTCATGGAGGAATTGGACAAGTTTGTCGTGGTCTTCATTGACGACATACTTGTTTACTCCAAGAGTGTGGAGGAGCATGAACAACATCTTCGAGTGGTACTGGGAAAATTGAGGGCACACAAGCTATACGCCAAGTTCAGCAAGTGTGAATTTTGGCTAGAGAAGATATCCTTCCTTGGGCACATTCTGACTGCAGAAGGAGTAGCTGTAGACCCCGGGAAAGTGGAGACAGTCTCCAACTGGCAGCAACCAACCAACGTGAGTGAAATCAGGAGTTTCCTAGGTTTAGCCGGTTACTACCGGAGATTTATCGAGGGATTTTCCAAGATCGCCCGCCCATGACGTAGCCGCTCAAGAAAGAGAAGAAGTTTAACCGGGACCGAGGCCTCGTGAGAGAAGTTTCCAAGAGTTGAAGAAGAGGTTGACCACGGCCCCGTGCTCGACCCCCGCCGGACATTCAACGGGACTTTGTCGTATATTGCGACGCCTCCCGACAAGGGTTGGGATGTGTGCTCATGCAAAACGGGAAGGTAGTGGCATACGCCTCCCGCCGGCTCAAACCCCATGAGCGAGAACTACCCCACCCATGATCTGGAGTTTGCAGCCGTAGTGCATGCCCTCAAGATCTGGAGACATTATCTGATCGGGAACAAGTGTGAAATCTACACAGACCACAAGAGTCTAAAGTATATCTTCACCCAGCCCGACTTGAACCTAAGGCAGAGAAGATGGCTAGAGCTAGTCAAGGACTACAACCTAGAAATTCACTACCACCCCGGGAAAGCCAACGTGGTGGCTGATGCTCTAAGCCGGAAAACCTACGAGAGGGCAGCACCCAAGAGTGCTCAGTTGCAAGAGGAGATGGCCCGACTCAACGTACACATCGTCCCCCAAGGCTACGTCCGCCAGCTGAGTGTTCAGCCTACCCTAGAAGAGAAGATCCGGAAGGCCCAAGAAGCCGACGAGGATCTGATGAGGATCCGCAAGCATACCGGAGAGAACAAGGCCCCTGACTTCAGGGTAGATGACCAAGGCACCCTATGGTACAAGAACAGGATATGCGTGCCCGAAGGTGGAGATTTCCGACAGACCATCATGGATGAGGCACACAACTCAGCATACTCCATTCACCCGGGATCCACCAAGATGTACATGGACTTAAAGCAGAAGTACTGGTGGAATGGGATGAAGGCAGACATTGCACGGTTCGTCGCCCACTGCGACACTTGTCAGAGGATCAAAGCCGAACATCAGAAGCCTGCAGGACTGTTGCAACCCTTACCAATCCCGGTATGGAAGTGGGACGAGATAGGTATGGACTTCATAGTAGGGTTGCCAAGGACTCAGAAAGGACATGACTCCATATGGGTGATCGTGGACCGACTCACCAAAGTCGCTCACTTTCTACCTGTACGGACCACTTATGGTGGAGAGAAATTGGCGAAACTCTACATAGAAAATATAGTGAAGCTGCATGGAGTGCCCAGCAGAATAGTCTCAGACAGAGGGACCCGGTTCACCTCTAGGTTCCGGGAAAAGCTCGCATAAAGCCATGGGCACCAAGCCGGACTTCAGCTCAGCGTACCACCCCCAGACAGACGGACAGACCGAAAGGGTGAATCAAATTTTGGAAGATATGTTGAGAGCTCGCGTCCTCACCTATGGCAAGGATTGGGAGCAGAGCCTCGCCATACGTAGAATTTTCTTACAACAACGGCTACCAAGCAAGTCCGGGAATGTCGCCATTCGAAGCACTATACGGGAGAAAATGCGGGACACCCCCGATGTGGTCGAAGTAGGAGAGCGTGCCCTGGTTGGGCCCGCACCGATAAAGGAAGCCGAGGAGCGAGTAGCGGACATCCGAGAAAAGTTGAAAGCCGCTCGGTCTCGACGGAAGAGCTACGCGGACAAGAAAAGGCGCGAAGCGAGCTTCAATCCGAGGAGACTTCGTCTATCTCAAGGTTTCACCCATCCGGGGAACTCGAAGGTTTCAAGTACACGGGAAGTTGGCCCCTCGGTACATCGGCCCGTATAAAGTGATCAAGAAAGTGGGGGCAGTAGCATATCGGTTGGAGCTACCCGAGGAAATGTCAGACATACACCCAGTGTTCCACATCTCCCAGCTACGCCGATGTTTGAAGGTTCTGGAAGAAAAACGAGTACCGGTGGAGACCATCGATCTACAGCCAGACCTTAGGTACCAGGAGGTGCCCGTCAAGATCTTAGACACTGTGGTCAAGCGAACAAGAACGACCGAAGTACGGGTGTGCAGAGTCCAATGGAGTAGACACGGGGTGGAAGAAGCTACATGGGAACGAGAGGATGCACTGAGGAAAGAATTCCCCCACCTATTCGAGACCTAGCCGAATCTCGAGGACGAGATTCATTTTAAGTGGGGTAGGTCTGTAACGCCCGCGTTTTTAGCCCTAAATAAATCACCTATTAAATCATGCGTAAATTCAAAAACCGACCCGCCGAGCTCAGTTACCATTCAAACCCTAGCCACCGTTTTCTCTCTCTCTCTCTCTCTCCCCGACGCGCGTGCCGCCCTTTCCGCCGGCACCGCACCACGGCCGCACCCCCGCGCGCCTTCCCCATGCCGCGGTCGGCCACCGGCCGGGAATCCCGCGCACGCCGCGGTCCCGCCCGGCCGGTCCGCCTCGCCATCACCGCCGTCCCGAAAAACACGCCGACGCCCGGAAAGACGGAAAAACCCCACAAAACCCTCCCTTAATTTCCCTAACAATTTTTCCTAATTTCCTAAACCTTTTCCCAATTTCCTCCCTATCTTTTCCCATTTTTCTTTTCTTTTCTTCCTTTTTCTTTCTTTTCTTCCTTTTTCTTCCCTTTTTCCTTTTCCTCTTTTCTTTTTCCCTTCCTTTCTTTCTTCTCTCTTCTCTTTCTCCCTTCTCCTTCTCCCTCCCGCGCGGCCAGCGCCCCCGCGCCCCCGACCACCGCCCGAACCCGGCCCGCGACCCGCCGCGAAGACCGGGGCCGGGGCCGGGACGGCCGCACGCCGGCCCGCGCCCGGCCGGCGACCCGCCACCGCACCGGTGACCCCTTCTCCTCCCCCTCTTCCTCTCTCCTCCCATCGGCCGCGCCGCGCCGTTGACGGCCGGGCCGGCGGCACACGTGCCCGCGTGGCCGCACGCCGACCACGCCGCCCACACAAACACGCCACCGTTTCCCCCTCTCCTCACTGCCCAAGCAGACCGAAAGGACCTCTCCCTGGCGCCGGCGACAAGCCGAGCCGTCACCTCCGGCCAACCCGTCGCGCCGCCATTAATCCCCTACCCGAGCCGTCCATTCCACCACCGGCCGGCGAAGCCAGCCCCGCGCCTGCACGACGGGTCTAATCCCCGGCCGAATCCCTGCACAAGTTGACCCGGCCGAGCCATCGCGAAGCCGCCCGAGCTCGCCGGAGTTGGCCTCGCCGGGGAAAATATCTTCCCTTCCCGAACCCTCCTCCGCCGCCTATAAAAGGGGGCCGACGGCTCCCCGGACCGCCGCACCTCGACACAGCAGACGCACAGCAATCTCCTCCCCTCCCACAAGCTCCACGGCCCGCCGCCGCGCCACCGCCTCCCCGTGGAGCCGCCTCCACCGTGTACAATAGCGCGAGGTGAGCACGGGGATAGGTTCCCCTCGCCCTCCTCTCTCTTTTCCCCTCATCCCCGGCCGTCGCCGTGGCCGGAGCCGCCGGCGAGCACCCCCCACCGGCCGGCCTCCTACACGGTCCGCCCCCTCCCCTCTGTTCTCTGTCTAATTCGAAGGGGGGAAGGGGGAAGAAGATGGCATTTTGCCAAGGACCCCCCCCCCCCCCCTGTTTCCCCTTATTACTTCAAAAACGAGCCCTCCTTCTTATTTCTCTTTATTTTTCCAATTAAGTCCCTAGGTTAATAGTTAATCAAAGGATAAACACTGTTAGACCCTAGAATAAATTACAAAATGACTCTAACTTAGTTTATATTAGCATAAACACCCTTCTTACCATTTGTAGGGATTGCTAATAGGTCCCTAACTCCTATACCACCCCTGTGACCCAGCATTTACGGTTAAACCCAGACCTCACCCTGCCATTCCCCTGTGGTACACCACTGAACCACCACCCCCCTAGGGCTTATAAATACCCCTCTCCGCTCACTTCCCCTCCCCGAGCTCGGCCGGAACCGTGAGTGCTAATATTGCTTGCTTGTGTGTGTGTATGCCTTAGCCGACGGAGTAGACGGAGGAAGGTACCCCGAGCCAGAGATCGAAGCCGACTACTGCGAGCAGGAGCCCGAGGTCCCGAACACCGAGCCGGCACTCCCCGAAGACTTCGAAGACGGCAAGTTCAACCTCCCCCTATTGATGCATGCTTCGGTCCTAGTTTTAAAAATATATCCTACACCCGTTTTATAAATTGCATATTGTTTTACTTCAAAACATGGTAGGATAGCCACCCATGATTGCTCGATTGAACCTTGTTTTGAGTGCTTTAAAAATGTGTGAGTGCTTTCAAAATGTGTGAGTGCATTAAAAGTGGGAATGGGGTATTTTGGAAATGAGTACGGATCCGGGTAGACGGGATGGACGTGTGTGTCGGGAGTATGGGTAAGCTCGTACTGTGTGGTTGAGCGTGTTGGGAGTTGTCCATCTTGTCGGTTAAGGACCGAGTTGCGTGACATCTCACCCGACCCAAATCGTCGTACAACCACTCGACCGTTGTATGTGGCAACGGCTTAGCATAAACCCCACTAGTTAATCTACTTGCCATCCGGGTGTGCGGGTGAGCAGCGGGAGACCAAGGAGTCGGGGTACGCTCCGTGTGAGGTACGCCCCGGTTATGTGGTATAACCCCTTGGGTGCTTCCGTGGTGGCTCGTAGTGTTAGCTAAGGTGGGTAATGGCTTTGATAGGATCCGTACCGCACCGAGGTGTCCGTGTGACGGTACCCTACTTGTGGGTAAAGATGTACAACCTCTCGCAGAGTGTCAAACCTATTCGAATAGCCGTGTCCACGGTATTGGACGAGTCACGGTGTGGTCACAAAAACTAGTGTTTGGGTTGGGATGTTTTCTGGCGTGAGTTGTTTTCTGGGTGAAGTGTGTGGCTGTGTGCCTGGGCTACGACGGACGGGAAGTCCGGTAGATCCACAGTGGTTTTTCCTAGAACAAGTGAGTTACTTGGGTTATGGAAATGATTTGCGAAAACCTTTTTGAAATGAACCCCTGCATGTGTAAGTTTGCAAAATGAACCGTTAACCTGATCCTTGTTATATCTTATGCATGATTCTGCTTATAAGCCCCTCCGTGGGTGGGGTTGGATTTGCTGAGTACGTATGTGCTCACCCTTGTTTTACTAACTATTTTACAGAGGAGGATCCCGATTACATCCCCGAAGACGTTGAGTAGGTTGTGCCCTACACCCAACCGTGCCCGTGTACCCGAAGCCTACCGAAAGCTTCCATGGTGTGGTACTCTGAGGAGGCTATGGAAGCCTTTGCTATCGTAGTGTGGTCGCTAGCGTTTGTGTTGTTCATTGTAGCGTTGGCACTACCGTGCCCTTTCTGTAACCGTAATGTAAAAGACGCGATTCCACTGTTGTAATAAATGTGCTACCGACCTCCCGGGACCGGTATTTGTGTCACATTTGGTCACCTCCGATGAGGGGACGCTTCAACTACCAAGGGCCGGACCGCATGGCGCCGAGTGGCGGGCCGGGCTTCGGCATCTCCGATGATCGGTACGACAAGCCGGGAGGAAGACTATGCCGCCTTCTCCCGCGACACGGCCGACGCCGCCCTAAAGGACCCGGAGGCGTCGCCACGAGATGAATCAGAGGACCCAGAAGTCCCCGGGTCCTCAAATTAATACCATAAATTGTCTTATGTAATAACTCGAACAAGTTGTAGGGCTACCAGACGTGTAGCTAAGTACTTTATTCGAATTACGTTACTCCCCGATTACTTCCGAGCGCTCGAGGACAACTGCAGCAACGCACAGTCGAGCTTAGAAAACCGAAGTGACCAAGCCTCACTCTGGAGCCGCAGAGGCGTAGGAGTCGGAAGGCCTGGCCTCCTCAATCCGCTAAGTGCAACCACCTGTTCGCAGCCCTCAAGAACTCGGAAGGTTCGGGAAGCCACAACTTTGGTATTCAACTCCAAGACAGATTCAACTTTTACCAGGGTCGAAAGATTCATTACCAAAGCTCTATCTAGCAGTTTTTACAGCAAACAAGGGCTTACTAAAAATTTGATATTTCTCAATATACACATGCATAAATGATGAAATTTTGTGAGCATTGCCATCACAAAATTATGAACCAATATGGTATTCAATGTTTGCTCTATATCACAAAGGAAGATGACCTAAAAAATTGAATTTCAAAGATCACTAGTTCTGAAATTCAGCAAGACAAAGACCTAGTGTTTTGGGTATAACTCCCAAACTAAAAATCTAGTAACCTTGAGATTTCTATAAGAGGTAGATAGATACCTAAGGAGCAGTTTTGGTATTCAAAGGTTGAAATAAAATTGGAAAAGGGTCTAATAGATCCATTTTCAGAGTGCTATTGCCAGAAAATTTCAGCATGACAGCGCTTCACTAAAACGATCATATCTCAAAGATTTAGAACCCTATGACCATGAGATTTTGACAGAACAAAGTAAGCTATATAAGAAACATTTTTGATATAGATTGTCTACGGAGGATCTGTTTGGAATTAGGTGTAAAAAAATTCGAGTTTTCAGTCTTACTCATGATTTTGACAGAATTTCAGCATGACCTAGGCTTACTGATTTGAGCATAACTTCAGTTTTATTCATCCTAAAATTATGAAAAATTCATGGAAGAATCTTAACTAATTGATGAGAAATTTTCCTGAAGATCACCTAGCCAAAAACTTTCTAGATCATCCTTAGAAAAATTTGGACAACATCTAGTTACAATCTTTGCTTAACACCTGATCAAAGCATCAAACCGCACGCATCAAACTAGCATGATTGGTCCTTAAGAAACACAAATTAAATAAAGACCAAGCAACACATGGTTTAAGTTCAGTTTTGGTTTGATAGCTTTTACATGATGCAAAAAGCGTCCTGTACATCCTTACCAAGCATTTTAGCTTAAAATCAAAGTTAGTGCCGGTGGCAAGGCATACATATACGTTTCTCCATATAATAGCTAGTAGAAAACTATTCGGTTCTTAATTACCGTACCTACGACTGTGGTTAGTGTACCTGAAGAAAATCACAGAACATTCAGAACCTTTCGTGCCAGAACTCACGAAAGCGTCCACATTCATTACCGTTCACTATAGAAACGGTATCCATGCGTAAAGCCGCTGCATGGACAACGTCCTATTTAAAACTCTGACATGACATGAGTGCCCATTGGAATAGGCCTCACTCATCCCTCATGGACTTTCCCATGGTACCATCACGTATGGCAAAACGTGACGAGACGCAGGCGCGACGTGACACCCATTGGAATAGGTCCAACTAGTCCCTCACAGGACTTCCCTGTGGTACCACCATGTATGGCAAAACGTGATGAACTAGTATGGTTGTGCAAGAAAGTAAGTTTTGACAGGAATAAAATATGCTGGAAGTCAGTTTAGATACACCATAGAGTACTAGCCACTAGAAAGAACCAAAAATTCCCTCTAGGGCCTCTCGGACTAGTTTAAACCTTAACGTCCTACGCACTTAGCAAAATTCTTATTCTTGGCAAATTTTATTCCAGAAACAAGTTATTAAGGTATAATTAATACTCTGGTGCATATCATCACTCTGGTACCAGCTGTGACAGAACCGCCCAAAATAATTTCGTATTATCGCTAGGCCGGTCCACATGGCTATTAAGCAATAATAAAGAACTATTTTGTCGCCTCTGCCGGGTCATGCCCGGTAAATCACTTATAACAAGATCGCTGATATGCGCAAAGCCCACACGAAGGCGGGATCAGAGTACAAGTTCAACATTACATTACATAAAAGTTTACAAGTTCACAAGTACTTAATATTACAAACTAGGTTTTTCAGAACATAAAAGTAAACATGGTTCAAAGTTTTAGACAACGAAAATTAAACTAAACACATGATACACATAGGACGCTATCCATGCATAACACTCCTCATCATCATTCTCCCATTCAAGCTCCCATCCATCTGGAATAGCACCAGGCCAGATGGGGTTTCTCCCATTCAAGCTCCCATCCATCTGGAATAGCACCAGGCCAGATGGGGTTACCTGAAAACAACATAAAAAGCAAGGCTGATTATTCTAATACTCAGCAAGACTTACCCGACAAAACTAAAGTAAGATTAGACATGCAAGGCTTTTTGGCTGGTGGGTTTGTTTTGCCAAAAGCGACTAAGAGTTGATCCTTAATTTCAAATTTTAGCTCATATTCCAGTATGTTAACCTTTCTAGGTGAGCACCTGCACTAAACAAGTATGTTGTGCAAACAAGATTAATCATCCAATAATATTAATCCAAAATATTCTATAAATAAACATGGGGTAGCCAGTGGTCGAGCCGACTCAGATAACGGCGAGTGACCGATGATCGATTGATTTATATCGTTGCAAGGTAAACCCAAGATACACAGAAGAAAGTAGACCCCAAGAAATCAAATAAAAGCGAAAGCGGGGTCTACCCCGACCAGGCGGTTCCTGTCATTCCCCAGATTAGGGACATGCGCTACAGTCCTAAGTACAAGGTTACCCGGACGCTCTCACACGGCACGTCCAGACTCAAACTTGCACTACCGGAATCAAACCGGGAGAAGCATCCCAAGAGTAGTAGCGATAAAGTCCCCTCACTGGTTCATTAGGTACTAGGCTTACCGGTCCCATTACCGACAAGCAATTGGTACGTTCAATAGCTTAAACAAGCACAATGCTACTTGGTCGCCGAACCCATTGCTTTTACCACATGAGCGAGTCAATTTAATCAACTTATGATTCCAGCATAAGCATCCTATATCTCACGAGTAATGAGTCATTACTCGACTTCTCACGAGCATAAGCATCCGAAATAACCGAAACCGAATTAGTCGGTCTTCATTTTTTGGACTGACCGATCAGTCTTTGTTTTTGGATGACCGAATTTTGAAGAAGACCGAGGAACCGAACCGATCAGTTCGGTCAGACCGAATGCCCGGCCCTACCCCCAAATGTGAAAAACATGTTTTTGTCTAAAACTCAATCAAACTACGGACCGTCCGTCCTTCCGATTTCACCCAACCGAAGCCCGATAAAATGACCAAAACTTTTAGCTCATATGTCCAAATTAAGGGCGTGTTTGGGAGGGCTCCGGCTCCACCAAACCAACTGCGGAGTAGCAACTCCACCAATTTGCGGCTCCACCGTGGAGCCGGACTCTCCCATTGGAGCCGAGGAGATGTGTTTGGCCGAGACAACAACTCCGCTCCGAAAAATGAAGATTTGAATAGATTACCCTCTTATGCCCTCAATTTCTTTTGTTTTGCTGTGCATGTGTGTGTTCGTGTCTTGTGTGTATGCATGTGCACGTGTGGGCGTCGTGTGCATGCATGGTGTGTGGGTGCTGTGTGCGTGGTGTGTGTGAGTGCCGTGTGCATGGGTGTGTACGGGTGCGTCCGTGTGCATGTGTGTGCATGTGTGGTGTGTGCGTGTCCGTGTGCATGCATGTGTGGTGTGCGTGCGTGTGTGGCGTGTGCTTGCATTTTTTTTAAATTTCAACAAACAACTAAAGATTTTGATCAACACATCTCCAGACTCCGAGTATCCGATAATTAGAAATTATTCAGATGCATATAAAAGTTTACACACACGAATTGTTCAAACGATAAGAGATATAAAAATTCAATGTCGATTACAAGCTAGTTATTCCAACCAATAGCAAGAGATGTGGCAAGTTCATCCCGAAAATTATCCATGGAAGTCGAACTCGCTTCGGAGTTGATGTATCTCGATGCATTTGCTAGGACGGCATCTCGTTTGTAACGATCCGGTATTGTAGGCATAAAATTTGGATCACGGTCGAATCGAGCAAAGTCGGCATCCTCAACCGTTATGCTCACGAATGAAATTGTGGAGGACCATACAAGCGACAACTATCATTTTTTGCTTCCACATGGGGTATTTCTTGATTCTATAAAGAATTTCCCACTTCATTTTGAGTAAACCAAAAGATCTCTCAATCACATTACGAATAGATGAATGCTTGCGATTGAACTTTTCTTTCGGGGTATTAGGTTCCATACCTCTATGCCACTCCGGCATATGGTACCTCTCACCCTTGTATGGAGCAAGGTAGCCGGGGCGATTAGGATATCCAGCATCGACAACATAAAATTTACCTGTAAATGGAAAAATATATGAACATATTTTCATGGTCAATGCAAGGAAATTTATTATTGACACCTTGTTACCTAGTGGAGGATGTGGAAAGAATTCCTTGTCGACACTCAATGCATTGTATAGCACACTTGTGTCGTGCATAGATCCCGGTTGGCCCGTTGACACATATGTGAATCTCATATCAAAATCACAAACTCGCTAATACATTTTGGGTGGGTATCCCCTGTCTTTCCAATGTACCTTACTTGCTCATCGGTGGTAGTGTGACACGAATGTGTGTGCCATCTAGTGCTCCAATGCAATCTTTGAAATATGGATAGGCTCGCTTGTCATCCCTTATCCTCCTATGGACTGTAGGAAAATTTGGATCTATTGGCCTAATGAAATCCTTTGACATGGTCATCAAACAAAACAAAACCTCCTCAAATTTTCTACCGATTGTTTCACCGAGTGCTTGAATCTATTTTGACTTCGCCGTTGGACTCATTCCCCGAACAAATGAATAACAAGATACCTAAACTCTCAATAGATGACATATGTAGAGATGAAGTCAACCCATACCTCTCAACCAATAACTTATGGAGGTCGAAAAAATCTCTGTGCTCATGCGCAATTGCCTATGGCATTCTCCTGGAGTGTTGAAAAGCTCCAACATAAACCCCATTCCACTTGTGGTTGACGTCCTGGGAGGATTTTTTTTAATAAACATGTCCAGATACATTTCTCCCATCATTGCACCACCAAAGATCATTTTAAAAAAATCCTCATCCTCTTCCTCAATGTCAGTATCATCATCGCTAGATAGCTGCATAAATGATATAGATAAATAATTTAACCAAATAAAAAATAAGAAGTTCACATGACATAGAACAAATAAGAAGTAAAAAAAATCCACATGACATAGACAGATAAGGATAAAATAATTTGTCCACATCACAAAGCATAAATAATTTGTCCACATCACAAAGGATAAATAATTTGTCCCACATCACAAAGGATAAATAATTTGTCCCACATCTCAAAAGATAAAAAAAAATTGTCCACATCACAAAGGTAGACCACCTGATCACTTTGCAAACATCATGTCAAACTTCCTCTTCGACCAATTGAACCTATCCTCATTGGTGGGGATAGTCATGAACATCCGCCTATGTTCTTTCTTCACAAACAACTCGGTTGCCACAAAGTGCTCATCACTCCCCGGAACGACCCCACATGCGGTGACATGGCCCATGACATCCTCAATACTAATCCCTCCAAACCTAGGCGACACAAAAGCCGCAAGGCACTCTCGATATCTTTGACATATTCTCGTTGTATAACTCGCTCCGGTGCTACTTTTAGGCTTCTTGTTAGGTTTATCAAGAATAATGTGATCTTTTTTCTTAGGTTTGTTGGTAGGTGTGGGAGAGAATTCCAAATTCTCTTCACCAAAATCAGCATTACCGTCACCATTCCCATCACCATTACCGTCACCATTCTCATCACCATTCTCTTCCCCTTCATCCTCTAAATCAATATGATCCTGAACACTGTTTGGTGGTATTATTGGGTTGGAAGACATAGGATTCCAATGATCAGTCTCTTCATTCATGATGTTCCCAAACATCACCTTCAAATATTCTTCATTTTGAAGAGGTCTGTTCTTAAATTTTCCAACACCGGGTATCTCCTACATAATGAGGTTACAGTAAGCAAGTGTATGTATTATTAGAAAAAAACAAATGAAAACAAATGTTAGATGCTCACAGATTTGGTTTTTTTCCACCACTCTTTATCCATGTTGATAGTTCTGTGCTCCAATTCCAACCGAGTTCAGTTTGTTTCCTCATCAATTTTCTCCAATTGGTCAAATCGAGTCTTCAACTTGTCCCATTTGTTCTTTAGCCGACTTTTTTTCAACATGATACCGGTACATTGGTAAAACCTATGAATCACCTCCTCATAGCCCACATTATTCAAGTGTGTGTTGGGTCTATTTCCTTTTCTTTTTTGTTCGAAGAAACGAGTTCGCAAACAAGGGTGGTATTGTCATCATTCCAATCAATATAATCTCCCTATACATGATTCGTAAGACAATGAGTTTAAAATCTAGTAATTAAAAAATATATACACTTGTGTTATCGTCCTATTAAAAAATATGTGATATCACAATGGAGTAGCGACCATAATTTGCGAGAGGAAATATGAAACTTCTTTATGTTATCCATATATTGTTATGAAGAGGATACTTTTTCGGCGGGGGGAAAAAATCATGGTATATATATTTTAACAAAGAATATATTACGAGTTTTACGCTAATAACCATCGTTTACTAATAACCATCGGTTTTACTTTCATGCCTTCGGTTTACTTTCATGCCTTCGGTTTACTAATAACCATCAGTTTACTAGAGAAAAAGGTTAAGCTACTTTCATGCCTTCGGTTTGCTAATAACCATCGGTTTACAAATGCAAGTCACATTATCGTCCTATTAAAAAATATATGCCATAAGAAATAAACCGATAGCATCAATGTTTACAAGTGCAACTCACATTTGAGTGCGGGTAACTAGTTTTTTCGTCATGTGCAGCAAAAAAAAATTGATAATATCAAGTATAACAAAGTAAAATGTGACATCGAATCATACCTCATCTTTGGTTGACGCAAAGACGTTTTCGTCGGCCGAGCACCGGAGGTACGGATGCTTGAGATGCCAAAAATGCATCTCCAATGGCCGGGTCCGTTTCAAATGCGCCCATCATCCCGCCTCCAAGCTCGTCCGCGTCCATGGACGGAGCCGGGAGTGCCGCCCGGGCGGGAACGCCCCTCGCCCCGGCCGGCCGCTAACTCCGTCCATGCCGCCGCGCGCCGCCGGCACGGGCGGCCGCACTCCTGCCCCGCCCGCCGGTTTCTTCACCACGCCGCCGGGAACGATGCCGTGACCGGTCATGGTCCTGGACGGGCGGTCCGCGGCGCCGCCATGGCTCGCGGTGCCCCGGCCAAGGCCGCCGGCACCCCCGCCAAGGCCGGGCGCGAGTCCGCCCCGGGCCGCCGCCCGCGCCCGCGCCAACGGATTGGGAAAAGGGGGCCCAAGGGCTCCTCCCGAACGCAACCTCGCCCCCGTTTTCCTCCTCAATTCCCGGCGGCCTCCATTACATTGCCGTCGGAGCCGTCTAGGGTTACGGTACGAAGGACGAGAAAGCCCAACTCGCCGTGCGGAAGCGAGAGGAGGAGGAGGGAGGGGGAGGCGGCCGGCTCATCTCCGGCGAACTCCGGCGGCCGTCCGGCCGGCCGGGACAAGGGGAGGCGGCGGCGATCGGTCCCCGCGACCGTGAGCTTCGCGGCGGGGGGGACCGTCGCGCGGCAGGAGAAAGGTCGCGAGGGGGGCGGCTCGCGGCGGGGGGAGAAACGTCGCGAGGGGGAATAGATTGAACCGGTATGTTGTGTAATCGGTGGCAGTGGTGGGTAATTACCCCCCAACTCCACGAGTTCTTATGAAAAACGTGTTCGCAGTACCCCTTGAGGCACTCCATGAAATTGGTGGAGTTGGGAGCTAGATTCATGGATTTCGTGGATCTGGAGTTTTTGGAGCTGCGGTGTTTGGCAGAAAAAAAATGGAGCGGAGCCGTTTTTTTGAATCTGGAGCAGTTTGGAGCTCTCCCAAACACCCCCTAAGTGATTTTGGACTCTATAGAAAGCTCGTTCAGAGGACCATCCATCCAAACTGAATGCTTGATCCAGAACACTTGGGATCAAAGTCGAATTGCAATCCAAGATCCACCACAAACCATAACCATCAACCATTTCTTTTAACCCCTTTGCAAATGTGCCAACTCCACAAGTGTACCACATTATGTGTGAGTGAGTTAGCCTTTTCACAACCATTTCTCAAAGGGGTTTTCACTCTCTTCACCACGCCACTCGATCCTAGCAACATTGCAATGTTAGATTGCTCAAGCAGCACTAGATGACCGAAATGCAAACAAGTTTACCCCTCTTGATAGTACGACAATCTATCCTAAACCCGATCATAAACTTCTCTACACACCTATGACTAGTGAAATAAAATGCATATTGCTTATACATTTGCCTTGCGCATTTCATTCCATCTTCTCCAATGTTGATGCAACACATGCACCAACATCATCACAAATGATATGATCCACTTCATATCATCATGCGGCATATTGGTTCATCAATCTTGATTTCACTTGCTCTTCACTGTTGCATCAGCCCATCGGCAGCAAGTCATTGCTCAAGCATCCCTCCACACGATCTAGTGCTTAGCCTCTGATTTTCCCTTCACACTTGAAACTGGTCCATCAAGCCAAGCCTTGATTGATCTTCTTCGCTGAGTCACATCACACCATGTCATGTCTCATATGCAATGAGCTCCTTCATCACATAATTACATGTGGACTAATCACCTGTGTTTTGCACTTAAACACATATTAGTCCACCTAAGTTGTCACTCAATTACCAAAACCAATCAAGGACCTTCATCAGGAGATAACAACCCTACGTCCTATGTGTGTTCTTCTTGATCTCGAGTATGAGTTGTGCTCACCGGGAGTTGATCCTCTTCCATGAGGGTTACATATTTCCTTTTATAGCTATCTTATGTCGTTTCTTGCATACTGCCTCTTGGTGTGAACACATTGCATGTTGTGGTGGGCACCCGCAACACTGTGCAACCCCTGTCAGATGTGTCAGGCATCTCTTCCAGATGAGGCAGAGGCGGTGGCCACTCGTGCTTTGTCATGGGCCCTACTTGGTGGGCAGGTGGTTGGGAGACTCCTCAGAGATGTATCTCGGGACCCTTCCTGAGATGTATCTTGGAGAAGCTCACCCACCTGCCTTGTCGATGCGAGTTCCTCTTCTGTCTGCTCATGGATTCCACTTTATGTCAGTGGGACCCGCCTTTGCATCTTCCCTGTGCAGGTTCTCTGCACATGGGCGAGTCGATGGCAGACCTGGGGTCGACTGATGCCACCTAAGTGGTGTGCCAATGTCAGGCTTGGACCCTGACAGGCTCATGTAGGCATGCTACCTTGGTCGATCGTAATTATGATGATTTTACAAAGATGGGGTATTCCTCGATTCCCATGTTGATCTTCTCCTTTCCAACAAAATTGAGTCCACGCTCGGGAACCTCTCGGGTAGCTGAACGCCAACACGGGGGATTTTGTCTCTTGATGCTGCCATAGGGGTTGCTAAGCCCTAGATCACTGTGCGGGAGTCGGTAGGTCCCATCAGTGTCACTAACTAAGGGAACCCTCGTTTCCCTTGATGTTGACAGTGGTGGTAGTTCTGAATGTGGGTAGGGTTGAAAATGAATGAGAGAAAATCCCTCTCGTGATTCTATTCCCATATGCATAATCTCTAACTTGGTGAAGGTAGGCCCTAGGTTGGCCTGAGGAATAGTGAAGATTTTGTGTTCATGTTGCTCAAAGTCAGCTTGGAGGTTCTGTGTGTGTAAAGGAGGGTTGCACAACCTCCTTCATTGTCTTGGAATAGTGAAGATTTTGTGTTCATGTTGCTCAAAGTCAGCTTGGAGGTTCTGTGTGTGTAAAGGAGGGTTGCACAACCTCCTTCATTGTCTTGGATTGGAGGGATAGGGGTGCACCGCCAGCTGCAACGACAGTGGGTACCTGACCGACTTGATTATCGGTTCGTTCTTGTCAGCATTGGTCCTCGTGTATCCCAAGGTAGTTTGTCGACAAAGACGAAGACCTCCCCATTCGGGGTCATGCTTCTTTCTTCGCCTTCACCATAAGGGTTTGGAGTTAGGATAAGACGAGAGATACGAAACTCGTCGCAATCTGGAGACTGGGTGAGTTTGGGTGGATTACAAGTTTTGATTCTGCTCCATTTTATTTAGTTTGTGCAACAACATAGTAGCCAAGTTCCTTAGTCGAACGAGAGTTATGTAGGGAATTGTCCTGACCTCTCGAGGCATAGTGCTTACTCGGAGGGCGTTATGCACTCAGTCGTGTTGAGGACATGAACCTTGGTGGGCAGATTACGCCATAATGAATTTTGTCAGTTGAACTACACTTAGTTCATGATTAAACATGGTAATCGAATTGAAAAACATCAAAGAGAGAAGATACACACCAATATATTTTCCTTAGTTGACATGCAAATGAAATGTTATATCGTACACTAAAATGACACAATAACACCCGACAATCTTGCTGAAATAACACAACATCACCTGACAATCTTACTAAAATGACACAATAACACCTGACAGTGTTGCTGAAATGACACAATGAAACTGGACGATCTTGCTTGAAAATTATGATTGAAGAACAAACATCAAATAAGGCAAGTTATGAGACAAAAAACTAGGTAGTTCATGAGTTTGCGAAACATGTTTCAAGAAAGCATAGTGGAAGAATGGCATGTAGCTCCACCTGCTCTTGAAGACATGTTAGCAAAAGACTGTAATCCAAATATATGATCAACGAAGCTCCTGAGTTTTCACAAAAAAAACTGAGGTGACAGGGGACGTTTGCCCCCCCCCCCACCCCCCAATTCAAAGAAACGGTCAGTTAAATGGTGCGATTAGAAGAATGTTATGATGGAGGTGACAAAACTATGTTGGTAATAGTGATGACAGAGTAGAGATTAAAATGGATGAGAAAATCCATCTCCATTTTGTTTCCATATTTTGTTACCAAAACGGGATAGGATGACTGAGAATACTGAAGCATTCAGGAACTAGGTACTTACACGGAACTCATACTTTGGTATGCATGCACATGGCATAGTTGTTTTTTGTTGTTAGGTAACACAACCTCTTATTGAGTCATAAGGTAGACCTATAGCTAGGTATATAAAGTCTATCTCGGATTTATCAAATGCGAAATAATTCATGTTAGAAACTAGATTCTACAAAAATGCATATAATATACCTCTTCCGCTTACCGCTCCATTTCAATATTATCCATAAATATGAAATAGGATGGGTAAAAAGTGAAAAAATGGTGCATGATTTATCCTAGGGAGGGGAGGTGAAGGTGTGATTAGAAACTTCTTATTGTTGCATTCAACAATAAGTAAAACTAGGTGATACCGCACGCGTTGTTGCGGGAATTTTTTAAAATATTTTGAGATGTGGAAATAGAAAGACCAAAGTGATAGCATGGTAACATTCATTTGTAAACAACATTATATATGAAAGCATGTTATTTTGATGAGGGTGAACCATTCTAAAATGATTGATCCTATATGTATTTCAACTACAGGAATTTTCTGGTGTGCTACTCACAAATATATGCTATTAGCTAAAAAAATCGATTGAAGACATAAATAGATGGTTTGGTGGATGATGACATGGCGTATAGTGGATATTGACATGTCGTATAGTGGGTTATGATGTGGGATGCTTGCACGTTGAAAGAAATAGTTAGTGGGTTCCATCTATATAGTTATGTATATGATAAGATTTGTATTAGATCAGGAAAAGGTACAAGGCCACGATATAATTATCATGTTTTTTAAACACCGTAACTTTGTTTGATTGAATGTCTTAGTGAAGATAACATCATGCCAAATTTCACTAGGCCAAAATCGATTTCTACTAGCACATGAAAAATAGTGTGTTGGACCCGCTAGCACAGTGTTGTGGGCACAATGCTGGCAGACAACATAAGGCACCCGCCAACATAAATGGTGCCTTACATAAACTATTAGTGCATGTTACAAAGCAGTAAATTAATTCAAATAAAAAAATCCAATTACAAAGTTTCGTAACTTATCAAGATGTAAAATTTTATTTGGGTTGTTTCCTCATTTGACAAAGTGATAGTAATTTTTTGTTCACAAAAAGTATATCGGTTATATAATTTCATGAAACTATATGAGAGGTGTATAAGATTTGTGAAGAATATTGCTATCACTATACCGGATGGGCAAATGACCAAAATAGTTGTACATCTTCAGAAGTTATACAATTTGTAGTTGATCCTTTTTAATTTGAATTACTTTTGTCAATGAAAAGTATGCCTCAATTTCTAGTCACTTGAAAATTTGAATTTTTCAAATGACCTCAAATGGGGATATTTAACCTTTTACCATTATAACGGATGTCGACTCTTCATTTAGCACTTTAACGGTGACAAATATATCTTTACCTTTAATGTTGCAAATGCAATACATTTTACCACTTTTGCTTGTGTGGCAGAACACGCAAGCAGTTCACATTGGCTCGAGGGCACCTGTGTGTGGAAAATGACCTCACCTACCCCTGCCTTTCTTCTTCATCGCATTGGACACTGAGCTCCAGGCAGCGAGCGATGCCAGGATGCGGCCGACCAAGTGTTTGTCGTTGAGGTCCAGCCAGAAGCGCGGTGGCGTCGAGCGTGTCAGGCCACTAATGAGGGTGAGGTCGCAGAAGAGCACCAGTGCCGCCGCAGAGCTCGTGGAGTTTGCGAAGGGCGGGAGTGCCAGCGTCACCGCCGGCCTCCCGTGGCCATTGCCCTGGCGAGGAACACAAGCACAGGAAACAACTCACATTTGCGGTGATTGTCGTCGCCCTGCTACTCCCGTGGCCATTACCGCCACCCTCCATTGGCCGGTACTCACACCCCGCTCCCTTCCCTTCGGCGGCCGTCCGGGCGAGCTTGGGGGCCGCCTAGGGAGCCCGCCACCTAGGGAGCTTGATAACCTTGCGAAGGGCCCAAGGAGCTCTGGTGGCCGGCGCCCATGGGGAGGAGCAGGGCAATGTCACCACGCTTGTCGGCGTCGGGCGCGAGGCGCTCACCATGCGCGGGGATAGCTTGTCGTGGCCTTGAGGTTGAAGATGGCTGGAGGTTGAAGACCTCATCACTGCTCGACGGTTGGAGGCTGAAGACAACTTACACGTGGACCCCACGTGTAGGTGACAAGGGGAGATGAGGAGGAAGAGCGCTAATGACATTAGAGATATTTCATGCTCTTCGATGACTCGGATCCGAGCTGGACAGCCGCGCTGGCGTGCCACGCGAGCAAAAGTGGTAAAATGTAATGCTTTCGCAACATTAAGGGCAAATATATATTTGTCACCGTTAAAGTGTTAAATAAAGAGTGATCATCCATTATAATGGTAAAAAGTTGAATATCCCCTCAAATGGAGAAACATTTATTTCTAGATCTTGAGAAGTTACGAAACTTTGTAGTTTACAATTTTATTTTTGAAATTATATTGTCAACATAAAACTAAGTTTGAATTTTATAACGACCTCGAATGGACAAACTCCCAAAATGAAAGTTGTAGAACTCAAAAAAGTATGAAAGTTTGTAGTTTACAACCTTTTAATTTGAAGTCGTCTAGAGCTCCAAAGAAGCAATTTACACTCAGCGTAGTATGAAGAGAATGAAAATGATATATAGATGCATGTGAGAGTGTAGTTAGGGGAGGCTACGCGTGAGGCGGAGTTGTAATCCCGCAGAGCGTCGCGACTTTGCGCAAAAATTAGGCGGGTGGCTAGCCGGTTTCCAAAAAAAAGTTTTTTCTATTTATTTTGAGCCTTTCCTACTGTGTGTCAAAAACCTCTGTGCTGGGGTGCGTTAAGACGCCCACCAGCAAAGAGGTCTTTGTGCTGGCGGGCAGACACTCACCAGCACAGATCACCATTTGTGCAGGCTCAAGACGGCGGTTGCTCCACTAAACAGCATAAACCCCTTTTAGCCGCCAGCCCAAATTATTTTTGGCCTAGTGTTTCTCCCTATCAATGTATTAAGTTTACCATGTTTAGGTATATTTTTATGGAAAAAATCATTTTACTCTCACACCTATTTACTTTGTCCGCGTAACCCCTAAATAAAACTTAGACTTACTTTGCTTCCCAGCTATTTCATTTGGTTCAAAGTTCAATCCACCCCTAATCAACTTTTTTTCTTTTTTCTCTTCCCATACAGGTTGAATTTTAATTTCAAATTCTGTAAGTGACTTATAACATGATGCTCTATGTTAGAAAAAATTGTTAAATTCCTTTGTGATTACTTTTCATAAATTTTGTGTATCCAAGATTAATTTCGTATTATATAGGTGAGGGTATGGACTTATTTCATATTTCCATTGCTGTCGTTTGCCACACCTTTTTAGCAATCAATATACTTCCATAGGACAATTACAATTCGTGTGCGCGGAGTGCATAACTTTGCATTGCATGAAACTCGAGAAATACCGAAAGGGTCGGTCACAGCCTATGCTCTTTTTTGTTACAACCATCCGTCCATCACGATTCACGACAGCTACTTTGTTGGCCAGCCGTGAGGACAAAGGCTTCAAGACATGAAGGGTGAGCATTAACATGTGGTCAAGACGTTTTTAGCCATAAGTACCCATGCCATGCTCGTTCACGGCGTAGACGTCACATGATTGGAGTCGCGCACGTACTGTTAACCGAACAAAACAGTCGTCAAAGCTCCCCCCAAAGATTTCGCGCAGTACATCTGCGTCGGCTGCCTAGCCTAGCTTCACATAATTTTGCTTTGCTTCGAAAGATTAATTTTTGCTTTCCACACTCCAGAGTACATACTGTCAAAATACCTTTTTTTACTGGTGAAGGTAAAAGAAACCCCGTGGCTTGTAAAAGATAGAAATACAGATATACTAGTAAAGCGTAGGTAGGGAAAAAAGCTAGGAGCAGATTGAAAACGATGGAGAGAGAGTGGGGACACTTTTTTTAAAACCTTTTTTATGTTGCACGCATCCAGGGACGATTGCAGTAGAGAGAGAAGAGGCCACAGGCTCGCGGAGCAAGCAAGGGGAGAGAGGGAGACCATTGCATAGCAGCTTGCAGGAGGAGGAGAGAGAGAGAGAGCAGAGCAGAGGCACAAGGCAGGCAAGGGCACGCGGTGCTCCTGCTTGCCCCCACCTCCTCCCCTGTTCTATACTCTCGCACGCCCCCAGTCCCCCAACCCCATCAGACGCGCCGCGCCAAGAACTCCTCCCAGCCAAGCCATCCCGGGTTGCGCTGCGCTGCGCTGCGCTGCTCTGCTCCCCAGATCTCGCCGTCCAGATTATGTGGGATTAGGTAGATGAGGGCGGCGCTGTTCGGTGCCGAGCGGAGCGGGGCAGCAGACCTCGTCGTCGGCGGGAATACGCTGTTTTGGCCGGAGGGGAAGGCGAGGGTGCTGGTGGAGCCGAGATCCGTGCTGGACTGCACGCTGAGCCACAGCCCCAACAACTCCAAATCGACGCTGTCGTCGTCCCTGGGCGGCGGCGGCGCGGACTCGTCCGGCGTGGCGGCGGTTTCGGACAGCAGCGCCTCCGCCGCCGCCGAAACCACCAAATGGGGATCCCCCGGTGAGCACGGCGGCGGCGGGAAGGAGGACTGGGCCGGCGGCTGCGAGCTGCCGCCGATCCCAGCCGGCCTCGACATGGGGCTCGTCGGCGGCGACAACTGGGACGCCGTGCTCGGCAACGCCGCCGCCGCGGGGCAGGACCAGACCTTCCTCAACTGGATCATTGGGGCCGCCGGCGACCTGGATCAGCCGGGGCCGCCGCTTCCCGTGCACCAGCAGCCGCTCCTGGACAATGCGGGGTTCGGGTTCTCGGCCGCGGACCCCTCGGGCTTCTCGCTCGATCCCCACCTCGGCGGCGTCACCTCCGACATGTCGTCCCCGGGTGCGGTGTCGCACACTACCAACAGCGGCGGGGGCAGCAAGACATCCTCAGCCTTCGGCCTCTTCTCGACGGAGTCCGCCTCCCTTCAACCGCCGCCGCCCCCGGTGCTGTTCCACGAAGGTATCGATACAAAGCCCCCTCTTCTCGGTGCGCAGCCGCCCGGCCCCCTCCTCCACCAGTTCCAGCACCAGCCGCCGCCCACCACAACCTTCTTCATGCCACTCCCGTCCTTCACCAATCACAACCAGCATTCCCCACTCCTCCAGCCACCGCCCAAACGCCATCAATCCATGGGGGACGACCTCTATCTCGCCAGAAACCGGGCGGCGGCGGCGGCGGCGCAGGGCCTCCCCTTTCCACCACTGCATGGCCCTGCTCCATTCCAGCTCCAGCCTTCGCCGCCGCCGCCCCACGGGGCGATGAAGACGACGGCTGCGGAGGCGGCGCAGCAGCAGTTGCTGGACGAGCTGGCCGCGGCGGCAAAGGCCGCCGAAGCCGGCAATACCGTTGGCGCGCGAGAGATATTGGCGCGGCTCAATCACCAGCTTCCCCCGCTCGGGAAGCCGTTCCTCCGCTCCGCCTCCTACCTCAAGGAGGCCCTCCTGCTCGCGCTCGCCGAAGGCCACCACGGCGGCTGCCGCCTCACATCACCACTCGATGTTGCCCTCAAGCTAGCGGCATACAAGTCTTTCTCCGACCTCTCGCCTGTGCTCCAGTTCACCAACTTCACCGCAACGCAGGCGCTTCTTGACGAAATTGCCGGCAGCACAGCTGCCTGCATCCATGTCATTGATTTTGATCTCGGTGTTGGAGGCCAGTGGGCTTCCTTCTTGCAGGAGCTTGCACACCGCCGCGGCGCAGGTGGTGCAGCTCTGCCGTTCGTTAAGCTCACTGCCTTTGTATCAACTGCTTCACACCATCCACTGGAGCTGCGTCTTACCCGGGATAACATCGCACAGTTTGCTGCAGACCTTGGAATCCCCTTTGAGTTCAATGCTGTCAGTGCTGATACGATCAATCCTGTGGAGCTCATTTCTACCACAGGCGATGAAGTTGTAGCTGTTGTCCTCCCTGTTGGTTGCTCTGCTCGTGCACCACCGTTGCCAGTGATCCTTCGGTTGGTGAAACAGCTGGCTCCTAAGATTGTGATTGCCATAGACCATGGTGGGGATCGTGCTGACCTTCCATTCTCGCAGCACTTCTTGAATTGCTTTCAGTCTTGTGTGTTCCTCCTTGATTCACTTGATGCTGCCGGCATTGATCCTGATTCTGCTTTCAAGATCGAGAAGTTTCTTATTCAGCCAAGAATTGAGGACATGGTGCTTGGGCGGGGCAAGGCAGACAAGCCAATGGCATGGAGGAGTGCATTTGCAGCTGGTGGGTTTGCGCCTGTTCCTCCCAGCAACCTAGCGGAGGCACAGGCTGACTGCCTCCTGAAGCGGGTGCAGGTCCGTGGCTTCCATGTGGAGAAATGCGGGGTTGGGCTCACACTGTATTGGCAGCGCGGTGAACTTGTCACCGTATCAGCATGGCGGTGCTGATCAGCAATACACGCCTGCGCTCACCGACTTTTCACCACTCGCTGGCATCTTCAACTCCAGTAATGTGTATTTTGTCTTGCAATTAATTGTTGCAAAGAAAACTAATATCTTGGTGTTGAACACTTCATGTTGATTCTCTTTGCAGCTTATTAGCTAGAACTAGTGGGTTTAGCAATGTCTCTAGTGTAATGATGTTGCTCTAGGTTTTTACCTTGCTTGCTCTCTGCTCACTTCAGACATTCTCATGTCTTGTCATTTGAAACACTGCTTGTGAGGAGAGGGTATAATTAACCTATCAAATGTGCCTGGTACAGGATTGATATGTGTTTCCTATTTCTTTATATTGGTTTCTTGTTCTCATAGTCTTTATCTTGTTCTCATAGTCTCTACGAACCAACTTTCAATGCATCATGTTATCTTATCAGAAGTTCACTTCAAATTTCTGTCGTCATCCATCGTCATAATACCAAAATGTGTGTCTGACTAACATTAGACCGAGGCACTACAGTAGGACTAAATTTATGTTTCAAGAAGGCAATTGTAGATTGGCTTTAAATTTCCATTTCCTGTGCATTTCTATGAGTTGTATTTCGTGACCATGCAGTTTTTCGGCACTTATATGAAATTTAGAGGGTTTATTTGAGGATAAGCTACGGACCCCGTGTTGCTTCTATCTTGGAATTTAGGGTTCTATAGTTATAGAAATTTCATGTGTAGCTGGGTTTCATGTGCACAGTAAAAGACCATACTTGTAAAATGGTGAGTCCTGAACTCCTGATCATTCAACAGGGTTTTGAAGAAAGCTAACCGAATGCAAGTTTGGTACTCAATGTTCCTTCAACACATGACAAAAGGAATTGAATCGTATGCAAGAATGTAAATTGCTGCTAGTTTTTGCTAATGTGCCAAACGTAGACAGCAAGCAACACAAGCGATTCACACCTCACGCACCGTTCTGATACATTTCCTCAATGGACTTGATGCCAGTAGAGTAGTGGACTTGGTAGAGCACAGCAAGCAAAAAAGACAACCGCATACGTACGTTTATTCATGAGGGAAGGGTCAGATTTCACTTGTCACCTTGTCCCGCGGCGCAAGAAGGTTTTATCAGTAAAGCGCTTAGGTTTCCATGTTTGTGACCCTTGGCGTTTCTTGTTTGCAATGAGCGGCCTATCGGAAAAGTTTTTATTATTCATGTGTCACATAGGTTGTTTTCATGCTACTCCCTCCGTCCCTAAATATAAGCGATTCCTAACATTCAAACTCGAGAAATAACGGAGACTGTTAAAAGACATCTATACCCTTCATTTTACACTATCCACCAACTCTCCACCCACCCACCAACTCCTTTATTTTTGTCTTTATCCATAGGAATGCTTATATTGTGAAGCAAAATTTTGAACCCTAGAAATGCTAACATTAAGGGACGGAGGGAGTAATTAGTAGCATCAAACGTGACAAAATTCATTTCATCTAGATAAATTCGAAACGAATCTATTAAACTTAATTAGATCGTGATTATATGTGTTCTAGTGATAGTGTAATTAGACAAACATCTTCTAATGATAACTTAATTAGATTTAATAGATTTATCTCGTGTTTTACATTTCATTTGTGTAATTAATTTAATAATTAAATTATTTTAGTCTTTGTAATTAGCTTAGGTAAAGTTGATGTACATTTTCAGCAATTTTCTTCACTCGATCGCGGAATGTATTGACGGCTCTGGAACCAAAACACGAATAAGCACTACAAGTTTTTCTTTGTAAGTGGCAAAACACGAATAAGTGCTTCAAGTTTTTCTTTGTAAGTGGTTTGCAGTACCGAAGGGAGCAGTTTTTGGAATTGTACCCCATGCCCTTGACTCAAGGGCAGTAGCTTATTTTTTTTCTTTTGGGACTATTGGAGACATGTGAGTTCTTTTTTATTCTCCTCTACTGCTTGCAAGATATATACAAGTCTGTACCACTGCCATCATGTGATATGTCCTACATCTGATTACAAAATATTTCACAACTATTTTATCTAACCTTCTACACTGGCGGGGGCCATTCGTTTTGGTTTGGTGGTTGATGGTAGTCTTTGGTTTGTTTTGAGAGAAAAGTCGGTGGCTGATTTGTTACGAGAGAAAAAAATCTTTTCTTGTTTGGTAGCTGATAAGCCAAGCGAAGCGTAATACCGGCGAAAAAAATTCTGAAAGGCTCGGACAAGAAAACAGGCACGATTATTTCAAGGTCAGTTTCATTCATCTCCTGCTTACGGAGTAGGTCACATGGCCGTGTCCCCTCCTTGCTCCTGCCTCCCCACACTGTTTCTCATTCTTTGCCTTCATGATCGCTTGTCCGCCTCTGCGTTTGCCTCGGCTCCCATCCGCTCGATTACCTTATATATATATATACAAAAATCCACAGCTGTACTGGTTGTACCAGACTACCAGTGGAGAAGATGGTTTTTCTCGAACAAATCTCCTTGAAAAGCTTGGAAACTACTAGTGTTACAGGCATGACAGCGGGAGTACATTGTGAGCTACTGTAGCATTTTCTTCGCCCTCGCAGGATCCTTTGCGCTGGGGAAAGTTCACGGTTCTTTTTGAAAAAAAGAGAGAAAGTTCTTTTCACGACCGAAATTGATAAATATAAAAGAAAATCATGATAGATGCTATAAGAAATTCAGAATTATTCCGGGATGAAAATTAATTTACTCATGATGGGTATAACAGGAGACTCAGAACCAATCCACTAGTCAGAAGGTGTGAAATCAATACGGCCCTTCGGTCTCTTGTTCTACCTATCATGATGAATAATTAATTCTCAATCCGGTATAAATCTGAGTCTCTATCACAATTTTCTTGATGTATCTATTATTCCGGCCGGATTGAATCCGATGGAAACGAACAAACCCTGAGGCTGTGAAGCTCTGTGTTAGCAGAAAACCACTCCACAAACGGGAAAAAAATCCAATAGAAGTCTTATTAGAGTTTATACTTTCTTTTCGAGAATAAAGTTTATACCTAGTTACTACTTTTCATATAACATGTGCAACCGCATCACGAGCTGCCGCGATTGTTTTCCGTTCGTTTGACAGTCTGCGTTAGCAGCGTCCACAGAGACCCACTGTGCAGAGGATCCGGGGGAGGCTCGCTGCCACGCTCCTACACGAGAACGTGCCCTTGATCGTATGAAGCTGACAGCTACCATTTTCTTAAGCCCCCCGGTGAGGCGAGGCGAGGCGACGACAGGCTACTCGATTTTTTTATGTCGCCATGCGCCCCCGGCTGCCTTGCCCCCTACCACACCACCCGTCGCATGCATGCATGCGCAAACGCCAATTGCCACTCTGGACAGGCCTTTTCGCTAATCCAAGGAGCTTAGCACCATTCTTTTCAAGCTAAATGTACTTTTGCCTGCTCGCTAGTACAGTATGACCCGCCGCTCGCTCTCCTCCGGCCAGCGACCATCTCGCATCGGTTTTCTCCAACCCGTCCGCCGTCCCTGTGTAGACGAGCTGCCCACTGCCCCGTTGCTGTTAACAGTGTGGTGTAGGTTGAGGAAAAGGAGGCCTCGAGTCGGTCAGTGCACGCGGGTCAGGGGGGACCCTAGCTTAGCTAGGGCTCCCGTTCCGCCTGGTCTGGTGTGGTGTCTCCGGTGGAGTGGAGGCCTGGCCTGGCCTCCGGTGGTGTATCAGGGCAAAGCCTAGTGTGGTTTTAGAGTTAGTACAAGGTCCAAATCAGTCGCAGTGTCTGCACGGACGCAAACGGTCTACCTAACGAACTAGCTGGTGATGGCAGCTCCCAAGCAAAATTTAATTGTTTTTTTGTATGAAAATTCGCAGCCAACGTGCAGAATTCTTTTTGTACCAGTTGGGTTCCCTTGTGTAGTTTCCCTCCCCCACCGGAAAAACAAGTTCCTTGCTTTGTATAGTTCCTGACGGCAAAATTTGGTGATCTCGGACTGCCAGAGGAGGCTAGTACTCCACTACTCCTACACATGGTAGAAAACCTCGTTGAGCACCGAGCGGAGCAACGAGCAAGCACTCCAGGTGAGGTCAGGACACGGCCTCGTGAAGTGTCCGTCGATTGGACCGAGGAGACCGAGAGCGAGGGTCATCGTCAGCACAGCACAGCAAGAGGAGGGGGCCACTTGCAAGGCCGGTCGGCGGGGCCATGCGCCATGCTCCAGGGCCAGGGGGGGGGGGGGGGGCCAAGAGAGAGCGAGCCGTCGAGGGCAGGCAGATACGCGCCGATCTCCTCCCCGGCGGCCAGCCCCACACGCACAGTGGCCAGTGGGCGACTGGGCTGTGGCGGGGCGGAGCAGTAGCTAAGCAAGCCTAGTGGGTATTGGTAGTGGCTCGACGCACACGCACACGGCAGCAGCGCGGACCCGGACCGGGCCGTGGGGCGTGGGCGCCCCCTCCCCCGGCTTGGCTGGCCGGCCGGCTGCCAGGACCAAGGACCACGCCCACACTACCACCGTGCAGCGCCCGCCCATGCCGGCGCTCCGGATGGAGCGGCCCAGGGGCACGAGGACGCGACGTGATCGCGCGGTCGCGGCAGGGGCGCTCCGGGCTTTGTCCTCCTCTGCCGGCGGCGCCGCGCAACAGGTAGCTGCTTCAACAGTTGGATTGGACGGAACGGGCGGGGGCGGGCGGCGACAGCGAGGGACGGGCGGGCGGGCCGGCGACGCGCTTGCTATCTGCAGCGACGCGATGGGGGCGGGGCGGAGGTTGGCGATATGGTTCGTTTCGTTGCGTTCCAGGGACCAGGCCGGCGGGGACCCCGCGCGCCCGGGCTTTTGGCAAAAGAGGCTGTCTTTGCTTTCGCCTTTGGATGGACGTTCCAAAAGGACGGCGAGATCAAATCTCGTGGCGTGGTGGGGTGGTGACACTGGTGAGGGAGGAAGGAAGGAAGGAAAAGAGGGGTGCGTGCTGCGGGCAGGGAGCCGAGAAGAAAATTTTGTTGCATGTCGTGGCTCGCGGGCAACGTCCTACGGTGCTCGACCAGCTAGCTCTGCCGCTCCGGATCGTCCCGGGGGAGCGCACGGCACGGGGGTCGTTTCCTTGCAGGCTAGGGAACGAAGCGAAGCGGCTGCCGGCCCGGATACTGGGTCTCTACATTAGCGCAAAATTAAATTTTGTAAACCAGGAACTACTGGTGTTATAGATCACAAGATTACCACTAGACGCGCAGATGCAGCGAAACCGTCTCGATGTAGATGAACGCGATGATGGTAGCAGGCAGTGCAGTTGCTCACGTCCTTCTTGATATGCATGTGTTGCTCGTCCGATCCATGCTCCAGATGCAGCACCTCCAAGGTATCCACACATACAGAGAAGGAAGTGTCGCACGCCAGACTGCTAGGTTCGCGAGTGCGGCGAGGAGAGAGCGTTGGCGGTGCGGCTGCTCTTGAAAAAATCGTGCCTTTTCAGGAGGGGTGTGGTCCATATTTATTGGGAGGAAAACCCACCACACCATCGTCCATTAGCAATACGGGACTAATAGATGGTGTACTCCTTTCAACGCTAATGGGCTTTACAACATTTGTGACCCATTATGACTTTTACACCATAATAGATCAAATCCATCTGAGTCCACTAGTGGATCAAATCCAGTTGACTCTAGAGCATGTTTCCCACAGTTACATCCAGTCATCCATCCACGTTTGAGGCACCGGGTGGTCGGTCGGTTACATCCATGCAACGAACATTCTAGCCTGATCATGGCTTCAGAAAGACCGCAAAGAACGTCTCGATCGCCAAAGGTTTCGAGTACACGGTGCATGGACGACATCGACACGCACACGGTCACTACGGGAAACCGAGTCTTCGCCGAGAGCAATAGTCTTCGGTGAGAGCTTAATCTCAAGCTCTCGGCGAAGACATCTTTGGCGAGAGTAAAAAAAAATATTCTCGGCGAAGAAAAAACTCTCGGCGAAGAATTTCTTCGCCGAGAAGCAAAAAAAAATACTCTCGGCGAAGAATTCTTCACCGAGAGCAAGACGTACGGCTCTCGGCGAAGAAATTCTTCGCCGAGAGTTTTTTTATTGCTCTCGGCGAAGAAATTTTAAAAAATCACTTTTTCACCTTCAATTTTTTTCTATCATCAACATGCACTTATACAAAGGATATTTTCAAATTTGACGCAAATTTATGTTTGTTTGCTATATTTAAAAATTTTACTTCATTCTAGGCAATTTTATCGAAGACGTATGATATGAGCGCAAGTGCATGGAATCATAGAGTAAAGTTGTTGGAAAAATGAGATTCATGCTCATGAGACATCTCTAAGACAACGTACACGAAATAAAACTAAATTTCAAACATTTTGTCCTCCGATCATGATGAGGATCGTGTCGCGAGAAAGGTTTTAAAATTATATAAAATTCAAATGAAGTTTGAAAATCACAAATTTTGTCGAGCCCTCGTTATATCATATGTCGAGGTTGTGGTAAAAAGTTGAGAACATTTTGAGCACTTTGACACGCATGTTGTTTACAAACCGGAACATCTCACGAGAAGTTTCAGAGAATTTGAACTAATGTCACTAGGTTTGATACATTAGAGAAATTTAAATTTGAGTTTGACCACAACAAGTTTTTTAGAAGAAATACACAACATATCTAGTGTCGTGTTTAGTTTTTGAGATTTTTTGAATTTATTTGCTATTTTTTGAGTAATTAAATGCATTTGAAAAAAAAATCTTCGCCGAGAGCCATTTATTGGGCTCTCGGCGAAGCCACTCCGGCCGGCCCATCTAACCGACGGCCCACTAAACCAACCGGCGGCCCATTAACCGGCGCCTCCTATATAAACACCCCCCAACCCTAACCCTACCCCCTCCCCCTCCCTCTCCCACCGCCGCCTCTATCTCTCCCCGCCTCCTCCTCGCCATCCCCGCCGTCCACGCCGCGAGGCCCAACGCCGCCTCCTCCTCGGCCATCCCCGCCGTCCATCCCCGCCGTCCGCGCCGCCCCCCACCTCCCCCCTCGCTCGCCCCTCACCTCGTGGCGAGGAGCGGCGGCGGGGGCGAGGTGAGGTGGTGGCGGATTCGGCGCCGCCTCCCTCGCCTCTTGTCTCGGCCGGCGCCGCCTCCTCGTCTCCTCGTCTCGGCCGGCGTGCGGCGGTGGAGCAAGTGGCGGATCCGTCGCCGAGGGAGGAGCTCGTCGCCGGGGAGCGACTCGTGGCCGGCCCGACCTCTCTCTCTGTCTTTTTTTCTCCGGGTGGCGGGGCGAGCCGGTGTGATGGCGGGGCGCGGCCGGCGTAGGTGGCGGGGCACGGGCGGGTGCGGGTGGCGGGGGTGCACGGTGCGGGTGGTGGGGCGCGGCCGGCGCGGGTGGCGCGGTGGCGGCCGGTGGGCGGGTGGTGGTGGTGAGGTTGAAGGTGGCCGCGGTGGAGGAGGCGGCGGCGGCGGTGGTGGGGGGCCGGGGGCGGCCGGCCGGTGGGCCGTACGTTGGGGATTTTTTTTTTTTGTTTCATAAAATTGTCTTCGCCGAGAGCTAGGTGGGCCTCTCGGCGCATGTCCGCCGAGAGGGGTCCCACATGCTCTCGGCGAAGACGCCTTCACCGGTACAGTGTCCGCCGAGAGGCCTTCACCGAGAGCAAACTCTCGGTGAAGGCTTCGGTGAGAGGAAAGGGTCCTTCGCCGAGAGGAATCCCACTCTCGGCGAAGACCTCGAATCCGGTAGTGGGTTTCGTCGGTGTTGCGTTGCCTAGCTATTAATGGCGCGCCGTCACGTAGTGCGCGCGCGCGCGGGGGCGCGAGGTCGTCTCATCGTGGATCACTTCCACGACGACGACGACGACGACACCTCAATATCCCGGCTGCCCACAAATGGAAAGAAAAAAAGGAACCCCAAACTCGTCTTTCTACCAAACATAACCCGGTTGAATGGTCGGCAATCCATCCTGCTGCAGAGTTTCAAAGTTTGTGTTCGTTGCCCCCTTGGGGACTGTGTGTGGTACGTGGCAGGTTCTGTTCAGATGGGCATCTTCAGATCCACCGGCGCCTCATTTTCTTCTTGGTGAAACAATAATATGGGTTTGAAGTGACCTCCTCTCTTTAAGCTCGCGCACACCGAACCGTCGATGATGATATAAAGCCCTAGGGTTGGATTGCTTGCTAGCTTATAAAAAATAATGGATGGATGCGCACACGGTTGCTTTCCTTCACGAAAATGCACAGTCACCCCCCACACCACACACACACATCTCTGTCGACTGTACTCGCGCTTTGCATTAAGCCAAAAAAAAACGGAAACAGAGGAGATCTAGGTGACCAACGATGGGGTACCACTCTGTCGAGCAGAACTGCGAAAAAGGCAGGTCGCTTGTTTGGACAAAAGACGCCAATTCACCCTAGGTTGAGTTGAAGCCCGTGAAAGCACAGCGGAGATCGATCACCGGCGGCGACACACGGGCCGCGGGGCTGCCTGAACCGTGTTTCGCACTTTCGCTCGATCGACCTGCTGGAAAGCCACGACGCATATGCTGCTGCCTAGCCCCAACCTGCAAAAGCAGCCGCAGAGCTAGCAAGCGTATCCCGCAGCGGCAGCCTCTGGTTAGACGTCGTGGTGGTGACAAAGGCGGTCGTCGCACATGGCCTGGTGCAGCTAGCTACAGCGGCAAAATCTAACTTGTGCGTGACATTACTGCATCAGAGAGGCACATGCTCGTCCTCAGGTCAAGAGCAAAGTGAGATCCGTCAGTGACGGATTAGATTAGATTAGGGGGGCCTAAGCAAATCGATCAAAGTCACAGCAGTTAGCTATAGGCTACGGTGTTGGCGATCACTTGTGGCTTTAAAACGGTTTCAGACGGCGCCGGCGCGCTGGGAGTACGGGTCCGAGCGCGACGTGTTCGTGTACGTGCGCGTCTGCGTCGTTCTAGTGACCGAGACGGAAGAAGAAAAAAAAGCAGGTGCATGGTCGTCAAAACTAAAGGGAGAAGAAAAAAACGGTGTGCATGCGAAGTGGGACGGAGGCCTGGGGGCGGAGGGAATCGAAAGGAGGAGAGGAACACGCGATCAGGCCGGGAGCCTTTGCACCAAAGCAGAATAGCGAAAGGGTTCCCTTGTCCTTATCAAGCAAGGCTGCGAGCTTTCCGTGCCCGTCGATCTCCGCCTCCAATGGGCATGATGGCGAGCGGGAAAAAGAGAGGGAAGAGTAAAGCGCGCCGGGCGGCAGAGAAAGCGGCCGTTGCGCCTCTACTGCAGCAGCCTTTGCATCCATCCACCGTTCGTTCGTGTAGCCGTGTAGGGTGAGGGAGGAAAGAGGCCGCCGTCCATTGGCGCGCGCCGGCGCAGTCTGTGTTGCACCACGGCGCGCGCGTTCTGTCGTCGGCGAGCGTATGGGCAGCTGGGGGCTCCGGGCATATCGGTCTCCACCCACGTACTGGCCGATCGCAAAGTGTCTGTAATAATGCAGGGCTGCCTTTGCAAAAGGGAGGGAGGGACGATCAGATGGTGTACCACCACTTGGATAAGGACCCGCCCGTCTCTCTGCTTGCGAGCTGCGACACCGATACCACTCTTCGTGCGTAAGGTAAAGGGGCTTTGGCCGGGCAATGATAGGCTGGCTTCAGAGTTCGGACGACCCCGGGCCCAACACAAGGTTGATGCATCTGTCGGCCGGCCCCACACTTTTCTTTCAAAACTTTGCCAGTTTTGAACTGGGAAAGGTCAACAAAAGAAAAGAGAGAATTAAAAAGCTCTCAAAGCTAACATGGGGACTAATTTAACTGAACATGCATGGCAGTGCCGCCACCACGTCTCAGTCAGTCAGTCAGTGAGAACACGGGAGGACGTACAAGGGTTAGTTTCTCCTTTGTTTGGAGAGGGGGTTGGTTCATTGGTTGCATGGTCATTGGTCAAGAAAGTTACTAGAAAAGATAGCCAAATATTATGTGAGGTCACACTCATCAGTCTCTCGCCCCGGCGGCCCCCGGCCGGCCGTATTGGCCGATGGCCGCCGACTGCACGCGCGCGTAGGGCGAACGCTAGCTTTTCACCCCCAGGAAACGAAATCTTTTCACCAACTTGCCGTCGAAAAGCTTGTGTGTGTGCGCGCTCGGAAAGGGCTAAATAGAGCTGAGGGGGCCCAATTGGGCGTTGCGTTGCGCTCATGCTCCACATCGTCGTCGTCTAGCTGCACCTTGCTTGGGCTGTGCCGTGCAACAGGGCACCTCTACGGCTCTACTACTGCATGCAATCTCCTCGCCGTTTCGATCGCGTGGTCCTCCGCGCGCTCGATCTTTCTGTTGGTCTTTGGATTTTGGAATGATGCTAGATTGATCGATTGTGTCCAAACAGAAAGTAAAGCCGGAAAGTCTTCAATTTACACGGTATCCTTGAACACTTGATCAACGATTTTTTTTTGGGTGTAGACTGTTATTCTGTTCAGCAGAAAGATTTCTGCTGATTTGTAAGTACCGAGAGAAAACCTTTGGCCGACGTTCTGTCAACGAAGTGTCCGACGTCGTCGTAAACCTTTGGCCGGGGGAGCTAGAGACCGAGTCGAGATTGAACACAGATGATAGCGCCGTCTACCACACACACACGCACAAAGTAACCAGGAGGAAAGGGTCGTCAACTCCCGGCACCACAAGCCAAAGAACCAGCAGCAACAAAACAAACCGGAGATCGGCGCGCGAGTGCCCGTCCCTCTCCACCTGCACCACACCGCACTGCTGCACAGCCGCATGTTCCTGTCACCTCCTGCTTTCGATTGCTTTCTCGCCTTTCTCAGGTCAAAGCAGCCGCAGCAGCTAGCCGATCGATATGGCCAACGGGTTTCTTCTTCTACCTCATCGACCCAGCAGCCGTCACATCGATCGATCGGTGGCAAGGCAAGGCAAGCACGGCTAGCTAGCTTACCTGCTGCCTGGCCAGCTCTCCCTCCACGTCGTCGCTGGGCGGGCGCGTGCGTACGAGGCCCCCCCCCCCCCCCCCCCCCCGCGCTCATTCTCCCTGATCTCCTCCCTCGTCAGAACGAAAGAGATCGATCGCCGCCGCCGGTACCTGCTGCTGGAGCGAGCGACAGGCGAGGCGAGAGTGTGATCCGTGTCCCGCCGCGCGTCGCTCTCGACCGGGGCCTCTCGGTTTCGCAGCTCTCGCCATCATCCCCCCAATCCACCCATCATTCATTTTGCCTGGCTTTTTCGGTGTGCGGTGGACATGGGCCGCCCGGGATAAGGGCGCCGCCGAGGCCAGCTAGCGCAGCGCACGCGACGCTTGCCGCCCGCCCGACCCCGACCCGCCCCGCTCCGATGGGTCTGCCTCGCGCTCCTCCGCCCATGGATGGATGGATCGATCGTTCGAGGGTTTTAATAATTTTTTTAAAACAAATCAGCACCAACCACCAGCAAAACGAACGGATCGTACTCTTCGACACCACGAGCCAGGTGGTCTGGACAGCAGGTCACCCGTTGATGGATGGATGGATGGATGCGCGCGGCCAGTTTCGTTTTCCTTGCTGTACGTACGTGTGGAGCCTATAGGGAGCTGTCACTTTTTTGCGTCCTACTAACAGAAAGCGAGAAATAACAAAGCGAGGGAATTTCGGGAACTGTCGCGTAGAAGAAGAAGAAGAAAATTTTATTTCATTTGCGCTCCACCTGGAATGTACTAGCAGCAGGGGACGCTGCTGCTTTGTGGAAAGGGCAGACGGTATACGCGATCGACACGGGGGAATATATTCCTCGTTTCCTTGTGTATGAAGACTGCCCGGGGGTGTCGTTATTACCTTGTAAAATATAACATCCAACACCTTCAGTTGAGTGACCCATTCATGCACTCAACTATAACAAGCGAGAAATAAACTGCGTGCTGTATGTATTTAAATGGGACGCGTTTATTGGTTGGTTGTTCATTGTGAAATGCTCTTAAAAAGAAGGCTTGTGGGCTTTAGAGGAAAAAAGGAGGAGGATTTCTACCTATTTACTACTGCTGGGACTTTATCAGATCAAGAAATCAAATTTGATTCAGTCCCTCTTTTTTTTTTAAGAAACAGTCCCTCTATCTCTTTTGAGAGGAAAATGGTTTCATCGTTTTCAAACACACACTTCAATTTGCTAAGAGAATTTGTCCAAAAACCTCGGCCCACATCCGTTACCGCTCACGCAATCGACCCAAAAGCCCATCAACGCAAAACATGTACACACGATCCAATCATCGCTGCGCCCATATTGATTGTTGACTACTATGACTTCCATTTTTCTTCGTCACAGCCTTACCTGCAATTTTTTTTTTTGCTTCGTCACAGCAGTCCAGCTTCGTCTACAGAGGACACAGGCAGACCAGTTGGTGCTGCTGCTGCCGATCTCTGGGATTCTATCTTCGCAGAAACCTCAGCCATGACCAGCCTTGACAGCAGCAGCCCTGCAACGAGGGCAGCAACCATCAGCATTGTGAAGACAGCAGTCCAGCTCTCAGCAGAGATGTAGCCCGTCAGCAAAGGGCCAACTGCAGCGCCAGCTGAGCCTGTCCCGTCTATGATTGCCGTCACAGTGGCCAACGCCCTGGAGTTGCCTCTCAGGGAGCTGTGTGTTCCGAGATCTGCCGAGACCGCGGTGGTTATGAGCGCGTAAGGGCCGTTCACGACCATGCCGGTGATGAACATTAGGATGATGTTCCAGCAAAGAGAGATGCTCCCGTATGTGCGGTAGAAGAACAGCGCCGGTATTGCGGAAAATGTGAAACTTGCTGCTGTCAGTGCCCGGCCATCCAAACGGTCTGAGATGTGGCCGGCAAGGATGCCGCCTGTGACACCGCCTAAATCAAATAACGTTGACAGCGCTCCAGCAGCCGAGTCTGACAAATATTTTCCACCAACAGCTGCGAGGAAGAAACAGGATGGTAAATCAGTTAGTTAAAAGATACAGCAGACTGAAGTCAGTTGTTCAAACGCTTCTGATGTGGAGCAGTAGTACTCGATCTCGATCACCACAGATTAGCATACTAAGATGTGTATGTTGCACTGGATTTTTTAACAGCTAAGCAGAAAATTTGCAGACATCATACATTCATACCATGTCATGAGTACCATCATAGTTGAGGTTATACCAGGCCAGCAACCTCAGCCTTCTATTATTGGTCATAGTGCTAACAGAATGACAGTTAATAAAAATACCTAATGAACTACAATTGTTGACATAAATATTGGGATTAGTTATTTAGGTTTTTGCTAGATCCCAGCCTAAACACTATCTCATTAATGATTCAGTGTAATAAGTACTTGATGATTGATGGCATGTAAGGCTGCGTAATACTTACTATCAGTTTGTTCAGTTCTATATCCTGTTGTCTCCATTGTTTCTCTACGAACACTGTTCCCTAAAATCTTACTGCATCAAAACACATACTCATATCATGTGCACATCCTAACTAAAGGCCAAATAAGTAGTCATTTTTATGCAGTACAAACTGAACTATGGCTATCCTCATGACAAGAAAAATAAAAGACAAGTTGCATGATTAGTTTCACGAACCTGTGTGGCTAATATAGAAAGGAAGCCAATATAGGAACGTGCAAGCGACTAGCTTGCAGAAAAACAGGCAGAGAGCAAATGGCACTACTCCAGGAATTCTCAATGCTTCAATGAATCCCACTGGCTTTTCTGGTACTTCTGTCCGCCCTTCCAATAAAGGAGTGCCGATTTCATTCTTACCAGAATCATTCAAATGGTCATCCTCAGATCCAATTGCCTCAGGGCCAGAAGGCAAGAACAAAAACATAATGAGCCCAACTAATGCAATCATAACACCAGGAACAACAAATGACCAGCCCCACCCAAACTTCAGGAGAGCAGCTGCTACCAGAGAGCCTGATATGTTCCCTACAGAAGTATGAGCATTCCAAATTCCCATGATTAGTCCCCTCTTTTTCTTCCCAAACCAATTTCCGACAACTGCTACCACTGAGGGCCACCCAGTTGACTGAAACAGACCAGAAATCAATTGAATGCCCAAGAAATAGTAGAAGCTGTGTATATTCAGCCAGTATCCAGCTCCAAAAGCAGCCGTGAACAAACCAGTTCCTATCATTCCGATTGTCAGAAGGTTCCTCAGATCCACTCTGTCACCAATATGGCCAACAAAGAACATGCCAATTGCATAAATTGCAAGAAATGCCAAATCAATATCCCCAAGCAATGCAGTGCCATTTCTGGAATCAAATGGTGCCCAACCACCATAGAGCACCGTTTGGCTCTCAGTAGTACGCAATTTACCAATATTCAAGCATCCAGGCCACTGCAACAAGCCTGGGTTCGACGTCTTAGGATCAAGAACACCCTTGACAACACTAGTGGTTTTCCTTGCTGCATGGTAGCTAGCGTAAGAAAAGAATGTCAATACCAAGACAAGGGCCTGGCATGTCCTAAAGGATAGAGGACTCCCCTGGACACACTCGAAAAGATGAATCCCAGGAGGTTTTGTGCTACGCATTGTTACTGCTGTGTTTAGTTGGATTGGAACACATGAGCTAAGCAGAATTCAGCTCCTCTGCGATGCTAGAGCCTGGAAGAAACTGACTAGCATTGTAGCATGTAACATCCTACTGCAGTACTTGAGCACTTCAGCTACAAAGCACAAGAACAACAAACATAAGAAATTCCGGTAGTGATTCGGCACCTTGCTTTAAAAAAAATGATGCACTATCACGCATACAGCAATTGAAAAGGAAAACGAGACTCATTATATGCAGATTGCAAGCCTATGCGTCCATTTTTAATCAGTCATTGGCCAAACTCCAGGCTTAATTTAGTGGGATAGATATAGAAGAAGTAAGTTAGGCCTGCTAAATTGCAGGCAATCCCACAAGTTCAACTCCGAAGTGGTTTGAATCCCAGATCAATCAATTTGAATCGTCTTTTTTAGAAGGAAAACTTACACTGGAACCCAAAGCTTGGACTAGTCTCATTATCTCATCAGAACTACCCTAACACCTACTGAGTACTACACAGGTAAAGAAATCACCAATACTTGCAAAAGAGGAGAACATAGCACCAATCGATTACCTCCATGCGATGCGGTTCTTATGAAGGCGTCCAATGGAGGGGGAGGGGGAAATGCGGAGGGCGGCGGCTTCTCGGAGCGCCGCAGTTGTGGAGGGATCAGGAGCTCACGGTCCGCTGGGGTGGCCAGTACAAATGCTGGGGCTGGGCGTTACTCTCAGCGGCTCGTCGCCTTCTTTTTTTCGGTCTCCCAGGGCCAGGGGTTTGCTGGGGCCTCCTACCTCTTCTAGAGGCAACCAGTTTACTCTAGCATCAAATCACTGGTTCTGAACTTCTGAAGGACACAACATCACACACGTGTTGGTCTTTTGTGATCTTAAAAGATCAGTCACGGACATTGTTATTACTGTATATCTGATTGAAGCCAGCAACGCTTCATTGTGATATGATTCATGAATAATAACATTTTCGAATCCTGGGACTCTCTGGGAGTGTCGAATCGCTTATGTAGTCATCATGGAAGTAAACAAACCTGTCTCACCTTTCGCCCAGGAAGTCACACGGGATTAACACGGATCGCAAATCAACGCAGACGATCGCTGATGTATGCCACGAGCCACGAGGGGCAGTCGTGTGATCCTGTCGTGCCTCGCGCCCCTTCTGGGACGATCGGCCACATGGCGATTTACATCGTGCACAACAGAAAGGTTTGCGTGTGCAAGTCGAAAGAGATACGGTCAATTTCTCGGACACGACATTCTGTACACGGGTGCAGTTGACAACGTCAAATGCCACATCGCTGTTGCACCCAACATAACTAATGCCATTTAACAGAGACACTAATAGCAGTAATTACATTTGGATGTTAGCTTCTAACAAAATCTACCGGCCGCAACGCAGACGGGCAGCATCCTCCATTCTGCTGCGTGTGGAAGTTTTCACGCCACGGCATCCGAGGATGGCAAGGTCTATGATCCTAGAAGTAAATTTCTTATGTACCAGCAGCATCACAACGCAAAATAACAGGGTTATGCTGCAGCTCTCCTTTCTGTACACATATCACCCATTCAGGTTCCAGTCTGTACATCTTACGGCAGAATCTGGTGTCACGCACGTTAGCCGCTATATATTGCTCACGGCTTGAGAAGCCCATTGCTCTCGTGCAACACTGATCTGTGCCATCTTGAAGCGCACTGCAGCATCGAGGGCACTCATAAGGTAAGATAGGACGGATATATCAGTAGCAGAATTGGTCACTCAAGCACTCAGCGTGGCAGCGTGCCAGTCACAAACCTGTCAATCGGGCCGTGAAGGCGTTGATCTCTGGTACATTAGCCAGTCAGGTTCTGAAGAGCTACTGATTATCTATAGTTCACTTGGGTTATCTGCAGCAGGACCGGTGAAGACTATTAGCTGTTTATCAGCTGTTGAAACCAGAAGGGTGGTGCTCTCTCTATTTAGAGTGAGTGCAGTGACGCCCTTTCCTTCTCCCAGCTTCAGTGTATGAATTACCTGGCAAGTATATACCTTACTCAGAATTTTGCACGAGTGAAATCAGAGGTAACAACACATAACAAAAGCCAAAAAGTTGCATTCAATGTTCACCTTAAGTTTGTATAGATCAAGGAGGCAGATAGAGGGTGCATCAACAGATAGCCTGTTCTCATTTGATTCTTGTGCATCTTCATCACCACAGGGCTTGTCAAGCTCATAATCATCTTCTGTAGCACTACTGCCCTCATGATTACAATTACTAGCCGAACAAGTTCCCATCACAGCAAACTGTCCATCAGCAGAAGTTTCAATGCAACTGACTCGTCCGGAGAAAGGTGACAAAACTGACGTAGCAATAGGGATTCCGTTAACAGTGAAGGTGGATAGTCTTTTCTCGGATTCATTCCAGATTAATACAATTCCCAGAGAAGATAAGCATATGGAATGGGCTTCTGGCACATCGAGTTTCTTTATGAGCCGTCCTGTCCTCAAGGAATGCAGTAGGACACCAGAAACACTCGAAGATGACACAACAAGTCCCAGGTCAGAACTAACAGAACAGCAATTTACTTCTCCAAGATGACCTCTTAGTATATGCATAGGACCTTCAATTCGTCGCCTCCTGTAGGTTTCTAGATTTTTGCTTGGACTACTATTGCTGCTGCTACCATTGGCTTGAGGACTAGTAGGAGTTGTTGGCGTAGATGGTGGAGGTTCTGGAGCATTTTTCTCTTGTGAAAAACCCACCTGACGTATCCTCCAAAGTATAACTGCTGTGTCACGAGATCCTGTAACAAGATAATTGCTGTCTGCAGACAGTGCAAGGCAGGTCACAGGAGCAAGATGCCCAAATGCAGTTTCAATAGTCCTCGCTCCATCCGGGGAAATCATCTTTATAGAGTTATCTGCATGCCTACCTATAGTCAAATAAAAAAGCATATCAGAAACAGCTTCAGAATAGTTAGCATCGCAGGACAGAAAACTAAAACAATATGATAACCCAAAGGTATTTTATTCAGGAACCGATAAGAAAACTAGGTGTTTGACACCATAACCTTTTAGCATTTTATTCTGTAGAAGAAAAGAGAGAACAAAATGTATGGAAGAACACCAGTTTTTCATTGAGTAGCATTGAAGGAAAAAAATTGCAAGGAAATAGTTACCAGTTATAACTTCTTTGTCACATGTAACAACAACAGCTGATGAATTTTGGACTGCAGATGCAGCAAATGCTACAGCTCTTGGAAACTGGTAGTCTTCAGTGGAACCTGAAGATCCTTTAAAGATGCGAAATATAGCACCACCACTTGAATTTATTGCATTTTTTCCATGATGGAAAAGGAAAGGCGCCCCTAGCCCATCTGGAGTATTTGGCTGCCAATGGTGCACCGCCACATGTACTGTGGGAACATTAGAATCTATGACTACAATACAATCTTTGGATATAAGCATCGCGCTAGCAGGAACATTGCAGTGATCCGGACTAGGAAGTGCATAAGATCTAACTTCTTTTGGGTTCCGGAATATTGTCTACACACAAAAAAAAGGACATCAATTTTAGTACATCATGAATTATCATAGTGCCAAAAAAATAACTGATTGTTGTTTAATGCAAGAATGTAATGGTGCATAGGGGCTAAGGTGTTACCATTGGCTTTTTTTGTTTGATTTGAAACTTTTACCCATGTCATTCTTTTTTCATTTTTGAAACTGTTACCCTTGTCATTCAACCATCATTAATATCAAAATTGCATGGAACAAGGAGCGGCACCAATGTAACAGATCATGTTTAATTATACTACTAAAGAACGTCTAATGCATGCTGTCAACTTATCATATGCCCTTGAGGCAAAAATGGAGATGGATGTAACTAAATATGACAGTGAACTCTTGAATGATGTGTTATTCTGTCCAATGAACAAACAGTTAACATTAATCAGCAACTATACAATTTATTTATGGTTATTATAAATTATCCATATTTCATATCTACTTGATATAGCAACAGTACATGCACAAGTATGTCTATAAAATAATGGATGTCTTTTGTAAAACATGAAATGGTGCTTGTAATGTTTACCTGCACCTGTAAGATTTCTGTCAATGGCCTTCTTCTTATGTGGGGAACTGTCAGTAGCTGAGATGGCGTCTGTCCAAAATTGGATATTTGATTTTGTGTAGCTCGCCGTTGCACCTACAACATTTTTAAGTAAAACGTGAGCATTTGTATAGTTACAAAAAAATCTGAGAAAATGAATGCATATTACTTACTGGATCAGTTATTTTATCAATATCCACCATCCCCTCATATGTAACATGAGGGAAGACATTGTTGGCTGCCACTGCATCTTTACCTCTCTGTTTATATCTGAAACAAGTATCCAATGACAAAAGAATGCGAAGAAAGAATAATCAATACACTCCTCTAAAGAGAAAATCAGGATAGTTGAATATGTTCTTCCTGATACTAGTTCTTTTAATAATAACAATGTATACATTGACTCTCAGTTCTGCTAAACATAGAAAGAATCATATTCCAAAGATTCATTTATCATAAAATTAACAGACAGACATGAAAGCAGTTTAGTGGTGAAAACTAGCATTGGGGGTTTAAAGAAGTGAGAGCATATTGATAATATTGCAAAAGTAAAAAAGCAGGATAAATGATTGAGTAAAAGGCAAATGCAGTTACAAGTGGAAACAAATAACACATAACTAACATACCCAAATATTAGATCGATCCATTCATGCAAATGAGTGGAGATATGATCACTCTCGAGAGCTTTACGATGTATATGAATAAAATCAACAGGGTTCTCAGCCCAGGGAGGCAATGCTACAGAACCTGCAATAACACTCTACATTAAGGTTTTCAGTTTACTACCTTATTTGTAAGGACAGAAATGAAACTCACCTAGTCTTCCACTTGAGTTCAAATCAGTAAATAACTCAGGAAGGTAAAACAACTCTGGAACCTAGAAAGGTAATCACATAATTAGATTCTAGTAAAAGATTTTAAATAGTCTTCTGCACCAAACAATACACAGTATACATTGAAAAATAAATCAAAGGAGCACTTGTTTAACAGAAACTTACTAGCTCTTTTACATCATTCAAACCTTCAAGAACACTGTTCCATGTTTTGCTGACATCAGAGAACATGCAATCATCATGATCAAACTTGACACATTGCAGCTGAGCAGAGAGGGTACTAAAAGGCTCTATTCTGGAAAGGTAATACAATACCTGCGATAAATATAATATTAATTTCAATATCTTCGCAATTAAAGAATTGTTAACGAATCATATATGTATAATGCATGTCATTCCAATCAACTAAAGAATGGTTTGTCATTGAAGAGCAATGAATACTTAACAGAAATTCCTTAGTCTCAACAAAAGGCACAAGCATATCACTGAATTGAAACTCAAAATCATACAAATATCAAAAAGTTGTACCGTGCCAGGACTAGAGTAATGTGAACTGTAGTGAAATTTCGGGATGATCGGATCCTTAAAGCTGGAGTAATGATCTTGGAATTTCTTTAACCGTGCAGGATTTAGTGCACCAATTGGCTGCATAGGAAATCATCGAAGTATCACCAGAGAAATGATTGAAAACGCATGCAGGACCGGACTATCAAGGAAAGGGGCACACAAATTTACCTTTGAAAGATCTCGGTATGTGGACGGACTTTCTAAATCCAAGGTTTTGGATTTGTAATCTGCTATCACCCATGGAAAAACAGGATACTGCAGAAATAAATATAGAACATAAGAAACAGTAGCAAACATGTTACTCCCAGGACTGAGAATCATGTAGTAAAAAATGCCTGAGTAACGTCGTTGTAACTGCGACCAGCAAGAGTGTTCAGTTCCATCAAATACTCGAAATTGCTAATCTGTGCAAGCAAGGTATACTCAGATCTTGATATTTGATGCATAGGCTGTACTGCTACAGAAATGAAATATTGTGTTTGTGTACCTCCCATTTAGCCCAGCGCTCCATCAATTGTGTCTGCTTGAGGATTTGTTCAGGCCTCTAAAAAGATATCTTAGATTAGTGGCTCTGAAAGGACTAGAAAACATCTTGGTTTCAGAATTGCACTGAACACTTACTTGGGTAGCAAGGAAAATGCCGTTCAAGTAAGGAGGTTTGGCATGAACAATGGCCCGATATGCATGAGTACGAGCTCCTACATCCTAGATAAAGCTCAGGTACAATTTCAGAAAGGTTATTCATCTATTATACACTTATGGTTCAAACAATGTGGAGTAGAGTCTCATCAAGGATGTACCTCGAAATCAAATAAGAAGTTCGACCTGTCTACCATGAATAATTCCAAAGCGCTTTGGCGTAGCAAATATCTGCAGTAATTTATTTAAATCAGCATGACAAAAACTGGTGCCAACCCCGTAACATAAATCTATAGGAGCAGTCATGAAATGATCTAAAATGTGAAAAATACCTCCATAACTAAATATTTTTTCTTAGAAAATCATAACAAGTTTAAAATCTACCAAATGTAAAAACAATCACTCACCTTCTACTATAAATCTGATGAAGTGACGATATGAACCAGCTCCGATCTCTATCTTGCTGATCATATTGGCCACTAGTTGATGTGATATCATCCATGTAACTTTCACTCATATGCTCATCAACGATAAAGTTAATCCTCTTTGATGTGACCTGAGAAAAAGATTACATACTAGGGTTTAAGATATCATTAGCATATTGGACTGGGAGATGAAACAGAATAAAGGACAGAAAACATAAGAGACATAATTTGTAATAATGCTAAAATCACACCTACTCCATATGACAAAATTAACTAGCTAAGATCATTAGTGATCTGAGATTTGATTATCATGCATTCAGGGTTCATATAGCTATGAAATAATTTAAAACCTTATGCATAAGAGAAGCATGGTAGTCATGTACTTATATTTATTTAAACTTCAGCTTTAATTGATGTCATTATCATTAACAACAAGAAGGTATGAAACTTATCAGAAGTTTGATTTGGCACAACATGCAATGTACAACTATATAGTGAAACCACATACATAAGAACACACTTACTTGGAAGGTTCCTCGTACAACCTTCAATGGCCGAATCAACATTGAAGGAAGTTCAATAATAATTCTCTCATTACTAGGCCTGCAACCAGGTGCAACTACTGTGGATCGGACCAAGTTGCGGACACCAGAGAAGTCAGAACTTCTCGAATCCACTGATCCAGTCAAAGACTGATCAAGTGGTGATGAATTTGTCAGTTGATCATCTACACTGCTGCAAATATTCTCAGTTTCACCCTGCACAATGTGTTCATATCCTCCATCCACTGTAATCAAAGAACTTGTTGAAAGAACATTTGTAGGTAAAGAGTCTCCATCTTCTGAGTGGCATGCATTGGAGTCTGCACCATCAGAAAGAAACTTCTGCTCCCCATAATTAGCAAAAGCACCCAAGTGATTCAACCAATTATAGTTCCTTTTCATAAATCTTCTCATTCTTAATGAACTTTCAGTCAAATCTAACTTCCAGAAAATCTGTGTACAAAGATGGAAATACACAAAAGATATCGGTGAGAAACAACATTCATGCATATGCCATTTAGCACTAAGATGCAACTTTTCCCCTAAATGTAAAAAATGATCAATTCAAGGTCATCATAATGTGGTCAGCAAAGGGAATTGTTTTTATATAGCAATGAGCGATGTAACAGGGAAGTGTAAAGTAAACACAGAACTGCTACCGTACACTATCAGGGGTGCACAGGAGTTCTCCGAAAGGCCCATAGAGTCTACTTGTCTCTATCAAGCAATGAAGAAGATGCCGCCATGCCCGAAGTCCAATTGACATGCAACTACGGTTCAATATCTCAACCTGTGTTCGCCTCTCCATCTGCATGCCCAAAACTTACCTTTAACGATGCATAGAAGTTTCTAAATATCAGGAGTGGAAGTGTTCGATTCCATGACAAGTTGACAACATACCTCAACTCGCTGCAAATTCCGTGCTAAGGCGAAACTGGAAACAAGAAGTGCAACATATTTGTACGAAAGGGCAGAAAAATCTCTTCCTGAAACAGACTTGGAATCAGCAGACTGCAGACATTCCATCCACGCAGCACCCATAGCTTCAGACGTGTTCCACCTTTGTGCACGTTCAATATCACCGGCAGATCGCCTTTGTCCCGAAGTTGCCATTGCTACAGCACTAAGACCCCTTCTTGAACCAATCTTTGCACTACGCTCAAGGTCACGAGCAGCAGCCAAGGCTGCAGCTTTCGCAGCTGCTTTGTCCTTTGGTACTGATGCAGGCAAGCTTGGTGTGGTATCTAGAGGCTTCTGAAAGCTTGAGAATGTGTGCAATTTAGCTGATCTGCGCTCAAGCAATGAGGTGTCACGCCTGCGCAATTTATTAGTTGGCGGTGCTATTGTTTCTGTCCCAGAGGCACCAGCAGCAATCATGGCCAATGCCATTGCAACTGGTGGAGAGGCAAAAGCAGCAGCCCAGCTAGGTGATATCATTGAAACACCAACCTGAGATCAAAGGAAATGAAACAAAAATATCACCATGAACAGATGGTTTTTTTCAAGAAAAACAGTGGTGATATCTTTATACAAAAGGAACAATACAAACTTTTGCATAAAAATCAACATTTTTCTTAAAAGTAACATCCGGTAGAAATGGTACACTATCACAACTAAAATGTTTACGAAGACTTAGCCGAAAGCATCTCATGAAATATCACACATAAGAATAAATAGCAACAATGAAATAACTGATAAGGGCTGTGCAACTCCTAGTTTCAAGAACATGAGAATACACCATTAACAAGTTAATCAATAGGTTTGGTCATGTGCCAAATTCAGAGTTTCCTCCGCAAAATAGCATTTTTCGGAAAGCTATAAGATCCAAAAAACACATTGCTCAGCAACAACCTGGCAGAGCTTTTAATACTCTAGTGCTACAGTCACTGATACAATATGAGCACAAGCACCAGGCAATCTCAGTCGTTACTCTAGCATGCAATATTAAAAAAAAACTTTTACCTCAACAGGTGAAATGTCTGCTGCTGAAGCCCAGTCATCAATAGCAAGTGGATTTTGCGCATCTGGTGGTGTAAGCTCATGTATACCAGCCAAAATAGAACGATATCTTTTCAGAAAAGCTACAAATGGTGGCATGATCAACCCAACATACTTTTTCCTCAATGGTTTTCTGTCGCTGCTTACAGCATGCCATAACTGTTATGATACATAAATTTCATGAGAAACACTTGATAAAAACAAACTTTTTACATCCAGCTGCTAGAAACAATCAATATCAACAAACAAACAGTATCAGAACTACAGAATATTTTTTCTCGAACACACAGGAGAACTGCATATCATTGTATTAACAGAAGAAAAAAAGGAGTCATAAGAAAGACCCCCACAAATGCAGAATAGCATTCCACAATTTTAGGAGGCCTAAAATAGAAAACTTAGGCATTCGAAAATGCCATTTAATGTTGCAATATCCCATGGTACAAGATGTGAATATCATATATAGATCATAAACGAAACGAATAAGCATAAACAAATTTCCTTCTTTAAAATCAAAGGTGTGCGTAGGAAAATGTAATTCATTTAAATAAAGATGCAAAACACACACAAGATTTTACAGGTGATATGGACATTCACTATGTAGGTTTCATAGAAGCTGAAAGTAACCCTAAGCTTTACAGAAAGAGATGAGCAAAGTGCTTCAATGCAGGTAGCATTGAAGCATTAAAACACTTTCATGGACTCCTTCAAAGCAGAAAAGTAGCTTAATAACGTATGATTCCTGGAACTTTAAGAAATAATATTTTTTATACAATTGTGCCGAATTCAATGATCATTCAATCTGGAATAGTACCGCTGGAAAATGGTATTTCATCAAATAGAGACAATAATATTCTGTGCAAGTAATAAATAAAGTTACCTCTGAATAAAGAATAGAAGAAGCAACCAGAACTCTCTGTCTCTTAGATTCTGAAACTGGCATATTTAAAATAGGGCCAAGCACTCTGTAAAAAGAGCAACAACTCTAAATATCAGTAAAGGTGAGATATATGGCTAAAAAAAGGATAAAAAGTCACTCCAGAATACACTAAGCTTTATAATAGGTAATGATGTAATAGAAAAACATCATCAATATTACCAAAGCTCATTTTACTTAAATATGTAAACATCATGTAACGCAGAAAATGGCACTGGAAAGATGTCCCCCCATGGAGCAATTGTCAGCTTTGCACTTGACACATACATGTATTGACGTATTGTTACTGAACTAAGAGGTTTTTTCTTTCATTAGTACCTTATGAACTAGAAACTTCATACTCTTAACGGTACAAATAGGCTGCATCCCTTTTCATGGACATTGATTTACAGTAGCTCTTAACGGTACAAATAGGCTGCATCCCTTTTCATGGACATTGATTTACAGTAGCTACAAGATAGCAAACAGGGTGTACCTCCACAGAAGAGCAGCCGGACATTTTTTGACTGATGCACTGGAGTGACCATCAAGTGGTAGCATGCTTCCAGTTTGACAGCCCAATCCTTCCGAAATCATATTCTTCATGCTAATGTTCCTCGTGAAACTGTCATCTTCCCCACTGTCATCCTCCCTCATTGAAACAAGGATCAATCGGAGCATACAAAAAAATGGCTGGTCACTATCTAACAACTGATTAAGAGCACCCATAACACCTATGCCAGGCCCAGATCCAACTCCAGTAGCAAGGCAACCCCCAAGTCCAGAATCCAATAGAAGTGCCTGCAGCATAGCAACTGATTTCTTTACTAATGGAAGTTCAATCCAGTTTCCATTGGAGTCCTTTTCGAGAACAGATTTCCATGATACCAAACCACTTCCCCCACCACCAAACACATTGGATTTGGGTGGAATGCATACACCATACCACAATCGGGTTCTGTACTTCCACCCTTCTGAAAGGTCTGAAATACAGCTCCCATAAGATACAAATGCATGCCTGACCGATCCATAAGGCTCAGCTGCTGCTGCTGCTGTTACGCGTTCCATCACCTCAGCAGAAAGTTGTCCGTTTGTATCTGCCGTAGAAGCAAGAACCTGAGTATTTTTTGACAAATCAAACAACAGTGTAGTAAGATAAGCTTCATTAGATGATATATAGAGTAACCAAAAGCAAGCACAAATAAAATAACAGTGTAGTAGATAAGCTTCATTAGATGATATAAAGAGTAACCAAAAGGAAGCGCATAGTTATCATGGATGAAGTAAAATCACTGTTGCAAAGCACACAGTATTCTTCAGGATTATACTTGTGCTTGTTGAGTTCCAAACTTAGTGCAACTGAGCAGTCAATAGGAAACACAGAAAAAAAAAGACAACAGAGAAAACAATGATAGTAAGAACGGTATACTGCCATAAGCATATCATAACAGCAACTACTAGCTACACATATTCATTTTAATAAACAACTTACAAGCTGCAAACAGGGATTATAATTCAGCCTCTTCAGAAGTCCATACTTGGTCCCCGTAATGGATAAGGGCTTCATTGATTCTAAGGTTAAATAAATAGTATTCTTTATTATTTATTTATTCATGATAAGTTGTTCCTAGAAGTTGGACTTTCAATCATCTATGATCTCATCTACTCTCCAACTAACACAATAGTGCTTCTTACAAATTGAACATATTTGGACCGACATCATATCATCTTGCAAATGCACCACAAATACTCAAGTAGAAATAATGTCATACGCAGAAATATTGGAAGGCCATTCTAGATATACATACATCAACTGGAAGACCACCAGCATCACTGGACAAAGACTGCCTTGAACCACCAGCTTCCAAATGCTCACTGCCAGATCTACTCAGCGAATTTGACCTACTGGCAGCTAATGAAGCCACTGAGGAAGGTGAGGAAGCACTATCAACCAAACAGGACATGAAAAAGTGTTGACTGCGTGACCTCAGATGATCTTCTACAAGCATCATCAGGACAATTGCATTCTCAGCCAATGCTACCGAGAGATTGGCAGCTTTCTCTGCTTGTACTTTTGTTTCTTTAGGCACTAAACCCTCCTCTGCAACACCAGCTGCTGCGGCAGCAATTCCTCCAGTTTGCTGCAAATACGATAAGAGAAGTCAATAATTGTTGAACTGAGAATCATTAATTTCATAATTTTAACTTAAGAGACCATTTTTACGTGAAAAATACATGGAATGGTTTAGAAGGTCTACGAGGTTACCCTTTCTATCCTAATTGCAAAGCCAGTGATCCTTCCATACAAGGTTGCAAGGGCTTATAAGCCACAAGTAATGTGTAGTTTCTTGTGCCAATTTTTTAAGTTAGCCTGTTTCACGTAAGTGGAAACCAAACTAGCTAAGATACACCAAAGATAAAGGCCTAGGCCTATGATGACTTATTTCCAGACTTTGACAGGATTGTACCAGAACAGGAATAAAATTAGATGAAACAAGGAGGTACCAACAGAAAAAAATGCATAAAAATAAGAAAGATCAATGTTACCCTAAACCTAAAACAGTCAGCCATCTACCATTTAGCTCTTTACTCGGACTAAATGGGTGATTAAACAGAGACGGCTAGGCACTGTGTACCGTGCAAATGGGCTAAACCGCTTGAGAGAGGTCGGGGGGGGGGGGGGGGTGCTTCATATGGTCCCACTTTGCGGAGGCATGTGTTCATATATGTTACCAATGGATTGGCACACATTCCTGCTGCCATGCACAGCCCCTTGGTTTAGGAACATGATATTCTATTAGGGCAAGGATCTCCTCCTTTGTGGTGTTGCTATAAACCCTGGAGATCCTTGCCTATATGTGGACACATGCTCTGCACCTCATCTATCAATCTACTATTTCCCGAGCCATATTGCTTTCAATATATATTGCCCCCATGGGGCTATTATTGAATACAGGTGCTATTCTTAACAGCATGAGTTTTCTTAGATTCTTTTATTTTCTTGATATAATGATGTGCAGCTCTACTACGTGTTGGAGGAAAAAAGTTATTGTTTGTTGGAACATCATTTTATAAAATAGAATTCTATATTCGAACAACCTTTGAAGAAGTACACCTACCTGAACTTGAAGCTCCTGGGCAGAAAAATCAAGAAGGTTACCCAGTAATCTCCTTTTCAACATTGGTAGTGATTCTTCACGCCTTAAAATGAACAAAATAGCACAAGATATCACCAATGCAAGATAGCATTAGATATTTCTCCACAGAATTGGAATACGAAAATTAACAAAAAAAAAAATCAGCCTTGAATTTGTTCTCATGTAAAGCATATGTTTGCTCTTGGGAACAAAATAATGTGATAACAGATAAAGCACAAATAAATACATGCCTAAAACATTAAACAAAAAAAACACAGAATGCAGAAGCGATGGATAACATAAATAATTAACTAGAAAATTCCATATGCACTGCTGCTTATTGCTTACCTAATTCTTTGGTCACCGGTGCTAGATCCTCCAACCATTGAAAGCCATTCTGCACAATGTATTGCTGCTTCTACATCCTGAAATATTACCACCTTACAATAATTATAAAGCTGCAACCAAGTTTCCATGTCAAAGAAACAGTATGATGAGGGACTAGGGAGAAAGACCGAAAGAGGAAGTCTTGTAATATGCCATTTTCTAAATGGAAACAAGGGATCAAAGTATCGTACCTTCCACCCATCCTTCTGTCTCATTGAATGCTCCAACATAACAATTAGAAAATTGTGTATGAGATCTTCAACCTCACAATTGCTCACACCATCTGAATCTTTGTCGTTCCCCATCTACATATCAGGTTACACATTATAATCTATACGGAAGTAAACAGTAAAAAAGAAGAAAGTAGAGACTACCTCATGATGTAAAATTTTTTGATTTGTCATCGGAGAAAATATTACCTCATGATTAGAAATCAAAATTTCCAATATCCATTCAGGCCATTCTCTGATGGAAGCCATTGTACTTCTATTCTTGGGCTGACTACAAACCAAATATAGAAGATCCTGAAATAACATAGAAGGGCACCATGAGTGATCAAACAGAAGGAAAAACAAGAAATGACATAAATAACATACCATCTATGTAAAAAAAATGAAACATGTCATCCAAGTTTCAAACCATAGGAAAACGAAGTTTAACTATTCACATATTGTGCTGAACTGAATTTTCAGCATTAATCAAACATTTGAACTAATGACGAATTGGATGCCATAGTTACATGGATGGTGACATATAGAATAAATGGATGTAGCAAATGATTTGCTACCTAGCCTCCAGCTGGAGGCTGGAGGTCGTGCGCTAAGAGGGAAGGTTCCTGGACATTTGCGTGTGCGGACATATGCATGCGTGTATGGGCCTGGGATGGGACACACGGTATGGCGTATGGGTTGGAATTGGACGGGTGAGTTGGACCGATGAGGACATCAAGTTCTTTGAGGGGGGGTGAATGTCACACCCGGCCCAATTTGGATGGCCCACGAGTGGCCCATGAGCGCAGGTGCGCGTGTTTAGTGCCACATTGCTAGTTGAGCAAAGGTGGAGACAACTTATAAGCCTTTGTCCACTAGCCATACCACCCTCGGGTTAACCATTTTACACGAAGGATGAAAGTGTAAGCAGAGTGCTATGTGTACGTGTGCTCGCCCCTACGGAAGGGCTGAGCGGTGAGCGGTGTGGCTTTGGTGGGCGGGGTGTTACAGTCAAGCGATATCATCTTCCCTAAGCACATCAACCAGGGAATATGGATGAAGGAAAGTTATTGTGGCTTTGGTAATCATGGTGTTGAAGTATAAGTGAATTGCCCACCTTTCCTGGGTTGAACTGGTTGGTGCATGCAACTCAATATGGTATCAGAGCCAGAGATCTCGAGTTCGAATCCGACCGCGTTAATTAAAATAATTACAACCCACTCCAATATCCACATATGCGGCCTGAGGGAGCCTGCACGTGAGGGGGTGCTGAAGTATAAGTGAATTGCCCACCTTTCCTCATCATCTTAAGCTTTTGGGTTGAACTGTTTGGTGCATACAACTCAATACATGGTACACACATTATTATAACTAGTGGCTGATTCATGGCTAATGTCCATTGGGCAAGGTGAGGTCTTGACCCCCAACCCCAAACCTCTGTATGTTGTTCTACCTACTAAATAAGAGATAGGCACCTTCCCTTCGTTATCATTACCAACCATCCATATCTGCATATTTTGACTTTTAAACCAATTATCAAAAACAATGGTAGTAGCTGTGGAAATTGAAGTGTCAGAACCTCTAATAAACAAAAGGTCCCTCGATGTTTCATCTGATTGAGTCATCAGGACTCAATTTAACCATGCTTTTCATATCGGCATCAACCTTGTCATACGGTAAACTAGTAATAACAGCACTTCCATTGTGTATAAATTTATCTAAAACTTTAGCATTGTGTATGAATCCTGTGAAGGGTAGCAGTATATGTGTTCAGGGTAGCTGCCATATTGTGATCTTGGTCAAGTGTTGTGTGATACCAATAAAGACAACCCACTTAATGTTTATCAATGAAGAGTAACAATAATAAAACAAACTTCTACAAACTGGCTATATGTAATAAAATCAAATTATTGGCATCAATAAACATTAAGACAGAAAGCAGTCTTAACAGATCAACAAATATACCTGAATAGCATGAGCTTGGAATGCCCTTGATGCATATGGAAGAGAACGGAGTAGGACTATCAAAAGTGGAATGTGTTTAAAAATACAACCAGAATCATGTAGGTTTTTTAGGTTATCTTTTGATGAAGAAACATCAACCTGCATTCAAGAAGACAAATGCAAATTCAGAGATTCCAGAGGAAAAGCAGTTGCACCTACGATTAAATGAGCGAATTTAATAGTGTGAACCAGAGTTGAATAAACTTGAACTTTTTCTGTAAATCATGGTTGAAAAAGGCTCTAGGATGTTTTACTTTCAAGAGAATTGACAAGTGTAACATAACCAAAGAGAGGGCAAAAGAGGCAATCATATTGACCCACTACTACAGTTCTGAAAACATGATGCATATCCTTTACACATAGTGTAAGGCACCTGAAAACACCCATACCACTGAAGAAATTAGTGCCCGGTAGACATTTCTGGTCATAAGCCTCCTCGGGGCTGCTTGGAAAGCTTTCTGCAATGCAAAGAGCAGTAAAGATACTCTGTCTTCAAACATAGTATTTCCTTCTCCATTACAGGTAGTCAGAAAACCACTTGGCAACTTCGGTCTCACGGTAGATGATGTAAAAGTCAGGTGGCCTGATGCAACTAAAGCACCCAAAACATGGACTATCCCAACAAGAACTCCATCACCATCATCAAGGTTGTATACGCTATTTTGGACATTGTCAGAGACATTTGGGACATCGATGCCACTCAAATTCTTTAGGAACTGGCCCTTTAATAGGCACCATTTGCTAGTAGACTCATGCTCAGTGCAAGTTTCATGAGAGGTTGGTTCTTGATGCTGCACCGACTGATTCTGATGATCCTTGCAGTTGTCTTCACCATTAGCATTTTTTAGTTCCAAATCCTTATTAGTAAGATTAGAAGATCCATTCCACGAAGCAACATTCTGTGGCACATTACTGCTGTGGGAAATATTGCTGTCACCAGATTTAGCCTCCCTCTGCAAAAGAACAAGTAATGCTTCTACTACTCCACGAGAAATGAAGGACTGAGCAAACATGTTAGCTATAGAAGTGTTTGGATGTGCAATCAATCTGCAGATGAGAAGCAACACCCTAGCAACCTGCCAAATAGAACATTACCAAAATCATAAAACCATCTCTTTCTTAAATTACACTTAAAGAAATTATACAATTGATTAAGAGCATTAGCTTAGTGTCCATCTCATAAACTAAAAATAGAACTTTCAAACTATAAATGCCCACAGGTTTTAGAAACACATTATTTTGTGACATTATAGTTCAGAATCAGGCAATAGTTCAATTAAGACACGACTAGTTTCTCCTTAAAACTTTGTTCTATATAAACCAATACATCTGAGTGTGTACTCTGAATGACTGTTTAAACATTGTGTCAGACTGCCAGTGCCAAGTGCAGTTACCTGGTTAGGTTGTGGGCAGTCGACGACAAATCCAACCAAACAACGAACATCATCAGAAGCAAACGTAGAAGGAGCTGCTCCTATCAACAGTTCAATAACAACCAAAAGCTCATCAACCAAAGCATTTACATTTCCTAAAGGTCTCTCATGTCCAGTAAGTGTGAAGGTATCAATTGAATCTGCTTCATGAATTACCCAATAACACCTTCTGCATCCATCAAGAAGCATTTGCAGTGCATTTGCATCACGCATGCAAGTAGATTCAGCAAAAACCATGTCTGCAAGTGAAGAGAGAAGCTTCTTCTGCAAAAAGTAGTTGCACGAACTCCACATCTTCAAGTCCAACAACAAAGTGCTGAAGAGCTGCACCTTTTGACCATGATCGTTTCGTTGAGACTGGCACAAAGATACAATTGCAGTAACAAGCTCCTCATCACTCAATATCTCTTTATTTCCACTTTCTAGTTTGGACAGTGTGTCCAACAGATAATGTAAGACTTGTGATAGCAGCTCTGGTCCATGAATACGGCACAACTCATCTTTATTTCCAGGATGTTGAACAGCCAAGGAAATGATCCTGAAAATAGGGACAGAAAGAGATGCGGTGGCAAGAGACAATGACAAATCGCCAAGTATAGGTTCCAGGTTATCCATTTCAACATTGCTCACAATTAGTGGTAGTAATGCCATTGGACCTCCATAAGACAAAGCCCATAAAGATTCAGCTGGCCGCACACGATGAGAAACATGAACCGTGCCAAGAACTTCGGCAGGCCTTCGGTGAGTACCTAAGATTCAATATAAGATACCATCAGCAGTAATACTTCTGAACCACCCCCAGCACTTGTTTGTTATCGTTGCATGACAAATGTTTTGGCACCCGTTTGAATGCCCTTGATCACTGGTAATGGTTAACACCAGGTTATTGAAACATTTATAACTAGAACAGGCATGGTTAATGCAGGGCTGTGGAACAAAAATTATGTACAATGTTGCAGGTGATAGCCCAAGAAAAATAACACGATAAGCTACGAATTTCAGAAACGTTTGAGTAGCCATTGCATCAGGACCTAACCAGATCATGGTTCAATCACCAAGTGATAACTTTATAAACAAGATCCCCCACCCCCAAAAATGAAGAGATCATGAGTCTCAATTATGAGGACAATGGTAATGAAAGCAACCTGAACAAAAGAAAGAAAAACAAAATCTAGAAAACAGACCTGTTGAGCCAGAAGGTGAAGCATCAGAGCAAAACCTGCCATTGAACAGGCTGGGATGATAGAGAAGATGTAAGCTTCCACCAATCTCAATATCAAGTGCATAACTATCTTCTGCAGCTTCCCTTATGTGATTACTTGTAGATTTCCAAGGAAAACCAGCGCCACTGCCGAAGCTGGGAAGTGCATCTCCTCCCCTGGAAGCTAGTCGACTCATTCTCTCTGGCCCAATAGGATCTGTAAATATATAGATAGGTCCCATCTCTGCAAACAATGGGCATTGCCGCCGATGCCGTTGAAGACCACCGATAGTTGGTGATGGGTTGGTCCCAATGCAGCAGAAAGCCAGTGGTTTCACAATGCGCGGGGGCTCAAATGGACAGCTTTCGTGAAGGTCCCCATCCACATACAGCCGTAAATCGCTCTCAGCCTTCCCAAGCAAAGCTTGCTTGCTTGTATGCTCCAGACCAACAAAGTACCAGCACCGTGGTTTGAATTCATAAGTGAAATGTAGAGAGGCCTTCCCCTTCCCAGCCCCACTCTCCACGACTAGAAAGTGGCCACTGAAATAGGCCTCAATGCCATGGCTATCCAAAGTGAGGAAACTGAAAAGCCGGGGCATGTGCTTTGTTCCTTCTCCAGCAAGCGTGCAGGCAGCAGCAGCAGCAGCCGAAGGTGATGACTTCCCTGATGTTGATGCTGCAGCTGCTGCAACAGCCGCGGATGCCGTACCTGTGTCGAGCGAGGCTGAGAAAGACTCAACGTATATCCATGTGGCAAATCCAAAGCCATTAGAGAACGGCCACCGGTTATCCCCAGGGCCGAGCAAGCCGGAGCTCTCCCCGTCGAACTCAAAGGTCACCGCTGGGCCTTTAGCCTCGTTGCTTGCCACTGCGTTCTCCAAAGCAAGAGTCAGCGGCGTGGCCCACCGCGTGACAAGAGCTTTCTTGATCAAAAGGAGCCAGGAATGCAAGTCCCTGACACTCACCGAGTGCCCGCCCAGCACTTGAATGCACTGCACAATCGGCGTCCCGTCCCACTTGCTGCCCTGACCCATTCCAACGAACAGCTTCTCTGCGACGTTGAGGAGGACCGCGAGGAGGCCAGAAGCGGAGCACATGGTGCGGTTGCGGGCGCAAGCGCTGAGGGTGGCGAGGAGGCCGCGGGCCATACGGGTGCGCGGCGACGGCTCGACGCCGCAGGGGAGGTAGGGCACGAGGTCGGCCGCTATCGCGGCCGCCCGCGAGCTGGACATGATGCTGGGCGCCAACCTGGTGGCCGCGCCGAGGCCGTCACCCGCTTCCTCGTCGAGGCCGTCCACGCCGCCCATTGTGACCATCAGCACGTCTACGATGAAATGCGAGACCTCGCCGTTCTCCTCTGAGACCATCTCACGGAGGCGCTCGACCCCGCCGCCCATGATCACCGCGTCCACGGCGCGCACCACCTCCTCCGGCACGTCCGACGCCACAACCGGAGCCAGGCGCCTCCGCAGCGGCGGGGAAGGCTCCGACGGGGCAGACGGGGAGCACGCGCTCATCTCCGTGTCCGATGCCTCCTCGTCGTTGACGGCGTACACCTCGTCGCCGAACGGGAGGAGCGACTCAGCGGCGAACCGCTCATCGACGCCATGCTCCCACGGCGCGGGAGGCGAGGCATCGGACATCTCGCCGGTGTCCTCCTCCCCCATCTCAAATTCTTACTCCATAAAACAAATTGAGAAAAATGTGAGGAATCTGTTGGCCACTGGAACAATGAGGAAGGATCAAACCGCGATGGCGAGAATTTTGGGGCTGAGACAGTGCGGCGACCAAATTCGGGGGAAATTTTGCGATTCGTTCGGGCGAAAATGTTGCGATTTGGGTATGAGGGAGGGAAGAAACAGTCGGAGTTTTGGGGAAATGCTCGCGCCAGGTTAGTGGTGGTGGCGCGGTGCATGGCGTGGGCGTGCCCCGAGAGGCGGAGGAAGAGAGAGAGGAAGCGGCGGAGCGGGGAACGCGAAGAAATGGCGTCGCTGCCGCAATGCGGGTTCACGGGCCGCGGCTGTTTTTTAGCGAGTTTTTTTTTTTGCCTGTGGGCCAGCGGCCCGCGCCTGGGAAATGAAAACTCAGAGTGGGCTAGGCTGGGCCAGGGTTTACCTTACCGCTGTTAACCGGCTCGACCGCAGTAACCGGCCTTATCACCGCGGTTCGGTAGGGGTAACCGATCGGTTTTTGATGAAATCGAACATACTAAACTAGCCTACTCGGTAAACCGCTCGAAAACCTCGGTAAATCGGATCGGTTTTGCTGATTTTGAAAACCGCTAAAGTAGTGGTTTTTTAAACCCTGGGCTGGGCCCGTGTGCTGCAAGGCGGGTCGTTCGGTGGCTTGTGATGGCCCCTGTGGTGGACTCTGGCCAGAGAGCAACTCCATCAGTATCCTTAGGGTGCGTTTGGTAGCGCTCTTCCCGCCGCTCCGGAAGCGATTTTTGACGAAGCGCTACCAAACGGGGAAGAAAAATAGCTTCTCCACAGGAGTGTGACAACCCCATCCGAGATAATTCCGTACTATCGCCTAAACCACTCCATTTGGTCATAAGCGATAATAAAGAATCATCCCGTTTAGTGTTGCCGGGTTTACGTCCGGTAAATCACTTGAAAACACAGAGAGTATCGAACATGTGCATTAAAACTCTCACGAAGGAGAGTCCAGAGTGCCTTACAAATTAATACCAAATTCCGCATTGGGTCCATTATTACAAACCATGGTTCTTGACATGAAAATGGTTCAGAGTTTATTAAAAACAGCGGAAGAAACTAAACGGTACGATCAACATCATAGGAGGCATGTCCATGATGCAATCACTCGTCATCATCCACCCATTCCAGCTCACAGCCGGGTGGAAGTTCTCCAGGCGAAAAATCACAAGCATTACGTGGAACAACATTTAAATAGCAAGGCTGAGTATATTAATACTCAGCAAGGCTTACCCGTCTAAAAGAAAGACTTTACCTCTAATTATGCAAGACTTTTGGCTAGTGGGTTTGTTTGCGAAAAAGCTACTAAGTAGTGAGTCCTTACTTTCACGTTTTAGCTCAAGTTCTAGTAGGAGTAATCATTACTAGATAAGCAACTATTACAATCATAGTTGTGCAATACAATTAATCAAAATAATAATCTTCACAAAGTTCCATCATAAATGGATATCATGGCCAGTAGATTAAGTGGTCTCAGATAACGGTGAGAGGCCGACAATCGATTGATTGAAACCTTGCAAGGTGGACTTAAACACACGGGATGTGCCCTCAATAAGAGTTCACCAACCAGGCGGTTCCCGTCATTCCTCGGATTGGCAACCTTGAGTGTTTAGGTCATGGATTGATAAGTATTAGAGGACTCTCATGCCTTGACTTTTCGATAACCTTGAGTGCTCACGAAAAAACTTTGCACCTACCTCTTCAACATAGCCGATTGATTTGATTAGATGCTAAGATAACTTTGAGATTAGGCGGAAAGAGACAAAGTTGAAAAAGTGATTATCAAAGGAGATTTCTATGAAGAAAAGGAAGGCTAGTAAACAAATATTTGCTAAATTTGTTTATGAAGATTTCTGAATTTATTTTTGAAAAGCAACAAAGGTGTAAGAATGGAGCAAGGGTTTCATCATCAAAAGTCCACGGTGGTTGTTCACAAAACAATAAAGGATGGCAAGGTCATAGGGAGCGGTTGCACGGAGTTGTTTACGGATAGCAATGACAATGATTTGAAGAGATGGGTAGGTACAACAATTTCAGAAGATATTTGCTCACATGAACAATTTGAAACTGGATGAGTGATGCACCAATGAGACATACGATTGAATGCCAAAGCATAGGGAATACCTTGTGCACAATGGAGTGGTGCGCATGTTAATGCTTATGTTGTGGTGCATAGAGTGTGAAGCACATGCAGATGAGCACATGATGCTTGTGCATATGAACATATGGTGCACTTGCCATGATGCATAGTGAGGAATGCACATGTTCCTGGGATATGATGCTCGTGATGTTTGTTAGCATGACTTGTTTACCCATGCAGTTAGCTGGCAACAAGGGGATAATATAGAGTGAAGAAAATGGATTTGCGATGAGTTGCATGCTCCCCAACCAAGATACCTAGCGCACCCCTAGTGGTAATCACATGGTTGCAACACACATGACGCACTAGGTTCCATCGCGACACCTTTGGTCATGGAACCACAATCTCATTAGCCATAAGGAAGATAGAGGAGGAAGGTTGAAACCTTCAATGCGTATGCATGTTAGTCCATCCACGGTTCCCAAATGCACATGCTATGTAATGCATTTCCATGGCAATGAATTATTAAATTAAGGGTGCAACCTACATGACCTGATGATGCTCAAAGCATGCCAACAAAATTTAACTCTCTATTCATGTTTTATGCGTTCATAAAGTTGTGAGCAAGACCAAGATGAAGACATTCAAGATTGCAAGGTCAAACACGATTGAGATAAGGATGTCGCTAGCAAGGGTAGCTTAGGACATTAAGAGGCATAAACATTACCATCAAAGGTCCACAGTGGGTTGTTCACAGACAACAAATGATGGAAAGTCATAGAGAGAGGTGTTCTCGAGTAGAAACAATACCCATGAAGTAACGCTGACCTTGCTTCACTTGAATATTTGGCTTCTTGTTATGACGACTCTTATTTGCTTTGGAGCCTTGCCTCTGTGGATGGGGCTTGTTTCGCCTAGGGTTCGAGAATTTATTGGCGTAATGCCCGGGTTGTCTACAATTGTAGCAAATGTGGGCGGAAGTTCTTTAGACTTGGAAGCTTGTTGATGTGGCTTCTTGCCCCTGTCATCACTTTGTTTGCCTTGCGAGGACAAAATTCCCTATAGGTAATTCCCCACTCACTCAAATTCATTTCGGGGAATGCTCGCTTGTGGCTCCGGCTTTTCCCTTCTTCCTTTGTAAGGTCCATTGGTAGTAGAGAGTCGGAGGTGTTGAGTTGATTCCGATTCCTATGATCCACCAACAATTTGCATAAGCGAGCCTGCTCAACCATAGATGTAAATAACGCCTGAGAGAGACCATCAGTTAAACTAGTTTGAGATATCTCTTGATAACAATCTTGGAGGATATTGTCCACGATCTGACTTAAAACTGCATTTTGTTCTTTCAACATCTCGATTGCACCGACAATGGTGTCTATATCAGCCTGAGTTGGTACTCGAGGTGAGTAAGACTCATAGGGACGAGTTTTCACTGGATCTTTTCCGGTGAAGGTCATGGTCTGAGTGACCAAATTTGGTCCATCTGGATTGGCACCACATGGAGGTTGCTGCTGCAGCCCATGGGCGAGATGCTGCTAAGTCTGGAGGATTTGGCACAGCACTCCCGTTTGAGCTGCCATGAATGCCTCTACAATCGTCCTGGGTGGTGGTGGTAGGTAGGTCGCTACCACTACTCGACGCACCAAAACCACTCGAGGAGCTGCGTGTTGGTCTCACCATCTGAAAGAATTAAGCTTCCATTAAATACACATTCATAAGCTTGTTCTCACAAGTAGAACATGTACGATGAAAAACTCAATTGGAACAAAAGTTCGACTCGGGGCAAACACAATATTCTAGAACTAAGAATTTTGTGCGCTCAGCCCAAGACTACGAGCATTCATGACTCCAATGTGCATTACCATGCAAAGGTTTCGAGCCACTGGATATCCAACTTGGAATAAAAAGCTAATGTTATCACGTTTGGGAGAATTTGGTACGTGGGTCTTATTCTGGCGGTTGTGAACGAAAATTCTCAACTCAAACACCAGAGTCCCAAAAATTCCCAAAATTTACCATCAACTCAGTGATATAAATATGCACACTTGTGGTATTCAAGGGTAGATCTAGATTGGATTGGAACATGCTCTAAAAATTTCATTTTCAGAGCAAGGTTACCCAGAAAAACAGCAGGACAGAGACTTACTAAACTGAGCATAACTCCTGATAGAAAATTCCTAAAATAATGAGAAATTCACAGTAGAAGATAAATTTGATGGGAAACAACTTTCCTAAAGGATGTCTAATCAGATTCCTCACAGATTTGGATCTAAAAATTAAGAAAGGACGGCAACAGAATCTGCCAGAAATTTCCAAAGATCAACAAGAGAGGAAAACCTTATCTAAGATCAAGCAATCACCCTAGGAAGGTTACTCAAACATGCAACAACAAATTTTAGGTTCAACAAGATTTTAATCATGATGCACATGCCTTAAACGACCTCACACACATGGATCACAAAAGACGTAGTTAGTGCCGGTGGCAAGCTTATAATCGGCTCTCCTTATAATAACTAGTCGGAGCTACTCGATTCGCACTTATCGACTTACGAAACGTAGTTAGTGTACCTGCAGAAAACAAACCTTCCGTGCCAGCACGTCACGGAAGCGTCCACATACATTACCGTTCACTATAGAAATGGTATCCATGCGTCAAGCCGCTGCATGGACAGCGTCCAACCTCAGACACCTTTGTTTGAATGGAGTGTATCCTTACCTCGAATATTCGGCATGCGGAATGCACACGTATGATAAACGTGACGACATCACAACCCATGACATGTTCATCTTGAATAGAGCGTGTCATCCTTCGTATGACTTCATACGGAAAGCACACGTATAAAACACGTGAGCAACCAGACACGAAGATGGGATCTGTTGAATAGATCACTCCATCAACCCTCGCAATTTCGTGATGCGGAACAACACACATATAAAACACATGGCCTATCTAGTTTGGTTGTGCAAGAAAGTAAGTCTGACATAAAAGTAAAGTGCTGGAAGTTAGCAAAATAAACCATAGATTCTTAAGCCACCTTAAAGAACCCAAAATTCCCTCTAGGGCCCCTCGATCTAGATCATTCCTTAACGATCCAACGGATTTTCGAAATCCAAACAATCTTGGCAAGTTTTCGAAATCCAAACAATCTTGGCAAGTTTTATCGTAAAACATGTGCTTAGTATTAATCTAATCACTCTGGTGCATACGGATGCTCTGGTACCAACTGTTACAACCCCATCCGAGATAATTCCGTGCTATCACCTAAACCACTCCATTTGGTCATCAAGAGATAATAAAGAATCATCCCATTGAGTGTTGCTGGGTTTACACCCGGTAAATCACTTGAAAACACAGAAAGGATCGAACATATGCATTAAAACTCTCACGAAGGAGAGTCCAGAGTGCTCTACAAATTAATACCAAATTCCCCGTAGGGTCCATTATTACAAACCATGGTTATTGACATGAAAATGGTTCAGAGTTTATTAAAAACAGCGGAAGAAAATAAACGGTACGATCAACATCATAGGAGGCCTGTCCATGATGCAATCACTCGTCATCATCCACCCATTCCAGCTCCCAGCCGGGTGGAAGTTCTCCAGGACAAATATCACAAGCATTACCTGGAACAACATTTAAATAGCAAGGTTGAGTATACTAGTACTCAACAAGGGTTACCCGTCTAAAAGAAAGACTTTACCTCTAATTATGCAAGGCTTTTGGCTAGTTTGTTTATTTGCCAAAAAGCTACTAAGTAGTGAATCCTTACTTTCACGTTTTAGCTCAAGTTCTAGTAGGAGTAATCATTACAAGATAAGCAACTATTACAGTCATAGTTGTGCAATACAATTAATCAAAATAATAATCTTCACAAAGTTCCATCATAAAGGGATATCATGGCTAGTAGATTAAGTAGTCTCAGATAACGGCGAGAGGCCGACAATCAATTGATTCAAACCTTGCAAGGTGGACCTAAACACACGGGAGGTGCCCTCACTAAGAGTTCACCAACTAGGCGGTTCCCGTCATTCCTCGGATTGGGAAGAGATGCTACAGTCTCAAGTACAAGGTTTACTGGGCTACGCCACCAAGGTCACCCAGCCTCACGCGAGTACTCGGGTGGCGAGCCCGGGGCTGCAACCCTAAGTTTAGTAGTGCAAAGTTCCTGCACCGTCTCATTGAGGTACTAGGCTTATCGTACCCATTTCCGACAAGTGCTTGGTACTTTCAAACACTTAATCAATGAAGCCATTGGACTGGAGTCCAAATCCCATGCTCTTACCACACGAGCAATCCATTTATACATATGGTGATTCCATAAAGGAGATCCTATTCTCGCGAGTGACGAACATCACTCGACTTGTACCGAATCCTTAAAGCATAGCAACTAGCGACCGAGGACCGGGAGCGTCCAAGTGGTCGATGGATGACCGCTCCTCGGTGATGAGTGATTGACAACGGGTGTTGGACCGACTCTTGGCTTAGTGCGCGAGGTGTAGGCCGCGGCCTAGTTCGTGTTGTTGCGGGTGAAGAACGGGCGCGAAAGGTCTTCGGCCTTGAGGGGCCTCCGAGAGATGGAGAGACAAGTAGGCTCGGTTCGAGGGACCCGGTGGACGGCGGGGACCGGGTGCGGGTCACATGGTGGCGACACGAGCGAGACGAAGTCATGGACGATCGAGCCGGTGCACGGTGGCGGTCAAGTCAAGTGGTTTGGCGGGAGGCCGGACCGGCACGCGGGGTTTGGTGGTTTGCCCACAAAACCACCGGCGGATGGTTTCTTGGTTTGGGCCTCAAAACCAAGTCCGAGGGCCCAACACGACGGAGACGGGATCCGGCGTGTCGGGAAGCTTCGAGGCGGAGGACACGCGGCGGGATCGCATGACTTGCGTCGGGAGGACACGGGGTGCGGCAAAGGCGTGGCCGTCCGATGGCAAGACCCACAAACATTACATAAATGCCCCTACGTGGGTTGTATCGCCAGTAGTTAAGTTAGGGGTAGTCGAGTCATTTACCACTCCGGCAGGACCTGATATATAAGCCATGAGTGTGTGTGGATGGCTCTCGCTCTCCGCGACTTAGGGTTTCATTTCCTTCCTCCCCTTTCTCATTTTCGTAGCTATTTTTCCTTCCATTTTCTCTAGGCTAGCATGAGAGCTTCATGAGAGATTTGTTGAGAGGGATGGATGCTAGGGCGGCATGCTAGACCTTGTGAATCTTTCCTGGTATGTATAGAAGATTCGGGGTTGTTTTTCGTGGCCTTTTTGTGCTTGTTTTCGTGCCTTTGTTCCCGGTTCGATTCCGCGGATTTGAGTGGGTTTCTCCGCGGATTTCTTTGAGGGATACATGGATAGATGTCTCGTGCATCTTTGTGATTGATCTTGTGCCCTCAAACGCCGGGAAACCACTTCGATTCGAAGTTTTTCGTTCGGTGCTCTAGCTTTTGGTGGTGCTCAAAGGATTCGCGATTCCGGTGATTTAGGGAGTTAGGAGGCAAGATTTTTGGGCTATAGCATCCTTGTGTGATGCTTTTCAAGCCCCAAACCCTTGTCTCCATAGCTTCAACCGTTTGGGAAATCCGATGATGATTTGGGGGAGTTGACTTTTGGGGTCGGGGCCGTTTCTCGCTCCGCCCTTTCGCGGACGGTCCGCGGGGTGGTCGCGGACGGTCCGCGTGGGTCGTGTTCGTCGCGTGTTCGTCGAGTTCCGCGCGTCCTTGTTTTTGATCCGGTTTGGCTTTTGGTTTTTGTTGCGGCCGGTTTGCGGATGGTCGGGCTTGAGTAGCGGACGGTCCGCCCGCCTTGGCGGACGGTCCGTTTTCCCCGGTCGTTTCGGTGTTCGTGTGTGTTTAACGGACGGTCCGCGGAGAGGGCGGACGGTCCGCGCGGCGTCGGCGCGGAGGGTCCACGGTAGCGAGGTCGGACGGTCCGCGCGATTCATCGCGGACGGTCCGCACCTTGCCGGGCGGACGGTCCGCCGGGGAGAGCCGTGAGCGATCTTTGCTTGTTTCGATTCCTTCCTTCCCTTTCTAGTGCTTCGCGTGTGCTTCAAGGAATCGTTCCTAGGACTAGAGGTTGATCCATAACCTCGTGGTCTTGGCGATTGGTGTGTGATTCGATCCATCGCTCGTGTGTGACCGGGGTTTGACTAGGGTATAGGCCGGGTTCTTTTGGAAGAATTTTTACCGGCTCCTATTCACTCCCCCCCTCTCTAGTCGCCATCTGATCCTTCAATTGGTATCAGAGCTTGGTGCCGGATTCTTTGCGACTTTGACAAGTCTCGAATCCTAAGATGGCGTACGTTGAGCGGGGCGGTCCGCCGCACTTCGATGGCAAGGGTTACCACAAGTGGGCGGCTCGTATGATGATCTTTCTTCGTGGGAAGCTATTGGATTTCATTGTGCTTGACATGACCTATGCTATTCCGGTCAACATCCATACTCTTATGGTGACCGATGCGGTGCTAAGGCCAAGTATGAGGCTAATGCAAAAGCCGTTGATCACTTGGTCCGAGCTTGTGTGATCCGAGTTTGAGCGTGTTCGCCATTTGAATCTTGCTTGGCAAATTTGGGAAAAGTTGTTGGTTGCTCACGGTGGTGATAACCATGTGAAGGCTCGCCTCTTTGTCTCTTACCGGATGCAATATGAGAATTTCTCTCCACTTCCGGTGAGGACATTGACGCGATGTTTCGGAGGTTCACCGCCATCGTGAACAACATGAAGGCTAATGTTGAGGATTTTCCGTACACCGAGCATGATCAGGTTTTGAAGCTCTTGCATGTCTTGGACCCAAATGTTTGGGGTGCTAAGGTTGAGGCCATCAAGGAGTCTGGGCATTATTTGACCATTGAGTTGGATGACCTCTTTTCTAAGCTCAAGTCGGCTGAGGTTGACAGGAAGTTGCAATCCAAGCATGAGGGCTCGACCGATCATAGTCTTGCTCTTGTGGGCGGATCAAAGGGCAAATTTAACCCTTCCCGTCGACGAGTTTTCCTTGTCTTCTCTCATGTCCATTCCAGATGAGGAGTTTGATGTGCTGGGCGAGGAGGAGCTGGCCTTGCTCTCAAGAAGGTTTGAACGACTACACGAGAGTCGGAGGAATGCAAGGCGGAGCTCAGGGACGTGCTACAAGTGTGGCAAGCATGGCCACTTCATCGCCGAGTGCCCGGAAGCGGAGGAGAACAAGTACAAGGTGAACGAGTACAAGGCGCACCCGAGGCGTGAAGACAAGTACTCCTCCAAGGGCAAGCACTTCAACAAGTCCAAGAGCAAGGACAAGGACAAGCGGCGACCGAGCAAGAGCGGCTACAAGAAGAACAAGGCAAGAGCGATGGTGGCCGGTGCGAGCGACGTCGACTCAAGCTCAAGCGAGGAGCGATCAAGCTCAAGCGGCGAAGATGAAGACGCCGGGAGGCGCAAGGACAAGAAGAGTGCAAGCGGAACCTCGGCGGGCCGAGCCGTGTGGCGCTTGAGGGATTTTGTGGCATGGCCCATAACTCAAGCAGCAAGAAGAGTGAGAAGGAAGACGGCGACTCCGACTCGGAGGATGAGGTAAACCGTGACCCCGACTCTTTGCTTGCGAGATTGCTAGGTTGAATGGTTTGCTTGACAACCGTGATAGTGTGCTTAGAGATGCCAAAAAGATGAGGAAAGATCTTAGGGCACAACTTGAGAATGCTAGCGAGAAAGTAGGAGAACTAGAGTCAAAATTGCTTGAATTGAAACTTGAGAATGACTCTTTGAAACCTGCTCCTACTACTCCCGATGATGTTGAATGTGTTGAGTGTGATGCATGGTTGAATGAGATTAAACTCGCTTAATGAGAAGAATGCTTCCACCTTGGCTAAACTAGATGCTCTTAGGATCGAGTATGATGAGCTTAAGGCTAGACCTACTTTGCTTGGTGCTTGCAAGTCATGTCCTACTATGCATGCTAAGCTTGTTGATGCTCGTTCTACCATTAGTTCTTTGGAAGCATCTTTGAAATCTCCTGCTGTCAATGCATGCACTAGCTGTGATGAAGTCACTTTGCGTAATCTTGAACTTACTTCCCGTTTGGATGTCATCTATGAGGAGAATGACTATTTGAGGAAGGTGTTGGGTTGGTTGTACGGGCGGGAACCTCAATTGAAAATCATGATTGAGGAGTTCAAGAGAGCTGATGGTCGTGGTTTGGGTTTTGAGAAGTTGGGTGAGAAAGTGGGAGAGAACAAGTGGGGAGAGTGTGTATGAGAAGTGTGTTGAGTCTAACCCCGAGTTTGAGGTGATCGGAGAGATCCAAGTCCCACTTCCAAAAGCACCCAAGAACTTTTTCACACCAAAGCCTAACCACCTTTGCAACAAGCTTGACACAACCCAAGATCCACCCAAATTCCCACCTAAGACAAATGATTTCCGAAACCGGTGAAGTTTGTGGGTGAGAAGGGTGAGAAGCCTAAAGAGAAGCCGAGCCAAAACCAAAACCCATCCCCTTCGGGTGTGAGTATTGTGGCAAGGAGAGGCATCTTGCGAGTTTTGCTACAAGAGGAAGAGGGATGAGAGGCTTGCTAGGGAGCAAGCGAACCGGGGACAGTATCGCCGGTCTCATGGTATTCCCGAGTCTAGAGTGCCACTTCCACGGGGTGTGGGAAGTGTGAGGAGTGTTGGCAGGTTCCCACGGAGAGGTGGTGGTGAGAGATTTGTCGGGGAGAGAGGATGGTGTGCGTGCTGGTGAGAGGTTTGGTCGGGCTCGTGGTGGTTTTGCTGGACGTCCTCCTACTCATCCTCGGTACGGGTTCGGGGGAGATGATCGCGGCTTTGGGTTCCGAGAGGAACTACGGACCACGTTTTCCCCCTCGTGGTGCTCGTACTCCTCCCATGGGACATGGGAAGTTTGGTGGCAAGGGAATGATGTTTGCTAACCCCTCTTTTGAGCGAGATGGCTCGACAACGGTTTAACTTTCTTTGTGCTAACCCCGGTGTCGAGTCGCTAGCTCACTCTCATTCTTGTTTCGACTACGGGCGGGAGGCTTGGAGAACATTTGGTTGATCGACTCCGGATGTTCTCGACACATGACCGGAGATAAGAAGTGGTTCTCCGGCCCTCACCCCGGTGAAGGAAAAGCAAGACATCACATTTGGGGACAATGGACGAGGAAGGGTCTTGTCGGAGAGGGTGTTGTGCATGTGAGTGACAAGGTAACGTTGAAGAGAGTGGCTCTTGTGAAGTCTTTGGGTTTCAATTTGCTTTCGGTTTCTCGGTTGCTTGATGAGGGTTTTGAGGTGCGTTTCAAGTCCGGCGAGTCTCGTTTGCTTGATTCTCGAGGTGATCTTGTTTGTATGATCATCCCCGAGGGTCGATTTTCGGGATCGATTTCTCTCGTTCTTTGGGTCCCGCTTCGCCGTTTGATGGCCGGTCCTTCTTCGATTTGTGGAAATGGCATAGGCGGTTGGGACACTTGAGCTTTGATTTGGTTTCCCGCTTGAGTGGTCTTGACCTTGTCCGAGGATTGCCGAGGTTGAAGCTTGAGAAGGATTTGGTTTGTGCTCCTTGTAGGTATGGTAAGATGGTAGCCACTCCCCATCCACCCCCGACCGATGTCATGACCGAGCGTCCGACGTAGCCGTTGCATATGGATCTTGTTGGGCCGGCTCGAGTTCGCTCGGTGGGTGGGAAGTGGTATGTCCTTGTTGTGGTGGACGATTACTCTCGCTATGCACGGGTGTTCTTCTTGGAGGATAAGAGTGAGATATTTGGTTTTGTTCGAGATCCGATCGTGAGGTTGAAAAACGAGAGGCATGGGAATGCTATTCGAGCAATCCACGGTGATAATGGCTACGAGTTCAAGAACTCTCGTTTTGATGCCTTTTGTCGTGATCTAGGTCTTGAACATCGGTATTCGACCCCTTATGTGCCCCCTCAAAATGGAGTCGTGGAAAGGAAAAATCGGACTCTTTGTGAGATGGCTAGGACGATGCTCGATGAGCACAGGACTCCTAGGAGGTATTGGGCTGAGGCGGTCAATACGGCTTGTCATGTTTCCAACAGGATTTTATTGCGAGCTTTCAAGAAGAAGACCCGTTATGAGCTTATGCATGGTCGGGCACCCAAGGTGAGTCATTTCCGAGTCTTTGGCCGCAAATGCTTTATTCGAAGAAGGGAAAACTCGACAAGTTTGAGGCTAGGTCTAGTGATGGTATTTTCTTTGGATATGCTAACCACTCTAGAGCCTATAGGGTGCTTAACCTTGAGACTAACAAAATCATGGAGACTTGCGAGGTAACCTTCGACGAGACAATGCCATGTACCTCTCTTGGCTTTGAATGTGCCGGTGATGAAGAGATGGCCGAGGACCTCTTTGAGGAGGAGAAGGATGAAGCTGGAGATGATGATGGGGAGAACCATGCGCCTGAAGCTGAGTGTGTACCCACTACTTCCCCTACGACCACTATGGAGCGTGGACCGTCTACTTCATGGACAACGACGGTGCAACAAGAGGACCGGGCGAGAGAAGCGAGAAGTTGAGGGGGAGGTAGTCTCGAGGCGTGAGGTTCCCCGGCGGATTCAAGAAGTGCATCCCCTGTCGAAGATCATTGGGAACATCGATGAACGCACTACACGGTCGAGGTCCGGGAATTCCTCTCATTTTGCTCATGCTTTGCTTTTGTTGCTACTTTTGAGCCCAAAGACATTGGACATGCTTTATCCGATGCAAACCGGGTCAATTCCATGCATGAGGAGTTGGAAAACTTTGAGAGGAACCGAGGTGTGGGAGTTAGTTGAACCACCTCCAAATTGCCATCCCATACCAAGTGGGTTTGGAAGAACAAAGAGGGAGAGAATGGGATGGTTGTGAGGAACAAGTCCAGACTTGTTGCTCAGGGGTTTAGTCAGAAGGAGGGGATCGACTATGAGGAGATCTTTGCTCCTGTGGCCCGTCTTGAGGCAATTCGGATCCTTCTAGCCTTTGCCGTGGCTAAAGGGTTCAAGTTGTTTCGGATGGACGTGAAGAGTGCTTTTCGAATGGGGTCATAGAGGAGGAGGTGTATGTGAAGCGACCACACGGGTTTGAGAGCGAGTTGTACCCACACGGGGTGTACGGGTTGAAAAGGGCTCGTATGGGTTGAAACGGGCACCCCGTGCTTGGTATGGGAGATTGAGAGATTTTCTTTTGAGCGAGAGGGTTTGTGATGGGTAGCGTGGATAGGACCTTGTTTCTCCTCAAGCATGGAAATGACTTGTTGATTGTTCGGATATACGTGGATGATATTGTCTTTGGTGGCTCGTCACATAACCTTGTTGCCAAGTTTGCGGATGAGATGAGCGGGGAGTTCGAGATGAGCATGATGGGCGAGTTACGGTATTTTCTCGGGGGCGCGGATCAAGAAAGTGAAGGACGGTACATTTGTGCACCAGACCAAGTACACAAAAGACATGCTGAGGAAGTTCCAGATGCAAGATGTGAAGCCAATGTCTACTCCCATGGGGAGTACGACCACTTTGGATGCGGATGAGGACGGAGAACCAGTGGACCAGCGGGAGTACAGGAGCATGATCGGCTCCCTCCTCTACTTGACGGCGACGAGGCCAGACATACAGTTCAGCGTGTGTCTGTGCGCTCGTTTTCGTGCTTCGCCGAGGACATCACATCGACGGGCCGTCAAGAGGATTTTCGGTACCTACGATCCGCCCCTAGTCTTGGCCTTTGGTATTCTTCCTCCTCGACTCTGTCTCTTCATGGTTTTTCCGATGCGGATTTTGCTGGTTGTCGAGTCGAGAGGAAGTCTACTTCTAGTACTTGCCAGTTTCTTGGGTCTTCATTGGTCTCATGGTCTTCCCGCAAGCAATCTAGTGTAGCTCAGTCTACCACCGAGGCGGAGTATGTTGCAGTCGCGAGTTGTTGTTCCCAGTGTTGTGGATTTCATACACTTTGAGAGACTTTGGTGAGGAGTGCACCCGCATCCCACTTCTTTGTGATAGCACCGGTGCCATAAGCGTAGCCAAAAACCCGGTGCTTCACTCCGGAACCAAACATATAGAAGTGAGGTATCATTTCTTGAGGGACAATGTGGAGAAAGGAACCATTGTTTTGAGCCATGTCCCTACCCAAGATCGCCTAGCCGACATCTTTACAAAGCCTCTCGACCAAGCTACATTTGTGCGCTTGCGGGGGGAACTTGGGGTTTGTTGCCCTTTCTAGTTGATTCTTGGGGGATTTCCTTTTGTATCATATGTATCATACCATGTTTTACTTTGTTGTATATACATGCTTTGCTTGATGTATAAACCATGGTAGGATAGCCATCTTGTCATATATCATGTTGCATTTGTATCATATTGCATTTTAGGATGATGAGCTTCTTTCATATGCCATATTTGAGTCTCTTTGGCTATTTGTGAGATATTGGTCATATGTGTGGAGAAATGGTGATGTGAGGCTATGCTCTTGGAATATTTGAAATATATGTGTGGTGAGATAGCCCTTTTTGAAATAAATGCTAAACTTGACTAAATTTTGATGAAATGTGCTCCACTCGTGTGTAGTTGTGTATCCATGTCACGAGTTTGGTCTAAATGTGCTTTTCATGCTTAGATTGTGCTTGGATGCCTTGTTCTTGCATTTGGGCCAAAGGCCGAATATCATTGTGAATGTTTAGCCTATGTTGCATTCATGGGGGAGCATAAGCTTCTTTTTGCCGCAAAGGCACTTCATGTACCATAAAACGAATTAATCTTGAAAAGAAGTGTAAATGCTTGAAAAATGCTCCATCCATCATGTCTATGCTTAAAATGTCTTATCTTTCACATATGGGTGCAAAACATGTTGCATGATGTTCACCAGTGGAGAAGTCTCCCCGAAGTGGACACATGGCTCATGAGCTTTGACATGACATGCTTTGCTTTATGGGTGTTTGCTATGATCTTTTGCTGAGAATTTGATATCCTTGTATGATCTTTGAATGGTATGCATGTTTGTGGCTCAAGTGTGACATGGATAGGCTTTTACATGTGAAGCGAGCCTTCTTTTGGTAAAAGCGCTTAAATCTGAAAATTTTGCTTTGTCACATGCTTGTATTTTCACATATTACTTGTGGCAATGCTTTGACTATGCTATGATTCATATGTGTGATCTTTGTCTCATTTTTAGCCTTTGACACTAGATTTGGCCTATTTGAGAAGCTCATGTAGTTGTTTATATGCTTTGCTTTGCATTTCTCCATTTTCACCTTGATTCATACAATGTCAACAAGGGGGAGAAGAGGTGAGCTTAATGAAAATTCGGATGAAGTGAGCTGAAATTGGGAAGTTTGCATCCACATGTTCGGGGGGGAGCTTGCATTTGTTCGGGGGGAGCTTTCTTGTCGTTTTCGGTGTGGAGTGTGTGCTTTGCTTGGCTTGTGACCTTTCTTCGCCTTTCTTTGGTTTTGGTCATGAGTTAAGCTTCTTTGTTTTTCTTTCTTCTTCTTTTATCTTTTTCTCGAATTTCATTTCGCGTTGTGTGTTGTCAATGCACTCATCAAGGGGGAGATTGAGGACCGGGAGCGTCCAAGTGGTCGATGGATGACCGCTCCTCGGTGATGAGTGATTGACAACGGGTGTTGGACCGACTCTTGGCTTAGTGCGCGAGTGTAGGCCGCGGCCTAGTTCGTGTTGTTGCGAGGTGAAGAACGGGCGCGAAAGGTCTTCGGCCTTGAGGGGCCTCCGGGAGATGGAGAGACAAGTAGGCTCGGTTCGAGGGACCCGGTGGACGGCGGGGACCGGGTGCGGGTCACATGGTGGCGACACGAGCGAGACGAAGTCATGGACGATCGAGCGGTGCACGGTGGCGGTCAAGTCAAGTGGTTTGGCGGGAGGCGGACCGGCACGCGGGGTTTGGTGGTTTGCCCACAAAACCACCGGCGGATGGTTTCTTGGTTTGGGCCTCAAAACCAAGTCCGAGGGCCCAACACGACGGAGACGGGATCCGGGCGTGTCGGGAAGCTTTGAGGCGGAGGACACGCGGCGGGATCGCATGACTTGCGTCGGGAGGACGCGGGGTGCGGCAAAGGCGTGGCCGTCCGATGGCAAGACCCACAAACATTACATAAATGCCCCTACGTGGGTTGTATCGCCAGTAGTTTAGTTAGGGGTAGTCGAGTCATTTACCACTCCGGCGGGACCTGATATATAAGCCATGAGTGTGTGTGGATGGCTCTCGCTCTCCGCGACTTAGGGTTTCATTTCCTCCCTCCTCTTTCTCATTTTCGTAGCTATTTTTCCTTCCATTTTCTCTAGGCTAGCATGAGAGCTTCATGAGAGATTTGTTGAGAGGGATGGATGCTAGGGCGGCATGCTAGACCTTGTGAATCTTTCCTGGTTTGTATAGAAGATTCGGGGTTGTTTTTCGTGGCCTTTTTGTGCTTGTTTTCGTGCCTTTGTTCCTGGTTCGATTCCGCGGATTTGAGTGGGTTTCTCCCCGGATTTCTTTGAGGGATACATGGATAGATGTCTCGTGCATCTTTGTGATTGATCTTGTGCCCTCAAACGCCGGAAACCACTTGGATTCAAAGTTTTTCGTTCGGTGCTCTAGCTTTCGGTGGTGCTCAAAGGATTCGCGATTCCGGTGATTTAGGGAGTTAGGAGGCAAGATTTTTGGGCTATAGCATCCTTGTGTGACGCTTTTCAAGCCCCCAAACCCTTGTCTCCATAGCTTCAACCGTTTGGGAAATCCGATGATGATTTGGGGGAGTTGACTTTCGGGGGTCGGGCTGTTTTCTCGCCCGCCCGCACACGCGGACGGTCCGCGGGGGTGGTCGCGGACGGTCCGCGTGGGTCGTGTTCGTCGCGTGTTCGTCGAGTTCCCGCGCGTCCTCGTTTTCGATCCGGTTTGGCTTTTGGTTTTTGTTGCAGCCGGTTTGCGGACGGTCGGGCTTGAGTAGCGGACGGTCCGCGAGTGGCGTGGACGGTCCGCCGGCCTTGGCGGACGGTCCGTTTTCCCCGGTCGTTTACGGTGTTCCGTGTGTGTTTAACGGACGGTCCGCGGAGAGGGCGGACGGTCCGCGGCGTCGACGCGGACGGTCCGCGGTAGCAGGTCGGACGATCCGCGCGATTCATCGCGGACGGTCCGCACCGCCGGGCCGGACGATCCGCCAGAGCCGTGAGCGATCTTCTTGGTTTCGATTCCTTCCTTCCCTTTCTAGTGCTTCCACGTTTGCTTCAAGGAATCGTTCCTAGGACTAGAGGTTGATCCATAACCTCGTGGTCTTGGCGATTGTTGTGTGATTCGATCCATCGCTCGTGTGTGACCGGGGTTTGACTAGGGTATAGGCCGGGTTCTTTTGGAAGAATTTTTACCGCTCCTATTCACTCCCCCCCTCTCTAGTCGCCATCCGATCCTTCGGCGACCTAACATGCTAGTAAAAGATCATAGGTACTTAAGGATCATGCAACTATGGTTTCAATTCAACTCCTGGACGTAAATGCACATGAAATAACAATGATAATTCAGAAGTTTAAAGAAACACATAGGTTAATGAATAAACCGGGGCTTGCCTTCGTCAGCACAAGCAGACACACAAACTTCCGGACCTTGGTCCGGGTCTTGCTCTACGGTCACGTAGTGCACGTCTCCTCTTGCTCCCTCATCCTTGTCAGCCGGCATGAGCGTGTAACTACACGGAGGATGCACATGCATTAATTCGAGTGTAATTATAATTTTCACAAAACAATAGCAAACAGTCCGCAATGAGCATATGGATGACCATAATCACCTTGTCAACAATATTTGACACTTTCCCTATAAAGATAAACAAAAGGCCTATCTAACCTTCTCCATATGGTGATTGTGTACACATCTAAAAGAATAATTAACTTAAATGCACCAATATCAATGAGTTAGTTTTCACTTCTCAAATCACTTTCCTAACCCATCCATAGGGTTCAAGCATAAAAGCATAATTTTTTCCATTTATTTTACTAACAAGCCTATAAAGGTTCCTTCACTTTTATTCAACAAAAAGCTTTATAAAAAAGCCAAACAACACCCACTGATCTCTCTGACCAGAAACATTTCATTTGAACAGCAAGCCATCAAGTTGGATCCTTGAAACTAGATTATACCAATAAAAGCATTTCTAGCTAGCATAAATAGGATAAAAGCACACAAAAATAAATATAGCACTTCTGGAGCCAAACTTTTTCCTACACACTCTCTGGTCTAAAACAAGCCTAGGAAACCAACAAACACATCTAAAGCTACTATAGATCTTGATCTACACATTTATGATTAAAAACAAGCATAAATCAGGGATAAATATTTCCAGCAGTCCAAAAATCATGATTAATTCAGTAAAGGTGTAACTAGGCATAATATGACTATTCCCAGAAGTATAGCTCTAAAACATATTTACATTTTTCTACAAAAATCATTAAAGCAGGAAAGGCATAGACACAAGATAAATCATAATAAAAGATTCCTTCAGTAACTTTGCGCAAATTTTTGCACAAAACCTACACATTCTAGTACTCACAACATAACCAAAAATCAGCTCATGAACATGTGTGGATTTTGCAGTACAACATATCTAGGTAAAAGGGATTTCTATTTTTCATGTAAAAACTAAAGCTCAAAAGTATATACAAGCTTTGCAAAAGTTGTAGGTCTAGTCACATGGAGTATAACAAAATTGGTTTTTGCAATTTTTGGATTTTTCTACGATTTTATATGAATTTTACAAGGTTCAGCACAAGGGGTCAAAGTCTGAACTTTTGGTTTTACGAATAGGTCCCTGGATTTCACAGTTAGGCCCTTAGGTGGAAATCATCTTCTGCAATTGGGTCCCTGGGCGCGGCCAGCAGCAGAGATCGTCGGAATCTAGCCAAGGGAGGGTCGGGATTGGCCGGGAAAGTGGCCGGGGATGATGACGGAGTCACCTAGGGTCGTTTTGAGGGGTTAGAGGCGGCGGGAGGTGCTCCGACGAGTGAGCTCGGTGGTACCATGGATGGGTAGCCGTGGGAGCTTCTGCTCCGGCGACCTGGCAGCCCGGCTTGGACCACGCATGGTTGGGGGAGCTACAGGTGGTCCTAGGGAAGATGTGGGGGTGGTCGAGTGGTTGAGAAACTAGGCTGGCAAGGTAGCTCGGCGCGGGATGCCCATGGCGAGGCGGCGGCGGCTCGGTCAATGGCGCAATTCGCGCGGCCGGCGAGCTTCGGCTCATTTTATAGGCGGGCGCTATGAAAGGCGGTTCGCGCACGCCATGTCGTCGACATGGTCACGCTATGGGCACAGAGATACGACGACTTGAGGCGGAGTACGGCGGCGAGGTGAATGGCCGGGCGGCGACATGGTCGGCGCGACCGGCCCGTGCGCGTGTGGCACAAGTGGAGAGGGCCAGAAAGGCGGTGCAACTGAGGTGGGCCCACTGCGCACGTGTGGGGGAGTGTGCCCCTCAGCGTCTGGGCCCAGTCAGCATGCAGGTGCATGCCCTGGTGCCGTCGGCACGCGACGTCACGCGGGAACGCGTTCCGGCGCAAAAACACCTCGAGGCAGCCCTGTTCAAATGACTTTTTCTCCAAATTTTTGAACTAAAGTTCCCGAAGCGGTAATAAGTAAAGTTGTAGATCTCACTACCCTCTACAACTTTTACAAAGGTCGTATGGGGTTTTTCTCAACCATTTGTGCACAAAATGCATGTCAACTTGGTTGTTTTCTGGGCGCCAGTGAACAGTGCTGAACCGCATTGACTGAGGTTTTTCACCTATTTATGCTTCAAATCTCAAATGCCACTCAACATGAAAGTTGTGTCCCATGAAAAACTACAAAACTTTTGTATTGGGAGAATTTGAAGTGTTTAGGCAAAATTTGGAGAACGCGGCAAAAGTTCCGGGTGACATAGGAGGGTCAAAGGGCTTTAAGGGGTTTTGACTAGGGGATTGACTAAACTTGGACCAAGGGTTGACCAATAAGAGTCATTAGGGGTGGTTGGTGATGTTTTCGAGGTGATGGCCCAGGTTGACCGTCGTTTGACCCAAGTCAACACGTTTGACTGGATCATTAGGGTTAATGAACCCGCTGAAAACCTGGGGCGTCACAAGGAGCGGGCACAAAATGCGCTCACTGGAGCGATTCGACTGGGAGGGAGCTGAAAATTGCTGCCCCCCGCTCCGCCTGCGGCTGCGCCCCCCACTTTCCATCCTTTGCCCTCGGGGCCCACGGGAGGCAGGTGCAGGCATGGGAGATGGACCCCGGCGGGGGAACCGGATGCCAGAGAGAGCCTGGCGAGGACGTGATAGGTGCCAGGAGGCAGGGAAGGGAGGAGGAGCTCGATCTACCGTCGTTTACCTCACGCCGCCAGCAAAAAAGGAGTCGTCGTACCTCCGGCGATCCCCTCGCGTCGTGCCGCCGGAGCCGAAGCGAGGCCGCCGCCGCAGATGGGACTACACAGATAGTGGCTCTGTGATCGTGGGCAGGCCGAAGCCAGAGCGACGCCGGCGCCACAAATGGTAGCACATGGACGGGGGAGGCGAGGTGTTGGACCTCTGGTACACTCCACCGGCGGGAGAGATCATGGCGACGCTGGTGGAGTAGGCCGGCGACGGAGCGGCGCATAGGAGCTGGCGGCGGGCGCGGTGGCCGATGGAGGACAGCGGCGAGGGGAGGTCCGGTGGGGGTGGGTTGCGCAGGGGAGCAGATGGCGACTAGTTTATGTGTGACAGCTCGAGTGGAGAAGGCCCATGGGTGATGGAGATAAGGGAAGGGGAAGGAGAAATAAAAAAGAGGAAAAAAATAAGAAGGAAAAAATAAAAGAAAACGAAAAAATCAGAGGAAAAAAGAAGGAAATAAAAAAGGAAGGGTATTATGGACATTTCGCTCTTCACACAGAAGAAGTCGTTTTGCCAAATGTTTCTTGAAAACGGTTTTAGCTTCACCACAGAATCCGCTCCACCAACACAGCCACAGCCGGAGCTCTACCAAACGCACCCTTACTTGAACCCCTACTCAAAAAGTAAGGGGCTTAGAGTAAAAAAACGCAGTCTAACAGAGTCCCAATCCCAGTCCTTATCACTGTTCACCCCTACTTTCCCCCTTTAACCCCTTCTCCTGCGAGTGTAGAAGGGAGCCCCTACTCGGTCGTTGGACCACTTCTCCTCGTGCCCGCGCATGGAGCCGCCCCTCGCTGCGTGGATTCTTCCCTGCGCCGGCCGCACCGTGAGATCTGGCCATGCAAGTACGTGAGTGGGCGGACCGGAAGGGAAGCGATGATCCAGCTCGGAGGAGATCCCGCTCGATTCCTACCTCCACGAGCTCCACGAGCATCGTCGACCGCGCCTGTCGGAGTTGGAGTTCCATACTCTAACGAAGCCTGCCGTCTCCACGCTCGAACGAAGCCCGACCAGATCTCGTCATGCCTATCGGAGTTGGAGTTCCCCTGGGACGTCGCCTCCGTGCACGGCCAGAGGTTGAGCTCCCTCCGTGCTGTGGCGGAGGTGGAGCTCACTCCGCACCTGCGCCTTCGCGCGCGGTCAGAGGTGGATCTCCCTCCGCGCCGCCGCCTCCACGCGCACCAAAAGGTGGGCTCCCTCCGCGCCGCCACCTCTGTGCGCAGCCGGTGGAGCTCCCTCCGCGCATCACCGTTTCCTTGAGATCTGGGCATCGTTGATCGGGCTGGGGGAGAAGAAGAGAGGGGAGAAAAATAAAGGAGGATGCCGGTGGGGAAGATGAGGTGAATTTATTTGGTCACCGATGTGTAGGTCCCACCTGACATAATACAAGTAGGGACTGAGAAGAAAGGGCTATTGTTGGAGTTGAGCGCAAAAAAAGAAGTCCCCAAAAGTTGAGGGAGCCCCTACTTAAGAAAATATGGGGTACAAATAGGGGCTATTGCTGGAGTTGTTCGACAGATGTAAAAGAAGCTCCCGAGCCTGCATCTCAGGAAATGCCCCGAGGGGCCGTTCTTCGTGAGCCAAGCTTGTGCGGCAAGTTCACCTCACCCCTAGCCCTCTGCCTTTCTACCTACCATGTCTTCTTCTTTAACTCGTTCGAGCTTTAGAAATGGGCAAGAAAGGCCTAGCCTCCATCTTCTCCAGGTTCATCGTTGACAAAACCCTCTCTGCCTCACCTGCTGTCGGCTTGGCAACCCCGCTGTGGCTGCGGCTGCCCTGCGGGACCAACCTGTAGACTGCCTCCTTCTGCGTGGGCGCTAGCGACGAGGAGCCTTGCTGCACGGCGTCAATGGCAAGATGTGAGCAATAGCAGTGGCGACGGGACTCGGAGGCCACAAGGGCAAGTGACCGGGGTCGGACCATACTAGCATGGGCTCCCCATGCCGGAGGGTGGAGATCGACATGGACAAAGCTTGAGCTCCTGGCATCAATGGCGAATGGGAACTTATTCCCTATTGGTAAGGGCCATGGCCCCAAGCTGCGAGTGGTTAAGGATGAAGGTAGAGAGGTGGTAGAGGTATATGTAGTGGCGATTTGATATTTGTTGAGAGGAGACGATGGATTTCACCGAGATGTTGGCAACGGTGGACGGTTTCATTTTGGAGGTGTTTTTTCTAGAGGAAGAAGAAGAAATAAGATAAGTGTGCGTGGTAGGTGGCGACGTGCGGGCAGCACGCGTCGCGGCCGTGCGTGGCAGGAGGTAGGCGGTGGCGCTGTCATCCGTACTTGCGCAGCACTGCCATACACGGCAGGCGGCATCACGCGACAGTGCTGGTGTGTGCGCACGTTGGCCGTCACACGGAGGAGGTGACCATGCGTGAGGGGGGGGGGGGGGGGGGGGTGGCGTCGGTGGAGAGGCACAGGGAGGGAGGCGAGGTGGGAGAGAGGGAGGCGGGTAAGTCTACCCTTTCCCATGTGCAAGGTAAACATACCATTCCATCCAGCCCAACGAACACCTTATCGGCCCACCAGACACAACTTTATCGATCAATTTCCTTGCACCTCGTGGGTTCGACCCATTTTTGCCTCCGCCTGGCTGAGCCGAGGCACCCAACCGAACGTGCCCAAAGTGTTTGCGGGCAGCCTGAGCTGGGCAGACCGCCGAGGATGCTGAATTCGCCACATGCTGGCCTGAGTTGGCTATACTCCCCACCACATGCTAGAGTAACTTCAACAGTTTGGCAAAACAACTTGGCATTAATCTAATTTTGGCAAAACAAGAAAAAATCAACTCCAACATTTTGGCAAAACAACCTGTCATTCATCTCCAAGAGTTTGCTAAATTTTACTTGGCATATCTTGCGTTTTGACAACCTCTAAAACGGTATGCCAAGTAAACAAAGAGTTCATCTCCAACAATTTGGCATAATTCACTTGCCAAATCCAGATCTAACTTACATCAGGAATCCTGAAAGAAACAAAATTTTGTTTATGCCCTTCCACCTCTTGGAAACTTACGTCAAGAATCCTTCTCTATTTTTATTTCTTTTCCACCCTCCCACCTAGACGGAAATGCCAATGGAAACCACGATCCGCGCGTGCATATATGCGCGTGGGGAGGTGAGTTTTGCCAAGTTTCTATTTTTGCCAAGTTAGTTTGCCAAACCGTTGGGAGACAATTTTTCTCGTTTTGCCAAAATTAGATGGATGCCAAGTTGATTTGCCAAACTGTTGGAGTTGCTCTACCAAGTTGCCATCCCTCCCCTCCAAGTGTGTGTGTGTGTGTATATATAGTGTTTTGCTATAATGCACCTGGGTGCATTCTGTATAGGGAATGCACCCACCCTGATTGTAATTGATCTTCGCTCAGTTGCAACTGGACTTACTCTGGTTGCAATTGGTTCGCGTCGGGCTGCAATTAGGTGGTCTAGTTGCAATTGGTTCGTACCTAGTTGCACCGCGTCAGATTCATTGTATTTAGTTCCGTCGAGTTGCAATTAGTAGTGTCATGGTTGCAATTGATCTAGTCTCATTGTTGCAATTGGTTTACACACAGTGAGCGCCTAGTTGCAACTAGTTGGGTCTGATTGCAATTGGTCCGCATGCAATTGCGACTGGTTCGTCTAGTTGCAATTAGTGTAGTCGCACATTCCTAATTGCGGGAGTCTGTACATTTGTTTAGCAAAATATTTTTTCTGTCGAGTTGCAATTGGTATGGTGTTACTGTTGCAATTGCTCTAGTCAACCTGTTGCAATTGGTTGAATCTGTAGGGTCTGTGCATTTGCTATTTTGTTATAATGCACCTAGGTGCATTTTGTATAGAGAATGTACCCACCCTGGTTGCAACTGGGCTCACTCTGGTTGCAATTTGTTCACGTTAGATTGCAACTAGGAGTTGAAATTGGTCAATATTCAGTTGCAACGAAGTCAGATTTGTTGTAATTATTTTTGTCGAGTTGCAATTATTATAGTGTCATAGTTGCAATCGAACAGTTTATTGGTTGTAGTTGGTTCGCGCTTAGCTAGTTGCAACTGGGTTAAGTCTAGTTGCAACTAGTTCTTTTCCAATTGCAACTAGGTGGACTCTAGTTGCAATTGGTTCATGTCATATTGCAACTAGGTCAGGTCCTGGTGCAATTGGTTCGTGGTCATATCTGTTGTAGTTACATCTGTCAAGTTGCAATTAGTCAGATATTATAGTTGTAATTGGTCTAGTCCCGCAGTTGCAATTAGTCTAACATGTGCATATTGTTATATAAAATGCTCGGTGTTCGCTAACTTGGCATACACCTAGGTTGTAAGTAGTTGCAACTAGTTACAATTTGGGTAAAAATTAGATTTTAAGTGGTTCCAACAAGCGCTAACTATGCTACACTGAAGTTGCAATTGTGTTGCACTCATGATGGCAACTCATAGCACAATCAAGTTGCAATTACATACTTGAAAAAAAAGTTTGCCAAATATAGTCTTCATGGATCTCATTTTGTTAAGAACATTTTTTCCAACAACCTGATGCAAACGGATTAGAAATCGGAGCAACGGTTCAAGAGATATTGCATTTTTCGATCTGAAACAAAAATGATTCCCCCCCTGCATGCTACCTGCGGGACGGATGGGTGGAGTGAACGACAGTGACAGGGTCTGTGCATTTGCTACAACAAATGCACCTTGTTGCATTTTAGTGCCGCCGTGTACACACACACACGTGCACGCGCGCGCGCGTGCGCACGCGGTGGGATTTTAGCATCCCGATTTGCATTGTGGTTTCTGACGTCGGCGCCAGGCTTCCCGCGTGCGAGAAGGCTTGGCGTGCCGTTTCTTCTCCCACTGCCCCACGCGCTTTTCTTTTTCCTACCGCATGCGTAGATCACCACAGTTGAGCGACTTGTTTTTTTCTCCCGCAGAGCTGGTTTTTTTTTGACAAGAAGCATATATTAATATTAGCAGCAAGAAGCTGCTAGAAGCAATACAGAGTTGATAGATACAATTTGGAGTGCATTTGTAAGAGGGCACCCTTGACAATGAGCAGGATTAGTACAAATAAAAGGAGAGGAGGGCTGAAAGAAGAGTAGACTATGAAGAGCTCTCCTAGCAAGAGAATCAACCATCATATTTTGAGATTGTGGGATCTTCTAGACCTTGTAAGAATCAATCAGAGAAAGCTGAATAATTTGAGTAAAAGGCTTGATCCTCCAATCAGGTGGATTAGAAGGGTCAGGCCCATTGAGGCAGTCCACTAAGAGTTGACTGTCAGAGTAGAGTTGCACTGGCTCCAAATTCATGACCTTGCACACAGAAGTAGCTAAATCTAGGGCTGCAGATTCAGCCATTAGCACCGAGGAAGAGTCCTGCAGGAAAGCTTTGATAAAAACTGAAAAAAGGTGGGTTGACATCTGTATTGACTATGAAAATACCAAGCCCTGCAGGGTTATTTGAGTTGTTGTGGGAATCTGGAGTAGTAGCTGCATCAACATAACACCTGTAACCTTGGTGATTAGGAGTGGAGGTTGGCAGAAGAGGTGAAATAGTATTGTGGTCATCATTACCCCAAGCCAGGGAGTTGGTTGTGAAATGTGAATGAGCAGCATGTAGAACCTGCATAAAAGTCCATACCTTTCTTTGAAATCTTTGATCATTTCGTGCTTTCCAGATGTACCAAAGGATGAGGAGAATGTAAGTCATGTTTTGCTCTGTGGTATTCTGAGGTAATAAGTGTGGCAGAATATGCTGGATGCCATCAGCTTGAGGATCTATTAAGTGGGCTATAGGAGGCAGGGGAGAGTGATCCCAGACGAGGTGGGGTAAATTACAAAGAAAAAACAGATGAGAATCATTTTCTATAAGACCACAGGAATTGCAGTGTCTATCGATGTGAGAAGCAAAACAGCTCACTCTTTCTGCAGTGGGAAGGGCTTGTCTGAAAAGGCGCCATGCAAAGGTTTTGAGCAAAGGTGGCATGGTTTTGGCTTTCCTGATTTTTTGTAGAATGGTGTGGGTGTGGGATGAAAGAGCTCTGGATCCTGTGGTTGGGAGAGAATGGATCTGTTGAAGTTGAAGGAATTTGTAGGATGATTTAGAGGAGCACTGTCCGTTGGGGGATGGTTTCCATCTAAGAATATCAGGGTCAGGGGAGTGGACTATAGGGGTATTAGTGATAAGATGGACCGCCTGTTGGGAGAAAGTGGTGGAGAGTAATTCTTGATTCCATGTTCTTGTATCCTGCAGCCACAAATCAGATATTTTTGCAGGTAAAGGAGAGTTAGTAATTGGCAAAAGAATATGATCATGAATAGTGGACCAAGAGGGCATCCAGGGTGTTGACCAGATTGAAGAATTTCCTGCATGAATTTGAATTATAGAGTTTTCCTGCAAAAGAGGCTTAATCTGCAAAATAGAAGACCAAAAGACAGATCGAGGCCCTGCAGAAGTGGCAGTCCAAAAGGAGGAGTTTGGATAGTATTTAGCCTTCAAAATATTGGAAAGAAAAGGGTTTTTGTCAGTAATAACATTCCAAGCTGTGTTGATAAGCAGGCTTTTATTAATGAGCTCCATATCTCTAATACCAAGACCTCCTTGATTTTTAGATTTACAAATGTCATCCCAAGAACGAAAAGCAATAGGATTAGTGGGATTTTCATCTTGAACACCAGCCCACCAGAAGTTTCGAATGATGGAATTAATTTTGTGAATGAAAGTTTTTGAGAAAAGCACAGTAGACATGTAGTAAACAGGAATAGAAGAAAGAACATAAGTGATATATTGAAGTCTACCAGCATGGTTGAGCTTGTTGGCCTTTAAGGTAGCAAATTTAGCATAAAATTTAGAGAAAATGAAATTGTAAGCTCTGTTTTTGTCTTTATGAGTAAAAATCATGGGGTGGCCTAGATGCATTGTATTAGGAATCAAATTAGGAACAGGGAAAATAGAAGTGATCTGATCTTTAATGTAAGTAGGAACATTATGACTAAAGAGAATAGAAGATTTATTTAAGTTTGGAGTTTGACCTGATTCTCTGCAAAAGTCATATAGGATAGTTTTGGTGGCAGCAGCTTCATCTGGAGAGGCAGTCCCACAAATGATAAGATCATCTGCAAAAAGAAGACAGTGAATAGGTGGGGCTCCAGGTCCTAGAGAGACCCCCTGAAGGTTGGAAGCATTGAGTTCATCCTGCAATCTCAAAGAAAGTTCATTAATAGCAATAACGAAGAGATAGGGAGAAAGAGGGCAGCCCTGCCTAAGACCCCTCTGCGGGTAGAAGTAGGAGGTGGGTTCTTGATTGATAAGAATAGAAAGAGAGGTGGTGGAAATGCAAGTGTAAATAAGGTTAATAAAATGGGAATTGAACCCTATTTTTGTAAGAGCTTGAGGAATGAAGGACCATTCAAGACGGTCAAGAGCTTTTGAGTTTGAAGGAGTGAATGATTTCTTGAGTGAGGATAACATTTGATGAGATGTGTCTTCCAGCAATAAAGGCTGACTGAGATTGAGAGATGTAAGCAGGAAGATGGGGTTTAATTCTATCGGCCAAAGATTTGGATATAATTTTGTATACGACATTACAAAGACCTATAGGTCTGAAGTCTTGAGGTAGGACAGGGTTAGGTTTTTTGGGATGAGAGTTATGAAAGTCCTATTGAGCTCAGGAGGTAAAGTAGAATTGGTATAAAAATCAGAGACTAGCTGATGGACATCCTGTTTGGACCAATTCCAAGTGGCTTTGTAAAATGCAGCATTGAGACCATCTGGACCCGGGGTGGCATTACATCTCATGTTTTTGATAATAGAGTACAGTTCATTAATATCAGGGGTGGAGTAGGTAAAGTCAGTGAGGTCTTGATTGGGCAGGGGTAGGGGTGTATCATTGTTTGCAGGGGGAGACGGAGGGGTGTGTGAATGCAGGGATGGGGGTATTGAGGAAGTGAAAATGGTTTGAAAGTAGGTGGTGAGGGTAGCAGCTATTTGATCTGGAGTTGTGGAATGGGTGCCATCAGGGTTGGTGAGAAAAGAAATGGTGTTTTTCCGGTTTCTCTTAATGATAGAAAGGTGAATGAAGTCTGTGTTTCGATCACCTTTGATTGCCCAACGTTTTTTGGCTCTTTGTATATGATAGATTTCCTCTCTATTTTGAAGGTGTTGGTGTTGTTGGTGGAGATGATGCTGAATGGAGGGTATTTGCTAAGAAGGGTGGAGAGACTGATCGGCAAGAACTTGCTCTTCAATTGAGTGGAGTTGATCTCGAGTTTTTGGTTTGAGTCTGCGCCATTTCCTAAGATCTGCAGCCAGAAAATGAGTTTTATGAGAAAAGGAGTGAGAGGCTGAGCGGTTCCAGCTAGTTTGAGCAACATCCTGAAAATCTTGTTCCATAAGCCACCAGTTTTCAAATCGAAAGGGCTTTTTAGGCCGCTGACGATTTGAAATGGAGAGGAGGAGAATAGGAGCGTGGTCGCTGTACATCATCGGGAGGTGTAAAACTGAAGAGGTAGGAAACAGTCTGCACCATTCTGCATTAGCCAGACAGCGATCGAGACATTCATAAGTAGGAATAGATGAAAATCTTTTATTCGACCAAGTATAAGCAGGACCATTAAAACCAAGATCGATAAACCACAATTCTTGACATACGAACAGAAATCATTCATACGATTAAAATCTACTGAGGAAGGGCCAAACTTTTCAGAGGGGTGCATAATATCATTAAGGTCTCCCATACAAAGCATAGGCAGATTACTGTTCTGCGATATGAAGTACTGAACGTGGTTCCATATTACAGACGTGGAGATGTGACGCGGATCACCATACATGCAAATTAGACCATAGCTAGTATTGGAGGTTGTATTTTTACAGACAGCTAGAATGTAGTTCTGACTATGATCAAAGATATGGAGCTCAATCTCATCAGTCCACATTAGCCAAAGGCCACCTGAATGGCCTTGAGAAGGAACAACAAAAGCATCATTAAGATTGAAATGATTAACAAGGGAAGAAACTGAAATAGAAGAATTACGAGTTTCTGATAGAAATATTACCTGGGGTGATGTTGATTGCAGTAGGCGGGAGAGGTGAAGCATCGTGGAACTGCTAAGGCTCCCGCCTGAGGCTCGGTAGTTCCAAGATAGGTGTGTCATGGCGTCCGCGGCGCCCTCGAAGCCGGCGCCATAGCTTGATCACTTGTGGACGTAGCAGGTACACTATGTAGGTGGCGAGGAGGAGTGCGAGCTTCAGGGTTGCCACCAGCTTGATCCTGAACATCAGAATGGGTTTTAAGGTGTGGGACATTAGAGAGAATGCCCCTAACCATACCATGCCTGTGGAGGTGCCTGTCAGTATCAGCGTGAGAAGGCAGTGACGTGAGCACAGGTCCAGGAGCCATGGTCCCAGCCGGGTAGTAGAGGTGGGTCGGCGCGGCAACAGGAGTCGCCGGGCACAAGCCTGTCGAAATGGGGTGAGACACATGTCCCACACTAGTGCCAGAACTGAGGCCAGGAGAGCGACAAAGAAGGTCTGGAGAGGGTGGACGATGAAGTCATTCACTAGGATCTCCGTGCCAAGCTGCAGCATCCCCCCGAAGAGGGATCCGGACACCTCCACTTGCTTGGGGGGACCCAAGCTACTGTCCCAGCGAGTAGCCCGACCTGAAGTTCAGACTCGTGGGGGAGGGGAATGGGAACCTCCTGTTCCTGTTGCTGCAGATGCGCCTACGGGATCTGCTCTCCTTGCACGGCCTCCTCCTGGTTGGAGGGTTGAAGATCTGCGATGTTGATGATGGTGTCTTGCGGAGGGGTCGTCGTCGCCGTGTCCGCGCCCACGCGGTTGGTGGTGAAGCGAAGTGGACGAGCAGGGGAGGGAACCCCTAGGTGCCTCGGATTCCCCTGGAGGGGGAACAGCGGGGTCCTGCACTGCTGATGTTGGTGTAGAAGCAGCAAGGATCTGCTCCCTCTCCCGCTTGCGGCGGTGCGGGAAGGGGTAGACCGCCGGCTCCGGCAGGCGGAGGCGGATGCGGGGATCTGAAGCCTGCCTCCGGTATTGGATCTTCGTCGCTGTGGCGGAGGGAGCGGGTCTTCATAGTCGGGGCCGAGGTGCTTTGCAAGCTCCATGGGCGGGACCCAGTTTCTTGTTCCAGAGTGAGCAGGGGACAGTGGAGGGGAGATGCGGGACTGGGTGTTTGCTCGAGGAGGGGGTTGGAGGTGGGTTCTGCGGCTGGTGGGGCGGGGAGGTCGAGCTTGCTGGTTGCCACATCGATCGCCAGACGCTATCTTCTTCTTCATGAACGCAGCAACTACAAGAAAAAAGTGTAACCTGCAAGCAAAGTTGCTTGGCAGGACGTGACGATCGATGGAGTCTCGGAGGCGGGCAAAGACAGGGATCCCGTCTGGGGGTGCTGGCCGGCAGGAAGAAGGCCCCGACACCCAAGAGATCGCGGCGGCGACAACCTTTCACGAGAGAGCGACGGCAGTTCCTAGGAAAAAATTGGCGCGAGGAAGGGCAGGGGATCGCGGGGAAATAAGCAGGGTGGGCCCAATTTTTGTTTTTGGCAAGTAAAGTATGGAGAACTGTTGGAGGTGAACATTTTTTATTTGCCATAACATTTGAGGAGTTGCCAAAAGGTACGATTTGCCAAAAAAATTATACCAAACTGTTAGGCAAAACAATTTGACATCCGTATAATTTTAGCAAAACATGAAAAAATGAACTCCAACTATTTGGCCAAAATAAGTTGACATCAATGGCAAGTTGGCATATCCTCCCTCCGCGGGGCATATATGCGCGCGGTGGAATTTTGGCATCGTGATTTGCATCGTAGTTTTCTAGCGCCGCCGCTGGCTTTCTGTGCGCGCGAAGGCTTGGCGCGCCTTTTCTTCTCATGCGACCCCACACGCTTTTCCTTTTTCTGGTTGATTCAAATAAGTGAGACGATTGTTAAAAAAATGAGGCGATCGATGTAGTCTCCAAGACGGAAGAAGGGATCCTGATGCAAACATAATATTTAAAGACGTGACATGGAGGCCGTCTGGGGGTGCTAGCCGGCGGGAGCGGGAAGAAGACCCTGGGGCCCAAAGAGATCGCGGCGGCGGTACGGTAGCCTTTCACGAGAGAGCGACGACAGATCGCAGAAAAGAAAAGGAAATTGGCGTGGAGATGGGTAGGGGATCACGGGAAAATAAGCACTGTGGGCCCAATTTTAATTTTGCCAAGTGAATTATGGAGAATTGTTGGAGGTGCATTTTTTTCCTTTGCCATATGGTTTAGGGAGTTGCCAAAATCAAAGATTACCAAACAAATTATACCAAACTGTTGGAGTTGCTCTTAGGCCAGTCTCAATTTAGTTTCATGAAGTATTTCAACGGTAATGCTTCGAGCCGGTCGTCCGGACGGACAGTAAAAATCGGACACCTTTACCGTCACATGCCTGCGTCCACACCCATGTGCCAGTGCTATACGGTGAGCATTTTTATTTCATTCTCCACGTGAGCGGGCTCCACCACACACTTATCCGTTCGTCATTTCTTCTCCAACTACACAGCTTCCGCATCTCCTCCACAACCACGCAGCAGAGGGCCTGCTTCCCGCATGCGGCCGCCGCTCTGCCGTCCGCTGCTCCCCCGCGGCTAGTGCGAGCGGGCGCAGGCCTCGTTCCGGTGCAGAGTCTTCTAGACACGGAGCTCGCCTGCTCCTCCCCGCGATGAGGGGCGACGCGGCTGTGACAACACCGCTTGAGAAAATACCGTACTATCGCTTAACCCACTTCATCTGTCCATTAAGCGATAATAAAGTATCATCCCATCGTAAGTTGCTCAGTCTAAGCCCAGTGAAATCACTTACATAGCGACAAAGGATCAAACATATGCATTAAAACTCATACGAAGGTGAATCCAGAGTACATTACACAAATTAGATCCAAATTTTAATTATTACAAGGCCGCCTTCTCACTAGTGGAGCACTCATTAGATAGAAGATCCCTCGACCACGAGGCTGGGTGCAATTGCGGTGGTTTGCAACCTGTGAACTCCTTAACTGCATTCCAGAACTGATTCACATACGAGCACTTAAAGGCCATCTGATACAGAGATTCACCTCGCTCCCTACATGCTTCACAATGATCTTATTGTGCCACATGCCTTCTCATAAGCTCCGTCTTCGAAGGAAGATAATCCTGCATCACTCTCCACCAAAAGATACGGATTTTTTGGGGAACATTTAACTTCTACACCCTCCACCAAGACTGATCCTCCGAAGGTTTGGCCTCATTGAGTCAGAACTTCTCTTTTTGGTCAGCCTCCCGTTTTAATAACATGTAACAGGATCGGACTGAGTACATGTCATTAAGCCCAAAGCTAGCAAATCCTCTTGCAAACGAACACCGGGTTTCAGCTTAAGAATTTATAGAGCATCAAGCGCGTAGAAGGAATCATGCACTCGCTGTTCATCCCAGTGACGAGTTTTAGGGACAAAAAGTTCATTCACCTTCTCCACATTGGCCTCCGGCTGGCGAACCAGAGGCTTCATAGAGCTCGTACCAGCTATCCAATTATTTGTCCAGACATTAATAGAATCACCCGACCCAACTCTTTTTATCATCCCTTTCACCAAAGCTTCACGGGCAAAAAGGATTGCCCTCCAAGTTTTGAAACTCTTCGTTTTCCTTGTTGCTTCTAGAATTTTTTGTGTGGGAAAATATTTCCCTTTCAAAACCTTAGCACACAAGGACTCCGGTCTGGACAGTAAGCGCCACACTTGTTTGCCAAGCATAGCCTGGTTGAACAAAGGTTGGTCATGAAATCCCATTCCACCCTCTCCCTTGGCCCTAGAGAGTTTTGACCATCTCTGACAATGGATTTTATGGTTATCAATTAAGCTACCCCACCAGTAATTTGTGATATATTGCTTCATCTTTATACACGTAGGAGCGGGTAACTTAAAACAGCTCATTGGGTACGTCAGGACGGCCTGTGCATTAGTTTTGATCAAAACTTCTTGACCTGCATTCCTTAGGAACTGCCCTACCCATCCATGAATAAAGTTTCTAATCCGATCAGAGGCATAATCAAAGGTACCATCAGATGCAGTTCCAACTGCTGTTGGGAGGCCCAAATATATCTCTTTCAGCGCTTCAGTAGGAATTTGGAGTGCCTCATGCACGTCCTGCTTCGAGCTCTGATCGCAATTCTCAATTAAAAACACAGCAGACTTGCTCTTGTTTATCAGCTGCCCGGATCCTTGATTATAGTCATCCAAAATATCTGAAATTCTCTCGGCTCCTCTCCTAGATGCTTGAGTGAAAATCAAACAGTCATCAACAAAAAGGAGGTGAGATATCCAAGGGGCATTGCGGCTTACTCTAACTCCTCTTGAGATGAACCGAGGGCCTCATGCTTTCAACATGCAGGTAAGGCCTTCTGAGCAAAGGAGAAAGAGATATGGTGATATTGGATCCCCTTGTCGTATACCTCTTATAGGTTTGAAGGAGGGTGACAAAACACCATTGACCCTAACCGAGAAGGTCACTAAAGTAACACATTTCATCACTAAGTTGCACCAAGTGGTCGGAAAGCCCGTAGCTAACATGATAACATGAAGGTAGCTCCATTCCACTCTGTCATATGCCTTAACCATATCCAGCTTTATAGCACAAGCACCGATTCCATCTCCCCCTTCTTGTTTCTTAAATAATGTATGCATTCATACGCAATCAATACATTATCAGTAATCAGCCGTCCTGGAACAAAAGCACTTTGCTCCTCCGACACAATTTCATCCAGGATCAGCCTGAGTCTATCAGCCATCACTTTTGAACACAACTTATAAGTAACATTGCAAAGTGAAATTGGTCTAAATTTAGTTAATTTATCAAGGTTAGCAACCTTTGGTATTAAAACCAGAATAGTTTGGTTGATTACCTCTGGCATGTCACCCCTATTCAGAAAACCCAGCACCACCTCTGTCACCGCAGTCTGCACCAAAGCCCAGTGCTTCTGGGAAAAACCAGTGGTAAAACCATCAGCTCCCGGTGCTTTCCCCAGGCCCATCTGGAATAGGGCCGTCTCCACTTCCTTTGGAGTGTAGGCCCGACCCAGCATCTCTCGCATCTGGGTCGTCACCTTGCGCGGTATATATTGACAAACCAATTCCGGTTGCAAGTTCTCCTGGGCCATAAACAACAAGTTGTAGAAATCCACTGCCATGGCCTCGAGGCCTTCTTGCTCCGTCTCTTTTGATCCATCAGCTCGCTTTAAAGCCTTGATCCGATTTGTGCGGCCCTGAGCCTTGACCTTCGCTTGGAAGAAACTAGTGTTCCGATCCCCATATTTTAGCCAATCCGCTCTGGACTTCTATCTTTCTCCTCCTCCCTTGCCAGTATTTCTGCAAGTTCTTGCATTAAGTCACGTTCATGAGTAGTAGGGCCACGATACATAGTGTGACTTCGCTCTTTATCCATTTCCTCCCTCAATAAACGCATGCTTTGTCGAACCGATCCAACCACATCCCTGTCCCACACGCTTAGGGAGGATTGAAGCTTAAACAGGGAGGTATTCAAAGAATGAAGGGTTACAGTATTAGGTCCTAGATCTCACGATTGATTAACAAAATCAACATAATCCTCGTACCTTTGCCACATATCTTCATATCTGAATGGCCTGGAACGATGACCTTTCCTACTCCCACTGTCGGTCCCTTCTTTAATTTCAATGAGTAGTGCCGCATGATTTGAAAAGACCATTGGTAGATTGGTAATTGTCGTGCCACTCATAGAGTTCACAAAACCATGACCCCGAAATGCTCGATCCAGCCAAACTTCAACGTTGTGATCACCATCTTGCATGTTATCCCATGTGTACTGCATGCCTGAACCCTAGGTCTAGCAGACCACAATCTGCTACTACCCCCTAGAAGCCAACCATCTGCCATTGCTCTCCATCAGTCATTCCGAAGTGCTCCACCACCGACAACACCTCATTAAAATCTCCCACACAAAGCCATGGAAGATCAAGCTGAGCACGTAGGAAACGTAACAAATATTAGTTGTTCTTCCTTTGTTCTCTCCTTGGCTCTCCATAAAACCCCGTGAATCTCCACTGTTGTGGTCTCAAGTTATCAGAAGAAAGAACCACGTCAATGTGTGAGTGGGATTTACTTTGCAGAGCCACCATGACTCCCTTCATCCAGAAAAGTGCTAGACCCCCACTTAGACCAGACGCCGCTCTGACCTCTCCACTGGAGAAACCCAGGGAGCGCTGAACTTCTAAGGTCCTCTGCTCCGTCATCCTTGTTTCCATCAAGAAAACCATCATGGGCTTCCACGTCTCAATTAGGAGACGTAATTGTTGAACTACCGCAGTACGCCCGCATCCATGACAGTTCACACTCAAGCACTTCATTGTGCTTGGCGGGGACTGCCTTTCGCAGTCGCTCCTGTTTTTGCTTTAGATTGAGTATTGACTCTTTTCTGCTTCTTCATTAACTCATCTGAAGTAGCAGTGAGGGATTCTGAGTTCCCCCAAACTCCATGCATCTGCTCCACCAAAGAGGACACCAACCCAATCAGGACAACTGTCACACCCCGAAATTTCCAATTTCAGGATGTTAATAGAGAGAATAATTAAATAAAAAATTTCTCGTAATTTAAAATTTTTTCCAACATTTATTTTCTTTACAGGAAACGTAGTATAGGATAAAGCCTTTATTGTTTTTCTAAATTAAATAAATGGTTATGAGTGTTGCATTCATGCCGATGCATCTTGGTGCTTATTGAATGCAAAAAGTTTCAAAAAATGCATTTAGGTGCTGTCCAAATCCTTCCGAGAATTTTCCGGACTTTTCTGGAATCTATTCTCACTTTCCTCGAGCTATTTCTATTTATTAGAAGGCTCTAAAATCTTTTTCATGAGCACCAAATACTTTATTTGGATTGTTCATGTCCCAATCTATCTCTGGGAATTTTCCTGGATTTTTTGGAGTTTTCTGGGTATTTTTCGTGCCTTTAAACATTTTCTGGGTTTTTCCTGAATTTGTTTTGCACTGGAAAATAATTTCGAAAAAAAATAAATAAAACCCATCCTATTCTATCTGGGCCGAGCCCGAAGGCCCGACCCAGTCTACCACGGCCCCACTGCTGACTCGCTCGTGGTCCACCCGAGCCCATCGGCCACCAGAGGCTAAGGCTAGCATGGCCAGCACCGCCGCCGCCAGGCCTTGCCTTGGCGTGCGTGCCACGCAAGGCCAGGGGCTCTGTGCCTTTAAAGGCCACACGACCGAGCCTCCCGCGTGCATCGCCCCTGAGCTCAGCTAGCCCCGCCACCCTGCATTGCTTCACGCCGCCGCATGGAGCTGCGTCGAGCCGAGCGCCGCCGCCGGCTCCTCACCGCCGATTCGCTGCCTGAGGGCGCTACCGGAGCAAACCGACCCCACCTCGAGCATCCACATGCCGAGCCAAAGCTCCGCCGATGGTTCGTGTCACCGGAAGTTCACTGGAGCACCGCCGGACCAGAGCCGGCCGCCCAAGCTCCGCCCACCGCTGGCTTTCGGCCGCCGCCGTCGTCTTCCGCCGAGGGTGAGCAACTACACAAGTCCTCCTCCATCTCCTCTTCCCCATCCCGCGCCATCCACCCGAGCCCCTAGGCCATCCAATCGCCGGCGCCGCCAAAGGCCAGTGGCCTCCTTGTCCGCCGGTCTGAGGAAGAAGAAGGTCCTGACTTTTTGCATCTAGGCCCTTGGAGAACCATGTAATATAGATCTATTTTCTCGTGTCTTGTCCCTTTTCCATAAAAACCCCTGGATAGTTTAGATTCTCCAGATCCAATCCAATCTGAAGTCTTTGCATGGCCCTCAGGTTTACATGCATAATTATGTATATGCCCTGGTTTTTTTGCAGAGAAGCCCCTAGAGGTTTTTAATCTTCACATCTAGGTCCCTAAACCTTTAATGAGCCATATCTTTCCCGTTTTAGCTCCGTTTTAATCCGTTCAAGTTGCGGTAGGTTCATAATAAAATAAAGTACGCGTTAGTGGTGTGATTTCATCATGATTGTTTTCTAAATACTTATTAAACATGGCTTTTCTAAATAAAAGCTACCTAGTGCCATATACCATCTTTCATAATCAAAATTAATTTGATTAATTTTTATTTTACATGATTTTGTTAATAAAATCTAACTAGAGCTCTACCTCAGTGTGTCTTACTCTAGATCTTTCCGGTCCCAGTTTATGCTCAACCTTCCACAACCATCCCTTTAAAGTTAACCAAGCCTTTCCCTTTTAAGCACCGTTTGTGTGCTTTAGTGATCCATCGATCTCTATCCTTTAGTGCGTTCTTTTAAAGCTTTTCTTTTGAGTGGTGCATTGTTCTTAGTTTGCTTGTTTGTTTGCTTTGTGTATGCTTGTGTCCGATGATTGATGCGAGTAGAAGGAACATTGTTCGTGAGCTTTGAAGAGCTTGAAGGTGAAGACATTCTGAGCAACATATCTTTAGTTAAAGGCAAGTGTGTCCTTGATCTTTTGTCCCAATAACTATGATTAATCACTTTGCATTGCTTTGCATTAATATTGATGAATCCTATTAAGGTTTATCCTAGTCTTTGATTGTCATTCCTTGTCAACTTGGGTTTATGTTTATGTTGGGTAGCTATGCTAGTTGCTCTACTTGGGTTATGGTGGTTAATATGAACATTAATGTTGCACATGCTTTATCTTTATGTTATACATCTCTGGTTTCTTAATACAAGATCATATGCATTAATCGGAACATGGAGCGACGACCCAGGAAAACCGTACAACCACAAGGCATATGGCTCTGCCTTGGATGAGTAATTAGAGACTTTGATGTTGTAGCAACCTTACTTGAAAGGGACCAACGGGGAGGAGTTGACAGAGTATAGACCTACTCTAGCAGGGAGTTGGGTTTGTTTATTTATGGTGGGGTATTGACCTGCTGGGGAGCTTTATGCCCTGATTCGTCCTGAAACCTAGTGGGTTGCTATACATTGGGGAATCTTTGTAAAGGCCTCGTAGCGTCCCTATGCAATCACACCTCGGTAGTGTGGTATGATGCCTAGCTAGCATCGCATGGTTGGGTCTAAAGCTCTTCGGAGGTTTTGTGCGACTTGTGGTGAAAGTGTACAACATCTGCAGAGTGTAAAACTAATCGATTAGCCGTGCTCACGGTCAAGAGTGGCCTGAACCCTCACATGATAATTGAACTTGAAGATGGACTTAAATCGTGCTCTCTGGTATGCTTGCCATATTCTTATGGTGCATCTTACCTTATGGTTAATTGTGGGATGATATATACTTATACTTTATTAGTAATCAGGTGCTAATAAAATTTGACCAACTAAAATGCTAAATTCTCATAGCCCAGTCCACTATAAAGCCTTTGCATTCATACTTTCCCCACACTTGCTGAGTACGACAAGTGCTCACCCTTGCTATAAACAATGTTTCTTAGAATGAGGAAGCTACTCTGAAGTCTTGTGAAGATGTTGCTGGAGCTAGGCGTACGCAACCGCCAGTCGACTGCATGTGATGTTTGGTGCCTTCGTTTCTAGGATTAAGCGTAAATCTCTGATAATCTTCCTTTTTCTTACGTGATACTGTTTCTGTATTCACTTATATGTCAACTATATGCATGAAACTTGATCCTGACATGCATATAGATTTGCACTTGGTTTTCTTTGGAAAAAGGTGTGACATCAACGATCAAGGATTCTGAAGCTGGTCCATTGAGATCCGACATCACCGAGGAGGCTGATCCCGACGTCTTCGACTTCCTTTTCCTTGGTACACGTGGAGCATCCTCCATCCTGACTTGAAACAATTGCCTGCTAGCACTTGCAGCTTCCTTCACCCGTGCCTCCCCCTTCTCCCCAGCCTTGTTCGGTTTTTTAGTGGGGAAGAGACCTCATCATTCATCTCCTCATCCACCTCCTTCTTAGCACCAATAGACTATCCTGCATGGTGTCGTCCACCAGACGAGTTCGCTATCCCATGTGGCTGTTTCGAGGAGGAGGACAATGCACACCCAAAGGTTTCAGAAGCCGTTTCAGGGAAACTCTATAACTTCTTCCACTTTGGGTCATACACTCTGAGTTGCTTTTCGTACGGTAGCTTTCCCTATTCGTCACGAATAAGTGGCTTGTCATACTTTACGAACACATGATACCACATGACGAGCAGTAGTACGGTAGCTTCTCGTAATGGATATCAAACCACTTAGGAGGGGTATCCTTATTTGTCTTTAACAGAACACCTCTACGAACCGGTTTCGCCACTTCAATGTCTACCCGGGCACGTAGGAAGGGGCCGCTGGCCTTTCCATCCTTATCCACATCCATTTTCTTCACAACAACAATCAGACCCATGGCCCTTTCTCCTCTACGCTTGTTCATCCACCCCAACGAAAGATCCATAATTCGAGCCCAAATATCCATTCGATGGAATAGGATCTCCGATGGTTTCAAATTCTCATCATAGTCACACAATATCACTGCGTGCTTGCCGACTAGCCACGGGGAGCCACCCAAGGCCCTCTCCATGTCTTGCTTGAAACTGAATTCAGCCACAAAGAGGTTATTCCCCTTTCTTCCGATCATTCTGATCTTCAAGCCGACGGGATTACCCCATGCCGATTTCATTGTGCCCTGGATCGCTGAAGCGTGCACTGTAGTCGGTGAGACCTCACCAACAAGTGCCCACTCCACCGTAGGGCTGGATTCATCAGCTTCATCATTGCTAAAAGCCAAGACCTTCTCCTCCTCCTCCTCCTCGGTTAGGTTTAGGTTCTTCAGCAGTTCACGATGTTGGCATCTGAATTTACCAGCTATCCACTACCGATCGGTGCCATGGCCTCGGATTAGTGGAAGAAAGGATGTGTTGCACTGCAATGGAGGCAGACACACCAAAGCAATCTCGACCTAGGGTTCCTAAGCAATGCACCCCAAGCGGGTAGAGAATCTGGGGTCGACAATGCCGGAATGGCTAACTGTCGATTTGCGGTGGCCGTCACCGGCTGGGAGCCGGTAGGCAGGGCATGGGCACCAAGACCGGATGGTCATCGGTGTTGCAAAGATCTAGACAACCAAAATAGCCAAAATTTTGGCTGGGTGTTCGCACCCAAAATTGGCTGGTCTTGTTTGACCGGTCAGACCTGTGGGTCCCACCGGTCAGACTGGTGTGGTCAGAGACCATAAAACACAATTTGGACTTCATCATTTGATAGATCTCGTCGAGTAAATCAAGATTCATATGTGGAACGTCTAAATCGGAGTCCGGGTGAGGGAAATATGACTTATACAAGATCAGGACGCCGAGTGCACCAGTCTGACCGGTGCCCCCGACCGGTCTGACCGGTGCCCCCCTGTCTAAACCGAAATGAGGAGTCCTGATAGATTTAGGCTTGTAAAAGGATTCCCTTACAGGGCAAGCCCTCCCACCCTATAAATATAAATGGCCATGACCGATTGAGGTATCCAATCGATCAAAACAATCTACTTTTATATTTTTACCTTTTCCCTTTACCTTAAACATTTCCAATCTACTAATTGTTGTTCCTCCTTCGTCTCTACATCAATTGAGGGCATCTAGGTGTCCTTGCCGACCCTAGAGCTATCCTACATGCGCCGCCCCGACGGGATCCTGCCCGGGCGATGTTCAGAGGTCTTTCGCCGGTTCACCCCGGCAAAGGTCTGCCCGGTGACCTTCATCGGTCTGACCGGTGGACAAAGGTCTAACCGGTGACCCACACTGGTCTGACCGGTGCCTACGCAAAGGTGCTATAGCAAGCCTCTCCGCGTTGATGTTGGTCGCACACTTGTGCCAACAATTGGCGACTCCGTCGGGGAAGAAGGAAAATCTGTTAGTTGCCATGGCCGGTAAACTACCTGTACCCTCTGAGGTTGACGCCCAAAACATTGCAAGGCCGAATGTTGAGCAAACATCAGTTGAATATCAGAAAGCACTTACTGAAGTCAGGAGGAAGATTCGTGAACAAAAGGAGCGGGAGATCCTGGAGTTGGAAGAAGAAGCCATGAAGCAATACGTCTCGCACTTCTCCGTGGATCGACAAGGAAACGTCAAAAAGGACAAGGAGGTCATCATCAATATTCTCACTCTGAAGGTACAATCTGATGCTCCTCCTGAAGATAATTCAGATATTGCTAATATGATTGATGGGGCTGTTAGTGCTAACTTAAACAACAAATTTGTTGCCATGAGTGAAAAGTTTGAATCTATGATTAATTCTTGTTTAGATCGTATAGAAGCCAAATTTGGTAAACAATTTTCTGGTAATGATATATTAATGCATATACTTCTAATACTGAAAATTCTAGAGATATCACACTAGATGATTTTTCAGACTTACATATACCTAAAGTCCCCATTGGTGTACCTCCAATCCACCACATACATAGCTGGACCACTATTGGTGCTTCGGCTGTTGGAGGGAGTACAATGACCGCTACTAATGCTATGATGTCGCATACAATTGTTTATAACGAGCCACCCATAAGTGCATATGTTCCTTATAGTTTGTTGCAGCATGTTCCTAACACATTGCCGAACCAAACATCAACATATAGCACACTGTTGGTATTTCTTAATGTCGATGCTAAGTTTATGAGTTCCTAGCAACGATGCTAGAAATGACCAAATTGTAATCCTAACGATTACAAGAGTCCGCAAGCGCACGGAAGTACCATTGTAGCATTTCCCCAAAGGAGTATTCCAACGGGTATCGAATCCAAGGAAGGCTGGGTGGATTAACAAGTTCAACACTATTGCAATGAGTATAAATCATAAACAGAAACAAATCAGACACTCAAGTGCAAGGGTAAGGTATGATAGATAAGTTGGTAGTGTGAACACACAAACACTCTCTCTATAAAGGTCCTAGGCTTAGGAGGGAACATACGAGTTAGTTCTAGGTTCTACAGTACTATACACATGAAGTCAGTAAGACGAGTTAGAAACACACTAGCATTGCATGACTGTTGGCTCAAGTAGCCAGGTACAAACGGGGAGCTAACCTCCTGCGTCGCTTACGCACGACTCCAATTGTTAGACTTTAGACTCCTACAGTGTATCTGAACGTGGGGGATTCCAGAAGGGTCCAATGGCTATCACTACCGCGGCCTACCCCAAGACAAACCGTGGGATACACACATAAGTAACATAGCTATGCAACCCAAGCACCACGCTTATGTTGTTAGCAGGACCCTGACCGGCCCAGGCTGTTGTGATGAGTTGTGACCCAGGTCAGAGCCACCATATAAACCAACCAATTACGTCGAGTACCGTAGCTTAAGCACAAACTTCATACAACACGAACATGAAATCTAACTAGATCAAACTAGGCTAGGTACACAAACGGATTTGTGCTTTCCTATGTCTATTCAACAAGATCAAATGGTCGTGTTCGTGAAGAACATGAGCCTCTAACTTATGAACAAACACTGAAAACATGAGTAAGTCACTTGTCAACTGGATCGGAAGGCCTTGTTCATCAAGAACATGAGCCTTTGAATGATGAACAAGTGAAGAACACACGAACAAATCACCCATGTATACGAGCACAACTTTATATGAAATAGTTATATAACTGAAGTAGAGCAAAGTCATACAAAGAAATAAAGATACAAGAGAACTCATACATAGATCCCAAAGTAGACTTGGAACCTGAAATAGAACTACTCTAGCCTACCTCCTAGCCTTAGAAGCAAAAGTGAGAGAGGAGTAGTAAGGTGTGTTGGTAAGAAATGAACCATCTCCCTTTCTATTTATAGGCCTGAGCACCGGCGTGGAATGGCTGCAAACACTCCCGGGATGGAGTGAGGGACCAAATAGGAGCCACCACGTGGAAGCCCCTGAGTGGGCGCCACAAGGTCAGTTCGACCGACCTGTGGGGTTGGCCGACCCCCTATGGGCCCCACTCGAGGCGTGTTTTCTACAGGTGGCTGTCCTGTGGGTCCTCAGGACGGTCCCCAGTGTACACATGTTCTTGAGGCAGTTTAGACGCTCTGGTGGGGCCCATGGATCTGTGTGAAGTCCATATGTCACGCTCTGATTCGTCGGGGCTCGCCTCCCTTGGATTGGTGACATGTCTTGCATGCATGGCATCTGAGGTGGTAGCCCTTCCTTGGCTGAGATGACGTGGCATGAATCATAGAAGGTGAGTTTGCTACTTCTTTTGCACTTATTTTCCTGCAACAATAAGATCTCCAAGGACAAGTGGAACTACATTATTCTTAACTAAAATGCATGTAAGAAATGCCTCTTGCTCCTTTATTCATGAGTAAATTGATGGCTAAAGTAAGCACTTAACATCCGTCAACACACACCATAACCTATTGTAAATCGAGCACCACATCCTGGATCGGCTACACCTAGAACCAGTTTAGGGATGGAGGGATTTCGAGAAGAGATGGCCAATATATTTAGGCAAACTTTTGGTACAGAGCCTAAAACTAGGAGTCGGTCGTATCAAAGACTGTATCCTGAAAATTATGAGTATATCTCGTACCCACAAGAATTTAAAATACCAGAGTTTACTGAATTTAGTGGGGATAATGGTATAAGTACATTAGAGCATATAGGCCAATTTACTATACAATGTGTTGCGGCTGCTTCTAATGATATCTGTAATATGAAATTGTTTCCTTTATCACTATTGGGTGCTGCATTTACTTGGTTTATTTCTTTGCCACCCAACTCAGTTTACACTTTTTCTGATATAAAAAATAAATTTCATGATTATTTCTTTACTAATGAAACTGAGTTGAAATTGTCACATCTTGTATCGGTTAAGCAAAAATCTAATGAATCTGTGACTGAGTATATTAGAAGATTTAGAGACACTAGAAACTGATGCTATAGTTTGACAATTTCCGATAGAGATCTAGCTGATCTTGCTTGCTCTGGTTTGCTTGATATTCATAAAGAGAAGCTAGATGGTCAAAGAATTCTTAGATGTTAGTTGCTTGTTGCAAAAAGCATTAGATAATAAATATCGATTTAAGGAATCTAAGAGTTCACAAAAAAACAATGAAAAGTCTAATCGTCCTATTTATTATGCATCTGATTATTCGGATGATGAAGGAAATGATGTTTTAACTACTGATTTTGTGGGCAAATAAAGATAAACCTAGCACTTGTGATTCTTTAAAGCTGGTCCGTAAGAGTTAGCAAGAAGAAATTAAATATACCTATGATGTAGCCAAGTGCGATAGAATTTTTGATGAGTTGTTGAAAGATGGAAAAATTAAAATAACTCATACTATACCGCCACTAGAAGAGTTAAAGAGACGTGCTTATTGTAAATTTCATAATTCCTATTCTCATGCAACTAATGATTGCAATGTATTCCGTCGACAAGTGCAATCGGCCATTAATGAAGGTCGTTTGACTTTTCATGCTATGCAAGTCAATCGTAATCCCTTTCTGATGAATACTCTTGAGTTAAACAATCCAAAAGTGCTAATTCAACCGGATCAAGTCGAAAAAAGCTAAAGGAAAGAATGTCATCATTGGGAGGAAAGACATACTAATCCAAAGGTGATGAAGGTGCAAAACAAGCTACTGGAGGATACCCCCAAGGTTGCAGCGAAGGCTTCAACACTCAGGGGGCAAAGCAAGACGAAGAAGACCGACAACATGTCGACCGGTTTGACTGGTGTCATAGACCGGTCTGACCGGTGCCCCAGAGATGCTCCAATCTTAGGAAAAAGGTGAAGCCGACCTTCGAGGAACTTTTGGCCAAGTACAAGAAAAAGGGAGCAAGCCAAAAGCAAAGGAGTCGGCCAAGTAAAGGTAAAAATTCGAAACTTTCACCAAAAAATAATCAAAATATACCTTGTTCTTACAAATCTCAAGAAAATTATGTTGCTGCACCTTATTTATATGCTGGACCGACCTCACCATGTCCTAGTCATATCCTTGCTATTATTTACTTTTGGATTATGCTAATTTACATATGTGGTCATATATGCTTCAATATCCTCCTACATATGTAAATCATGGTTCAATGCAAAGACCATCTGTTCTTGACAATAATCTGGTTAGAAGTGCATCCATTAACTCTAAAGGAGGTCATAAGGACAATAATGAGTCAAATACTCACAACTGAGGTGGTGTCCCTCAGGCTTAACTCACACACAAAAAAGGAGATTGCAACGGATGCGGAAGCAAGGATCAATGGAGCAACGAGCAGCGGTGATACTGGCAAGGTCAGCAGCTACTAAGCAGGTATGGAGGCCGAAACAAGTTGTTCCATGAGTTGAGAGCAAGTTTATGACCGATAAAGCAATTATAACCCTTAGGAGTAAAATATGGGTGATGTAGTATTAACCATCATCTTTAGCAAATTTTGATCTTTGTGAATGTTTTCTGGCATGCAAGCTTTACCAGAAAACAGGGGGGCATATGTTCGCACGCAAAATTAGCAGGTCTTGTCTGACCGGTCAGACCTGTGGGTCCCACTGATCAGACCGGTGTTTTCAAAGACCATAAAACACAATTTGGACTTCATCATTGGATAGATATCGTCGAGTAGATCAAGATTCATATGTGGAATGTCCAAATCAGAGTCCGGGTGAGGGAGATATGACTTATACAAGATCTGCACGGCGAGTGCACCGGTCTGACCGGTGCCCCCCTGTCTGAACCGAAACGAGGAGTCCTGATAGATTTAGGCTTGTAAAAGGATTTCCTTGCAGGGCAAGTCCTCCCCACCCTATAAATATAAAGGGCCACAATCGATTGAGGTATCCAATCGATCAAATCAATCTACTTTTATATTGTTTACCTTTTCCCTTTGCCTCAAACTTTTCCAATCTACTACTTGTTTCCTCCTTCGTCTCTACGTCGATTGAGGGCGTTCTAGGTGGCCTTGCCGAACCTAGAGAAACCCTACGTGTGCCGCTGAAGGACCGATTAGGCGACCAGATAGGGGGGGGGGGTGAATGGGAGCTGATAAAATTCTTCCCGAAGGACGAACTCGGCCTATGCCCCAACTTCACAACCTAGGGCTCCCACACAAGCTTGCCAAGGACGCGTAGTCACAATGGACCTACAACCCTAGGAACAAGCCCCAAACAATCCCAAAGCGAAAGCGAGACTCAAGAGGCAAAGGACTTAGGCAACCTGTGAAGTCCCAGGCGGGCAGTCCGGAGTGACCGGGCGGACAGTCCGCGATGGGCTGGTGGACGGTCTGCAAAAACTCACCGAGCAAACTGAACTGCACCTCGAAATACGGACGGTCTGTACCCTACCCGCGGACGGTCCAAGAGCAACTTGTGCCGCGCGGATGGTCCGCGATACCCAGGCGGACGGTCCGCAAACCACTTGCAATGACACGCAACCTCTCCGACGGATCGAACCACGAACACGCAAGAACAAGCGAGGAACTGGACAAACACAGGGCCTCATGGACTGTCCGTGCCTACCAGGCGGACTGTCCTCAAGGTGCGGACAGAGTTGCTCGAGCCCGAAAATGAGAAGTCAACCCCTCCTATCCATCCATGGATCTCCGAAATGGCTTGAGCTCTTGAGGATAGATTTGGGGAGATGTGAAGTGTCCGTAGGGGATGCTATGCCCCAAAACTTTAGCCCTCAAACGAACTAAATCACTGGGAATCAAATCACAACCGAGCTCTACCAAAAAGCTAGGGTTCTAATCGAAATCCTTCAATCGGAGGCCGAATCTGGAGATTGAGGGTTCATGATCAAGCACAAAGATGCACAAGACATCTATCCATTACCCCCACCAAAAAATCCGAACCCAAACACCTCAGAATCGAAGGAACAAGACGCGCACGAATATCCAACAAAAATAGCCCGAATAAGACATGAAAATCACACGAGCTACAAGAAGGAAATCAATGCAACCATGAAAGCTTTCATACACTCGGAGGTCAAATTCTCTACAAAATAGTGAAGAAAATCTACGCCTATGGAGCAAGGAAATGAGAAGCAGTCCAGAAGAATTGTTTGCCCAGAAACCCTAGAGTTAATATAAATGAGTCCCTCTGGGTTGAGCAAATGACCAAGCTACCCCTAGCACTTAAGTTGTGATACAAACCCCTCAGGGGCAAATAGGTCATGTAGCACTCCTCTTCATCGCACGGCCACGCCATCACTGCAGTCCGCGTCTTCTCGACGCAAGCCCTATGATCCCGCCACGTGTCCGCTGGCATCGAAGCTTCTCAGCGCCGCGCAGATCCTGTCTCCGCTCGCCGAGCCTCCGGTCTTGGTTTTGTGGCTCAACCAAGTAACCCGACGGTTTTGTGGTGAACCACCACAAACCCCGCGTGCAGACTCCGATCGTGAGCCGCTACCTTGCACCGGCTCCTGTCCACAACTTCGTCTTGCTAGGGATGTAAACGGGAACGAGAAATTCCTGTCCCGACCGACACCTTATGCCGTATTAACCGATCACATTCCGATTTGGTAGGAAAAACAGGAAACAAGATTTTTCCCACGAAATCCGGTGGGAGCAGGAGCAGAATTAGGGTTGGCGTTTTCCTGACCATTTCCACGGTTCCCGTATTGCAACGGGAATTATCCCGCCGGTTTTCCCGTATTTTATACACCGAAACTTCCTATTCATCCCACATGAACATTTAGCCCACAAAACCTCCCGCACACCCCCTCCTCGCCAGCAGCTTGGCCCATTGTCCACGAGCCCACGACACCCCCGGCCACCCCACGCTACAAAATCAGCACCAAACCCTAACCTATGGCTGCTCCACATTCCCATGGGACTCCATTCCCACCGGCCACCGCCTCAACTAGGCTCTCCATCGCTCCAGTCCTCTCCACCCCTGTCTCCATTCTCCTCTGTCTCTCTATCTCTCTCTCCATCCCACAACCACCGCCCGCCGCCATCCTCGGTCGCCGGCCGTCCCTTGGCCAGGCCTTCCGCCGATCGCTCACTCCCAGGAGCGTCCAGGCTCCTTTATCACCGGCATATCACCGCTATCCTAGACCCCAGGCTAGGTGCCTCCACCACCAACTGGTTGCCCCAAGCGGACAGAATCTCCGCCAATCGCTCCAAGGCAGCCTGGGCACTCGTCAATTGTCATCCTTGTGGCATGTTTTTTATTTTTTAATTTGAACTTGTTGCATGTCACTGGAAATCTGTAATTCGAAATCTTGGACTTGAGAGTTTCTGTTGCCGTGTTGATCTATTCTTGCAGTATGCTAGTATGTGTTGATGACCTCACGTGTGATGTAGTGATGCGCATCTTTGTTCAGATATTCTTATAACCTGCCAGAATTATCTTTCATTTGTTTATGTGTGATGTCCGTTCCTGATATCCTGTAATATCAAATTCGTTTTCCCGTCCGGCCTTACCGCTCCCGTTCCCGACAAAAAAATTCAGGAACATGAATGGTTAAGACGTTTTCCCGACCGTTCTCGACCGTTTGCATCCCCGCGTCTTGCTTTTCTTGCCACCATGCGGCCCACACTTGACCCCTCTGGTCACCGGGTCCCTTGAGCCGAGCCCCGCAAGGCATAGACCTTTTGTGACAACCCCACCCGAGATAATTCCGTACTATCGCCTAAACCACTCCATTTGGTCATTAAGCGATAATAAAGAAGCATCCCGTTGAGTATTGCCGGGTTTACACCCGGTAAATCACTTGGAGACACAGAGAGGATCGAACGAATGCATAAAACTCCCACGAAGGGAAGTCTAGAGTGCCTTACACATAAATACCAATCCCCCGTAGGGTCCAATTATTACAAACCATTATTCTTGACGTAAGAGTAAAACATTCAGAGTTTTACTAAACCAGCGGAAGTGCTAACAACGATACATCACAACATCACCAGAGGCCATCTGTGATGCCGTTACTCAACGTCCTTATCCACCCATTCTAGCTCCCAACTGGGCGGAATCTTACCAGGCCAAACAACTTCACCTGAAATTAACAATTATAGCAAGTCTGAGTATACTAATACTCAACAAGACTTACCCGACAAAAGTTACCTCTAGACATGCCGACTTTTGGCTGGTGGGTTTGTTTTGCCAAAAAGCATCTAAGATCATGGATCCTTACTTTCAACATTTTAGCATGATTTCTAGTGAGATTATCATTACTAAATGAGCAACTAATACAAACAAGAGTTGTACAACACATTTAATTCACGCAGAAGGTTTCACATAGTTCCATTATTACGGGATATCATGGACAGCTGATTAAGCAGTCTCAGGTAACGGTGAGAGGCCGACAATCGATTAATTCATACACCTTGCAAGGTAACCTAAACACCCGGAGCGGCGCCCCATAGAGCTGACACCGACCAAACGGTTCCCGAAAATCCTCGGGTTGGGATGATAGCCTACGGTCCCGGCTGTACGGGGGCTATCCGAATGCCCCACACAAGGCATCCGGCCTCACACATGTACCCTCCTCCCGGTTGCAAGCGGGCAGAGACGAATCGGGATTAGTAGTAGTAAAATCCCGTCTTGTCTCATTAAGGTACTAGGCTTACCGGTCCCATTCCCGACAAGTGCTTAGTACATTCAAAAGCTTAGCCCACGAAGCCACTGGACCGGAGCCCAATCCCATGCTCTTACCACATGAGCAATTCATTACTTTAAAAGGAGTGGTCCCACAAAGGAGAACCTATTCTCGCGAGTGTCGAACATCACTCGACTTCTACCGGGTCTTTAGAGCATAGCATCTAGCGACCTAGCATACTAGTAAGAGAACATATGCACCTAGGAAATCATGCAATTAGGGTTTCATCCAATTCCTGAACGTAAATGCACATAGCATAACATAGATAGTTGCATAAATTGAACAAGACAGGGGTTAATGATAAAGCTGTCGGGGGACAGCCCTAGGGGTCCCCTTTAACAACCGGGAAATCCCCACTTAAAACCTGCAACAAAGCAAAACACGCTTAGCCTAACCATGCAGGATACGGCCCACACTGCGAAGGGCCTCAACGGCCCGCCAAGGGGGCCCTCTTAAAGATCCCCTCGGGCAGGCTTCACCTCGCTCGAGGGTACACGCCTCCCTCGAGTGGGTTCCGCCTCGTTCGAGGGGGTGCGCTCCCCTCAGGCGGGCTCCGCCCCGCTCGAGGGTCCGCCCCACCCTCGACCAAGGGCCGCCTCGCTCGAGGGCGCCCCCGCTCGCGTGCACATGCCCCCGTACACTGGGAATTTAACGCCCTGACGCCGGCGGGACAGTGCCTTCATGCGCCCGGGGCTCGCGCCCCGGTGCCGCCGCACCAACTCCCCAGGAGGGAACCCATCCCCATTACTGTGGGAAGGGACTATGCAGCGCGGCCGGTGTCAGTCCCGTGACGCCATGCGCATGCGCCAGTACGGCTAACGCGCCGAGCCCTCGAAAGGGGGCCGGCTTCACCCTCGATTTGCTTTCTTGTGACCCTACGGGGGTTAGGTGGAGGCGCTAGGGCCGGAGGAACACCATCCCTGCCACTGTTACGGCATGGCAGCCGCCCCTGCGCGTGCAGGCGCACGCCCGCACCGTGGCGCAACTGCGGTACGGTGGAGCGTATAAGAATAGGACGCCGTTTTACCTACTCCCCGTGCTCCGTACGGGCCGGCGTCGGCGGCCCCCTCGAGCCTATCGAAGACATCACCGCCGTCCGCCGCTCCTCTACCCTCGAACCGCCACCGTTCGGGTACAAGATAGGCCATGATGACCGGATCGCCGCAAGGATCGTCCGGGACGACCGCCCACTCTACAAGATAGCACGCCACGCCCCTTTACGTAGCTAGGTAGCGCGGCACACATGTAATTCGCTCCCCCCTTGATCTATAAAAGGGGGACGAACCCCCCGCCACGTACAACACAACAGAGACGAGCCGCACCACGCACTCACTCTCCAATTCTCCCACAATATCTTCTCGCCATCACACCGGGGACTTGGAAGCCAAGCTTCCTCTCCCGCCTTGCTCGTAGCAGCCCCCACTACGAGCACCCCCGGTGCTAAGTAATATAGTGCCTCGAGCACGCCACCGCCGGGATGTACGGCCCCCTCGGCGGGAACCGGGATAAAAACCCCGTGTCGCTTGTTACTTAGCATCGACCATCGAGGGATAGACCGCGGCGCTTACTACCGGTTAGTGTCGGGACCATATTCCGCACCGACAAAAACCGGGGCTTGCCTTCGCTAGCACAATCAGTTAGACAATCCTCCGGACTTTGGTCCGGGTCTTGCTCTATGGCGACGTAGTGCACGTCTCCTCCAGCTCCCTCGTTCACGTTTGCCGGCACCAGCGTGTAGCTACCGTCGGGAACTTCTACACGGAGGATGCAAATGCAAGACTTGAGTGAAAATTCGTATTTAAATAATTTCAACAACTTATGACACACGAGGTGCATGTTTGGAACACATTCACTTAGATAATAATACATTCAGCATACTCTTCCTATAAAGAGACAAATGCAAAGTTTTCTTATCTAGACTTTTAACAGTGGCTATGTACACATATATTTAGATGAATCACCTTAATTCACACAATAGAACAATAACAACAGCTACAAAGTTGGATAGGGTTGGTCATATTCATCTTAAGAAAGGTATTTAGACACTTTTCCTTTTCTTAAAAGAATAATCAAAAAGTATATTTAGCCTTCTCTTTAAGGTTATTGTGTGCACATCTATTGAGGAAACACTTAATTCACAACAAACAACAAGGAATTTAATTCCCAAGCACCATTTTTACTTTTCCTAACACTTCTCCTTAAGTCATGCACTAGAGAGAGTGATTTCCCTAATTTCCCTTTCCTAGATTAAATCTAGTTTGAGCTCTTTTACATAACTAAATCACAACAACTGGTCCAGTAGCACCCACTGGTCCTACTGACCAAGGGCACACCTCTGGACAACAAGGAAAAGGGTTTCCTCACCATCGAAAAAAGACACCAAAATGGGAGCTTTCCTATTTAGCATAAAAGGGAAAATGTATAACAAAATAAATAAGACAGAAATGATTCTCATCTTTCTCCTACACATACTTTAGTCCAAAACAAGCTTAAAGAACTAACAAACACACCTATAGCCTTTATGAAACAAGCTAATCATATTTATGATTAAAAACATGCATAAATGAGTAAATATTATTTCTATCAGGGATAAAATCAAGGTAAATTCACGCAAGGTGCCTTTTAACATAACAAGACCATAGACAGAAGTTGGGCTCAAAAATAATTATGTAACCAGCTACAAAAATCATCTAGGCAGATTTACCAATTTCACAAAATAATTTATTCAGGAAGATCCTTTCAGAAACTTTGTGCAAATTTTGGCACAGAGGCTAGGCATTCTAGTCACCACAACATATCCAAAATCCAGCTCAAGAGCTTTGGTGGATTTTGCAGAAACACCAATCTAAGTATTTGACATTCCTATTTTTCAAGCAAAAACTAAATCTCAAAAGTATATACATATTTGGACAACGTTGTAGTTCTTGTCATACTGAGCACAGCAAAATTGGGTTTGCTATTTTTGGATTTTTCTACAAATTTTAATCGATTTTACAAGTCACAGCCAAACACATGAAAAGGGGTAGAATCTTTACACACTTAGACCCTTGAAAGTTTCAAAGCTTTTACAATCAGGTCCTCACTCCCCCCCTTTGGAACCGACGGCGACGACAAGCTCGCCGGCGGTGAGGGCGTGGCCGGGTAGGCAAGCGAGCGACGGGGAAGGCGATTGGGCTCACCCGTGGTCGATGGGTGGCGGAGGATTGACCGGAGGTGTCGCCGGCGAGCGGCGGTGGCGGCGGACCGGTGGTGGCGCGGCCGCGGGTGCTCGAATTCCGGTGAGGATAGGGGGAGCTGGCCAACGTGTGGCACGGGTAGCTTCACGGGGGCCTAGGGAAAGGACTGAGGCGGTTGGTTGGCTCAGGGATCGCGCGGGGAGCTGAGCTCGTCGACGGCTACTCGGCGGCGGCCGCGGGAGAACCACTCCGGCGAGCTGGCGGCTCGAGCAGACCAACAGGCGTGCACAGGAACTACAGGGGGTCCTAAAGGAGTGGGAAGCAGCACGTGTTGGCGAGGAAAAGCAGGCGGGGGTGGAGTTCACCGTGAGGCATCCATGGCGGGCGGCTGCGGCTCGGCGCCCGCGCGAGGAAGGACCGGCCGGCTTTATAGACATGGGCAAGGCGGTTCGGGGAGGTTTTCTTGTGCACCTAGGGAACCAAGTCGGGGCATGGGTCATGGCATGGCCGAGGTACGGTGCGAAGGGGCGGCGGCGACGTGCGGCGTGTACGCCGGCGCACGGTTAGTTGGGCGGCGCGACGCCGCACGGCGGCACCGCGCCCATGGGTGTGAGGCACGTGGCGCCAAGGGAGTAGGCATTCCACGGTGCATGGACCGGCGGGTCGTCGGCTTCCTCGGCGTTCGGACCCGAGGGGGTGGGTCACGGTGAGCGCGCGCGACGCGGCGCGACGCGACGCGACGTCATGCAGGGCGGCGCTCTGGCTCAAAGCCATTCTAAGTACCCCACTTCAAATTGAGTTTACTCAATTTTTCCAAATAGAACTACAACAAGGTTTGACTACCAAAGTTGCTCACCTCACTACCCTTTACAAGTTTTGTAAAAGTTCTAGGGTTTTAGGTCAAAGGATTTGTCATAAACTGCAGGGAAACCTGACCGAAATCTCGGCCCTGGTGAACAGTGAAAGTAGACATTGACTTGCATTTTTCATCAATTTGCAATTCAAACTAGCAATGCCACTCAACATGAAAGTTGTGTCCCTCGACAAAACACACAACTTTCGTATTGGGAGAATTTGAAGTGTTTAGGGAAAATTCGGAGAACGTGGCAAAAGTTCCGGCTGACATGGATGGGTCAACAAGGAGTCAAGGGTTTCTGAGTAGGGTTTGACTAAGGTGAACTATGGTTGACCCAAAGGAGTCATTAGGGTTTGTCAGTGATGGTTTCGAGGTGATGGCCCAGGTGGACTGGTGTTTGACCAAAGTCAACACTTGTTGACTGGATGACTAAGGTTAACTAACCCGACCGAAAACCTGGGGCATCACAGCCTACCCCCCTTAATCAGAATCTCGACCCGAGATTTGACAACAAGATTGGAGCAACACCGTCTAGTAAGATAAGGGTTACAAGATGGAAATATGTACTTGCATACATTTCTAGGTAGCGAGAATTCATATAGGGCAAAAGATACATGGGACTCTCCTCACTGCCTCATCGCAGTTCATGAGGGAGAGGACGATGAATGTGTACATGGAAAACTAAAAGAAGGCAAACTCCGCCGACAATGCAGAGGTACATCGCTACAAGCATCCAGCGGAGGGGCTCAAACATCTCCACGATCTGGGACATGGTCAACGATGAAGTCGGGTTCTTCCTTCGGTCTTCCTCGAGCTTCTTCCGGAGGTGGTTGACGAAGACGGCTAACCAGCTTTCTCGGCGAGTGAGTGAAGCAGCAGTAGAGATGGACTAGTAGTGGGTTGGCCAAAATTAGCCGAAAGGAAAAATAAGGGTGGCGACACAGTCGAATTCGAGAGAAGGCTAGACTTGGCAATGGCAACACCGCGGGAGGGTTTCTCCTTTTATAGCCCAACGGAACGCAAGGGTCATCGTAACCGACTGAGGTAGGGACTAGCGGAGCGATCCGGCGGTTGCCACACGTGGCTCGATGTCGGTCGGCCCGTGAGGTCTCGACGACGTGATCGTGGTCGCGGGAAAAGAGGTGGCAAAGCGACACCACGGCGTCGTACCATCGTGGCGCTGAAACGAATGGGGTCTAACGGTCCAAAGATCTGACCATGATTTCTCAAGAAATCTCTGATCCTACTCCTTTCAACTCACTCGGTTGGTCGATGTGAACCTTGGGGATTCCGGTAGAAAGGCTAAGTTGAGAAAGGGATGATTACCTTAAATATCTCTATGAAGAAAGGGAAGGCTAGTAAACAAATGTGTCATTACATTTGTTCGCCAAGATTTCTGTGTTTAGTTCTTAAACAACTAGAGCGTGGGAAAGGGGTAAGTCCCATCATTAAAGTAAACGGTATGGAGGCATGCTCTCGGATAGAAAGGTTACCCATGAAGTTAAGCTGGCCTTGCTTCACTTGAATCACAGGCTTCTTGTCACGATTGCCCTTAGCTACTCCGGGGTTCGGAGGTTGTTGCTCGGTCTTGATCCTCTTAGGGTTCGGGCACTCATTGGCATAATGTCCGGGTTGCCTACAATTGTAGCAAACACGGGGTTGAATTTCCTTTGGCTTGAAGACTTGTGGCTGAGCCTGGCGGTACTGAAATTTTCCCGAAGGCTTATGTTGGGACGGAGTCATTCTCCAATGGCCTGATGCGGATGATTGGGAAGAACCCTGCGCATTCTTTTTGACGAAACGAAATTTCTTGCCCGATCCAATTCCTGAAGCAAATTGATTATGCCTCTTTTTCTCCTTCTGTACCTTCATCATGGCATCCTCTTGTGAGATGGCTTTGTTCACTAACTCATGATAACTGTTTGGCTCTAATAGGTTTAGTCTTTCGTACAACTCACTCCTGAGACCATCACGAAAACGTTCCATCTTTTTGGCATCGGTGTCCACGTGATGCTCTCCATATTGACAAAGGCTATTAAACTTCTGTGCATACTGGTACACCGTGTCATCACCTTGCTTAAGAGCAAGCAACTCCTTCATTTGTCTAACCATGAGTCCTTTTGCTATGTGGTAGTCCTTGAAAGCTCTCTTGAATTCCGTCCAAGTAACCTCATGTCCAGCAGGTTGCATGATCTTAAAGTGCTCCCACCACATTAAGGCTTCTCCACGAAGCTGCAAGGCTGCAAACCTAGCCTAGTGCTCCTCAGAACACGGTAGGACAAATGCAGAGAATTTGGCCTCAATGGCCCTAACCCATGCATCTGCATCAAGGGGTTCTTCGGCTTTGGTTAAGGTTGGGGGCTTCATCCCGATAAACTGGGAATATGTGGTAACCATATGCAGTCCATCTGGATTAGCTCCCACTGGTGGTCTCTGGTGCATCTGTTGCGTGATTTGCTATTGCGTCTGCAGAATCTGGCGCAACACTTCGGTCTGAGCGGCCATGAAAGTCTCCACTGGTGTCATGGGTGGCGGCGGTGGTAGATCGCCATCACCTGACGCGTCAAAACCGTTGGGGGTGTTACGTGTCGGTCCGACCATATGAAAATTTTGAGCTCTCATTAAACACATATCCGTAAGCTTGCTCATATAAATTAACAAGTAGAATATGTACGACAAAAACTCATTCGAGGCAACTTTTCAGAATCGGGCCGCACGACGGTCATAAGCATAAAGTTCATAATCCTTGCTTATACACTGAAAATTCTCATTTTCGGTCAGTGGATGCATGATTTCATGCGCCCCCAAGATTGGTATGCGACTTTAAGTCAATTTCCAACATTATCATGCCCGAAAAAAATTCCGTAACCGAGATTTCGCCTAGTTGTTGTCACTAAGGCTTAGGTGTACGTAAATCAGCATAATTCTCGGTACGCACATGCAAACATGATAACAGTCAGCGAGCAAGAGTTCCCAACATTTAACATAAGTTGATATCCATCACATGGTCCAAGTCTATCATAGCCAACGTCATTTAAAGATCCATTCTTACAACACATTACTTTATTGAAAGCGTAACTAACATCAACTAGATACACTTCTAGCCTAAGTTCACTTAAGGTGAAGCGGGTCCCGACTCCACTCCAGATTCTCCCTGGATCTCTTCGGGATCTTCTTCCTCTTCTGGATTAGGAGGTGGAGCTGCTACAGCTTCTAGTTGATTCTCTAAGTCAAGCATATATTGATCATTATGCTGCAACAAGAAGTTCTGTTCATGAATGACTTTGCTCAATTCTTGTATTGTTCTTTTGTCCTTTCTTCTTTTCTTCTTAAGATTGGCTATCGTTGCTCGAGCGTCCTTCAACTCTTGGGCGATAGCTCCTGCACCGTTGACTTGCTGTCTATAAATTTGGTGCCTATAGAACACACTTTCTCCAACCATTGATTGATAGAGGTCCAACATAGTTTTGGAGAAACGGACTGAGGTGTCAAGTTCAGGACTATAGTGAGGATTACCCTGAGTGGAGAGAAAAGCTTCGCGTTCGAGGCCCGGCCCGGAATGCTGCTTAGGTAATGGAATCACCTTAGCTGTAGTACTAGCTACCAAATCGGCATGCTTCTCACAAAAAGTTGTGAGTGCTTCCAATGCAGCCTTTTGCACGGTGCCAGCCAATTTCCATCCTTGTGCCTTCACCTCCCACTCTTCCCAAGTAGGATGTGTCGGACACCCGGGGATCTTTACATTCACTTCCCAACGAAGCAGTTGGCCTATTGTCATGAGCTCACGTGCCGAGTACTCGGGATACACTGTGTACCCAAAGTCCTTTAGGGTGTCCCACAAAAGTGCAGGAAAACCATCCTCCTCGAGGCAGTTCAAGTGAGTCCACGCCTGCGCGTCAACGTTCACAGATCCGGAAGCAGACATCTGGAATAAGTGACACATGTCAGAACCAGAGGTGAACACGCGTACAGAGTTAAGTTCTCATGATTACAAGGGAATGTTGCCTACACAGACCACTACTAAAGGTTTCCAACTTTCACAAGATTTCAATTAAGAAAAAGGGTAGTTGGATTATCAATTTAGTGATACTCAGGGCAGCCATTAGCACAAGGTGCAAGATATGCCAAAACTCGAATGAGTACGCATAAAATAATGGCGTAAAGTTCGGGGGTTGTGAATCAAAAATTCATAACTCAGAACCTATAACCCTAAGAATTACCAATTTTCGGTAGCAACTTGGTGACTTAACTATGCACTCTTTTGGTATTCAATGGTAGGGCTAGATTGGATTGGAACATGATCGAAAATTTTCATCCGCAGAAGAAATCTGTTCTGAACACAGCAGAACAGGGACGAACTAAACTGGGCATAACTTTCTACAGAAAATTCCTAAAATCCTGGAAAATTCACAGCGGATGCTCAACTTCCTAAGGAACAACCTTCCTAAAGGATGTCTAGTCAGATTCCTTACAGATTTGGCTGCAAAAATTGAGAAACGACAGAGACAGAATCTGCCAAAATTTTCCTAAATTCAAAAGAGAGGAAAACCTTACTTAAGATCAAGCAATTCACCCTAGCAAAATTGTTCAAGCACTTAAGGGTAAATTTTAGGTTCGTCAAGATTTTAATTATGCATGCACACGCCTTAAACGACCTTACACAACTAGATCCAAAAGACGTAGTTAGTGCCGGTGGCAAGCTTATGATCGGCTCTCCTTATAATAACTAGTCGGAGCTATTCGATTCGCGCTTAACGACTTACGAGCGTGGTTAGTGTACCTGCAGAAAACGAACCTTTCGTGCCAGCACGTCACGAAAGCGTCCACATACATTACCGTTCACTTATAGAAACGGTATCCATGCGTCAAGTCGCTGCATGGACAACGTCCAACCTCGGAAACCCTCCGTTTGAATGGAGTGTGTCCTTGCCTCGCATGATCGACATGCGGAATGCACCCGTATGAGACACGTGGTGACACCTCAACTCACATCTAGACGCGAAGATGGGATCCATGGAAGGGATCGCTCCATCAACCCTCGCAATTCCCGTGATGCGGAACAACACACGTATGAAACACGTGGCTCATCTAGTTTGGTGGTGCAATAAAGTAAGTCTGACGTAAAGTAGAGTGCTGGAAGTTAGCAAAATAAACCATAGATTCTTATGCCACCTTAAAGAACCCAAAATCTCCCTCTAGGGCCTCTCGATCTAGATTATTCCTTAATGATCCAACGGATTTTCGAAATCCAATCAATCTTGGCAAGTTTTATTGTAAATCATGTGATTAATATTAATCTAATCACTCCGGTGCATTCGGTCGCTCTGATACCAGCTGTGACAACCCCACCCGAGATAATTCCGTACTATCGCCTAAACCACTCCATTTGGTCATTAAGCGATAATAAAGAAACATCCCGTTGAGTATTGCCGGGTTTACACCCGGTAAATCACTTGGAGACACAGAGAGGATCGAACGAATGCATAAAACTCCCACGAAGGGAAGTCCAGAGTGCCTTACACATAAATACCAATCTCCCGTAGGGTCCAATTATTACAAACCATTATTCTTGACGTAAGAGTAAAACATTCAGAGTTTTACTAAACCAGCGGAAGTGCTAATAACGATACGTCACAACATCACCAGAGGCCATCTGTGATGCCGTTACTCAATGTCCTTATCCACCCATTCCAGCTCCCAGCCGGGCGGAATCTTACCAGGCCAAACAACTTTACCTGAAATTAACAATTATAGCAAGTCTGAGTATACTAATACTCAGCAAGACTTACCCGACAAAAGTTACCTCTAGACAGGCCGGCTTTTGGCTGGTGGGTTTGTTTTGCCAAAAAGTATCTAAGATCATGGATCCTTACTTTCAACATTTTAGCTTGATTTCTAGTGAGATCATTACTAAATGAGCAACTAATACAAACAATAATTGTACAACACATTTATTTCACGCAGAAGGTTTCACATAGTTCCATTATTACGGAATATCATGGCCAGCTGATTAAGCAGTCTCAGGTAACGGTGAGAGGCCGACAATCGATTGATTCATACACCTTGCAAGGTAACCTAAACACCCGGAGTGGCGCCCCACAGAGCTGACACCGACCAAACGGTTCCCGAAAATCCTCGGGTTGGGATGATAGCCTACAGTCCCGGGTACAGGGCTATCTGAATGCCCCACACAGTGCATCCAGCCTCACACATGTACCCTCCTCCCGGTTGCAAGCCGGGCAGGAGACGAATCGGGATTAGTAGTAGTAAAATCCAGTACCGTCTCATTAAGGTACTAGGCTTACCGGTCCCATTCCCGACAAGTGCTTAGTACATTCAAAAGCTTAGCCCACGAAGCCACTGGACCGGAGCCCAATCCCATGCTCTTACCACATGAGCAATTCATTACTTTAAAAGGGGTGGTCCCACAAAGGAGAACCCATTCTCGCGAGTGTCGAACATCACTCGACTTCTACCGGGTCTTTAGAGCATAGCATCTAGCGACCTAGCATACTAGTAAGAGAACATAGGCACCTAGGAAATCATGCAATTAGGGTTTCATCCAATTCCTGAACGTAAATGCACATAACATAACATAGATAGTTGCATAAATTGAACAAGACGAGGGTTAATGATAAAACCGGGGCTTGCCTTCGCTAGCACAATCAGTTAGACAATCCTCCGGACTTTGGTCCGGGTCTTGCTCTATGGCGACGTAGTGCACGTCTCCTCCAGCTCCCTCGTTCACGTTTGCCGGCACCAGCGTTAGCTACCGTCGAGAACTTCTACATGGAGGATGCAAATGCAAGACTTGAGTGAAAATTCGTATTTAAATAATTTCAACAACTTATGACACACGGGGTGCACGTTAGGAACACATTCACTTAGATAATAATACATTCAGCATACTCTTCCTATAAAGAGACAAATGCAAAGTTTTCTTATCTAGACTTTTAACAGTGGCTGTGTACACATATATTTAGATGAATCACCTTAATTCACACAATAGAGCAATAACAACAACTACAAAGTTGGATAGGGTTGGTCATATTCATCTTAAGAAAGGTATTTAAACACTTTTCCTTTTCTTAAAAGAATTAATCAAAAAGCATATTTAGCCTTCTCTTTAAGGTGATTGTGTGCACATCTATTGAGGAAACACTTAATTCACAACAAACAGCAAGGAATTTAATTCCCAAGCACCATTTTACTTTTCCTAACACTTCTCCTTAAGTCATGCACTAGAGAGAGTGATTTCCCTAATTTCCCTTTCCTAGATTAAATCTAGTTTGAGCTCTTTTACATAACTAAATCACAACAACTGGTCCAGTAGCACCCACTGGTCCTACTGACCATGGGCACACCTCTGGACAGCAAGGAAAATGGTTTCCTCACCATCGAAAAAAAGACACCAAAATGGGAGCCTTCCTATTTAGCATAAAAAGGGAAAATGTATAACAAAATAAATAAGACAGAAATGATTCTCATCTTTCTCCTACACATACTTTAGTCCAAAACAAGCTTAAAGAACTAACAAACACACCTATAGCCTTTATGAAACAAGCTAATCATATTTATGATTAAAAACATGCATAAATGAGTAAATATTATTTCTATCAGGGATAAAATCAAGGTAAATTCACGCAAGGTGCCTTTTAACATAACAAGACCATAGACAGAAGTTGGGCTCAAAAATAATTATGTAACCAGCTACAAAAATCATCTAGGCAGATTTACCAATTTCACAAAATAATTTATTCAGGAAGATCCTTTCAGAAACTTTGTGCAAATTTTGGCACAGAGGCTAGGCATTCTAGTCACCACAACATATCCAAAATCCAGCTCAAGAGCATTGGTGGATTTTGCAGAAACACCAATCTAAGTATTTCACATTCCTATTTTTCAAGCAAAAACTAAATCTCAAAAGTATATACATATTTGGACAAAGTTGTAGTTCTTGTCACACTAAGCACAACAAAATTGGGTTTGCTATTTTTGGTTTTTTCTACAATTTTTAATCGATTTTACAAGTCACAGCCAAACACATGAAAAGGGGTAAAATCTTTACACACTTAGACCCTTGAAAGTTTCAAAGCTTTTACAATCAGGTCCTCACTCCCCCCCTTTGGAACCGACGGCGACGACAAGCTCGCCGGCGGCGAGGGCGTGGACGGGTAGGCAAGCGAGCGACGGGGAAGGCGATTGGGCTCACCCGTGGTCGATGGGTGGCGGAGGATTGACCGGAGGTGTCGCCGGTGAGCGGCGGCGGATCGGTGGTGGCGCGGCCGCGGTGCTCGAATTCCGGCGAGGACGGGGGGGAGCTGGCCAACGTGTGGCACGGGTAGCTTCACGGGGGCCTAGGGAAAGGACTGAGGTGGTTGGTTGGCTCAGGGATCGTGCGGGGAGCTGAGCTCGTCGACGGCTACTCGGCGGCGGCCGCGGGAGAACCACTCCGGCGAGCTGGCGGCTCGAGCAGACCAACAGGCGCACGCAGGAACTACAGGGGGTCCTAAAGGAGTGGGAAGCAGCACGTGTTGGCTAGGAAAAGCAGGCGGGGGTGGAGTTCACCGTGAGGCATCCATGGCGGGCGGCGGTGGCTCGGCGCCCGCGCGAGGAAGGACCGGCCGGTTTTATAGCCGTGCGCAAGGCGGTTGGGGGAGGTTTTCTTGCGCACCAAGGGAACCAAGTCGGGGTATGGGTCATGGCATGGCCGAGGTACGGTGCGAAGGGGCGGCGGCGACGTGCGGCGTGTACGCCGGCGCGCGGTTGGTTGGGCGGCGCGGCGCGTACGGCGGCACCGTGGCCCATGGGTGCGAGGCACGTGGCGCCAAGGGAGTAGGCGGTAACGGCGGTTCCACGGCGCATGGACCGGCGGGTCGTCGGCCGCCTCGCCGTTCGGACCCGAGGGGGTGGGTCGCGGTGAGCGCGCGCGACGCGGCGCGACGCGACGCGACGTCGTGCAGGGCGGCGCTCTGGCTCAAAGCCATTCTAAGTACCCCACTTCGAATTGAGTTTACTCAATTTTTCCAAACAGAACCGCAACAAGGTTTGACTACCAAAGTTGCTCACCTCACTACCCTTTACAAGTTTTGTAAAAGTTCTAGGGTTTTAGGTTAAAGGATTTGTCATAAACTGCAGGGAAACCTGACCGAAATCTCGGCCCTGGTGAACAGTGAAAGCAGACATTGACTTGCATTTTTCATCAATTTGCAATTCCAACCAGCTATGCCACTCAACATGAAAGTTGTGTCCCTCGACAAAACACACAACTTTTGTATTGGGAGAATTTGAAGTGTTTAGGGAAAATTCGGAGAACGCGGCAAAAGTTCCGGCTGACATGGATGGGTCAACAAGGAGTCAAGGGTTTCTGAGTAGGGTTTGACCAAGGTGAACTATGGTTGACCAAAAGGAGTCATTAGGGTTTGTCGATGATGGTTTCGAGGTGATGGCCCAGGTGGACTGGTGTTTGACCAAAGTCAACACTTGTTGACTGGATGACTAAGGTTAACTAACCCGACCGAAAACTTGGGGCGTCACACCTTTCGCATCCGCTCTTCACCTGCACCAACGCAAATCAAGCCGCAACCTGCACCGGTAATACTCGATTAAGAGTCAGTCCACACCACATTGTCAATCACTCATCACTGCTAGGAGCGACCATCCACCAGTCCTCGGACGCTCCGGTCCTCAATCTCCCCTTTGATGAGTGTATTGACAACACACACAAGTAACCAATTCAGAGAAAAGAGAAAAAGAAAAGAAACGACTGAAAAACTCAAACAAGTGATCAAAAGGCCAACAAAAGCCAAGACAAGATCACTTGAGTGAGAGAAATCTTGGTCCCCTAAGGCAAGGGCAACGACTCAACACAACTGAGATAAAATGCTCCAAAATTGCCGACTCCTCAAGGTGAGGCAAAAGGGCTCGACACCATCGGCAAAAGAGCACAACTAAAATTTAGGAAAAAAAGAGCTCCAAAATGCATGAATTCAAACTCCCCTTGAACAGATGCATTTCTCCCAATTTTTTCTTCCCTTGATGCAAAACTCCCCCAGGAAACATGAATTGGGTACTTTCCTCCCCTTTGTTGGTAATGCATGAATCAAGTCTACAAATGCAAGCATGTGCTTCTCAAATATGCAAAGAGCACTACAACATGCTAAAATTGAGACATAGACAAGCAAGATAGCCACATTTTGAGCACAAGCATCGCCAACAAGATAGATAGGACATATAAACAAGTGACATAGCCATGATCAAAATGAAGCAATTTTCACAAAAAACTTCCCTCTCATGATCATAGGACCTACATGTGGTCAAAATGAGCACAGACAACATATAGCCCACAAACTTCATGCAATGTCACACATTCTCATCACAAGATCATCATAAACACTTACAAGCTATCTCATGTCATGTCAAAGCCACCGAGCCATGTGTCCACTTCTAGATATGAGACTTCTCATTGGTGAACATCATGCAACGGTTTAGCACCCAAGATAAGGAATTTAAAGCATTTATGATATGGAAGCAATTTTTTCAAGCAAAGGCATCTCACATACCATTTTCATGATTTACAAATTAAGCATGGTACATGAAGTTCCTTTGGGGCAAAAAGAAGCTTAGGCTTCTCCACAAGGTAGCATGTAGGCTAAACATTCATGATGATAAATGGATCTTTGATCCCAAATGAAAATAATATGGTTCCAAGCACAAATTAAGCAAGATATAGCCATAAACACCCAAGTGAACATGAGAGTCATTCTACTCACACAAGAGGATCATATAGCATTTTTATATAAGAAAGCCATATACAAGCATATACATCCCAAAGCTACCAAGAGCATAGCTATACATCTCATGAGCATCACAAGCAAAGTCATAACCTCATATCTAGCATATCATGATGACAAAAGCATATGAGAGAAGCACATCTCAATGGCATATGATACAAATGCAGTCTATGATACAAAGATGCAAGCATGCAAACATGATATGATACATAAATGAAAATACAACATACATATGTACATCAACCCTCCCAACCAAAGCTCAAAAGGGAAAAACGACTCCAAGCTCTCCCCGCAAACGCGCAAATGTAGCTTGGTCCAAGGGCTTGGTTAGGATATAGGCAAGCTGCTTTTCTGTTGGCACATGGATGAGGTCTATGTTTCCCTTCTCAACATTGTCTCTCAGGAAGTGGTACCTCACTTCTATATGTTTGGTTCTAGAGTGAAGCACGGGGTTTTTGGCAATACTAATGGCACTTGTGCTATCACACATGAGAGGTACATGGAAACACTCCTCACCAAAGTCACTCAGTGTGTATGTGATCCAAAGCAACTGTGAGCAACAACTAGCGGTAGCAACATACTCAGCTTCTATGGTAGACTGGGCTACACTAGACTGTTTGCGAGAAGACCAAGAAACGAGGAACCCAGAAACTGGCAAGTACCCGAAGTCGATTTCCAATCAACTCGACACCCCGCAAAGTCGGCATCCGAAAAACCAAGAAGCGAAAGGGAAGAGGACATCGAGTACCAAAGACCAAGCTCAGGAGTGTATCGAAGATACCTGAAGATCCGCTTGACGGCCTGCCAATGTGAAGTCCTCGGCGATGCCTGAAAATGAGCGCATAGACACACAGAAAACTAGATGTCCGGTCTCGTCGCTGTCAAGTACAAGAGGGAGTCGATCATGCTTTGGTACTCCTTCTGGTCCAATGGCTCTCCGCCCTCGTCCGCGTCGAGCGCTGTAGTCGTACTCTTCTGTGTCGACAGGGGCTTCGAGTCGTCCATCTTGAACTTCTTGAGGATGTCCTTCGTGCACTTGGCTTGATGCACAAATGTTCCCTCCTTCGCTTGATCTGAAGCTCGAGAAGGAACTGCAACTCTCCCATCATGGACATTTCGAATTCTTTGCTCATATCCTTTGCAAACCTTGCAACCAAAGAGTGAGACGAGCCGCCAAAGACAATATCATCCACATACACCTGAACAATTAGGATATCATCACCCTGCCTGAGGAGAAAAAGAGTCTTATTGACCTTGCCCATCTCAAACTCCTTGCTGAACAAGAATCCCCTCAACCTACCATACCATGCCCTGGGAGCTTGTTTTAGCCCATATAAGGCCTTCCTCAGCTTGTACACTCGGTGGGGAAACTCAACACTCTCAAACCTAGGTGGTTACCTCATATAAACTTCCACCTCCAAAAGCCCATTCAAGAAGGCACTCTTCACATCCATTTGGTACAACTTGAATCCTTTAGCCACAGAAAAGGCTAGAAGAATCCTGATTGCCTCCAAACGGGCTACAGGAGCAAATGTCTCCTCATAGTCTATCTCCTTCTTCTGGCTAAAACCCTGAGCAACCAACCTCGACTTGTTCCTCACCACCTCACCATTCTCACCGTCTTTGTTTTTCCACACCCATTTTGTCCCAATAGGTTTGCATTTTGGTGGTGGATCCACTAATTCCCACACTTGGTTTATCTCAAAATTCTCTAACTTCTCATGCATGGCATTCACCCAACTTGGATTAGATAGTGCGTGTCCAATGTCTTTCAGCTCAACAGTAGCAACAAAAGCTGAATGAGTAAAGTGAGAAGCATTTCTGGACCTTGACTGTGTCGTACGCTCATTGATGTTGCCGATGATTCTTGAGGGCGGATGATCAACTTGAACGCGCCTCGGCACCTCTCACCTAGAGACAACCTCCCCCTCAGCAGCTGCTTCCACTTTATCTTGCTGGATCGTAGGTGGTGTAGGGGATGGACCATCCTGCACCGTAGTCGTCGTATTGGAAGTAGAGGGTACATGCGTGGCTGGAGCTTCACCATCATCACCATCATCCTCTCCAGCATCATCCTCCTCGTCCTCAATGATCTTCTTGCCAACTTCGTCGTCACCTGCACACTCAAAGGCAGACGAATTGCATGGCTCGGTCTCATCGAAGGTCACCTCGCAAGTCTCCATGACTAGGTTAGTATCAAGGTTGAGCACACAAAATACTCGAGAATGACTAGCATAACCCAAGAAAATCCCATCAGAGGACCTCGACTCAAACTTATCAAGCCTACCCTTCTTGAGAATAAAGCACTGACAACCAAAAGCCCTGAAATGGCTCACTCTCGGTGCTCGCCCATGCATGAGCTCATAACATGTCTTGTTCAAGAAGGCCCGAAGAAAAATCCAGTTCCCAACATGGTGATTGGTATTCACTGCCTCCGCCCAATATCTTCTCAGAGTGCTATGCTCGTCAAGCATCGTCCAAGCCATCTCACAAAGGGAACAATTTTTCTCTCAACTACACCATTCTGACAAGCCACATAGGGAGAAAAAAACGAATGTTCGAAATCCAAATCACGACAAAAGGTTTCAAAATGAGAGTTTTTAAATTCACTGCCATTGTCGCTACGAATAGCTCAAATAACATCTCCATTCCTCTCGTTATTCAACCTCAAGATTAGACCCCGAACAAAACCAAACGTCTCCCCCTTGTCAGCTAAAAAGAAGACCCAAGCATAGCGAGAATAGTCATCCACGATCACAAGGACATACCATTTACCACCCGCCGAGCACACATGAGCTGAACCAACCAAGTCCATATGGAACAACTCGCATGGCCTCTCTGCCATAATGGATGTCAGAGGCAGGTGAGAGGCGGCGACCATCTTACCATGCCTACACGGAGCACATACAAAATCCTTTTGGTATTTCAACTTTGGCAATCCTCGAACAAATCCTAGCCCACTCAAGCATGACAACAAGTCAAAACTCAAGTGAACTAGTCTCCTATGCCATTTCCAAAGTTCTGCCGAAACACCAGCAACGAGAAGAGTCAACACACTGAGAAAAATTGGCTCTGAAAATCTGACCCTCGGGGACGATCGTGCACACAAGATCACCTCGAGAATCTAAGACACGAGAATAGCCTGTTTTGAAATAGACTTCAAAACCCACATCAAGAAGCTGGGAAACAAAGAGAAGATTGTAACCCAAAGACTTTACAAGAGAAACACATCGAAGAGTCACAGACTCACTCACCTTCACCGTGCCCACTGAAAGCACTCTACCTTTCCATTGTCCCCAAAAGTGATGTACTCTTTGGTCATCACCGGGGTGAGGCTGGAGAACCACCTTTGATCTCTGGTCATGTGTCAAGAGCAACCGGAGTCGATCAACCAAAAGCCCTCCATGCCTCCCACCTGCACAATCAAAAACAAGTGCGAGAGTGAGAAAATGACTCAGCACTGGGGTTAGTACAAAATGAATCAAACCAGTGCCGTGCCATTTGCTCAAACTTGGGGTTAGCAAAATCCATCCTATCTCTCCTAGGTGGAACACCCACACGTCCCCTTGGAGGACTTCGCGTGCCATGAAGGGGAGACCGTGGCCCATAGCTCCTATGGGACCTAAAACTACGATCACCCCGCATACTTGTATTGGTCACGAGCAAAGGAACGTCCAGCAAACTCGCCACGGCCAAACCCAACACGCCTACCACCTTCTCTGTGTGGTGGCTCACCTCGAGGCACAAACTCACACCTCTCTCGAGGATAAATGGTACACACCATACCCTCACCTCTCGGCACCAACCTAGGCTCAGGCACACTATGAGAAGGGCGGTACCTGTCCTTGTTGGCCATGTCTCTAGCCAACCTCTCCTCACGCTTCCTCCTGAAGCAAAACTCAGCAAGGTGCCCATCCCTCCCACAATGCTCACAATGGAAGGGTTTTCTTTTCGGCTTTGGTTTTGGGCTCTCTTTGGGTTCCGGCTTCTCCTCACTTGGTTTCTCTCGCTTCTTCCCAAATAACTCATTCCCCAAGTTACTCTTGAACTTGATGGGTTTCTGGAAGTCATCAGTATGTGGAGGAAACACGGGTGGAGCTGGGATTGTGTCTAGTCGTGTAAGACATGGGTACCCATGGGTCCCCACCGACCAGGGTCCTAGAGGTCCCTGTCAAGTGGACCCGACCTGCCAGAAGTTCAACTGACCTGCAAGTGGGCCTGGAGACCTTATCCGCAGCCCTAGCGACCTTGGAAGACCTTGGACGACCTTATCCAGATCGCGGGCGACCTGCCAGGCTTGCGGGGCAAGCCTTCCCCTAGATCATGGCGGCGGCGCCGCCTGTAGACCCGAGGATCGCGGGATTCTCTCTATAATTACGAAAGGCGACCTTCCAAATCTGTAACCAGCCCCGATGAGGGTCCACCAACCTCGAATGGAAGCCCTAGCCCATTGGCCATATAAGGCGACCTAGAGCTCCATTCGAGGGGACTTCACCTTCCACATAATCCCACCACACTGGACGTAGGGTTTTACTCTCCGGAGGCCTGAACCAGTCTAAAACCACCGTGTCCTTGCCATTGTCGCTGAGTTCCGAGTTCATCCTAGAACTACCGCTTACGCTCTTAGGTCCTGATCCCCCCATCAATCCACCTACAACTTCTTGGGTAGCCCCCTTGCGGATCTGTGTAGGTCTCACCCCCTGACAGTTGGCGCGCTAGGTAGGGGAGATCAGGAACTCGCTGTGTAGCATGGTGGCTCGATCTGGTGTTGTTTTCGCGGTGAGCATGGCAGACATCCTCACCGACCCCATGGAGATCTGCTTCGGCTCCTTTGTGACGACCTCGATCCTGATGGCGGCGGTGACCTCACCAGCGACCTCTGCGAAGGTCCCCATGGCATCTGGCGCCGCTCCCAGCTCCGGCCAAGAGTCGAAATCCCACCCACCCAAACCCTATGACCTTGTCTAGGGGATGTAGCGTGTCATCGACATGATGGAGCAAACCCTCCAGATCTACGAATGAGCTCAGCGCTCAACGCAGGACGCGTCGCATCGCAGGACCTTCCCGTTTGGCCTGCGGCCCTCCAGCGATGTATACCAACATTAGGTGGCAAAGTCGATCCAGATCCAATCTGGATGACAAGAACCAACTAGCGACCTCCAGGTCGAACCTCGCGTACGTCGTGACCCTCTCGACGTACCGTGTGTCTACCACAAGGGTGCACGACACACACTCTGCGGCTGCCGGCTGGAAGACGATCGATCAGGAGCGCGACGTCACGCACACTACGCAAACTCCCACATCTCCAAATGGCGGTGAGTTTCAGAAGGCTCGGATCTGCATGGCCCTCAACAGCTAGAGATCTACCTGGCGGTGCGTCCTGGCGGTCTCATCGAATGACCCACCGCGGGTCGGCGCAACGGACTCTGAGGAGGCACGTCGGATCCAGGCCAACGCAAACCGCGCCCACCGGAGGGCGGAGGAACAGCGCCAGGCGGCACCCCTGTGTGCCCGTGACCTGCGCCTCGAGTTCGAGGAGGCGGGTCTGCCGACGTTCAACAGGCCCATGCTAATCTGGGAGCAGCGTTGGCACGTCTTCAACAGGCCAATCCTTCGCCTGAGGTTGAAGCAGCCATGGCGCACGTACGGGTCACCACTGCACTGGTGGAGGAGAAGAGCGCGGCGTCCAAGTCGGCCACATCTACATCGAGCTGGCACTCATGCAGCCGATCTAATCGGCCTGTGCATAGAAGGCTCTCCACGATCCAGGAGGAGGTCAACCAGCCTGGAGCGAGAGTTGAGCCAGCCGCCGATCTACGTGCCAACCTCGACAAGAACCGGCGTGGTCTCGATGCCCGCGGTTACATCGACCAACGTCACCGCGAGCGCGAGGAGCGAGAGCTGCGACGTCGCCTCGACTATGATCATGAGTATGGTCCTCCAGGCGGCGTCCACCGGATCTTAGAGCGCAAGGAGCGCGAGCGCCACGACACCGAGAACCGTTGGCGCGTCCAGTACGAGAAAGACTACAGCCACCCTGAGGGTCCGGTCTGTAACTCGGCACGGTAGCCTAGATCTGAGGTCGTGGCTGCGGCGCAGGACGATGATGCGGCTCAGGTTGGCAACAGCGGCGACGACATGGCTCTTACCGCCTTCCCCGCGTTGGCGCCACGTCTCCGGTCGGTCGCATACCCCAACAACTTCAAGCCCAACATCCAGAAGTACGACGGTCGCTCTGACCCCAACATCTGGTTGTCGACCTATTACGTCGCGGTCAAGGCGGCAGGTGGCAAGTTCGACCACTTGGCGGCCTCCTTCCCGCTGGTGATGGGCGACGCACCGTCGATCTGGCTCAACAACCTCCCGACAGGCAGCATCACGTCATGGACTGACCTGTCCCAGGCCTTCACGTCGAACTTCCAGGTGACGTACAATCGCCTCGACAACGCCTTCAACCTCGGGAGGGTGACAATGAAGCCTGGCGAGTGGCTGCAGGACTACACCAACCGGTTCTTCGAGAATCGCAACACCTGTGTCGGCGTTCGGGACGACCAGGTCGTCGACAGCTACAAGAAAGGTCTCAGGGACCGCAAGGTGTTTGAGAAGATCCACGAGTCCTGCGCCACGATGGTCGCGCCGCTCATGGAGGTCGTCAACAAGCTGATCGACACGGAGGAGGCCTTGGTCAACCAGTTTGACTACGATGGCAAGCAGGACGCTGGTGTTAACACCAAAATTTGGTAAGGAGTCTGACTTGTGGGTCCAACTCGGTGTGAAATCCGTCCGGCGGAAGGAAGGTTTCTTTGGACGCATTCGGCAGGAAAATCCACGGTCAGCTATCTGCTTCCGTTCGGCAAAGGAACTGTTGAGCTGATTTTGCGGGATTGTACGGTGACGTGGCTCAAGCGGAAAGGACGAATGGATGGATAAGCGATCGAGCTTAGAGATAAATTAGGTATCAAATCCATTCGAGGTCGTGCTTGGCAGGGTATAAATATGGACCCTGAATGTATGTAACATATACGAAATCATTCTCAATACAAACCGGCTTTACGCCAAACCCTAGAGTCCATTTGTCGTGTCGTCGAGTTCTTCTAGAGGGTTCATCGATCCGTCGACCTCCGTGAGTACCGGCAACCTTGTATCATATCTAGTATCATGCGGTGGATTTAGATCTGATGCAAGTAGTCTTGCTACCATGCTTAGTGTCATGTGGTAGATTCAAGCTTGGTTCAAGAAGGTTTCTTGTTAGGTCATGAGCCATGCGGTAGGCTAAGATCTAGCTTGAGGCTAGTTATCGGCTCTATTGAATTTTGGCAAGATTCAATAGATTCATTAAGTTACCCTGTGTTCCTTTGAGTTTTTGCTTTATGTTTAAATTCATGTAACACTCTTTTGCCCAATCTAGATTGGTTTGGATCGGCTTTATCCCTTTCGATGATCCTTATGCGAATCAAGTTCGTGCTCTTGGCTAATTTAACACGCGGATCACGTGCTCTTTGATAGCCGAAACCGAATTGATCTAGGTTGTCACATGTTGCGGGTTCAAGCTTGCCAAAGCTTGTATAAATCTTGAAAGAACTGGGTATCACGCGGTAGATGCAGGTTTTTGGGTTGCTTTGGAGCTAATCATCCGGTGGATTAGATTTCAAATTAATCTGATAGATTTATCTTACTTGGTAATGTTTGTTCCTTCTTCATGGACCCCGAATCGGCTGTTCAGCCGTGTTCGGTTATGTTCTTCATGAGTAAAACACATGCATAATTTATGCTTTAAATATTATATGCTTTTAGCTTTCCATATTTAGATCGTATCATGCGGTGGATAGATCTATTTGTGGAAAGTGGCACGATCCCAAGCAAGTTGTATCATGCGGTGGATAGATTCGCTTGGTGTCGTACCCGACGGGTTTTAAAGTACCTAGACATGCGGTAGACTAGTGCTTTGGATCTATGCATACTTGTTTATTACATATTTATGTTCGCGCTTTTACCTCATTTATTATTTAATGTTGATCACCACGGGGATCGGTCACGGTCTTGCGCACGTGCATCTTTGTCCAAACGAAGACCGATCGTCGTCATGCTTACGTCATCTATTCGGCTATGTTACTTTTTCCCTTTTAAAGCTCCCGAACGGTTTCGGCTTTGTCGGCGGATAGCTTTCTATAGCTATGTGTCATCCCATTTGGCTCTATAGTCGTAAATATGGAACCGTCCGTACCACCCGCAAGTTCCAAGCTTTGGAATTTAACTACTTTGTCTTTTGTTAATTTTCGGTGGAAAATTGATCGGCACGTCTTGTGATCTCTGCACGTGTGAAGCCAGCTTGTTCGGCTTGCTGTGTGCTTGGCGCTAGGTGCAGGTTTTGTGTCAACAGCTGGCACTCCTGTCACTACTGGAGATGCTGACTCAAAGTTCCATAAGCAATCTTCAGAGGTCCTTGCGGCAGACTGGCACCAGCCTTCGACGTTCAACGTCGAGGAGTTCAACGCGGTGCTGGACGGCCCCTGCACATTCCATGAAGGGGGTACTCACACGGTCCGCGAGTGCTAGTAGTTCAAGAGGGCGTTCCGCGCGCCCGAGGACCCCAAGCAACCTAGAGGCGATGAAGATAGGTCATCCTCACGTCACTACAGTAACAACCGCCGCGACCACCGACGTGGCCGCCAAGACAACGAGCGCCGCGACGACCGGCAACGTGATAACAACCCGCCGGAGGATCGTCGCGAGGAGCACGACCTGCTTCCCCCGCCGGAGATAGGCAACCCCAACGGCCCATTCCAGCATGCCAAGAGGTTGATCAACATGATCGTCGGTGGCCTGAAGAGCAGCACAAGCAGGAGGAGGTACCGAAAGGACATCCGTGAGGTCAAGCTCATTCACACCAAGCCATCACAGCCCCTGCGTTGGTCGAAGCAGCCCATTACCTTCTCCAGAGCTGATCACTGGGTCTACATCCCGGACCCCAGGTCATACCCGCTGGTCGTCAAGCCCAACATCGAGGGCGCCTTGCTCGGCCAAACCCTCATTAACGGTGGGAGTGGGATCAACGTCATCTTCGTCGACACCCTCAACAAGATGGACTTCGACTTCAAGCGGCTCACAAAGTGCGACGAGCCTTTTTTCGGCATTGTGCCTGGCAAGGCGGCCTACCCCATGGGTAGGGTCTCCCTCCCGATCACATTTGGCACGGAGGAAAACTTCCGCATAGAGTACCTCAGCTTCGAGGTCGCCGACTTCAAGTCGTCCTACCACGCCATCCTAGGTCGTCCCATGCTGGCCAGGTTCATGGCCGTCCCGCACTACACCTACCTAGTGCTGAAGATACCGACTCCCAAGGGAGTCCTCACAGTCTACAACGACCTGCTGATCTCGTTCAAGTGCGACACCGCGGCCTTGGAGATCGCCACGACACACGCTTGCTTCGGTGCCTCGGCTGTCATGGTGGCTGAAGCCAAGAAGGTCGACCAGTCCGACCTGACCGTCTCGGATCAGAAGTGCACTGAGACCGCTCTCGATGCCATGCCGTTGATGAAGAAGATCTGTCTCAGCCTTGCCAACCCAGCCAAGACGGTGGTCATCGGTGATGACCTCGGGGAGAAATAGGAACTCGCGCTCACCAGTTTCCTCCGGGACAATGCTGACATATTCGCATGGACCCCATCGGATATGCCAGGTGTTCCTAGGGAGCTAGTTGAGCACTCCTTGGATGTAAGCAAGACGGCCAAGCCTGTCAAGCAGAAGCTGCACCGCTTTGTGAAGGATCGCAAGGAGGTCATTAGGATACAGGTTTTGAAGCTCTTAGCTGCCGGATTCATCTGTGAATGTAAAAATCCGGTTTGGGTTGCCAACCTGGTGCTTGTATCGAAGAAAATTGACCAATGGAGAATGTGTATTGACTAAACCGACCTCAATCGCCACTGCCCTAAAGACCCCTTCCCTCTTCCATGCATCGATTAGGTCGTCGACTCCACCGCGAGGAGCACCCTGTTGTGCTTCCTCGACTGCTACTAGGGCTACCACCAGATAGCCTTGGAGGTCTCTGACCAGGACAATACGGCGTTCATAACGCCGCACAACATCTACTGCTACACGACCATGAGTTTCGGCCTCAAGAATACCGGAGCGACCTACCAGAAGGCCATCCAGAAGTGCTTAGCGTCCTAGATCGGCAAGAATGTCAAGGCTTATGTCGACGATGTAGTTGTCAAAACTACCATCGAAGATAACCTCATCGCCGACCTCGCCGAGACCTTCGCTAACCTCCGGGTCTACCGCTGGAAGCTCAACCCGGAGAAGTGCGTTTTTGGTGTTCCTTCTGGCAAGCTTCTAGGCTTCATGGTCAGCCACCGCGGCATTGAGGAAAACCCCACCAAGGTCGACACTATCCATAGGATGAACTGACCTACTGAAAAGAAAGACGTCATGAAGCTTACTGGAATGATGGCGGCCCTAGGTCGCTTTATCAGCAAACCTGAAGAGAAAGGCCTGCCCTTCTTCAAGCTCCTCAAAAAGTCCGACAAGTTCCAGTGGACAGATGAGGCGGACCGACCACTCGAGGAGCTGAAGACCTTCCTCACGTCGCCACCGTTCATGGTGCCACCCGCACCCAAGGAGACCTTGCTGCTCTACATCTCCGCGTCCACCCAGGTGGTCAGCACGGTGTTGGTAGCCGAGCGACCTGAAGAGGGCCACCAGTACCCCATCCAACGACCTGTCTACTACGTCAGCGAGGTCTTATCCGACAGCAAGGTCATGTACTCGCAACCTCAGAAGCTATTATACACTATTCTTGTCATGTCGCGCAAGTTGCGACATTACTTCCAGTCACACAAGATCAAGGTCGTCTCCAGTTTCCCCCTTGAAGAAATCCTACGCAGTCGCGACACCGTGGGACGTATCGTCAAGTGGTCGGTCGAGCTGGGCGAATTTGACCTCAAGTTCTGCCCACGGTAGGCCATCAAGTCCCAGATCCTCGCTGATTTTGTTTCCGAGTGGACGGAGACCGAGCAACCTCCGCCAGCGGAGAAGCCGGAGCACTGGAAGATGTACTTTGATGGTTCCCTGAACCTCGAAGGTGCAGGCACTGGCGTCCTCTTCATCTCGCCCCAGGGCGATCACCTGAAGTATGTCTTGTAGATCCATTACATGGCATCCAACAACATCGCTGAGTACGAGGCCCTGATCCATGGGCTGTGTATCGCGGTTTCCCTCGGAATCAAGCGACTTATCGCATACGGCGACTCCAAGGTCGTCATCGATCAGGTCAACAAGGCATGCGATGTCAAGAAGGAGACAATGAACACCTACTGCGCAGAGGTGCGCAAGCTCGAGGATCACTTCGAGGGTCTAGAGTTTCACCATGTCTCCCGTGACAACAACGTGGCGGCCGACGTCCTTTCCAAGCTGGGGTCCAAGCGTGCGCTGGTTCTGGCCGGTGTATTCGTTCAAGACCTACGCAAGGCATCCATCAGACTCCTCAGCAACCCGGAGACGTCACCCAGTGACGTACTGGGTGGCTGTGATGTCCTCGTGACGGAGGCCGAGGATGACTGGCGCCTCGACTTCATCGCCTACATCATGGAGAAGCGCATCCCTGAAAATAAGGTCGAGCGAGAAAAGATCGTCAGACGTGCATCCAACTACGTCATCATCGGCACCGAGTTGTATCGGAGGTCCGCCTCCAGCAGTGTACTAATGAAGTGCATCCTCCGATCGGAAGGTCTTGAGCTCCTGCAGGAAATCCACGATGGGGAATGCAGTAACCACGCAACCTCCACAAACCTGGTGGGGAAAGCCTACAGGTCAGGTTTTTACTAGCCTACCGCTATGGCCGACGCTCAAGACCTGATTCGGCGATGCAAGGGCTGCCAATTCTTCGCCAAGCAGCAGCACATCCCGGCTCAAGTCCTAATGACAATTCCACCATCCTGGCCCTTTGCCATTTGGGGCCTTGACTTGGTGGGACCATTCAAGACGGCTCCTTGCGGCTACAAGCACATGGTGGTGGCGGTGGACAAATTCACCAAGTGGATCGAGGTCCACCCCGTCGTTGCGGTCATGTCGAAGGAGGCCGCGAAGTTCATCGAGGACATCACCCATCGGTTCGGGGTACCTAACAGGATCGTCACCGACCTGGGCAAGGCTTTCACAGGGTCAGACTTCTGGGAATTTTGCTAGGACAGCCTCATTGACGTCTACTACTCCTCGGTGGCCCATCCACGGTGCAACAACCAGGTCGAGCGAGCAAATGGCATGGTGCTTCAAGCTGTCAAAGACCGCATCTTCGACGACGCTTCACAGTACGTGACCAGGTGGCACACTGAGCTGCCTCACGTCATCTGGGGTCTCCGAACCTAGGTCAGCTCAGTCACGGGATACTCGCCGTTCTTCTTGGTATACTGATCAGAGGTGGTTCTCCCAACCGACGTAGCCTTCGGTGCCCCGCGCATCCAACACTATGAGGAAGGGACGGCTGAAGAAACACGCAAGGTCGACCTCGACAGTATTGAGGAACATCGCGTAGCCGCTCTGATGCGGCACACACGGTATGAGCAGCAGCTGCTGCGCTATCACGACTGCAACATACGAGAGCGATCCTTCAATGTGGGAGACCTGGTCCTACGTCGCATCTAGAGCACCAAGGGGATGCACAAGCTTTCTGCCCCTTGGGAAGGCCCCTTTATCGTGATGGAAGTCATCAGCCCATCGACCTACCGCCTCCAGTGGGCCGACGGCCAAGGCGTTCCTAACGTCTGGAATATCGAGCACTTACGTCGCTTCTATCCTTAGAAGATCTGTATCAAATAAAGTGTACCCTCCCCCTTTGTAATTTCAATATAATAAAGAAAGAGATCCCCTGTTCGGCAACCCCTATGTCGACCTGTGTTTCGGTCTCCCTTTGTTTTACTTTACGTCTTCTCCCTTCCCCCTCGAAGTGCCCGGGGCTTGGTTTAGGTCAGGTCTCGAAACGCTCAGGGGCTTGGCTCTACCAACCTAAGGGTCTCGTGACCTGAAGGGAATTTCCTTATGTTTTGTACTTTACCATACAGTCAGCTTCTGCTTCCGTTATAAATGTTCCTAAGTCTCTAGCTCAAGAGACCTTGGGTCCGTGACCCCCTCCATGCGCTGATCGTGCCTAAGTCCCCATGCTGGGCCGCCCGATCGGTAAGCCGTTCCTCCACTAAGTTGGGTGAGCGGAGGGTTCATCTTACGACCTAGTTACTTTCGACGTGCATAACGAAAGAGTTATGCCGTAACATGCATACGTCTCTTAGTGGGCAAAAGCTTTTCATATTGCAAGTTTATTTACACCGCTTATCGACCTAATCCCTGTCTAAAAAGCTCTTTTCAGTACCACCTCAATCAGTGCCGAAGTCGAACTTCTTGACGACCTCACCCGCAGCCGCCACGATGTCTTCACGCCTGATGAGGCCCGACAGGTCCACGTTTTCTGAGACCTTCTGCAGGTCGAACGACGCGTCATGGTGCTTGACGATGGACAACACCGCAGCTGCCGCAAGGTTGGCGGGGTCTAGGAGCATGCCCTTGATGCGACCTTCAACCTCGTCCAGCCGGTTTATCAGTGGCTTGGGTTCAGATCCTTCCTCTTGCGGGACGTAGAGGTCCATGACGTACTAGGCAGCATACTTTAGCTCGCCCAACTCCTTCTCAAGACATGCATCTCAATAAAGTGGAATCAGAATCACAACCTGCCACGATACGTCGGCCGACTCTCAAACAACAAGTGGGATGCTAACCTCGCCGGGTCTCCGCGGACTTCTCCTTGATGGCCATCAACTGGCCCTTGATCGTGGCCAGCTCCTTCTTGAGGGACTTCGCGGTCTCTTGAGCACCTGCAGTGATTCAAGGTTGAAGAGTCGTGACCGAGACCTTATAAAAGCACATGGAGTCGGCCCAGAGCCGCGATGAGAATGAACCCTCTACAACAGCCTGGAGGTCAGAGGCCGCATCCTTAGCCTTCCGCTCGGCATCCTCCAGCTTCTGCTTCAGGTCGTCCGCATCCTTGCATGCCTGGCGCGCCTGTGACACCCTAAAACTCCATCACTAAAAAAATTCACCTAGCAACATGTTAACATAGTTTTAAGGATTTAAAATGAAATGCTAATTAAACTGATCTCTAAATTATTTAATTTAATTAAATTAATCTAGAGACAACAAGTGTTTGTGCATCATTATTTGCCTTTGCATGGATTTTGGTTGCTTGTGTGAAGTTTAAAAAGTTTATGAAATGTTGTGAAAAAGTTTGAAAAGATTTGAATTTGAATTTGAATTTGAATACAAATGGTTTGATTTGAAAAGGATTTAAAAAGGGAAAAAAGAGAAAACTTATCTCACCTTACCTTTCAGCCCGGTCGGCCCACCGGCTCAGCTCCCTTCTACGCAACGGCCCATCTCCCTGCCTCCCTTTTCTCTTTTTCTTTGTGCCGCTGACAGGCCGACCCCACCCTTCAGCTCTCTCTCCCACCTCGCGCCCCTTCTCTGTTTCAATCTAGGGACACCGCCGGGTCAACCGCCTCCTTTCCCCGCGCCTCCTCTGCTCCCCCTTCCATCTGTGGGCCTCAATCAAGAGCCATAAACCTCGCGTCCACGATTCCCTTCATTTCCTTTCCGTTCCCCTCTTTTTCTTCCCCTCTTTACTGCCACAAGGCCCGCCGGCCATCATGGCAACCTCAACATCGCCGGGGCCTTTCCCTTTCCCCTTCTCCCCTCTTTGTCCTTATTTAAGGTCGTGCTCAAGCTCACGCCCTCCCTTTGCACTCACATCACACCCACATACACTCGAGCACCCCATTCACCATCGCCGCCGCCTCTGCATCTCATCGCCGCCGGACGCCGTCAGTGAAGTTCTTCTTGGCCTCTATCTTTTCTTTCTCCGGTGTGATCATATCCCTCACGCGACGCTTTTTGTCTAGGAGCATCGTCACCGGATTGTGCAGCACTTGGGGCTCTTGTTCCCGCCAGCCAGAGCGCCGCACGAGCCACCGCCGACACTGATCACTGCCGCCGCTGCTCCTTCCTCGCCCGTGGACATTTTCGAAGCATCTCCGTGTGGTGAGCAAGTTGGTCCCTCTCGTTTTCCTTTTCTCTGCGCTCGGCACCGATTCCACGAGCTCACCGGAGTGGCCATTCCGCCCCCTTCCGACGCCGGCCGCCGTGGATGCCAGAGCCTCTCCCCTGACCCCCTGGTTAAGTGCGCGAGCTCCCCCGCTCTGCATAGCCCTTATCTGTGCATGATTTGGCTTCCGGGAACTCTCTCCCGAGTACGCGCCGACGAAGCGCCGCCGTGCAGCCCTCCTCTCCGGCGAAACTGTCAGTGTTTTAGACCGGCAACCTACTAAGGGGAGTACCCGAAGTAGATGAATGTGGTCTCGCCGAGATCGGTAACTCGAAGGAAGAGACACGTGGCACACAATTTAGACAGGTTCGGGCTGCGAGGTGCGTAATACCCTACGTCCTGTATGCTGCGTAGCTCTGGATTGATTGGGTACAATTACAAGATGGTGCAATTGTACGCCGTGAGATGAGATGATCAGAGAGGGGTCCCTGCCTCGCCTTAAATAGTCCGGGAGGCAGGGTTACAAGTCAGAATAGGGAGAGAGTACTAGTCAAGTACGTCTAGGAATCTTCCATACAGTGCGGGACATGTACAGCTTCCTAACCGAGTACTTCTCCTCTGTAGTCCTTGTGTTTCACGCCATCAGGTGCCGTGCAGCACAAGTCGAGTAGTCCCAGGGGCCCACCGAGTAGTCGGTCCTGGTACCCACCGAGGTAGTGGGCCCAGGGAGGTCCATACGACAAGCCCCCAAGTACTTTGTAGTCGAGATAGATAGCTTCTAGTAGTCTTGGCGGCCTTAACGAGTAGTCCTCAAGCGTCCTCGAGTACTACAAGTCAAAAGTCCTCAAGAGTAGTCGAAGCATCCCGAGGCTGGAATGTACTCCAGCTGATGTTTGAGCAATCATGAAGTCTTCTCGAGTAGTCCCAAGCGTCCTCGAGTGCTGCCCTTGAAGGTCTTCAACAATGCCCGCGTTGTCTTGAAGCCGAAGCTGATATGGAAGTGCGATTGCAAAATCGCACTCCATATGGAGTAGCCCCTGAGCCTTAGGTTGAGTTGTAGACTGCGGCCGAGGGTCCATCCGAAAGTTTTGGCAAGAAACCGAAGGACACGTGGCACGGAGCCCCCGAGCCTTGAGTCGAGTACTTCCTCTCGAATTGAAAGGTCATCTTGTAGAATGTGTCCTGAGATGCTCCTGAGTCGTGTCGCTTCCCAGGTAGTCAAATAGAAGTAGCCGAGCCCCCGAGGTGAGGCGCATCGACTAGTTGAAGTTGAAGAGTCACGCGCGGCCGCTGAGTCAGCCGAGCGCAGACTTATCCATCCGGCCGTTGGAGGGCCGCGTTGACTTATAAATAGAAGCCGAAACCCTTAGGGTTTTTTCACCCTACGCACCTGTAGCCATTCCAAGCGGATCTTGGCCAGGAATCACCACCAGTGCGTGCCGCCTCCGCTGAGTGAAGTTTAGATCTGAGTGCACCGCCGTAGAGAGCCACCGCAGTAGCCCCCGAGCGAATGTGCGTGAAGACGCCGTGCACTTGGAGAATGAAGCCATCTCCGTCGAAGACCGCGAAAGCCGCCGGCGGGAAGAAGAGGGGCCGTGATGAGGCCGCCCGATCTGCCGCAGGGACATCGCCGCCGGTGTCCCCACCGTGGCCAGATCCGAACCGCGAGTGGAAGAAGTCCAAGGCGAAGACCGAGGACTTGTTGGCCCTGCTGAACAGTGGATTCCTCCGTGAGAAGGAAGTGTACATGTGGAGGGCCGCCGCCGGGGATCCGTACCCGATGGAGAAGAATGAAGATGAGATCCCGATGTTCACGCGATTCGCGGAGCGCGGGCTCTCTCCCGGCGAGTGATTTCTTCAAGGGGCTCATGGGGTACTACGGCGTCGAGTACCTCAACCTCAACCCCAACGGTATCTTCCATACTGCTATCTTTGTACATTTCTGCGAAGCTTTTCTAGGGATCAAGCCCCATTGGATCTTGTTCCAGAAGTTCTTAGGTGAAGCCGCAACCCAGCGCCAGCAACCCGCGGGTAGTCGGAGGAGCGGGAATCCAGATGCGTGAGGACACCGCCGAGCAGTACCTCTCGTACAAGCTCATAGACTCCAACCAAGACTGGAAGGCCAAATGGTTCTACGTCACGAACCACCATCCGGGACTGCCGAAGCCGAGCGGGAAGCAGCCCAAGCACCGCCCGTGGTGGAACACAGAGCCGACGATGCAGGAAGGGATCCAGCTGCCTGAGCTGTTGGCACGGATAAAGGTGCTCAGGGAAGCCGGGCTGAGGGCCGAGCACGTGGCCTTCAGCTTCATGAAGCGCAGGGTGCAGCCGCTGATGGCTCGGGACACCTTGGGGTTCGAGTACACCGGCGACGACGACACGTCGTGGATGCCTGGAGACGAAGTCGACGACGACGACATTGTCGACAGGCTGGCGCGGATCTTCAAGGACATGCCGCTGTACATGGCGTGCCCCATACCGGAGTACTTCGCCGCGCGCCCGCCAAAGGAGGTAAGTAGCCGCACCCAGAGTCGAGTACCCATTCCATGTGAGTAGTCGCACTGATGAGTTGGTTCTTGCAGGATGACTTAAAGAAGTTTGTCTCCGAGCCGCCGCCGCCCCCTCAAGAAGTCGAGATCCCAGAGGAGGGGAAGACCAAGGCCAAGGAGCGGCGTGAAGTCAGCGAAGGAGACGACACCGTAGTCGTGGAGGACACGTCCGACGAGGAAGACGATGAGGAGACGCTGCAGGACCGCTTCCAGTTGCGGTCGAGGTTCAGCCGCCCTGGCCTACCTCATGTCTCTCTCGTGCAGGATCAACCGGCTAGCCTGGCGGCTAGTCTGGCCGCACGCCGTGAAAGCTGCGCAACCCGGCCCGCAAGCGCGTGGCGAAGAAGTTGAAGGTCTCTGAGACCACACCCCAAGAGGTAAGCCGTCTTCACTGATGTTATCAAGTACTCGTGTCTCAAGTTGATGTGTTGACGACTGAGCTTCCTTGTTTGCAGAGTTGCCGCCTACGGAGCCCGTTGACCAGGGCGACGAAGGCGAGTGGGACACGGTGGGGGAGGCCGCTGGGAGTCGTAGCCCAGCCCCCACTGTCGAAGAACTCTTGGCGCAGATGGAGCGCCAGCCCCCTGTTGTGCAAGAGAGCACAGAACCCGCTGCTGCTGCTGCTGCGGAAGAGGTGGTGGCCGCAGAGGCGCAGGAGGAGGCACCCGCCGAGGCTGTACTGGTGGACATCGCCAGCATCCTCGGCGCCCCGACCGTGACGGTGGTCCGGTCAAGCTTGTAAGTGTTGAGTCTTCCCAAGTAGTACTTGATGCGGTAGTCGTGCTTGACTGACAATCGGCTTGTGTACTCTGCAGGAAATCGACGGATCTGTCCTGGGAAGGGGATGAACCCGCCGCAGCGGTGGCGGAAGAAGAAGTCGCGCCGCCCGCTGAGGAGTCCGCTCCCGCCCCTCAGGCAGAGCCCGAAGTCCCGGCCACTGAGGCTACGTTGCCCGAAGCCAGCGTAGTTGAAGGTGAGTACTCTGTTGAGGTTGTAGTATCCCCGAAGAGTAGTCGTAGTCGTCAGATATGACTGATGCGCTTGTCTTCTCGTTGACAGGCGCTGAGGCCGAAGGGAGCGATATCCCAGCGGCGGTGCCCATGGAGAACTTGACACCAGAGACTCAGGAGGCTGCCGGAGGAGCCTCCGAGCCGATGGAGGTGGCCGCCGGAGAGGCCGCCGCGACGACTGGGGGAGAGGAGGCCACCACGCTGCCAGAACCCGCTCTGGAGGTGGTCGTTCAGTCCTCAGAGATTCAAGACGCGGAGCCCATCCGTTCTGCACCGATGACCGAAGCCGCCACGAGTAGTCGTGGCGGGGTCGAGTTGTTGGCGGACGACTTGGTCGATCCGGCAACGGTGGCTCGGCATCTGGAGGCGATCCGCCAAGCTGAGCAGTGGATGAAGGTGAGTAGTCGTAACTCTTGGAGTAGTCAATCCTTTAGCGTTGAGTACCCATCTGACATATGTTGTCTGTGCAGGACGTCGCAGAGAGGTCCCGCGAGAAGTCCAGCATGCTTCAAGGCTTCGGCGACGCAGTGCTTCGGGCCGAGGCGCTGGAGGACCAACTCGTGAAGTCCCGAAAGCACGCCGCCGCAATGCAGTCAAAGCTGGACACCGCCTTCGCCAAGTACCATGACGACATCCAGGAGATGCAGGCGAAGGGCGACGACTTGGTGCGGAAGAACAAGTCGCTTCGCAACAAGAACAAAGGTACACCCCCTGACTTGTTGAGTACTTGTTGGAGGTCGAGAGGTAGTCTAACCCGCTGTGCCTTGTTGTTTGCAGAGCTTGAGACTCGGGTAGAGCAGTTGAAGACTTCAGAGATGGATCTGAAGAATCTCTTCTACCGGGAGCAGGAGGCCCGCCAGGTACTCGAGTTAGATTATAAGGAGCTTGCCTACGAGTGCGACAAGCACATGGAGCTCCGTATTGCATCCGATCGTGACCTCGTCAACTGCTACAAATCGTTGCAGAAGCTGAACGAGGATTGCGAGAAGCTGCGGGCCCAGCTGAAGGAGCTTGAAGAAGCCGCACTCCCCATCGCGAGGCTGCTGGTGCCTCACCCTGGCGGTCCCAAGATAGCGCCACTGGTGGATCGACTGAAGGAAGCCCCCAGCCGGCTGGCGGCCTATGTGAAGCATCTGGCGAAGTCGATCCCGAACCAGGTGCTAGCCTTCATGAAGTCATACTTCCCGAAGGTCCCCGTAGACGTAGTCGCTGGTGGACTAGCCGCCAATTGTACCGACGAGCAATATGCGGAGCTGCTGGAGCAGATGGCGCCCATTGCGGATCAAGTCGCCGACAAGCTTAATCTCCAGTAGTCCTGTAATAGTTAGCTCGTAGTAGTAGATGTACAAAAACAATTGTAATTGTTTAAGTATTAATGAAGAAAAGTTCCATCAATGAGTACTCGTTGCCGCGATCTTCGAGTGCGGAGTCCCATCGTGGAGTTGTTGCGAGTAGTTGTACTCGGTAGTAGTCCCGTTGAGGGAAGTAGACAGTAAAGCAGTTGATGATCAATCTAACTTTATTACTGAAGAAGTACACCTGGATGGCCAGGGTCGTAGTTACAAAGTAGTCGCCAGGACCCGGAGGCCGCCTACGGCTAAGTGGTTCTAGGGCGAGTAGCCGCTTACAGCAGTAGATCCGTAAGTAGCCGTGTAGGCTGGATCTAGAAGTACATGGTCTCTCAGTAGACCGCTGCTAGAGTCCTTTATCACTCGTCGCAGCCCAGGATCCGTAGGTAGCCGCGTGGGCTGGATTCTGGAGAGAGGTAGTCCGAAGACTGGTGCCTGGACCCGGAGGCCGCTTACAGCGAAGGAGTAGTCCGAAGACTAGTGCCCGGACCTGGAGGCTGCTTACGGCGGAGGGGTCTTGATGTAGTCGCGTGGACTTGAGCCCCCAGGGTAGTCGTGTAGACTAGGCGTAGAACCGACAGAGCTGGTCGACGTTCCACGAGTTGTTGACGTCTTCGCCTTCAAGTGTCTGAAGGCGATAGGAGCCCGACCCGGTCACCTTTGCGACTGTGAAGGGACCTTCCCAAGGGGAGCTGAGCTTGTGTAGTCCTTCCGTGTTCTGGATGCGACGGAGGACGAGATCGCCAATGTTGAAGGAGTGTTCCTTAACGTTGCGGTCGTGGTAGCGTCGGATACCCTCTAGGTACCTTGCTGATTGGACGAGGGAGGCGTAGCGAGCTTCTTCGAGCCCGTCGATGTCAACTCGTCTGCTGTCTTCCGAGACGCCTTCGTCGTAGTGCTCTACTACTGGTGAATCCCATATGACATCAGCAGGGAGGATTGCTTCGGAGCCGTAGACCAGGAAGTAAGGGGATTGCCCCGTTGGCTTGGAAGGCTGAGTACGTAGCCCCCAGAGTGCATTGGGTAGTTCCTTGATCCACTTGCCTCCTTTAGAGTTAGCAGCGTCGTGTAGCCGCTTCTTGAGGGCGTCAAGCACCATCCCGTTGGCGCGCTCGACATGTCCGTTGGCCCGAGGATGGGCAACTGAGACATATCGGACGTCGATCCCGCTGTTCTCGCAGTACTCCCAGAACTGGTGGTTGTTGAAGTTAGAGCCCAGGTCTGTGATGGTGCGATGGGGTAGTCCATAGCGATGCACGAGTTCATCCAGGAAGTCGAGTACTCTGTCAGCCTTGGGGCATGTGACCAGCTTGACCTCGATCCACTTGGTGAACTTGTCGATGGCCACCAATACTCTGTTGAATCCACCTGGCGCAGTTGGCAGTGGCCCAATCATGTCAAGCCCCCAACAAGCAAAGGGCCAGGTTGGCGGTATGGTGACTAGCTTGTAGGCTGGGACGTGTTGCTGCTTGGCGAAGTATTGACATCCTTGGCACCTTCTGACGAGTTCTTCAGCGTCGCCCAGGGCTGTGGGCCAGTAGAAGGCTCGCCGGAAGGCCTTGCTGACCAGCGTGCGAGAAGACGCGTGGTTGCCGCAGACGCCCTTGTGGATCTCCTCCAAGATGTCCTTGCCTTCTTGCCTGGGGACGCACTTCATGAGTACTCCAGAAGATGCACCCCACTTGTAAAGCTTGTATCCAACGAGGACGTAAGACTTGGCGCGGCGGATGAGCTTCTCAGCCAAGTTTTTGTCCGAGGAAACCTTCTGCTCGCTGAGGTAGTCGATGAAGGGTTGCCTCCAGTCCGCGTCGATCATCATGACCTTCTGGCCAGCTGACGTATGCGCTGGGACAGTGGTCGGTGGCGCCGGCTCCGGGATGGATGGCGCGTGAAGCTCGTGGATGAAGACACCCGCTGGTACTTGAGCGCGAGTAGAACCGAGCTTCGACGGAGACGTCCGCCGCAACGTTGTTGTCGCGGACGATGTGGTGGAACTCGAGACCGTAGAACTTGTTCTCGAGCTTGCGGACTTCTAGGCGAAGGCGTCCATGTTCTCCTTGTTGCGGTCCCGGGACTTGTTGACTTGGTTGATGACCACCGCGGAGCCACCGTAGACCGCATGGCCGCTTGATGCCTAGTGAAGCCGCGAGGCGGAGCCTCGTGTAGGAGAGCTTCGTACTCGGCTTCGTTGTTTGAGACCTTCCGAAGATCTCGCGGGACGTACTTGAGTTATTCGCCCGTTGGAGAGATCGAAGTACCCCCGCACCGCGCCCTCGAGGTTGAGTGAGCCGTCGAAGTACATCACCCAATGCTCTAGTCGCACGGTTGGAGTAGGTAGCTGATTCTCCCACCACTCCGCCATGAAGTCGACTAGCGCCTGCGACTTGATGGCTGTGCGTGGCTTGAAGTCGATGGTGAGGGCGCCGAGTTCGACTGCCCACTTGGAGATTCTTCCAGTAGCATCTTGGTTCCGCAGGATGTCACCGAGCGGGTAGTCGATGACGATGGAGATCGAGTACTCCTGGAAGTAGTGTCGTAGCTTCCGCGAGGTGATGAGTACTGCGTACAGAAGCTTCTGTACAGGCTGGTAGCGTGCCTTGGACTCTGATAGGACCTCACTGACAAAGTAGACTGGGCGCTGGACTGGATAAGCGTGGCCGTCTTCTTGCCGCTCGACAACGATGGCAGTACTGACCACGTGGGTAGTCGCAGCGAGGTAGAGCAGTAGCTGCTCACCTTTGCAAGGAGCCGTGAGGACTGGTGGCTTCGACAGGAAGTCCTTGAGCTGGGCAAGGGCTTGGTCCACCTCTGGGGTCCACACGAACTTCTCTTGGTGCTTGAGTAGTTTGAAGAAGGGGAGCCCCCGTTCTCCAAGCTTCGAGATGAATCTGTTCAAGGCCGCCATGCACCCGGTCAGCTTCTGGACGTCTTTGATGCACGTGGGAGCTTTCATGCTGGTGATGGCGGTGATCTTCTCGGGGTTGGCTTCGATGCCGCGTTGGATGATGATGAAGCCGAGTAGTTTGCCCGAAGGTACGCCGAAGACGCACTTGTTCGGGTTGAGCTTCCAGCGGTACTCGCGCAGAGATGCGAAAGTCTCTTCAAGATCGTCGATGAGGGTACTGGAGTTTCTGGTCTTGACGACCACGTCATCCACGTAGGCTTCGACGTTCTTGTTGAGTTGCCTCTTGAAGCAGGCCTGGATAGCTCGTTGATAGGTGGCGCCGGCGTTCTTCAACCCGAAGGACATGGTCGTGTAGCAGTACGCGCCAAACGGGGTGATGAACGCGGTCTTCTCCTAGTCTTCTTCCTTGATCGCGATCTGGTGGTACCCGGAGTAGCAGTCGAGGAAGCAGAGCAGGTCGCAGCCCGCCGTGGAGTCGATGACTTGGTCAATCCGTGGCAACCCGAAGGGGTCCTTCGGGCAGTGCTTGTTGAGATCAGTGTAGTCGACACACATCCTCCACTCATTCGAGTTCTTCTTGCGGACGAGGACGGGGTTGGCGAGCCACTCAGGATGGAAGACTTCTCTGATGAAGCCAGCCGTGAGTAGTTTGGCGAGTTCCTTGTTGATGGCATCCCGTCTGTCGTCGGCGAAGCGGCGAAGGTGTTGTCGGTTGGGGGTAGCTTTAGGATCGACGTTGAGGCAGTGCTCAATCAACTCCCTGGGCACTCCTGGCATGTCCGCTGGCTTCCACGCGAAGATGTCGTGGTTAGCCCGGAGGAAGTTGATGAGCGCGTCTTCCTATTTGGGGTCGAGGCCGGCCCCCGATGGTGGTGGTCTTGCTGCGTCGCTCGTCCCAAGGTCGATCGTCTTGACCAGAACCTCCTCAGCTGGCTGAGGCTTGTTGGCTTTGTCAGACTTCTCAGGGATGTCGAGTTCACTTGTGGCAAGCTTCTTCGACGCGGCGTAGACCTCCATCATGGCGTTGGGTACTTGATTTGTGGAGGCGATCTCCACAGCTTCCATGTCGCAGTCATGTGAGATCTTCAAGTCCCCTTGGAGAGAGAGTACACCTGCTGGGCTTGGCATCTTGAGTACCAAGTAGGTGTAGTGGGGCACCGCCATGAACTTGGCTATGGCCGGTCTGCCGAGGATGGCATGGTAGGTTGTCTCGAAGTCTGTGACCTCAAACTTAACGTACTCGGTACGATAGTTGTCTCGAGATTCCCCGAAGGTAACTGGCAGGACCACTGAGCCCAGCGGGATAGCCGCGTTACCGGGGACGATGCCGTAGAAAGGCGTGTTGCTCTTGGTGAGCATGTGGGTGATGTTGAGCTTCATCTTCTTCAAGGTCTTGGTGAAAAGGACATTATGCCCGCTTCCACCGTCGATGAGGACCTTGTTGAGCCTGGAGCCCGCGACCACTGGCTTCAGGACGAGGGAGAACTGCCCTGGTTCGGAGAAGCTGGTCCATTGATCCGCACGGGAGAAGGTGATGGGTACCTCCGACCACCTGAGAGGGGTCGGAACCGCATGTTCAATGCTCATGACTTCTCGACGAGTAGCTTTTTGCTCCCGTCGGCTGGGTAGTCCGCCGAAGAGGATGTTGACAGTCTTGTCGGGTTCTTGGAAGTCGCCGTTGTCTCCGTCGTTCTTCTTCTTGCCCTTTCTGTCGTGAGGGTGTGGTGGCTCTGGAGTACTCTTGAGTGCTCGCCTGAGTTGGTAGCACTACTCGGTGGTGTGGTTGCCGTCCAGATGCCACGGGCACTTCTCCTTCAGCAAGTCTTTGAAGCCGCCGGAGGTCTTCTTCGAGTTCTCCTCCGCAGGGCGCTGGATAGCCACGACAGTGTTGTCTGGCTTGCGCTTGCGGTTGGGACCCGAGTAGTAGCTGTTGTTGTTGCGACCTCCTTGGTTCCCATTGTTGCCCCTACCGCCACCCACGTTCTGCTTGCTCTTGCCACGGATGGCATCGTACTTGGCGTTGGCCTTGTCTTCTTCATCCGCCCAGTACGTGATCATGTCCTTGAGGTGGGGGATGGACTTGGGGTGGCGGCGACCAAAGTCTTCAAAGGTGCGGCGATGGTAGAGGCCGTCTTGGAAGAGGTCGATGACCTCCTTGTCGGTGACGTCGACTACGGTAGCGCGCTTGTCGAAGAAGCGACGCATGTACTTGCAGAGGGTCTCGCCTTGTTCCTGCTTGACCATGGCCAGGTCCATGCGAGTACCCGAGCGGCCCATGGCGCCCGCGAAGTTGCTGGTGAACTACTCATTCAGCTGGTCCCACTTGTCGATTGAGTGCTTGTCCAGTGACTCGAGCCATGTGAGTGGAGCTTGGTCCAGGCAGAAGGGGAAGTAGAGGCACTTGGTGTCGTTGTTGCCGCCAGTGTTCTCGATGGAGAGGGAGTAGCACCTGAGCCACTGGATGGGGTCCTGCTTCGCGTCATACTTGGTGATCCCCAAAGGCCTGAACTTGTCGGGGAGGAGCAAGTTGCGAAGTCGAGGCGAGAAGGCGGGGAAGCCGTCGTTGTCGCCTGCGGTGGCTGACTTCTTCCGCCGCAGCTCTTCAATCTTCTGACGGGCGTCGTAGCCGCCCTGTGAGGCTCCGGAGGCGTGGCTATTCGCGTGGTCTCGACTGCCGTGACTGCCACCGCCGCCGGCCCTCCTGTTGGCTCCATGGTTGGAGCTTCCGTCGTCGCTGCCGCCACCGCCAGGGTCACGGCCGCCGCCGCCGGGGGCGCGGTGGGGGACGAACTCACGGTTGCTGTTGACACCTTGTGAGGGTCTGCCGACGTTTGCCCGAGTACGGTTGGGCTGAGCCGGGAGCTCGGCTCGAGTACAGTTGTGGCCAAGGTCAGCGCTGCGACTTGTAGCTTCGTTGCCGCGGTTCCTGGCGGGGGGAGGCTGGTTGACCTTGTTGTCGACCCGCATGAAGTAAGCGTCTTCAACGAGCTTGGCGATGACTTCTCCAGCGCGTATTCCCTGAGCCTGGCATGCGATCACTGTGATCGACATGAGGCATTGCTCGGGGGTAGTGTGTACTCTGCTCTTGATCGCCTCGAGAGCTTCCGCAAGGTTGCAGATGGGGAGGTTGTCTCTGAGACGCCGGCACTGTTCGTTGCGCTTCCTGTTACGCTCACGTCGAGCGTCCCTGTTGGCGGCGGTCTCGTCTACCAGTGCGTCAGCCGATAACTCGTCTGCGGAGATGTCTTCGAGGTACCTGTCCTGAGCTGTCCTTGAGGGTCCTGGTGTGTCGCCGGCAGCCATGAAGACTTGGCGATCAGGGTTGCCAAGACTGGATTCAGAATTCGCCACCTCAGTTGGGGTGGACGAATCAGCTCGGGCAAGTGGTGTTCCCTCCTGGAACGGGAGCGAGTCGAGGTAGGCGACGTAGCATGAGTCTCCACTTATCAGGTCCGCGGGCTTGCGATCTGGCCAGTAGACGAATCTGCCGGCAGGTGTAGACGTTATGACCAGCCCAGAGGCCGGCCCTGATAAGGGGTGCTCTGTAGTGTTGTCCTCGGACTCGGGATCCTCTGGGTCCGACCCGAAGTCGAACTCGTACGCGGAGTCCGAGTAGAAGCCGGAGAGGGGGTTGGAGTCCGAAGCGTGGCCGGGGGCGGTGTCGGAGTCCGAGTTGTACTCGGGTACGGGCTCCTTGCCGGCCCAGCGCGAAGAGGGAGCCTCCGCGCGGGCCCTACTGGCGATGCGGGGGCCACGCGTGGAGCGCTCACAGGGTGGTGATACCACATGCGATGGCTGAGTAGCCGGCTCGCATGCGATAGCCCACGGAGACGTCGAGTTCGAGTTGGAAGCGGACCCGAGCTCGAAGTCAGCGTGATGGTCGAAAAGCGAAATTTCGCCAACTTGCCGGCGAGTTCGCCCGTGACAACTTAAGGAAGCGTCACGAAGCCGGTCTCCGGGTTGGGCGGCATGGTGAGGCGGCGCTGGAAGGATCTCGCGCCGTCGGCGGTGCGGCACCCAAGCGCCGAAAACGAAGGTGTCGCCGCGGTTGAAGGCGACGGTTGGCTTGAAGTAGACATGAGCCGTCGAGTTCGCCATGTGATCTCGGCGAGAGCCCCTACCTGGCGCGCCAGCTGTCAGTGTTTTAGACCAGCAACCTACTAAGGGGAGTACCCGAAGTAGATGAATGTGGTCTCGCCGAGATCGGTAACTCGAAGGAAGAGACACGTGGCACACAATTTACACAGGTTCGGGCCGCGAGGTGCGTAATACCCTACGTCCTGTATGCTGCGTAGCTCTGGATTGATTGGGTACAATTACAAGATGGTGCAATTGTACGCCGTGAGATGAGATGATCAGAGAGGGGTCCCTGCCTCGCCTTATATAGTCCGGGAGGCAGGGTTACAAGTCGGAATAGGGAGAGAGTACTAGTCAAGTACGTCTAGGAGTCTTCCATATAGTGCGGGACATGTACAGCTTCCTAACCGAGTACTTCTCCTCTGTAGTCCTTATGCTTCACACCATCAGGTGCCGTGCAGCGCAAGTCGAGTAGTCCCAGGGGCCCACCGAGTATTCGGTCCTGGTACCCACCGAGGTCCATACGACAGAAACCCGCCGCCACCCGACGCACGCACACGTCCCCAGCCGTCGGATCGACGATCCACGATTCAAATCCACTGCAGCCCTAGGGTCAAATCTGGCCGTAACGGTCAACGTGGGCATTCTTGTTTAAGAGCCCCTAGGTTTTCACAAGCCGGTCCTCCCACCTATAAGCATCCTCACAAACAAGTCCTAGATTTTATGAGCTAGCCCCTGTCTAATTTGTATAATAGCACCAAGAGTCCTTTCACTTGTTTTAAGCATTTTAGCCATCCTGTTTTTATATGAAATTATGTTTTAGCCCCTGGTTTTATTTATAGAAGTCCTGTAAACTTAGTTTTTATTGCAGAAAGATTCCTGAAACTTGTTTTAAGCATAACTTTGTTGTTTTAACTCCGTTTTTAGCGTTCTATATACCGAAATGATCGTCTCAGCAAGTAGAATCATTTAGGCAGAGTGTTTTCAGCTTTTGTTACTGTTTGGTGTACTGTTTATTTATTGTTTGTTTATATGCTTGTGCGTAGATATCGTGCCTATTTCGTCTGAGCCCGTTGGAAGTGATCAGGAAGAGCCTGTCTTTGAAGAGGAGCATACCCAACTTGTAGAGGAAGGCAAGTGGCTTTCCCCCTCTGCATTTTATCTTTTGAACCTATATCACTGCATGCTTAAACAATATTTACTATTCTTGTTGGTATGCATGAAATTGATGGGCAAACACCTTTTTAAGGACTTGACTAGATGTTTTATCCTGTTATCTTGATCAACCCTATTTATCAAATGCTTTGGGTAGACAATTGCTTAGCTTGCTTAACATGGGAATGATTATGTCTTGGTTATGAAATGCAACTCAGTTTTGTGTATGAAATGTGTTAATGTTTAAGACAAGATCATCTATAATTTAAATGGAACATGGAGAACCACCCAAGACAACAATACAACCACAGTCCACATGGCTCTAGCTTAGCCAATTAATTAGGAGAGTGGGTTAGCTGATAGCCTTTTTCCGAGAGGGGCACAGGGGACTCGGGGTTGTAGGGGTATAGCCCGGTTCTTCTGGGGTAGCAGCCTTTGCTAAGGTGCTGACCATTAGGGAGGGTTATGGTCCGCCCTGAGCTGTAACTGTCACGGACTGTTGGTTTCTTTGCTTTCCTTTATAAAGGCTTCATAGTGAACCCCTAGCCACTCACCTTGGAAATGTTTAAGGGTCTAGCTGACCCGGGCAACTTGGGGAACATGAACTGTGGGTAAAGTGTACAACCTCTGCAGAGTTAAAACTGATCAATCAGCCGTGCTCATGGTCAAGAGCGGCTTGGACCCTCACATGATAATCAAACTTAAAGATGGATGTGAATCGTGGGTCTTGTGAGTTTTGGTTGGAGATGTCTTTTAAAGTTAAGTGGGTTGGTATAAACTTACACTTAGTAACTAGGTGCTGTTAACTAAAACTTGATCAACTTATAAAATGCTTACCGCTGTGAACCATAGCCTATCCTTGGTAGCCTTGCATGTTTCCCCCACTTGCTGAGCTCCAACCAAAAGTGTGCTCACCCCTTGCTTACCGCTGTTCAGAGGAGAACATCGGTGAGGAGGAGTGGAGCGACTTCGAGGAATTCTAAGGCATGCGGATCCCCCAGTCATTATTCCTGTGGAAGCTGAAGAAGGAGCTACTCGTTTTTAGTTATCATTTTGTGTTCGGACCTTCGAGTCCACCCGTCTGAGTGTAATAAAGAATATTGTAACAGTTAAGCTCTTGTACGTTTTTTTATTACTGCAATGGTATTACACTCTATTGTCTATCATGTGTGTGTAATTTGATCCTGGCGCACATATGAGATGCATTCGGTTTTCCTTGTAAAATCGGTGTGACAAAGTGGTACCAGAGCCGTAATGACTGTAGGTCGCAGCCTTAGTTAGAAATGGTCGGAATTAAGGATTCATGTTCTAGAAAGCCATGTCATGCTTCAAATCATCTTATTTACGCTTAAAAATCTAATTTATTCTTGTTTATTATTTAAACTCTATCATTTTGATTTATTCTGTACCGAGTTCAGCTTTGTTTTGTCAGATGGCCAGGACTTATCTGACACCCCGCAAGAGCACTGGTGGACGCTTTCCTCGTGGACAGCTGGCTCCTCGTCATCGGCTTGAGGATGTTGTTGAGGAGGAACCTGAGGAGATCCAGTGAGAGGCTGAAGTCGAGGAGGATCTGAAGGAAGTGCAGCCGGAACCTGAGATTGAAGAAGATCCAAAAGAAGTGGAGATGGAAGAGGAACCAGTGGACCCGCCACAGCTGTATGATGGCACTGTTCTAGAAGCTGATGCTGATGGTGACATAGTGATCCCACCAGCACCTGTGGCAGCGAATAATGCACCTCCTGCGCCTGTTGATCCTGCAACCAATGCTGTGGGTGGTGATCCGGATGATTCAGGAGATGACAACGGAGATGAAGATGAAGATGAAAACAACGCTGATGAAAACCCTGAGGAGGAAGAGGATGATAATCCTTTCTACCGTGGAGCTGAGTACCACAAGCACTCCACTGAGGAGGAGAACTGTCAGTTCTGCATTCTTCTTCGTGAGGTACTGCAGCACTTGGGGTACACCATGAGGCCGCTTTATGTTACAAAGCACATTAGTGAGCCGGGCATGAGGGACTACTACACCAGCCGAGTTTACATCCGGGTGCCTTTGAATGACACCGAAGGGTGGAGGTATCGCTCGTCACACCACAGTACAGCTCACTTCTCTTCTAATGATGCTGCGGTCAATGATGCAGCAAGAAGGGCACTCTGGTCACTCTGCAATGCACAACGTGAGCGACTACATGGGTCTAAGTTCCGCCATGTTCCCTGTCGTGTGAGTGGCTCAGAGGAGATTGTGGTTCCAGCTGGAGGTGATGATCGCATTGATGTCTTGGCTCGAGTGAACACCGACCTTGAGGGTGCAACAACTGAGATGGATAGGTACCATGAGGAGTTGCAGGCTGCTCAAGCAAGAATTGCATATTTAGAAGCACAGTTGGCTGGTCAGCGACCTCCTCAAGAAGCAATGCCGTACCAGATTACAGCTTCTCCGCCGCGTAAAAGACTCCGCTACGGCACCGCTGAAGCTACGATTCGTCTTGGCTAGGATCTTAGGATGACTGCCTTTACTTTTTAAAGTTTCGATAGATCGTTCCTGCGAGGACGTATGCTTGTAATAATGAATGTTGCTTGAAAACATGTTTGAGTTGGATTTTGTTTGTGTGTGAGTTGTATGGTGGAGTGATGGCCACGATACAACAAGAAATCATTAAGTTAAATAAAGTTAGTTTGGGTTCAAATCTGGTTATCTTCTATTTTATCTCATGCAAAGTTGGAATTGAATCGAATCTGTTCTCGCAGTTGTTTGACATAGCAGTGATGTTTTGTATATATCTCGAGCTACAGAGCTCCAAATGACATGAAACTAGTTGGGTTAGTTCAAAAATTTTAAGGATGATTTTCTTTCAAAAATTCAATATTTTACAGTATGTATTCTGGGAGTTATGCACAAAGTATTGAGCACATCAGAATCTGAAATTTCTGTTGACACAGCTGCACTGTTTGAATTTTATCTCGAGTTGTAGACCTTCAATTGAGGTAATTCCAGTTGGAATAGTTTAATAACTTTTAACCTCATAACCTGGTAAAAATTCATGATTTTTGGATAATTATACGGAGATTTACACCTGGTTCATTGAGGTCCACAGAATCTGTCCTAGTTGGAAATCATGTTGCTTATTCATTTTGAGTTATCTTCTTATGCATTGATTCAAGTACATCTTTCTGAAATATATTTTTCTAACAGTCAGATGGTAAACACCAGGTCCGGAGGAGGTCAAGACGTACCACCTGTGATTCGTGCTCACATTGCTAATCAGCAGAATCCTGCACCACCCCCACCGGTTAACCAAGCAATGGATCCGGCTATGCAGCAGTTCTTTGAAGCGCAGATGCAGTTGATTCAGAACCTCACCAACGCTGTGCAATAGATGTAGGCTCAGCAAAACTAGCCACCACAGCCAGCTCCTCCGCCGCCCAGGGACAGGAACAAGGAATTCATGAGACACAATCCTCCTACCTTCTCTCACTCATCTGATTCGCTGGATGCAGATGATTGTTTGAAGACAATTACAAAGAAGCTGGAGATCGTTCAGTGTACTGATAGGGAGATGGTCTTGTACTCTGCTGGCAGACTTGTGGGACAGGCTAGAGATTGGTGGGATGCGTATGCAACTGCACACCCCAATAGGCAGAATATCACATGGCAGGAGTTCCGTGACAACTTCCGTACCTATCACATTCCTTCAGGGGTGATCAAGCTTAAGCAGAAGGAATTCTTGTCACTGAGGTAGGGAGGGATGTCTGTGATCGAGTACTTGGACAAGTTCACTCATCTGTCTCGTTATGCACCGGATGAGGTGAATACTGATCCTAAGAGACAGGAAAGGTTTCTGGATGGTTTGATTGGGCCTCTCAATTATCAACTGCAGAGCCACACTTTTCCAGACTTCCAGACACTAGTGAACAAGGCAATTGGACTGGAAAGCAAGAGAAAGGAACTGGACGAGCAGAAACGCAAGTTCCAATCGCATGGACAATCAAGCAGCAACACCCGTCCTCGCTTTGGTTCTCAGCAGAGTTCGTCTCAGTACCGTCCTGGAGGTCAAAGTGGGAGGTACCCACAGAACATGCAGCTGCAACATTCGTTTCAGCCACAACGCTTCAACCCACAGACATCCAGAGCTCCTACTCCTCAGTAGGGTCGTTCCAACAATGACTCTGGGGCACCTGTCAGAAACACTACTCCTGTTCAGCCCAGTGGGTGCTTCAAGTGTGGAGAGCTAGGACACTATGCCAACAACCGTCCTAAGAGAGTGATGCAGACTCCTCAGAGAGACAGTGGTAATAGGTCTGGGCAGCCATCTTCACAGGCTCATACTCCACAGACTCCAAGCAAGAGAGGCCAGCAGAACTATGTGTGTGGCCGAGTTAATCATGTATCAGTGGAGCAAGCCCAGAATGACTCCGACGTGGTATTGGGTACATTTCCTATCAACTCTGTACCCGCTATAGTATTATTTGATTCGGGAGCATCACATTCTTTCATAACTGATCAATTTGTGACAAAACATAACTTATCAATGAGCTCAATGAAGAATCCACGGATAGTTAGCTCCCCGGGAGGAGAAATGAAAACAAGATATATATGCCCACAAGTAAAGATTAATATCATGGGAGTAGACTTTCTTGCTAATCTGGTAGTCTTAAAATCATGGGGGATAGATATCATCCTAGGGATGGATTGGTTACAAAAGCATGATGGGGTTATTCAGCGTCGGAAGAAGTCAGTGTTGTTAACCAGTCCACAAAGAGAGAGAATAGAGTATGTGGGTACACCCTCATCCAACAGTGGAACTGTGAATTTAGTAGAAGGCAAGGCCTTAGAAGATATAAGGGTAGTGAGTGAATTTCCTTATATGTTTCCAAAGGATCTGCCAGGTATGCCACCGAACCGTGATATTGAATTCAGTATTGAACTTATACCTGGTACTGCTCCTATATCAAAAAGACCTTATAGAATGGATGTTAAAGATTTAGTTGAACTAAAGAAACAAATTGAGGAACTACTTAGTAAAGGGTTTATCCATCCTAGTTCATCACCATGGGGAGCCCCCACACTCTTCGTTGATAAGAAGGATGGATCTAGGAGGTTGTGTATAGACTATCGATCTCTTAATGAGGTTACTATCAAGAACAAATACCCTTTACCTCGGATTGAGGATTTGTTTGATCAAATGAGAGGAGCTAAAGTATTCTCCAAGATAGATCTTAGATCAGGTTACCATCAGTTGAAAATCCGAATGGATATACCTAAGACCGCATTCACATCTAGATATAGTTTATAGGAGTTCACTGTGATGTCCTTTGGCTTGACCAACGCTCCAGCGTACTTCATGTACTTGATGAACAAGGTATTCATGGAGTATCTCGATAAGTTTGTTGTGGTATTCATTGATGATATTCTGGTATTCTCTCGAAGTGAGGAAGAACATGAAGAACATTTGAGGCTTGTGTTGTAGAAGCTTCGTGAACATCAACTATATGCCAAGTTCAGTAAGTGTGCTTTCTGGTTGAAGGAGGTCACTTTTCTCGGACACATTATCACTGATGGAGGGATTGCAGTGGATCCAAGCAAGGTTCGGGATGTATTGAACTGGAGTCCGCCTAAGAATGTACCAGAGATTAGAAGCTTCCTTAGACTTGCAGGATATTATCGTAGGTTTATCGAGGGATTTTCTAAGATTGTGAAGCCCCTTACTACTCTTCTTGAGAAATGTAAAGAGTTTAAGTGGGATGAGAAGTGTCAGGCTAGTTTTGAAGAGTTAAAGAAGAGATTAACCACAACTCCTGTGTTGATCATGCTAGATATACGTAAAGGGTTTGATGTGTACTGTGATGCTTCTCGGCAAGGATTGGGTTGTGTGTTGATGCAGGAAGGAAAGATAGTAGCTTATGCTTCAAGACAGTTGAGAAAACATGAGCAGAACTATCCTACTCATGATCTTGAGTTAGCAGCGGTTGTTAATGCATTGATGATTTGGAGGCACTATATGATTGGGAATAAGTGTCAGATTTTCACCGACCATAAGAGTCTGAAGTACATCTTTACTCAGAAGGATCTAAATCTGAGGCAAAGAAGATGGTTGGAGTTAATCAAGGATTATGACTTGGATATTCAGTATCATCCTGGTAAAGCAAATGTGGTAGCAAACGCTTTGAGTTGGAAGAGTCAGACCAACATGATGATAGGATACTTGTTACCTCAGGAGTTATGTTGGGAGATGGCTGTCAGTGTTTTAGACCGGCAACCTACCAAGGGGAGTACCCGAGGTAGATGAATGTGGCCTCGCCGAGATCGGTAACTCGAAGGAAGAGACACGTGGCACCAATTTAGACAGGTTCGGGCCGCGAGGTGCGTAATACCCTACGTCCTGTATGCTGCGTAGCTCTGGATTGATTGGGTGTGATTACAAGATGATGCGTATGAGAGAGAAGGGTCCCTGCCTCGCCTTATATAGTCCGGGAGGCAGGGTTACAGGTCGGTTTAGGGAGAGAGTACTAGTCGTGTACGTCTAGGAGTCCTCTACACAGTACAAGGCATGTATAGCTTCCTATCCGAGTACTTCTCCACCGTAGTCCTTGCGCCTCACGCCATCAGGTGCCGTGTGGCACAAGCCGGGTAGTCCCAGGGGCCCACCGAGTAGTCGGTCCTGGTACCCACCGAGGTAGTGGGCCCAGAGAGGTCCATACGACAAGCCCCCGAGTACTTTGTAGTCGAGCAGGATAGTTTCGAGTAGTCTTGACGGCCTTGACGAGTAGTCCTCAAGCGTCCCCGAGTACTACAAGTCGAAAGTCCTCAAGAATACTTGAAGCATCCTGAGCCTAGAAGGTACTCCAGCTAATCATTGAGTAATCCTGAAGTCTTCTCGAGTAGTCTTCAAGCGTCCTCGAGTTCTGCTCTTGAAGGTCTTCAACAATACTCGCGTCGTCTTGAAGCCGAAGTTTATATGGAAGTGCGATTGCAAAATCGCACTCCATATGGAGTAGCCCCCGAGCCTTAGGTTGAGTCGTAGACTCTGGCTGAGGGTCAATGTGAAGTTCTGGCAAGATTATCCCGCACAATCCGGAGAAAAAACCGAAGGACACATGGCATGGAGCCCCCGAGCCTTGAGTCGAGTACTTCCTCTCGAATTGAAGGGTCATCTTGAATGTAGAATGTGTCCTGAGTTGCTCTTGAATCTTGTCGCTGCCCAGGGAATTGAGTAGATGTAGCCGAGCCCCCGAGATAAGGCGCATCGACTACTGGAAGTTGAAAGGTCAGGCTCCGCCGCTGAGTCAGCTGTTTTGAAACATATCCATCTGGCCGTTGCGGAGTCGCCGGTTGACTTATAAATAAAAGCCAAGACCCTGAGGGTTTTTCACCCCCCACACTTGCAGCTACTCGAAGAAGAACTCACTGAGAGGCCGCCGCTGCTGCACACTGCCACCGCGTCGGGAATCGTAGATCCAAGCGTGCCGCCGCCAGTTGCCACCGCCGTAGCCCCCGAGCGAATGCGAGTGAAAACCCGTTGTACTTGGAGAATGAAGCCCTCACCATCGAAGAGCATGAAGACCGCCGCCGGGAAGAAGAGATCCCGCGAAGAGGCTGCTGGATCCGCCGGAGGATCAACACCGCTAGTGTCTCCCCCGCGCCCAAATCCAAATAAGGAGTGGAAGAAGTCCAAAGCAAAGACTGAGGACCTGTTGGCACTGCTGAACAGCGGATTCCTCCAGGAGAAGGAGGTCAACATGTGGCGCGCCGCTGTGGGAGATCCGTACCCGATGGAGAAGAATCCCGATGAGATCCCAATGTTCGCGCGATTCGTGGAGCGCGGGTTGGCTCTCCTAGCAAGCGATTTCTTCAAGGGTATTCTTGAATATTACGGTATCGAGTACCTCAACCTCAACCCCAATGGTATCTTCCACGTATCTGTCTTCATTCATTTCTGCGAAGCGTTCTTGGGGATCAAGCCCCACTGGGTGCTGTTCCGGAAGTTCTTCCGTGTGAAACCCCAACCAAGCGCCAATGATCCGAGAGTAGTTGGAGGGGCCGGCATCCAGATGCGCGAAGACGCCGCCGAGCAGTACCTGGCATACAAGTTGATCGACTCCAACCAGGACTGGAAGTCGAAGTGGTTCTACATCACCAACCACCACCCAGAGCTGCCGAAGACTAGCGGGAAGCAGTTGAAGCACCAGCCCTGGTGGAATACAGAGCCAACGATGCAGGAGGGTATCCAGCTACCCGAGCTGCTGCTGAAGATCAAGGCTTTGAGGGAAGCTGGGCTGAGGGCCGAACATGTGGCCTTCAGCTTTATGAAGAGGAGGGTGCAGCCACTGATGGCTCGCGACACCCTCGCTACCAGTACACCGGCGAGGGAGACTCGTCGCGGATGCCCGGCGGTGAAATTGATGATGACGACATCATTGATAGGCTGGGCAGGATCTTCAAGGATATGCCGGCGTACACACCCTGTCCGGTCCCCGAGTACTCCACCGCTCATCTGCCGAACGAGGTCAGTAGCCGCACTCAGTGTACGAGTACTGATTATATGGTAGTAGTCGTGCTCACCCAATGTACTTGTTGCAGGATGACGTAGTAAAGTTCATCTCTGAGCCGATTTCGCCTCCTCGATTTGTAACTATCCCGGATGAGGGGAAGGGCAAGGCCAAGGAGCGCCGCAAAGTCGGCGAAGGTGACGACACCGTCATCGTCGAGGACACGTCAGATGAGGAAGACGAGGAGACGCTTTAGGAGTGGTTCTAGCTGCGGTCGAGGTTCAGCCGCCCTGGACTGCCCAATGTCCCCCTTGTCCATGATCCTCCGACTAGTTTGGAGGCTAGTCTGCCTGCGCCACCGAGGAGGCCGCGCAACGTGGCACGCAAGCGCGTCACCAAGAAGCTAAAGGTCACTGAGACTACACCTCAAGAGGTAAACTCTTCGAGTAGAGTAGTCGAGTACTTGTCTGTCAATGTTGTGTATGCTGACGACAAAATTCCATTGCTTGCAGGAGATTCTGCCTTCCGACCCCGTAGACCAAGGGGACGAAGGCGATTGGGAGACGGTGGGGGAGCCGGCTGAAAGAAGCCGCAGCCCAGCCCCCGCCGTGACAGAAGTCGAGCCGCAGTCGCCAGTTGCTGAGGGCGGGCGGAGCTAGCCGCAACCCCTGCTGCTGAAGATCAAGCGGCAACTGAAGCCGAAGAAGGGGCACCCGCTGAAGCCGGGCTTGTCGACATCGCCAACATACTTGGCGCCCCGACCGTGACAGTTGTCCGGTCGAGCTTGTAAGTGTAGATCTTTCCCGAGTAGTACATGTAGATTGGTAGTCGTACTTGGTTGACAACCAACTGTGGACTGTGCAGGAAATCGACAAACTTGTCCTGGGAGGGGGATGAGCCCAGCGCGGCAGCAGCAGAAGAAGATTCCACACCACCTGCCGAGGAGTCCGCTCCCCTCCCCCAAGGCGAGACCGTGGCGCTGGCCGTAGAGGCTACACTGCCGGAGGCCAGCATAGTTGAAGGTGAGTGTACTGCACGAATGCAGCCTTCCTCGATTAGTAGTCGTAGCCCCTGTGGAGACTAATACATGTGTCTTCTGTTGACAAGGGCCGAAGCTGAGGGAAGCACCATCCCCGAGGCTGTGCCTGTTGAAGGAGTGGTGCCGGAGACTCAAGAAGCCGCCAAAGCAGCGACCGAGCCGGCGGAGGTAGCCAGCCAAGGAGCCCCCGGGGTGGCCGAAGAGAAGCGTGACGAAGTACTGCCAGAATCAAGCCTGGAAGTAGTCATCCGTTCCCCGGAGATTCAGGACGTGGAGCCGATCCGTTCGGCGCCGATGTTCGGGGCCGCCACGACTAGTCGTGGTGGGATCGAACTTCTGGCGGACGATCTCGTCGACCCAGCAGCAGTAGCGCGCAACTTGGAGGCGATGCGCCGGGCTGAGCAATGGATGAAGGTAAGTTATCAGTACCCTTGAGCGGTTAACTGTCATAAGTGTTGAGTACCCGAGTAACAATTGTTGTCTGCTGCAGGATGTCGTGGAGAGATCCCGACAGAAATCTGAGATGCTCCAAGGATATGGCGATATGGTGCTCCGGGCGGAAGCATTGGAAGAAGAACTCGCTAAGGCCAGGAAGCACTCCGCCATGCTCCAGTCAAAGCTTGATGGTGCCTTCGCCCAGTACCATAATGAAGTCCAAGACATGCAGGCAAAGAGCGACAAACTGGTGCGCAAGAACAAGTCGCTCCCCAACAAGAACAAAAGTGTGCTGCTGTCTTGTCGAGTACCTATTGGAAGTACTCCGCGGTAGTCTGATATCGTCGTCTTTGTTGATTGCAGAGCTTGAGACCCGGGTTGAGCAGCTGAAGGCCTCGGAAGTCGACATGAAGAATCTCTTCTACCGGGAGACGGAGGCCCGAGAGGTACTGGAATATGATTATAAGCAGTTGGCTTACGAGTGCGATAAACACATGGAGCTTCGGATTGCCTCGGATCGTGATCTTGTCAACTACTACAAATCCCTGCAGAAGCTGAACGAAGATTGCGAGAAGCTGCGGGGACAACTCAAAGAACTTGAAGAAGCCGCACTTCCCATTGCAAGGCTACTGGTGCCTCATCCGGGCGGGCCGAAGATTGCTCCATTGGTTGACCGGCTGAGAGAAGCTCCTGGTCGTCTGGCGACGTACGTCAAGCATCTGGCAAAGTCCAACCCCAATCAAGTCTTGGCGTACAAGAAGTCGTATTTCCCCAAGGCTCCAGTGGACGTAGTCGCAGGTGGACTAGTCGCCAACTGTACTGATGAGCAATACGCGGAGCTCCTGGAGCAGATGGCGCCAATAGCTGAACCAGTCGCCGGAAAGCTGAACCTCCAGTAGTCCTGTAGGGTTAGGTTGTAGCAATAGTTGTATATAAACAAAGTTGTACTGAACTTGTTTAAGTATGAATGAGAAAACTTCCATAAATGAGTACTCGTTGTCGCGAGATATGTATGCGGAGTGCTCATCGTGGAGTTGTCACGAGTAGTGGTACTCGCCAGTAGGCCCGTTGAGGGAGACACAGTAAGTTAGTTGATGGATAATCAAACTTTATTACTAAAAAAAGTACAACTAGATGGCCAGGGCCGTTTTACAAGTGTAGTTGCCAGGACCCGAAGGCCGCCTACGGCTAAGTAGTGCTAGGGAGCGTAGCCGCTTACAGCAGTAGATCCGTTAGTAGCCGCGTAGGCTGGATCTAGGAGTACATGGCCTCTTAATAGACCACTGCTGGAGTCCTTCGACGCTCTGAGCAGCCCAAGATCCGTTAGTAGCCGTGAACACTGGATCTTGGAGTAGAGTAGTCTGGAGACTAGTGCCTGGACCCGGAGGCCGCTTACAGCGAAGGGGTCTTGAAATAGTCGTGCAGACTTGAGCCCCCGGGGTAGTCGAGAGACTAGGTGTAGAATCGACAGAGCTGATCGATATTCCACGAGTTGCTAATGTCTTTGCCTTCAAGAGTCTGGAGGCGGTAGGAGCCTGGTCCGGTCACCTTTGCAACTGTGAAGGGACTTTCCCATGGCGAGCTGAGCTTGTGCAGTCCTTCCGTGTTCTGGATGCGGCGGAGGATGAGATCGCCAGCGTTGAAGGAGTGTTCCTTGACGTTGCGATCATGGTAGCGTCGGATACCCTCAAGGTACCTTTCTGATTGGACGAGGGCGGCACAACGAGCTTCTTCGAGTCCATCAATATCAACTCGCCTGCTATCTTCAGATATGCCTTCGTCGTATTGCTCTACTGCCAGCGAATCCCACATGACATTGACAGGGAGAATTGCTTCGGAGCCGTAGACTAGGAAGTAAGGCGATTGTCCCGTTGGCTTGGAGGGTTGAGTACGCAGCCCCCAGAGCGCATTGGGTAGTTCCTTGATCCACTTGCCTCCCTTTGAGTTAGCAGCATCGTGCAGTCGCTTCTTGAGAGCGTCGAGAACCATCCCGTTGGCACGCTCGACCTGTCCATTGGCCCGAGGATGGGCAATTGAGACATATCGGACGTCGATCCCGCTGTTCACGCAGTACTCCCAGAACTGGTGATTGTTGAAGTTGGAGCCCAGGTCTGTGATGATGCGGTGGGGTAGTCCGTAGCGATGCACGAGTTTGTCCAAGAAGTCGAGTACTCTGTCGGCCTTGGAGCATGTGACCGGCTTGACCTCGATCCACTTGGTGAACTTGTCGATGGCCACCAAGACTCTGTTGAATCCACCTGGCGTAGTCGGAAGAGGCCCAATCATGTTGAGCCCCCAGCAGGCGAAGGGCCAGGTTGGTGGTATGGTGACTAGCTTGTAGGCCGGGACATGTTGTTGCTTGGCGAAGTATTGACACCCTTGGCACCTTTTGACGAGTTCTTCGGCATCACCCAGAGTTGTGGGCCAGTAGAAAGCTCGTCAGAAGGCTTTGCTAACTAGCGTGCGTGAAGACGCGTGGTTGCCGCAGACGCCTTTATGGATCTCCTCCAAGATGCCCTTGCCTTCTTCTCGGGGGACACACTTCATGAGTACTCCAGAAGATGCGCCCCGCCTATAGAGCTTGTCTCCAACTAGGACGTAGGACTTGGCGCGGCGGATGAGTTGCTCGGCCAAGTTCTTGTCCGTGGGAACCTTCTGCTCGCGGATGTAGTCGATGAAGGGTTGCTGCCAGTCCACGTCTATCATCATGACCTCCTGGCCAGCTGGGGGATGCGCTGGATAAGTGGTCGGTGGCGCCGGCTCCGGGATGGATGGCGCGTGAAGCTCGTGGACGAAGACACCCGCTGGTACTTGAGCGCGAGTAGAGCTAAGGTTCGATAGGACGTCCGCTGCAACATTGTTGTCGCGGACGACGTGATGGAACTCGAGACCGTAGAACTTGTTCTCGAGCTTGCGGACTTCTAGGAAGTAGGTGTCCATGTTCTCCTTGTTGCGGTGCCAGGACTTGTTGACTTGGTTGATGACCACTGCGGAGTCGCCGTAGACTAGTAGTCGCTTGATGCCCAATGAAGCTGCGAGGCGGAGCCCGTGTAGTAGAGCTTCGTACTCGGCTTCATTGTTTGAGACCTTCCAAAAGATCTGCAGGACGTACTTGAGTTGTTCGCCCGTTGGGGAAATCAGGAGTACCCCTGCACCTGCGCCTTCAAGCTTGAGCGAGCCGTCGAAGTACATCACCCAATGCTCTGGGCGCTCAGTTGGAGTAGGCAGCTAATTTTCCCGCCACTCCACCATGAAGTCGACTAGTGCCTGTGACTTGATGGCTGTTCATGGCTTGAAGTCGATGTTGAGGGCGCTGAGTTCAACTGCCCACTTCGAGATCCTTCCAGTAGCATCTTGGTTCCGCAAGATGTCACCGAGCGGGTAGTCAGTAACGACGGAGATCGAGTACTCCTGGAAGTAGTGTCGTAGCTTCTGCGAGGTGATGAGCACTGCATACAGTAGCTTCTGTACTGGTTGATAGTGTGCCTTAGATTCTGACAGGACCTCGCTGTTGACGGATAAAAGACGTATCCCTCTACGATCCGCAAGCGTACGGACCCCACACCTTTTTCACCATGAGATTCCCAAGGTTCTTGTCAATCTGCAGAGCAAGGGGATTACAAGCGTTCGATCTACAACGACACACTAGATACTAAAACTCTAACTATTATTATACTAGAAAACAACTAAACTACACTAGAGAGAATGATAAACGATCAAGGTAGAAGACACTCGCCCACGGGTCTACGATACTAGAGCATGCAATCACTTAAAGACATGAAAACCAATCTAATCTATCGGGGTTGTGACCACGGTTTCGCCCTTTCCCTCCTCTCGTATTGTCACTACGCGAAGGTATTCATGACTAGACCTTTGATGGACACGGCGTATTGAATGGATCCAAGGAAGCATTGGAGCTCTACTCCCTTTACGGCATGGTAGCTAACCTTAAGCATTAAAGTATATTCAACACAAGATGATAGATAGATAATCTGACAAAGTGCGATTACATCTCAAGATCGATTACAACCCATGGACGAATGAGAAGATTACCCCCATCAAGGTGCTAATCATGGCACCATTGATCATGGTTTCCCTTCCGCCGGTGTCTTCCTACTTCTCCACGAGAGGGTGCTTCCTTCGAGGTGGTTGATCTCCCGCCGTAGATCCTCCTCCTCTCTCTCTCTAGCTTGTGGATGGCCTTCTGGTGCGAATGACTCCTCTTCCCGGTGTTGGCGGCGCCTTGAGGCTTTTAGGGTTGAAGATCTTGCGAGGGCAAGGAAAACGGGACCGAACCGGTGCCAGAACTGGGCTGGGCCGGCCGGCCTGGGCCGACCGGCTTGGGCCCTTTTCGGCCCGGTTCGGTCACCCCTTTTGCTCCGTAGGTCCTCATGCACTTATGTACTTTGCCCCCTCCACTTGCATGATTTTGATGATGTTATCCTTGCGTTCAAGATGGAGGTTCTCTTCGCATGAAGTTCGATCTTTTACGCTTCAATCCCCGGGGGTGTTCCTCGTAGCACTTCGGTCCTCGCCACCTTTGGAAGTGATTTCATCAAACTCATGAACATGAATAAGACTCCATAAATGCTCCTTTGAACTTGTTGCGAATCCGTCCTTTATGTCCATGTTTTCCTACATAAACACAACACTTCCAAATGCATGCACAAAGATGAACTTGTTATATGATTAGTGTGCCTAGTGGCGGGTTAGTTCCATAATCAAATCCAAACCAAAGTGTAATGAACATGCTAGGTGCACCAAAATACACTGTCAACATCTCCCCCACGCTTAGCTCTTGCTCGTCCTCGAGCAAGTACTCGTAAAAGAACTTCGTCCAAGGTGTTGTAATCATATACCACTTATCCTTCTTCACAAGTTAGTCAATCCCTTCATCTTTAATACATAAACACAAAGTAATCATAATCAAACATAAACATGGGTGTTTAGAACTTTTACCATGTCAAGTTTTACCCCACAACTCAAACTCTTCACTCGAAGCTTTCAATCTCAACCATGCTTACTTCTTTGCTTCCATCGGAGGGTTTTATTGATTTTCAAAACAAAAATTCCTGCAACAAGTATTAGACAAAAACCTTTCTCCAAGCTCTCTCAAGTCACTCATATGAAGTGGCTATCCTAACCAAATTTTATAAAACTCTCACCTCCCATTAATCTCCCATATATCATGTAAAGTGGAGCTCAAGGATGAGAAGATTTAGAATGGTGGACATGAGAATTAACCATATGTAAGGATATCAAGGATGAGAAGCCAATGATCATGAGAATTAACCATATGTAAGGATATCAAGGATCATGAGAATTAACCATATGTAAGGATATCAAGGATGAGAAGATTTAGAATGGTGGACATGTGCAAGGGCAAAAGAAAATTGTGACTACAAGGCACCAATGATGTCCTCGTTGTCGGATTGCACATGGTTGGAAATAGAGTAAAAGTTTCGTCTCTCAACAACGTGACATCCTTCCTTACACTTTATTTTTCTTTTCTTTCACTTAATTCATCCCTCTCATATCTTCATTGCTACCTCATCTTTTTCTTTTTCTTCTTTCATTCACATAAAAAAATTTCTTCTTTTCTTTCTTTCTTTTCCATACACATACTTTTTCTCTTTATTTTTCTCTCTCTTGACAACTTTTCAAAGCATTCAATTCTCTCTTTCCTCGCATGCATACAATCTGAAATTTTAAATAAATCATGCTAGAGACGAGACGAAACTTTGAAAGTAGGTTGTGTTCAAGGTATGCGATGTACAAAAGAAATGTATAGGGTTGGGTATGGAATTCGGCGATGTACGAGACTTCCAATGTGAAAGTCTCGTTACCGAATATATGACGAGGCTAGCAACAAAAGATAAGCACAAGGACACGATCATTGCTTGAAATTAAAACTTACCAAGAGAGAAGGATCCTAGCCTAACTCATCGTGCTAATCACACTTATGGTGGAGCGAAAAAATAAACTTGGCTTTGGATAGGAATCTTTTTCTTACTCTCAACTTGGAAAAAGAGGTTTTGCTAATCTTTATTACAAGGGTTTTAAGATAATTTTCAGAACTGAAATCCTCCAAGTTTTAGCATTGAACATAGCACAACTAACATGTGAAGCTCAAGATCGAAGTGCGGTATGGGTACTTTAAGTAGTAGCAGTTCCACTAAGCACCACGGTAAACGTTTTTCAAACCACATACTTATGTTCATATATCAAGAATCGAAGATTAAACAAACAAGTGAATAAAGATAAGCAATACATAAAACACAAAGATATATAAAGGCTCTTTTTATTTGATTTTATTTGACTCAACACTAATTTAAGACACTTGCAAAAATTTTAAAACACACTCAAAAACTAAAGACTCATTAAAACACTAAGACTCTCACACGAAGATTAAACCAAACCTAAACTTGAAGTTCAAAAGCTAAGGCTAGCAAGCTCTCCCCCACGCTTAAAACATACGACGTCCTCGTCGTATCTTACAAATTCCTAAGGGGAAAACTAGATCTAGTGGTACTTCAAGCAAGTATTGCACCACTTGCCTCTAATGTTTCCAACCATGCCGAAAAGTTTGCGCACGTTACGGTTAAGGAACTTGTAGTTATCACCAACTACGTGCTCCAAATCCTCCAAACGCTGCTTCATCGCTTCCATGGCTTGGAGACATTCATCGGCCGACGTGTAGAGATCCCCGATGGATTGACGGCAAGTTCGACAACACATCGGATGTAATCCGAAGGGGTCTTCATCGCCATAGTCTCCACCATCGTCACCACCATCGTCGCCACCTCCATTGTCGTTGCCGCTCTCGTTGCCATCGTTACCGTCGCCGTTGGGGCCTTCGGGAGTCCTCTCTTTGGGCTGCTCATCCCAATCGTCATCATCTCTTCCGGCGGCCGCCCACGAGCTCGGACTATGATCGTCGGAGTAGTCGCTACCCCCATAATCCTTAGGCTCTGGCGACGCCTCCTTGTAGTCTTTGCGCTTGATGCCTTAGATGCGTGCCGACCTTCGAACGGGCGTAGGGACCTTCTCTCCTTCGACGGGGTTGCGAGATGCAAGAGCTCCGGTCGGGACATGCCCTTCGTAATGGATGTGTGTGGTCCTCTTGACGGGTAGCTTGAGCTCGCATCACATCGCCTCCTCCATCGATGGCTTCTAGCTTCAACTCTAAGCTCCTTGGGGGCACAATGGCTGCTACAAGGGTGCAAAATATTGCTTGAAAGGTTTGATCCTCGAGCTCCCAATTCGGCCAAATAAATAGTCCTGAGAGAAAAGCCCTGGGAACCTTATTTTCCTTTTTTACACTTCCCTTAAAATTTTCTGACCAAACAAGGAAGTCAAAAAAAAGCAATTCGGGCGAAATTCGGCGTCATCGGCCGCCGAAACCCTCTGGGCCGGTCGGCCTGGGCCGGCCGGCCCACCCTGCCTCGGGGGCCGGGCCGGTCCAGTTTTTTGCACACCGCCCTATTTTTTCTTCCTTAGCCCATGGGAAAAGGTTGGCCTAGTAAATCTTCGCGAAAAACTCCATAAAACTAAAAGAAAAACTATTTACAAAAGTTGATGCCTTGTTTTTCGTCCTAGGCGGGACGTTCGGGCTCTTCCTCCATGGTGAAGACGTCAACATGGTGAAGGGGCACAACGTCGGGTTCGTAGTAAACCTTAAGCCGCTGACCATTCACCACAAATTGATCGCCGTTTATATCCATAATGGTTACCGCTCCGTTGGAGAACACCGAATGCACAACATAAGGTCCGTCCCACTTGCTTTGCAATTTCCCCTTTCCGAAGGTTTTAAACCTCGAATTGTAGAGGAGGACCTTATCTCCTTCTTTAAATTCTTTTTTCTTTAATCTTTTATCGTACCACCTTTTGATTCTCTCCTTGTATATGCTTGCATTTTCATATGCTTTCAACCTCAACTCCTCTAGCTCGCTTATTTGGATTCTTCGTTTCACCACCGCGGCATCGAGATCAAGGTTCATCTCTTTAATCGCCCAATAGGCTTTATGTTCCAACTCAACCGGAAGGTGGCAAGCTTTTCCATAGACGAATTGATAAGGGGTCATACCTATCGGTGTTTTAAACGCCGTTCGGTAAGCCCATAAAGCTCCGTCTAATTTCTTTGACCAATCTTTGCCTCCCTTCTCTATGGTCTTGTTGAGTATGCTTTTTAATTGCCTATTTGACGTCTCCGCTTGTCCGTTGGTTTGTGGGTGATAGGCCGTAGAGACCCTATGCTCAATTCCCAACTTGGACAAGCACTTTTTGAAATTCTTCCCGGTGAAGTGAGTTCCTCCATCACTTATCAAGATTCTCGGTGTACCGAAACGGGGAAAAATCACATTCTTGATCATAGTGATGGACTCTTCCGTGGAAGCTTTACGACATGGTATAGCCTCTACCCACTTGGATACATAATCAACCAAAACTAGGATATACTCAAATCCAAATGAGTTTTTAAAAGGCCCCATGAAGTCTATACCCCATACATCGAATATGTCGATTTGTAAGTTGTATTTCAAAGGCATAGAATTTCTTTGAGAGATGTTTCCGGTTCTTTGGCATTCGGGGCATGATGCAACATATCTTATAGTATCTTCATGCATCTTCGACCAAAAGAATCCGCTCGACCATACCTTTGCTTGGGTTCGAAAATGGCTATAGTGTCCACCGTACTCCGCCGAGTGACACTTTCTCAGAATCTCTACCCTTTCTTCTCTTGGCACACATCTTCTCATCACTCCATCATTGCCAAGCTTGAAGAGGTATGGTGCATCCCAAAAATATTTCCTACTTTCGGAGATTATCTTCTTTTGAGTGTTTTTATCTAGATGATCGAGGGGCATCTTTCGAATTGCTTGAAAGATGTCGATCATCCAAGTATCTTTATCAAGCACTCTATAGAGGTGGTCATCTCTCATCTTATCGTCTATGGGCTCTTTATCATCTTATCCATGATTCATCCTAGACAAATGATCGGCCACAACATTTTCCACCCCCTTTTTATCACGAATCTCAACATCAAATTCTTGGAGAAGAAGGATCCAACGAATCAAACGTGGTTTAGCTCCTTCTTAGCCAAGAGATACTTGATGGCTGCGTGATCGGTGTAAACAATGACCTTCGAGTTCACGATGTAAGATCTGAATTTTTCGAAAGCGAATACCACTGCTAGCAACTCTTTTTCCGTAGTGGCATAATTTAATTGTGCCCCACTAAGAGTTTTGCTAGCATAGTAAACGGCGTGAACTCGGCCTTCCTTTCTTTGACCCAAAACCGCGCCTACGGCGTAGTCACTTGCGCCACACATGATCTCGAAAGGTTGGCTCCAATCCGGAGGTTGGATGATGGGAGCACTCACCAACGCATTTTTCAAGGTCCGGAATGCCGCTAGACACTTCTCATCAAAGTCGAAAGCCACATCCTTTTGAAGGAGATGTGTTAAAGGCTTAGTGATCTTCGAGAAGTCCTTGATAAATCTTCTATAGAATCCGGCATGGCCTAGAAAGCTCCTTAAGGACTTAATATCCGTAGGAGGTGGGAGTTGCTCAACCGTCTCTACCTTAGCCTTGTCCACTTCAATTCCTCTCTCGGATATAACATGTCCGAGCACTATGCCTTATCTAACCATGAAGTGGCACTTTTCCCAATTTAATACCAAGTCTACCTCCGCACACCTCGTGAGGACCTTCTCTAGGTTTGCTAAGCAATCCATGAACGTCTTCCCATAAACGGAAAAATCATCCATAAACACTTCAACAATTTCTTCGATGAATTCCGAAAACACGGCCATCATGCAACGTTGAAAAGAGGCCGGAGCGTTGCATAGGCCGAAGGGCATCCTCCTATATGCAAACGTTCCGTAAGGGCACGTAAATGTTGTCTTATGTTGATCTTCCGGGTGAATGGGAATTTGCATGAACCCCGAGTATCCATCGAGAAAGCAAAAATAAGCGTGGTTTGCTAACCTCTCGAGCATCTCGTCGATGAACGGTAGGGGGAAGTGATCTTTCTTCGTCGCTTTGTTAAGCTTACGATAATCGATACACATCCACCAACGGTCACGGTTCTTTGCGGTATCAATTCGTTCTTCTCATTCTTCACCACGGTCAAACCTCCTTTCTTTGGTACACAATGTACCGGGCTCACCCACTCGCTATGCGGAACCGGGTAGATGATTTCGGCATCAAGTAACTTGATAACCTCTTTCTTTACCACCTCTCGCATGGCATGGGTTAGCCTCCTTTGGTGGTCCACTACGGGCTTACATTGGTCTTCCATTGGTATACGATGAGTGCAAAAGGCTGGGCTAATACCTTTGAGATCATTAATCGAATATCCAATCACCTTCCTATGTTTTTTAATAAAATCAGCAACGCTTCATTTTCTTCGGGACTCAACTCGTCGCTCACAATGACTGGATAAGTTTTGTCTGGGCCCAAATATTCATATTTTAATCCCTTGGGCAAAGGTTTAAGGTCTACCTCGGGCACTTGTGGCTCCTCGGGTTTGATTTCTCTTATGTCTTCGAATTTCTCTTCCTCCACACTACCATCATGCGGCTCTAAGCCTTTTTGTTGCTTCCTCTAGTTCTTCATCTTGTTGATTACTAATTTGATTTTCTATTGCTCTTTGCAGCGGGTCTCTAAGAGTTTCAACAAAACAAAGACTATCTATCTCTTCTACTTCTTCATCTTCGGGAGGAAAGGGTGTAAGGTGTTTAGAAGCACGAAGAAAGTTATATGTGTACTTTGTTCCATTAAGGTTCATTGTTACTTTGCCTTCTCCGGCATCTAACACGGCATCAACCAACTTAAGAAAAGGACTACCTAAGATCATATGATCATGATTACTATGGTAAGCATCAATAACAAAGAAATCGGTTGGTATATAGTTTTTAGAGATTTTTACTTTCATGTAGCAAGCAATACCTAGAGGTTTGATAGTTCTACCATCTCCCATAATTAATTTCGTTGATGTTGGAGCTAAGTCTAGGTTGTGGTCTTGAACTTTATCGTAAATTTTAGAAGATAGGACACTTACTTGGGCTCCGATGTCGCATAAAGCCTTGCATTGAACTCCGTTGATCTCGCAACTCAAGTGTGGTGTCATCTTCTCTTCTTCTTCGGATCCTATCGAGTAAATTTCAGCGAGGTGAGCGTATGGTGATGCTTCGGGCTTGATCCCCATGATTCTCTTCAGCTCGGCTATGTGTTCCGGATCCACTATGTCATCTCCAAAGAGCTTTTGAAAAATCTCACCGGTGGTTTCAAGGTCGTATGAATTTTCCGCTTTCTTCTCCGGTGGAAAATCCACTTCCAATGCTCTTGCCATTCCCTTCTGATTAGGGAACGGTCTTCTCTTGTAGAATACTTCTCCGTAATCAATAGGAACCCAATCCATTGGTTCGAACTCCCTTAGTGGCTTCGCGCTTGACTTGCTTCTCTTGTTCATCTCCTTTGGTACGGCGAAGTCGACGTTTGGTGTAGTTCTTGACTTGATGTGTTCTTGTTCAAGCTTTTCCATGATTGGTTCCTCTTTTGTGACTTCCGGGGTTGCCTCTTTAGAAAAATCAGCACACTTCTTCTTCCTTGAATTGTATTCCGGCTCTTCCGCAAGTCTCGTTTCCCAATCTCTTCGCATGGCAGCCGCTTTACTAACTTTTTGTAGAAGTTGGGCGGCTTCCGTGAGTGTTTTCTCCATGAGATCCCCACCTGCACACATTTCGACGTGTTGCATGCAACTAGGGGTTAGGGAAAAGAAAAATGTATGCAAGAGTACGTCACCGGTGAAGCCGAGTTTTGGTTCTTGTTCGATCAATCCGTTAAACCTATCCCAGGCTTGGTCTATCCCTTCCTCTTCTCCTTGCATGAAAGTGATCACTTGCCTCCTTAGATGTTGAACCTTGCTAATTGGAAAGAACTTCTCGCAAAACTTCTTTGTCAACTTGTTCCAATTGCCTTCAACTTCAAAGGACGCAACCGAATACCATGTCTTTGCATTGCCGGCAAGTGAGTAGGGAAAGAGATTCCATTTGAACCATTCATCGGGAACTCCTTCTTGACGCACCATGTTGCATATCGTCGTGAAATCCCTTATGTGTCTACATGGGTTCTCCGTAACCATCCCTTCAAATGGGTTCGCCGCCACCATCTTGATGATCTTGGATTTAATCTCATACTTGGTCGCTTCGAGCTTCGAATCCGACTCTTGTACTTTTATGTCTTCACATCGAGGGCTAGCGTAATCCCTTAGTGATTTCTCCGGTTCTTCCACAGGTTGATTAACGAATGCCATCTAGACAATAAGATAAAAACAAAAACAAAAACGAAACAAGTGTTTTTCTAGATAGTATATGTTAGATAAAGCAAATAAAAGATAAACTAAAATATAAAACTAAGTTAGATGTAAATCAAACGATGTAAACTAGCTTGCTCCCCGGCAACAGCGCCAGAAAAAGGGGCTTGTTGACGGATAAAAGACGTATCCCTCTACGATCCGCAAGCGTACAGACCCCACACCTTTTTCACCACGGGATTCCCAAGGTTCTTGTCAATGCGGAGCAAGGGGATTACAAGCGTTCGATCTACAATGACACACTAGCTACTAAAACCCTAACTATTATTATACTAGAAAACAACTAAACTACACTAGAGAGAATGATAAACGATCAAGGTAGAAGACACTCACCCACGGGTCTACGATACTAGAGCATGCAATCGCTTAACGACATGAAAACCAATCTAATCTATCGGGGTTGTGACCACGATTTCGCCCTTTCCCTCCTCTCGTACTCGTCACTACGCGAAGGTATTCATGACTAGACCTTTGATGGACACGGCGTATTGAATGGATCCAAGGAAGCATTGGAGCTCTACTCCCTTTATGGCATGGTAGCTAACCTTAAGCATTAAAGTATATTCAACACAAGATGATAGATAGATAATCTGACAAAGTGCGATTACATCTCAAGATCGATTACAACCCATGGACGAATGAGAATATTACCCTATCAAGGTGCTGATCATGGCACCGTTGATCATGATTTCCCTTCCGCCGGTGTCTTCCTACTTCTCCACGAGAGGGTGCTTCCTTCGAGGTGGTTGATCTCCCGCCGGAGATCCTCCTCCTCTCTCTCTAGCTTGTGGATGGCCTTCTGGTGCGAATGACTCCTCTTCCCGGTGTTGGCGGTGCCTCGGGGCTTTTAGGGTTGAAGCTCCTTCGAGGGCAAGGAAAACGGGACCGAACCGGTGCCGGAGCCGGGGCCGGGCCGGCCGGCCCGGGCCGGCCGGCTCGGGCCGACCGGCTCGGGCCCTTTTCGGCCCGGTTCGGTCGCCCCTTTTTGCTCCCTGGGTCCTTATGCACTTATGTACTTTGCCCCCTCCACTTGCATGATTTTGATGATGTTATCCTCGCGTTCAAGATGGAGGTTCTCTTCGCATGAAGTTCGATCTTTTACACTTCAATCCCCAGGGGTGTTCCTCGTAGCACTTCAGTCCTCGCCACCTTTGGAAGTGATTTCATCAAGCTCATGAGCACGAACAAGACTCCGTAAATGCTCCTTTGAACTTGTTGCGAATCCGTCCTTTATGTCCATGTTTTCCTACATAAACACAACACTTCCAAATGCATGCACAAAGATGAACTTGTTATATGATTAGTGTGCCTAGTGGTGGGTTAGTTCTATAATCAAATCCAAACCAAAGTGTAATGAACATGCTAGGTGTACCAAAATACACCGTCAACACTCGCTAACGAATTAGACTGGTCGCTGGACTGGGTAGGCTTGGCCGTCTTCCTGCCGCTCGACGACGATGGCATTACTGACCACGTGAGTAGTCGCAGCAAGGTAGAGCACTAGCTGTTCCTTTTTGCGAGGAGCCGTGAGGACTAGTGGCTTGGATAAGAAGTCCTTGAGCTGAGCAAGGGCTTGGTCTGCCTCTGGAGTCCACGCGAACTTCTCTTAATGCTTGAGTAATTTTAAGAAGGGGAGCCCCCGTTCTCCAAGCTTCGAGATGAATCTGTTCAGGGCCGCCATGCACCAAGTTAGCTTCTGCACGTCTTTGATGCACGTGGGACCTTTCATGCTGGTGATGGCGGAGATCTTCTCGGGATTGGCTTCGATGCCGTGATGGCTTATGATGAAGCCGAGTAGTTTGCCCGACGGTACACCGAAGATGCACTTGTTCGGGTTGAGCTTCCAGCGGTACACTCGCAAGGATGCGAAAGTCTCTTCAAGATCGGCGCTGAGCATGTCGGAGTTTCTGGTCTTGATGACCACGTCATCCACATAGGCTTCGACGTTCTTGTTGAGCTGCCTCTTGAAACAGGCCTGGATAGCTCGCTAGTAGGTAGCGCCGGCGTTCTTCAACCCGAAGGACATGGTCGTGTAGCAGTACGCGCCAAACAGGGTGATGAACGCGGTCTTCTCCTGGTCTTCTTCCTTGATTGCGATCCGGTGGTACCCGAGTAGCGATCGAGGAAGCAGAGCAGGTCGCAGCCCGCCGTGGAGTCAATGACTTGGTCTATCTACGACAACCCGAAGGGGTCCTTGGGGCAGTGCTTGTTGAGGTCGGTGTAGTCGACGCACATCCTCCACTCGTTCGAGTTCTTCTTGCGGATGAGGATGGGGTTAGCGAGCCACTCAGGATGGAAGACTTCTCTGATGAAGCCAGCCGCGAGTAGTTTGGCGAGTTCCTTCTTGATGGCACCCCGTCTGTCGTCGGCGAAGCGGCTGAGGTGTTGTTGCTTCGGAGTAGCTTTAGGGTCGACGTTGAGTGAGTGCTTGATCAGATTCCTGGGCACCCTTGGCATGTCCGCTGGTTTCCACGCGAAGATGTCTCGGTTAGCCCGGAGGAAGCTGACGAGCACGTCTTCCTATTTCGGGTCGAGGCCCGCCCCGATGGTGGTGGTCTTGCTGCTGTCACCTGTCCCAAGGTCAATGGTTTTGACTTGAACCTCCTCAGCTGGCTGAGGCTTGTTGGCGTTGTCCTTCTCTGGGATGTCGAGTTCACTTGGGGCAAGCTTTTTGGATACAACGTAGATCTCCATCATTGCGTTGGGTACTTGATTCGTGGCTGCGAGTTCCACAGATTTTGTGTCGCAGTCGAAGGAAATCTTCAAGTCCCCTTGTAGCGAAGTACACCGGCCGGACTTAGCATCTTGAGTACCAAGTATGTGTAGTGAGGTACCGCCATGAACTTGGTGATAGCTGGTCTACTGAGGATGGCATGGTAGGGAGTCTCGAAGTCCGTGACTTCGAACTTGATGTACTCGGTGCGGTAGTTTTCCCTTGTCTCCCCAAAGGTAACTGGCAGGACCACTGAGCCTAGTGGGATAGCCGCGTTCCCGGGGACGATGCCGTAGAAAGGCGAAGTGCTCTTTGTGAGCATGTGGGTGATGTCGAGCTTCATCTTCTTCAAGGTCTTGGTGAAAAGGACGTTGAGCCCGCTTCCACCGTTGATGAGGACCTTGTTGAGTCTGGAGCCCGTGACTACCGGCTTCAGGACGAGTGGAAACCGTCCTGGTTCAGAGAAGCTTGTCCATTGATCCGCACAGGAGAAGGTAATGGGTACCTCCGACCACTGGAGAGGGGTCGGGACCGCTGGTTCAATGCCCAGGACTTCTCGTCGGGTGGCCTTCTTAGCCCGTCGGTTGGGTAGTCCGCCGAAGAGGACGTTCACCGTCTTATCGGGTTCCGGGAAGTCGCCGTTGCCCTCGTCAGCCTTTTTCTTGCCTTTCATGTCGTGAGGGTGCCGTGGTTCTGGAGTATCCTTGAGTGCTCGCCGGAGTTGGTAGCACTGCTCGGTGGTGTGGTTGTCGTCCAGATGCCACGGGCACTTCTCTTTCAGCAAGTCCTTGAAGCCGCCGGAGGTCTTCTTCGAGTTGTCTTTCTCAGGGCGCTGGATAGCCGCGATAGTGTTGTCTGGCTTGCGCTTGCAATTAGGACCCGAGTAGTTGTTGCTGCGACCGCCTTGGTTCCCGTTGTTGTTGCTATTACCGCCCGTGTTCTGCTTGGTCTTGCCACGGATGGCGTCGTACTTGGCGTTAGCCTTGTCTTCTTCATCAACCCAGGAGGTGATCATGTCCTTGAGGTGGGCGATGGAGCTCGGGCGGCGATGACCTAAGTCTTCGAAGGTGCGATGGTGGTAGAGACCGTCTTGGAAGAGGTCGATGACCTCCATGTCGGTGACGTCGACTATGGTGGCGCGCTTGTCGAAGAAGCACCGCATGTACTTACGAAGGGTCTCGCCCTGTTCCTGCTTCACCATTGCCAGGTCCATGCGAGTACTCGAGCGACCCATAGCGCCCGCGAAGTTGCTGGTGAATTGGTCCTTGAGCTGGTCCCACTTATCGATCGAGTACTTATCGAGTGACTCGAGCCATGTAAGCGGGGCTTGATGCAGGCAGAAGGGAAAGTACAGGCACTTTGTGTCTTTATTGCCACCAGCGTTCTCGATGGAGAGGGCATAGCATCTGAGCCACTGTACTGGATCTTGCTTCGCGTCGTACTTGGTGATCCCAGTGGTTTGAATTTTTCTGGGAGAAGTAGATTGCGAAGCCGTGTGGAGAAGGCGGGGAAGCCGTCGTTGTCGCCCGCCGTGGAGGACTTTTTGCGTCGTAGTTCTTCGATTTTTTGCCGGGCGTCGAAGCCGCCGCGTGAAGCGCCGGAGGCATGGCTGTTCGCGTGGCCTCGGCCACCGCGGTCACCTCCGCCCCCAGCTCTCCTGCCAGCCCCGTGTGAGGAGCTCCCGCCATCGCTGCCTCCGCCACTAGGATCGCGATGAGGAACAACATCGCGGTTGTCGCCGGCACTGTTGCCACCATAACAAGGTCTGCCGGCCGATGCCCGAGTACGGTTGGGGTTAGCCGGTAGGTCTCCTCGAGTACGGTTGCGACCGTTGTCAGTCGCACTGCGTCTTGTGGCTCCGTTGTCTTGTTGGCGATTCCTGACGAGGGGCACTTGAGTGACTCTATTGTCAACTCTCATGAAGTAGGCGTCCTCCGCGAGCGTGGCGATGACTTCTCCCGCGCGCTTCCCCTGAGCCTGACGTGCTATCATGGTGATAGACATGAGGCATTGCTCTGGGGTAGTGTGAACCCGGTTTTCGACTTGGTCGAGAGCCTCCGCGAGGTTCCGGATGGGTAAGGACTCGCGGAGACGTCGGCGCCGTTCGTTCCGCTTTCTGTTGCGTTCACATCGGGCATCCCGGTTGGCGTCGGTCTCGTCTGCGGTGCATTGGCAGACAACTCGTCTGCTGAGATATCCTCAAGATATCGGTCAGGGAGTGTCCCTGAGGGTCCCGGCGTCTCGTTGGTAGTCATGAAGACTTGACGATTAGGAGAGCCGAGGCTGGAATCGCTAGTTGCCACCTCTGTTGGAGTGTGCTCCTCAGCTGGATCTAGAGGTGTTCCCTCTTAGAAGGGAAGTGAGTCGAGGTAGGCGATGCAACGTGAGTTCCCGTCTGTCAAGTCTGCGGGCTTGCGGTCTGGCTAGTAGATGAATCTGCCGGTGGGTGTAGATGTTATAACCAGGCCGGAAGCTGGTCCTGATAGTGGTTGCTCAGTCGTGTGGTTCTCGGACTCGGGCTCGTCAGGGTCCGCCCCGAAGTCGAACTCGTAAGAGGAGTCCGAGTAGTATCCGGAGACGGGGTTAGAGTCCGAATTGTACTCGGAGACGATCTCTTTCCCGGTCCGGCGTGCAGAAAGAGCCTCTGCATGGGCCCTGCTGGCATTGCAGAGGCCGTATGGGAAGTGCTCATGGAGTGGGGAGTCCACACATGATGGCTCGGTAGCCGACTCGCATGCGATGGCCCACGGGGACGCCGAGTTCGAGTTGGAAGCGGATCCAAGCTCGAAGTCAGCGTGTTGGTTGTAGAGCGAAATTTCACCGAATTTTCTGGCGAGATTGCCCGTGACTACTTCGGGAAACGTCACGAGCCCGATCTTCGGGTTAGGCGGCATGGTGAGGCGGCGCTGGAAAGATCCGGCGCCGTCAGTAGTGCAGACCCAGGAGCCGAAGACGAAGGTGTCTCCACGGTTGAAGGCGACAGTTGGCTTGATGAAGATTGAAGCCGTCGAGTTCGTCATGTGATCTTTGGCAAGATCCCCTACTTGGCGCGCCAGCTGTTGGTGTTTTAGACCGGCAACCTACCAAGGGGAGTACCCGAGGTAGATGAATGTGGCCTCACCGAGATCGGTAACTCGAAGGAAGAGACTCGTGGCACACAATTTAGACAGGTTCGGGCCGCGAGGTGCGTAATACCCTATGTCCTGTATGCTGCGTAGCTCTGGATTGATTGGGTGTGATTACAAGATGATGCGTATGAGAGGAAGGGCCCCTGCCTCGCCTTATATAGTCTGGGAGGCAGGGTTACAGGTCGGTTTAGGGAGAGAGTACTAGTCGTGTACGTCTAGGAGTCCTCTACACAGTACAAGGCATGTATAACTTTCTATCGAAGTACTTCTCCACCGTAGTCCTTGCGCCTCACGCCATCAGGTGCTGTGTGGCACAAGCCGGGTAGTCCCAGGGGCCCACCGAGTAGTCGGTCCTGGTACCCACGGAGGTAGTGGGCCCAGGGAGGTCCATACGACAATGGCACAACTTAATCTGGGAATAGTTGCTTCAAGTGAAACTTTGACATTGGAAATTGAGTCGACACTTAAGCAAGATATTAGGAAAGGGCAGTTGACTGATGAGAAGATTGCAGAATACAAGAAGCTGATAAAGTTGGGCAAAGTTCCGGATTTCAGGGAGGATGAGCAAGGAACTGTGTGGTTCAAGAACAGAATCTGTGTACCTGAGATCAAAGAGTTGCGAGAAACTATCTTGAAGGAAGCACATGATTCAACTTACTCTATTTATCCTGGGAGTACTAAGATGTATCAAGACTTGAAACAAAGGTATTGGTGGTACGGTATGAAAAAGGATGTAGCAGCTCATGTAGCTTTGTGTGATACATGTCAAAGAGTGAAAGCTGAGTATCAAAGACCGACAGGATTGCTTCAACCTCTAAAGATACCTGAGTGGAAGTGGGAAGAGATTGGTATGGATTTCATAGTGGGATAACCTTGTACTCGTGATGGTTATGATTCTATATGGGTTATTGTGGATAGGTTAACCAAAGTAGCACACTTTATTCCAGTAAGGACAACTTATACAGGAGTCAAGCTGGCAGAGTTATACAATTCAAGGATAGTGTGTTTGCACGGGGTACCATACTAGATAGTGTCGGATCGAGCACTACAAAAAATCTCGTGGTCTATGACGTTCAATTTTCGTCATGGATCATCAAAATTTCGTCATAAAATGACATCTATGACGAAATTTGAGAACGTCATGCATTGAGTGTCACGGATCCCTTTTTGTGATGTCCTTAAATTTTCGTCATAGATTAGCATGATCCATGACGTTCTCAAGCCGTCATAGATTGGTGTAAAGCCCATTGAACCCTGCCCGAAGCCCAAAATCTGTGACAAAAGTGACCGTCATGGATTAACTTGCCACATCACTTGTAGAGATGATGTGGCAGATGACGTGGCGATTATGTGGTAGATGACGTGGCGATGGTGTTTTAAAAACGTGTCACTGACGTGGCAGCCACGTGGCACTGACGTGGCAGCCGCGTGGCGCTCACGTGGCCAAATTCAATACCAGCATACATAAATGATAACATCATCACATTTTCAGCCCACTGCCCATAACAAATATTGGCCCAATAATTTTAATAGAATTCAGCCCACTTCAAGATTACAATTTCAACCCATGGATCTTATTTACAAAACTAAACAGAACTAGCATCACATTATAAAAACTGTTCATCTTGGATTACAACAAATATAAAGTTTTCATCCAGCAAGAGCTTTATCTCACTTCTTGTTCTCCAATTTTTTTTGAAATTAAAAGAAATGTAACATTAGTGATTATCAGAAGAGCTCCTGCTTTAACATAAATGGTAAAGTGATCTAATTATGTGAGGACCAGGAGCGTCCCGGAGGTCGATGGATGACCGCTCCTCAGTGATGAGTGATTGACAATGGGTGTTGGACTGACTCTTGGCTCAGTGCGCAGGTGTTGGCTGCGGCCTAGTTCGTGTTGTTGCAGGTGAAGAACGGGCGCGAAAGGTCTTCGGCCTTGAGGGGTCTCGGGAGATGGAGAGACAAGTAGGCTCGGTTCGAGGGACCCGGTTGTCACACCGGCCCAATTTGGATGGCCCATGAGTGGCCCATGAGCGCAAGTGCGCGTGTTTAGTGCCACATTGCTAGTAGAGCAAGGGTGGAGCCAACTTATAAGCCTTTGTCCACCAGCCATACCACCCTCGGGTTAACCCTTTTACACGAAGCGAGGACGAAAGTGTAAGCAGGGTGCTATGTGTACGCGTGCTCGCCCCTACGGAAGGGCTGGGCGGTGCGGCTTTGGTGGGCGGGGTGTTACAAATGGTATCAGAGCCGACCCTCGCGGTTGCGCGTACGGGTCGGTGTGCGGACATAGGGTGCATGGCGCGTGTGGGCCCGAGATGGGACACACGGCATGGCATATGGGTCGGCACTGGACGTACGGTCGTGCGCTAAGAGGGAAGGTTCCTGGACATTTGCTCGGGTCGGTGTGCGGACATATGCATGTGCGTGTGCGCACTGGGATGGGGCACACGACATGGCGTATGGGTCGGCGACGCGGACGGGTGAGTTGGACCGACGAGGACGTCGGGTTCTTTGAGGGGGGGGGGGGGTGAATGTCACACCTGGCCCAATTTGGATGGCCCATGAGTGGCCCATGAGCGCAGGTGCGCGTGTTTAGTGCCACATTGCTAGTAGAGCAAGGGTGGAGCCAACTTATAAGCCTTTGTCCACCAGCCATACCACCCTCGGGTTAACCCTTTTACACGAAGCGAGGACGAAAGTGTAAGCAGGGTGCTATGTGTACGCGTGCTCGCCCCTACGGAAGGGCCGGGGCGGTGCGGCTTTGGTGGGCGGGGGTGTTACACCGGTGGACGGCGGGACTAGGTGCGGGTCACATGGTGGCGAGACGAGCAAGACGAAGTCATGGACGAGCAAGCGGTGCACGGTGGCGGTCGAGTAAAGTGGTTTGGCGGGAGCCGGACCGAGCACGCGGGGTTTGGTGGTTTGCCCACAAAACCATCGGAGGACGGTTTCTTGGTTTGGGCCTCAAAACCAAGTGCGAGGGCCCAACACGACGGAGATGGGATCCGGGCGTGTCGGGAAGCTTCGAGGCGGAGGACACGCGGCGGGATCGCATGGCTTGCGTCGGGAGGACGCGGGGGGTGCGGCAAAGGCGTGGCCGTCCGATGGCAAGACTCACAAACATTACCTAAATGCCCCTACGTGGGTTGTATCGCCAGTAGTTAAGTTAGGGGTAGTCGAGTCATTTACCACTCCGGCGGGACCTGATATATAAGCCATGAGTGTGTGTGGATGGCTCTCTCTCTCCGCGACTTAGGGTTTCATTCCCCCCCTTCCATTTCTCTTTTTCGTAGCTATTTTCTTCTCTATTTTCTCTAGGCTAGCATGAGAGCTTCATGAGAGATTTGTTGAGAGGGATGGATGCTAGGGCGGCATGCTAGACCTTGTGAATCTTTCCTGGTTTGTATAGAAGATTCGGAGTTGTGTTTTTGTGGTCTTTTTGCGCTTGTTTTCGTGCTTTTGTTCTCGTTGTGATTCTGCGGATTTCAGTGGGTTTCTCCCCGGATTTCTTTGAGGGAAACATGGATAGATGCCTCGCGCATCTTTGTGATTGATCTTGTGCCCTCAAACGCCGGGAAACCACTTCGATTCAAGGATTTTCGTTCGGTGCTCTAGCTTTTGGTGGTGCTCAAAGGATTCGCGATTCCCGGTGATTTAGGGAGTTAGGAGGCAAGATTTTTGGGCTATAGCATCCTTGTGTGATGCTTTTCAAGTCCCCAAACCCTTGTCGCCACAGCTTCAACCGTTTGGGAAATCCGATGATGATTTGGGGGAGTTGACCTTCGGGGTCGAGCAGTTTTCTCGCTCCGTCCGTGCGCGCGCGGACGGTCCGCGGGGAGGTGGCGGACGGTCCGCGGGTTGCGTGTTCGTCGCGTGTTCGTCGTGTTATTGCGCGTCTTTGCTTTCGATCCGGTTTGGTTTTAGGTTTTCGTTGCAGCTGGTTCGCGGACGGTCCGAGCTTTAGTAGCGGACGGTCCGGGACCCATGCGGACAGTCCGCCCGGTGTTCGCGGACGGTCCGTTTTTCTCGCGTCGGTTCTGGTGGTTCTGTTGTCTTTAACGGACGGTCCGTGGCCCCCGGCCGGACGTTCCTCATGTCCCTTGCGGACTGTCCGCGGCACCTGGCCGGACTGTCCGCGCGGCCTTTGCGGACAGTCCACCCTGCCTGGCCGGACAGTCCGCCCGAGGCTGACAGCGTTGTTCTTTGATTCGATTCCTTTCCCCCTTCTTTCGTGCTTCCGCATGTGCTTCAAGGAATCGTTCCTAAGACTTGAGGTTGATCCATAACCTTGTTGTCTTGGCGGTTGGTGTGTGATTCGATCCATCGCTTGTGTGTGACCGGGACTTGACTAGGGTATAGGCCGGGTTCTTTGAGAAGAATTTTTACCGGCTCCTATTCACTCCCCCCTCTCTAGTCGCCGTCCGATCCTTCAATTGGTATCGAGCTTGGTGCCGGTTTCTTTGCGACTTTGACAAGTCTTGAATCCTAAGATGGCGTATGTTGAGCGGGGGCGGTCCGCCGCACTTCGATGGCAAGGGTTACCACAAGTGGGCGGCTCGTATGATGATCTTTCTTCGTGGCAAGTTGTTGGATTTCATTGTGCTTGACAAGACCTATGCTATTCCGGTCAACATCCATACTCTTATGGTGACCGATGCTGGTGCTAAGGCCAAGTATGAGGCAAATGCAAAAGCCGTTGATCACTTGGTCCGGAGCTTGTGTGATCCAGAGTTTGAGCGTGTTCGCCATTTGAATCTTGCTTGGCAAATTTGGGAGAAGTTGTTGGTTGCTCACGGTGGTGATAACCATGTGAAGGCTGGCCTCTTTGTCTCTTACCGGATGCAATATGAGAACTTCAATCAACTTCCCGGTGAGGACATTGATGCGATGTTTCAGAGGTTCACCACCATCGTGAACAACATGAAGGCTACTGTTGAGGATTTTCCTTACACCGAGCATGATCAGGCTTTGAAGCTCTTGCATGTCTTGGATCCAAATGTTTGGGGTGCTAAGGTTGAGGCCATCAAGGAGTGCGGGGAAGTATTTGACTATTGAGTTGGATGACCTATTTTCTAAGCTTAAGTCGGCTGAGGTTGATAGGAAGTTGCAATCCAAGCATGAGGGCTCGACCGACCATAGTCTTGCTCTTGTGGGCGGATCAAAGGGCAAATCTAACCCTTCCGTCGACGAGTTTTCCTTGTCTTCTCTTATGTCTATTCCGGATGAGGAGTTTGATGTGCTTGGGCGAGGAGGAGGCGGCCTTGCTCTCAAGAAGGTTTGATCAACTACACGAGAGTCGGAGGAATGCAAGGTGGAGCTCAGGGACGTGCTACAAGTGTGGCAAGCGTGGCCACTTCATCGCCGAGTGCCCGGAAGCGGGGGAGAACAAGTACAAGATGAACGAGTACAAGGCGCACCCGAGGCGTGAAGACAAGTACTCCTCCAAGGGCAAGCACTTCAGCAAGTCCAAGAGCAAGGACAAGGACAAGCGGCGACCGAGCAAGAGCGGCTACAAGAAGGACAAGGCAAGAGCTATGGTGGCCGGTGCAAGCGACGTCGACTCAAGCTCAAGCGACGCGCAGTCAAGCTCAAGCAGTGAAGATGAAGACGCCGGAAGGCGCAAGGGCAAGAAGAGTGCAAGCCGGAACCTCAGTGGATTGAGCTGTGTGGCGCTTGAAGGCTTTTGTGGGATGGCCCATAGCTCGAGCAGCAAGAAGAGCGAGAAGGAAGACAGCGACTTCGACTCGGAGGATGAGGTAGGAGGCTTGGAGAACATTTGGTTGATCAACTCCAGATGTTCCCGACACATGACCGGAGATAAGAAGTGGTTCTCCAGCCTCACCCCAGTGAAGGAAAAGATATACATCACATTTGGGGACAATGGACGAGGAAGGGTGATTTTTGAGGGTTTTGTGCATGTGAGTGACAAGGTAACGTTGAAGAGGGTTGCTCTTGTGAAGTCTTTGGGTTTCAATTTGCTTTCGGTTTCTCAGTTGCTTGATGAGGGTTTTGAGGTGCGTTTCAAGTCTGGCGAGTCTCGTTTGCTGGATTCTCGAGGTGATCTTGTCTGTATGATCATCCCCGAGGGTCAGATTTTCAGGGCTGATTTCTCTCGTTCTTTGGGCCATGCTCGCTGTTTGATGGCTAGTCCTTCTTCTGATTTGTGGAAATGGCATAGGCGGTTGGGACACTTGAGCTTTGATCTGGTTTCCCGCTTGAGTGGTCTTGATCTTGTCCGAGGATTGCCGAGGTTGAAGCTTGAGAAGGATTTGGTTTGTGCTCCGTGTAGGCATGGCAAGATGGTAGCCACTCCCCATCCACCCCTGACCGATGTCATGACCGAGCGTCCGACAGAGCTGTTGCATATGGACCTTGTTGGGCCAGCTCGAGTTCGCTCGGTGGGTGGGAAGTGGTATGTCCTTGTTGTGGTGGACGATTACTCTCGCTATGCTTGGGTGTTTTTCTTGGAAGACAAGAGTGAGACATTTGGCTTTGTTCGAGATCTGATCATGAGGTTGAAAAATGAGAGGCATGGGAATGCTATTCGAGCTATTCGCAGTGATAATGGCTCAGAGTTCAAGAACTCTCGTTTTGATGCGTTCGTCGTGATCTAGGTCTTGAACATCGGTATTCGACCCCTTATGGGCCCCCGAAAATGGAGTTCGGGAAAGGAAAAATCGGACTCTTTGTGAGATGGCTAGGACGATGCTCGATGAGCACAGGACTCCTAGGAGGTATTGGGCTGAGGCGGTCAATACGGCTTGTCATGTTTCCAATAGGATTTTATTGCGAACTTTCAAGAAGAAGACCTGTTATGAGCTTATGCATGGTCGGGCACCCAAGGTGAGTCATTTCCGAGTTTTTGGCTGCAAGTGCTTTATTCTTAAGAAGGGAAAACTCGACAAGTTTGAGGCTAGGTCTAGTGATGGGATTTTCTTTGGATATGCTAACCATTCTAGAGCCTATAGGGTGCTTAACCTTGAGACTAACAAAATCATGGAGACTTGCGAGGTAACCTTCGACGAGACAATGCCATGTACCTCTCTTGGCTTTGAATGTGCAGGTGATGAAGAGATGGCTGAGGACCTCTTTGAGGAGGAGAAGGATGAAGCTGGAGATGATGATGGGGAGAACCATGCGCCTGAAGCTGAGTGTGTACCCACTACTTCCCCTACGACCACTACGGATTGTGGACCGTCTAATTCATGGACAACGACGGTGCGACAAGAGGACCAGGCGAGAGAAGCTGAAGTTGAGGGGGAGGTAGTCTCGAGGTGTGAGGCTCCCCGGCGGATTCAAGAAGTGCATCCCCTGTCGAAGATCATTGGGGACATCGACGAACGTACTACACGGTCAAGGTCCAGGAATTCCTCTCATTTTGCTCATGCTGCTTTTGTTGCCACCTTTGAGCCCAAGGACATTGGACACGCTTTATCTGATGCAAACTGGGTCAATTCTATGCATGAGGAGTTGGAAAACTTTGAGAGGAACCGGTGTGGAAGTTAGTTGAACCACCTCCAAATTGCCATCCTATAGGAACCAAGTGGGTTTGGAAGAACAAAGAGGGTGAGAATGGGATGGTTGTGAGGAACAAGTCCAGACTTGTTGCTCAGGGGTTTAGTCAGAAGGAGGGGATCGACTATGAGGAGACCTTTGCTCCTGTGTCCCGTCCTGAGGCAATTCGGATCCTTCTAGCCTTTGCTGTGGCTAAAGGGTTCAAGTTGTTTCAGATGGACGTGAAGAGTGCCTTTCTGAATGGGGTCATAGAGGAGGAGGTGTATGTGAAGCAGCCACCTGGGTTTGAGAGCGAGTTGTACCCACACAGGGTGTACGGGTTGAAAAGGGCTGCGTATGGGTTGAAACGGGCGCCCGTTCTTGGTATGGGAGATTGAGAGGTTTTCTGTTGAGCAGAGGGTTTGTGATGGGTACCGTGGATAGGACCTTGTTTCTCCTCAAGCGTGGAAATGACTTATTGATTGTTCAGATATATGTGGATGATATTGTCTTTGGTGGCTCGTCACATAACCTTGTTGCCAAGTTTGCAGATGAGATGAGCAGGGAGTTCGAGATGAGCATGATGGGCGAGTTGCAGTACTTTCTCGGACTGCAGATCAAGCAAGTGAAGGATGGAACATTCGTGCACCGGACCAAGTACACGAAAGACATGCGAGGAAGTTCCGGATGCAAGATGTGAAGCCGATGTCGACTCCCATGGGGAGTACGGCCACTTTATATGCGGACGAGGACGGAGAACCAGTGGACCGGCGGGAGTGCGGGACCATGATTGGCTCCCTCCTCTACCTGACGGCGACGAGGCCAGACATACAGTTCAGTGTGTGTTTGTGCGCTCGTTTTCAGTCTTCGCCGAGGACATCACATCGATAGGCCGTCAAGAGGATTTTCGGTACCTACGATCCTTGCCCCGGTCTTGGCCTTTGGTATTCTTCCTCCTCGACTCTCTCTCTTCATGGTTTTTCCGATGCGGATTTTTCTTTGGTTGTCGAGTCGAGAGGAAGTCTACTTCGGTACTTGCCGGTTTCTTGGGTCTTCGTTGGTTTCATGGTCTTCCCGCAAGCGAGTCTAGTGTAGCTCGGTCCACCACCGAGGCGAGTATGTTGCGGCCGCGAGTTCTTTGTTCCCGAGCTGTTGTGGATTTCATACACTTTGAGAGACTTTGGGAGGAGTGCACCCAGATCCCACTTCTTTGTGATAGCACCAGTGCCATAAGCGTAGCCAAAAACCCAGTGCTTCACTCCAGAACCAAACACATAGAAGTGAGGTATCTTTTCTTGAGGGACAATGTGGAAAAATGAACCATTGTGTTGAGTCATGTCCCTACCCAAGATCAGCTAGCTGACATTTTTACAAAGCCTCTCGACCAATCTACATTTGTGCGCTTGCAGGGGGAACTTGCGGTTTGTTGCCCTTTCTAGTTGATTCTTGGGGGATTTTCTTGTGTATCATATGTATCATACCATGTTTTTACTTTGATGTATATACATGTTTTGCTTGATGTACAAACCTTGGTAGGATAGCCATCTTGTCATATATCATGTTGCATTTGTATCATATTGCATTTTAGGATGATGAGCTTCTTTCATATGCCTTATTTGAGTCTCTTTGGCTATTTGTGAGATATTGGTCATATGTGTGGAGAAATGGTGTTGTGAGGCTATGCTCTTGGAATATTTGGGATATATGTGTGGTGAGACAGCCCTTTTTGAAATAAATGCTAATCTTGACTAATTTTTGGTGAATTGTGCTCCACTCATGTGTAGTAGTGTATCCATGTCACGTTTTGGTTTCAATGTGCTTTCTATGCTTAGATTGTGCTTGGATGTCATTTTCTTGCATTTGGGCCAAATGCCGAATATTATTGTGAATGTTTAGCCTATGTTGCATTCATGGGGGAGCATAAGTTTCTTTTTGCCGCAAAGGCACTTCATGTACCATGAAATGATTTAATCTTGAGAAGAAGTGTATAATGCTTGAAAAATGCTCCATCCATCATGTCTATGCTTAAAATGTCTTATCTTTCACATATGGGTGCAAAACATGTTGCATGATGTTCACCAGTAGAGAAGTCTCCCCGAAGTGGACAGATGGCTCATGAGCTTTGACATGACATGCTTTGCTTTATGGGTGTTTGCCATGATCTTCTGCTGAGAATTTGATATCCTTGTATGATCTTTGAATGGTATGCATGTTTGTGGATCAAGTGTGACATGGATAGGCTTTTACTTGTGAAGCGAGCCTTCTTTTGGTAAAATTGCTTAAATCTGAAAATTTTGCTTTGTCACATGCTTGTATTTTCCTATATTACTTGTGGCACTGCTTTGACTATGCTATGATTCATATGTGTGATCTTTGTCTCAATTTTAGCCTTTGACACTAGATTTGGCCTATTTGAGAAGCTCATGTAGATGTTTATATGCTTTGTTTTGCATTTCTGCATTTTCACCTTGATTCATACATTGTCAAAAGGGGGAGAAGAGGTGAGCTTAATGAAAATTCAGAAGAGGTGAGCTAAAATTTGGAAGTTTGCATCCACTTGTTCAGGGGGAGCTTGCATTTTTTCAGGGGGAGCTTTCTTGCTGTTTTCAGTGTGGAGTTTGTGCTTTGCTTGGCTTGTGACCTTTCTTTGCCTTTCTTTGGTTTTGGTCATAAGTTGAGCTTCTCTGTTTTTCTTTCTTCTTCCTTTCTCTCTTTCTCTGAATTTCATTTCGCGTTGTGTGTTGTCAATGCACTCATCAAGGGGGAGATTGAGGACCAGGAGCGTCCCGGAGGTCGATGGATGACCGCTCCTCAGTAATGAGTGATTGACAACGGGTGTTGGACTGACTCATGGCTCAGTGCGCAGGTGTTGGCTGCGGCCTAGTTCGTGTTGTTGCAGGTGAAGAACGGGCGCGAAAGGTCTTCAGCCTTGAGGGGCCTCCGGGAGATGGAGAGACAAGTAGGCTCGGTTCGAGGGACCCGGTGGACGACAGGACTAGGTGCGGGTCACATGGTGGCGAGACGAGCAAGACGAAGTCATGGACGAGCGAGCCGGTGCACGGTGGTGGTCGTGTCAAGTGGTTTGGCGGGAGGCCGGACCGAGCACGCGGGGTTTGGTGGTTTGCCCACAAAACCATCGTAGGACGGTTTCTGGGTTTGGGCCTCAAAACCAAGTCCGAGGGCCCAACACGACGGAGATGGGATCCGGGCGTGTCGGGAAGCTTCGAGGCGGAGGACACGCGGCGGGATCGCATGGCTTGCGTCAGGAGGACGCGGGGTGCGGCAAAGGCGTGGCCGTCCGATGGCAAGACCCACAAACATTACCTAAATGCCCCTACGTGGGTTGTATCGCCGTAGTTAAGTTAGGGGTAGTCGAGTCATTTACCACTCCGGCGGGACCGATATATAAGCCATGAGTGTGTGTGGATGGCTCTCTCTCTCCGCGACTTAGGGTTTCATTCCCCCCCTTCCATTTCTCTTTTTCGTAGCTATTTTCTTCTCTATTTTCTCTAGGCTAGCATGAGAGCTTCATGAGAGATTTGTTGAGAGGGATGGATGCTAGGGCGGCATGCTAGATCTTGTGAATCTTTCCTGGTTTGTATAGAAGATTCGGAGTTGTGTTTTTGTGGTCTTTTTGCGCTTGTTTTTGTGCTTTTGTTCTCGTTGTGATTTTGCGGATTTCAGTGGGTTTCTCCCCGGATTTCTTTGAGGGAAACATGGATAGATGCCTCGCGCATCTTTGTGATTGATCTTGTGCCCTCAAACGCCGGGAAACCACTTCGATTCAAGGATTTTCGTTCGGTGCTCTAGCTTTTGGTGGTGCTCAAAGGATTCGCGATTCCCGGTGATTTAGGGAGTTAGGAGGCAAGATTTTTGGGCTATAGCATCCTTGTGTGACGCTTTTCAAGTCCCCAAACCCTTATCTCCACAGCTTCAACCGTTTGGGAAATCCGATGATGATTTGGGGGAGTTGACCTTCGAGGTCGAGCGGCCGCCGCTCGTCCGTGCGCGCGGACGGTCCGCGGGGAGGTGGCGGACGGTCCGCGGGTTGCGTGTTCGTCGCGTGTTCGTCGTGTTCTTGCGAGTCTTTGCTTTCGATCCGGTTTGGTTTTAAGCTTTCGTTGCGGCTGGTTCGCGGACGGTCCGAGCTTCGGTAGCGGACGGTCCGGGACCCACGCGGACGGTCCGCCGGTGTTCGCGGACGGCCCGTTTTCTCGGGTCGGTTACGGTGGTTCCGTTGTCTTTAACGGACGGTCCGTGGCCCCCGGCCGGACGACCCGCGTGTCCCTTGCGGACCGTCCGCGGCACTTGGCCGTACGGTCCGCCCGAGGGCGGCGTGGTTCTTTGATTCGATTCCTTTCCCCCTTCTTTCGTGCTTCTGCGTGTGCTTCAAGGAATCGTTCCTAAGACTTGAGGTTGATCCATAACCTTGTTGTCTTGGCGGTTGGTGTGTGATTCGATCCATCGCTTGTGTGTGACCGGGATTTGACTAGGGTATAGGCCGGGTTCTTTGAGAAGAATTTTTACCGGCTCCTATTCACTCCCCCCCCCCTCTCTAGTCGCCATCTGATCCTTCATTATGGCCACGGATGGACGAACATGCATCAGATTTGACATCTATAGGATGTACATGGGGTGTCACTGCACAAAAGAACTAAATGTAATATATATTATGCTAGACAAACAGTTCACTGCGGAACAAAATAGAGACCAAAGAGGATATGAGCTACTAAGTACAGATATGCAGTATGTGCAAAGAAAATACTGAGAAAATTGAAGCAATCACAAGCGATTTGGATGCACACATACAACATATGCAATGAAAACATCTCTACTTACAAAATCCAGTAACATTAGTGGAATGGCCAAGTAGCACTCACTGGATGCAGCTCCAGGATTCAGATCCGCCATAAAGTGCACATATAAAAAAACATAAGATAAGAGTAAGTTAGAGATAGTAGATCAATAGTGAACATATGAAAAATGAGTATTGTTCATTTCTTAAGATTTCCCCAATCACAAATGATATTGGCTAAATTGATGCTTGAACCAATCTACTGCTGATACATCACAGTACCCAGAAAAGCTCATCAGACCAATCTTCTACTGATATTTGCTGAATTAACATAACTAAAATAAACAACAATTAATATCTACATCAAAGTAGTGCAGTTGGTCAGCGGTAATGGAAGGGAAAATTGTAGTATGTGTCCAATGCAAATTGTGGTAAATGAAGGAACATGTGCATTATCGCATTTACAGCAAAAAATAGTCAGGTTAAAGTTAACCATTCATAAACCAAGTCATTCCAAAAATTAAATTGATTGCACAAACAGGGAGTTCTTATATGCAGTGAGAGAACTTTCCAAACTATATACCTGTCTCCAGATTGTTCTTGGGAACTAAAATTTCGATCAGATCCTTAGAACTCCATAGCAATCGTGGTATAAAAGAAACTTAACTAAATCAATCCATGATCCTCACTCCAATTTATGCTTGTCAAGGGCAACTAATAAACTATACTAAAATCATAAGTGTGATGCTCATATACTAGCACATTTTTAAGACTTGAGATCAGATATAATCCTTGGTCCATTCGCTGTTACCTGAGAAAGCATAGTAGAAAGTAATATTCTGATTCTAGATCCAATTAACAGCAGAGGTAACCAAAATCAACAGGTAACTAGGCATCTCCACAAGGCATGCAAAATAATATGGACCAGACTAACTTATAGCCGGCTGTATTTTAGACCAGCCGCACAACGGGCCTTTTACTGGAACCTGCACCGTCCGCTACTGGCTCATTTCCTTTCCTAGCCACACGTGGCTTTCTTTTCACACGGTGCTGAGATGGAAAGAGCTCAACAGCATGGTGTCAGGAGGGCCTACCCAAATTTCATGCAAGAAACTAAGTCTTGTAATGCACAAATTACCAACCTATCATTTAACTCCCATTCTAAGCCAATTTGCTTTTCTCAAATGAAATCTGAATGAAGACTATGATAACCTAAAATTCATTTTGCTCTCCATTTTACACAAATTTTGAGGGAAAATACAAAAATATTACCCAAAGTACATATCATTTCCTTGCACTTCTTAATTATTAAAGTGCCTGATATGTACTACCGTATAACCAGCAGGCCAAAGTGATAGTTGTTCAGTACATAGCAGATGCTAGCTGCTGGAGAAGCAGAGTAATATGTGCATCTAAGGTGGTGTTCCTTCAACACCAACAAAAAAACCAGTAACTATAAGCTCACTTTAGCGCAATTTGAAACAACATAACAGTATGAATTAGCAGCTTAAACATTTCAAACGGTAACTAGCACGCTTAAACTTCAATTACTCAGGCAAGCAAGCAATCCACAAATCAAATTAAAGTTGAACTGCGATTTCACAACTGCATAGTAACGATCTGATAACAAAGTAGGGAAGAGTTAGGGCATCTGAAAATTTGTTTCTTAAGGACAACATGTTACACACATACTAAACATGATAAACCCCAATGAAAAAGCAAGATAAAATAAGATATCTAGTTATCTACACAGTTTCTAACTGTAAAAATGCATGCTAACATGCACAACAATATTTGGATATATCTATTCTACACAACAAGAAGGTTATGATAACCTAATAAACACCAACTACTAGGTAATAAATACTTTGCTTGCTAAAATAAAATGTGGAACAACACAATGTGTAACTAAGAAATAATGCTTTTGTCAACCTAATAACAGTACTTTGCCTATAAATAACAATATTTTGCTTATCTAAGTATAATAATTTGCCTAACAAGAATACCAAAAGTCCCTAAACCAACAGTATATCAGCACACGTGTTAGAAGATTCACATATCAGCATAATGTAACCACACACACTCAAGCGGTACTGGAACACATTCCTGACACTAACCTTAGGTTGCTTGGAAAGGTCTTTAAATAGCAAATCGAGGCTGTAGCCTCCTCCTATCTGTACCACCCATGCACTTCAAGTTTCTCATTGCTTGGGCGCATATAATCCACATTTACAAAGTAAAAGTCATTGGAAAAAATATATTAGAGAACAATGCAATAAATAGGCTAGCAAATTACTTGAAAAATTGTCAAATTACATCTGATGATGCAACTAGATTAACCCTTTGCGAAGGCTATGCCATGCTATACAGACAGTGGATAGTGCCGACTGTCCTCGAGCCCAAAATACAGCCAGCCTGAATAAAGTCTTTGCCAAATAATATTTAGAACCCCACCTCCGCTGGACACTGGTATCAAGAATGTGCAAGATCCAATCTTAATTTGAGCGGGTAGGAAACAGAAACTCACACGAATCTATAACTCAACTTCAATCACGACGATAGGCAAGATGACACAGTTGTTGTGCCGAAGATGGGGAACACGTGCTGCTGATTTGTGGAGCACCGGCTGCAACCTTGCCGCTGTCGACGGAGCAAGAACCACAAACCGCCGTCGCCGCCAAAATCCATCCCTGGTGCTGGAAGACCTGGACACCGGGGTGGACGCTGGGATCCGGACAGCCTCGGACGCGCCCCCCCTACAGCGGAGGCAAGGAGGACGCCCTTCGGTCGGCCACGACAAGGTCCCCGAGCGCGACATCTACGATGCCGACGTAGTGCATCTTCTACTGGTGCGTGAGTTTGGGAGGCGCGACAACGAGGATGTCCGCCTTGGCTTCCTCCCCGCCGCCGCTACTGACGTGCGGATCCGGTGGGGAGGAGAGAGGCGAGGAGAGGGAGCAGGCGGCAGGGGCGACGGGATCTGAGGGGGCGAGGCGAAGAGAGGGAGATGGAGAGGGAGCGGGCGGCGGGATGAGGCTGAGGGGAGTGCGGAGGCAGCAGAATAGGGTCTGAGGATCCTTTTATACGAAGCGAACGCGATCTGAGCCATTTGTTCGCTGATAAACGGTCTAGAATGAATGGGCTGTATGGGTCTAAACGGGCTTGTCACATTCCTCACCTACTTAACATTTTTCCTTTTCTTTTTTTATTTCTTTGTAATATGGAAATAATTACAATTTGAAGTATATTTATCTCAAATAAAATTTATAAAATTCCTCAAAAATAAATTTACAATTTGTTCTATTGTAGTTCATATCCTGAAAATAGATCAAAAATTCAAGTGTTTACTAAGTATAATTTAAACTTCAATTTGTAATCTAATCATAAATAATAGTAGTAATTAAAGGATCGATGCAATATGGCCTAGAGGGGGGGTGAATAGGCCTGCACACAAATTTTAAACTTTTTCTGCGAAAATACAGTCAGACTCCGGAACCTCTGAGATTATTCTCGGAACCTCCGAACGAGGTAGCCTCCGAGAATAAACTCAGAACTTCCGGCAACTATTAGAACAGAGCATAAATAACTTGAGCTGCAAATAACTTGATGAAAACCAGATCTACTAAATTCTAGGAGGTACTTAGGACCGAGCAAGAAGATTCTAAGCAAGGAACAAGCTAGGAAGGTACCACAACATAGATCGGGAGCAAACCCTAATAGATCTAGTCAAGAGCAAACATGAACAAGTAAGTAAACAAGAGCACACACGAGACAAAGATTTATCCCGTGGTTCAGCTCGCCACAAAGGCTTGCTTACGTCCACGTTGTTGAGGAAGCCACAAAGGCTAGGGACCACAAAGGTCAACTCCTCTCTCACACCTATCACTTTGGGTAATAGGTGGAGGCTTTCCACTAGAATCACAAAGGGTAATACAAACACCTTGGAGCTTCCACAAATCGGGTTGGAGAGCTTCCAAGAACCTCTATCCATCTAGGAGCAAGGCTCCAAGATTAATTGATCCACCAAGCTTGCTAGGGTTCTTCCAAGTGCTCAAGTTCAAGAGAGAGAGAGATTTGCTCACTAACTCACTTCAAGAATCCACTCTCAATCAATGCTAGGCAAGGATTTGGAAGAGAGTAGGTTAGGAGTGAATGCAAGGTGAGAGAATGAGGTTGGAACGGCGTACTGTGCAGGGGGGAGAAGAAGGTAACCGTTGGGGGACCAAGGGGTATAAATACTCCCAGATCCAGAACAGTAACGGCTATATTTTAGAGTTCGGAACCTCCGAGAAAAATCTCGGAACTTCCGACCTTTGAAATCTCTACTGACTGTAGCCCGTACGGTCGGAACCTCCGAGAAAAACCTCGGAACCTCCGAACAACAAACAGCAGGGGCAAAACAGCAGCAGGTCTCTTCCCTTTGGGTGAGGATTAGGGTTTAAGAAAGATAGACTATGAGCACTTGAAACCACCCTAACTCACCATTAGTATCCCTCTTGATAGTACGGATTGTCCTATACTCAAATTCAAAAGATAAAATAAATAAACTCCTCCAAATAGCATAGGTATCCTTCTTCATTCAGTTGAGGGATCTCCAATCTTTCTTTTGCACCTGTAAAAAATAACTCTATGCTGCACAACAGTCTCAAGAGCTCATTAGCTCTTTAATTGTGTGGTCAACATCACCAAAACCCTCATAGGGCTTGATGGCACTTACAAGTAATACCTAAAATTTTTCAAAATATTATGTAAATTGGTATATCATCATTTTTTGAATGTAGAAGCTTGGCATAAAAGATTCATAACATTTTCAAATATATTTACTATTTTTTATCATTTAAATGAATTTATGCGTGTTTACGTAAAGTAATTCCAAATTGGACTATGTGTACCTCCAAAAAGATTCTAAAAATTTCAAAAAAATATATTTAAACTTATATGTTCCATTATAACCCAAATCTAAGATATTGATGAACAATTCCATCGAGTTATAGGAAAAACTCAAACTTCTATTAGTCATCTTGTTATAAAATAATAATAATAATACACAAAACATCTCTGAAAATTATGTAAATTGACATAGAATCATTTTATAGATGTAAAAGCTTTACAAAAAATTTTAATAAGATTTTAAAAAAAATTTGAGTATACATTATTCAAAAACTATATAGGTCTCTCAAATTGTTTCATACAACTTAACTTAAACTTTGAAATTTGTGTACCTTAAAGTATTTTCTTGGAAATGTACACCTCAATTCTACACATAACCTTACATTTACTCTCCTATTAACACATGGGGATTCACATTGCCATTTATTGTGAAAAAACTATTTTTCCATTTTAAAATACCTAATTAAGACACTTTTATGAATTAACTAAAAAATAATTATCTTATATACCCAAAATACATTTTTCACAAGTACACGAATATATTTAAGTTGTATTCTATGAGTTTCAAGATTTTTTCGAACAAATTTGTTATTTTCTATCATTTAAATGAATTTCTGCAGGTTTACTGGAAATAATTAAATTTTGAATTACATGTATGCAAAAAGTCCGGTTTAGGTCCCTCAATTTCTGCGGAGCTAGGCCGGCCTGTTGGGCAGCGCAGTTGGGCCGACCTATTGGGCTGCGCGGGTTGATTTGGGATATCGGGGTTATTTTCTAATTAGCGTAAGGAGTTAGAGGGTCACTAGCAGACTTTGACTCCAGTTAGCAAGCCCAGGTTACTTTGACTCCTGTTTAGGTCCCTCAATTTTTACGAAAGTCTGGTTTACATACCTAAACTTCGTAAGTACACACAGAATATCCTTCAACATTTGAAATCGTCCAAATTATGTCTCTAACTTGGTTATGCGTGGTTTTAAAAACGGTTTTGTCCTTTTCTTTTTTATTTAACTCGACTAAATATTTAAAAAATCATAGTAAATTATAAAAAAATCATAAAACAGAAATCCAATTTTCTTTTGCCATTTGATGGTATATCTATATAATAAATATATAATATTATATGATTTAGAAAAAGATTTTGAATTTATTAGGTTTTAAATTTATTGATCGTGATGATCTCTAATTATTTTCACACATTTTTTGTTTTTTTAATTTATTGATCATGATTAAATGATAAAAACACATTGTGGGTCGGATTATGACGAAATTGACACAACGTCATAGTGTTTGGACTTCATATCGAGGCTCATATCCAACTCTGCGAATCTATGACGAAATCTTACTATTTGTCATGGATGTTGTGTGATATGTGATGAAATCTATGACGAAATCGGCACAACGTCATAGTGTTTGGACTCATATCGGGTTTCATATCCAACACTGTGAATCTATGACGAAATTTGACTGTTTGTCATGAATGCAATGCGATCTATGATGAAATTAAAAAACGTCATGTGAATTTTGTCATAGATCAAAGGATTTCTTGTAGTGGAGGCACTCAGTTTACTTCACGGTTTTGGCAGAAGTTACATGAGTCAATGGATACAAAGCTAAATTTCAGTTCAGCATACCATCCTCAGACAGATGGACACACAAAGAGAACAAATCAGATTCTTGAGGACATGTTGAGAACTTGTGCGTTGAAGAATAGTGGCAGCTGGGATAAAAGTTTGCCTTATGCAGAGTTTGCTTATAACAACAGTTACCAGTCCAGCATCAAGATGGCACCTTTTGAGGCTTTGTATGGAAGAAAGTGCAGAACACTGTTTGTTTTTGAACCAGACTGGAGAAAGTCAGCTCTTTGGACCGGACAACATAAGAGAAGCAGAAAGGCAAGTTGAGATCATTAGAGAGAATCTCAAAGCGGCACAGTCACGTCAGAAGAGTTAAGCTGATCCTTGAAGGCGAGAGGTGGTTTTAGAAGTCGGTTACTATGCATACCTCAGAGTATCACCTATTCGTGGTCTGCGAAGGTTCAATGTCAGAGGGAAGCTATCACCTTGGTTTATAGGTCCTTTCAAGATAGTGGAACGAAGAGGAGAAGTAGCTTACTAGTTGGAATTACCAGCACAATTATCAGGTGTTGATGACGTGTTCCATGTATCACAGTTGAAGAAATGTACAAGTGAGGTCAAGATAGAACCGGTACAATTCGAAGACATTGAGATGGGTAATGATTTGACTTACAAAGAATATCCTATCAAGATTTTGGATGCATCAGAAAGGGTTACTAGGAGCAAGGTCATCAGGATGTGTAAAGTACAATGGAGTCATCATACTGAGGAAGAAGCAACTTGGGAAAGAGAGGATGAACTCAAGGAGGACTTTCCTCATGTTTTCTCTAAATCTTCTGAATCTCGGGACGAGATTCTATTTAAGGGGGTAGGATTTGTGACACCCTATAATTCCATCACTAAAAAAATTCACCTAGCAACATGTTAACATAGTTTTGAAGGATTTAAAATGAAATGCTAATTAAATTGAGCTCTAAATTATTAAATTTAATTTAATTAATCTAGAGACAACAAGTGTTTGAGCATCATTATTTGTCTTTGCATGGATTTTGGTTGCTTGTGTGAAGTTTAAAAAGTTTATGAAATGTTGTGAAAAAGTTTGAAAAGATTTGATTTGAATTTGAATACAAATGGTTTGATTTGAAAAGGATTTAAAAAGGAAAAAAGAGGAAACTTACCTCACCTTACCTTTCAGCCCGGTCGGCCCACCGGCCCAACTCCCTTCTACGCAGTGGCCCATCTCCCCGCCTCCCTTTTCTCTTTTTCTTTGTGCCGCTGACAGGCCGACCCCACTCGTCAGCTCTCTCTCCCACCTCGCGCCCCTACTCTGTTTCAAGCTAGGGACGCCACAGGGTCAACCGCCGCCTTTCCCCGCGCCTCCTCTGCTCCCCCTTCCATCTGTGGGCCTCAATCAAGAGCCATAAACCCCGCATCCATGATTCCCTTCATTTCCTTTCCGTTTTCCTCTTTTTCTTCCCCTCTTTACTCCCGCAAGGCCCGCCGGCCATCAATGGCAACCTCAACGCCGCCGGGGCCTTTCCCTTTCCCCTTCTCCCCTCTCTGTCCTTATTTATGGTCATGCTCGAGCTCACGCCCTCCCCTTTGCACTCACATCGCCCACATACACTCGAGCACCCCATTCACCATCGCTGCCACCTCTGCATCTCACCGCCGCCAGACGCCGTCGGTGAAGTGCTTCTTGGCCTCTAACTTTTCTTTCTCCGGCATGATCATATCCCTCACGCGATGCTTTTTGTCCAGGAGCATCGTCACCGGATCATGCAGCACTTGGGGATCTTGTTCCTGCCCGCCGAAGCGCCACCCGAGCCGCCGCCAACACTGATCACTGCCGCCGTTGCTCCTTCCTCGCCCATGGATATTTTCGAAGCATCTCCGTGTGGTGAGCAAGTTGGTCCCGCTCTTTTTCCTTTTCTCTGCGCTCGGCACCGATTCCACGAGCTCGCCGGAGTGGCCATTCCGCCCCCTTCTAACGCCGGCCGCCGTGGATGCCTGAGCCTCTCCCCTGACCCCCTGGTTAAGTGCGCGAGCTCCCCCGCTCCACGTAGCACTTATCCGTCCATGATTTGGCTGCCGGGAACTTTCTCCCTAGTACGCGCCGACGAAGCGCCACTGTGTGCCGCCGCGCAGCCCTCCTCTCCGGCGAAACCCGCCGCCACCCGACGCACGCACACGTCCCCAGCCGTCGGATCGACGATCCACGGTTCAGATCCATTGCAGCCCCGTGGTCGAATCTGGCCGTAACGGTCAACGTGGGCATTCTTGTTTAAGAGCCACTGGGTTTCTCTGTTTTCACAAGCCGGTCCTCCCACCTATAAGCATCCTCACAAACATGTCCTAGATTTTATGAGCTAGCCCCTGTCTAATTTGTATAATAGCACCAGGAGTCCTTTCACTTGTTTTAAGCATTTTAGCTGTCCTGTTTTTATATGAAATTATGTTTTATCCCCTGGTTTTATTTATAAAAGTCCTGTAAACTTAGTTTTTATTGCAGAAAGATCCCTGAAACTTGTTTTAAGCATAACTTTCTTGTTTTAACTCTGTTTTTAGCGTTCTATTTACCGAAATGACCGTCTCAGTGAGTAGAATAATTTAGGCAGCGTGTTTTCAACTTTTGTTACTGTTTGGTGTACTGTTTATTTATTGTTTGTTTATATGCTTGTGCATAGATATCGTGCCTATTTCGTCTGAGCTCCCCGTTGGAAGTGATCAGGAAGAGCCTGTCTTTGAATAGGAGCATACCCAGCTTGTAGAGGAAGGCAAGTGGCTGTCCCCCTCTCCATTTTCTCTTTTGAACCATATCACTGCATGCTTAAACAATATTTACTATTCTTGTTGCTATGCATGAAATTGATGGGCAAATACCTTTTTAAGGACTTGACTAGATGTTTTATCTTGTTATCTTGATCAACTCTATTTATCAAATGCTTTGGGTAGACAATTGCTTAGCTTGCTTAACATGGGAATGATTATGTCTTGGTTATGAAATGCAACTCAGTTCTGTGTATGAAATGTGTTAATGTTTAAGACAAGATCATCTATAATTTAAATGGACCATGGAGAACCACCCAAGACAACAGTACAACCACAGTCCAGATGGCTCTGGCTTAGCCAATTAATTAGGAGAGTGGGTTAGCTGATAGCCTTTTTCCGAGAGGGGCACAGGGGGCTCCGGGTTGCAGGGGTATAGCCCGGTTCTTCTGGGGTAGCAGCCTTTGCTAAGGTGCTGACCATTAGGGAGGGTTATGGTCCGCCCTGAGCTGTAACTGTCGCGGGCTGTTGGTTTCTTTGCTTTCCTTTGTAAAGGCTTCGTAGTGAACCCTTAGCCACTCACCTTGGAAGTGTTTAAGGTCTAGCTAACCCGGGCAACTTGGGGAACACGAACTGTGGGTAAAGTGTACAACCTTTGCAGAGTTAAAACTGATCAATCAGCCGTGCTCATGGTCAAGAGAGGCTTCGACCCTCACATGATAATCAAACTTAAAGATTGAAGGATCAGATGGCGACTAGAGAGGGGGGGAGTGAATAGGAGCCGGTAATAATTCTTCTCAAAGAACCCGGCCTATACCCTAGTCAAATCCCGGTCACACACAAGCGATGGATCGAATCACACACCAATCGCCAAGACAACGAGGTTATGGATCAACCTCTAGTCCTAGGAACGATTCCTTGAAGCACACGCGGAAGCACAAGAAAGGAAGGAAGGAATCGAACCAAGAAGCAAAGCACACAGGCTCTGGCGGACCGTCCGGCCAGGGGAGGGCGGACCGTCCGCACTGGCCACGCGGACCGTCCCGCCGCCGCCGCGGACCGTCCGCACCCACACCGCGGACCGTCCGCCCTGCGCGCCGCGGACCGTCCGAAAAAGCTAACCGAACCACCGAGACGACCCCGAATAACGGACCGTCCGCGGGGAGCACGCGGACTGTCCGCCAGGCACCCGCGGACCGTCCGCCCGCTGCTGCGGACTGTCCGAAACCTCGCCCAACGAAAGCTCAAAGCCACGACGGATCGAAAGCGAAGCCGAGCAAGAACACGAAGAACACGGGAAGGACATGCTCCTCGCGGACCGTCCGCCGTCCCCACGCGGACTGTCCGCCCCTTACGGACAAAACAGAAAAACATCCCGACCCCGAAGGTCAACTCCCCCAAATCATCATCGGATTTCCCAAACGGTAGAAGCTGTGGAGACAAGGGTTTGGGGACTTGAAAAGCGTCACACAAGGATGCTATAGCCCAAAAATCTTGCCTCCTAACTCCCTAAATCACCGGGAATCGCGAATCCTTTGAGCACCACCAAAAGCTAGAGCACCGAACGAAAATCCTTGAATCGAAGTGGTTTCCCGGCGTTTGAGGGCACAAGATCAATCACAAAGGTGCACAAGGCATCCATCCATGTTTTCCTCAAAGAAATCCGGGGAGAAACCAACTCAAATCCGCGGAATCACACCGAGAACAAAGGCACGGAAACAAGCACAAAAAGACCACGAAAAACACAACTCCGAATCTTCTATACAAACCAGGAAAGATTCACAAGGTCTAGCATGCCGCCCTAGCATCCATCCCTCTCAACAAATCTCACATGAAGCTCTCATGCTAGCCTAGAGAAAATGGTGAATAAAATAGCTACGAAAAAGAGAAATGGGTGGGGGGAAATGAAACCCTAAGTCGCGGAGAGAGAGAGCCATCCACACACACTCATGGCTTATATATCAGGTCCCGCCGGAGTGGTAAATGACTCGACTACCCCTAACTTAACTACTGGCGATACAACCCACGTAGGGGCATTTAGGTAATGTTTGTAGGTCTTTCCATCGGACGGCCATGCCTTTGCCGCACCCCGCATCCTCCCGACGCAAGCCATGCGATCCCGCCGCGTGTCCTCCGCCTCGAAGCTTCCCGACACGCCCGGATCCCGTCTCCGTCGTGTTGGGCCCTCGGACTTGGTTTTGAGGCCCAAACCAAGAAATTCTGAGAACGCGGAATGAAATTCAGAGAAAGAAAGGAAGGAAGAAGAAAGAAAAACACAAAAGCTCAACTCATGACCAAAACCGAAGAAAGGCAAAGAAAGGTCACAAGCCAAGCAAAGCACAAACTCCACACCGAAAACAGCTAGAAAGCTCCCCCTGAACAAATGCAAGCTCCCCCTGAACAAATGCAAGCTCCCCCTGAACATGTGGATGCAAACTTCCAAATTTTAGCTCACCACTTCTGAATTGTCATTAAGCTCACCTCTTCTCCCCCTTGTTGACAATGTATGAATCAAGGTGAAAATGCAGAAATGCAAAACAAAGCATATAAACATCTACATGAGCTTCTCAAATAGGCCAAATCTAGTGTCAAAGGCTAAAAATGAGACAAAGATCACACATATGAATCATAGCATAGTCAAAGCATTGCCACATGTAATATATGAAAATACAAGCATGTGACAAAGCAAAATTTTCAGAGTTAAGCTATTTTACCAAAAGAAGGCTCGCTTCACATGTAAAAGCCTATCCATGTCACACTCGAGCCACAAACATGCATACTACTCAGAGATCATACAAGGATATCAAATTCTCAGCAAAAGATCATGGCAAACACCCATAAAGCAAAGCATGTCATGTCAAAGCTCATGAGCCATGTGTCCACTTTGGGGAGACTTCTCCACTGGTGAACATCATGCAACATGTTTTGCACCCATATGTGAAAGATAAGACATTTTAAGCATAGACATGATGGATGGAGCATTTTTCAAGCATACACACTTCTTTTCAAGATTAATTCATTTCATGGTACATGAAGTGCCTTTGCGGCAAAAAGAAGCTTATGCTCCCCCATGAATGCAACATAGGCTATACATTCACAATGATATTCGGCCTTTGGCCCAAATGCAAGAAAAAGACATCCAAGCACAATCTAAGCATAGAAAGCACATTTAGACCAAAACGTGACATGGATACACTACTACACATGAGTGGAGCACATTTCACCAAAAATTAGTCAAGATTAGCATTTATTTCAAAAAGGGCTATCTCACCACACATATATCTCAAATATTCCAAGAGCATAGCCTCACATCACCATTTCTCCACACATATGACCAATATCTCACAAATAGCCAAAGAGACTCAAATAAGGCATATGAAAGAAGCTCATCATCCTAAAATGCAATATGATACAAATGCAACATGATATATGACAAGATGGCTATCCTACCATGGTTTGTACATCAAGCAAAACATGTATATACATCAAAGTAAAACGTGGTATGATACAAAAGAAAACCCCCAAAGAATCAACTAGAAAGGGAAACAAACCCCAAGTTCCCCCGCAAGCGCACAAATGTAGCTTGGTCGAGAGGCTTTGATGTCGGCTAGCTGATCTTGGGTAGGGACATGACTCAACACAATGGTTCCTTTTTCCACATTGTCCCTCAAGAAATGATACCTCACTTCTATGTGTTTGGTTCTGGAATGAAGCCTTGGGTTTTTGGCTATGCTTATGGCAACGGTGCTATCACAAAGAAGTGGGATCGCGGGTGCACTCCTCACCAAAGTCTCTCAAAGTGTATGAAATCCACAACGGTCGGGAACAACAACTCGCGGCCGCAACATACTCCGCCTCGGTGGTAGGCGAGCTACACTAGACGGCTTGCGGGAAGACCATGAAACCAACGAAGACCCAAGAAGGCGGCAAGTACCGAAGTAGACTTCCTCTCGACTCGACAACCGGCAAAATCCGCATCGGAAAAACCATGAAGAGAGAGAGTCGAGGAGGACGAATACCAAGGCCAAGACCAGGGGCAGACTGTAGGTACCTAAAGATCCTCTTGACGGCCTGTCGATGTGATGTCCTCGGAGAAGCCTAAAAACGAGCGCACAGACAAACACTGAACTGTATGTCTGGCCTCGTCGCCGTCAGGTAGAGGAGGGAGCTGATCATGCTCCTGTACTCCCACTGGTCCACTGGTTCTCCGTCCTCGTCCGCATCCAAAGTGGCCGTACTCCCCATGGGAGTCGACATCGGCTTCACATCTTGCTTCTGGAACTTCCTCAGCATGTCTTTCGTGTACTTTGTCGGGGACAGCCCTGGGGGCCCCCTTAAACAACTGGGGAAACGCCACTTAAAACCTGCAAAAAAGACCAAGGCCAAACACGCCTCGCTTAAACACACGGGGCATGGCCCACGCCACGGTGGCCCTGACGGCCCACCAAGGCGGCCCACTCAATGATCCCCTCGAACAAGCTCCGCCTCGCTCGAGGACACACACCCCCCTCGGGTGGGCTCGAGGGAGTGCGCTACCTCGAGCCGACTCCGCCTTGCTCGAGGGTCCGCGCGCCGCCCTCAGCAGCTCCGCCTCGCTCGAGGGCGCTCCGCACGCGCGCGCCCGTTCCCGTACGCGGGTACGGGCATTTAATGTTCTGACAACGGCGGGGCGGCGCCATCATGCGCCCGGGACTCGCGCCCCGGTTCGTTGCACCAACTCCCTAGGAGGGAACCCATCCCCGCCACTGTAGGGGACTATGCGACGTGGCCGGTGCCAGTCCCGTGACGCCGCGCCGCCTACTCCGGTGCGCGCTAACGCGCCGAGCCCTCGAAGGGGGGCCGGCCGCACCCTCGATTTGCTTTCCCGTGACTTTGCAGGGTTAGGTCGTGGTGTTAGGCCGGCGGGGCGCCATCCCTGCCACTGTTAACGGCATGGCGGCCGCCCCCGCGCGTACAACCCCACGCCGGGCACTGTGGTAACAGCTCCGGCGCTGTGGAGCGTGCGGGAACGGGACGCCGCCATGCCCGCCACTGTATCCCGTACGGATCGACGTCAGCAACCCCCTCGAGCCCGCCTGGGGACATCACGGCCGTCCGCTGCACTCCTACCCTCGAAGCTACCACTGTTCGGGTACAAGATACGCCATGATGGCCAGATCGCGGCAAGGACCGTCAAGGCGGCCGCCTACTCTACGGCGCAGCACACCACACTTCCCCATGTAGCTAAATAGTGCGGCATACATGTAATTCGCTCTCTCCTTGGCCTATAAAAGGAAGACGAACTCCCCCGCCGCAGGGGACGAGACAGAAGAGACAAGGCAGAGCAACGACAGCAACACACGACACATCACGCACTTGCTCTCCAATTCTCCCAAAATATCTTCAGCCACTTCACCAGGGACTTGGAGGCCACGCTTCCTCTCCCGCCTTGCTTGTAGCAGCCCCACTACACGCACCCCCGGTGCCGAGCAATACGAAGCCTCGAGCACACCACTGCTGGACGTACGGCCCTCGGCCGGAACCAGGATAAACCTTGTGTTCCTGATTGCTTAGCATCGACCATTAAGGGATAGACCTTGGCTCTTATCACTGGTTAGTGTCGGGACCACATTCCGCACCGATAGTTGGCGCCCACCGTGGGGCACGCGGGCGCCTAAGGTCAATCCACCGTCAACTCCCTCCATGGTGATTCGCACTGAGTACCGCGGCACGCACTACTTTATGGGCAGCTCGGACCCCCTCCCCGCCGGGTTTCAAATTCGGTTCGGGGGCCTGAACTTTCAGGCTACGGGGAACGGCTACCTGATGCGCCTCACCAACCGTGAGGAGCTCCAAGCGCGGCGCCAAGCCGGGTCCGCCCCGGCCGCGCGCGCGCGCGTCACCACAACGCGGACACCCGCAGGCGCGGATGCCGGCGGGCCCGACAATGCCACGGCGCGCCGCCGCCGCTCCCGCGCCGTTCACGCCGAGCGCAATCCGAGCGGCGGCAAGCCGAACGCGCCGCCTCCCAACGCGGCGCACCCGTCGGCCGCGACGACCGCCGCCCCGGCCGGGGAGCGCGCGGTCTCCGGCCGCGCTTCCCCATCTGGTCCGCGCGGCGCCACGACGCCTACAACGCCAACGTCAACACCACGATGCGCGGGTTCCCCCCGGCCGTCACGTCTTCGTCGCCGGGGACCCCCGGTGCCTCCGCAGCGACGAGTCTTCCCCCGGGCTCCCCTTGACGCATTGCCACCCGCCAACCTGCATGGGTACGCGGATTGGGACTTCTCCGGCGTGCCGGACCCAGTGATGTTCAGGCGTTTTCTTGACGCCACGGACTACTGGTTCGACTGCTCCGACGACTCCAGCACCGGGAGCTACGACCCCGCACGGGAATGCTGCGTCGTCATCGCCAACGACCCGGAAACGCCACCGGTGCGGCGGGCCCGCGACGGGGAGGTTACGCCCGCCCCGGGGATCGCTCGCGCGCCCGGGCCGCGGACCGAGCACCCCGGCCCCGGGGGGCCGACATCGACGCGCGGCTAGCCCAAGCTCGCGAGCTCGAGGCCAAGCCGGCGGAGGAGTATCGGACGGTGCGGCCGCTCCGCGCCTCCACGGCCGGGGAAGCCTCCGCGCGCGGAGAACGCGCGCGGGAGCCGGGCAAACAAGCCCGTGACCGCATCAACGCCGACTTCAACGTCGACAACCCGGACACGCCTCCATGGGCGATCCGTGGCTTATCACCGCCGCAACAAGCGCCGCGGGCCATGCCGGCCCCCTCAACGCCCGTGGCGCGAAACCCGCACCGTGAGGTGCAAGCACTCATCGAGCAGGCGGCCGTTCAACAGTCGAGAGCTCGGCGTCACGCATCCGCCAACGCGGGGGGACGCACGAGGCGACGGGGCCGCGCAGGGGGGGCAAACCCTCGGTCCATGCGGGTGAAGGGGGGGGGGAGCGACCCGCCAACCCGGACGCACACCGGCCAAAGAGCGGCTCCTTGACACGCGCAAGGCGCGGGACGGCGACGCCCGCAACGTCATCAACGCTCGGCGGACGAGCAAGGCGGATGCGCGAGCGGCGGCGGCAGCTACCACCCTCGGTGGGGTGGACGCCGCGATAGCGATGAGGACCGCTCTCCAACGCCGGAGCCCCCGGGGACCCGTGTGTTCGGGCCGGGAGATCCGCGCGGCGGCCTTCCCCCCGCGCTTCCGCCGGCCCCACGACCATTGTCAAGTACAACGGGGAAACGGATCCCCGCGTGTGGCTCAATGATTACCGCCTAGCATGCCGCTTGGGCGGGGCCACCGGCCGACAAGGTCATCATCCGCAACCTCCCCCTGCACCTCAGCGATGCGGCCCGGACGTGGCTCGAGCATCTGCCGGCCAGCCAGATCCATAGCTGGGATGATCTGGTCCGCACGTTCGTGGGCAACTTCTAGGGCACGTACGTGCGCCCTGGGAATTCCTGGGACCTGCGCTCTTGCACCCAGAAGCCCGGAGAGTCACTCCGGGACTTCATACGACGCTTCTCCAAACGCTGCACGGAGCTCCCAAGTGTGGCGCAATCTGAGATTGTGCACGCCTTCCTCGAGGGCACCACATGCCGGGACCTCGTGCGAGAGCTGGGGCGCAGCCCGCCTGTGGACTCAAACGAGCTGTTCGACATCGCCACCAGCTTCGCCTCAGAAGAAGAGGCCGTGGGAGCAATCTTCGACGGCAAGAAGGGCAGGCGCTCAGACAACGCGCCCGCGGAGGGCAGCAAGTCCAGGGAGCCCCACCGGAAGGACAAGCGGGGCAAGAGAGAAGAAGCCGCGCCGCGAGGCGCGCGAGCAGGGGTGCGACGGTGATGACGCCGAGGACCTTGCTGTTGACCCGACTCGACGAGGCCCTCGACCAGCCCCTCGAGGTCCGGGGGTGTTCGACGACATGCTGAAAAAGCAATGTCCATACCACAAGACCCCAGTGAACCACACCCTCGAGCAATGCGACATGCTCAAGAAGTTCTACGGTCGCGCCGCCGCAAAAGACGCGGAGGCCAAGAAGGACGGAGGAAATGGCGACGCTGGCGGCTTCCCCGCCGTGGAAAATGTGTTCCTCATCTTCGGGGGACCGACCGTCGACATGTCGAGCCGCCAGCACAAGCGGGAGCGGCACGAGGTCCTCGCCGCGGAAAGGGTGCCTCCCTCCTTCCTTGACTGGTCGGAGGATGCCATCACCTTTAGTCGCGAAGACCACCCCAACCACATCCCCAACCCGGGTCAGTACCCATTGGTGGTCGACCCGGTCATCGGGAACGCGTGGTTCTCAAAGGTCCTGATGGACGGAGGCAGCAACCTCAACATCCTCTACGCGCACACGCTGCGCCTGCTGGGGATCGGGTTGGACCAGCTGCGGCCTAGCACGACGCCGTTCCATGGCGTCGCGCCAGGCAAGCGCGTCCAACCCCTCGGGCAGATCGACCTGCCGGTTTGGTTCGGCACTCCGAGCAATTTCCGCAAGGAAACGCTCACCTTCAAGGTGGTGGGGTTCCGGGGCGCCTATCACGCCATACTTGGGCGGCCCTGCTACGCCAAGTTCATGGCCGTCAACAACTACACCTACCTCAAAATGAAGATGTCGGGACCGAACGACGTCATCACCGTGGGCCCGTCCATCGAGCACGCGTTCGACTGCGACGTCGAGTGCGTAGAGCACGCGGAAGCGCTGGCGCTGGATGAAGCGCTGGTGACCACCATGGAGAAGATGGTCAACGAGGACCTCAACTCCACCACCAAGCACGCCGGCAACTTCGAGGCCGCGGAGCAGACCAAGGAGGTGCCCCTCGACCCTGCTGTCCCCGAGGGCAAGGCGTTGAGGGTCAGCTCCACCCTCGACCCGAAATAGGAAGTGGTGCTCGTCGACTTCCTCCGCGCCAACGCCGACATCTTTGCGTGGAGCCCCTCGGATATGCCAGGCATCCCGAGGGAGGTCACCGAGCACTCCCTTGACATCCTACCTCACTCCCGTGCCGTGCAACAACGGCTCCGCCGCTTCGACGAGGAGCACGGCGGCGGGCGATCGGAGCGGAGGCCGCGGAAGCTTCTCGAGGCCGGGTTCATCAAGGAGGTGTTCCACCCTACGTGGCTAGCGAATCCTGTACTAGTAAAGAAAAAGAACGGGAAATGGCGGATGTGTATAGACTACACTAGTCTCAATAAAGCATGTCCTAAAGTTCCCTTTCCTTTGCCACGCATCGATCAAATTGTTGATTCAACAGCTGGGTGTGAGCTGCTTTGCTTCCTTGATGCCTACTCCGGGTATCACCAAATAAAGATGAAGGAGTCCGACCAGCTCGCGACCTCATTCATCACGCCGTTCGGGATGTTTTGCTACGTCACGATGCCGTTCGGCCTCCGGAACGCGGGTGCAACGTATCAACGCTGCATGCAACACGTTTTCGGGGATCACATCAGGCGAACGATTGAGGCGTACGTAGACGACATCGTCGTAAAAACCAGGAAGGCAGATGACCTGGTTGGCGACCTCAACATCGCGTTCGGCTGCCTACGGGCCAACGGGGTAAAATTTAACCCCGAAAAATGTGTCTTTGGTGTGCCGCGGGGCATGCTCCTAGGATACATAGTCTCCCAGCGAGGCATCGAGGCCAACCCCCGAGAAGGCCGCGGCCCTCGAGCGAATGGGTCCAACTCGGGACCTCAAAGGGGTGCAAAAGGTGCCGGGGTGCCTTGCCGCCTTGAGTCGCTTCATCTCGCGGCTCGGCGAGAAAGGCTTGCCTCTCTATCGCCTCCTCAAAAAGCACGAGCGCTTCTCTCGGACCGCCGAGGCCCAAGACGCGCTCGACAAGCCGAAGGCATCCTTGACCCACGCCCCCGATCCTCACGCCGCCGCGGGACGGCGAACCTCCGCAGCTCTACGTGGCCGCGACCACCCGGGTGGTCGGCGCCGTAATCGTAGTAGAGTGCACGGAGGAAGGGCACGCCCCCGCCGGTCCAACGGCCGCCTACTACATCGGCGAAGACTTGTCCGACACCAAGACACGCTACCCTCAAGTCCAAAAAGCCGTTGTACGCGGTGGTCCTCGCGCGGCGCAAGCTTCGCCACTAATCGAGGCCCACCCCGTCACGGTGGTCTCCTCCTTCCCGCCGGGGGGAGATCTTCCGTAATCCGGACGCGGCGAGCAGGGATCGCCAAGTGGTCGGTGGAGTTGATGGGCGAGACACTCGCCTACGCCCCGCGCAAGGCCATCAAATCCCGCATCCCGGCGGATTTCGTCGTTGAGTGGACAGATACACAGTTACCGCCACTGCAGATCCAAGCGGAGTGCTGGACTCTGTATTTCGACGGCTCGGTGATGAAAACAGGGGCGGGCGAGGGCCTGCTTTTCGTGTCACCCCTCGGGGAGCACATGCGGTACGCAGTACGTCTCCACTTCCCCGCGTCAAACAACATGGCTGAGTACGAGGCCCTCCTTTGCGGCCTCAAGATCGCCATTAAAATAGGCGTCAAGCACCTCGACGTGCGGGGGGATTCGCAGCTCGTGATTGACCAAGTCATGAAAAATGCGAGCTGCCACGACGACAAGATGGAAGCGTACTGCAAGGCCGTGCGAGCCCTCGAGGACAAGTTCTACGGCATCGAGCTCAATCACGTGCCCCGCCGGTACAACGAGGAGGCGGACGAGCTGGCCAAGATCGCGTCCGGGCGGATCACCGTCCCCCCGAACGTTTTTGCCCGAGACATCGCCCAGCCCTCCGTCACCCTCGAGCCTCACCCCTCGAGCCACGCAGAACCCTCGGGGGCTCCCTCGAATCCAGCAGGCGCGGAGCCCATGGATGAGGACCCCTCGAACGAGGCATACGTGCTCTCCCTCCTCGAGGGGTATGGCGCCGACGAGGCCGATGTGATGGATGTCGAGCCAACCCCCATCAAGGCGGATTGGTGCGACAAGTATGTCGCCTGGATGGCTCGAGGGGAACTCCCCTCGGACCGGGCCGAGGCCAGGCGCATCGCCAGGATGGCCAAGTCCTTCGCCCTCATCGACGGCGAGCCGTACAAGTGCGCGGCCTTCCGCATCCTGCAGCGATGCGTACCCATCCCCGAGGGGCGCGAGCTCCTCTGGGACATTCACGCGGGGATTTGCGGCCATCACGCCGCACCCCGCACCCTCGTTGGCAATGCGTTCCGTCAAGGCTTTTACTGGCCTACCGCGGTCGCGGATGCTAGCGAGATCGTGCGCACCTGCGAAGGGTGCTAGTTCTACACCCGCAAATCCAACCTTCCTGCTCACGTCTTGCAGACCATCCCCATAACATGGCCTTTCACCGTGTGGGGGCCGGACATCGTCGGCCCCCGCGGAAGGCGCCCGGGGGCTTCACTCACCTGTTGGTTGCGATCGACAAATTTTCCAAGTGGGTAGAAGTGCGCCCCATTACGAATCTCGGGGGAGAGCAAGCGGTGACGTTCTTCACCGACATCGTCCATCGTTTTGGAGTACCAAACTCCATCATCACCGACAACGGGTCCCAGTTCACGGGCAGGAAATTCCTAGAATTCTGCGACAAATTCCACATCCGTGTGGATTGGGCGGCTGTGGCACACCCGCAGACTAACGGTCAAGTAGAGCGTGCCAATGGCATGATCCTACAAGGCCTTAAGCCCAGAATTTTCGACCAGCTGAACAAGTCTGGTCGGAAATGGCTCCAGGAGTTACCAGCGGTCGTGTGGAGCCTAAGGACCACCCCAAGCAGAGCCACTGGGTTCACCCCGTTTGTTCTAGTCCATGGCGCGGAGGTCGTCCTCCCCACGGACTTAGAGTATGGGTCACCCAGGGTACGAGGCTACGACGAGGACGCCAACCAGCGAGCCCGCGAGGACTCACTGGACCAGCTGGATGAAGCGCGCCTCGTGGCCTTGATGCACTCCGCAAGATATCAACAGTCCCTCAGGTGCTACCAGGCACGGAAAATACGCCGGCGGGACTTCGGTGAAGGGGATTTGGTCCTAAGGCTACGCCAAGACAACCGAGGACGCCACAAGCCGTCACCTCCGTGGGAGGGGCCCTACGTCGTGGTGAAAGTGCTCAAGCCCGCACGTACAAGCTGGCCAACGAGGACGGTGAAGAACTCACCAACGCCTGGAACATCCAACAGCTACGTCGCTTCTATCCCTATCTAGGATGTCCAAGTCCTTTGTTGTAAATCACGTGACCAACACCCCAGTTGGTGGCAACCATGTAAATATCACCAGTTCAATAAAAAGGGCAACTCGGCTTTCCCCTGAAACCCAAGTTACCCTCGGGGGCTACTACGGGGGGCATCCCCCCAAAATGGTCCCATTTTTTGGCAAAAAAGAAACAACTCACGCGCGCTAAGCATGTTTCTACTTTGGCCTCAAGAAAAGTTTGAACAGGGCGCAGGCAGCCTAGCAGAAAGGACGCGCAAGCCAGAGATAGCCTACGCCTCTGCGAGGATACGGCCCTTCTCTCTTGCCTCCAACCCAGCAGGCCACCCGCGAAAATCGAACTCCCCTAACTAGAATTTACTCAGGAAGAAGGAGAAACAAAAAAGCGCAATAAAGTAAAGAACATCATTCCACTTTCACAAACGTTTGAAGAAAAAGTGATATGTTTATTTACAAGGCCACACAGCCAGCACACTAACACTTAAACAAAAAAGGGCCTAGCGCCCAGCTATCTTCAGGCTGGAGGAGCGACAGCATCAGCGGCATCTGGGAAAAGAAACTCCTCGAAGGCCTCGGCAAGCGTCCCGGCGGCGTCGGCGGCTAATGCATCCACGCGCTCCATCGCCACCTCGTCCTCGACGCCCTCGGGGACAACGTAACCTTCCGCCACCGCCTCGAAGTTGATCTCGTAATGAGATCGCACCACCCCGAGGGCCTTCTGGACGCCGAGGTGCGCGCGCCGGCGCATGCGCCCGGTGACCTTCCCCGCCAAGGGCACGCAGCGGCCGGCCGCCGAGCTCCCGCCCGCGCCCTCGCCCTCCTCCACGGCCTGGCAGGTCTCGAGGGCCGCAGAGCGCAACTCCAGCAGCTCCTGCTCGGAGGAGTTGTAGGAGGTTTGCAGCGCCTCGGCCCGCTCGGCCGCGTGCCCCAGCGCGGTGCGCAAGCCTGAAGTCGCCAAGCAAGAGGGGGATCAGAAAAGGGGGCGAACCCTCTAAGGGGAAATCAGCGAAACAAGAGACGAACAGCAACTTACCCTCAACCTGCTTCTTCTCCACCTCGAGGGCGCGGCGCCCGGCCTCGACCGCCTGCTCAAGGCCCTTGAGGGTCTCGCCTTGCTCCTGGAGGGCCAGCTCCTGGCTCGCGCTCGTGATGCTGAGCACCATCAGTTCGCCCTCAAGCTTTGAGAACTCCGTGTTTCGGCCCTCCAGCGATTTTTGTGCCGCCTCGCGAGCGATGCTCTCCTGCTCCAGCGCCGACCGGGCGTCGACAAGGGCAGCCCGCTCCTGCTGGATCTGCCCCTCAGCCCCCTAGCGGGCGGCACGCTCCTGCAGGAGCTGGTCCTCTGCGACGGCGAGCGCCGCAACCTTGGCGTCGAGGGCGGCCTTCGCATCGTCGGCCTCCTTGGCCTCCTCGCTCGAGCGCGCGCGCCCGCTCCCTCGGCCCGGCTCGCCGAGCTCGCGCCCCCGAGCAACGAGTGGAGCTCCGGGTTGTCGTTGCGGACGCCGGCCACCTCCGTCTCCCGCCTGGCCGCCGGGGTGCGCATCTTCTCCCGTGTCCGCCCGCGCCTGCCGCAGCGCCTCATCCCGGTCGATGAGGGTCGTGCAAACCTCGCTCGAGGGTGGAGGGGCGCGCCGGGTCCTGCCTTGCGCTCTCATGAAGCTGATCGCGCAGGGCCACGGCCCGCATGACGCCCAACCGTCCGAGTCCTCAGGGCGTCGGCGAGCGCGTCGAAGGCGTCGCACCGCTCCCGGAGCTGGCGGAGCTCGGCGCTCACCTGATCGAAGGAGCCATACTTGTCGCGGACGCGGAGCTCGAGCTCCTGTCACCAACAAACCGAGACCTGTGAGTGTCATGCTGCAAGGATCGCGCGCAAAAACGAGAAAACAAAGAAAGCACGCGACGGTGCCCCACCTGGAAGACGCGCCACGCGGGGCCGCCATGAATCCGCAGCGCCTCGTGTAATGCTCGATCGAGCGCTGCACCGTGGTTGCGGAGCTCTCCCCACAGCTCCTGCTCCCCCTGGGCGTCGGCGAACGCAGGCGGATCGCCAACGAGCCCCTCTACCGGGGCGGAGCGGCCGGAGCGGGAAGAACAGGCCTCGGCACCGTGCCCTCGCCCTCCTGCCACCATGTGGCCCTCCCGCCGCCTCACGAGAGCCCCCTCCTCGGGACTCGGGGGGACGGCGTGGGGAAACTCACCCACCGGTCCCACCCGGCGGCGGGGAGTCGTCGTCCGGGATCTCCACCACCGCCGCCGGGAGCCGCCGGCGGGTGCCGCCCTTGCGTCGCCTCCGTCGACGCCTCCGCCCGCGCCTCCGTAACCGCGGGCTCACGCCGCGGTGCCGCGGCCACCGTCTCCCCGCCGCGCCTCCGCGACCACGGGCGCCAACTCGCCCTCCTCGGCGGCGCCGCCCGCCGCGCCTCCACCACGCCCGGCGTCGCGCGGCCGCGCTCCACCACGGCCGGCGCCGCGGCCGCGCCTCCACCACGACCGGCGCCGCCGGCCGCGCCTCTACCACGACCGGCGCCCGCCGCTCCTCGACGGCCGCCGACCGCGGCGCGACGGGCCGATCCGCCGGCCGTGGCCTCGGGGCCTCGCCCGCACCCCCGCGAGCTCTCGCCCGCCGCGGCCGCCACGCTCACCCACGCCCGCGGTGCCCTCGACGACCGCCGCCGGGTGGGAACGGATGCGTCCACCCTCAATACCTTGGCCGGCGTGAGGGGAGGCACTGTGGGCACCACCCTGCGTAAACACGAACACGCGGTCAGGCCCTTGGTTGTCAAAAACGCAACCCCGCAAAAGAGCAAGCCCCTCACCTCGAAGAAGAGAAGGCGCGCTTCCTCTTCCTCGAGGTCCCGGTAGATGACGCCGGCGCGGCCGGCGCGGCCACCGCCGCGCCTTCGGCCCGTCTCCGCCGCGCGCGTGGGCCCCGCCCCGCGCGCGTGCGCGCCCGTCACGCGCACCTCCGGGCGCGCGCCGGCGCCCTCCGCGGCCCGCGCCGCTCCCCGTCGTCGACCGCCCGGCGGCGGGCGCCTCCGCACCCGCCCCCCGTGCGACGCTGCTCTTGCCGCCGGAGCTGGCTCCGGCGGCGGGGGCACAGGCTCCCACCTATCAGGGAGGCCCTGCCCCCGGCCTCTTCCTCCTCTTCCTCCTCCGAGGACGAGTACTCCTCGGTGCCCGGGGAAGAGAGCCCTTGCTGCTCGCGCAGCCGGTACTCCTCGTTCCGGCGCTCGCGACACTCGCGGTGTCGCTTCGCGCACTCCTTCTTGCGCGCCGCCCGCTCCCGCTCCCGTTGCTGCGACGCTCGACCAAGCGCAAGAGAATGGGGAGTGGGCGGATCGGACTTTGCGGCGCTCAGGCTCACCAGCTGCAAGCGAAACATCGAAGCGCGTCAGCAACCTGAAGTATCAGCAAGATCAAGAATGGAACAAAGAATTCTACTCACCAGCGGGCCGGTGGGGAGCATCTCGAGATCCCACAAGGACCGGTCGCTGCGCAGGGACCGGGTGTCGACGGCGCTCCGTGCCCGTGTGGATGCGTACTCCCGCAGGAGGGGGCTCGGAAGCATCCGCGACCTCGCCAGCGCGACGGGGTTCGCCATCTCCGTCATCTCGAAGATGCGGAGCGGCCTCTCCATCAGGGGAACGACCCGCCGGTGGTGGAGGAAGGCGAGGACGGTCGCCGCGGTCAGCCCGCGCACCGCCAGGTTCCTCAGCACGGCCAGGAGCGAGTCCAACCGCCTCCGATGCGAGGCCGTAGACACGCCGTGGCTCCAGGAGTCGGGCCTCTCCCGAGCACCGTGGCCGGTGTAAGGGGGGAGGCCGGGCTCGGCGTTGCGAAGGTAGAACCACCCCCGCTCCCAGCCGGCGTTGTTGGTCGTCATGGTGCAAGGGATGTAGTCGTCCTTGTACCGCACCCGCAAGGCGAGCGACATGCCGCCGGCGCGCACCGCGCGCGCGGGTCCTCTCGCTCCGATGTCGGCTGCGTGTATAGGCGGTGACGGATAAAACTCGTATCCACCTACGATCCGCAAGCGTACGGACCTACACCTTTTTCACCACGGGATTCCCAAGGTTCTTGTCAATCCGCGGAGCAAGGGGATTACTAGCGCTTAACCAAGTACTAATCTAGTTGAATGGAAAACCTTTGAAAGAGAGTATTAATCTAAAAGTAAAGACAATCTAACCTAAGTTAATCTAAGTTAAGTTGATCAAACAAATATAGGGTTAAACTATATGGTAAAGGGTGAACACAAGAGAGTGATTAAGAAAGATAAGCGTTCCCTTCCTAGGATCTAGGATAACATGGTATGCATCTACTACACGAAAGCGGTAAACCAATCTACCGGGGGTTGTGACCACGGTTTCGCCCTTTCCCTCCTCTCGTCTCTGTCACTACGCGAAGGTATTCGTGACTAGACCTATGATGGACACGGTATGTTGAAGGAATCTATGGGAGTAGCGGATATCATACGCCCGAAAAACACGGTAGCTAACCTTAATCATCAAAGCATCATCAACATGAAAACAATAGATTGAAACCACAAATCGTGTAGCGATCACATAGCATGTATCCATCTAATACTAGGGATGAACGGAGACATTACCCCATCATCTTACACGAATTGAAGCACATAGGGGTGATGGAGACTCCGAGAACGTCGTCGATGAAGATGGCGGCGATGGAGCTTGGGAACACCCCTAGGCCAACGGCTTGGAGTCCTCCTCTTGCTTCCTTCTCTCCGCCGGCGTTGATCCTTGCGATGAGCTCATCTAACTCTCTCCCTCATCTTGCGGCGGCGGTTTTCTGGTGATTGGCGTCGGTAGGATGATTTGTTCGATGTGTCGGTCGACGACGGCGGAGGGAATAAATAGATGAACATCTAGGGCAAAGGGGGGACCGAACCGACCCCGGAGTGGGCCGGGCCGGTCGGCCCGAGCCGGCCGGCCCGAGCCCACTTCGGCCCGGTTCGGCCCCGGTTTCCTCCCCCGGTTGCTTCTCCCGTGATCCCTTATTCGTGTGCACTTGCATGTGGGCCTTTGACGTCGTTTCCTTCACGGTTAAGGCTTGAATCCTTGCTATGCAAGCTTCGCCGTTTTCCGGTTGAGTCCCCGAAGATTTACACGTTGACGCTTCGGTCCTCGGGTCATTTGGAGTCATGTTCATCGCGTGTCTTGACTCTTGTCGGGCTTCATGATCTTCTTCCAAAGTGCTTGGTGAACTTATCCCGAAAGTCTCCTCATTAGCGTAGATTTCTGCGTAAACAACAAACTCCAAAATCGACATGCAAGTGTGAACTTGTTACATCATTAGTATGCCTAGTGGCGGGTTAGTTGCAAATCATAATCGAAACCAATGTATAACAAGTACTCTAGGTTGACGGAAATTCACCGTCAACATCTCCCCCATGCGTAAACCTTGCTCGTCCTCGAGTAAGTAATCCTCGCTTAAAAGGGAAATCAACATTGCCTTTCAATGTTATCCCTGCACTTAGTCATTCATGACGAGACAAATTGTTTTCTCTTAAGAATTTATTTTTAAAGTTCAAGTTGTGACCGGCTTCTTTTTCATTATGGAAGATAGACTAATAATAAAGAACAAGCCACATTTAACACAATGCTATCAAACTTAAGTGAACTTCAAACCATTACCTTGTCACATGGAAGATTTTCAAAAAGATGCATATCCAACATAAGTGAAAATCTCTTGCAAGAGCTCGTGGAACACTCATCTCATCAAGTCACTCAAGCCTATACTAGATTATTTTCAACCTACTCTACTCATATGTGATAGTGGAAGGCTTATGTGGAGCTTGGAAGGTTAAAAACAATCCTAGCAAAACATACATCCGAAATATTGTCAAATTAAGAGAGAGATCTATTGGAATTACCGAGACTCGTCAAAAAGGCCATGGAAAATAAATGTTGGAAAGAGAGAGGGATGAAACACACACATTTAGATAAGTGGACATGTGCAAGTGGCAAATGGATGATCCCGAGGCACGAGTGAAGTCCTCGTTATCGGATTGCACATGGTTGGAAGATTTGAGTATGGATTTATCATCAAGGCACTTGAGAACTTATGAAGCAAAAAGAACCGAGGAGCATCTTTATTTTTTTCTTTATTTTATTCCTTCTCATTTTTCTCTCTTTCTTTTTTTTTTTTCACTTTATTCTTCCTATTTTTCTTACTTTTCTTTTCTTCTTATCATATTTTTTCATATTTTATTTTTATTATATTTTTTTCTTTTGCTCCTCAAAACTTTTTGCAACATAATACTTACATAGCATTTGTGTCGGAGAATGACTCCTCCCCCATGCTTGAACGATGCTCGTCCTCGAGCATAAAAGAGAGGGGAAATAACCGCCAAAGTAAGTATAAATTCCATAATCTTGCGGAATATTTGAATCTCCATCGAGAATTTTACTCCATACTCAAATTGGGTTGTGGACAAGGAGGTGATCACAAAAAGATGTTTTTGGTTTAGGGTGGATGCCCAGCGAAGTTTGTGGAATTTTCGATGTGAAAACCCACAATGCATGGACAAAAAGGCTAGCATGAAAAAGTTACACAAAGGAATGACCAAATTCTTAGTCTCTAACCATAGAAATCAATCCTAATCCAACTCATCAAAACATATGTTTGCAATCTATGGGTTTTGTTATCATAAAACATATATGTATATGGCTTTGGTAGGTAGAACTTTGCAAGAGCATCACAAATATGTAGATAGCATAAAAGTTAAGTTTTCATAAAAACAACAAGTTATCCGGCTATCCATAAACTTAAATCAAAGAGCAAAGATATGTATGTGGGTCTAGAGCATAGTCATTTCACCTCCACAAATAAAAGAGCCGGTATTTAAATTAATTTCAGATCATATTATAGAGAGCAATTAACCAAGACATGTATAACTTCATGTAGGTAAAACAAAGCGGCAACTTTCATCATCTTTCCATAAGCATAGGCAATATAGAACATCGAGGTGAACACATGGTCATGCTTATCTATTGAAAGTAAAAAGAAACCTAGGTTGTCCTCCTAGTAGCCATGTTATTGTTTGAAGAGAAAAACAAAAGGTTGCACCTAGTTGATGTTGAAGGCATACTTACAAGCATTTGTGTTTGGAAAAGAGAAGGTCCATGGAGATGTTACCATCCTTTGTAATTCTTCGTTGCCTTCTTCCGACATCTCCATGTATCGATGTGGCTTTTTCTTTTGTCTTGATTTATTAATGCTCCTAAACTTCTGAATTTGATCTTGTATGCTTAATGGAGTCATTGGTCACCCTTCTCTTCAATGTTGTCATCACCATCTCCTCTTTCTTGTTCTCATCATCTCCTTGCTGTCTCTTTTTCATGGATTGCCCCCTCTGTACAGAACAGAACATATATCGAAATATAGCTCTATTGAAAAGTTTATGAAATTACCTTTCCAACGTGTGGTCATTCATCGAAAACGGAGTTCAAACAAGGGAGCTATGTCCGTTTTACTTCAGCGCTGCGTGCTGTCCAAAACTGATTTCAGGACGTGTTGCACTCGGTGATTCGGGCATAACCGCTTGTAGGAACCTCCGATTGTCTTGATTCTTGATTTGTTGGAATCGTAACTTCATGGGGCTTCTAAATATCCAAAAATATCCAGTGTTTTCCCTTCGAGACCATGCAGAATTTTGATGAGATCGATAGCTTCTCGCGCATTGATCCGGTGATGTTAACGATCTTGATCATTCTATCTTCTAGAACGTCATGTTGCACTTCCGTGTTGAAGATTTAGGGTCTCCCCCATGCTTAGCATTTTGCTAGTCATGGAAGAAGAATACAAAGCACTTCTTAGCCATCCTTCAATTTCCTTGTAGTGAGAGTCTTTATCTTGCCTGTAAGACGTTTTAAACGCACATTCTACCCCAAGGTGACGGTTGGGAGTAGATAGAATTGCCAACAATCCAACAATGTCTCCTAAGATTCTTAACTTATGGCATAATTAGTTTAATGAGGAATAAAAACCTAATGAGTGTACGTGGTGCAAGGTGTGTATGCACATGATAGGAAAGCATATAAACAAAGACAATGTTTTCACCTAGTTCTAAACACCATGTTTACAACTAGGTTGCTGAATTTCTCCATAGCCATAAAGGTTTATATATCTAGGGTTAACACACCATGTCTATCCCTAAATCAATAACTCTTATAGCACAAGAAAAATTAAGCGCATTGCAGAGCTTATAAACTAACCAATGCAACATGAAAACATATGAAAAGCTAGCAAGGTTTATCGAACTTAATGATGATGGTCCGCAATCATGTTTAAACACCACGTTTACACAAGATCACAAAAGAAAAATACTCATAAGGCCTTATGAAGTATTAACATGGAAAATGAAGCATACATCATTAAGTATATAACAACCAAGCCAACTATGTACAAAACATATATACACAAAGAAACATCACATTGATAACAAAATGCAATGCATGCAAATAAATAAGATCATGAACATGATGGTGGTTCTAAAAAGGAAAACTGAACTTAGATTAATAACCACAAGTTGATCATCATAAGATAGTGCCATTCTTTTATTTTCTCTAAGAAAGTAGTAAAAATATAAAGAAACGGGTTGCCTCCCGAAAAGCGCTTCATTTAAAGTCATAGAGCTCGACTTTCTCACATACCTTCTTTTCGTTGCATAGCCATGGCCCTTCATGCAAGAAGAAAAGGTACCAATGCAGCTTTAATTTACTTCCCATGTTGTGCTACTTATAGAAGACTTGCCCAAAGCATCCTTTTGTTTCATCGTTATCTCCTTTTTATCATCCTTCGGTGCTGCCTTCACTCCATGAATTTTTTTTTAATTTCCAGAACAGAAAGTATACTCAAGCTCTACTCCATTGCACAGTACGCAAACTTTCCTTTCCAACGAGTCTTTATTTGCTCAAATCGGACTCCGGACAAAAGAGTTACGTCCGTTTTACTTCGGCGATGAAATCTGTCCTGAAATTTTAGAACGCGCAACGCTCAATGTTTCCTCCATAACTCCTTCCACGGGTCTTCAAACTTGTTGGTTCTTGATGCGTTGGAATGGTAATTTGATGGAGCTTCTGAATATCTCATTTTCTTCATTTGCACACCTCTGAACAAGCTCTCAAATTGATGAAGACAGCAGCATCCATCGCGGGATTCGGAGAGGTTGATGATTTATCTTGCAACTCTTTTAGGCATGACTTCTTTTTTTTCATTATTCAAGCCTTGTCTACATGGTTAGATAAAATCGTGCCTTTCCCGACATATGATTCTTTAAGGTCATTAGCTTGACCAAGCGCAAAGCATGATCGAGATTTACAAAACTTATTGTAAACATACGCGTCCATAATTAACACCACATGTGAATTGTAGCAACAAGTCAAGGTGTAAATAAAAGAAGCATATGTTTCATGCATAGCACTTAGCTCATCATTAGGCAAAGGTTGTTTAGGTGTGAGATTAATTGGATCAAAAATAAATGTTTCCTCTTTTTCATTCTCAAGAAAATCTAGCCTATCAACATGATCACTATTGGAACAAGGCATAGACATTAAACTATCATTCATACTATTGGTTGAGCATGAGTATTTGAATTTATGAACATCAATACCAATAATATCTTGAGATTTCAGCGCATACCTTGGCCTTAGAGATTTTTCAACAAGAGTGATATTTGGTTCATCAAGCGGTGTTGAAGGCGAATCGATCTCAACAAGTGTAGTTGCCTCTTCATCACCATCTTGCAATTTCTTCAACTCATCATGTGGAACATGTAATCCTTCAACTATGTACGCATTCATCTCTTCTTTGAAGTCTTCTTTATCAACCAGATCTTCATCTTCAAAGACTTGTATGTTGCTTTCTTTATCTTCCATGTACCACATGTCATCAAGATTGCTCATTGTTGATTCACTCTTTCCTTCATCCTTGAGTACTTCCATGTCTTGATTTGCTAGTGTGTAGGCTTCAATAGCACACAAGCTATCATCTAGCTTGAGTCCTATCTCCTCCCAATTATCCTTTGAGTCACTAGGCTCATCACGGTTGTACTCTTCTCTTCCTTCATCATAAATCTTTGAGTTGTCAAACCGGTCGATCCATCCTTCATCATCTTCTTCTCTTTCTTCTTCAAACATCTTTTGGATCGAATCTCCACTCATCTCTTGATCAAATATATCTTCAATTAGTTTGGCAGCGTGTCGGCGTTCCTCCTTCCTTCGGTAGTTGATTAGTGGGGCGAAATCAACTTGAACCCAACCGGATTGCTTGAACTCGCCAATGGTCTAGCATTCCACATACTTCGGCCTACATTCATGTTAGTTTCAACATTTTTAACATCCGAAATGACTTCTCTTACCTTGGGAAGTGGATCTTCACTTTCTTGTATGGACGGTTCATCTTCCTTGACCTTCGGTTCATCTTTTTCAGAAATTTCAGCAAGCACCTTGGGCTTGCTTTTGTCATTTTGCTCCTCTCGACAACATCTTTGCCAATCTCGTATTGTTCTTTGTCCATTGCTTATCCTTTGTAAGATTTGTGCGGCTTCACTAATTGTTTTATCCATTATATCACCACCTGCACACATGCTTACAAAACGAGACGAGTTAGGGGTTAGTGAAAAATAAAAGGTATGCAACATCAATTCACCGGAAAATCCCAAGTTCGGGCCTCGCTCAAGTAGTTCATTAAAACGGTCCCATGCTTCATCAATTCCTTCATCCTCTCCTTGCTTGAAAGTGAGCACTTGCCTCCTTAAGTCTTGGACCTTGCTTATGGGAAAGAACTTCAAAAGAAATTTCTTCACTAGCTCATCCCAATTTCCTTTTGCTTCAACGGACGCAAGTGTGTACCATCTTCGCGCTTCATCTTCGAGAGAGAATGGAAAAAGATTCCACTTGAACCAAGCGGCCGGAACTCCTTTTTGTTGCACCGTGTTGCATAACATCGTGAATTCCTTAATGTGTCTATATGGGTTGTCATCCTCCAATCCTCTAAATGGTTTTGTCGCCACTAACTCGATGATTCCGGGCTTCACTTCATAGTGGGTTGTAGCAAACGTCAAATCTGATTTTTGCATCGCAATGTCTTCCATTGACGGCATTGCTAGCTCCCTTAGCGACATCTCTTCATCTTCCAATGGTGAGGTGAACAAATCCATCTAGGCACAAGAAATGTAGAAAGAAAACAAAAAAGATTTTTTTTTTTTTTTAGAAAATAAGGGTTAGGAGTTAGTAATCAACAAAATTAATACTAGATTAAACGTAGCAAAGCGGCTTGCTCCCCGGCAACGGCGCCGTAAAAAGGGGCTTGTTGACGGATAAAACTCGTATCCACCTACGATCCGCAAGCGTACGGACCTACACCTTTTTCACCACGGGATTCCCAAGGTTCTTGTCAATCCGCGGAGCAAGGGGATTACTAGCGCTTAACCAAGTACTAATCTAGTTGAATGGAAAACCTTTGAAAGAGAGTATTAATCTAAAAGTAAAGACAATCTAACCTAAGTTAATCTAAGTTAAGTTGATCAAACAAATATAGGGTTAAACTATATGGTAAAGGGTGAACACAAGAGAGTGATTAAGAAAGATAAGCGTTCCCTTCCTAGGATCTAGGATAACATGGTATGCATCTACTACACGAAAGCTGTAAACCAATCTACCGGGGGTTGTGACCACGGTTTCGCCCTTTCCCTCCTCTCGTACTGTCACTACGCGAAGGTATTCGTGACTAGACCTATGATGGACACGGTATGTTGATGGAATCTATGGGAGTAGCGGATATCATACGCCCGAAAAACACGGTAGCTAACCTTAATCATCAAAGCATCATCAACATGAAAACAATAGATTGAAACCACAAATCGAGTAGCGATCACATAGCATGTATCCATCTAATCCTAGGGATGAACGGAGACATTACCCCATCATCTTACACGAATTGAAGCACATAGGGGTGATGGAGACTCCGGAGAACGTCGTCGATGAAGATGGTGGCGATGGAGCTTGGGAACACCCCTAGGCCAACGGCTTGGAGTCCTCCTCTTGCTTCCTTCTCTCCGCCGGCGTTGATCCTTGCGATGAGCTCATCTAACTCTCTCCCTCATCTTGCGGCGGCGGTTTTCTGGTGATTGGCGTCGGTAGGATGATTTGTTCGATGGGTCGGTCGACGGCGGCGGAGGGAATAAATAGATGAACATCTAGGGCAAAGGGGGGACCGAACCGACCCCGGAGTGGGCCGGGCCGGTCGGCCCGAGCCGGCCGGCCCAGCCCACTTCGGCCCGGTTCGGCCCCGGTTTCCTCCCCGGTTGCTTCTCCCGTGATCCCTTATTCGTGTGCACTTGCATGTGGGCCTTTGACGTCGTTTCCTTCACGGTTAAGGCTTGAATCCTTGCTATGCAAGCTTCGCCGTTTTCCGGTTGAGTCCCCGAAGATTTACACGTTGACGCTTCGGTCCTCGGGTCATTTGGAGTCATGTTCATCGCGTGTCTTGACTCTTGTCGGGCTTCATGATCTTCTTCCAAAGTGCTTGGTGAACTTATCCCGAAAGTCTCCTCATTAGCGTAGATTTCTGCGTAAACAACAAACTCCAAAATCGACATGCAAGTGTGAACTTGTTATATCATTAGTATGCCTAGTGGCCGGTTAGTTGCAAATCATAATCGAAACCAATGTATAACAAGTACTCTAGGTTGACGGAAATTCACCGTCAACAATAGCTCTGCACGGAAGAGGTGAATCCAGAGATCCCAATTCACCGGGATCCCTAGATACCCCTCGCAAACGCCCACGAATGTGGCCGCCTGCAAGATTGCGTTCGGCGCGAAGTTGTGCAGCTCCACGCCGTAGTGGTGGCAGAGCGCCTGCATGAAGCGACTCGCCGGCGCCGCGAAGCCGCGCTCGTGGAACCGGGTGAAGCTGACCACGTAGCCGCTCGGCGGGTTGGGCGCGTGGTCCCCAGCCGGCGGCACGATCCACTCGGCCGGCCGGCCCTCCTCGTTCGCCGCCAGTTGACCGACGGACACCAGATCGCCCAGGGCCAGCCGCGTCACCGTGGAGCGCTCCCACGCGTACGGATCGACGATGACGAGAGGCGGAAGAGGCGCCATGAGGAAAGGTAAGGAGGCCGGGAACGAAGAGCAGGAAGGAGGAGAAGAGCTCCAAAGGCGGAAAGGCGCTGCGGCGAGAACAAGACGGGGGCAGGAGCGCAGGGAGCAAGAATGGCGATCGCTAAGGTAAAAACCGCCGTTTCCCCCTCTCCTCAGATTTATAAGCCGCGGGCGTGCTCTCCGGAGCGCACGTCCCACGCGCATTAACTGCAGGGGGAATCTTTTCTCACTGACGGGCGGGCCCCACCACGACTACGGCGGCCACGCCACCGCTGACGGGCCATCATCACGGCGTAGAACCGGGAGGGCCGTGGCAGGCGGTCACGTCCGCCTGCCCACGCCGCCCACTACGCGCGCGGCCGCGGAGCCTAAAAAGGCGCGCCCACGGCGCGAAACCGCAGCTGCGGCAGCAAAGCATTAAATGGCCCGGCCCCTTACCAAGTGAGGAGGACCCTCGAGCGGCGCGAGCCCCTGGCTCAGAAAAATTCAACCCTCGAAGGGTGCAGGCGTGGGACGGTCACCTCGGGGCCCGTTTGAGACAAAACAGGCACCACAGGTACCGTTGACGCGCCATTTTACTGATCAGCACCTCGAGGGCTGACGCGGTCAGGGACCCTCGAGGACTCGCAGATGCCAAGACGGGGAGCGCTTGGCCGCCACCCCGCACCATTCTACTGATCAGCGCCTCGAGGGCTGACGCGGTCAGGGACCCTCGAGGATTCGCTGATGCAAAGACGGGGAGTGCTTCGCCGCCACCCCGCACCATTCTACTGATCAGCGCCTCGAGGGCTGACGCGGTCAGGGACCCTCGAGGATTCGCAGATGCAAAGACGGGGAGCGCTTCGCCGCCACCCCGCACCATTCTACTGATCAGCGCCTCGAGGGCTGACGCGGTCAGGGACCCTCGAGGATTCGTAGATGCAAAGACGGGGGGCGCCTAGCCACCACTCCGCACGGCCCTACTGATCAGAGGTTCGAAGCCTGACCCTCGATGGGTTCGAACGGCGCCCCGCGATCACCGCAGTCGGGGACGACGAGGGCACACGCATTCGAGCCGTTCCTCGAGCCCGCCGCCGAGGGTGCCCCACATGTCATGTTCGAGAGCCGCCGAGGGCGCCTAGCGGGGGGATCCCACTGAGGGAGAGCTTCCGCGCCCTCGGTCCCTAGCGAACGGGACCGAGCCCCACCTAGCAAACCCACGCAAGCGTTTTAATGGACGTGTCTCTGGACCGCGCAGCCTACCCTCATCGAACGGGGCATGGGCGTCCACTCGAACCACCCACTAACAGCTCAACGAGGAATCAGCAATCCGTGACCCGACCGATGGGGGTTGCAGAAACCTCACCCTCCGTCCCGCGGAGGGACGGCGAGGGCGCGTTAAAAAACAAGTTGTAGAGCTCTACCCGATCGCCTCGAACGGGCCCAGGCTCGGGGGCTCGACGCACGGCTACACCTCCTGGATTGCACCAGCCGCGGATAGTGCCAGCAGCGCGTGCGTCACCGTGGCCGGCTGAAACATTGCCGACACCGGTTGTGATATGCACCACGCCCTCTGGCCAAATCTCGCGGTAAAACCCCTGTAGGAGCGCCCACGCTCCTACAGGGCTTCGGGGGCTAGACCCGCGGGTCCACTGACGCGGCCCCACGGAAAGAGTTCGCGAACCAGGGGGGAAGGACGTCCTATCAGTAGGCTCCAGCATCTGCGGGAGCCTGGCTAGCGAACCCGCAGATGCTCGGGGGCTACTGTCGGGGACAGGCCTGGGGGTCCCCTTAAACAACTGGGGAAACCCCACTTAAAACCTGCAAAAAAGACCAAGGCCAAACACGCCTCGCTTAAACACACAGGGCATGGCCCACGCCACGGTGGCCCTGACGGCCCACCAAGGCGGCCCACTCAATGATCCCCTCGAGCAAGCTCCACCTTGCTCGAGGACACACACCCCCCTCGGGTGGGCTCTGCCCCGTTCGAGGGAGTGCGCTTACCTCGAGCTGACTCCGCCTCGCTCGAGGGTCTGCGCCGCCCTCGAGCAGGCTCCGCCTCGCTCGAGGGCACTCCGCACGCGCGCGCCCGTTCCCGTACGCGGGTACGGGCATTTAATGTTCGACAACGGTGGGGGCGGTGCTATCATGCGCCCGGGACTCGCGCCCGGTTCGTTGCACCAACTCCCTAGGAGGGAACCCATCCCCGCCACCGTAGGGGACCGTGCGACGTGGCCGGTGCCGGTCCCGTGACGCCGCGCCGCCTACTCCGCACGGCTAACGCGCCGAGCCCTCGAAGGGGGGCCGGCCGCACCCTCGATTTGCTTTCCCCGTGACTTTGCGGGGGTTAGGTCGTGGTGTTAGGCCGGCGGGGCGCCATCCCCGCCACCGCTAACGGCATGGCGGCCGCCCCTCGCGTGTACAACCCCACGCCGGCACCGTGGTAACGCCTCCCGCGCCGTGGAGCGTGCGGGAACGGGACGCCGCCATGCCCGCCACCGTATCCCGTACGGATCGACGTCGCAACCCCCCTCGAGCCCGCCCGGGGACATCACGCGCCCGTCCGCCGCACTCCTACCCTCGAAGCTACCACCGTTCGGTACAAGATACGCCATGATGGCCAGATCGCGGCAAGGACCGTCAAGGCGGCCGCCTACTCTACGCGCGAAGCACACCACACTTCCCCATGTAGCTAAATAGTGCGGCATACATGTAATTCGCTCTCTCTTTGGCCTATAAAAGGAAGACGAACTCCCCCGCCGCAGGGGACGAGACAGAAGAGACAAGGCAGAGCAACGACAGCAACACACGACACATCACGCACTTGCTCTCCAATTCTCCCACAATATCTTCAGCCACTTCACCAGGGACTTGGAGGCCACGCTTCCTCTTCCGCCTTGCTTGTAGCAGCCCCACTACAGGCACCCCGGTGCTGAGCAATATAGTGCCTCAAGCACACCACTGCTGGACGTACGGCCCTCGGCCGGAACCAGGATAAACCTTGTGTTCTTGATTGCTTAGCATCGACCATTGAGGGATAGACCTTGGCGCTTATCACTGGTTAGTGTCGGGACCACATTCCGCACCGACAACTTGGTCTGGTGCACGAATGTTCCATCCTTCACTTGCTTCATCTACAGTCCGAGAAAGTACTGCAACTCGCCCATCATGCTCATCTCGAACTCCCTGCTCATCTCATCTGCAAACTTGGCAACAAGGTTATGTGACGAGCCACCAAAGACAATATCATCCACATATATCTGAACAATTAACAAGTCATTTCCATGCTTGAGGAGAAACAAGGTCCTATCCACGGTACCCATCACAAACCCTCTGCTCAACGTAGAAAACCTCTCAATCTCCCATACCAAGCACGGGGCGCCTGTTTCAACCCATACAGAGCCCTTTTCAACCTGTACACCGTGTGTGGGTACAACTCGCTCTCAAACCCAGGTGGCTGCTTCACATACACCTCCTCCTCTATGACCCCATTCAGAAAGGCACTCTTCACGTCCATCTGAAACAACTTGAACCCTTGAGCCATGGCAAAGGCTAGAAGGATCCAAATTGCCTCAAGACGGGACACAGGAGCAAAAGTCTCCTCATAGTCGATCCCCTCCTTCTGACTAAACCCCTGAGCAACAAGTCTGGACTTGTTCCTCACAACCATCCCATTCTCACCCTCTTTGTTCTTCCAAACCCACTTGGTTCCTATAGGATGGCAATTTGGAGGTGGTTCAACTAACTCCCACACCTGGTTCCTCTCAAAGTTTTCCAACTCGCATAGAATTGACCCGGTTTGCATCGGATAAAGCGTGTCCAATGTCCTTGGGCTCAAAGGTGGCAACAAAAGCAGCATGAGCAAAATGAGAGGAATTCCTGGACCTTGACAGTGTAGTGCGTTCGTCGATGTCCCCAATGATCTTCGACAGGGGATGCACTTCTTGAATCCGCCGGGGAGCCTCACGCCTCGAGACTACCTCCCCCTCAACTTCAGCTTCTCTCACCTGGTCCTCTTGTCGCACCGTCGTTGTCCATGAATTAGACGGTCCACACTCCGTAGTGGTCGTAGGGGAAGTAGTGGGTACACACTTAGCTTCAGGCGCATGGTTCTCCCCATCATCATCTCCAGCTCCATCTTTCTCCTCCTCAAAGAGGTCCTCGGCCATCTCCTCGTCACCTGCACATTCAAAGCCAAGAGAGGTACATGCCATTATCTCGTCGAAGGTTACCTCGCAAGTCTCCATGATTTTGTTAGTCTCAAGGTTAAGCACCCTATAGGCTCTAGAATGGTTAGCATATCCAAAGAAAATCCCATCACTAGACCTAGCCTCAAACTTGTCAAGTTTTCCCTTCTTAAGAATAAAGCACTTGCAACCAAAGACTCGGAAATGACTCACCTTGGGTGCCCGACCATGCATCAGCTCATAACAGGTCTTCCTCTTGAAAGTTCGCAATAAAATCCTGTTGGAAACATGACAAGCCGTATTGACCGCCTCAGCCCAAAACCTCCTAGGAGTCCTGTGCTCATCGAGCATCGTCCTAGCCATCTCACAAAGAGTCTGATTTTTCCTTTCCACAACTCCATTTTGAGGGGGCACATAAGGGGTCGAATACTGATGTTCAAGACCTAGATCACGACGAAGGCATCAAAACGAGAGTTCTTGAACTCGAGCCATTATCACCTGCGGATAGCTCGAATAGCATTCCCATGCCTCTCGTTTTCAACCTCACGATCAGATCTCGAACAAAGCCAAATGTCTCACTCTTGTCTTCCAAGAAAAACACCCAAGCATAGCGAGAGTAATCGTCCACCACAACAAGGACATACCACTTCCCACCCACCGAGCGAACTCGAGCTGGCCCAACAAGGTCCATATGCAACAACTCTGTCGGACGCTCAGTCATGACATCGGTTAGGGGTGGATGGGGAGTGGCTACCATCTTGCCATGCCTACACGGAGCACGAACCAAATCCTTCTCAAGCTTCAACCTCGGCAATCCTCGAACAAGGTCAAGACCACTCAAGCGGGAAACCAAATCAAAGTTCAAGTGTCCCAACCGCCTATGCCATTTCCACAAATCAGAAGAAGGACCAGCCATCAAACAGCGAGCAGGACCCAAAGAACGAGGGAAATCAGCCCTGAAAATCTGACCCTCGGGAATCCAGCAAACGGGACTCGCCAGACTTGAAATGCACCTCAAAACCCTCATCAAGTAACTAAGAAACCGAAAGCAAATTGAAACCCAAAGACTTCACAAGAGCAACTCTCTTCAACGTTACCTTGTCACTCACACGCACAACACCCTCAGACATCACCCTTCCTCATCCATTGTCCCCAAATGTGATGTACATCTTTTCCTTCACCGGGGTGAGGGCCGGAGAACCACTTCTTATCTCCGGTCATGTGTCGAGAACATCCGGAGTCGATCAACCAAATGTTCTCCAAGCCTGCCGCCCGTAGTCGAAACAAGAACGAGAATGAGCTAACGACTCGACACTGGGGTTAGCACAAAGAAAGTTAAACCAGTGTCGAGCCATCTGCTCAAAGGAGGGGTTAGCAAACATCATTCCCTTGCCACCAAACTTCCCATGTCCTATGGAAGGAGTACGAGCACCACGAGGGGGAAAACGTGGTCCGTATTTCCTCTGGAACCCAAAGCTGCGATCATCTCCCCTAAACCCGTATTGAGGACAAGTAGGGGGACGTCCAGCAAAACCACCACGAGCCCGACCAAACCTCTCACCGGCACGCACACCATTATCTCTCCTAACAAACCTACCACCCTGAGCTCCAACTCTACCAACACTCTTCACACTTCCCACACCCCGTGGAAGTGGCACTCTAGGCTCAGGAATACCATGAGACTGGCGATACCTGTCCTGGTTTGCTTGCTCCCTAGCAAGCCTCTCATCCCTCTTCCTATTGTAGCAAAACTCTGCTAGGTGTCTCTCCTTGCCACAATACTCACACCTGAAGGGGATGGGTTTTGGTTTTGGCTCTGGCTTCTCTCTAGGCTTCTCACCCTTCTCACTCACAAACTTCACTGGTTTCTTGAAGCCATTTGTCTTAGGTGGGAATTTGGGTGGATCTTGGGTTGTGTCAAGCTTGTTGCAAAGGTGGTTGGGCTTTGGTGTGAAAGAATTCTTGGGTGCTTTTGGAAGTTGGACTTGGATGTCTCCGATCACCTCAAACTCGGGGTTAGACTCAACACACTTCTCATACACACTCTCCCCACTGTTCTCTCCCACTTTCTCACCCAACTTCTCAAAACCCAAACCACGACCATCGGCTCTCTTGAACTCCTCAATCATGATTTTCAATTGAGGTTCCCGCCCCGTACAACCAACCCAACACCTTCCTCAAATAGTCATTCTCCTCATAGATGACATCCAAACGGGAAGTGAGTTCAACATTTCGCAAAGTAACTTCATCACAGCTAGTGCATGCATTGACAACAGGAGATTTCAAAGAAGCTTCCAAAGTGCTAATAGTAGAACGAGCATCAACAAGCTTAGCATGCATAGTAGGACATGATTTACAAGCACCAAGCAAAGTGGGTCTATCCTTAAGCTCATCATACTCAATCCTAAGAGCATCTAGTTTAGCCAAAGTGGAAGCATTCTTCTCATTAAGCAACTTAATCTCATTCAACCATGCATCACACTCAAGACACTCAACATCATCAGGAGTAGTAGGAGCAAGTTTCAAAGAGTCATTCTCAAGTTTCAATTCAAGCAATTTAGACTCTAACTCTCCTACTTTCTCACTACCATTCTCAAGTTGAGCCCTAAGATCTTTCCTCATCTTCTTAGCATCTCTCAACACACTATCACGGTTGTCAATCAAGCCATTCAACCTAGTGATCTTAGCAAGGGGTCATGATTTACCTCATCCTCCGAGTCGGAGTCGCCGTCTTCCTTGTTGCTCTTCTTGTCGCTCGAGCTATGGGCCATGCCACTAAAGCCTTCAAGCGCCACACAGCTCAATCCGATGAGGTTCCGGCTTGCACTCTTCTTGCCCTTGCGCCTCCCGGCGTCTTCATCTTCACTACTTGAGATTGACTGCGCGTCTCTTGAGCTTGAGTCAACATCGCTTGCACCGGCCACCATGGCTCTTGCCTTGTCCTTCTTGTAGCCGCCCTTGCTCGATCGCCGCTTCTCCTTGTCCTTGCTCTTGGACTTGCTGAAGTGCTTGCCCTTGGAGGAGTACTTGTCTTCACGCCTCGGGTGCGCCTTGTACTCGCTCATCTTGTACTTGTTCTCCTCCGCTTCCGGGCACTCGGCGATGAAGTGGCCACGCTTGCCACACTTGTACCACATCCCTGAGCTCCGCCTTGCATTCCTCCGGCTCTCATGTAGTCGATCAAACCTCCTTGAGAGCAAGGCCAGCTCCTCCTCGCCCAGCACATCAAACTCCTCATCTGGAATAGACATAAGAGAAGACAAGGTAAATTATCGACAGGAAGGGTTAGATTTGCCCTTTGATCCGCCCACAAGAGCAAGACTATGGTCAGTCGAGCCCTCATGCTTGGATTGCAACTTCCCGTCAACCTCAGCCGACTTGAGCTTAGAAAAGAGGTCATCCAACTCAATAGTCAAATATTGCCCAGACTCCTTGATGGCCTCAACCTTAGCACCCCAAACATTTGGGTCCAAGACATGCAAGAGCTTCAAAGCCTGATCATGCTCGGTGTACGGAAAATCCTCAACATTAGCCTTCATGTTATTCACGATGGAGGTGAACCTCTGAAACATCGCATCAATGTCCTCACCGGGAAGTTGAGTGAAGTTCTCATATTGCATCCGGTAAGAGACAAAGAGGCGAGCTTTCACATGGTTATCACCACCATGAGCAACCAACAACTTCTCCCAAATTTGCCAAGCAAGATTCAAATGACGAACACGCTCAAACTCAGGATCACACAAGCTCCGGACCAAGTGATCAACGGCTTTTGCATTTGCCTCATACTTGTCCTTAGCACCAGCATCGGTCACCATAAGAGTATGGATGTTGACCGGAATAGCATAGGTCTTGTCAAGCACAATGAAATCCAACAACTTGCCACGAAGAAAGATCATCATACGAGCTGCCCACTTGTGGTAACCCTTGCCATCGAAGTGCGGCGGACCGCCCCGCTCAACGTACGCCATCTTTAGGATTCACGACTTGTCAAAGTCACAAAGAATCCAGCACCAAGCTCTGATACCAATTGAAGGATCAGATGGCGACTAGAGAGGGTGGTGAATAGGAGTCGGTAAAAATTCTTCTCAAAGAACTCGGCCTATACCCTAGTCAAATCCTGGTCACACACAAGCGATGGATCGAATCACACACCAATCGCCAAGACAACGAGGTTATGGATCAACCTCTAGTCTTAGGAACGACTCCTTGAAGCACGAGCGGAAGCACAAGAAAGGAAGGAAGGAATCGAACCAAGAAGTAAAGCACACAGGCTCGGCGACCGTCCGGCCAGAGGGGGCGGACCGTCCGCACCGGCCACGCGGACCGTCCGGCTCGCCGCCGCGACCGTCCGCACCCACACCGCGGACCGTCCGGCCCTCGCGCCGCGACCGTCCGAAAAAGCTAACCGAACCACCAGAGACGACCCCGAATAACGGACCGTCCGCGGGGAGCATGCGGACTGTCCGCTAGGCGCCCGCGGACCGTCCGCCCGCTGCTGCGGACTGTCCGAAACCTCGCCCAACGAAAACTCAAAGCCACGACGGATCAAAAGCGTAGCCGAGCAAGAACACGAAGAACACGGGAAGGACTTGCTCCTCGCGGACCGTCCGCCGTCCCCACGCGGACTGTCCGCCCCTTATGGACAGAACAGAAAAACAGCCCGACCCCGAAGGTCAACTCCCCCAAATCATCATCGGATTTCCCAAACGGTAGAAGCTGTGGAAACAAGGGTTTGGGGACTTGAAAAGCGTTAGACAAGGATGCTATAGCCCAAATATCTTGCCTCCTAACTCCCTAAATCACCGGGAATCGCGAATCCTTTGAGCACCACCAAAAGCTAGAGCACCGAACGAAAATCCTTGAATCGAAGTGGTTTCCCGACGTTTGAGGGCACAAGATCAATCACAAAGGTGCACAAGGCATCCATCCATGTTTTCCTCAAAGAAATCCGGGGAGAAACCAACTCAAATCCGCGGAATCACACCGAGAACAAAGGCACGGAAACAAGCACAAAAAGACCACGAAAAACACAACTCCGAATCTTCTATACAAACCAGGAAAGATTCACAAGGTCTAGCATGCCGCCCTAGCATCCATCCCTCTCAACAAATCTCACATGAAGCTCTCATGCTAGCCTAGAGAAAATGGAGAAGAAAATAGCTACGAAAAAGAGAAATGGGCGGGGGGAAATGAAACCCTAAGTCGCGGAGAGAGAGAGCCATCCACACACACTCATGGCTTATATATCAGGTCCCGCCGGAGTGGTAAATGACTCGACTACCCCTAACTTAACTACTGGCGATACAACCCACGTAGGGGCATTTAGGTAATGTTTGTGGGTCTTGCCATCGGACGGCCATGCCTTTGTCGCACCCCCGCGTCCTCCCGACGCAAGCCATGCGATCCCGCCGCGTGTCCTCCGCCTCGAAGCTTCCCGACACGCCCGATCCCGTCTCCCGTCGTGTTGGGCCCTCGGACTTGGTTTTGAGGCCCAAACCAAGAAACCGTCCTCCGATGGTTTTGTGGGCAAACCACCAAACCCCGCGTGCTCGGTCCGGCCTCCCCGCCAAACCACTTGACTCGACCACCACCGTGCACCGGATCGTTCGTCCACGACCTCGTCTTGCTCGTCTCGCCACCATGTGGCCCGCACCTAGTCCCGCCGTCCACCGGTCCCTCGAACCGAGCCTACTTGTCTCTCCATCTCCGGAGGCCCCTCAAGGGCGAAGACCTTTCGCGCCCGTTCTTCACCCGCAACAACACGAACTAGGCCGCGGCCTACACCCGCGCACCGAGCCAAGAGTCGGTCCAACACCCGTTGTCAATCACCGATCACCGAGGAGCGGTCATCCATCCACCACCGGACGCTCCTGGTCCTCAATCTCCCCCTTGATGAGTGCATTGACAACACACAACGCGAAATGAAATTCAGAGAAAGAAAGGAAGGAAGAAGAAAGAAAAACACAGAAGCTCAACTCATGACCAAAACCGAAGAAAGGCAAAGAAAGGTCACAAGCCAAGCAAAGCACAAACTCCACACCGAAAACAGCTAGAAAGTTCCCCTGAACAAATGCAAGCTCCCCCTGAACATGTGGATGCAAACTTCCAAATTTTAGCTCACCTCTTCTGAATTGTCATTAAGCTCACCTCTTCTCCCTCTTGTTGACAATGTATGAATCAAGGTGAAAATGCAGAAATGCAAAACAAAGCATATAAACATCTACATGAGCTTCTCAAATAGGCCAAATCTAGTGTCAAAGGCTAAAAATGAGACAAAGATCACACATATGAATCATAGCATAGTCAAAGCATTGCCACATGTAATATATGAAAATACAAGCATGTGACAAAGCAAAATTTTCAGAGTTAAGGAATTTTACCAAAAGAAGGCTCGCTTCACATGTAAAAGCCTATCCATGTCACACTCGAGCCACAAATATGCATACCACTCAGAGATCATACAAGGATATCAAATTCTCAACAAAAGATCATGGCAAACACCCATAAAGCAAAGCTTGTCATGTCAAAGCTCATGAGCCATGTGTCCACTTCGGGGAGACTTCTCCACTGGTGAACATCATGCAACATGTTTTGCACCCATATGTGAAAGATAAGACATTTAAAGCATAGACATGATGGATGGAGCATTTTTCAAGCATACACACTTCTTTTCAAGATTAAATCATATCATGGAACATGAAGTGCCTTTGCGGCAAAAAGAAGCTTATGCTCCCCCACGAATGCAACATAGGCTAAGCATTCACAATGATATTCGGCCTTTGGCCCAAATGCAAGCAAAAGACATCCAAGCACAATCTAAGCATAGAAAGCACATTTAGACCAAAACGTGACATGGATACACTACTACACATGAGTGGAGCACATTTCACCAAAAATTAGTCAAGATTAGCATTTATTTTAAAAAGGACTATCTCACCACACATATATCTCAAATATTCCAAGAGCATAGCCTCACATCACCATTTCTCCACACATATGACCAATATCTCACAAATAGCCAAAGAGACTCAAATAAGGCATATGAAAGAAGCTCATCATCCTAAAATGCAATATGATACAAATGCAACATGATATATGACAAGATAGCTATCCTACCATGGTTTGTACATCAAGCAAAACATGTATATACATCAAAGTAAAACATGGTATGATACAAAAGAAAAACCCCCAAGAATCAACTAGAAAGGGCAACAAACCCCAAGTTCCCCCCGCAAGTGCACAAATGTAGCTTGGTCGAGAGGCTTTGTAAAGATGTCGGCTAGCTGATCTTGGGTAGGGACATGACTCAACACAATGGTTCCTTTTTCCACATTGTCCCTCAAGAAATGATACCTCACTTCTATGTGTTTGGTTCTGGAATGAAGCACTGGGTTTTTGGCTACACTTATGGCACCGGTGCTATCACAAAGAAGTGGGATCCGGGTGCACTCCTCACCAAAGTCTCTCAAAGTGTATGAAATCCACAACAGTGGGGAACAACAACTCGCGGGCCGCAACATACTCCACCTCGGTGGTAGACCGAGCTACACTAGACCGCTTGCGGGAAGACCATGAAACCAACGAAGACCCAAGAAACCGGCAAGTACCGAAGTAGACTTCCTCTCGACTCGACAACCAGCAAAATCCGCATCGGAAAAACCATGAAGAGAGAGAGTCGAGCAGACGAATACCAAAGGCCAAGACCAGGGGCGGTTGTAGGTACCTGAAGATCCTCTTGACGGCCTGTCGATGTGATGTCCTCGGCGAAGCCTGAAAACGAGCGCAAAGACAAACACTGAACTGTATGTCTGGCCTCGTCGCCGTCAGGTAGAGGAGGGAGCCGATCATGCTCCTATACTCCCTCTGGTCCACTGGTTCTCCGTCCTCGTCCGCATCCAAAGTGGCCGTACTCCCCATGGGAGTCGACATCGGCTTCACATCTTGCATCTGGAACCTCCTCAGCATGTCTTTCGTGTACTTGGTTTGGTCCACGAATGTTCCATCCTTCACTTGCTTGATCTGCAGCCCGAGAAAATACTGCAACTCGCCCATCATGCTCATCTCGAACTCCTTGCTCATCTCATCTGCAAACTTGGCAACAAGGTTATGTGACGAGCCACCAAAGACAATATCATCCACGTATATCTGAACAATTAACAAGTCATTTCCATGCTTGAGGAGAAACAAGGTCCTATCCACGGTACCCATCACAAACCCACTGCTCAACAGAAAACCTCTCAATCTCCCATACCAAGCACAGGGCGCCTGTTTCAACCCATACAGAGCCCTTTTCAACCTGTACACCCTGTGTGGGTACAACTTGCTCTCAAACCCAGGTGGCTGCTTCACATACACCTCCTCCTCTATGACCCCATTCAGAAAGGCACTCTTCACCTCCATTTGAAACAACTTGAACCCTTTAGCCATGGCAAAGGCTAGAAGGATCCGAATTGCCTCAAGACGAGCCACAGGAGCAAAGGTCTCCTCATAGTCGATCCCCTCCTTCTGACTAAACCCCTGAGCAACAAGTCTGGACTTGTTCCTCACAACCATCCCACTCTCACCCTCTTTGTTCTTCCAAACCCACTTGGTTCCTATAGGATGGCAATTTGGAGGTGGTTCAACTAACTCCCACACGTGGTTCCTCTCAAAGTTTTCCAACTCCTCATGCATAGAATTGACCCAGTTTGCATCAGATAAAGCATGTCCAATGTCATTGGGCTCAAAGGTGGCAACAAAAGCAGCATGAGCGAAATGAGAGGAATTCCTAGACCTTGATCGTGTAGTGCGTTCATCGATGTCCCCAATGATCTTCGATAGGGGATGCACTTCTTGAATTCGCCGGGGAGCCTCACGCCTCGAGACTACCTCCCCCTCAACTTCAGCTTCTCTCGCCTAGTCCTCTTGTCGCACCGTCGTTGTCCATGAAGTAGACGGTCCACGCTCCGTAGTGGTCGTAGGGGAAGTAGTGGGTACACACTCAGCTTCAGGCGCATGGTTCTCCCCATCATCATCTCCAGCTTCATCCTTCTCCTCTTCAAAGAGGTCCTCGACCATCTCCTCGTCACCTGCACATTCAAAGCCAAGAGAGGTACATGGCATTGTCTCGTCGAAGGTTACCTCGCAAGTCTCCATGATTTTGTTAGTCTCAAGGTTAAGCACCCTATAGGCTCTAGAATGGTTAGCATATCCAAAGAAAATCCCATCACTAGACCTAGCCTCAAACTTGTCAAGTTTTCCCTTCTTAAGAATAAAGCACTTGCAACCAAAGACTCGGAAATGACTCACCTTGGGTGCCCGACCATGCATCAGCTCATAACAGGTCTTCCTCTTGAAAGTTCGCAATAAAATCCTGTTGGAAACATGACAAGCCGTATTGACCGCCTCAGCCCAAAACCTCCTAGGAGTCCTGTGCTCATCGAGAATCGTTCTAGCCATCTCACAAAGAGTCCGATTTTTCCTTTCCACAACTCCATTTTGAGGGGGCACATAAGGGGTCGAATACTGATCCAGATTGCGGGCGATCTGCCAGGCTTGCGGGGCAAGCCTTCCCCTAGATCACTGAAAGTGCATCTAGGCTCCTAATTGTTTTGGTGATAATGACAATGAAATTTGGGAGGATTAATGCTTTCAATGAGATGTGTGCAGGCTATAAAGTTAAATAAATGTGAATTCTCAAAGGAAGGCCCTCATTTTCTTACGTATGGTCTTGAAGCTCAATTGGCGATTTAATTTTATTTTTCACTTTGAATTTGAGTTTAGGAAACACCGTACTATAAAGAGGGATGCAGTCGGTTAGTCAAAGTTTGTCACAAGTGCCTCTTGTGATCCTCTCTCATCTTTTCTAAGAGTGAAAAGCCTAGAAAAACATTTAAAAAAATTCTTTCTAGCCTTAAACTTGACCTTCCTACCCCCTGCAGCCCTACCGGGTCAACCGGCACGAGTGGCCGGGCGACCCTGGTCGGTTCTGTAAGGAGGCGGATGACCCGGCCAGGCCGCAGGCCAACGGCTAGCTCGGGGGGAGTGGGTATAAATACCCCTTCTTCCTCCTCTTTAGAGTTCTGCCTCCCTCTCCATTGCTCCACCCCCAAAGCTTCATTTCCTCTCTCCAAACTCATTCCCAAGCACTCCAATCAAGGATTCCTCATAGGGTTTGAGTGTGAGAGCATTTGAGGTGTAGATTTAGCCCCTTTGTGAGAGCTCTTCAATTCCTTCTCTCACAAAGCACTTGTGGTGGCTTTGGTTGATCGATTCGTGTTTATTACTCTTAAAGCTTGCTTCTAGACGGTTAGGCATCGCCCATTGAGTGCACTCTCCGTGCGGAGCAGCCGGGAACGTTTGTATTACCCCTTGAAGGACCGCTACGGCGAACCAGAGAGGGGTGAGTGAATGGGAGACAATAAAAATTCTTTTCGAAGGAGATGAAGACTCTAACAAGACGAACACGGCTTCCAACACACGTCTCCGACTCACTACCCAAGTTGACCAAGCCCACGTAGCCACTAGAGTGCCACTGGACCTAGGAACCAACAAACAACCTTCCGAGCCAAAACACACCAACACGCACGGCGAAACTTGCACGACTTGCCGCCCGTGTCTTGCATCGGTCGACCGATGGCTCGCGCCGGCCGGACGGGTGACACCGCCGTACCGGTGGACGAGGCCGGTCGGGCCGGTGGCTACGAAGCACTCGCACAACAAGCGTTCCAGAAAGCCTCAGTGACTTCTCTAGGGCATGGAACAAAAGCAACCCCAAAAACACAACCTGCAAGGAAGGAAAACCCTACACAAACCTAACAAAACAACACCAAACAGACCAAGAACTGACCAGCAGCACCAAGACCCAAAGACACACGAGTCAAGCAGTTCACCCGAGGCAAATCCCACAAGTAACTCACACTAGTCAGACCGGTCAAGAGCACTGTCAGACCGGTGTAGCCTGGGCAGCTCGGGATGAACAACACCCGCGGGTCAAATCCTCCAAATCCAAACCTCGATCTCCCGAATCGCTCCACGGACTTGAACAAGACTTTGGGGATAATAGGAACACCTCATGAGGAGTCCATAGCCACGATTTTGTCCACCAAAACTTGCCAAATCAAGAGGAATCGAAGAAATCCCGCCAAGAACTCCTCTAACCCTAGAACACCGAAAACCCCAAAATCGAGCCCCTTAACTCACGGATTTAGGAGGGGAATCACAACCCAAAGAACCACGAAGGGTTCCCACAAATTTCCCCCATCAAATCCCCAAGAGCAAGGTCCCAAAAACACCCCAAGAAAACCACCAAGAGAGGGCTCCGAAAATCACCACCAAGAACAACCGGGAACAACACAACAAGGCCTTGAGGAACCACGCCGAATCATCTATACATACCAAGAAGGTTCATACATGGTCTAGCTTGCCGCCTGATCATCCAACCCTCTCACAAGATCTCACCATGAAGCTCTCAAGCTAGTCCTATGGAAATCCTAAGAAAAATAGGAAGGAAAAATAGGAAAGCAAATGAACTAGGGTTCCAAGAGATTGGCTGCCATCCTCTCACCTCATGGGTTATATGGAGGCAACCGAAAGTCTAAAATACCCTTTCCTAACAACTAGGGATACAAGCCCCTCAAGGGCGGTTTTGAAAGTCTTCAAGTTTTCTCCATCGGACGGATGCCCGACGACTGCAACCTGCTTAGCCTCGACGCAAGACATGCGATCCCGACGCGTGTCCTCCGCTTCGAAGATTCCGGACTGCGTCGTCGCACACCGGTCAGACCGGTGCTCCTCACTAGTCGACCCCACCGGCCGACCGGCCTGGCGCTATTGCAGCACCGTCTTCGGTTCTTCGGTCTTGGCTTTGTGGATCAACCAAGGAACCTAGTAGTTTTCTGGTGAACCACCGGAAACCTCGCAAACTCGGTGTAGCCTCCGCCAATCGCCACTCATGACTCGGCTCCCACGTAGTCCCGGCTCGACCTTGGTTTTGAGGCTCAACCAAGAAACCGTCCACGACTTCATCTTGCTGTTCATGCCACCATGCGGTCCGCACTTGACCAGTGTCACACCCCCGAAATTTTCAATTTCGGGATGTGAATAGAAAGAATAATTAAATAACGATTTTCTCATAATTTTAAAATTTTTCCAACATTTATCTTTCTTTACAGGAAATATAGTATAGGAAAAAAATCCTTGTTTGATTTTCTTAAGCAAATAAAAGTTATGAGTGTTGCATTCATGCCGATGCACCTAGTGGTTCTTGAGTGCAAAACGGTTTCAAAATTGCGTTTAGGAGCCGTCCAAACTCTCCCGAGAATTTTCCGATTTTTCCGGATTTACTCTCATTTTTCCCCGAGCTAATTCTATTTATTAGAAGGCTCTAAAATCTTTTTCATGAGCACCAAATGCTTTATTTGGATTGTTTATGACCTAATCTATCTCTAGGAATTTTCCTGGAATTTTTGTGATTTTCGGAGTATTTTTCGTGCTTTAAACAATTTCTGGATTGTTTTTCTGAAAATTTTTCGCATTGAAAATAAATCCGAAAAAAGCAAAACCTATCCTAATGGGCCGAGCCCGAAGGCCCGACCCATCCTCCCTTCGCCCGCAACCGGCCCGGCCAAGGCCCGCGTGAGGCCCATCCGGGCCGGCGTTCCCGGCCATGGCCTCCACGACCGAGGGTGTCCATGGCGGACACGCCCGCGCGCCGCCGCCCGCCTTGCCTTGGCTTGCGCGCCACGGCCGGCGTCCGCCGGCCCCTTTAAAGGCCACGCGCTCGGCCCCACGAGCCCCTCGCGCGCCTCGACCCGGCGCCGCCCGCCGTTGCCTAGCCGCGCGCGCGCGCCGCGGTGTATCCTCCGCCGGTCGTCGCCGATTCGTCGCTTGGGGGCGCGGCTAGAGTAAATCGACCCCGCCGGAAGCCTCGACGAGCCGAGCCGCACCTCTCGTAGCCTCTTTCCACGCCGGAGGGGCACCGAGCGCCGCCATCACCATGGGGACCGGTCGCTCCGAGCACAACCACCGCGCCGCCCCTTTTCGGAATCTCGGTCGATTTCCTTCATCTCCGTGCGCGGTGAGCATTCCCTAGACCCCTCCTCGCTTCTCTTCCGCCCTTGCACGCGTCACCCGAGCTCCCCAACGCCCGGACGGCCGGCGATTTGGAGCCGCCGGGAGCTCTCGTGCGCGTGGATAAGAAGGAAGAAGAAGGCCTTGCGCTTTGCGATTAAGTCCCTAGATTTTCTTATAAATCTTAGATCTTTTCTTGTGTCTTGGCAAAGCTGCAGAGAACCCCCTACAAAAATTCCACTTTCACACATAAAGCCCACCCACACCCTTTTACGGATCTAACCCCGAGCTATATCACTTTTGCAAGCACCGTTTGAGGTGTCTCAAGAATCTTTTCTCGCTAGCCCTCCGATCTACGATTAATCACCGTTTAGGTCCCCGCTACCTTGTTTACCTCATAAAATCTTTGTTTTAGCTCCGATTTCAACCGTTCGAATTGCGTCGGGTCCATAATGAGGTAAAGCACGCGTTAGCGAGTGTTTTCATTATGTTTTGCTTTCTGAAAATAAATTTTACATTAATTTTGATTAATGTCTAGTTACACACGACTTTTCAAATAAAAGCAATATAGATCTATATATCGTTTTTCATAAACAAATTTAACTCGATTAATGATTTCTTTACATGCTTTTATAAATAAAATCTAATTAGATCTTTTACTCGGTTTTTCCGTAAGTCAAATATTAATTGGCTTAATGATTAATTAACTTTTATAATTAAAAGTTGATTAGGCTTTTACTTCGGCTTTATAAATAAATGTTAACCTTGATTAATACCAATGTAATGTTGTTTTCAATAATAATATGATCTACTCGAATTACAAAGTTTCGTTTAGGTTATTCATATAGTTTAGTTTTTCTAAATTAAATGTTTAATCGGCTTAATCAATATATGAATCTTTATAAATAAAACTTGACTAGTTCTTTACACCGGTTTTGCAAATAAAATTTAATTTGCATTAAATCCAACTTAGGATACTTTTCTTTATGAAATATCCTATCATATGTTTTGCTAATTAAAATAAACCCAAGCTTATGGTCTTGTTCTCTCATAAATGCAAACCGTTCGTTAATCGTTCTTTATCAAGCTCTGTCCCAGTGTCTCTGTTGTAGAGCTAGCCTTCTTTCAAGTTCCAGATCTTTCCAGAACTTAGTACATGCCATCCTATCGTAATTGTCTTTTATGTAAGACAACTGTACTCCTTCAGTTCTTTGTGATCCAATCTTTAACATCTAGCTAGTTCATGAATCAGCTGTGTTCTTGTACCTAATCTATCGTAGCTACCTTTCTTTAGAGTTTACCCTGTTATCTGTTTCTCCTGTCAGATGAGATCACTCTTGGTTAGTGTGTCAGTTGTTCATCCGAGTTCCCTTTGTAGACTAGTTCTCCTAAACCCTAGCCTAAGGTTAGTGGGTGCGCTATAGTTCGTTTCTACCGTTCTTGTTTGTTTCACCTTAACTTGTACGTTAGCATGTATATCACCTGTTATTTATTATAATACTAAAGATGCATGTTAATCTTGACTAATTCTTATTCCAATGCTGTTATAAATAAAAAGTGATTAGGTTCTAATCCGGTTTTCTTTAATCATGATGTAATTGGTTAATCCCTATTCCTAACTAGTTTTTCTAAATAAAAGATGTTAGAGATAAACATCGGTTTTCATAATAAAGTTAATATGCCTAATGACATCATAAATGCCTTTTCAATACTAAATATGTTTAGTTGAACACGTGACATAAAGTTACTCGTTTAGATATCTCATAACTACTTCATCTTTCTAAAGTAATTGTGAATTTGACATAACTTCCACTCGAATGTTATAAATAAAATATGATTAGGTTTATCGTGATTTCTTTAATTAAATGTAACTTGTTTAATGGTAACACGAGTATTTCTTTGAAATACTCTTTCACATGATTTCTTAATTAAAATATGCCAAGCGTAGTCTTTTGTTGTTTGATAATGATCTCACGATAGTTTCAAGCTTAGTTCGTCTCGGCGTTTCTTGCGCTTACGTAACCAATAGGATCGAGCTCCACCCTAGTGTGATCTTTTCGGTCCTTGCTCAATCTTTCGCGACCATCTCTCCAAAGTTAACCAAGCCTTTCCCTTCCAAGCACTTTGTGTTCTTTAGTGATCCATATAATCAAGCCTATCCCTTAGTGCGTTCTTTTAAAGCTTTACTTTCGAGTGGTGTATTGTTCTTAGTTTGTTTGTCTCGTTCGCTTTATGTATGTTTGTGCTCGATGATTGATGCGAGTAGAATGAACGTGGTTCGAGAGCTTGGAAGAGTGTGAAGGTGAAGATTCCGAGCAACATCACCACTTTGGCTAAAGGCAAGTGTGTCCTTGTTCTTGTCCTAGTAACTTTATTAATCACTATTGCATTGCTTTGCATTAATTTTGATGGGTTCCTATTAAGGATGACTAGCCTCAATTGATCGTTATCTTGAACCTGGTTTTAATTAATATTGATGGTAGATATTGCTTAGTTTGCTCAACTCGGGTTGGTAATAATCAACATGGTTATCATTTTATGCTCTATGTTCCTTTATGATAATTTTAATACAAGATCACCGTGCATTAATAGGAACATGGAGAACCACCCGGAAAACGAGTACAACCACAAGAACTAATGGGCAATGGTCTTGGCTGAATAATTAGGAACTTTAGCTTGTGGTGATCTTACCTGATAAGGACAAGGGATCGGCGGTACTGCGGGGTATGGACTCGCTCTAGTAGGGGGTTGGGTGAGTTATTCTTTTTATGGTGGGGTATCGACCTGCTAGGGGACTTTATACCTTGCTAACTGATCCGGACCTTGTGGGTCACAACTTGTTGGAGAACCTTTGTAAAGGCCTTGTAGCGTCCCTATGCAACCACACCTCGGTAGTGTGGTATGGTGCCTACGCAGCATCGCATGGTTGGGTCCAAAGTTCTTCGGAGCTTTTACGCTGCTTGTGGTGAAAGTGTACAACCTCTCGTAGAGTGTTAAACTAATCGATTAGCCGTGCTCACGGTCAAGAGCGGCCTGGACCCTCACATGATTAATTGAACTTGAAGATGGACTTAAATTGTGATATGTGTTATGGTTATGCTTGCCATGTGCTTATGGTGTATCTCTTATCTTTATGCTTAATTGTGGGTTGGTATAAACTTATACTTTATTAGTAATCAGGTGCTTATAAAATTTGACCAACTAAAATTGCTTAAATGCTTTGAGCCGGTCCACTATAAAGCCTTTGCATTCATACTTTCCCCACACTTGCCGAGTACGACAAGTGCTCACCCTTGCTATAAACAATGTTCCTCGTAAAGAGGAAGTCGCTATGAAGTCGTTGTGAAGATGTTGCTTGGTTCTAGGCGTACGCAACCCCCGCCGATCGCTTGTGAAGTTTGGTGCCTTCGTTTACGGATTAAGCGTAAACTCGATAATCTCCCTTTTTCTTACGTGATATTGTTTCGTTATTCACTTTTGTCGGCTATATGCATGAAACTTGATCATGGCATGCATATAGGTTTACACTTGGTTTTCTTTGGAAAAAGCTGGTGTGACAGAGTGGTATCGTAGCCGTATCGACCGTAGGACGTGATCCTAGATAGTAATGGTCGTTTCCTAAGGTTTCCTTTGATCTAAAATTCATCACTACCCTTCCCTTGAGCTCGTGATGAATATTCTCGCTCCTTAAACCATATTTTTTTATCCATCCTCCTTGATAGCTCACCTTGGACTGTCACATTTTCATTTGCACATCTTTGTTTTGCAAATGATTATGACCCCTACCCTTGCCTATTTATTTACTCTTCCCTTGGTCTTGGTCTTGTCTCTCTTTTCCACTTCTCTCAAGCAATTCCACCAATAAGTCAAAAGGTGAATTGTAACCCTTGATACTCTATCTTTTTCGCGCAGATCTCTGACACATCAGCACTGTTTTAATTCTTTCTCCAGCTACAGAACTCCGATTGATATGAAATCAGTTGGATTAATTCTTAAATTTTATAATTGAATTTCTTTCAAAAATTCAGACCCATCCAGTATATATTCCAGGAGCTATGCTCGAAACATTGGTGCTATCAGAATCTGTAAACTCTGCTAACCTAGTTACCTTCATTATTCTATATCTCAGGCTATGGACCTTCGTTTGTGGTAAATCCAATTGGAGTAGTTCAGGAATTTCATAAGATTCACTCTGTCCAAAATTTATCAATTTTGGTTGTATATACAGAGAGTTATGCCCGAAACTTTGGAGGTTTCCGAATCTGTCAACACTGCTGACATAGCCATCTTGTTTAATTCATATCTCGAGTTCCAAATCTCCGATTGAGATGATTCCAGTTGGGATGAACTCATAATTTCGTACTCCTTGATCTGGGAAAATCCATTGTTTATGGATATCCTTGCTGGGAGCTACATCTGATCTATTAAGAGGATACCCTTTGACTTAATTAACAACGTGTAGTATCGTTCCCTTAACCATGTCTTGTTGGTGAAGTTCTGTGCTGGCATGATGATGCTTGGTTTTATGACATTGCTTGTGTTGGTTCTTTGAAGTGAGTGTTGGTGTATTGTGGATCTTACATCTGCAATAACATCAGTTGCTTAGTTGGGTTCGTCTTTTGTATCTCCCACCTCCTTGCTCTTCCCATTCTCTCTCTATACTCTTCAGTCTATCTCCTCTGATCCTATCACAAATACCCACTCGGATGGAGAGCGCCAACACAAATCATGAAGATAAATATAATGAAGGAAACATCAACATTCCTCTTGCAACCTCATCATTGGAGCGCAAGATGTTGGAATATATCGTTGCACAAACCCGGGTTCTACAAGCAATGGCCCAAACCATGGTTAAGATTCATCGACCCATTGCGAGCAAGCTTCACTCCCTAAAGACCACAATACGGTCACCAATGATAACCATCAAAACATGACCTCTCCACCATTTGATAAAGAGAAGCTATCGGCTATGCGGACTCAAGCCTAACAAGGAAAGATGCAGCCTAGCACAACCTGTTTTCGTAATGAGATGGCCAAAGACAGAATTCCCATTGGGCCAGTGAAGAGGCAAGTTGCTGAAGCATGGAATAATCAAGGAAAGAAAGAAGAAGAAGCATGAAGCACTGAAACTAACAATGGAGGAATAACATGAGGTTAACAAGGCTCCAGATATGTGTTCGTGTGGTGAGCACCATGGTCTTTGATGTCCCCAGAAGGAAGCTAGTCTTATGACAGCAGAAGCTCGCCAACATAACCGCATAGATATCAATAAGCAGAGGATGTTGTCCACCCAAAACCTAATTCAAGAAGAAGGTTCTCAAGCTGAAGGTCATACTCAAACCCTAAACCTTGATGATTGGATTATCACTTGCAAGGAACACAAACCTGGTAGACGCAAGTGATCTAATAAACAAAATCGTAGAATGAGACGAGAGAAGAAGTTATCACATCTAGGGACAGTTAATGGTACCGAACCCGGTTCCGACAAACCCCGGCCCTAAGATTGTTCGACGTATATATGTCACTCATATCAAGAAGAATACCGATGCACAAGTTGATCTACCAAGGACTATGAGGGAGCAAAGCGAAGAATGGAGAAATCACGGTGATAGAAGAATGGATAAGTTATAAGTGGAACCGGACTATATATTCCTATACAAGTCAAATGAGCTATGGAGAATAGAAGAGCATGTTTGGTATGTATGTGTAAGGAAGGTCGACATAAAGAAAGTTGATAAGCTTTGGATAATACCCCCATGAGTCTTTGTTTCTTGCTAGCCTTTTTCGAATCTCGGGACGAGATTCCTTTTAAGGGGGGTAGAGTTGTCACACCCTGAAATTTTCAATTTCAGGATGTGAATAGAAAGAATAATTAAATAACGATTTTCTCACAATTTTAAAATTTTTCCAACATTTATCTTTCTTTACAGGAAATATAGTATAGGAAAAAAATCCTTGTTTGATTTTCTTAAGCAAATAAAAGTTATGAGTGTTGCATTCATGCCGACGCACCTAGTGGTTCTTGAGTGCAAAACGGTTTCAAAAATGCGTTTAGGAGCTCGTCCAAACTCTCCCGAGAATTTTCCGATTTTTCGGATTTACTCTCATTTTTCCCCGAGCTAATTCTATTTATTAGAAGGCTCTAAAATCTTTTTCCCGAGCACCAAAGGCTTTATTTGGATTGTTTATGACCTAATCTATTTCTAGGAATTTTTCTGGAATTTTTGTGATTTTCGGAGTATTTTTCGTGCTTTAAACAATTTCCGGATTGTTTTTCCGAAATTGTTTCGCATTGAAAATAAATCCGAAAAAAAAAAAGCGAACCAATCCTAATGGGCCGAGCCCGAAGGCCCGACCCATCTTCCCTTCGCCCGCAACCGGCCCGCCTAGGCCCGCGTGAGGCCCATCGGGCCGGCGTTCCCGGCCATGGCCTCCACGACCGGGGTGTACATGGCGGACACGCTCGCGCCGCCGCCGGGCCTTGCCTTGGCGTGCGCGCCACGGCCGGACGTCCGCCGGCCCCTTTTAAGGCCGCGCGCTTGGCCCCACGAGCCCCTGCGCACCTCGACCCGGCGCCGCCCGCCGTTGCCGAGCCGCGCGCGCCGCCGGTGTATCCTCCGCCGATCGTCGCCGATTCGTCACTTGGGGGCGCAGCCAGAGTAAATCGACCCCACCAGAAGCCTCGACGAGCCGAGCCGCACCTCTTCAGCCTCTTTCCACGGCCAGAGGGGCACCGGAGCGCCGCCATCACCATGGGGACCGGTCGCCCCGAGCACAACCACCGCCGCCGCCCCTTTTCGGAATTCGGCCGATTTCCTTCATCTCCGTGCGCAAGGCATTCCCTAGACCCCTCCTCGCTTCTCCTCCGCCCTTGCACGCGTCACCCGAGCTCCCCAACGCCGGACGGCCGGCGATTTGGAGCTGCCGGGAGCTCTGTGCGCGTGGTTAAGAAGGAAGAAGAAGGCCTTGCGATTTGCGATTAAGTCCCTAGATTTTCTTGTAAATCTTAGATCTTTTCTTGTGTCTTGGCAAAGCTGCAGAGAACCCCCTACAAAAATTCCACTTTCACACATAAAGCCCACCCACACCCTTTTACGAGATCTAACCCCGAGCTATATCACTTTTGCAAGCACCTTGTTTGAGGTGTCTCAAGAATCTTTTCTCGCTAGCCCTCCAAATCTACGGTTAATTCCGTTTAGGTCCCCGCCCTACCTTGTTTACCTCATAAAATCTTTGTTTTAGCTCCGATTTCAACCGTTCGAATTGCGTCAGGTCCATAATGAGGTAAAGCACGCGTTAGCGGAGTGTTTTCATCATGTTTTGCTTTCTGAAAATAAATTTTACATTAATTTTGATTAATGTCTAGTTACACACGACTTTTCCAAATAAAAGCAATATAGATCTATATATCGTTTTTCATAAACAAATTTAACTCGATTAATGATTTCTTTACATGCTTTTATAAATAAAATCTAATTAGATCTTTTACTCGGTTTTTCCGTAAGTCAAATATTAATTGGCTTAATGATTAATTAACTTTTATAATTAAAAGTTGATTAGGCTTTTACTTCGGCTTTATAAATAAATGTTAACCTTGATTAATACCAATGTAATGTTGTTTTCAATAATAACATGATCTACTCAAATTACAAAGTTTCGTTTAGGTTATTCATATAGTTTAGTTTTTCTAAATTAAATGTTTAATCGGCTTAATCAATATATGAATCTTTATAAATAAAACTTGACTAGTTCTTTACACCGGTTTTGCAAATAAAATTTAATTTGCATTAAACCCAACTTAGGATACTTTTCTTTATGAAATATCCTATCATATGTTTTGCTAATTAAAATAAACCCAAGCTTATGGTCTTGTTCTCTCATAAATGCAAGCTGTTCGTTAATCGTTTTTTATCAAGCTCTGTCCCAGTGTCTCTGTTGTAGAGCTAGCCTTCTTTCAAGTTCCAGATCTTTCCAGATCCTAGTACATGCCATCCTATCGTAATTGTCTTTTATGTAAGACAACTGTACTTCTTCAGTTCTTTGTGATCCAATCTTTAACATCTAGCTAGTTCATGAATCAGCTGTGTTCTTGTACCTAATCTATCGTAGCTACCTTTCTTTAGAGTTTACCCTGTTATCTGTTTCTCCTGTCAGATGAGATCACTCTTGGTTAGTGTGTCAGTTGTTCATCCGAGTTCCCTTTGTAGACTAGTTCTCCTAAACCCTAGCCTAAGTTTTGTGGGTGCGCTATAGTTCGTTTCTACCGTTCTCGTTTGTTTCACCTTAACTTGTACGTTAGCATGTATATCACCTGTTATTTATTATAATACTAAAGATGCATGTAATCTTGACTAATTCTTTTTCCAATGTTGTTATAAATAAAAAGTGATTAGGTTCTAATCCGGTTTTCTTTAATCATGATGTAATTGGTTAATCCCTATTCCTAACTAGTTTTTCTAAATAAAAGATGTTAGAGATAAACATCGGTTTTCATAATAAAGTTAATATGCCTAATGACATCATAAATGCCTTTTCAATACTAAATATGTTTAGTTGAACACGTGACATAAAGTTACTCGTTTAGATATCTCATAACTACTTCATCTTTCTAAAGTAATTGTTAATTTGACATAACTTACTCGAATGTTATAAATAAAATATGATTAGGTTTATCGTGATTTCTTTAATAAAATGTAACTTGTTTAATGGTAACACGAGTATTTCTTTGAAATATTCTTTCACATGATTTCTTAATTAAAATATGCCAAGCGTAGTCTTTTGTTGTTTGATAATGATCTCACGATAGTTTCAAGCTTAGTTCCGTCTCGCGCGTTTCTTGCGCTTACGTAACCAATAGGATCGAGCTCCACCCTAGTGTGATCTTTTCGGTCCTTGCTCAATCTTTCGCGACCATCTCTCCAAAGTTAACCAAGCCTTTCCCTTCCAAGCACTTTGTGTTCTTTAGTGATCCATCTAATCAAGCCTATCCCTTAGTGCGTTCTTTTAAAGCTTTACTTTCGAGTGGTGTATTGTTCTTAGTTTGTTTGTCTGTCTACTTTATGTATGTTTGTGCTCGATGATTGATGCGAGTAGAACGAACGTGGTTCGAGAGCTTGGAAGATTGTGAAGGTGAAGATTCGAGCAACATCACCACTTTGGCTAAAGGCAAGTGTGTCCTTGTTCTTTTCCTAATAACTTTATTAATCACTATTGCATTGCTTTGCATTAATTTTGATGGGTTCCTATTAAGGATGACTAGCCTCAATTGATTGTTATCTTGAACCTGGTTTTAATTAATATTGATGGTAGATATTGCTTAGTTTGCTCAAGCTTGGTTGGTAATAATCAACATATGGTTATCATTTTATGCTCTATGTTCCTTTATGATAATTTTAATACAAGATCATTGTGCATTAATTGGAACATGGAGAACCACCCGGAAAACGGTACAACCACAAGAACTAATGGGCAATGGTCTTGGGCTGAATAATTAGGAACTTTAGCTTGTGGTGATCTTACCCGATAAGGACAAGGGATCGGCGGTGCTTGCGGGGTATGAACTCGCTCTAGCGGGGGGTTGGGTGAGTTATTCTTTTTATGGTGGGGTATCGACCTGCTAGGGGACTTTATACCTTGCTAACTGATCCGGACCTTGTGGGTCACAACTTGTTGGAGAACCTTTGTAAAGGCCTTGTAGCGTCCCTATGCAACCACACCTCGGTAGTGTGGTATGGTGCCTGCGCAGCATCGCATGGTTGGGTCCAAAGTTCTTTGGAGCTTTTACGCTGCTTGTGGTGAAAGTGTACAACCTCTGCAGAGTGTTAAACTAATCGATTAGCCGTGCTCACGGTCAAGAGCACTGGACCCTCACATGATTAATTGAACTTGAAGATGGACTTAAATTGTGATATGTGTTATGGTTATGCTTGCCATGTGCTCATGGTGTATCTCTTATCTGTATGCTTAATTGTGGGTTGGTATAAACTTATACTTTATTAGTAATCGAGTGCTAATAAAATTTGACCAACTAAAATTGCTTAAATGCTTTGAGCCGGTCCACTATAAAGCCTTTGCATTCATACTTTCCCCACACTTGCCTTGAGTACGACAAGTGCTCACCCTTGCTATAAACAATGTTGCTCAGAAAGAGGAAGCTGCTATGAAGTCGTTGTGAAGATGTTGCTGGTTCTAGGCGTACGCAACCCCCAGTCGACTGCTTGTGAAGTTTGGTGCCTTCGTTTACAGGATTAAGCGTAAACTACGATAATCTCCCTTTTTCTTACATGATATTGTTTCGTTATTCACTTTTGTCGGCTATATGCATGAAACTTGATCCCGGCATGCATATAGGTTTACACTTGGTTTTCTTTGGAAAAAGCTGGTGTGACACCCCGGCCGGCCACGGGTCCCTCGAACAAAGCCTACTTGTCTTCTCCACACCTGGAGGCCTCACCGGCGACGACCTTTCGCACTTGTTCTTTACCTGCACCAACACCAGTCGAGCCGCAACCTGCACCTGCAATACTTAGCCAAGAATCAGTCCACACAACGTTGTCAATCACTCATCACACAAGGAAGCGACTATCCACCGGTCCTCGAACCACACATGGTCCTCAATCTCCCCCTTGATGAGTGCATTGACAACACCCACATAAAGTAATAAGAGAGAAAAGAAGAAGAAAAGAAACTAACAAAAAGAAACTCCAGCAAGCGATCGAAAGCCAAATAAAGGCAAAGAGCAAGATCACTTGAAGAAGACAAGTCTCGGACCCCTTAGGCACGGGCAACAGCTCGACACATCCGAGACAAAACAAAGCTCAAGCAAAGAGCGCAAACCACCAAACCAAAGCTTGAAAAACCACAAAGAGCTCCCCCTGCACACATGCAAGCTCCCTCTGAACCAATGTAACTCCCCCTGGACGAATGCATGCAAGACACCACTTGAAACGGGCGGTACAAGCAACAACTCGGCCACGACCAGGTCGGACCGGTCAACACCACCAGTCAGACCGGTGTGCAACATGTGAACAGAACCAGCACTCCGACTGGTCAGACCGGTGACCTTGACCGGTCAGACCGGTGCACACCAGAGCCCAGAAATGGCTCGAAACCACCTGAAAACCTTCTAAATGCATCTAGCAAGCCATTTCAAGCTCAAACTTCTCCCCCTTGTTGACAATGCATGAATCAAGCCAAAAATGCAAAACTTTCAACCTAGAGCTTCTGAAATAGACAAAATTCAACATAGGATGCTACACATGTCCAAATGAGCAAGTTAGATACTCTATAGCATCGTATTGACATCAACTACAAGATCACCAAGTTTCACAACCATTGGACGAAGCTAAGATGGATTTGGGCAATTTTGCGAAAAATTTACCTCTCATGAGTGAAGTCCTAAACATGATCAAAACATATCAAAATGGCAAAGCCACACAAACTTCATGCTAGGACAGCCATTCTAATCATAAGACCATCACAAACACCCACAAGCACCTCATCTCATGTCAAAGCCACCGAGCCATGTGTCTACTTCTATACATGAGACTTCTCATTGGTAGACATCATGCAACGGTTAGCACCCGATGCAAATTAAATTTAGCACATATGACATGGGAGCACATTCCAAGCATTTTACATTTCATTTTCAGATTCAAAGTTGGTACAAGAAATGTCTTTGCGACAAAAAGGAACTTATGCCCCTCCACAAGATGAAGCAAGAGGGCTAAACATTCATGATGGCAAACGAGCCTTTGGCCCCATATGATCAATAAACTAGCTATCCAACCACAAATTAAGCATAACCAAGCCACTAGAACATGTCAAGATCATATAAAGGCATTTACACATGAGAGAACATATATGTGACATTTTTTCAAAAACTTAGCCGTCAACCATGGATTATAAATCAACATTATCAAGAGCTAAGCCAAACTAACCATAGCATACCAAACAAGCTCACAAAGACATAAATAGCATTGCATGGTGAATAATGTATATAGGAGAAGCTTTTCCTAACTAATGCATATGATACAAAATGCATGCAATCTAAGATACAAGGATGCCTATACATCATGTTACATATGCCATGCAAAATGCATGAAATGCACAAAGGAAACTATACATATGCTACAAAGGAGCTCCCACACAAAACTCACAAAAGACCGTCTCCTCGAGGGGAGGCAAAAAGGGCCCGACACCACCGGCAAAAGAGCAAAGGAGCACAAAACTCACAAGCTCCCCCTAAACTCATGCATTAAGGCCAAAAAGCATACGAAGCTCACCTTACACACATGAGATAGGGCAAAGAGGAAAATGAACCAAGTGGCTTGACCAAGGCCACACACTTGAAGGTCACAAATTTACTTACCTTGATCATTTCTTCACAATTCACTCGTCCTTGTCCATCATCCCCGAAAGTGATGTACCTCCATGTCACCACCGGGGTATGAGGCCGGAGAACCACCCCCGATATCAACCAAATGTTCTACGGGCCATCCACCTGCAACTCAAAACCAAGAGCGAGAGCGAGCAAACGACTCAACACTGGGGTTAGTTCCAAAAGTGGCAAACCAGTGTCGGGCCATTTCCTCGAAAGTAGGGTTAGCAACATTCATCCTACCATGCCTATCAATACAGCGATCCATCCTGTCAAACCTAGAACCACCATGGGAAGACCACTCCTGTCTCATTGGAGGAGTACGAGTACCACGGAAGAAAGACAATGGTCCGTAGCCCCTCTGAGACTCAAAACTGCGACCTCTCCCAAACTTGTATTGATCACGAGGTGGAGAACGTCCAGCAAACTCAACACCACCATGGTAACCCTTATGAGGGAACCACCCCTCACTAACCAGAGGAGGACCAAAACCACGGAAAGAAAACCGTGGATCGTCCCTCCTTTCCAACTCCAAGCTACGACCCCTTCCATCCCCGTATTGAGCACGAGGGGGAGAGCGACTAGCAAACTGACCATCGGCAAACTCTCCAGACCAACCACCAGAACCACGACCTCCTGAACCAAACTTAGCCTCTGTACGAGCACGAAACCCAAACTTTTGCCTGTCCAGGCCTGCACCGGTCTGACCGATGCCTCTCACCGGTCTGACCGGTGTAGCCCGACCAGCAGCACCTCCAACAGCCTTTCGCTCTCTCCAAGCCGGAACTGTCCTCACACTCGCCATGGCCCTGGGCAACTGCACACGAGGCTCAGGCACATCATGAGACGGGTGGTACCTGTTTTTGTTTGCCCACTCCTTAGCCATTCTCGCCTCTCTCCTTTTCTTATAGCAAAACTCTTTCTTGTGACCATCCTTTCCACAAAACTCACAATGGAAACGGATTGATCTAGGTTTAGGCTTGGGGTGGGGTTCTTCACAAGGCTTCTCACTAGGCTCCCCACATGGTTTCTCACTAGGCTTCTCACTTACCTTCTCGCTCGGTTTTTCTCTCGGTTTAAGCAAATAGTTTGGCTTGGATTCATGTGACAACCCCATCCGAGATGATTCCGTACTATCGCCTAAACCACTCCATTTGGTCATTAAGCGATAGTAAAGAAGTATCCTGTTGAGTGTTGCCGGGTTAACGCCCGGTAAATCACTTGACAACGCAGAGAGGATCGAACGTATGCATTAAAACCCCCACGAAGGAGAGTCCAGAGTGCCTTATTACAAACATAGTTCTTTGACATAAAGTAAATGGTTCAGAATTTATTGTAAACAGCGGAAGATAACTAAACGACATGATCACATCATAGGAGGCCTGTCCATGATGCAATCATTCTTCGTCATCCACCCATTCCAGCTCCCAGCCGGGTGGAAGTTCTCCGGGCCACACATCAGATGCATTACCTAGAAACAACATTTATAAAGCAAGGTTGAGTATACTAATACTCAGCAAGACTCACCCGTCTAAAGAAAGACTTTACCTCTAGTCATGCATGGCTTTTGGCTTGTTGGTTTGTTTGCCAAAAAGCTACTAAGTAGTGAATCCTTACTTTCACATTTTAGCTCAAGTTCTAGTAGAAGTAATCATTACTAAATCAGCAACTATTGCAACCAAGGTTGTACAAACAATTAATCAAAGTAATAATCTTCACAAAGTTCTATCATAAAGGGATATCATGGCCAGTCGGGTAAGTAGTCTCAGATAACGGTGAGAGGCCGACAATCGATTGATTCATAACCTTGCAAGGTGGACCTAAACACGCGGGAGGTGCCCTCACCAAGAGTTCACCAACCAGGCAGTTCTCGTCATTCTTCGGTTTGGGGATAATAGCTCATAGTCTTAAGTACAAGGCTTATCTGGGCTACGCCACTAAGGTCACCCAGCCTCACGCATGCACTCGGGTGGCGAGCCCGGGGCCGCAACCCTAAGAGTAGTGATAGTAAAACCCCGTACCGCCTCATTTAGGTACTAGGCTTATCATACCCATTTTCGACAATTGTTTAGTACTTTCAAACACTTAGCCAACGAAGCCATTGGACCGGAGCCCAAATCCCATGCTCTTACCACATGAGCAATCCATTTAAACATATGGTGATTCCAAAAAGGAGATCCTATTCTCGCGAGTGACGAATGTTGACGGTGTATTTTGGTACACCTAGCATGTTCATTACACTTTTGTTTGGATTTGATTATGGAACTAACCCACCACTAGGCACACTAATCATATAACAAGTTCATCTATGTGCATGCATTTGGAAGTGTTGTGTTTATGTAGGAAAACATGGACATAAAGGACGGATTCGCAACAAGTTCAAAGGAGCATTTATGGAGTCTTGTTCGTGTTCATGAGCTTGATGAAATCACTTCCAATGGTGGCAAGGACCGAAGTGCTACGAGGAACACCCCCGGGGATTGAAGCGTAAAAGACCGAACTTCATGCGAAGAGAACCTCCATCTTGGACGCGAGGATGACATAATCAAAATCATGCAAGTGGAAGGGGCAAAGTGCATAATTACATGAGGACCCACGGGAGCGAAGGGGCGACCGAACCGGTCCGAGGTGGGCCCGAGCCGTTCGGCCCGGGCCGGCGGCCCGGCCCACTTCGGTGGCCGGTTCGGTCCCGTTTTCCTTGCACCCGAAGGATCTTGAACCCTAAAAGCACGGGCGCCGCCATTCGACGAAGGAGAGAGCCATTCGCACCGAGGAGGCCATCCACAAGCTAGAGAGAGAGAGGAGGAGGATCTGCGGAGGGAGATCAACCACCTCGAAGGAAGCACCCTCTCGTGGAGAAGAAGGAAGACACCGTCGGAAGGGAAACCATGATCAACGGTGCCATGATCAGCACCTTGATGGGGTAATCTCCTTGTTCGTCCATGGGTTGTAATCGATCGTAAGATGTAATCATACTTTGTCGGATTATCTATCTATCATCTTGTGTTGAATATACTTTAATGCTTAAGGATTAGCTACCATACCGTAAAGGGAGTAGGGCCCCAATGCTTCCTTGGATCCATTCAATACGCCGTGTCCATCATAGGTCTAGTCATGAATACCTTCGCGTAGTGACAGTACGAGAGGAGGGAACGGGTGAAACCGTGGTCACAACCCCCGATAGATTAGATTGGTTTAATGTCTTTAATTGATTGCATGATCGTAGACCCATGGGCGAGTGTCTCCTACTTTGATCACTTATCATTCTCTCTAGTGTAGTTTAGTTGTTTTCTAGTATAATAGTAAGTTAGGGTTTTAGTAACTAGTGTGTCGTTGTAGATTAAACGCTTGTAATCCCCTTGCTCCGCGGATTGACAAGAACCTTGGGAATCCCGTGGTGAAAAAGGTGTGGGGTCCGTACGCTTGCGGATCGTAGAGGGATACGTCTTTTATCCGTCAACAAGCCCCTTTTTCTGGTGCCGTTGCCGGGGAGCAAGCTAGTTTACATCGTTTGATTTGCATTTAACTTAGTTTTATATTTTAGTTTATCTTATATTTGTTTTATCTAACATATATTATCTAGAAAAACACTTGTTTCGTTTTTGTTTTTGTTTTTATCTTATTTTCTAGATGGCGTTCGTTAATCAACCCGTGGAAGAACCGGAGAAATCATTAAGGGGTTACGCTAGCCCTCGATGTGAAGACATAAAAGTACAAGAGTCGGACTCGAAGCTCGAAGCGACCAAGTATGAGATTAAACCCAAGATCATCGAGATGGTGGCGGCAAACCCGTTTGAAGGGATGGTTACGGAGAACCCATATAGACACATAAGGGATTTCACGACGATATGCAACACGGTGCGTCAAGAAGGAGTTCCCGATGAATGGTTCAAATGGAATCTCTTTCCCTACTCACTTGTCGGCAATGCAAAGACATGGTACTCGTTTGCATCCTTTGAAGTTGAAGGCAATTGGAACAAGTTGACAAAGAAGTTTTGTGAGAAGTTCTTTCCAATTAGCAAGGTTCAACATCTAAGGAGGCAAGTGATCAATTTCATGCAAAGAGAAGAGGAAGGGATAGACCGAGCCTGGGATAGGTTTAATGGGTTGATCGAACAAGGACCAAAACTCGGCTTCACCAGTGACGTACTCTTGCATACATTTTTCTTTTCCCTAACCTCTAGTTGCATGCAACATGTCGAAATGTGTGCAGGTGGGGATCTCATGGAGAAAGCACTCACGGAAGCCGCCCAACTTCTTCAAAAAATTAGTAAAGTGGCTGCCATGCGAAGAGATTGGGAAACAAGACTTGCGGAAGAGCCGGAATATAATTTGAGGAAGAAGTGTGCTGAATTTTCTAAAGAGGCAACCCCGGAAGTCACAAAAGAGGAACCAATCGCGGAAACGCTTGAAGAAGAACACATCAAGTCAAGAACTACCCTGAGCATCGACTTCGCCGTACCAAATGAGACAAACAAGAGAAGCATGTCAAGCGCGAAGCCACTAAGGGAGTTCGAACCAATAGATTGGGTTCCTATCGATTACGGAGAAGTATTCGACAAGAGAAGACTGTTCCCTAATCAAAAGGGAATGGCAAGAGCATTGGAAGTGGATTTCCCACCGGAAAGGAAATCGGAAAATTCATACGACCTTGAAACCACCAGTGAGATTTTCCAAAAACTCTTTGGAGATGACATGGTGGATCCGGAACACATAGCCGAGGTGAAGAGAATCATGGTGATCAAGCCCGAAGCATCACCATATGCTCGCCTCGCCGAAATTTACGCGATAGGATCCGAAGAAGAAGAGAAGATGACACCACACTTGAGTTGCGAGATCAACGGAGTTCAATGCAAAGCATTATGAGACATCGGAGCACAAGTAAGTGTCTTATCTTCTAAAATTTAAGATAAAGTTCAAGACCACAACCTAGACTTAGCTACAACATCAACGAAATTAATTATGGGTAATGGTAGAACTATCAAACCTCTAGGTATTGCTTGCAACATGAAAGTAAAAATCTCTAGAAACTATATACCAATCGATTTCTTTGTTATTGATGCTTACCATAGTAATCATGATCACGTAATCTTAGGTAGGCCCTTTCTTAAGTTGGTTGATGCTGTGTTAGATGCCGGAGAAGGCAAAGTAACAATGAACCTTAATGGAATAAAGTACACATATAACTTTCTTCGTGCTTCTAAAGACCTTACACCGTTTCCTCCCGAAGATGAAGAAGTAGAAGAGATAGATAGCCTTTGTTTTGTTGAAACCCTTAGAGACCCGCTGCAAAGAGCGATGGAAAATCAAATTAGTAATCAACAAGATGAAGAACTAGAAGAAGCAACAAAAGGTTTAGAACCACATGATGGAAGCGTGGAGGAAGGAAAATTCGAAGACATAGGAGAAATAAAACCCGAGGAGCCACAAGCGCCCGAGGTAGACCTTAAACCTTTGCCCAAAGGATTAAAGTATGAATTTTTGGGCCCGGACAAGACCTATCCAGTCATCGTGAGCGACGAGTTGAGTCCCGAAGAAAATGAGGCGTTGCTGATTTTATTGAAAAAACATAGGAAGGTGATTGGATATTCAATTAATGATCTCAAAGGTATTAGCCCAGCCTTTTGCACTCATCGTATACCAATGGAAGACCAATGTAAGCCCGTAGTGGACCACCAAAGGAGGCTAACTCATGCCATGCGAGAGGTAGTAAATAAAGGGGTCATCAAGTTACTTGATGCCGGAATCATCTACCCGGTTCCGCATAGCGAATGGGTGAGCCCGGTACATTGTGTACCAACGAAAGGAGGTTTAACCGTGGTGAAGAATGAGAAGAACGAACCGATACCGCAAAGAACCGTGACCGGGTGGCGGATGTGTATTGATTATCGTAAGCTTAACAAAGCGACGAAGAAAGATCACTTCCCCCTACCGTTCATCGACGAGATGCTTTGGAGAGGTTAGCAAACCACGCTTATTTTTGCTTTCTCGATGGGTACTCGGGGTTCATGCAAATTCCCATTCACCCGGACGATCAACACAAGACAACGTTTACGTGCCCTTACGGAACGTTTGCATATAGAAGGATGCCCTTCGGTCTATGCAACGCTCCAGCCTCTTTTCAACGTTGCATGATGGCCGTATTTTCGGAATTCATCGAAGAAATTGTCGAGGTGTTCATGGATGATTTTTCCGTTTATGGAAAGACATTCATGGATTGCTTGGCAAACTTGGAAAAGGTCCTCACGAGGTGTGTGGAGGTAGACTTGGTATTAAATTGGGAAAAGTGTCAGTTCATGGTTAAGCAAGGCATAGTGCTCGGACATGTTATATCTGAGAGAGGCATTGAAGTGGACAAGGCTAAGGTAGAGACGGTTGAGCAACTCCCACCTCCGACAGATGTTAAGTCCTTAAGGAGCTTTCTAGGCCATGCCGGATTCTATAGAAGATTTATTAAGGACTTCTCAAAGATCACTAAGCCTTTAACACATCTTCAAAAGGATGTGGCTTTCGACTTTGATGAGAAGTGCCTAGCGGCATTCCGTACCTTGAAAAGTGCGTTGGTGAGTGCTCCCATCATCCAACCTCCGGATTGGAGCCAACCTTTCGAGATCATGTGTGACGCAAGTGACTATGCCGTAGGCGCGGTCTTGGGTCAAAGAAAGGAAGGCCGAGTTCACGCCGTTTACTATGCTAGCAAAACTCTTAGTGAGGCAAAATTAAATTATGCCACTACGGAAAAAGAGTTGCTAGCGGTGGTATTCGCTTTTGAAAAATTCAGATCTTACATCGTGAACTCGAAGGTCATTGTTTACACCGATCACGCAGCCATCAAGTATCTCTTGGCTAAGAAGGAAGCTAAACCACGTTTGATTCGTTGGATCCTTCTTCTCCAGGAATTTGATGTTGAAATTCGTGATAAAAAGGGGGTGGAGAATGTTGTGGCTGATCATTTGTCTAGGATGAATCGTGGACAAGATGATAAAGAGCCCATTGAAGATAAGATGAGAGATGACCACCCCTATCGAGTGCTTGATAAAGATACTTGAATGATCGATATCATTCGAGCAATTCGAAAGATGCCTCTCGACCATCTAGATAAAAACTCTCAAAAGAAGATAATCTCTGAAAGTAGGAAATACTTTTGGGATGCACCATACCTCTTCAAACTTGGCAATGATGGAGTGATGAGAAGATGTGTGCCAAGAGAAGAGAGGGTAGAGGTGAAGACTAGTACATTATGGAACTTTAATGAATTAAAATTTTGAGAGCATTATGTTTTCTCATGTGTGATCAAGTGCAAGGTTTAACATTGTTTGGCAATGATGATATCCATTGAAGGCTTACTCGAGGACGAGCAAGGTTTAAGCATGGGGGAGATGTTGACGGTGAAAATCCGTCAACCTAGCCATGAGTTTACCTTCGGTGTTGGCATAAGTTTTATACCTTATCCATTGGTACTAACCCCCGTGGTATAACAAGTTCACGTGTGCATGTCGGTTTTGGAGTTTAATGTTTATGCAGGGTTTTAGTGTTGAATGCAAGACTTTCGGGATAAGTTCATCAAGCACCTCATGACAAGACTGTCGGTGTTTAAACCTCTCGACCTCCATAAGAGGTACCCGCAGCAAGGTAGAAGGTGGGGATCGCCATGATCTGGAACCCGAAGGTACGCGCGAGGACACAAGACACAAGATTTATACAGGTTCGGGTAGCCGGAGTAACTACCCTACGTCCTGTTTGGGTAGTATTGCGCCCTGCGCTTGGTGTTGTTCCCCGGAAGGATTGTGGATGTTTGGCTAGGTACCCGGCCCTCCTTTATATAGTCCGGGGGGCGGGTTCCTAGTCGGTTACAAGGCAGGAGTCCTAGTAGGATTACAAAGAGCGAGTCCTAGTAGGAGTACAGGGGGGAATTCTAGTAGGAGTCCGTCTTCTACTCTTCCTCCTTCCTTGCATGAGTACCCGGGAGTATGCCCGACAAGCCCCCGAGCACATTGTAGTCGAGAGTAGTAGTTCGAGTAATCTTGAAGCCTTTGCGAGTAGTTCTTGAGCGTCCTCGAGTACTGCTTGGAGAAGTCTTCAATAGTACTTGAACTGCCGCGAGGCTGGAAGGTGGTCCAGCTCATCAGTCTTGAAGTCGAGATTATATGGAAGTGCGATTGCAAAATCGCACTCCATATGGAGTAGCCCCCGAGCCTTAGGTTGAGTTGTAGACTCTAGCTGAGGGTCAATCTTGATTCTGCTTTATTCTTGAAAAAAACAATTGATGAGTGTAGCCTAGTAGCCCCCGAGCCTTGGAACGATTGAAGAATCAGTCCAAGGGTCTTCAGTGTTCGCGGAAGTCATCATCTGAGTACTCTTGTAGCGTTCAGCCCCCGAGCTAGAGAGCTAGTGGAGATTACTCGAGTTGTCATCGAGTAGTAATTTGGTATGTAGCCCCCGAGTTTGGGAACTAGCCGCGCCGGTGGAGGTACACGGAGCGTACTGGAAGTCGTCGCCGAAGCTTGACCTGAAAGTAGAGATGCGTGCATTATGTAGCATTTTTGTAGAAATTGAATCTACAAATGACAAATACAAATATGAATATAGATGTAAATGTCATGTGTCATGCTCTTGTTGTGGTCGTTAGGCGTCGAGTAGTTAGCCTGATGCGGTTTAGCGCCCAGTCTCTGTGGTCGCTGTTTAGCCATAGCCGCTGGGGGCGTGGAGGCATGACATGAGAGCTGGTTTAAGCGCCCAGTCTCTGAGGAGCCTGTTTATCCATAGCCGCTGGGGCGTGGAGGCATGACAGGAGAGACGAGGCTTTGCGCGGATCAAGGCGTGTGCTACTATAGCGAGACCATTAAGAGGTAGACGAAGGTAGTCGACATGGCGACAAGAGAGAGCGCGATTGCTCGTTGTTCCGCATGGCGGAGAGCAAGGTTGCGCGGTGCCTCCTCAGGGTGTAGCTGTTGTGCGCCTCAAGCACTCAATACACGAAACGTCGTGGCAAGAGCCTCCTAATTTGGTGCACCAAGCCTGTGGCAGTCAGTCAACAGTCCCCAAGGAATAATTGGCACAGTGTAGCTCTACTGGTAGGGAGCCGTTGAGAGGCGTACACAGAGTAGTCTTTGGCGTTGGTTCCTGTATGTGGAGAGCAAGCCAAAAAAATAATTATTGATATAAGTTACTTAGCTTGATTCATGGACGAGTGTCGACGAAGCCGTGGCGGTCGATGATGGAGCCGCGACGGTTGGAGATGAAGTCGACTAGTTGGAGGTGGATCCGACTAGTTGTTGATGGCGCGAAAGCCGTTCTCGACTAGTTTACTAGTCGCGATAGTAGTCGAAGTAGTCGTACGCCCAAAAAAATGATGTCGCGGCGGCGTACAGCGTAGTTGATGTAGAGCCGCTGCGGCCGAGAGACGAGTACCCGTGGCGCACGGCAAGGTTGATGTAGAGCCCGTGCGGCCGGGTGACAAGTAGTCGCGATGCACGGCAAAGTTGATGTAGAGCCGCTATGGCCGGGAGACGAGTACCCGCGGCGCACGACGAGGTCGACGTAGAGCGCGTGCAACCGGAGACGAGTAGTCGCGGCGCACGGCGAGGTTGATGTAGAACGCGTGTGGCCGGAGATGAGTAGTCGCGGCGCACGGCGTAGTTCTACTTGCGTACGTTTTTGTGTGCAGCAAGCATTGGTCTTGGATTCTCCAGGGTACACCTCCGTGCGCGCGTAGCTGATTTGTACCGAGTTGATTTCTTGGGACGCACAAGCTTGGGAACGGCACAACTGCAAAAGCTAGGGAGCGGCAGTGCTTTGTTCCACCTTGATACTTGTGCGGCTTCTCTGTACGGGAACTCAAGTTGAAATTGGAACGCCGAGCGGAGCCGTCTGGCCAGCTGGTTCTCTCGTGACTTCGAGTCCGAAGGGAAAAAGGAGGCTACCTCGAATTTTTCTCGACTCCGAACTCGAATTCGTCGATCTCGAGCTCGGAGTAAACACGTCGAGCTGCGCAGATTCCATCTTTGGACTTGATGCATACTTGGTCTTGATGTGAGCACGAAGTGTGCTCTGTCTCAGACTCGGCGAGATGCGAGTTGGTGAATATCGTTTTCTCGGTGGATTTTCGCAATGGCGCAATCATGGAGATTCCAGAGTTGATCGCCGATCGAACGCGAAGAGTCGTTGTAGATGAATAACCTTTTGATGATTGGTCCTTCGAATTCGCCTGATGATCGTGACGATCGGCCCCACGGTGGGTGCCAGCTGTCGGTGTTTAAACCTCTCGACCTCCATAGGAGGTACCCGCAGCAAGGTAGAAGGTGGGGATCGCCATGATCTGGAACCCGAAGGTACGCGCGAGGACACAAGACACAAGATTTATAAAGGTTCGGGTAGCCGGAGTAGCTACCCTACGTCCTGTTTGGGTAGTATTGCGCCCTGCGCTTGGTGTTGTTCCCCGGAGGGATTGTGGATGTTTGGCTAGGTACCCGGCCCTCCTTTATATAGTCCAGGGGGCGGGTTCCTAGTCGGTTACAAGGCAGGAGTCCTAGTAGGATTACACGGAGCGAGTCCTAGTAGGAGTACAGGGGAATTCTAGTAGGACTCTCGCCTTGTAACCGACTAGGAACCCGCCCCCCGGACTATATAAAGGAGGGCCGGTACCTAGCCAAACATCCACAATCCCTCCGGGAACAACACCAAGCGCAGGCGCAATACTACCCAAACAGACGCGGGGTAGCTACTCCGCTAGCCGAACTCTGTATAAATCTTGTGTCTTGTGTCCTCACGCATACCTTCAGGTTCCAGATCATGGCGATCCTCACCTTCTACCTTGCTGCGGGTACCTCCCATGGAGGTCGAGTGGTTTAAACACTGACAGCTGGCGCCCACCGTGGGGCGTATGCACGACAAAGACCTTGAAGCCCCGTACAAGTCATGCAATGAAGCAAACTTAACTCCAAGAAGCCAGGGACTTGATCCGAGAAGACGACAAACTCCGAGGACCTGACTAGAAAAGTGCTGAATCTTGCAAGACAAGGAGTAGTGTCCAATTCGGAGAGAAACTGACGACATGGACCTACATGCAGAAGGGGGAAACATCCAGGAAGCAAGGGAACCGACGTAGAGCAAAGGAGGCCTCGGGGCGGGGCTCCGGATGGGCCCGGGCCGGCCGGCCCGGCGGTCGGCCCGGCCTCCGTCCGGGGCCCGCAAGGCTCCCCTTTGCCCTAGCCGCCAATCGGGCTATTTATAGCCCCGTGACCGAGAGCCACGCATCATACAATTCCTCATCGGCCGCCGAGGAGAAGAGAAGAGAGGGACACCATCTCGAGAGGAGAGGGTCGAGCTAGTTGACTAGGGTTCCCCTAGCCGACGTGGGAACCTTGCACGGAAGACCACGTCGGAGTTCCCGAGCTAGAAGCAAGATCAAGGAAGGATCCGGTGGTGATCTTGTGTATGTATCATTGTTATAGTTGAATTATCAAGTTGAATCTTGTCCTAGCGATCAAGTGTTTCCTCGAAGATTTCATTTTTCGATCGGATTTTCTTATTCCAATTCTATTCTCGAGATAGATTACATAGGGTGTTCTTGTAGCCGCGGTGGCTAGAGGTACACGCCGGATCTTCCGAAAGAATCTCGACTTGTCTTTTGACTCGCCCTAAGCTCCCCGCATGAGTAGGGATACGTTGTGACGGAACGGGGGTTCCGAAAGGCGGATGTTTTCGGATTTGGACGGGAAACCACGATTTAAAGAGGCTTCTATTAAGATTCAATTTGCTACTTCTTCTCTTGCTTGGAACTTTAACAAAAAACTTACCCCAATCCTTCTAGATCAGTTTATCTAACCAATCTTACTTTGTTTTCTCCGGTCTTTAGTAGATTAGATTAGTTTCATGTCTTTTACTTAGATGCATTAGGGTTTTATCGAAGATTGAAGTTACTTGGCTTTACTAGATTAAGTTTTGTGTCACACATTTGTTCCACAGATTCGATACCTTGGGTTCACCACTCGAGGGAAGAAGGGTCCCTTGACTACGACGGGAGACTTGTCCGCTTGCAAGTCACAAATGAACTTTGGTATAACTATTAACCGTCAACACACATCCTTCACTGAAACAGGGTCTTGCATTTCCACCAAAGCCCTGATCTTGTCGGGATTCGCCTCTATGCCCTTTGTTGAAACTAGACATCCAAGAATTTTCCCCTTGTGAATGCCGAATACACATTTCTCCGGATTCAGCTTCAGGTTCCCTGCTCTCGTATTCGCGAATGTTTCCGCCAAATTACTGATGTGATCTTTTCTCTGAACACTTTTGACGACTATATCGTCCACATACGCCAAGATGTTCCTCTGTAACTGGGGATGAAGTACTATTGCTATCATTCTTGAGAATGTACATCCTGCGTTCTTTAGCCCCTCTGGCATTCTCACGAAACAGAATGTTCCGAATGGAGTGATGAAACTCGTCTTTTCTTCGTCCTCTTTGCGGAACCTCATCTGATGATACCTAGAGAACATGTCCAGGAGTGATAGCATTTCACTGTTGGCTGCATCATCTACGATTTTGTCTACCCTTTCCAAGGGGAAATCGTCTTTTTTGCATGCCTTGTTCAAATCTGTGAAGTCCACGCACATTCTCCACTTTCCATTTTTCTTCTTGACTGGTACTGTGTTGGCTAGCCAGATCGGATACTTCACTTCTCTGATTACTTGCGTGTCTTGCAATCTCTGAACTTCCGCTTCCACTGCTTTCACTTTTTCTTCAGACATTTTCCGAAGTTTCTGCTTCTTGGGAGGTATTTTTTTCGTCTGTCTCCAGGGCATGTTCGATGATATCCCTGTCAACACCTTGCAAGTCTTTAGCTGACCATGCGAAAACATCTTTGTTTTTGTTCAGGAATTGCACAAGGTTCTTATCCTCTTCAACACTGAGGTTGGCCCCTATCGTGACTGCTCTGTCGGGCATGTCATCCAAATACACCTTCTTGGTTTCACCATCTGCGGCTATTTCAATTCTTTCTTTGTCCCGCTTGGCCTCTTTGTAAGCTTCTGTCCTTTCGTCGACCGTTTTCGACTGGTATACGTTCGTCCGTCCGTGTGTGTATGGCCTTTTTCTATGTTTCGGCCTCTTGCCGATTGCCGAACACCGTGATGACCCCTCCGGGCGCAGGCATTTTCATGCATAAGAACTGCCGCCTTATGACCGTGTCGAACTTGTTCATGAAACCTCTGCCGAAAATCGCGAGATACGGGTGGTAAATGTCAACCACATCGAAGGTGAGACTCTCCGTTCTGTCATTTTTGAGATCTCTGAAGGAAACCGGGAGTGATATCTTTCCAACCGGCTTGATAGGTTTTCCTCCGAACCCTTGCAGCGGGTACTCTGGGGGGTCCAACATGTGCTGGCTCAGATTCATCTTTTCGAAAGTCTTCAAGAACAAGATATCCGCTGAACTTCCATTGTCAACTAGGACTTTTCCTATGACCCACCCAGCTATGTTCACCTCAATGACCATGGCATCATTGTGAATCGCGGATTTCAGCCTGAAGTCTTCTTTCGTGAAAGTGATTGGTACCTTCACCCACTCCGGACGTGCGGCTGGGCCGTCATTGATAATGGTGTTCACAGATCTGAAGTAATTGCTTCTTTGCTTCTTGGTCTCAAATTCCATAGCTGACCCACCTGTGATTGGCATGATAGTCCCGAAAGATGGCAATGCCTTGGAGTTCTGAGGTCCTGAACTTGACTGTGGCCTTGACGAACTTTCTGGAGGTGGTGGCAATATTTCCTGAATCGGCTGCGGTTGTTGGATTGACTTGATTGCTTGCGATTGAGGGAAAAATTGTTGCGACGGCTGCCACGATGACTGTTGTTGCAGGAATTGCTGAACTGGGACAGAACTTGACTGCGAGTTCGCGAATTGCGTTGCCAAAAATTCGGGCGAAATTGGCTTGGAATTGAGGATGCGATGCTCATTAGCGCTTTTTCTTGCTGAATTCTTGCCATATTTTTCTTCGTTTCTGGGCACCCTTCGGTGCTATGGCCCCTCTCATGATACTGGCAATAGAAGTAAGGATCTTTTGGGTTATGGTTCGTAAGTCTCGGGGGTCCTCTTCCTCTCCCCCTTCCTCTGGGATTGAATCCTCCTCTGGTGCTTGGCTTGTTGCTTTGTTCATGTTGTGGGTTTTCGACATTGTTGACATTTCGCGGATGCTGGGATTGTGTTCTCCATGTCATCTCTCTGTTGCCCTGCCTTACCTCGTGCCGCTCGGCCACTCTCTTGCGATGGTCATCATCAGACAAAATGTATTCTTCCAATTCACGAAAAAGTTCCTCAACCGTCTTGGGTTTCTTTCTTGTGAGATGCGAAGCTGTTGGCCCTGGAGTGAGGCCCTTGATTAACGCATTGATTGTTGTTTTTTCATCAGCTTCGGGTATTTGAGATCTTTGTTCATGAACCTTCTCACGAAGTTCCGCGAGGGCTCTCTGTCTTTTCGCTTGCGCTGTACAAATCTGATGCTTCCGCAGTTGTGTCGTGGAAAATCTGAAATGCTTGCATGAACTTTGTCTTGAGGTCTACCCAGCTATAGACTGAGTGCGGAGGCAGCAAGGAGTACCAATTCAATACTGGTCCTTCGCAAGCAATGATGAAGGATTTGGCTAGTGCAACATCATCTCCTCCTGCCGAATTCATAGCTGATTCGTATCTCATGAGGAATTGCCTAGAGTTTCCGAAGTCGTTATATTTGGGGAGAGAGACGGGCTTAAACTTCGGTGGCCAAGGTGCTATTTGCAGCCCAATAGACAGTGGCGACTCAGAATCCACGAAGTGTGAGATTTCGTTTCCCGCGAAGAAGTTTTTTCGGGGGTTCTCTTGCTGGCCCAGAATTCTGATGCGGTGATTCCTGCCACAGGGAACTGTTCTCTTGTTCTTTCATCTCACCAATCTCTCTCTGTATCACTTCAATTTGCTCTTTTGCTTTGTTTAGTTGCTCTAGCTTTTCATAGATTTTTCTTTTCGCTTGCAGTTGACTTGCGAATTTTTCTTTGTCTTTCTGCAGCTGTTGTATCTTTTGCTGAACCCTTTCTAGCTCCCTGTCTATGGTGTCATTATCGTCCTCGACATTCTCAAATTCTTGTTGTTCAGCAGTTTGTTCTTGGGTGTGAGCCGTCTTTTCTGCTCTTGCTTTCATCAGAGCTTCGAGCTTCGCTCTCCGCTCTTGGTCCGTTGTGTTAGAAGGTTCAGGGACGAAAGAGGTTTCATTCCTTGGAGTAGGATGGTGATCATCTCGATTTGCCTCTGCCGGAACGTTCTTCTTGGATTTCTTCTGAGGTGGCATCGTGAGCTTTTCTTCGGCTGGAACACGGTGGGTGCCATTATTGGGGGGCTACCTGAAAAATTCATATGATTCCCCTAACACGAGAGAGAAAGTTCTTAGCACGTTCAAGCACAAGGTTAGAGCGCTGAGAGATGGTGATTCCCTTAGCAGATTGCACAAGTCCCAAAAATCTGAATCCGTTTACACGTGCCCTCGCACCCCCTTTTATAGGGAGATGAAGAGACTTTTACATTCCCAAAACACCCTCGAGCTCAGAGAATATTCCTAGTGTGAACGCATACAAGAATGTCTTTCTCGTCTAACACATTTACAAGTCTGCCACTAGTTCACACTCAAACCCCGGACTTTTTGGGACAACAACTTTGACTTTGCTTCTTCGACGGTTCGCGAATATCTTCATACGTGACTCCCGAACTGGGTCCCCGACAGATTCCCGAATCAGCCTTTGCTTCTTCGTCGGTTCGTGAATGTCTTCACGCGTAACTCCCGAACTGGGTCACTGATAGATTCCCGAATCAGCCGCCCTTCGAAGTTCGCGCCACCGCCAGCTCGAGGTTCCGGGCTTCTGCATGTTCGCGACTCCACGTCTTCACCGAATCACGATCCCCGAACTTCACATATTCGCGAATCTGAGGCTTCGCAGGTTCCAGGCCTCCGAAAATCGTGAGTTCCCGTTTCTGAAAAACATGTCTCAAGAACTTTGTCAAACTTAACGTTTCGAGGGTGACGGGTTTTCCTGAATTCCCCAACAAGATTTTCCTGAATTCCCCCAACAAAAACAACGGCTGTGTTACAGCTGTGACGAGCCATATGTTCGGGCACACAAATGTCAACGCTTATTCTATTTGGAGGTCTGTGATTTTGATGACGATGCCCCAGTGGAAACTGTTGTAGATCATGAAGCTGATGACCTGCCACCCTTAATCTCTCTACACGCCGTTGCTGGCATCCGAACAGAAGATACAATGCAAATTCGAGTGTCCGTGGGCAACCATGAGCTAATAGCATTGCTTGATTCAGGTTCAACTCATAACTTTGTAAGTGCTGCAGCAGCTAGTTGCATTGGTCCTAAATTTCAGGATAGCAAAGGTGCTAAGGTGGTAGTAGTCATTGGTGACCGTGTCGTGTGTTGTGGCCTAGCAAGGGATGTTGCAGTCCGTATTGGTGAAGAATACTTCTTAGTTGACTGTTATACAATACCTCTCGATTGCTATGACATGGTTCTAGGTGTCTCTTTCCTTCGCACTTTGGGACCAATATTATGGGATTTCAATGACTTGTGTATGGCATTCTGGCATCATGGACGTCGGGTATTTTGGAAGGGCATTGGATCAACTAGAACTGACATACAACCTATAGGACGCCTGCACTCTATCAGCCCGTCTGGACCGGCATTATTGGAAAGATTGCTTCAAGAATTTGAGGATGTGTTTGCACCTCCAACAGGCCTGCCACCTGCTCGTGAGTGTGATCACAGAATTCATCTCCTTCCCAACACAGCACCTGTGGCAGTCCAGCCCTATCGTTACCCCTAGATACAAAAAGATGAATTGGAAGCACAATGCGCCACGATGTTAGAACAAGGCATCATCAAACCGAGTACCTCTCCATTTTCAGTGCCAATCCTCTTGGTCGAGAAACAGGACAAGACCTGGAGATTTTGTATGGATTTTAGAGCACTCAATGAACAACGGTGAAGGGCAAATTTCCTATACCAATAGTAGAGGAATTACTTGATGAACTCCACGGTGCTCAATTTTTCACAAAGCTTGATCTGCGTGCGGGTTACCATCAAGTCCGTATGCACCCAAGTGATGTGGAGAAGATGGCCTTTTGAACTCATCATGGACACTTCGAGTTCTTGGTCATGTCGTTTGGTTTAACCAACGCTCCAGCCACATTTCAGAGCTTAATGAATTCAGTGTTGCACAAGTTTCTCCGCAAATGTGTCCTGGTGTTCTTCGACGATATCTTGATTTACAGTCACTCCTACTCTGAGCACTTGCAGCATCTACGTGTCGTGCTGACAGTGTTGGAAATATGCCCTAGAGCCAAGTGGATTTGATCCACTAGTGGGCTCAGATGGATTTGATCCATTATGGTGTAAAAGTCCTAATGGGCCACAAATGTTGTAAAGCCTATCAGTATTGGAAGGGGTACACCATCTATTAGTCCCGTATTGCTAATGGGCGATGGTGTGGGGGTTTTCCTCCCAATAAATATGGACCACACCCCTCCTGAAAAGACACAACTTTCTCAAGTAGCAGCCGCGCTGCCAACGCTCTCTCATTGTCGCACTCGCGGACCTAGCAGTTCGGCGTGCGTCGCTTCCTTCTCCGTACGTGTGGATACCTTGGAGGTGCTCCATCTGGAGCACTTGGATCGGACGAGCCGCACGTGCAAGTCAAGAAGGACGTGAGCAACTGCACTGCCGGCTACCCTCGACGCGTTCGTCTACATCGAGACGGTTCCGCTGCATCTGCGCGTCTAGTGGTAATCCCGTGATCTCTCGACAGCGGCGGCGGCCTTCTGTTTTGCGGGGAAAATTTTGTTTTGCGCTAGCGTAGCCACCCGTATCCCTTCAGTGGTACCAGAGCCGTAGCTGCTAAGTTTTATATTCGGGATGTGTGCATATGGAGATATGCATATGTAGATCAAAGTTTTGATCGGCTTCGTGTTCTTGTCGTGATGGTTGTGTAACGAATTACTCCTACCGGTCCGAATTCCGCTATCGAAGTTAAGTGATACACGTAAACCCAGTCACAACGAGAAGGAGGTCAATTGGATTGATTGAATCGAAGCTAGTTCAAGTGCCAGGCGCATGGGATGCGTGGTGGCGGCAGATTGGATCTACTACCGACCCGGGAAAACCAGAAAACATATTGTTCGGTAAAACAGTCATAACTTTTCGTGGTTAACTCGGATGAAGACGTTTTCTATACGAAAATTGATCTACAGAAAATTTTACACATGTGATAAACCAGCTTTGCTGGTCTCGGCGAAATTAGTTTTGCCAAATTCGGCTTGCAAGATGGGTTTTCGGGCATTTTAATTTTGGACGTCGGAATTGCGATAATCTGTTTTGCAGGTTTTGTGATCGGTATGGCCTATATGTGTATGTGATGCGTGTGTGTAATTTTTTCGTGTCACGCATAAGGCAATACGGCTGTAGCCACATGTATTGTCAAAATTAATGTAATGGTCTGCGTACCAATTTGTGATGATCTAATACGCGATTGTGTAACTTTCATTACTAGCACGCGTTAGATAGTTCTTGGAGGACTCATCACATGGAGGATGGCACACACAGATCATGTAGATGGAGATCAACATGATGTATAGGTTAATGGAGATGGAGATCACCATGTGACAATAGGCCATACCGTGTTACAACTGTGTGAATGTCGTTTTTACCGTTCTACTTTTACATGCGACAATGTTATTGTCTTGCGTGTGATGTTACGAGTAGAACGATCCCTTTGGAATTTTAAGTTAACATGCCCTCCCAACACTTGCCACCGTCTCACGTCTCGTACAATTAGTGGTGGGTCTATGAAATTAGGGTGCCACTAGTTTTCCTTAACTAGACGGGTTTGTATCGGATACTTACACACATAAGTGTTGGTTTGCTTATCAAAGTCATCTTAACGGTTAAGGATTTTGGGGCATAAAGGTTGGGAGCCTAGACATAGAGATGTCACCCAACAACAGAAGTCATATGTGATATGATTAGCAAAGAGTTGCTTACCGATCTACCTTGTTTACTAGCGGTGACGCAAAAGCTCACTAGTAGACTTGTTAGTTGTGGATTCTGAATCACTATCAATGTGGGGATATTGATTTTAGTGGGAGTAAATTCTTTTATTTTACTCTGTCATGGATATATTGTCTTAGTGTTTTGCATTTATTATTCTGCTGTAGATTAAAGGCACCTAGCAACACCACATCGTTTACCTTGCATTCGGTCCTTGAGAAGGACAAGTTGACTGGAACAAACTTTACGAATTGGATTCGTAATCTGAGAATTGTTCTCAGAGCTGAGAAAAGGGAAGGAGTTCTAGGCACCCCCTTACCAATAGATGATAATGTTAAGAAAGGCACGGACAGTAGTCATGTGATGGCGACCAAAACAAGCCGGTCTTTAAAAGGAAGGGCAATTCTTGGAAGAAGAAAGGTAAGGCCAAGGATAAGATCCCAATGCCAAACTAGGCGCCTAAGGCTAGTCCAGCTGCCAAGGCTGAATGTTTTCATTGTAAGAAAATCGGTCACTGGAAAAGAAATTGTAAGTTGTACTTAGCTTCTATGAAAAGCAAGGGAAGTAAGGGTACTTCCACTTTAGGTACACTTAATGTTTATGTTACAGATATTTTCCTCACTGATTCTTATACTAATTCTTGGGTATTTGATACCGGATCGGTTGCTCATATTTGCAACTCGATGCAAGGAATGATAAGAAGTAGAAGCGTGGAACGAGGAGAAGTTGATTTCCGCGTAGGCAATAATGCAAGAGTTGCTGCATTGAGCGTCGGAACGATGCAACTACACCTCCCGTCAGGATTTATATTGGAAATGAATAATTGTTATTTTGTTCCTAGTTTGAGTCGAAACATTTTATCCCCTTCATGTTTGATGAAGGATGGTTATTCATTTGTGAGTGAAAACAATGGTTGTGTGATATCTAAGGATAATATGTTTGTGGCTTGTGCATCCATTGTGAATGGCTTGTTTGTTTTAAATCTTGATGGTTCACCTATCTGTAACATAAGTGCTAAAAGGTCTCGACCTAATGATTTAAGTCCTACCTACATATGGCATTGTCATTTGGGTCACATCAGTGAAAAGCGCATGAAGAAGCTCCATAACGATGGACTTTTAACTTCGTTTGATTTTGAATCCTACGAGACATGTGAAGCTTGTATGCTAGGCAAGATGACCAAGATGCCTTTCTCAGGTTTTCCTGAGAGAGCCTCAGACTTACTGGAACTCATACATACGGATGTGTGCGGACCAATGAGTACGACAACCTAGAGGTGGATACTAATACTTCATAACATTCACTAATGATTTAAGTAGATATGGTTATGTCTATTTAATGAAGCACAAGTCCGAAACTTTTGAAAAGTTCAAAGAATTTCGGAGTGAAGTAGAAAATCAATGTGGCAAGAAAATCAAGACCTTGCGTTCGATCGTGGAGGTGAGTATTTGAGCCATGAGTTTAGCAAGTCATCTAAAGAGTTGCGGAATTGTTCCACAACTTACGCCATCTGGAACACCTCAAAGAAACGGTGTATCCGAGCGACGTAATCGAACCTTGTTGGACATGGTCCGATCAATGATGAGCCAGTCGGACCTACCATTATCATTTTAGGGTTATGCTCTAGAAACCGCAGCTTTCACTTTAAATAGGGTACCTTCTAAGTCCGTAGTTAAGACACCATATGAGATGTGGATCGGTAAGACTCCCGCTTGTCTTTTCGAAAAATTGGGGTTGTGAGGTTTATGTGAAGAAACTTCAATCAGATAAATTAACACCTAAATCGGACAAGTGCATATTCGTGGGATATCTAAAGGAAACCTTGGGATATTATTTCTACAACCGGTCAGAAAGCAAAGTGTTTGTCGCTCGGAATGACGTTTTCTTAGAGAAAGAGTTTCTTAAAAGAGAAAAATGTAGACAGAAGGTGTATCTTGAAGAAGTTCAAGATAAGCCGCTTGGGCAAGATTTCACAATTGATGCTAATGTAGTTGAATGAGTTGAGATGCCCGTGACAAGAGAAGCACCACCACAACCACGAAGGTCTGAAAGGGCACGTCGTGCAACTGATAAGCTCAATCTCATGATCGCGGGAGAGCGCGACATATTGTTGTTATACAATGATGAACCTATGACATATGCGGAAGCAATGATGGACCCAGATTCCGAGAAATGGCAAAGTGCCATGAGATCCGAAATAGATTCCATGGATGACAATCAAGTTTGGAACTTGGTTGACCCGCCAGATGGTGTTAAACCCATAGAGTGCAAATGGATCTATAAGAAGAAGAGGGACATGGATGGATGTTCACATCCATAAAGCTCGACTTGTTGCAAAAGGTTTTCGACAAGTTCAAGGAGTTGACTACGACGAGACATTCTCACCCGTAGCGATGCTTAAATCTATTCAGATCATTCTAGCTATAGCTGCATATTTCGATTATGAGATATGGCAGATGGATGTCAAAACGACTTTCCTAAATGGAAATCGACCGAGGATGTGTATATGACACAACCCGAGGGATTTGTTGATCCAACCAATGCCGGAAAGGTGTGCAAACTTCAAAAATCCATTTATGGATTGAAGCAAGCATCTCGGAGTTGGAACCTTCGCTTTGATGAAGTGGTCAAAGGGTTTGGCTTCATTCAGAGTGAAGAAGAGCCTTGTGTTTACAAGAAGGCAAGTGGGAGCTTTGTAGTATTTCTAATCTTATATGTGGATGACATATTACTGATTGGAAATGACATTTCTATGCTTGAGGCCGCTAAGACCTCATTAAAAAATAGTTTTTCAATGAAGGACTTAGGTGAGGCGGCATACATTTTGGGCATCAAAATCTATAGAGATAGATCAAAAGGCTTATAGGATTAAGTCAAGACACTTACATTGATAAAGTGTTGAAAATGTTCAACATGGAAGAGGTGAAGAAAGGGTTCTTGCCTATGTCACATGGCATACATCTTAGCAAGACTCAGTGTCCTTTGACAACTGATGAGCGGGAACGCATGAGTAGAATATCGTATGCTTCGGCCATCGGATCTATTATGTATGCAATGATATGTACACGTCCAGATATTTCATATGCACACAGTGTTACAAGCAGATACCAATCTGATCCAGGTGAGGGTCACTGGACAGCGGTTAAAAATGGTTTTAAGTACTTAAGAAGGACTAAAGGCATGCTCCTAGTCTATGGTGGTGAGGAGGAGCTCGTTGTAACGGGTTACACCGATGCTAGTTTCCAAACTGACCAAGATGATTCAAAGTCGCAATCAGGATACGTATTTACGATAAATGGTGGAGCCGTGAGCCGGAAGAATTCCAAGCGAGAGACGAGTGGTTGATTCTACAACGAAGGCCGAGTACATCACGGCTTCGGAAGCCGCAAAGGAGGGTGTTTTGATAAGGAAGTTCCTTTCGAACATGGTGTGTTTCCGAGTGTCTCTAACCCATTGGATCTTTATTGTGACAATAATGGGGCTATTGCGCAAGCAAAGGAGCCAAGGAACCACCAAAAGAATAAACATGTACTCGCGGAAATTTCATCTGATACGAGAGATCGTTAGACGAGGTGATATCAAGATATGCAAAGTACACACGGATTTGAATGTTGCAGATCCTTTGACAAAACCCCTTCCACAGCCTAAGCATGAGGCGCACATGAGAGCTATGGGTATTAGATATATTCTAGATTAGCTCAAGTGCAAGTGGAAGAATGTTAGAAATATGTCCTATAAGGAATCATAGAGATGATTATATTTCATTATATCCATGTCACTTGGTTCTTTTATTGAATATCCATGAAAGGCGACTTGTATTTGATTGGCAATTATGTGAATTGTTTGTGAAACTCTTTTACTTGTATGGTTATTCAAAAGTTGTCCCTAGTATGAGTTAATGACTAGCACATGAATTAGTTGATGACTATGTTTTGCAAGTCATGAACATGGAGATGTATAACTAATAAAGTGGGCACATGTATGACATGGGGCTGGACTGACCCAATTTGAGACCTTGTTCTCTATTTACACAACGTATACGCTATGTCCTTAGACTTGAGATTGTCGCATGTACTCAAGATGTGAATTGACCTACTTAGGGGCCATCAACCGCTACTCCGTAACTGGGTAGTCATAAAGATGGCTTTCGGGTTTGTCAGGAAGCATGCTGTGAGGCATGGTCAATCAAGATAGAATTTGCCCCTCTACTTGAGAGAGATATCTCTCGGGCCCCTCGAGTGATCGGATCAAGAAATGCATGGTCGTCTTTGGGTTAAGGGTTAACCCCCTTTTGATGATCCGAATCACAGTGTCGAGAAAGAGAGGTCAGCTTGGAGCTAGACCAAATATCGTGAGGCAAAGGGAATAACATGAATGAATTGTTGTGATGGTTTGTCTGATAAGATCTTTACGTATGCTTAGGAGTTGACACGTCTTGCTAGAGACCGCTATCAACTATTGATCGAGTAATGTACTCGGGGCAAGTCTATGTGTACGTGAACCTATAGGGTCACACACTTAAGGGGTTGGAAGCCGAATGAGGATGAATATACTTGCATAGTTGACTCAAATGCAAGTGGGAGACTGTTGGAAATATGCCCTAGAGCCCACTGGATTTGATCCACTAGTGGGCTCAGATGGATTTGATCCATTATGGTGTAAAAGTCCTAATGGGCCACAAATGTTGTAAAGCCCATCAGTATTGGAAGGGGTACACCATCTATTAGTCTCGTATTGCTAATGGACGATGGTGTGGGGGGTTTTCCTCCCAATAAATATGGACCACACCCCTCCTGAAAAGACACAACTTTCTCAAGTAGCGCCGCGCCGCCAACGCTCTCTCCCTCGTCGCACTCGCGGACCTAGCCGTCCGGCGTGCGTCGCTTCCTTCTCCGTACGTGTGGATACCTTGGAGGTGCCGCATCCGGAGCACTTGGATCGGACGAGCCGCACGTGCAAGTCAAGAAGGACGTGAGCAACCGCACCGCCGGCTACCCTCGACGCGTTCGTCTACATCGAGACGGTTCCGCCGCATCCGCGCATCTAGTGGTAATCCCGTGATCTCTGACAGCAGCAGTTCCTGTTTTGCGGGGAAAATTTTGTTTTGCGCTAGCGTAGCCACCCCGTTTCCCTTCAGACAGCTCTAAAGACCAATCAGTTACATGTGAAGAAATCAAAATGCTCATTTGCTACTGACACAGTGCATTACTTGGGCCATGTCATCTCCAGATCAGGTGTAGCTATGGACAATGACAAGGTAGCAGCAGTCACAACATGGCCCCAGCCAGGTTCAACCAAAGAATTACGAAGTTTCTTCGGCTTAGCTGGGCATTACAGACGGTTCATCAAAGATTTTGGTAGTCTTGCTGCACCCCTCACTCAACTGTTGCGCAAAGAATGCTTCATCTGGACAGACCAGGCTACAAAGGCATTCACTTCTCTAAAACAAGCACTGTCAGCAGCTCCTGTACTTCAACTGCCAGACTTCGCCAAGACTTTTATAGTGGATTGTGATGCATCTGGGACAGGTTTTGGTGCTGTCCTTCATTGCAGCTTATGAGCGCGAACTCATTGGTTTGGTTCAGGCAGTACTCCATTGGTGTCCATATCTATGGGGCAAAAAATTCTTGATCCCCACAGATCACTACTCCCTCAAGTTTATGCTAGATCAACGCCTATCCACTATCCCTCAGCACCAGTGGGTCAGTAAACTCTTTGGATTTGATTTCACAATTGAGTACAGACCAGGACGCCTGAATATAGTTGTCGATTCCCTGTCCCGTCGTGCACAACCTGAGATGGAATTATCAGTAATGTCCAGGCCTTCCTTCAACCTCTTTGCTGAACTTCGTGATGAGTTGGACACAAACCCTGAAATGCGAGAATTGCGTGAGTCTATCAGCACAACGCGTGGCAGCGACTGGACAGTACAGGATGGTCTCATCACGTGTGGCTCCCGTGTATTCATTCCGGCTTCCTCAACACGTTTGGAAACTAACTCCTTTGTCAATAAGAACTCCTTTGCAGTTCTTGATTCTTTAGAACTTATTAACAAATTTTCTAAAATGGGAGGTAATTCTTCTTCTGTTACCATGGAGCATATAGACCTTCTTAAGGAGTTGGAGATGGCTAGAAACAATGTTAGAGAAAGATTGGAGGAAGTTAACAGAGACAATGATGAAGGAAATGTAGTTGAGCCTCCCTTAGAGGAGGTGAAATTAATTGAATGGAAGTCGATTCCTCCGATGTATCCGACCTAGAGAGTTATTTTAAATTTTCTAAAAGAAAAGGTAAGAAGGGCAAAAAGAAAAAATCTACACAAAAAGTGCGTACCCCAAAGGGACAGTTATTCCAACCCGATGATGGAATTGATCGCTTGGAAGGAGACAGTCCTAGGCAGAGTACTAGGTACTGTCTCGGAAGGAAGAGGCATCATAATATAAAATATTCAAGATGATAGGCATTATATGGAATTGTAGAGGGGTGTCAAAAAGAGGAATGGCTACCAAAGTTAGGGATTTATATACGTAATATAAAGCGACTTTGTGGGCTTGCGAGAAACACCTGAAGAGTGAATATTCTAATAAATTTTTTAGATTGATTGATCCTCACCATGGTTTTGCTCCGGCACCGGCTGCCCTCAAAAGGAAGATCTGGTGGGATTTTGTGTGGGATCGAAAAGAAAACTTTGACATAGTTAAAGTGGAAGAAAAGGATTTTTTATTACAAGTGGAAGTCCTGGACAAGAAATTGAGAAAGAACATCTCTTTAGTTATGGTTTATGGGCCAGCTCATGAAGATACTAGAGAAGCTTTTTTAGCAGAGCTGGCTGAAACATGTGCAAGAATCAAAAACCCAACTCGATAGGAGGGGACTTTAACATTCTTAGGTATAGCAAGGAAAAAAATAAGAATTTCATTAGCAATAAATTTACTGATTTGTTTAACCACATTATCAATACTTATGAGTTGAGAGAGCTGCCTATGATAGGGGGTATGTATACTTGGAGCAATAATCGAGGGATCCCACTTTAGAAAAATTAGATAGGGTGCCGATAAGTCTTGAGTGGGAAAACCGCTTTCCTTTGACAAATTTGAAGAAAGATCCCGGATTACTATCCGATCACAATCCTCCGATATTGAGATCGGATATGGGGGGAATGGAGAAAGGTAGACATTTTTGTTTTGAGACTAGTTGGCTAAAACATCCCGAATATATTGAAAAAATTTCTGGGATTTGGAATAGAGAGGTGATAGCAAAAAATGCGAAGTGGAAAAGTGGTGCATTAAATTGAATAGAGTTAAAAAATTCCTCAAAGGGTGGGGGCAGAACATCAAAGGTCACAACGAGAAAATATAAAAGCAAACTGCAGAGTGATTTGGCCGAGCTAGAAAAAAGAGAAGAGGAAGGAAGTTTGTCCCGCTTTTATGCTAAGAAAGAAGAATTTCATTCAAACGAACTTTTGAAAATCTTGGAGGAAGAGGAAATTTACCGGCATAAGAGGTCTACTCGAAATTGGCTGCTAAAAGGAGATAATAACACCGAATACTTCCATAGAGTGGCAAATGGAAAGAAGAGAAAAAATAGGATTTACCGGATGGAAAGGGGGGATGAGCTCTTGCGGTCCGAAAAAGATATTTTGGATCATGCTACGGAGTACTATAAAACCCTATTTGGGCATACAAGCAACACCGATGTTCAAACTGGACCCGGGGAGCCGGTCACGGGAAGAGAAGGTGACGAGAGGAGGAAAATGAGGATCCGACTAGACAATTTACTTTGGATGAATTAAAAAAGGCCATTTTTTCTATGGAAACCAATACAGCACTCGGTCCGGACCACATGCCGGTGGAGTTTTATCGAAAAGTTGGGAGATCCTGAAGCATGACTTATTGGACATGCTTATTGAGTTTTGGCAGCATGAATTGGATTTAGGGAGATTAAACTATGGAGTCATTACTCTAATTCCTAAAATCAAGGAAGCCTCCGAGATCCAACAATTCGGACCAATCATTCGCTAAATGTAAGTTTCAAAATAATTACTAAGATGCCGATGTTGAGATTTGAAGGCCGCATGAGTAGAATAATAAACAAATGTCAATCAGCTTTCATAAAAGGAAGGAATATAATGGATGGGGTCATGACTTTACATGAGATTCCGCATGATGTGAAATACGGGAGGGAAGATGGGCTGATTCGAAACTAGATTTTGAAAAAGCGTATGACAAAATAAGTTGGGACTTTCTCGTTTGATATGCTAAGGCAAAGAGGATTTAATGAAACTTGGTGTAAATGGATTGAAAAAGTGGTTACAAGTGGTACCTTGAGTGTGCGGATTAATGGAACCGTGGGGGGGTATTTCAAAAGTGGAAAAGGGGTAAGACAAGGGGACCCTTTGTCTCCCCTCCTCTTTAACCTAGCAGCAGATCGCCTTGCGAAAATGATTTGCAAAGCACGGGAAAATGGGTTGATCAAAGGCCTTGTGCAAAACTACATTGAACATGGGGTAGCTATTTTGCGATACGCGGATGATACTATCCTTTGCATTGAAGATGAGGAGGAGTCGGTACAAAACTTGAAACTACTACTCGTTTCTATGAAAAAATGTCCGGCCTAAAGATTAACTTTGAAAAAAGTGAAGCTCTTATGGTATCACGGACCGTGAGAAGGCTATTGGTTACGCCGAGATTCCGAACCGTGCCACCGGGACTTGGCCAATTAAATATTTAGGTGTGCTCGTGTCCAGCAGTAAACTTCATGTCGGGACCGGGTACCCGTTGATGAAAAAATGTCAGGGGAGTTAGATGGATGGAAGGGGAGTGCTTTGTCCCTTGGAGGCGGGCTCATTTTACCGAACTCCTCTCTTAGTAGCATACCAACATATTATATGTCTATGCATTTATTGCCACAAACTATTCTAAAAAGAATGGATAGGACAAGAAAGAAATTCTTTTGGCAAGGAGGAGGGGAAAAGAAGAAATATCATCCGGTTAAGTGGTTCAAAATTACTAGTCCTAAATCAAAAGGAGGCTTGGGGGTCAAAGACCCGAGGAAAATGAATCTCAGCCTCTTGTGTAAATGGTGGTGGAAGTTAGAATTTGAAGAGGGGATGTGGCAGGGAAATTGTCGGGAAAAAATACAAAATTTTACAAGGGATCTCTGGTTTGCGAGAGAAAACCTAGAAATTCTTCGGCTTGGAATGATTTACTAAAAGTTAAACAGCTTTATGTGAAAGGAAGAATAATGATTCTTGGAAATGGGAAGAGAATTGATTTTTGGGAAGATGCTTGGTGTGGGATGGTGGCATTAAAAGATAAATTCGGGGGTTTATATGATATCCGTTCGGACCAAAAGGTGAGTGTTGAGGAGATGGCACGAGAGAGGATGGAGGTTGACTTTCCGTAGATGGCTAAATGAAAGCCAACGGACTCAGTGAGACAACGTGCGAGATATGTTATTTACATGTGCACTCTCCAACGAAAAAGACAGGGTTAAATGGGTCCGGGAAAAATCCGGTGCTTTCTCGGTAAAATCAATGTACAATCACCTTTTTAGATCGAGAGGAATGACCCAAAGAAGGCTCTGTGGAAAGCTAAAATACCCATGAAAGTTAAGATATTCATGTGGTCGGTTGATGCTAATGCGATCTTGACTAAGGACATCCTTAGCAGGAAAAATTGGCGGGGCGATAAAAGATGTTTTTTCCGTAATGTGTTTGAAAGTATAGAACATTTGTTCTTTGACTGTTATATGTCTAGATATATTTGGAGTCTTGTTGCTCATATAATGGGGGCTGTTTGTAGACCTTCTTCCTTTGAGCAATTTTGGGTTTGGGTTGACAGATATATGCATAATTACAAGAAAGTTCATATGGTTGGTCTCTCGGCAATCTGCCGGGCGAGTCCGGAAATCTAGAAATGCAATACATTTTGAAAAAAAAGCTATCGATCTCCCACCGAGATTATTTGTCTTGCCTCATCCTTGCCGATCTATTGGGCGAGGTTTACGGAAGGATGAAAGTACTAAACGAGCATTGGAAGCGGGAGCGAGAGGCGATGAAGGAAACGGCGCTTCATTTTCACCCAAGCCAAGATGCTGGAGCGGTCGACAATGGGGTCTTGCTTCTTCGGCGGTAGTCGTAAAAGAGTCCGGAACTTTTGCCGTAGTTGTTTCTTCTGCAAGTGTGGGTGATGGGAATGCTGTATTTTGAAGGCCTTGTAAGTGAACTGTTGGCGTGATGGAGGATTAGCGGTCCCCGTGTGACCGGTTGGTTGCTAGTAATGCTGTAATAAGTACGTTTTCCGTCTTGGCGAACCGGTGAACCGTGTAATTTCGTTACTGAAGTAATGAAATTCGGGCGAGGCCCAGGTTGGAAAAAAAAAAAACACGTTTGGAAACCGTTCTACACATGGCACACACAACGGGGCATGAAGGCACCTAAAAGACACTACATCGACTACGCAGAGACTTCATCATTGATCATGATAGGGCTGTAGTCCGTGAATTTGTTAAGGCATGTGCAACTTGTCAACATAACAAGACTGAAACCTTACAGCCAGCAAGTCTCCTGCAGCCTTTACAAGTTCCAGAGTCTGTTTGGTCTGATATTTCACTTCATTTTGTGGAAGGCTTACCCAAGGTTAATGGCAAAAGTGTCATCCTGACAGTGGTGGATCGGCTATCTAAATATGCTCATTTCATTGCCCTTACTCATCCATACACAGCTTCTACAGTGGCTCGAGCATTCTTCAATGAGATTGTGTGCCTCCATGGATTTCCTACTTCCATTGTCAGGGATCGCGACCCAGTTTTTACTAGTCATGTATGGCGGGATTTATTCAAGTTAGCAGGTGTCAAGCTTCGGTTGAGCACAGCCTTTCACCCTCAAACTGATGGTCAGTCCGAGATTGTGAACAAATCAATAGTGATGTAACTGGAGATCGTCCTCGTACGTGGCTTAATTGGTTACCATGGGCAGAAATCTGTTATAACTCAAGCTTCCATTCAGCCCTCAAGAGTCAAGACGACACCGTTCCAAGTTGTTTATGGTCAGCCTCCGCCACAACTCATTCCTTACAGACCAGCAACAGCTCACACAGAGATAGTTGATCAGTTGCTTCAGGATCGTGATGAATTCATCAGTGAAGTGCGTGAGCGCCTCCAGCAAGCTCAATTCTTTGCCATGAAGTACTACGATGCTCACCATCGATCACAAGAGTTCGTGGTGAGTGACTGGGTTTGGCTTTGTGTACTCCACCGATCCAATGCAGTCCCTCCTGCCAAGAACACGGAACAAGCTCAGCGCAAGGTATGCAGGCCCATTTCAAGTCCTGGAACGCATTGGTGACCTTGCATATCGCCTGAAGCTCCCACAAGAAGCTCGAATTCAAGATGTATTCCATGTCGGCGTCCTCAAGGCCATCCATGGGACACCTCCTCAATCACCCCCAGCATTACCCCCGATATGCCATGGTCGTGTTCTTCCGGAGCCAGAGCGAGTTCTGAATTCTCAGCTACGCTGTGGCCACTGGCATGTGCTGATCAAATGGGTTGGCCTTCCTCAAGCTGAAGCTACGTGGGAATCAGTCGACGACTTTCGCACAGCATTTCCGACGTTCCAGCTCGAGGACGAGTTGTTTCCTGAGGAGGGAGAGATGTTATGTATGGCAAAGTCTACCACAGGAAACGTAGTGGCTAGCCAGGGCACTGGTAGTTGTATAGCGCATGCAGTTGTGTCTTTGATTTATCTTTTATTTCCAATTATTTTAAGTTGTCGGTCAGTTGTGTAATGTGGCCATAAAGGCCCAAATCTAAGGCTAATGCAGTTATGCTTGGAGGTCAGTTGAATCTCCTGGTGTCCCAGCCCCTGTTTCTGTTTCCTCTGTTCCCACCTTCTCGTGCACACTGAGTCGCTCGCACCGTCGTCTTCCACGACGGCATCCTCATCTCGCCTCTGCCGTGAGATCAGGCCTCGCCCACCCACCAGCCATTCCTACGCCCTGCGCCATCAGTACTCTGACAGGTGCAACCTCAAGTAGTGCCCTTGTCCGGTGCTGGATGAACTTATCATCTATCCTGATCCAACTAAACAAGGTTGTCTATCTTTGTAGGCTCCAATTCTTCTTGGACTCTTTAGAGAAGGTGAAGAACAACACATGATTTCTACCCTCGTGTAAAATTGTTTTTTACATGTGGCTACAAATTTAGAGGAAGGAAATGTCATGTGTAGTTCAGTTGGAAGTGATGCTATCACTTTACAGTTTCCAGAGTGTTCAGGCCTCAAAAGGAAATTGGCCATGTGTTTCTTTCTCCTGTAAATAGGATTACTGACTACTGAGGGATGCATTTTGATTAACCATCTTAGGATATGACATGTCTTGTTTAATTAGTCTAAGATGTTCTTGCATCTTCTAATTCAACATATTGAGAATTACTGCATTATTCATCTATATTTGCCAGTTCCTTTTCTAAGGTTAACCATTCTGCCCTGGCAGGTTATCATGGTTGATGGAAATGGATTACTCTTTCTATGAGGTAAAAACTGTTAGATGTATATGTATTTCCCCATTGTATAAGGGGTTTTTTTGTTCATATTTACCCACACCTGTACCTGTATATATTTGGACCTAGTGCCCCTATAATGGATATTGGTGCTATTCATAACATGGTAACAGACGTTAGGTTCTTCTTCCTTCCCTGGGCGATTTTCTTTTCCCCACTCCGCCGGCAGCCAGGACGGCCCGCGCGCCGTCGTTCACGCCGCACGCGAAGCTCCCCGCCCGCGCCTCCGTCCGGACGAGACGCGCCCGCGCCCTCGCCTTACCCGCGCGCCGTCCGCCCCCGCGGAAGCGCCGTCGCCTCCGCCCTCCCCGCGCGCCGTCGCCTCCGCCCCCGCGGGGGCTCGAGGAGTCGCCCGAGGAGGAGTCGCGGATTTGGCTTGTGGAGTCGCGGATTTGGATTTGCCCCTGTTCTTTGCTTCGCTGCGTCGGTGCTTTTTTCCGGTGGAAATGGAGATGTCCTCTTCTTCGGGTCCTTCGTCCGGTGGTGTGCATCTTCTCGCGATGCCCGTGCTTTTCAATGGCACCAACTATCGGGATTGGGTTCCCCGTAGCGTACGCACAAGCGTGGTTTGCGTCTATGGGAATTTCTTACGGGTGAACTCCCCCGTCCCGCAGCTCCTCCCCGCACCTCCCGTCGGGCCGCTTATTCCCGCTACGGCCCTGCGAGGACAATAAGAAGAAGCTGCTTGATGATTTCGAGATGAGATGGCATCATATCACTCTCGCTTGCTGCACACATGGGCTTGGTTGGATGCATGAGGATGCTCGTGGTAGTGCTGTTCTTCTTGCTAGTATGGAGAGTCTTTCTGCGAGAAATTGTTGCTTTTGACTTTGCACATCGATGTGGGCTTTTCTTCGTCGGCGTTATGAGCCTACGGGTCAATCTATGTATATTGCTGCTCTACGTCAAGAACGACTATTGCGACGGGGTGACTCTACGGTTGAGGAGTTCTTTGCTCGGATGTCCGCAGGTGTGGCATCGGCTTGACTCTATTGGTCCTCCACTTTCACCTAGTTCTTGTGAGTCTTGTAAGGCTCGGAAGGTTGCTCGGAGACTAGACGCGCCCATGATTTTCCGACCCGTCTCCGTGATGAGTTTGAGCGGCTTCGTGCTCGGCTTGTTTCTCGTGAGCCGTGTGTTTCTCCGATGGAAGCTCTTGCTTCTCGTTCGTAATGAGGAGATACGTCTTCGTGATGCTTTGGTCTCGTTGCGGTCTTCATCTTCATCTGTATTGGCTGCTCGTTCTTCTTTCAAGGTCTCTCCTCCTCCATCCGGGGCCCCTTCTTCGGTAGTGCCTTCTTCGTGAGTGGAGGGGGTGGTGGCCTCAAGTGTGACCGGTGCGGTAGGGATAACCATGCGGAGGCATACCGTTACGGGAAGAAGGCTCGGTCTCGTCGAGGTGGTCGTTCTTCACGGGGTACTAGTGGTTCTAATGGTTTTGGTATTGGAGGCTCTCGGCGGAGTTCTGCCGGTTCCGAGACACAAGAGATGCTCATGTTGCTTCGTCACCTAGGCCGCCTCTACACCCGCAGGAGCCGCTAGTTCCGTCACTCGAGCCCCTACACCGGCGGGTTCGCTACTTGCTTCCCGCTCTTCTTCTCTAGGTATTTTTCCATAGATTCTAGGTTCCGGAGCTTCTTTTCATATGACTCCCGATCGTACCGGTCTTTCTTCCATTAGTACTCCATCTTTTCCTATCACCGTTCAAACCGCCGATGGATCCGCTCTCTCTCGTAGCAGGACGTGGCACTCTTTTGTCTTCGTCTTTTCATGTTCTCGTTGTTTCTTATGTTCCCAAATTAACCATGCGGCTTATCTCGGTGGCCGGCTTACGATCATGGCCGTCGTGTTATCCTTGATTCCGACTCTTGTATTCGGGATCGCGAAGCACGGGTCTCCTAGTTGGTACGGCCCTCGTCGGCCGTGATTCTCGGCGTCTTTGGGAGCTTGATCGGCTTCGTCCGCCTTCTCGTCGCTTCTACCCGTCTTGCTTGCTTCTACCCGTCTTGTGGGCTCGGTCGCTTCTACGTCATCTACATCGTCTTTTGCTCGGTGGCATCATCATCTAGGACATCTTTGTGGCTCGCGTTTGTCTACACTAGTTCGTCGTGGTCTTTTAGGATCGGTTTCGGTGATGTATCTTTGGATAAATGTCAGGGTTGTCTGCTAGGAAAACAGCTACAACTTCCTTATTATTCGAGTGAGTCGGTGTCAAAACAGCCTTTTGATCTTGTTCATTCTGATGTATGGGGTCCGGCTCCTTTCATTTCGAAAGGGGTTCATCGATATTATATCATATTTATAGATGATTTTTCTTGCCACACATGGATCTATTTTATGAAACATCGAAGTGAGGCTTTATCTATCTATAAAAATTTTGCCACCATGATTCGTACTCAATTTGACACTGCTATCAAAGTTTTTCGTGCTGATTTTGCTGGGGAGTATTTGTCTGGAGCTCTTCGTCAATTTCTTTCTGAGCAAGGCACCCTTGCACAGTTCTCTTGTCCCGGTGCTCATGCTCAGAATGGTGTTGCGGAGCGCAAGCATCGTCATTTGCTTGAGACTACTCGTGCTCTCATCATTGCCTCTACTCTCCCACTGCATTTTTGGGCTGAAGCTGTCTCTACAGCTACTTATTTGATTAATATTCAGCCTTCTTTTGCTCTTCATGGCGGGATTCCATATGAGCGTCTTTGTGGCAAGCCGCCTGACTATACCAGCCTTCGTCTCTTTGGATGTGTGTGCTATGTACTTCTTGCCCCTCGTGAGCGCACCAAGCTGACCGCTCAATCTGTTGAGTGTGCTTTTCTGGGATATAGTGCTGAGCATAAGGGATGTCGTTGTTGGGATCCTGTTGGCCGTCGGATGAGGATTTCTCGTGATGTTACTTTTGATGAGTCTCGCCCTTTCTATTCTCGTTCTTCTCCTGATACCTCTCATGCATCGTCGTTGAGCCTCTTTCTTTTCTGACTTTTCCCGATTCTCCTATGCAGCTACCACACCTAGTGCCTGCTTCTTCAGCTACTGATGAGTCCCCTGTAGTGCCTTCTTTTGTGGCCCTTGATGAGCCTCTTGTAGTGTCGTCTTCTGTGTCTACTTCATCTTCATCTGTAGACCCTTCTTCTAGTTCCACTCCACATGTTCCTATGGGTACTATTTATGACAATAAACCACCTGTCACACGTTTCTATGCACGTACTTGGAAGGCTTCTGAGCCATCTTCCTCTAACGTGTCTTCTCCTTCTGATGAGCCACCTTCTGATGTGTCTTCTCCATGATATGCTCTTCGTGATCGTCTCTCGACTCACCCTCCAGACCGGTATGGTTTTCCTCGTGCTGTTGGTGTGGTTCTCTCTGAACCAACCTCTTATCGTGATGCCATTACTCATCATGAATGTCAGCACGCGATGGCAGAGGAACTTGCTGCACTTGAGCGCGCCGGCACATGGGATCTTGTACCTCTTCCCTCACATGTTCGTCCTATCACCTATAAGTGGGTTTATAAGGTTAAGACCCGTTCGGATGGTTCTCTTGAGCGTTATAAGGCTCGTCTTGTGGCACGTGGTTTTCAGCAGGAGCATGGTCGTGACTATGATGAGACATTTGCTCCTGTAGCTCACATGACTACTGTTCGCACTCTTCTTGCCGTGGCTTCGTTCGTGGGTGGTCTATATCTCAACTTGATGTGAAGAATGCTTTTCTTAATGGTGAACTTCATGAGGAGGTTTATATGAAACCCCCACCTGGCTATTATGTTCCTGAGGGTATGGTATGTCGTCTTCGCCGCTCTCTTTATGGCCTCAAGCAAGCTCCCCGTGCTTGGTTCCAGCGCTTTGCTTCTATAGTCACTGCTGCTGATTTTTCTGCAAGCGCACATGATCCTGCACTCTTTGTTCATACTTCCTCTCATGGTTGGACTCTTCTTCTTTATGTTGATGATATGATCATTACAAGAGATGATCATGAGTATATAGCTTTTGTCAAGGCGCGTCTCAGTGAGCAGTTTTTGATGACGGATCTTGGTCCTCTTCGTTATTTTCTTGGGATTGAGATTTCCTCTACACATGAGGGTTTCTATCTGTCTCAATAAAAGTACATCCATGATCTTCTTGATCGTGCTGCTCTCACTGATCATCGCACAGTTGAGACTCCCATGGAGCTTAATCTTCTACTTTGTGCCAAAGATGGTGAGCCTCTCTCCGATCCTACTCACTATCGTCATATTGTGGGTAGTCTTGTTTATCTTGCTGTTACTCGTCCTGATATCTCTCGCATTCTGTGCATATTCTGAGTCAGTTTGTTTCTGCTCCCACTCAGCTTCACTATACTCACTTGCTTCGTGTCCTGCGTTATCTTCGTGGGACTATATCTCGTTGTTTGTTCTTTCCACGTTCTAGCTCTTTACACCTCTATGCATATTGTGATGCTACCTGGGCCAGTGATTCCTCTGATCGTCGATCTCTTTCTGCCTTTTGTGTGTTTCTTGGTGCTTCTCTCATTTCTTGGAAAACTAAGAAGTAGACGAGCGGTTTCTCGTTCGAGTGCGGAGAGGCCGAGTTACGTGCTATGGCTCTTGTGGCGGCAGAGGTTACTTGGTTGCGATGGTTGCTTGAGGATTTTGGTGTTTCCGTTTCTATGCCGACTCCTCTTTTGTCCGACAAGACAGAGCCATCACTATGGCTCGTGATCCGGTGAAACATGCACTTAGTAAACATGTTGGTGTTGATACCTTTTATACACGAGCGCAGGTACAGGATGGTGTTGTTGCTCCTCGGTATGTACCTTCAGAGATTCAATTGGCTGATTTATTTACAAAGGCGCAGACTGTGGTCAGGCACAGGTTCTATCTCTCCAAACTTAGTGTTCTTGATCCACCCTGAGTTTGAGGGGGGTGTTAGATGTATATGTATTTCCCCATTGTATAAGGGGCTTTTTGTTCATATTTACCCACACATGTACCTGTATATATTTGGGCCTAGTGCCCCTATAATGGATATTGGTGCTATTCATAACAAAAACACATTGAACACTTGTCGATGCTGAGTTGCTGACAATCTTGTTTCCACACCAATAGTTTCAAGTAGTTGACTTGTTGCATATCCAGTTTGACGTTTGATCATGTGGAATTAGATTGTAGGTTCTAAAATCATCTATGATATGTCCACCATGTTATTGGATTTCATAAGAGCCTCAATCCATTACAGTAAGATTATCGATGTTCTTACAAGATGTTGTACACCATGTGATCCCATTTTCTATTTCAAGAATTAAGTGTCATAATAACTATTCATTTGAAGCCTTAGAAAAAAAAAGTCTTGCTGTAATGGGGCATTTTGTTTGATTGCGCATATTAGGGTATTATTAGTACCCGTAGAAGATGGAGCCTTTTTTAGTGCATAGAAGGCTATTGGTACCCTTTAAAATGGAGCATCTATAACTCTTTTTATGCATTTTTAGAACAGACTCACAACCATATGAATCATTTGCAATAAAAAACTTGGTGACATCTTGTTACCAAGCAGTATAGCTTATTGATTCGTTTCTTGAGATCTGCAGGTGCACTAGAACAGCCATTTTCAATACCTTAATTCAGTTCGACAGGGATGCGGCAGTGGCATTCAGCATCAACGTCCACTTGCAGCTTCTGTTCTTAGGTTCAGGTGGTTGTTTTGATTCAGATGTGGGCTAAATAGTTGAGATAGTTCACGAATTGTGAATTTGCTGAAAATATCGTTGTGGTTCTTGAATTATGCATAGCATTCAAACATCATTTTAGAAAACCCGATTGTAAATTGTTGTGGCTTTATTTACCACTATGCTCAGGATAATACCTTTTTTGCCAAATATTTAACATCCTCTCTTGGTTGTGATATCCGTGATCTTCAACATGTTGCGAATTTTACCTTACTTGCTAGTGTATACTTCTTTACGGACTCGAGAGAATTCCTTCCTTGGACCAAAACAAATGATTGGTTCTTTTTTTGGCTCCAAAAACTTCATTCCTTGGCCCTAGTTTCACTTTTGATTCCTTATTTGACACTGAGTTTTCACATCCAACTATTACAAGCCATAATAAAAGACCATTTTGCCTATTGGGCTCAACCATCCTTCTCCCTCCTTTCCTTCCCCTTCTTCCTCCTCTTTATCATTGCCCCCGCCCTCTCTCGGCGCCACCAGTGCCAGTGTTGTCCCTGCCCTACGCCCGCGTGGTGTCCACGCTGGTGATGGTCGTCCGTTCCACCTCCTCCGCCCCTGATGACCATGTCGATTGTTGACGCAAAAATTAGACGAACCTTCACGTACTAACACACTGACGGTCTGTGATGACCTATTGATTGACAAGGGAATCGAAAGAGTTTAATACAAATAAATCAACTAGATTTCTGATGTATATTTCAATAGAAATCGTAGAAGCTAAGCAGTTGAGGACTAATGGACGGTCGCTCTTTAGTGTTGAGTAATTGATAAGGTGGTGTGGACTGACGTTTGCCTTGGCCTAGTACTGCAAGTGTTCGATGTGGCTTGATCTGCGTTGTTACATGTGAAAAACAAGCGTGGAAGGTCTATGTCGAGGTGGCCTTTGAGTAATGGAGAGACAAGTAGACTTGGTTCGAGGGACCTAGTCGACAGCAGGATCATGGGCGGAGACACCATGGTGCCTGCGTATTCCAGGAATACCCAACTCTTGAGCAAACATACTTAGTATATCTATTATACCTATGTATACTTTTAGTTGGTCAACTTGTTTCACTTTTCTGTTCAGTCTATTGATATGCTTACGTAAATATATGCCAGATATCGTGTTACCATCATTGGTTAAGAAACCTAAGGCAGTGACAGAGCTAGGTTTTGCACAGATTTGCCAGTGTAGCTGACACACAAGAAGCAATTGTTTGTGGTGTCTACTCTGGTCTGTACTTTAGGTCATACATGGAGTGCAAGTGTAGACATTTATGTATTTTTTATCGTTAAACAAAAATTTTCCCCTTGTGGTAATACCCAATTTTCAAAACCTAGCTCCACCAATGAGTGGGATCAAGTGCGGTTCACATGGTGCGACGAAGAGCAAGGCAACGTGTGAAGAAGCTGGAGTAACATCAGCCAAGTCAGGTAACAAGGCAAGATCAAGTAGACCGTTCGAGCGCTAGAGGTGAAAGACTTCGTGTCGTGAGGTTGTGCCTTGCAGTCGGGGTTTTTTGGTTTGGCCCACAAAACCAATGGAAGAGGGTTTCTCGGTTTGGGCCTCAAAACCGAGCCCGAAGGCCTGGTGTGACAAACAGTATACGAGCATGTTGTGAAGCTTCGAAGCAGAGGGCATATGGAATGATCACTATTGATGGTTGTTAAGTACCTATTTTAGCCGTTAATACTCTATAAACAAGGGAGCAAGGTGTATTTCTTACACGCATTTTAGTTAAGAATAACGTAGTTCCACTTGTCCTTGGAGATAATTTGATTGCATGAAAAGATATACAAAATGAGTGAGAATCCCATCTTTTATGGTCCATGTCATGCCACCTCATCTAAGGAGTGGTTGTCGCATGGGATCCATGTGTCCATGCCATGTCATCAATCCAAGGGAGGCAACCCTTGACGAATCACACGGTGACACATGAACTTCACATGGATACGAGGTCCCACTCGGGGACCAAACCGACTCAAAATTCTAGATACTCAAAATGTACCCAAGGGCCCACATGGAAGTCTATTGGAGGAAGCTGGAGGCCAGTCGGGCCCACAGGGGTTTGGCCGAACTGTGGGTTCTGCCAAACCAACCTATGGCCGGTTGATCCTGGACTTCGACGTGGTGGCTCCCCATTAGTCCTAAGCTGCATTCTCGGGGTGCTTTCGGTGCTCCTCTATGACCCTCCCCACATATAAATAGAAAAGGCATGCGCTCACTTTAGAACACACAACTTTGCTTCTCCTTTCTCACTTAGGAGTAGGCTAGAGTAGTTCTACTTCAGGTTCCAAGTCTTCTTTGGGATCAAGGTATGAATGCTCTTGTATCTTTATTTCTTTGTATTACTTTGATCTACTTCAATTATTCAGCTATTTCATATAAAGTAGTGCTTGCATGCATAAGTGATATGTTCTTGTGTTCTTCATCTGTTCTTTATTTAGAGGCTCGTGTTCTTGATGAACACGACCCTTCGATCCAACTGATAGGTGACTTGATCATATTTTCTGTGTTTATTCATAGTTTAGAGGCTAGTGTTCTTCGCGAATATGACTCTTTGATCCTATGCTATAAACGTAGAAAACCCCGTATCTGTTTGTATGCATAGCCTCTGTTTGATTATGTTAGTTTACACATTCCCTGTTGTATGACGTTCATGTTCAAGCTACGTACTCAATCTGAGTGACTAGTTATCTGGTGGCTCTAACCTGGGTCATAATAACCCGGGTCGGTCAGGGTCTAGTTGACAATGCAATCATGGTTCTTAGGTTGGATTGCTACGTTGGTTATGAGCTCACCTAACGTTTAGATAGAGGTAAGCTGTGGTAGTGATAACAGTTGGACCCTTTGTACTCCTCTGTGTTCGAGTAGTGTTGTAGGAGTTATGAAAGTAGCAACGGGGATGTCGTATAAAATTGACACCAGTGCTATCTCCCGTTTGTACTTGGGTGTTAGACCGATGTTTCATGAAACATTTTTGTATCTTCCTTGTATCGCTGATCTTTGGTGTATAGTACATTAGAACCTAGAATTAACTTCTATGTTGCTCCCTATGTCATAGTGTTCCTCGAGAGAAAGCATTGTGTGTCGCACTACCTATTATCATATCATTATCCTTACCCTTTTATTTGAGTGTTACCTCTGTCTCTATCCACGATATATTCATTGCAATAATATAAGTCTTGTTATCTACCTCGCCTTCCATGGATTCGTCACCCTTTGGAATACTCCATTGGGAAAATACTACAATGGTAGATCCGTGCGCTTGTAGATTCTTTTGTGATCATTAGGATTACCACTAGTCATTTTGTTGACGGTTAATAGTTGTATCAAAGTTCGTTTAGACTTGCAAGCAGACAAGTCTCCCGTCGTAGTCAAGGGACCCTTCTTCCCTCTAGTGGTGAACCCAAGGTATCGAATCCGTGGAACAATGTGCAACGCAAGGATTCAATCTAGTAAAGCAAGGAAAGCTATCTAATGAAGAACCAAATTGCATCTAATCTACTAACTCATAAAGAAAACACATCTAACCTAATCTACTAAAGAGGTAGCAAGAGAAAGCAAGATATAACCGATCTAGAGAGTCTAGATCATGCTTATGTTGTAGCTCCAAACAAGATAGATGAAAATAGAAAAGCGAATCTCATTAAAAGCATCTTTGAATCGTGGCCTCCCATCCGACTCCAAAAATGCCCGCCTTTCGGAACCCCCGTTCTGTCACAACATATCCCTATTCATGCGGGTAGTCTAGGGCGAGTTCGATAAGAACAAGTTGAAATCACTTGGCCGGTCTGGTATGCACCTCTAGCCACCGCGGCTACAAGAGCACCCTATGTAATCTATCTTAAGTATAGATCGTAGAAGAAGCAAAACCAAGAAGAAAACAAAATCATCGAGAAGGCACTTGATCGCTAGAAATCGGATTCACTATAAAAACTTCACCATGAATGATTACATGAACAAGATCACCACCGGGATCCTACCTCGATCTTGATCCTTGCTCTGGAGCTCCGACGTGGTCTTCCATCCAAGGTTCCCACGTCGGCTAGGGAAACCCTAGACAACTAGCACGACCCTCATCTTCGAGATGGTGTCCCTCAAGCTTCTCAGCTCCTCGGCGGCGGATGTCGAATTGATTTATGTGTGGCTCTCGGTCAGGGGGCTATAAATAGCCCGAGATGCAACTAGGTCAAAGGGGAGGCCGACTGGGCCTCGAAATGGGCTGGGCCGGCCGGCCTGGGCCCACTTCGGCCCAGTCCATGGCCTGCTTCGCCCGGTGTTGCTTCCCGCATCTTCTAGATCCTCTCGCCTTTTGCATGTGGGCCCTTGTCATTGGTTTCTCTCCGAATTGGACGAAGCTACTTGTCTTGCAAGATTCAGCACTTTTTTATCTAGGTCCTCGGAGTTTTCCATCTTCTCGGGTTGGGTCCTTGGGCTCTTGGAGTCATGTTCACTTTATTGCTTGACTTGTACCGGGATTCAAGGTCTTGTCATGAGGTGCTTAATGAACTTATCCCGGAAGTCTTGCTTTCAACGTTAAAACCTTGCGTAAACACTTAACTCCAAAACCGACATGCACAAATGAACTTGTTATACCACGGGGGTTAGTACCAATGGATAAGATACAAAATTCATGCCAACACCGAAGGTAAACTCATGGCTAGGTTGACGGAATTTCACTGTCAACAGTCCCCCATGCTTAAACCTTTCTCGTCCTCGAGTAAGCCTTCGATGGATATCATCGTTGCCCTTCATTGTTTAAACCTTGCATTTGATCATACATGAGAAAACATAATGCTCTCAAAGGTTTAGTCGTTAAAGTTCCATAATGTACCAGCCTTCATCCCTACGGAGGGTAGATATTTAATTAAGCTTATCCCACAAGTATTAACATGCTCCCAAAATTCGAATGGATCTCAGAAATTTTGAAATAAAGAACAAGATGAAGAAGAGCTAAACCAAGTTCACAAATTTAAACCACCTTGCATCTTGCTCATAAACTCTCATCTCATCTTGTCTCTCAAGCCTATATTTTTTTTCTACTCCTTTCCCTCTCATAACATATACATATGTGGTAGGCTTTATATGGAGCTTTTTGGGAAAGTTTAGTCCTACCAAGATATTACAAATGAGATGTTGTCAAAACAAGACAAGCTTCTCATGGTCTTACCGAGACTCGTCAAAAAGGTCATTAGAAAATAATGTTATATCAAGGAGGGGAAAAAGAAAAATACACACGCTTGAGATAGGTGGACATGTGCAAATGACAAAGAGTGATCCCGAGGCGCAAAGGAAGTCCTCATTATCGGATTGCACATGGTTGGAAAGATGAGTTTGGATCTTTTAAATCTTGAGTCCTTGAAATTCCTAATGCACTTTAGAGAACCGGGGAATTCACATTATTTTATTTTTATATTATACATACTCATATTTTTTTCTTTTCTCATTTTTTCTTTACACTCACTTTTTTTTTTCTTTCTTTTTTTCTTTCTTTCTTTTTTCTCATTTTTTTTCTTTCTCAAAATTTTTTATTTGCTCCCCTTTGAACTCTAAAATTGCATTGTACCTACCTCCTCCCCATGCTTAGACGTTGCTCGTCCTCGGGCAAAGAGGTGATAGAGATAAGGTAGGTACCGGAAATACTTTTCCTTTGGAGAGATACTTGAAATCTTCAATAATGGCATTGTCTTGCTATCTTCCTTGAATTGATGATCCATACTCAATGATAGGTTGTGGTCAAGGAGGTAAACACAAAAGATGATATTTGGTTTTAAGGATGGATATCCGGCGAGGTTTGTGGGATCTCCGATGTGGGGATACACAATGCACGGATAAGAGGCTAGCAATAAGATAGATACACAAAAACGGAATGACCAGCTTCTAAGTCTCGGGCTAGAGAAATCAAGGCCTGAAATAACTCACCCAAAAATAAACCTTGTATACTAAGTTTTTGCACTCAAATATTTATATGACTCTGGATAGGTAGAGCAACACGCAAGTGGTATTCATGACAAGGTTAGCATTACTTTTAAGAACAAAAATAAATCATCTTTAATCCATCTAAAACATGAGAGCACATAAAACACTATGGGTCTTTATTTTTATCATAACCTCCGCTAAAGATTAAGCTAGCATTTAGATAAATTCAGATTTGTATTTTAAGAAAACATTAGCTTAAACATGCATAAAACAAATACAAAGATAAACAAAGCGGCAATTATAATCATATATCATCATGGCACAAACTTTGTAACTTTACAAAGGTAAAAATTAGGTGATGACATTATTCATGATGAAAATAAAAACTAACACACATGCTGAAAATTAAACTAAAAATTAAAGTAAAAGCTAAAAATACTACGCATACATAGGCGCAAACAAGCTGAAAATTAAAGAAGAGGGGGTAAAGGAAAGATAACTAAAGCTCCTCCTCTCTCTAATCTTCCGCCGGTAGTTGATATTGATAGTCTTGGTTGTTGTACCCTTACTCATAATAGGATTGCACCACTCCTCCTATGAGTTGTATGACGGTGCTAAGTGAAGGTGTCAAAGCTCATAAGTGTTGTTTGCATTTCCTTCACCCATTTGGTTTGCATTGGTTTGGATGGCTGCAATAATTTGCATGTTTCTTGCAGCGTATCCTCCAATGGTGACCACATTATGTTGTGGTTGAGGAAGGTGTGCATATGACTCCACAAAGGCTACGTTGGGCACCGCAAAATGGTGGGGGCATGGCTGCACCACTCCCCCATGCTTGCTTTGGTACACCACTGTAGTAACTCGGCGGCGCCAGGGTTCCTCCAGATGGTGGCACATAATTTTGTTGTGCACCTCCTTCTTGGGCCATTGAAGATCCTTCTCCTATAATCCTTCTCTTTTATTTTTTTCTTCGCCAGCACAAGAAGTCCTTCCTCTAACCAATCTTCTTTCCCCTCAAGAAAAAGTCTTAATCTTCCATCCGATAGGGGCAGATTTACTTTGGCCACTTTGAAGCCTCCTCTCTCATCTTCAAATCTTAGGGAAGTCCGGGTAGGAGATGCTTCGGGTTCCTTGTAATACCCGGTCTTAAAGAGATAGCCAACATGGAGAGGCAACACCCCGAACCAATATCTCCCGAACTCGATGTTGCTTAACAACACCACCGGTTGATCATAGGTGAGTGGGGTCGATTGGCTGCCTGGCAAAGCTGAGTAAAGCCAATTCAACTCCGTGTTGGTTATCTTTGTTTCTCTCATTCTCCCAAAAATACACTTGCACAAAAGTGACACACTTGGATGATGGGGTTCCAGATAGTGTTTCTTCGTTGATGGTCTCCTCCCGTGATCATACTCCAAAAACCTTCCCATGTGCCTTCATGCACATCCACTTGTTCCGGAGCTCCCTTTTGAAAATAGGAGACACTCGCCCATGGGTCTACGATACTAGAACATGCAATCGTTTCGAACATGAAAACCAATCTAATCTATCGGGGGTCGTGACCACGGTTTCGCCCATTCCCTCCTCTCGCGAAGGTATTCATGACTAGACCTATGATGGACACGACGTGTTGAATGGATCCAAGGAAGCATTGAGACCTTACTCCCTTTACAGCATGGTAGCTAACCTTAAGCATTAAAGTGTATTCAACACAAGATGATAGATAGATAATCCAAGAAAGTACGATTACATCTCAAGATCGATTACAACCCATGGATGAAAGGAGATTACCCCATCAAGGTGCTAGACATAGCACCGTTGATCAAGGTTACCCTTCCGACGGTGTCTTCCTTCTTCTCCACTTGTGGGCTCCCTCCAAACGGAATGAGAGACTCAGCACTCCTTCATCAAGGGTATGCGCCATGGTCATGAGAATTTCCTAGGCGAATTCCTTGTGGGTGTTTGCCGACACTCCGTTAGAGAATTGCACCGGTGTCCCGTATGAAAACCCAATATGTGGAGAGCTTGGTCGTCGAAGTCAACGTTCGCTACAAGCCTCTACTCAAGGCGAGCGAGCTTCTTCTTCTCCTCCTCCCCCGTCATGATGACATACCCCTCGGAATACCGCGGAGCGTATGGAGGTGGAGCGGATGATCGTGTCGAGTGGCGAGGTCGGACGGGCGGCTCCTCCATATGTCCTTGAGATTTGGTGAACCTCATAAAGGAGTTTCGTGTAGCCCTCATGCCACCGAGGAGAAGAGTGTGGTTCCTCCTCGGCGGTGCCGTGTCCTCCTCCATACTCTGAGGAGACTCGGAAACCAAGTGCCTCCTCGAAGTCGATGATGGCTTAGACGATGATGATCCCTTCTTCTTTGGTGAAAAGGCTTGTAGTTTTCTTTCATGATTGCAGCACTCTCCCTCACAAATATATATCCGGGGTTTTCAACCGGTAACAAGGTACACAAATATTATTTTGGAGTCTGGACTTTGAGTGGATTAAGGATGTGATTTGTTGCACGAAACAAGTGAGGTGGAGGGCTAAGTCTAAGGTGGTTCCGGCCTACAAACTAGAGCACACGAACAAAGAGCTGGATGGGAGACTTACCTCGCTCCTCCTCTTGGCTCGGTTCTTCTCTAGCGCACTTGCTTCGTGACGGCGTGCACCTTCCATGTTCTCGTCCACTCCTTCGCTTGCATTATTATTCCTTCCACTTGATGTTTTCGCTTTGAGTCACTTCCACGCTCCCTTGCTTCACATGCCTCTATGATATTCCTACAAAACAAAGCCTTGGCTGCCCCCCATGCTTATACTTGCATGTGGTTTGATAAAAGATGTTGGAGGGGCATCCCGTGATGTATCATGGTGCATGTATGGTTAGGTTAACTAGATTGCCTCCCTCTAAGCATGTTTTAACGCTAATCACTACTCTAATTTTGAAAATTAAAAATAAATTCAGAGCTATGGGAGAGCTCAAGCATAAATTTAGAGAAGGTTTTAAAGCATTAAAAACAAATGTCAGTCGAAAAATATTTCCGACTACTTTTATGTTGGTCTTACCGGTATTGTTTGCCTTCATTAGTTGAGAACAAGCTTTTCCCGGCTTGATCATGGGGGCATAGGTTTAGGTTCTAATTTTGATTAGATAAGAGAGATTTTGAATAAAATAAAATTAAATGAGGCTTAAAAAAATTCTAATCTAGAGAAACCAAGGATATGGATTTTTAAATCAACCAAAAATCAAGTTTTTAGGTTCACGCGAGTCCTACCACATGCTGAAATATAAATAACATCTAGATACAAGTCGTGTCTCTACTTGTATGTTTTTAGCATGAAAAACAAGTCAACCACAACATCATAGAGAGGATGAAAGGTTGAGATAGGTTCTGAATTTTTTCCGTTGTGGTATCTCGAAAAAGAAGCAAACAATCACATAGGATGGTTCATGTAAAGGGTTTATGATCAAGCAAAATATTCAACCAAGAATTATGTCTCTAATATTGTTCAACCATTCTAAGTCTAATGTTTTGAGTAGTAAAATTCAAAAGCTGAATTACTTGAAAAGACTCGAAAAAACCTGGAATCGGGTTGTCCTCCCGGTAGCTTATTCTTGACTCGACGAAACGGGTTGCCTCCCGCCTAGCGCTTCGTTTATAGTCCATGGCTAGAATTCTTCACTTGATTACTTCGGATCAACACTCTTTGTGGGAGTTGCAATCTTGGGTACCCACTTCCGCACCATCTTGGGTACGGGCTTATTCTTCGGCTTAGTCATATTTTTGGTCTTCACAGGCTGGCTTTGTCTTTTGGTCTTGACGGATGCAACAACTTCCTTCATGTAGTGGCTCGGCATCTCAAACTCCGGTCCTTCGGTCGTGATCTTCATGGTCTCCTTAGTGTGATCCTCCATCGCTCTCGAATGAGATTGAGTAGCCTTCGCCATCTTGGGACCTTGGAGTTGTCTCGGAAATTCTTCTTTGTCACCCATCGGGCGCCCGACAAGTTGTCCCACTTGCGTCTCTAGCATCTTCATCACGATGAACACTTCACGTATAGAGCTTTCGACCTCTTTCACCTTGCCATCTAAAGTCTTCAATATTTTCTCCATAGCCTCGAACTTGGTGACGGCGTCCTTGTTGATCTTGGACATGGTCGTGCTCCTCACAATCCTCGCATGTGGATCTTGCCTCGGCAGCCTTTAGGTGTTGAGCTTCTTTCTCTATCTCCATCTTCTCCATCCTCCTCTTAAGTAAACTGATATGCCACTCAAAGAATCCGGCTTGTATGCATTCATTGAAACGCTCCAAAGCTCTCGCAATCGTCATGCGGATAGTTGAGATCTTGATCTTGAACGGCCTTCCGGCCTCTTGAAGGTTTATGATAGGTAGATCAACGATGTCCGGGGTGCATAGCTCTTGCGCTCCGGTGGTTGAGGTTGATCTTCCTTTGGACTTGGAGGTGGTGATTCCCTTGGAGATTTTGACGGTCCTTCTACGTTGGCTTTTGGATCCATGGTTTCCAACCCTTTAGCTTGTGTTGCACGTCTCCTTTGCTTGTAAAGTTTTCCTGGATCATCCACAAAAAAGTTTGGGTTTCTTGGAGAGGTAGCCAACCGTCTCCGGTTAGGGTTAGCAAAAACAAAAATCTAAAAAGAAAAGAAAAACTAGGGTTAATCAAAACTAGATTAGGTTGATTTTTTTATTTTTGGGGATTATCAAACTTAAGAGATGCAAAAGAAAATCAAAAGAAAAACTGAAAGATAAGCGATACTAGATCGGATCTTGATTGCTTGTTCCCCGGCAACGGCGCCAGAAAAAGGGGCTTGTTGACGGTTAATAGTTGTATCAAAGTTCGTTTAGACTTGCAAGCGGACAAGTCTCCCGTCGTAGTCAAGGGACCCTTCTTCCCTCGAGTGGTGAACCCAAGGTATCAAATCCGTGGAACAATGTGCAACGCAAGGATTCAATCTAGTAAAGCAAGGAAAGCTATCTAATGAAGAACCAAATTGCATCTAATCTACTAACTCATAAAGAAAACACATCTAACCTAATCTACTAAAGAGGTAGCAAGAGAAAGCAAGAGATAACCGATCTAGAGAGTCTAGATCATACTTATGTTGTAGCTCCAAACAAGATAGATGAAGATATAAAAGCGAATCTCATTAAAAGCATCTTTGAATCATGGCCTCCCATCTGACTCCGAAAACGCCCGCCTTTCAGAACCCCCGTTCTGTCACAACGTATCCCTATTCATGCGGGTACTCTAGGGCGAGTTCGATAAGAACAAGTTGAAATCGCTTGGCCGGTCCGGTATGCACCTATAGCCACCGCGGCTACAAGAGCACCGTATGTAATCTATCTTAAGTATAGATCGTAGAAGAAGCAAAACCAAGAAGAAAACAAAATCATCGAGAAGGCACTTGATTGCTAGAAATCGGATTCACTATAAAAACTTCACCATGAATGATTACATGAACAAGATCACCACCGGGATCCTACCTCGATCTTGATCCTTGCTCTGGAGCTCCGACGTGGTCTTCCATGCAAGGTTCCCACGTCGGCTAGGGAAACCCTAGACAACTAGCACGACCCTCATCTCCGAGATGGTGTCCCTCAAGCTTCTCAGCTCCTCGGCGGCGGATGTCGAATTGATTGATGCGTGGCTCTCGGTCAGGGGGCTATAAATAGCCCGAGATGCAACTAGGTCAAAGGGGAGGCCGACTGGGCCTCGAAATGGGCTGGGCCATTCGGCCTGGGCCGACTGGCCTGGGCCCACTTCGGCCCAGTCCACGGCCTGCTTCGCCCGGTGTTGCTTCCCGCGTCTTCTAGATCCTCTCCCCTTTTGTATGTGGGCCCTTGTCGTCGGTTTCTCTCCGAATTGGACGAAGCTCCTTGTCTTGCAAGATTCAGCACTTTTCTAGCTAGGTTCTCGGAGTTTTCCATCTTCTCGGGTTGGGTCCTTGGGCTCTTGGAGTCATGTTCACTTTATTGCTTGACTTGTACCGGGCTTCAAGGTCTTGTCATGAGGTGCTTAATGAACTTATCCCGGAAGTCTTGCTTTCAACGTTAAAACCCTGCGTAAACACTTAACTCCAAAACCAACATGCACAAGTGAACTTGTTATACCACAGGGGTAGTACCAATGGATAAGATACAAAAGTCATGCCAACACCGAAGGTAAACTCATGGCTAGGTTGACAGAATTTCACCGTCAACACATTTCTGGCGTCGTTGATAGGAAGACATAACTTAGCAATGACGTTAAGAAATGCCAACTAGCATTGTTGGCGCTGTTGTCGAGGAGTCACAAAGATTAACATGACTATATATACTTTGCATATTTGTATGATCACGATAGGTTAGAGCAATTCTCAATGCAAGCTAACCTTGATTGTCTTCTTTATCTTTGGATGCTGAAGACAGGTAGTGTATGACTGGTTTCGACTTACCGCCAAATTTTACTGAAGATCCAGACTCACCTATGAGGAAAGCACTCATTTCGAGTCTCCTCTTCGTACTCATTCGGAAGTCAATCCAGCTTCCTTAGTACCATCCACACCAACTGCTACGGCTGAGAAGATTCTTCGTGATTACTCCGCCTCGTCTACCGACAGGTGTTGACAGGCCCTAAAGTGGATGTCAGAAATGGTAATTTTGAGATCAATACCGATCTTATCACGATGGTACAAGCTAGCTCATTTTGTGGCAAAACCAGTGAGGACGCGAGCGCCCATCTGTAGTAGTTCCTAGAATTGTGCAACACCTTCTCCATCGGAGGAATGAATGAATGAAGATGATATTCGTCTTCAATTGATTCCTTTATCTCTTTCGTGGAAGGCAAAGCAGTGGTTCTATGCGAACCGCACGAAGATTAATACATGGGAGAAATACTCTGCAGCATTCCTTGAGAAGTTCTTTCTGTTGGGTAAAACTAATACCCTTCGTGGGAGAATTTCAAGTTCAAGCAGCACCAGAATCTCTACCCAAGGCATGGGAAAGGCTTCAGAAGTACATCCTGACATGTCCTCACCATGGGATGTAAGATTGGCTTATTCTGCAGAATTTCTACAACGGGTTGATTCCGACCACCTGTGGACATATCGATGCCGCTACTGGAGGAGCTTTCTTCTCACTCCTATTGATAATGTGAAAGTTCTCATTGAGAAGATGTTTACCAACCAAGGGTGGAGCGATGATCAACTCCAACCACATCAGAGGGTAAAATACAATGATAGATATCATGTAGCATTACAAATAATCATTTATATCGAGGTTGCTGAAAACATGAAATGGTAGATTCTCTAATGTTGAAAACTTATCATGTATAGGACTATGAATACATGAAGGGAAGTAATAAAAACCAATATTCATGGAAAATATATAATAGGTTTTTTAAATTACTTTTGATGCAGCAAGAGATGTAGAGCACTAGTGCAGAGCACCATGGATCGATCACTTCTTCCTGGCAAGAAAGATCTCGGAGAGCATGGGGTCGAAGCGCTGCGCGCAGGAGGCCTAGTCCCTCGTTTGTGCCATAATATGTGCCCATGTGGTCGACGCTTTGGTACATGTGCCCCACAACATGGCGCATGATGCAAGCTAAAGATGAAATCCACAAACTCCTTCCCAGCTTGCGCAAAGAGGATCAACTTCAGACTTGGTCTCCACCATCTACTTCAGCAAGATCTTGTTCGTAGACATATGGACGGCGGATCAATAGCTCCTGTTTTGTGGGAGAGGTAAGGATGAGATGTTTGGATTGCAAGACAACAAGTTGTCAACGATGCTCAGAGCTATCTATTCGTAGTGGGAGGATCGGAGATGATGAGGGAGATAAAGAGGGTTTCAGATTTTTACAAAGCTGAAACTTTTCATTTTATCTTCCAAATGCATCTTGCTAATGGATGTGGCGGGTTATTACAGGAACGTCTCATGAAATCAATCGTTCAGTGGGTCTGGCCACGTTCAGTAAAGAATACAAAAGGCTCTTTAGCTCTCATGCTAACTTTTGAGCTGTTGCAGTGCTGAGTAATTATCTACCGTGATCCGCCATTAGTAAGCCTCTTCAAGTGTTGTAGTGGTGAGTAAATAGGAGAGGATTATCTCCCTGTTCTGTGCCAACTCTTGAGACGTTGTGTTGATGTGTCTGATGACCTAAACTGTTGACGTGACATGATGAGAATTGAGAGAATTAGTGGGGTTTATATAATTTTGTATGATGCACACATATGCTCTATCAATGTTAATAACATATTAGAGCATATTTAGATTTTTTATAATTTAGAAGTATATAATTAAAATCATATTTAAGGTGAGTTTGGCTTTTTCAATAATGGCATATGTGGGTACTGAAGATGCAAATTTAAAGGTTGTTTTTAGTTTATTTTCACAATGAAGAGGTGAGTACCTTTTATATAAAACAGAATAGATACAATTGTTACTACTACCATGGATTATAATTAGAGTATGTTAACATGGTAGTGGGGTGTTTCCATTTTTAATGAACTTTAGGATTTACTCCCTCGATGGAATGACTGTCGTTTTCGCTTCCCGAGAAACATTTTGGACTAAAAAATATAAATAATATTAATATTTATGATATAAAATTAATATCATTAGATAGGTTTTTGAATCTAATTTTTTAACAAAATTATTTGGAGATACAAATGTTGCATGTATTTTCTACGAATTCGGTCAAACTTATGGCACAAACATCAACGACGACTATCATTCCGGGACGGAGGTGTTGGATTGATCTCTCCACCAATGGGCCCAACGGCCCATTGGGCCCTTGACTCGCGTCCGGATCGGGGAGGCCCAGCCCGTTAGAAGGCTGGTGGGCCCCTGTCACGCAGCACTATAAGAGGGATTGGGGGCCACGGCTCAGGTAACGAGGTTCGTCGTCACCACTGTAGCTCCTCACTCCAAACCCTAACCGACCCAGAGGGAGGTGCTGAAGCGATGGGATGTCCCACCGTCACCACCACAGGAGCTCACCGCTGCTGTCCTTGATCTACACTACGCGTCGCTGCCTAGTGCAGACCTTCATCAACAGAACCAGTGAAGGAACAAGGACTAGAGGTATGTCATTCACGGTGTTCACCGACTCGATCTACTCCTAGACGGTCCGACGATTCTATCAATGGTACCAGAGCCATTTCTAGTGAGTAGACAGAGTTGGGGAAAGAAGTGATTCGAAAACGAATCAAAGGATCGGGATCTTGAATCGCACAGAAAAGAAAAGTCAAAGACCCAAACCCTAATCTAACCCTAGATCGAAAGGACGGGATGGAGAAGGACCTACCAGGGCCTTACCTTGCCATCACCACCGTCGGTGTCGCCATGGTGCGTGATGTGCGGACGGACAGGGCGAGCCGAGCGCTCGCCGGACCTGAGTCGCTCGCTGGCATGAGGGACAGGGCCGCGTGCGCCATCACTGAGCCGCTCGACGGCGGTGCGCTCACCCTCGAGTGAACGCGCGCGCGGCGAGGGGGGCCAGCGGCGGCGCCGGCCACAGCCTCTCCACTGGCCACCATGGCCACTCCTCTCTCTGGATCTTGCCGATGAAAGGCTAGGGTTAGAGGATGGAGGGGAGAGAGCAAAGGCAGAGAAGAAGAGAGGAGCTGGCCGCGGCTGCGTGCCGGGCGGCGCCGCCCCTAACCGTCGCCAGCCATTGCCGGGCACGACAAGACCAAACCCGCCGCCGCTCAGAGATAGCATGCATGAGGCGCGGGGGAGGAGAAAGGAGAAATGAGGCTAGGGTTTGGGGCGGCTGACGCTGTGGGGTTTTGATCACCCGATGCGTGCGGACGGCCGTCAGATGGCGATCCAAGGCGATCGACGACCAGCAGCAGCCAGCGGCTCGCGGGCCGGATTCGGCCCGGGCGGGCGCGGGCCGTTTCGGCGGCCCGGCCGTTGGGCGGCTGGGCCGCGGGCCCAGGTGTCCGTGTGGAGGCCGGCCGCGGGCCGTTTTCTCCTATAGGCCAAATACACAGTTGAACAGTACTCCGCGGGCCGTTAAGCACATTTGAATGAATTTTGTCTAAGTTTTGATTTCTATTCAATTGGAACCAACGAGAAGATTGTTTAGGGATTAGAAAAGTGACAGAATTGCTTCTGAATAGTATATTTCATGAATTTTATTCATGTTTTCCTCTGCAAAGTTTAAATTATTGTTCCTTTTAGTTTAATTTGGAGATTAAGTTAAAGGGAAAAGATGAGTAGAGAAAATTTATGTTAAAAGGAAAGATTATTCTGTTTGAATATTGATTCAAATCAAAGTTGTGACAAATTTGTCAAGGTTTTAACCTCTTCTCAATTTTGAACCAATGGGATAAATTGTTTAGAGAGTTGACCGGTGTAAAGAAAAGTTTAGAATTGTGATTGCTTCTAAAAGAAATAAAAGTTTTCCGCTGTAAAGTAAAAGTTTTACCCTCTAATTATATTGGAACCAACGGGAAAATTTAATCAGTGGAGAAACTTATTCATTTACAGTTAATTATGGTATTGTTATTTTCTGACCAACGTTGATGATAACAGTATTATAATTAAAATGTGTCTTATATTTAAAGTTAAAGTCTCTGGTATTTGCATCAAAGTGATCAATGCTCAAAGAACTTAGAGATCAAGAAATGTAGTTTTTTATTTCTTGTTTCTGCTGTACAGTGATACTTATCTCTCAATTAAATTGGAACCAACGACATGATTTAAATGAAAGAACAGTTTGAAAAGTTTTCTTGTGGGTTGTATCCACGTTAAAGTTAAAGTCAGCTTCCGCTGTATAAAGTTCAGATAAAAGTTGCATTGTTTTTGATTGCCAATTTTTTGTACAAAGTTTATGTCTCTACTCAATTATGAACAAAGAGGATATTTTAGAAATACTTTTGATGAGTATTGATTCTAAATATAAAGTTTCATGATGTTGTCATTTTCTGACCAACGTTGATGATGGCAATATTGTGATATGATGGATTAATTCTAATTCAGTCGATGATGTTTTGGAATTAATATAGATGAATGATGTTTTATTCTATTTTCTGCCCAACGGTGATATGGAATAGAACATAAAGTTTTAAAAGCTTCATAAGCTTAAAGTTTGGATTATTATTGAATTTTTTCTCAGAGAAAAGATCTTTCTGTTTTCATTCATGAAAGCATTAAGAAAAGTGAGTTGAGCACTTGTGGCTCAGAAGATGACAAAGAAAGAAGGACATAATGTGAGGGACTATGTTCTCTTTAAAAGAATGTCTTTCAAAAGTAAAGTTTCTCGGATATTAATCCAAGAAAAGAGATAGATCATTGAGAGTTTTGAGAAATGTTTTTTCATGTACTCTCTATGACAAGGAATTTATTTCCAGTTCAGTCATCATGATAAAAGTTGCACTAATTCATATGCATGTTTAATTTGACTGATGTTAGATTAAGCATGTATGTGTTACAGTTGATTCAGATTTACTTTTGAATTTGATGATTGAATGCAAGCCAATCTTGGCATGCATGTCCCCTTTTTAGGTTATTACCTGAATGGAGAGAAAAGTTTGTGATACTCTCACACGACGAGAAAAAAACTTTGAGAAAATAACCGCATGATTGGCTAAAGTTGACATAATGCTTATGTTAGACAATCTTATATGGAGGGAAAAGTTTTGTCAAAGGACTAATCCTGCATGGCGGGAGAAAGATATAATGACTCATGTGCTTATTGTGTATTCCAGACTGGGAAATAGTTTTTTGGAGTAGATCTTTTTTACTACTTTGGTATTAATTGAGCATTTCCATTGTGTTATAGTCACTAAGAACTCTATGAGTTTAAAGAGAATAAAAAGTAATATGCGAACCTAAAGATAAAGCTTTAGTTGCTTGAGTTTTCAAAAGCATTGAAATAAAGGACTCTGTTGAGTTCTTAAAGTGAAATGAGGAAAAATGTACTCCCATATACGAGTTAAGTAACAACCTTGTTTTGTATGATATAATCATGCAGATAAAGGAAGTAATTGAAAGTGTTCTCAAAGTTTCCTCACTGATAATAGTTTCGAATGGTATCGAAAGTGTGGCAACAATGTTTTGCCACATTTCGAGGGGGAGAATGGAGAAAATCCCCTATACTTCAGGAAAATAATTCATTGTATGCATTTAGAGTGTGATCTAAATGTGATTGTCTGGGGGAGTACGACAGTCATATATGTGATACCCCTAAAGAAAAGGAATAGTTAAAATCTTGGACTTTTATAAGTTCGATAGGATGATGGCGACGTGACTAAAACAGTGAAAGAACAAACCCAAAATGAGAAAGTTTAAAGATACTCTATTATTTATAATAGATGATAAGATCTAGGGGAGCCATTTAATTGGCCATCCGGATGAAAGAAAAGGCTGATCTGAGGAGCCATTTATTGGCAATTCAGATAAAAGAAAAGGTTCTTTGATTTCTAACGAGACACATTGTCTTCTTGGAATACGAGAGCAATCAGGGGGAGCATAGTGGCTTGAGAAATTGATTTCGATGAGAAGTGGGTATATATGCCCACTTTGATGATTCGGTAGCTACTTCTCTCGACACTTGTGGCAACAATATGGTAGATGACATGGAACCTGTCCTTCAGGAGCCATTGAAACTCATTGTTGTACATGGGAGAGCTACTGCAACCCCATATGGTAAACGTAACAAAATTTGAGGCGCACAATGTGCCAGAGGTTGAGGCCTCTAGTAGGTCTCAAAGAGTTAAAAGTTTGATGCTTGCAAAGTTTGCAATATAGAAAAGTTCACATTGAGGTTTATTCAATCTCATGTGTTAAAATAAGCACTTGTTTATTGAAAGTGGAACTGATGAATCCCAAGGAAACTTGGGATTCGTGAGTGATTCTCAATGGAGCCAAAACAGTAGGCTGTAATGGGTCTACAAGTCGTGACGTGACTCCAAAGAGAATATGTGAACACACAATGTGCATCTTAAACCGAAAAGTTTTTGTGCAAGAGAATGAAAGGACTACAATGAATTTTGTGGCACATCATGATTTTAGTTACATCAGATGAAAGTATTTCATGGCACAACCTAAGGGTTTTGTCATGTAAGTAAAAGAGGAAAAGAAATGTTGCTTAAAGAAATCATTTATGGATGATAACATTCAAAGATAAAGGATTTATTTTGGGGTTTAAAAGTGAATAAGAGGACAACATTTGAACAATGTTATAGAATGGGAATTCATTTCCTAATCGTGGATATGTGATTGACATCTTGTGTAGTAGCAGTAATGTCAATCTATTGTAAAAGGAGAAGAGGTTCTTGTTCTCAAAGTTCAAAGAAAATTCTCGATGAATGTATCTCAATTATAAGGATCGAGATTCACCGAGATAAAAGAAAAGGGGTATTAGGACTATCACAAGAGGCATACTTAGAAAAGTTGCAAAGAAATATAGTATGCATGTGAGTAAACCTTCGCCTGTTCTCATTGTCAAGGGTAATGGTTTTTGGGAACTTTTATGTTCCAAGAATCAACATGGAATGGATTAAAGGAATATGGTACCATATGCTTCAGCTGTTGGAAGCTTAATGAATGAAAAGATAGAGCTTACCCTGACATAGTTGGTATATCCGGGTTGTTTTGGCAATGTCAAATCCAGCTATAGATCACTGGAATGGAATTAAGTGCATCATCCTCATGCTAAGTTGAAAAGATCAAGTGCTCTCAAAGGATTGTGAGTACAAAGACATTTTCTGAAATATGTAGCGAAATCCACAATTGTCGCTAACTTTCACACTTGGAGTTTTTGTGTGGAAATGCTCCAAAAGGGTTTAACAGAATTGTCATCAATGTGATGCAAAGATGTGGTATAGCATGATACGATGGTATAGCATGATATGAGGCTGAGGGACAGGCAAAATAGTTAATGGAACCTGTACCCGGAGTTGATAATGGTTGTCAACAACAATAACCATTAAAGTAGTTCACTCCTATGACAACAAGTCAAGTGTGCTGCCAAACACATTGACACAAAGTTATATGTTGTAAAGGAGTAAGTCCGGAATCATATTAAAGATATTGCGCAAATAAGAGACAAGCGAGTGCTTGAGGATCCTCTTACGAAAAGTATATCACCCATTGTGCTTAGAGAACACATGTGCAACATGGGTTTATGGCATAGTCTGAGATTTCGGACAATAAAAGGGCCCAAGGCTAAAGAATTTGTTCCGGTACAGAGATGTGTATTGTGGCTGTTGAATCTATCGGAGATTAACAGAAACGAGATTGACTGTGACGATGAAACATGCTCTATACACTGATCTGTAATGGAATGAGAAAAGAAGTTAAAGTATATGGTGAGATCAAGGGGGAGAATGTTGGATTGATCTCTCCACCAATGGGCCCAACAGCCCATTGGGCCCTTGACTCGCGTCCGGATCGGGGACGCCCAGCCCGTTAGAAGGCTGGTGGGCCCCTGTCGCGCAGCACTATAAGAGGGAGTGGGGGCCACGGGCTCAGGTAACGAGGTTCGCCGCCACCACTGTAGCTCCTCACTCCAAACCCTAACCGACCCAGAGGGAGGTGCTGAAGCGATGGGATGTCCCACCGCCGCCACCACAGGAGTTCGCCGCCGTCGTCCCTGATCTGCACTGCGCGTCGCTGCCTAGTGCAGACCTTCATCAACAGAACCAGTGAAGGAACAGGGACTCGAGGTATGTCATTGACGGTGTTCACCCACTCGATCTACTTCTAGACGGTCCGGCGATTCTACCTGGAGGGAGTATCTATTTTTTAGTGAGCCTCATGACAATTAATGTGAAGGCTCTTAAAAATCCTATAGTTGGTAAAGATTGATATTTCCGGGTAAAAACATGTCTTATATTGATGAACGATATAGAGTAGCATTTGCAGCAGCAGACATGCCGAGACCAAGATATAAGATAAATATCAAACTTTTGGAAATCGGTGATTAAACTACGGTACATTAGGCTCCACACCTAGCATTGCATAGACACATGAAAGACTCGAGAATGCCACGACATATAAACACCAAATGAGTTCTAGTTTACAGCAGTAGCAGGACTACGGCAGTCGTGGTAAAAAAGGAAAATGGCATACAGTCTCTGTAATACAGAGGGCAACACTTTTGCGTCCAGGAAAACAATGACACGAAAACGGATGATTGTCACCGATACAGAAGCGATAGCAAGGGCAGGAGCTGATGCGCTCCTGGAGGATGCAGCGGTCAGGCTGTTTCAGAGGGCTCGCGACTTGATGATATCCATGCTCATTTCGCTCGGGTCAGTTGCTTGTAGCTCCACCTGGATACCGTCCAGCTCCCTCTTGAACCGGTCCTTGGAACTCGCGTAGAGCATCTTGCTCCTCACCCTTGATGTATCTGGGGCCCTGCATTCACGCTTCAGTGTCAATGCCTTATTTCAGCAGAGCTCAATTTCATTTCTGTGCATTTTGGCAGATTTTCATGGTTCAGTGCTCAATGTTCAGCATAGATCAATCTCGTTCTGCACATTTGGCACAGACAAATAAATAAATAAATATTACCCACAAAGCTAACACGTATAAATGTTTTTTTTGCAAAAAAACATGTCTAAATGTTTTGCATACCATGTTTAAGAATCAAATATTTATATTGATTTTGATGGAAAATAAAGATTTATTATATGAAGAAGCTGGCAGCCTATAAGTATCTGTTCTGAATTCATGCTGCTAAATTGCCTGGCTCCACAAAAATCACCAGATGGGAACAGATCATCATCAGTGAAATAAAGTTTGCATTAGAGATTTGACATGAGTTCCTCGAGATGCAAAGTTTCAGTTTCTTAAGATGCACAGTGTTACAAACATGGTATCATTGGCCAATCAGCAATTGCCAATTCTATGTGATATATCTCTTTCACACGCATCAATAATTTTCTATCAATTTATTGCGCTGCAATCACTAAAGCTGGTGAAGGATCAAGGACGGTTAAAAGTAGTGTTTGGACATGATAGTTTAACTGTGCAAACATATGAACATGGATGAGTTTAGTAGCCACAGAAATTAGAGTAATATTTGTTTTGAGAAACAGACTGCTAAATGCGTCATTTTACATATCACAGATTTCAGTTTTTGTTTCTGTTTTTACACTGTAGTAAGTTGCTAGTCTATCCAGTCCCAGATCCAAAATAGTTCACCGTAAGACGTGGATTTTGACGTCTTTTTCTCATTCAACATTGTCTTTGATATTTTTTCAAGTCACAAAGGTTGAAAACAATGCAGAGAGAACCCCATGTTGTAATATACCAATAGCCAAGCTGCAATAACTGAACATGTATAGATTATCCTCTTGGGGAAAATAATCAAATGTAAACTAAGAATTCAGGGAAGCAACCATCATTTAGGCATTTATTGTACATAAAGAACGTGACACAATTGAATTAGATGCAATGGAAATGGAACATTCTGCAATGAGGAACAAGATCAAACAAAAAAATGTCGGCTGGACAGTTACCAAGAGATGAAGAAGATCTTGCTCTTCTGGCAGTTCTCATCAGTGACAAAGTCAAAATCAAACACTGCGTAGCGGCACTCGTCGGCGGGCAAGCAGCCAGTGAAGTCCTCGTAGCTCTCACCTGGTTGTCCCAGCCTGTCCACCACCACTTGCTGCACCTTCTCGTTGATCTTGAAGACGATGAAACGGAAGCTCCTCTTTGCCTTAAGATCCAGGAACTTGAGTTTGCATTCATCACACACGGCCATTCCTGACGCCGAGTTCGACTTACAACGAAGAAGGCCCATGACAGAACCCACCACATCAGAGAACATTTCTGAACAAATTGAGAAACAGAATAAACGTACTCACCATAATTGATGCTTTTGATCTCTTCCTTCCTTTCTTCCTCTGGTTGAGAGACAAACGGAAATGCGCAGAGGAGAGAAAGGGACGTGGACAAGAGCAAAGAGGGGAGAGATTTCTAGGCCTGAAAGAGGGGGAGGAGGCCAGATATAGGGGAGGGAGGGAATGGGCAACCGGGATGAAGGCTTGCATGATGCCACCACGTCCGGGGAGGGACCTTTGACCAAGCACGTCCCCTCCTTCGTGTGTGAGAACCAGAAGCGTTGTGCCCAACCAACATGCGCGCCACCACCCGTCCCTATAATTGACAGCCCTCTCCCGGCAGAAACTTTTGTGGCAACAAACCAACATGCCGTGCATTCGGTCTGTTTCTTTTGCACGGTGTATGTATTCTTTAATTTGCATTAGTTTAACAGTCCTTCAAGACAAGCTGATAATCGCTTCTCCTGTACTACGAGATTAAAAAAAATAGAACTACTGCTTGTTAGCTGTAGCCTATAGAGCAACGAATATTACATCTTTGTTAAACTCAGGATTCTAATAGATTTTTTTTAACTAAAACTTTCATCAAAGGATCATTGCGCTCTGTCACAAGTATAACACTTACTGTTCTATCATGGTTCAGCACAATTCAGACTTTGCATCAACCACACTAGATCCGGGATTTTTGCGAAGACCTCTTTCCTCCATCATTCTCCACAGATCTTGAACATCAGCCCATCTGTAAGCTGTGGCATATAGCTTCCCAAGGAGCACATAGTTCTCAGTGTTCTCCGGCTCAAGCTCAAACAAATGCTTAGCCGCAACCTCCCCAAACTCAACATTCTCGTGTAGAACACAGGCACCCAGCAGAGCACCCCACACTGAGGTAGTTGGCTGGAATGGCATGTCCTCAATGAGGCGGTACGCCTGCTCAATCCTTCCAGCACGGCCAAGCATGTCAACCAGGCACGAGTAGTGCTCGGCACTAGGCATCAGGCCATGGACGTTGCGCATACCATCAAACAGACGAAGGCCTTCATCTATCATACCAGCATGGCTACAAGAGTACAACAATGAGGCCATGGTGATGCTGTTCGGCTTCACCCCTGACTCTGCCATCTTATCATATAGCAGGATGGCAGTTCGAGCATGTCCGTGCATTCCGTATCCAGCTATGACAGTTGTCCAAGCAACAGTGTCCTTTCCAGGTAAACTCAGGAAGAGCTCCCATGTCACATCCAAATTGCCCGCCTTAGCATAGACGTCGATCAAGCCAGTGGCAATCTCTGCACCCCCAAGAAATCCCAGGGTGAGTAAAAAACAGTGGATATTCTTCGCCTGTACCAGGTCAGCGGATTCTGCATAGGATGGGAGGACACTTCCCATTGTTGCAGAATCTGGGCGCACTGATTCTGCAATCATTCGTTTAAACAGCCCTATAGCTTTCTTTTCCTGCTTTCTGTGAGTGTAACCAGAGATTGCTGCATTCCAAGTTTCAGTCTGTCGCGATCCTTTCTCGACAATCAACTCTATCATCTTCATATGGCCACATTTAGCATAACTGTCAACAAGTGCAGTCTCAACAACAATGTCTGATTGAAGCCCAAATTTAATACACAAACCATGTGTGCGCTTGGCATGCTTCACAGACGGCAAACTGGCACAAGCTGAGAGCAGATGTGCCATGGTCACAGCATTGGGCCGAGCTTCACTGGTCTTCAGCATCTCACAGCCAATAGTCAAGGCCTTGCCCGCACGGTGATTCAGCACACATGCACCAATCATTGCCGTCCAAGAAACAACATCCTTATCAAATTTGTCATCATCAAACACCTTCCTTGCGTCCTCCAAGCTTCCGCACTTCCCGTACATGTCTATCAAAGCGTTCTTCACCGCGACATAGTTCCCCAAGCCTCTCCCCTCAGCCAGCCGGTGCACGGCTCTCCCTGTTCGCAAGTCCTTGGCTTGCGCACAAGCTGACAGCACTGACACAACCGTGGCGCGGTCCATGACAACGCCAGCACCAACCATCATTTCAAACACCTCCAACGCCCTCTCCGCACAGCCGTTCTTGACATACCCGGCAATGACCGTATTCCACGACACGACTGTCCGGCTCCGCATCGCCCCAAACACCGCCTCCGCAGCATCCACTTCTCTGCATCTCGTGTACATGGAAACGAGCGTGTTCTGCACGTATGCGTCGCTGCCAAAGCCTGCGGCCAGTGCGCGGCAGTGCACGGCGCGACCATGGCGGCGGAGGCGGAGGCCGCCACACGCCTTGGCTGCGAAGGGGAAGGTAAGGTGGTCGAAGGCGTGCATCCGAGAGTAGAGAACGAGGGCCTCTCGGTGGAAGCCCAGGTCGGTGTAGGAGCGGAGCAGGGTGTTGGAGAAGGAAACCGGGGGCGGCTGGGGCATTTGAGCGAGCAGGTTGTGGGCATCGAAGGGGCGGCAGCAGGCGCAGTACGAAAGAAAGAGGGGACGAAGACTGTCGTGGTGGAGGTGACCGGACGTGAGGAGGAGCGAGTGGAGCTGGGCCACGGTGGCGGGTGGGAGCGGGGTCGAGGAGTTCTTGGAGCGGAGGAGGAGGGCGAGGCATTGCCGTACAAGAGGGCTGGTTGTCATTGAGGATTTCAGGGAATCAGGGGGGCTCGGGATGTTGAATCTAACGATCTGTGGTGCTTCGAGGCCTCCGCCGTCCGCACTCCAGTGAGAGGAAATATGGGTTTCGAAGTTAAGATTGAATGAAAAACGGAAATATTTGCAGTAGATCCTAGTTGTGTTGACTGTTGACTTGTCTAGCACCGCGTTCACAAAGTGCATTAGTACAGTACAACCATTGGATTTCAAGAGGCTAAAACGGCAACAGACTATCACGTGACGGACTAAAAACTTCATCCCGATCATCCCCGATCAAAGCAGGCAATCGACCTTGCAGGGCAGTCGCCGGAAGAAGTTCGTCGGCACGTCGGGCAGCCTCTGCCGGAGCGCCCGGTGCCGCATCAGGTAGAATCCCGTCAGCAGCGCCACCGCCTGGAACGGCGCCAGGAAGGTGGTCACCGCAAGGAACAGGCACGCCAGGAGGTACATGGCCGTGGCGCGGGGGTCTCGCCACATCATCGCGCACCGGGCGCGCTCGACGTGGGCCGCGACGTCGCCGGCCATCTCCTGTATCCGCGCCCCTAGGCTCCTGAGCCGGTCATAACGCATGCGCACCACCTCGAGGGCCTGCTTCGTCGGGAACTCGTCGAACTCCTCGGCGAGCTCGTCCCGGTGCGCCATCTCAGCGTGCGAGACCTTCGTGTCGACGTGCCACGGGTGCCTCGGCCGGCGCCGGTAGTTCCACAGGCCGAGCAGGAACTTGTACATGAAGAAGGTTGGCAGGATGAGGTTGGGGCAGCAGACGAGCATGGCGTAGATGATGTGCACCGCGATGGTGGTCGCCGGGTTCTTCCAGTAGCAGACGTCGACGAACCACCTGAGAGCCGCGAACAGGGGCGCCAGCGCTGCCATGATGCGGAAAAAGTGGGCCTTGCTGCGCCGCATGCTCCACCGGTGCGAGTGCGCCTCGCAGAGGTGCTCGATGCACTCCCGGCGCAGCGGCGGGTCCATCCGGCCCAGCCGGAGCGCGATGAGCGACACCGCCTCGCGCCGCAGCGTCTCCTGGTGCACGATGGGCAGCGGGTGGTGGTAGTGCATCGGTGGCAGGTGCGGCCGCGAGTACGTCTGGAGCAGGCCCAGCGTCGACGTGCTCGAGAACCGCACGGCGAGCTGGAGCTCGCCCATCTTCTTGATGCCGCCGCCGTGGAGGGAGATGAGAGGGTAGGCGTGCGTGTATATGCGGCCGGTCTCGAGCGTGGAGAGCCGGATGCGCACCTTGCCGAGGAGGACGTCCTTGACGGGGTCGCCGGTCACCAGGCCGCCCTTCTCGCCGACCTGGCAGTTGTGGAAGACGGCGACGGTGAGCACGGTGCAGTGGTCGTGCACGTCCCAGTAGCACTGCTGGTGGAACCGCGGCGCGAGGCTGTCGATGACGGTCTGCGTGCGGAACCACTTGACACCGTACTTGGCGACGCAATAGGCATCGCATGAGGCGCGGCCGTCGCGCGTGCGCATGGAACTCAGGCCGACTGCGTTGTGGATGCCGAGCTCGAGGAGGCCGATGGGCGGGCGGTTGTGCCATAGCTCCCTCGCCGCCGGCCGGACGTCGCTCAGGTAGTGGACCGGCTCTGTCAGCACTCTGTATCCGCCTTCGAGGCAGAGCCGGACGCAAATCTTGGTAGAGAATTTTTCTATCTTGGCGGCTCCATCTGGGCGCACCAAATTGAACCTGTCGGTACAAAACAGAGTTCTTTTAATTCAGATTAATAAATTTGCCGGATATTTGGAGTTAAAATCCTGCGGAAATTTAAAAAACACGTACCATCTTGGCCGAATTGGACGAGCATCCCACCGTCGTTCGAATTCCTTGAACGGGATATGGACGTGTCCGATGACCTCCTCCTTGTCGACCTTGACGCGGTCCTCGACGGAGAGGATGAGGTTGTCCTCGAACGGCTCGGCGACGACGAACAGATGGTCCTCGTTCCAGCCGTGAGACGGCAGCCGGGAGACGCAGGTCTTGGTCTTGTACACCTGCCCGGCTATCTTGGAGCGCACGAACACCTCGCCGACGCGGGCCTTGTCGACGAACGCAACTTCGCGGGCCTCGATGATGTTGACGCGGACGTACCACAGCCGCGGCACGGTGTACTGCTTGCATCGGATGTGCGCCGCGAGCTTGGCGTCCGCGGCGAACGGGGTGTCCGCGTGCACGGCCAGCGGGAAGCACTCGTCGGCCTGCGTCCCGAACCACACGGCCATCATCACCTCCCCTTTGCGCTCGCCGTTCTTGTCCAGGACGTGGTACCACTGCGGCGCGAGCGCGCTGTCGGGCGGCGCGCGCGCGGGGGCGTCGCAGAGGTCGAAGCGCAGCTTCCCGACGAAGTCGTCCTTGCCGAAGCCCTTGCCCCGGACCGCCACGTCCAGGAATGACGCCTGGATCCGCTCCCGCGAGAACGCGAACACGTCGTTCCACTCGGGGCTCGCCGTCTTCTCGATGTGCCGCGTCGCGCAGGAGTAGCCCCCGAGCTTCAGCTCGGTCAAGGGGTCGAAGGCGGCGGTCCACTTGAGGTCCCGCGCCTTGACGACGCGCACGTACAGGTACTCCATCCGCTCCACGAGGTCGTAACCCCCGGCGCGCCTGCCGGCGAGGCGGGGCCTCGTCTCCTTGATCCCGAACTCATCGACCGGCGGCGGCGGCAGGGGGCCGAACGGCCCGAACCTCGGCAGGACGCCGGTCATCCCCACGCGACAAAACGCTAGCTCGGGTTGGCAGAGCTAGCGACACTGATCTCGGTTCGTGAGGAAGGTGCGCATGCTCTTTTATGTGCGTTCCGCACTTCTGCGGTCTGGTCACCAAACGGGAAGTGACGACGTCGACTCGTCGAGCGTGCTGCTTATTGCTGGGCGCATATACATGGACATCTCTTTGAGTTGGTGATCCACACGGTTGGTGCGTTGGTGATCTGCCGACTGCCGTGGTTAGTTCGAGTAGCGTTCTGTCGTATGTGTAAAAGAGGCATGTCATGCGCATGACTTGAGCCTTCCGCTCGATCAGGTGTGTGAGTGGGAGGATCAACTAAGATGAACAACCTAGCGTTTGGTCGTTTGGGACCTCTCTAATCATGCGTCAGTTATACGTTACTGTGACTACCTAGCTCACAACGTGAAGATCAGTTAGTTAGTGACTGTTAATGAGTCAAATGTTTTCTCTAGCAGTTTTCTCATTATTTGCTGACGCGCCACTTTGAGTATTGATGGAGACCGTATGGGACGGGAAATATTATGGGATTAAATTAAATCTGTTGTTGCACAGAAGTGCAAAACCCTCTCATTTTTCACGTGCCTGAAGAAAATTACTCATGAATCCTGCTTTGATTGATACTATATCACACATATATTTTGCATACATGTAGACCTGAGAAAATTCGGTCCAACCACCTCTCTCCCTTGTTAATACACTGTCAAATCATCAAAAATGTTGACGTGACAATCTATTTAATACTTATAGGTTTTTTCAGCTTAGAAGGGGAAGTTAATTCTGCAGATGTATTACACAATTGTTTCCTATTAACCATGTTTTGTAAAATCAACTAAAATAGTGGAGCTACCTGTAGTTGGACTTATTCAGAGAACCTGCTTTCTTTAGCTTGTCACAAGGATAAATCGCAGTGTGTACAGGAAAAACATTAGAATTGTACAGTAAAAAATATTAGGAAAAACAACTATGACTTGTGCAGTAGTTTGATTGGCTTCAGATAAGGTAAATTTTGAGCAAGTAACATGAGTTTGTAAATGTATCATCTATGTTTGATATCAATATATTTTTGATAAATGATTGTTCAAGTGTGGCCTGCTTAAGTGCTAGCTTGGAAAGTTGTGGTCTTCTATTTTCAGGAATAATGCTTGCTGAAGATGGCCGCTTCAAGTTCATCTGATGGCAGTTTCAACTATCTATAATTCTAACTTTCTAAGTTTACTAGTACCTCGCACGTTACTGCTAGAATTTAACAAATTTTAAAGACAAAATTTGAAAGTAGAAACTAAAGTGATTGCTTCGCAACATTCTATTGCAAACAACACGTTACATACATGGATGCTATTAGCCAAAGAAAATTGATGTAAGAAATAAATTAATGATTTTAGTGGATAGTTATGTGGACACCTTGCATGTTGAGAGAAGACATAGTGAATGATAACGTGACGCACTGAGGGTTTACAAACTCCTTAGTGAGGAGCTCTTATATAGTTTTGTATGATGATGATGATGATAGGTTGAACTTTCTGAGCTTCAACTGCTTCTGTGATCAGGGTTCTTGTGTGAACGAGTATTAACTAGTTGGCTGCATGTCACTTTCGGGTATCTTGTCCACTATCATATCATTTATCTTCTCCGCTATCTATCTATAAATTATCTTCTGCCATTTAACTTCTTGATACCGGTATAAATAATAGCCCGAGCAAACGTAAAAAAAGGAGTGTCTATAGCTCACCCATAATTCTGAGCCTCTCCTCACACGATTTTTTTGCAATTTTTTACACCTTGGATCTATTATTTTTCCTCCTACCCTCCCCCAAATTTATCCCTTACCCATCCATCTCTCTTTCTCTCTCCTCCCTATCCTCTCCCACACGCTGGCGCCACCCCCGACCCCCGTCTTCTTCCTTGCGCCGCCGCCCCCCTCCGCCTCCCTCGCCGCCCCGCCCCGCCGCCACCCCGGCCGGCGCCGGCGGACTAGGGTCCGCCGGAGCTCCGCGGCCGCGCGCGGCCGGCCGAGCTCCGGCGGACCCTAGTCCGCCGGCGCCGGCCGCCCCCGCCTCCAACCACCACCGCCGCCTCCTCCCACCGCCGGCGCCGCCGCCGTGCTCCCCCGCCCGACCCTAGCCCCAACCGCCGGCCTCCTCCGCCCCGCCCACCGCCGGCCTCCGTCGGGCCGGCCTGCCGCCGCCGACCCTCCCTCTAGGTCCGGCGGGGACAGTAGCCCACCCCCGGAAACCCCGAACCCTAACCCCGGAACCCTAACCCGAACCCTAAACTCGCCGGAGTAGCTCGCCGGAGTTGGAGAAGAAGGTGAGATTGGGGAAGAAAAAATCCGTGTGAGGAGTTGCTCCAAATCACACATGTAACAGATAGCTTTACCTAAAAAACCTAAGCATGATTCTAGGTATAGCAAATTTTTTTAAAAAAGGAACGATAACACATTTGTCGTAAATTTTATTAGAAGAAGAGCGTAAAGAAACACATCAAACAAAAAGAGGGAAAAATCTAGAGGAAAGGGGCGGGAGAAACAACTATGACTCCCGACTCCAAACCCACACCGGTCGCAACTATAACAATTGAAAAAAGATAAAAAAAGGAGCGACAACTCAGAACGACGAAACCAAACAACTAAAAGACCATCCTCAGGCCGATCCAATACGTGCAGCAGTCGTCTTAGTAGGTCTTGGTCGCTGGACAGTCCGTGCTTCCGGTACAACTTGGTGTCATTTATAATCAACTGGGCCACTTCTGTTATCTGCAAGGAGCTGTGCTGAAAAATCCGTCTGTAATGTTCCTTCCAGATGTTCCACCAGAAATACAACATGATCTTGTCGAATTCGAGTTTTTGTTCTTTTATCCAAGGCTCGCCGCATTCGCCTCCACCCGGTACTGATGTTGTGTGAGGTGGGTGGTATTGAATGGACCTGTCTCCTGAATTATGATGTCAAGTGTGTCCATATATTTTGAGTGAACGGACATGCCATGCAAAGATGTGTGGGTGTTTCCGAGCTGCTTTACACAGTGGGCAAATCAGATCGTGCAGCCATCCGCGTTTGACAAGGTTATTTGCAGTGAGGATTTTATGCTGAAGGAGGATCCAGCCAAAAATCCGGCATTTAGGCTCAGGCTTCGCCTTCCAAATCAGGGTGAGATATGGCTTCTTGCGTCCTCACATGAATGGTATCCTATAGGCGCTTTGCGTGGTATATTGGTCATCTGGCGTCCATCTCCACACAATCTCGTCATCTGAGTCTTCCATCCTATTTACCGAATTCGCCCCATCCCATAAAACAATGAATTCCTGAAGCTCTTGTACTGACTGGATTGGGGATATATGTGAAATCCATCTGTTTTGTTCCGTAGCCTTCCTTACTGTAATGTTTTTCCTCTTGGATTTTTGGAACAAGGTCGGTGCAATGTATTTGGGTGCTTGTCCGTTAACCCACTGGGAATGCTAAAAACAAGCCTTGTCACCCCTTCCAACTGTGACCAATGTGGAAGCGTGGAAGAGATCTCTATCAGCGCTATCACAGGGGATGTCTAGTCCTACCCATAGGGGTGGGCATTTGGTTTAAACCGACATTTCGGCTCGGTTGTTCGGTGTCGTAAATTTGGGTTATTCCATAATCAAAAACCGATCGGGGTCTCCCAAAATAAAAAAACAGACGATTTCGGTTTCGGTCTTTTCGGTTCGGTGTTCAGTTTTTACCAAAGTAAACATAAGTTCAAGCATTTCAGTCAATTCCAAGACAGAGATGCGAATGACCGCCACCGCCTGCTGGCTCCACACGGTTTCGCTTGGTTGGCTCCCCTTGCCGAGTGTCGCCGCCACCTCTCGCCGGCTTGCTACAACGCCGCTGGCGTTGGGCTAGCACTCACCAAGCGCATTAGTTATCTTCAACTCATTCGATTCGCTGGATTACGAGAGGCCGGGGGATCGACTCTTGCCGCGCCCCGGCGCTGCTGCGGAAGTGATATGCGGCCAGGCGATGATGGTGGCTGCTGCATCACCGAGCCAGAGTGCTCCTACGCCAGGTCAAGGGAAGGAGAGAAAGGGGCGTGTGTGTATTATGGACCTAGGAGAATGCTGGTGCTGTTAGACTCCTGGGCATGCTTGTGTCTCGTGGGCCTGTGTAGATGGGTTGAAATCATAAGATGGTGGAGGTATAAAGGACGTAGGAGAGTAGTCGATAGGGAAGTTCGGTTTTTTTATATCGGTCGGTCGGAAATGAAAAAATCATAAGATGGTGGAGGTATAAAGGATGGAGGAGAGTAGTCGATAGGGAAGTTCGGTTTTTTTGTATATCGGTTCGGTCGGAAATGAAAACCAAAGCCGGCACTGATAACCGATGTTCGCTAAAACAAAAAACAAAACCGAACCGAAAAACTGACAATTCGGTTCGGTTTGGTTCGATTTTTGATCTTCGGTGAAAAAATGCCCACTCGTACCTACCCAAGGCTTATTGACGTGTTTCCACCTGATCCATAACCATCTCAGTCTCAGTGCCGGAGTGAAACACTCCAGATCCAGGATGCCGAGACCTCCTAGGTCCCTCGGTGCACAAGTTGTAGGCCAGTTGACCAAGCAATGTCCTGAATTTTGCTGGTTCTTCTCCCTTCCACAGGAAACTTCTGCACCGCAAAAACTGTTAGGTGGTAGATCGGTTGTGAAGTTAGCACACTTTTCACCAAAGTTTCTCTTCCGGCCATGGATAGCAGCTTGTCTTTCCACCCCGGGATCCGGGCACCAATTTAGTCAAGTAAAGGTTGTATGTCTACCCGTTGGAACTTGCGAATATGCAGTGGGAGACCTAAATATTTTCCTGGGAACTTCGATATGCGACCCGGGAAGTTTCTTAGGCTGTGTTTGGAAGTAGACATTGCGGCCTTGGAATCGGAATTGATATTGATGGTCTCCAATACTAGCTGTTTGGACATCAATGGAATTCGTATTGGACTCACGAGGGAATACCGTGCGGCAAGTCGCTTGCCCGCACGCTCCAGCAAAACCGAGCCCCGCACCTCTGTATTGCGTTGCATTGGGGTCGTCCTCTTCGTCTCGTCCCCATCCCGCGCGCCCTCTCATTCGCGCCACCTGCCTCCTTCCCCAACGGCCTCCTCTGCGCCACTCGCCCCCCTCTGCCGCCCCTCGAGCTGCCTCTACTGGCCCCGGCGGGCTCCCTCCACCAACGCCCCTCGAGAGTCGGGATCTCTCCGCTGCTCCTCGAGCTCCCTCCACTGGCAACACTTCGATTTCCGTCCGCCTCCCCCGGAGCTTCCTCCGCCAACGAGCCATAGCGGGAGGAGGAGGCCGTAGGGAGAAGTTGCGTCGTGCCGCACCTCCAGCTCCCTCCACCGGTCGCGCGCGGAACTATAGACGAAGTTCGGGCTAGAGCCGGAGAAGGTCGCACCGCCCCTCCAGCTCCCTCTATGCCTCCCTCCGCAGTGAACCCGTCCCCATCCGCCGGTGAGCCCGCGTGCCCCTCCGCCGGCGAGCCTCTGGTTTTATGCGTGACCAAGGTGGAAGAAGCTAGCAAATAGCAATTCTATTATTGTGTACATCCAAACTGAAAACAGAATTAATTTCTGTTTCAGATTCCAAACTCCAAAACAATGACATACAAACGAATTGAAATTGCACCCCATTTCAATACAATGGCTGATTTGGTATTGAACCCAATTCAATTCCATGCCCTTCAATGTCTACTTCCAAACGCAACCTTAATGTCTCGTCAACAAGCGACTCCTCACATCTTATTGGAAAAAATTTCTGTTTTACTCAGATTAGCCTCAAGACTCGAGCAGTCACCGAAAAAGTTTAGAACTTGGGTGATGTGATGAAGTTCAGTCTTATCTAGATTTGTATGTCGCGTCTTCTGCGTAAAAGAAGCACGTAGTGTGGCTGCTCTGGGTAGGATAGGATGCAAAAGTCCTATCGTGGTTGCTAATTTCATGAGCCTATGTAGCGGGTATAGCAATTTCTATTCTTCATATTCCAGTTAATGTCTTTGAGTGATTCAACCAACAATAATGAAGCCACTAACGAAGTAGCTGTTTATTGGTTCCTCCACTTTCTATCTTAATTCACTATTCACTCATCACATCTCTTTCACATAGAGTCACACATCTCCCAACACGTACTTTTTTGACAACTTTCCATCCTAATGCACTCTTCATTCATTCACATTTTACGAACTAAACACACCCCACACATGAAACCACTTATGAAGGCAAAGAATTGGAGGCCACTGATGAAGCCATGGAAGAACAACACATCACTTGAAGATTTCATCACCGGATGACAAATTACAAGCATTTGGAAGGATGATTGGTGAAAAGTTGAAGGATACTTGATTATCAACTATACAATGGATTAAATAGGGAGTGTCTATAGCTCACTTGGGTGAAACATAGCCCATTCTCACACGAATTTTTGGACCATCAGATCGCTTATCAACGGCTCAGATCCCCCTCTCCTTTTCTCTCTCCACCTAATCTCTTCCCACTCCCCACCTTCCTTTTCCACCCCTGCCTCCCACCCGCACGCGGCCCGCTTCCGCCGCCGCCGCCCGTCGCGCTCCCACCCCGCCGACGCGGCCGGGGATAGGGGTCCGGCGGACCTCCGCGCCGGCGCGCGAGGTCCGCCGGACCCTAGCCCGACCGCGTCGGCCCGCCTCCGCCCACCGCCGCCGCCCCCTCCCACCACCGTAACCGCCGCGCATCCCCGCCGTCTCCGGTCACCACCTGCGATGTCGTCGTTCTCCCCCGCTTGACCCCGGCCCAACCGCCGGCCTCCACGGCCCGGCCTTGCCGCCCCGCGAGCCGCCACCTCCGGCGGGCCGGCCTGCCACCGCCAACCCTCCCTCTAGGTTCGACGGTGACAACAACCCCCCAGGAACTCCGAACCCCTAACCTCGAACCTTAACCTTCACCGGAGTGTCGCCGGAGTTGGGGAAGAAGGCGGGTGGAGGTGGAGATGGAGGTGAGAAGAATCGCGTGAGAGACACCTCCAAATCACCCAGGTGAGCTATAGCTTTTTTCCATTAAATAACTTGCATGCAGCTAAATAGACGTCTAAGTGTACAAAACTGTCTTTTTAGATGTCTGTGTGACATGGCATAGTTCAGAGACAATAACTATCTAAATTGTTGTACATATGTATGCATGGTAGCATAAACTATTTAATGATGTGTTTGGCGGAACTCCATCTGATCTAATTCTTTATGAAAATTGATTCTATGTGAGAAGTGATAAATCGAAGTGCTTGACTTTGATTCTTTGACATAAACACTTAAAATCAGGATTTAAACATAAACACTTAAAATCAGGTGACGAGGGCCCGGATTAGGGCCCCCTTTGATGGCGAGATTAGCTCCCCTAAACACAAGGCGGTCCAACACCACTGACAATGAAGGCCAAGATCGACAACGTCAAGGCAAAGATTCACGACAAGAAGGAGTAAGGACCCTGGTCAAGACCCACACTGGCAAGACGTCCAGTCTTCGGCCAGTTGGCTGCATCTCCGACTAGTTCCCCACCAGAGGGATCCCCGCGACAAGTCTCCGCCTCGCACGACAAGTCTCCGCCTCACACGAGAAGTCTCCGCCTCACACGACAAGTCTCCGCCTCGCACGAGAAGTCCGACTCCGACTAGCAAGTAGACCCAAACGCCCAATGAAAGCCCACAGCGTGAGCACCACCACCGACGGTTGTGGGGAACGATTCTCCACGCCATGCAAGTACAACAGCTGGCGGCCATGCAGGTAGCTTACCCAGACAAGAGCCTTAATGCTGGCCTGACCGGATGCGCGGCCATCACATTACCACCATCTTCCACTCTGCCACACTCAAGCTCGACCTGAGGCACTCAAGCACCCTCTATGACGCGCATGAACATAGGCTTAGGCTCGGGCGTGGTAGGCTAGACATGTACTCGGGCAGGCTAAGACGAGTGAAGACTACTCGGAGAAGAAGCCAAGCGTCCCAGAATGAACAGTCATGACCGGCCACGCGGCGGCTCCCACGACAAAGCATCGTGGTCAGCTTCAATGCACCCCGACGGACAACGACGTACGACGGGACGTGCCAGCTGCCAAGCACTATATCTCTTTTACTTCCCCCTTGTGCCCCTCTCCTTGTGACTATAAATGGGAGAGGATGGAAACGATTACAAGGGTAGACTAGGGTTGGACCGTGAGATAGAAACTCATGAGTTGACTCAGCTCGCTTGTAGCTTGACTCGGCTCGGTCAAATTTATAACGAGCCAAGTAACTATTTTTGCTCGTTTTGTTAATGAGTTGGCTCGAGCCAACTCGCGAGCCAAGCAAGCTAGAAAGCAAAGATCCAACATAGGAAGCTGAGATTTCAAAGCCAAACCAAGCCTAATTTCAACAGTGCATATAGAGATAATCCATACACTATGAAATTTAACATCTAGAAGTTTATAATTACTGATTTCAAGGGACTTGGGCTCGACACCCTCTCCCGACCGGCTTGTAACCCCTACTACAAGCATTCCTAGCTCGGGAACACAGCAGCACCACACTGGACGTAGGGTATTACTCCTCGAAGGCCCGAACCAGTCTAATTCCTGTTGTCTCTTGTGCTAACCATCAGAGCCCGACGCACGATCGATACAAATTTACTGCCGGTGGTAGAGAACCCCGAAAATTGGTGCGCTAGGTAGGGGCACATCGTGTGTCTCGACAAACTCCTGTTGACACAAAATCCGCACCCTGCGTCAAGCACACAACAAGCAAAACAAGCTAGCTTCACACGCAAGCAGATTCCAAGGTGTGCCAGTCAATTTTCCCTGAAAATTAACAAAAGACAATGTAGTTAGATACCAAAGCTTGGAACTTGCCGGGTGGTACCAGACAGTTCCATATTTACGGCTAGAAAGCCATGTAAGATGACATATAGCTATGAAAAGCTATCTGCCAGCAAATTAGAAACCATTCGGGAGCTTTAAAGCGCAAAATAGATCATAGCCGAACGGATGACACAAGCATGACGATAGATCGGTCTTTATTTGAACGAAATTGCACGTGCACAAAGACATGACCGATTCTCGAGGATAAATAACAGTAAACAATAAATGAAGCAAAGCATGATTATAAATATGTAATGAACAAGCATGCATAGGCCCAAAGCACTAGTCTACCGCATGTCTAAATACTTTAAAACCCATCAAGCGTGAGGCCAAACAAGTTTCTCCACCGCATGATACAACTTGTTTGAAATCACACCACCAGCCACAAATAGATCTATCCACCGCATGATACAATCTAAATATGGAAAAAGCTAAAAGCATACGTTATTTAAAACATAATTTATAAACACGTTTTACCCGTGAAAGCGTAACAGAATACGGCTGAACAGCCGAATCGGGGTCCATGAAGAAGGAACAAACATTGTCAAATATGGCAAACCTTTCAGATTGAATTAAAATTCTAATCCACCGGATGATTAGCTTTAAGACAACCCAAAAACCTGCATCTACCGCATGATACCTAGTTCTGTCAAGATTTACGCAAAATTAACAAGATTGAACCCGCAACATGTAACAACCTAGATTGGTTCAGTTTCGGCTATTTGGCAAACACGTGATCCACGTGCCTTTTGAAGCGGGATATGAACGTGCAATATAAAGATCACGAAACGAGATAAAGCCGATCCAAATCAATCTAAATTGGGCAAAAGAGTGTTACATGAATTTAAACATAAAGTAAAGACTCAAACAACACATGGTAACTTAATGAATCTATTAGATCTTGCCAAAATCTAATAGAGCTGATAACTAGCTCCAAGCTAGATCTTAGCTCACCGCATGGCTCATGACCTAACAAGAAAGCTTCTTGAACCAAGCTTAAATCCACCACATGATACTAAGCATGGTAACAAGACTACTTGCATCACGATCTAAATCCACCGCATGATACTAGACATGATACAAGGTTGCCGGTACATACGGAGGTCGACGGATCGATGAACCCTCTCGAAGAACTCGATGACACGACTAAAGGACTCAAGAGTTTGGCGTAAAGCCGGTTTGTTATGAGAATGTTTTGATTACAATTACATACATCCAGGGTTCATATTTATACCCTGTCCTGGCATGACTCCTGGTGGACTACGAACACAATATTTGATACCTAATTTATCTCAAAGTGTGAATGCTTATCCATCCATTCGTCCCTTCCGCTCGTGCCACATCACCATGCAATCCCGCGAAATCAGCGCAAACAGTCCCTTTGCCGAACGGAAGCAAATTGCCGACCGCAAGCTCCTCTGCCGAATCCTCTTGAAGAAACCTTACTTCTTCTGGACAGATTTTTTCACCAGGCTGGGCCCACAAATCAGACTCCATCATGTACCAAATTTTGGTGTTAACATATGCCCCTTCAATTATGAGATAAAAGTGATTTTATTCCGAAATTGACTCCAATTGCCAACGTCTTCAAGTCAAATCTGTTCAACACCTATTCTCTCTCCTCGCAATCCATCGGAGCCTCCGTCCAGATCCAAACCCTAGATCATCTTTTCCCCAAGCTCAAATCTTCAATGGCGGTTCAAAATCAAGCTGCTCAGGTAAATTTCATCCCCGTAAGCTTCATTCGGCATTACCCTTTTCGATTTTTGTTACCTCAGATTTCTCCCTCCGTCTTCCTTTGATAGGAGCTGTCCACCGAGCTTTTGATTCGTACTGAGGCCAATTCGACATCTTATTTCCTCGGCCCTGTGGGAGCTTCCGATCCCCGCGAGTTCATTGCACCTGAATCCAAGAGAATCCCCTTCAAAGCGGCTTTATGCATACCTCCCTTGTGGCAAGACGCCTTCAAGAACTGGCCTTTGCCCCCAATTGCAGGCTGGAGAAATTGGTATAAAAGGGTACTTGCAGATAATAGCGCCAAGACCAAGACTTGGGACAACCTCCGCATCGCTCAATGTTTGGAGCTATCTTTGGCCGAGACCCCAAAGAGCGAAGATCTTTTGATAGCAGCTTGCCATTTTTGGTCAAACGGTGTCAACGCCTTTCTTTTTGGTCATGGCCCAATGTCCCCAACTCTGGCCGATGTGTACATGATCACCGGCCTCGACATTTTAGGATCTGTGTACCCCTGGGAATTCAAAGGCTCCACAAGGCAAACAGGAGTGAAGTCAGGAAGTGGATATAAATCATATATCCAGAATCACATGAAAGATGGCCCTCTGAGTGAAGTCGAATACAGGGCATTCCTGAACATGTGGCTGTGCAGGTTCATTTTCTGCGGTAAAGCCAATGAACCCACTCTAAATCATATTGCAATGGCTACGCATTTGGCTGCTGGTAAACGTATTCCTCTTGGAAAATACCTCCTGGTTAGTGTGTATCATATGCTCCATCAGACTATCACCCAAATGCACACTGGCCAAAAGATACTTTGTGTCAACGGCCCTTGGTGGTTCGTGCAGATGTGGCTGCAGCTGTATATGCATCAGATTGCCAACATTGACCTCAACAACAGGCTTTTCCCTTCATCCAGCTATAAAGAAGGGGAAGTTCAAATCACCAGAGGATGCCAAACCCATGGGGAAGCTGCTTCAACTGTTTCCATTGATCAGAATGTCAGCCAGCTTTTCGAGCTCTTCTTCAAAGGCTTCCCTGATCCCCTTTGGCTCCCTTATCTGGACAATGAAAATCTAACTCTCCCCTGTGAATTCTCCTTTGAAACTGGCTGTCATGATGGAAGGTCTACAGAAATCTTTAATATCTTCATCCACCCATGTCCTTTGCCAGCTGAATTTTGTGGAGGGAGGTTAAACCATAGCACTTATGAATATTATCAACCAAACATGATGGCCCGACAGCTTGGATGTGGCCAAATGCCCCCAAGACTATTTCTTCATGAATTCCTCAAACCCAGAGAGGAAATCAAGGACAGCACTCAAGCCAGAAGGGTTTTCGAGTATGAATGCAGCCCAACTCTTTACACCTGGCCTTTCACACCCATAACAATAGTACATCCCACCTTCATATCCCGGTGGCAAGAATTTCATGACCACATCTTTAGTGAGCCAGTGCACTCATTCTGCTTGGAGTTGATGCCTGATTTTCAGCCAACTTCAGAGGTAACATACTTGTCTTTGCTTTGATCAGACATACCTTTCACCACTAACCATGATCTTGATCACTCCTTGCAGAATACAATGCCTGCCCCTCGAACCAGGACAATTGCTTACAATGCAGTATATCCAGTTTCAGCTCTAGGATTTAAATCTCCAACCTTGGCTCAGTTGATGGCCAGGTATGCTACAATGGACCCAATTCTCTTCAGTGCTACTGCTGACAAGAGAAAAGGCCTATCCCTGATCGCACCTCCAGCTGCCAAGAGGAAAAGAACCACCAAGAAGGTTCTTGTTGAGGTAAGACTTCCCCTTTCTTGATCACAAGATTACTCTTACTCTGACAAATTTCACCTTGTGCTATTTCAGACTAGAACCCAGCAGCCATCAACGTCAGAGCCTGCCAATGCTTCATCTATTGGTATGACCTTTATTACTTTCCTTTTTCATCCAAAGATCACTATCCACACTGGCACTTACCCTTAACCTGGCACTTGCAGAAGAAATATTGGTGAGTCACCCTGTAGAAACCTCTTTCCCTCAGCATGCAAGTTCACCAAGGGCTGAACCATCTTCTGCTCAAGTGGAGATTTTATCTTCATCAGGGACTCAATCACCTCCTTCTCAAACAGAAGTGCCAGCTTCACCAGAGATGAACCCATTGATTCAACCAGAAGCTTCAAGCCCTTTAAGGGTTCAATCTCCTCTTGGCCAGGCAGAAATTCCAGTCCCAACAGAAGTAAATCCACCTTCTCCTCAGCCAGAAGCTTCAAATTTGCCAGAGACTGCACCAGCTCTCTCTCAAGCAGAAGCTTCAGCTTTACTAAGAGCTCCTCAGGCTCCTCTTCCACCAGTGGCCCAAGAAAGCCCCCCTGAACCTGAACGAATCCCTGTCCCAGTTCAGGGAATCAGGCACGAGGCAAGCGCATGCACTGAACTCTGTCACTTTCTTTAAACAAACCATTCCTGACCCGACAATACTTCCTTTTGAGGATCAAACCCCATCATCATCGAGCTTATTAGTGGTGAATGATCCAGCTGCCGAAACAGGGGATGGAAGGACTCAAAATCAGGCTTTACCAGAAGAAATTAAGGCAAGGCTCAGAGAAATCTTCGCCTGGCTGTAAAAGGATGCTCGAGACCAAATCAGAGATGTTGATCATTTCGAGGAAATGTTCGAGCCCATCAGTCAAAAGCTTCCCGAAGACATCAAATCTTCCTTGGAGCCCATCTCAGGTCTGGATATCCATTATGTGGCAATAAGGCGAGCCTTGAAGAGTCAATCTACCCAACCAGCTGTTGAGCAAAAGAAAGCCAAAGCTGAACAAGCTGTGAAGGGAGCACAAACCCAAACCGAGAGCCACAAGGAAATGTTGACCAATCTGCAATCTGCTCGTGCATTGAAAATTGCCAGAAAGACCGCACTGGAGACAGAGCTGAAGAATTTGTCAGCTGAAATAGAAGCTGACGACAGGAAAATAGCCGAGCTTCCTGGACTGATAAAGAAAACCCAAGAGGAAGCATCATCGGCCATAACTGAAGTGAATCAGTACGAGGCAGAGCTCACTGTCCTGTCCAACACTCAAAAAGATTATCAGGAATGGATGAGGAACATTCATTAGACAATATCAAATGCCTCCAATGTAATTGCAAATTAGAACATTTAGCTGTACTGAGCAATGTGTAACCGAATTAACCGTTCTTGTAATATTTGCCTTCTATAAGTTTGTTTTCCTTTTCTTTGCATGACTTCGATCGCAACTATGAACGATCCATTCGGTAATTGGTAATCAAATAGTGCCATACCCGAACGGCACTCCGACTGCAATTCAGCCGAGCCAGTCAACCGAATATGACTCAGCTTTGAATCCCAAACGACTCGACGGCGATTCGGTTAAGGAAACCTCTCCACCTTCCAAGTTTCTCGGGATATGCACCACGATCTAAGGCCACGATCCTTTTCACCAGTCCTATAAATAAAACCGTAGGTGCCCCCAGCTCTTTACCAAGCCTTTAGCCTTCAAATATTTGCCAACCTCAAGCTTTCTTTTCCAAATCACCGGCGCAGCCCCAAGAACCATGGTGGGTAACAACAGCAGGCGCCGCGCTGCCGACGAGGCGGAAGGGATCCGCGCTAGCGCGCGTCGGAGGCAATGATTGCCAACTTTCTCCATGATTTGTCTTAGATTTTCCTCTGTTTCTGACGATCCTCTCTATTTCAGGCTCATTCAATGGAACCCGTCCTCTGCGCCGGCCAATCAACCTCTGCCGGACGACTCCTAGGAGTCGGACCACTACTCCCCCACGCCCTATGGGGTACTTGACGCCTCCGCTTCTAGGCGGAGCTTGAGGTGGCCCAGCGCGAGCTGGAAGATGTCTCCAAGAAGGCTGGCATCACCGAACTGGAGTGGGAGGACCAGCGCAAACAGTTGCTGGCAACCATCGACGGTACAGCCCTTAAATTGCTCCTCATTCCATCCGGCTTTTGATACTAATCACCATCACCTTGCACTTTGCAGCCCGTGACGCTGAGCTCAACCAGCTGAAAATGCTGGTGGAGCAATTGGCTGACATGGTGAACGCCCGTGGAGACACGCCGGCGGAGCGCCTTGCCGTGGTGGAAAACCGCGTGGACGAGGTGGCTACTCACGGCATCCGCCTGGGCACCACTTTGGGCTTGGCCGCCATGGCGACGCACACCGGCGTCGACTACTCCATCCAGCCGCGCGGCTTCCAGGGCGGCGCACCAGAAGACATCGACGAGATCGAGGTCATCTTGGAGCGCCTCGATGGCCACGGCGACGCCATTGCCGAACTCACTCATCCCCAGTCTGTGCTAAACAGGCTTTTCGATTAGATTGTACTAGGGATGTTTGATCTTCGGCAATAAAATAAAGAATTTTTAATTTCCATGCTTGTATTGTGATGATTCCTCCGTGTTTGCAACTGCGAGCCTTATCTTTCTTAAACGCATTCGGGAACGTTGCCTGAGCCGAATACGTGAAGATAGATGCCCCTTGGCGCAAAACCCGCAGAAAATCCTCAATTCGGGAATCCATAAGCACTGTTCAATGAAAACCCTTCGCATTCGGGAGGAAAACCCTGCCGCTTGGTATTCCAATAATGTATGCCAACCAGTCATCACTCCCAATGCACTCTCTCAGTCAATAAAATAGCCCGCTGGGATGCCCTGCAAATCCACTCGCACACTCATCCATCACTTCACATCTTCTCCCCTGCTTCAGAAGAGAAAACCCCAAGGCCATGGACAAAGGCAAGCAACCCATCAAGGAGGATAGCACCCCACCAAAGAAGCGCACCATTCCAGAGTGAGTTTTCTTTTGATCTGCTTCTTGCTTTCGTATGCAACTCCATGTTCACCCCTACTTGTTTTCTTCCAGCCTCGATCTGCTTCCCGAAGAAATCTTTGGGACCGAAGAAACGCCTGAGTACATCTCCTCCGACTCCTCCCTTGAAACAGAGGACGCCACGCTAGAACAGAGGATTAACCACCAGTTGCGCCGCCGCGTTCGGTATCTGGAGCATGATCTTCGAGACATCACCGCTCGCTGCCAGGCCGAACGCGAACGTCGCATGGCCTCGGAGGCGTTGGTAGGAGGTAAAACTTCCATCTTTACCTTGATGCCACGCTCAGGTCTCTGTCTTTAACAACTGTTCCTCTGTCTCAGATGTTTCCGATAGGTACAGTAACCTGAAAGCCGCTTGGGACAGCCTGATGGAGGCTGCGAGCCATGGTCATCCCCAAAGCTTCCAAGTTGCCGTCACGGTGGTCCTGGAACAACTGAAGAGGGAGGAGCTGAAGAAGCAAAGAAAAAAGGATTGAAGCATACTTTCGCTTCTTACGCCAGGCCTTCTGCTTCCCACCCCTTCGTAATCTTGAGCAACTGGATTGTTAAATAAAAACCCCGCAGGAAGCATCTGTAATGTAGTTTCTTGCTAAGGGCAATACATCTGAGTATTGGCCATCCCCCCTGTTTCGGATTTTTGTTCTAAAGGCGGCTTCTTTCTTGAACGCCGGCTATTTCTGTGTCAAATGCCTGTAATCCCGATGCTTGTGATCAACGATCAATTTCAACACTAGGATAATATTTCTTCAAATATCTTCCATTTATTGCGGTAGAAAATTCTTCTCCTAGTAAAGTTTTCAACATGTAAGCATTACCAGGCACGCATCTGACCACCCGAAAAGGTCCTTCCCAGTTTGGGGACCATTTGCCGAATGCACAGTATTTGGTTCCAATCGGCAGTAATGCTTTCCAAACCAAATCCCCTTCTGCAAATTGCCTGACCTTTACTTTCTTGTTGTAATATTTAGCAACTCGCAGCTTGTTCTTTTCAATGTTTTCCAGGGCTTTAAGACGAATCATATGCAAGTCTTCTAACTCATCCATCATTAAGCCACTGTAATCTTTGGAGCTTAGGTCCTTTTGTAAAACCACTCTCCTAGAATCTGATTTCATTTCCCAAGGCAAAACAGCATGATGTCCATAAACCAATTCATAAGGAGATGTTTTTGTAGCCCCATGAGGAGCCATTCGGTAAGCCCACAAGGCCTCATTGAGTACCGAATGCCACCTCTTTGGCTTCTGGTCGATCTTCTTCTGTAAAAGCTTGATCATGATCTTGTTAAAAGCCTCTGCCTGACCATTAGCTTGGGCATAATAGGGAGAAGAATTAAATAATTTGATCCCCATGCTTTCGGCAAACTCCCTGAACTCCAAGGACACAAACTGGGCTCCTTGATCAGTTGTAATTGTTTGAGGGATTCCAAACCTGTAGATGATGTGTTCTTTAACAAACTCTATCATGTTCTCTGATGTTACCTTCTTCAGTGGAATCGTCTCAACCCATTTGGTGAAGTAATCTGTTGCTAAAAGCACAAATTTATGCCCCCTGCTAGATGGTGGGTTAATCTGGCCAATCAAGTCTATACCCCAGCCCCTGAATGGCCATGGCTTGATAATGGGATTCAGTCGATGCTTTGGAACCCTTTGAATATTTCCAAACTTCTAACAGTCTTGACATCCCTTGTAATACTCAAAGCAATCCTCCAACATCGTCGGCCAAAAACATCCAGCTTGCCTAATAACCCATTTCATACGATAGGCCGATTGATGCGCTCCACACATACCATCATGCACCTCACTCATCATCTTCTTTGCTCCTTCTGGACCCAGGCATCGCAGCAATACCCCATCCAATGATTTGTAGAATAGACTTCCATCCAGAAGAACAAATTTTATGGCTTTGTACCTAAGCTTCCTAGAAACTTTTCGGGATGGATCTTCCAAATAATCAACAATTTCCTTTCTCCAATCATCCTCTGCAAGATCCCCTCCCAAAGCACACACCTCCATGGAAAACGCTTCTTGATTTTCTCTATAGCCTGAAGCACTTTGGGCCAACCTGTTTGCCTCTTCATTGTGCTCTCTAGGAATATGCTGTAGAATTACTAACTGAAAACTCTTTAAGATTTCTCTGCATTCCTCGTAGTAATTCCTCAGGGCATCACTCTTGCATTCATATTGGCCATTCAATTGTTTTATAACCAGCTCTGAATCTCCATAGATCTCAACGAAACAGCCCCGGCCTCTTTCAGATATTGAAGCCCTCTAAGCAATGCCTCGTACTCAGCTTGATTGTTTGTAACAGTGGGCTGAATAGGGATAGCAAATTCAAACATCTGGCCCCTGGGTGAAATCAATAGAATCCCTACTCCCCCACCTTTACCACATGTTGATCCATCAAAGAACAAATCCCAAGGAGTAATTTCAAGCAAATCAATCGATGGATCACGATGCTCAGTTATAAAATCGGCAATAATCTGACCTTTTATAGCTTTTGCCGATTCGAACTTCAACTCAAACTCAGATAAAGCTAAGATCCACTTGCCAATCCTTCCATTTAAAATTGGCATAGATAACATATGTTTTATTACATCAAACTTGGAGTATACAATGCATTCGGCATTCAACAAGTAATGCCGAAATTTTGTACACGAGTAGTACACACATAGGCACAGCTTCTCTGCAGCCGAATACCTGGTCTCAGGATCAAGTAACTTTCGGCTAAGATACGCTACTACCCGCTCCTTTCCTTCAAATTCTTGTATAAGGGCCGGTCCAATGGTTTGGGTATCGGCCGCCACGTACAACTTGAAAGGCTTGTTCAACTGTGGAGGCACCAGCACTAGTGGCTCCTTCATGTATTGTTTGATCTCATCAAAAGCCTTTTGTTGTTCGTCACCCCATATGAACTTCTGGTCCTTCTTGAGCTTCAACAATGGAGAAAAGGGCAAAACCTTTTGCGACAGATTTGAAATGAACCTTCTCATAAAATTGATCTTGCCAAGCAGTGATTGCAACTCCTTGAGATTGGTTGGAGGGACAACTTCATCAATAGCTTTCATGCTTTTCTTGCCAACTTCAATCCCTCCTTCATGTACTAGAAATCCCAAGAATTCTCCAGCTGATACTCCAAAAGCACATTTGTTTGGATTCATCTTCAACCCATGCTTTCGGGTGCATTCCAGGGTTCTCTTCACATCCTCCAGATGTGAGCCATGATTCAAAGATTTGATCACGACATCATCAATCTAAATTTCAACAATTTTGCCGATCAACTCATGAAAGATATAATTCATGGCTCGTTGATAAGTTGCACCGGCATTTTTCAACCCAAATGTCATGACTATCCACTCGAACAGGCCTATGTGACCAGGACATCTGAAGGCTGTTTTCGATATATCCTCTATTGCCATGAAAATTTGGTTGTATCCCGCATTACCATCCATGAAACTCGATAACTTTATGTGCGAAGCGGCGAGCGTCAACCAAAGAAATCGGCAACGGGCATCGGGTATCCATCCATAGGAGTAGCTCTGTTTAAATCCCTGAAAGCTATGTAAACCCTCATCTTCCCATTTTTCTTGTAGACAGGGACGATGTTAGAGATCCACTCCGCATACCTGCACGGCCGAATGAAGTTTGCATCAAGTAATCTCTCAACTTCCTTCTTCACATCGGCCAATACTTCGTCCTTGTAGATTTTCCGGGGAGGTTGCTTGTAAGGTCTAAAACTAGGCTTGATTGGCAACTGGTGCTCAACAATGGACCGATCCAAACCAGGCATCTCCGAATAATCCCAGGCGAAGCAATCTTTATAATCTTTTAGCTGCTTAATCAATTCTTCTCTGAAACTTGACTCCAAGTTAGCACTGATAAATGTCGGCCTTGGCTTGTCACCATTTCCAATATCAACTTCCTCCAATTTGTCAGCCGACATGAATCCTCGCCCCAACTTGCCATCGGTTCCATCAATTGGATTGTCCATTAAAAATTACTATAAGAGCCGACTGCTTGAATCGGCTGTTGATCACTACTGACAGGCTCAACAGGACCTTTACCCCAGTCTTTTCCTGAGAAACAATCGATGCCTTGATATTCCCAGAAAGCTGGTTCAATGTTTGCAACGCTCACTGAATCATCTGCTTGGACCACCTCAATATCGTCATCTACCCACTGAACGAGTTGTTGATGCATGGTAGATGGGATGTAGCAGTTGGCGTGGATCCAGTCCCGCCCAAGCAGCAAGCTATAGGCTCCTTTGCCTTCAATGACAAAGAAGGTCGTGAGCAATGTCTTGGACCCAATGATCAAGTCCACGTGTACGCACCCCTTGGTATCTGAAGGATTCCCAGTGAAATCGTTCAGAATTATGCTCGTCGGCGTCAAATCTCCGGGGCCCATGCCAAGCTTCCTGAAGGTAGTGTACGGCATCACGTTGACCGCAGCCCCGCCATCGACAAACATCTTGGTCAATGGCTTGCCATTGACGTATCCCTTGAAGTACAACGGCCTCATGTGTCGATTCTTGGCCGGTTTGTCGAAGGTGGCCTGCTTGGCTAATACCAGTTGCGCCATCAATCCCCCAAGCTGTTCATCATCATTGGTATCCAAGGACGTTTCCTCCTGCACAACTTGATTAGCGGGAGCCATAAATTCATTCGGCAAAAAGTATACCATGCATGCTGGAGCCGAACGACCAGACCCTTCAGGCTTGTCTTTTGGGCGCCACATTTGTTTCTTCTGGATCCCCGCCTGTTTCAGTTCGCGGTTTCTCAAGCGCTGAACCCTTCTTTTTTGGCTTTTCCTCAAGCCAGGTGGGCACCACTGTCCTTCTTGCCAGATGTACTCGTGTTCTTCTTCTTCTTGATCAGCCCATCTCTGGTCAGCTTGTCTCTTTCTGGGGTGATCAATGACCTCAATTATTTTTTGACGCCGATCGTCATTAGGACGCATCCTTCCAATTCTCTCATGGACAGATCGGCGATTGACAGTCTCCTGCCTATATTCAAAGTATTTGTCACTGCACTCAGGGCAGTTCCTCAATGTGGGGAGTTTTAAACCCTCATTCCAACAGTGTCTGAAGAATGCACACCCCCAATGTGCACGCTCTTGTTCCCGTGTGTACTGCTCCAGTTCCTTCCTGCGCGCTTCTTCCTCAAACCTGTGCCTCTCCTCCTCGTGTATTTGCCTCTGGTAGCGTTCTTTCTCTAGCTGACGCTGCCACTTGTTGATAAGGATGCGCGTAGTGACCCTGGGTTTGGTCCTGGATGATTCCCCAACTTCGATATGGCTTTTGAGGACACGAGGGGCTTCTCCGTGGACCTGTTCCAACATCACTTGTCGTGCTGGATCCACTGCTCCATCTTGTTTCGCTCTAGCTGACGTCAGGACCTTGACCTTCACCTTCTCCTCAGCAGTCACCATGTTAACAGAAAAGCCAATCATATTCTGAGGGAAAGGATGACCATCCAGTTTCATCTTATTGTCAAACTTCAGGTGCCCCTCCTGGATAGCCTTTTGGATCCTCATCCTGAAGACCCTGCAGTCATTGATGGAGTGAGAATTTCTGTCATGGAAGCCACAGTAACATTTCTCTTTAACTCCATCGGGCTAAGGCATAGAATGCCCTTCAGGCAACTTGATTCGGCCTTCCTTTACCAAGAACTCAAAGAGTTTATCAGCTTTGGTGACGTCGAAGTCATATGTGCCCTTGGTTTGTTTGATCCAACGCTGATTCATAGTCAAAGGTTCCTTGCCCCACATGATCTCAGCGGCGGCCACTTCCTCTTCATCATCAGAATCTCTCATCTGGTCGGCCCTCTCAAGGAACTGATTGTAGATGTCAGCTATGTCGTTGTGTTTGGCAAACCTGGTGTCCTTCTTGAACCCGTAGGCCTGGTTGCTCATCAATGACAGTTTCTGAGATAGTTGACCTAGATTATCGAGTTCCATACCAAAAAACTTCTCCCGTATGGCTGGCAACATTCTTGAAATGGCCATATCAGCCAACTGATCATCTGGTAGAGTCAACGAGAAGCACATGCCCTTGACCTCCCTGAATCTTCTAAGGAACTCCAGAGGCGTCTCATTATGCCTCTGTTTTAAGGTGGTCAAATCGATCAGCTTCTTCTCCGTGCTACCGCTGAAGTAGTGGGCGTGGAACTTTTGCTCTAGCTCCCTCCATGTGCCAACTGACTTGGGAGGCAAGGAAGTAAACCACCGGAACGCCGAGCCCGTCAGTGACGAGGGGAAATATCTAACCCTGAACGCCTCATCAGCTGAGGCCTCTCCAAGTTGCATCAGATAACGAGCAATGTGCTCCACCGTGCTTGTATCATCCCCGCCCGTAAAACGTCGTAAAGTCCGTTGGAGGCTTCACCCTTGGCGGCGGGGATCACTCTGTAGTACCACTCTGGGAAGGGAGGCGTGTAAGCTGGTCCTTGCATTTTAGGCTTGAGGCCGAATTGATTTTGCATTAGATCGGCCATCTTCTGAACCAGAATATCATCTTCCTGCACTCCTGCAGCTGTGCCGTACCCAGGATTCGGGAGAGCGTCATTGGCGCCATAATCCATGACCTCGTGATAACCCCCACCGTAAATGTTCTTTTGCAACCTGTTGCTAGCTGCAGCTATCTTGTAAGTGGAATTGGGCGGTACTCCAGACGAGCCGAACGCCAACTCCCCATACGTAGGCTGACATGGATTTGGCTGTTGAACAGGTTGACCTGCACTGCCTTGCAGAGGCGGGCCGGATCGGCCGTCCCCCCCCGCGCCTCGCGAGAGGAGGTTGCATTGGCTGACTTCCAGCGCTATGTGGAGGAGGTTGGATTGGCTGGCTCCCAACGCTTTGTGGAGGCGGCTGGATCGGCTGTCCCCCAACGCCTTGTGGAGGAGGCTGGATCGGCTGGCCCTGCAATGGTGGTTGAGCTCCTGCTGGTTGAGCAGAGCTGGACTCTCCAACCTCCGCATAATATCCCTGAGGGGATACTCGACCGAATACTTGTTCCATGCCTGGACCAAACACGCCCACCATCATTTGCTTGAACATGTTCATGAAGGCCCTATGATGCCTACCCAGCACAGCTTCGGCAGAATCCCGAAACGCTTGTATACACTCTTCCTTCTCTTGAAGAGTTGTGGCGTCAGTCTCTCCTGACAGCAGAACCCTGGGCATTTCATTTTAAGATATGGAACGCCACTTCTGTTCTTCTTGAACGACATCAAGCACTTTAACTGGAACTGATCTGTAGCGTCTTTCAACTGTTGTAGTTGCTCTGGAGAAAGATCATCAATGGTGATGTCCAGAATGTCGCCGATTTCAGGCATCTTGTTCTCAACTGAATGGTCCCACCAGGCGTTCCAAAAAGTGTGTTGACGCAAAATCCGCACCCTGCGTCAAGCACACTGCAAGCCGAACAAGCTAGCTTCACACGCAAGCAGATTCCAAGGCGTGCCAGTCAATTTTCCCTGAAAATTAACAAAAGACAAAGTAGTTAGATACCAAAGCTTGGAACTTGCCGGTGGTACCGAACAGTTCCATATTTACGGCTAGAAAGCCATGTAAGATGACATATAGCTATGAAAAGCTATCTGCCAGCAAATTAGAAACCATTCGGGAGCTTTAAAGCGCAAAATAGATCATAGCCGAACGGATGACGCAAGCATGACGATAGATCGGTCTTTATTTGAACGAAATTGCACGTGCAGAAAGACATGACCGATTCTCGAGGATAAATAACAGTAAACAATAAATGAAGCAAAGCATGATTATAAATATGTAATGAACAAGCATGCATAGGCCCAAAGCACTAGTCTACCGCATGTCTAAATACTTTAAAACCCGTCAAGCGTGAGGCCAAACAAGTTTATCCACCGCATGATACAACTTGTTTGAAATCACACCACCAGCCACAAATAGATCTATCCACCGCATGATACAATCTAAATATGGAAAAAGCTAAAAGCATACGTTATTTAAAACATAATTTATAAACACGTTTTACCCATGAAAGCGTAACCGAATACGGCTGAACAGCCGAATCGGGGTCCATGAAGAAGGAACAAACATTGTCAAAGATGGCAAACCTATCAGATTGAATTAAAATTCTAATCCACCAGATGATTAGCTTTAAGACAACCCAAAAACCTGCATCTACCGCATGATACCTAGTTCTGTCAATATTTACGAAAAATTCACAAGATTGAACCCGCAACATGTAACAATCTAGATTGGTTCAGTTTCGGCTATTTGGCAAACACGTGATCCACGTGCCTTTTGAAGCGGGATATGAACGTGCAATATAAAGATCATGAAACGAGATAAAGCCGATCCAAATCCATCTAAATTGGGCAAAAGAGTGTTACATGAATTTAAACATAAAGTAAAGACTCAAACAACACATGGTAACTTAATGAATCTATTAGATCTTGCCAAAATCTAATAGAGCCGATAACTAGCTCCAAGCTAGATCTTATCCCACCGCATGGCTCATGACCTAACAAGAAAGCTTCTTGAACCAAGCTTAAATCTACCGCATGATACTAAGCATGGTAACAAGACTACTTGCATCACGATCTAAATCCACCGCATGATACTAGACATTATACAAGGTTGCCGGTACTTACGGAGGTCGACGGATCGATGAACCCTCTCGAAGAACTTGACGACACGACTAAAGGACTTGAGAGTTTGGCGTAAAGCCGGTTTGTTATGAGAATGTTTCGATTACAATTACATACATCCAGGGTTCATATTTATACCTTGTCCTGGCATGACTCCTGGTGGACTACGAGCACAATATTTGATACCTAATTTATCTCAAAGTGCGAATACTTATCCATCCATTTGTCCCTTCCGCTCGGGCCACGTCACCACGCAATCCCGCGAAATCAGCGCAAACAGTCCCTTTGCCGAACGGAAGCAAATTGCCGACCGCAAGCTCCTCTGTCGAATCCTCTTGAAGAAACCTTACTTCTTCTGGACAGATTTTTTCACCAGGCTGGGCCCACAAATCAGACTCCCTCCTGTACCAAATTTTGTTGTTAACAACTCCAGTGGATCAGATGGATGATCGCAGGATCATGCTGACTCCTGGGACCACCCTGTGTTTCGGCTCCCTCGGCTTCGTCTACACCAGGCCGGTGGAGTCCGTCGCCGGGTGCACCTTCACCCGACCACCTCATCCCAATGTCCCCACGGAGTCTGCGAGATGCGAGGCATTCGTCCGAGGTTTCTCGGACGACATCATCATCGACATGTTGCGGCCAAACCCAACGCAGGAGCGTTTTAGGCTCGCCACCTACTACCTCACCGATCTCGCCTTCCAGGCCAGCGGAGACGAACCACTGGACTGGGGGGAGTTCACGGAGCGGTACACCGTGATGTACCCTCGTGGACAGCCCCAGTGACGGCCTATGTCAACAACCTCCGCACGACCGGCGCCGCCCCTGGGTCTACAACGACTCGGGGGGCACGAACCACGTGACGGCACGACCCCACACGGGAGTGAAACGTCTGCGTGGCCTCTTCATCGAGCAGCTCCGAGCCGGAGCCAGCTCCACACCACCGCGGCGCCGATGCCCAGCGACGGGCTCGGCTCGACGAACTCGTGGAGGCAAGACGCCAGCTCGATGAGGAGCTGGCCCTTCTACACCAGGAGCTTGGAGTGGATGCCGAGCCCCGTGATCAACAGCCTGCGCAGGGCGTTCCTATGCAGGAGCAGACCCGCGAGGGGAACGGTGACCGACGCCCTGCGTTGGACGTTCCTGTGCAGGGGCAGCCCTGCGAGGGGAACGGCGACCGGCGCGAGCACCTTTCGGCTGCCGATCAGCCGCACGGCCGCACACCTACGCCGCTGGCACGCGGGCCGGCGCGCGACAACAACTGACGTGCCAACGAAGGCGCGAACGTCGACGCCAACACCGACGCTGACGCCCCGCCACTCTTCCAGCGGGCGTCCCAGAACCTCAACGCTGCGGCGATGTTGTTGCGTGGCTGTCCGGAGCCTGCAACCTCCGAGGAGTGACGAGTGCGCCAGTAGCTGAAGGTGCTACTTGAGGCTGCAGTAGCACAACAAGCGGAGAGCTCCGCCTCGCGTCAGCGCTTGGAGCACGGGCAGGCCGGAGCACCATCCGCCCACGGCCCGAATCCACCTCCTTCCCAACATCGAGAGCGAGGGGAGGGAGTCTGGGATGTAGCGTCGGCGGTCAAGAGCCGTCTTGGGCCCAACCGCGACGCTCGGAACACCATCGAGGCCCGACGGCGGGTCGAGAGTGTCGACAACAACTGCGACAACCGCTCGTGCTACCACCGTGGGCGTGGACGGCGCCACGACAGCGACGACGACCGCGACTGTAGCTAGTCACTGAACCAGCGAGGTCCATGAGCCTTTGGCCAGAGCATCCGCAACGTGAAATTTCCTTCGCGCTTCCGGTCTCCGACCAATGTCCCAAGATACGACGGGGACACCAGCCCCAGTGTATGGCTCGAGGACTACCGGCTCGCATGCCATGCCGGGGGAGCGACTGATGACCTTTTTGTCATCAAGAACATGCCGCTCTACCTCGCCAACTCCGCACGCACTTGGCTCAAGCACTTGCTGCGAGACAAGATCCACGACTGGACCGGCCTGTGTCGAGTCTTTGTCGGCAACTTTCAGGGCACCTACATGCGCCCCGGCAAGCAATGGGAGCTGCGCAACTGCAAGCAGCAGCCGGGGGAGAGTCTCCGCGAGTACATACGACGCTTCTCCATACGCTACACCGAACTCCCCGATGTGACCGACAATGATGCCATCTCAGCGTTCTAGAACAGCACGACGTGCACGTCACTCATCCACCAGCTCGGCCGCTGCATGCCTCTTACGACCCACGAGCTCCTCGACATCGCGAGCAACCACGCCGACGGCGAGGAAGCGGTCGCCGCGACACTTTGCACCCCTCAGGGCAAGGGGAAGCAAGTCGTGGATCACGGCGAGGGGACGTCCTCGCGCTTTAAGAAGAAGAAGAAGAAGAACGACAAGCACCGTCGCGACGACAACTTTGTCGCGGCGGTGGAGCGCAAGACGTCGCGCCCCAAGGGCAACCCGGCCAAGCCCGCACCGTCCAGGGACCACTTCGAGATGCTGTTGGACACGCCGTGCCCACACCACGAGGTCCCCGTCAAGCACACACTCCGGGAGTGCCGGTTCATGAAGAAATACATCAAGGGCACTCTCAAGCCGAGAACGGCGGACCAGCCCGAGAAGGGAGTCCCCTCCCCCGACAATGATGACGGCGCGGGGGCTGCGTTCCCTGGAGAAGATGGCGTGGTGCACGTGATCATTGGGGGGTCTCCGGCAAGACCCTCAAGATGGCGCGAGAAGCTCATCTGGCGAGAAGTTTTCAACGCCGACATTGTGAAGTTGTCCTATCTAAAGTGGTCGGAGGTTCCGATAACCTTCGACCGCAAGGACTATCCCGACCACGTGCCTTAGCCTGGATCCTACCCACTAGTGGTAGCTCCCCTATTCAAATCCAGAAGGATCCACAAGGTCCTGATGGATGGGGGAAGTGGGATTAACATGCTCTATGCATCAACGCTTGATGAGATGGGCATCCCGCAGTCCGCACTAAGGCTGTCGACTGTGGCATTCCACGGGGTCGTACCCGGAATCAAGGTGCTCCCCCTCGGGCAGATCGATCTACCCATCACGTTTAGGGACGTGCGGAACTTCTGCACAGAAACCCTCACCTTCGAAGGTGACCTTCGAAGTGGTGGGGTTCTCGGGGATGTACCATGCGATCCTCGGGAGGTCGGCATACGCGAAGTTTATGGTCGTGACCAACTATACGTACCTGAAGCTGAAGATTCCCGGACCAAAGGGGATCATCATAGTAGGGCCAACGTATTAGCGCGCATTCGATTGCGACGCTGAATGCTTTCAGTTCGCAGAGGCAACCATCTGGTCCGAGAGGCTCCACACCGAGCCTCGATCCAAGGACCAGGACGTCCCCGAGTCGTCCAAGCGTGCTGCGTGCTCTTTCGAGCCCGCCAACGACGTCAAGGATGCAGACGTCTCCGACGACGTCCGTACGCTCCATATAGGGACGGTGCTCGATCCTAAATAGGAAAGCGCGCTCGTTGACTTCCTCAAAGCGAACCTCGATGTGTTTGCATGGAAACCCTCCGACATGAAGGGGACCCCAAGAGAGGTTGTCGAGCACAAGTTAAACATCAAGCTGGGATCGAAACCTGTGAAACAGCGCCTTCGTCGCTTCAACGACGAGACGTGAAAGGCGATTGGCGAGGAGGTCATGAAGCTCCTTAGTGCAGGGTTCATCTGTGAAGTCTTCCACCCCGAGTGGCTAGCAAACCCTGTACTTGTAAAGAAGAAGAAAAAGAAATGGAGGATGTGTGTTGACTATATGAGCCTTAACAAGGTGTGTCCTAAGGATCCGTTTCCTTTGCCTCACATAGATTAGGTAGTCGATTCAACTGCAGGGTGGGAAACCCTCTGTTTTCTCGATGCGTACTCCGGGTACCACCAGATAGAGATGTGCATAGCGGACCAACTCGCAACCTCGTTCATCACTCTATTCGACGCGTACTGCTACCAGACGATGCCCTTTGGGCTCAAAAATGCGGGTGCTACTTTCCAACGATGCATGTGACGCGTCTTCGGGGAGTTGATAGGCCGCATCATAGAAGCGTACGTTGACGACATCGTAGTCAAGTCGAAAAAACGGGGGACAAGCTGATGAAGAAATCCGACCACTTCACGTGGACTCCCGAGGCGCAAGAGGCACTCGACTCTCTCAAGAACATGCTCAAGAGTCCTTCGATATTGACCGCTTCGACCCCGGAAGAGCCAATGCTCTTGTACATCTCGGCGACAACCCAAGTAGTCAGTGCAGCATTGGTGGTCGAGCGAGAAGAGCCCGGGAGGTCGCAGAAGGTGCAGTGACCGGTGTATTTCGTCAGCGAGGTACTCTCCGACTCCAAGATGCGCTACTCACAAATGTAGAAACTTGTGTATGCGATCTTGATGACCAAGCGCAAGCTTCGGCATTACTTCGACGTGCATCCCATCATTGTGGTGTCCAAGTATCCACTTGGGGAGGTCATCCAAAACCCCGAGGTTGAAGGAAGGATCGCCAAGTGGGCACTCGAGTTGATGGGACAGAACATCACGTACGCACCGTGTAGCTCCATCAAATCCCAAGTACTCACGGACTTCGTGGCCGAGTGCATGGAGATTCAGACTTCCCCAGCATCAATTGAGCACCAGACTTGGACCATGAAGGAGGGAGCCGGTGTAGGCCTTGTCTTCATCTCGCCTCTTGGCGTGCGCATGGAGTACATGGTACGACTACATTTCCCGGCATCCAACAACGCCGCCGAGTACGGAGCCCTGATCAACGGTCTTCGGATCGCTGTCGAACTCAGATCAAACGCCTCGAGATCAGGGGCGACTCAGAGCTAGTCGTGGATCAAGTCATGAAGGAAAAGAATTGTGTCGACCCGAAGATGGCGGCATACTGTCAAGCCGTACGAGATCTGGAGGGCAAGTTCCACGGCCTGGAGCTGCATCATGTGCTGCGCGACTACAATAAAGCAGGCGACGTACTCGCCAAGGCCGCATCTAGTCGAAGCTCGGTTCCTCACGAAGTCTTCGCGAGTGACCAGCACAATCCATTTGTATGAACAGAAGGTGAGAAACCACCTGAGGAGTCGGAGCCCGAGGTTATGGCAATCGATCAACCACCAGAGGTGAACCTCGAGGATCCTGACCGGCGGTTCCCAATCCTCGAGTGGCTAGTCGAGGGCAAGCTCCCCTCCGACCAGATGGAGGCCCGGCGCATCGCCCGCCGAGCGAAAGCTTTCGTCCTCATCGACGGCAAATCTACAAACGTGGGGCTGCCGGCATACTCATGCGGTGCATCCTCGGGGATCAAGGCTGCGAGCTGTTGCAAGAAATACATACCGACACCTGCGGTCACCACGCCGGTCCGAGAACACTTGTTGGAAAAGCTTTCCGACAAGGTTTCTACTGGCCCATGGCAGTCGCTGACTCGAAGGACATCGTGCGGTGTTGTGAAGGGTTCCAGTTCTATGCTCGACAAACTCACCTCCCAGCGCAAGCGCTCTAGACAATCCCCATCACGTGGCCCTTTGCCGTCTGGAACCTCAACATGGTGGGGCCACTCCAACAAGCGCCTGGGAGCTTCACCTACCTTCTCGTAGTGATCGACATGTTCTCGAAGCAGATCGAGGCTCGACCCATCGTAGAAATTCCTCAACTTCTGCGATGACAACCACATCCGTGTGGACTGGTCCGCTGTTGCTCACCCGAAGACGAACGGGCAAGTCGAGAGGGCGAACGACATGATCCTACAAGGTTTGAAGCCAAGAATCTTCAACCGTCTCGACAAGTTTCGAGCGAGATGGGTAGCCGAGCTGCCGTCCGCATTGTGGAGTCTGCGCACCACACCGTGTCGAGCCACGGGGTTCACACCTTTCTTCATGGTGCATGGTTCCGAGGTGGTCTTGCCCACGGACGTCGACTACGACAGCCCGCGAGTACGGGCTTACACCGAGGAAGGAAATCAAGTCACGCTCAAGGACGCGATTGATCAACTCAACGAGGCGCGCGACGTAGCACTGCTGCGAAGTGCCAAGTACCAGCAGGCACTACGGCGCTACCATGAGCGCAACGTGCGCCCCCGCGAGTTCCACGTCGGAGATCTCGTGCTCCGACGAGTCCAAGGCAGCAAGGATAGGCACAAGCTATCGCCACCTTGGGAGGGGCCATTCATCATCCACGAGGTGCTCCAACCAGGGACATACAAGATCCAGTACGAGGACGAGAGGGTCATCACTAACGCATGGAACATCGAACACCTGCACCCGTTTTATCCTTGAGTAAATGTTCAAACCTCGTACATCAATAAATAGATACTGCATGCCTTGTTCACATGTCTCTGAGTTCCGAACTTATCATTGGCTGTGTTCACATGTTTACGACAACGTTTGAGGCTGAGCAGAGAGCGTCTTTGCACCAAGGCGAAGACGCTCCCTGCTCAGGGGCTACCAAGGGCACGATGCCCTCCTCATTTTTACGAAATTTTTCAAAAAAATCCGACAACTGTGTCGAGACCGATCGCACAAGCGAAAGGTTTTTTTGACGGAAGCTCAATCTTGCAAAAAGTAAAGATGACGACTTGTGTGGATTGACAGGTTGCTACTCATTCAAAGCTCCTAGTGCTTACGCCCCCGTGACTACAGCGCGAAGACTTGCGAGTACTCCTCGAGTTCCCAAGTCTTCATCCGATCTCTTTTCAAAAGTACTCGAGTGACCATCAGGACTCTGGTATGAAAAATGATTTCACGAGCAAAGTCTCGACAGGTTACCTCCCGAACCTTCCGAGTTCTCGGGGGCTACGAATGGATGGTTGCGCTTAGCGGATTGAAGAGGCCAGGCCTTCCGACTCCTACGCCTCCGTGGCTTTAGAGTATGGCTTGGTCACTTCGATTCTCTAAGCCCGACTGCGCGCTGCTGCAGTTGCCCTCGAGTGCTCAGAAGTAATCGGGGAGTAACGCAATTCGAATAAAGTACTTAGCTACACATTTGGTAGCCCTACAACTTGTTTGAATTTTTACATAAAACAATTCATGGCACAATTAATTTGAGGACCCGGGGACTTCTAGATCATCTGATTCATCTCGTGGCAGCAACTCCAGGTTCTTCAGGGCGGCGTCAGCCATGTCGCGGGCGAAGGCGGCGTAGTCCTTCTCCAGCTCATCGCACTGATCGTCGGAGATGCTAGGGGCCCAGCCACCACTCAGTGACATGTGGTCCAACCCTTGGTAGTGTGACCTGAACATGGCGAGGACCCGGTGCACCGTGCGATGGGCTGTCGACAACTCAAGCCCCCGCACCACGCCGGGGAAGCACCCGACCTCTTCGATCGGTGTCTCAGGCGTCATCGGCCCGAGCGACACACCAAGCCTGGCCATGGCAGAGCTTATTGCCCTTCCTAGCTTGGCGATGTCTCCAATGGCCTTCTGGCTGATGGCCTCCGACTTGCGCTGGGCATCCCGGGCCTAGCTCAGGGCGGCTGTGTCCTACTCCAGGGACACCTGCGATTGCTCCAGCTCGGTCTTGGTCTCTGAAAAGCGAACAACAACGAGAAGTTATGGTGGGTGTGAGACATGGGTACCCACGGGTCCCCACCGACTATGGTCTCAGCCGTCCCCGACAGGCGGGCCCGACCTACTAGAAGACCCGCCAATCTGTCCGTGGACCCTGCCTGACCTGACTTGTGGGTGTCGGTGTTTTAGACCGGTAACCTACCAAGGGGAGTACCCGAGGTAGATGAATGTGGCCTCACCGAGATCAGTAACTCGAAGGAAGAGACACGTGGCACACAATTTAGACAGGTTCGGGCCGCGAGGTGCATAATACCCTACGTCCTGTATGCTGCGTAGCTCTGGATTGAAAGGGTGTGTTTACAAGATGATGCATATGAGAGAGATAGGGGTCCCTGCCTTGCCTTATATAGTCCGGGAGGCAGGGTTACAAGTCGTTTTGAGAAGAGAGTACAAGTCGGGTACGTCTAGGAGTTCTCTACACAGTACAGGACATGTATAGATTCCTATTCGAGTACTCCTTGTTGACGGTTAATAGTTGTATCAAAGTTCGTTTGTGACTTGCAAGTGGACAAGTCTCCCGTCGTAGTCAAGGGACCCTTCTTCCCTCGAGTGGTGAACCCAAGGTATCAAATCCGTGGAACAAATGTGTGACGCAAAACTTAATCTAATAAAGCCAAGTAACTCCAATCTTTGATAAAAGAAACCCTAATGCATCTAAGTAAAAGACACGAAACTAATCTAATCTACTAAAGACCAGAGAAAACAAAGTAAGGTTGGGTAGATAAACCGATCTAGAGGGATCGGGGTAAGCCGTTTGTTGAAGTTCCAAGCAAGAGAAGAAGTAGCAAATCGAATCTTATTAGAAGCCTCTTTAAATCGTGGTTTCCCGTCCAAATCCGAAAACATCCGCCTTTCGGAACCCCCGTTCTGTCACAATGTATCCCTACTCATGCGGGGAGCTTAGGGCGAGTCAAAAGACTAGTCGAGATTCTTTCGGAAGATCCGGCGTGTACCTCTAGCCACCGCGGCTAAAAGAACACCCTATGTAATCTATCTCGAGAATAGAATTGGAATAAGCAAAGCCGATCGAAAAACGAAATCTTCGAGCAAACACTTGATCGCTAGGAAAATATTCAACTTGATAATTCAACTATAACAATGATACATACACAAGGTCACCACCGGGATCCTTCCTTGATCTTACTTCTAGCTTCGGGAACTCCGACGTGGTCTTCCGTGCAAGGTTCCCACGTCGGCTAGGGAAACCCTAGTCAACTAGCTCGACCCTCTCCTCTCCGAGATGGTGTCCCCCTCTTCTCTGCTCCTCGGCGGCCGATGACGAATTGTATGATGGGTGGCTCTCGGTCAGGGGGCTATAAATAGCCTGATTGGCGGCTAGGGCAAAGGGGAGCCTCACTGGGCCCCGGACGGGGCGGGGCCGACCGGCACGGGCCCATCCGGGCCCGGCCCCCGAGGCCTCCTTTGCTCTACGTCGGTTCCCTTGCTTCTCGGATGTTTCCCCCTTCGCATGTAGGTCCATGTCGTCGGTTTCTCTCCAAATTGGACACAACTCCTTGTCTTGCAAGATTCGGCACTTTTACGGTCGGGTCCTCGGAGTTTGTCGTCTTCTCGGATCAAGTCCCTGGCTTCTTGGAGTTAAGTTTGCTTCATTGCATGACTTGTACGGGGCTTCAAGGTCTTGTCATGAGGTGCTTGATGAACTTATCCCGAAAGTCTTGCATTCAACACTAAAACCCTGCATAAACATTAAACTCCAAAACGACATGCACACGTGAACTTGTTATACCACGGGGGTTAGTACCAATGGATAAGGTATAAAACTTATGCCAACACCGAAGGTAAACTCATGGCTACGTTGACGGATTTTCACCGTCAACATCTCCCCCATGCTTAAGCCTTGCTCGTCCTTGAGTAAGCCTTCGATGGATATCATCATTGCCAAACAATGTTTAAACCTTGCGCTTGATCATATATGAGAAAATATAATGCTCTCAAAATTTTAATTCGTTAAAGTTCCATAATGTACTAGCCTTCATCTCTACAGAGGGTAGATTCTTATTAAGCTTATCCCACGAGTATTAACATGCTCAGAAAGTTTAAATAAATCTCAGAAATTTTGAAATAAAGAACGAGATAAAGAAAAGCTAAACCAAGTTCACAAATTTAAATCATCTTGCATATTGCTCAAGAACTCTCATCTCGCTTGTCTCTCAAGCCTATATATTCTACTCCTTTCCCTCTCATAACATATATGCGTGGTGGGCTTTATATGGAGCTTTGGGAAAGTTTAGTCCTAACAAGATTTTATAAATGAGGTGTTGTCAAAACAAGACAAGCTTCTCATGGTCTTACCGAGACTCGTCAAAAAGGTCATTGGAAAATAATGTTAAATCAAGGAGGGGAAAGAGAAAACACACACTTTAGATGAGTGGACATGTGCAAATGGCAAAGAGTGATCCCGAGGCACAAAGGAAGTCCTCGTTATCGGATTGCACATGGTTGGAAAATGAGAATGGATCTTTTAAACTTGAAGCCTTGAATTTCCTAATGCACTTTAGAGAACCGGGGAGTTCACTTTACGCATACTCATATTTTTTCTCTTTCTCATATTTCTCCTTCTTTTCTTTCTTTCTTTCTTTTTTTCATTCATTCATTTTTTTCTTGTGAGACTTTCACCTTGGAAGTCGCGTACATCGCCTTTGAATTTTCTTTCAATTTTTTTAAATACTCCCCTTTGAACTCTAAAATTGCATCGTACCTACCTCCTCCCCCATGCTTAGACGTTGCTCGTCCTCGAGCAAAGAGGCGATAAATAAGGTAGGTACCGGAAATATTTTTCCTTTGGAGAGATACTTGAATTCTTCAATGTTGGCACTGTCTTGCGATCTTCCTTGAATTGATGATCCATTCTCAACGATAGGTTGTGGTCAAGGAGGTAATCACAAAATATGATATTTGGTTTTAAGGGTGGATATCCGGTGAGGTTTGTGAGATCTCTGATGCGGGGATGCACAATGCACGGATAAAAGGCTAGCAAAAAGATAGATACACAAAAACGGAATGACCAGCTTCTTAGTCTCGGGCCAGAGAAATCATGGCCTGCAATAACTCACTCAAAAATAAATCTTGTACACTAAGGTTTATGCACTCAAATATATATTAGGCTCTGGATAGGTTGAGCAACACACAAGTGATATTTATGACAAGGTTAGCGATATTTTTGAGCATAAAAGACATCTTTAATCTATTCATAACTTGAGAGCACATAAAACACTATGGGTCTTTATTTTAATCATAACCTCCGCTAAAGATTAAGCTAGCATTTAAATAAATTCAGATTCGTATTTTAAGAGAGCACTAGCTTTTAACATGCATAAATCAATTACAAAGATAAACAAAGCGGCAATTATAATCATATATCATTATGGCACAATTTTTTGTAACTTTTCCAATGATATAATCAAGGTGGTGTCTTTATTAATAATGAAATCAAGTTGAAATACAAACTGAAAATAAACAAACACACTTGCTGAAATTTAAATAAAAACAGAAAATATTACGCAAACACACATAAACAAAAGCTGAAAATTACAGAGAAAAAGAAAAGAAAAGAAAACTAAAGTTCCTAATCTTCCTAGTCCTCCGCCGGTGGTTGGTGTTGATGATCTTGATAGTAATACCCTTGCTCGTAATACGGTTGGACATTCCCTCCGACGAATTGATTTGGCTCCACTAGGTGAAGGCGTCCAAGCTCAAAGGCAATATTTGCATTGCCTTCACCAAGTTGAGCTGCGTTAGCTTGGATGGCTGCGATGTTTTGGGTGTTTCTTGCAGCATACCCTCCAACTATGGCCATGCTTTGTTGTGGTTGGGGATGATATGCGTAGGGCTCCGCGAAGTTAGCGTTGGGAACCACATAATTTGGTAGGGGTACCGGTGCACCACCCCCCATGCTTGCTCTTGTGGCCCTCCGTAATAACTTGGCGGAGGAGGGATCCCGCCGAATGGTTGCACATTGGGTTGTGCTCCACTCGCTTGTGCGGAGGATGTTCCCTCCTCTACGATTCATCCTCTTTTGTTCTTCCTTGCAGGGACAAGGAGTCCCTCTTCCAACCAATCTTCCCTCCCTTCGGTGAAAAGCCTAAGCCTCTCATTGGGAAGGGGTAGGTTTACTATGGCCAAACGATAACCTCCTCTCTCATCTCCACTAATGTATTTGCCTTGCCGCAAATACTCAATGCCAAGAGAGGTACCACGCAAAAGATGGTCGGGGTTTCTTGCGATCCCCGGCCGTAAGGAGAAGGCCAACATGGAGAGGTAGCACCCCGAACCAATATTTCCCGCCCCTGATGTTGCTTCACAACACCAACGGTTGATCATAAGGTAAGAGGGGTCTATTGGCTGCCTTGCAATTAAAGCCGAGTAGAGCCAATTCAACTCCGTGTCGGTCACCTTCGTCTCCTTCATCCTCCCCAATACCCTCTTGCACATCCAAGAGTGAAATATCCGGATAATGGGGTTGCGGATGCAATTGCGTTGTTGATGGGCTTCTCCGGAGATCATATTCCAAAATCCCGCTAACATGCCGGGTGGCACGTCAACTTTCTCCGGAGCTCCCTTGTGGAATCCAAGTAGCTCCCTAACGTGCTCGTAGGGAACCACTTGTTGGACTCCCTCCAACCGGAATGACAAGCTTTGCACTCCATCATCAAGGATAGGTGCAATAGTCATCAAAATTTCCAAGGCGAACCCCATGTGGGTGTTCGCCGATACTCCGTTGGAGAATTGCACCCATCCAAGGTGCCCCAACATGTAGTATATGTCGGTGCCAAAACCCAAGGTGTAGAGTGCTTGTCGTCGAATTCGACGTTGGGCACAAGCCTCTTCTCAAGATGAGAGAGCCTCTCCTCCTCCTCCACCGACAAGATGATGAAGCCGTACGAAGAGTATGTCGGAGTGTAAGGAGGTGGCGCGGTTGAACGGGTCGATCGTCGTGGTGGCGCGGGCTGCTCCTTCGTGTGCCCTTGAGGTTCGGTAAACCTCATGGACGTGCTCCTTGCAGCCCTCATACCACCAAGGAGGAGAGCATCGTTCCTCCTCGGTGGTGCCGTGTCCGTCTCCATGCTCCGGGTAGACTCGGAAACCGAGTGCCTCCTCGAAGACGTGGTTGATGACGGCTTGGACGACGACGAACTCTTCTTCTTGGAGAAGAGACTTGTGGTTTTCTTCCACAAGGTTGCTGCACTCTTTTCTTCAACTAAAACTCCGGGTTGCAACCGGTAACTTGGCACTAAAACTCTTACTTCGGATGTGGACTTTGAGTGGATTAAGGATGTGGATTTTTTTGAGCTATCAAGCTTGGGAAGGTTGGCTATGTCTACGGAGGTTTTGGGCACACAAACTTGAACACACAAACAAAGGAAGGAGAGGGAAGCTTGTCTGCAGAAAACGGGAGCCGGGGGGCTCCTTAAGTAGGGGAGGCCGACCGGCCTGGGTGGCTCGGTGCTCCTCCCCGCCTCGGCTTTCTTCCAGCACGATCATTTCGCCTCTGCAACTTTCTTGCCCGTGTGCTCCACGAGTTGCACCGCCCAAACGCTCTCGTCCACTCCTTTTCTTGCATTATTGATCCTTCCACTTGATGGTTCATGCTTTGGGTCATGTCCATGCTCCCTAGCTCCACTTGCTTCACATGCCACCATGAAATTCCTGCAAAGTTGATGCTTGCTGCCCACCATGCTTGTCCTTTGCATGTGGAATTGGTGAAAGTTGATGAAAGGGAATCCAATGGTGCATGCATGATTAATTCAAACTAGATTGCCTCCATTTAGGTGTGTTTAAGGTTAAGCACTCCTCTAATTCGAAATTTAAAATATTTTTCAGAGCCATGCAAGAGCTCATAATTTTAGAGAAGTTTTTAAACCATTAAAAACAAATGTAAGTCGAAAATATTTTCCGACTACGTTGATATCGGTCTCACCGGTATAGTTTGCCTTCATCGGTTGAGAGCAAACTTTTCCCGGCTTGATCATGGGGGCATAGGTTTAGGTTCTAATTTTGGCTAAATAAGAGAGATTTTGAATAAAACAAAATTAGATGAGGCTTAGAAAAATTCTAATCCTAGAGAAACCAAGGATATAGATTTTTAAACCAACCAAAAGTTTTGATTTCTAGGTTCACGCGAGTCCTACCACGTGCTGAATTTTATTAACACCTAAATATAAATCGTGGCTCTACTCATGTGGTTTTATCATGAAAAATAAGTCAACCTCAGCACCATAATGAGGGTGAAAGGTTGAGTTAGGTTCTGAAATTATTTGGTTGAGGTTTCTCGAAAAGAAAAGAACAAACAAGCACGTAGGAGGGTTCATGCAAAGGGTTTATGATAAAGCAAACATTCAATCAAGAATTATGTCTCTAATATTGTTCAACCACTTCTAAGTCTAATGTCTTTGCGTAATAAAACTCAAAAACTAAATTATTAAAAATACTCGAAAAACCTGGAATCGGGTTGTCCTCCCGGTAGCTTATTCTTGACTCGACGAAACGGGTTGCCTCCCGCCTAGCGCTTCGTTTATAGTCTATAGCTAGACTTCTTCACTTGATTACTCCGGATCAACGCTCTTTGTGGGCGTTGCAATCTTGGGTACCCACTTTCGCACCATCTTGGGCGCGGGCTTGTCTTCCGGCTTAGTCATTTTTTTGGTCTTCACAGGCTGCTTCTCTTCCTTTTTCTTGACGGATGCAACACCTTCTTTGATTTTCTTTACATTCATTTTTTTGGCTCCTTCTTCTTTTTCAGCCCCTCCTTTTGCTTCGGTTCTCCCTTCACTCCGATCATGTTGCATGCCTCGATTCTTGGATGGAACTTGAAGGAACTCCTTTCTCCGTTGATATCGAACATGACCTCCCCCTTGCCAACATCAATAGTAGCTCCCACGGTCTTGAGGAAAGGCCTCCCAAGGATGAGCGGCGGCTTCTCCATCTCTCCCATCTCGAGCACAATGAAGTCGACGGGGATGAAGTGGTGTCCGACCTTCACGGGTACGTCTTCAGCAATGCCCAGGGGATAGCGAATGGAGTTATCTCCCAACTCCAAACATATACCCGTAGACTCCATTGGTAGGCGTAGCTTCTCGAACACATCCCTCGGCATGACGCTTACACTAGCTCCAAGGTCGCATAACGCCTTCTCGAAGTTGAAAGAACCAACCGAACATGGAATTGTAGGGCACCCGGGGTCCTTTTGCTTCTCTAGCCCATTAGCAATAGCGGCACTACACTCCTCGGACATCTTGACATGATCTACCCCGAGTGTTGCTATCTCATATTTATTTGCAAGTATGTCTTTAAAGTGACGAGAATATGTACGTACTTGTAGGGCATCTAGTAATGGCATGTTGATGCTAAGTCTACGCACAACTTCCACAAACTTCTCAAAGTGGTTGTCAAGTTTACCTTGGAAGTAGCGTGTCTTGAGTTGCGGTATCCTTGTGTCTTCCTCCGGCATCTCAAATTCGGGCTCTTCGGTGACGATCCCCGTAACCTTCTCTTTAGCAACTCCTTCCACCTCAATGGATGGCTTAAGCTTCCTTGCTCCCGCGGAACGTTCCGGGTCATCGGTCTCCCTCCCCGAACGTGTTTGAATGGCCTTCGCCGATTCGGGACTTTTGGGTTGTCCCGGAAGCTTCCCTTCATCATTAGTGAGGCGCTCCGCAAGTTGTCCAACTTGCATCTCAAGCATCTTCATCATGTTGAGCACTTGATGATTGGAACTTCCGACCTCCGTCACTTTGCTATCGATGTTCTCCAACACCTTGTCTATGGTCTTGAACTTGGTGACGGTGTCCTTGTTGATCTTAGCTTGCTCATCCATGAACTCCTTCAATTGTATACGAAGCAGAACCACGTTAGGAATAGATGAGCTTGCATTAAATTGAGGCCTACCTTGCCCGTAGCGGAAGTTCGACAATTCTCCCTTCCTCATGTAGTCGAGCACTTTGGCTTCCTCCGGACAATCTTTGCGGACATGGACATACTCTCCACATTCTTCGCATGTGGACCTTGCTTCGGCGGCCTTCAAGTCTTGAGCCTCTTTCTTTTCCATCTCCATCTTCTCCAACCTCCTCATGAGCGAGTCGATCTTGCCTTCAAGTATGTTCTCCTTCTCCACTTGCAAGACTCCTTTGACGTTCCCCGTGGGTTGAACCGGATGTAGGCGCCGGACGACGCCCATGTGTCATTATCCGCGACCTTCTTGAATAGCGTGAAAGCTTCCGTCGGTGTAAGCTCGATGATAGATCCTCCCGCCGATGCATCGATGATCGTCCTTGACGCCATGGTGAGTCCTTGATAGAACTTTTGCACGAGGTCTTCCTTCGGGAACTTGTGATGTGGAACCGCCCGGTGTACTCGTTGAAGCGCTCGAATGCCTCCGAGATAGTTTCCGCAGGATATTGAACAAAGGTGGCAATCTTATTACGCAAGCTTTGAGTTTTACCCGGTGAGTAGTATTCCTTCATGAAAGCCTTCATCAACGTGTTCCAATTTTGCACCGTCTCCGCCGGTTGAGAGTGGAACCACTGCAAAGCCTTCCCGAGAAGTGAAAACGGAAAAAGCCTTGCCCTCATTTGATCTTGAGTCACCCCATCCATGTTGAAAGTCCGACATAGTGGAATGAATGCTTGGAGGTGAAGGTTCGGATCCTCTTTACCGGTGAAGGGTGAATGTTGCACCATGCGGATTTTTGAGGTCTTGATCTTGAACGGTCTTCCGATCTCCTCAAGGTTCAAGATTGGTAGGTCGATGATGTCTGGGGTGCATAGCTCCCCAATCTTGCGTTCTTGCGGTGGTTGGTCACCCATCGGTGGAAGTCGATTCTCCCGAGGACTTTGAGGTGGTGAATTCTTCGGAGATTCCTGTGATCCTTTGTCTTCCGACTCCGATTCTACAAAATCCAGCTTTTTAGCTTGATGTGCTTCGCGTCTCCTTAGCCTGTAAAGGTTTTCTGGATCATCCACATAATTATCGGGTTTGTTGGAGAGGTAGCCGTCCATCTCCTGTTAGGGTTAGCAATAAACAAAATATGCAAAAACTAGAAAGTAAAAACAAATCTATAAAAACTAGGGTTAGACAAACTAGATTAGATGTATTTTGAGGATGATCAAAATTTAGTACATGCAAAAAGAAAAACAAAAAGAAAACTGAAAATTACAAAAAGGCAATAAAAATCAAATCTTGATCACTTGTTCCCCGGCAACGGCGCCAAAAAAAGGGGCTTGTTGACGGTTAATAGTTGTATCAAAGTTCGTTTGTGATTGGCAAGCGGACAAGTCTCCCGTCGTAGTCAAGGGACCCTTCTTCCCTCGAGTGGTGAACCCAAGGTATCGAATCCGTGGAACAAATGTGTGACGCAAAACTTAATCTAATAAAGCCAAGTAACTCCAATCTTCGATAAAAGAAACCCTAATGCATCTAAGTTAAAGACACGAAACTAATCTAATCTACTAAAGACCGGAGAAAACAAAGTAAGATTGGGTAGATAAACCGATCTAGAGGGATCGGGGTAAGCCTTTTGTTGGAGTTCCAAGCAAGAGAAGAAGTAGCAAATCGAATCTTATTAGAAGCCTCTTTAAATCGCGGTTTCCCGTCCAAATCCGAAAACATCCGCCTTCGGAACCCCTGTTCTGTCACAATGTATCCCTACTCATGAGGGGAGCTTAGGGCGAGTCAAAAGACAAGTCGAGATTCTTTCGGAAGATCCGGCGTGTACCTCTAGCCACCACGGCTACAAGAACACCCTATGTAATCTATCTCGAGAATAGAATTGGAATAAGCAAAGCCGATCGAAAAACGAAATCTTCGAGGAAATACTTGATCGCTAGGAAAAGATTCAACTTGATAATTCAACTATAACAATGATACATACACAAGATCACCACCGGGATCCTTCCTTGATCTTGCTTCTAGCTTCGAGAACTCCGACGTGGTCTTCCGTGCAAGGTTCCCACGTCGGCTAGGGAAACCCTAGTCAACTAGCTCGACCCTCTCCTCTCCGAGATGGTGTCCCTCTCTTCTCTGCTCCTCGGCAGCCGATGACGAGTTGTATGATGCGTGGCTCTCGGTCGGGGGGCTATAAATAGCCCAATTGGCGACTAGGGCAAAGGGGAGCCTCACCGGGCCCCGGACGGGGGCCGGGCCGACCGGCTCGGACCCATCCGGGACCGGCCCCGAGGCCTCCTTTGCTCTACGTCGGTTCCCTTGCTTCTGGATGTTTCCCCCTTCGCATGTAGGTCCATGTCGTCGGTTTCTCTCCAAATTGGACACAACTCCTTGTCTTGCAAGATTCGGTACTTTTACGGTCGGTTCCTCGGAGTTTGTCGTCTTCTCGGATCAAGTCCCTGGCTTCTTGGAGTTAAGTTTGCTTCATTGCATGACTTGTACGGGGCTTCAAGGTCTTGTCATGAGGTGCTTGATGAACTTATCCCGAAAGTCTTGCATTCAACACTAAAACCCTACATAAACATTAAACTCCAAAACCGACATGCACACGTGAACTTGTTATACCACGGGGGTTAGTACCAATGGATAAGGTATAAAACTTATGCCAACACCGAAGGTAAACTCATGGCTAGGTTGACGGATTTTCACCGTCAACACTCCTCCACCGTAGTCCTTGCGCGCCATCAGGTGTCGTGTGGCACAAGCCGAGTAGTCCCAGGGGCCCACCGAGTAGTCGGTCGTGGTAGCCACCGAGGTAGTGGGCCCAGGGAGGTCCATACGACAAGCCCCCGGGTACTTTGTAGTCGAGCAGGATAGTTTCGAGTAGTCTTGATGGCCTTGACGAGTAGTCCTCGAGCGTCCCCGAGTACTACAAGCCAAAAGTCCTCAAGAGTACTTGGAGCATCCCGAGGCTGGAAGATACTCTAGCTGATTCTTGGGTAGTCTTGAAGTCTTCTCGAGCAGTTCCCAAGCGTCCTCGAGTTCTTCTCTCGAAGGTCTTCAATAGTACCCGAGTTGTCTTGAAGAAGAAACCATATGGAAAATGCGATTCGAAGAATCGCATTCCATATGGAATGTAGCCCCCGAGCCTTAGGTTGAATCGCAGATTCAAGCTGAGGGTCAATCTAAGTTCTACCAAGATTATCCCATAAAATCCGGAGAAAAAACCGAAGGACACGTGGCACGGAGCCCCCGAGCCTTGAGTCGAGTACTTCTTCTCGAATTGAAGGGTCATCTTGATTGTAGAATGTGTCCTGAGTCACTGTTGAGTCTTGTCTCGACCCATGAAGTCTAGCAGATGTAGCCGAGCCCCCGAGAGGGAGTGCATCGAGTACTGGAAGTCGAAGTGTCAGGCAGCCGCCGCTGAGTTAGCCACCGATAGTTATCCATCCGACCATTGCAGCGCCACCGGTAGGTTATAAATAGATGCCGAAACCCTTAGGGTTTTTCATTCCCCGCAGTAGCAGCCGCTGGAGTAGATCTAGCCAACCATCCACTCGTGCTTCCGCCGCCACTCCGTAGATTTCAAGTCAATCGCGCGCCACCACCACTCACCACCAGTGAAGCCCCCGAGCGAATGCTAGTGAAGACCCCGTGCACTTGGAGGATGAAGTCTTCTCCGTCCAAGGGCGCGAAGGCTAGTGCCGGTGCTAGGAAGAAGAGACCCCTCAATGAGGCGGAGGGATCTGCCCAGGGGTCAACGCCGCCGACGTCTCCCCCTCGCCCCAATCCGAACAAGGAGTGGAAGAAGTACAAGACAAAGATTGAAGATTTGCTGGCGCTGGTGAACAACGGGATTCTCCGGGAGAAGGAGATGGACATGTGGCGTGCCGCCGTGGGCGACCCGTACCCGATGGAGAAGAACCCCGATGAGGTCCCCATGTTCGCCTGATTCGTGGAGCGCGGACTAGTCCCGGCGAGCGACTTCTTCAAGGGTCTCCTCAAGTACTACGGTATCGAGTACTTGAATTTGAACGCTAATGGCATTTTTCATGTCTCCGTCTTTGTCCACTTCTGCGAAGCCTTCATGGGGATCAAACCCCACTGGATCTTGTTCCGGAAATTCTTCTGTGTGAAGCCGCAGCCGAGCGCCAACGACCCGTGAGTAGTCGGAGGAGACGGCATTCATATGCTTGAAGACGCCACCGACCAGTACTTGTCGTACAAGCTCATCGACTCGAACCAAGACTGGAAGGCCAAGTGGTTTTATATCACGAACCACCATCCGGAGCTGTCGAAGCCCAGCGGGAAGCAGTTGAAGCATCAAGCGTGGTGGAACACAGAGCTGATGATGCAGAAGGGTATTCAACTACCCAAGCTATTGCAGAAGATCAAGGTTTTGAGAGAAGCTGGGCTGAGAGCCGAACACGTGGCCTTCAGCTTCATGAAGAGGAGGGTGCAGCGGTTGATGGCACGTGACACCCTCGGGTACCAGTACACGGGCGACGAGGGCACGTCGAGGATGCCCGGCAACGAAGTCGACTATGAAGACATTGTCGAGAGGCTGGGTAGGATTTTCAAGGATATGCCACCGTACACATCCTGCCCAGTCCCCGAGTACTCCGCAGCTTGTCCACCGAACAAGGTTAGTAGCCAATAACCTCTGCTTCCGAGTACTAATTGAGTTGGAGTAGTCACGCTCACCCCAGTCGCTTGCTGCAGGATAACATTGCGAAGTTTGTCTTCGACCCAACACCCCCTCCTCAACATGTAGATATTCCAGAGGAGGGAAAGGGCAAGGCCAAAGAACACCGTGAAGCCTGCGAAGGTGATGACACTGTCACCATAGAAGATACGTCCGACGAAGAGGATGGGGAGATGCTCTAGGAGTGGTTTCAGCTGCGGTCCAGGTTCAGCCGACCTGGGCTACCCAATGTCCCCCTCGTTGAGGATCCACCGACTAGCCTGGAGGCTAGTCTCCCTGTGCTGCCGAGGAGGCCGCACAACGTGGCGCGTAAACGTGTCACCAAGAAGTTGAAGGTGACCGAGACTACGTCCCAAGAGGTGAGTTCCTTGAGTAGAGTAGCTGAGTACTTGTTTTGAAGTATTGTATGCTGACAATTGAATTCTGAGTTGTCGTAGGAGATTCCATCGTCCGACCTCGTCGATCAAGGGGAGGGAGATGACTGGGACACAGTGGGCGATCCGACTGAAAGAAGCCGCAGTCCAGCCCCCACCGTAGAAGAGCTTGTGTCACAGATGACACAACGGACGACTAGAGTTGCTGAGCCGCAGGTGCCGGCAGAAGAAAGTAGGCCAGAGCTAGCCATGGCTACTAGGACCGGAGGACTAGTAGTAGCTCAGGCTGAAGAGGAGGCGGCCGTGGAAGCCGGGCTCGTCGACATTGCCAGCATACTTGGCACTCCGACCGTGCCTGTTGTCCGGTCTAGCTTGTAAGTGAAAACCATTTCTGAGTAGTACTTGTAACTTGGTAATCTTACTTGGTTGACCACCAATATTTTACTATGCAGGAAGTCGACCGACCTGTCCTCGGAAGAAGAAGAACCTGGCACGGCGGCAACTGAGGAAAATTCATCGCTGGCTGTCGAGGAGTCCGCTTCCCTTCCCTAGGGAGAGACCGTGGCGCCGGGCGCAGAGGTTACACCACCGGAGGCCACCATAGTAGAAGGTACGTAGACTGCGGTGAAGCCGCCTATCCCGAGTAGTAGTCATAGCCACCAGTACTGACGTCGTATGCCTTGTGTGGACAGAGACACAGGTTGGAGGGACCACGATCCCCGAAGTCGTGCCGGTTGAAGGCGTCGTGCCTGAGGCCGAAGTGCTCGCGGGAGCAGCTCACGAGCCGGGGGTGACAGTAGCCCCCGAGGCTACAGAAGAAGTGCGTGATGACGCATTGCCGGAGTCGAACATGGACGTTGTTGTCCAGTCTCCGGAGATACAAGACGCGGAGCCAATCCAGTCGGCGCCAATGGCAGAAACTGCAGCAACTAGTTGTGGTGGGCTCGAGCTTCTGGCGGATGACCTTATCAACCCAGCGATGGTGGCCCGGAACATGGAGTCGATGCGATGGGCTGAGCAGTGGATGAAGGTACATGACAGTACCCTTGAGTAGTCGATCTCTACTTAGAGCTGAGTACCCGAGTAATGGTTGTTGTCTTCTGCAGGATGTCATGGAGAGATCCCAACAGAAATATGATATGCTCCAGGGGTATGGCGACACAGTGCTTCGGGCGGAGATGTTGGAGAAGGAACTCAACAAGGCCCGGAAGCACTCCGCCATGCTGCAGTCCAAACTTGATGGAGCCTTCGCCCAGTACCACAACAAGGTGCAAGAGATGCAGGCGAAGAGCGATGACTTGATTCACAAGAACAAGTCGATGCGCCAGAAGAACAAAGGTATGCCGCCGCTGACATGGTGAGTACTTATTGCGGGTACCCTGGCATAGTTTGACATGAACTCCTAGATTTTTGCAGATCTCGAGGCCCGGGTGACCAGCTGAAGGCATCAGAGACTAATCTGAAGAACATCGTCTACCGAGAGAAGGATGCCCGAGAGGTACTTGAGTATGAATATAAGCAGCTGTCTTATGAGTGTGCCAAGCACATGGAGCTCCGAGAAGCCTTGGACCGTGACCTTGTCAACTACTATAAATCTCTACAGAAGCTTAACGAGGACTGTGAGAAGTTGCGGGGACAGCTCAAGGAACTTGAAGAAGCCACACTTCTGAGGACCATGTGTGGTTCGAGGACCGGTGGATGGTCGCTTCCTTGTGTGATGAGTGATTGACAACGTTGTGTGGCCTGATTCTTGGCTAAGTATAGCAGGTGCAGGTTGCGGCTTGACTGGTGTTGGTGCAGGTAAAGAACAAGCGCGAAAGGTCGTCGCCGGTGAGGCCTCCAGGTAAAGAACAACAGTTGAAGCAGCTTCTCCATAGGTATGGCATCCTCTGGTGACTTGGGGTTCCCCTTCATGATAATTGGATGAAGGAAAGAGCCTGGTGTTCAGGTCAACACCAACAATCTGGTGCATGTGCAGTTGTAGCCACATTTGGACAAACCACCAAGGACCGTTGACACATGCTATCCTCTGGATGGTGTACATTTGGGTGACAGTTTGATGAAGCATGTGGTACACACTGTCCAGGAGGTATTTTCCAAGAGGGAAGCGATTGCCATTGGCTAGGTGTGAAGGCATTGCAATATGATTCAGGGTAGGCTCATTGGCTTTACCACAGAAGATGAACCTGCACAGCCACATATTCAGGAATGCCCTGTATTCAACTTCACCAAGGGGGCCATCCTTCATATGATTCAGGATATAATTTTTGTATCCGCTCCCTGGTTTCACCCCTGTTTGTCTTGTGGAACCTTTGAAATCCCAGGGGCGAACAGATCCTGTAATGTCAAGGCCGGTAATCATGTACACATCGGCCAGAGTTGGGGACATTGGGCCGTGACCAAAAAGGAAGGCGTTGACGCCATTTGACCAGAAGTGGCAAGCTGCTATCAAGAGGTCTTCGTTTTTGGGGGTCTCGTCCAAAGACAGCTCTAAACACTAAGCGATGCGGAGGGTATCCCAGTTTTGGGTCCTGGCACTCTTATCCACAAGAATTCTTTGGTACCAAGTTCTCCAGCCTGCAATTGGGGGCAAGGGCCAGTTCTTGAAAGCATCCTGCCACTGAGGAGGTGTGGTTAGAGCCGCTTTGAAAGGGATCCTTTGGGATTCAGCTGCGATAAATTCGCGAGGATCAGAAACTCCCACGGGACCAAGGAAGTAGGATCATGAATTGGCCTCAGTACGGATTAAAAGCTCGGTGGAAAGCTCCTGAGGGAAAGCAGAGAGGAAATTTCAGGTAAAAATTGAAAATCTGAATGCCGAATGAAGCTTATGGTGGAGGAATTTACCTGAGCAGCTTGATTTTGAGCCGCCATTGAGGATTTGAGCTCAGGAAAAGGGGATCTAGGGTTTGGATCTAGACGAAGATTCGGCGGATTGTGAAGAGAGAGAACGAGTGTTGAACGAGATTCGATTTGAAGACGTTGGTGGCTGGAGTCAATTCCGGAATAAAATCACTTTTATCTCGTAATTGAAGGGGCATGTGTTAACACCAAAATTTGGTAAGGAGTCTGACTTGTGGGTCCAACTCAGTGAGAAACCCGTCCGGCGGAAGGAAAGTTTTCTTCAGACGCATTCGACAGAAAAATCCGCGGTCGGCTATCTGCTTCCGTTCGGCAAGGAAACTGTTGAGCTGATTTTGCGGGATTATGTGGTGACGTGGCCCGAGCGGAAGGACGACTGGATGGATAAGCGATCAAGCTTAGAGATAAATTAGGTATCAAATCCATTCGAGGTCATGCTTGGCGGTATAAATATGAACCCCGAATGTATGTAACAGATATACGTAATCATTCTCAATACAAACCGGCTTTACGCCAAACCCTAGAGTCCATTTGTCGTGTCGTCGAGTTCTTCGAGAGGGTTCATCGATCCGTCGACCTCCATGAGTACCGGCAACCTTGTATCATATCTAGTATCATGCGATGGATTTAGATCTGATGCAAGTAGTCTTGTTACCATGCTTAGTGTCATGCAGTAGATTCAAGCTTGGTTCAAGAATGTTTCTTGTTAGGTCATGAGCCATGCGGTAGGCTAAGATCTAGCTCGAAGCTAGTTATCGGCTCTATTGAATTTTGGCAAGATTCAATAGATTCATTAAGTTACCCCGTGTTGCTTTGAGTTTTGCTTTATGTTTAAATTCATGTAACACCTTTTTGCCCAATCTAGATGGGTTTGGATCGGCTTTATCCCTTTTTTATGATCCTTATGTGAGTCGAGTTGGAGCCTTTGGTTAATTTAACACGTGGATCACATGCTTTTTGATAGCCGAAACCGAATCGATCTAGGTTGCCACATGTTGCGGGTTTAAGCTTGCCAAAGCTTGTATAAATCTTGAAAGAACTGGGTATCACGCGGTAGATGCAGGTTTTTGTGTTGTTTTGGAGCTAGTCATCCGGTGGATTAGATTTCAAATCAATCTGATAGATTTATCTCGCTTGGTAATGTTCGTTCCTTTTTCATGGATCCCGAATCGGCTGTTCAGCCGTATTCGGTTATGTTCTTCACGAGTAAAACACGTGCGTAATTCATGCTTTAAATAATGTATGCTTTTAGCTTTCCATATTTAGATCGTATCATGCGGTGGATAGATCTATTTGTGGAAGGTGGCACGATCCCAAGCAAATTGTATCATGCGGTGGATAGATTCGCTTGGTGTCGTACCCGACGGGTTTTAAAGTACCTAGACATGCGGTAGACTAGTGCTTTGGATCTATGCATGCTTGTTTATTACATATCTATGCTCGCGCTTTTACCTCATTTATTATTTAATGTTGATCACCACGGGGATCGGTCGCGATCTTGCGCACGTGCATCTTTGTCCAAACGAAGACCGATCGCCGTCATGCTTGCGTCACCCATTCGGCTATGTTACTTTTTCCTTTTTAATGCTCCCGAATGGTTTCAGTTTGCTGACAGATAGCTTTCTATAGCTATATGTCATCCCATTTGGCTCTATGGCCGTAAATATGGAACTGTCTGGTACCACCCGGCAAGTTCCAAGCTTTGGAATTTAACTACTTTGTCTTTTGTTAATTTTCAGGGAAAATTGACTGGCACGTCTTGTGATCTCTGCACGTGTGAAGCCAGCTTGTTCGGCTTGCTGTGTGCTTGGCGCTAGGTGCACATTTTGCGTCAACACCTTTGTTGCATGTATGGATGATTCGGCGTGGTTCCTCAAGGCTTGGATGTGTTGTTCCCGGTTGTTCTTGGTGGTGATTTTCGGAGCCCTCTCTTGGTGATTTCTTTGGGTTGTTTTCGGGACCTTTCTCTTGGGGATTTGATGGGGGAAATTTGTGGGAACCCTTCGTGGTTCTTTGGGCTGTGATTCCCCTCCCAAATCCGTGAGTAAAGGGGCTCGATTTTGGGGTTTTCCGGGTTCTAGGGTTCGTGGTGCTCTTGGCGGGATTTCTTCGATTCCTCCTTTTTGGACAAGTTTTGGTGGGATTAAACTTGGCTATGGACTCCTCATGAGGTGTTCATAATATCCCCAAAGTATTGTTCAAGTCCATGGAGCGATTCGGGAGATCGAGGTTTGGATTTGGGGGAGTTGACCCGCGGGTGTTGTTCATCCCGAGCTGCCCAGGCTACACCGGTCGGCGGGTGCTCTTGGCCGGTCGGCCGGGTGCAACCCTCGGTGGGTTTTTGCTCGGGTGAACATCCGGGTGTGTTCGTTGTTGTCTGTGTTGCTTCTTGTTTCGAGTTTGGGTCAGTTTGGAGGTCGGTTGGCCTGTTTGGTGATTTGGGGGCTTTCAGGCTTGGGCCGGTCTGACCGGTGTGTTACACCGGCCTGACCGGTGTGAAGCCACTTAGTGAAAGTTGCCTACTCTCACCAGCAGGGACCGGTCTGACCGGTGGTGCTCACCGGTCTGACCGGTGTTGGTCTGTAGACTCGAGTTTTGGTGTTCCGCTGCGTTCTCAGGTCGGAAGGTCGTGTGATGGTTCCTAGGTCCAGTGGCACTCCAGTGGCTACGTGGGCTTGGACAATTTGGGTAGTGAGTCGGAGACGTGTGTTGGAAGCCGTGTTCATCTTGTTGGAGTTTCTATCTCCTTCGAGAAGATTTTTTCTCGGCTCCCATTCACTCCCCCCTCTCTGGTTCGCCGTATCGGTCCTTCAAGTGGTATCAGAGCCAGTTTGGGTCTTTATTGACTCTAACCAGTCTAAGATCCAAGGATGGCGTACCAGGAACAGGGTTCGGGTCCTCGACACTTCGATGGCAAGAACTACCAGATGTGGAGCAAGCGGATGGGTGCGTTTCTCCGCAGAAAGGGTCAGATCCTTTGGGATGTCACGGTAGACACAGGCTATGTCCAGCGATGGACTTTCTCGCTCCGGGGTCGAGGGACGGTTTCGACGCCAACAATAAGGCGGTCGACTACTTGTTTCGTGCTTTGTGTCAGCCTGAGTTCGATCGGGTGCACACCGAGCACTTGGCTTGTAGGATTTGGGCGGTGTTGAAGGAGGCTCATGTTGGGAACGCCCAGGTTCAGGCACGGATGTATGCGACCTACCGGAGAGAGTACGAGAACTTCACTCATCTCCCCGGTGAGTCCATCGATGCCTTGTTTCAGAGGTTCACGGTGGTTGTGAACAACATGAGGGCCAATGTGGACGTGCTCCCGTACGATGATCATGATAGAGCGGTCAAGCTCTTACACTCTTTGGATCGTACGATTTGGGGTGGAAAGTTCGAGGCCATTGTGGAGTCGGAGAAGTATGACACTCTGACGGTGAACGAGCTGTTCTCAAAGCTCAAGTCGGCTGAGGTGGATAGGGGCATGACTGCCAAGCTCGAGGGTCCGACTGATTCCCATAGTCTTGCCCTCGTTGGTGGTTCGAAAGGAAAGGCTAACACTAACTCATCCACTAGGATGTTCTCTTTTTCCTCTTTGATGTCTATGCCAGATGAGGAGTTCGACGTGCTTGGAGAGGATGAGCTGGTACTCCTGACGAGACGGTTCGAGAGGTTGCACGAGAACCGAGTGAACATGGGGAGGAACACGAGGACATGCTTCCAGTGCGGCAAGCCGGGACACTTCGTCGCCGACTGCCCGGAGAAGGTCGATAACAAAGACGGCTACAAGCACAAGCCGAGGAACGATGGCAAGTACCAATCGAGGCGCGACCACAAGATCAAGCACAAGAACAAGTACAAAGACGAGTGACGATCGAGGAAGAAGGAGAGCTGAGGCAAGGCCCGAGCGATGGTTGGAGCGAGCGACGTCGACTCCAGTTCCGCGTACTCCATCTCGAGCTCGAGCAACAGTGAAGATGAAGGTGATCGTCGCAAAAACAAGAAGTCGTCCAAGAACCTGAGCGGGGGTGAGGCGCCGCGAGAGAGACGGCTTCGCACCATGGCGGCGAGCTCCGGCAGCAAGAAGAGCACACAGAGCGACTCGGACTCTGATTCCGATGACGAGGTGCGTGATGAACTTCCCTTCTTGCGCCAGGAGAATGAGAGTCTTGGCACTTTGCTTGATAACCATGATGACATGCTTAGAGAGGCCAAGAAAATGAGAAAAGAGCTTGGGGCTTCACTCGAGGATGCTAGGACTAGAGTGGCTGAGCTAGAGACACAGGTGCTTGATAGCAAGCTTGAGATTGATTCCCTTAAGGCTAGCCCTATTCTTTCGGATGAGGTTGATTGTGCTGATTGCTCCATCTTTCTTGCTGATCTTGCTTTGTTTAAGGAGAAGCATACCTCCAAGTGTGAGGAACTAGATGTGCTTAGGGTTGAAGTGGCTGAGCTTAAGTCTAGATCTGCTTTGCTAGGTGCTTGCACTTCTTGCCCTGTTTTGCATGCTAAGATTGATGAGACGCATGCTTACACTATTTCTCTTGAGGCTAAGTTGAAGGAACCCATGCCTACATCATGCTCTACCTGTGAAATGCATGCTTTGAAAAATTTGGAACTTGCACATTATGTTGATCGTTTGCAGGATGAGAATGATGAGCTGAGAAAGTTGATGGGTTGGTTGTCTGGTCATGAGCCTCAGCTGAGGATGATGATTGAGGCATTTAAGAGGCGGGATGGTGAGGGACTTGGGGCAAACAAGGTTGGTGAGGGAAGTGGAGAGAATATCCCAGAGCCACCAAAAACCCACCACAAAAATGATTTCCCCCCAAAACCTAACCATCTTAGGAGCCGACTAGACACAACCCCAGCTCCACCCGTGTTTCCTACACCCACAAATGATCTACAAAAGCCTATCAAGTTTGTGAGCACTTCCGGGAAAGTGTTCTTTGGGAAAGAAAGTGAGAAGGCTAGTGAGGGGAAACCGGTGGAGGAGTTGAGTGGAGAGAAACCTAGTGAGCAGCCACATCCCAAGCCTAAGCCTAAGCTTGTGAGGTTCCATTGTGGCTATTGTGGGAGAGATGGCCATAAGGATGAGTTTTGCTTCAAGAGGAAGCGAGAGGAGTGAATGGCAAAGGAGCGGGCTAACAAGGACAAGTACCACCTTTCCGATGGTGTACTTGAGCCTCATGTGCAGATGCCCAGTACCAAGGCGAGTGTGAGGACAGTTCGGGCTTGGGGAGAGCGGAAGGTTGTTGGAGGCGCTACTGCCCAGGTCACACCGGTCAGACCGGTGTGGGGCACCGGTCAGACCGGTGCAGGCCTGGACAGACAACAGTTCGGGTTTCGTGCTCGTACAGGTGCGAGGGTTGTTTCTAGGGGGTCGTGGTTCTGGTGGTTGGGCTGGAGAGTTTGCAGGTGGTCAGGTTGCTAGGCATTCTCCCCCTCGAGTTCACTACAGGGGATGGGAGGAGTCGTAGCTTTGAGAAGGAGAGGAGGGACGGTCCACGGGTTCTCTTTCGTGGTTTTGGTCCTCCTCCATGCAGAGAGGGGTGGTTCCCTCAGGGTGGTTACCGTGGTGGTGTTCGTGGAGGTTGTTAACACCAAAATTTGGTAAGGAGTCTGACTTGTGGGTCCGGTTCGATAAAGAGTCCGTCTGGTGGAAGGAAGGATCTTTTCAGAGATATTCGGCAAAGAGATCTGCGGTCGGCTATCTGCTCCAGTTCGGCAAAGGAACAGTAGAGCTGATTTTGCGGGATTGGACGGTGACGTGGCTCAATCAGGGAGAACGAATGGATGGATAGGCAATCAAGCTTAGAGATAAGTTAGGCAACGAATCCATTCGAAGTTGTACTTGACAGGGTATAAATATGACCCCTGAATGTATGTAACAAAAAAACAATCATTCTTCAATACACACCGGCCTTACGCCAAACCCTAGAGTCCTTTGTCGTGTCGTCGAGTTCTTCGAGAGGGTTCATCGATCCGTCGACCTCCGTGAGTACCGGCAACCTTGTATCATGTCTAGTATCATGCGGTGGATTTAGATCTGATGAAAGTAGTCTTGTTACCATGCTTCGTGTCATGCGGTAGATTCAAGCTTGGTTCAAGAGGGTTTCTTGTTAGGTCATGAGCCATGCGGTAGGCTAAGATCTAGCTTGAAGCTAGTTATCGGCTCTATTAGATTTTGGCAAGATCTAATAGATTCATTAAGTTACCCCGTGTTACTTTGAGTTTTACTTTATGTTTAAATTCATGTAACACACTTTTGCCCAATCTAGATGGGTTTGGATCGGCTTTACCTCTTTTACGATCCTTGTTCGAGTAGATTTCATGTTTTAACACGTGGATCTTGTGCTTTCCGATAGCCGAAACCGAATCGATCTAGATTGTTACGTGTTGCGGGTCCAAGCTTACTAATGCTGGTATAAATCTTGAAAGAACTGAGTATCATGCGGTAGATGCAGGTTTTTGGGTTGCTTTGGAGCTAGTCATCCGGTGGATTAGATTTTCAAATCAATCTGATAGATTTATTCACTTGGTAATGTTTGTTCCTTCTTCATGGACCCCGAATCGGTTGTTCAGCTGTATTCGGTTATGTATCTTCACGAGTAGAACACGTGCGTTATTCATGCTTTAAATAATGTGTGCTTTTAGCTTTCCATATTTAGATTGTATCATGCGGTGGATAGATCTATTTGTGGAAAGTGGTACGGTTTTCATGCAAGTTGTATCATGCGGTGGATAGATTTGTTTGATACCGTACCCGACGGGTTTTAAAGTAACTAGACATGCGGTAGACTAGTGCTTTGGATCTATGCATGCTTGTTTATTACATGATCATGTCCGTGCTTTACTTTATTCATTTATTTAATGCTAATCTTCATGGGGATCGGTCATGGCTTCATGCATGTACATCCTTGTTCAAACAAAGACCGATCGCTGTCATGCTTACGTCATCCATTCGGCAATATTACTTTTTCCCCTTTGCGAGTTCCCGAATGGTTGTAGTTCATTGGCAAATAGCTTTCTATAGCTATGTGTCATCCCATCTGGCTTCTTAGCCGTAAATATGGAACTGTCTGGTACTACCCGGCAAGTTCCAAGCTTTGGTATCTAACTGCTTTGTCTTCTGTTAATTTTCAGGAAAAATTGACTGGCACGTCTTTTACTCTTTGCGCGTGTGAAGCCAACTTTGTTCGGCTTGCTGTGTGTTTGGCGCCGGGTGCACGTTTTGCGTCAACACACTTTTTGGCACGCCTGGTGGGACCACAGCCGAATAGATTCAAGATGCCTGACATCACGGACGTCATGGACGTCAACCTTGAGGATCTCTCTCCCGAGCAAACGACAAGAACTCCGGACGTCATGGACCGGGTCCGGCGAAATGTCTGTTGTCATTCAAGAAAAATAGAAGCGGCGTCCCATACTTGAAGAACGAGATGCCCAGGGTGTTGCTACCAGGGGAGAGCGATACCATAGCTCGAGCGGGGAAAAGAGGAGTGCATGCGAGTATTCCAGGAATCTGCCGGACTACATGCTTAGCAAGCACAACAAAGCTTTCCTTGGTGCGCTCCAGCAGATGATGGTGGCCGTCTTTGGCCCGAGCATGGAACAAGCGTTCGGCAAGGCACCCATCCGGGGGGCACCGTGGAGCCGGGCGAGTCAAGCTCTCAACCACCGTTACGGAGCCGCCCACGGCGGCCTCCTCCTCGCAGCTCGGGAATCAAGCGTTCCGGCCTCCTCCGCGGGCGCCGGGGGTCGGCCCGGTTCGGCCCCCACTACAAGCTTCGGGGGGGGCGACCAATCCGGCCACCACCGCGAGCGGCGCGGGTCAACTGTGCAACGGCCGAATCCGTACCAGCCTACGTACGGAGATCTAGCGTTCGGCTCGCCTGGGGCCCCACTTACCTCCGGCCACAGGATTGCTCCGGCGAACAACTGGCTGCAGAGGAACTTGTACGGCGGAGGCTATCATGAGGTGGGAAACTATGGAGCATTTGACGCCTTCCCGCAACCAGGATACGCGCCAGCTCCAGGCGCACAAGAGGATGACGCCCTGGCGCGAAAAATGGCCGAATTGATGCAAAATCAGTTCGGCCTCATGCCAAAAATGCAAGGATCCGCCTATAAGCCGCCGTTCCCAGAATGGTACTACAACGTGCTCTTGCCGCCAAGAGTGAAGCCGCCAACGGAATTCACGAAGTTTTCAGGGCAAGACAACACGAGCACGGTGGAGCACATCGCTCGTTACCTCATGCAGCTCGGGGAATGCTCGGCTGAAGAAACATTCAGGGTCCGCTACTTCCCCGCATCACTGACAGGTCCAGCGTTCCAGTGGTTCTCGTCCCTACCCCCTGAATCAGTTTGCAGATGGAAGGACTTAGAGCGGAAATTCCACGCTCATTATTTCAGTGGCAGCTCAGAGAAAAAGTTGATTGACCTTGCCACCCTGAAGCAGAGGCACAGCGAGACGCCGCTAGAATTTCTTAGAAGATTCAGGGAGGTTAAAGGCATGTGCTTCTCGCTTAACTTGCCGGATGACCAGTTGGCTGATATGGCCGTCGCCGGGATGCTGCCGGCCGTACGTGAGAAATTGTTCGGGATGGAGTTTGAGAACCTGGGCCAGCTATCGCAGAAGCTATCACTGATGAGCAATCAGGCGTATGGCTTTAAGAAGGATGCTAAATTTGGCAAGCAAGACTGACGTCGCCGACGTCTACAACCGCTCTTGGACAAGGCCGATCTCGTTCGAGGATTCTGATGATGAATTGGATGTGGCCGCAGCAGAGATCATGTGGGGGAAGGAGCCTTTGACGATGAATCAGCGCTGGGTCAAACAGACCAAGGGCACTTATGATTTTGATATCACGAAGGCTGACAAATTGTTCGAGCTCTTAGTGAAGGACGGCCGAATCAAGCTGCCTGAGGGGCATTCCATGCTTCGGCCCGATGGAGTTAAAGGAAAACGTTACTGTGGCTTCCACGACAGGGATTCGCACTCCATCAATGATTGCAGGGTCTTCAGGATGAGGATCCAGAAGGCCATCCAGGAGGGACACCTTAAGTTCGACAACAAGATGAAGCTGGATGGCCACCCCTTCCCTCAGAACATGGTGGGCTTTTCTGTTAACATGATAACGGCCGAGGAGAAGGGAAAGGTCAAGGTCTTGACCTCAGCCAGGGCTAGACAAGATGGAGCAAAGGGACCCGCAGCGCCAAGTAACTCTGGAGCAGGTACACGGTGAAGCCCCCCGCATTCTTAGGAGTCACATCGAAATTGGGGAGTCATCCAGAGCCAAGCCCAGGGTGACCTCGCGCATCCTCCTCAACAAGTGGCGGCGCCGCATGGAGAAAGAGCGCTACCGTAAGCGACGCTACGAGGAGGAGAAGCGCGAGCCGAAGAAGAAGCGCACGAAGGAACCGGGAGCGAGACACGCGCGAGCAGGAGCGCGCACACTGGGGATGTGCCTTCTTCAGGCATTGCTGGAATGAGGGTTTAAAGCTGCCCACGTTGAAGAACTGTGCTGAATGTCGTGACAGGTTTTTTGAGTACAGGCAGGAAACTGCCAATCGCCGATCCGTCCACGAGAGAATTGGAAGGATCTACCCTAGTGGGGATCGGCGCCAAAAAATTGAAGTCATCGATCACCCCAGGAAGCGTCAAGCTGATCTAAGGTGGGCTGATCAAGAAGAGGACGAGGATGACTACATCTGGCAGAAGGGGCAATGGTGCCCGCCTGGCCTACGCAAGAGTCAGAAGAGACGGGTCCAGCGCTTGAGGAACCGTGAACTGAAGTAAGCCGGGATCCAGACAAAGCAGGTGTGGCGCCCCAAAGACCAACCGGAGGGATCGAAGCGTTCGGCTCCAACATGCATGGTATACTTTCGCCGAACGAGTTCATGGCTCTCGCTAACCGGGTTATGCGGGGAGGAAGCTTCCTTCGATGATGAGCGGACCGAAGGGATGATGGCACAACCGGTGCCGGTCCAAGCGAGGCAATCTTCGACAAGCCGGCCAAGAATCGACATATGAGGCCGCTGTACTTGAGAGGATACGTCAATGGCAAGCCATTGACCAAGATGTTTGTCGATGGTGGAGCGGCAGTCAACGTGATGCCGTACACCACCTTCAGGAAACTTGGCATGGGCCCGAGCGATCTGACGCCTACAAGCATAATCTTGAATGATTTCGCCGGGAACCCTTCAGACACCAAGGGATGCGCTCACGTGGACTTGATGATCGGGTCCAAGACGCTGCTCACTACCTTCTTTGTCATCGAAGGCAAAGGAGCCTACAGCCTGCTGCTTGGGCGGGACTGGATTCATGCCAACTGTTGCGTCCCATCCACCATGCATCAACAGCTTATCCAGTGGGTGGACGATGAGATTGAGGTCGTCCAAGCAGATGACTCCGTGAGCGTGGCAAACATGGAACCAGCCTTCTGGGAATACCAAGGTATTGACTGTTTCTCGGGGAAAGACGGGGAGAAGGTCTCGTTGAACTCCGTCGGCAGTGATCAACAGCCGATTCAAGCAGTCGGCTCTTATAGCAATTTTTAATGGAGAACCCCGTAGATGGCACTGATGGCAAGTTGGGACGAGGATTCATGTCGGCTAATAAATTAGAAGAGGTTGACATTGGAAGCGGTGATAAGCCAAGGCCGACGTTCATCAGTGCAAACTTGCAGCCAGACTTCAGGGGGGAATTAATTAAGCTTCTCAAAGAATACAAGGATTGCTTCGCCTGGGATTATTCGGAGATGCCCGGATTGGATCGGTCCATCGTCGAGCATCGGTTGCCAATCAAACCTGGTTTCAAACCATATAAGCAACCACCCCGGAAAATCTACAAGGATGAGGTATTGGCCGATGTGAAGAAGGAAGTTGAAAGATTACTTGATGCAAACTTCGTTCGGCCATGCAGATATGCGGAGTGGATTTCTAATATTGTCCCTGTGTACAAGAAGAACGGAAAGATGAGGGTTTGCATAGATTTCAGGGACCTGAACAGAGCTACTCCGATGGATGGTTACCCAATGCATATTGCCGATTTGTTGATTGACGCCGCCGCCGGACACAAGGTGATCAGTTTCATGGATGGCAATGCGGGTTACAACCAAATCTTCATGGCAATAGAGGACATATCAAAGACGGCCTTTAGATGTCCTGGCCATATAGGCCTGTTTGAATGGATAGTCATGACATTTGGGTTGAAGAATGCCGGTGCAACCTATCAGCGAGCCATGAATTACATTTTTCATGAGTTGATCGGCAAAATTGTAGAGATCTACATTGATGATGTGGTAATCAAGTCCCTAAGTCATGACACCCATTTGGAAGATGTGAAGAGGACCTTAGAGTGCACCCGGAAACACGGTTTGAAGATGAATCCAAACAAGTGCGCTTTTGGGGTATCAGCTGGAGAGTTCTTGGGGTTTTTAGTCCACGAAGGAGGTATTGAAGTTGGCAAGAAGAGCATGAAGGCCATTGATGAAGTTGTTCCTCCAACTAACCTCAAGGAGTTGCAATCACTGCTCGGCAAAATCAACTTCGTGAGAAGATTTATTTCAAATTTATCACGAAGGTGTTGCCATTCTCTCCATTCTTGAAGCCGAAGAAAGATCGAAGTTCACATGGGGCGACGAACAACAAAAGGCTTTTGATGAGATCAAGCAGTACATGAAGGAGCCACCGGTGTTGGTTCCTCCTCAACTGGATAAGCCTTTCAAGTTGTACGTGGCGGCGATACCCAAACCATTGGATCGGCCCTTATTCAAGAATTTGAAGGGAAGGAGCGGGTAGTAGCGTATCTTAGCCGAAAATTACTTGATCCTGAAACCGTGGTATTCTACCGTAGGGAACCGTGTCTTTGCGTGTACTACTCGTGTACGAAGTTTCGGCACTACCTGTTGAATGCCGAATGCACTGTGTATTCCAAGTTTGATGTGATAAAACATATGTTATCTATGCCAATTTTGAACGGCAGGATTGGCAAGTGGATTTTAGCTTTATCAGAGTTCGAGCTGAAGTTCGAATCGGCAAAAGCCATCAAAGGTCAGATCATTGCCGATTTTATAACTGAACATCGTGATCCGTCAATCGATTTGCTTGAGATTACCCCCTGGGCTTTATTTTTTGATGGATCATCATGTGGTAAAGGTGGGGGAGTAGGGATCCTACTGATTTCGCCTAGAGGTGAGATGTTTGAATTTGCCATCCCTATACAGCCCACTGTCACAAATAATCAGGCTGAATACGAGGCATTACTTCGAGGGCTTCAATACTTGAGGGAAGCAGGGGCCGTTTCAGTTGAAGTTTATGGAGATTCAGAGCTGGTGATCAAGCAATTGAACGGCCAATACGAGTGCAAAAGTGAGGCGCTGAGGAGTTACTACGAAGAATGCAGGGAAATCTTGAAGAGCTTCCTGTTGGTAACTCTACAGCATATTCCTAGGGAACATAACGAAGAAGCAAACAGACTGGCTCAAAGCGCCTCTCGGTTACAAAGAGAGTCAAGAAGCGTTTGTCTGCGGAAGTGTGTGCACTAGGGGCGGATCTTGCGAAGATGATTGGAGGAAAGAGATCGTTGATTACTTGAAGGATCCATCCCGAAAGGTCTCTAGGAAGCTCGGTACAAGGCCATAAAGTTCGTTCTTCCGGATGATAATTTATTCTATAAATCATTTGATGGGGTATTATTACGATGCCCGGGTCCCGAGAGGAAGCCAAGAACATGATGAGCGAAGTGCACGATGGGATATGTGGAGCACACCAATCGGCTTACCGTATGAAGTGGGTTAATAGACGACGATATTAGAGGACTGCTTTGAGTATTACAAAGGATGTCGGGATTGCCAAAGGTTTGGGAATATTCAAAGGGTCCCCGCATCGCATTGAATCCCATCATCAAGCCATGGCCATTCGGGGGTTGGGGTATAGACTTGATTGGCCGCATTAATCCACCATGGCTACGGATTATTTTACCAAATGGGTCGAGGCGATCCCGCTGAAGAAGGTGACATCAGAAAACATGGTTGACTTCGTCAAGGAGCACATCATCTATCGATTTGGAATCCCTCAGACAATTACCACTGATCAAGGGGCACAATTCGTGTCACTGGAGTTCAGAGAATTTGCCGAAAGCATGGGGATCAAATTGTTTAATTCCTCTCCCTATTATGCCCAGGCTAATGGTCAAGCAGAGGCTTCTAATAAGATCATGATCAAGCTAATACAAAAGAAGATCGACCAGAAGCCAAGGAGGTGGCATTCGGTACTCAGTGAGGCACTGTGGGCTTACCGAATGGCCCCTCACGGAGCTACAAAGACTTCTCCTTATGAATTAGTTTATGGACACCACGCAATTTTGCCTTGGGAGATGCAATCATATTCAAGGAGAGTGGTGCTACAAAAGGACTTGAGCTCCAAGGATTACAGTGGCCTAATGATGGACGAGCTGGAGGATTTACATATGATCCGTCTTAGGGCCCTGGAAAACATCGAGAAAAACAAACTGCGGGTTGCCAAGTACTACAACAAGAAGGTAAAAGTAAGGAAATTTGCAGAAGGCGATCTAGTTTGGAAAGCGCTATTGCCGATTGGAACTAAATACGATGAATTCGGCAAATGGTCCCCTAACCGGGAAGGACCTTTCCGTGTGGTCAGATGCGTCCCCGGTAATGCATATATATTGAAAACTTTGCTAGGAGAAGAATTTTCCGCTGCAATAAATGGAAGATATCTGAAGAAATATTATCCTAGCATTGAGATCGATCGATGATTACACACATCTGACACAGAGAAAGCCGGCGCTCAAGAATGAGGTCGCCTTCAGAACAAAAAATCCATAAACAGAAGAAATGGCCAGTGCCTAGATGCATTGCCTTTAGCACAAAAACTACATTACAACTGCTTCTTGCAGGTTTACATCTAACAACCCTGGTGGTCAGATCTCCAAGGAGGTGGGAAGCAGAAGGCGTGGAGAAAGAAGCGAAAGTATGATTCAATCTTTTCTTTGCTTCTTCTGCTGCTCCCTCTTCAGCTGTTCCAGGACCACCGTGACGGCAACTTGGAACGCGTGGGGGTGACCATGGTTGGTGGCCTCCACCAAGCTCTCCCAGGTCGTCTTTAGGTTGTTGTACCTGTCAGAGACATCTGAAGCGGAGGAATCGATGTTAGGGGCAGGAAATCCAAATGCAGGCATAAGGTCAAGAAGAGGTCAGAAGCATTTACCCCCTAATAGTGCCTCCAGAGCCATGCGGCGCTCGCGCTCGGCTTGGCAACGGGCGGTGATGTCCCTGAGGTCGTGCTCCAGGTGCCGAACGCGGCGGCGCAGTTGATGGTTGGTCCTCTGTTCAGGTGTGGCATCTTCTGCTTCGAGGGAGGAATCGGAGGAGATGTACTCAGGCACATCTTCGGTCCCGATGATTTCTTCAGGGAGCAAATCAAGGCTGGAAGAGGAAAAGAAGAAAACATGAAGCACGAGATCGTGTGGAAGAACCAGGAATAGATCAAGGAAGAACTCACCTTCGAATCGTGCGCTTCTTTGGTGAGCGCTCTCTCTGGGGTTGCTTGCCCTTGTCCATGGCCTTGGGGTTTTCTCCTCTAGAGACAGGGGAAGAGATGAGAAATGATGGATGAGTGCGCGAGTGGATTTGCAGGGCATCTCGGCAGGCTATTTTATTGACCGAAGGGGTGCATTGGGAGTGATGACTGGCCAGTACACACTGTTGGAATACCAAACGGCAGGGTTTTCTCCCTCATGCGAAGGGTTTTTGCTCGAACAGTGTTTGCGGATTGCCGATTCATGGATCTTCTGTGGATTTTTGCGCCAAGGGGCATCTGTTCGCGTGTATTCGGCTCAAGATAGTTCCCGGATGCGTTTAAGGAGAAAACAAGATTCACGGATGCAAATGTAAAGGGAGAAATCACAAAACAAGCACAGAATTCAAAAGGTCTTCATTTATTGCCGATATTTAAACATCCCTAATACAATCTAGTCGAAGAGCCTGTTCAACACAGATTGGGGATGAGTAATTTCGGCAATGGCGTCGCCATGGCCATCAAGGGGCTCCAGGACGAGCTCGATCTCCTCAATGTCCTCGGCGTGCCGCCCGGAAGCCGCGCGCCCGGTGGAGTAGTCGACGTCCGTGTGCGTCGCCATGGCGGCCGGTGCCCAAGGTGGTGCCCAAACGAACGCCATGGGTGGCCACCTCGTCGACGCGGTGCTCCACCGCGGCAAGGCGCTCCGCCGGCGTGTCGCCGCGGGCGTTCACCTTATCGGCCGAGTCGCTCCACCGGCGCCTTCAGCTGGTTGAGCTCAGCATCGCGGGCTGCAAGGAGCAAGAAAAAAGAAAAAAAATTAGCATCAAAAGCCAGGTAGGATCAAGAATTGATTTCAGAGCCGTACCATCGATGGTTTCCAGCAGCTGTTTGCGCTGGTCCTCCCATTCCAGCTCGGCTATACCCGCCTTCTTGGAGACGTCCTCTAGCTCACGCCGGGCCGTCTCCAGCTCCTCCTTGAAGCGGAGGGCATCGAGCTCCCCGTACGGCACGGGGGAGTGGCCGTCGGACTCCGAGGAGTCGTCTGGAAGGGGTTGATTGGCCGGCGCAGGAGACGGATTCCACTGAATCAATCTGAAAAAGGGGATGATCGTCAAAACAAGAAGAAGATCAAAAGTTGAATCAAAGAAGAGGAATCGACGATCATTGCCTCCGGCGCGCGTTGGCGCTGCTCCCCTCTGCCTCGTCGGAGGCGCGGCGGCGGTTGAGGCGGCGCACCATGGTGGTTTGGGATGTGCACTGTTTGGAAAGAGAAAGGACTGAGATTGGCAAAGATTCGAGAGCTAAAGGCTTGGTTGAGAGCTAGGGGCACCTACGGTTGCATTTATAGGCCTGGCAAGGTGAATCGTGGTTTCGAGTCGTGGCTTTGGATCGTGGCGCATATCCCAAGAAAATCGGAAGGTGGAAAGGTTTCCTTGGCCAGCCCGCCGACGGGTCGCTTGGAGTTCTAGGCTGAGTCGCATGCAGTTGACTGGCTCGGCTAAGGAGAATCAAAGTGCCATTCGGGAGTTGGCGTTTATTTGCCGAATGAGTCGTTCAGCATTATATTTGAAGGTACGCAGAAGAAAAGAAATAAATTGCAAGAGAAATATCACAAGAGCGACCAATTCGGTTATACACCAATTAAAGCATTCAAATGTTCAAATGTTTCGCAATCACGCCACGGGCGTTGGATGATGCTTGGCGAAAATTGTCCAATAGCTCCTGACAATCTTTTTGAGCGCTAGACAAGGTGGAGAGTTCTGCATCGCATTGCTCTATCTTGGTGATAGCCGATTTTGCTTCCGCTTGGGTCTTTTCTATCAATCCAGGGAGCTCGGCTATTTTCTTTTTATCCGCCTCTATCTCAGCTAACAGGCTTCTTAGTTCTGCCTCTAGAGCAGTTTTCTTGGCAACTTTCAGATCACAAGAAGCCTGCAGAATAGCCAATGTGTCTGTGTGGCTCTCTGTTTGGGATTGCGCCCCATTCATGGCTTGTTCAGCATCGGATCTCTTCTTTTCGATAGCCGGACGGGAGCACAATTTCCTCAAAGCATGTCTTATGGGCGCATAAAGGACATACAGGCCACAGATGGATACCAGAGGAGCAATGATATCCTCAGGAAGTTCTTGGCTGATGGATTCAAGCATCTCCTCGAAGTGATCAAGATCCTTGAATTGATCTTGTGCATCTCTTTCCAGCCAGGCGACAATTTCTCTAAGCTTTGCTAGCACCTCATCTGACAGAGGCTGGTGCATCCCTTCCATCGCCTCGGCAACTGGATTGGTTCCCGATGGCAGGCTTGATGATGATGGAGCCTGACCCTAAGAAGCTGTGGTGCCGAGTTAGAGGTGCTAAAAGTAAAGATGGCAGAGTTAAGTGCAAATGATTACCTCATGGCCGATTTCTTGAGCAGGGGCAATCACGGGGAGAAGTAGGTGTTCCGGTAAAGCCGAAGCTTCCAAGTTAGAGGGTGTTGATGCGGTCCGCCGGTGACTCATGGGCTTCGGCCGAAGAGGAGTTGGGTCTACCTCTCGTTGGGATTGTTGTCTCCGCATGACCAACGGTGATTGTGCCCTTGGAGGACTTGATGGCTCGGGCCGGATTGGGAGATTCATCTCTGGAGAATTCAACGCGCTTCTGCAAGGTGATGAAGATGAGATCTCCACTGGGATAGGTAATTCAACCCTGGGTGGACTTGCTTGTTAAGCCACCGGGACTTCTACAAGTTGTTCTTCCATTGTCTCTTCGCAAATGTCAAATTGAAAGGGTAAATGCCGTTGTTCATCCTTAAGAAAGGACAATAGAGGTCATACCAAAGGATGGGGCATTGGCGGGTTCGACACCGAAGGTTCTTTGGGCTCGGTCTGAAAATGCACAAGGGATGATTTATCAGAACTAGAGTTACCTTGTGATCAAGAAAGCAAAAGATTTTACCTCAACAAGAATTTTCTTGACAGTTCTCCTCCTCTTGGCATTTGGAGGAGCAACCGGAGACAAACCTTGCCTCCTGTCAGCAGCAAGGCTAGAGAGGTTGGGGTCTGTTGTAGCAAACCTGGCCATTAACTGAGCCAGAGTTGTGGACTTGAATCCCAGTGCTGAGATTGGGCCTTCAGCATTGTAGGTGATGTTCCTAGCTCGAGGGGCAGGCACTATGTTCTGTGGATAAGAAGATGAAGGTCAGGATCATGATTAAAGAGGATATGTCTGATCCAAAGGTTCATTATATTACCTCCGAAGTTGGCAGGAAATCAGGCATCAACTCTGCACAGAACACGTGTACAGGCTCACTGAAGATATGATCGTGGAATTCTTGCCACCAGGAGTTAAAGGTGGGATGAGCTAAGGTTATAGGCACAAAAGGCCAGGTATAGACAGTGGGACTGCACACATAATTGAAAACTCTCTGCTTGTGCATAGGCTCTTTGATTTCCTCTCGGGCTTGAGGAACTCATGCGGGAACGACCTTGGGGGCATCTGTCCACATCCGAGTTGCCTAGCCATTACATTGGGCTGATAATATTCATAAGTACTTGGAGTTCGGCCTTCCTCCATTGAATTCAAGTGGCAGCATGCATGGGCGGATTATGATATTGAGAATCTCAAAGAATCTCTCATCTTGGCGTTCAGATTCAAAGGAGAATTCAACAGGAAAAGTCAAGGTGTCATTGTCCAGATAAGGAAGCCAGAGAGGATTTGGAAAACCTTTGAAAAATAGCTCGAAAAGGCGGGCCGATGTCTCGTCGAACAAGAACAGTTGAAGCCGCTTCTCCATAATTCTGGCATCCTCTGGTGGCTTGAGGCTCCCCTTCAGGGTGATTGGATAAGGGGAAGAGCCTGGAGTTCAAATCGACGCCAATGATCTGATGCATGTGTAGATGCAGCCACATTTGAACAAACCACCAAGGACCGTTGACGCATGTTATCCTCTGGCTAGTATACATTTGGGTGACAGTTTGGTGGAGCATATGGTATACACTGCCTAGGAGGAATTTTCCAAGAGGGAGGCGGTTGCCACTGGCCAAATGAGACGCCATTATGATGTGATTCAGGGTAGGCTCATTGGCTTTACCGCAGAAGACAAATCTGCACAGCCACATATTCAGAAAAGCCCTGTATTCGACATCACCAAGGGGGTTATCTTTCATGTGGCTTAGGATATACTGTTTGTATCCGTTCCCTGGCTTCACCCCTGTTTGGCGTGAAGAACCTTTGAAGTTCCAGGGTTGAACGGATCCTGTAATGTCGAGGCCGGTGATCATATACACATCGGCCAGGGTTGGAGACATTGGGCCATGGCCAAAAAGGAAGGCGTTGACGCCGTTTGACTAGAAGTGGCGGTCGCTATCGGGAGGTCTTCGTTCTTGGGGGTCTCGGCCACGGTAACTCCAAGCATTGGGTGATACGGAGGGTATCCGTGTTTTGGTCAATCCACTCTTGTCTGCGAGAATCCTCCGGTACCAAGTTTTCCAGCCTGCGATTGGAGGTAAAGGCCAGTTCTTGAAAGCGTCTTGCCACTGAGGAGGTGGACACAGAGCTGCTTTAAAAGGGATTCTCTGAGATTCAGCTGCGATGAAATCTCGAGGGTCAGAGTTCCCTACAGGACCAAGATAATAGGATCTCGAGTTGGCCTCGGTGCGAATCAAAAGCTCAGTAGAAGGCTCCTGGAGGAAAAGCGGAAAAGGAAATCTCAGGTAAAATTGAAAACCTAAATGCCGAACGAGGCTTACGGGGGAGAAATTTACCTGAGCATCTTGGTTTTGAGCTGCAATTGGGGATTTGAGCTCGGAATGAGGAGATCTAGGGTTTGGATCTTGATGAAGATTCCGGCGGATTGCGAAGAACAGGTGTTGACAGATTTGATTTGAAGTATTCGTGGATGGAGTCAATTGCGGAACAAAATTACTTTTATCCCACAATTGAAGGGGCATGTGTTAACACCAAAATTTGGTAAGGAGTCTGACTTGTGGGTCCGGTTCGATAAAGAGTCCGTCTGGTGGAAGGAAGGATCTTTTCAGAGATATTCGGCAAAGAGATCTGCGGTCGGCTATCTGCTCCAGTTCGACAAAGGAACAGTAGAGCTGATTTTGCGGGATTGGACGGTGACGTGGCTCAATCAGGGAGAACGAATGGATGGATAGGCGATCAAGCTTAGAGATAAGTTAGGCAACGAATCCATTCGAAGTTGTACTTGACAGGGTATAAATATGACCCCTGAATGTATGTAACAAAAAAACAATCATTCTTCAATACACACCGGCCTTACGCCAAACCCTAGAGTCCTTTGTCGTGTCGTCGAGTTCTTCGAGAGGGTTCATCGATCCGTCGACCTCCGTGAGTACCGGTAACCTTGTATCATGTCTAGTATCATGCGGTGGATTTAGATCTGATGCAAGTAGTCTTGTTACCATGCTTCGTGTCATGCGGTAGATTCAAGCTTGGTTCAAGAGGGTTTCTTGTTAGGTCATGAGCCATGCGGTAGGCTAAGATCTAGCTTGAAGCTAGTTATCGGCTCTATTAGATTTTGGCAAGATCTAATAGATTCATTAAGTTACCCCGTGTTACTTTGAGTTTACTTTATGTTTAAATTCATGTAACACACTTTTGCCCAATCTAGATGGGTTTGGATCGGCTTTACCTCTTTTATGATCCTTGTTCGAGTAGATTTCATGTTTTAACACGTGGATCTTGTGCTTTCCGATAGCCGAAACCGAATCGATCTAGATTGTTACGTGTTGCGGGTCCAAGCTTACTAATGCTGGTATAAATCTTGAAAGAACCGAGTATCATGCGGTAGATGCAGGTTTTTGGGTTGCTTTGGAGCTAGTCATCCGGTGGATTAGATTTTCGAATCAATCCGATAGATTTATTCACTTGGTAATGTTTGTTCCTTCTTCATGGACCCCGAATCGGTGCGTTCACCGTATTCGGTTATGTATCTTCACGAGTAGAACACGTGCGTTATTCATGCTTTAAATAATGTGTGCTTTTAGCTTTCCATATTTAGATTGTATCATGCGGTGGATAGATCTATTTGTGGAAAGTGGTACGGTTTTCATACAAGTTGTATCATGCGGTGGATAGATTTGTTTGATGCCGTACCCGACGGGTTTTAAAGTAACTAGACATGCGGTAGACTAGTGCTTTGGATCTATGCATGCTTGTTTATTACATGATCATGTCCGTGCTTTACTTTATTCATTTATTTAATGCTAATCTTCATGGGGATCGGTCATGGCTTCATGCATGTACATCCTTGTTCAAACAAAGACCGATCGCTGTCATGCTTACGTCATCCATTCGGCAATTTTACTTTTTCCCCTTTGCGAGTTCCCGAATGGTTGTAGTTCATTGGCAAATAGCTTTCTATAGCTATGTGTCATCCCATCTGGCTTCTTAGCCGTAAATATGGAACTGTCTGGTACTACCCGGCAAGTTCCAAGCTTTGGTATCTAACTGCTTTGTCTTTTGTTAATTTTCAGGAAAAATTGACTGGCACGTCTTTTACTCTTTGCGCGTGTGAAGCCGACTTTGTTCGTCTTCTTTGTGTGTTTGGCACCGGGTGCATGTTTTGCGTCAACGAGGTAGCTTTGGTAGGAGAGATGCTTTGGTTGGTGCTAACCCCACTTTCGAGCAAATGGCTCGGCACTCGGTTTTACTCTTTTGGTACTAACCCCGGTCTTTGAGTCGTTTGTTCGCTCACGTGCTCATTTTTGAATTTCAGGTGGGAGACTTGAAGAACATTTGGTTGATTGACTCTGGTTGTTCGAGGCATATGACCGGAGACAGGGGGTGGTTCTCAAGTCTCGTTCCGGTGGTGACAAAAAGGTACATCACCTTTGGGGACAATGGGCGTGGGCGTGTGCTTTCAGAAGGTGAGATAAAAGTGAGTGACAAGATCACTCTGAGGCGTGTTGCTCTTGTTCAATCGCTGTGATACAATTTGCTTTCTGTGTCCCAGTTGCTGAATGAGGGTTTTGAGGTGTTGTTTCGGCCAGGTGGTTCTCGGATTTTGGACTCTCGAGGGGCCCTTGTCTGTATGGTCGTTCCCGAGGGTCAGGTGTTTCATGCTGATTTTTCTCAGTTTTCGGGTGTGGAGCGTTGTTTCTTGGCTGGTTCTTCGATGAGTTGTGGAAGTGGCATAGGAAGTTGGGTCACTTGAGCTTTGACCTTTTGTCTCGCTTGAGTAAACTCAATTTGGTCCGAGGATTGCCACGGTTGAGGCTTGAGAAAGAGTTGGTTTGTGCGCCGTGTAGGCATGCTAAGATGTAGCCTCTTCTCACCCGCCTCTCACCGATGTGATGATTGAGCGTCCATGCGAGCTGCTCCATATGGACCTTGTTGGCCCAGCTTGTGTGTGATCTGCAGGTGGGAAGTGGTATGTCCTTGTTGTGGTGGACGACTACTCTCGGTATGCGTGGGTATTCTTTCTTGAGGATAAGGGGGAGACGTTTGGTTTTGTTCGAGATCTAGTCTTGAGGTTGAGGAACGAGAGGCACGGAGAAGCCATACGAGCTATCCGTAGTGATAATGGCTCGGAATTCAGAAACTCTCGTTTCGAAACTTTTTGCCATGACTTGGGTCTTGAGCACCAGTTTTCGAGTCCGTATACGCCTCCCTAGAATGGTGTTGTGGAAAGAAAGAACAGGACCTTGTGCGAGATGGCTCGGACGATGCTTGATGAGCATAGGACTCCGAGGCGGTATTGGGTTGAGGCGGTGAATACCGCGTGCTATGTGTCAAACAGGATCTACCTCAGAGTGCACAAGAAGAAAACATGCTATGAGTTGATGCATGGTCGCACACCCAAGGTGAGTCACTTCTATGTCTTTGGTTGCAAGTGTTTCATTCTGAAGAAAGGCATGAAGTTGGATAAGTTTGAGGCTAGGTCTGTCGATGGTATTTTCTTTGGTTATGCATGTCATTCTAGAGCATATCGTGTGCTCAATCTTGAAACTAACCAAATCGTGGAGACTTGCGAGGTAACCTTCGACGAGACAGAGCCACGTAGTCAGCTTGTCTTTGAGTGTGCATGTGATGATGAGCTTGGCGAGGAGATCTTTCAGGAGGAGGAGCATGAACATGGAGATGATGAAAATGGCAGTGCGGTGCCCCCAGCTGAACATGTACCCACTACTTCGACTACGGTGATGGACGGACCCTCTACTACACCGTTCGGGGACCGCCCTAGGGGTCCCCTTAAACAACGGGGAATCCTCACTTAAATCCCCGCATCAAAACATGCTAAGCCTAACCATGCGGGAAACTAATCGTGCGGGACATGGCCTATGTGGCGGGACTCGGAGGCCCACCAAGACGGCCCGTCTAGAAGACCCCTCGAGCGAGGCTCCGCCTCGCCGAGGGCACGCTCCTCCTCGAACGGACTCCGCCCCCGTTCGAGGGGGCGACCCCTTCCCTCGAGCGGTCCGCCCCGCTCGAGGGCTCGCACCCCCCTCGAGCGAGTCCCGTCTCGCTCGAGGGTCCGCTCCGCCCTCGGGCCGGGGCCCGCCACCCTCACGGGCGCCCCCGCACGCGTGCGCCGGCCCCGTGCTTGGGCATTTAACGCCCGACGCCGCGGGGACGGCGCCATCATGCGCCCCGGGCTCACGCCCGGTGCCGCCGCACCAACTCCCCGGGGAGGAGCCCATCCCCGCCACCGTGGGATGGACCGTGCGGTACGGCCGGTGTCGGTCCCGTGACACCGCGCGCCCACTCTCGTACGACTAACGCGCCCGACCCTCGAAAGGGGGCCGGGGCGCACCCTCGATTCACTTTCACGTGACCCCGCGGGTTAGGTGAGGAGCGCTAGGCCGGTGGATGGCCATCCCGGCCACCGTAACGGCGCGGCCGCCGTGCCCACGCGTGCGGGCGCACGCCCGACTCCTCGGGCGCACGCCGGGCACTGCGCAGCAACCACTCCACTACCGCGAGCTCATTGGGAAGGAACGCCGTTCGCCCCGCTCCCCGTACCCCGTACCCGGCCATCATCGGCACCTCCCCTCGAAGCCTATCGAGAGGACGCCATCGCCATCCGCCGCCTCCTACCCCTCGAACCGCCACCGTTCGGGTACAAGGTAGGCCATCATGGCCGGATTGCGGCGAAGATCGTCCGACGGCCGCCCACTCTACACCGTAGCACGACGTGCTCCCTCACGTAGCTAGGTAGCACGGTGTGCATGTAACCCGTCGCCCCCTTGGCCTATAAAAGGGGGAGGCGAGCCCCCGGCCCGCGGGGGGGGGGGGGGAACGAGTCGGAGGAACACAACACACCGTGCACTCATTCTCTTATTCTCCCACAACATCTCCAGTCACTCTCCCAGGGACTTGGAAGCCACGCTTCCTCTCCCACCTTGCTTGTACTTGCCCCACTACAAGCACCCCCGGTGCCGAGCAATACAGTGCCACGAGCACGCCACTGCTGGACGTACGGCCCCCTCGGCCGGAACCAGGATAAAACCTTGTGTCATTTGTTGCTTAGCATCGACCATTGAGGGATAGACCTAGGCGCTATCTACTGGTTAGTGTCGGGACCATATTCCGCACCGACAGTTGGCGCCCACCGTGGGGCAAACGAGCGCCTAAGGTCATTTCGTCAACTCCCTCCATGGTGATTCGCACTGAGTACCGTGCTACGCGCTACAACATGGGTAGCTCGGACCCTCTCCCGGCCGGGTTCGAGATCCGCTTCGGAGACTTGAACTTCCAGGCCACGGGGAATGGCTATCTCATGCGCCTCACCAATCGTGAGGAGCTCCGCGCGCGCGCGCGAGGCCGGGCCGCTCGGTCTCCGCCGCACGCACGACACGGCGCGCGGCGCCCGCGGCACGGATGCGCGGGTCCGTCGACGCCGCGACGCCGTCGCCGCTCCGGGCTACGCTCCCGCCGGGCGCGGTCCGAGCGGCGGCAAGCCGAGCGCGCCGCCACCCAACGCGGTGCGCCCGCCGTCACAACGCCGCCACCGCCCCGGTGGGACCGCGTGCGGTCTCGGGACCGCACGTCCCCATCGGGCTGCGTGGCGCCACGATGGCCCATAACGCCAACGTGAACACGACGATGCGCCGGGTTCCGCCTGGCCGCCACGTCTTCGTCGCCAGGGATCCCGGTACCTCAGCAGCGGACGAGTCGTCCCTGGGCTCCGTCGACACGATGCCACCCGCCAACCGACACGGGTACGCGGAGTGGGACTTCTCCGGCGTGCCGGACCCAGTCGCGTTCAGGCGCTTCCTCGACGCCACGGACTACTGGTTTGGCCGCTCCGACGACTCCAGCACCGGGAGCTACGACCCCACGCGGGAGTGTTGCGCCGTCATCACCAACGACCCGGCCAACGCCGCCGGTGCGGCGGGCGCCGGAGACGGGGAAGTCACGCCCGCCCCGGGGATCGCCACGCGCCTCGCCGCGGGGCCGAGCGCTCCCGCCGGGGCCGACGTCGACGCACGGCTGGCCCAAGCCCGCGAGCTTGAGGCCAAGCCGGCGGAGGAGTACGGACGGTGCGGGCCGCTCCGCGCCTCGATGGCGGGGGAGGCCTCGCGCGCGGCGAACGCGCGCGGGAGGCCGGGCCGACAGTCCGTGACCGCCTCAACCCCGTCCCCAACGTCGACAATGCGGATACTCCGCCACGGGCGAGCCAAAAGCTCATCGCCGCCGCGACGTTGCTACGCGCCATGCCGACACCATCGACCCCCGAGGCTCGAGACATGCACCGCGAGGTGCGGACTCTCCTTGAGCAAGCGGCCGTCCGGCGGGCCGAGAGCTCGGCCTCACGCATCCGCCAACGGGGGGGACGCACGGGGTGATGATCTCGCACCGGGAGGCGAACCCTCGGTGCACGTAGGTCAACCCTGCCGACCGGGGACGCACGCCGGCCAAGGAACGGCTCCTCGACACGCGCGGGGCGCCGGATGGCGATGCCCGCAACGTCATCAACGCCGGGCGCACCGGCAAGGCGGACGCGCGAGCGGCTAGAGGCTACCACCCTCGAAGGGGTGGACGCTACGACGGCGGTGAGGATCGCTCCCCGACACCGGAGCCCCCGGCACCCGTGTGTTCGGCGGGAGATCCGCACGGCGAGCGTTCCCCCCGGCGCTTCCGTCGGCCCTCGACGATCGTCAAATACAACGGGGAGACGGACCCTCGTGTCGGCTCAACGACTACCGCCCGGCTCGTCGCCCGGGCGGGGCCACCAACGACGAAGTAATCATCCGCAACTTGCCCCCGCATCCGGGCGACGCGGCCCGGACATGGCTCGAGCACTTGCCGGCGGCCGGATCCATAGCCGGGACGATCTAGTCCACACCTTCGTGGGCAACTTCCGGGGCACGTACGTACGCCACGGGAACTCTCGGGATCCGCGCTCCCGCACACGAAGCCGGGGCGAATCGCTACGGGACTTCATACGGCGCTTCTCCAAGCGCCGCACGAGCTCCCCGGCGTGGCACAATCCGAGATCGTGCACGCGTTCCTCGAGGGCACCACGTGCGGGACCTTGTGCGCGAGCTAGGACGCAGCCCGCCCACGGACTCGAACGAGCCGTTCGACATTGCCACCGGCTTCGCCTCGGAGAGGAGGCCGTGGGGGCAATCTTCGACGGCAAGAAGGGCAAGCGCTCCGAGGACACGCCCGCGGAGGGCGGCGGGTCCAAGGAGCCGCGTCGCAACGACAAGCGGGGCAAGAAGGGGGAAGAAGCCGCGCCGCAAGGCGCGCGAGCGAGGGCGCAACGGCGGCAACGCCGAGGCCCTCGGCGTCGACCGGCTCGACGGGGCCCTCGACCGGCCCCTCGAGGTTCGGGGGTGTTTGACGACATGATGAAAAAGCCATGCCCCTACCACAAGACCCCCGTAAACCACACTCTTGAGCAGTGCGACATGCTCAAGAAGTTCTATGGCCGTGCCGCCGCGAAGGAGGCAGAGGCCAAGAAGGATGGGGGCGATGGCGACGCGGGTGGTTTCCCCGCCGTCGAAAATGTGTTCCTCATCTTTGGGGGACCTACCGTCGACATGTCGACCCGGCAACGCAAGAAGGAGCGGCACGAAGTCCTCGCCGCAGAGAGGGCACCTCCGGCCTTTCTCAACTGGTCGAAGGATGCCATCACCTTTAGCCGGGATGATCACCCAAACCGCATCCCGAACCCGGGCCAGTACCCACTGGTGGTCGATCCCATCATTGGTAACGCCCGGTTTTCGAAGGTCCTTATGGACGGAGGCAGTAGCCTCAATATCCTCTTCGCGCATACATTGCGCCTGATGGGGATTGGGCTGGACCAGCTGCGGCCCAGCACAAAGCCGTTTCACGGCATCGCGCCCGGCAAGCAGGTTCAACCCCTCGGGCGGATCGATGCGCCCGTCCGGTTTGGGACCCCCAAGAATTTCCGCAAGGAAACCCTCACCTTCGAGGTGGTGGGATTCAAAGGGGCCTACCATGCCATCCTTGGGCGACCATGCTATGCCAAGTTCATGGCGGTCCCCAACTACACGTACCGAAGATGAAGATGCGGGTCCAAACGGCGTCATCACCGTCGGGTCATCGATCGAGCACGCATTCGACCGCGACGTCGAGTGCGTGGAACATGCGGAGGCACTAGCGCCGGATGAAGCGCCGGGTGAACACACTGGAGAAGATGGTCAACGACGACCTCGGCCTCCGCCGCCAAACACATCGGCACCTTCGAGGCCGCCGAGCAAACCAAAGGGGTCCCCCTCGACCCGTCAGCCACCGAGGGCAAGGCGTTGAGGGTCAGCTCGACCCTCGATCCTAAATAGGAAGCGAGTGCTCGTCGACTTCCTCCGCGCCAACGCCGACGTCTTCGCGTGGAGCCCCTCGGACATGCCGGGCATCCCGAGGGAGGTCGCCGAGCACTCCCTTGATATCTCGCCCAACGCTCGCGCCGTGCGGCGGCGGGCCGCGCCGCTCCGACGAGGAGCGGCGACGGGCGATCGGAGCGGAGCTGCGGAAGCTCCTCGAGGCCGGGTTCATCAAGGAAGTGTTTCACCCTACGTGGCTAGCTAATCCTGTGCTTGTAAAAAAGAAAAATGGGAAGTGGAGGATGTGCATAGACTACACTAGTCTCAATAAAGCGTGTCCAAAAGTTCCCTTTCCTTTGCCACGTATAGATCAAATCATTGATTCTACAGCCGGGTGTGAACTGCTCTGTTTCCTCGATGCCTACTCGGGATATCACCAAATAAAAATGAAGGAGTCCGACCAGCTCGCGACTTCGTTCATCACACCGTTCGGGACGTTCGTTACGTCACGATGCCTTTTGGCCTCAGAAACGCGGGCGCAACATATCGGCGCATGCGGCACGTTTTTGGGGACCATATCGGGCGGACGGTCGAGGCTTACGTGGACGACATTGTCGTCAAGACCGAGAAGGCGGACGACCCGGTTAGCGATCTTGGCATCGCGTTCGGCACCGCCTACGGGCAAACGGGGTCAAGCCGAACCCCGAAAAATGTGTCTTTGGAGTGCCGCGGGGCATGCTCCTAGGGTACATCGTCTCCCGGCGGGGAATCGAGGCCAACCCCCGAAAAGGTCGCGGCCCTCGAGCGAATGGGTCCAATTCGGGACCTCAAAGGGGTGCGAAGGTGTTGGGGTGCCTCGCCGCCTTAAGCCGCTTCGTCTCGAGGCTCGGTGAGAAGGGCTCGCCCCTCTACCGGCCGCTCAAGAAGCACGAGCGCTTCTCTTGGACCGCCGAGGCCCGGGAAGCGCTCGACAAGGCGAAGGCGTCTCCGACGCACGCCCCAATCCTTACGCCGCCACGAGACGGCGAACCCCTCCGGCTCTACGTGGCCGCAACCACCCGGGTGGTCGGCGGCCGTGATCGTCGTGGAGCGCACGGAGGAAGGGCATGCCTTGCCTCGTGCGAGAGGCCGGTCTACTACATCGGCGAAGTCTCGTCGGACACAAAGACACGCTACCCCCGTGTCCGTGAAGGCTGTTGTACGCGGTAGTCCTCGTGCGGCGCAAGCTCCGCCACTACTTCGAAGCCCACCCCCGTTACGGTGGTCTCCTCCTTCCCGCTAGGAGAGATCATTCGCAACCCCGACGCGGCGAGCGGGACTGCCAAGTGGTCCGTGGAGTTGATGGGCGAGACGCTCGCCTACGCTCCGAGCAAGGCCATCAAATCGCAAATCTTAGCCGATTTCGTCGGCCGAGTGGACGGACACGCAGTGCCGCCCCCTCGGATTCAAAGCGAGCATCGGACCCTGTTCTTCGACGGCTCGGTAATGAAGACAGGAGCGGGCGCGGGCCTGCTTTTCGTGTCACCCCTCGGGGAACACATGCGCTACGCAGTGCGCCTCCACTTCCCCGCATCCAACAATATGGCGGAATACGAGGCCCTTCTCTGCGGCCTCAAAATCGCCATTGAATTGGGCATCAAGCGCCTCGACGTGCGAGGGGATTCGCAGCTCGTGATCGATCAAGTCATGAAGAACGCGAGCTGCCACGACGACAAGATGGAGGCTTACTGTAAAGCCGTGCGGGCCCTCGAAGACAAATTCTACGGCATCGAGCTTAATCATGTACTCCGCCGGTACAACGAGGAAGCAGACGAGCTGGCAAAAATAGCGTCCGGGCGGATCACCGTTCCCCCGAACGTTTTCGCACGCGACATCGCGCAGCCCTCGGTCACCTTCGAGCCCTACCCCTCGAGCGACGGCGGACCCTCGGGGGCTCCCTCGAACCCAGCGGGTGCGGAACCCATGGAAGAGGACCCCTCGAACGAGGCGTACGTGCTCTCCCTTCTCGAGGGGTACGGCTCCCACGAGGCTGTCGCGATGGACATCGAACCGGCTCCCGTCCAGGCGGACTGGCGGGAGAAGTACATCGCCTGGATTGCTCGAGGGGAACTCCCCGAAGACCGGGCCGCGGCCAGGCGCATCGCCAGGATGGCCAAGTCATTCACCCTCGTCGACGGCGAGCTGTACAAGCGCGCCGCGTCAGGCATCCTCCAGCGATGTATACCCATCCCCGAGGGGCGCGAGCTCCTACGGGACATCCACGCGGGAATCTGTGGCCACCACGCCGCGCCACGCACCCTCGTTGGCAACGCGTTCCGCCAGGGCTTCTACTGGCCTACCGCGGTCACGGATGCCAGTGAAATTGTGCGCACCTGCGAAGGTTGCCAGTTCTACGCCCGCAAATCCAACTTGCCTGCTCACGCCCTGCAAACAATCCCCGGTCACATGGCCGTTCGGCCGTGTGGGGGTTGGACATCGTCGGGCCCCTACGAAAGGCGCCCGGGGGCTTCACCCACCTGCTTGTCGCGATCGACAAGTTCTCCAAGTGGGTGGAGGTGCGCCCCATCACGAATTTGAAGGCCGAGCGGGCGGTCACGTTCTTCACCGACATCGTCTACCGCTTTGGAGTGCCGAACTCCATCATCACGGACAACGGGTCCCAGTTCACGGGCCGGAAGTTCTTGGAGTTCTGCGACAAGTTCCACATCCGCGTGGATTGGGCAGCTGTGGCACACCCACAGACCAACGGCCAAGTAGAGCGCGCCAACGGCATGATTCTACAGGGCCTCAAACCCCGAATTTTCGACCAGCTCAACAAATCTGGCCGGAAATGGCTCCAAGAACTACCAGCAGTCGTGTGGAGCCTAAGGACAACCCCAAGCAGAGCCACCGGGTTCACCCCGTTTTTCCTGGTCCATGGCGCGGAGGCCGTCCTCCCCACGGACCTGGAATATGGGTCGCCCAGGATTCGAGGCTACGACGAAGAGGCTAACCAGCGAGCCCGCGAGGACTCACTGGACCAGCTAGACGAAGTACGCCTCGTGGCGTTGATGCACTCCGCAAGGTATCAGCAGTCCCTACGACGCTACCAAGCACGCAAGATACGTCGCAGGGATTTCAGCGAAGGGGATCTAGTCCTAAGGCTACGCCAAGACAACCGAGGGCGCCACAAGCTATCGCCCCCATGGGAGGGACCCTACGTCGTAGTGAAAGTGCTCAAGCCGGGCACGTACAAGGCGGCCAACGAGGACGGCGAAGAACTTACCAACGCTTGGAACATCCAACGACTACGTCGCTTCTACCCTTAGCTAGGATTTCCAAGTAGTTTCGTTGTAAAAACGCATGGCCAACACCCCGACTTGGCGTCACCTATGTAAATACTCCAATAAAAGGGCAACTCGGCTTTCCCCTGAAACCCAAGTTACCCTCGGGGGCTACTGCGGGGGGGCACCCCCCCCCCCAAATGGTCCCATTTTTTCGCGCAAAAAAATGTAACAACACGCGCTAAGTTTGTTTCCTACTTCAACCTCGAGCCATGATTCGAACAGGGCGCAGGTGGCACAGCGGAAGGAGCGTGCGAGCCAGAGACAGCCTACGCCGCGTGGCTATGGCCCGTCTCTCTCGCCTCCAACCCAGCGGGCCCCCTGCGAAAAACGAACTCCCCTAACTAGAATCTACTCAGGAAGAAGGAGAAACAAAAGGCGTAATAAGCAAACAACTTCATTTACGAAGCGCTATGTTCACAAGACGACTTGTTTATTTACAAAAAGGCCACGAGGCCGAGGTTCGATACACATGAACAAAAAACGGGCCTAGCGCCCGCATGCTTTCGGGCGGGTGGAGCGAGCAGGCATCGGCGGCGTCCGGAAGAGGAATTCTTCGAAGGCCTCGGCGAGCGACCCGCGGCGTCGGCGGCAAGCGCGTCCGCGCGCTCCATGGCCACCTCGTCCTCGACGCCCTCGGGCACGATATAGCCCTCCGCCGCCGCCTCAAGGTTGACCTCGTAGTGGGATCGCACCACTCCGAGGGCCTTCCTCGACGCCTAGGTGCAACGCCCGGCGCATCCGCTCCGTGACGTGGCCGCCTAGGGAGCGCGGGCGGTTGGCCGCCGAGCGCCGGCCGGGCCTCGCCTTCCTCGATGACGCGGCAAGTCTCGAGGGCCGCGTCACGCAGCCTCCTGCGCTGCTCCTCGCTCGAAGGAGTTGTAGGAAGCCTGCGGGGGCCTCGGCCCGCCCGGCGAGCCGTGCCCCAAGGCGGTGCGCAAGCCCGGAATCATCAAGACGACAAGAAATCGAAAGGGAGAAGCGAACCCTCTAAAGCAAAAAACCAACAAACAAGAGTCGAAAAGTCTCACCCTCGACTTGCTTCCTCTCCGGACCGAGGTCGCGGCGTGCGGACTCGAGCTCCGACTCGAGACGCCGGACGGCCTCGCCTTGCTCACGGAGGGCCGCCCTCTGGGCGGCATTGCCGATGCCGAGCGAGAGCGCTTCATCCTCAACCTTGGAGAATGCGGCGTTCCGCTCCTCCGGCGACTTCTCCCGCCGCTCGCGAGCAACGCCCTCCCCGCTCCGGCGCCGTTCGGGCGTCGCCGAGGGCGGCCTCCGCTCTTGCTGGAGCCGCCCCTCGCCCCCCGGCGGGCGACGCGCTCCTCGCCGGAGCCGCTCCTCGCCGACGACGAGGGCCGCGGCCTTGGCGTCGAGGGCGGCCTTCGTGTCATCGGCCTCCTTGGCGCGCCGCTCCGGCCCGCGCGCCCGCCTCCCTCGGCCCGGTGGCGATGCGCTCCGCCCCCTCGAGCGACGTGCGGAGCTCCCCGGGTCTCGGCGCGGCGGTGGCCACCTCCGCCTCCCGGTTGGCGGCCGGCGTCCGCGTCTTGTCCGGGTCCTCGCGCGCGTTCCACGGCGCCTCGTCGCGATCGACGAGGGCCGCGCGGATCCGCTCGAGACTCGAGTGACGCGCCGTGTCTCCGCCTCGAGCTCTCGGGAAGCACGTCGCACCACGCCATCGCCCGTACACCGGGCCCACCGGTCCGGCGTCCCGAGAGCATCCGCAAGCGCGTCGAAAGCGCCGCATCGCTCCCGGAGGCCGGCGGGCCTCGGCGTTCACCCGGTCGAACGCGTCGTACTTCTCATGGGCGCGGCGCTCGAGCTCCCGGTGTACACACATCGAATCTCGTAAGTGCCAAGGCTTGAATGCGGCACACGAAAACGAAAAAGGAAGAGAGAGACGAGCAACCGCGGCTCACCCGGAAGACGAGCCGGGCCGGGCCGCCGTGGACTTCAGCCGCCTCGTTCAACGCACGGTTGAGCGTGGCGCCGTGGTTCCGAGCTCGCCCCGAGCTCTCGCTCCCCCCGGCGTCGGCAAACGCAGGGGGATCCTCCACGGCCCCCCACCCGGGCGGAGCGACCGGCGTGGGAGGACGAGGCCTCGGCATCGTGCCCTCGGCCCCCCACTACCATGCGACCCTCGCGCCACCTCACGAGGGCCCCCTCTCCGGGGGTCGGGGGGTTCGTGGGCCGCCTAGCCCACCGGTTCCACCCGGGCGGCGGGGAGTCATCCGAGAGCTCCACCACCTCCGCTTGGAGACCGCCGGCGGGAGGAGGCTGCCGCCCGCCTCCGCCGGCGCCCCCACCCCCGCGCCTCCGCGGCCACGGGCGCCCGTAGTGGCGCCGTCGCCGCCACCTCCCGCCGGGTGCCGCCGCATCGGCGGGCGCTCTCGCAGGTTGCGCCCGCTCCGCCTCCTCCGCCGGGGCCGCCACCGCGGGCGGCACCTCCACCGTAGCCACCGCTCGCGGCCCGCGCCTCCATGGCGGCCGGCGCCGGCCGCCCCCCGCGACCTCTGCGGGCCGCGCCGCGGCAGGCCGATCCACCGGCCGGGCCTCGAGGCCCCGGCCCCGGGCCTTGCGAGCTCGTACCCGCCGCCGCGCTTGTCCCCGGGCGCGACCCCCTCTACGAACGCCGCCGGTGGGGATCGACGCGTCCGTCCTCAGCACCTTGGCCGGTGCAAGAGGAGGAACGGTGGGCACCGCCCTGCGCAGACACGAACGGGGGGGTTAGAGCATCTAATCACCGACAAACTAAAACCAAGCAAAGGAAGACAGGCTCCTTACCTCGCCGAGGAAAAGGCCCGCTTCCTTTTCCTCGAGGCCTCCGCGGACGAGGCCGGCGCGGCCGGCCGCGCCCGCCGCGGCGCCTCCCCGACGGCGCCGCGCCGCACGCACGGGCACACCCGCCCCGTGCGCGGGCGCGCCCCGATGCCGCACCCCCCGAAGAAGCCACCGCGCGCGCGGGGCACGCTTGCCCGCGCGCGCGCGCACGCTCGCCGACGCGCCCCTGACGACGACGCCGCGCGCGCGCGCGCGCGCTCCCTCCGCGCGCGGGCGACGCTCGACGCGCGCACGGCGCGTCCGCCGCGCGTACCTCCGCGGCACGCACCGGCACCTCCGCGGCGCGCGCCGCCCGACAACGAATGCCCGGCGGCGGGCGCCGGTGCGCCCGCCCCGCATGAAACCACCCCCCGACGCCGGCGCGGGTTCGGCGACGGGGGCGCGAGGCGCCACCCCGTCCGAGGGATCCTCCCCCCTCGGACTCTTCCTCCTCGTCCTCGCTCCGAGGACGAGGGCTCCTCGATATCCGGGGAGGAGAGCCCCCGCTCCTCGCGCGCGCCGTACTCCGCGGACCGTTGGTCGCGGCGCGCTTGCGACGCCCCGGCGTGCTCCCTCTTGCGCGCCGCCCGCTCCTGCTGCTCCCGCTGCGCCACCCGGCCGAGCGCACTGGAGTCGGGGGTGGGAGGAACGGACTTGGCGATGTTGAACTCCACCACCTGCGCAGAAGCGGCAGTGGCACGTCAGAAAACGAAAACGAAACCAAAAACTGAAACGAAATCGAAAGACAGGCTCACCAGCGGGCCGAGGGGGAGCATCTCGACGTCCCACGGGGTCCGGCCCTCGGGCAGCGGCGGCGTCCGGTGTCTACGGCGCTCCGCGCCCCGGTGAGCGCGTACGGCCGCTCAAGGGGCGTCGGGAGCATCCGCGACCTCGCCAGGTCGACGGGGTTGGCCGCCTCCGTCATCTCGAAGATGCAGAGCGGCCTCTCCATCAGGGGCACGACCCGCCGATGGTGGAGGAAGGCGAGGACGCCCATCGCGGTCACCCCGTGCTTCCTCAGCCGCTGCAGCGCGCCCAGCACCGACTCCTGCCGCGCCCGTGCCGGGGGCGAGGACACCCCGTAGCCCCAGGAGCCAGGCCTCTCCTTGAACACCCGGCCGGTGTAGGGGGGAAGGCCGGGCTCGGCGTTGCGCGCATAAAACCATCCCCCGCTCCCGGCCGGCGTTGTTCGTCGTCATGGTGCAGGGGATGTAGACGTTCTTGAATTGCCCCCGCGGGCAGGCGACATCCCCGCCGGCGCGCACCGCGCGGCGGGTCCTTGGCTCCGTCGTAGGCTGCGTAAAGAGCTCCCCGCGGAAGAGGTGTACCCAGAGTTCCCAGTTGACTGGGATCCCCAGAGTGCCCTTCGCAGACGCCCACGAACGTGGCCGCTCGCGAGATCGCATTGGGGGCGAAGTTGTGCAACTCCACCCCGTAGTAGTGGCACATTGCCCGCATGAATGTGCTCGCCGGCGCGTTGAAGCCACGCTCGTGATAGCGGAGGAAGCTCACCACGTAGCCCTCCCGGCGGGTTGGGCTCGCGGTCCGCGGCCCGGCGGCACGATCCATTCCGCCGGCGCCCATCTTCGTTGGCCGCCAACAGGCGGCGGCGACCGGCTCGCCCAAGGCGAGCCGGGTCACCGTGGACCTCTCCCGTGGCGTATGGCTCCAAGATCCTAAGGGGAGGGCGAGGCGGCGCCATGGAGAGGACGAATGCGAAGGCGGAGGACAAGGAAGCGAGGAAAAAGCTCTAGCGGCGAGACCGCGCGGTGGCGAGAGCGAGGCGAAGGCGAAGGGACGGGGGACCGAAAGTGGTAAGGTGCCAAGGTAAAAAACCGCCGTCCACCCTCCCCGCGGTTTTATAGGCGGCGGTCGAGTTCTCCGGAGCGGACGCCCCGCCGACGTCGCATTAACCGGAATCTTTCCATCGCGTCGACGGGCGGGCCCCACCACGACCGCAGCGGCTCTAACACCGGGCGGGTCATCATTACGGCGAGGAACGGCTGCGACCGAGGCAAAACCGTCACATCCGCCCTCGCCGCGCCGCCCACTACGCGCGCGCGCGGCCGCAGCGCCTAAAAAGGCGCGCCCGCGCTGCAAAACCGCGGCCACGACCGCAAGGCAATTAAATGCCCGGGCCCCTTGCCAAGCAAGGAGAGCCCTCGAGCGAGGCGAATCCTCGGCTCGAGACAAAGGCGACCCTCGATGGGATGACAGCGTGAGAAGGTCGCCCGGGACCTGCTCGGTGTAGAGCGGCCCCGCGGGCACCCGTGCCACGTGAAGCCCTTGAGTGGCGTGACCCTCGGCTCGAAACAGAGGCGACCCTCGACGGGATATCAGCGTGAGAAGGTCGCCGGGACCTCGCTCGGTGTAGAGCAGGCAACCGCGGGCACCCATGCCACGTGAAACCCTCGAGCGGCATGACCCTCCGCTCGAGACAATGTCAACCCTCTAAAAGAAGGCACGCGCGTAAGAGGATCGCCCGTGTCACGCTTGAAATAGAGCGGCACCGAAAGCACTCATGCCGCGCCATGCCACCAACCAGCACCTCGAGGGTCGGCACGCCCAGACCCCTCGACGGCCGCAAACGCGAAAAGACGGGGCCGTCCATGCACGGCCCCGCACGGCCTTGCGATCGAGGTTCGAAGCCCGACCCTCGACGGGTTCGAACAGCGCCCCGCATCACGCAGTTAGGGACGACGAGGGCACACGCATTCGAGCCGTTCCTCGAGCCCGTCGGCTCGAGGGTGCCCCACATGTCGTGTTCGAGAGCCAGCGAGGGCGACTAGCCGGGGGATCCCACCGAGGGAGAGCTTCCGCGCCCTCGGTCCCTAGCGAACGGGACCGAGCCCCACCTAGCAAACCCACGCAAGCGCTTCCATGGACGTGTCTCCGGACCGCGCAGCCCTACCCTTATCGAACGGGGCATGGACGTCCACTTGAACCACCCCGCCAGCGGCCGACGAGGAATCCGCGATTCGCGACCCGCTCGATGGGAGTCGTGGAGACCTCACCCTCCGTCCCGCGGAGGGACGGCGAGGGCGCGTTAAAAAACAAGTCGTCGGGCTCGACCCGATCGCCTCGAACGGGCCAAGGCTCGGGGGGCTTGACGCGCGGCTACACCTCCTTGAAATTGCACCCGCCGGAGACGGACAGGGGAGCGTGCACCCCCGATGCCGGCGAAATACCGCCGATGCCGGTAGGCATATGTGCCACGCCTTTCGACCGAATTGCTCGCGGTTAACCCCTCGCAGAGAGCCCACACTCCTGCAGGGCTTCGGGGGCTAGACCCGCGGGTCCCGCCGACGCGGCCCCACGGAAAGCGTTCGCAAACAAGGAGGGAAGAACGTCCTATCGGAGGGTTCCGGCATCTGCGGGAGCCTCAATGGCAAACCCGCAGATGCTCGGGGGCTACTGTCGGGGACCGCCCTAGGGGTCCCCTTAAACAACGGGGGAACCCTCACTTAAATCCCTGCATCGAAACATGCTAAGCCTAACCATGCAGGAAACTAATCGTGCAGGACATGGCCTATGTGGCAGGACTCCGGAGGCCCACCAAGGCGGCCCGTCCAGAAGACCCCTCGAGCAGGCTCCGCCTCGCCCGAGGGCACGCTCCTCCTCGAACGTACTCCGCCCCGTTCGAGGGGCGACCCTTCCCTCGAGCGGTCCCGCCCCCGCTCGAGGGCTCGCACCCCCTCGAGCGAGTCCCGTCTCGCTCGAGGGTCCCGCTCCGCCCTGGGCTCGGGGGCCCGCCACCCTCACGGGCGCCCCCGCACGCGTGGGCCGGCCCCGTGCTTGGGCATTTAACGCCCGACGCCGCAGACGGCGCCATCATGCGCCCCGGGCTCACGCCCGGTGCCGCCGCACCAACTCCCCGGGGAAGAGCCCATCCCCGCCACCGTGGGATGGACCGCGTACGGCCGGTGTCGGCCCCGTGACACCGCGCGCCCACTACCGCACGACTAACGCGCCCGACCCTCGAAAGGGGGCCGGCGCACCCTCGATTCACTTTCACATGACCCCGCAGTTAGGTGAGGAGCGCTAGGCCGGTGGATGGCCATCCCGGCCACCGCAACGCGCGCGGCCGCCGTGCCCACGCGTGCGGGGCGCACGCCCGACTCCTCGTGCGCACGCCGCACCGCAAAGCAACCACTCCACTACCGCAGCTTATTGGGAAGGAACGCCGTTCGCCCGCTCCCGTACCCCGTACCCGCCCATCATCGCACCTCCCTCGAAGCCTATCGAGAGGACGCCATCGCCACCGCCCTAGGGTCCCCTTAAACGAGAATCCTCACTTAATCTCTCGGTATCAAAACACGCTAAGCCTAACCATCTGGGTAACTAACCATGCGAGGACACGGCTCCGTCGGGATCTGACGGCCCCACCAAGACGCGGCCCACGGAAGACCCCTCGACGAGGCCCCGCCCGGGGGGGGGGGGGGGGCAGCACTGTAACACCCACGAAATTTCTAGATTTCGGGATGTTGATAGGAGAAATAACTTTAAACAACGATTTTGATATTATTTTTATAAAAATTTTCCCAACATTTTATTTTGTTACGGGAAATTTAGTGTAGGAAAATAATTGATTGTCTTTTTTGGAATTTAATAAAATGATTGTTTTTGTGTTGCATTCATTTTGATCGCATTTGTTTTTGTTTGAGATAGTGTTTTCAAAATCATAAAAGGTCAGGGGGGGGGGAAAATCAAAATCTTTCTCTCTATTTTTTTAGCATAATTTTTACACATCCAACTCATTCTCTCTTTGTCTATGTTTCCAACCCATCCAACTATCTTCCTTTGCTCGGCCCGGGGAGCAATCTCAAGTATCGGGCCGTAATCCCATCGAGTTGGAGCCAGCACCCTCTTCCCTCTTTCGTGCTGGCCGGCCCCGGTGGACCCTACTTGTCATCCCTCACCCCACCCCTTCGATCGACCCGAGCAAGACTCGAGTCCCGAGGCACTTGCTCGGCTCCCGTGCATGTGCCCTACCCTTTGCTTGGCCTCCCGGCCTTGCGCGACCTCGCCTTCTCGTGACGTTCGGCTTGTCCATCTAACTTTGCCGGCTCACCATTCCCTCTATCTCATTGCCGGTCGGAGCTCGAAAGTCCATCAAGACCGACTCCCTGCCGTCTCGCACACACATGACCAACTTGGATCGGTCGTGTGATGCGGGGGATCTTGCCCGGAAACCTTGCTCACCCATGCCGAGCCGATCAGCTCACGCGCATTCATCTGCAGCTTTCCCGACCATGTCGCTTCCTCTACATCGACATGTGAGCGCTACACGTCATGCCTCGAGCCAATGCTCCCATGCCTTGCGTTACGCCGGTGCTCGCCACTCACTGTGCGCTAAGCTCGTATGCCGCGCCGCTCGCATTGCTCGGCCACTGTGCTCGTGTGCCGGTCCGCGTCTCTACACGCACACCCAAGCTCTCGCTGTTGCACATCGCCGTGTCTTATGACCGATGCCTTTGTCCTTTAGCCTCGCCGGTCCCGGCCCCGCTTGGCCTCTTCGAGTCTTCACACGCACCTCTCGCGTGCGCGGCGTGTCCTCCATTTTCCTCTCAAAAATTGTCACTCTCCTTGCACTCTCTTCCTTTCGTAACAGCCATCTCCACCATCCTTCTTCTTATTGTTTGCCGACTCATGTTGGCGTGTCCATCGTGGCACCGCGAAAAGCATTGCATGCCGCACGGCCGCCACCGTACCCGCTCAGCTTCCGCGGCTGTTTGGCCTCACGCGTTCTGCGCCTCACCCACACATGTCGCGCACAGGACTTCGCCTCACCGACTGCCATCCACTACCGCCCACCGTGTCCAAGCCGCTCAGCTCCCATGCGCCCGCCCATCTCCCTGGTCGCGCTTGATTCCCTCCCGTCGGCTCGCCTCCCCGCTGCATGCTTGCACCTGGCGCGCCGCCGCCTGGCTCTTGTGCCCATGCGCCCACGGTCGGCGTATGCCTCAAACGCTTATGTTCTCCTCCGCATGCGCCACCTTTGCCTAGGAAACCCATTTGCGTGTTCCACCCCTCGCACGCACTCTGCGCCCTTTCATCTCCAGTGTAACACGACTTTTCACCAGGCATCCACTATCACCCCCACCTTCAAGTGCCATTATGGGCCACCCAAGCTCTAATGGCCGGCCGTTACTCCTTCTATAAGTCTTTGCGCCGTTTCCCTCTCCCCTCCGTGTCTCACCTACTCTTAAAGCCGGACGTATAGCTCCTCTCTCTGACTCACACCGCCGTGCCTCACTCCACCGATGTACTCCACCAGTAATTGCACGTCATCAAGGCCATCAATGGGCACGCTACCCTTTCCTCTTTCTTCCTCGCTCTATAAAAGACGCCCCAGAAACGCCATTGCGTGCCACTGGCACTCCGCGCTCTGTCTTCACCCCTTGATGTCTAATCTTCATCACGGGAGCACTCCCATGTAGACCGTGTCTTGTCGGCCGAAGTCGGTCGCCGAGTGCTGTTTTGCCGTGACGAAACCTTGCCGGAGAGGGAAGTCGACGGCACCCAAGCTCGCGACGCCAAGGGCGGCCGTTCCGCCGGTCGCCGTTGTCGTGCCTAACGCCGGGGAACCGCCACGCGAGCCATGCATGCCCCGGCCGTCGCTGCGTCATCTTCGTCCCTACAACGGAGAAGCTTCCCCCACGTGAAGGCCAAGTCGATGCGGACCACAACACCCGAGCTGCACCTCTTCGTCCGCGTTGGCCTGCTCGCATCGCCAACTGGATCGGCAGAGAGCAAACCACCGTCGTGGGCTCCGCATACAGACCAAGACGCATACGTCGCCCATTGTTCGCCATTGTCCGCTCATCACGGAACAGCTCCAATCACGGGGGCACGAGCCGTCCGCCGTGCACCACCCCTGCCGACCTTCGTCGCCTTCGCCGGCCGGAGACGCCCGTCGGAGCAGTTCTGCACCCCATGATGTTGACGCGAGGTCGAGGCCGCGGCGCTCTATTTTGCCGGTGTTCGTCGCCGTTCAGCCGACTGACTCCTGGAGCCAAGCCACCCATCACAAGAACAACCACGGTCTTGGTCCGTCTGAGGTAAGACACAGCCAAGAGCCCAAGATGGCCATGTCTCGTCCTTGTCTGCCGCTGCTTCAGCGCCGCCATGTTCTGACCATGTATGCTACCGGCCACGCCGTTGACCTGATGGCCGAGTATCCTGACTCGGTGACTCCTACTACCGTCCTTCATCTCTGGCTCGCAGGCGCCGCACTACTGACCTCAATCGTCTTCATCTTCTTTTTGCTGTGCGACATCATCGTCGTCGTGAGATCGAGCACCATCATCAGGCGATCACATTGTTGTATTTCTTCCACGGTGCAAGGCTGCCATACAACATCGACGTCCGTACCCCGGTGAGAACCTTTCTCGTACGCTCCATGTTTTGTATTCAACACATCATGTCCTAGCGAGCTAGCACAAGCCATCACGATCATATTCTCCAGCAGATATCTCCGTTTTCTGTTTAGTGCCAAACAATAGCTAGCGCTTGCATGCGGTAAGCAATAGAGCGGACGCAAGCCGAGGTGTTGCATATGCGGGCATGCGGCGGCGGCATGCATGCATATGTTTCTCTTTGTTAATTAGCACCATCACGCGCACGGCAACACACAACATTCTACTAGCATCCTATTCAATTCACGTTTGCATGCATGTGCTTGCCGTAGGCAAGTATCCACCGGAAAGCAAACAATTTGTACATATACACACATACACACCATCATGATGTCAGCATTACATAATGCTCATGTCATACATGGTATTTCCTTTGAAAATACAATTCCGGTAAATCTCGGCATATGTATTTCGGCAATATAGCCTATCTCTTTTCTTTTTATTTCAATCTATCGTTTATCTCAAGTGTCCACGAGTATTCTTTGATAGCCCTTCCGACCTGCGGTTAATCACGATTAAATCCCTAATCTTTGTTTAATCCATAAATCTCACGTGTTACCGTTTAAGCTCGTCCTTGTTGCGTTGGATCGTCTCACAATAAAATACACGCTAGACAAGATGTTCACCTTAAAATGTGTTTTTAAAATTTTGAACTTAACTTGATTAATATCTACTAAACTTGTATTATAAATAAAATGTAATTAGAGCTACATTTCGGTTTTTCATAATATAAATGTTAATTAGTTAATATTTATTCAATTTACTTTCTAAATAAAAGCAACATAGTCTATCTCGAGTTTTCTTAATTAATTGATAATTTGATTAATATGAATATAAATGTGTTTTTAAACTATAATTTGATTAGTTCAACTCGAAATATAAAGGTAAACGCCTAGATGCTTTTACATGCTTCCTTTAAATTAAATGTTTAATTTGCATAAGTTATACTTGAATATTTGTAAATAAAATTGAACTAACTTATACACGGTTCCTTTTATATAAATATAACTTGCTTAATTATAAATAGGGTATTTCTCTGAAATAACCTATGCACATCTTTATTGAATTTAAATATACCAAGCACATAGCCTTGTGTGATATGATCTAAATCTCCCGATAGCCCCGAGTGTTTTTGCGTTCGCGGCCCTTGAGCCAACCCTTGTTCTTTCTTTAAAGCCTTTTCTTGATTGGTGTATTGTCTTATTTGTTCTTGTTTGTGTGCTTTGCATGTTTGTGCCCGATGTTTGCTTCGAGTAGAAGATCGAGCTGTTGATCGGAAGTTCGGAAGTTTCAAGAGAGCAAGAGCGGAAGATCATAAGAGTAGCTTTGTGTTGAGAAAGGCAAGTGGACTTCTCCCCCTGCATATTCTATTTTTGTCCCACACAACTTGCATGATAACTAAGTTTACATTTAATGTTATACTACATAAATTTGATGGGAAAATCACCTTTTGACTAAGAATTTTATCCCCCTTTACCTTGGACAACCCCTTTTAACAAATGTTTTGGGTAGAAATGCTTAGTTGCTATAACTTGGGATGGTTAAAATGAATCTTTTATAATATGATGAATGTTGATCATGATAACTTTTGGTGATATATACATGTATGTGTGTGCTTATAGTTAATAACAAGATCATATGGTTTAATCGGAACATGGAGAACCACCCGGGAAAACGGTGCAACCACAGTCATATGGCTCTGGCTTAGCCGATTAATTAGGAGAGTGGGTTAGCTGATGGCTCTTTCGAGAGGGGCACGAGGGGGCGGAGTTGAAGGAGTATAGTAGGTCCTTTTGGGGTAAGCGGCCTTGGCTAAGGTGTTAACCATTAGGGAGGGGTTATGGTACGCTCCTTTCTTGTAGCTGTTGCGGGCTGTTGGTTTCTCTTCTTTTCCTTTGTAAAGGCTTCGTAGTGGACCCCTAGCCACTCACCTCGGAAGTGTTTAAGGGTCGATCAACCGGAGCAACATGGGGAACACGAGCGTGGGTAAAGTGTACAACCTGCAGAGTGTAAAACTGATCGATCAGCCGTGCTCACGGTCAAGAGTGGCCTGGACCCTCACATGATTAATAAACTTGAAGATGGAACTAAACCGTGGTTTCTTGTGGTTTTTGAGAGAAGATGCTTTCCCAAATGCTTAAGTGGGTTGGTATAAACTTACATCTAGTAATCGGGGAGCTTGCTAATAAAACTTGACCAACATTAAAATGCTAACCGCAGCAAAACTCTTAGCCTATCCTTGATGGCCTTGCATCTTCCCCCACTTATTTGAGCTCCAACCATAAGTGTGCTCACCCTTGCTAAACGGCTTGTTCGAGAGAAGAAGAATAAGAAGGAGAAGAAGGTGTATGATGTCGAGGAAGATGGTGCTAGGCATACGCAACCCAGGTCGATTGCACAGCCGAGAGTTTGGAGCCATGTGAGGACCATGTGTGGTTCGAGGTCGCATGGATGGTCGCTTCCTTGTGTGATGAGTGATTGACAACGTTGTGTGGACTGATTCCTTGCTCTAAGTATTGCAGAGGTGCGAGTTGCGGCTGACTCGTGTTGGTGCGATGTGAAGAACAAGCGCGAAAGGTCGTTGCGCGGTGAGGCCTCCATGTGTGGAGAAGACAAGTATGCTTCGTTGAAGCGAGGGACCCGTGGCCGGCGGGGTCAAGTGCGGGCGCATGGTGGCATGAACAAAGAAGATGAAGTCGTGGACTCGTTTCTTGGTAGAGCCTCAAAACCAAGGGCGAGCCGGACTACGTGGGAGCGAGTCATGAGTGGAGATTGGCGGAGGCTGCCACACGGAGTCCGCGGGGTTTGCGATGGTTCACCGAGAAAACCAGCGGGTTACCTCTGTTGAGCCACAAAACCGAGGCCGAAGACTCGACGAGGAGGTGCGGCCACCTGGACGGGCTCAACCGCCCCAGAGGGGCGGGCGGACCGCCCGGGGGCCGTCGGATCCGGGGCTCTGCCCAGCCGCCCGGGGGGCTTTCGTCTAGCCGCCTGGCGCGTCGGGGCCGAGACGCTTCGAAGCGGAGGACACGCGTCGGGATCGCAAAGCTTGCGTCGAGGCTACGCAGGGTGAGGTTGCCGGGCATCCGTCAGATGGTGAAGACATCAAGAATTCCAAATCCGCCCTTGAGGGGCATGTATCCCTAGCTATTAGTGAAGGGTAGTTTAGCTCCTTTTGGGTGCCTCCATATATACTCATTTAGATGGGTGGATTGGGCAGCCCAACTGCGGAACCCTAGCTCATTTGCTTTTCCATTTTCGTTCTCCATTTTCCTTAGGAAGGCTAGCTTGGAGAGCTTCATGTGAGATTCAGAGAGAGGGATGGATGTTTGGGTGGCAAGCTAGACCTTGTACGCAGCCATTCATGGCATGTATAGAAGGTTTGGCGTTGTTCATCATGGTGGTTTTCCCGTCTCTTTGGTGTTGATTTCGGAGCTCTTTTTGGCGGTGTTTTGAGGACGATTTCTTGGGGCTTTTGGTGGGTGTCACGTATGAGGTTCTGTGCCTCTTTGGGCTGGTGACTTTGCCCCCAAATCCCCTTTGAATCGGACTCGATTTGGTGGTTTCTCGAGTTGGGCGAGCTTCTTGACCCGTAGAGTAGCGATTTCTTCGATTCCTCTTGATTGTGAGCGTTCGGGTTGATTCCTTTGAGGTAGAGGTTGCCCGGGAGGTAACCCAAGCTATTCCCGAAGTTTGGCTGCAATCGGTGGAGTGATTCGGGAGATCGGGCGCGAGGAGAGTTGAGGTTTGACCCGCGGTTCGTTTTCCGGAAGGGGCGGTCTAAGCGCCTACGGGGGGCGGTCTAACCGCCCGGTGCTTTCGGGTCAAAGTTTGGGTCCACTTAGGATTTTCCCTCTGTGAGTTTGTTTGCCTTGATCGAGTGAGAAGGTGAAATTGTGGGGTCGTTCTCGTGTAGTTTGCTGGGTGTTCTTGGTCGGGGGTTCGTTCTTTTGGGCTACGGGAGGTTAGACCGCCCCGGGTAGTCGGCCTAACCGCCCCTATGCTCCTTAGGGTGAAGTTTTGTTTTTCGCCAAGATTTTTACGGCAGCTAGCACGCCTTGACCAGAGATCTCTCGTTGGTGAAACCGTGGTGTATTTTTGGTGCTCGTAAGAGGCGTTTCGAGGGGATTTCTTGGTTGCCGTGTGGAGGCGGTCTAACCGCCCCCTATACCCCGGTCTAACCGCCCCCTGCGGTTAGCCGGCTTTCGAGATTGTTTCCGGCTGTCGGTCGCGTGTGTGTTGTGTTGCGGCGGTAGAGTTTGTTCCTAGGGACCGTAGCACTCCGAGGGCTGCCATGGTTTTGGCAAACGGGAGGTAGAAGTGCGGAGCGTGTGATTTCGGGGTTCGACCGAGCTAGTTCGTCTTGTCCGAGTTTCAATCTCCCTCAGAGAAGAATGCTTTATCGGCTCCCCATTCACTCCCCCTCTCTGGTCGCCTAATCGGTCCTTCTCGTGTTATCGAGCCGGTTCGGGTCTTTGTTGACTCTAACGAGTCTAAGATCTAAGGGATGGCGTACTCGAAGGAGGTTCGGTCCTCCACACTTCGATGGCAAGAACTACCGTATGTGGAGCAAGCGGATAAGGTGCTTCCTCCGCGGAAAAGGGTTAGCTTCTTTGAGATGTCACTTGGGGGACACAAGCTATGTCCAGAACATGGATTTCCTTGCTCCGAGGTCGAGGGGCCATGTTCGCGCCAACAATAAGGCCGACTACTTGTTTCGTGCTTTGTGTCGGCTTTTGAGTTCGATCGGGTGCACACCGAGCACTTCGCTTGTAGGATTTGGGCGGTGTTGAAGGAGGCTCATGTTGGGAACGCCCGAGGTTCGGGCACGGATGTATGCGACCTACGGAGAGAGTACGAGAACTTCACTCATCTCCCTATGAGTCCATCGATGCCTTGTTTCGAGGTTCACGGTGGTGGTGAACAACATGAGGGCCAATGTGGACGTGCTCCCGTACGATGATCATGACAAAGAGTGGTCAAGCTCTTACACTCTTTGGATCGTACGATATGGGGCGGAAAGTTCAAGGCCATTGTTGAGTCGGAGAAGTATGACACTCGACGGTGAACTAGTCAAGTCTCGAAGCTCAAGTCGGGCTGAGGTGGATAGGGGCATGACTGCCAAGCTCGAGGGACCGATTGATTCCCATAGTCTTGCCCTCGTTGGTGGTTCCAAAGGAAAGACTAACTCTAACTCCATCCACCGAGGATGTTCTCCTTTTCCTCTTTGATGTCTATGCCGCATGAGGAGTTTGATGACCTTGGAGAGGATGGCTGGCGCCGTTGACGAGGCGGTTCGAGAGGGCGCACGAGAACCGCGTGAACATGAGGAGGGAACACGAGGACGTGCTTCCAGTGCGGCAAGCGGGACACTTCGTCGCCGAGTGCCCGTGAGAAGGCCAAGAACAAGGACAAGGCTACAAGCACAAGGCGAGGAAGGACGACAAGTACCGTTCAAGGCGCGACCCACAAGAGCAAGCACAAGAACAAGTACAAGGACGAGCGACCATCGAGGAAGAAGGAGAGCCGAGGCAAGGCCCGGCGATGGTTGGAGCGAGCACGTCGACTCAGGTTCCGCGTACTCCACCTCGAGCTCGGCGGCGAGTGAAGACGAAGGCGATCGTCGCAAGAACAAGAAGTCGTCCAAGAACACGGGAAAGCGGGGCGAGCGTCGCCGCGAGAGATGGCCTCGTACTCATGAGAACGAGCTCCCCAAGAGCCAAGAAGAGCACACGGAGCGACTCCGACTGCGAGGCAAGACGACGAGGTGTGCGTGGATGAACTTCCTTCTTGCGCCGAGAGAATGAGAGGCTTGGCTCTTTGCTTGATAACCGTGATGACAGGATGCGTAGAGAGGCCAAGAAAATGGGGAAAGAGCTTAGGGCTTCACTCGAGGATGCTAGGACTAGAGTGGCTGAGCTAGAGAGCCACGGGTGCTTGATAAGCCAAGCTTGAGATTGATTCGCTTAAGGCTAGCCCTGTTGTTTCGATGAGAATGATTGTCCGATTGCTCCATATTCCTTCGCTGATCTTGCTTTGTTTAAGGAGAAGATGCCTCCAAGTGTGAGGAACTAGATGTGCTCAAGGTTGGAAATTAAAGTGGGCGAGCTCAAGTCTAGACTGCTTTGCTAGGTGCTTGCACTTCTTGCCCACGTTTTGCATGCTAAGATTGATGAGATGCATGCTTACACTAGTTCGCCGAGGCTAAATTCGAAGGAACCATGCCTACATCTTGCTCTTACACGTGAAATGCATGCATTGAAAAATTTGGAGCTTGCACATTATGTTGATCGTTTGCGGGATGAGAATGATGACTTAAGGAAGTTGATGGGTTGGTTGTGCGATCTTGAGCCTCGGTTGAGGATGATGATCGAGGCCTTTAAGAGGCAAGATGGTGAGGGGCTTGGGGAAAACAAGGTTGGTGAAGGAAATGGAGAGAATATCCGGAGCCACCAAAAACCCACCACAAAAATGATTTCCCTCCAAAACCCAACCATCTTAGGGAACTGACTAGACACAACCCCAACGCTCCACCTATATTTCCTACACCCACAAATGATCTCCGAAGGCCTATCAAGTTTGTGAGCACTTACGGAAAGTGTTCTTTGGGAAAGTGAGTGAGAAGGCAAGTGAGGAGAAATCGGTGGAGGGAGTTGAGTGGAGAGAAACCAAGCGGCGGCCCAATCCAAGCCTAAACCTAAGCTTGTGAGGTTCCGTTGTGGCCATTGTGGAAAGAGGGTCACAAGGATGAGTTTGCTTCAAGAGGAAGCGGGAAGAGAGGATGGCAAAGGAGTGGACGAACAAGGATAGGTGCAACCCTTCCCCTTGGTGTACCTAAGCCTTGTATGCCACTACCCGTGGGAGTAAGGCCGGTGGTGAGAAGTGTCCGGCATGGGGAGATGCGAGTTCCCGCGGCCGAGGAGCAATTGGAGGGGGCGGTCAGACCGGCCTGGCTAGGCGGTCGGCCGGCCCGGCCGCAGGGGGCGGCTAAACCCCGCCCTGGCTAGACGGTTAAGCCGCCCCCCCAGAATTCTGGGCGGAGTGGTTTTCGAGGTGGTGAGTCGAGAGGTTTCAGGTCGGGAGGTGGAGCTCGGTGGCTGGTCCGGGAGGCAAAGACGTGGTCGGTTGCTAGGCATTCTCCCCCTCGAGTTCACTTCGGGGATGGGAGGAGTCGTAGCTTTGAGAAGGAGAGGAGGGACGTTCCACGGAGTTGTCTTCCGTGGTTTTGGTCCTCCTCCAGAAGTGAGGGGTGGTTTCCTGGGGTGGTTACCGAGGTGGTGTTCGTGGTGGTGGTTATGATAGGAAAGATGGCTTGATGTGTGCTAACCTCCACTTTCCAGCAAATGGCTCCCAAACTGGGTTTTCCTCTTTTTGGTACTAACCTTAAGCTTTGAGTCGTTTGTTCGCTCACGTGCTCGTTTTTGAATTTCAAAAAAGGGAGACTTGAAGAACATTTCGTTCGAATCGACTCCGTTGTTCGAGGCATATGACCGAGACAAAATGGGGTGGTTCTCAAGTCTCGTCCCGTGGTGACGAAGAGGTACATCACCTTGGGGGACAATGGTGGTAGGCGTGTGCTTTAAGGTGAGATCAAAGTGAGTGACAAGATCACTTCCGAGGCGTGTTGCTCTTGTTGCAATCGCCGGGGTACAATTTGCTTTCTCGTGTCCTGGTTGTTGGATGAGGGCTTTGAGGTGTTGTTTCGCCAGTGGTTCTCTGATTGTAGACTCTCGAGGGGACCGCGCTTGTATGGTCGTTCCCGAGGGTCGTGTGTTTCGTGCCGATTTTTCTTTAGTCTTCTAGTGTGGAGCGTTGTTTCTCGTCGGTTCTTCGAGTGAGTTGTGGAAGTGTTATAGGAAGTTGGGTTACGGAGCTTTGACCTTTTTGTCTCGCTTGAGTAAACTCAATTTGGTCTCGAGGATTGCCAGTTTCGGTTGAGGCTTGAGAAAGAGTTGGTTTGTGCTCCGTCCGCATGCCAAGATGGTGGCCTCTTCTCACCCGCCTTTCACCGATAGGATGACCGAGCGTCCATGCGAGCCGGCCCATATGGACCTTGTTGGCCCAAACAGGTGCGATCCCTCGCGTGGGAAGTGGTATGTCCTTGTTGTGGTGGACGACTATTCTCTGTATGCGTGGGTGTTCTTTCTCGAGGAGAAGGGGGGACGTTTGGTTTTGTTCGAGATCTAGTCTTGAGGTTGAGGAACGAGAGGCACGGAGATGCCATACGTGCCATTCGTAGTGATAATGGCTCTGAATTCCGGTGAACTCGTTTTGAAACCTTTTGCCAGCACTTGGGTCTTGAGCACCGCTTTTCGAGTCCGTATACGCCTCCCTTTGCATCGGTGTTGTGGAAAGGAAGAAATGTGATCTTGTGCGAGATGGCTCTGACGATGCTTGATGAGCATAGGACTCCGAGGAGGTATTGGGTCGAGGCTGTGAATACCGCTGCGGCTATGTGTCGAACAACATATACCTCGCAGTGCACAAGAAAGAAGACATGCTATGAGTTGATGCATGGGCGCACACCCAAGGTGAGTCACTTCCATGTCTTTGGTTGCAAGTGTTTCATTCTCAAGAAGGGCGAGGAAGTTGGATAAGTTTGAGGCTAGGTCCGTCGATGGCATTTTCTTTGGTTATGCATCTCATATTCTAGAGCATATCGTGTGCTCAATCTTGAAACTAACCAAATCGTGGAGACTTGCGAGGTAACCCTTCGACGAGACAGCCACGTAGTCGCCTTGTCTTTGAGTGCGCAGTGATGATGAGCTTCGGGCGAGGAGATCTTTCGAGAGGAGGAGCATGAAGATGGTGATGATGAAGATGGCGGTGCGGTGCCCACGAAATTTGAACATGTACCCACTACTTCGACTACGATGATGGATGGACCCTCGCACCACCTACGACGACAAATCAAGAACGAGGAGAAGGCGTGTTGAGGGGAGGTAGCTTCGAGGCGAGAACCTCCCGGCGAGTTCAAGTGGATCACCCGGCTTCGAGGCCGGATTGCAGCGAAAGATCGTCCGGACGGCCGCCCACTCTACACCGTAGCACGACGTGCTCCCTCACGTAGCTAGGTAGCGCGGCGTGCATGTAACCCGTCGCCCCCTTGGCCTATAAAGGGGGGAGGCGAGCCCCGGCCGGGGGGGGGGGGGGGGGGAACGGGTCGGAGGAACACAACACACCGTGCACTCATTCTCTTATTCTCCCACAACATCTCCGGCCACTCTCCCGGGGACTTGGAAGCCACGCTTCCTCTCCCACCTTGCTTGTACTTGCCCCACTACAAGCACCCCGTGCCGAGCAATACAAGTGCCACGAGCACGCCCTTCTTTGGACGTACGGCCCCCTCGGCGGGAACCGAGGATAAAACCTTGTGTCATTTGTTGCTTAGCATCGACCATTGAGGGATAGACCTAGGCGCTATCTCTTGGTTAGTGTCCGGACCATATTCCGCACCGACATACACCTACGACGACAAATCAAGAACGAGGAGAAGGCCGATGTTGAGGGGGAGGTAGCATCGAGGCGAGAACCTCCCCGGCGAGTACGGGTGGATCACCCGAGTTTCGAGCATCATTGGCGACATGAATGAACGCACTACATGGTCGAGGGTTTGAAACAATTCCCATTTCGCTCATGCTGCATTTGTTGCTACTTTTTGAGCCCAAAGACATTGGACACGCACTATCCGATCACAATTGGGTTAATTCGATGCATGAGGAGTTGGAGAACTTTGAGAGGAATCGAGGTTTGGGAGTTGGTTGACCCTCCCCCGGGGTGTAAGCCGATTGGTACAAAGTGGGTGTGGAAGAACAAAGAGGGAGAGAAAGGTGAGGTTGTGAGGAACAAGTCGAGGCTTGTTGCTCAAGGGTTCAGTCAGAAGGAGGGGATCGACTACGAGGAGACCTTTGCTCCCGTAGCCCGTTTGGAGGCGATAAGGATCCTTCTAGCCTTTTCTGTGGCTAAAGGGTTCAAGTTGCATCAAATGGATGTGAAGAGTGCTTTTCTGAATGGTGTGTTGGAGGAAGAAGTGTATGTGAGGCAGCCTCCGGGGTTTGAGAGTGAGAAGTACCCCCAGGGTGTACAAGTTGAGGAAGGCGGCCGTATGGATCGGAAGGGGCGCCTAGAGCTTGGTATGGCGAGGTTGAGGGGGTTCTTGTTTGAGAGAGGTTTTGAGATGGGGAAGATCGATCGGACCTTATTTTTTTGAGGCGGGGCGGAGAGATATCCGATTGTGCGGGTGTTTGGTGGCTTGTCTAACTCTCTTGTTGCAAGGTTTGCGAGATGATATGAGCGAGGGAATTTGAGATGAGCATGATGGGCGAGTTGCGAGTTCTTCCTTGGGCTACAAATCAAACAATCAAAGGAAGGATCATTTGTGCACCGGGCTAAGTACACCAAGGACATTGTGCGGAAGTTCAAGATGGAGGACTCCAAGGCTATGACGACGCCGATGAGTACGACTACGGCTCTTGACGCGGACGAGGAAGGTGAACATGTGGACCGGAAGGAGTACGGAGCATGATCGGGTCACTCCTCTACTTGACGGCGACGAGGCCGGACATATAGTTCTCGGTGTGTCTGTGCGCTCGTTTTCAAGCGTCTCCGAGGACTTCGCATCGGCAAGCGGTGAAGCGAATTTTCAGGTACTTGCGTCACACTCCCGACTTCGGCCTTTGGTACTCCGCGTCCTCTTCTTTGGCGCTTCATGGGTTTTCGGACGCGGATTTTGCGGGTGTCGGTTGGATAGGAAGTCCACTTACCGGGACTTGCCGGTTTTGGGTTCTTCTTTGGTGTCTTGGTCTTCCCGCAAACAATCGAGTGTTGCTCAATCCACTACCGAGGCCGAGTATGTTGCCACTGCTAGTTGTTGTTCTCAGCTCCTTTGGATTTCATACACCATGAGTGACTTTGGTGAGGAGTATACCCATGTCCCACTTCAATGTGATAGCACCAGTGCCATAAGCGTTGCAAAGAACCCAGTGCTCCATTCCAAAACCAAGCACATAGAAGTGAGGTACCATTTTCTGAGAGACAACGTAGAGAAAGGAAAGATTGCTTTGATCCATGTGCCCACACATGACCAACTAGCCGATATTTTCACCAAACCCCTAGATCAAGCAACTTTCACTCGTTTGCGGGGAGAACTTGGTGTGTGTTTGATTTCTTGAGTTGGGTGTGTGGGAGCTCCGTTGTAGCATATGTATAGTTTCCTTTGTGCATTTCTTGCATTTGGCATGGCATATGTAACGTGATGTATAGGCATCCGTGTATCTTAGATTGCATGCATTTTGTATCATATGCATTGGTTAGGAAAAGCTTCTCTCATATACATTGTTCACCATGGAATGAGATATATGTCTTTGTGAGCTTGTTTGGTATGCTATGGTAAGTTTTGCTTAGCTCTTGATTATCTTGATGAATAATCCATGGTTGATAGCTATGCTTTTGAAAATGTCACATGTATGCTCTCTCATGTGTAAATGCCTTTATATGTTCTTGACATGTTTTAGTGGCTTGGCTATGCTTAATTTGTGGTTGGATAGCTAGTTTATTGATCATATGGGGCCAAAGGCTCATTTGCCATCATGAATGTTTAGCCCTCTTGCCTTATCTTGTGGAGGGGCATAAGTTCCTTTTTGTCGCAAAGACATTTCATGTACGAATTATAAATCTGAAAATGAAATGAAAAATGCTTGGAAATGTGCTCCCATGTCATATGTGCTGAATTCAATTTGCTTTGGGTGCTAAACCGTTGCATGATGCCTACCAATGAGAAGTCTCATACATAGAAGTAGGCACATGGCTCGGTGGCTTTGACATGACATGAGGTGCTTGTGGGTGTTTGTGATGGTCTTATGGTTAGAATGGCTGTCCTAGCATGAAGTTTGTGTGGCTTTGCCATTTTGATATGCTTTGATCATGTTTAGGACTTTGCTTATGAGAGGCAAGTTTTTTCGCAAAATTTCCAAAATCCATCTTAGTTTCGTCCATTGGTTGTGAAACTTGGTGATCATGTAGTTGAGATCGATACGAAGCCGTAGAATATCTAACTTGCTCATTTGGACATGTGTAGCATTCTTTGTTGAATTTTGTCTATTTGAGAAGCTCTAGGTTGAAAGTTTTGCATTTTTGGCTTGATTCATGCATTGCCAACAAGGGGGAGAAGTTTGAGCTTGAAATGGCTTGTTGGACGCATTTAGAAGGTTTTCAGGTGGTTTCGAGCCATTTCTAGGCTCTGGTGTGCACCGGTCTGACCGGTCAAGGTCACCGGTCTGACCGGTGTGGGTGCTAGTCCTGTGCACATCTTAGGCACCGGTCTGACCGGTGGTGATGACCGGTCTGACCGGTGTGAGATAAAGTTGCTGCAGCTGCCCTGCTTTCAGCTGGCTTGCATGCATTTGTCCAGGGGGAGGCGCATTGGTTCAGGGGGAGTTTGTGTGTGTGCAGGGGGAGCTCTTTGTGGTTTTTCGAGCTTTGCTTTGGTGGTTTGTGCTCTTTGTTTTGAGCTTTGTTTTGTCTCAGATCTGTCGAGCCGTTGCCCTTGCCTAAGGGGTCCGAGACTTGTCTTCTTCAAGTGATCTTGCTCTTTGCCTTTGTTTGGCTTTCGATCGCTTGTTGGAGTTTCTTTTTGTTTGTTTCTTTTTTTTCTTTTCTCTCTTGTTACTTTCGTGTGGGTGTTGTCAATGCACTCATCAAGGGGGAGATTGAGGACCATGTGTGGTTCGAGGACCGGTGGATGGTCGCTTCCTTGTGTGATGAGTGATTGACAACGTTGTGTGGACTGATTCTTGGCTAAGTATTGCAGGTGCAGGTTGCGGCTTGACTGGTGTTGGTGCAGGTGAAGAACAAGCGCGAAAGGTCGTCGCCGGTGAGGCCTCCAGGTGTGGAGAAGACAAGTAGGCTTCGTTTGAGGGACACGGTGGCCAGCGGGGTCAAGTGCGGGCCGCATGGTGGCATGAACAGCAAGATGAAGTCATGGACGGTTTCTTGGTTGAGCCTCAAAACCAAGGTCGAGCCGGGACTACGTGGGAGCCGAGTCATGAGTGGAGATTGGCGGAGGCTACACCGAGTTCGCGGGGTTTCCGGTGGTTCACCAGAAAACCACTGGGTTCCTTGGTTGATCCGACCGGTGGGTCTGACCGGTCTGACCGGTGGGTACCGGTCTGACCGGTGTGCGATGATGCAGTCCGGAGACTTCGAAGCGGAGGACACGCGTCGGGATCGCATGGCTTGCGTCGAGGCTACGCAGAGTGCGGTCGTCGGGCATCCGTCCGATGGTGAAGACATGAAGACTTCCAAATCCGCCCTTGAAGGGCTTGTATCCCTAGTTATTAGGAAAGGGCATTTTAGACATTCGGTTGCCTCCATATAACCCAAGAGGTGAGAGGATGGCAGCCAACTCTTGGAACACTAGCTCATTTGTTTTCCTATTTTCCTTCCTATTTCCTTAGGATTTCTATAGGACTAGCTTGAGAGCTTCATGGTGAGATCTTGTGAGAGGGTTGGATGATCGGGCGGCAAGATAGACCTTGTATGAACCTTTGTTGCATGTATAGATGATTCGGCGTGGTTCCTCAAGGCTTGGATGTGTTGTTCCCGGTTGTTCTTGGTGGTGATTTTCGGAGCCCTCTCTTGGTGATTTCTTTGGGTTGTTTTCGGGACCTTTCTCTTGGGGATTTGATGGGAGAAATTTGTGGGAACCCTTCGTGGTTCTTTGGGTTGTGATTCCCCTCCCAAATCCGTGAGTAAAGGGGCTCGATTTTGGGGTTTCTTGAGTTCTAGGGTTCGTGGTGCTCTTGGCGGGATTTCTTCGATTCCTCCTTTTTCGACGAGTTTTGGTGGGATTAAACTTGGCTATGGACTCCTCATGAGGTGTTCCTAATATCCCCAAAGTCTTGTTCAAGTCCGTGGAGCGATTCGGGAGATCGAGGTTTGGATTTGGGGGAGTTGACCCGCGGGTCTTTGTTCATCCCGAGGCGCCCGAGCAACACCGGTCTGACCGGTGCTCTTGACCGGTCGGACCGGTGCAACCCTCGGTGGGTTTTTGCTCGGGTGAACGTCCGGGTGTGTTCCTTTGTTGTCCTGTGTTGCTGCTGTTTCGAGTTTGGGTCAGTTTGGAGGTCGGTTGGCCTGTTTGGTGATTATGGGGCTTTCAGGCTTGGACCGGTCTGACCGGTGTGTTACACCGGCCTGACCGGTGTGAAGCCACTTAGTGGAAGTTGCCTACTCTCACCAGCAGGGACCGGTCTGACCGGTGGTGCTCACCGGTCTGACCGGTGTTGGTCTGTAGACTCGAGTTTTGGTGTTCCGCTGCGTTCTCGAGTCGGAAGGTCGTGTGTTGGTTCCTAGGTCCAGTGACACTCGAGTGGCTACGTGGGCTTGGCCAATTTGGGTAGTGAGTCGGAGACGTGTGTTGGAAGCCGTGTTCATCTTGTTGGAGTTTCCATCTCCTTCGAGAAGAATTTTTATCGGCTCCCATTCACTCCCCCCCTCTCTGGTTCGCCGTATCGGTCCTTCAACTTCTCATAGCAAGGCCGCTGGTGCCACACCTGGTGTGACAACCCGCCCAGGAAAATACCATACTATCGCCTAAACCAATCCACTTTTGTCATTAAGCAATAATAAAGTATCATCCTGTCGTTAGTTGCCGGGTTAACTCCCGGTAAATCACTTGAATAGCATCAAGGATCGAATATATGCATTAAAACTCACTCGAAGGCGAGTCCAGAGATACATCACATTAATATCCAAATTTGTACCCCGAGGGGTTTAAATTATTACAAACCATAGTTTTTGCCATAACGAAATAGTTCAGGGTTTCGAAAGCAGCGGAAATGAACTAACGGAAGCGGCAACACCACGGGAGGTCATCCATGATGCCTTCAGCAGTCGTCCTCCACCCACTCCAGCTCCCAGCCGAGCGGGATCTCTCCGGGCCGCACATCACTGAAAGAATTACCCGGATCACATTATAGCAAGGCTGAGTATACTAATACTCAGCAAGTCTTACCCGTCGGTGATAACTAATTCGCCAATTCTAGACCTGAAAGACTTTTTGGCTACTGGGTTGCTTTTGCTGAAAAGTAACAAAGAGTAGGTCCTTACCTTCAAGATTTTAGCACAAGTTCTAGTAGGTTTAATCTTTACTACATTGGCCAACTAGTACAATCAAAGTTGTACAATACAATTAATAAAGCATAAAGTTCATCAACTTCCATCATTAGGGATCTCATGACTAGTGGAGTAAGCAGTCTCAGATAACGGTGAGAGGCCGACAATCGATTGATTTAAACCTTGCAAGGTGGATCTAAACACATGGTAGGCTACCCCCGAAAGGACAACTTTCCTAGGCCATTTCCAAAAATCCTCGGGTCGGGATGAAAGGCCACAGTCTTTGGTGCAGGCTATCCGGCATACCCCCCGCGAGATACCCGGAATCACCATACACCACCGGTAGCTAGCCGTGAGACAATCCCAAAGAGTAGTGACAGTTCCATCCCTAGCTGTCTCATTAAGGTACTAGGCTTACTGGTCCCATTCCCGACAAGTGTTTAGTACGTTCAAACACTTAACCCACATAACCATTGGACCGGAGCCCAAATCCCATGCTCTTACCACATGAGCAATCCATTTAGGGATATATTGTGATTCCTATCTATGAACCTATTCTCGCGAGTGAGGTCATCACCCGACTTGTAACGGTCCTATGACTTAGCAGCTATCGACCTATCATTCTAGTAAGGACAAAAGGTACCTAGGGATCATGCATCTAGGGTTTCATTCAACTCCTGAACTTAAATGCACAATCATCCATAGATAATTGAATAAAGAATTTGGAAACTAGGTTAGATGCACCAGAGCTTGCCTTCGTCAGCTAGGTTAGCCTGGGCACCCTCGGTGTCGTCGAGCACTTCCACGTACTGCAGCAAAGCTTCTGCTCCTCCTTCCTCGTTCTCCGGGACAAGCGAGTAATCACCGTCCGGAAGATCTACACGGAATGCAATGCAAGGTTTAGGTGATGTGATAGGTTGTTATCTTGCCCAACTCTTGTTGGTCATATTCACCTTAACAAGCATCTAGGTAGTACATCTCTTTTAGGAAGGTTATTAGTTGTACATGAGTCATTCTTTTATTGCACAATTGAATAAAGGTTTCTTGTACTTGTTATTGCATGTGAATATGTGGCCCTTTTCCTTTCACAAGCAAGGGCATGAACAATATGTTTATTCATGAATTAATTTCTTATTAGCAAGAATATTTAATTAACTTTTAATTAAATTAGGTAATACTTTCCAAAAAGAAAATGAACTAAAAAGAGAATTTCCTTATTTAATTTCTCTTTATTCCTTTAAAGGGCTTTAAAGCTTTTTATTAAGCAATAAATTACCAAAAATTTAAAGGAGTGTTTATTAAGCATATTAGCACCTAAACTGGTCCATTGGACCCACATGTAAGTGTTGGATGCTAGGAAATTAAATACTATTGAAAATAACAAAGGCTAGCTAGTGATTCAAATTAAATGCATACAAAAATAAATAAGCATCAAAATGATCCCAATTTCTCATACATGCTCTCTGGTCCTAAACAAGCCTAAGGAACCAGCATGTTCACCTAGAAACTCTACTGATCTTACTTCATTAATTTGCAAAGAAAAACATGCACAAGTTAAGAATAAATATTTCTGTTAAGCCAAAAATCATGATTAATTCACAAGAGGTGTATTTTGCCATAACAAGACAGTGTGCACAAGTTGGGCACAAAAACATAAATATACTTAGCAAGAAAAATCATCTAGGAAGTTTCTACAGAGTTGGACCACAATTTATTTAGCAAGATTAGCTTCATAACTTTGTGCAATTTTTGGCACAGAAGCTTGTCCTATCAAGATACACAACATATCCAAAATTGAGATACGGAGGAGTTGTAGATTTAAAGTTATGACAGATCTAGGTTTTTCACATCTGTATTTTTCATGTTAAAAATATTTAGAATCAGGCCATGTGAGAATAACAAAAGTTGTGGGATTTCTCTCCCTGAACCCAACAAAATTGGTTTGGCATTTTTCTGAATTTTCTACAATGTTATAGGAATTTTCTAAGGCTCTGGACTGACTTGCAAGAAAACTTAGATAGACTTTACAGTAAACAGGTCCTAACTTTTGCACAAAACACCCTACACAGATCAAAACTGATGCAATCCGGCCCATGGTCGGGGAGGGCGGTGCGGCAGCGGCCAGCTCCGGCGAGCCGACGCCGCTCCCCTGTGCCGGCAAGCTACCGGGCTCGACCAGATGCTCACCTAGGAGCGGTAGGTTGTCGGCGTTGGGGGCGGAGGGGCGGCCGACAAGGGGTTTCGGCGGTGGCGGCGGCGGTGGCCGCGGCGGCTCGGGGAAGGCGGTGAAGAAGCGCTGCGCTGGGCAATCAAGCGACCTGGGGAGGTCTACGGGTGCCTAAGGGAGCTACCGGAGCAGCTTGCCGGTGGCGAGCGCGAGTGGAAGCACGAGCTCCAGGCGGCGGCGGCAATGGCGGCGGTGCGGCTCGGGGTGGCGCGAAGAGGGGGAGCAACAGGTTTATATATGAGGCTTGGGGTGTCTGTGGATGACGGCGGGTGACGGCGAAGATGCCCCGCCGTGCTGCTACGGGGCTCGGGCGGCGCGCGTACGGCGGCGGCGCCGCCGACGGACCGGCGGTCCGCGGCGTGCACGCACGTACGGCGGCGCGGAATCGAGGTCCTCGGGCGGGGGGCGCGTCGGGGTGCGAGCGGCTCGGGCAGAGCGTGCCTTGGGCGGCGCATGGCCTCGGGAGGCTCGGCCTGGAAATGTTTTGCTGGTGCTGTTTTTGAAGTGAATTTGCTCCAGATTTTTGTATAGAAGTTGACCAAGTGATGAATACCAAAGTTGTAGATCTAGCTACCCTTAACAACTTCTACAAAGGCTATATAGGGTTTTTCCTCCCAGAATTTGAATTATTTGAATGCCAACATTGAACGTCAGCCTGTATTGGCAAACAGTGAAATCTGTCTTGCAATTAATTTTTCAAGCTTTTTCTCTCAAAATTTGAAATGCCAATCTACATGAAAGTTGTGTCCGTCATCAAGATGGACAACTTTCATAAAGGTAGAATTTTAAGTGTTTAGGTGAATTTTGGAGAAAGCGGCAAAAGTTTCGGCAGACACCCATGGACACTAGGGTGGCAAGGGGTTTGACCAAGCCCTTGACCAAGGGTTGGCCCCACAAGTGTGTTTACTCTTCAAATGGGGTCACTAGGGTAGGTTAGTGAGTTTTTCGGGGTGAGAACCCAGGTTGACCGTGCTTTGACCACTGTTGACTACTTTGACCGGCTGTTAGGGTTAATTAAAAACCTGGGGCGTCACACCCGGGCGGGCCAAAGATTGCTCCGTTGGTTGACCAGCTGAAGGAAGCTTCCGGGCGACTGGCAGCATATGTGAAGCATTTGGCGAAGTCTATCCCCAACCAGGTCTTGGCGTACATGAAGTCATACTTCTCCAAGGCTCCGGTTGATGTAGTCACGGGTGAACTAGCCGCTAATTGCTCAGATGATCAATACAAGGAGCTTCTGGAGCAGATGGCGCCGATCGCCGAACAAGTCGCGGAGAAGTTGAAGCTCCAGTAGTTGTCCTGTAGGGTTAGCTTACGGCAGCATATGTAATATAAACAAAGTTATGATGAACTTGTTCAAATATTAATGAATAGACTTCCATGAAATGAGTACTTGTTGTCGCGATGTGTATGTGCGGAGTGCCCATCTGTGGAGTTTTTAACGAGTAGTAGTACTCGGCAGTAGACCCGTGGAGGGAAACACAGTAAATGAGTTGATCGAGAATAAAACTTTATTACTGAGAGAATACACCTGGATGGCCAGGGCCGTTTATAGGTGTAATCGCCAGGACCCGGAGGCCACCTACGGCTAGAGTAGTGCTAGGGCGCGTGGCCGCTTACAGCTGTAGATCCGTTAGTAGCTGTATAGACTGGATCTAGAAGTACATGGTCTCTTGATAGACCGCTGCTAGAGTCCTTGACGCCCTGAGCAGCTCGAGATCCGTTAGTAGCCGTTAGCACTGGAACTTGGAGTAGAGTAGTCCGGAGACTAGTGCCTGGACCCAGAGGCCACTTACAGCGAAGGGCCCGGGAGTAGTCGTGTAGACTTGAGCCCCCAGAGTAGTCGAGAGACTATGCATAGAATCGACAGAGCTAGTCGACGTTCCACGAGTTGTTGATGTTGTCGCTTTCAAGTGTCTAGAGGCGATATGAGCCTGGTCCGGTCACCTTTGTGACCGTGAAGGGACCTTCCCATGACGAGCTGAGCTTGTGTAGTCCTTCCGTGTTCTGGATGCGGCAGAGGACTAGATCACCAATGTTGAAGGAGCGTTCCTTGATGTTGCGATCGTGGTAGCGTCGGATACCCTCGAGGCACCTTGTTGATTGGATGAGGGTGGCACGGCGAGCTTCTTCGAGTCTGTCGATGTCAACTCGTCTGCTGTCTTCAGATATGCTTTTGTCGTATTGCTCTACTGCCGGCGAATCCCACATGATGTCGGCAGGTAAGATAGCTTCGGAGCCGTAGACGAGGAAATAGGGTGTCTATCCCATCGGCTTGGTGGGTTGAGTACGCAGCCCCCAGAGTGCATTAGGCAGTTCCTTGATCCACTTGCCCTCTTTTGTGTTAGCAACGTCGTGTGGTCGCTTCTTAAGGGCGTCGAGTACCATCCCATTGGCACGCTCGACTTGTCCATTGGCCCGTGGATGGGCGACGGAGACATACCGGACGTTGATCCCGTTGTTCTCGCAGTACTCCCAGAACTGGTGGTTGTTGAAGTTGGAACCCAGGTCTGTGATGATGCGATGGGGTAGTCCGTAGCGATGCACGAGTTCATCCAAGAAGTCGAGTACTCTGTCGGCCTTGGGGCAGGTGACCGACTTGACTTCGATCCACTTGGTGAACTTGTCGATGGCCACTAGAACTCTGTTGAATCCTCCTAGCGCAGTCGGAAGAGGCCCAATCATGTCGATCCCCCAGCAGGCGAAAGGCCAAGTTGGTGGTATAGTGACTAGCTTGTAGGCCAGGACGTGCTGTTGCTTGGCGAAGTACTGGCACCCTTGGCACCTTCTGACGAGTTCCTCGGCATCGCCCAGAGCTGTGGGCCAGTAGAAAGCTCGTCGGAAGGCCTTGCTGACTAGCGTGTGTGAGGACGCGTGGTTGCCGCAGACGCCTTTGTGGATCTCCTCCAAGATGTCCTTGCCTTCTTCTCGAGGAACACACTTCATGAGTACTTCAGAAGTGGCGCCCCGCCTGTAGAGCTTGTCCCCGACTAGAACGTAGGATTTGGCCCGGCGGATGAGTTGCTCGGCCAAGTTTTTGTCCATGGGAACCTTCTGCTCACGGATGTAGTCGATGAAGGTTTGTCGCCAGTCCACATTTATCATCATGACCTCCTGGCCAGCTGGCAGAGGCGCTGGGTCAGTGGTCGTGGGCGCCGACTCCGGGATGGATGGCGTGTGAAGCTCGTGGACGAAGACACCCGCTGGTACTTGAGCGCGAGTAGAACCAATCTTCGATAGGACGTTCGCTGCAATGTTGTTGTCGCGGACGACGTGATGGAACTCGAGACCATAGAATTTGTTCTCGAGCTTGCAGACTTCTAGGCAGTAGGCGTCCATGTTCTCCTTGTTGTGTGACAGAACCACTCAAATTATTTCCATATTATTGCCTAAACCACTCCTCTTGGCCATTAAGAAATAATACAAAAGTAACTTGTCGTCTCTACCGGCCACCGTGGGCTGCACCTCCACCACAGCCGCCGCCGCGGGCTGCGTCTCTCGCCACGGCCGGGCGCCTGCCGCTCCTCGACGATCGCCGGCCGCGCCGCGGCGGGCCGATCCGCCGGCCGAGGCCTCGAGGCCTCGCCCGCGCCCCGCGAGCTCTCGCCCGCCGCCGCCGCCGTGCTCGCCCCCGCCCGCGGCGCCCTCGACGAACGCCGCCAGGTGGGGACGGACGTGTCCGCCCTCAACACCTTGGCCGGTGCGAGGGGAGGCACGGTTGGCAGCACCCTGCACAAGCACAAGCAAAAGATCAGAACGTCTGGGCACCAAAAAACCAAACCCCGCAGAAGAGCGAGCCCCTTACCTCGAAGAGGAGAAGGCGCGCTTCCTTTTCCTCGAGGTCTCGGTGGAAGAGGTCGGCGCGCCCGACGCGCCCGACGCCGCGCCTCTTGACGTCTCCACCGCGCGCGCGCGGGCCGCGCCGCGCGCGCGGGCGCGCTTGCCGCGCGCGCCCTCGCGCGCGCGCCGGCACCTCCGCGGCTCGCGCCGCTCCCGTTGTCGATTGCCCACGGCGGCGGGCGCCGGGCCGCACCCGCCCCGGGCGATGCCGCCCTTGCCGCCGGAGCCGGCTCGGCGACGGGGGCGCGCAGCTCCCACCTATCGGAGGGGCCCCGCCCCCGGCTTCTTCCTTTTCGTCCTCCTCCGAGGACGAGTACTCCCTCGGTCCCCGGGGAGGAGAGCCCCGGCTGCTCGCGCCGCCGATACTCCTCACTCCGCCGCTCGCGGCGCTCGCGGTGCCGCCTCGCGCGCTCCCTCTTGCGCGCCGCCCGCTCCTCGCTCCCGTTGCCGCGCCGCCCGGCCGAGCGCGCGGGGAGTTAGGGGGGTGGGCGGAACGGACTTCGCGGCGCTGAAGGTCACCAGCTGCAGGCGAGAACGTCAAAGGCGCGTCAGGGGCCAGGGGCAACATCAAGAACAAAAACAGGGCCAAGAATCATACTCACCAGCGGTCCAGTAGGGAGCATCTCGAGGTCCCACGGGGACCGGTCCTAGCGCAGCATCCGGGTGTCGACGCCGTTCCGCGCCCGTGTGAGCGCATACCCCCACTCGAGGGGGGTCGGGAGCATCCGCGACCTCGCCATCGCGACGGGGTCCGCCACCTCCGTCATCTCGAAGATGCAGAGCGGCCTCTCCATCAGAGGCATGATCCGCCAATGGTGGAGGAAGGCGAGGACGCCCGCCGCGGTCAGCCCGCGCGTCGGCAGGTTCTTCAGGGCGGCTAGGAGCGAGTCCAGCCACCTCAGATGCTGGGCCGTGGACACCCCGTGGCCCCAGGAGTTGGGCTTCTCCCGGAGCACCAGACCAGTGTAGGCGGGGAGGCCGGGCTCAGCGTTGCGCAGGTAGAACCATCGCCGCTCCCAGCCGGCATTGTTCGTCGTCATGGTGCAGGGGATGTAGTCGTCCTTGAACTGCGTCCGCAGGGCGAGCGACATCCCGCCGGCGCGCACCGCTGAAGGACCGAATAGGCGACCAGAGAGGGGGGGGAGTGAATGGGAGCCGATAAAAATTCTTCTCGAGGGAGATTGAAACTCCGACAAGATGAACTAACTCGGTCGAACCCCCGAAATCACACGCTCCGCACTTCAACCTCCCGTTTGCCAAAACCACGTAGCCACTGGAGTGCTACTGGTCCTAGGAACAAACTCTACCAGCAACCACAACACACACGCAGCACCAACAGCGGAAACAACTCGAAAGCCGGCTAACCAGAGGGGGCGGTTAGACCGGGTATAGGGGCGGTTAGACCGCCTCCACCTGGCAACCAAGAAATCCTCCGAAACGCCTCTTCCGAGCACCAAAACTCACCACGGTTTCACCAACAGAGATCTCTGGTCAAGGCCATGCTAGCTACCAGAAAATCTTGGCGAAAACCAAAACTTCACCCAGGGGCCTAGGGGCGGTTAGACCGGCTACCTGGGGCGGTCTAACCTCCTGTACCCAGCAACGAACTCCAACCAAGAACACCTAGCAAACTGCACGAGAACGGCCCCAAATTTCACTCGGACACTCCTCCGATCAAGGCGAACAAACTCACGAGAGGAAAATCCGGCGAAACAAAACTTTGACCCGGAAACACCCGGGGAGGTTAGACCGCCCCCTGTAGGCGGTTAGACCGCCCCTTCCAGAAAACAAACCCGTGGGTCAAACCTCAACTTCCTCGTGCCCGATCTCCCGAATCACTCCACGGATTGCAGCCAAACTTCGGGAATAGCTGGGTTACCTCCTGGGCAACCTCTACCTCAAAGGAATCGACCTGAAACGCTCACAATCAAGAGGAATCGAAGAAATCGCTTCTCTTGGTCAAGAACTCGCCCAACTCGAGAAACCACCAAATCGAGTCCGATTCAAAGGGGATTTGGGGGCAAAGTCACCAGCCAAAGAGGCACAAGAACCTCATACGTGACACCCACCAAACAACCCAAGAAATCATCCTCAAAACACCGCCAAAAGAGCTCCGAAAATCAACACAAAGGAGACGGGAAAACCACCATGATGAACAACGCCAAACCTTCTATACATGCCATGAAAGGTTTGTACAAGGTCTAGCTTGCCACCCAAACATCCATCCCTCTCTCTAGATCTCACATGAAGCTCTCAAGCTAGCCTTCTAAAAACCTAAGGAAAATGGAGAACGAAAAATGGAAAAACAAATGAGCTAGGGTTCCAAGAGTTGGCTGCCATCCACCCATCCAATGAGTATATATGGAGGCACCCAAAAGACTAAACTACCCTTCACTAATAACTAGGGATACATGCCCCTCGAGGGCGGATTTGGAATTCTTGATGTCTTCACCATCGGACGGATGCCCGACGACCGCACCCGCGTAGCATCGACGCAAGCCTTGCGATCCCGACGTGTGTCCTCCGATTCGAAGCTTCTCGGCGCCGGCGGCGGGGCGGTCGACCGCCCCCTTTGGGCGGTTAGACCGGCCCGGGGATCCCGACCGGCACCGGGCGGTCCGACCGCCCCTCCCGGGCGGTTGAACCGCCCGGGTGGCCGCACCTCCTCGTCGAGTCTTCGGCCTCGATTTTGTGGGTCGAACCGAGTAACCCGGTGGTTTTCCGGTGAACCACCGCAAACCCCGCGAACTCGGTGTAGCCTCCGCCAATCTCCACTCATGACTCGGCTCCCACGTAGTTCCGGCTCGCCCTTGGTTTTGAGGCTCTACCAAGAAACCGTCCACGACTTCATCTTGCCGTTCATGCCACCATGCGGCCCGCACTTGACCCCACCGGCCACGGGTCCCTCGAACGAAGCCTACTTGTCTTCTACACACACGGAGGCCTCACCGCAACGACCTTTCGCGCTTGTTCTTCACCTGCACCAACACGAGTCAAGCCGCAACCTGCACCTGCAATACTTAGCCAAGAATCAGTCCACACAATGTTGTCAATCACTCATCACACAAGGAAGCGACCATCCACCGGTCCTCGAACCACACATGGTCCTCAATCTCCCCCTTGATAAGTGCATTGACAACACACTCACATGAAGTAACACAAGAGAAAAGGAAAAGAAAAGAAATAAATAAAAAGAAACCCCAACAAGCGATCGAAAGCCAAAGAAAGGCAAAGAGCAAGATCACTTGAAGAAGACAGGTCTCGGACCCCTTAGGCAAGGGCAACGACTCGACACATCCGAGACAAAGCAAAACTCAAACAAAGAGCGCAAACCACTGAAACAAAGCTCGAACACCACAAAGAGCTCCCCCTGCACATATGCAAGCTCCCCCTGAGCCAAAGCACACTCCCCCTGAACAAATGCAGCAATGCAACGCGGGAAGCAGCAACGAGCAAAAACCTGCTCACACCGCCGGGCGGTTAGACCGCCCGTGCCTCGATCCGACCGCACGGGGGGCGGTTAGACCGCCCCAAGAGACCGGCCCTGCACCAAACTGCTCAAAATTTGCCCGAAACAATTGGAACACCTTCCAAACACTCCCCAAACACTCCCAGGTGCCCAAAACATGCACAAACTTCTCCCCCTTGTTGACAATGCATGAATCAAGGCAAAATGCGAAAACTTTCAACATATAGCTTCTCGAATATACAAAATTCATCACAAGGAGCTACACAAGTCCAAATGAGCAAGTTAGATACTCGACAGGTTCGTAATGACCTTAACTACGTGATCACCAAGTTTCACAACCATTGGACAAGGCTAAAAAGGATTTGAGTAATTTTGCGAAAAGTTACTCTCTCACAAGCAAGTACCTAAGCATGAGCAAAACATATCAAAATGGCAAAGCCACTCAAACTTCATGCTATGACAGCCATTCTAATCATAAGACCATCATAAACACCCAAAAGCACCTCATGTCATGTCAAAGCCACCGAGCCATGTGCCTACTTCTATGTATGAGACTTCTCATTGGTAGGCAACATGCAACAGTTTAGCACCCAAAGCAAATTAATTTCAGCACATATGACATGGGAACATATTTTCCAAGCATTTTTCATTTCATTTTCAGATTTATGATTGGTACATGAAATGTCTTTGCGACAAAAAGGAACTTATGCCCCTCCACAAGATTAAGCAAGAGGGCTAAACATTCATGATGGCAAATAAGCCTTTGGCCCCCATATGATCAATAAACTAGCTATCCAACCACAAAGTAAGCATAGCAAAGCCACTAAAACATGTCAAGATCATGTAAAGGCATTTACACATGAGAGAGCATATATGTGACATTTTTCAAAAAAAAATTAGCCATCAACCATGGATCATTCATCAAGATCATCAAGAGCTAAGCCAAACTAACCGTAGCATACCAAACAAGCTCACAAGAACATATATAGCAACCCATGGTAAACAATGTATATAGGAGAAGCTTTTCCTATCCAATGCATATGATACAAAATGCATGCAATCTAAGATACAAGGATCCCTATACATCATGTTACATATGCAATGCCAAATGCAAGAAATGCACAAAAGAAAGCTATACATATGCTACAAAGGAGCTCCCACACACCCAACTCAGGAAACCAACCACACACACCAAGCTCACAAAAGACCGGCTCCTCGAGGGGAGGCAAAAAGGGCTCGACACCACCGGCAAAAGAGCAAAAGAGCACAAACCTCACAAGCTCCCCCTAAACTCATGCATTAAGGCCAAAGAGCACACAAAGCTCACCTTACACACATGAGATAGGGCAAAGAGCTAAAAGAGCCAAGTGACTTGACCAAGGCCACACACTTGAAGGTCACAAATTCACTTACCTTTACCATTTCTTCAGAAGTCACTCATCCTTGTCCACCATCCCCAAAAGAGATGTACCTCCATGTCACTACTGGGGTATGAGGCCGAAGAACCACCCCCGATATCAACCAAATGTTCTCTCCGGGCCTCCCACCCGCAACTCAAAACCAAGAGCGAGAACGAGCAAATGACTCAACACCGGGGTTAGTCCCTAAGGTGTGAAACCAGGTGTCGGGCCATTTCCTCAAAAGTAGGGTTAGCAACATTCATCCTACCCCGCCTATCAATACGGCGATCCATCCCGTCAAACCTATAAAACCCGGAACCACCATGGGAACACCACTCTCGTCTCACTGGAGGAGTACGAGTACCACGAAAAGGAAAGCACGGTCCTCTCCCAAACTCGTATTGATCACGAGGTGGAGAACGTCCAGCAAACTCAACACCACCAAACTCAAAGTGTCTACCATCTGCACCATGACCAAGGGAACTGAAACCACCAGCATCACGACCTCGAAAACGAAGCGCCGAAATGGGGAGGGCGGTCCGACCGCCTAGCCGGGCGGTCGACCGCCCTTCCCTGGGCATGGCCGGTCGATCGCCTAGCCAGGTCGGTCTGACCGCCCTCTCCAGACCACCACCGCGGCTACGGGATTTCTCATCTCCCCATGCCGGATCCTTACGCACAAAGCCCTTTCCCTTAGGCGGTGGCATACGAGGCTCGGAGCACACCATGAGAAGGGTCGTACTGTCCTTGTTCGCCCACTCCTTAGCCATTCTCGCCTCTCTCTTTCTCTTATAGCAAAACTCTCTCTTGTGACCATCCTTTCCACAAAACCCACAATGGAAAAGGATTGGTTTGGGCTTAGGCTTGGGGTGAGGCTCTTCACTTGGTTTCTCACTAGGCTTTTCACTTGCCTTCTCACTCGGTTTTTCTCTAGGTTGGTTTGGCTTGGATGCAATCTTGTCCTTGAGTGTGGGTTGTGGTGGGAACCGAAACATTCCCAAATTTCCTTTCTCTCTCACCAATGCCCTCACCAACCTTATCCAATCCCAAAGCCCAACCATCAAAGCGCTTACGCCTAGCAATCATCATACCAAGGTGAGGTTCTTGGCTCGACAACCAACTCAGCGCTTCACGCAACTTATCATTCTCATCTTGCAAGCGACCAACACATTTTGCAAGATCCAAATTCTTCATAGCATGCAACTCACATGTAGAACAAGAAGTAGGAATAGGCACTTTCAAATCAGCCTCTAGCGAACCAATGCGAGAACGAAGCTCAACAATTTTCTCATGCAAACTAGGGCAAGAAGTGCAAGCACCAAGCAAAGTGGGTCTAGATTGTAGCTCAGCCAACTCAACCCTAAGCACATCTAGTTCCTCACACTTGGAGGCATACTTCTCCCTAAGATCGATCAAGTCGGCTAGGAAAGCGAGCAATCAACACAATCATTTTCATCAGAAACAACAGGGCTAGCCTTAAGCGAATCAATTTCAAGCTTGCTATCAAGAACCTGTGTTTCTAGCTCAGCCACTCTAGTCCTAGCATCCTCGAGCAAAGATCTAAGCTCCTTCCTAAGCTTTTTAGCCTCTCTAAGCATGTGATCGCGATTATCAAGCAAGTCAACCAACTCCTCATTCTCCTTGCGCAAAGAAGAGAGCTCATCACATACCTCATCCTCGGAATCCAAGTCCGAGGCGTCCTTCTGGCTTCTCTTGCTACCTGAGCTGCGAGTTAGCCATGCCGCAGAAGTCGTCCTTGAGGCTCAGGCTCGTCACACAAAGGCCGTTGAGATACTTGCCAAGGTTCTTCTTCTTCTTCCTCTTCTTCTCATCCTCTTCGTCTTCATCACTCGAGCTTGAAGACGTGTCCTCGGAATCAGACTCGATGTCGCTTGATCTCTTCATCTTCTCTCGAGACCGTGTCTTCTTCCCATGTCCATGATCCTTCTTCTTGGACTTCTTCTTCTTGTCCTTGAACTTGTGCGTGGTTGTTCACCTTCGGACACTCGACGAAATAGTGTCCGGTCTTGCCGCACTTGAAGCATGTCCTCGTGTTCCTCCTCATGTTCACCCGGTTCTCGTGCAGTCTCTCGAACCGCCTCGTCAGGAGCGCCAGCTCGTCCTCTCCAAGCTCGTCGAACTCATCATCTGGCATAGACATCAAGGAGGACAAAGAGAACATCCTTGTGGATGGGTTAGTGTTAGCCTTTCCCTTCGAACCACCAATGAGGGCAAGACTATGGGAATCAGTCGGACCCTCGAGCTTGGTAGTCATGCCCCTATCCACCTCATCCGACTTGAGCTTTGAGAACAGCTCGTTCACGGTCAAAGTGTCATACTTCTCCGACTCCACAATGGCCTCGAACTTTCCACCCCATATCGTACGATCCAAAGAGTGTAAGAGCTTGACCGCTCTATCATGATCATCGTACGGGAGCACGTCCACATTGGCCCTCATGTTGTTCACAACCACCGTGAACCTACGAAACAAGGCATCGATGGACTCACGGGGAGATGAGTGAAGTTCTCGTACTCTCTCCGGTAGGTCGCATACATCCGTGCCTGAACCTGGGCGTTCCCAACATGAGCCTCCTTCAACACCGCCCAAATCCTACAAGCCAAGTGCTCGGTGTGCACCCGATCGAACTCAGGCTGACACAAAGCACGAAACAAGTAGTCGACCGCCTTATTGTTGGCGTCGAAACTGTCCCTCGACCCTGGAGCGAGAAAGTCCATCGGCTGGACATAGCCTGTGTCCACCGTGACATCCCACAGAGTCTGACCCTTTCCGCAGAGAAACGCACCCATCCGCTTGCTCCACATCTGGTAGTTCCTGCCATCGAAGTGTGGAGGACCCGAACCCCGTTCCTGGTATGCCATCCTTGGATCTTAGACTGGTTAGAGTCAACAAAGACCCGAACCGGCTCGATACCACTTGAAGGACCGAATAGGCGACCGAGGAGGGGGGGGGGGAGTGAATGGGAGCCGATAAAAATTCTTCTCGAGGGAGATTGAAACTCCGACAAGATGAACTAACTCGGTCGAACCCCCGAAATCACATGCTCCGCACTTCAACCTCCCGTTTGCCAAAACCACGTAGCCACCGGAGTGCTGCGGTCCTAGGAACAAACTCTACCGGCAACCACAACACACACGCAGCACCAACGGCGGAAACAACTCGAAAGCGGCTAACCGAGGGGGGCGGTTAGACCGAGGTATAGGGGGCGGTTAGACCGCCTCCACATGGCAACCAAGAAATCCTCCGAAACGCCTCTTCCGAGCACCAAACCTCACCACGGTTTCACCAACAGAGATCTCTCGGTCAAGGCCATGCTAGCTACCGGAAAATCTTGGCGAAAACCAAAACTTCACCCAAGGGCCTAGGGGCGGTTAGGCCGAGCTACACGGCGCCCGTCTAACCTCCTGTACCCGAAGAACGAACTCCGACCAAGAACACCTAGCAAGCGCACGAGAACGGCCCCAAATTTCACTCGGACACTCCTCCGATCAAGGCGAACAAACTCACGAGAGGAAAATCCGGCGAAACAAAACTTTGACCGGAAACACCCGGGCGGTTAGACCGCCCCCTCGTAGGCGGTTAGACCGCCCCTTCCAGAAAACGAACCCGCGGGTCAAACCTCAACTTCCTCGTGCCCGATCTCCCGAATCACTCCACGGATTGCAACCAAACTTCGGGAATAGCTGGGTTACCTCCAGGGCAACCTCTACCTCAAAGGAATCGACCCGAAACGCTCACAATCAAGAGGAATCGAAGAAATCGCTTCTCTAGGTCAAGAACTCGCCCAACTCGAGAAACCACCAAATCGAGTCCGATTCAAAGGGGATTTGGGGGCAAAGTCACCAGCCAAAGAGGCACAAGAACCTCATACGTGACACCCACTAAACAACCCAAGAAATCGTCCTCAAAACACCGCCAAAAGAGCTCCGAAAATCAACACAAAGGAGACGGGAAAACCACCATGATGAACAACGCCAAACCTTCTATACATGCCATGAAAGGTTCGTACAAGGTCTAGCTTGCCACCCAAACATCCATCCCTCTCTCTAGATCTCACATGAAGCTCTCAAGCTAGCCTTCTAAAAACCTAAGGAAAATGGAGAACGAGAAATGGAAAAACAAATGAGCTAGGGTTCCAAGAGTTGGCTGTCATCCACCCATCCAATGAGTATATATGGAGGCACCCAAAAGACTAAACTACCATTCACTAATAACTAGGGATACATGCCCCTCGAGGGCGGATTTGGAATCCTTGATGTCTTCACCATCGGACGGATGCCCGGCGACCGCACCCTGCGTAGCCTCGACGCAAGCCTTGCGATCCCGACGCGTGTCCTCCGCTTCGAAGCTTCTCGGCGCGGCGGCGGGCGGTCGGACCGCCCCCTTGGGCGGTTAGGACCGGCCCACGGGTATCCGACCGGCACCGGGCGGTCCGACCGCCCCTCCGGGCGGTTGAACCGGCACGGGTGGCCACACCTCCTCTTCGAGTCTTCGGCCTCGGTTTTGTGGCTCAACCAGAGTAACCCAGTGGTTTTCTAGTGAACCACTGCAAACCCCGCGAACTCGGTGTAGCCTCCGCCAATCTCCACTCATGACTCGGCTCCCACGTAGTTCCGGCTCGCCCTTGGTTTTGAGGCTCTACCAAGAAACCGTCCACGACTTCATCTTGCTTGTTCATGCCACCATGCGGCCCGCACTTGACCCCCACCGGCCACCGGGTCCCTCGAACGAAGCCTACTTGTCTTCTACACACACGGAGGCCTCACCGCAACGACCTTTCGCGCTTGTTCTTCCACCGCACCAACACGAGTCAAGCCGCAACCTGCACCTGCAATACTTAGCCAAGAATCAGTCCACACAACGTTGTCAATCACTCATCACACAAGGAAGCGACCATCCACCGGTCCTCGAACCACACATGGTCCTCAACCGCGCGGCGGGTCCTCTGCTCCGTCGTGGGCTGCGTGAAGAGCTCCGCGCGGAGGAGGTGTATCCAGAGCTCCTAATTGACTGGGATCCCTAGATACCCCTCGCAGACGCCCACAAACGTGGCCGCCTGCGAAATCGCGTTCGGCGCTAAGTTGTGCAACTCCACGCCGTAGCGGTGGCAGAGCGCCCGCATGAAGCCGCGCTCATGGAAGCGGATGAAGCTCACCACGTAGCCCTCCGGCGGGTTGGGCGTGTGGTCCCCCGCCGGTGGCACGATCCACTCCTCCGGCCGGCCCTCCTCGTTCGCCGCCAACTGGCCGGCGGAGACCAGCTCGCCAAGGGCCAGCTGGGTCACCGTCGACCGCTCCCAGGCGTACGGGTCGAGGATCGTGAGGGGCGAAAGCGGCGCCATGAGAAAAGACAAGGGATGCGAGAGCGGAAGACAAGAAGAGGAAGAGTAGCTCTAATGGCGAAGGCGCGTGATGGCAAGAGCAGGACGAAGGCGAGAGCGCAGGGGGCAAGAATGGCGGAACGCTAAGGTAAAAAACCGCCGTTTTCCCTCCCCTCAGATTTATAAGCCGTGGGCGTGCTCTCCGGGGCGGACGTCCCGCGCGCATTAGCTTGCGGGGAATCTTCCTTCTCGGCCGACGGGCGGGCCCCACCACGACCACGGCGGCCACGCCACCGCGAACGAGGCCATCATCACGGCGAAGAATAGCGAGGGCCGTGGCGGGCCGTCACGTCCGCCTGCCCATGCTGCCCACTACGCGCGCGGCCGCGGCGCCTAAAAAGGCGCGCCCGCGACGCAAAATCACAGCCTCTACTGTGGAGCATTTAATGGCCCGGTTCCTTACAAAGTAAGAAGAACCCTCGAGCGGCACGAGCTCCTGGCTCGGGCAAATTTCAACCCTCGAAAGGGTACAAGCGTGAGAAGGTCGCCTCGGGGCCCGTTTGAAACAAAACAGGCACCACAAAGCACCCATGCCGCGCCGTATTACTGATCAGCGCCTCGAGGGCTGGCACGCCCAGGCCCCTCGATGGCTGCAGATGCCAGGCCGGAAGCGCTTAGCCGCCACCCCGCACCATTTTTACTGATCAACGCCTCGAGGGCTGGCTCGCCCAGGCCCCTCGATGGTCGCAGATGCAAAGACGGGGCTGCCCAGGCGCCACCCCGCACGGTCCTACTGATCAGGGGTTCGAAGCCTGACCCTCGACGGGTTCGAACAGGTGCCCCAGATCGCCAGAGTCAGGGACGACGAGGGCACGCGCATTTGAGCCGTTCCTCGAGCCCGCCAGGTCGAGGGTGCCCCACATGTCGTGTTCGAGAGCCAGCGAGGGCAGCTAGCCGGGGGATCCCACCGAGGGAGAGCTTCCGCGCCCTCGGTCCCTAGCGAACGGGACCGAGCCCCACCTAGCAAACCCACGCAAGCGCTTCAATTGACGTGTCTCTGGACCACGCAGCCTACCCGATCGCCTTGAATGGGCCCAGGCTCGGGGGCTTGACGCACGGCTACACCTCCTGGATTGCACCCACCGAGGATAGTGGCAGCAGCGCGTGCGTCACCGAAGCCGGCTGAGACATTGCCGACGCCGATTGAAACATCTACCACGCCCTCTTTCCAAGTCTCGCGGTCAACCCCTACAGGAGCGCCTATGCTCCTGCAGGGCTTCGGGGGCTAGACCCGCGGGTCCGCTGACGCGGCCCCACGGAAAGCGTTCGCAAAGACCAGGAGGGAAGAACGTCCTATCAGTAGGTTCCAGCATCTGCGGGAGCCTCAATGGCAAACCCGCGGATGCTCGGGGGCTGCGTCGGGGGACGCCCTAGGGGTCCCCTTAAAACAAGCGGGGAAATCCCCACTTAAAACCCGCAACAAAGCCAAACACGCCTCGCTTAACCATGCGGAGACACGGCCCACGCCGCGGAGGCCCCCAACGGCCCACCAAGGCGGCCCACCGGAAGATCCCCTCGAGCGAAGCTTCGCCTCGCTCGAGGGCGCGTGCCTCCCTCGGGGCGGGCTCCGCCCGTTCGAGGGGGGTGCGCTTACCTCGAGCGGGCTCCGCCTCGCTCGAGGGTCCCCTCCGCCCTCGAACGGGGTCCGCCTCGCTCGAGGGCACTCCGCACGAGCGCGCTGCTCCCGTACGCGGGCATTTAATGCCCCGACATCGGCGGGGGCGGCGCCATCATGCGCCGGGGCTCGCGCCCGGTGCCGCCGCACCAACTCCCCGGGGAGGGAGCCCATCCCCACCACGCGTGGGGGGGGGGAGGGACCGTGCGGCGTGGCCGGTGCCGCTCCGTGACGCCGTGCCGCTCGCTCCGGGTACGGCTAACGCGCCGAGCCCTCGAAGGGGGGCCAGCTGCACCCTCGATTTGCTTTCTTGTGACCTTACAGGGTTAGGTGGAGGTGCTAGGCCATTGGGAAGCCATCCCTGCCACTGTTAACAGCATGGCTGCTGCCCCCGCGCGTACGGGCGCACGCCGGACGCTGTGGCAACAACTCTAGCGCTGTGGAGCGTGCTGGAACGGGACACCGCCTTACCTGCCACTGTGCTCCGTACGGACCGACGTCAGCAACTCCCTCGAGCCTATCTAAAGACATCACAGCCGTCCGCTGCCCTTCTACCCTCGAGGCCGCCACTGTTCGGGTACAAGATACGCCATTATGGCCGGATCGCTGCAAGGATCGCCTGGGCGGCCGCCTACTCTACAGCATAGCACATCACGCTCCCTCACGTAGCCAAATAGCACGGCGCGCATGTGATTCGCTCTCTCCTTGGTCTATAAAAGGAGGACGAACCCCCTTCTTTGCGAGGGGACGGACGACGGACAGAACCCAACAGAATACAACACGAGACAGGCCGCGCCACGCACCTCGCTCTCCAATTCTCCCACAACATCTTCACCACTACACTAGGGACTTGGAAGCCACGCTTGCTCTCCCGCCTTGCTTGTAGCAGCCCCACTACGAGCACCCCCGGTCTTGAGCAATATAGTGCCTTGAGCACACCACTGCTGGACGTACGGCCCCTCGGCCGGAACCAGGATAAACTTTGTGTCTCTTATTGCTTAGCGTCGACCATTGAGGGATAGACCTTGGCGCTTATTACTGGTTAGTGTCGGGACCACATTCCACACCGACACCAGCGGGTGTCTTCATCCACGAGCTTCACGCGCCATCCATCCCGGAGCCGGCGCCACCGACCACTGTCCCAGCGCACCCCCCGGTTGGCCAGGAGGTCATGATGATCGATGTGGACTGGAGGCAACCCTTCATCGACTACCTCAGCGAGCAGAAGGTTCCTTCGGACAAGAACTTGGCCGAGCAGCTCATCCGCCGCGCCAAGTCCTATGTCCTCGTCGGAGACAAACTCTACAGGCGGGGCGCATCTTCCGGAGTACTCATGAAGTGTGTCCCCAGACAAGAAGGCAAGGACATCTTGGAGGAGATCCACAAGGGCGTCTGCGGCAACCACGCGTCCTCTCGCACGCTGGTCAGCAAGGCTTTCCGACAAGCTTTCTATTGGCCCACAACTCTGGGCGACGTTGAAGAACTCGTCAGAAGGTGCCAAGGGTGCCAGTACTTCGCCAAGCAGCAACACGTCTCAGCCTACAAGCTAGTCACCATACCGCCAACCTGGCCTTTTGCCTGCTGGGGGCTCGACATGATTGGGACACTACCAACTGCGCCAGGTGGATTCAACAGAGTATTGGTGGCCATCGACAAGTTCACCAAGTGGATCGAGGTCAAGCCGGTCACATGCCCCAAGGCTGACAGAGTACTCGACTTCCTGGATGAACTCGTGCATCGCTACGGACTACCTTACCGCATCATCACAGACCTGGGCTCCAACTTCAACAACCACCAGTTCTGGGAGTACTGCGAGAACAGTGGGATCGACGTCTGATACATCTCAATTGCCCATCCTCGGGCCAACGGACAAGTCGAGCGCGCCAACGGGATGGTGCTCGACACTCTCAAGAAGCGGCTACATGACGCTGCTAACTCCAAAGGAGGCAAGTGGATCAAGGAACTACCCAATGCACTCTGGGGGCTACGTACTCAGCCCTCCAAGCCAACAGGGCAATCCCCTTACTTCCTGGTCTACGGCTCCGAAGCAATCCTCCCTGCTGATGTCATATGGGATTCACCAGCCGTGGAGCACTACGACGAAGGCGTCTCTGAAGACAGTAGACGAGTTGACATCGACGGACTCGAAGAAGCTTGCTGCACTGCCCTCGTCCAATTAGCAAGGTACCTGGAGGGTATCCGACGCTACCACGATCGCAACGTCAAGGAACGCTCCTTCAATGTTGGTGATCTCGTCCTCCGTCGCATCCAGAACACGGAAGGACTACACAAGCTCAGCTCTCCCTGGGAAGGTCCCTTCACCGTGGAAAAGGTGACCGGGCCGGGCTCCTACCGCCTCCAGACACTTGAAGGCGAAGACGTCAACAACTCGTGGAACGTCAACCAGCTCTGTCGGTTCTACGCCTATTCTACACGACTACTCTGGGGGCTCAAGCCTACGCGACTACACCAAGACCCCTCCGCCGTAAGCGGCCTCCGAGTCCAGGCTCCAGTCTCCGGACTACTTCTTCGCTGTAAGCAGCCTCTGGGTCCAGGCACCAGTCTCCGGACTACTCCTCTCCAGAATCCAGCCCGTGCGGCTACCTACGGTTCCTGGGCTGCGACGAGCGTCAAAGGACCCTAGCAGCGGTCTACTAAGAGACCATGTACTTCTAGATCCAGCCTATACGGCTACTTACAGATCTACCGCTGTAAGTAGCTACACGCCCTAGCACTACTTAGCCGTAGGTGGCCTCCGGGTCCTGGCGACTACTCTGTAACTACGGCCCTGGCCATCCAGGTGTACTTCTTCAGTAATAAAGTTTGATTGTTCATCAACTATTTTACTGTCTTCTTCCCTCAATGGGACTACTACTGCCGAGTACGACTACTCGCGACAACTCCACGATGGGACTCCGCACTCCAAGATCGCGGCAACGAGTACTCATTGATGGAAAATTTTCTTCATTCATACTTAAACAATTTCATTACAATTGTTTCTGTACATCTACTGCTACGAGCTAACTATTACAGGACTACTAGAGATTAAGGTTTTCGGCGACTTGATCTACAATGGGCGCCATCTGCTCCAGCAGCTCCGCATACTGCTCGTCGGTGCAGTTGGCGGCTAGTCCGCCAGCGACTACGTCTACGGGTGCCTTCAGGAAGTACGACTTCATGAAGGCAAGCACCTGGTTTGGGATTGACTTCGCCAGATGCTTCACGTAGGCCGCCAACCGGCTGGGGGCTTCCTTCAACCGATCCACCAGCGGCGCTATCTTGGGGCCGCCAGGGCTACCAGCAGCCTCGCGATGGGGAGTGCGGCCTCCTCGAGTTCCTTGAGCTGGGCCCACAGCTTCTCGCAATCCTCGTTCAGCTCCTGCAATGATTTGTTGCAGTTGACGAGGTCATGGTCAGATGCAATATGGAGCTCCATGTGCTTGTCGCACTCGTAAGCAAGCTCCTTATAATCTAACTCCAGTACCTGGCGGGCCTCCTGCTCCCGGTAGAAGAGATTCTTCAGATCAGTCTTTGAAGTCTTCAGCTGCTCTACTCGAGTCTCAAGCTCTGCAAACAACAAAGCACAGCGGGTTAGACCACCTCTCGACCTCCAACAAGTACTCAACAAGACAAGTGGTGTACCTTTGTTCTTGTTGCGGAGCGACTTGTTCTTCCGCACCAAGTCATCGCTCTTCGCCTGCATCTCTTGGATGTCATTGTGGTACTTGGCGAAGGCGGTATCCAGCTTGGACTGCATGGCGGCAGCGTGCTTCTGGGACTTCACAAGTTGGTCCTCCAGTGTCTCGGCCCGAAGCACCGCGTCGCCGTACCCCTGAAGCATCTCCGACTTCAGGCGGGACCTCTTAGCGACGTCCTGCGCAGACAACTCACATCAAATGGGTACTCATCGTTACATGATTGACTACTCAAGAGTCATGGCTACTCACCTTCATCCACTGCTCGGCTTGGCGGACCGCCTCCAGATGCCGAGGCACCGTTGCCGGATCGACCAAGTCGTCCGCCAACAACTCGATCCCGCCACGACTACTCGTAGCGGCTTCGGTCATCGGTGCCGAGCGGATTGGCTCCACGTCTTGGATCTCCGGCGAGTGGAAGACCACCTCTAGAGCGGGTTCTGGCAGCATGGCGGCTTCCTCTCCTCCAGTCGTCGCGGCGACTTCCGTGGCGGTCACCTCCATCGGCTCGGAGGCTTCTACGACTGCCTCTTGAGTCTCCGGTGCCACGTCCTCTACGGGCACCGCCGATGGGATATCATTCCCTCCAGCCTCAGCACCTGTCGACAGCAAGACTAGTGTATCAGTCAATATACGACTACGACTACTCTACGAAGGCACTTCGACTTCAACAGAGTACTCACCTTCAACGACGTTGGCCACGGGCAACGTAGCCTCGGTGACTGGCGCTTCGGGTTCCGCCTGAGGGGCGGGAGTGGACTCCTCAGCAGGCGGCACGGCTCCTTCCACCACCGCTGCGGCGGGTTCATCCCCCTCCCAGGACAGATCCACCGATTTCCTGCAGAGTACACAAGCCGGTTGTCAATCAAGTATGACTACCACATCAAGTACTACTCAGGAAGACTCAACACTTACAGACTTGACCGGACTACCATCACGGTCGGGGTGCCGAGGATGCTGGTGATGTCTACCAGTCCAGCCTCTGCAGGCGCCTCCTCCTGCGCCTCTGTGGTCGCTGCCCCTTCCGCTGCGTCTTCCGCAGCAGCAGCAGCGGGTTCTGTGCTCTCCTGAGCAGCAGGGGGCTGGCGCTCCATCTGCGCCAAGAGTTCTTCGACAGTGGGGGCTGGGCTACGACTCCCAATGGCCTCCCCCACCGTGTCCCATCCGCCTTCGTCGCCCTGCTCGACGGGCTCCGTGGGCGGCAACTCCTGCAAGCAAGGAAATTTCATCGTCAACACGAGAACTCGAGACATCAGTACTCGCCTACACTGCTCAAGACGGCTTACCTCCTGGGACGTGGTCTCTGTGACTTTCAACCTCTTGGTCACACGCTTCCGGACCACATTGCGTGGCCTCCTCGGTGGCGCGGGCAGACTAGCCTTCAGGCTAGTCGGCCGATCCTGAACGAGAGGGACGTGAGGTAAGCCAGGACGGCTAAACCTCGACCGCAGCTGAAAGCGGTCCTGCAGAGTCTCTTCATCGTCGTCCTCGTTGGACGTGTCTTCCACGACAATGGTGTCGTCTCCTTTGCCAACTTCTCGCCGCTCCTTGGCATTGGTTTTCCCCTCCTCTGGGACCTCGACTAGCTAAAGAGGCGACGACGGCTCGGAGACGAACTTCTTCAAGTCTTCCTGCAAGAAGAACAACTCATCAGTGCGACTACTCTCATACAATGGGTACTCGACTGTGGGTGCGGCTACTAACCTCCTTTGGTGGGCGCGCGGTGGAGTACTCCGGTACGGGGCACGCCGTGTACGGCGGCATATCCTTGAATATCCGGGTCAGCCTGTCAACAATGTCGTCGTCGTCGACTTCGTCTCCAGGCGTCCACGACGTGTTGTCGTCGCCGGTGTACTCGTACCCCAGGGTGTCACGAGCCATCAGTGGCTGCACCCTGCGCTCCATGAAGCTGAAGGCCACGTGCTCGGCCCTCAGCCCGGCTTCCCACAGCGCCTTGATTCGCGCCAACAACTCGGGCAGCTGGATCCCTTCCTGCATCGTCGGCTCCGTGTTCCACCAAGGGCGATGCTTGGGCTGCTTCCCGCTCGGCTTCAGCAACTCCGAATGGTGGTTCGTGATGTAGAACCATTTGACCTTCTAGTCCTGGTTGGAGTCTATGAGCTTGTACGAGAGGTACTGCTCGGCGGCGTCCTCCCTCATCCGGATCCCCGCTCCTCCGACTACCCGCGGGTTGCTGGCGCTGGGTTGCGGCTTCACCCGGAAGAATTTCCAGAACAAAATCCAATGGGGCTTGATCCCCAGAAAGGCTTCGCAGAAATGTACGAAGACAGCAGTGTGGAAGATACCGTTGGGGTTGAGGTTGAGGTACTCGATGCCGTTGTACCCCATGAGCCCCTTGAAGAAGTCGCTCGCCGGGAGAGAGAGTCCACGCTCCGCGAACCGCGCGAACATTGGGATCTCATCTGCATTCTTCTCCATGGGGTACGGATCCCCGGCGGCGGCCCTCCACATGTCCACCTCCTTCTCGCGAAGGAATCCACTGTTCAGCAGGGCGAGCAAGTCTTCGGTTTTCGCCTTGGACTTCTTCTACTCGCGGTTTGGATCTGGCCGCGGCGGGGACACCGGCGATGATGTCCCTGCGGCAGATCCGGCGGCCTCCTCACGGCCCCTCTTCTTCCCGTCGGTGTCCTTCGCGGTCTTCGACGGAGACGACTTCATTCTCCAAGTGCACGGTGTCTTCACGCGCATCCGCTCGGGGGCTACTGTGGTGGCTCTTTGCGACAGCGCACTCGGATCTACGCTTCACTCAGCGGCGGCGGCGTGCACTGGTGGCGATTCCTGTCCAAGATCTACTAGGAATGGCTACAGCTGCGTAGGGTGAAAAACCCTAAGGGTTTCGACTTCTATTTATAATTCAACGCGGCCCTCCAATGGTCAGATGGATAAGTCTGCGCTTGGCTGACTCAGCGGCCGTGCGCGACCCTTCAACTTCAACTAGTCGATGCGCCTCACCTCGGGGGCTCGGCTACTTCTACTCGTCTTCCTGGGAAGTGGCAAGATTCAAGAGCATCTCAGGACACATTCTACAATATGACCCTTCAATTGGAGAGGAAGTACTCGACTCAAGGCTCGGGGGCTCCGTGCCACGTGTCCTTCGGTTTTTTCTCCGGATTTTTCGGGATATTCTTGCCAAAACTTCAGATGGATCCTCAGCCAGAGTCTACAACTCAACCCAAGGCTCGGGGGCTACTCCATATGGAGTGCGATTTTGCAATCGCACTTCCATATCAGCTTCGGCTTCAAGACAACACGGACATTGTTGAAGACCTTCAAGGGCAGTACTCGAGGACGCTTGGGACTACTCGAGAAGACTTCAAGATTGCTCAAACATCAGCTGGAGTACATTCCAGCCTCGGGATGCTTCGACTACTCTTGAGGACTTTTGACTTGTAGTACTCAGGGACGCTTGAGGACTACTTGTTAAGGCCATCAAGACTACTTGAAGCTATCCTTCTCGACTACAAAGTACTTGGGGGCTTGTCGTATGGACCTCCCTGGGCCCACTACCTCGGTGGGTACTAGGACCGACTACTCGGTGGGCCCCTGGGACTACCTGACTTGCGCTGCACGGTACCTGATGGCATGAAGCACAAGGACTACAGAGGAGAAGTACTTGGTTAGGAAGCTATACATGTCCCGCACTGTATGGAAGACTCCTAGACGTACTCGACTAGTACTCTCTCCTTATTCCGACTTGTAACCCTGCCTCTCGGACTATATAAGGCGAGGCAGGGACCCCTCTCTCATCATCTCATCTCACGGCGTAAGATTGCATCATCTTGTAATCGTACCCAATCAATCCAGAGCTAAACAGCATACAGGTCGTAGGGTATTACGCACCTCGCGGCCCGAACCTGTCTAAATTGTGTGCCACATGTCTCTTCCTTCGAGTTACCTGTATCGGCAAGGCCACATTCATCTACTTCGGGTACTCCCCTTAGTAGGTTGCCGGTCTAAAATGCCGACAGAGATCAAGAGTACCCCTGCACCTGCGCCCTCGAGGTTGAGTGAGCCATCGAAGTACATCACCCAGTGCTCTGGGCGCTCGGTTGGAGTAGGTAGCTGATTCTCCTGCCACTCCGCCATGAAGTCGACTAGTGCCTGTGACTTGATGGCTGTGCGTGGCTTGAAGTCGATGTTGAGGGCGCGGAGTTCGACTGCCCACTTGGAGATTCTTCCAGTAGCATCTTGGTTCCGCAGGATGTCGCCGAGCGGGTAGTCGGTGACGACGGAGATCGAGTACTTCTGTAAGTAGTGTCATAGCTTCCGCGAGGTGATGAGCACTGCGTACGAAGCTTCGTATCTTCGGCCGGTAGCGTGCCTTGGATTCTGATAGGACCTCGCTGACGAAGTAGGCGGGGCGGCCCGGACCGGATAGGGAGTGGCCGTCTTCCCGCCGCTCGACGATGATGGCGATGCCCGACCACGTGAGTAGTCGCAGCGAGGTAGAGCAGTAGCTGCTCGCCTTTGCGAGGAGCCGTGAGGACTGGTGGCTTTGATAGGAAGTCCTTGAGCTGGGCAAGGGTTTGGTCCGCCTGTGGAGTCCACACGAACTTCTCTTGGTGTTTGAGTAATTTGAAGAAGGGGAGCCCCTGTTCTCCAAGCTTCGAGATAAATTGTTCAGAGCTGCCATACATCCAGTTAGCTTTTGCACGTCTTTGATGCTCGTGGGAGCCTTCATGCTGGTGATGGCAGAGATCTTCTCGGGATTGGCTACGATGCCGCGATGGCTGATGATGAAGCCGAGTAGTTTGCCCGACGGTACGCCGAAGACGCACTTGTTCGGGTTGAGCTTCCAGTGGTACTCGCGCAGGGATGCGAAAGTATCTTCAAGATTGGTGATGAGCGTGCTGGAATTTCTGGTCTTGACGACCATGTCATCCATGTAGGCTTCGACCCGAAGGACATGGTCGTGTAGCAGTACGCGCCAAATAGGGTGATGAACACGCTCTTCTCCTGGTCTTCTTCCTTGATCGCGATCTGGTGGTACCCGGAGTAGCAGTCGAGGAAGCAGAGCAGGTCGCAGCCCACCATGGAGTCGATGACTTGGTCAATCCGCGGCATCCCGAAGGGGTCCTTGGGGCAGTGCTTGTTGAGGTCGGTGTAGTCGACGCACATCCTCCACTCGTTCGAGTTCTTCTTGCGGACGAGGACGGGGTTGGCGAGCCACTCAGGATGGAAGACTTCACTGATGAAGCCAGTCGCGAGTAGTTTGGCGAGTTCCTTCTTGATGGCGTCCCGTCTGTCGTCAGCGAAGTGGCGGAGGTGTTGTAGCTTTGGGGTAGCTTTAGGATCGACGTTGAGTGAGTGCTCAATCAACTCCCTGGGCATCCCTGGCATGTCTGCTGGTTTCCTCGCGAAGATGTCGCGGTTAGCTCGGAGGAAGTTGATGAGCGCGTCTTCCTATTTGGGGTCGAGGCCTGCCCCGATGGTGTGGTCTTGCTGCTGTTGCCTATCCCAAGGTCAATTGTCTTGACCAGAACCTCCCCGGCTGGCTGAGGCTTGTTAGCTTTGTCCGACTTCTCTTGGATGTCGAGTTCACTTGGGGCAAGCTTCTTCGACGCAGCGTAGATCTCCATCATTGCATTGGGTACTTGATTCATGGAGGCGATCTCCACAACTTCTGTGTCGCAGTCGTGCGATATCTTCAAGTCCCTTGCAGCGAGAGTACACCTGCTGGACTCGGCATCTTTAGTACCAAGTAGGTATAGTGGGGTACCGCCATGAACTTGGCGATGGCCGGTCTGCCAAGGATGGCATGGTAGGACGTCTCGAAGTCCGCGACTTCGAACTTGACGTACTCGGTACGGTAGTTGTCCCGTGATTCCCCGAAGGTAACTGGCAGGATCACTTAGCCCAGTGGGATAGCCCCGATCCCGGGGACGATGCCGTAGAAGGGCGAGGTGCTCTTGGTGAGCATGTGGGTGATGTCGAGCTTCATCTTCTTCAAGGTCTTGGTGAAAAGGACGTTAAGCCCGCTTCCACCATCGATGAGGACCTTGTTGAGCTTGGAGCCCGCGACCACCGGCTTCAGGACAAGTGGGAATCGCCCTGGTTCGGAGAAGCTAGTCCATTGATCCGCGCGGGAGAAGGTAATGTGTACCTCCGACCATCTGAGAGGGGTCGGAACTGCTGGTTCAGTGCTCATGACTTCTCGACGGGTAGCCTTTTGGACCCGTCTGCTGGGTAATCCGCCGAAGAGGACGTTCACCGTCTTGTCGGGTTCCTGGAAGTCGCCATTGCCTTCATCATTCTTCTTCTTGCCTTTCTTGTCATGAGGGTGCTGTGGCTCTGGAGTATCCTTGATTGCTCGCCTGAGTTGGTAGCACTACTCGGTGGTGTGGTTGCCGTCCAGATGCCACGGGCACTTCTCCTTCAGCAAGTCTTTGAAGCCACCGGAGGTCTTCTTTGAGTTCTTCGCGCAGGCGCCGGATAGCCGCGACAGGTGTTGTACGGCTTGCGCTTGCGATTGGGACCCGAGTAGTTGTTGCTGCGACCGCCTTGGTTCCCGTTGTTGCTGCTGCCGCCGCCCGTGTTCTGTTTGCTCTTGCCACGGATGGCGTCGTACTTGGCGTTGGCCTTGTCTTCTTCATCAGCCCAGGAGGTGATCATGTCCTTGAGATGTGTGATGGAGTTGGGACGGCGTTGACCGAAGTCTTCAAAGGTGCGATGGTGGTAGAGACCGTCTTGGAAGAGGTCGATGACCTCCTTGTCGGTGACGTCGACTACGGTGGCACGCTTGTTGAAGAAGCGCCGCATGTACTTGCGAAGGGTCTCGCCTTGTTCCTGCTTTACCATAGCCAGGTCCATGCGAGTACCCGAGCGGCCCATAGCGCCCGCGAAGTTGCTGGTGAACTGTTCCTTCAGCTGGTCCCACTTGTCGATCGAGTACTTTTCGAGTGACTCGAGCCACGTGAGCGGGGCTTGGTCCAGGCAGAAGGGGAAGTAGAGGCACTTGGTGTCGTTGTTGCCGCCAACGTTCTCCACTGGATGGGGTCTTGCTTCGCGTCATACTTGGTGATTCCCAGAGGTTTGAATTTGTCCGGGAGGAGTATGTTGCGAAGCCGAGGAGAGAAGGCGGGGAAGCCGTCGTTGTCGCCTACGGTGGCGGACTTCTTCCGTCGCAGTTCTTCAGTCTTCTGGCGGGCATCGAAGCCGCCCTGTGAGGCTCCGGAGACGTGGCTATTCGCGTGGCCTCGGCCGCCGCGATCGCCTCCGCCACTGGCCCTCCTATTAGCCCCGTGGTTGGAGCTTCCGCCGCCGCTGCCTCTGCCACCAGGGTCGCGATGAGGGACGACCTCACGATCTCCGCCGGCAGCTGTAGCGCTGTCGCCACCTTGAGAGGGTCCGCCGGCCGTTGCGCGATTGCGGTTGGGATTGGCCGGCAGCTCAGCTCGAGTTCGGTTACGACCGAGGTCCGCGCTGCAACTTGTGGCTTCGTTGTCGCGGTTCCTGGCGGGGGGTGGCTGAGTGTCCCTGTTGTCAACTCGCATGAAGTAAGCATCTTCTGCAAGCTTGGCGATGACTTCTCCTGCGCGCATCCCCTGAGCTTGGCGCGCGATTGCTGTGATCGACATGAGGCATTGCTCCGGGGTAGTGTGTACCCTACTCTCGACTTGGTTGAGGGCCTCTGCGAGGTTGCGGATTGGGAGGTTGTCTCGAAGACGCCGGTGCCGTTCGTTCCGCTTTCTGTTGCGCTCACGTCGAGCATCCCTGTTGGCGTCGGTCTCATCCGCAGGTGTGTTGGCAGACAGCTCGTCTACGGAGATGTCTTCGAGGTATGGGTCGCCTGCTGTTCCTGAGGGTCCTGGTGTGTCGCCGACAGCCATGAAGACTTGGCGATCGGGGTTGCCAAGACTGGAGTCAGAGCTCGCCACCTCTGTTGGGGTGTACTCCTCAGCTCGAGCGAGTGGTGTTCCCTCCTGGAAGGGAAGCGAGTCGAGGTAGGTGATGTAGAGTGAGTTCCCGTCTGTCAGGTCTGCAGGTTTGTGGGCTGGCCAGTAGACGAATCTCCCGGTGGGTGTAGATGTTATAACCAGCCCGGAAGCCGGTCCTGACAAGCTGTAGCGTTGTCCTCGGACTCGGGCTCCTCAGGGTCCGACCCGAAGTCGAACTCGTACGCGGAGTCCGAATAGAAGCCGGAGAGGGGGTTGGAGTCCGAGGCGTAGCCGGGGGCGGTGTCGGAGTCTGAGTCGTACTCGGGTACGGGCTCCTTGCGGCCCGGCGTGTAGTGGGAGCCTTCGTGTGGGCCCTGCTGACGTTGCGAGGGCCACGTGTGAAGCGCTCGCGTGGTGGGGAGTCCACATGCGATGGCTGAGTAGCCGGCTCGCATACGATAGCCCACGGGGACGTCGAGTTCGAGTTGGAGGCGGATCCAAGCTTGAAGTCGGCGTGTTGGTCGAAGAGCGAAATTTCGCCGAATTTGCCGGCGAGTTCGCCCGTGACTACTTCGGGAAGTGTCATGAGGACAGTCTCCGGGTTGGGCGGCATGGTGAGGCGGCGTTAGAAAGATCCAACGCCGTCAGCCGTGCAGATCCAGGCACCGGAGACGAAGGTGTCACCGCGGTTGAAGGCGACGGTTGTCTTGATGTAGACGGAAGCCGTCGAGTTCGCCATGAGATCTTCGGCGAGATCCCCTACCTGGCGCGCCAGCTATCGGTGTTTTAGACTAGCAACCTACTAAGGGGAGTACCCGAAGTAGATGAATGTGGCCTCGCCGAGATCGGTAACTCGAAGGAAGAGCTACGTGGCACACAATTTAGACAGGTTCGGGCCGCGAAGTGCGTAATACCCTACGTCCTGTATGCTGCGTGGCTCTGAATTGATTGAGTGCGATTACAAGATGATGCAATCTGATGCATATGAGCGAGATGAGATAGAGAGGGGTCCCTGCCTCACCTTATATAGTCCGGGAGGCAGGGTTACAAGTCGGTTCAGGGAGAGAGTACTAGTCGGAGGAGAGGCCAGCTTCCGCCCGCCATCTTTACGATGGCTCCGACTGCCCCGACTTGGACTCCCAGCAGAGGCGTCGATCGCGAGGGAAGTCGTCGGACTCGGTGTTGACGTCGAGCGCGCCGTAGGCGGCGGAGTTTGGCACCGCCCCATGGCGCCTGCAGTCGTTACTTATCCGAGGCGGCGAAGCCCCGGACGTCCATGTCTCCCTTGTCGCCGGCGGGGGCCAAGGACCAACTTCGGCCGTCGCCGGGGTCAGAGGGTCAGCGCCCGAACGGACGAGGGAGAGAGTAGCCGCCGTCGAGCGGCGGACCGAAGCGGAGCAGCCCCCGAGTCGGCGGGCCCGAAGCGCGCAGCCCCCGAGCAGGGCTCAAAGCGTGCAACCCCTAAACAGGGCTCGTCGAACCACCCGACGAAGAAGCCCGGGTGCGCTCCAAGATGTAAGTTCCCGACTTCGGATCTTCTATTGTAGGTTCTCCGAATTGCTTTGTTTATTAACGTTGTTTCCATCTTCTTGCAGGTACGCCGATACCGGCGTGCTCAGCCTTGCACCCATGAAGCGCCTGGCACTGAGCGCGCAGGTTGTGCCTTCTGAGCTTCGTCCCCTGCCCCCGTGCGCCGAGCCGGCTGGCGGCGCGCGGGCTGAAGAGGAGCCGGCCGTGGTTGCCGCGGTGGAGGAGTTGAGCGCGCCGCCTCCGCCAGTCACTGCCGCCGCCATTGAGAAGGAACAGACGATCGTGGAGACGGCCGCCCCACAAGCGGCCTTAGAGCCATCGGCTGGGGCCAGCCCGGGCGACGCAGACGTGGTGGTGGTGGCCTTGGATGAATATCCAGCGCCTCCCCCGCCGGTGGGGGATCACGATGTCGTGATGACCTCAGTGCTGGAACCTTCTCCGACGGCGAGGGTGCCGGAGCCTTCTCCGGCGGCGGAGGTGCCAGAACCTTCTTTGGCCGCGGGAGCGGCGGAGACTTCTTCGGCTATGGGTGCCGTCACCGTTAAAGAGGTGATGGAACTGGCGACGGGTCGGTATAAAGATTTCCCCGCTGTTAGGATCGTCGACCTTGACGCCCCGGAGCTCCCGAGCAACGACCGGGAGATGCTGGAGGTGGCGACGGAGCGGATGTTCGCCGAGCCATCAATCCTGGAGACGATTGCGTCAGTTTCGCGGGCGCTGCACCAGTACAAGCGTGCTGGCAGCTTTGCTCCCCCCGCCGCGTTGGAGGCAGTGGAAGCGGTTCCCGAGGAGTCCACAGTCGTGTCTGCGCCGACCAGTGAGGGCCAGGAGGTGTCCCTCCCCCAGCTGATAGAGGCAGCCAAATCCTCAGCTGCCGCCGCAGCGGCCGGTGCTGGCGGGGGACGTTGTCGGAGATGCGGGGTCATTGTCGCCCCGCTCGGTCGCCGCCGGCGCTGACGAGGTCCTCGCGCCAGAAGAACTCGCCGCTGCCCTTCAGGAGCACGTCACTCCCGAGGATACGGCAAGAGCCGCCTCCTCGGAGATCCAAGAGGCTGAGGTGGGTGCGGGCGCAGCCTTGTTGTAGGGTGCGACGAGCGGTGAAGCCCAGACCCTTGAGCTCGCATGCACCTCGTGGGCGGCCACCTCCGAGTCTGGCGACGACGCCGAGGATGACGAGGAGGTTGCGGCATGCAACACCCTAGAGCGCGGATTGAATTGGGCACGCCGCACCTTCGATGAGCTGATCCTTCCCGCGACCTCGGTAAGTTTTCTCATTTGAAACCCGTGTCTTCAATTCTTCGGTCCTTTCGAGAAGTGCCACTTATCTTTGTTTCGCTCGGGGCAGACCCTTGCATCGTAAGGTCGGAAGCGAGCCCGCGCGGCACGCGAGCTCCGTGCAGAGCGGACCCATCTAGAGATGCAACTTGTCGTAGCCTGGGTGGTGGTGGCTGCTGCCGTGGCGAGCAAGGCATCCGCACGGACGTCCCTTGAAGCCGCCCGCCAGTCGGCGGAGGATAGCGCCACCGCCGCCCAAACCGCTGCCGCGGTGGCTGCTACCGATCAGGACTCGCTGGCGTCGAGGCTGGCTCTTACCAAGGACGAGGTTGAGAAGCTTCGTGCGGCCACGGCGTCAGCTGAGGAGGCCGCGGAGAGGGCCAAGACTGCTGCTACTGCCACCGAGACCGCCGCCCGGGATGCCGCCGCTCACGAGAAGGCGATGCTTGAGGCGAGGGTGTCGGAGCTGGAGCGCGACTCGGGCACGACTACGATGGACTTGGTGACTGCGGGCCGCCAATTCTCCCAGGTCACGAACCAACTCTAGGTGGTCACCGAGGAGGCGTCGCAGCTACGCGACAACAACGCCAAGTTGTTGCAGGATCTTGAGGGTGAGTCGCGTTGTCATTTTCCTTCTTTGTCTGGCTCGTTGCTTACTCCTCGTCGCATCCTGATTTGTTGGCCATGGTCACAGGGGTGCGCGTGATCCGCGTCAAGATGGTTGCGAAGCTGGCGGAGGTGAAGCAGGAGCGGAACGCCGCCCTCCTCAAGGTCATTGAGAAGGAAGGCGTCATCGGGCGTTTGTCGAAGCAGCTTCAGAGTGAGTGTCGAGTCTTGGTTCTGTCTGCCCCTTTTCCGAGAACCCACTGTCAGGGGGTGAGACCTGACTCTCCACCGTGTCCTTGCCTCGCAGAGGTGGATGAAGGTCACAATGATTATGGTCGAGTTGGGCGCCAGATGCACCAACTTGATTCGGTAGAACTGCAGCAGCCCGCGCAGGAAGTCGCCCGCGGGGACGCCGAATTATGTGAAGAGTCATCTGCCCCCAAGGAGGGAGTCGACATCAACGTACCCTTGAGGGGCGCCCCAGGCCGCCTTATATTGGCTGGCGTGCCTTGGGTTACAAGTTGGTTTCCATCTATCCTACTCGGTTACAACATGGAAAGCTTATCCGAGCTGGACTATCTTGTCTTGTACACCAGGCTGTCTTCATGTCTTTGGGCCCACAAGTCAGGTCGGGCAGGGTCCACGGATAGGTCGGCGGGTCTTCTGGTAGGTCAGGCCCGCCTGTCGGGGACGGCTGAGACCCTGGCCGGTAGGGACCCGTGGGTACCCATGTCTCACAAGCCCCCGATCGACGTGTAGGCGAAGCGGCGGAGACGAAGTCACGTCGATGCGAAGAGAAGACGTGGCGTCGATGAAGTCGCATAGGGTGCACGGGGATCAAAAAAGAAAATCCTCCTGAGCGCATACGAAGACGAACATCAAGTCACTGGAGAGTAGGTCCAGGGGCTTGAAGTGAAGACAAGGCGCTGTCGCTGCCTGAAGAACCGCCGACCTGACCGGAATCAGGTGAAGCCAACACACCTTCAAGGAATGTCTTAACGCTGACCAAAGGGAGGTCGAGCGGAGACGTGACGGAAGCGTGCTTCCAGTAGTGTCGTATGGACCTCCCTGGGCCCACTACCTCGGTGGGTACCATGACTGACTACTCGGTGGGCCCCTGGGACTACTCGGCTTGTGCCACACGGCACCTGATGGTGTGGGGCGCAAGGACTACAATGGAGAAGTACTCGGATAGGAAGCTATACATGTCCTGTACTATGTAGAGAACTCCTAGACGTACCCGACTAGTACTATCTCCTCAAACCGACTTGTAACCCTGCCTCCCGGGCTATATAAGGTGAGGCAGGGACCCTTCTCTCTCTCTCATACGCATCATCTTGTAAACACACCCAATCAATCCAGATCTACGCAGCATACAGGACGTAGGGTATTACGCACCTCGTGGCCCGAACCTGTCTAAATTGTGTGCCACGTGTCTCTTCCTTCGAGTTACCGATCTCGGCGAGGCCACATTCATCTACCTCGGGTACTCCCCTTGGTAGGCTGTCGGTCTAAAACACCGACAGCTAGCGCGCCAGACCTGACAGACAGGAACTCACGCTGCGTCGCCTACCTCGACCCGCTTCCCTTCCAGGATGGAACAGCACTAGCTCCAGCAGAGGAGCACACTCCAACAGAGGTGGCGACTATTGACTCCAGTCTCGGCACTCCTGATCGCCAAGTCTTCATGGCTGCCAACGAGACACCGGGACCGTTAGGGACCCGCCCTGACCGTTACTTTGAAGATATCTCAGCAGACGAGCTGTCTGCCATTGCACCCGCGAATGAAACCAATGACGACAAGAATGCCCGACGTGAGCGCAACTGGAAGTGGAACGAACGGCGTAGACGTCTCCGTGACACACTACCCATACGGAATCTCACAGAAGCCCTTGACCAAGTCGAAAGCCGGGTGCACACAACCCCAGAATAGTGCCTCATGTCTATCACCACGATAGCACGTCAAGCTCAGGGGATGAGCGCGGGAGAAGTCATCGCAAAGCTCGCGGAGGACGCCTACTTCATGAGAGTCGACAACAGAGTCACTCAAGTGCCTCCCCTCAGAACTCGCGAAGCCAACCATGAAGCCACAAGTCGCAGTCCAGCGGACAACGGACGCAACCGTACTCGAGGAGAACTACCACAGAATCTTAACCGTACTAGGGCATCAGCTGGTGGACCTTCTCAGGGCGGCAACAGTGCCGACGGCGCTGGTGGTAGTCGCGGCGCTGTTGCCCATGGCGATGCTGGCGGCGGAGGCAGCGGCGGCGGGAGCTCCTCACACGGGGCTGGCAGCAGAGCCGGTGGCGGAGGCGATCGTGGAGGCTGAGGCCACACAGACAGCCACGTCACTGGTGCCTCACGCGGCGGCTACGACGCCCGCTGTAGAATTGAAGAAATACGATGCAAGAAGTCCTCCACGGTAGGCGAGAACGACGGCTTCCCCGCCTTCTCCACTCAACTTCGCAATCTACTTCACCCGGAAAAATTCAAGCCTCTGGGGATCACCAAGTACGATGCGAAGCAAGATCCAGTCCAATGGCTCAGATGCTATGCTCTTTCCATCGAAAATGCTGGTGGCAACAACGACATGAAGTGCCTCTACTTCCCCTTCTGCCTGGATCAAGCTCCACTTACATGGCTCGAGTCACTTGAGAAGTACTCGATCGACAAGTGGGACCAGCTCAAGGAACAGTTCACTAGCAACTTTGCGGGCGCCATGGGGTGCTCGAGTACTCGCATGGACCTAGCCATGGTGAAGCAGGAACAGGGCGAGACCCTACGCAAGTACATGTGGCGTTTCTTCGACAAACGTGCCACTCTAGTAGATGTCACTGACAAAGAGGTCATTGACCTTTTCCAAGACGGTCTCTACCATCGTCGCACCTTCGAAGACTTCGGTCGCCGCCGCCCCGAGCTCCATCACCAAGGTCAAGGACATTATCTCATCATGGGTCGACGAAGAAGACAAGGCGAATGCTAAGTACGATGCTATTCGCGGCAAGAGCAAGCAAAACGCGGGCGACATTAACAACAACAACAGGGATCAAGGCAGTCGCAATAACAACTACTCGGGTCCTAATCGCAAGCGCAAGTCAGACAACACAGTTGCGGCTATCCAACGCCCTGCGAAAGAAAACTCGAAGAAGACCTCTGGCGGCTTCAAGGACTTGCTGAAAGAGAAGTGCTCGTGGCACCTGGAGGGCAACCACACCACCGAGCAGTGCTACCAACTCTGGCGAGCACTCAAGGACTCTCCAGACCCACGGCCTCCTCACGACAAGAAAGGCAAGAAAAAAGCTGATAAAGGCAACGGCGACTTCCAAGAACCCGACAAGACGGTGAACGTCCTCTTCGGCGGACTACCTACCAGACAGTCTCAGAAGGCCACTCGACGGGAAGTCTTGAACATCGAACCAGCGGTTCCGACCCCTCTCAGGTGGTCGGAGTTACCCATCACCTTCTCGCGCGCGGATCAATGGACAAGCTTCTCTGAACCAAGGCGGTTGCCACTTGTCCTGAAACCGGTAGTCGCGGGCTCCAAACTCAACAAGGTACTCATCGACGGTGGGAGCAGGCTCAATGTCCTTTTCACCAAGACCTAGAAATAGATGAAGCTTGATGTCACTCACATGCTCACCAAGAGCACATCGTCTTTCTATGACATCGTCCCCGGGAACACGGCTATTCCACTGGGCTCAGTGGTCCTGCCAGTTACCTTCGGGGAAACCAGAGAAAACTACCGCACCGAGTACATCAAGTTCGAAGTCGCGGACTTCGAGACTTCCTACCATGCTATCCTCGGCAGACCAGCTATCGCCAAGTTCATGGCGGTACCCCACTGCACGTACTTGGTACTCAAAATGCCATGTCCGGCCGGTGTACTCTCGCTACAAGGGGACTTGAAGATATCCTTTGACTGCGACACAGAAGCTGTGGAACTCGCAGCCACCAATCAAGTACCCAATGCCATGATGGAGATCTATGCTGCATCTAAGAAGCTTGCCCCAAGTGGACTCGACATCCCAGAGAAGTCAGACACAGCCAACAAGCCTCAGCCATCCGAGGAAGTGCAAGTCAAGGCATTGATCTTGGGACAGGCGACAACAGCAAGACTATCATGATCGGGGCGGCCCTTGACCCGAAATAGGATGACGCGCTCGTCAGCTTCCTTCGGGCTAACCGAGACATGTTTGCTTGGAAGCCAGCGGACATGCCAGGGGTGCATAGGAATCAGATTGAGCACTCACTCAACAACAATCCTAAAGCTACCCCGAAACGACAACACCTCCGCCGTTTCGCCGACGACCGACGGGATGCCATCAAGAAGGAACTCGCCAAACTACTCGTGATCGGCTTCATCAGAGAAGTCTTCCATCCTGAGTGGCTCACTAACCCCGTCCTCGTCCGCAAGAAGAACACGAACGAGTAGCGGATGTGCGTCGACTACACCGACCTCAACAAGCACTGCCCCAAGGACCCCTTCGGGTTGCCGCGGATAGATCAAGTCATCGACTCCAAGGCGGGCTGCGATCTGCTCTGCTTCCTCGACTGCTACTTCGGGTACCACCAGATCACTATCAAGGAAGAAGACTAGGAGAAGACCGCGTTCATCACCCCGTTCGGCGCCTACTGCTACACGACCATGTCGTTCGGGTTGAAGAACGCCGGCGCTACCTACCAGCGAGATATCCAGGCCTGTTTCAAGAGACAACTCAACAAGAACGTTGAAGCCTATGTGGATGACGTGGTCATCAAGACCAGAAACTCCGACACGCTCATTGCCAATCTTGAAGAGACTTTCGCATCCCTGCGAGAGTACCGCTGGAAGCTCAACCCGAACAAGTGCGTCTTCGGCGTACCATTGGGAAAACTACTCGGCTTCATCATCAGCCATTGCAGCATCGAAGCCAACCCCGAGAAGATCTCCGCCATCACCAAGATGAAAGCTCCCACCTGCATCAAAGATGTGCAGAAGCTCACCGGGTGTATGGCAGCATTGAACAGATTCATCTCGAAGCTTGGAGAACGGGGGCTACCCTTCTTCAAACTACTCAAGCATCAAGAGAAGTTCGTGTGGACTCCAGAGGCAGATCAAGCTCTCGCTCAGCTCAAGGATTTCTTATCCAAGCCACCAATCCTCACGGCTCCTCGCAAAAAAGAGCACCTACTGCTCTACCTTGCTGCAACTACTCACGTGGTCAGTACTACCATCGTTGTCAAGCAGCAGGAAGGTGGCCACTCCTACCCAGTCTAGCGACCAGTCTACTTCATCAGCGAGGTTCTATCAGAATCTAAGGCACGCTACCAACCAGTATAGAAGCTACTGTATGCAGTGCTCATCACCTCGCGGAAGCTACAATACTACTTCCAGGAGTACTCGATCTCTGTCGTCACTGACTACCCTCTCGGTGACATCCTGCGGAACCAAGATGCTACTGGAATAATCTTCAAGTGGGCAGTCGAACTCGGCGCCCTCAACATCGACTTCAAGCCACGAAAAGCCATCAAGTAGCAAGCACTAGTCGACTTCATGGCAGAGTGGCTGGAAAATCAGCTACCAACTCCAACCGAGCGGCGAGAGCATTGGGTGATGTACTTCGACGGCTCGCTCAAGCTCGAAGGCGCCGGTGCAGGAGTACTCCTGATTTCTCCAACGGGCGAACAATTCAAGTACGTCCTGCAGGTCTTTAGGAAGGTCTCAAACAATGAAGCCGAGTACGAAGCTCTGCTACACGGGCTCCGCTTCGCAGCTTCCCTGGGCATCAAGCGACTACTAGTCTACGACGACTCCGCAATGGTCATCAACCAAGTCAACAAGTGTTGGGACCGCAACAAGGAGAACATGGACACCTACTGCCTAGAAGTCTGCAAGCTCGAGAACAAATTCTACAGTCTCGAGTTCCATCACGTCGTCCGCGACAACAACGTTGCAACGGACGTCCTGTCGAAGCTTGGTTGTACTCACGCTCAAGTACCAGCGGGTGTCTTCGTCCACGAGCTTCACGCGCCATCCATCCCGGAGCCGGCGCCCACGACCACTGACCCAACGTCTCCCCCAGCTGGCCAGGAGGTCATGATGATAGACGTGGACTGGCGACAACCCTTCATCGACTACATCCGTGAGCAGAAGGTTCCTACGAACAAAAACTTGGCCGAGCAACTCATCCGCCGGGCCAAGTCCTACGTCTTAGTCGGGGACAAGCTCTACAGGCGGGGCGCCACTTCTGAAGTACTCATGAAGTGTGTTCCCCAAGAAGAAGGCAAGGATATCTTGGAGGAGATCCACAAAGGCATCTGCGGCAACCACGTGTCCTCACGCACGCTAGTCAGCAAGGCCTTCCGACGAGCTTTCCACTGGCCTACAGCCCTGGGCGATGCTGAGGAGCTTTCTACTTGCCCACTTTCTACTGGCCCACAGCCCTGGGTGATGCTGAGGAGTCATCAGAAGGTGCCAAGGGTGCCAGTACTTCGCCAAGCAACAGCACGTCCCGGCCTACAAGCTAGTCACCATACCACCAACATGGCCTTTCGCCTGCTGGGGGCTCGACATGATTGGACCTCTTCCGACTACGCCAGGAGGATTCAACAGAGTTCTGGTGGCCATCGACAAGCTCAACAAGTGGATCGAAGTCAAGCCGGTCACCTGCCCGGGTACTCGACTTCTTGAATGAACTCGTGCACCGCTACGGACTACCCTATCGCATCATCACAGACCTGGGCTCCAACTTCAACAATCACCAGTTCTGGGAGCATTGCGAGAACAGCGGGATCGATGTCCGGTACGTCTCAGTCGCCCATCCATGGGCCAATGGACAAGTCGAGCACGCCAATGGGATGGTACTCGACGCTCTCAATAAGCGACTGCACGACGCTGCTAACACAAAAGAAGGAAAGTGGATCAAGGAACTGCCCAATGCACTCTGGGGGCTGCGTACTCAACCCACCAAGCCGACGGGACAAACATCCTATTTCCTAGTCTACGGCTCCGAAGCTATCCTACCCGCCGACGTCATGTGGGATTCGCCGGCAGTAGAGCAATATGACGAGGGCATATCTGAAGACAGCAGTCGAGTTGACATTGACGGACTCGAAGAAGCTTGCTGTGCTGCCCTCGTCCAATTAGTAAGGTACCTCAAGGTATCCGACGCTACCACGATCGCAACGTCAAGGAATGCTCCTTCAACATTTGTGATCTAGTCCTCCGCCGCATCCAGAACACGGAAGGACTACACAAGCTCAGCTCGCCATGGGAAGGTCCCTTCACAGTTGCAAAGGTGACCGGACCAGGCTCGTATCGCCTCCAGACACTTGAAGGCGATGACATCAGCAACTCGTGGAACGTAGACTAGCTCTGTCGATTCTACGCATAGTCCCTCGACTACTCTGGGGGCTCAAGTCTACATGACTACTCCCGGGCCCTTCGCTGTAAGCGGCCTCCGGGTCCATGCACTAGTCTCCGGACTACTCTACTCCAAGATCCAGCGCTAATGGCTACTAACGGATCTTGGGCTGCTCAGGGCGTCAAGGACTCTAGCAGCGGTCTATTAAGAGACCATGTACTTCTAGATCTAGCCTATACGACTACTAACGGATCTACAGCTGTAAGCAGCCACACACCCTAGCACTACTCTAGCCGTAGGCGGCCTCCGGGTCCTGGCGACTACACTTGTAAACGGCCCTGACCATCAAGGTGTACTCTTTCAGTAATAAAGTTTGATTCTCTATCAACTCATTTACTGTGTCTCCCTCAATGGGTCTACTGCCGAGTACTACTACTCGCAACAACTCCATGATTGGCACTCTGCACATACATCCCACGACAATGAGTACTCATTTATGGAAGATCTTTTCATTTAAACAAGTTCTTTACAACTCTGTTTTTATTACAACTACTGCCAACAAGCTAACCCTACAGGATAACTACTGCAGGTTCAGCTTTTCCGTGACTTGCTCCGCGATCGGTGCCATCTGCTCCAGAAGCTCCTTATACCGCTCATCTGTGCAATTGGCGGCCAGTCCTCCCGCGACTACATCGACCGGAGCCTTGGGGAAGTACGACTTCATGAACGCCAAGACCTGGTTCGGGATGGACTTCGCCAGATGCTTGACATAAGTCGCCAGACGTCCGGGGGCTTCCTTCAGCCGATCGACCAACGGAGCTATCTTCGGCCCGTCCGGGTGAGGCACCAACAGTCTCGCAATGGGTAGTGTGGCCTCGTCAAGCTTCTTGAGTTGGCCCCGCAGCTTCTCGCGGTCTTCATTAAGCTTCTGAAGAGATTTATAGCAGTTGACAAGGTCACGATCCAAGGCGATCCGAAGCTCCTTGTGCGTACAACACTCATGGGCCAGCTGCTTATAATCATACTCAAGTATCTCACGGGCATCCTTTTCTCGGTAGAAGAGATTCTTCATATCGGTCTCCGATGCCTTCAGCTGTTCCACTCGGACCTCAAGATCTGCAAACAACTCAGGGGGAGATGTCAGACTACTACAGGGTACTACCAATAAGTACTCGACAGGCTGACACAGGCATACCTTTGTTCTTTTGGCGCAGCGACTTGTTCTTGCGGACCAATCCATCGCTCTTTGCCTGCATGTCTTGTACCTTGTTGTGGTACTGGGCGAAGGCACCATCGAGCTTGGACTGCAGCATGGCGGAGTGCTTCTTGGCCTTATTGAGTTCTTTCTCCAACGATTCCGCCCAGAGCACTGTATCGCCATACCCCTGGAGCATATCGGACTTCTGTCGGGATCTCTCCATGACATCCCGCACAATGCAACAATTATTACTTGGGTACTCAATCCTGGCGGAACTCAACTACTCAATGGTACCATCACGTACCTTCATCCATTGCTCAGCCCGACGCATCGACTCCAAGTTGCGGGCCACCGCCACTGGGTTGATGAGGTCATTGTTGACGTAAAATCAGCACCTCACGCCAAGCACACAGCAAGCCGGATTAGCTGGCTTCACACACGTGACCCGGGCGTCTGAATCCGGAAGGGTGCCAGTCAATTTTCCCTAAAACCGACAAAGGATGAAAACGGTTAGATAAAACCTGGAACTTGCCGGGTGCTACCAGACAGTTCCGTGTTTACGGCTATAAAGCCAGTTAGAATAACATATAGCTACAAACAAGCTATCTGTCGGCAATTGAACATCATTCGGGAATCAATAGAATGTGTAAACAAAGTACTGCCGAATGTATGACGTAAGCATGATGAAAAATCGGTCTTTATTTAAACAATGTTACAACATGTAACTATGACCGATTACCAAGGATAAAGCATGATAAAATAAATAAAAGCGAAGCATGATCATGAATCTGCAGTAAACAAGCATGCATAGACCAAAAGCACTAGTCTACCGCATGTCTAGATACTCTCTGTCAAGCATGACGTCAAACAAGTTAATCCACCGCATGATACAATCTGAACATGGAAGGCTAAAAGCATAATTATTTAAAGCAAAACTCATAAACATGTTTCACTCGTGAGAGGATTGCCGAATATAGCTGTACAGCCGAATTGGGTTCCGCGGAGAAGGAACAAACTATGCGAGATTAACAAGCTTGAACCCACAACGCGTGACAATCTAGATTGATTCGAATTCGGCTATTAGGGAACGCATTGATTCGCTTACCATGTCAAGCCAAAGATTTGAACATGCAACACGTGGATCACAAACAAGATAAAGCCGAATCTAATCAATCTAAATTGGGCAATAAGAGTGTTACATGAATTAAACACAAAAAGGTGAAACTCAAAGCAACACATGGTAACTTGATGAATCTATCAGATCTTGCCAAATCCAATAGAGCCAATAACTAGCTCCAAGCTAGATCTTAGTCTACCGCATGACTCATGATCCAACAAGGAAACCTTATTAAACCAAGCTTAAATCCAACGCATGATACTAAGCATGGTAACAAGACTACTTGCATCACGGTCTATATCCACCGCATGATACTAGACATGATACAAGGTTGCCGGTACCTACGGAGGTCGATGGATCGATGGCTCCTCTCGAAGGACTCGACGACACGACTAGAAGGACTCAAAAGTTGGCACGGGGCCGGTTTGTTGTGAAATTGTTCGATCCCTAATACAAACACTAAGGGTTTATATTTATACCCTGGTCCTAACACGACTCCTAGTCGGCCACGATTACAACATTTATTACTTAAATTTAACACCATGGTGTCATGTCCGTCTCGTATCCATCATCAATTCATCCCCTTCCTTATATTCAATCCACGTCATCATGCATTCCCGAATGCTTTCCGCTTTCACTCGTGGAATAGTCCTTCTGCCGAATGACGATGCACTCCCGACCGCAGACGCCTCTACCGAATGCTTTGAGGAAAACCTCCTGTCGAATGGTGCTCTTCTACCAAATTCGGCTCACATGTCAGTCTCTTCCCTGTACCAATTTTTGGTGTTAACATATGCCCCTTCAATTACGGGATAAAAAGGTGATTTTATTCCGGAATTGACCATAAATACTCAATGTCCCCAGGCCAAATCTGTTCAACACCCGTTCTTTCCTCCTTCAAACCGTTGGAGCCTTCGTCCAGATCCAAACCCTAGCTCATCAACTTTTCAAGCTTCAATCCTCAAATGGCGAACCAAGACCAAGCTCTCTAGGTAAATCTTATTCTCCTCAAGCTCATTCGGTATTACTTTTCTCGAATCCTACCTCAAATTTCTCCTTTTGCCCTCTTTTGTTCTTGATAGGCTCTAGCCACTGAAATCTTGATTCCCGTCGAGGATCAATCAACATCTTATTTCCTCGGGCCCGTAGGAATTTCCGATCCTTCTGAGTTCATTGCAGCCGAATCCCAGAGGATTCCCTTCAAGACATCACTGACGAAGCCCCACGAGTGGCAGGACTGTGTTTTAGACCGGCAACCTACTACGGGGAGTACCCGAAGTAGATGAATGTGACTCGCCGAGATCGGTAACTCGAAGGAAGAGACACGTGGCACACAATTTAGACAGGTTCGGGCCGCGAGGTGCGTAATGCCCTACGTCCTGTATGCTGCGTAGCTCTGGATTGATAGGGCACGATTACAAGATGGTGCAGTAGTGCGCCGTGAGTTGTATGAGAGGAGATTGGATGACCTGATCCTAGAGATCGGTCCCTGCCTCGCCTTATATAGTCCGGGAGGCAGGGTTACAAGTCGGAGTAGGGAAAGAGTACTAGTCGAGTACGTCTAGGAGTCCTCTATACAGTGCGGAACATGTACAGCTCCCTAACCGAGTACTACTCCTGTGTAGTCCTTGTGCTCCACGCCTTCAGGTGCCGTGTAGCGCAAGCCGGGTAGTCCTAGGGGCCCACCGAGTAGTCGGTCCTGGTACCCACCGAGGTAGTGGGCCCAGGGAGGTCCATACGACAAGCCCCCGAGTACTTTGTAGTCGAGAAGGATAGCTTCAAGTAGTCTTGACGGCCTTAACGAGTAGTCCTCAAGCGTCCCTGAGTGCTACAAGTCAAAAGTCCTCAAGAGTAGTCGAAGCATCCCGAGGCTGGAATGTACTCCACCGATGTTTGAGCAATCTTGAAGTCTTCTCGAGTAGTCCCAAGCGTCCTCGAAAACCGCCTTCGAAGGTCTTCAAAAAATGCTCCGTCTTGTCTTGAAGCCGGAGCTGATATGGAGGTGCGATTGCAAAATCGCACTCCATATGGAGTAGCCCCCGAGCCTTAGGTTGAGCCGCAGGCTCTGGCTGAGGGTCCATCTGAAGTCTTGATGAGGAAATCCCGAAGAATCCGGAGAGAAAAAACCGAAGGACACGTGGCACGGAGCCCCCGAGCCTTGAGTCGAGTACTTCCTCTCGAATTGAAGGGTCATCTTGAAGAATGTGTCCTGAGATGCTCTTGAGACTAGCCGCTTCCCAGGTAGTCGAGTAGAAGTAGCCGAGCCCCCGAGGTGAGGCGCGTCGACTAGTAGAATACGAAGGGTCACGCGCGGCCGCCGAGTCGGCCGCGCGTGGACTTATCGCCCGCCCATTGCGGAGCCGCTTTGGCTTATAAATAGAAGCCAAAACCCTTATGGTTTTTCACCCATTCGAGCCGCGCCTAATCCGTTTGAATCCGAAGCAAATCCACTCCTAGCGCTTTGCCGCCGCCGTAGTAGATTCAAGTGCGCCGCCACCCAAAGCTTTTAGGGTAGCCCCCGAGCGGATGCGAGTGAAGACGCCCTGCACTTGGAGGATGAAGCCGTCACCGTCCAAGACGTCGAAGGCCGCCGGGAAGAAGAGGGGCTGCGAAGAGGCCGCTGCGGCTGCCACCGGAGCAGTGCCGCCCATATCTCCACCGCGGGCTGATCCAAGCCGAGAGTGGAAGAAGTCCGAAGTGAAGACGGAGGATCTGCTGACCCTCCTGAACAGTGGGTTCATCAGGGAGAAGGAAGTCGACATGTTGAGATCCGCTGCTGGAGATCCATATCCGATGGAGAAGGCCGAAGACGAGATCCCAATGTTCGCGCGATTTGTGGAGCGTGGGCTTGCGCTCCCGGCCAGCGATTTCTTAAAGGGGCTGCTCGGGTACTACGGGATCGAGTACCTGAACCTGAACCCCAACGGCATCTTCCACACCGCGGTCTTCGTGCACTTCTGTGAAGCCTTCCTCGGGATCAAGCCACATTGGGTGCTGTTCCGGAAGTTCTTCCGCGTCAAGCCGCAGCCAAGTGCCACCAACCCCAGGGTAGTCGGAGGAGCCGGCATCCAGTTGAGGGAGGACGCCGCGGAGCAATATCTGGCGTACAAGCTTGTCGACTCCAACACAGATTGGAAAACCAGGTGGTTCTACATCACGAACCACCACCCCGGCCTGCCGAAGCCGAGCGGACGGCAGCCCAGGCACCGAGAATGGTGGAACACGGAGCCCACCATGCAAGAAGGGATCCAGCTTCCCGAGCTGCTGGCACGCATCAAGGTGCTCAGGGAGGCGGGACTGAGGGCCGAGCACGTGGCCTTCAGTTTCATGAAGCGGAGGGTGCAGCCGTTGATGGCTCGAGACACCCTAGGCTTCGAGTACACCGGCGACGACGACACGTCGCGGATGCCGGGAGGCGAGCTGGACGACAGCGACATCATCGAGAGGTTGTCGCGGATCTTCAAAGATATGCCGCCGTACACGGCGTGCCCCGTCCGAGAGTACCTCGCCGCGCGCCCGCCAAAGGAGGTGAGTAGTCGTACTCTGTTGGTCGAGTAGTCATTACCTGGTGTAGAGTTGCTGACGTCTTGTGTCTTTCGCAGGATGACTTGAAGAAGTTCATCTCCGAGCCGCAGCCACCCCCGAGCGGAATCGAGATCCCGATGGAGGGGAAGATGAAGGAGCGGTGAGAAGTTGGTGAAGGCGATGACACCGTCATAGTGGAGGATACCTCCGACGACGACGATGAAGACGAGGAGATGTTGCAGGACCGCTTCCAGCTGCGGTTGAGGTTTAGCCGCCCGGGCTTGCCTCATGTTCCTCTGGTACAAGACCCCCCGACTAGCCTGGAGGCTAGCCTAGCTGCGCCGCCACGGAAGCCGCGCAACCCCGCCAGGAAGCGGGTGACGAAGAAGCTGAAGGTCTAAGAGACCACGCCTCAGGAGTTAAGTTGTCTCGAGCAGAGTAGTCGAGTACCCATTGTACGAGTACGTTTGCCGACGAGTAGTCTTCCTTGTATGCAGGAGGTGCCGCCAGCGGAGCCCGTCGAAGAGGGCGACGAGGGCGTGTGGGACACGGTGGGGGAGCCAGCTGGAAGTCGTAGTCCAGCCCCCACTGTTGAGGAGATCTTGGCGCAGCTGGAGCGCCAGCCCCCTGCTCCTCAGGGGAGCATGGGACCCGTAGCCGCCGCCGTTGAAGAGGTGGTGGCTCCAGGAGCGCAGGAGACCACTGCGCCGGCTGCCGCTGCTGTGGAGGAGGCGGTAGCCGCGGGAGCATCGGAGGAGGCGCCCGCCGAGGGTGGACTGGTCGACATCGCCAGCATCCTCGGTGCTCCGGCCGTGACAATTGTTCGGTTGAACTTGTAAGTACCGTATCCTTACGAGTAGTACTTGTTGTCGTAGTCGATGTTGACTGACGACCATCTGTGAATGTTTCTGCAGGAAGTCCACGGATTTGTCCTGGGAGGGAGATGAGCCCTCTTCAGCGGTGGCGGAAGAAGACACGCCGCCCGCCGAGGAGGCTGCTCCCGCTACCCAAGCCACGACTGAGCCACCGGCTGCCGAGGCGCCGTTGCCGGAGGCCAGCGTAGTCAAAGGTGAGTACCTTTCTTGAAGCTATAGGGCTCCACGAGGAGTAGTCATAGGCACTGATGCACTTGTCGTCTCTTTGACAGGCGCTGAAGCTGAAGGTGGTGACATCCCTACAGGGGTGCCGATGCAGAGGTTGACACCAGAGGCCCCGGAGGCTGCGGAAGAAGCCCCGAGCTCATGGAGGAGGTCGTCGAGAAGTCCGCGGGGGAGAGGCGGTCACCACGTCGCTAGAGGTTGCTCTGGAGGTGGCTATCCGCTCCCCCGAGATCCAGGATGCAGAGCCCATCCGCTCTGCGCCGATGATGGAGGCCACCGCGAGTAGTCGTGGTGGAATAGAGCTGCTCGCGGACGATCTCATCGAGCCGGCGACGGTGGCCAAGCATCTGGAGGCGATCCGTCAAGCCGAGCAGTGGATGAAGGTAAGTAGTCGTAGCCTTTGAGTAGCCAATCCTCTATCGTTGAGTAGTCTTGTGACTTGAGTTGTCTTGTGCAGGACGTTGCGGAGCGGTCCCGCGACAAGTCGAACCTTCTGCAGGGCTATGGCGACGCGGTGCTCTGAGCCGAGGCGCTAGAAGAGCAACTTGTGAAGTTGCGGAAGCACGCGGCTGCCATGCAGTCGAAGCTCGACGCCGCCTTCGCCAAGTACCACAACGACGTCCAAGAGCGCGTGTGCGAAGGGCGACGACTTGGTGCGGAAGAATAAGGGCCTCCGCAACAAGAACAAAGGTACGCCACTGAACTGGTCGGGTTCTTGTTGGGGGGTCGAGAAGTCCTTTGACCCGCTGTGCTGTTGTCGTGTTGCAGAGCTTGAGGGCCAAGTGGAGCAGCTGAAGTCTTCGGAGACGAGCATGAAAAACCTCTTCTACCGGGAGCAAGAAGCCCGCCAGGTACTCGAGCTCGACTACAAAGAACTCGCCTTCGAGTGCGAGAAGCATATGGAGCTTCGGATTGCTTCTGACCGAGATCTCGTCAACTGCTACAAATCCTTGCAGAAGTTGAACGAAGACTGCGAGGCATTGCGGGCCCAGCTGAAGGAGTTGGAAGAAGCCGCACTACCGATCGCAAGACTCCTGGTGCCGCACTCGGCGGCCCCAAGATTGCTCCTCCGGTGGATCGCCCTCAAGGAAGCTCCGAGCCGGCTGGCCGCCTACGTGAAGCACATGGCGAGGTCGATCCCAAGACAAGTCTTGGCCTTCATGAAGTCGTACTTCCGAAGGCCCCGGTGGAGGTAGTCGCGGCGGGGTGGCCGCCAACCGCACGGATGAGCAAGATGCGCAGCCGCCGGAGCAGATGGCTCCCATCGCGGAGCAGGTAGCTAAGAAGCTTAACCTCCAGTAGCCCTGTAATAGATAGCTAGTAGCCATGGTTGTACAGGAAAACAATTGTAATGAATTGTTTAAGTATCAATGAAAGAAATTTTCCAGCAATGAGTACTCGTAGTCGCGATCTCAGAGTGCGGAGCCCCCATCGTGGAATGGATGCGAGTAGTATTACTCGGCAGTAGTGGTCCCGTTGTAGGGAGTAGGCAGTAAAGAAGTTGATGAACGATCAAACTTTATTACTGAAGAAGTACACCTGGGTGGCCAGGGCCGTAGTTACAGAGTAGTCGCTTGGACCCGGAGGCCGCTTGGACGGCGAGTAGCGCCGGGAGCGGGTAGGCGCTTATGTGCCAGTTGATCCGTAGGTAGCCGTGTAGGCTGGATCGTAGATCCTTAGGTAGCCGTGCAGGCTGGATCTTGGAGTGTGGTCTCTTAGTAGACCGCTACTAGAGTCCTTGACGCTCGTCGCAGCCCAGTGTCCGTAGGTAGCCGCACGGGCTGGAGCCTGGAGAGGAGAAGTCCGGAGACTGGAGCCAGGACCCGGGGGGTCGCTTGAGGCCAGGGGGTGTTGATGTAGTCGTGTAGACTTGAACCCCTAGAGTAGTCGTGTAGACTAGGCGTAGAATTGACAGAGCTGGTCGACGTTCCACGAGTTGTTGATATCTTCGCCTTCAAGTGTTTGGAGGCGGTAGGAGCCCGGCCCAGTCACCTTTGCCACGGTGAAGGGACCTTCCCATGGGGAGCTGAGCTTGTGAAGTCCTTCCGTGTTCTGGATACGGCAGAGGACAAGATCTCCAACGTTGAAGGAGCGTTCCTTGACGTTTCGATCATGGTAGCATCGGATACCCTCCAGGTACCTTGTTGATTGGACGAGGGCGGTGGCGGCCGAGCTTCTTCGAGGCCGTCGATATCAACTCGCCGTCGTCTTCCGAGACGCCTTCGTCGTAGTGCTCCACTGCTGGCGAGTTCCATATGACGTCGGCAGGGAGGATGGCTTCGAAGCCGTAGACCAGGAAGTAGGGGGATTGCCCCGTTGGCTTGGATGGCTGAGTCCGTAGCCCCCAGAGTGCGTTGGGTAGTTCCTTGATCCACTTGCCCCCTTTGGAGTTAGCAGCGTCGTGTAGCCGCTTCTTGAGAGCGTCGAGCACCATCCCATTGGCGCGCTCGACTTGTCCGTTGGCCCGTGGATGGGCAACTGAGACGTATCGGACGTCGATCCCGCTGTTCTCGCAATACTCCCAGAACTGGTGGTTGTTGAAGTTGGATCCCAGGTCTGTGATGATGCGGTGGGGTAGCCCGTAGCGTGTACGAGTTCATCCAGAAGTCGAGTACTGCGTCGGCCTTGGGGCATGTGACTGGCTTGACCTCGATCCACTTGGTGAACTTGTCGATAGCCACCAATACCCTATTGAATCCTCCGGCGCGATTGGTAGTGGCCCAATCATGTCGAGCCCCCGGCGGGCGAAGGGCCGGGTTGGCGGTATGGTGACTAGCTTGTAGGCCGGGACGTGTTGTCGCTTGGCGAAGCATCGACATCCTTGGCACCTTCGACGAGTTCTTCGGCATCGCCCGCAGCCGTGGGCCAATAGAAGGCTCACCGGAAGGCTTTGCCGACCTCGGGGGCCGTGCGTGAGGACGCGTGGTTGCCGCAAAGGATCTCCTCCAAGATGTCCTTGCCTTCTTCATGAGGGACGCACTTCATGAGCACTCCGGAAGAAGCGCCCCTCTTCTAAAGCTTGTCTCCGACGAGGACGTAGGACTTGGCGCGGCGAACGAGTTGCTCGGCCTCGTTCTTGTCGGAGGGGACCTTCGCTCGCCGAGGTAGTCGATGAAGGGTTGCCTCCGTCCACGTCGATCATCATGACCTCCCGCCCACTGGTGGATGGGCTGGGACAGTGGTCGGTGGTGCTGGCTCCGGGATGGATGGCGCGTGAAGCTCGTGGACGAAGACACCCGCTGGCACTTGAGCGAGGGTGGATCTAAGCTTCGAGAGGACGTCCGCGGCAACGTTGTTGTCGCGGACAATATGGTGGAACTCGAGACCATAGAACTTGTTCTCGAGCTTGCGGACTTCTAGGCAGTAGGCGTCCATGTTCTCCTTGTTGCGGTCCCAGGACTTGTTGACTTGGTTGATGACCACCGCGGAGTCGCCGTAGACTAGTAGCCTCTTGATTCCTAGTGAAGCCGCGAGGCGGAGCCCGTGTAGGAGGGCTTCGTACTCGGCTTCGTTGTTTGAGACCTTCCAGAAGATCTGCAGGACGTACTTGAGTTGTTCGCCCGTTGGAGAGATCGAGAGTACCCCCGCACCTCGCGCCCTCGAGGTTGAGTGAGCCATCGAAGTACATCACCCAATGCTCGGTCACACGGTGGGAGTAGGCAACTGGTTCTCCCGCCACTCCGCCATGAAGTCGACTAGTGCCTCGCGACTTGATGGCCGTGCGTGGCTTGAAGTCGATAGTGAGGGCGCCGAGCTCGACGGCCCCACTTGGAAATTCTTCCGGTAGCATCTTGGTTCCGCGAGATGTCGCCAAGCGGGTAGTCGGTGACGACGGAGACCGAGTACTACCGGGAAGTAGTGTCGTAGCTTCCGCGAGGTGATGAGTAGAGCGCACGGGAGCCTTCGCACGGGCTGATAGCGGGCCTTGGACTCTGATAGAACCTCGCTGACGAAGTAGACTGGGCGCTGGACCGGGTAGGCGTGGCCGTCTTCTTGCCGCTCGACAACGATGGCAGTACTGACCACGTGAGTAGTCGCAGCTAGGTAGAGCAGTACTGCTCTCCCTTGTGGGGAGCCGTGAGTATTGGTGGCTTTGATAGCAAGTCCTTAAGCTGGGCAAGGGCTTGATCCGCCTCTGGAGTTCACACGAACTTCTCTTGATGCTTGAGTAGTTTGAAGAAGAGGAGGCCTCGTTCTCCTAGCCTCGAGATGAATCTGTTCAACACCGCCATGCACCCTGTCAGCTTCTGGACGTCTTTGATGCTCGTGGGAGCTTTCATGCTGGTGATGGCGGAGATCTTCTCGGGGTTGGCTTCGATGCCGCGCTGGCTGATGATGAAGCCGAGTAGTTTGCCCGAAGGGACGCCGAAGACGCACTTGTTCGGGTTGAGCTTCCAGCGGTACTCGCGTAGTGATGTGAAGGTCTCTTCAAGGTCGTCGATGAGGGTACTGTAGTCCCTGGTTTTGACAACCACGTCATCCACGTAGGCCTCGAAGTTCTTGTTGAGTTGCCTCTTGAAGCAGGCCTGGATAGCTCGTTGGTAGGTAGTGCCGGCGTTCTTCAACCCGAATGACATGGTCGTGTAGCAGTACGCGCCAAACGGGGTAATGAACGCGGTCTTCTCCTGGTCTTCTTCCTTGATTGCGATCTGGTGGTACCCGGGTAGCAGTCTAGGAAGCAGAGCAGTCGCGGCCCCGCCGTGGAGTCGATGACTTGATCAATCCGCGCAACCCGAAGGGGTCTTTGGGGCAAGATGCTTGTTGAGGTCGGTGTAGTCGACGCACATCCTCCACTCGTTCGAGTTCTTCTTGCGGACGAGGACGGGGTTGGCGAGCCACTCGGTGATGGAAGACTTCTCCGATGAAGCCACCGCGAGTAGCTTGGCGAGTTCCTTCTTGATGGCGTCCCGCCCGTCGTCGGCAAAGCGTCGGAGGTGTTGTCACTTGGGGGTGGCCTTAGGATCGACGTTGAGACAAGTGCTCAATCGGCTCCCCGGGCACCCCCGGCATGTCCGCTGGCTTCCACGCGAAGATGTCGCGGTTAGCCCGAAGAAAGCTGATGAGCGCGTCTTCCTATTTGGGGTCGAGGCCAGCCCCAATGGTGGTGGTCTTGCTGGGGTCGCCTGTTCCGAGGTCGACCGTTTTGACGAGTACCTCCTTAGGTGGCTGAGGCTTGTTGGTGCTGTCAGACTTCTCTCGGATGTCGAGTTCACTTGTAGCAAGCTTCTTCGACGCAGTGTAGACCTCCATCATCGCGTTGGGTACTTGGTTTGTAGAGGCGATCTCCACCGGCTTCTCGAGTCGCAGTCGTGGGAGATCTTCAAGTCCCCTTGGAGGGAGAGTACACCGGCTGGGCTTGGCATTTTGAGTACCAAGTAGGTGTAGTGGGGCACCGACATGAACTTGGCGATGGCCGGTCTGCCGAGGATGGCGTGGTAAGAGGTCTCGAAGTCCGCGACCTCAAACTTGATGTACTCGGTACGGTAGTTGTCCCGAGACGCCCCGAAGGTAACTGGCAGGACCACTGAGCCTAGTGGAATAGCCGCGTTGCCGGGGACGATGCCGTAGAAGGGTGTGTTGCTCTTGGTGAGCATGTGAGTGATGTCGAGCTTCATTTTCTTCAAGGTCTTGGTGAAGAGGACGTTGAGCCCGCTTCCACCGTCGATGAGCACCTTGTTGAGCTTGGAGCCCGCCACCACTGGCTTCAGGACGAGGGGGAACCATCCTGGTTCAGAGAAGCTGGTCCATTGATCCGCGCGGGAGAAGGTGATGGGTACCTCCGACCACCTGAGAGGGGTCGGGACCACTGGTTCAATGGACATCACTTCACGACGGTAGCCTCTCGCTCCCCGCCACCGGGCAATCCGCCGAAGAGGACGTTGACGGTCTTGTCCGGCTCCCGGAAGTCGTTGTTGTCGCCGTCCTTCTTCTTGCCCTTTTGATCGTGAGGGTGCGGTGGCTCGGCGTATCCTTGAGTGCATGCCCGAGTTGGTAGCACCGCTCGGTAGTGTGGTTGCCATTTGGATGCCACGGCACTTCTCCTTCGGCAGGAGTCTTTGAAGCCGCCGGAGTTCTTCTTCGAGTTCCCCTTCGCAGGGGCCGGATAGCCGTGATGTTGTTGTCTGGCTTGCGGTTGCGGTTGGGACCCGAGTAGTAGTAGTTGTTGTTGTTGTTGCGGCCGCCTTGGTTTGCATTGCTGCCGCTGCCGCCGCCCTGGTTCTGCATGGTCTTGCCACGGATGGCGTCGTACTTGGCATTGGCCTTATCCTCTTCATCCGCCCAGGACGTGATCATGTCCTTGAGGTGGGGAATGGACCTGGGGCGACGGCGACCGAAGTCTTCAAAGGTGCGACGGTGATAGAGACCGTCTTGGAAGAGGTCGATGACCTCCTTGTCGGTGACGTCAACGACGGTAGCGCGCTTGTTGAAAAAGCGGCGCATGTACTTGCGGAGGGTCTCGCCTTGTTCCTGCTTGATCATGGCCAGGTCCATGCGAGTACCCGATCGGCCCATGGCGCCCGCGAAGTTGCTTGTGAACCGCTCCTTTAGCCGGTCCCACTTGTCGATCGAGTGCTTATCCGGGCCGACTCGAGCCGGGTGAGTGGTGCTTGGTCCGAGCAGAAGGGGAAGTAGAGGCACTTGGTGTCGCCGTTGCCGCCGCCGTTCTCGATGGAGAGGGCGTAGCATCGGAGCCACCGGATGGGATCCGCTTCGCGTCGTACTTGGTGATCCCCAAAGGCTTGAACTTGTCGGGGAGGAGTAAGTTGCGAAGTCGAGGTGAGAAGGCGGGGAAGCCGTCGCCTTCGGCCGGCGAAGTGGTCGTCTTCTTCCGCCGCGGCCCTCCTCAATCTTCTGGCGAGCGTCGTACCCGCCATGTGAGGCGCCGGAGGCGTGGCTGTTCGCGTGGCCTCGGCGCCGCCGCGACCGCCGCCGCCGCCGGCCTCTCCCCGTTGGCTCCATGGTTGGAGCTTCCGCCGCGCCGCCGCCGCCGTCGGGGTCGTTGCCGCCGCCACCGGCCGGAGCGCGGTGGGGGACAACTTCTCGGTTGCCGTGGTCGTGCTGCGAGGGTCCGCCGGCGTTGGAGCGACGACGGTTTGGCTCGGCTGGGAGGTCAGCTCGAGTACGGTTGGGACCGTTGTTGGCGCTGCGACTTGTGGCTTCGTTGTCGCGGTGCCTGGCCGGAGGAGGTTGGTTGACTCTGTTGTCGACCCGCATGAAGTAGGCGTCTTCAGTGAGCTTGGCGATGACCTCTCCAGCGCGTATGCCCTGAGCCTGATGTGCGATCGCTGTGATCGACATGAGGCATTGCTCAGGAGTGGTATGTACTCTGCTCTCGACCGCTTCGAGAGCTTCCGCCAGGTTGCGGATGGGGAGGTTGTCGCGGAGGCGCCGGCGACGTTCGTTGCATTTCCGGTTACGCTCACGTCGAGCGTCTCTGTCTGCAGGGTTCTCGTTAGGTGGAGCATCAGCAGAGAGCTCGTCGGAGGAGATGTCTTCCAGGTACTTGTCCTGAGTCGTGCCTGAAGGCCCTGGGGTGTCGCCAGCAGCCATGAAGACTTGGCGATCAGGGGTGCCGAGGCTGGACTCAGAAGGTGCCACCTCAGTTGGTGTGCTCGAGTCAGCCCGGGTTAAGGGTGTTCCCTCCTGGAACGGTAGCGAGTCGATGTAGGCGACGTAGCGTGAATCTCCGTTTATCAGGTCAGCAGGCTTGCGGTCTGGCCAGTAGACGTATCTCCCGGCCGGCGTGGATTTAATAACCAGCCCAGAGGCTGGCCCTGACAAGGGAAGCTCGGTGGAGTTGTCTTCGGACTCGGGCTCCTCAGGGTCCGACCCGAAGTCGAACTCGTAGTCCGGGTTCGAGTAGAACTCGGAGAGAGGGCTGGAGTCCGAAACGTGATCGGGGGCGGCGTCGGAGTCCGAGTTGTACTCGGGTACGGGCTCCTTGCCGTCCCGGCGCGGAGTGGGAGCCCCCGCGCGCGGCCCCGCCGAGGGGTGCGGGGGCCGCGCGCGGAGCGCTCGCGAGATGAGGGGACCGCTCGCGATGGCCGAGCAGCCGCTCGCACACGATGGCCCATGGCGACGTCGAGTTCGGGTTGGAGACCGACTCGAGCTCGAAGTCGCCGTGGTGGTTGAAGAGTGAAATTTCGCCGAACTTGCCGGCGAGTTCACTCCGTGACAACTTCGGGAAGCGTCACGAAGCCTGTCTTCGGGTTGGGCCGCATGGTCGCGGCGCCGGAAGGAGCCCGCGCCATCGCCAGGTGCGGCACCCGTGCGCCGAACACGAAGGTGTTGCCGCGGTTGAAGGCGACGGTTGGCTTGAAGTGGACGGAAGTCGTCGAGTTCGCCATGTGATCTCGGGCGAGAGCCCCTACCTGGCGCGCCAGCTGCCGGTGTTTTAGACCGGCAACCTACTACAGGGAGTACCCGAAGTAGATGAATGTGACTCGCCGAGATCGGTAACTCGAAGGAAGAGACACGTGGCACACAATTTAGACAGGTTCGGGCCGCGAGGTGCGTAATACCCTACGTCCTGTATGCTGCGTAGCTCTGGATTGATAGGGCACGATTACAAGATGGTGCAATAGTGCGCCGTGAGTTGTATGAGAGGAGATTGGATGACCTGATCCTAGAGATCGGTCCCTGCCTCGCCTTATATAGTCCGGGAGGCAGGGTTACAAGTTGGAGTAGGGAAAGAGTACTAGTCGAGTACGTCTAGGAGTCCTCTATACAGTGCGGAACATGTACGGCCTCCCTAACCGAGTACTACTCCTGTGTAGTCCTTGTGCTCCACGCCTTCAGGTGCCGTGTAGCGCAAGCCGGGTAGTCCCAGGGGCCCACCGAGTAGTCGGTCCTGGTACCCACCGAGGTAGTGGGCCCTGGGAGGTCCATACGACAAGGACACTTTCAAGACTGGCCTCTGCCCCCAATTGCAGGCTGGAGAAATTGGTATAAGAGGGTACTTGGTGATGACAGCCCCAAAACAAAGAATTGGGACAACCTTCGTATTTCTCATTGCTTAGAACTGTCCTTAGCCGAAACACCAAAAAATGGGAGCCTTTTGATTGCAGCCTGCCACTTTTGGTCTAACGGCGCAAATGCCTTTCTTTTCAGCCATGGGCCAATGTCTCCCACCTAGGCCGATGTTTATATGATAACCGGCCTGAAAGTCACAGGAACTGTGTATCCGTGCAAGTACAAGGGCTCCTCCAAGCAAACAGGAGTGAAAACAGGAGTCGGATACAAGAGATATATCCAAAACCATATGTCTGATGGCTATCTGACTGATGTTGAATACAGAGCTTTTCTAAACATGTGGTTATGCAGATTTATCTTTTGTGGCAAAGCCAGTGAGCCAACCCTGAACCATATCGTGATGGCTGAGGACCTGGCTGCTGGTACACCCATCTCCCTTGGGAAGTACCTTTTAGGAAGTGTCTACCATATGCTCCATCAAACCACCTATCTGATGCACACCGGCAAAAAGATCCCCTGTGTCAATGGCCCTTGGTGGTTTGTTCAGATGTGGTTGCAATTATACATGTACCAAATTGTTGCCATTGACCTCAACAATCGGCACTTCCCAAATTATACATGTCAGTCTCTTCCCTGTACCAACATTTGGTGTTAACAGCCATCTGATAGAAGTTCGAGCCCACCACGACTAGCCGTTGCGGCCTCTGACATCGACGCCGAACGGATCGGCTCCGCATCTTGGATCTCCGGCGACTGGACGACTACGTCCATGCTCATCCCCGGCAATGCATCATCATGTACTTCTTCTGTGATCTCGGGGGCTGCTGTCTCCGCTGGGCCGGATGTTGATCCTGCGATCACCTCGGCTTCAGGCACGACGCCTTCTACCGGCACGGCTTCGGGAATTGCGGTCCCCTCGACTTGTGCTCCTGTCAAACACAAGCCACATGATATCAGTACCCGGGGGCTATGACTACTACACGGGGTAGACCGCACCATCGTGGTCTACTTACCTTCTACTACAATGGCCTCCGGCGGCATAGCTTCTGCACCCGGCGCCACGCTCTCGCCCTGGGGAAGGGAAGCGGACTCCTCGACAGCCGGCGACGGGTTTTCCTCAGTAGCTGTAACGCCCAAAATTCCATCACAATAAAAAAATGTTAGAAACAAGGCTTAGTTTTTATTTTCTAAGGATTTAATAAATTTGAATAAATAAATTTACCTTTAATTAAATTAAACAACATTTAAATAATTAGAATCACACAAGTGTTTGTGCATCATTTTGGTATGCATGAGTTTTGTTGTTGTGAGGCTTTAAAAATCTTTAAAATAATTTGTGAAAAGGGTTGTAAAAAAATGTAAAAGGTTTGATTTTGAAAGTGGTTTGAAAAGTTGTTTGAAAAGGATTTGAAAAAAAAAGAAAAATCCCAAACCCCAAACCCTCTCTTCCTCTCTCCCTCCCTCTTTCAGCCTGGCCCAACTTCCCTGCGGCCCACCTCCTTTCCTTCTCCCCCTTTTCTTTTTCCCGCAACGGCCCACAACTCTTAAACCGGCCCAATAGGCACCTGCCGGCCCACCTCCTTTCTTCCTCTCTCCCGCCGGCTGACAGGTGGGGCCCACCTATCAGGCCCCTCTTCAACCTCCCGCCGCCACCCCTTCCTCCCTGGCTGTGGCCGGCCACCGCATCCCGGCCGCCTCCCCAACCTCCCGCGCCCCTTTCCCTCCCCACCGAGCGGGGCATTCAATGCGCCGCCGCCCACTCGTGCCGCCTTCATCTCCCCTCGCACCGAGACCGCCCCACCCGAGCTTCCACCATGGCCATTATTGGCCGACCGCCCACCGACCTCGCCCACCGCCTCACCGCACCACCTCTCCTTCCTCCTCCGCCCTATAAAAGGCCCTCGAGTCTGCCTCTTCCCGCACCACCTCCCTGTCCCCTACCCGCACACGCAGCGTCGCCGCCGCCGCCCGAGACCGGAGCTCGCCGCCCAATCTCCTCCTTCGCAGTGTCTCCCTCCTCTTCAAGCCCCTCAGTGAGTTGCATTCCTCCTAAGCTTCATTATCATCCTAATCCCGTAGCGTTTGGCCACCGGGAGCTCGAATTCGAGCTACTCCGGCGAGCATCGCCGCCGGCACCGCCGGTCCTGCCGGAGCCGCGCCAGCCGCTCGATCTGGCGTGGACGACCTGGATCGAGTACTTTTCCCAGTCAAATAAAACTATAACGGTCAACCCATGCCCTCCGCCACCACTTTACAAAAAGGACCCTACAGTTTCCAATATTACATAAATATCCTTCCACCTATAGAAACCCTTTCAAGCAGGTCCTAGTTTTTATGTTTAGAACCCTGAACTCCTTTGTTTTTCTGTTCAGTAGTCCACCCCTTGTCTTTTACAAGTTAAACCTTCTGTTTTAATCATAATTATGTTTTAGCCCCTGATCTTTTATAGAAAAGCCCCTGGGAAAAAGTTTTCTTCACAATCTAGCCCCTAAACCTTGTTTAAGCCATATCTTTTCCGTCTAAGCGTTCTTGGTGTCCACGCGATCGTCTCAACGAGCCCGTTAGTTCTAGAAGCTTGTTTTAGTCTTTCAGCAATGTTTGATGTATTGTTTTATTTATTGCATGTTTTCTTGCATGATCGTAGACAACGCGCCATTCGAGGAAGATCAAGTGCAGAGCTTTGAAGTAAAGGAGAGTACCTTATCATTGGAAAAAGGCAAGTGACCCTAACCACCCTTCTACCTATGCTTTAATCAAGAATACTATAAATTAATCGGAACATGGAGAACCACCCAGGAAAACAGTGCAACTATAGTCCACATGGCTCTGGCTTAGCCAATTAATTAGGTGTGTTATTGTATTGATGACCTTATCCGAAAGGAACACAGGGGGCTCTGGGTTGCAGGGGTATAGCCCGGTTCTTTTGGGGTAGCAACCTTTGCTAAGGTGCTGACCACTAGTGAGGGTTATGGTCCGCCCTGAGTTGTAACTGTCGTGGGTTATTGGTGCTTCTACATATCTTTGTAAAGGCTTCGTAGCGTCCCTATGCAATCACACCTCGGAAGTGTGGTGTTGTGCCTGATCAGCACATGCATGGTTGGGTTCAAATTTCTTTGGGACTTTTATGTGAACTGTGGTGAAAGTGTGCAACCTCTGCAGAGTGTAAAACTGATCGATCAGCCGTGCTCACGGTCAAGAGAGGCCTGGACCCTCACATGATTAATGAACTTAAAGATGGATTTAATATTGATTTCCGGTTATTCCCGTTGCCTTGCTGAGTACCAACCATAAGTGTACTAATCCTTGTTTAAGCTGTTCAGAGGAGAACCCCGGAGTGAAGTACTTCATCGACTACAAGGAGTTCTGAGGATGTGATCAACCAGTCAGAAGCCTGTGGAAGATGAAGATGGAGTCACGTCTTCATAGTTATCGCTGTTCGTGTATAGACCTTCGTGTCTACCCTCGTGAGTGTAATAAAAGTTAATAAACCTTTTCTATACGATTTGAGCAATGTCTTGTGATATTACACTCAGGAGTCTATCATATGTGTGAAATTGTGATCCTGACACACATATGAGATGCATTTGGTTTTCCTCGGAAAAACGGGTGTGACAATAGCCGCCGTGCTAGGTTCTTCTCCTTCCCAGGACAGATCGGTCGACTTCCTGCATAGTACAAAATTGGTGGTCAACCAAGTAAGATCACCCAATTATAAGTACTACTCGGGATCAGTTTTCACTTACAAGCTAGACTGGACAATAGTTACGGCCGGAGCGCCAAGTATGCTGGCGATGTCTACGAGCCCGGCTTCCGCGGGTGCCTCTTCTGCAGCTTGTGCCGCCACTGGCTCTTCGGCTCCAGTAGTCATGCTTGGCTCTAGCCTGCTCTCCTCTGCCGGCACCTGCGGCTCGACAACTCTAGTCGTCCGTTGTGTCATCCGTGACACAAGCTCTTCTACGGTGGGGGCTGGACTGCGGCTTCTTTCAGTCGGCTCGCCCACCGTGTCCCAGTCATCTCCTTCCCCTTGATCAACGGGGTCGGATGATGGAATCTCCTGCAACAACTCAGAATTTAAATTGTCAGCATACAACTCTCCAAGACAAGTACTCGAATACTCTACTAGAGGAACTCACCTCTTGGGATGTAGTCTCTGTCACCTTCAGCTTCTTGGGGACTCGTTTGCGCGCCATATTGCGCGGCCTCCTCGGTGGCGCAGGGAGACTAGCCTCCAGGCTAGTCGGTGGAACTTCAATGAGGGGGATGTGGGGCAGCCCAGGTCGGCTGAACCTGGATCGTAGCTGAAACCGCTCTTGCAGCGTTTCCCCATCCTCCTCGTCGGTCGTATCTTCTATAGTGACGGTGTCGTCACCTTCGCCAACTTCACGGTGTTCTTTGGCCTTGCCCTTGCCCTCCTCTGGAATATCTATAAGTCGAGGAGGGGGAGCTGGGTTAGAGACAAACTTCACAATGTCATCCTGCAGCAAACGACTTGGGTTAGTACGACTGCTTCAATCTAATCAGTACTCGGAGACAGAGGTCATCAGCTACTAACCTTGTTCGGTAGACGAGCTGCGGAGTACTCGAGGACTAGGCAGGGTGTGTACGGCAGCATATCCTTGAATATCCTGCCCAGCCTCTCGACAATGTCTTCATCGTCGACTTCGTTGCCGGGCATCCTCGACGTGTCCTTGTCGCCGGTGTACTGTGTTGACGGTGTATTTTGGTACACCTAGCATGTTCATTACACTTTGGTTTGGATTTGATTATGGAACTAACCCGCCACTAGGCACACTAATCATATAACAAGTTCATCTATGTGCATGCATTTGGAAGTGTTGTGTTTATGTAGGAAAACATGGACATAAAGGACGGATTCGCAACAAGTTCAAAGGAGCATTTACGGAGTCTTGTTCGTGTTCATGAGCTTGATGAAATCACTTCCAATGGTGGCAAGGACCGAAGTGCTACGAGGAACACCCCCGAGGATTGAAGCGTAAAAGACCGAACTTCATGCAAAGAGAACCTTCATCTTGGACGCGAGGATGACATCGTCAAAATCATGCAAGTGGAGGGGGCAAAGTACATAAATGCATAAGGACCCACGGAGCGAAAGGGGCGACCGAACCGGGCCGAGGTGGGCCTGTGCCGGCCGGCCCGGGCCGGCCGGCCCAGCCCACTTCGGTGGCCGGTTCGGTCCCGTTTTCCTTGCACCCGAAGGATCTTGAACCCTAAAAGCATGGGCGCCTCCATTCGACAGAAGGGGAGAGCCCGCACCAGAGGCCATCCACAAGCTAGAGTGAGAGGAGGAGGAGGATCTCCGGCGGGAGATCAACCACCTCGAAGGAAGCACCCTCTCGTGGAGAAGAAGGAAGACACCGTCGGAAGGGAAACCATGATCAACGGTGCCATGATCAGCACCTTGATGGGGTAATCTTCTCATTCGTCCATGGGTTGTAATCGATCTTGAGATGTAATCGCACTTTGTCGGATTATCTATCTATCATCTTGTGTTGAATATACTTTAATGCTTAAGGTTAGCTACCATGTCGTAAAGGGAGTATAGGCCTCGATGCTTCTTGGATCCATTCAATACGCCATGTCCATCATAGGTCTAGTCATGAATACCTTCGCGTAGTGACAGTACGAGAGGAGGGAAAGGGCGAAACCATGGTCACAACCCCGATAGATAGATTGGTTTTCATGTCTTTAAGCGATTGCATGCTCTAGTTTCGTAGACCCATGGGCGAGTGTCTTCTACCTTGATCGTTTATCATTCTCTCTAGTGTAGTTTAGTTGTTTTCTAGTTTAATAATAGTTAGGGTTTTAGTAGCTAGTGCGTAAAAGTAGATTAAACGCTTGTAATCCTCTTGCTCCGTGGATTGACAAGAACCTTGGGAATCCCGTGGTGAAAAAGGTGTGGGGTCCGTACGCTTGCGGATCGTAGAGGGTTACGTCTTTTATCCGTCAACATACTGGTACCCGAGGGTGTCGCGTGCCATCAACGACTGCACCTTCCTATTCATGAAGCTGAAGGCCACGTGTTCGACCCTCAGCCCGGCTTCTCTCAAAGATTTAATCTTCTGCAACAGCTCGGGTAGCTGGATACCCTCCTGCATCATCGGCTCAGTGTTCCACCATGCCCAATGCTTCGGCTGCTTCCCGCTGGGCTTCGGCAGTTCCGGGTGGTGGTTCGTGACATAAAACCACTTGGCCTTCCAGTCTTGGTTCGAGTCAATGAGTTTGTACGCCAAGTACTGGTCGGAGGTATCTTCATGCATTCAGATTCCGGGTCATCCGACTACTCGCGGGTCGTTGGCGCTCGGCTGCGGCTTCAGACGGAAAAACTTCCAGAACAAGATCCAGTGGGGTTTGATCCCCACGAATGCTTCGCAGAAGTGAACAAAGACGGAGACGTGAAAAATGCCATTAGGGTTCAAGTTCAAGTACTCGATACTGTAGTACTTGAGAAGACCATTGAAGAAATCGGACGCCGGGAATGCCAGTCCGCGCTCCACGAATCTGGCGAACATGGGGACTTCATCAGGATTCTTCTCCATGGGGTATGGGTCGCCTGCGGTGGCGCGCCACATATCCATCTCCTTCTCCTGAAGGAACCCGCTGTTCACCAGGACCAGCAGATCTTCAGTCTTCATCTTCGACTTCTTCCACTCTTTGTTCGAATTGGGGCGCGCGGGAGATGTTGGTGGTAATGATCCTTGGGCAGACCCCTCCGCCTCGCTGCGGGATCTCTTCTTCCCGACACCAGCCTTTGCACCCTTGGACGGAGAAGACTTCATCCTCCAAGTGCACAGGGTCTTCACTCGCATCCGCTCAGAGGCTTCACTGGCGGCGAGCAGTGGCGGCGCGCGTGGATCTGCAGATTATGGCGCGGCGGCAGTGGCACGAGTGGCTGGACTCTTGGCTAGATCTACTCCAACGGCTGCAACTGCGGGGGATGGAAAACCCTAAGGGTTTCGACGTCTATTTATAACCTAACAGGCGGCGCTGCAATGGCCAGATGGATAAGTATCGACAGCTGACTCAATGGCGGCCGCCTGACTCTTCGTCTTCCAGTACTCGATGCACTCTATCTCGGGGGCTCGACTACGTCTGCTAAACTTCCTGGGTGGCGACAAGGTTCAAGAGCAACTCAGGACACATTCTACAATCAAGATGACCCTTCAATTCGAGAGGAAGTACTCGACTCAAGGCTCGGGGGCTCCGTGCCAAGTGTCCTTCGGTTTTTTCTCCGGATTTTACGGGATAATCTTGGCAGAACTTCAGATTGACCCTCAGCTTGAATCTGCGATTTGACCTAAGGCTTGGGGGCTACATTTCATATGGAATGCGATTCTTCGAATCGCATTTTCCATATGGTTTCTTCTTCAAGACAATGCGAGTACTATTGAAGACCTTCGAGAGAAGAACTCGAGGACGCTTGGGAACTACTCGAGAAGACTTCAAGACTACTCAAGGATCATCTGGAGTACCCTCCAACCTCGGGATGCTTCAAGTACTCTTGAGAACTTTTGGCTTGTAGTACTCAGGGACGCTCGAGGACTACTCATCAAGGCCATCAAAACTACAAACTATCCTGCTTGACTACAAAGTACTCGGGGGATTGTCGTATGGACCTCCCTGGGCCCACTACCACAGTGGGTACCAGGACCGACTACTCGGTGGGCCCCTGTGACTACTCGTCTTGTGCCACACGACACCTGATGGCATGGGGCGCAAGGACTACGGTGGAGAAGAACTCGGATAGGAAGCTAGACATGTCCTGTACTATGTAGAGAACTCCTAGATGTACCTGACTAGTACTCTCTCCTCAAACCGACTTGTAACCCTGCCTCCCGGGCTATGTAAGGCGAGGCAGAGACCCTTCTCTCTCTCACACGCATCATCTTGTAAACACACCCAATCAATCCAGAGCTACACAGCATGCAGGACGTAGGGTATTACGCACCTCGCGGCCCGAACCTGTCTAAATTGTGTGCCACGTGTCTCTTCCTTCAAGTTACCGATCTCGGCGAGGCCACATTCATCTACCTCGGGTACTCCCCTTGGTAGGTTGCCGGTCTAAAACACCGACAAGTAGGTCGAGGCGACGTGAAGAAAAGAGGGCGTCACACAGACGCACTCGTAGAGTAGCCCCCGAGCAGTAAGGCGACCTAGAAGGTTGGGTTGATGCCCGAAGAATAAGTCCGCGACCTACGGCCTTCTGCTGAAGTGGACGACGACAGAGACACCGGGAGGTCCGTAGACCTATAGCAGGGCGATGACGGAGCCGCCGGGAGGTCTGTAGACCTACAACAGGGCGACAACGGAGACGTCGGGAGGTCCGTAGACCTGCAGCGGGCGAAGATGGAGCCGCCGAGAGGTCCGTAGACCTACAGAGGGCGATGAGGGAGCTATCGGGAGGTCCATAGACCTACAGCGGGCGATGAGAGAGCCGTCGGGAGCTCAATAGACCTACAGCGAGTCGACGAGGGAGCCGCCGGGAGGTCTGTCGACCTACAGCAGGCGAAGACGGAGCCGCCGGGAGGTTCGTAGACCTACATCGGGCGAAGACGGAGCCACCGAGAGGTCCGTAGACCTACAATGGGCGAAAACGGAGCCGCCGAGAGGTCTGTAGACCTACAGCGGGCAAAGACGGAGCCGCCGGGAGGTCCGTAGACCTACCGCGGGCGAAGATGGAGCCGCCGGGAGGTCCGTAAACCTATAGCGGGCGACGAGGGAGCCGCCGGGAGGTCCGTAGACCTACAACGAGTCGACGATGGAGACACCGGGAGGTCCGTAGACCTACGGCGCGCGACGAGGAAGACGCCGAGAGGTCTGTAGACCTACAGCGGGGCGACGACATAGCCGCCGAGAGGTCTGAAGACTTGCAAAAGGCAACGACGGAGACGCCGGGAGGTCCGTAGACCTACAACGAGCGACGAGGGAAACGTCGGGAGGTCTGTAGACCTACAGCAGGCGACGAGCCCTCCGAGTGTGGAAGTTGGATGAGTCGTGGAAGCACCTAATCGCCTCCCGCCGCGAGCCAGAGAGGTCCGCTAGGCAACAAGAGACACGCCAGTACTCCGGAAGCAGGACAAGGAGCTGGCCCTATGAAACAAAAAAATGCAAAGACGGTGTATCAATCTGTCAAAGTATAACAAAATCGTAGCCCGGGCTAGACATATGCATGTTGTTTTGTTTGAGAAAGCATCCCCTCGTCGTGCCAGCGCAAATTATGCGAACTCAAATGCTATGAAGCTGCAAAACGTGTCCCCTCCGCTAACCAAACTCAGTGGAGGAACGGCTTACCGACTGCACAGCTCAGTGTGGAGGCTTAGGTGCAGCCGGTGCGCAGAGGGGAGGCCTTGGACCCAAGGTCTCGCAACCACATGACTTAAGAATTTGCATAATAAGTAAAAGACATTTAAAGGGAGAACGCACAGAAGTTAATTAAGTCACTCAGGTCTGACGACCCTTAAATTGGCAAAGCCAAACCCCCGAGCGTGTCGAGGTCGGCTACGCCAAGCCACCGAGCGTGTCGAGGGGGAGGGGAGGAGGAGCAAGAAAAAAAGCATGTAAAACAGGTTGGCGAAAGTCACGGAGACTATCGATGAAATGTATGGAAACTGTAAAAATATCAATTGCAAATAACCCTTAGCTTGTGCGTCGCCGTGGCCGAGGTCGATGTGGCCACTTTGCCGACCTGACGAGGTACGAGTCGTGCCGACCCGTCGCAGTAGCCGGCTGCACGACCTCGAGTTGCGTCGATCCGTCGAAGTGGACAGCAGTGAGTCAGTGATGCAGTCGGCGGTGCATGGGTAACATCGGTCGTCACACCAGCAGATCAGGCTGCTGTGGCCTGTGGTTGCTTGGTGCTTATCATCAGGGCCGTCAAGTGCTGAGTCTGCTGATCAGAGGACTCGTGACGCATGCATGCTCCGTGCGTACCAAAGCAAATAAAAGAAATATAATCTTCATTAGCATCGGTAACTAATGAAATAAATGTAAATAGAATGTAGTATATATTAAACAATATATGGAAGGGAGAATCCTTCCCTGTTTCGCGTGTATAGGTTCCATAGATTGATCTTCCGGCGTCTGGCCGCATGGGGACACGCATGGACATCGGAGTCTGTGTCTCCCGTACGTAGCAGCCGCCGTGCGCAGGTCATCACAAAGAAGAAAACCAGCACCTGTGAATACATCGCCAGCGTGGTGGGTCGAAAAAATTTCTGGCGCGCCGTTCGGAGAACGGTGTTGTTGAACTTGCGATTAGATCGGAGGGTGTCAGTGAGAAGGTCGTCGTCGAAGATGACGCTGGGTCGGGCCACCATGCTGCACAGCGAGTTCCCGATCACCCCTACCTGGCGCGCCAACTATCAGGGGGTAAGACCTGGACAGATCCGCAAGGGGGCTACCCAAGCGGTTGTAGGTTGATTGATGGGGGATCGGGACCTAAGAGCGTAGGTGGTAGTTCGCAGATGAAACTCGAAAATCCTGGCGAGACACGAGAGACATGGCGATTTATACCGGTTCGGGCCTCCGGAGAGTAAACCCCTACGTCCAGTTTTGTATTGGAATTATGTGGAGAGTCATTTGCCCCCGAGGAGGGAGTCGACGTCGACGTGCCCTTGAGGGGCGCCCCAGGCCGCCTTATATTGGCTGGCGTGCCTTGGGTTACAAATTTGTTTACATCTATCCTACTCGGTTACAACATGGAAAGTTTATCCGAGTTGGACTATCTTGTCTTGTACACCAAGCTGTCTTCATGTCTTTGGGCCCACTACCTCGGTGGGTACCAGGACCGACTACTCGGTGGGCCCCTGGGACTACTCAGCTTGTGCCACACGACACCTGATGGCGTGGGGTGCAAGGACTACGGTGGAGGAGTACTCGAATAGAAAGCTATACATGTCATGTACTGTAGAGAACTCCTAGACGTACCAGACTTGTAACCCTGCCTCCCGAACTATATAAGGCGAGGCAGGGACCCCTATCTCTCTCATACGCATCATCTTGTAAACACACCCTATCAATCCAGAGCTACGCAACATACAGGACGTAGGGTATTACGCACCTCGCGGCCCGAACCTGTCTAAATTGTGTGCCACGTGTCTCTTCCTTCGAGTTACTGATCTCGGCGAGGCCACATTCATCTACCTCGGGTACTCCCCTTGGTAGGTTGCCGGTCTAAAACACCGACAGCTAGCGCGCCAGACCTGACAGACGGGAACTCACGCGGCATCGCCTACCTCGACCCGCTTCCCTTCCAGGATGGAACACCACTAGCTCCAGCAGAGGAGCACACTCCAACAGAGGTGGCGACTATTGACTCCAGTCTCGGCACTCCTGATCGCCAAGTCTTCATGGATGCCAATGAGACACCTTCGTCTTCAGATCCTGGGTTTGCACTGCTTGTTGACGCAAAATGTGCACCTAGCGCCAAGCACACAGCAAGCCGAACAAGCTGGCTTCACACGTGCAGAGAATCACTAGACGTGCCAGTCAATTTTCCCTGAAAATTAACAAAAGACAAAGTAGTCAAATACCAAAGCTTGGAACTTGTCGGGTGGTACCAGACAGTTCCATATTTACGGCTATAAAGCCAAATGGGATGACATATAGCTATATAAAGCTATCGCACAAAGAACCGAAACCATTCGGGAGCATTAGAGAGGAAAAGGTAACATAGCCGAATGGATGATGCAAGCATGACGGCGATCGGTCTTTGTTTGGACAAAGATGCACGTGCGCAAGACCGTGACCGATCCCCGTGGTGATCAACATTAAAAAATAAATAAAGTAAAAGCGCGAGCATAGATATGTAATAAACAAGCATGCATAGATCCAAAGCACTAGTCTACCGCATGTCTAGATACTTTAAAACTCGTCGGGTACGACACCAAGCAAATCTATCCACCACATGATACAACTTGCGTGGGATCGTGCCACTTTCCACAAACAGATCTATCCACCGCATGATACGATCTAAATGTGGAAAGCTAAAAGCATACATTATTTAAAGCATAAATTACGCACGTGTTCTACTCATGAAGAACATAACCGAATGCGGCTGAACAGCCGATTCGGGGTCCATGAAGAAGGAACGAACATTACCAAGCAAGACAAATCTATCAGATCGATTTGAAATCTAATCCACCGGATGACTAGCTCCAAAACAACCCCAAAACTTGCATCTACCGCGTGATACTCAGTTCTTTCAAGATTTATACAAACGTTGGCAAGCTTGAACCCGCAACACGTAACAACCTAGATCGATTCGGTTTCGGCTATCAAAGAGCACGTGATCCACGTGTTAAATTAGCCAAAGGCACGAACTTGACTCGCATAAGGATCATCAACAAGAATAAAGCCGATCCAAACCCATCTAGATTGGGCAAAAAGGTGTTACATGAATTTAAACATAAAGCAAAAACTCAAAGCAACATGGGATAACTTAATGAATCTATTGAATCTTGCCAAAATTCAATAGAGCCGATAACTAGCTTCGAGCTAGATCTTAGCCTACCGCATGGCTCATGACCTAACAAGAAACCCTCTTGAACCAAGCTTGAATCTACCGCATGACACTAAGCATGGTAACAAGACTACTTGCATCAGATCTAAATCCACCGCATGATACTAGACATGATACAAGGTTGCCGGTACTCACGGAGGTCGACAGATCGATGAACCCTCTCGGAGAACTCGACGACACGACAAATGGACTCTAGGGTTTGGCGTAAAGCCGGTTTGTATTGAGAATGATTACGTATCTGTTACATACATTCAGGGCTCATATTTATACCCTGCCAAGTACAACCTCGAATGGATTTGATACCTAATTTATCTCTAATCCTGATCGCCTATCCATCCATTCGTCCTCTCCGCTTGAGCCACGTCACCGCATAATCCCGCAAAATCAGCTCAACAGTTCCTTTGCCGAACGGAAGCAGATAGCCGACCGCGGATTTTTCTGCCGAACGCATCTGAAGAAACCTTCCTTCCACCGGACGGATCTCTCACCGAGCTGGACCCACAAGTCAGATTCCTTACCAAATTTTGGTGTTAACACATGCCCCTTCAATTACTGGATAAAAGTGATTTTATTCCGGAATTGACTCCAGCCACCAACGTCTTCAAATCGAATCTGTTCAACACCTATTCTCTCTCTTCGCAATCCGCCGGAATCTTCGTCTAGATCCAAACCCTAGATCCCCTTGTTCTGAGCTCGAATCCCCAATGGTGGTTCAAAATCAAGCTGCTCAGGTAAATTCCTCTACCATAAGCTTCATTCGGCATTTAGGTTTTCAATTTTTACCTGAGATTTCTTCTCCGCTTTCCTTCAGGAGCCTTCCACCGAGCTTTTGATTCGTACCGAGGCCAATTCAAGATCCTACTACCTTGGTCCTGTGGGAGCTTCTGATCCTTGAGAATTTATCGCAGCTGAATCCCGAAGGATCACCTTCAAAGCGGCTCTGACCGCACCTCCTCAGTGGCAGGATGCTTTTCAACAATGGGTCGTTCAGCGTTGCATCCGAATGGCACCTTGACTCCTCTCAGCCGAGCCAGTCAACCGAATATGACTCAGCCTAGAACTCCAAACGACCCGTCGGCGGACTGGTCAAGGAAACCTCTCTACCTTCCGATTTTCTTGGGATATGCACCACGATCCAGAGCCACAACCTGAGGCCACGATCTGTCTTGCCAGGCCTATAAATGAAAACCGTAGGTGCCCCTAACTCTCCACCAAGCCTTTAGCTCTCAAATCTTTGCCAATCTCAAGTCTTCTTCTTCCTTTCCAAACAGCACAAGTCCCAGAAGCATGGTGCGCAGCCTCAACCGACGTCGCGCCTCTGATGAGGCGGAAGGGAGCCGCGCCAGTGCGCGCCGAAGGCAATGATCGTCAATTCCACTTTTCTGGTTCATCTTTGATCCCCTTTTGTTTTGACGATCATCCCTTTTTTCAGGTTGATTCAATGGAATCCATCTCCCGCGCCGGCCGGTCAGCCCCTACCGGACGACTCCTCGGAGTCCGATGGTCACTCCCCCGTGCCCTACGGGGAACTCGACGCTCTCCGCTTCAAGGCGGAACTGGAGGTGGCCCAGCGCGAGCTGGAGGAAGTCTCCAAAAAGGCTGGCATAGCCGAGTTGGAGTGGGAAGACCAGCGCAAGCAGCTGCTGGAGACCATCGACGGTACGGCCCCGACACCGCTCTTTGATCCAATCCGGCCTTCGATGCTAATCTCCCTTCTTCTTGCACTTCGCAGCCCGTGATGCCGAGCTCAACCAGCTAAAGACGCTGGTGGAGCAATTGGCCAACAAGGTGAACGCCCGCGGAGATACGCCGGCGGAGCGCCTCGCCGCGGTGGAGCACCGAGTGGATGAAGTGGCCACCCATGGCGTCCGCTTGGGCACCACCTTGGGCCTGTCCGCCATGGCGACGCACACTGACGTCGACTACTCCACCAGGCCGCGCGGCTTCCGGGGCGGCGCGCCAGAAGACATCGAGGAGATCGAGATCATCTTGGAGCGCCTCGATGGCCACGGCGACGCCATTGTCGAACTCACTCATCCCCAATCTGTGTTGAACAGGCTCTTTGACTAGATTGTATTAGGGATGTTTGAATATCGGCAATAAATAAAGAACTTTTGATCTCTATGCTTGCACTCTGATGATTTCCTTTACTTTTGCATCCGTGAATCTTGTTTTTCTTAAACATATTCGGGAACTTACTTAAGCCGAACACGCGAAAACAGATGCCCCTTGGCGCAAAATCCACAGAAGATCCCTGAATCGGCAATCCGCAAGCATTGTTCAAGCGAAAACCCTTCGCATTCGGGAAGAAAACCCTACCGCTTGGTATTCCAATAGTGTACGCTGGCCAGTCATCACTCCCGATGCACTCCTTCGGTCAATAAAATAGCCTGCCAAGATGCCCTGCAAATCCACTCGCACACTCATCCATCACTTCTCATTTCCTCCCCTGTCCTCAGAGGAAAAAACCCCAAGGCCATGGACAAAGGCAAGCAACCCCAGGAGAGCGGCACTCCGAAGCAACGCACGATTCGAGAGTGAGTTTTCCTTTGATTTACTCCTTGTTTCCCCATATGATCTTGTGCTTTACCTCCTCTCTTCCTTTCCTCTTTCAGCCTTGATTTACTTCCTGAAGAAATCATTGGGACCGAAGGCATGCCTGAGTATGTCTCCTCTGATTCTTCCCTCGAAGCAGAGGACGCCACGCCTGAACAGAGGACCAGCCATCAATTGCGCCGCCGCGTTCGGCACCTGGAGCATGACCTCAGGGACATCACCGCTCGTTGCCAGGCCGAACACGAGCGTCGCATGACTTTGGAGGCATTAGTGGGAGGTAAATGTTTCTGACTCCTTCTTGACTTCGCGCTCACATCTGGATTTCTTGCCCCTAACAACCACTCCTCTGTTTCAGATGTCTCTGATAGGTCTGAAAGCGGCTTGGGACAGCTTGGTGGAGGCAGCAAATCATGGTCACCCCCGTGCATTCCAAGTTGCCGTCACGGTGGTCCTAGAGCAACTGAAGAGGGAGCAGCCGAAGAAGCAAAGAAAAGATTGAATCATACTTCCGCTTCTTCCTCCAAGCCTTCTGCTTCCCATCTCCTTGAAGTCCTGATCACCAGGGTTGTTGGATGTAAACCTGCAAGAGGCAGTTGCAATGTAGTTTTGTGCTAAGGGCAATGCATCTAGGCAATGGCCATTTTTCCTCGTTTGGGATTTTCTGTTCTAAAGGCGGCCTCGTTCTTGAGCGCCGGCTATTCCTGTGTCAGATGCATGTAATCCCACTGCTGGTGATCACCGATCGATTTCAATACTAGGATAATATTTCTTAAAATATCTCCCATTTATTGCAGCGGAAAATTCTTCTCCTAGTAAAGTTTTCAATATGTATGCATTACCAGGGACGCATCTGACTACGCGAAAGGGTCCTTCCCAGTTAGGGGACAATTTGCTGAATTCACTGTATTTGGTTCCAATCGGCAATAGCGGTTTCCAAACCAAATCCCCTTCTGCAAATTGCCTGACTTTTACTTTCTTGTTATAATACTTGGCAACCCGCAGCTTGTTCTTCTCGATGTTTTCCAGGGCCCTGAGACGGATCATGTGTAAATCTTCTAGCTCATTCATCATTAGGTCACTGTAATCTTTGGAGCTTAAATCTTTCTGTAACACGATTCTCCTGGAATCTGATTGCATCTCCCAAGGTAGAACCGCATGATGTCCATAAACCAATTCATAAGGAGACGTCTTTGTAGCTCCACGAGGGGCCATTCGGTAAGCCCACAGTGCCTCACTGAGTACCGAATGCCACCTCCTTGGCCTCTGGTCGATCTTCTTTTGTATCAGCTTGATCATGATCTTATTAGAAGCCTATGCCTGACCATTAGCTTGGGCATAATAGGGAGAAGAATTAAACAATTTGATTCCCATGCTTTCGGCAAATTCTCTGAACTCTAGGGACACGAATTGGGCCCCCTGATCAGTTGTGATTGTCTGAGGGATTCCAAACCGATAGATGATGTGCTCCTTGACGAATTCAACCATATTTTCCGACGTCACCTTCTTCAGTGGGATCGCCTCAACCCATTTAGTAAAATAATCCGTAGCCAAAAGCACAAACTTATGCCCCTTGCTAGATGGTGGATTGATCTGGCCAATCAAGTCTATACCCCAGCCCCTGAATGGCCATGGCCTGATAATGGGATTTAGTGCTGACGCGGGGACCCTTTGAATATTTCCAAACCTCTGGCAATCTTGACATCCCTTGTAATACTCAAAGCAATCCTCTAATATCGTCGGCCAAAAGCACCCAGCTTGCCTGATAACCCATTTCATGCGGTAGGCTGATTGGTGTGCTCCACATATCCCATCATGCACTTCGCTCATCATATTTTTGGCTTCTTCTGGACCCAGGCATCGTAACAACACCCCATCTAATGATTTGTAAAACAGATTGTCATCCAGAAGAACGAATTTTATGGCCTTGTACCTGAGCTTCCTAGAGACCTTTCGGGATGGATCTTTCAAGTAGTCAACGATCTCTTTTCTCCAATCATCATCCGCAAGATCCGTTCCCAGTGCACATTTGTCTGCAGCAAACGCCTCTTGACTCTCTTTGTAACCAGAAGCGCTCTGAGCCAACCTGTTCGCTTCTTCGTTATGCTCCCTAGGAATATGTTGTAGAGTCACCAACGGAAAGCTTTTCAGGATCTCCCTGCATTCTTCGTAGTAACTCCTCAGCGCTTCACTTTTGCATTCATATTGGCCGTTCAATTGCTTGATCACCAACTCTGAATCTCCATAAACCTCAACCGAAACGGCCCCGGCTTCTCTCAAATATTGAAGCCCTCGAAGTAATGCCTCGTACTCAGCCTGATTGTTCGTAAGAGTGGGTTGTATAGGGATGGCAAACTCAAACATCTCACTTCTAGGCGAAATTAGTAGAATCCCTACTCCCCTACCTTTACCACATGATGATCCATCAAAAAATAAGGCCCAAGGAGTAATTTCAAGCAAATTAATTGATGGATCGTGATGCTCAGTTATAAAATCGGCAATGATCTGACCCTTAATAGCTTTTGCCGATTCGAACTTTAACTCGAACTCTGATAAAGCCAAGATCCATTTGCCAATCCTGCCATTCAAAATTGGCATAGATAACATATGTTTTATTACATCAAACTTGGAATATACAGTGCATTCGGCATTCAACAAGTAGTGCCGAAACTTTGTACATGAGTAGTATACGCACAGGCACAGCTTCTCTGTAGCCGAATACCTAGTCTTAGGATCAAGTAATTTTCGGCTAAGATATGCTACTACCCGCTACTTTCCTTCGAATTCTTGAATAAGGGCCGATCCAATGGTTTGGGTATCGGCCGCCACGTACAACTTGAAAGGCTTATCCAACTGAGGAGGGACCAGCACTGGTGGCTCCTTCATGTATTGCTTGATCTCGTCAAAAGCCTTTTGTTGTTCGTCGCCCCATGTGAACTTCTGATCTTTCTTTAGTTTCAGCAATGGAGAGAACGGCAAAACCTTCTGTGACAGATTTGAAATGAATCTCCTTACGAAATTAATTTTGCCGAGCAGTGATTGCAACTCCTTGAGATTAGTTGGAGGGACAACTTCATCAATGGCCTTCATGCTCTTCTTGCCAACTTCAATCCCCCCTTCGTGGACTAAAAATCCCAAGAACTCTCCAGCTGATACCCCAAAAGCGCACTTGTTTGGATTCATCTTCAGGCCATGCTTTCGGGTGCACTCCAAGGTCCTTTTCACATCTTCCAAATGTGTGTCGTGACTTAGGGACTTGATCACGACATCATCAATGTAAATTTCAACAACTTTGCCGATCAACTCGTGAAAGATGTAATTCATGGCACGCTGATAAGTTGCACCGGCATTTTTCAACCCAAATGTCATGACTATCCATTCAAACAAAGCCTATATGACCAGGACATCCGAAGGTCAGTCTTTGATATATCCTCTATTGCCATAAAAATTTGGTTGTATCCCGCATTGCCATCCATGAAACCGATGACTTTGTGTCCCAGGCGGCGTCAACCAACAAATCGGCAACAGGCATGGGGTAACCATCCATCGAAGTAGCTCGTTCAAATCCCCGAAATCTATACGTACCCTCATCTTTCCATTCTTCTTGTAAACGGGGACAATGTTAGAAATCCACTCCGCATATCCGCATGGCCGAACGAAGTTTGCATCAAGTAATCTTTCAACTTCTTTCTTCACATCAGCCAATACCTCATCCTTGTAGATTTTCCGGGGTGGTTGCTTATATGGCTTGAAACCAGATTTGATTGGCAACCGATGCTCAACAATAGAACGGTCTAGTCCAGGCATCTCCGAATAATCCCAGGCGAAGCAATCTTTATATTCCTTGAGTAGCTTGATTAATTCCTCCCTGAAGTCTGATTGCAAGTTTGCGCTGATGAACGTCGGCCTTGGCTTGTCACCGCTTCCAATATCGACTTCCTCTAACTTATCGGCCGACATGAATCCTCGCCCCAACTTGCCATCAGTGCCATCGACGGGGTTATCCATTAAAAATTGCTATAAGAGCCGACTGCTTGAATCGGTTGTTGATCGCTGCTGACAGGTTCAACAGGACCTTCTCCCCGCCTTTCCCCGAAAAACGCAATCAATGCCTTGATACTCCCCGTAAAAGCCGGTTCCATGTTTGCAACGCTCACGGAGTCATCCGCTTGGACCACCTCAATATCATCATCCACCCATTGGATGAGCTGCCGATGCATGGTGGATGGGACGCAAGCAATTGGCGGTGAATCCGGTCCCGTCCAAGCGAAGAGGGCCGTAGGCTCCTTTACCTTCGATAACAAAGAAGGTCGTGAGCGTTGTCTTGGACCCGATCATCGATCCACGTGAGCGCATCCCTTGGTGTCCGAAGGATTCCCGCGAAATCGTTCAGTATTATGCTTGTAGGCGTCAGATCGCTAGGGCCCATGCCAAGTTTTCCTGAAGGTGGTGTATGGCATTACATTGACCGCCGCTCCACCGTCGACAAACATCTTGGTCAATGGCTTGCCATTGACATATCCCTTCAAATATAGCGGCCTCATGTGTCGAATTTTGGCCGGTTTGTCGAAGATGGCTTGCTTAGCTAGCACCAGCTGCGCCATCAGCCCCTCGATCTGCTCATCGTCCAGGGACGCCTCTTCCTTCACAACCTGATTAGCAGGAGCCATAAATTCATTCGGCAGAAAATATACAATGCACGCTGGAGCCGAACGCTTTGACCCTTCAGGTTTATCCTTTGGACGCCACACCTGCCTCGTCTGGATCCCAGCCTGCTTCAGTTCACGGTTCCTCAAGCGTTGAACCCTTCTCTTCTGACTTTTTCTTAGGCCAGGCGGGCACCATTGCCCCTTTTGCCAGATGTACTCGTCCTCGTCTTCCTCTTGATCAGCCCACTTCAAATCAGCTTGCCTTTTCCTGGGATGATCAACGATTTCAATTTTTTGACGCCGATCCTCGCTAGGATGTATCCTTCCAATTCTTTCATGGACGGATCGGCGATTGCGCTCTCCGCCCGTACTCAAAATACCTATCATTGCACTCGGGCGGTTTCTCGCCGTGGGCGCCTTCAAACCTTCGTTCCAACAAGGCTCGAAGAACGCACATCCCCGCGCGCGCGCTCCGCTCGCGCGTGTATTGCTCCGGATATCTTCGCGCGCGCTTCCTCTTCGGCCCCGCGCCTCTCCTCCTCGTACTTTCGCTCTCGGTAGCGCTCTTTTTCCATCCGGCGCCGCCACTTATTGAGGAGGATACGCGTGGTCACCCACGGGCTTGGCTCGGACGATTCCCCGATCTCGACGTGGCTCTTGAGAACGCGGGGGCCTCACCATGCACCCGCTCCAAAGTCACCCGACGCTCCAGGTCTACTCGCTCCATCCCGCCGTGCCCCGGGCCGAGGTCAAGACTTTGACCTTGCCCTTCTCCTCGACCGTTACCATGTTGACCGAAAAACCCACCATGTTCGAGGGGAAAGGGTGGCCATCCACCTTCATCTTGTTATCAAATTTGAGGTGTCCCTCCCGGATGGCTTTCTGGATCCTCATTCTGAAGACCCCGCAGCCGTTGATGGAGTGCGAGTTCCTGTCGTGGAAGCCACAGGAACGTTTCTCCTTTACTCCATCGGGCCGAAGCATGGAATGCCCTTCGGTGCAATCCGATTCGGCCTTCCTTCACCAGAGCTCAAACAGCCTTGTCGGCCTTTTGTGATGTCGAAATCATAGGTGCCTTTGGTCCGTTTGACCCGCCGATTCATAGTCAATGGCTCTTTTCCCCACATGATTTCCGCCGCAGCCACGTCCCGGTCATTATCGAATCCTCCATCGGGTCGGCTTTGTCCAGAACCGGTTGTAGATATCCGCCACGTCATGCTGTTTGCCGAACCCGGCATCCTTCTTGAAACCGTATGCTTGGTTGCTCATTAACGACGAGCTTTTGGGACAGCTTGGCCCAAGTTATCGAACTCGGTGCCAAATAGCTTCTCACGCAGGCCGGCAAAGCATCCCGGCAACGGCCATATCGGCCAACTGGTCATCTGGTAGATTGAGCGAAAAACACATGCCCTTCACTTCCCTGAACCTCCTGAGGAATTCCAAGGGGGTCTCACTGTGTCTCTGCTTCAGGGTAGCGAGGTCGATCAGCTTCTTTTCCAAGCTGCCGCTGTAATAGTGGGCATGGAATTTTCGTTCCAGCTCCTTCCACGTGCTCACTGATTGAGGAGGCAAAGATGAAGACCACTGGAACGCCGCACCCGTCAGTGACGCGGGGAAGTATCTGACTCTGAACGCTTCCTCAGATGAGCACTCTCCAAGTTGCATCAGGTAGCGAGCGATATGCTCCACCGTGCTCGTGTCATCCTGCCCGGAGAACTTTGTGAATTCCGTCGGAGGCTTCACCCTTGGCGGCAGGATCACGTTGTAGTACCACTCCGGGAACAGCGGCGTGTAGGTAGGTCCTTGCACCTTTGGTTTGAGGCCGAACTGATTCTGCATCAAATCGGCCATCTTCTGCGTCAGGATGTCGTCCTCCTGTGCGCCTGCAGCTGGTCCGTAACCCGGGTTCGGGAGAGCGTCGATGGCTCCGTAGTTCCCCACCTTGTGGTAGCCTCCGCCGTATAAATTCCTCTGCAGCCTGTTGCTTGCCGGAGCAATCCTGTAGTCGGAAGCAAGCGGGGCCCCAGGCGAGCCGAATGCCAACTCCCCGTACGTGGGCCGGCACGGGTTCGGGCCGTTGCACGGTGTTGACCCGTGCTGCCCTGCGGTGGTGGCTGGACTGGTCGCCCTCCTGCGGCCTGCAGTGGGGGCTGAACTGGCTGACCCCCAGCACCTTGTGGAGGAGGATGGAAAGCTTGGCTCCTAATGCTCTGAGGAGGAGGCTGGGCTGGCTGGCTCTACAATGGCGGTTGAGAACTGGACTCGTCCATCTCTACGGTGCCTCCTTGAATAGGCGTCTTACTGAACGCCTGCTCCATGCCTGGACCGAAGACAGCCACCATCATTTGTTTGAACGCACCAAGGAAAGCTCCGTGGTGCCTGCTCAAGACGCGGTCCGCAGTATCTCGGAACGCTTGCATGCATTCCTCCCTCTCCCCGCCGGGTTGTGGCGTCGCTCTCCCCCCGGCAACAATACCCCGGGCATCTCATTTTTCGTGTACGGGACGCCACTCCTGTTCTTCTTGAAGGACAAAGCAAACACTTCGCCGGAATTGGTCCACGGCGTCCGGAGCCGCCGCCGTTGCTCGGGAGAGAGGTCTTCAATGTTGACATCCATGATATCCCCGATGTCAGGCATCTTGATTTTCGGCTGTGGTCCCACTGGGCGTGCCAAAAAGTGTGTTGACGCAAAATGTGCACCTAGCGCCAAGCACACAGCAAGCCGAACAAGCTGGCTTCACACGTGCAGAGAATCACTAGACGTGCCAGTCAATTTTCCCTGAAAATTAACAAAAGACAAAGTAGTTAAATACCAAAGCTTGGAACTTGTCGGGTGGTACCAGACAGTTCCATATTTACGGCTATAAAGCCAAATGGGATGACATATAGCTATAGAAAGCTATCTGCCAGCAAACTGAAACCATTCGGGAGCATTAGAGAGGAAAAAGTAACATAGCCGAATGGATGATGCAAGCATGACGGCGATCGGTCTTTGTTTGGACAAAGATGCACGTGCGCAAGACCGTGACCGATCCCCGCGGTGATCAACATTAAAAAATAAATAAAGTAAAAGCGCGAGCATAGATATGTAATAAACAAGCATGCATAGATCCAAAGCACTAGTCTACCGCATGTCTAGATACTTTAAAACCCGTCGGGTACGACACCAAGCAAATCTATCCACCGCATGATACAACTTGCGTGGGATCGTGCCACTTTCCACAAACAGATCTATCCACCGCATGATACGATCTAAATGTGGAAAGCTAAAAGCATACATTATTTAAAGCATAAATTACGCACGTGTTCTACTCATGAAGAATATAACCGAATGCGGCTGAACAGCCGATTCGGGGTCCATGAAGAAGGAACGAACATTACCAAGCAAGACAAATCTATCAGATCGATTTGAAATCTAATCCACCGGATGACTAGCTCCAAAACAACCCCAAAACTTGCATCTACAGCGTGATACTCAGTTCTTTCAAGATTTATACAAACGTTGGCAAGCTTGAACCCGCAACACGTAACAACCTAGATCGATTCGGTTTCGGCTATCAAAGAGCACGTGATCCACGTGTTAAATTAGCCAAAGGCACGAACTTGACTCGCATAAGGATCATCAACAGGAATAAAGCCGATCCAAACCCATCTAGATTGGGCAAAAAGGTGTTACATGAATTTAAACATAAAGCAAAAACTCAAAGCAACACGGGATAACTTAATGAATCTATTGAATCTTGCCAAAATTCAATAGAGCTGATAACTAGCTTCGAGCTAGATCTTAGCCTACCGCATGGCTCATGACCTAACAAGAAACCCTCTTGAACCAAGCTTGAATCTACTGCATGACACTAAGCATGGTAACAAGACTACTTGCATCAGATCTAAATCCACCGCATGATACTAGACATGATACAAGGTTGCCGGTACTCACGGAGGTCGACGGATGGATGAACCCTCTCGGAGAACTCGACGACACGACAAATGGACTCTAGGGTTTGGCGTAAAGCCGGTTTGTATTGAGAATGATTACGTATCTGTTACATACATTCAGGGCTCATATTTATACCCTGCCAAGTACAACCTCGAATGGATTTGATACCTAATTTATCTCTAATCCTGATCGCCTATCCATCCATTCGTCCTCTCCGCTTGAGCCACGTCACCGCATAATCCCGCAAAATCAGCTCAACAATTCCTTTGCCGAACGGAAGCAGATAGCCGACCGCGGATTTTTCTGCGGAACGCATCTGAAGAAACCTTCCTTCCACCGGACGGATTTCTCACCGAGCTGGACCCACAAGTCAGACTCCTTACCAAATTTTGGTGTTAACACTGCTGACGGCGCCGGATCTTTCCAACGCTGCCTCACCATGGCTCCCAACCCAAGCACTGGGCTCATGACACTGCCCGAAGTGATCACGGGCGAACTCGCCGGAAAATTCGGTGAAATTTTGCTCTACAACCAACACGCTGACTTCGAGTTTGGATCCGCCTCCAACTCAAACTCGACGTCCCCGTGGGCCATCGCATGCGAGCGGCTACTAAGCCATCGTGTGCGGACTTCCCACTCCATGAGAACTTCCCATATGGCCTCTGTAACGCTAGCAAGGCCCATGCGAAGGCTCTCACTGCGCACCGGGCCGGCAAGGAGATCGTCTCCGACTACACCTCAGACTCCAACCCCGCCTCCGGCTACTACTTGGGCTCTTCCTATGAGTTCGACTTCGGATCGGACCCTGACGAGCCCGAGTCCGAGATCTCCACGACTGAGCAACCGCAGTCAGGACTGGCTACCGGCCTGGTTATAACATCTACGCCCGCCGGGAGATTCGTCTACTGGCCAGACCGCAAGCCTGCAGACCTGACAGACGGGAACTCACGCTGCGTCACCTACCTCGACTCGCTTCCCTTCCAGGAGGGAACACCACTAGCTCCAACAGAGGAGCACACTCCAACAGGGGTGGCGACTACCGACTCCGGTCTCGGCACTCCTGATTGCCAAGTCTTCATGGCTGCCGGCGAGACGCCGGGACCCTCAGGGACACGCCCTGACTGTTACTTTGAAGATATCTCAGCAGACGAGTTGTCTGCCAACGCACCCGCGGACGAAACCAACGATGACAAGAACGCCCAACGTGAGCGCAACAGGAAGTGGAACGAACGGCGCAGACGTCTCTGTGAGAAACTTCCCACACGGAATCTCACAGAGGCCCTCGACCAAGTCGAAAGCCGGGTGCACACAACCCTAGAACAGTGCCTCATGTCTATCACCACGATAGCACGTCAGGCTCAGGGGATGCGCACGGGAGAAGTCATCGCCAAGCTCGCGGAGGACGCCTACTTCATGAGAGTCGACAACAGAGTCGCTCAAGTGCCTCCTCTCAGAACTCGCGAACCCGACCATGAAGCCACAAGTCGCAATCCAGCTGACAATGGACGCAATCGTACTTGAGGAGAACTACCGCAGAACCCCAACCGTACTAGGGCATCAGCTGGTAGACCTTCTCAGGGCGGCAACAGTGCCGGCGGCGCTGGTGGTAGTCACGGCGCGGCGTCTCATGGTGATGCTGGCGGCGGTGGCAGCGGCGGCGGGAGCTCCTCACACGGGGCTGGCAGGTGAGCTGGTGGCGGAGGCGATCGCGGAGGCTGAGGCCACGTAGACAGCCACGTCGCTGGCGCCTCACGCGGCGGCTACAACGCCCATCACATAATTGAAGAAATACGACGCAAGAAGTCCTCCACGGCAGGCGAGAACGACGGCTTCCCCACCTTCTCTGCACGACTTCGCAATCTGCTTCTCCCAGAAAAATTCAAGCCTCTGGGGATCACTAAGTATGATGCGAAGCAAGATCCAGTCCAATGGCTCAGATGCTACGCTCTCTCTATCGAAAATGCTGGTGGCAACAACGACACAAAGTGCCTCTACTTCCCTTTCTGTCTGGACCAAGCTCCACTTAAATGGCTCGAGTCACTCGAGAAGTACTCGATCGACAAGTGGGACCAGCTCAAGGAGCAGTTCACCAGCAACTTCGCGGGCACCATGAGGCGCTCGGGTACTCGCATGGACCTGGCTATGGTGAAGCAGGAACAGGGCGAGACCCTACGCAAGTACATACGACGCTTCTTCGACAAGCGCACCACTGTAGTCGATGTCACCGACAAGGAGGTCAACGATCTTTTCCAAGACGGTCTCTACCATCATCGCACCTTCTAAGACTTCGGTCGCCACCGCCCGAGTTCTATTACCAAGCTCAAGGACATGATCACTTCATGGGCCGACGAAGAACACAAAGCAAATGCTAAGTACGATGCTATTCGTGGCAAGAGCAAGCAAAACGCGGGCGGCAGCAACAACAACAACAGGGATCAAGGCGGTCACAGCAACAACTACTCGGGTCCTAACCGCAAGCGCAAGCCAGACAACACAGTCACGGCTATCCAGCACCCTGCGAAAGACAACTCGAAGAAGACCTCCGGCGGCTTCAAGGACTTGCTGAAAGAGAAGTGCCCGTGGCACCTGGAGGGCAACCACACCACCGAGAAGTGCTACTAACTTCGGCGAGCACTCAAGGACACTCTAGACCCACGGCCTCCTCACGACAAGAAGGGCAAGAAAAAAGCTGATGAAGTCAATGGCGACTTCCAAGAACCCGACAAGACGGTGAAGATCCTCTTCGGCAGACTATCCACCAGACGGTCTCAGAAGGCCACCAGTCGGGAAGTCCTGAACAGTTAACCAGTGGTCCCGACCCCGCTCAGGTGGTCGAAGGTACCCATCACCTTTTCCCCCTGAACATTGACAAGCTTCTCCGAGCCAGGATGGTTTCCACTCGTCCTGAAACCAGTAGTCACAGGCTCCAGACTCAACAAGGTACTCATCGACGGTGGGAGCGGGCTCAATGTCCTTTTCACCAAGACCTTGAAAAAGATGAAGCTCGACGTCACTCACATGCTCACCAAGAGCACATCGCCTTTCTACAACATCGTCCCCTTGAACGCGGCTATCCCACTAGGTCCAGTGCTCTTGCCAGTTACCTTCGGGGAAACCAGGAAGAACTACCATACCGAGTACATCAAGTTCGAAGTCGCAGACTTCAAGACTTCCTACCATGCCATCCTCGGCAGACCAGCCATCGCCAAGTTCATGGCGGTACCCCACTACACGTACTTGGTACTCAAAATTCCAAGCCCGGCCGGTGTACTCTCGCTACAAGGGGACTTGAAGATATCCATCGACTGCGACACAAAAGCTGTGGAACTCACAGCCACCAATCAAGTACCCAATGCCATGATAAAGATCTATGATGCATCGAAGAAGCTTTCCCCAAGTGAACTCGACATCCTAGAGAAGTTGGACACAGCCAACAAGCCTCAGCCATCCGAGGAAGTGCAAGTCAAGGCGATAGATCTTGGGACAGGCGACAGCAGCAAGACTACCATGATTGGGGCGGGCCTTGACCCGAAATAGGAACACGCGCTCGTCAGCTTCCTTCGGGCTAACCGAGACATCTTCTCTTGGAAACCAGCGGACATGCCAGGGGTGCCCAGGAATCTGATCGAGAATTCACTTAACGTCGATCCTAAAGCTACCCCGAAATGACAACACCTCTGCTGTTTCGCTGACGACCGACGGGATGCCATCAAGAAGGAACTCGCCAAACTACTCGCGACCAGCTTCATCAGAGAAGTCTTCCATCCTAAGTGGCTCGCCAACCCTGTCCTCGTCTGTAAGAAGAACACGAACGAGTGGAGGATGTGCGTCGACTACACCGACCTCAACAAGCACTGCCCCAAGGACCCCTTCGGGTTGCCGCGGATAGATCAAGTCATCGACTCCACGGCGGGCTACGACCTGCTCTGCTCCCTCGACTGCTACTCCGGGTACCACCAGATCGCTTTCAAGGAAGAAGACCAGGAGAAGACCATGTTCATCACCCCATTTGGCGCCTACTGCTACACGACCATGTCGTTTGGGTTGAAGAATGCCGATGCTACCTACCAGCAAGCTATCCAGGCCTATTTCAAGAGACAACTCAACAAGAATGTCGAAGCCTATGTGGATGACATGGTCGTCAAGACCAGAAACTCCGACACGCTCATCGCCGATCTTGAAGAGACTTTCGCATCCCAGCGAGAGTACTGCTGGAAGCTCAACCCGAACAAGTGCGTCTTCGGCGTACCTTCGGGAAAACTACTCGGCTTCATCATCAGCCATCGCGGCATCGAAGCCAACCCCGAGAAGATCTCCACCGTCACCAAGATGAAAGCTCCCACCTGCATCAAAGACGTGCAGAAGCTTAATGGATGCATGGCGGTCTTGAACAGATTCAACTCGAAGCTTGGAGAACGGGGCATACCCTTCTTCAAACTACTCAAGCACCAAGAGAAGTTCATGTGGACCCCAGAGGTGGATCAAGTTCTGGCTCATCTCAAGGACATCCTGTCCAAACCGCTAGTCCTCACGGCTCCTCGCAAAAAGGAGCAGCTACTACTCCACCTTGCTGCGACTACTCATGTGGTCAGTACTACCATCGTTGTCGAGCGGCAGGAAGACGACCACGCCTACCCAGTCCAGCGACCAGTCTACTTCGTCAGAGAGGTCCTGTCGGAATCTAAGGCACACTACCAACCAGTACAGAAGCTATTGTATGCAGTGCTCATCACCTCGCGGAAGCTGCGACACTACTTCCAGGAGTACTCAATCTTCGTCGTCACTGACTACCCGCTCGGTGACATCCTGCGGAACCAAGATGCTACTGGAAGAATCTCCAAATGGGCAGCCGAACTCGGCGCCCTCAACATCGACTTCAAGCCACGAACAACCATCAAGTTGCAAGCACTAGTCGACTTCATGGCAGAGTGGCAGGAAAATCAGCTACCAACTCCATCCGAGCGACCAGAGCATTGGGTGATGTACTTCGACGGCTCGCTCAAGCTCGAAGGTGCGGGTGCAGGGGTACTCCTGATTTCTCCAACGGGCGAACAACTCAAGTACGTTCTACAATCAACAAGTCTTAGGATCGCAACATGTAACATCCCTGATGTTTATTTGTGTTAATGACATTACCTAGTTGTGTTAATCAAGGTTAATTAGCCTCTAAGCATGTTTGACATGTTGGTCACATATTTGCACCAAAGACCCGGGTCAAAATCCCAAACCACGGTCAAACCCTAAGTGCTCCTTAAAGGCTGATTTGGTTTTCTTGCGCGTTCTCAAAATTTCACTATAGAACTTCAAAATTGGCCAATACCAAAGTTGCTCAGTTTTTCCGGGAACACATTTCATTCAATTACTGGCATTTCAAATTCTGAGGTTTAAACCCTCAAAAATACAGTCAAAGCTCTGCTGAGCTGTTTAACCGAAACATAAAAATCTGCAACTTTAAGCGAGTTTATCTCCAAATCGGTTGAGATTTTGATAGGTCGGCCTTTATGAAAGTTGGAGAGGGTTATCTGGTCTACAAATTTCGTATTTGGCAAATTTGAACTTTAGTTTAAAGTTTTTGAGTTTGAATCAGTCAAAGGAGGCTACAACGAATTGAAAACGGGCTGGAACGCTGGAGCACGCTCTGTGCGGGACGTCACGCCGTCGGCGCCCGCGCTGGGCCCACACCGCCCACCGTCCGTACACCGTCACGGCATGGACCACACGTCGGCAATCGTGGCCGGGCCCACGGCCTCGCGCCCACACGCCCCGCGAGCGCCGCCGCCGGGCCGAGCCGCGTCGTTCGGCCGCCGTCGGCGGCCATGCGCCGCGTCCCGTGCGCGCGGCCCCGCCCGGCCGAGCCGGCCCGGCGTGCATGTGCGCCGATAGGCCTACCCGACGCCCCATATGCTCCTCGTCCCTCGCATTCGCCGGGCGCGGGCACCGAGCCGCCCCGCGGCGCCCGCCGTCGCCGCCGGCCGAAGCTCGTCGGTGCGCCCCACCGTCCACCGCCCCTCCTCAAGCCCAAGCTCCACATTAGCCTCCACCGCACCCCTTGGAGCCTCCCGTGCACGTGCATTGGCCGGCCGACCCGCCCGCTCGCCGGCATTGCGGCCGCGGCGGCCGACCGCCGCCCTCCTCGTCACCGACCGTTGACGGTGTATTTTGGTGCACCTAGCATGTTCATTACACTTTGGTTTGGATTTGATTATTGAATTAACCCGCCACTAGGCACACTAATCATATAACAAGTTCATCTTTGTGCATGCATTTGGAAGTGTTGTGTTTATGTAGGAAAACATGGACATAAAGGACGGATTCACAATAAGTTCAAAGGAGCATTCATGGAGTCTTGTTCGTGTTCTTGAGTTCGCCGAAATTACTTCCAATGGTGGTGAGGACCGAAGTGTTACGAGGAACACCCCGGGGATTGAAGCGTAAAAGATCAAACTACATGCAAAGAGAGCCTCCATCTTGATCGCGAGGATAACGGCGTCAAAATCATCCAAGTGGAGGGGGCGAAGTAGATAAGTGCACGAGGACCCACGGAGCAAAAAGGGCGACCGAACCGGCCGAACCGGGCACGGGCCGGCCGGCCCGTCGGATCGGCCCGGCCCACTTCGGCACCGGTTCGGTCCCGTCTTCCTTGCCCTCGAAGGATCTTCGACCCTAAAACCCCCGACGCGCCGCCAACGGACGAGAGAGGAGTTTATTCGCACCCGAAGGCCATCTACAAGCTAGAGAGAGAGGAGGAGGATCTCCGGGCCGGAGATCAACCACCTCGAAGGAAGCACCCTCTCGTGGAGAAGAAGGAAGACACCGGCGGAAGGGAAACCATGATCAACGGTGCCATGATCGGCACCTTGATGGGGTAATCTTCTCATTCGTCCATGGGTTGTAATCGATATTGAGATGTAATCGCACTTTGTCGGATTATCCGTCTATCATCTTGTGTTGAATATACTTTAATGCTTAAAGGTTAGCTACCGTGCCGTAAAGGGAGTATAGGCCTCAATGCTTCCTTGGATCCATTCAATACGCCGTGGCCATCAAAGGTCTAGTCATGATTACCTTCGCGTAGTGACGGACGAGAGGAGGGAAAGGGCGAAACCGTGGTCACAACCCCGATAGATTAGATTGGTTTTTCATGTCTTTAAGCGATTGCATGCTCTAGTATCGTAGACCCGTGGGCGAGTGTCTTCTCTCTTGATCGTTTATCATTCTCTCTAGTGAAGTTTAGTGTTTTTCTAGTATAATAGTAGTTAGGGTTTTAGTAGCTAGTGTGTCGTTGTTGATCGAACGCTTGTAATCCCCTTGCTCCGCGGATTGACAAGAACCTTGGGAATCCCGTGGTGAAGAAGGTGTGGGGTCCGTACGCTTGCGGATCGTAGAGGGATACGTCTTTTATCCGTCAACAAGCCCCTTTTTCTGGCGCCGTTGCCGGGGAGCAAGTTAGTTTACATCGTTTGATTTGCATCTAACTTAGTTTTATATTTTAGTTTATCTTTTATTTGCTTTATCTAACATTTATTATCAGAAAAACACTTGTTTCTTTTTTGTTTTTGTTTTTATCTTATTGTCTAGATGGAGTTCGTTAATCAACCCGTGGAAGAACCGGAGAAATCATTAAGGGATTACGCCAGCCCTCGATGTGAAGACATAAAGGTACAAGAGTCGGATTCGAAGCTCGAAGCGACCAAGTATGAAATTAAATCCAAGATCATGAAGATGGTGGCGGAAAACCCATTTGAAGGGATGGTTGAGGAGAACCCATATAGACACATAAGGGATTTCACGACAATATGCAACACGGTGCGTCAAGAAGGAGTTCCCGATGAATGGTTCAAATGGAATCTCTTTCCCTACTCACTTGCCGGCAAAGCAAAGACATGGTATTCGGTTGCGTCCTTTGAAGTTGAAGGCAATTGGAACAAGTTGACAAAGAAGTTTTGCGAGAAGTTCTTTCCAATGAGCAAGGTTCAACATCTAAGGAGGCAAGTGATCAATTTTATGCAAGGAGAAGAGGAAGGGATAGACCAAGCACTGGGATAGGTTTAATGAATTAATCGAACAAGGACCAAAACTCGGCTTCACCGGTGACGTACTCTTGCATACATTTTTCTTTTCCCTAACCCCTAGTTGCATGCGACACGTCGAAATGTGTGCGGGTGGGGGTCTCATGGAGAAAACACTCACGGAAGCCGCCCAACTTCTACAAAAAGTTAGTAAAGCGGCTGCAATGCGAAGAGATTGGGAAACAAGACTTGCGGAAGAGCCGAATTCAATTCAAGGAAGAAGAAGCTTGCTGATTTTTCTAAAGAGGCAACCCGGAAGTCACAAAAGAGGAGCCGATCATGGAAAAGCTTGAACAAGAACACATCAAGTCAAGAACTACACCAAACGTCGACTTCGTCGCACCAAATGAGACGAACAAGAGAAGCATGTCAAGCGCGAAGCCACTAAGGGAGTTCGAACCAATGGATTGGGTTCCTATTGATTACGGAGAAGTATTCGACAAGAGAAGACCGTTCCCTAATCAAAAGGGAATGGCAAGAGCATTGGAAGTGGATTTCCCACTGGAGAGGAAAGCTGAAAATTCATACGACCTCGAAACCACCGGTGAGATTTTTGAAAAGCTCTTTGGAGATGACGTGGTGGATCCGGAACATATTGCCGAGGTGAAGAGGATCATGGGGATCAAGCCCGAAGCATCACCATACGCTCGCCTTGCTGAAATTTATTCGATCGGATCCGAAGAAGAAGAGAAGATGACGCCGCACTTGAGTTGCGAGATCAACGGAGTTCAATGCAAAGCTTTATGCGACATCGGAGCCCAAGTAAGTGTTCTATCTTCTAAAATTTACGATAAAGTTCAATACCACAACCTAGACTTAGCTCCAACATCAACGAAATTAATTATGGGAGATGGTAGAACTATCAAACCTCTAGGTATTGCTTGCAACATGAAAGTAAAAATCTCTAGAAATTATATACCAACCGATTTCTTTGTTACCGATGCTTACCATGGTAATTCTGATCATATAATCTTAGGTAGGCCTTTTCTTAAGTTGGTTGATGCCGTGTTAGATGCCGGAGAAGGCAAAGTAACAATGAACCTTAATGGAACAAAGTACACATATAACTTTCTTCGTGCTTCTAAACACCTTACTCCTTTTCCTTCCGAAGATGAAGAAGTAGAAGAGATAGATAGTCTTTGTTTTGTTGAAACCCTTAGAGACTCGCCGCAAAGAGAGATGGAAAATCAAATTAGTAATCAACAAGATGAAGAGCTAGAGGAAGCAACAAAAGGCTTAGAGCCGCATGATGGTAGCGTGGAGGAAGAGAAGTTCGAAGACATAGGAGAAATCAAACCCGAAGAGCCACAAGTGCCCGAAGTAGACCTTAAACCTTTGCCCAAGGGATTAAAATATGAATTTTTGGGCCCCGGACAAAACTTATCCGGTCATTGTGAGCGACGAGTTGAGCCCCGAAGAAAATGAAGCGTTGCTGATTTTATTAAAAAACATAGGAAGGTGATTGGATATTCAATTAATGATCTCAAAGGTATTAGCCCAGCCTTTTGCACTCATCGTATACCAATGGAAGACCAATGTAAGCCTGTAGTGGACCATCAAAGGAGGCTAACCCATGCCATGCGAGAGGTAGTAAAGAAAGAGGTTATCAAGTTACTTGATGCCGGAATCATCTACCCGGTTCCACATAGCGAATGGGTGAGCCCGGTACATTGTGTACCGAAGAAAGGAGGTTTGACCGTGGTGAAGAATGAGAAGAACGAATTGATACCGCAAAGAACCGTGACCGGGTGGCGGATGTGTATTGATTACCGTAAGCTTAACAAAGCGACGAAGAAAGATCACTTCCCCCTACCGTTCATAGACGAGATGCTCGAGAGGTTAGCAAACCATGCTTATTTTTGCTTTCTCGATGGATACTCGGGGTTCATGCAAATTCCCATTCACCGGAAGATCAACATAAGACAACATTTACGTGTCCTTACGGAACGTTTGCATATAGGAGGATGCCCTTCGGCCTATGCAACGCTCGGCCTCTTTTCAACGTTGCATGATGGCTGTGTTTTCGGAATTCATCGAAGAAATTGTTGAAGTATTTATGGATGATTTTTCCGTTTACGGGAAGACGTTCATGGATTGCTTAGCAAACTTAGAAAAGGTCCTTACAAGGTGTGCGGAGGTAGATTTGGTTTTAAATTGGGAAAAGTGCCACTTCATGGTTAAGCAAGGCATAGTGCTCGGACATGTTATATCCGAGAGAGGAATTGAAGTGGACAAGGCTAAGGTAGAGACGGTTGAGCAACTCCCACCTCCTACGGATGTTAAGTCCTTAAGGAGCTTTCTAGGCCATGCCGGATTCTATAGAAGATTTATAAAGGACTTCTCGAAGATCACTAAGCCTTTAACGCACCTTCTTCAAAAAGATGTGGCTTTCGACTTTGATGAGAAGTGTCTAGCGGCATTCGGACCTTGAAAAATGCGTTGGTGAGTGCTCCCATCATCCAACCTCCGGATTGGAGCCAACCTTTCGAGATCATGTGTGACGCAAGTGACTACGCCGTAGGCGCGGTCTTGGGACAAAGAAAGGAAGGCCGAGTTCACGCCGTTTACTACGCTAGCAAAACTCTTAGTGGGGCACAATTAAATTACGCCACTACGGAAAAAGAGTTGCTAGCGGTGGTATTCGCTTTCGAAAAATTCAGATCTTACATCGTGAACTCGAAAGTCATTGTTTACACCGATCACGCAGCTATAAAGTATCTCTTGGCTAAGAAGGAAGCTAAACCACGTTTGATTCGTTGGATCCTTCTTCTCCAAGAGTTTGATGTTGAAATTCGTGATAAAAAGGGGGGTGGAAAATGTTGTGGTGATCATTTGTCTAGGATGAATCGTGGGCAAGATGATAAAGAGCCCATAGAAGATAAGATGAGAGATGATCACCTCTATAGAGTGCTTGATAAAGATACTTGGATGATCGACATCATTAGAGCAATTCGAAAGATGCCCCTCGATCATCTAGATAAAAACACTCAAAGGAAGATAATCTGCGAAAGTAAGAAATATTTTTGGGATGCACCATACCTCTTCAAGCTTGGCAATGATGGAGTGATGAGAAGATGTGTGCCAAGAGAAGAGAGGCTTGAGATTCTAAGGAAGTGCCACTCGGCGGGAGTACGGCGGGCACTATAGCCATTTTCGAACCGAAGCCAAAGTACGGTCAAGCGGATTCTATTGGCCGGAGATGCATGAAGATACTAAAAGATATGTTGCGTCATGCCCCGAATGCCAAAGAAGCCGGAAACATCTCTCAAAGAAATTCTATGCCTTTGAAATACAACTTGCAAGTCGACATATTCGATGTATGGGGCATAGACTTCATGGGGCCTTTTAAAAACTCATTTGGATTCGAGTACATACTTGTTATGGTTGATTATGTATCCAAGTGGGTAGAGGCTATAGCATGTCGTAAAGCTTCCACGGAGGAGTCCATCACTATGATCAAGAACGTGATTTTTCCCCGTTTCGGTACACCGAGAATCTTGATAAGTGATGGAGGAACTCATTTCACCGGGAAGAACTTCAAAAAGTGCTTGTCCAAGTTGGGAATTGAGCATAGGGTCTCCACGGCCTATCACCCACAAACCAACGGACAAGCGGAGACGTCAAATAGGCAATTAAAAAGCATACTTAACAAGACCATAGAGAAGGGAGGCAAGGATTGGTCAAAGAAATTAGACGGAGCTTTATGGGCTTATCGAACGGCGTTTAAAACACCGATAGGTATGACCCCCTATCAATTCGTCTATGGAAAAGCCACTGCCACCTTCGGTTGAGTTAGAACATAAAGCCTATTGGGCGATTAAAGAGATGAACCTTGATCTCGATGCCGCGGTGGTGAAACGGAGAATTCAAATAAGCGAGCTAGAGGAGTTGAGGTTGAAAGCTTATGAAAACGCAAGCATATACAAGGAGAGAATCAAAAGGTGGTATGATAAAAGATTGAAGAAAAAAGAATTTAAAGAAGGAGATAAGGTCCTCCTCTACAATTCGAGGTTTAAAACCTTCGGAAAGGGGAAATTGCAAAGCAAGTGGGACGGACCTTATGTTGTGCATTCGGTGTTCTCCAACGGAGCGGTAACCATTATGGATATAAACGGCGATCAATTTGTGGTGAATGGACAGCGGCTTAAGGTTTACTACGAACCCGATGTCGTGCCCGTTCATCATGTTGACGTCTTTACCATGGAGGAAGAGCCCGAACGTCCCGCCTAGGACGAAAAACAAGGCACCAACTTCGTAAATAATTTTTCTTTTAGCTTTCCGGAGTTTTTCGCAAAGATTAACCGGGCCAACTTTTTCCCACGGGCCGAGGACGAAAAAATAGGGCGGTGTGCAAAAAAACCGGACCGGCCCGCCCCCGGGAGGGGTGGGGCCGGCCGGCCCGATCGGATCGGCCCAAGGGGGGCCCGACGCCCGACGTCCCCGAATTTCGCCCGAATTGCTCCTTTTTGACTTCCTTGTTTGGTCGGAAAATTTTAAGGGAAGTGTAAAAAAGGAAAATAAGGTTCCCGGGGCTTTTCTCTCGGGATTATATATTTGGCCGAATTGGGAGCTCGAGAATCAATCCTTTCAAGCAATGTGTTGCACCCTTGTAGCGACCATTGAGCCTCCAAAAAGCTTAGAGTTGAAGGTAGAAGCCAAGAAGCCATCGATGGAGGAGGCGATGCGATGCGAGGTCAAGCTACCCGTCAAGAGGACCGCACGTATCCGTTGCGGAGGACGTGTCCCGACCGGAGCTCTTGCATCTCGCAACCCCGTCAAAGGAGAGAAGGTCCCTACACCCGTTCGAAGGTCGGCACGTCTCCAAGGCATCAAGCACAAGGATTACAAGGAGGTGTCGCCGGAGCCTAAGGATTATGGGGATAGCGACTACTCCGACGATCGTAGCCCGAGCTCGTGGGCGGCTGCCGGTAGAGATGATGATTGGGGTGAGCAACCCTATGAAAGGACTCCCGAAGGCCCTAACGGCGACGGCAACGGCGGTGGCAAAGGCGACAACAATGGAGGTGGCGACGACGGTGGTGACAACGGTGGAGATTATGGCGACGACGACCCCTTCGGATTGCATCCGGTGTGCTGTCGAGTTTGCCGTCAATCCATCGCAGCTCTCTACGCGTCGGCCGACGAATGTCTTCAAACCATGGAAGCGATGAAGCAGCGTATGGAGGACTTGGAGCGCGTAGTTGAAGATGACTACAAGTTCCTTAACCGTAACGTGCGCAAACTTTTCGGCATGGTTGGAAACATGAGAGGCAAGTGGTGCAAAGCTTGCTCGAAGTACCATTAGATCTAGTTTTCCCCTTTGGTTTTTGTAAGATACGACGAGGACGTCGTATGTTTTAAGTGTGGGGGAGAGCTAGCTCGATAGCCTTAGCTTTTGAACTTCAAGTTTAGGTTCGGTTTAATCTTCGTGTGAGAGTCTTAGCGTTTTAATGAGTCTTTAGTTTTCGAGTCTGTTTTTAAAATTTTTGCAAGTGTCTTAAATTAGTGTTGAGTCAAGAAAACCAAATAAAAAGAGTCTTATATATATCTTTGTGTTTTATGTATTGTTTATCTTTATTTACTTGTTTGTCTAATCTTCGATTCTTGATATATGAACACAAGTATGTGGTTTGAAAATCGTTTACCGTGGTGCTTAGTGGAATCGCTACTACTTAAAGTACCCATACCGCACTTCGATCTTGAGCTTCACATGCTAGTTGTGCTATGTTCGATGCTAAAAATTGGAGGATTTCAGTTCTGAAAATTATATTAAAACCCTTGTAATAAAGGTTAGCAAAACCTCTTTTTCCAAGTTGAGAGTAAAAAAAAATTCCTATCCAAAGCCAAGTTTGTTTTTTTTCGCTCCACCATAAGTGTGATTAGCACGATGAGTTAGGCTAGGACCCTTCTCTCTTGGTGAGTTTTAATTTCGAGCAATGATCATGTCCTTGTGCTTATCTTTTGTTGCTAGCCTCGTCATATATTCGGTTCATGACTTTCGCAACGAAAGTCATGCATATCACCGAATTCCATACCCAACCTTATACATCTCTTTTGAACATCGTATTCCTTGAACACAACCTATTTTCGAAGTTTCGTCTCGTCTCTAGCATGATTTATTTAAAAATTTCAGATTGTGTGCATGCGAGAAAAGGGAGAATTGAAAGCTTTGAAAAGATGTCGAGAGAGAGAAAAATAAAGAGAAAAAGTATGTGTATGGAAAAGAAAGAAAGAAAAAAAAGAGAAAAAAAATCATATGTGAATGAAGGAAGAAAAAGAAAAGAGAAAGATGAGTTAGCAATGAAGATATGAGAGGGATGGATCAAGTGAAAGAAAAGAAAAAAAATAATAAAGTGTAAGGAAGGATGTCACGTTGATTGTGAGACGAAACTTTTACTCTATTTCCAACCATGTGCAATCCGACAACGAGGACATCATTGGTGCCTTGTGGTCACAATTTTCTTTTGCCCTTGCACATGTCCACCATTCTAAATCTTCTCATCCTTGATATCCCTACAAATGGTTAATTCCCATGATCATTGGCTTTGAAAGGTAGACAACCATTAGAGGAAGTTCTTAGTTTGACAATACTTGTGTTGATTGCGCTAGCCCTACCTATAGCTCCACTTTTACATGATATATGAGAGATTAATGGGAGGTGAGAGTTTTATAAAATTTGGTTAGGATAGACACTTCATATGAGTGACTTGAGAGAGCTTGGAGAAAGGTTTTTGTCTAATACTTGTTGCAGGAATTTTGTTTTGAAAATCATAAAAACCCTCCGATGGAAGCAAAGAAGTAAGTATGGCTGAAATTGAAAGCTTCGAGTGAAGAGTTTGAGTTGTGGGGTAAATCTTGACGTGGTAAAAATTCTAAACGCCCATGTTTATGTTTGATTATCATTACTTTGTGTTTATGTATTAAAGATGAAGGGATTGACTAACTTGTAAAGAAGGATAAGTGATACACGATTACACACCTTGGACGAAGTTCTTTTACGAGTACTTGCTCGAGGACGAGCAAGAGCTAAGTGTGGGGGAGATGTTGACGGTGTATTTTGGTGCACCTAGCATGTTCATTACACTTTGGTTTGGATTTGATTATTGAATTAACCCGCCACTAGGCACACTAATCATATAACAAGTTCATCTTTGTGCATGCATTTGGAAGTGTTGTGTTTATGTAGGAAAACATGGACATAAAGGACGGATTCACAATAAGTTCAAAGGAGCATTCATGGAGTCTTGTTCGTGTTCTTGAGTTCGCCGAAATTACTTCCAATGGTGGTGAGGACCGAAGTGTTACGAGGAACACCCCCGGGGATTGAAGCGTAAAAGATCAAACTACATGCAAAGAGAGCCTCCATCTTGATCGCGAGGATAACGGCGTCAAAATCATCCAAGTGGAGGGGGCGAAGTAGATAAGTGCACGAGGACCCACGGAGCAAAAAGGGCGACCGAACCGGGCCGGGCGGGCTCGGGCCGGCCGGCCCGGTCGGATCGGCCCGGCCCACTTCGGGCACCGGTTCGGTCCCGTCTTCCTTGCCCTCGAAGGATCTTCGACCCTAAAACCCCCGACGCGCCGCCAACAGACAGAGAGCAGTTTATTCGCACCAGAAGGCCATCTACAAGCTAGAGAGAGAGGAGGAGGATCTCTGGCCGGAGATCAACCACCTCGAAGGAAGCACCCTCTCGTGGAGAAGAAGGAAGACACCGGCGGAAGGGAAACCATGATCAACGGTGCCATGACCAGCACCTTGATGGGGTAATCTTCTCATTCGTCCATGGGTTGTAATCGATATTGAGATGTAATCGCACTTTGTCGGATTATCTGTCTATCATCTTGTGTTGAATATACTTTAATGCTTAAAGGTTAGCTACCGTGCCGTAAAGGGAGTATAGGCCTCAATGCTTCCTTGGATCCATTCAATACGCCGTGGCCATCAAAGGTCTAGTCATGATTACCTTCGCGTAGTGACGGTACGAGAGGAGGGAAAGGGCGAAACCGTGGTCACAACCCCGATAGATTAGATTGGTTTTTCATGTCTTTAAGCGATTGCATGCTCTAGTATCGTAGACCCGTGGGCGAGTGTCTTCTCTCTTGATCGTTTATCATTCTCTCTAGTGAAGTTTAGTGTTTTTCTAGTATAATAGTAGTTAGGGTTTTAGTAGCTAGTGTGTCGTTGTTGATCGAACGCTTGTAATCCCCTTGCTCCGCGGATTGACAAGAACCTTGGGAATCCCGTGGTGAAGAAGGTGTGGGGTCCGTACGCTTGCGGATCGTAGAGGGATACGTCTTTTATCCGTCAACACCGACCGTCGTCGGAGCCGTCTCCGGCCAAGTCGACCCCACCAATCGACCGAGGGTGAGTCCAAACCCCACCCTAGCCGCTCACTCGCCGGAGTCTGGCCCTCCCTCGCCGCCGGCCGGCCTTGCTCCGCCGTCGGGGACCTCCTTGTGAGGATTGCCTTCTTTCCAGGGGCCTAAGCAAAAGAACCAGGGGGCCTAACTGTAAAATGGATCCTAAAACCTAGATTCAAAATCCTGATTCTTGTAAATTATGTTGTAAATAATTGAAAAATCGGAAAAAATACAAACTCAACTGTTCTGGAACCCTTGTGAAGAAACCTAACTTTTCTAGAAAGGAAGTTTTCAAAATTCAGTGTAGTTTTTAAATGATTTTGAATTGATCAGTTTGCGTAAATTTGAAATAACTTGAAATATATAAATGCTATGCATGTGAATTTTGGATATGTTGTCAATATTATCATTGCTGGCACTATGTAGAAAAATTGCACTTAAATCATGTGTATATCTTCAGTTATGAATTTATATTGTTTTCAGCCTGTTCTCCATATATTAATTGTTTAAATTTATCTGTTGACCAAATGCACTCCAATTTTCTTCTGTAGCTCTGCAATGCTTAGTAGTATCTGCCATAAATCAAGCCTTAGATGGACAAAATAAATGGAAAACAAAAATATTTGTGTTTGCAACTTGGAGGCAAAGCTTGGAATTTATAAAACCATCTCTGAACAGCCCAGTTCAGTTTAGTGAAGTTTACTTAACTAATGAACTTAGATGTGCACATAATCACCATCAAATAAGAATAAAGTTTCACACACGTCCACTTGTCCTTGGTGGAGAGAAGTTTATTAAAAACTTGTTAAGGTGAATATGGCCAACAAAACGCCATATGTTTACCTTTGAATTCAAAACTGAATTTAATTTCTTCAGTTTGTATACTTGAATCATAATGCATCTGCATATCGTATAGAACTTCCCGACGGAAACTACGAGCTGGTGCCTGAGTCGGAAGGGGACCACCGAGGGAGGGGAAGCGAACGTGGTGGAAGTCGTTGCAAGACCCGAACCAAAGTTCGGAGGATCTCGCTTTTGACTTTGCCAGTGAAGGCAAGCCCTGGAGCATAACCTATTTTTGTTAACTCCTGCAATCTTTTATGCGATGATTGTGCATTTATGTTCAGGAGTTGAATTGAAACCTTAGATGCATGATCCTAGGTTCCTATGTTTCAAATACTAGCATGTCAGGTCGCTAGTTGCCATGCTTAGGACCACGGTAGTAGTTGAGTGATGACCGTCACTCGGGAGCTATAGGTCTCTTATGTTGGAATCATAAGAGTGTCGAACTTATCGGCTCATGTGGTAAGAGCATGGCACTGACTCCGGTCAATAGATGTCAGTGGTTAAGCTTTTGAATGTACTAAGAATTTGTCGGGAATGGGACCGGTAAGCCTAATACTTTCCTGATCCGGCAAGGGAACTCTCTACCACTAAACCCGGGAGTGATCCCCAGATACTAGGCAGTGGTACATGTGTGGATCTGGGCGGTCAGATACCGTGACCGGATAACCTTGTACCAGGGACTGTGGACTTGATCCCGAACTGAGGACGGTTGGGAACCGTCTGGTTGGTGTATACCCCACCCCTATTGGTTTTATTTGGCATTCTTGGGGTATGCATTCTCCCTTATGTTTAGGTCCACCTTGCAAGGTTACTAATCGATCGATTGTCGGCCTCTCACCGTTATCTAAGACTGCTTAACCATCCACTCTATGTCCCTTAATGATGGAATTGAGAAGGAATTTGTATACTTGTTTAATTTGTATTGTACAACTCATGCTTGAATTAGTTGGCTAATCTAGTAATGGTGAAACAAATAGAATTTGGAGCTAAAACTTGAAAGTAAGGACCTACTCTTTATTACTTTTCAGCAAAACAACACACTAGCCATAAAGCCTTGCATGTCTAGAGAGTTGGTGATTTTTCCAATCACCCGACAGTTAAGTCTTGCTGAGTATTAGTATACTCAGCCTTTCTTTTGTTGTTGTTTTTTAGGTGATGATGTGTGTGATGATGGCTTTCCGTGGCCTGGTTCTCTCCCACCCGGTTTGGAGTACGAGTGGGAGGATGACAGTGCTTAGTGGCATCACAGATGGCCTCGTGTGATGTTGCTTATGTCGTTTAGTACTTTATTTCCGCTGTGTTTCAAACTCTGAACCATTTACCTTTATGTTAAAGACTTGGTTTGTAATAATGAACCTTTTAAGGATGTTATGTAATAATTAGTGACTTGTGTTAACTCTGGACTCGCCTTCGTGTGAGTTTTGATGTACAATTGTCGGTCCTGTCATGTAAGTGATTTACCGTGTTTGACCATGTAGAGACGACAAGTTACTTCTGTATTATTGCTTAATGTCCAAGAGGAGTGGTTTAGGCAATAATATGGAAATAATTTGAGAGGTTCTGTCACAGCTGGCATCAAAGCTTCACTTGTACACCAGAGGTCTTAATACACCCTTAACAACATGTTTTAGAATAAAACTTGCAAGATTAAGGTGTGTTTTCCAAAATACGTTAGGGACGCTAAGGATTGTTTAGTCCGAGAGTTCCTAGAGGTTTTCGGGTTTTTCTGGTGGCTAGTTAACTATGGTTTATCTAGACTAACTTCCAGCACATTACTTTCAGTCAAGACTTAGTTTCTTGTACAACCATACTAGTTCATCACGTGTCTCATATGTGGTGGTACCACAGACTAGTCACGTGAGGGACTAGTGGGACCTATTCCAATGGGTGCCACGTCGCGTCTTAGTCTCGTTACGTGTCTTATACGTGATGGTACCACGGGAAAGTCCGTGAGGGATGAGTGAGGCCTATTCCAAGGGACACTCACATCACGTCAGAGTCTTAAATAGGATGCTGTCCATGCAGCAGCTTTATGCACGGATGCCGTTTCTATAGTGAACGACAATGTATGTGGACGCTTTCATGAGTGCTGGCATGAAAGGTTCGGGATGTTCTGTGATTTTTTGCAGGTACACTAACCACGATTCGTTAGATCCGGTAACTATTTTGGTTTAGCTTTCGACTAGCTATTATAGGGAGAGATTTTATGTCGTGCCACCGGCACTAACTCTGTGTTGACAAGGAATTGTCGGTGAGGACGCATAGGTGTGCTTGCATCATGATAAAAATCATAAATGAACAGCAATCTTAAACTTTAAAACTTGAAGTCAAGCCTTGACCAAAATCTGTCAAAAGGCACTTAAGGTCCATCTAGTTAGCATGTGAACAAGCTGCTGGTCTGGAATTCTTTTCCGATCAATATAACAAGTTTTATTCAAAAATCATCTAAGAAAAAGATTCCAAATTTTCTAAAGGGTATACTGTACAAGTTTCATAAAATTTGGATCAACCCAACTCAAATTAGGATCTCTTTCCTAAGGTTTAATCTAGCTGTCTTTTGGGAGCAGTTCAGTTCTGAAACTTTTCGGCCCCCCAAGATCTAATTTCCAGGAAAAGTGCTAGATACAAAAGTTGCTCTAAATCTTGTCATGGTTCTGCTGTGAAAAATTCAAGAATTTTTAGTAAGGGGATTTGAAGTTATGCTCTGTTTAGTGCAGTGCTGTTGGCTGGAATTTCTGGGTGACAGCAATCTGAACTTTGAACTATTTGAGCATTTTCCTTTTGTTTTTAGCTCAGCTTTTGAATACCAAACTTGTGTCTTAGTATCTCAGCAAGAATCTGGTGAAATTTGGGAATTTTTGGCTCAAAGGTTTTTGAGTTACATGCATTTTTGTGCACTGTACAGAATCTGTCCTCTTTTAACTCACGCTAACCAATGGGAGTTTTGTGATGCAAATGGCTGGACGGCTTTTTTGGGAGGTTCATCCTGACGGTTCAGTCCGTACCGACGGGCTGCACCTTGAGGGGTTTGCCTGCATCTTGTGGGACGCCCTTCGCTCGTCAGGGTACCCTACGCCTCCGACCTACGAGGTGGTGGAGACCACGCAGCTGGGAGTGCCCCGCTGCCGTGTTCACGTGACCGTGCCGCTCCACCCGGACCACCGGGAGTGGGCCGACCTGAGCACGGATGTCGTGAGCATCCAGCTGTTCGAGACGCTGGAGGTGGCCGCCTTGGGAGTGCTTAACTCCTTCTGCGACCAGCACCCTGACGGGTGTCTACCTCGCTGGTGGGACTGCTGCCGACCGTGGACCCCGCGTGGAGGCACCGTATGGGGCACATGGCCGACCTTCTGGCCGGCATGCGCCCACTCGACGCGCTGCAGTTGATGGTTCGGCGCGAGGGTGTGTTGTACCGTCTACAGGGTCTCCGCAGTGCTGCTTCCACTGTGATGATTGCTTCTGCTCTCGACTCCGCTGAAGAGTTGGGAGTGCGCACCCACCACCTGTGCTCCCTCTTGTTTGGCTACATGGGCCTTGAGTGGGACCTTGCCGAGGCATGACTGCGGGTTGGACAGCTGGAGGCCCGTGAGGCCAACTGGGTGGCACGTGACGCTCAGTGGGTCAACGTGCTCACTGATCGTCTCCATGCCGTTGTGGGGCTACAGGAGCAGAGGGAGCAGTAGTGAGAGGAGTTAGAGCAGCTGAAGGACGAGAGGTTTGTTCACCTCCAGGCACTGGTGGACATGGATGGACAGCTTGAGGCCATGGACAAGGACCTGGAGGCGGCCAACGAGTTGATCCAGGTGATGCAGCAGCCTGTTCCACCACCAGCCCCGGGTGCTATGGAGGGTGACCAGGACGACGCTCAGTCCATGGTGGACGACAGCGAGGCTCCACCGCTAGACCCGATGGATATGGGGTCGCCCGCTGCTAGCGCCGCCTCGGGTGGTGGTGGTGCTCACTAGATAGTTGATAGACTTGTGTTCATACTCATACGGGTAGCCTGATTTTGGTCCGTGAATGGGATAGGCTAACGTAGGAAGAGTATTCTTTTGGGTAGCCTGATGCTACCAGTTGACTTAGGGTGAAGACTTGCTAAGGTTAGGCTCATGTGTTGTAATTAAGTCTGCTAGCTGAATGCTGCGATCTGGGTGCAGCAGTATGTAATGGGAAGTTTGAACCTCTTTATGGTCAGAACTGGGCTGTGAAATGAATAACAAAGTTGTTGGAAATTACCTTGTGTGCATGATCGTAAAATTTCAGCCTCATTGCTTTTACGGTTTGAGGGATATGATTTTTTTAACCGACTTTCGTCTGAAATTCAGACTGGAAAGACAAATGGAATTTTAATTTTTCGGGCATGTTAACGTCAAAATTCATGGTTCAATTGAATACCAAAGTTGTAGTGTATGAAATTTTGCTACTACTGACCAAAATTTAGCATCTTTCAATAATCAAGCACCGAGATATGAAGTTTCTACGACAGAGCGTGTGGCTGTCTTCTCTGGAAATTTGTGCATGGATGGAAAAACTTTCACATGTTTTTCTTGTTTATGCTTATATTGGCAAGATTATTGATATGTGGATAACCTCCATTACAAATTTTTCAGATGGTGGGATCAACACGCAGTACTCCCCATGGGTTTGGTGGTGCTAGTGGTAGCTCTGCCGCCACCACCTCCCCCACCGAACATGACGCCGATGGAGTCCTTCCTCCTTGCTCAAGCTGATATGATGTGCCAGATCCAGCATAATCAACAACAGATGAATCAGCGGCGTAATGATCAGCAAGATGAAGATCCTCGAATGGCTACATATGCTCAGTTCTCCGCACTGAAACCGCCACTTGTTCACAAAGCGGAGGAACCATTAGAGGCTGATGCTTGGCTGCGTGCTATTGAGGCCAAGTTGGATGTTCTCACCTTGCCATGCTCCGAGGAGTGAAAGGTTAAATTTGTAGCAATGTATCTTCGTGGTCTGGCGGGTGGGATCATTTCAAGTTGATGCAGCCAAATGGGCATGAGATCACGTGGGCGGAATTCAAGACTGCACTCAAGAATCATCACATTCCTAAGGGGATGGTGGAGAGGAAGTTGAATGAGCTATTGAACTTGAGGCAAGGTTTTGACTCTGTGTACCAGTATGCACAGAAATTCAACAATCTGTGTCAATATGGTGACTATTATGTTGATACGGATGCAAAGAAAATGGATCGTTTCCGTAGGGTCTTGATCCCGAGCTCTATGAAAAACTGAACCCCACCAAGACGAACATCTATCATGAGATAGTGGACCTGGCCATATCCCAGGAGGATGCAATGAAGAGGGTGCAGAATGCAAAGAAAAGGAAGGCTGCGTTCAACTCTAACAACGTGCCTAAGCGCAAGTTCCGCATAGTTCAGAAGGCTCCACAGAATTCTCAGCGGAACCAACATTCTGGGCATTGGGTTGTGAGAGCTCCCCAAAATCAGCAGCAAGGGAATTTCCGTTCCCCAAATTTTCAGCAGCAGAATGCTAAGCCTAATGCACCCCCACCTGCCCGCAACAACAATGAAGGACGTTGCTACAATTGTGAGAAACCCGGGCATTTTATGAATGCCTGTCCTCACCCCAGGCTGCAGAATCAGGGACGTGGACAGAATTAGAACAATAAGAACAAGGGAAAGAAGCAGACCGTGCAAGTCAAGCAGGGTCGTCTCAACTTCACCACAATGGTGGGAATTCCTGAGGGAGCAGCAGTTATGACGGGTACCTTCTCTATCCATGGCAAACCTGTTAAGATTTTGTTTGATTCCGGTGCTACACATAGTTTTATGAACCAAAGTACACAAATCAACTTGGGTCCAAATGTGCTTTGAGTTAAGAATGAGTATAAGATCGCAACCCTCGGAGGGAAAATATCCTCCAACACACTAGTCAAGAGTGTACCTTTGCAGCTAGGTAGCAAGGTCTTTCAAACAAATCTCTTAACCTTAGGGCTAGATGGAATAGATGTCATTTAGGAATGGATTGGATGACACATCATAAAGTAACCTTGGATATTGCTGATCGAAGAATAGAAATCAATTCACCTGCTGTCGGTGCCTCGACTTTTTACTTACCTTTGAGGGAATCTATGGACCCTAGTGCCTATGTCTCAATAGCCACAAAGTTAGAAGAAATCTCAGTGGTCTGTGATTATCCGGATGTCTTTGCTGATGATCTGCCGGGCATGCCACCGGATCGGGACATTGAGTTCGTGATTGAACTACAGCCTGGTACGACACTTATTTCTAAAAGAGCTTACCGTATGCCGCCCAAGGAGCTAGCTGAATTGAAGACCCAGCTTCAGGAATTATTAGATAAGGGTTTCATTCGCCCTAGTTCTTCTCCTTGGGGATGTCCTTCTCTCTTCGTTAAGAAGAAAGACGGCAGTTTGAGGCTATGTGTGGACTACCACCCTCTCAATGCGGTCACTATCAAAAATAAATACCCCCTGCCCCACATTGATGTACTGTTTGATCAACTAGCCAGAGCAAAGGTCTTTTCCAAAATTGATCTTAGGTCGGGTTATCATCAGATAAAGATTCGTCCTTGTGATATTCCTAAGACTGCCTTCTCCATACGATATGGGCTATATGAATATCTGGTTATGTCCTTTGGTCTTGCCAATGCACCTGCCTACTTCATGTATCTCATGAACTCAGTGTTCATGTCTGAACTGGATAAATTCGTTGTGGTTTTCATCAATAACATCTTGGTTTATTCCAAAAACAAAGAAGAGCATGTTGAACATCTTCGCATTGTTCTTCAACATTTGAGGGATCATAGACTCTATGCCAAGTTTTCCAAATGCGAATTCTGGTTGGATAGTGTTAAGTTCTTAGGGCACACCATTTCTAATGAAGGTATATCCGCGGATCCAAGTAGAGTACAGAAATTGATGGACTGGAAGCCACCAAAGTCCGTTCATCAAATTAGAAGCTTTCTTGGGTTAGCTGGGTATTACCGTTGCTTTGTCCCAGATTTTTCCAGAATCGCCAAACCTATGACCGAATTGTTGAAGAAAAGAGTCAAATTCGTGTGGGATGAAAAATGCGAGAATGCTTTCCAAACTCTAAAGCAACATCTAACTTCAACCCCAGTGTTAGCTCAACCCGATAACTCCAAGCCGTATGAGGTTTATTGTGATGCCTCGGGCACAGGTCTGGGTTGTGTCCTCATGCAAGAAAACCGAGTTATTGCTTATGCTTCCAGAGCACTCCGACCACATGAGAAGAATTATCCAACTCACGATCTTGAGTTAGCAGCGGTCGTTCATGCCTTGAAAATCTGGAGGCATTACTTAATGGGAACTCGTTGCAACATCTACACCGATAACAAAAGTCTCAAGTATATTTTTACCCAAGCCGATTTGAATATGCGTCAAAGGAGGTGGTTAGAGCTCATAAAGGATTACGATCTTGAGGTGCACTACCACCCCAGCAAAGCAAATGTAGTTGCGGATGCTCTCAGCCGCAAGGTTCATTGCTACTGCTTGTCCGCAGAATCATATAGGGATACTCTGTGCAGCGAGCTGAGTAAACTACGCCTAGAAATTGTTCCTCAAGGCCTGATGAATACCATCTAGGTAGAGTCTGTCTTGTGGGATAAATTATTAATGGCTCAAGCCAATGATGAGGGAATCAAAACCATCAAACGAGAGGTTGTCTCAAAATGATCCAAAATACACATGTTTCCGACAAGATCCAAATGGTACAATTTGGTTTGGGCAAGGGCGTCTAGTTGTTCCAAAAGATCCTACCGTCAGGAAGGAAATTTTGGATGAGGCTCATCTCACCAAATTCTCGACTCACCCTGGGAGTAGTAAAATGTACCAAGACTTGAAAGGGAATTTCTGGTGGTCCAACATGAAGGTCGACATAGCAAAATATGTTTCTGAGTGCGATACATGTTCTAGAATCAAAGCAAGCCATTTAAAAACAGCGGGTACTCTTCAACCTTTGCCCATACCTTCTTGGAAATGGGATGATATCAGTATGGATTTCATTATGGGGTTGCCACTCACGTCCAGGAATCACGATTCTATCTGGGTCGTTGTGGATAGGTTAACCAAGACTGCACGTTTCATCGTTGTCAACAGCACTTACTCAGCTAAAGACTATGCAGAGATCTATCTTGACCGCATCGTACGATTGCATGGAATCCCTAAGACCATCATTTCTGATCGAGGTCCTCAGTTCATAACTCATTTCTGGGAATAGTTATACGAAAACTTGGGAACAAAGTTAATCCGTAGTTCCGCCTATCATCCCTAAACAGATGGACAGACGGAAAGAGTCAACCAAATTGTCGAAGACATGCTTCGGGCATGTATCATTCACTTTGACAAGAGTTGGGACAAATGCTTGGCCTTGGCAAAATTTTCTTATAATAATAGCTATCAAGCTAGCTTGTAGATGGCACCTTTTGAAGCTCTTTATGGGAGAAGATGCCGCACCCCTTTGAACTAGTCTTCAGTGGGAGAGCGGAAGTTCTTTGGTCCAAATTTAGTTAAAGAAGTCGAAGAGAGAGTTCAAGTAATAAAAGAAAACTTAAAGGCCACACAGATGAGACAAAAGAGTTACCATAACAAGGGAAAAGCCGTAAGGGAATACCAAGTTGGTGAAAAGGTGTATTTGAGAGTTTCACCAACAAAAGGTGTACAAAGATTTGAAGTGAAAGGGAAATTGGCTCCAAGATACATTGGTCCTTATGAGATTACAGAAACTTGTGGACCAGTTGCTTATCGCATTCGCCTACCCGAGCGGTTTGTGTCTGTCCACAACGTGTTCCACGTGTCTCAAAGAATAGAAATCATTTCACCCGCCGTGTCGGTGCCTCGACTCTTTACTTACCTTTGAGGGAATCTATGGACCCTAGTGCCTATGTCTCAATAGCCACAAAGTTAGAAGAAATCTCGGTGGTATGTGATTATCCGGATGTCTTTGCCGATAATCTCGGTGGTCCGTGATGCCTCGGGCAAGGTGTCCGGGTTGTGTCCTCATGCAAGAAAACCGAGTTATTGCTTATGCTTCCAGAGCACTCCGACCACATGAGAAGAATTATCCAACTCACGATCTTGAGTTAGCAGCGGTCATTCATGCCTTGAAAATCTAGAGGCATTACTTAATGGGAACCCGTTGCAACATCTACACCGATCACAAAAGTCTCAAGTATATCTTTACCCAAGCAGGTTTAAATATGCATCAAAGAAGGTGGTTAGAGATCATTAAGGATTACGATCTTGAGGTGCACTACCACCCCGACAAAGCAAATGTAGTTGTGGATGCTCTCAGCCGCAAGGTTCATTACTACTGCCTGACTGTCGAATCATATAGGGATACTTTGTGCAGCGAGCTGTGTAAACTAAGCATGGAAATTGTTCCTCAAGGCATGATGAATACCATTTCGATGGAGGCTGTCTTGTGGGATAAATTATTAATGGCTCAAGCCAATGATGAGGGAATCAAAACCATCAAACAGAGGTTGTCTCAAAATGATCCAAAGTACACATGCTTTCGACAAGATCCAAATGGTACAATTTGGTTTGGGCAGCGTCTAGTTGTTCCAAAAGATCCTACCCTCAGGAAGGAAATTTTGGATGAGGCTCATCTCTCCAAATTCTCGATTCACCCTGGGAGTAGTAAAATGTACCAAGATTTGAAAGGGAATTTCTGGTGGTCCAACATGAAGATTGACATAGCAAAATATGTTTCTGAGTGCGACACATGTTCCAGAATCAAAGCAAGCCATTTAAAAACAACGGGTACTCTTCAAACCTTGCCCATACCTTCTTGGAAATGGGATGACATCAGTATGGACTTCATTGCGAGATTGCCACTCACGTCCAGGAATCACGATTCTATCTGGGTTGTGGTGGATAGGTTAACCAAAACTGCACATTTCATCGTTGTCAACAGCACTTACTAAGCCAAAGACTATGTAGAGATCTATCTTGAACGCATCGTGTGATTGCATGGAATCCCAAAGACTATCATTTCTGATCGAGGTCCTCAGTTTATAGCTCGTTTTTTTGGAACAGTTACACGAAAACTTGGGAACAAAGTTAATTCGTAGTTTCGCCTATCATCCCAGACGGATGGACAGACAGAAAGAGTCAACCAAATTGTCGAAGACATGCTTCGGGCATGTATCATTCACTTTGACAAAAGTTGGGACAAATGCTTGGCCTTGGCAGAATTTTCTTACAATAATAGCTATCAAGCTAGCTTGAAGATGGCACCTTTTGAAGCTCTTTATGGGCAAAGATGCCGCACCCCTTTGAACTGGTCTCAAGTGGGAGAGCGGAAGTTCTTTGGTCCAAATTTAGTTAAATAAGCCGAAGAGAGGGTTGAAGTGATAAAAGAAAACTTAAAAGCCGCACAGATGAGACAAAAGAGTTACCATGACAAGGGAAAAGTCGTAAGGGAATACCAAGTTGGTGAGAAGGTGTATTTGAGAGTTTCACCTACAAAAGGGGTACAAATATTTGGAGTGAAAGGGAAATTGGCTCCAAGATACATTGGTCCTTATGAGATTACGGAAAGTTGTGGGTCAGTTGCTTATCGCATTCACCTACCCGAGCGGTTTGCCTGTTGTCCACAATGTGTTCCACGTGTCCCAATTAAGGAAGTGTGCCCATGAACCTGAAATGAGGGTTATCAATGAAGCCAACGCATGGATACAACTGGATCTTTCTCTGGTCGAACATCCTATGCGGATTCTTGACATGAAAAAAAGAAAAACAAGGAGAAAATCAGTGACCATGTACAAGATTTTATGGAGTCATCATACAGAAGAAGAAGGTACATGGGAAACTGAACACTACCATAACACTCATTATCCAGGATTCTTACAAGTCCAAAATCGTAAGTGTCTTTCCCCAACCTTTGTCTTTTAAATTCCGATCTCGGGACGAGATCCTTGTTAAGGGGGCTAGGCTGTAACATCCCTGATGTTTATTTGTGCTAATGACATTACCTAGCTGTGTTAATCAAGGTTAATTAGCCCCTAAGCATGTTTGACATGTTGGTCACATATTTGCACAAAAGACCTGGGTCAAAATCCCAAACCACGGTCAAACCCTAAGTGCTCCTTAAAGGCTGATTTGGTTTTCTTGCGCGTTCTCAAACTTTCAGTATAGAACTTCAAAAACGGCCAATACCAAAGTTGCTCAATTTTTCCGGGAACACATTTCATTCAATTACTGGCATTTCAAATTCTGTGGTTTAAACCCTCAAAAATACAGTCAAAGCTCTGCTGAACTGCTTGACCGAAACATAAAAATCTACAACTTCGAGCGAGTTTATCTCCAAATCAGTTGAGATTTTGATAGGTCGGCCTTTATGAAAGTTGGAGAGGGTTATCTTGTCTACAACTTTCGATTGGCGAATTTGAACTTTAGTTCAAAGTTTTTGAGTTTGAATAGGTCAAAGGAGGCTACAGTGAATTGAAAACGGGCTGGAACGCCGGAACGCGCACTGCGCGCGACGTCGCGCCGTCGGCGCCCGCGTTGGGCCCACACCGCCCGCCGTCCGTACACCGTCACGGCGTGGACCACGCGTCCGCAATTGTGGCCGGGCCCACGGCCTCACACCCATGTGCTTCGCGTGCGCGCCGCCGCCGGCCGAGCCGCGTCATTCGGCCGCCATCGCTAGCCACGCGCCACGTCCCGCGCGCCGCGGCCTAGTTGGCCGAGCCACCGGCATGCATGCGCGCCAATTGGCCCGCCCAATGCCCCACATGCTCCTCCTCCCTCGCATTCGCCCGGCGCAGACCGAGCCGCCCCGCGCCGCCCGCCGTCGCCGCTGGCCGAAGCTCGCCGGTGCGCCCCACTGTCCACCTGAAGGACCGATACGGCGAACCAGAGAGGGGGGGAGTGAATGGGAGCCGATAAAAATTCTTCTCGAAGGAGATGGAAACTCCAACAAGATGAACGCGGCTTCCAACACACTTCTACAACTCACTACCCAAGTTGGCCAAGCCCACGTAGCCACTGGAGTGCCACTAGACCTAGGAACCAACACACAACCTTCCGACCCGAGAACGCAGCGGAACACCAAACCTCGAGTCTACAGACCCACACCGGTCAGACCGGTGAGCACCACCGGTCAGACCGGTCCCTCGCCGGTGAAACCGAGCAACTTTCACTAAGTGGCTCTACACCGGTCGGGATCGGCGGTGAGACACACCGGTCGGACCGATCACGGCCCCGAAAGCCCCCAAGGCACCAAACAGAGCCAACCGACCACCAAACCGACCCAAACTCGAAACAAGAAGCACCACGAGACAACAAGCGAACTCACCAAGACGTTCACCCGAGCAAAATCCCACCGAGGGTTGCACCGGTCGATCGGTCAAGAGCACCGGCCGACCGGTGTAGCTCGGGCGCTCGGGATGAACAAAGACCCGCGGTCAACTCCCCCAAATCCAAACCTCGATCTCCCGAATCGCTCCACAGACTTGAACAAGACTTTGGGGATATTAGGAACACCTCATGAGGAGTCCATAGACAAATTTAATCCCACCAAAACTCGTCCAAAAAGGAGGAATCAAGGAAATCCCGCCAAGAGCACTTCAAACCCAAGAACTCAAGAAACCCCAAAATCGAGCACCTTTACTCACGGATTTGGGAGGGGAATCACATCCCAAAGAACCACGAAGGGTTCCCACAAATCTCCCCCATCAAATCCCCAAGAGAAAGGTCCCGAAAACAACCCAAAGAAATCACCAAGAGAGGGCTCCGAAAATCACCACCAAGAACAACCGAGGAAAACACATCCAAACCTTGAGGAACCACGCCGAATCATCTATACATGAAACAAAGGTTCATACAAGGTCTAGCAAGCCGCCCGATCATCCATCCCTCTCAACAAGATCTCTTTATGAAGCTCTCTTGCTGGTCCTATGGAAAACCTAAGGAAAATAGGAAGGAAAATAGGAAAACAAATGAGCTAGGGTTCCAAGAGTTGGCTGCCATCCTCTCACCTCTTGGGTTATATGGAGGCAACCGAAAGTCTAAAATACCCTTCTATAACAACTTGGGATACAAGCCCCTCAAGAGCGGTTTGGAAGACTTGAAGCTTTCTCCATCGGACGGATGCCCGGCGACCGCAACCTGCTTAGCCTCGACGCAAGCCTTGCGATCCCGACGCGTGTCCTCCGCTTCGAAGATTCCGGACTGCGTCATCGCACACCGGTCAGACCGGTGCTCATCACCGGTCGGACCCACCGGTCGGTCCGGTCCGGCACTTCCGCAAAGACCGTCTTCGGTTCTTCGGTCTTGGCTTTGTGGATCAACCAAGGAACCCGGTGGTTTTCTCGGTAAACCACCGAAACCCCGCGAACTCGGTGTAGCCTCCGCCAATCTCCACTCATGACTCGGCTCCCACGTAGTCCCGGCTCGACCTTGGTTTTGAGGCTCAACCAATAAACCGTCCATGACTTCATCTTGTTGTTCATGCCACCATGCGGTCCGCACTTGACCTCGGCGGCCACCGGGTCCCTCGAACGAAGCCTACTTGTCTTCTCCACACCCGGAGGCCTCACCGGCGACGACCTTTCACGCTTGTTCTTCACCCGCACCAACACCGGTCAAGCCGCAACCTCGCACCTGCAATACTTAGCCAAGAATCAGTCCACACAACGTTGTCAATCACTCATCACACAAGGAAGCGACCATCCACCGGTCCTCGAACCACACATGGTCCTCAATCTCCCCCTTGATGAGTGCATTGACAACACCCACACAAAAGTAACAAGAGGGAAAAGATAAAGAAAAGAAATGAACGGAAAGAAACTCCAACAAGCGATCGAAAGCCAAACAAAGGCAAAGAGCAAGATCACTTGAAGAAGACAAGTCTCGGACCCCTTAGGCAAGGGCAACGGCTCGACACATCCGAGACAAAAACCAAGCTCAAGCAAAGAGCGCGAACCACCATAGCAAAGCTCAAACAACCACAAAGAGCTCCCCCTGCACACATGCAAGCTCCCCCTGAACCAATGCACCTCCCCCTGGACAAATGCATGCAAACCAGCTGAAAACACGGCAGCTGCAGCAACTTCAGCTCACACCGGTCAGACCGGTCATCACCACCGGTCAGACCGGTGCCTAACATGTGTACAGAACCAGCACTCACACCGGTCAGACCGGTGCTCACCACCGGTCAGACCGGTGACCAACAGAGCCCAGAAATGGCTCAAAACCACATGAAAACCTTCTAAATGCATCCAACAAGCCATTTCAAGCTCAAACTTCTCCCCCTTGTTGGCAATGCATGAATCAAGCCAAAAATGCAAAACTTTCAACCTAGAGCTTCTCAAATAGACAAAATTCAACAAAGAATGCTACACATGTCCAAATGAGCAAGTTAGATACTCTACGGCTTCGTATCGATCTCAACTACATGATCACCAAGTTTCACAACCACTGGACGAAGCTAAGATGGATTTGGGCAATTTTGCGAAAAACTTGCCTCTCATGAGCAAAGTCCTAAACATGATCAAAGCATATCAAAATGGCAAAGCCACACAAACTTCATGCTAGGACAGCCATTCTAATCATAAGACCATCACAAACACCCACAAGCACCTCATGTCATGTCAAAGCCACCGAGCCATGTGCCTACTTCTATGTATGAGACTTCTCATTGGTAGGCATCATGCAACGGTTTAGCACCCAAAGCAAATTAAATTCAGCACATATGACATGGGAGCATATTTTCCAAGCATTTTACATTTCATTTTCAGATTCATATTTGGTACATGAAATGTCTTTGCGACAAAAAGGAACTTATGCTCCTCCACAAGATAAAGCAAGAGGGCTAAACATTCATGATGGCAAATGAGCCTTTGGCCCCATATGATCAATAAACTAACTATCCAACCACAAATTAAGCATAGCCAAGCCACTAAAACATGTCAAGATCATATAAAGGCATTTACACATGAGAGAGCATATATGTGACAATTTTTCAAAAACATAGCCATCAACCATGGATTATTCATCAAGATCATCAAGAGCTAAGCCAAACTAACCATAGCATATCAAACAAGCTCACAAAGACATAAATAGCATTCTATGGTGAACAATGTATATAGGAGAAGCTTTAACTATCCAATGCATATGATGCAAAATGCATGCAATCTAAGATACAAGGATGCCTATACATCATGTTACATATGCCATGCCAAATGCAAGAAATGCACAAAGGAAAGCTATACATATGCTACAGAGGAGCTCCCACACACTAAGCTTACAAACCACCGGCTCCTCGAGGGGAGGCAAAAAGGGCTCGACACCACCGGCAAAAGAGCAAAGGAGCACAAAACTCACAAGCTCCCCCTAAACTCATGCATTAAGGCCAAAGAGCATACAAAGCTCACCTTACACACATGAGATAGGGCAAAGAGCAAAAGAAACCAAGTGGCTTGACCAAGGCCACACACTCGAAGGTCACAAATACACTTACCTTTATCATTTCTTCACAATTCACTCATCCTTGTCCACCATCCCCGAAAGTGATGCACCTACATGTCACCACCGGGATATGAAGCCGAAGAACCACCCCCGATATCAACCAAATGTTCTCCGGGCTATCCACCTACAACTCAAAACCAAGAGCGAGAGCGAGCAAGCGACTCAACACTGGGGTTAGTTCCAAATGTGTAAAACCAGTGCCTAGCCATTTGCTCGAAAGTGGGGTTAGCACAAACCAAGCCATCTGTCCTACCAAAGCTACCTCCACGAACACCACCACGGTAACCACCATGAGGTAACCGAACCTCTCTACCTGGAGGAGGACCAAAACCACGAAAGAAGGCCCGTGGACTGTCCCTCCTCTCTATCTCAAAGCTACGGATCCTCCCATCACTACTAGAAATCTAACCTTAGCCAAGAGTTATTACAATTTACTGACCGCTTGTTGGTAAGAGCGAGAATGGCCGACGGTTTCCATATGCCCAACAGGTCGGGTAAACACTCTCGGATATTATACCAATAGCCAACAATAATTTTAGTGCCCGATAGTTTCATCAGCGCGATCGGCAACATATGAAAGTGCCTGAGAGTTCTCGGGCACAGTTGGCAAAATACACAAGTGGCCAACCGCTGTAAAGAATCACCGTCAGTTCAACAAGTCCAGTCGGAAAGATTATGTGAAAACAGAACGTGGTGTATATTCGCAATATTATTTTTCTTGATTCTTTGTCCCACGTTTTGTTGGAATCAATCCCACGTTCGTGATTAAAGCATACAGGACCGTAAGATTGTGTAACCGGCCATATCACAGCCATCCATGATCTGGACAAGTATTTATATACACATACCTGCAAAAAACCTCTTCGTCAACACCTCCTTTTCCTTTGTTCGGTTGTCGTCATCGGATCCGCCGCCAGTTCATAACTCAGGTAAGATCGTGCCATTTCCTTCTTCATGGGAGGTTCGTGCAGATCCTGGGGGAGCCGGCCGCCCATCGTTGCCGCCGCCTGCAGTCATCATCGGAGGCTGAGCTGTCGCCGCGTGCCGTCCCCGCGTGGGCTCAAGACGGTATCAGCCGTGCTGCAGATAATCTAAGGTTTGTAGATTGAGACCTTTGACGGCCATTCTCTTTGCCCTGATAGATGGCGTAGTCCACTCTGAACTAATCCGTATCGCGCACTTTCTTTTCAGGATTCGTCATCCTCCCAGGGAGATTAATCACTGCGCAGATTTTATACCGGTTTGAAAATATTCAACAAACTTTCAATCCTTGGATTTAATGTCTTTGTATGTTTTCTGGATTAGATTTGTGGCGTCAAATAGGACCAAGGTTTGGATTCAAGTTACTTGTGACACTGCGTGAAGGGTGGAGACAAGAAGACAGAAGGGATCTAGACGTCATTTTTTTTTCTTATTAAAGTAGCCTTATAGAATAATAATGTATATGTATAATGTATGTATATTTTGTCTTTTTTATTTTCCGTCCAATGTATACAGCCTCCCAGTCAAATTAATATGAGCTTTTACTTATTGTCTTGTTTTTTCTGTTTCAAACTTTGAGCCACTGTGTGAAATAATTAAAACTGCAACATTAACGCAATTGGTTTATCACCATATGCAGAAACGTGAAACAATGTTGGAACTAAGATTGGCATAACGGAGCAAACCACTATTTTTATTTCAAATAAATAAATGATGAAAGGTAATTTATAGTAATGATAATTAAGAAAATAGTCATCGCCAAGAGAAAATCACCTGTTGGCAATTGTAAGAACTAGGTGATACCCCGCGCGTTGCTGCGGAATTTTTTAAACAGAATTTTAAAATGAAATTTAAAATCAGAAAAAACTAAAGTGATTGTATAACAATATTATTTTCAAAACATTAAGAGAGATAAAATGTGACTCTTAGCTCAGCAGATAAATAATGTCAAACAGAGAGAAACATAATATCTACTCCGTACTAATATCTCAACTGTCACCTACAGAGAAGACCATCAAAACTTGTTTCATATACAAAATACAGTGGAGCATAATAGACTGACATATCAGGACCTGGGGTAAGCCAACCAATTGAGCAGAGAAATAGATTTACCACGAGATCCTCAGACTTGAGGAGAAGGGGAGCGAGTCGAGGCCGATGACGACGACGGGAGCTCGGAACCGAGCGGCCGCGGCAAAGCGAGGAGACATAAATCAACAACGTGTGCCGACGTTCGGCGGCGAGCGATGCTCCTCCCTCTCCTGCATGCAGAATCTTTCACATCAGAAGAGGTTGGATGGAGGTGAAGACGTAGAAGAAATAAACATAAACACACATCGCGGCAGAGACTCAATGGGCACCATGGCCCACTCGGAACGATGGCCGTGCGGTGCATGCCGCCACGCGCGGCACGTCCGCCCAGGCAGGGGTAGCAGAGACTCGACGGCAGCCTAGCCTGCGCGTGCGCACACGGGAGATCGCCCGACGCGCGCGGCTAGGACGACGGGCCAATAGTGCTGGAACAACGCGTGCGCGTGTGAACGCGGGGGAGATAGGTCAGCGACCGGCGAGGCCCGCAGGCCTGGGCGCACAGCTCAATTGCTCAAACGACCAACGCAGGAAGAGGAGATTTGTGGGCTCTTGTATTTCTGGGGGAGAGCCGAAGAGGACATGGCACAGGTGGGGTTTAATGGTGGGCTGCTGGCCGAAGAGCAGGGGACGGACGGATATGAGTGGAGCAACAGACGAAACGTGTGAAGGCGCGGATGGCTGGGAAGGCGACGGGGCTGCTGTGCGGGGGCGCGGGACGACGCAGGGTGGGATCGGGGGCGTGGGTCACGGCGCGCCGGATTGAACACGGATAACCTAAGCCGATGACATGGCACATCCTAAGATTGAGAGAAATATAAGTGGGATTTGTAGTGGGTCTCACCTATATAAGTTTTATAGATGACCACATTCTTTAATCCCGTGCTCAACATGTAGCCGATGGTCAACTATTGGGCATTAGCCGTAGGTAATAAAGTGGCCAACGAGGCCCTTGGCAATTGGTCGAATGGCCAACAAAGAGTGGCCGAGGGGAAATTGCCGACAGCCTACACTCGGCCATTATATTTTCCAAGCGTCTTAAGTAATGGCCAACGGTATAAGAACGCTAAGCCATTCTTAGGATTCTAGTAGTGTATCCCCGTAGTGAGCTCGAGGGGGAGAATGCCTAGCAAACTGACCTTCTGCAAACTTTCCAGACCAACCACCAGAACCACGAACTCCAGAACCAAACCTCGCACCTGTACGAGCACAAAACCCAAACTGCTGCCTGTCCAGGCCTGCACCGGTCTGACCAGTGCCCCTCACCGGTCTGACCGGTGTAGCCTGAGCAGCCGCACCTCCAACAGCCTTTCGCTCTCCCCAAGCCCGAACTGACCTCACACTTGCCTTGGCCCTGGGCAACTGCACACGAGGCTCAAGTACACCATCGGAAGGGTGGTACTTGTCCTTGTTAGCCCACTCCTTCGCCATTCTCTCCTCACGCTTCCTCTTGAAGCAAAACGCTCTCTTGTGACCATCCTTTCCACAAAACTCACAATGGAAACGGATTGATCTGGGCTTAGGCTTGGGATGAGGCTTTTCACAAGGCTTCTCACTTGGTTTCTCACTAGGCGTTTCACTTGCCTTCTCACTCAGTTTTTCTCTTGGTTGGTTTGGCTTGGATGCAAACTTGCCTTTGGGTGTGGGTTGTGGTGGAACTGAAACATTTCCAAATTTCCTTTCTCTCTCACCACTCCCCTCACCAACCTTATCCAATCCCAAAGCCCAACCGTCAAAGCGCTTGCAGCTAGCAATCATCATACCAAGCTGAGGTTCTTGACTCGACAACCAACTCAGCGCTTCACGCAACTTATCATTCTCATCTTGCAAGCGACCAACACATTTTGCAAGATCCAAATTCTTCATAGCATGCAACTCACATGTAGAGTAAGAAGTAGGAATAGGCACTTTCAAATCAGCCTCAAGCGAAACAATGCGAGAACGGAGCTCAACAATTTTCTCATGCAAACTAGGGCAAGAAGTGCAAGCACCAAGCAAAGTGGGTCTAGATTGTAGCTCAGCCAACTCAACCCTAAGCACATCTAGTTCCTCACACTTGGAGGCATACTTCTCCCTAAGATCGATCAAGTCGGCCCAGAAAGCGAGCAATCAAGCACAATCGTTCTCATCGAAACAACAGGGCTAGCCTTAAGAGGATCAATTTCAAGCTTGCTATCAAGAACCTGTGTTTCTAGCTCAGCCACTCTAGTCCTAGCATCCTCGAGCAAAGATCTAAGCTCCTTCCTAAGCTTCTTAGCCTCTCTAAGCATGTGATCGCGATTATCAAGCAAGTCAACCAACTCCTCATTTTCCTTGCGCAAAGAAGAGAGATCATCACATACCTCATCCTCGGAATCCAAGTCCGAGGCGTCCTTCTGGCTTCTCTTGCTGCTCGAACTGCGAGCCATGCCGCAGAAGTCGTCCTTGAGGCTTAAGCCCGTCACACAAAGGCCGTTGAGATACTTGCCAAGGTTCTTCTTCTTCCTCTTCTTCTCATCCTCTTCGTCTTCATCACTCGAGCTTGAAGACGTGTCCCTGGAATCAGACTCGATGTCGCTTGATCTCTTCATCTTCTCTCGAGACCGTGTCTTCTTCCCATGTCCATCATCCTTGTTCTTGGACTTCTTCCTCTTGCCCTTGAACTTGTGCTTGTCGTGGTTGTTCACCTTTGGACACTCGACGAAATAGTGTCTAGTCTTGCCACACTTGAAGTCTGTCCTCGTGTTCCTCCTCATGTTCACTCGGTTCTCGTGCAGCCTCTCGAACCGTCTCGTCAGGAGCGCCAGCTCGTCCTCTCCAAGCACGTCGAACTCCTCATCTGGCATAGACATCAAAGAGGACAAAGAGAACATCTTGGTGGATGGGTTAACGTTAGCCTTTCCTTTTGAACCACCAACGAGGGCGAGACTATGAGAGTCAGTCGGGCCCTCAATCTTGGCTGTCATGCCCCTATCCACCTCAGCCGACTTGAGCTTTGAGAACAGCTCATTCACCGTCAGAGTGTCATACTTCTCCGACTCAACAATGGCCTCGAACTTTCCGCCCCAAATCGTACGATCCAAAGAGTGTAAGAGCATGACCGCTCTATCATGATCATCATACGGGAGCACGTCCACATTGGCCCTCATGTTGTTCACAACCACCGTGAACCTCTGAAACAAGGCATCGATGGACTCACCGGGAAGATGAGTGAAGTTCTCGTACTCTCTCCGGTAGGTCGCATACATCCGTGCCTGAACCTGGGCATTCCCAACATGAGCCTCCTTTAGCACCGACCAAATTCTACAAGCCAAGTGCTCCGTATGCACCCGATCGAACTCAGGCTGACACAAAGCACGAAACAAGTAGTCGACCGCCTTATTGTTTGCGTCGAATCTATCCCTCGATCCTGGAGCGAGGAAGTCCATCGGCTGGACATAGCCTGTGTCCACCGTGACATCCCAAAGGATCTGACCCTTTCCGCGGAGAAACGCACCCATCCGCTTGCTCCACATCTGGTAGTTCTTGCCATCAAAGTGTGGAGGACCCGAACCCTGTTCCTGGTACACCATCCTTGGATCTTAGACTGGTTAGAGTCAATTAAGACCTGAACCGGCTCTGATACCACTTGAAGGACCGATACGGCGAACCAGAGAGGGGGGAGTGAATGGGAGCCGATAAAAAATCTTCTCGAAGGAGATGGAAACTCCAACAAGATGAACACGGCTTCCAACACACTTCTACAACTCACTACCCAAGTTGGCCAAGCCCACGTAGCCACTGGAGTGACACTGGACCTAGGAACCAACACACAACCTTCCGACCCGAGAACGCAGCGGAACACCAAACCTCGAGTCTACAGACCCACACCGGTCAGACCGGTGAGCACCACCGGTCAGACCGGTCCCTGCTGGTGAAACTGAGCAACTTTCACTAAGTGGCTCTACACCGGTCAGACCGGTGAGACACACCGGTCAGACCGATCACAGCCTGAAAGCCCCCAAGGCACCAAACAGGCCAACCGACCACCAAACTGACCCAAACTCGAAACAGCAGCACCACGGGACAACAGCGAACACACCAAGACGTTCACCCGAGCAAAATCCCACCGAGGGTTGCACCGGTCAGACCGGTCAAGAGCACCGGTCAGACCGGTGTAGCCTGGGCAGCTCGGGATGAACAGCACCCGCGGGTCAACTCCCCCAAATCCAAACCTCGATCTCCCGAATCGCTCCACGGACTTGAACAAGACTTTGGGGATATTAGGAACACCTCATGAGGAGTCCATAGCTAAGTTTAATCCCACCAAAACTCGTCCAAAAAGGAGGAATCAAGGAAATCCCGCCAAGAGCACTTCCAACCCAAGAACTCAAGAAACCCCAAAATCGAGCACCTTTACTCACGGATTTGGAAGGGGAATCACAACCCAAAGAACCACGAAGGGTTCCCACAAATTTCCCCCATAAAATCCCCAAGAGAAAGGTCCCGAAAACAACCCAAAGAAATCACCAAGACAGGGCTCCGAAAATCACCACCAAGAACAACCGGGGAAAACACATCCAAACCTTGAGGAACCACGCCGAATCATCTATACATGAAACAAAGGTTCATACAAGGTCTAGCAAGCCGCCCGATCATCCATCCCTCTCAACAAGATCTCTTTATGAAGCTCTCTTGCTGGTCCTATGGAAAACCTAAGGAAAATAGGAAGGAAAATAGGAAAACAAATGAGCTAGGGTTCCAAGAGTTGGCTGCCATCCTCTCACCTCTTGGGTTATATGGAGGCAACCGAAAGTCTAAAATACCCTTCTCTAACAACTAGGGATACAAGCCCCTCAAGGGCGGTTTTGGAAGACTTAAAGCTTTCTCCATCGGACGGATGCCCGGCGACCACAACCTGCTTAGCCTCGACGCAAGCCTTGCGATCCCGACGCGTGTCCTCCGCTTCGAAGATTCCGGACTGCGTCGTCGCACACCGGTCAGACCGGTGCTCCTCACCGGTCAGACCGGTACCCACCGGTCAGACCGGTCAGACCCACCGGTCGGACCGGCCCGGCACCTTCTTGCAAAGACCGTCTTCGGTTCTTCGGTCTTGGCTTTGTGGATCAACCAAGGAACCCAGTGGTTTTCTGGTAAACCACCGGAAACCCCGCGAACTCGGTGTAGCCTCCGCCAATCTCCACTCATGACTCGGCTCCCACGTAGTCCCGGCTCGACCTTGGTTTTGAGGCTCAACCAAGAAACCGTCCATGACTTCATCTTGCTGTTCATGCCACCATGCGGTCCGCACTTGACCCCGCTGGCCACCGAGTCCCTCGAACGAAGCCTACTTGTCTTGTCCACACTTGGAGGCCTCACCGGCGACGACCTTTCGCGCTTGTTCTTCACCTGCACCAACACGAGTCAAGCCGCAATCTGCACCTGCAATACTTAGCCAAGAATCAGTCCACACGACGTTGTCAATCACTCATCACACAAGGAAGTGACCATCCACCGGTACTCGAACCACACATGGTCCTCACCACCGCCCCTCCTCGAGCCCAAGCTCCACATTAGCCTCCACCCGCACCCCTTGGAGCCTCCCATGCATGTGCATTGGCCGGCTGACCCGCCTGCTCGCCGGCATTGCGGCCGCAGCGGACGACCGCTGCCCTCCTCGCCGCCGATCATCGCCGGAGCCGTTTCCGGCCAAGCCGACCCCACCAATCGACCGAGGGTGAGTCCAAACCCCACCCTAGCCGCTCACTCACCGGGGTCCGGCCCTCCCTTGCTGCCAGCCGGCCTTGCTCCGCCGACGAAGACCTCCTTGCGAGGATTGCCTTCTTTCCAGGGGCCTAAGCAAAAGAACCAGGGGGGCTAACTGTAAAATGGATCTTAAACCCTAGATTCAAAATCTTGAATCTTGTAAATTACGTAGTAAATAATAGAAAAATCGGAAAAAAATACAAACTCAACTATTCTGGAACCCTTGTGAAGAAACCTAACTTTTCTAGAAAGGAAGTTTTCAAAATTCAGTGTAGTTTTTAAATGATTTTGAATTGATCAGTTTGAGTAAATTTAAAATAACTTGAAATATATAAATGCTATGGATGTGAATTTTGGATATGTTGTCAATATTATCATTCCTAGCACTATGTCGAAAAATGGCACTTAAATCATGTATATATCTTCAGTTATGAATTTATATTGTTTTCAGCCTGTTCTCCATATATGAATTGTTTAAATTTATCTATTGACCAAATGCCCTCCAATTTTCTGCTGGAGCTCTGCAATGCTTAGTAGTATCTGTCATAAATCAGAGATGAATTTTTGGCATGTGTAGATTGTCCTGCTAATTTATGGTGATTTGTTTGAGTTAAATTCAAATCCATATTTCTGCTGCCGTAGTGGATCCAATTTTTTGTGTGTGAGCTAAATATGTCTTTATCATGTTGTGTGCCAAGTTATAGCCTCAAATCCTGTGTATATTTTGCTTTATGATTTATTCATGCTCCTGGTAGCTTAATCTTGTTGCATTTATCATATTTATTCTGTAGCTTTGTTTTACCTCATTTTTGGTCAGTAATTCTGTGTTGCTGATATATGCCTGCTGGTAAAGCCTTATGTTCAGTTTGTTCATATATTTACCAGAATTGAATTCCTAAGTAATCAAGCCTTAGATGGACAAAATAAATGGAAAACAAAAATATTTGTGTTTGCAACTTGGAGGCAAAGCTTGGAATTTATAAAACCATCTCTGAACAGCCCAGTTCAGTTTAGTGAAGTTTACTTAACTAATGAACTTAGATGTGCACATAATCACCATCAAATAAGAATAAAGTTTCACACACGTCCACTTGTCCTTGGTGGAGAGAAGTTTATTAAAAACTTGTTAAGGTGAATATGGCCAACAAAACGCCATATGTTTACCTTTGAATTCAAAACTGAATTTAATTTCTTCAGTTTGTATACTTGAATCATAATGCATCTGCATATCGTATAGAACTTCCCGACGGAAACTACGAGCTGGTGCCTGAGTCGGAAGGGGAACCAGCTGAGGGAGAAGCGAACGTGGTGGAAGTGCTGCAAGACCCGAACCAAAGTTCGGAGGATCTCGCTTTTGACTTTGCCAGTGAAGGCAAGCCCTGGAGCATAACCTATTTTTGTTAACTCCTGCAATCTTTTATGCGATGATTGTGCATTTATGTTCAGGAGTTGAATTGAAACCTTAGATGCATGATCCTAGGTTCCTATGTTTCAAATACTAGCATGTCAGGTCGCTAGTTGCCATGCTTAGGACCACGGTAGTAGTCGAGTGATGACCGTCACTCGGGAGCTATAGGTCTCTTATGTTGGAATCATAAGAGTGTCGAACTTATCGGCTCATGTGGTAAGAGCATGGGACCGACTCCGATCAATAGATGTCGGTGGTTAAGCTTTTGAATGTACTAAGCATTTGTCGGGAATGGGACCGGTAAGCCTAGTACTTTCCCGATCCGGCAAGGGAACTCTCTACCACTAAACCCGGAGTGATCCCCGGATACTAGGCAAAGGGTACATGTGTGGATCCGGGCGGTCGGATACCGTGACCGGATAACCTTGTACCGGGACCGTGGACTAGATCCCGAACCGAGGACGGTTGGGAACCGCCCGGTTGGTGTATACCCCACCCCTTTTGGTTTTATTTGGCATTCTTGGGGTATGCATTCTCCCTTATGTTTAGGTCCACCTTGCAAGGTTACTAATCGATCGATTGTCGGCCTCTCACCGTTATCTAAGATCGCTTAACCATCCACTCTATTTCCCTTAATGATGGAATTGAGAAGGAATTTGTATACTTGTTTAATTTGTATTGTACAACTCATGCTTGAATTAGTTGGCTAATCTAGTAATGGTGAAACAAATAGAATTTGGAGCTAAAACTTGAAAGTAAGGTCCTACTCTTTGTTACTTTTCAAAGCAAAACAACACACCGACCATAAAGTCTTGCATGTCTAGAGAGTTGGTGGTTTTTCCAATCACCCGACGGTTAAGTCTTGCCGAGTAGTAGTATACTCGGCCTTGCTTTTGTTGTTGTTTTTCGGGTGATGATGTGTGTGATGATGGCTTTCCGTGGCTCGGTTCTCTCTCCCACCCGGTTGGGAGTATGAGTGGGAGGATGACGAAGCTTAGTGGCATCACGTATGGCCTCGTGTGATGTTGCTTATGTCGTTTAGTACTTCATTTCCGTTGTGTTTCGAACTCGAACCATTTACCTTTATGTTAAAGACTTGGTTTGTAATAATGAACCTTTGAAGGATGTTATGTAATAATTGGTGACTTGTGTTAACTCGGGACTCGCCTTCGTGTGAGCTTTGATGTACAATTGTTGATCTTGTGATGTAAGTGATTTACCGGGTTTGACCGCCGCGATGGAGGCGCGGTCCGTGGCGCCGGCCGCGGCGGAGCGCAGCGGGCGGCGGTGGCCGAGGAGGGCGTTCGGGCGCCCGTGGTCGCGGAGGCGCGGCCGGAGGCGGTGGCCGCGGCGTCGCGTCAAGCGCCCGCGGCCACGGAGGCGCAAGTGGAGGCGCCGGCGGAAGCAACGCGAGGGGCCGGCGCCGCCGGCGGCTCCCGGCGGTGGTGGTGGAGGTCCCGGACGACGACTCCCCGCCGCCGGGTGGGACCGTGGGCGAGCTTCCCCACGCCCTCCCCGCAGTCTCGGGAGGGGGCCCTCGTGAGGCGGTGCGAGGGCCACATGGTGGCGAGGGGCCGAGGGCACGGCGCCGAGGCCTCGTCTTCCCGCGCCGGCCACTCCGCCCGAGGTGGAGGGGATCGGCGGCGACCCGCCCGCGTTCTCCGACGCCCAGGGGGAGCAGGAGTTGTGGGGAGAGCTCCGCAGCCACGGCGCCACGCTCGACCGTGCGTTGAACGAGGCGCTGAGGGTCCACGGCGGCCCCGCGTGGCGCGTTTTCCAAGTGAGGCATCGTTGCTCGTTTTCTTCCTTTTCTCGCTTCTGCGCGCCGTCTTTGTATCATGATGCTTACAGGGTTTGACTTGTGGGTGACAGGAGCTCGAGCGCCGCGCCCGCGACAAGTACGGCGCCTTCGACCGGGTGAACGCCGAGCTCCACCAGCTCCGGGAGCGATGCGGCGCCTTCGACGCGCTCGCCGACGCCCTCAGGACTCTGGACGGCTGGTTGTCGTACTGGACAATGGCCTTGCGCGATCAACTCCACGAGAGCACAAGGCAAGACCCGGCGCGTCCCTCTAGCCTCGAGCGGGTCTGCACAACCCTCATCGACCGGGATGAGGCGCTGCGGCAGGCGCGCTCAGACCTGGAGAAGATGCGCACGCTGGCGACCAACTGGGAGGCGGAGGTGGCCGGCGTCCGCAGCCGAGAACCGGGGGCTCCGCTCGTCGCTCGAGGGGGCGCAGCGCGGCCAGCGTCGGGGGCCGAGGAGCGGGCGCGCGCGCTCGAGCAAAGGGTCAAGGAGGCCGACGACTTGAAGGCCGCCCTCGACGCCAAGGTCGCGGCGCTCGCCGTTGCCGAGGGACCGGCCTCCCCGCAGAGCGCACCGCCCGTCAAGGAGCCGAGGGACGGCTCCGGGCGAGGAGCGAGGCCGCCCTTGTTGACACTCGATCGGCCCTGGAGCGGGAGCGCGCTGCTCGCGAGGTAGCGCGGCATGTCGCCGGGAGGACCGGAACATCGAGTTCTCCAAGGTCGAGGGCGAGCTGATAGTGCTCGCATCACGAGCGCGAACCGAGAGCCGGCCCTCCGAGAGCAAGGCGAGACCGTCCGGGCCTCGAGCGGCGGTCGAGGGCCGGCGCCGCGCCTTCGAGATGGAGCGGAAGCAGGTCGAAGGTAAATCGTGGTTCAACTCCTGTTTCGCTGGTTTCCCCTTAGGGGGTTCGCACCCTTTTTCTGATTTCTTTCTCGTCTTGGCGACTCCAGGCTTGTGCACCGCTCTGGGGCACGCGGGCCGAGCGGCCGAGGCGCTGCAGACCTCCTACAACTCCTCCGAGCAGAGCCGGCAGGAGTTGCGCGATGCGGCCCTCGAGACCTGCCGAGCCGTGGAGGAGGGCGAGGCGCAGGCCGAAGCTCGCCGGCCGCCCGCCCGAGCGCCCTTGGCAGCCACGTCACCGAGCGGATGCGCCGGGCGCTGCATCTTGGCGTCCAGAAGGCCCTCGGAGTGGTACGGTCCCACTATGAGGTCAACTTCGAGGCGCTGGCGGAGGGTTACGTCGTCCCCGACGGTGTTGAGGACGAGGTGGCAATGGAGCGTGTGGACGCGCTCGCCGCCGACGCCGCTGGGACGCTCGCTGAGGCCTTCGAGGAGTTCCTCTTCCCGGACGCTGCTGACGCCGCCGCTCCTCCCGCCTGAAGACATCCGGGCGCTAGGCCCGTTTTGTTTATGTATCAGTTATGCTGGCCGTGCGGCCCTTGTAAATAAACAAGTTATTTTTGCCATAAACATTTGCCAATGTGAAGTGAAGTCTTTTGTTTATTACGCCTTTTTTGTTTCTCCTTCTTCCTGAGTAGATTCTAGTTAGGGGAGTTCGATTTTCGCGGGTGGCCTGCTGGGTTGGAGGCGAGAGAGAAGGGCCGTATCCTCGCGGAGGCGTAGGCTTTCTCTGGCTCGCGCGCTCCTTCCGCTAGGCTGCCTGCGCCCTGTTCGAATCTTTTCTCGAGGTCGAAGTAGAAAGCAAACTTAGCGCGCGTGAGTTTTTTCGTTTTTGCGCGAAAATGGGACCATTTTGGGGGGGATGCCCCCCGTAGTAGCCCCCGAGGGTAACTTGGGTTTTGGGGGAAAGCCGAGTTGCCCTTTGCATTAGATTTATGACGTTTACATGGTTGTCACCAACTGGGGCGTTGGTCATGTGATTTTTACAACAAAATGCTTGGAAATCCTAGCTAGGGGTAGAAGCGACGTAGCTGTTGGATGTTCCAAGCATTGGTGAGTTCTTCACCGTCCTCGTTGGCCAGCTTGTACGTGCCGGGCTTGAGTACCTTCACCACGACGTAGGGTCCCTCCCACGGAGGCGATAGCTTGTGGCGTCCTCGGTTGTCTTGGCGTAGCCTTAGGACCAGATCCCCTTCGCTGAAGTCTCGCCGGCGTATCTTGCGTGCTTGGTAGCGCCTGAGGGACTGTTGATACCTTGCGGAGTGCATCAAAGCCACGAGGCGTGCCTCGTCCAGCTGGTCCAGCGAGTCCTCGCGGGCTCGCTGGTTGGCATCCTCGTCGTAGCCTCGAACCCTGGGCGATCCGTATTCTAAGTCCGTGGGGAGAACGGCCTCCGCACCATGGACTAGAAAGAACGGGGTGAACCCGGTGGCTCTGCTCGGGGTGGTCCTTAAGCTCCACACGACTGCTGGTAGCTCTTGGAGCCATTTCCGACCAGATTTGTTTAGCTGGTCGAAAATTCTAGGCTTAAGGCCTTGTAGGATCATGCCGTTGGCACGCTCTACTTGGCCGTTAGTCCAGTGTGTGTGCCACGACTGCCCAATCCACACGGATGTGGAACTTGTCGCGAACTCCAAGAATTTCCTGCCCGTGAACTGGGACCCGTTGTCGGTGATGATGGAGTTTGGCACTCCAAAGCGATGGACGATGTCGGTGAAGAACGTCACCGCTTGCTCCGCCCTGAGATTCGTAATGGGGCGCACCTCCACCCACTTGGAGAACTTGTCGATCGCAACCAACAAGTGGGTGAAGCCCCCGGGCGCCTTTCGCAGGGGCCCGACGATGTCCAGCCCCCACACGGCGAACGGCCATGTTATGGGGATGGTCTGCAGGGCTTGAGCGGGAAGATTGGACTTGCGGGCGTAGAACTGGCACCCTTCGCAGGTGCGTACGATCTCGCTGGTGTCCGCGACCGCGGTAGGCCAGTAAAAGCCTTGGCGGAAAGCATTGCCAACGAGGGTGCGAGGTGTGGCGTGATGGCCACAGATCCCGGCGTGATGTCCCGCAGGAGCTCGCGCCCCTCGGGGATGGGCACGCACCGCTGCAAGATGCCGGAGGCGGGGCGCTTGTACAGCTCGCCGTCGACGAGGGCAAAGGACTTGGCCATCCTGGCGATGCGCCTGGCCGCGGGCCGGTCCGAGGGGAGCTCCCCTCGAGCCATCTAGGCGATGTACTTGTCGCGCCAGTCAGCCTTGACGGGGGCTGGCTCGATGTCCATCACGTCGGCCTCGTAGGAGCCATACCCCTCGAGGAGGGAGAGCACGTACGCCTCGTTCGAGGGGTCCTCGTCCATGGGTTCCGCACCCTCTGGATTCGGGGGAGCCCCCGAGGGTTCCGCGTGGCTCGAGGGGTGAGGCTCGAGGACGACCGAGGGTTGAGCGATATCGCGGGCAAAAATGTTCGGGGGGTGTTGACGGTGAAAATCCGTCAACCTAGCCATGAGTTTACCTTCGGTGTTGGCATGAGTTTTATACCTTATCCATTGGTACTAACCCCCGTGGTATAACAAGTTCACGTGTGCATGTCGGTTTTGGAGTTTAATTTTTATGCGGTGGTTTTAGTGTTGAATGCAAGACTTTCGAGATAAGTTCATCAAGCACCTCATGACAAGACCTTGAAGCCCCGTACAAGTCATGCAATGAATCAAACTTAACTCCAAGAAGCCGGGGACTTGATCCGAGAAGACGACAGACTCCAGGGACCTGACCAGAAAAGTGCTGAATCTTGCAAGACAAGGAGTTGAGTCCAATTCGGAGAGAAACCGACGACATGGACCTACATGCGTAAGGGGGAAACATCCGAGAAGCAAGGGAACCGACGTGGAGCGAAGGAGCCCTCGGGCCGGGCCTAGATGGGCCCGTGCCGGCCGGCCCGGCTGTCGGCCCGTGCCCATCCGGGGCCCAAATGCCCCCTCCTTTGCCCTAGCCACCAATCGGGCTATTTATAGCCCCCCGACCGAGAGCCTCGGGGAGAAGAATTCGTCATCGGCCGCCGAGGAGCAAGAGAAGAGAGGGACACCATCTTGGAGTGGAGAGGGTCGAGCTAGTTGACTAGGGTTCCCCTAGCCGACGTGGGAACCTTGCACGGAAGACCACGTCGGAGTTCCCGAGCTAGAAGCAAGATCAAGGAAGGATCCCGGTGGTGATCTTGTGTATGTATCATTGTTATAGTTGAATTATCAAGTTGAATCTTTTCCTAGCGATCAAGTGTTTCCTCGAAGATTTCGTTTTTCGATCGGCTTTGCTTATTCCAATTCTATTCTCGAGATAGATTACATAGGGTGTTCTTGTAGCCGCGGTGGCTAGAGGTACACGCCGGATCTTCCGAAAGAATCTCGACTTGTCTTTTGACTCGCCCTAAGCTCCCCGCATGAATAGGGATACGTTGTGACAGAACGGGGGTCTCGAAAGGCGGATGTTTTCGGATTTGGACGGGAAACCACGATTTAAAGAGGCTTCTATTAAGATTCGATTTGCTACTTCTTCTCTTGCTTGGAACTTCAACAAAAGGCTTACCCCGATCCCTCTAGATCGGTTTATCTACCCAATCTTACTTTGTTTTCTCCGGTCTTTAGTAGATTAGATTCGTTTCATGTCTTTTACTTAGATGCATTAGGGTTTCTTTTATCGAAGATTGGAGTTACATGGCTTTATTAGATTAAGTTTTGTGTCACACATTTGTTCCACGGATTCGATACCTTGGGTTCACCACTCGAGGGAAGAAGGGTCTCTTGACTACGAAGGGAGACTTGTACGCTTGCGAGTCACAAACGAACTTTGATACAATTATTAACCGTCAACAAGCCCCTTTTTCTGGCGCCGTTGCCGGGGAACAAGTGATCAAGATTTGATTTTTTATTGCCTTTTTGTAATTTTCAGTTTTCTTTTTGTTTTTATTTTTGCATCTACTAAATTTTGATCATCCTCAAAATACATCTAATCTAGTTTGTCTAACCCTAGTTTTTATAGATTTGTTTTTACTTTCTAGTTTTTTGCATACTTTGTTTATTGCTAACCCTAACAGAGATGGACGGCTACCTCTCCAACAAACCCAATAATTTTGTGGATGATCCGGAAAAACTTTACGGTGCTAAGGAGACGCGAAGCACATCAAGCTAAAAAGCCGGATTTTGTAGATTTGGAGTCGGAAGACAAAGGATCGCAGAATCTCCGAAGAATTCACCACCTCAAAGTCCTCGAGAGAATCGACTTCCACCGATGGGTGACCAACCACCGCAAGAACGCAAGATTGGGGAGCTATGCACCCCAGACATCATCGACCTACCAATCTTGAATCTTGAGGAGATCGGAAGACCGTTCGAGATCAAGACCTCAACAATCCGCATGGTGCAACATTCACCCTTCACCGGTAAAGAGGATCCGAACCTTCACCTCCAAGCATTCATTCAACTATGTCAGACTTTCAACATGGATGGGGTGACTCAAGATCAAATGAGGGCAAGGCTTTTTCCGTTTTCACTACTCGGGAAGGCATTGCAATGGTTCCACTCTCAACCGGCGGAGACGGTGCAAAATTGGAACACGTTGATGAAGGCTTTCATGAAGGAATACTACTCACCGGGTAAAACTCAAAGCTTGCGTAATAATATTGCCACCTTTGTTCAATATCCTACAGAAACTATCTCGGAGGCATTCGAGCGCTTCAACGAGTACACCGGGCGGTTCCACATCACAAGTTCCCGAAAGAAGACCTCGTGCAAAAGTTCTATCAAGGACTCACCATGGCGTCAAGGACGATCATCGATGCATCAGCGGGAGGATCTATCATCGAGCTTACACCGACGGAAGCTTTCACGCTATTCAAGAAGGTCGAGGATAATGACACGTGGGCGTCGTCCGGGCGCCTACATCCGGTTCAACCCACGGGGAACGTCAAAGGAGTCTTGCAAGTGGAGAAGGAGAACATACTTGAAGGCAAGATCGACTCGCTCATGAGGAGGTTGGAGAAGATGGAGATGGAAAAGAAAGAGGCTCAAGACTTGAAGGCCGCCGAAGCAAGGTCCACATGTGAAGAATGTGGAGAGTATGGCCATGTCCGCAAAGATTGTCCGGAGGAAGCCAAAGTGCTCGACTACATGAGGAAGGGAGAATTGCCAAACTTCCGCTACGGGCAAGGTAGGCCTCAATTTAATGCAAGCTCATCTATTCCTAATGCGGTTCCGCTTCGTATACAATTGAAGGAGTTCATGGATGAGCAAGCTAAGATCAACAAGGACACCGTCACCCAGTTCAAGACCATAGACAAGGTGTTGGAGAACATCGATAGCAAAGTGACGGAGGTCGGAAGTTCCAATCATCAAGTCCTCAACATGATGAAGATGCTCGAGACGCAAGTGGGACAACTTGCGGGGCGCCTTACTAGTGATGAAGGGAAGCTTCCGGGACAACCCAAATGTCCCGAATCGGCGAAGGCCATTCAAACACGTTCGAGGAAGGAGACCGAAGATCCGGAACGTACCGCGGGAGCAAGGAAGCTTAAACCACCCACCGAGGTGGAAGGAGTTGCTAAAAAGAAGGTTACGGGGATCGTCACCGAGGAACCCGAATACGAGATGCCGGAGGAAGACACGTGGATACCGCAACTCAAGCCACGCTACTTCCGAGGTAAACTTGACAACCACTTTGAGAAGTTTGTGGAAGTTGTGCGTAGACTTAGCATCAACATGCCATTACTAGATGCCCTACAAGTACCTACATATTCTCGTTACTTTAAATACATACTTGCAAATAAATATGAGATAGCAACACTCGGGGTAGATCATGTCAAGATGTCCGAGGAGTGTAGTGCCGCTATTGCTAATGGGCTAGAGAAGCAAAAAGACCCCGGTGCCCTACAATTCCATGTTCGGTTGGTTCTTTCAACTTCGAGAAGGCGTTATGCGACCTTGGAGCTAGTGTAAGCGTCATGCCGAGGGATGTGTTCGAGAAGCTACGCCTACCAATGGAGCCTACGGGAATATGTTTGGAGTTGGGAGACAACTCCATTCGCTATCCCTTGGGCATTGCTGAAGATGTACCCGTGAAGATTGGACACCACTTCATCCCCGTCGACTTCATTGTGCTCGAGATGGGAGAGAGGGAGAAGCCGCCGCTCATCCTAGGGAGGCCGTTCCTCAAGACCGTGTGAGCTACTATTGATGTTGGCAAGGGGGAGATCATGTTCGATATCAACGGAGAAAGGAGTTCCTTCAAGTTCCGTCCAAGGATTGAGGCATGCAACATGATTGGAGTGAAGGGAGAACCAAAACAAACGGAGGGGCTGAAAAAGAAGAAAGAGCCGAAAAAAATGAACGTAAAGAAAATCAAAGAAGGTGTTGCATCCGTCAAGACAAAGGAAGAGAAGCCGCCTGTGAAGACCAAAAAAATGACTAAGCCGACTAAGCCGGAAGACAAGCCCGCGCCCAAGATGGTGCGAAAGTGGGTACCCAAGATTGCAACGCCCGCAAAGAGCGTTGATCCGGAGTAATCAAGTGAAGAAGTCTAGCTATAGACTATAAACGAAGCGCTAGGCGGGAGGCAACCCGTTTCGTCGAGTCAAGAATAAGCTACCGGGAGGACAACCCGATTCCAGGTTCTTCGAGTATTTTTAATAATTTAGTTTTTGAGTTTTATTACGCAAAGACATTAGACTTAGAAGTGGTTGAACAATATTAGAGACATAATTCTTGATTGAATGTTTGCTTTATCATAAACCCTTTGCATGAACCCTCCTATGTGCTTGTTTGTTCTTTTCTTTTCGAGAAACCTCAACCAAATAATTTCAGAACCTAACTCAACCTTTCACCCTCATTATGGTGCTGAGGTTGACTTATTTTTCATGCTAAAACCACACGAGTAGAGCCACGATTTATATTTAAGTGTTAATAAAATTCAGCACGTGGTAGAACTCGCGTGAACCTAGAAATCAAAACTTTTGGTTGGTTTTAAAAATCTTTATCCTTGGTTTCTCTAGGATTAGAATTTTTATAAGCCTATTCTAATTTTGTTTTATTCAAAATCTTTCTTATTTAGCCAAAATTAGAACCTAAACCTATGCTCCCATGATCAAGCCGGGAAAATGTCTGCTCTCAACCAATGAAGGCAAACTATACCGGTGAGACCGAAATCGACGTAGTCGAAAAATATTTTCGACATACATTTGTTTTTAATGGTTTAAAAACTTCTCTAAAATTATGTTTGAGCTCTTGCATGGCTCTGAAAAATATTTTAAATTTCGAATTAGAGGAGTGCTTAACCTTAAACACACTTTAATGGAGGCAATCTAGTTTGAATTAATCATGCATGCACCATTGGATTCCCTTTTATCAACTTTCACCAATTCCACATGCAAAGGACAAGCATGGTGGGCAGCAAGCATCAACTTTGCAGGAATTTCATGGTGGCATGTGAAGCAAGTGGAGCTAGGGAGCATGGACATGACCCAAAGCATGGAGCATCAAGTGGAAGGACCAATAATGCGAGAAAAGGAGTGGACGAGAGCGTTTGGGCGGTGCAACTCGTGGAGCACGCGGGCGGGGAAAGTTGCAGAGGCGAAATGATCGTGCCGGAAGAAAGACGAGGCGGGGAGGAGCCGGGGAGGACCCCCGAGCCGGCCGGCCCGGTGCCGGCCGGCCTCACCTACTTAAGGAGCCCCCGGCTCCCGTTTTGCGCAGCAAGCTTCCCTCTCCTTCCCTTGTTTGTGTGTTCAAGTTTGTGTGCTCAAAACCTCTCGTAGACATAGCCAACCTTCCCAAGCTTGATAGCTCAAGAAAAAAATCCACATCCTTAATCCACTCAAAGTCCACATCCGAAGCAAAGAGTTTAAGTGCCTAGTTATCGGTTGCAACCCGGAGTTTTAGTTGAAGAAAAGAGTGCAGCAACCATGTGGAAGAAGACCACAAGTCTCTTCTCCAAGAAGAAGAGTTCGTCGTCGTCCAAGCCGTCATCAACCACGTCTTCGAGGAGGCACTCGGTTTCCGAGTCTCCCCGGAGCATGGAGACGGATACGGCACCACCGAGGAGGAACGATGCAAGAAGCACTTCCATGAGGTTTACCGAACCTCGTGGGCACACGGAGGAGCAGCCCGCGCCACCACGACGATCGACCCACTCAACCGCGCCACCTCCTTACACCCCGACATACTCTTCGTACGGCTTCATCATCTTGTCGGCGGAGGAGGAGGAGAGGCTCTCTAATCTTGAGAAGAGGCTTGTGCCCAACGTCGAGTTCGACGACCAAGCACTCTACACCTTGGGTTTTGGCACCGACATATACTATATGTTGGGGCACCTTGGATGGGTGCAGTTATCCAACGGAGTATCGGTGGACACCCATTTGGGGTTCGCCTTGGAAATTTCGATGACTATTGCACCCATCATTGATGATGATGGGGTGCAAAGCTTGTCATTCCGTTTGGAGGGAGTCCAACAAGTGATTCCCTACGAGCACGTTAGGGAGCTGCTTGGATTCCACAAGGGAGCTCCGGAGAAAGTTGACGTGCCACCCGGCATGTTAGCGGGATTTTGGAATATGATCTCTGGAGAAGCCCATCAACAACGCAATTGCATCCTCAACCCCATTATCCGGATATTTCACTCTTGGATGTGCAAGAGGTTATTGGGGAGGATGAAGGAGACAAAGGTGACCGACACGGAGTTGAATTGGCTATACTCGGCTTTAATTGCCAGGTAGCCAATAGACCCCTCTTACCTCATGATCAACCGTTGGTGTTGTGAAGCAACATCGGGGGCGGGTAATATTGGTTCGGGGTGCTACCTCTCCATGTTGGCCTTCTCCTTGCGGCCGGGGATCGCAAGAAACCCCGACCACCTTTTGCGTGGTACCTCTCTGGGCATTGAGTATTTGCGGCAAGGCAAATACATTAGTGGAGATGAGAGAGGAGGTTATCGGTTGGCCATAGTGAACCTACCCCTTCCCAACGAGAGGCTTAGGCTTTTCAACGAAGGGAGAGAAGATTGGTTGGAAGAGGGACTACTTGTCCCTGCAAGGAAGAACAAAAGAGGAAGAATCGTAGAGGAGGGAACATCCTCCGCACAAGCGAGTGGAGCACAACCCAATGTGCAACCATTCGGCGGGGTCCCTCCTCCGCCAAGTTATTACGGAGGGCCACATGAGCAAGCATGGGGGGGTGGTGCACCGGTACCCCCACCAAATTATGTTGTGCCCAACGCTAACTTCGCGGAGTCCTACACTCATCATCCCCAACCACAACAAATCATGGCCATAATTGGAGGGTATGCTGCAAGAAACGCTCAAAACATCGCAGCCATCCAAGCTAACGCAGCTCAACTTGGTGAAGGCAACGCAAATATTGCCTTTGAACTTGGACGCCTTCACCTTGTGGAGCCAAATCAATTCGTCGGAGGGAATGTCCAATCGTATTATGAGCAAGGGTATTATTATCAAGATCATCAACATCAACCACCGGCGGAGGACTAGAAGATTTAGGAACTTTAGTTTTCTTTTCTTTTCTTTTTCTCTGTAATTTTCAGCTTTTGCTTATGTGTGTTTGCGTAGTATTTTCTGTTTTTATTTAAATTTCAGCAAGCATGTTTGTTTATTTTCAGTTTGTATTTCAACTTGATGTCATCATTAATAAAGACACCACCTTGATTATATCATTGGAAAAGATACAAAAATTTGTGCCATGATGATATATGATTATAATTGCAGCTTTGTTCATCTTTGTAATTGATTTATGCATGTTTAAGCTAGTGCTCTCTTAAAAATACAAATCTGAATTTATTTAAATGCTAGCTTAATTTTCAGCGGAGGTTATGATTAAAATAAAGACCCATAGTGTTTTATGTTCTCTCAAGTTATGAATAGATTAAAGATGTCTTTTATGCTCAAAAATATCGCTAACCTTGTCACAAATATCGCTTGTGTGTTGCTCAACCTATCCAAAGCCTTATATATATTTGAGTGCATAAACCTTAGTGTATAAGATTTATTTTTGAGTGAGTTATTGCAGGCCATGATTTCTCTGGCCCGAGACTAAGAAGCTGGTCATTCCATTTTTGCGTATCTATCTTTTTGCTAGCCTTTTATCCGTGCATTGTGTATCCCCGCATCGGAGATCTCACAAACTTCGCCGGATATCCACCCTTAAACCAAATATCATCTTTTGTGATTACCTCCTTGACCACAACCTATCGTTGAGAATGGATCATCAATTCAAGGAAGATCGCAAGACGGTGCCAACATTGAAAATTTCAAGTATCTCTCCAAGGAAAAATACTCCGGTACCTACCTTATTTTTCGCCTCTTTGCTCGAGGACGAGCAACGTCTAAGCATGGGGGAGGAGGTAGGTACGGTGCAGTTTTAGAGTTCAAAAAGGAGTATTTTAAAAAAAATAATAATATAATGATGAAAGAAAAAAATTCCGGCGATGATCATGACTTTCAAAAGAAAAAAAATATATATAATGAATGAATGAAAGAAAGAAAGAAAGAAAGAAAGAAAGAAAGGAAGAAAGAAAAGAATGAGAAATATGAGAAAGAGAAAAAAATATGTGCGTAAGGTGAACTCCCCGGTTCTCTAAGAGTGCATTCAAGGCTTCAAGTTAAACAGATCCATTCTCATTTTCCAACCATGTGCAATCCGATAACGAGGACTTCCTTTGTGCCTCGAGATCACTCTTTGCCATTTGCACATGTCCACTCATCTAAAAGTGTGTGTATTTTTCTCTTTCCCCTCCTTGATTTAACATTATTTTCCAATGACCTTTTTGACGAGTCTCGGTAAGACCATGAGAAGCTTGTCTTGTTTTGACAACACCTCATTTGTAAAATCTTGTTAGGACTAAACTTTCCCAAAGCTCCATATAAAGCCTACCGCATATATATGAGAGGGAAAGGAGTAGAATATATAGGCTTGAGAGACAAGTGAGATGAGAGTTCATGAGCAATATACAAGATGATTTAAATTTGTGAACTTGGTTTAGCTTTTCTTTATCTCGTTCTTTATTTCAAAAAATTCGAGATTTATTTAAACTTTGTGAGCATATTAATACTTGTGGGATAAGCTTAATAAGAATCTACCCTCCGTAGAGATGAAGGCTAGTACATTATGGAACTTTAATGAATTAAAATTTTGACAGCATTATGTTTTCTCATGTGTGATCAAGTGCAAAGTTTAAACATTGTTTGGCAATGATGATATCCATCGAAGGCTTACTCGAGGACGAGCAAGGTTTAAGCATGGGGGAGATGTTGACGGTGAAAATCCGTCAACCTAGCCATGAGTTTACCTTCGGTGTTGGCATGAGTTTTATACCTTATCCATTGGTACTTACCCCCGTGGTATAACAAGTTCACGTGTGCATGTCGGTTTTGGAGTTTAATGTTTATGCAGGGTTTTAGTGTTGAATGCAAGACTTTCGGGATAAGTTCATCAAGCACCTCATGACAAGACCTTGAAGCCCCGTACAAGTCATGCAATGAAGCAAACTTAACTCCAAGAAGCCGGGGACTTGATCCGAGAAGATGACGGACTCCAAGGACACGACCGGAAAAGTGCTCGAATCTTGCAAGACAAGGAGTTGAGTCCAATTCGGAGAGAAACCGACGACATGGACCTACATGCGAAGGGGGAAACATCCAGGAAGCAAGGGAACCGACATGGAGCGAAGGAGCCCTCGGGCTGGGCCTAGATGGGCCCAAGCCGGCCGGCCCGGTCCGGTCGGCCCGGGCCCATCCGGGGCCCAAATGCCCCCTCCTTTGCCCAAGCCGCCAATCGGGCTATTTATAGCCTCCCGACCGAGAGCCTCGGGGAGAAGAATTCGTCATCGGCCGCCGAGGAGCGAGAGAAGAGAGGGACACCATCTCGGAGTGGAGAGGGTCGAGCTAGTTGACTAGGGTTCCCCTAGCCGACGTGGGAACCTTGCACGGAAGACCACGTCGGAGTTCCGGAGCTAGAAGCAAGATCAAGGAAGGATCCGGTGGTGATCTTGGTATGTATCATTGTTATAGTTGAATTATCAAGTTGAATCTTTTCCTAGCGATCAAGTGTTTCCTCGAAGATTTCGTTTTTCGATCGGCTTTGCTTATTCCAATTCTATTCTCGAGATAGATTACATAGGGTGTTCTTGTAGCCGCGGTGGCTAGAGGTACACGCGGAACTTCCGAAAGAATCTCGACTTGTCTTTTGACTCGCCCTAAGCTCCCCGCATGAATAGGGATACGTTGTGACAGAACGGGGGTCTCGAAAGGCGGATGTTTTCGGATTTGGACGGGAAACCACGATTTAAAGAGGCTTCTATTAAGATTCGATTTGCTACTTCTTCTCTTGCTTGGAACTTCAACAAAAGGCTTACCTCGATCCCTCTAGATCGGTTTATCTACCCAATCTTACTTTGTTTTCTCCGGTCTTTAGTAGATTAGATTCGTTCCATGTTTTTTACTTAGATGCATTAGGGTTTCTTTTATCGAAGATTGGAGTTACATGGCTTTATTAGATTAAGTTTTGTGTCACACATTTGTTCCACGGATTCGATACCTTGGGTTCACCACTCGAGGGAAGAAGGGTCCCTTGACTACGACGGGAGACTTGTACGCTTGCGAGTCACAAACGAACTTTGATACAATTATTAACCGTCAACAGGGGGACGGTGATCCGCCCGGATGCGATCTTGGCCAGCTCATCCGCCTCCTCGTTGTACCGGCGGGGCACGTGGTTGAGCTCGATGCCGTAAAATTTGTCTTTGAGGGCTCGCGCGGCCTTGCAGTAGGCCTCCATCTTATCGTCATGGCAGCTCGCGTTCTTCATGACGTGGTCGATCACGAGCTGCGAGTCCCCCCGCACGTCGAGGCGCTTGACGCCCAACTCGATGGCGATCTTGAGGCCGCAAAGGAGGGCCTCGTATTCAGCCATGTTGTTTGACGCGGGGAAGTGGAGGCGCACTGCGTACCGCATGTGCTCCCCGAGGGGTGACACGAAAAGCAAGCCCGCGCCCGCCCCTGTTTTCATCACCGAACCGTCGAAGTACAGAGTCCAGCACTCTGCTTGGATCTGCGGCGGTGGTAGCTGCGTATCCATCCACTCAGCGACGAAATCCGCCAGGATCTGGGACTTGATGGCCTTGCGCGGGGCGTGGGCGAGCATCTCGCCCATCATCTCCACAGACCACTTGGCGATCCTGCCCGCCGCGTCAGGATTGCGGATGACCTCTCCTAGCGGGAAGGAGGAGACCACCGTGACGGGGTGGGCCTCGAAGTAGTGGCGGAGCTTGCGCCGCGCAAGAACCACCGCATACAACAGCTTTTGGACTTGAGGGTAGCGAGTCTTGGTGTCAGACAAGACCTCGCTGATGTAGTATACCAGCCGCTGGACCGGCAGGGCGTGCCCTTCCTCCGTGCGCTCTACCACGATTAAGGCGCTGACCACCTGGGTGGTAGCGGGCACGTAGAGCTGCAGGGGTTCGCCATCCTGCGGTGGCGTGAGGATCGGGGCGTGCGTCAAGGACGCCTTCAGCTTGTCGAGCGCATCTTGGGCCTCGGTGGTCCAGGAGAAGCGCTCGTGCTTCTTGAGGAGGTGATAGAGGGGCAGGCCCTTCTCGCCGAGCCGCGAGATGAAGCGGCTCAAGGTGGCAAGGCACCCCAGCACCTTTTGCACCCCTTTGAGGTCCCGGATCGGGCCCATTCGTTCGAGGGCCGCAACCTTCTTGGGGTTGGCCTCGATCCCCCGTTGGGAGACGATGTATCCCAGGAGCATGCCTCGCGGCACTCCAAAGACACACTTTTCGGGGTTTAATTTGACCCCATTGGCCCGTAGGCAGCCGAACGCGATGCCAAGGTCGCCAACCAGGTCGTCCACCTTCTTGGTTTTCACGACGATGTCATCCACATACGCCTCGACCGTTCGCCCGATGTGATCTCCAAAAACATGTTGCGGCGAGTGTTGATACGTCGCACCTGCGTTTCGGAGGCCAAACGGCATCGTGACGTAACAGAACATCCCGAACGGCGTGATGAACGAAGTCGCGAGCTGGTCGGACTCCTTCATCTTTATTTGATGATACCCGGAGTAGGCATCAAGGAAGCAAAGCAACTCACACCCAGCCGTTGAATCAACGATTTGATCAATGCGTGGCAAAGGAAAGGGAACTTTAGGACATGCTTTATTGAGACTAGTGTAGTCTATACACATCCGCCATTTCCCGTTCTTTTTCTTTACAAGTACAGGGTTTGCTAGCCACGTTGGGTGGAACACCTCCGTGATGAACCCGGCCTCGAGAAGCTTCCGCAGCTCCGCTCCAATTGCCCGTCACCGCTCCTCGTCGAAGCGGCGGAGCCGTTGTTGCACAGCGCGGGCATGAGGCAGGATGTCAAGGGAGTGCTCGGCGACTTCCCTCGGGATGCCTGGCATATCCGAGGGGCTCCACGCGAAGATGTCGGCATTGGAGCGGAGGAAGTCGACGAGCACCACTTCCTATTTGGGATCGAGGGTGGAGCTGACCCTCAACGCCTTGCCCTCGGGGGTCGCGGGGTCGAGGGGCACCTCCTTGGTCTGCTCCGCGGCCTCGAAGGTGCCGGTGTGCTTGGAGGCGGAGTCGAGGTCGTCGTTGACCATCTTTTCCAGGGTGGTCACCAGCGCTTCGTCCAGCGCTAGTGCTTCTGCGTGCTCTACGCACTCGACGTCGGAGTCGAATGCGTGCTCGATGGACGAGCCCACGGTGATGATGCCGTTTGGCCCTGGCATCTTCATCTTCAAGTAGGTGTAGTTGGGAACCGCCATGAATTTGGCGTAGCAGGGCCGCCCAAGTATGGCATGGTAGGCGCCCTTGAACCCCACCACCTCGAAGGTGAGCGTTTCCTTGCGGAAATTCTTCGCGGTGCCGAACCAAACCGGCGGGTCGATGCCCGAGGGGCTGGACTCGCTTGCCGGGCGCGACGCCATGGAACGGCGTCGTGCTGGGCTGCAGTTGGTCCAACCCGATCCCCAGCAAGCGCAGCGTATGCGCGTAGAGGATGTTGAGGCTGCTGCCCCCGTCCATCAAGACTTTTGAGAATCGTGCGTTTCCAATGATTGGGTCGACCACCGGCGAGTGCGGCCGGGTTGGGGATGCGGTTCGGGTGGTCTTCCGGCCGGTGAAGGTGATGGCGTCCTCCGACCGGTTGAGGAAGGAGGGAGGCGTCTTCTCCGCGGCGAGGACCTCGTGCCGCTCCCGCTTGCGGCCGGCGGGTCGACATGTCGACGGTGGGTCCCCCGAAGATGAGGAACACGTTTTCCACGGCGGGGAAGGCCGGCCGGCCGTCGCCATCCCCTCCGTCCTTCTTGGCCTCCGCCTCCTTCGCGGCGGCGCGGCCATAGAACTTCTTGAGCATGTCGCATTGCTCAAGGGTGTGGTTCTTGGGGTCTTGTGGTAAGGACATGGCTTTTTCAGCATGTCATCAAACACCCCCGGACCTCGAGGGGCCGGTCGAGGGCCCCATCGAGCCGGGTCAACAGCAAGAGCCTCGGCCTCATCGCCGTCACGCCCCTGCTCGCGCGCCTCGCGGCGTGGCTTCTTTCCCTTCCTGCCCCGCTTGTCCTTGCGGTGGGGCTCCCTGGACTTGTTGCCCTCCACGGGCGCATCGTCCGAGCGCCTGCCCTTCTTGCCGTCAAAGATCGCCCCCACGGCCTCCTCTCCTGAGGCGAAGCTGGTGGCGATGTCGAACAGCTCGTTGGAGTCCGCGGGCGGGCTGCGCCCCAGCTCTCGCACGAGGTCCCGGCACGTGGTGCCCTCGAGAAAGGTGTGCACGATCTCGGATTGCGCCACGCTGGGGAGCTCTGTATAGCGCTTGGAGAAGCGCCATATGAAGTCCCGCAGCGACTCGCCGGGCTTCTGGGTGCAGGAGCGCAGGTCCCAGGAGTTTCCAGGGCGCACGTACGTGCCCTGGAAGTTACCCACGAACGTGCGGACTAGATCGTTCCAGTTGTGGATCTGGCTGGCGGGCAGGTGCTCGAGCCACGTTCGAGCCGAATCACCGAGGTGTAGGGGCAAGTTGCGGATGATGACCTCGTCGCTGGTGGCCCCGCGCAGCTGGCACGCCAAGCGATAGTCGTTGAGCCACACGCGGGGATCCGTCTCCCCGTTGTATTTGACAATGGTCGAGGGTTGGCGGAAGCGTTGGGGGAAGGCCGCCACGCGGATCTCCCGGCCGAACACACGGGTTCCGGGGGCTCGGCGTCGGGGAGCGGTCCTCGTCGGTCGTCGTAGCATCCACCCCGTCGAGGGTGGTAGCCTACCGCCGCCCGCGCATCCGCCCTGCTCGTGCGACGGGCGTTGATGACATTGCGGGCGTCACCGTCCGGGCGCCTGCGCGTGTCGAGGAGCCGCTCCTTGGCCGGCGCGCGCCCCGAGTTGGCGGGACGCCCCGCAGCTTCACCTGCGTGGACCGAGGGTTCGCCTCCCTGTGCAGCCCCGTCTCCTCGCGCATCCCCCTGCTGGCGGATACGTGAGGCTAAGCTTTCAGCCTGCTGGACGGCCGCTTCCTCGATGAGAGCCTGCACCTCGCGTTGCAGGTTCCGTCCCTCAGGGGTCGAGGGTGCCGGCATCGCCCGCAGCAGCGTCGCGGCGGCAACGAGCTTCTGACTTGCCCGCGGAGGCGCGTCAGGGTTGTCGGCGTTGATGCGGTCGCGGGCACCGCTGCCCAGCTCCCGCGCGCGTTCACCGCGTGCGGAGGCTTCCCCAGCCATCGAGGCGTGGAGCAGCCCGCACCGTTCGGTACTCCTCCGCCAGCTTAGCGTCGAGCTCACGGGCTTGGGCTAGGCGCGCGTCGGCATCGCCCCGGCGGGGAGTGCTTGGCCCCGCGGGCGCGGCGCGGAGCGATCCACGGGGCGGGCGTGACCTCTCCATCACCCGCGCCCACCACGCCGGTGGCGTTTCTGTTGGGTCGTTGGCGATGACGACGCAGCATTCGCGCGCGGGTCGTAGCTCCCCGTCTCGGGAGTCGTCGGAGCGGCCGAACCGATATCCGTAGCGTCAAGAAAGCGCCCGAACATGGACCCGGGTCCGCACGCGGAGAAGTCCCCACCCGCGTGCCGTGGAGGTTGGCGGGCGGCAACGCGTCAAGGGAGCCTAGTGACGACTCATCGCCCGCGGAGGCGCTGGGGGCCCTGGCGACGAAAACGTGGCGGCCAGGGGGAACCCGGCGCATCGTGGTGTTGACTTTGGCGTTGTAGGCCGTCGTGGTACCACGCAGCCCAATGGGAAAGCGCGGTCCGGAGACCGTGCGCTGTCCCGCTGGGGTGGCGGTTGCCGTGGCGGCGGGCGCGCCGCACCGAGAGGCGGCGCGCTCGGCTGCTTGTCGCTCGGACCGTGCCGGCGCGAACGCCGGCCGGAGCGGCGGCGGCGTCGTGGCGTCGATGGGCCCGCGGCGTCCGCGTCGGCGGGCGTCGCGCGCCGTGGTGGTGCGCGCGGCGGGGACCGGAGCAGACCCGGCACCTGCTCCGCGCACGGAGTTCCTCACGGTTGGTGAGGCGCATCGGTAGTCGTTCCCTGTGGCACGAAAGTTTAGGCCCCCCGAACCGGGATTTCGAACCCGGCGGGGAGGGGGTCCGAGCCGCCCATGCAGGAACGCGTGTCGCGGTACTCAGTGCGGATCACCATGGAGGGAGTTGATGGTGGATTGACCTTAGGCGCTCGATTGCCCCACGGTGGGCGCCAACTGTCGGTGCGGAATGTGGTCCCGACACTAACCAGTAATAAGCGCCAAGGTCTATCCCTCAATGGTCGATGCTAAGCAATAAGAGACACAAAGTTTATCCTGGTTCCGGCCGAGGGGCCGTACGTCCAGCAGTGGTGTGCTCAAGGCACTATATTGCTCAGCACCGGGGGTGCCTATAGTGGGGCTGCTACAAGCAAGGCGGGAGAGGAAGCGTGGCTTCCAAGTCCCTATTGTAGTGGCTGAAGATGTTGTGGGAGAATTGGAGAGCAGGTGCATGGCGCGGCCTGTCTCGTGTTGTATTCTGTTGGGTTCTGTCCGTCGTCCGTCCCCTGCGGCAAGGGGGTTCGTCCTCCTTTTATAGACCAAGGAGAGAGCGAATCACATGCGCGCCACGCTATTTGGCTACGTGAGGGAGCGTGATGTGCTATGCTGTAGAGTAGGCGGCCGCCCAGGCGATCCTTGCAGCGATCCGGCCATCATGGCGTATCTTGTACCCGAACAGTGGCGGCCTCGAGGGTAGAAGGGCAGCGGACGGCTGTGATGTCTTCAGATAGGCTCGAGGGAGTTGCTGACGTCGGTCCGTACGGAGCACGGTGGCGGTGTAAGGCGGTGTCCCGTTCCAGCACGCTCCACAGCGCTGGAGTTGTTGCCACAGCGTCCGGCGTGCGCCCGTACGCGCGGGGGCAGCGGCCATGCGGTTGCAGCCGGTGGCGGTGATGGCTTCCCCGCGGCCTAGCACCTCCACCTAACCTTGTAAGGTCACAATAAAGCAAATCGAGGGTGCGGTGGCCCCCCTTCGAGGGCTCGGCGCGTTAGCCGCACCGGAGCGGGCGGCACGGCATCACGGGGACCGGCACGCCCGCCGCGCCACGGTCCCCCCCCCCCCCCACGGTGGTGGGGATGGGCTCCCTCCCGGGGAGTTGGTGCGGCGGCACCGGGCGCGAGCCCCGGCGCATGATGGCGCCGCCCCGCCGATGTCAGGGCATTAAATGCCCGCGTACGGGGAGCGAGGGCGCGCTCGTGCGGAGTGCCCTCGAGCGAGGCGGACCCCGTTCGAGGGCGGAGGGGGACCCTCGACCTCGAGCGAGGCGGAGCCTGCTCGAGGTAAGCGCACCCCCTCGAACGGGGCGGAGCCCGCCCGAGGGAGGCACGCGCCCTCGAGCGAGGCGAAGCCTGCTCGAGGGGATCTTCAAGTGGGCCGCCTTGGTGGGCCGTTGGGGGCCTCCGCGGCGTGGGCTGTGTCCTGCATGGTTAAGCGAGGCGTGTTTGGCTTTGTTGCGGGTTTTAAGTGGGGATTTCCCAGTTGTTTTAAGGGGACCCCTAGGGCTGTCCCCGACAGCTGGTACTTGAGCGCGAGTGCAACGTTGTTGTCGCGGACGATGTGGTGGAACTTGAGACCGTAGAACTTATTCTTGAGCTTGCGGACTTCTAGGAAGTAGGCGTCCATGTTCTCCTTGTTGCGGTCCCAGGATTTGTTGACTTGGTTGATGACCACTGCGGAGTCGCCGTGGACTAGCAGCCGCTTGATGCCTAGTGAAGCTGCGAGGCGGAGCCCATGTAGGACAGCTTCGTACTCGGCTTTGTTGTATGAGACCTTCCAGAAGATCTGCAGGACGTACTTGAGTTGTTCGCCCGTTGGAGAGATCAAGAGTACCCCGGCACCTGCGCCCTCGAGGTTGAGTGAGCCGTCGAAGTACATCACCCAGTGCTTTGGTCGCTCGGTTGGAGTAGGTAGCTGATTCTCCCGCCACTCCGCCATGAAGTTGACTAGTGCCTGTGACTTGATGGCTGTGCGTTGCTTGAAGTCGATGGTAAGGGCGCCGAGCTCGACTGCCCACTTGGAGATTCTTCCAGTAGCATCTTGGTTCCGCGGGATGTCGTCGAGCAGGTAGTCGGTGACGACGGAGATCGAGTACTCCTGGAAGTAGTGTCGTAGCTTCCGCGAGGTGATGAGCACTGCGTACAGAAGCTTCTGCACAGGCTGGTAGCGTGTCTTGGATTCTGACAGGACCTCGCTGACGAAGTAGACCGGTCGCTGGACTGGGTAGGCGTGGCCGTCTTCCTGCCGCTCGACGATGATGGCAATACGACCACATGAGTAGTCGCAGCGAGGTAGAGCGGTAGTTGCTCGCCTTTGCGAGGAGCCGTGAGGGACTGGTGGCTTCGATAGGAAGTCCTTGAGCCGGGCAAGGGCTTGGTTCGCCTCCCCAAGAACTCAAGAAACCCCAAAATCAAGCACTTTTACTCACGGATTTGGGGGGAATCACAAGCTCCAAAGAACCACGAAGGGTTCCCACAAATTTCCCCCATCAAATCCCCAAGAGAAAAGTCCCGAAAACAACCCAAAGAAATCACCGAGAAAGGGCTCCGAAAATCACCACCAAGAACAACCGGGGAAAACACATCCAAACCTTGAGGAACCACGCCGAATCATCTATACATGAAACAAAGGTTCGTACAAGGTCTAGCAAGCCGCCCGATCATCCATCCCTCTCAACAAGATCTCTCCGTGAAGCTCTCTTGCTAGTCCTAAGGAAAACCTAGGGAAAATAGGTGGAAAATAGGAAAACAAATGAGCTAGGGTTCCAAGAGTTGGCTGCCATCCTCTCACCTCTTGGGTTATATGGAGGCAACCGAATGTCTGAAATGCCCTTCTCTAACAACTAGGGATACAAGCCCCTCAAGGGCGGATTTGGAATTCTTGATGTCTTCACCATCGGGACGGATGCCCGGCGACCGCACCCTCGCGTAGCCTCGACGCAAGCCATGCGATCCCCGATGCGTGTCCTCCGCTTCGAAGATTCCCGGACTCGCGTCGTCGCACACCGGGCCGACCGTGCTCCTCACCCGCCGGTACGTGGCCGGACCCACCGGCCGGGACCGGTCCGGTGCCGCCGCACCTCCATCTTCGGTCTCTCCATGTCCGGCTTTGTGGATCAACCAAGGAACCCAAGGGTTTTCTCGGTGAACCACCGGAAACCCCGCGAACTCGTGTAGCCTCCGCCAATCTCCACTCATGACTTGGCTCCCACGTAGTCCCGGCTCGACCTTGGTTTTGAGGCTCAACCAAGAAACCGTCCACGACTTCATCTTGCTGTTCATGCCATCATGCGGCCCGCACTTGACCCCACTGGCCACCGGGTCCCTCGAACGAAGCCTACTTGTCTTCTCCACACCTGGAGGCCTCACCAGCAACGACCTTTTACACTTGTTCTTCACCTGCACCAACACGAGTCAAGCCGCAACCTGCACCTGCAATACTTAGCCAAGAATCAGTCCACACAACGTTGTCAATCACTCATCACACAAGGAAGCGACCATCCACCGGTCCTCGAACCACACATGGTCCTCAATCTCCCCCTTGATGAGTGCATTGAGAACACCCACACGAAAGTAACAAGAGAGAAGAGAAAAGGAAAGGAAACGAACAAAAAGAAACTCCAACAAGCGATCGAAAGCCAAACAAAGGCAAAGAGCAAGATCACTTGAAGGAAACAAGTCTCTGACCTTTAGGCAAGGGCACCCGCTCGACACATCCGAGACAAAGCAAAGGTCAAGCAAAGAGCGCAAACCACCAAATCAAAGCTCGAACAACCACAAAGAGCTCCCCCTGCACACATGCAAGATCCCCCCGAACCAATGCACCTCCCCCGGACGAATGCATGCAAGACACCACTTGAAACAGGCGGGGCTCGCAACAACTCATCCCCGACCGGTCGACAGTCAACACCACCAAGCAGACCGGTGTGCAACATGTGTACAGAACTGCAAAGACTCACATTGGTCGACCGGCGGACTCGACCGGTCGCACCGGTGCACAACGAGCCTCGTAAATGGTCGGAAACCACCTCGAAAACCTTCTAAACACGTCCAAAGAAGCCGCCTCAAGCTCAAACTTCTCCCCCTTGTTGGCAATGCATGAATCAAGCCAAAAATGCAAAACATTCAACCTAGAGCTTCTCAAATAAACAAAATTCAACAAAGAATGCTACACATGTCCAAATGAGCAAGTTAGATACTCTATAGCTTCGTATCGATCTCAACTACATGATCACTAAGTTTCACAACCATTGGACGAAGCTAAGATGGATTTTGGCAATTTTGCGAAAAACTTGCCTCTCATGAGCAAAGTCCTAAACATGATCAAAGCATGTCAAAATGGCAAAGCCACACAAACTTCATGCTAGGACAGCCATTCTAATCATAAGACCATCACAAACACCCACAAGCACCTCATGTCATGTCAAAGCCACCGAGCCATGTGCCTACTTTTATGTATGAGACTTCTCATTGGTAGGCATCATGCAACGGTTTAGCACCCAAAGCGAATTAAATTCAGCACATATGACATGGGAACATAATTTCCAAGCATTTTTCATTTCATTTTCAGATTTTAAATGGTACATGAAATGTCTTTGCGACAAAAAGGAACTTATGCCCCTCCACAAGATAAAACAAGAGGGCTAAACATTCATGATGGCAAATGAGCCTTTGGCCCCATATGATCAATAAACTAGCTATCCAACCACAAATTAAGCATAGCAAGGCCACAAAAACATGTCAAGAGCATGTAAAGGCATTTACACATGAGAGAACATACATGTGACATTTTTCAAAAGCATAGCTATCAACCATGGATTATTCATCAAGATCATCAAGAGCTAAGCCAAACTAACCATAGCATACCAAACAAGCTCACAAAGACATATATCTCATTCCATGGTGAACAATGTATATGAGAGAAGCTTTTTCCTAACCAATGCATATGATACAAAATGCATGCAATCTAAGATACAAGGATGCCTATACATCATGTTACATATGCCATGCCAAATGCAAGAAATGCACAAAGAAAAGCTATACATATGCTACAAAGGAGCTCCCACACACAAAGCTCACAAACCACCGCAGTAGTCGGGCAGAGTGTAGCTCCCGTGGAAACCCGCCGAGAAGCATACACAAATGAGTAGTCGGCAAGCAGTCCTACATGATGAGGAGAACAAGCCAAGAAAACAGCAATCATTTAGATAAATGACTTAGCTGTTGCTGCTTAGGCAGACTTGCAAACATGAAGCCGTGGGCGATCGGCGATGGAGCCGTGACGGTTGCTGTTGAAGTCGACTAGTCGTAGTGCTGATTCCGACTAGTTGTTGGGGGCGTGATCGCTGTCTCTCTCACTAGTTTGGAAAACTAGTCGAGATGAATGGTCGACGCGATGCACCGGGAAATGACGCCGCGGGCATACAAGCATTCGGCGCAGAGATGTTGTTGCCGCGACATACAAGTAGTCACCACGCACGGTGTGGCTGAAGTAAAGCCATGGTGGCCGCAAGACGAAGTCGCGGCGCACGGAGAACGTCGATGATGAGCCGTGTGACGGGCTGCGCGACGTGCCGAGGCACCGGACGCCGCAGCGAAGGAGTAGTCGATTTATGAGCTCACAAGGTGGAGGCGGCGAGTCGACGACGAGCGGCGCGAAGGTTACGTGGACGAAGCCGCGACGTGCCGAGGCACCCGGACGCGCGGCGGAGACGAAGCAGTTGACGACGAGTAGTCGACGACGAGACCGGAGTAGTCGACGACGAGCAGCGCGACGAGCCGCATGATGAGCGCGCGACGCGGCCGGTAGGCACCCGACGCCGGGCGAAGGGCGAAGTAGTCGACGACGAGTCCGGCGAGGCGGAGTAGTCAACGAGCGGCGCCGCGAGCCGCGTGACGAGCCGCGCGACGTGCCGCGTGACGAGCGCGCCGTGCCGGCGCACCCCCCGGACGCGGCGGAGGTGAAGTAGTCGACGGCGAGCCTGGAGTAGTCGACGATGAGCGAGCGGACGCAGCCGCAAGACGGCCGGCGGACGTGCCGAGGCACCCCGGGACGCCGCTGGGCGGAGGCAAAAGTAGTCGACGACGACGAAGCCTGGGCGAGGCGGAGTAGTCGACGACGAGCGGCGCGAAAAGCCGCGTGACGAGAGCCGCGCGACGTGCCGAGGCACCCTCCCGGACGCGCGGCGAAGATTTGTACAGTCGACGACGAGCCTGGGCGAGGCGGGAGTAGTCGACGAGCGGCGCCGGGCGAGGCGCTGGGGGGTGGACGAGTCAGCGAGGACGCGTCGAGGCACCGCGACGCGCGGCGAAGACGAAGTAGTCGACGACGAGCCTGGGCGAGGCGGAGTAGTCGACGACAAGCGGCGCGACAAGCCACTTGACGAGCTGCGCGACACGCCGAGGCACCTGGACGCGCGGCGAGGCGCGACGAGCCGCGCGATCGCCGAGGCACCCGGACGCTACGGGCGAAGACGGCGCAGTCGACGACCACGAGCCTGGCGAGGGCAAGAGCTCCAGTCAACGACGAGCGGCGCGACAAGCCGCGTGACGAACCGCTGACGTGCCGAGGCACCCGGCGCGCGGCGAAGACGAAGTAGTCGACGACGAGTAGTCGACGATGAGCGGCGCGACAAGCCGCGGACGAGCCGCGCCGGGACGCGGCCGAGGCACCCCGACGCCGGGCGAAGACGAAGTAGTCGGCCGACGAGCTCCGGGCGAAGGAGTAGTCGACGATGAGCCGGAGCGACGCAGCTGCAAGACGAGCCGCGACGCCGAGGCACCCCGGACGCGCGGCGGAGGCAAAGTAGTCGACGACGACGAGCCTGCGCGAGGCGGAGTAGTCGACGACGAGCGGCGCGAAGTCAGCAGGACGAAAGCCGCGCGACGCGGCCGAGGCACCGCGACGCTACGGCCGTCTAAGTAGTCGACGACGAGCTCAAGGCGAGCGGAGTAGTCGACGAGCGGCGCGGCGAGGCGCGTGACGAGCCGCGAGACGTGCCGAGGCACCCGGACGCGCGGTGGTGAAGACGAAGTAGTCGACGACGAGCCTGTGCGAGGCGGAGTAGTCAACGACAAGCGGCGCGACAAGCCGCTGACGAACCGCTGACGTGCCGAGGGCACCCTGGACGCGCCGGGCGAGAGCGCGTTGGGTGGACGAGTCAGCGCGACGCCGAGGCACCCCGACGCGCGGCGAAGACGAAGTAGTCGACGACGAGCCTGCGCGAGGCAGAGTAGTCAGACGTCTTTGATGGACGTGGGAGCCTTCATGCTGGTGACGGCAGAGATCTTCTCGGGGTTGGCTTCGATGCCGCGGTGGCTGATGATGAAGCAGAGTAGTTTGCCCGAAGGTACGCCGAAGACGCACATGTTCGGGTTGAGCTTCCAGCGGTACTCGCGCAGAGATGCGAACGTCTCTTCAAGGCCGTCGATGAGGGTACTGGAGTTTCTGGTCTTGACGACCACATCATCCACGTAGGCTTCGACGTTCTTATTGAGTTGCCTCTTGAAGCAGTCCTGGATAGCTCATTGATATGTGGCGCCGTCGTTCTTCAACCCGAAGGACATGGTCGTGTAGCAGTACACGTCAAACGGGGTGATGAACGTGGTCTTCTCCTGGTCTTCTTCCTTGATCGCGATCTGGTGGTACCCGGAGTAGCAGTCGAGGAAGCAGAGCAGGTCGCAGCCCGCCGTGGAGTCGATGACTTGGTCAATCCGCGGCAACACGAAGGGGTCCTTGGGAAAGTGCTTGTTGAGGTAGGTGTAGTCGACGCACATCCTCCACTCGTTCGAGTTCTTCTTCCGGACGAGGACGGGGTTGGCGAGCCACTCAGGATGGAAGACTTCTCTGATGAAGCTGGCCATGAGTAGTTTGGCGAGTTCCTTCTTGATGGCGTCCCGTCTGTTGTCGGCGAAGCGGCGGAGGTGTTGTCGCTTCGGGGTAGCTTTAGGATTGATGTTGAGGGAATGCTCGATCAACTCCCTGGGCACCCCTGGCATGTCTGTTGGCTTCCACGCGAAGATGTCGCGGTTAGCCCGGAGGAAGTTGACGAGCGCGTCTTCCTATTTGGGGTCGAGAGCCGCCCCGATGGTAGTAGTCTTGCTGCTTTCGCCTGTCCCGAGGTCAATGGTTTTGACCAGAACCTCCTCAGCTGGATGAGGCTTGTTAGCTTTGTCTGACTTCTCAGGGATGTCGAGTTCTGTTGGGGCAAGCTTCTTGATGCAGCGTAGATCTCCATCATAGCATTGGGTACTTGATTTGTGGAGGCGATCTCCACAGCTTCCGTGTCGCAGTTGTGCGAGATCCTCAAGTCCCCTTGGAGTGAGAGTACACCTGTTGGGCTTGGCATCTTGAGTACCAAGTAAGTGTAGTGGGGCACCGCCATGAACTTGGCGATAGCCGGCCTGCCCAGGATGGCATGGTAGGACGTCTCGAAGTCCGCGACTTCGAACTTGACGTACTCGGTACAGTAGTTGTCCTGAGATTCCCCAAAGGTAACTGGCGGACCACTGAGCCCAGTGGAATAGCCGCGTTCCCGGGGACGATGCCGTAGAAGAGCGAGGAGCCCTTGGTGAGCATGTGTGTGATGTCGAGGCCCATCTTCTTCAAGGTTTTGGTGAAAAGGACGTTGAGCCCGCTTCCACCGTTGATGAGGACCTTGTTGAGCCTGGAGCCTGCGACCACTGGCTTCAGGACGAGAGGGAAACGCCCTGGTTCGGAGAAGCTGGTCCATTGATCCGCGCGGTAGAAGGTAATGGGTACCTCCGACCACCTGAGAGGGGTCGGAACCGCTAGTTCAATGCTCATCACTTCACGACGAGTAGCCTTTTGCTCCCGTCTGCTGGATAGTTCGCCGAAGAGGACGTTGACAGTCTTGTCAGGTTCCTGGAAGTCGTCATTGCCTCCGTCGTTCTTCTTCTTGCCCTTCTTGTTGTGAGGGTGCGGTGGCTCTGGAGTACTCTTGAGTGCCCACCTGAGTTGGTAGCACTGCTCGGTGGTGTGGTTGTCGTCCAGATGCCACGGGCACTTCTCCTTCAGGAGGTCTTTGAAGCTGCCGGAGGTCTTTTTTGAGTTCTCCTTCGCAGGGCGCTGGATAGTCGCGACAGTGTTGTCTGGCTTGCGCTTGCGGTTGGGACCCGAGTAGTTGTTGTTGTTGCGACCGCCCTGATTCTCGTTGTTGCCGCTGCCACCGCCCGTGTTCTGCTTGCTCTTGCCACGGATGGCATCGTACTTGGCGTTGGCTTTGTCTTCTTCATCCGCCCAGGACGTAATCATGTCCTTGAGGTGGGGGATGGACTTGGGGCGACGGCGATCGAAGTCTTCAAAGGTGCGGCGATGGTAGAGGCCGTCTTGGAAGAGGTCGATGACCTCCTTGTCGGTTACGTCGACTACTGTGGCGCGCTTGTCGAAGAAGCGGCACATGTACTTGCGGAGGGTCTCGCCTTGTTCCTGCTTGACCATGGCCAAGTCCATGCGAGTACCCGATCGGCCCATGGCACCCGCGAAGTTGCTGGTGAACTGCTCCTTCAGCTGGTCCCACTTGTCGATCGAGTGCTTGTCCAGCGACTCGAGCCATGTGAGTGGAGCTTGGTCCAGGCAGAAGGGGAAGTAGAGGCACTTGGTGTCGTTGTTGCCGCCAGCGTTCTCGATGGAGAGGCCGTAGCACACGAGGCACTGGATGGGATCCTGCTTCGCATCGTACTTGGTGATCCCCAAAGGTTTGAACTTTTCGGGGAGGAGCAAGTTGCGAAGCCGAGGAGAGAAGGCGGGGAAGCCGTCGTTGTCACTTGCGGTGGCGGACTTCTTCCGCCACAGCTCTTCAATCTTCTGGCGGGCGTCGTAGCCGCCGTGCTACGAGGCTCCGGAGGCGTGGCTGTTCGCGTGGTCTCGACCGCCACGACTGCCTCCGCCGCCGGCCCTCCTGTTGGCCCCGTGGTTGGAGCTTCCGCCATCGCCGCCACCGCCGCCGGGTCGCGGCCGCCGCCGCCGGGGCCGCTGTGAGGGATGATCTCACAGTTGCTGTTGCCACCATGTGATGGTCCGTCGGCGTTCGCACGAGTACGGTTGGGGAGCCGGCGCCGGCTCGGCTCAAGTACGGTTGCGGCCGAGGTCAGCGCTACGACTTGTAGCTTCGTTGTCGCGGTTCCTGGCGGGAGGAGGCTGGTTGACCCTGTTGTCGACCCGCATGAAGTAGGCGTCTTCAGCGAGCTTGGCGATGACTTCTCCAGCGTGTATCCCCTGAGCTTGGCGTGCGATCGCTGTGATCGACATGAGGCGTTGCTCAGGGGTGGTGTGTACCCTGCTCTCGACTTGCTCGAGGGCCTCCGCAAGGTTGCGGATGGGTAGCCCGTCCGGAGACGCCGGCGCCGTTCGTTCCGTCTTCGGTTGCGCTCTCGTCGAGCGTCCCTGCTGGCGTCGGTCTCGTCCGCGGGAGCCTCAGCAGACAGCTCGTCTGCGGAGATGTCTTCAAGGTACTTGTCAGTTGTCGTCCCCGAAGGTCCTGGCGTGTCGCCGGCAGCCATGAAGACTTGGTGATCGGGGTTGGCAAGACTGGAGTCGGAGCTCGCCACCTCAGTTGGAGTGTACTCCTCAGCTCGAGCAAGTGGTGTTCCCTCCTGGAACGGGAGTGAGTCGAGGTAGGGGATGTAGCGTGAGTCCCCTCTTATCAGGTCGGCGGGCTTGCGGTCTGGCCAGTAGACGAATCTTCCGGCCGGTGTGGACGTTATAACCAGCCCGGAAGCCAGCCCTGATAAGGGTTGCTCAGTAGTGTTGTCTCCGGACTCGGGGTCCTCAGGGTCCGACCCGAAGTCGAACTCGTACGCGGAGTCCGAGTAGAAGCCGGCGAGGGGGTTGGAGTCCGAAGTGTGGCCGGGAGCCATGTCGGAGTCTGAGTTGTACTCGGGTACGGGCTCCTTGCCGGCCCGGCGCGCGAAGGGAGCCTCCGTGCGGGCCCTGCAGAGGTTGCGGGGGCCACGCGTGGAGCGCTCGCGGGGTGGGGGACCGCATGCGATGGCTGAGCAGCCGGCTCGCACACGGTAGCCCACGGAGACGTCGAGTTTGAGTTGGAAGCGGATCCGAGCTCGAAGTCGGCGTGTTGATCGAAGAGCGAAATTTCGCCGAACTTGCCGGCGAGTTCGCTCGTGACTACTTCAGGAAGCGTCACGAAGCCGGTCTCTGGGTTGGGCGGCATGGTGAGGCGGCGTTGGAAGGATCCAGCACCGTCGGCGGTGCAGACCCAGGCGCCGAAGACGAAGGTGTTGCCGCGGTTGAAGGCGCCGGTTGGCTTGATGTAGACAGGAGCCGTCGAGTTCGCCATGTGATCTCGGGCGAGAACCCCTACCTGGCGCGCCAGCTGTCGGTGTTTTAGACCGGCAACCTACTAAGGAGGGTACCCGAAGTAGATGAATGTGGCCTCGCCGAGATCGGTAACTCGAAGGAAGAGACACGTGGCACACAATTTAGACAGGTTCGGGCCGCGAGGTGCGTAATACCCTACGTCCTGTATGTTGCGTAGCTCTAGATTGATTGGGTACGATTACAAGATGATGCAATCTTACGCCGTGAGATGAGATGATGAGAGAGGGGTCCCTGCCTCGCCTTATATAGTCCGGGAGGCAGGGTTACAAGTCGGAATAGGGAGAGAGTACTAGTCAAGTACGTCTAGGAGTCTTCCATACAGTGCGGGACATGTACAGCTTCCTAACCGAGTACTTCTCCTCTGTAGTCTTTGTGCTTCACGCCATCAGGTACTGTGCAGCGCAAGTCAGGTAGTCCTAGGGACCCACCGAGTAGTCGGTCCTGGTACCCACCGAGGTAGTGGGCCCAAGGAGGTCCATACGACAATCTCTCCAACGGGCGAACAACTAAAGTACGTCCTGCAGATCTTCTGGAAGGTCTCAAACAACGAAGTTGAGTACGAAGCTCTGCTACATGGGCTCCACCTCGCGGCTTCACTAGGCATCAAGCGGCTGCTAGTCTACGGCGACTCCGCAGTGGTCATCAAACAAGTCAACAAGTCCTGGGACCGCAACAAGGAAAACATGGACGCCTACTGCCTAGAAGTTCGCAAGCTCGAGAACAAGTTCTATGGTCTCAAGTTCCACCACGTCGTCCGCGACAACAACGTTGCAGTAGACGTCCTGTCGAAAATTGGTTCTACTCGCGCTCAAGTACCAGCGGGTGTCTTCGTCCACGAGCTTCACGCGCCATACATCCCGGAGCCGGCGCCACCGACCACTGACCCAGCGCATCCCCCGGCTGGCCAGGAGGTCATGATGATCGACGTGGACTGGAGGCAGCCCTTCATCAACTACCTCAGCGAACAGAAGGTTCCCTCGGACAAGAACTTGGCCGAGCAACTCATCCGCCGTGCCAAGTCCTACGTCCTCGTCGGAGACAAGCTCTACAGGCAGGGCGCATCTTCCGGAGTACTCATGAAGTGCGTTCCCCGAGAAGAAGGCAAGGACATCTTGGAGGAGATCCATAACGGCGTCTGCGGCAACCACGCGTCCTCACGCACGCTGGTCAGCAAGGCCTTCCGACGGACTTTCTATTGGCCCACAGCTCTGGGCGACGCCGAAGAACTCGTCAGAAGGTGCCAAGGGTGCCAATACTTCGCCAAGCAACAACACATCCCGGCCTACAAGCTAGTCACCATACCACCAACATGGCCTTTCGCCTGCTGGGGGCTCAACATGATTTGGCCACTTCCAACTGCGCCAGGTGGATTCAACAGAGTATTGGTGGCCATCGACAAGTTCACCAAGTGGATCGAGGTCAAGCCGGTTACATTCCCCAAGGCTGACAGAGTACTCGACTTCCTGGATGAACTCGTACATCGCTACGGACTACCCCATCGCATCATCACAGACCTGGGCTCCAACTTCAACAACCACCAGTTCTGGGAGTACTGCGAGAACAGCGGGATCGATGTCCGATATGTCTCAGTCGCCCATCCTCGGGCCAACGGACAAGTCGATCACGCCAATGGGATGGTACTCGACGCTCTCAAAAAGCGGCTACACGACGCCACCAACACCAAAGGAGGCAAGTGGATCAAGGAATTACCCAATGCACTCTGGGGGCTGCGTACTCAACCCTCCAAGCCAACGGGACAATCTCCATACTTCCTAGTCTACGGCTCCGAAGCAATCCTCCCTGCTGATGTCATGTGGGATTAACCAGCAATGGAGCAATACGACGAAGGCATATCCGAAGACAGCAGACGAGTTGACATTGACGGACTCGAAGAAGCTCGCTGTGCCACCCTTGTCCAATCAGCAAGGTACCTAGAGGGTATCCGCCGCTACCACGATCGCAACGTCAAGAAATGCTCCTTCAACATTGGCGATCTCGTCCTCCGCCGTATCCAGAACACGGAGGGACTTCACAAGCTCAGCTCGCCATGGGAAGGTCCCTTCACAGTTGCAAAGGTGACCGGACCGGGCTCCTATCGCCTCCAGACGCTAGAAGGCAAAGACGTCAACAACTCGTGGAACATCGACCAACTCTGTCGATTCTACGCCTAGTCTACACGACTACACCAGGGGCTCCAGTCTGTACGACTACTCAAAGACCCCTTCACCGTAAGCGGCCTCCAGGTCCAGGCTCTATTCTCCGGACTACTCCACTCAAGGATCCAGTCCACGCGGCTACTAACGGGTCTTGGGCTGCGACGAGCGACAAAGGACTCCAGCAGCGGTCTACTAAGAGACCAAGCACTCCTAGATCCAGCCCACGCGGCTACTAACGGATCTACTGCTGTAAGCGGCTGTACGCCCTAGCACTACGTAGTCGTAGGCGGCCTCCGGGTCCTGGCGACTACTCTATATCAATGGCCCTGGACATCCAGGTGTACTTCTTCAGTAATAAAGTTCGATTATCTATCAACTGCTTTACTGTCTCTTTCCCTCAACAGGACTACTGGCGAGTACGACTACTCGCGACAACTCCATGATGGGACTCCGCACTCACAGATCGCGACAACGAGTACTCATTTATGGAAGTTTCCTTCATTCATACTTAAACAAGTTCATTACAACTTTGTTTATATACAACTACTGCTACGAGCTAACTTTACAGGACTACTGAAGATTGAGCTTCTCGGCGACTTGTTCAGCAATTGGCGCCATCTGCTCCAGCAGCTCCGCATACTGCTCGTCCATGCAGTTGGCGGCTACTCCGCCGGAGACTACGTCAACCGGAGCCTTTGGGAAGTACGACTTCATGAACGCCAGAACCTGGTTGGGGATCGACTTCGCCAAGTGCTTGACGTACGTCGCCAGGCGGCTGGGGGCTTCCCTCAGCCGGTCCACCAAAGGAGCTATCTTCGGACCGCCAGGATGAGGCACCAGTAGCCTCGCGATGGGGAGCGCGGCTTCCTCGAGTTCCTTCAGTTGGGCCCGCAGCTTCTCGCAATCCTCGTTCGGCTTCTGCAAAGATTTGTAGCAGTTGACGAGGTCACGATCCGACGCAATGCGGAGCTCCATGTACTTGTTGCACTCGTAAGCAAGCTGCTTATAATCATACTCCAGTACCTCGCGGGCCTCCTTCTCCCGGTAGAAGAGGTTCTTCATGTCGGTCTCTGAGGCTTTCAGCTGGTCGACGCGGGTCTCAAGCTCTACAATCAACAAGGAAAAACGGGTCAGACTACTTCAAGGTACTACCAATGAGTACCCGACAAGGCAGGGGCGTACCTTTATTCTTGTTGCGGAGAGACTTGTTCTTCTGCACCAGCTCGTCGTTCTTCGCCTGCATATCTTGGACTTCGTTGTGATATTAGGCGAAGGCGCTATCCAGCTTCGACTGCATCGCGGCGGCGTGCTTCCGGGCCTTCACAAGCTGTTCTTCTAAGGCCTCGGCCCGGAGCACCGTGTCGCCGTACCCCTGAAGCATGTCGGACTTCTGCCGGGACCTCTCCGCAACGTCCTGCAACAGATAACAGATGTCAACTGGGTACTCAACACTAAAGGATTGACTACTCAATGGTGTCGACTACTCACCTTCATCCATTGCTCGGCCTGGCGCATCGCCTCCATGTGACGAGCCACTGTCGCTGGGTCAACAAGGTCATCCGCCAGTAGCTCGATCCCGCCACGACTACTCGTCGCGGCTCTGGACATTGGCGCCGAGCGGATTGGCTCCGCGTCCTGGATCTCTGGCGAGCGAACGACTACTTCCAGAGCCGGTTCTGGCAGCACGTCGTCGCGCTCCCCTCCTGCCGTCGCGGTGGCTTCTCCGATGGCCACCTCCATCGGCTTGGGGGCTCCTCCGGCAGCTCCCTGGGTCTCCGGTGCCAGGCGTTCAACGGGCACCGCTTCGGGAATGGCGCTTCCCTCGGCTTCGGCACCTGTCAACAAAAGGACAACTGGATTAGTCATACCTGGCGGCTACGACTATTCTTCGGGGTTACTTGCACTTGCGCAAAGTACTCACCCTCTACGATGCTGGCTTCAGGCAATGTAGCCTCCACGGCCGGTGCCTCGGATTCTGCCTGAGGAGTGGGAGCGGACTCCTCAGCGGGCGGCGCGGTTTCCTCTTCAGCCACTGCTGTGGTGGGTTCATCTTCCTCCCAGGTCAAGTCCGTCGATTTCCTGCAGAGTACACAAGCTGGTTGTCAACCCAGTACGACTACCAAATCTAATGTACTACTCGGGAAGGATCAGCACTTACAAGCTCGACCGGACTACCGTCACGGTTGGGGCGCTGAGGATACTGGCGATATCAACCAACCTAGCCTCAGCGGGCGCCTCCTCTTGGGCATTAGTAGTCGCTGCCTCCTCAGCGACAGCAGCGGCCGGTGCAGTACTCCCCTCAGCAACAGGGGGCTGGCGCGACAACTGCGCCAAGAGATCTTCTATGGTGGGGGCTGGGCTGCGGCTGGCTCCAGCTGGTTCTTCCACTGTATCCCAATCGCCTTCGTCACCCTGCTCTACAGGGTCCGAAGGCGGAATCTCCTACAAGCAAGGGAATTTCGTCGTCAACACACAACATCGAGACATAAGTACTCGACTACCCAATTCAAGGAAGCTTACCTCCTGGGACGTGATCTCTGTGACCTTAAGCTTCTTGGCCACACGCTTGCGGGCCACATTGCGCGGCCTCTTCGGCGGCGCAAGCAAACTAGCCTCCAGGCTAGTCGGCGGATCCTGAACGAGAGGGACTTGCGGCAGCCCAGGGCGGCTGAACCTTGACCGTAGCTGGAACCGCTCCTGCAGCGTTTCCCTGTCATCCTCCTCGGACGTGTCTTCGACGACTACTATGTCGTCTCCTTCACCACCTTCGCGGCGCTCCTTGGTCTTGGCCTTCCCTTCCTCTGGGACCTCGACAAGTTGAGGAGGTGACACCAGCTCGGAGACGAACTTCACTAAGTCATCCTGCAAGATGCACAATACGTCAGCACGACTACTCCTATGCAATGAGTACTCGACAATGAGTACGGTTACTGACATCATTTGGCGGGCGCGCGGCGGAGTACTCAGGCACGGGGCACGGTGTTACGCCGGCATATCCTTGAAGATTCTCCCCAGCCTGTCGATGATGTCGTCGTCGTCTACTTCACCACTGGGCATCCGCGACGTGTCGTCGTCGCTGGTGTACTGGTACCCTAGGGTGTCGCGGGCCATCAGCGGCTGCACCCTCCTCTTCATGAAGCTGAAGGCCACATGCTCGGCCCTCAGCCCAGCTTTTCTCAAAGCCTCGATCTTCGCCAGCAACTCGGGTAGTTGGATACCCTCCTGCATCGTCGGCTCAGAGTTCCACCACGGCCGGTGCTTCGGCTGCTTCCCGCTCGGCTTCGACAGCTCCGGGTGGTGGTTGGTGATATAGAACCACTTTGACTTCCAATCTTGGTTGGAGTCGATCAGCTTGTATGAGAGGTACTGCTCCGCGGCGTCCTCGCGCATCTGGATCCCGGCTCCCCCACTACTCGGGGATTGTTGGCGCTGGGCTGGGGCTTCACTCGGAAGAATTTACGGAAAAGTACCCAGTGGGGCTTGATCCCCAAGAAAGCTTCACAGAAGTGAACGAAGACTGAAGTGTGGAAGATACCATTAGGGTTGAGGATGAGGTACTCGATGTCGTAGTACCCCAGAAGCCCCTTGAAGAAGTCGCTGGCCGGGAGATACAGCCCTCGCTTCGCAAACCGGGTGAACATGGGGATGTCGTACGGGTTCTTCTCCATGGGGTACAGATCCCCCGCAGCGGCTCGCCACATGTCAACTTCCTTCTCTCGCAGAAATCCACTGTTGAGAAGAGCCAGCAGATCTTCGGTCCTTGCCTTGGATTTCTTCCACTCCTGATTCGGATCTGGTCGCGGCGGAGACATCGGCGGCGATGTCCTCGCAGCGGATCCGGTGGCCTCCTCGTGAGACCTCTTCTTCCCACTGGCGGTCTTCAAGGTCTTCGATGGCGAGGGCTTCATTCTCCAAGTGCACGGTATCTTCACTCGCATTCACTCGGGGGCTACGGCGGTGGTTTCCGACGGCGGCGCGCTTGGATCTACACTCCCCTCAAAGGCGGCAGTGCGCACTGGCGGTGGTTTCTAGCACGATCTGCTAGGAATGGCTGCGAATGCGTGGGGTGAAAAACCCTAAGGGTTTCGGCTTCTATTTATAAGTCAACAGTGGCTCCTCCAACGGCCGGATGGATAAGTTTCCAGACGGCTGACTCAGCAGCGACGCCTGACTCTTCAACTTCTACTAGTCGACGCGCCTCGCCTCGGGGGCTCGGCTACTTTTACTCAACTTCCTGGGTAGCGACAAGATTCAAGAGCAACTCAGGACACATTCTACAAGATGACCCTTCAATTCGAGAGGAAGTACTCAACTCAAGGCTCGGGGGCTCCGTGCCACGTGTCCTTCGGTTTTTTTCTCCGGATTTTGCGGGATAATTTTACCAAAACTTCAGATGGACCCTCAGCCAGAGTCTACAACTCAACCTAAGGCTCGGGGGTTACTCCATATGGAGTGCGATTTTGCAATCGCACTTCCATATTAGCTTCGGCTTCAAGACAACACGGGCATTGTTGAAGACCTTCAAGAGCAGCACTCGAGGACGCTTGGGACTACTCGAGAAGACTTCAGGATTGCTCAAACATCAGCTGGAGTACATTCCAGCCTCGGGATGCTTCCACTATTCTTGAGGACTTTTGACTTATAGCACTGAGGGACGCTTGAGGACTACTCGTTAAGGCCATCAAGACCACTCGAAGCTATCCTTCTCGACTACAAAGTACTCGGGGGCTTGTCGTATGGACCTCCCTGGGCCCACTACCTCGGTGGGTACCAGGACCGACTACTTGGTGGGCCCCTGGGATTACCCGACTTGCGCTGCACGGCACCTGCTAGCGTGAAGCACAAGGACTACGGAGGAGAAGTACTCGGATAGGAAGCTGTACATGTCCCGCACTGTATAAAGGACTCCTAGACGTACTCGACTAGTACTCTCTCCCTGAACCGACTTGTAACCCCGCCTCTCAGACTATATAAGGCGAGGCAGGGACCCCTCTCTATCTCATCTCGCTCATACACATCAGATTGCATCATCTTGTAATCGCACCCAATCAATCCAGAGCCATGCAGCATACAGGACGTAGGGTATTACGCACTTCGCGGCCCGAACCTGTCTAAATTGTGTGTCACATGTCTCTTCCTTCGAGTTACCGATCTCGGCGAGGCCACGTTCATCTACTTCGGGTACTCCCCTTAGTAGGTTGCCGGTCTAAAACACCGACAAGAGGCGCCTTGGCCGGAACAAGGTAGGCACACTTCAAATGCAAACGGCAAGAAGGCGTAAGGGTCAGTCGGGAAAGACGAGCTCCGAGAAGATCGACGTCACGACGAAGGCAAACAAGATGCACCGAAAAGACAACGACTCACAATTTTTTCTGTCCCCGCGTTGGGGAGCATCGGGAGCAGCCGCGACGACGTCCACGAATAGGACAACCTCCCAATCGCCTGCGCCATGTGACGCTGGACCTCGAGCGGTGAGGGGAGCATCGACGCGGTCACGGTTCCCGTCCAGGGGGCCCGATCAGCCGTCATCTCGCAGAGGCGAAGCGGCCGCCTCCGGAGCGGCATGACTCCTCGGGCATGATACTGCCCGATCACCTCCTCCAGGGTGACTCCGGCTCCTCGGAAACGCCCCAGCACAACACAATGATTCTTGAGGATTTTCTCCTGCTCCGCCTTCGCGGGGCCGTCCGACCAGTTCCTCCGCGACTCCGCGATGGAGTTCCCGGTGAACACCGGAAGCGCGAACTCAGGGTCGTTCCGCAGGTAGAACCACCCCTTGTGCCAGCCGCTGTTCGAGCTGGTCAAGGTCATCGGGATGTAGTCGTCACCCCAGCCCTGCTTCATCCGGAGGTTGGCGCAGCCGATCGTCGCCGCCCGAGAACCCTCCTTCAAGCATGCGAACCTGAAGAAGTACCGGAAAAGGTGCCAATGGGCACTAATTCCGAGGTAACCCTCGCACATCGCCTCAAACACGGCCATCTGCTGGATGCTGTTCGGGTTGAGGTGCTGGAGTTGCGGCCCATACTCGAATAGCACCCCACGGATGAACCGACCGGCGGGGACGGAGAAGCCACGCTCGTGGAAGGCCACAAACGACACCACGAACCCCTTGGGGGAGCGGCACGGACTCGTCACCGGGGACCTTCCACTCGACGGCAGCGGTGAGCGGAAGAAGCTGGCCCGCCTCGACGAGATGGAGGAGCTGCTCGCGGGAAACGTTGGAGCGTGTCCAATTCGACATCGTGGCAGCAGAGTCCCGGGCGGGCAGGAAGCGTAGGAAGTGGTGGCGCTACGAATGCGGAAGAACTCAGAGAGCAGAGATCGAGCGCGAGAGGAAGAAGATGATGGGAAAGCAAAGTCCCGAACCTGCGCCCGACGCGTGGTTTTAAAGGGTGAGGGCGGCCCCATACCTTCAACGTCGGGCCCGTCGTGTCAGCGGGACTTTCGCCCACACGCCGCACGCCCCGGTGAAACAACTGCCCACTCGCACGACGCCTCGGTTCCCGCAGAATACGGGCCTGCAACTTCTGGGCGCGGTCATAATGGAGCGGTCACGTCCGTCACGTCGCCCGAGATGCCCGCGCTCATAACTGCGCCCACATTCACCGCAACGGTCAAGACTACCCCGACGAAGCATCCCCGAGCTGCAATGGCTACAATCACGAATTAAAGCTCGCGAGCGAGTCTCCAACTCACTCATGATCTCGGGGGCTACATCCGGCAGATGCGCTCGCGCGCACCCACTGAAAACATGAAGAACACCATCAACACCAAGATTGTCCAGCACTCCAGCTGAGCCTGAGCGCGACTCCCCGACTCCCCCTCAGGTCAAGGGCTACTAACGACGGCCCGGATTAGGGCCCCCATTGACGGCGAGATTATCTCCCCTAAACACAAGGCGGTCCAACACCACTGACAATATGAAGGCCAAGATCGACAACGTCATGGCAAAGATTCAGGACAATGAGGAGTAAGGACCCTGATCAAGACCCACACTGGTAAGACGTCCAATCTTCGGCCAGTTGGCTGCATCTCCGACCAGTTCCCCACTAAAGGGATCACCGCGACAAGTCTCCGCCTCGCACGACAAGTCTCCGCCTCGCACGAAAAGTCTCCGCCTCGCACGAGAAGTTCGGCTCCGACTCGTAAGTAGGCCCGGACGCGCAGTGAAAGCCCACAGCACGAGCACCACCACCGACGGTCGCGGGGAACGATTCTCCACGCCATGCAAGTACAACAACTGGCGGCCATGCAGGCAGCTCACCCCGACAAGAGCCTTAATGCTGGCCTGACCGGCTGCGTGGCCATCACATCGCCATCATCTTCCACCCTGCCACACGCAAGCTCGGTGTGACGCCCCAGGTTTTTAATTACCGTCATTAACGCTAGTGACACAATTAGTCGGTCAAATGGTCAACCCTAGGTCAACCTGGGCCCTCACCCATGAAAACTCCCTAACATACCCCAAAGTGACCCTAGTGAATAGTAAAACACTAGTGGGGCCAACCCTTGGTCAAAGGGTGGGTCAAAGCCCCCTTGCCACCCAATGTCCACAGGTGTCTGCCGGAACTTTTGCCGCGTTCCCCAGAATTCACCTAAACACTTAAAATTCTACCTTTGGGAAAGTTGTAGATCTTGTTGAGAGACACAACTTTCATGTAGAGTGGCATTGCTGATTTGGAGGGGAAAATTGTGAAAAAGCCCTCACAAGCCAGAAAACACTGTTGACAGAACCCTGCTGACATTCAAAGTTGGCACTTGCACAAATTCAAATCTAGGCAACAAAACCCTATACAACCTTTGTAAAAGTTGTAGCTGGTACCTAGATCTACAACTTTGGTATTCATCACTTGGCACGTTCGTTGAAAAATTTTGAGAAAAATCGAGTCAAAGATGGCACCGAGGCAACACGGCCCGAGCCGGAGCGCGCCATGCGCGACGTCGTGCGCGCCCCGAGCGCCACCGTGCCGTCGCCGCGGGTCTTGCCCCGGCGGCCGTGCCCACGCCGCCCGAGCCCTCGACGTCCGCGCCATGCTTGCGTCCCGAGGCACGCGCGCCCCGATGCGCACCGTCCCGAGGCGTCTGGGTGTCCGCGCCGCCGCACGCGCGCGCGCGCGCACGGACCGGCGGTCCGTCGGCGGCGTCGCCGCCGTACGCACGCGACCCGATGCGCCGTAGCACGGCGGCATCTCCCCGCCGTCACCAACGCGTCACCCACGGGCCGCCCGAGCCGGGTATAAAGCCTCCCTGCCTTCCCTTCGCGCGCCACCCGAGCCGCCCGCCGCCATTGCCGCCGCCGCCGGTGCCAGAGCTCGCCGCTCGTGCTCGCCGCCGTCCAAACCCCTAGATAGCCTCCCTAGCACCCAGGCAAGCTCACGTGCGCGCTTGTTTGCGCCAATTTGGCCTCCACGCCGCAGTACGCCGAGCCGCCCCGAGCGCCGCCGGTCGCCGCCGTGCGCCGTCGCCGGAGCACGCTCCGCCCTCGCCACCACCGCCAATAGACCCGTGGTGAGCCCAATTGCACTCCTGTGCCGTTTGTTGTCGTGGATAGGCCCCACATCGCCGCCGGCGAACCCTCCCGCCGCCGGCAAGGGCACGAATGTGAACCCAGGGGCATATGTGCAAGGATTCTTAACTTAGTTTATTTGCAGTTCAGTCCATGGTCTTAGAAAATCCCTAGAAAATCACAGAAAATTCCAAAAATTTCCAAACAAATTTTGTAGGACTCAGGATGCCAAACCCCACCCATGTGTGGTACACATGTGTCTAGATTCAAAGTAGTTTTGGCAGGAAAATTGCAAATGTGCTATGCTTGAATATGTCATATCTTGAAATGTACAGCTCCTCTGTAGCTAAGCTTTGGATATGTTGTGTGTTAGAGTAAGACTAGATGCTATGCCAAAAATTGCACAAAGTTATCATGTGAATCTTTTTATAAAAATGTTTTTCCATCTCTGGCAGTGCTACATAAATGATTTTTCATGTTAAATATATTAATGTTCTTAAGCCCAACTTGTGCACACTGTCTTGGGATGCCAAAAGGCACCTCTTGTGAATTAATCATAAATTTAGGAGTACCAGAACTAATTATTCTTGTTCAGTGCTTGTTTTCCTTTGTAAAATAATAAACCAAATTCAGTAGAGGTTCCATGTGAACATGTTGGCTTTCTAAGCTTGTTTAGGACCAGAGAACATCCACCAGAAAGTTTGGGTAATTTTGATGCTTAATTATTTTTAGTTGCATTTAAGTTGAATCACTAGATAACCTTTGTTATTTTCTATAATATTTAATTTTCTAGCATCCAACACTTACATGTGGGTCCAATGGACCAGAATAGGTACTGTTAGGCTTAAGAAACACTCATTTGATTTTTGGTAATTTAATTGTTTAACAAAAGGCCTAAATGCTCTTTTAATATTAAAGGGAAATTGGATAAAAGGAAATCATTAATTAAATCCTTTTCTTTTTGGTAAATAATACTTAATATAAATAAAAGAAATTTAATTAATATTCCTGATAAAGAAATTTAATTCATAAATAAAAATATTAAGTACACCTTTTTATGATAAAGATAAACAGGAAATGAAGTTTCCACATGAAATGATAAGTTTAAATAAAACCTTTATTCAAGTAAAGAATAAAAGAGTAATCCATGTACAACCAATGACTTCCTCGAATAGAAACCTTAGATAGATGCTTGTTAAGGTGAATACGACCAACTAGAGTTGGATAAGACAACAAACTATCACATCACCTAAAGTGCATTGCATTCCGTGTAGATCTTCCGGACGGAGATTACTCCCTTGTCCCGAAACCGAGGAAGGCGGAGCGGAAGGTTCTCTGCAAAGACGTGGACGGACTCGACACCGAGGGTGCCCAAGCTAACCTAGTCGACGAAGGCAAGCTCCGGTGCATCTAACCCGAGTTTTCAAATTCCGTACTCAATTATCTATGAATGATTGTGCATTTACGTTCGGGAGTTGAATGAAACCCTAGATGCATGACCCATAGGTACCTTTGTCCCTACTAGTATGATAGGTCGATAGGTTGCTAAGCTATAGGACCGTTACAAGTCGAGTGATGACCTCACTCGCGAGAATAGGTTCCTAGATAGAAATCATACTATATCCTTAAATGGATTGCTCACGTGGTAAGAGCATGGGATGCGGGCTCCGGTCCGGTGGTTATGTGGGTTAAGTTTTTGAACGTACTAAGCACATGCGGTTATGGGGCCGGTAAGCCTAGTACCATAATGAGGCGGTGAGGGATCTTACTATTACTACTCTTGGGATTCGCTCTCACGGCTAGCTACGGTGGTGTATGGTGACTCCGGGTATCTCGCGGGGTATGCGGATAGCCTGCACCAAAGACTGTAAGATTCGATCCCAACCCGAGGATTTATAGGGACGGCCTGGGGAGCTGTCCTCGCGGGGGCAGCCGACCGTGTGTTTGGGTCTACCTTGCAAGGTTTTTAAATCAATCGATTGTCGGCCCCTCACCGTTATCCGAGACTACTTACTCCACTAGTCATATGATCCCTAATGATGAAAGTTGATGAAGATGATGTTTGATTAATTGTATTGTACAACTTTGTTTGTACTAGTTGGCTAATATAGTAACGATTAAACCACTAGAACTTGTGCTAAAATCTTGAAAGTAAGGACCTACTCTTTGTTACTTTTTAGCAAAAGCAACCCAGTAGCCAAAAAGCCTTTCATGGTCTAGACTTGGTGAAGTAGTGATCACCGACGGGTAAGACTTGCTGAGTATTAGTATACTCAGCCTTGCATTGATGTGTTGATCCAGGTAATGCCTTCAGTGATGTGTGGCCCGGTGAGATCCCGTCCGGCTGGGAGCTGGAGTGGGTGGAGGACGACTACTGAAGCATCATGGATGGCCTCCCGTGGTGACTTGCTTCCGCTAGTTAATTTCCGCTGTGTCTTTTCAAAACTCTGAACTATTCTGTCATGACAAAAACTATGGTTTGTAATAAGTAAACCCTTCGGGGTACACATTTGAATTTGAATGATGTTGTATCTCTGGACTCGCCTTCGAGTGAGTTTTAATGCATATATTCGATCCTTGTGCTCTCAAGTGATTTACCGGGCGTTAACTCGGCAACTTACGACAGGATGGTACTTTATTATTGCTTAATGACCAAAGTGGATCGGTCTTAGGCGATAGTACGGTACTTTCCTGGGCGGGTTGTCACAGTTGGTATCAGAGCTTATATGCACCAGAGATTAATTAATAAACCTTAACCACTGATTTTGGAATAAAATATGCCAAGATTTTCTGATTTTCCAAAAATACGTTGGTCCGCTAAGGATAAATTAGACCGAGAGGCCCTAGAGGGAATTTTGGGTTCTTTCAGGTGGCTTAATTAACTTATGGTTTATTTTGCTAACTCCCAGCACATTACTTTATGTCAGACTTAGTTTCTTGCACAACCATACTAGTTCATCACGTTTTGCCATACGTGGTGGTACCACAGGAAAGTCCTGTGAGGAACTAGTGGGACCTATTCCAATGGGTGCCACGTCGCGTTTGAGTCTCGTCACGTTTTGCCATACGTGATGGTACCACGGGAAAGTCCGTGAGGGATGAGTGAGGCCTATTCCAATGGGCACTCACGTCGCGTCAGAGTCTTAAATAGGACGCTGTCCATGCAGCGGCTTAACGCATGGATACCGTTTCTATAGTGAACGGTAATGTATGTGGACGCTTTCGTGACGTGCTGGCACGAAAGGTTCGTTTTCTGCAGGTACATAACACCGCTTCGTTAATTGTTAAGCGAGTACCGTATAGTTCTCGACTAGATATTATAGGGAGAGACGATTATAAGCCTTGCCACCGGCACTAACTTCGATATTTTTGGCTTGATTGCCATGTGAGGTCGGATAGGACGTCTTGCATGCATGTTAAAAATCGAAACAATTAAAATGGACCCAAAAATCGGAATTCCATGTGTTCTCTAAGGAAGTTTATGCTAGTGTGTGCTTTTTATGAACTAGATTACCCCTCATACCTAGCCGTCATGCTGCCGAAATTTTGTGAAAATTTTGTTAATCATGTGCTAGGTTAACTAAACTAAATTGTTAAAAATAATGGCTCCTCAACTAGCTGTCTCGTAATAAGCAAATCTCAATCCTAGTTTTGTTGGGTTGGTTCACTTTTCCTTTAGGCACATCCAAGTTAAGGATCCTCCATCTTATTTCCTTGATCGTTGTTTCAACCTGAAAATCCTAATTAAGAGTATTGAAGGAATAAATTAAAAAAAGGTTGGGAAATTTTTGAGGTTGCTGGACGTTGGGTTATGAAATTTTGTTCACAACTGCCAGAACTTCACCATTTGTCATGCTGTTCTCCTTTGAGATCTGACATGGGTTACCTTTGTGTACAGATGGATTTCCCCGTGTTTCACCAGTTCGACGCTGACGGTACGATCCGTACCAACGGGTTGCATTGGGAGGGTTTTCCGCGCTTGGCGTGGGAAGCACTCGATCTTTGCGAGCTACCTTACCCCGCCGACGTACGAGGTGAAGGAGTTTGAGCGCTTTGGTGTTCCCCGTTGCGGGGTGATCGTGACCGTGTCGCCGCACCCCGATCACACCGACCGGTTTGACCCGAGTTTTATTTACTAGGAATTTATCATGCACGAGTCCGTGGAGTCGGCCCGCCCTCGAGTGCCGACGTACTTCGTGACCACAACCCTACCGTGGTAGCTCTTTCCCCGTTTGGACTCGTTTCCGGCCGTGAGTCCTCACGACCCGGCTTGGTTGGACCGTTTGGACCATCTACGGGAGTTACTGACCCTAGCAGAGCCGTTGGATATTACTCAGACACTTGCCCGTTGCCTGAACGTGGTTTTCACACTCCAGGGGCTGCGTTTTAACACCGCAGCGATTATTGCACAGCGCTTGGAGGCATCTAGGCGCGATTGGGAGCAGCTTTCAGCAGCACACCAGCAGCTGAACTTCACGCTTACCCAGGTGCAGCAGGAGAATGACAGACTGCGTACTAGGAGATTCCAGTTGGAGATTGAGCGAGGTGACAACCTCCAGAGGATCGTGGACCTAGAGACAGAGAACAATGCACTAGAGGAGGATGCCGACGCACACGAGATAGAGAGGCTGACCCTGTTGCAGAACATTGCGGATATGCAGCAGCAGGTGCAGGAGGCCGAGGTACAGGTGGCAGCCTTGCAGGCTATAGTGGCCTTACGGCCATCGCCCCCCCGAGCGGTGCACACCGGAGGAGCGAGCGGCCGTGTCCGTCCGGATCGACGAGCCAGGCAGGACCACCGCTACCGACTCCCCCAGCTTCGCCTTCGTACAGTGGTGCTTCAGTGGGCAACTAGGTTGCCGACAGCAGGGTACAGAAGGATGTTGATCATATCGAGTTGTCTTCGAGATGTTAGAGTAGTTGGCTTGACAGCACGTCTTCGTGCCAAGCAACTATTGTATCATGTGTTGTCTTGTGTTTCAAATCGAGTTGTAACAGCAGTGAACCTTGTTCTGTCATGTTGTAATAAGAATGCTTAAGCTTGTATGCTTTAAGTGATTTCCGTTGTCTTCAAAAATTGAGCTTTCTTGTGCTAAATACCCTATCTTGGGATAATTCGTTGCGAATGATCACGCTTGTCAAAAGGATGCATTGTTTATCTCCTGAGAACATGGGATAACGACGATCGTTCAGAAGTGATTAGGAGCCACGCAGATGAGCAATCACCGTCCTAACCATGCTAAGAGAAACGACTCTATAAATCTTGGTGGCTATAGAATGTTGTGCTCGTTGCTGCACTCATGATTTGCATACTAATGAGATGTGTTAATGCATGATCGTGCTTGTCATCATTTGGAAGTAAGCTTTCAGTTATCTCACTAATAATGCTCACTTTTCAGATGGTGGGAACCACGCGCAGCTCTCCCAACGGTTTTGGAGCGAGTGGTAGTGGTGACTTGCCGCCACCCCCGCCCATGAACCCGACGGAGGCTTTCATGGCCACCCAGACCGAGGTGCTGCGCCAGATCTTGCGGACACGGCGGCGCAGATCGCCCCAGCAGATGAACCGAGGGCCACCACATGGGGCCAACCACGAGGGACCTAACCAGGTCACCACGTATGCCCAGTTCATCGCCATGAAGCCGCCAACGTTCGCGAAAGCCGAAGACCCTCTGGAAGCCGAGGCTTGGGTCAAGGCCATAGAGGCGAAAATCTCTGCCTTTGTGCTGCCTTGCTCGGAGGAGAACAAAGCAAACTTCGCAGCCCTACAACTGCGAGGTGAAGCTTTGATGTGGTGGGACCATTTCAAGTCCATGCAGCGAAATCACGCCGTGACTTGGGAAGAATTCAAGCAAGCTTTCAAGAGTCATCACATTCCCAAGGGTCTGATGGACCGGAAGATGAGGGAGGCGCTAGCCCTTCGTCAGGGATCTGACTCCGTGTACCGCTATGCCCAGAAGTTCAATAGCTTATGCCAGTACGGTGGGCATCATGTTGATACGGATGCCAAGAAGATGGAGAGGTTCCGAGACGGGCTTGATGGCAAGCTGTATGAGCGCCTGAATCTGCTAGAGCCCGCCAACTTCCATGAACTCGTGAACAAAGCTATCTCGCAAGAAGATGCTATGAAGAAAGCCCATGTGGACAACAAGAGGATGTCCGGTTTCACCCCAGGCAGCGGAACAAGCAAGAAGTTTCGCTTTGTGAAGAAGGAAGCTCCAGGCCCATCCCGGCAATCTTCAACCGGACGCCGGACGATGAAGCCATTCCGGGGCAAACCCGCCCGGAACTTCCGGTTCCGCCGTGCCCGGCAGCGAGGCTCCGAAGCCTAATGCACCCCCCTCATGATGTTGGTGATCGCCGTTGCTACAACCGTGGCCGCCCGGGGCACTACATTAATGAGTGTCCCAAGCCCGAGGCAGATCAAGTCAAACCCGCGAGAACCGGAATACGGGAAATAAGCCGGCCACTCCGGCCAAGAAACCCATGGTGCAAGTGCGCCGGGGCAAGCCGAACTTCACTACCATGAGTGACATTCTCGCAGAGCTCTAGTTCTCACGGGTACATTCTCTATCAATCACACTCCTGTCAAGGTCTTATTTGATTCAGGAGCCACCCATAGTTTCATTAATGAGAGTTTGCTAGACAAATTGGGTCTAAGAGGAGTACCAACCAAATCTACCTATAAAATTACCACACCTGGTGGAAATATCACGTCTCAATTAGTGATTTTTGGAGTTCCCTTAAGACTAGGAAGTCGGGTCGTTCAATCTAATCTGATAGTCATCCAGTTGGGAAGTATGGATGTTATTTTGGGTATGGAATGGATGAATCAACATAAGGTGGTTCTAGATATATCAGATAGGGTCGTAGAGATCAACTCTCCTACGGTCGGGCACACTACCTTGTACCTACCTTTCCGGGACGGTACCGACTCTTGTGCCTATGCGACCATTATCTCCTCCCTTGATGAAATTCCAGTAGTGTGTGAGTACCGGATGTGTTTCCCGACGAGTTGCCCGGTATGCCACCGGACGAGAGATGTCGAGTTTGTGATCGAACTCCAACCCGGTACCGCACCCATTTCCAAAAGACCTTATCGCATGCCACCCAAAGAGTTAGCCGAGCTAAAAACCCAACTCCAGGAATTGCTAGATAAGGGTTATATTCGCCCGAGCTCTTCTCCTTGGGGTTGCCCTGCTCTCTTTGTCAAAAAGAAAGTTGGTAGCTTGAGAATGTATGTAGACTACCGTCCACTCAATGCAGTCACCATCAAAAACAAATACCCACTTCCTCGAATTGATGTCCTGTTTGATCAATTGGCTGGTGCCAAAGTCTTTTCTAAAATTGACCTTCGTTCTGGATACCACCAGATCAAGATTCGACCATGCGATATTCCGAAAACCGCTTTTTCCACTCGTTATGGTCTTTATGAATTCTTGGTCATGTCCTTCGGACTCACTAACGCACCTGCCTACTTCATGTACCTCATGAACTCCATATTCATGACGGAGCTTGATAAGTTTGTCGTGGTCTTTATCGATGATATCCTCATCTATTCTAAAAACGAGGCAGAACACGCCAACCATCTCCGAGTTGTCCTTCAGCGTTTACGAGATCATCAGCTTTATGCTAAATTCTCCAAATGCGAATTCGGTCGAAGAGTGTCAAATTCTTGGGGCACACCATTTCCCACGATGGTATTTCCGTAGATCCTAGCAAAGTTCAGGAGGTAATGGATTGGAAACCACCCAAATCGGTACATCAAATCCGCAGTTTCCTAGGATTGGCGGGATATTACCGTCGATTCATTCCTGACTTCTCTAGAATCGCGAAACCCATGACCGAATTACTCAAGAAGGGAGTAAAATTCGTGTGGAGTGAAGCATGTGAGAACGCTTTTCACACCCTCAGACAACATCTAACTTCAGCCCCGGTGCTAGCTCGGCCCGATAACTCCAAGCCATTTGAAGTCTTCGTGACGCATCGGGCACCGGTCTTGGCCGTGTCCTTATGCAAGAAGGCCGAGTCATTGCCTATGCTTCGCGAGCCCTTCGACCCCATGAACTCAACTATTCTACCCATGATCTTGAGTTAGCCGCCGTTGTTCATGCCCTCAAGATCTGGAGACATTATCTAATGGGAAATCATTGCAATATCTTCACTGATCACAAAAGCCTCAAATATATCTTCACCCAGTCCGAGTTGAATATGAGGCAGAGAAGATGGCTTGAGTTGATCAAGGATTACGATCTAGAAGTGCACTATCATCCAGGCAAAGCAAACGTTGTTGCGGATGCTCTTAGCCGCAAGGATCATTGCAACCACCTAGAGTTGGTGGCAGTCAGTGAACCCCTGTGTGAAGAAATGAGAAAGCTCAGCCTAGAAGTGGTACCGCGGGGAATTCTTTACGCCTTGACGGCGAGTCCAACCTCTATGACGGAATTGTCACCGCCCGCCGCAATGATGCAAATATCCAAACCATCGAGCGAGAAACTAGTGGAAGGAGACCCGAAGTACACTTGTTTCCGGAAGGATCCCCAAGAGGTGGTCCGGTTTGGAAAACGCCTAGTGATCCCCGATGATCCGGCGAATCAAGAAGATCATCCTAGATGAAGCTCACCAATCCAAGTTCTCTATCAATCCCGGTAGTACCAAGATGTACCAAGATCTAAAGCGAGAACTTTTGGTGGTCAAATATGAAGGTGGATGTAGCCAAGTATGTAGCCGAGTGCGATACTTGCCACTGGGATGAAAGCAAGCCATTTGAAATCGGCAGGAGTACTCCAACCCCTGTCGATACCTATGTGGAAATGGGATGACATTAGTATGGATTTTATTGTAGGTTTACCCCTGACCCCTAGGAAGAAGGATTCTATTTGGGTGATCGTGGATAGACTTACCAAGACTGCTCACTTCATTGCCGTACACACTACATACTCAGTACAGCAGTACGCAGAGTTGTACGTGGACCACATAGTTCGTCTACATGAAATCCCAAAGACCATAATCTCTGATAGAGGGACCCAGTTTGTGGCCCGTTTTTGGGAGCAGTTGCATGAGTGTTTGGGAACCCAGCTACTCCGTAGTTCCAGTTATCACCCGCGTCGATGGTCAGACGGAGAGGATAAACCAGATCCTAGAGGACATGTTGAGAGCAAGCATCTTGCACTTTGACAAGAGTTGGGACAAGTGCTTGTCCTTAGCGAGTTCTCCTACAATAACGGCTATCGTGCCGCTTGAAAATGGCACCGTTCGATGCTTTATACGGACGCAGATGCCGCACCCCACTGAATTGGTCAGAGGCCGGAGAAAGAACACTCTTTGGACCAGAGTTAGTGAAAGAGGCCGAAGATAAGGTACAAGTGATAAGGGAAAATTTGAAGGTGGCCCAGACGAGACAAAAGAGTTATAATGACAAGGGAACCGCACCTCGACACTTTGAAGTGGGAGATCATGTGTATTTGAAGGTATCCCCCACCAAAGGTGTGCAAAGGTTCGGAGTCAAGGGAAAGTTAGCTCCGCGCTACATTGGACCCTACGAAGTAATAGAAGTATGTAGACCCGTGGCCTACCGTATCCAATTGCCAGAACGGTTTTCCGCGGTTCACAATGTATTTCATGTAACTCAGTTGAAGAAAGGAATGCCTGTTCCGGAGAATGAGATTATCACGAAGCTAATGCTTGGATCGGGCGGATTTCTCGCTCGTCGAGCATCCCTTAAAGGTGTTAGACCAAAAAGAGCGAAAGACCCGGAGGCAAACCCGTGACGAGAACCGCCCAAAATAGTTCCGTATTATCGCCTAAGCCGGTCCACATGGCCATTAAGCAATAATAAAGAACTATTCGTCGCTTCCGCCGGTAAAGCCCGTAAATCACATACAACGAGATCGCCGATATGCGCTAAGCCCACACGAAGGCGGGACCGAGTACAACATTACATTACATAACATGTTTCATAGGTTCAACATTATTACAAACCAGGTTTTTCATACATAAGCGTAAACATGGTTCGGCAGTTTAAACGGCGGAAATTAAAACTAGCGCATGATACACACGGGAGGCCATCCATGCATATCACTCCTCATCATCGTTTTCCCATTCAAGCTCCCATCCCTCCGGAATGACACCGGGCCGGAGAGGATTACCCGAAAACAACAAATTAAGCAAGGCCGAGTACTAATACTCGGCAAGACCGACCCGACAAAAATAAAGCAAGACTAGACATGCAAGGCATTTTGGCTTGTGGGTTTGTTTTGCCAAAAGCGACTAAGAGTTGATCCTTATTTTCGGATTTTAGCTCAAGTTCTAGTATGTTAACCATTCTATGTGAGCACCTGCAATAAACAAGCATGTTGTTCAAACAATATTAAACGAGGTAACAATATTAATCCGAACTCGTTCCATAAATAAACATGGGGTAGCCGGTGGTCAAGCCGACTCGGATAACGGCGAGTGACCGACGATCGATCGATTTATATCCTTGCAAGGTAAACCCAAGATACACGGAGGGAGTAGACCCCAAGAATTCAAATAAAAGCAAATGCGGGGTCTACCCCGACCGGGCGGTTCCCAACATCCCACGTTTGGGATCGGACGCTACAAACTCCGGTACACGGTTATCCGGAGGGTCTAACCCGACCGGTCCGGACTCACACACTATACCACGGGTAGCTAGCCGGAGACACATCCCAAGCGGGTAGCTAGAAAGATCCCGCCCCGGCTCGAAGGTACTAGGCTTACCGGTCCCATTCCCGACAAGCACTTGGTACGTTCAATAGCTTAGGACCAAGACACCATGCTACTCGGTCGAGACCGAACCCATTGCTCTTACCACATGAGCGAGTCAATTTAACCAACTTATGATTCCAACATAAGCATCCTATATCTCGCGAGCAATGAGTCATTACTCGACTTCTACCGTATCCTTAGAGCATGGCTCTAGCGTTCCTAACATACTAGTAAAAGAGCATAGGAGTCCTAAGGATCCCGCAACTAGGTTTCAAAACAACTCCCGAAACTTAAATGCACAAGGTAAAGCATAAAGTACCGAAAAGTAACGGACATGATTTTAATTTAAAACATGGGTTAGATGAAACCGGTGCTTGCCTTCCTAAGACTTAACACCAACACAAGCCTTGGGCTCTTCCGGACTTTGGTCCAGGTCTTTCGCACACCAAGCTGGTTCGGCTCACCATCAACGGTCCCGTCTCCCTCCCGGGCGGGTGTGTACGTACGGGCGGTACGGTAAATCTACACGTATACATGCATATGCATTAATTAAAGTTAATCTTGATGGTGACTGTGTACATATAAGCAAATTAAGTTATTTAACTTCACCAAACAGCAAGGGGTGTGTTTAAATTAATAAAAACAGAAACAAAAATGATTTCACAATTTAGCACTTTTAATTTCCATTTCTTTCTTTAATTACTTACAACAAGTCTTTCAACCATAAATCCAAATTAAATCGAAAACACTTCCAATGAACCTAATATTTTGCACACAGCAACATATGCTTATTTTAAGCTCTCACACCAAAATTTGGTTGAAGATCATTTATAAATTAATTTATACGAAAAAAACAAATCTCAGCCTAGTAAATCAGCATTAATTCATATAAAAATATTTAATAAACTTTTTGATCTCAACTTTCTCCTACAGGTCAAGTATGCCAAAAATGAGTTTCTGACCAAGGCATGGTTGCAAATACAATTTATTTTTCAGAATTTGAATTTAAGCTCCTACACAAGATTAAATCCAAAACACCTAGTAAACAATTCCCTAAATTCACATCCATCACACCAGGGGTACTAATCATCAAGTCAAAGCCCTAGGGTGCACTTGTGCTCAAAGAAAAGTTCATTAAAGGTGCTATAAAAAGCATCAAACTTATTCTAGCATAAAGCTTAAATAAATCATATATGAAAATATATGCATCAAAATCATGCAAACTTTTGCCACAGATCTAGACATGATATAAAGAGAAACATATCCAAAATTCAATTTCATAGCATGTGTATATTTTAAACTGCACTAAAAACACTCCAAACTGCGTTTGAATTTTTAATTTAAAAACTGTACAGAAAAACCCTATACATGCTTTCTAGAAAAGATAGGTTTCTTCACCAGGAACTCAACAAAATTGGATTTGCATTTTTCTGATTTTTCTACGATTTTTAATGTATTTTACAAATTCCTGCGTTTTGGATCTAGATAGTACTTACGAACAGGTCCCTAGTTCTTGCATCTAAGACCCTGGAAAGAACTTGACCTCTGCAATGTAGTCCTTGGCGCGACCAGCAGCGGAGATGGCCGGATTCCGGCGAGGGGAAGGCCGGACTTGGCCGGGAAAGGGCGGGGAAGTGGTCCTTGCTCACCTAGGGTTCGATTTTGATGGTTGGAAAGGTCGGAGGAGGTGCCGGCGGCGATCCTTAGCGGCGCCGTGGATCTGCAACCACGGTTGCTCCGTCTGTGGCGAGGTGGTCGGTAGTGGAGACTGTCTGGCGGCTTGAGGAGGTTTGGTGGAGGTTAGAGGTGGCGGAAGGGAGCTTAGACGGCGTTGGAAAGGGGCTGTGGTGGACCTCGCCTTGCACGCTCCAATGGCGTCCGGCAGAAGCGGACAGGGCAAGACCGGCTCTGCTCGTTTTCGTCTGCCATCGAGGGGAACGGATGGGTGGGGCTACCGGAGGACGTCCACTTCACCCTCGAGACTAGCTGGCGCGGCCAGCTGCCAGACAGTGGCGTCGCAAGGGTGCGCAGGCAGGGCGCGTGTCCGCCGGGCGACGCGGGCGGCGGCCACCTGGGCAACTCGGAGGGGCGCGGGTCCACATGGCTGTAGCGTGTGGGTGTAGTACTAGCATGGGGACCCACTGCTGCGACGTGTACGAACGAGTCCGTGGACCGGGCGCACAAGCGGGCAGGCGGCGGCGCGAACGCGCTCTGGCGTTCCGGCGCGCCAAGCCATTCGGTGAAAGGGTCTTTGATCAGTTCAAACAATAAAAAGTTGAACTAAACCGCAAAATCTCCCAATATAAAAGTTGTAGACCACATATCCGGCTTCAACTTTACAAAGGGCGATATATGTTTTGATCAACGGTTTGTCCGGAACACCGCCGCAAGTTGGCGAAATCTCGGCCCCAAGTTACCGTTCGCGGCGCGTTCAACTCGATTTTTGGCCAATTTGCACTCAAAATTGGAATGTCCGCCAATAACGAAAATGTGTTCCGGAAATAACGAACAACTTTCGTATTGGCCGATTTTGAACTTCTATAGTGAAATTTGGAGAACGCGCAAGAAAAACCATTTCGACCTTAAAGGAGATCTAGGGTTTGACCAGGATTTGGGATTTTGACCAAGGTCTTTTGTGCAAATGTGTGCCCAATCTTGTCAAACATGTTTAGGAGACGATTAAACTTGATTAACACAACTAATTAAGGTATTTATCTTTAATAAACACCTAGGGTGTTACAGTCTACCCCCCTTAAAAGAAATCTCGTCCCGAGATTTCACAATAGGATTAGAGGAAAACCTTCAGGAGAGATAACAAGCTTGAGGAGGATATCAATGTCGCTCATGTGGGAGCGGTCGATGAATATACACATGAGAAGCTAAAACAACATCAGGGCGGAACACAAGCGGACATACGCGTCCCTACTAGAGTCCAGACAGATGGAATTAAACATCTCCGTAAAATGAGTCGAGTTTGGCGACATTAGGTTGGATTCTTTTTGTGGTCTTCTTTTAAACTTCTTCTTTGGGACACCGAGGAGACGAGGGAAAGCTTGCTCGTTGAGGAATGGCATATGTGGCTTGCGGTGCCAAGAGCGGCCGAAGGGGGGAGCGATGGAAAGGTCAAACTCAAATGGAGACAAGGCTCCGTGGTAGGCGGTCGGCGAGGGGGAAAACTTCCTTTTTATGGGCCGTCACCGTGGCGCGGGGGCGATGGTGCTCAAGGCCACTTGGAGGAGGGGTCGGTTGATCGATGCGGTGGTATTGGCGCGTGGCACAAGAGTGGGCGGCATCGAGATGCCTCGGGACATGACTGCGCCATGGTGGCATGTGCGTAAGTGGCGATCGGACCTTCGCGCAAGTAAAAGGTGGTAGAGCTGTGCCGTGCAATGCGTACATGGCGCTAAAGATGATGGGTCCAACGACTCGACGGAAGGATCATGACTTTGAGGTAAATGATAAGAGATTGGGTATCCGCCACCTAGGAATGAGATATATCGAGGAGAAATTAACGAAGGATTTTTGTCTATCTATTGCTTGCTTAAACCTTGATTCCTTGAATTGGGAAGAAATGTGTAAAAGGATCATGGATCGCTGATCGGTAGAAAACTCTTCATGTCTTGACTTATAGAGAACCTTGAATGCTTATGAAAAACTTTGCTCATCCTCTTTCGATTTAACTCGGTACGATCGGATTAGGTATTAAGCAAACTGCGAGATTTTGGAAAGAAAGAGACCAATCGGAAGGTTCCATAGAGATGTTTCCGAAGATGAAGTCCGTTAAACAATCATGTTGTAAAGCTCATTTACTAAGATTTACGAACTTTACTTTTGCCGCGTTCCCGAATTCACATAAACACTTAAAATTCTACCTTTGGGAAAGTTGTAGATCTTGTTGAGAGACACAACTTTCATGTAGAGTGGCATTGCTGATTTGGAGGGGAAAATTGTGAAAAAGTCCTCACAAGCGAGAAAACACCGTTGACGTAACCCCGCCGACATTCAAAGTTGGCACTTGCACGATTCAAATCTAGGCAACAAAACCCTATACAACCTTTGTAAAAGTTGTAGCCGGTACCTAGATCTACAACTTTGGTATTCATCACTTGGCACGGTTCCGTTGAAAAATTTTGAGAAAAATCGAGTCAAAGATGGCACCAGCCAACACGGCCGAGCCGAGCGCGCCATGCACGACGTCGTGCGCGCCCCGAGCGCCACCGTGCCGTCGCCGCCGGTCTTGCCCGCCGGCCGTGCCCACGCCGCCCGAGCCCTCGACGTCCGCGCCATGCCGCGTCCCGAGGCACGCGCGCCCCGATGCGCACCGTCCCGAGGCGTCTGGGTGTCCGCGCGCCGCGCGCGCGCGCGCGCGCGCGCACGGACCGCGGGCGGTCCGTCGGCGGCGTCGCCGCCGTACGCACGCGACCCGATGCGCGCGTAGCACGGCGAAGCATCTCCCCGCCGTCACCAACGCGTCACCCACGGGCCGCCCGAGCCGGGTATAAAGCCTCCCCGCCTTCCCTTCGCGCGCCACCCGAGCCGCCCGCCGCCATTGCCGCCGCCGCCGTGCGCGAGCTCGCCGCTCGTGCTCGCCGCCGTCCAAACCCCTAGATAGCCTCCCTAGCACCCAAGCAAGCTCACGTGCGCGCTTGTTTGCGCCAATTTGGCCTCCACGCCGCAGACGCCGAGCCGCCCCGCGCGCCGCCGCCGGCCGCCGCCGTGCGCGTCGTCGCCGAGCACGCTCCGCCCTCGCCACCACCGCCAATAGACCCGTGGTGAGCCCAATTGCACTCCCGTGCGGTTTGTTGTCGTGGATAGGCCCCACATCGCCGCCGGCGAACCCTCCCGCCGCCAGCAAGGGCACGAATGTGAACCCGGGGGCATATGTGCAAGAATTCTTAACTTAGTTTATTTGCAGTTCAGTCCATGGTCTTAGAAAATCCCTAGAAAATCACAGAGAATTCCAAAAATTTCCAAACAAATTTTGTAGGACTCAGGATGTCAAACCCCACCCATGTGTGGTAAACATGTGTCTAGATTCAAAGTAGTTTTGGCAGGAAAATTTCAAATGTGTTATGCTTGAATATGTCATATCTTGAAATGTACAGCTTTTCTGTAGCTAAGCTTTGGATATGTTGTGTGTTAGAGTAAGACTAGATGCTGTGCCAAAAATTGCACAAAGTTATCATGTGAATCTTTTTATAAAAATGTTTTTCCATCTCTGGCAGTGCTACATAAATGATTTTTCATGTTAAATATATTAATGTTCTTAAGCCCAACTTGTGCACACTGTCTTGGGATGCCAAAAGGCACCTCTTGTGAATTAATCATAAATTTAGGAGTACCAGAACTAATTATTCTTGTTCGGTGCTTGTTTTCCTTTGTAAAATAATAAACCAAATTCAGTAGAGGTTCCATGTGAACATGTTGGCTTTCTAAGCTTGTTTAGGACCAGAGAACATCCACCAGAAAGTTTGGGTAATTTTGATGCTTAATTATTTTTAGTTGCATTTAAGTTGAATCACTAGATAACCTTTGTTATTTTCTATAATATTTAATTTTCTAGCATCCAACACTTACATGTGGGTCCAATGGACCAGAATAGGTACTGTTAGGCTTAAGAAACACTCATTTGATTTTTGGTAATTTAATTGTTTAACAAAAGGCCTAAATGCCCTTTTAATATTAAAGGGAAATTGGATAAAAGGAAATCCTTAATTAAATCCTTTTCTTTTTGGTAAATAATACTTAATATAAATAAAAGAAATTTAATTTATATTCCTGATAAAGAAATTTAATTCATAAATAAAAATATTAAGTACACCTTTTTATGATAAAGATAAACAGAAATGAAGTTTCCACATGAAATGATAAGTTTAAATAAAACCTTTATTCAAGTAAAGAATAAAAGAGTAATCCATGTACAACCAATGACTTCCTCGAATAGAAACCTTAGATAGATGCTTGTTAAGGTGAATACGACCAACTAGAGTTGGATAAGACAACAAACTATCACATCACCTAAAGTGCATTGCATTCCGTGTAGATCTTCCGGACGGAGATTACTCCCTTGTCCCGGAAACCGAGGAAGGCGGAGCGGAAGGTTCTCTGCAGTACGTGGACGGACTCGACACCGAGGGTGCCCAAGCTAACCTAGCTGACGAAGGCAAGCTCCGGTGCATCTAACCCAGTTTTCAAATTCCGTATTCAATTATCTATGAATGATTGTGCATTTACGTTCAGGAGTTGAATGAAACCCTAGATGCATGATCCATAGGTACCTTTGTCCCTACTAGTATGATAGGTCGATAGCTGCTAAGCTATAGGACCGTTACAAGTCGAGTGATGACCTCACTCGCGAGAATAGGTTCCTAGATAGGAATCATACTATATCCTTAAATGGATTGCTCACGTGGTAAGAGCATGGGATGCGGGCTCCGGTCCAGTGGTTATGTGGGTTAAGTTTTTGAACGTACTAAGCACATGCCGGTTATGGGGCGGTAAGCCTAGTACCATAATGAGGCGGTGAGGGATCTTACTATTACTACTCTTGGGATTCGCTCTCACGGCTAGCTACCGGTGGTGTATGGTGACTCCGGGTATCTCGCGGGGTATGCCGGATAGCCTGCACCAAAGACTGTAAGATTCGATCCCAACCCGAGGATTTATGGGGACGGCCTGGGGAGCTGTCCTCGCGGGGGCAGCCGACCGTGTGTTTGGGTCTACCTTGCAAGGTTTTTAAATCAATCGATTGTCGGCCCCTCACCGTTATCCGAGACTACTTACTCCACTAGTCATATGATCCCTAATGATGAAAGTTGATGAAGATGATGTTTGATTAATTGTATTGTACAACTTTGTTTGTACTAGTTGGCTAATATAGTAACGATTAAACCACTAGAACTTGTGCTAAAATCTTGAAAGTAAGGACCTACTCTTTGTTACTTTTTAGCAAAAGCAACTCAGTAGCCAAAAAGCCTTTCATGGTCTAGACTTGGTGAAGTAGTGATCACCGACGGGTAAGACTTGCTGAGTATTAGTATACTCGGCGTTGCATTGATGTGTTGATCCGGGTAATGCCTTCGGTGATGTGTGGCCGGTGAGATCCCGCCGGCCGGGAGCCGGAGTGGGTGGAGGACGACTACCGAAGCATCATGGATGGCCTCCCGTGGTGACTTGCTTCCGCTAGTTAATTTCCGCCGTGTCTTTTCAAAACTGCGAACTATTCGTCATGACAAAAACTATGGTTTGTAATAAGTAAACCCTTCGGGGTACACATTTGAATTTGAATGATGTTGTATCTCTGGACTCGCCTTCGAGTGAGTTTTAATGCATATATTCGATCCTTGTGCTCTCAAGTGATTTACCGGGCGTTAACCCGGCAACTTACGACAGGATGGTACTTTATTATTGCTTAATGACCAAAGTGGATCGGTCTTAGGCGATAGTACGGTACTTTCCTGGGCGGGTTGTCACACTCGGCCCGAGGCACTCAAGCACCATCTACGACGCGCGTGAGCCTAGGCTTAGGCTCGGGCGTGGCAGACTAGGCATGTACTCGGGTAGGCTAAGACGAGCGCAGACTACTCGGAGAAGAAGCCAAGCGTCCCGGAATGAACAGTCATGACCGGCCACGCGACGGCTCCCACGACAAAGCATCGGGCTCAACTTCGATGCACACCGACGGACAACGACGTACGACGGGACGTGCCAGCTGCCAAACACTGTATCTCTTTTACTGCCCCCTTGTGCCCCTCCCCTTGTGACTATAAAAGGGAGATGAGGGCAACGGTTACAAGGGTTAGACCTTCGAAAGACCGAACACCATTTCAAGGGACTTGGGCTCGACACCCTCTCCCGACCAGCTTATAACCCCTACTACAAGCATTCCTAGCTCGGGAACACGGCAGCACCACACTGGACGTAGGGCATTACTCCTCGGAGGCCCGAACCAGTCTAATTAATGTTGTCTCTTGTGCTAACCATCTGAGCCCGACGCACGATCGGTACAAATTTACTGCCGGCGATAGAAAACCCCGACAACAGGATAAGAAATCACTCCACATAATCAGGAGAAACTATTTTTTTACTCCAACATCTTAATTTTTTTTAAAAGCAGAAAATTACTTGTTTAGCAGAATTTCTGCTTGGTGTATCATGTGGTATAGTTTGTCCCACTTCCAATGATGCAAGCAATGCGGGTTTTCGTTTAGTTAATGTCTCTTCGTCGCAGAGGACACCGCAAAACGTTACCCTGGGTTCCGATGGCCGAATGTCGCGTGAAGAACGCGCCGTGACGGACCGTCGAATGCCGATCTGACGGCGGAGGCCTGCGCTTTGACGTTTGACCAGCTCCTATCCCGCCCGGGCCCGCGTGGGACGTGGCGAGAGGTCTGGCCACTGCCAAGACGACGACGATACGTGCCCGTGGCGCGGTGGCGCCGCCCACTGCGGCACTGCCCACGCTAGCGCTAGCCCACGTGGCCACGCCTCCGCCGCTAGATTTTCTGTTTTTCCTTTTCTTCTTTTTTTGAAAAGATACCTGACCGGAGACCGCCGCAAGATACTCCTACATCAGTTCTCCTATGGCTGTTGTTTTTATCGCATTGCCCATATTCAAATCCACGCCCACCCGAATGGGGAGGGTATGGGTAGAAAATAATTATCCATTGAAGAAATGGGGGAGGGGGTAGGGTGTGGGGAGGGTGCGAAATAATCGATTGGGTATGTATAGAATCTAAGTAAAAAATAGTTATCGGGTTGGGTATGGGTGGGAATGGGGAGGGTAAGAAGTGGATAATAATTATTTGGATTTGGGTATGAACAAAAGTGGATTTGTCCATAGCCCTCCAGGCTTAAGTTCTCCCACACGCGCTCCTCGCCGGCTCCGCCGCAGCGCCTTAAATCGCGACCCGATCCCCGATGCCCCCACGCCCCGCCCCGCTCCTCTCTCGCCTCTGCGCTGCGGCCGCCGTCACCCCTTGCTCCTCCGCGGCGCCGCTGCGGTACGGTCGCCACCTGCGCGTCGCTAGCCCTTTTGCTTCGTCCCCTTGCTGCCCGCGCTTCCCCCGCGCTGCCGCCGCCGCGGTCTCGCCGCTCGTACTGCGCCCGATCGCAGGCGGGTTCGCGCTCTTCAGCATGGCCGCTGCCGCCTCCGCTTCCTCCGTCCACGACTTCACCGTCAAGGTACGCAAATGGTTCAGTCAGTCAATCGCCTCTAGTAGATTACCAATACACACTTTCCTTTTGAAAGTGAGAGCAGTTCGAAGTTTGTATTCATGTCCTCGCGGACTTTAGCATTTACACATCGATCCCTCCCTGATCTCGCTGCTATTCAACCCTTGTTGTATTATGTAAGTCAATATTCTAGTAATCTAGTTGCGTGTGAACATTTTTTCGTTCCCCAAAGTCTCTGGCTGTGGGGACGCTAGCATACCGTGTGAATTTCCTTAAGACTACCTGTTTTTTCTGTTGCTTGCAGGATGCTAGCGGGAAAGATGTGGACCTTAGCACCTACAAGGGGAAGGTCCTGCTTATCGTCAATGTTGCATCCCAATGGTACCGATTATTACCGCCTTCACACCATTTTGTGTTATGTGGTAAAATTGATCATGGCTTCAGAAGTTCTATGGAGTGCAAAATGTGAATATGTGATTCTTTTATTCAGGCTCAAATGATCAGTGTTTCGTGTTGAAACAGGCCCTAGTGTGCTTTTTGGTTCTTAGCATATGTTCATTTAGTTATTTTATTGTAGTGTATTTGAAATTTTAAGCTTTACGTTAAGTGATTAGTGGGAGGAAGCTGGGAAATTGAGATTTACAATTTATGCTTTGTCATGGAATCTTACATATTCAAGCCTAAAATTGCACTTTTTTTTTGCTAAGCATGCACGCTGAGGGCCATAGCTGTTCCTTTACTTGTGTGAGGGTCGGCACTTAGTGAACTATACATTGATTAGAAGAATTAGCCTGTTAAGCAGATAGTTTGGTTTCAGATGGACATCTAAATGTTGGGTCTCCCATCAATGGATCATTTATGCAGATTTAAGTATCATGTTATTTTTTTCTGTTTCTATTTGTGAATTGTGAGCTAACCAGTATATATCTTTGGAGGGAGTCTTTTTATGCCTAATTTTTAAGTGCAGATGTAGAAATGTATAAGATTGTGTGTATTACTTTTGTATCAACAAAGCTACTTGTCGTTGCAGTGGCTTGACCAATTCCAACTACACAGAGTTGAGCCAATTGTATGAGAAGTACAAGGACCAGGGCAAGTATCTAATATTGCGCCTTATTATTCCTTAATCAAGGAGTGTGCTTGCATCGTTGCTCATATAGATCAGTTGTCATGTTAAATCATTTTTAGTAATGTGCTAATGCTGTTGTCGATTTGATGTGAATTCAGGTTTTGAGATCCTTGCTTTCCCATGCAACCAGTTTGGTGGGCAAGAACCTGGCACCAATGAGGAGATCGTCCAGTTTGCATGCACTCGCTTCAAGGCGGAGTATCCAATTTTTGACAAGGTAAATTTGGTCACAGTATTTTTTCCTTTCTCCTTTGTATGTATTAATCTGAAAGAAAACAACAGTCAGCTTGACCATCCATAACCAGCTTTGATCAAGGAAAGTTGACCTGGCTAGTATTCTCTATTTTATATTGTCTGGGTGAAATGTGATCTCTGAACTTATCTCATGTTCTAGGCAATCCGACAATTGTTTCTGAACACAATTGTGTGAGTTAGGGACCATTTTGTTGTTTAATTTGTGACACATTAGAATTGTTCATATGCTTTTAATTGTGATTCTGATTAGCACCAAAGAGATTGAATTTTTAACTTTAATTTTTGTTAGGTTGATGTCAATGGTGACAACACTGCACCCATCTACAAGTTCCTGAAGTCCAGCAAAGGCGGTCTCTTCGGTGAGAATATCAAGTGGAACTTCTCCAAGTTCTTAGTTGACAAAGAGGGGCGTGTTGTGGAGCGGTATGCACCGACCACTTCCCCACTCAGCATCGAGGTATGTCGCACCAGTATGATTTGTGCTTCCCTCATCATGGTTTCTTATATGATGTATATGGCACTTAACATTTGTGCACCTTTGCAGAAGGACCTCAAGAAGCTACTTGGAAGTTCTTAAACCTTGTAAACTGGAGCCGCTAGCTGCAGTGCTGCATTGCATTGAACCTGATGCTTTAGTAATGTTGTAATAAATCTGTGCTTAGAACTGCGATGTTTTTACTGTCCTCTGGCTGCCCTGTGTCGTGGTAAGTGCCACATCTAATAAATTTGATGCAATGCATGATGTCTCTTCCAAAAGTTCTGTGGCTGTTGAGACTTCTGATAAAATAATTTTGACACGGGGCGTATCTTGCGTGCCTGCTCGTCGGAGCAAGGTAAACGTCAGAAGAAATCTAGCTAAAGGCCAAACGAGATTAATTTGACTGTCACATATTTATTTTGGTTTCATGTTTAAAGTGGGAATTTTAAATTTGCGATGGTTTGAAATATGAATTCTTCTGGATTCAGTTTGCCTTTCCCCGTACATCCGCGATTTTTCCTGCTATTTTGCTAGGATAGTACCCAGATTATCTGTTCAGCACCTGCTAGTGGCTAGCCCAGCCGCCACGCTCCTCCATCAGCCCCAGGCGGCCAGGACCCCAGCCAACTATCGGCCGCCCCAGCCAGACTGCAATAGCCACCGGGCAACCGGCACTGTCTCTCCGGTCTCCATTGTTGCTCACAGCTCCAAATGCAGCATACTCGTATCTCCACTCAAATTTCCCACTCATCACCTCATCATTGCTCTCAGAAGCTAAGCTTTCCACGCAGATTCCACGATTATATTGACGAACTTACAAATTGAAAAAACACAAATCCCGGAAACGTGAGGTGTTTGGACTGTATCATGTGGTCGTTGCTACATAAACCCGTCGCCCACGCCCCCGCCCACCTGCGTCTCCTCCTCGCAGTCTCCGCCTGCTCCGGTCCACTCCACTTCGGCACCACCAGCGCAGTCGCGGCGGCGGTTACGACTCGAGGCCCGAGCCCGAGCAGGGGCGTCGCGGCCACCGCGATGCCTTCGTCGTCCTCCTCGCCCGAGCCGCCGCCGTCAGCCGAGGAGACGACTGCCGCCGCCTCCCCCGCGGGTGGGTTCCGCCTCGGCCTCACTGAACCCTCCTTCCTCGAGTCGCTGATGCCGAAGAAGGAGATCGGCGTCGACCGCTTCCTCGCCGCGCACCCCGAGTACGATGGGCGCGGCGCGCTCATCGCCATCTTCGGTGAGTGGCCCCACCACGCTCTCCATTCTCCAGCCAGCCGATGCGTTAGATTGCGTAGCGCTGCCCCCTATGGGTTGGCTGTAGTTGACTTCACACGGAGCCTGGAGGCTGGTGTTTTCGCCGAGGTGGTACGATTGAGGTGTTCGGTGCGAATCATACACTGATACATGTCGATGCAGTCAATGGAAGAGTGGAGTTCACTGAGGTTTGGTTCATAGCTTTGTGTGGCTTGCACTTTTGCAGTGTTTGAGTGGTCACTGAACTGTGTAGCTTGAGTTTTCTCTGTTACTGCAGGTTTTTTGTATTTATCAACTTAGTTAGCCTCCATGGGTTTTAATAGTTGGTCTTTTACAGCCTCTCTGAATTTTGTGGAGTATATTTGCGTTTTCAATATTTGTGGCTTAACCTAGCACTTATATTGCGATCTTTGGTCTTATATATGAGATTCATGGTCTGTGGAACAGTCAATTGAATTTTGCAGGATATAATTTTGTATTTTATAGAATCCTGCTTGCAGCTTATGGGGGGTGCTTTTGCTTGCTTGATGTATGGTTCAGATAAGCATTTACCTGTTGTCGAGAGTGTTTGCTTTACTAAAGAAACACAACCAAGTTTGTTAAAATAAATAACCATAGTTTGGTAATATTAAGATAAATAAACAGTTAGTCAGAGGCTGTTACATCTGCATTAAATCTATATTCCTCTGGAAAGTTCATTGTTTAGCCAAAGAATGAATTTAGAGCATGGGCAATTGGGCACAGCTTGAGTCTTGGGTAGTTGGGTGATCCAAAGACGGATTTGATTTTGGGAGCAATTCTATGTGTTTGATAGGTTTTGATTCTCCTAGCTGTGTTGTGCTGATGTGACTTGTAAACGTGACAGATTCTGGAGTTGATCCAGCTGCTGCTGGGTTGCAGACTACTTCAGACGGAAAGCCCAAAATCCTTGATGTTATTGATTGGTACTATTGACATTTTCAGCATCTGGTTATCTGTTCTTGTTGTTTTATTTTCTATATGCCAACTTCTCTTGAATGATGTGTTCACTGATTCAAGTGCATTTATGCTCCTAAATTCAGCACCGGTAGTGGTGATGTTAACACATCCAAAGTGGTGAAAGCTGATGCTGATGGTGCTATTGTTGGTGCTTCAGGTTGGTCAAATTCTGTTTAGCTTCCGCGTTATTTCTTGTTCTTCGCAAAAGGTAGAATTTAAATGCTTAACATTTTTTTTTGAAATAGCAAAAATGTTTTGGAGCATGGACTTTACTTGTTGTGACAATAGGCAGTTGAGGTTTTCATTTTTTTATGTTGCGCTAATTTTAACATATACAATATAAGGCATCTACCAGTCATATTTTAGTTTACTATTGGTTGAATGTTCCTTGTCTTGTCAAAGCTATGCCACTAATAGGATTCATATTCTGAATGGCATTCCCCTGTCCTTCCTTGATATGCTAAGCTCGTTGCACCCAGGTGCTCGTTTGGTTGTAAACTCCTCGTGGAAGAACCCTTCTCAAGAGTGGCATGTTGGCTGTAAATTGATATATGAACTGTTTACTGATACACTTACATCTCGATTGAAGGTAAACTTATTTTCAGTGTCTGCATTCTAAATTTCTTATATTGAAGTTGAGATCTTAACAAGCATTTACTCACCACAACTTCAGAAAGAAAGAAAGAAGAAATGGGATGAGGAAAACCAGGAAGCAATTTCTGATGCTCTGAAGCAGCTGAATGAATTTGAAAAGGTTTAGGTCCATGCGGATTCCAACATTGATGCTCCCCTCCTGCTTATTTGCTTTCTTACTGTATGTACTGCATTCAGCTCTTTGCGGTGTCCTGCTGCAGGGAGCATTGTTATTTGCACATTCAGAAGTTCTCACCTTTGACGATAATGGCTGCAGAAACACACTAAGCCTGATGATGCCACACTGAAGAAGGCTCATGAAGACTTGCAAAGCAGACTTGATTACCTGAGGAAACAAGCTGAAGTAAGGAAAACACATATAATGCACGCGAACTTTTCTAGCTGGCTTATAGTGTAATGTGTTCCTTCTGTTTTTGTAGGCTTACGATGACAAGGGACCTGTGATTGATATTGTTGCATGGCATGATGGGGATGTTTGGAGGGTTGCTGTTGATACCCAGACTCTTGAGGGTAAAAATAATGGCGGAAAATTAGCAGACTTTGTTCCGTTGACAAACTATAGGTATGGTTAAAATTTTGTGTTATTGTGTTGTTAAGTAGACATTACATACACAGTTCTTGTCCATTCCTTATCCTGTTCTTTTATTGTAGTGTATAGCCCATGCTCACCTGCATGTTGTTTGAGTGGAATTTATTTCATTTACCAATTACTATAATCTTCTAGTTTCTAAAGGGTGCTAATAAATACTTTTTCCATGGTAATTTTATATGGTTTTGCAACGTCCACCGTTTGAACAAAAAAGGAAGTGTTTAATGAAAGCGTATTAAGTATTCAAATGAACCAATCTAATGGTAGATTTTCTAGTTTGATATTTGACACTCTAATTTTTATAGTGCTGGTCAAACTGTGAACTCTGTATTTTAGGACCCAGTTTTTGTGCAAAAAAGGATTTTAATGCACCTGTATGCATGAATGTTTGTATGCCGGAATGTAAGCTCTACTTGTTTCTAAGCCTTAATCAGAGATCATTCTAACTCTATTTTGTAGACTTTCTATATACCGTTACTAGTCTATCCCTTATTGTGGTTGGGGCTTCTGGCCGTTTCATTTCCATGTTATCTAGCTTCAGGTTTATATGCAGTTTAGATGTCTACTGAATGACTAGCTATTCAAACATAATCTTTTGTCTTCATTTTCACTTCCGTGTGGTACACATTGTAACTCTTATATCGAACAATATGTTTCTGATATCATATGAATGTCCGATCTACTATATTCTTTTTGCAGGCTTGAACGAAAATATGCAATTTTTAGCAAATTAGATGCTTGCTCTTTTGTAGCAAACATTTACGATGATGGGAACCTTGTTAGTATAGTAACTGACTGCTCTCCGCATGCTACTCATGTCGCAGGCATTGCTGCTGCATTTCATCCAGATGTATGTTACTTTAATCATTGGCTTCTCATTATATGAAAATTGTGAAAGGCACTGTTGTGTTGATATGTTCTTGCATAGGAACCTTTGCTGAATGGAGTTGCACCTGGAGCACAATTGATTTCATGTAAGATTGGAGACACCCGCTTAGGATCAATGGAGACAGGGACAGGCCTGGTTAGGGCCTTGATAGCTGCAGTAGAGGTAATAATACTTCTGCCATTCTATATATCATTTATTGGTGTGAATTGCAAAATGTATTTGCTTGCGGTCAATTGAACACTACCTTCGTACCACACCCTGATGAAGTGCTTAATGGTTGAGGAATACCTATTCGACTAAAACATTCTCGTCACTCCATTGAATCTTACGTTTTTTCATGAATTGATTCCTTAAATTCTGACATCCAGCACAAATGTGATTTGATTAATATGAGCTATGGAGAGCCTACCATTCTTCCTGACTATGGCAGATTCATTGATCTTTCTAATGAGGTTAGATCCTCTACTACATTGTTATTTCTTATCCATATCTGTTCTTGGGTTCCAGTATTATATCTTGATATGCTTGTGGAATTGTTGCTTAAGGTCTATATTGTATTATATTGTTTCACAGGTTGTGGACAAGCATCGTATTATATTCATCAGTAGTGCTGGAAACAGTGGACCTGCTTTAAACACTGTTGGTGCTCCTGGTGGGACTAGTACAACCATAATTGGTGTTGGTGCTTATGTTTCACCAGCTATGGCTGCTGGAGCTCACTGTGTTGTACAACCACCAGCTGAGGGGATGGAATACACGTGGTATGTTATTAGTCTGTAATTCTTTCATGGTATTTTATGATGCATCTGACCAACAATTTCATGTTACATCATCTTATTATGGATGAAAATATATAATGTGCAATTGAAATAAGTCTTGAACATCATGTGTGTTTGCTTTTGCTTAGCTTGTACGTTCTGTTTGCAAGTAAACCAAAGCACAAATATTATACTAGTCCTAGACTCCTAGTGAATGTAATTGTTAGAAAAGAATGCAAGAAAAGGTGTCTTGTGGTATTGCTTCTGCTTGATTCTCATGAGACAGGTGGCAATGTTATGGTAGTGGGACCGGCCCTAGGCCTGGGCCCACTACTGTAGCATGTGAACAGTATCGCGAGTTTAGGATGAGTCAGTTAGCAGATAAGATTAGATTTGTTAGTTGGTTTGTTAGTAGACGCCTTGGTCTATAAAAGGCAGCCAGGAGTCCTAGGGTTAGGTAAGCAGAAAATAGATCAAGGAAGCCATCTCAGAGCCTCCCTCGGGAGGGCGAGTAGCCGATCTATTCTGCCAAGTCTAGAGTCCCTATCAGGCAAATTCTAGATTCTTTAATTGGCTTGACTGACATTTGGTTTGTTACAACTGTGACTGTTTTTAGAGAGTAACATTGAATCTGTTATTGGAAATGTAAGGTCTAGCCGAGGCCCTACTGCTGATGGGGATCTTGGTGTCTCCATTAGTGCACCTGGTGGGGCAGTCGCTCCTGTACCAACTTGGACACTTCAATCTCGCATGCTTATGAATGGCACTTCCATGGCATCTCCTTCTGCCTGTGGTGGGGTAGCTCTTCTTGTTAGCGGCATGAAGGTTTGTGTGGCCAACATTTTTTTTGGTTAATCCAATGCAATTAATCTTTTTAATGCTTGGTAAAGCAAGACAAAAAGGTACTAGCTCTTCTAATTTGGAATACATTTCAGGCTGAAGGAATTCCTGTAAGCCCTTATTCTGTAAGGAAAGCAATTGAGAATACAGCTGCATCTATAAGTAATGCACCTGAGGAGAAACTGACTACAGGAAATGGGCTTTTGCAAGTTGATAGGTTAGCATCATCTGTCTCTTCCATGTTATGCTCTGTGAGGAAACCTTTGTGATCTGATGGGATTGAAATTTCAGTTGACGTCATAGTGTTGATTTGGCAGGGCTTTTGAATATACACAACATGCAAAGAAGTTACCACTTGTTTCTTATAGAATCTCAATCAGTCAAGTTGGAAAGTCAAGTAAGTGCCTTATCTGTTTTTAGTATTTAATCTAATTAATCTTCTTCCAAGTGTTCTTGGAATCTCATTTGATCAAATCCTAAGGTTCCCTTTCTTTTCTTTTTAGTCATTTTTCTCACTAGAACTTATTTAATTTGCATCATGTTCATGCATTACTGCAATCTCAACATCTGTTATTGCTTTTATTAACAAGCTTAAAATCTGTATTATTTATTGATGTTTGGTTGATATATTATGTGTTGGAGTTGGATAACGTGACAGCATGTTCACATTGCAGTTCCTAAACTAAGAGGAATATACCTCCGGGGGGGTAATGCATGTCACCAAACAAGTGAGGTCAGTTCCTGCTAAGCTGTTTAGTTACCCTATCATGCTTGTATTTTTTTTCCTTTCTGGAAAAGAGGCTGGAAGTGCCAGAAGTGCCAGCATTGTGATTGACCAAAGGAAGATGGTGCTTTTATTACTTCTGTAATAGGATAGTAGAAGTGTAGAATTCTTTAAGATTAAAAATTTATATTTTCCCCAATTTTCTCCTCTGTAGGGATAGAGCAGTACAAAAGAATGATCTATGTTCGATACTATAAGTTTCTATATTATATTAATAACTAGAATCATGTTTCACTTTTCAGTGGACTGTTCAACTTGACCCTAAATTTCATGAGGATGCCAGTAATCTGGAGCAATTGGTTCCTTTTGAGGAGTGCCTGCAGCTGCATTCAACTGATACCTCTGTTATTCAAATTCCTGAATATATATTGGTGACAAACAATGGACGCAGTTTCAAGTTGGTACCTTTTGTCTATGCAGCTAGATGATTCTATTTTTTCCTTTCATTTGCCCAACTTTAATATAATGTTTTTTCCCTACTTATTGAGATTTTCAGTTTGTGAACATGTACAAAAATATGTGGTGTAGAGATCATATGGACTTCTGTTGTAGTGATAGCATATGGCATTAAGTGTAAAAGCTCTTCAATTGAATTCTAAATGTAGTTTCATATCAAACCATAAACTTGGTGAATGAAACAAATACTCTTTCAAATTAGACTTGCACACTAGTAGTAAATCAGAATCATTTGCTCAATATGCGATGCTTTGGTCTTGGGGTGCTTCGACCCATTTTTCATCTTAATATATTGATGCGCAGTTCTCCTGCGCGTTCGATGCTAATTCTGTCAAGTGAAATTTCTTAATTTGTTTTTGCTTTGCCTTTTTGCAGCATTGTTGTCAATCCTGCAAATATCAGCAGTGGCCTTCACTATTATGAAGTGTATGGCATAGATTACAAAGCACTGTGGCGTGGACCCTTTTTCCGCGTGCCAATTACTGTAATAAAGCCTATTACTCTGCTGGGAGAGCCACCATTATTGTCAACACCTTTCGTTTAGATCTGGTATTCAATTTTGTCACATTCTTACAATTTTCTTTCTTTAAGTTATATGTCTGTTTGCTCAAATTATTTTTGGATGCATATATTTACCTATAAAGGTCTGCCAAAGTATTTACTACTCAGCTGGTCACTGGCTAAATGGTGCAACCCCCACCTCTCTCACATGGTGTATTTTGTTCAAAAACTAGTATTTTTCACGAGTTCTTTTTGGAAACCTTGCTCTCACTTTATTTGTCCAATTTGAATCTATATAGTTTAGAGATTTAATAAACACCATCTATTTTGGCTATATATATTTTTCCTTGCTTACAGGTCATATTGAAAGGAGGTTCATAAATGTGCCTTTTGGAGCATCATGGGCAGAAGTTACCATGCGGACATCAGCTTTTGATACTCCTAGAAGATTCTTTTTGGACACTGTTCAGGTATACCACATAAGATTTTATCTTAGTTCCTATTTCTAAGATGCAATCTCTAACATTAAAAATGTCAGATCTGTCCACTGAAGCGACCTATCAAATGGGAGGCTGTTGTTACTTTCTCTTCACCTTCTTCAAAGAATTTCAGTTTTCCTGTAGAAGATGGCTTAACTTTGGAATTGACAATAGCCCAGTTCTGGTCTAGCGGAATTGCTAGTCATGAACCTACTTGTGTTGATTTTGAGGTACTTCATCTACATGAATTGCTTTTTTCTTCTCCTGATCAACCTTAATCCTTGGGCTCCTAGATAGATTTGTAAATTGAGTTGTGAGGCATTCGTTAATACCACCTGTTTCCATGTTGAAATTTGCAGATTGTGTTCCATGGCATATGCATTGATCAGAAAGTAATTGCCCTTGATGGCAGTGAGTCACCCTTGCGTATAGTTTCTAGATCACTTCTAGCATCAGAAAAGCTTGCTCCTTTTGCCACCCTTAACAAGGTGAGTCGAGAATCTGTTGAAGTCTGTGAAGAGTTTCAGTTTTTTGCCATTTATTGATTTTTAAGCTTGCAGATCAGGACACCTTATCGACCTGTGGAGTGTAATCTTTCTTCACTTCTCACTGACCGTGATAGATTACCCTCTGGCAAGCAAATTATTGCGTTGATCTTAACGTGAGTTGATATTTGCTTCTGACATCTATACATTCTTGTCTGGACCTTTTTTTAACTTCCTTTGATTGACTGAATTTCTGCAGTTACAAGTTCAAACTAGAGGACAGTGCTGAAGTAAAGCCCCACGTGCCACTACTTAACAACAGAGTATATGACAACAAGTTTGAGTCTCAATTTTATATAATATCAGATTCAAATAAGGTGCATTTATTTTCCCTTCAGAAAATTTTTTCTTTAACTTATTCTTCCCTTTTCAGTGATGGGGAATTTAGATATTCTTTCCATTGATGATTTCTCTGGTTTTGATTAAAGCATCCTCATCTTTTCCCTGATCTGCATGGATGTACCTGTATCTGAGATTATAATATGTGTTTTCACTCTTTTTCCACTCTTTTAAAAACACAACTTTACTAATATGCGAGATAAACTGTGGAAGTATCAAGTAATGCATGGAGTAGTTTGTCACTTAAATTTTGGTGTAGGATCAATTTTTCCCACAGAACTGTGGCTGTGCACATAGGGGTCAGAAAAATTGGCATCATTATGATTTGATGTTACTCCTCCACTTTTTAGTCCAACCAACATATCTGATATTGCCTTACTTAGAATATTCTCTTTGCATTAAGCAGCGTGTTTACTCTTCTGGCGATGTCTACCCTAGTTATGTCAAACTTTCGAAAGGAGAATACACACTGCAACTGTACATAAGGTAAATCTCTCTCAACTACTAGGTATCTCTATGCATTCTCATATTTTTTTAGCCTCATTTTGTTTTTAAAATATCTAAATGTGTTGAATGTATGTTACCCAGACTGAGATTTCTAACCAGCCTGCTGAATCTTAATTTATCCCACAAGGTTGATACTGAATATTGAAACTTGAATATTTCAGTTATAACAATATTGACATCGATTATTTGCCACCGAATCAGTCATGTTTCACTCCATCGGATTTCAAATAGGGAAAATTGGATATGTACCATCAGAAGAACCCATCTATAGATATATAGCATCAAAAGAGTTGCCCTTATATATTTACCATTGAAAGGTTACAAGTTATAGCTATATAGCATTCTGTTAGCCCCCGTCCGGCCTTCCGTGACCCTTCCGTCTGGTCCGTCGCATCTTCCTAGCTCCTCTAGTCATCTTCTTCCTCCCACGCTCCCAGCAGAGACGCATCATCGCCCGCCAGACCTTCGAGCTGCACGGCGCCCACTCGAATCAATCCTAGCACTGCTGAGTTGGATCCCCACGCTCTCCTTATTCAGCATGCTACCCTCCGCGCTGCATACGTCGCTCCAGCTCTACCGCCCTCGCCGCCCGTCTCGCCGCACTCCCGGACCTCCACGCCAACTTCCCGCTACCCGCGCCGCCACTCGCGCGTCTCCGCTTCCTCGCCGCCGCGGAGGACCGCGCATCCGTGCTCGAAGCCTTCGGCTCCATTCCTGCCGCCCCGTGGAGGTGCACAACGTTCTCATCGAGCTCCACGCGAGAGACGGCGACCATGACGCCGCCGTCAAGGCGTTCCGTGGCATGGTCCGCGAGGGGGCACTCCCGAACGCCTGTCTCTCCTGCCGCTCCCGACCGTCGATGGCGTCAAGCTCGGGCCGCAGATGCGCGCTGCCATTGCTGCTATGCGCGGGAAGCTGGCCATATTGATGGCACGGAGGACTTCGTTGAAGAGCTTTCACCCAACACTAGGATCGGGTAGTACCTGAAGCCATACCTCCAACTAGATCCGCGCGAGACCCCTAGGAAGGGGAGGGAGATGCAAGAAAACCAAAGCCTGACATCTTGCTCTCCAACCGCTTCCTGAAACAATTGACCTGAAATTGACACCGATTTAGGAACTAAAAGGAACGGCATAGTCCTGAAACTGAAACTGAAGAGGCATAGTCCAGGAACGGCGGCATGCTCGAGTTGAACAAGCTGATGCCGAGGGATTGGGCTGCAGTTGCTCCTCCTTCAGCTGGCGTGGTCTGCCTGCCCTCCGCCGGCCTGAAAAACATGTCCACCAACCGGAGCGCGTTTCTACTGGTGTGCCGCCCTTTTGCCTCCGCCGGGAGTCGGCCACCATGCTGCGGCAGGACTTCGCCTCGCATGCGCGGGGCTGGTCCTGACAGGTTCCAGCTGCCAGTGGTTCTACTATGGTGTAACTGGGGGTACATTGCTTGTACGATATGGCATGCTCATTCGTTAGGCCTTGGAGACGGCGACGGTAGCAAAACTGACGGGGAAGCAAACAGAATGGTAGATAGCAATAACGTGGTGAATTTTGATGGTAAATATCCACAGCTAAGTCTTTTGATGCTATATATCTAAAGGTGAGCTCTTTTGATGGTATAGATCTAATTTTCCCTTTCAAATATGTTCACACCATGCTATTGCCAGATGTCCTTTGATATCTGGACGATACCATTCGAAACTGGAGTTATCTGCTGGAAAGACATGAGTTGGAACTTCCCCATTGGCATGCACTGGATTTATGGTTATATAAAACTAAAGATTATTGCTTAGTAAAGATTGAGCTTCCTATCTGGAGATGGTGCCGATTGAAAATGGAGTTATTTGTTATCCGCTGGCAAATTATGAGTTAGGAACTTCCTCAATGGCAGGCACTGGATTTATGGCTATATAAAACAAAAGATTATTGCTTACTAAAGATTAAGCTTCCTATTACTCACATCAAACTCCTTTCCTCTTGCTATAATATCTTTAGATCGTTCTACAAAAAGAAAAAAAGATTATCAGGGTGCAAGTTTTGACTAGGCTGTTTGGTTTGAAGCCATACCATGCCTGAGGTTAGGCAAGTTTGACCAAGTTACTAATTAGTAACTGTTTGGTTCTAGCCAGAAACTATTGCAAGATTCCTTTTCTTTGTGCCCCCCCCCCCCCCCCAAACAGCAATGACTTAAAAAGGTGTGGGAAGGTTTTCTTAGGTCTTAGGCTAGCCAAAGTGTGCCAACCAATTTTAGGAGGCAACGTTAGGCAAGGTTGGCAAAAATTTGTGGCAACCCAAGTACACCAACCAAAAATGCCCCAAATACTACTTTTGTGTGCTGGTTGTGGTTTAAACACACCACATTCTGTATTGGAGAAAAGTTACACTACATTCTTTTATATGTCAATACATGAATGTCAGATGCTGTAAACCATTTCATGTATCATGGTCTCTGGTTTATTATTAAATACATTCAATGGTGGCGTAGGCATGAGAATGTGCAATTCTTAGAGAAACTCAAGCAATTGGTTCTGTTTGTTGAGAGGAAACTAGATAGAAAGGTATCCCATCTAATACTGAAGTTTCACATTTCGAATAATGATTTAGCAACTACCAATATGTCTGATGCAGATGTTATGACCTTATTACAGGATTTCATTCCATTGAGTTTTTACTCTGAACCTGATGGCCCTATAATTGGAAGTGGCACCTTCAAATCCACAATTTTAGTTCCAGGGTATTTCCTACTCAAATGTTTGCTATTATCTCACTAGCTTTCTACTCAAATGTTTGCTATTATCTTCTATAATAGCACCTCATTGCAACATTTCTTTACATTATCAGAGAACCTGCGGCATTCTATGTGAGTCCTCCATCAAGAGAACAACTCCCAAAGGTATATATCCTGTTGATGTATATTTTGGTTAGAGATCAATACGATAACATTACCGTCAGCTATGTGATTTTGTTGTTGTGTTATCTGTTGATTCCTCTGCAGAATGCTCCACCTGGAGCTGTTTTGGTTGGGTCCATAACCTATGGTACTGTAAGCACATTTAACAAGAAAGATGACCAGCATGCTCCAGTATCTTACAATATCTCATATACCATTCCACCATCAAAGGTAACACCAAATTAAGTTGTCAGCTCCCTATGTTCTACCAAGGTTGCTGTTATGATGATCTTTTCTGGAACCATGAAGTCTATTACTTTTGTATACACATGTTTGCACTCTATAATTTGCCTCATATGTTCAACGTATTTTGTTTCATACTTACATTCTTTTTTTTTTTGCGGGGATGTTTCGTACTTCCATTCATTCATATTTCAGTGTGTTCAATATGATTATGCTATTGCAGGTTAATGATGATAAAGAAAAGGGGCTTTCAGTTGGAACAAAGAGCATATCTGAGCAGTTAGTTGAGGAGGTTGGTCCGCACTTAACTGAAATCATTCTTTTTTATATGGTGTGGGTGGTGTGGTGGCTTCCAGTTACATGAAAATTATGATCAAGTCATGTTTCTTTAGTTTAATATTAATAATAATTGTGGTTTTCTCTTATTGTAATTCAAACTCCTGGGTAGTATCACAATCCTTACTATGTATTGCCTGACTAGGTTCGGGACACCAAGATAAAGTTTCTTTCCGGCCTTAAGCAAGAAACTGAGGAGGACAAGTCTGCCTGGTCAGAGCTTGTGGCATCTCTGAAGGTAGGCTTTGACATACAATTCTTAATAACAATTTTACCTTCTATGTTCGCTGTGCTAGATGTGTATAGTGCAAATTATAGCACTTGTCTAATACTCTGTTAACCACATGTCAACTCTCCTACTGTTTTCGCTAAGGAAAAAAACTTTATGTCAACTCTCCTTTCTAGTTGAAACAATAAGCAATCTTGTTTGCAAAGACTATTATTTTCTTTTGTGATGTTTTTGTAGCACATCCGCGGATGTAGTTACTGCTGAATGCCCTCCGTCCGAAATTGTAGGTTATTTTGGCATTTTTAGGTTTATTAGATTTCATTATTCTTCTAGATATACACTATGTCTAGGTACATAGCAAAGACTGAATCTAGAAATGCCAAAACGACCTATAATTTGTAAGAGGGAGAACATATTTTACACATCTTGTTAACATAAATTTGGAGGGTTCTTTATTTATTTCTTTACAAAAAATTGTTTCACTTTTATCTTGTCAAAATCATAAGCTGTACATAGTTATATTGTATCAGTTTTGTTTTTTCAATGTCAACTAAGTTAATCGTTCTTGGCATGCTGCAGTCAGAATATCCAAAATATACACCCTTGCTTGCTAAGATTTTGGAATGTGTACTCCGGAAAGCAAATGGCGATAAGATTGGCCATGAAAAAGAGGTAACTGCTATCTAATGTTCCTTTTCATTTATGTTGACATGTATTTTTTGGTAGTAGGGCTCTGCATCTTATGTCTAATTTCTGAGCTTACCAAAGTTTAAGCAAATTACAAATTTAATGTACTCATACGAAACCGGGCTTCTTGTTTAATACCATCTGCCATCTCTGTGATAGGTGCAAAGCATTTAGATAGTGGTTTTAAAACTCACTGCTTCGTTGCAAGACAAATCATACCAGTATTCCAGAACTGGAGAATAGATTTTTCCAAAGAAACCTGTCTGAAACTGCATAGTGAGCTGTGTTAGAACTCCCTTCTTCGTGCTTCTTATTTTTCACTTTACTTTTATGTAGTGACCTTGTCTCGCTTGACTTTTGCATAGCTCATTTTCATTATTAAGGGCTTTCCCTACTGCCAACACCCCACCCACCCACCGCCACCATGAAAAAAATTTTCTACTATTGTTTTTCATGTTGTTATTTTGGTGTGCAGGTTATTACTGCAGCTGATGAGGTTGTGGATAGTATTGATAAGGAGGAACTTGCAAAGTATTTATCTCTAAATTCAGACCCTGAAGACGAAGAAGCCCAGGTAATTGGATGAGTACTTTGTTTTTGTTCCTTTGTAGTGAAAATGTACCAGCTCTTGCTGAATGCTGACTACCTGAAATGTCTTACTCCACGATAGAAATTTAAGAAAAAAATGGAAGAAACACGGGATCAGTTGGCTGATGCACTGTACCAGAAGGGTCTCGCATTGGCAGAGATTGAGTCACTGAAGGTGCAGCATCTTACTTTGCATTTCATTGTGTCAAAACATAGAGCTTAGATGCATCTTGCTCATCAATGTTCTAATATTAATCTTTTTTTCTGAAATTCTAATTGTTGAAAACCTTATATCAACATTGCAAAGTATGACAAGATTAGGTTTCCTACTTTTTTTTCTCAGCCAGCATGTGGATTTTCTTATACTGTGTCCATTTTGTATTCCAATTTATTCTTCTTCTTGTCACATTCTTTTCAACTGAATTTTCAAAAGTATGCATTTTGTGTCATAATTCAAATCCTTGTGACAGTCTGATGAATCAAGTGAGGCATCTTATAGAGATATTTTTGAAGAAAATTACAAAGAATTGATTAAATGGGGTGATGCTAAATCTGCTAAATATGGCACTCTGACTGTCTTGCGTGAGAGACGCTGTGGTAGGCCTGGTACAGCATTGAAGGTATGTTCTGCCTGCCAATTTCGTACTGTGCAGTACTCTAGTTATATTCATGAAGATGGGGCATTGCAGAATAATATATTTTATTATTTAATGATAAATATAAAGATGACTTTGTCTATTAGTTATTGTTTAATTGGATGCTTGCGAGTTCAAGTGAAAACTTGTAGGTATTGCAGAAAAGAAGACTTATCTGTAACCATAAACAATGATCTAGTGGCTGATATTCCTGTAGTTTATGCACTACATATTCTGCATATTTTAGCTAGCTTACATGGGCTAGATTTAGTGAAAAAGTTTATCCCTCTATTTATTTTCACTGGATAACACGTCTTATTGTTACTACAAGCGATGAAAAATTAGGTGTATTCCTTGGAAAACAAAACGTTTCCTTGTGGTTGGTCTCTACACAGGTCTTCTTGTCTTGCACAATTTTCTTAGTCTTACTACATGTTTCTGTTTTGATTCTACTCTTGATTTGAGCAGAATTTGCATCAACCTACATTGGGATTTATATCATTTATCAAGTTTCAATTGAGCAACTCATGGCTGATATTCAATATAGAATCAGACCAAAGTCAATAAATCTGGAGGACCCTGAAAGTTTTGGGCCTTCCACATTAAATTTTCTACCATTTCGAAGTCTTTTTGTTAACTTACTTACCTACCATTGTTACCCCTAGGTTTTGTTTTTTTTTCAAGGTTTATATAAACTTGTGCTAATATTGGTTGTTTTCATGATGTCTAGGTTCTAAACGACCTGATTCAAAATGAATCTGAACCGAAGAAAAAGCTCTATGATTTGAAGATCCAGTTGATTGAGGAAATGAGATGGAGCCATGTTTCAACCTACGAAAAGCAGTGGATGCAAGTCCGCTTTCCCCCAACTCTGCCTCCGTTTTGATTTTCAACCAACACCTGCACTATCAATTCAATTGTGGACATTGTTACACCATCAGTTCATTGTTTCGATGGTCATTTACATGGTATTTCCTCTTGAATATTAATAATATAAAGGGCATCTAGGCAAGCTAAAGGAGTTTTGTGTTATTTTCTTTTTGTTTTGCTTAACATCTTGAGCAACCCTCAGGTGGTTGATTACATATTTAGGGTTAAACGATGTTTCCTATTGCCGCCCCGTTTGGATGGCTGAGCGTGCCTCATGTGACATCGCACTGAGAATAGTAAGACCAGTAAACATTTTTTAACACTAGTAGACTAGGAATTATCCATTACCAAAGCAGGTAAGGTTAGTCTCCTCGCAAAAAAGGTAAAGGTTAGTCTTGGGATACAAAGTTACAAACGCAGCCTAGCCAATAGCTGCACGTCTGCCTCATACATAAGACTAGTCTCACTGCCTTAGTGTACAATTTTATTGTACTATTATTAAGATTGAGAACTAAGTAAGAATGATCGAGAACTAAGTAAGAATGTTAAGTGTCCGTTGAAACTTCACTCACATATGATGAAAAACATGCTGAGTGCCGGATGGATTTCTCTCACATAGTATGTCACATAGTATATCAACCGCTACTGAGCAAATCAACCGTGTAGCTGATAGGCTGCAGACTTGCTGATGAGCCATTTATGTGCATGGGAGTCGAATGGTAAAATATTATAGTATGGTTTAAGTTTTAACTCTATCTCAACAAAATAGCAAACTTACGCTTTGTCGTCCATCTAAAGAAAAAAATTAATTTTCAAAATACCCAGCAACGGTTTTCAACATAAGTTATGTAGCATCCAAGTTTTATAAAAACAGTGTATATATACATTCGGCCTGTTAGTTTGGCTGGCGCGTGTTTGTACTTTGTGGCTGAACAGGGCGATTTTGTGAAAAAAACTTAGCAAGTCACCTAACCTTGGCTTGCGCGCAACAGTGTGTTTGCATACACGCTAGAATTTCGTGTCAACATCAACACACGCACAAATAACTCGCATACAAAAACCTAACCTTCAGTCTGAAAAGTGCTGAGTTTGACATTTTCTGCAGTTCTTGGGAGCAGGTTAGAAAGGCCTATGCCTACCCGACCACAATCTGGCCCCTATCCCTACACTTGACGGGGCCATTTTTTATGCCCTGTAGCTTCAACTACTCCTTGTGTGCTACCCTTTTCTTCTTCATCGCGCGCTCGCGTCTCTCTTCTTCCTGAATCAGGCGGAGCTGCTCCTCATCCTCTTTCCTCGCAAGTGCCGCGCTGAATATGAATGAAAAAAATCAGCAATTATGCGAATTAAAACTAACCTAAGGTGCTGCTGCAGACAATACATTGTGATTTCCTAGGTCTGACTTATGCAACTGAAACGAAAACAGTTTTCCATATGTAAATGGAGATGAAATTAAAGGTTCCACCAAGGTATGCAATCAAGTACCTTCGTTTCTCTTCCCTCTCTATACTAGCAAAATCAGCTTCCATGTTAGGGTCATCTTCATCTCCGCCAGGAATAAATTTCTCAGGATTGTAGCTACACATGAAGCCGAACACCAATTACTGAAAAATTCAATATGGAAGGACTAACAGAAAACAATAATGAAAACATACTTGAATATTTTTCGGATAATAGATGAATAACTTCCATCATCTGATTTTCTTTTCACTGCACGCTTTTCCACTGGACGATGTGCCTGCAAACGTACAATGTTGGAACAAACGTTCTAAATGGTTGTATCGTACGAATGTGTGGAGTACCAAGCTGTGTTAATGGCAAAAGGTCTGTTACCTTAAGGTTTGAGGAAGGACTGAGCTGCTTTTGTTCTGATTTCAATCTCCCTTGGATCTTAGCTGACCCATTATGTCCAACACGCTGACCTTGTACAGATCCATCAGGCCTTCGACCTTGCAAGGATTGCTGACGGCCATTGCCTTGCGGCCTCTGACTCTGCAACTGATGTTGCATCCTCTGGTTCTGGCATGCTGGCTGTTGCTGCCTCTTGCCAGGAACCGATGCCTGCTGCCTCTTGCTCTGTACTGATAGCTGTAGCTTTTGGCTATTGGAGGATGGCTTTGTCAACCCTGGAGTTTTCTTCATGCTAGGCGCGTTGGACCCGTTTATACCAGCAGCAATCATCCTTTTTTTGTCTGCAAGAGTGTCCTTGGCAGTGGGCACCCTTCTCACGCCAGCAGAATTCATCTGTCCACGAACACAGGACTCTGCAGTGGAGGCATTCTATTTATGAAATTTATAGCGACATGGAAAAAATAATTTTTGTTTGAACAGACATGTAGTGTCCCTACCAGATTTGGGAACAAGGAGAGGCAGCGTATTGTGAGATTGCTCTTTTGTAGGTGGTAGAGTATCAGCATCACCAGAGAACAACGATGAGTAATCTCGGTTCTCACGAAGTGCATCAACCTTTCTTTTCTCCTGTAAACATAAGTTTATAAATCAATCTATGCAGAGGTCCATACATTAAGCAGCATAATCAGTCTTGTTTTAATTTATTTTTACCTCACTAACAAGCTTTGGCTTCTGCATCTCAACTGTGCCAGGTCGCACCTTTGAAACCAACTGGCCACCTTTCTGCAGGCAAATGTTTCAAGATAATCATGCGACAGTTCAGTGGGATAAAATTATCAACGTAATTAAATGTGGTATTTGTACGTACTTTGGATGGCACGTTTTGTTCTTTCATGATCGATGAGCACCCTTCTTCAATGACCCGACGAGCAAGCACGGGCTTTGATGGACCAAAGAAGGTGCCATATCTACAAAAAAAAAGTTTGCCCTCAACTACAATATATAATTGAAATATATATCCGGATGACTATTCCAAGGGACACCTACCCGTCCTTTGCTGGTAGCATTATCATCTGATTCACAGATGATGCCTTGGAGGTGCCAGCAGCCATTGCAGCATTTTTCCTCCTAATTTCCTCCTTTAACTGCTCCCTCAGGCTAAGTATCTCTTGCTGCCCAACTGGAGCCTCCTCCTCCTCCTCAACCTCCTCCAGCTCCTCCTCAATCTCCTCTACTTGCTCAACATCCTCTTCCACTTCCTCTTCAATGTCATCCTCCAACTCTGCTTGCCTCTGATGCTTATGCTTTGACATCTCAGCATCTTCGTCGTCAATAGACACAATGAAATCACCAAGGTCGTCGTCATCTTGATCAAAATACTCGTTCTCAAATTGCTGCAGGAGCCACCCATAGGAATCAATAAAATCGGTCAGAATTCAGAAATAGTGCGATCAACTACCAATGGATATATACGGCTAATTCTGAGTTGCAAACTGGTAATGGAGGTTAGCATTGGAATCGTTGAACTAAAGTACTGGTATGATCAATATGATCGAATTATTTATTTTATCCAAGATCGATTTTATCTTACATTGCCTTCGTTGTCGAATTTGTTCGCCATCTGTTCACGATCCGGCTGAGCGTACACAATTCAGATCACCTAAAACAAATTAGAGAGAGAACTTGCTGTGAGAATGCATGCAGGGAGAAAATCGATCTTGAACTCGATGAAAGCGTCGAGTTCGAGCACATATCAAAAGCAGCGTTTTTTCCCCTCGCAGGTAAGATGATACTATCAAGTTTGCACAGCAGAATTGAAGAACACACGTAAAAGAGGATTTCCGGAAAGGAAAAACGAACTCGGCGAAATCTCTAGCCCTAAACGCGCTCCGCCGCACGACGAGTACGCGTGCGTCTGAATCGGCGCAAGTTTTCCAAGGTGTGCGTGATCGGCTTCCTCACCTGAAGAGATCGCGACGCCCGCGCGCCGTGTAGAGATCTTGCTACGAAGTCGACGACGGTGCCGCGATCGATTAGCAACAACAACGCCGTCTTCGCCGACTCTGCGTCGCGAGGCGAAGGAGACAGAGCCGATCCGGGAGACAAACAAGGCGTGCGGGCGTGGGCGCGGGTGCGAGAGCCCTCCTGGTATATATATAGCCGCGCCCGCGTCTTCCACGCGCGTTTGCGGGGGGGCGGCGCACGTCCTCTTCCACGGCACCTCTCATCTCCGTCCCCCGCCCCGTCCGCCTATAAGCAGAGATCGATCCGCCTCCTCCTCCGCGCTGCTCGTCCCTGCTGCGGGGAGACGCGCGCGTGCGGGGATCATATCGCCAAGCGATCGAAGCCCACCTCGCGATCACGCGCGGCGAGAACGCCCGCGCGGAAGGCACGGCGCGAACCCGAACCGGTCCCGCTTCCACCCGCGCCGCGGGCCACATGATGGGAAGCGGGCACGCGCGCACGGGAGCGGACGGACGCGCGCGTCGCCTGGTGTCCGAGTCCGAGCCGGCCGGTGAATACGGGGAGCCCCCTGCCGATCCAGCCATGGTTTGGGAGATTGGAAGGAGGAGGAGGTAGAAGCGGTGGATTGGAGGAATCCGCAGATTGATCGGTAAAGCTGGGCTGAGATTGTGAGATCGGATGTGCTTCCGAATTTATCCCCAACTTTATTACTGGAAAAATATTGGTGACGGTTATTAACCGGAGTAGGTCGGTTGAATTTCTTTGGCAATGGATTCGCATCCGACGGCGTAAATCCCGGCGACGTGGCGCAATTATCTGGGCAGTTGCTTGAGCGAGAATAGGGAAATTGTTTTGAAATTTTCAAGCGTTCTTCCTTTATTTAGCAACTCTTACTTAATATAGCCATATACGAAACTCACGGCCATTCACCGGTCATGACGGGTTCCGTGCCTGCTGGCAATCGTTGCATGGTTTCGTATCCTACTGTCCCGTGGCGTTCGAAGCCTCCAGCAAGAGTTTAAACTAACCGCAGAATTCATGTTCTGCATTAATCAGCTGAAGGATAAGCGCTTCATGTTATGCATTCGGTTCATAAATTGTACGTCTTGAGAATACATCGCGCGCCTCAGCACTGCTGCAATTCATACTTGTCCGTTCAAGCATCTACTAGACCTCCCTCGGTTCTTGATTATTTGACGTCCATTAGCTCAACTTTGAGTTAGGCGGCGTCAAATAAAAGAACACTGGCCAATAGTAGACAACAGCGCAATGTGATGTATGATCGAGCTAAACAAGCTACTATCTGATGAATAAATTATTTGGGCAATTCAACACCAAATTACAGAATGAATGAATGTGAACACGGCAATCTAGTTTGCATCTTCACGTGCTCGCACCTCTTCTTTGGTTAGCACATACACACTGAATTATTATCTTCATGAGAGGCAAGAAAACTCAAGCCGGTAGGGGGGATCCACCGTTCCCATTTCCGTCACCGGTGACTGGCCATCTCACTGGGTTGGATTGCCACATTAATCTTCACGGCTGGACACCTGGGTTATCATTCTTGACTGCCGAATCAACAACTGCATCCCCGGTAACTTGATTGTTTTCTCCAGCTGGAGCTGGCTCGGTGGGTTTCGTAAGCACATCCTTCGCAGGTTCGGTTGAAGGCTTCTCTAATGGTTTTACAGGTTCATCCTTCGCGGGTCCAGCTGAAGGCTTCTCTGCTGGCTTCACAGGCTCTTCTGTCACAGGTCCAGCTGATGGCTTCTCTGATTGTTTTACAGGCTCATCCTTCACAAGTCCTGCTGAAGGCTTCTCTGTTGGTTTCACGGGCTCAGATGTAGCGCCAAGCTTGAGCCTCATTTTTTTGGATAGTTCCATAACACCCTTTATTTCTGAAATACAAGATATGAATTTATATGTAAGATCAAGCCATGTCAACAGAGTAACATACTGAACAGTCTGAACAGAACACGAAACCTCTGGTGACTAATATTTACTATTTGAGTTACTAAGTACGACAAGCATCATTAATATATTGAGTCGGAAAAATTTCCCATCGAATATAGGTAAAAGTGTAAAACACGTGCGATTAGCAGTGCTGTGAAGAATGTATTTGGGTGACAAATGTTGCTGAATATTCAAAAGGATATATTGCAAACTGGAGTTCTGCATATACTCCCTCCGTCCAAATATTGGGAGCGCCTAACCTTCCTGCACAATGACCAAGGAAGCGCGGCGCATGCAGGATACTCACATTAAATCACGCAACCCATTAACTCAGGCCTTGTCTGTTGCTAACCGCGCTCCAAACGCCGTCACCACGCACTAGGAGGAAATTTTGGTTGCTTTATTTTCACCAACAAAACTTCTTTTTTTTCGTTTCCTCCAGAGCCCTGAGTTTCTTTCCTTCTCACCCTGCCCGCCCATGGCGCGTTTCCTTTCCTTTTTGTCCTGCCGCCATCATGCGCCTCTTTCCTTCCTTCTCTTCTTGGCTCCAACCAAAATTTTAAACCAAATTCATCTGCCGCCTGTGCACATCTGGTGGCAGCCTATATAAGTCGCCCATTAGTCATCTCTTGGCATGCATATGAGCTCCCAAACTCCACCAGATTCAGATTGAACCAAACTCTTTCCAGCAATGCCCGGGATTGACATCGACTTGAACCAAACTCCACCAGAATCAGCTCTAGATGATCACATAGATTGGGATGAAATATAGGAGTGGGATGGCCCTGCCAACGAACTCGACTATGACATGATCTGGCATGATGTAGATCAAGGTGAGTGGTTAATCAATGTTCTCTGTTGTGCTATGTATTCCTTGCATGCATGATTTGAATTTTTTTGTGCATGTGTTCCATGTCATAGGTGATCAAGATGTAGATGGAACAACTGAAGGAGTGCAAGTACCTGCTGCAGATCAAGATGGAGATGGCCAAGGAGCAGTGGCAGATGGCCAAGGAGCAGCTGCAGATCAAGACGATGCTGCAGTACATGCCGTGCAAGCTGAAGGAGTACCTGCTGCCGATGGCCAAAGGGGTAAGTTCAGATTGTCGTGGAGGGCGGCGCGGCCCCGTCGAGCAACTCGGCGGCGCGGCGGTGTGGAGCAACTCGGCGGCACGGCAGCGTGGAGCAACGTCGGCGGCGTGGTGGTGTGGGGCAACTCGGAGGCGCAGCAGCATGGAGCACGGCGTCGTGGTGGAGTCTGGAGTCTCGGCAGCGAGGGTGCTGTGGTAAGCGGTGGCGTCATGCTAACGGCAGGGAATGGAGGGGCTATTTAACGTCAAGCAGGTGTGGTGCTGCTTCTACTACCGTGAGGGAAACGAGGAGCCGCGAGCGCCTGGGACAAGCTGCGAATGCCCGGGATGAAGTGGAAACAGTGGTCCCATTGTTAGACGTTTCCAATTATTGGGAAAAAAATTTGGTAGGGCGCTCCCAATATTTGGACGGAGGGAGTACAACTTAGGATGACGATGTGCATATTTCACGTGTTTGCATGTAAGATTTTGGATCCATATGTCATGTAATGTCAGCTCATAATAGGTAGAGATGTGAATGGGCTACGGGCACGTTTGGTTTGTGCTAGGGCCCACCCAACACCGGTAGCCAAATAATTGGCAGAGGTTTTCGCTGCTCCCGCTCCACCCTTGATTAGGCAAGAAACAAGCTACAAAAAGGCAGCATGGGTGTCCGTGCCAAATATCAGCTCCAATCCAAACGTGAGATGGCCACATGGAAAATGCCAAATTATTGGCAGGGCAGCTATGGGTGTTGAACCAAATATGTTGTCTGCATGGCCGTTAAGCCAAATGAGGAGCAGAGTGGTTAAAGTTAAGATAGTGGAAATGATGCTAGAAAATTTTACCATCAAGTTTCATCATGGTTTTCTAGCTGAAGAGACAAGACATAAGAGAAATAGAGGATCGTGCCAAACTACTAAGTTCAATTGCTCAAGACTCGAAGATACTAACATAAACAAAACATTTAATTGCAGGCTCCCATAGTCATAATAGAAAGAATCCTGCCTGCTGACCTAAGCAACTTATAGGAGAATTCAGTTTACCTTTAAACATTTAATTTATCTTTCATCTTCATGCTTGGCAGATTGAAACCATGAACGTTGGACCCATCTCATGTAAAAATTAAAATGTAAAGTTGATCACCCCCCTCCCCCAGTTCAACTGATGCGGTTATGGCATTAAATTCTTTCTCCATTAACTCACATTCTCCTGCCCAAGCTGGTAAACGGTCAGCAACCCATTCGAAATCTCCCGCCCCTGGACTTTTTTACTACTTCCAACAGAGTATACAACCTCGCCGTCATGAGCATGGCACCACCATGAATAGGCCCTAAGTTTTTGCAGGTCCCTATATGAGCACCCTGCTTACATCCCAACAGTTCCAACTGAGTTTTAACTTTTTAAAGTTGTCCCTCCAGTCTAAACCAACCCAAGCTCTGAGACAAGCAGATAAATTTACATGCTTCATTTCAACTTTAGTGGCCTCTGCAGCCAGACTCTCCAGAACGAGGCCAGCACATAGCAATAGCAAGAGGATAAGCACTCAGGGCACCAGTGGATCGAACTATGCAAAGCCCACCAAAGGCTGTTCTTTCTGTCCTAACCCTAGATTGGCTCGATTCCCTTCAATTGAACTACTATTGTCATAATAACAAGTCAGAAATTTAGGCTTCAACTGTATACCTTTCAGGATCTCACGAGCAGCATCAGTGTTGCGGAAATCGGTAGCTTGGTAAACCTTCAAAAAACAAAGATTGGGATATTCAGAATAGACGTAACACCAGAACTCCGCAAGGTACACTGCATAACAGCTTGAAAAATACGTGAGTTTACTGAAAGATTGTTGTACTGCCGTGAGTCGTGGACTTTGCCCCAAATCCCAGCTTTCCAGAAGCATAGGCTAATGACCATAAGAACACACCCATCTTGTAGTAAAAGTGAGTGCTAACCTGGACGAAGCGGACGCGCAGGTCCGCGACGACGGCGCGGATCTTGTAGTAGTCGGAGGTGTGGAACCCCACCTCCTCCAGCTTCCTCTTCTTCGGGGCTGGCGCTGGCGCAGGTGCAGGAGCCGGGGGTGCCGCAGGCGCTGGCGCCGGGGGCGGCGCTGGCGCGTCGGGCTGAGGGGGAGGAGAGACCTTTTGATCCGGTGCAGGTGCAGCCGCGGGCTCCGCCGACGGAGGAGGAGGAAGCGTGGCGGTGTCGGCGGCGGCGGCGGTCGGAGCAGCCATGTTCGGGTGAGCGCGTGCGCGTGGGGAAATGCTCAGCCCTGTTCAGGTCCAGAACTCAGAATGGGGCGCTCTGTTCCGGACTCTGTTCAGAATGGGGCGCTCTGTTCCGGACTCTGTTTTTCTTTTCTAAACAGGATCGGGGCTCTGTGCGCGTGTTTGAAGGGGTGGCCCGTGGGCTCGGCTGCGCCCCCGGGAGCTCATTTTTGTGTTTGGCTTCCTCTCCCCCTCCCTCGGCCCGGCCTGCGAGGGCCAAATCCCCCCTCTCCGCCTGGCTCCCGTGGTACGCCATTTTTTTACCGTAGTGCTAGGGCTCGGCTGAGCGCGGCGCTGGGCGGGCGATTTTCGGGCGCTTTGCGCCGGCGGCGGGTGGCCTTGACGGGCTCGCGCGGGAGAAGGGAAACTTCCTCCCGCCCTTCTTCGTCGCGAAAACCATGGCCTATAAAGGCCAGCGCCGGCACCTCCTCTCTTCTTCTCCCCTCGCTCCCGTGAGATACCAGCTAGGGTTTGGTTGTGGTGTGCGGCGAGCTCCAGTCGGCGACTGTCGGGCTTCCTCTCCGTTCTCTCGCTTCGGATCTGCTCCGACTCGCCGACGCGCCTCACTTCCTCGCTGGGACTCCGGGCGGTGCGGTTCTTCTTCCTCGGTGCCGGCGTTGACCTAGGGTTCGTTGTGGACCGGATCTGCTTCCTCTTCTGCCTGCTCTTCTGCTCTGCTTCCTGTGCCTCCTCCGACCTCCTCAAGGTGAAACCGACCCCCGAATCCCCATACTTGCTATAGATGCTTGTTGTGCGCTCATTCTTGTATCGATGCGATGCGGTTTATTATTGTTTCGATGCGGTGCGGATGTTCTTGTTCAGATCTGGTGTGGATGTTGCTGTTTCATGGGCATGCGGATGTTCTTGATTCGATTCTGTGCAGTTGTTCTTGTTCGATTCTGTGCGGTTGTTATTCTTTTATTCTGTGCGGTTTTTCTGCTTGTACTCATTTAACTTGGGTCGATGATGATGTCCAATGCACTGGGAGGCTTGTTCAATCAAGCAGCCGTGTCATTTAAGCTTTCATTTCCTTGTTGATGCTAGTTAGGGCTACCTTACTTAGATGTTATTTGGATTACTATGCATGTAGATGGATGTTGGTGAGAGCCGTGAAATGATGGTGAGGCAAGCTACTGGCATGGTAGTGTCCATGGTGTCTGTTGTTGTCTCTACTCTAAAGAGATTGAGGGATGAACCGGAACCTGATACAGAGCCAAACCCTCTCCTGTGTAGCCTTAGAGCTGATGCTGAGGAGCACAGACAGAGAACCCTGCAGACCATCTACAATTCCACAGATGTAGAATGTGTCTCTATGTTAAGAATGAGGAGGAAACCTTTTTTTGTTTGTGTGAGACATTTAGGTCCAGGGGGCTTATGCATGACAATACTGGTGTTAGTGTTGAGGAACAGGTTGCAATGTTCCTTCATGTAGTTGGGCACAATCAGAGGTTTAGGGTGGTGCACCAATCATTTAGGAGACCCATAGAAACAATACACAAACACTTCCACCAGGTGCTTTTTGCTATTTGTGAGCTTAGGAGTGAAATGATCAAGCCTCCTTCCACCACAACCCATCCTAACATTCTTGGGAGCCACAGATGGAACCCATACCTGCAGGTAACCACACATTACCAAAAGTAGTTGATAGTGTGGTTGTCCAGACTTGTTCTAACTATACATAAACATTTATTTTTAGGATTGTGTTGGTGCAATAGATGGAACTCATGTGTTGGCCAGGGTCCCTAGAAGCAAACAGCAACCATTCAGGGGTAGGCACAAAGACCCCACACAAAATGTCATGGCAGCTGTGGACTTTGACATGAAGTTCACCTATGTCCTAGCAGGTTGGAAGGGCTCAGCACATGATGCCCTCATACTAGCTGATGCACTTGAGAGGAATGATGGGTTTGTTGTTCCTGAAGGTAGTTATTCACTATACTATCTTAATTTCAAATGTAGTTGTTTACTGTCCTATTATAATTTAAAGGCCTTAGGATTCATTTGATGTCCCTATAGGTAAATTCTACCTTGTAGATGCTGGGTATGAGTGCCGCAATGGTTTCCTTCCTCCCTACAGGGGGGTAAGGTACCATTTGTCAGAGTATGGCCCAAAGAACAGACCAACCAATGCAAGGAAGTTGTTCAACCTGAGACACTCTTCACTTAGGGTGACAATTGAAAGGGCCTTTGGTGCACTGAAGAACAAGTTCAAGATCCTAAACAACAAGCCATTCCACACTTTCAAATCACAAGTGAAACTTGTCCTTGCATGCTGCATCTTGCACAACCGGATCATAGGTTTTGGGTTAGATGAAGTTGTGCCTGATGAAAACTGGATCCCACCAGTGGACCGGGCCACTTCACTTCATGATGAGTTGTTCTCTCAAGAATCTCAGGCCATGGCAGCCAAGAGGGACAACATTTGCAATACAATATGGGATGGGAGGGGTGTTCATAGGACTTGATGCATGAGTAGTGATTCATTGTAAGCCACAGTTTGGTAGCCCTGATGTAGAACTCTTGGATTTGTTGTGCTTGTGTAATAATTGTTGGACAAAACTGAGACCAAATTTGTCATCTATGTAACAATTCTGTGCTTTTTTACATTACATCCTCAATGCATTGTTTGTTGCTTGTAAATATACTAGGATGGCAGCTGCTAGTGTTGAGGAGGTGTTGGGTGGTGTTGAGGCTGTTGCTGTTGCTGTTGTTGCTGGTCCTCTTGCTCCAGCAGCAGCTGCTGGCCCAATGAGGTGGAACTATGCAACTTCAGGGTTTGTGATTAGGAGGATGGCACAGCTTGTGAGTGATGGTAGTAGTCCTGACAAAGTTTTCAAGGACAAAGATTTGAACTTGGTTGCCAAGCAACTTTTTAAGTTCAGTGGTGAGGTTGTCAGCCCCACTCAGGTGTACAACCACCTAAGGAAGTGGAGGTAGAAGTGGGCCAAGGTAGCTAAGCTCAAAGATTTGAGTGGGGCTCTTTGGGATAGTGAGCTTAATGCCATCATGTTAGATGTGGAGCACTACTCCAACCACATCAAGATATAATTCATATCCTAGAAATCTTCACTTAGGTTCCATATCTTGCTACTTAGAATTCATATCCTACCACCCTTGTGCAGGACCACCCTAAGGATGCTGAGTTCCTTAACTATCCCATTAGGTTCTACACTGAGATGGAAGCCATCTTTGGCCATTCTATGGCCACTGGTAAGTTTGTCGTAGGGTCTGGTGAAGCTCTAGGTGCACCTATTAAGACAGAAGGGGTTGGGGAGACCATTGAGATACACAGCACCAACAAGACTTTGCTAGACACCAAGCCAACTGAGATCTTAACCAACTCTGCAGGGGTGGGAAAAGGAAGAGGGCAGCCTTCACTGAGGATGAGAAGTTGTTGCTGACTAACATGTCAGATGTTGTCAACAATGTTGCCAATGCCCTTAGAGAGACTGGCCCTGCCCATATTGATGCAAATCTATACCTAGCTGTGATGGAGACCCCTGGTTTTGCTGAGGAGGCACTCATTGTTGCCTACACCTTTCTGCTGGACAACAAGGCCCAGGGTAGAGGCTTTGTATGTATGAGTGACAGCCATAGGGGCCTTTGGCTGAGGATCATGAGGGATTAATAGGGCCTATGATGCAACATAAACTTGAGGTGGCTACTATTTTCATATTTGAATTGCTTCTTGTTACTGTCTTCAAACTTGGCTGTTGCTTATGACTTGTGTGACCCTTCACTCAGTTGCAACACTAAGCTGTTGCTTCAGATGATGGCACTGAATGATGTTGTCCATTTGGCCATTTTGCTAAATTGCTTGTTCTTGTGTGTTTTGTTGTACCTTTTTATGCTTTTCCTAGCAGCCACCAATGATAGGAACCATGCAGTGAGTCCACCAAATAACATAAAGCTGAGGCCTCATTCTATACTATACTATTTTGTCTATTTTGCCTCATATTTGTTTCTGTCTATGTTGTCCTTTGGCCTGTGATGAACAACCTCATGAACACATGTTTGTCATGTTACTTATCAAACCGTGGGACACATCCATTCCCATACTTTCAAACATGTGATGGATGTCTCCCACGGTTCCATGGCTGACATGAACTTGCAAATTGTTCTGAGGCCTACTTGTGTTATTTTGTCCCTGTTGGCATGCCTATGATGATATTGGATGCCTCATGCCACCCATCAAAACATGCGAGACATCCATGTCCATGTTTTTCCAATATTAGGCTGGATGTCTCACATGCTTCCATGGTTGCCATGATTAATGCTTGTCATGTGTTCCATCAAAACGTCAAACTCATCCATGGTCCAAGTTTAAGCCTAGATCTGGTGAGTTTGATGTTTCCATGGAACCCATTGAAAGGACCTTGTTGTGACAACCCGTCCAGGAAAGTACCGTACTATCGCCTAAGACCGATCCACTTTGGTCATTAAGCAATAATAAAGTACCATCCTGTCGTAAGCTGCCGGGTTAACGCCCGGTAAATCACTTGAGAGCACAATGATCGAATATATGCATTAAAACTCACTCGAAGGCGAGTCCAGAGATACAACAACATTCAAATCCAAATTCGTACCCCGTAGGGTTTAATTATTACAAACCATAGTTTTTGTCATGACGAAATAGTTCAGAGTTTTGAAAAACAGCGGAAATTAACTAGCGGAGGCGAAGTCACCACGGGAGGCCATCCATGATGCTTTCAGTAGTCGTCCTCCACCCACTCCAGCTCCCAGCCGGGCGGGATCTCTCCGGTACACACATCACTGAAGGCATTACCTGGATCAACACATTATAGCAAGGCTGAGTATACTAATACTCATCAAGTCTTACCCGTCGGTGATATCCACTTCACCAATTCTAGACCATGAAAGGCTTTTTTTTGGCTACTGGGTTGCTTTTGCTAAAAATTAACAAAGAGTAAGTCCTTACTTTCAAGATTTTAACACAAGTTCTAGTAGGTTTAATCTTTACTACATTAGCCAACTAGTACAAACAAAGTTGTACAATACAATTAATCAAGCATAATATTCATCAACTTCCATCATTAGGGATCACATGACTAGTGGAGTAAGTAGTCTCGGGTAACGGTGAGAAGCCGACAATCGATTGATTTTAAACCTTGCAAGGTAGACCCAAACACACGGTAGGCTGCCCCCGCGAGGACAACTTCCCAGGCCGTCCCCATAAATCCTCGGGTCGGGATCGAATCTTACAGTCTTTGGTGCAGGCTATCCGGCATACCCCGTGAGATACCCGGAGTCACCATACACCACCGGTAGCTAGCCGTGAGAGCGAATCCCAAGAGTAGTAATAGTAGGATCCCTCTCCGCCTCATTAAGGTACTAGGCTTACCGGCCCCATAACTGGCATGTGCTTAGTATGTTCAAAAACTTAACCCACATAACCACTGGACCGGAGCCCAGATCCCATGCTCTTACCACATGAGCAATCCATTTAAGGATATAGTATGATTCCTATCTAGGAACCTATTCTCGCGAGTGAGGTCATCACCCGACTTGTAACGGTCCTATAGCTTAGCAGCTATCGCCCTATTATACTAGTAGGGACAAAAGGTACCTAGGGATCATGCATCTAGGGTTTCATTCAACTCCTGAACGTAAATGCACATTCATCCATAGATATTTGAATAAAGAAATTTTAAAACTGGGTTAGATGCACCGAAGCTTGCCTTCGTCGACTAGGTTAGCTTGGGCACCCTCGGTGTCGAGTACGTCCACGTCTTGCGCAGAACCTTCCGCTCCTCCTTCCTCGGTTCCGGGACCGGGGAGTAATCTCCGTCCGGTAGATCTACACGGAATGCAATGCACTTTAGGTGATGTGTAGAGATGGCAACGGGTAGAAACCCGTCGGGTAGTGCTCGTTCCATACCCACACCCGCCAACTCTAACTCCTACCCGCTAAAAAACCCATACCCACATCCGGGTTTGAGTTCTTACCCATACCCGTACCCGTGCGGGTTTTTTTACCCGTCGGGTAACCCATACCCGATAGCATACCCATTGTAAACTAATATATTTCGGAACATAACATGTGATAAGGTGCATACATCAACAAATTTAATTGATAAAAAAGATAAATGATAATTGTTAACTAATTAATAGTCTAATAAAGCTCAAGATTTTTTTGTTAGTTATCAATATTAAGTTATCTTTCACTACAATGTATTATTTTACACGTTTATCACATATTGTAGATGGGTTTATTTTACCCGCGGGTATGCGGGTATGGGTAGTATGTACCCACACCCGCACCCGCTTACCCGATGGGTATATGATGTTGCCCATTTATGCACCCACGGATAGAAATATAATTCCATACCCGTCTCCTTATCGGGTAAAACCCGTCGGGTACTCGGGTTTCGGGTACCCATTGCCATCCCTAGTGATGTGATAGTTTGTTGTCTTATCCAACTCTAGTTGGTCATATTCACCTTAACAAGCATTCATCTAAGGTTTCTCTTTTAGGAAGGTTGTTGGTGGTACATGGATTACTCTTTTATTCCACATTTGACTAAAGGTTTTTATTAAGCTTGTCATCTCGTGTGAAAGCTTCGTTTCATTTTATCTTTACCAACATGGTGTAATTAATATTTTCATTTATGAATTAATTCCTTATCGGTGATGATAATTAATTATCCTTTATTTATATTAAATAATACTTTCAAAAAGGAAAAAGATTTAATTAAGGATTTTTCTTTATGTAATTTCCCTTTAATATTAAAAGGGCATTTGGGCCTTTTATTAATCAATTAATTTACCAAAAATTAATTGAGTGTTTCTTAAGCCTACTAGCACCCATCCTGTTCCATTGGACCCACATGTAAGTGTTGGGTGCTAAGAAATTAAATATCAGGGAAAATAACAAAGGCTAGCTAGTGATTCAAAGTAAATGCATATAAAAATAAATAAGCATCAAAATGATCCAAACATTCTTGTGCATTTTCTCTGGTCCTAAACAAGCCTAAAGAACCAGCATTTTCACATGGAAAACCTACTGAACTTGGTTTATTAATTTACAAAGGAAAACATGCATAATTCAAGAATAATTATTTATGTTAATACAAAATTCATGATTAATTCACAGGATGTGTATTTTGGCATTACATGACAGTGTGCAAAAGTTGCGCTCAAGAGCATAAATATATTTAACAGGAAAAATCATCTAGGTAATTACTGCAGGAATGGAAAAGAATTTTTCTAGCAAAATCTACTGCATAACTTTGTGCAAATTTTGGCACAGCATCTAGTCACATCCTAACACACAACATATCCAAAATTTGGCTACAGAGGAGTTATATTTTTCAAGTTATGACAGAACCATTTGTAACACATTTGTATTTTTCCTGCCAAAACTATTTTGAATCTAGCCATGAGTATACAACAAAAGAGGTGGGGTTTATCATCCTGAACCCTACAAAATTGGTTTGGGATTTTTCTGTTTTTCCTGTGAATTTCTAGGGATTTTACAAGTCACTGGACTGATCTGCAAATAAACTTAGTTAGGTTTCCTTGCAACTAGGCCCTCAGAAATCACAGCCATGCCCTTCGGCGGCGGGAGGGCTCGCCGGCGGCGATGTGGGGACGGGACACGGCAACAAGCGGCACGGGGTTGCAATTGGGCTCACCACGGGTTGATTGGCGGTGGCGGCGGGGTCGGGCGTGCTCCGGCGGACGGCGCACGGCGGTGGCCGGCGGCGACGCTCACGGCGGCTCGGGGAACTACGGCGTGGAGGTGAAATGTGGGCAAACAAGCACACGTGTGAGCTACCCCGGGTGCTAAGGAAGCTAGGCGGGGGGTTTGGACGGCGGCGGCGCGGGCGGCGAGCTCTAGCACCGGCGGCGGCGACGATGGCGGCGGGCGGCTCGGGGTGGCGGGCGGGAACGAGGGGGGGCTTTTGATATGCCGCGCGCGCGCATCCGGGGGTGATGAGGGATGACGGCGGAGATGCCCTCACCGTGCTACGGCGCTCGGGCGGCGCGCGTACGGCGGCGGCACGGCCAACGGACCGGCGGTCGCGCGCGTGCGCGCGCGTACGGCGGGCCGATGCCGGGCGCCTCGGGCGGGGCGCGCGTTGGGGCGCGGGACCTCGGGACGGGGCGTGGCGCGGGTGGCGAGGCCTCGGGCAGCGCGGGTGTGGACGTCGGGGCAAGGCCGGCGGCGGGCGGCGGCGGCGGCGCTCGGTGCGCACGACGTCGCGCGCGGTGGCGCTCTGGGCTCACCCGTGTTGCTGGTGCTGTGTTCAAGTGGATTTTTCTCAAAATTTTCAAACATAACTGGACCAAGTGATGAATACCAAAGTTGTAGATCTAGGTACCAGCTACAATTCTTACAAAGGTCGTATAGGGTTTTTCTTCCTGGATTTGGATTTATTTGAATGCCAAATTTGAATGTCAGCCTGTTTCTGGCAACAGTAAATCTGTCTTGCAAGGGGTTTTTTCACAATTTTCCTCTCCAAATTTGAAATGCCAATCTACATGAAAGTTGTGTCCCTCAACAAGACCTACAACTTTCCTAAAGGTAGAATTTTAAGTGTTTAGGTGAATTTTGGAGAACGCGGCAAAAGTTCGGCGGACACTGTGGACACTCGGGATGGCAAGGGGTTTGGCCCACCCATTGACCATGGGTTGGCCCCACAAGTGTGCTACTATTCATTTAGGGTCATTAGGGTGTGTTAGTGAGTTTTTCGGGGTGAGGGCCCAGGTTGACCTAGGTTTGACCTCGGTTGACCACTTGTCCGGCTAATCCGGTCATTAGCGTTAATGACGGTAATTAAAAAGGCTGGGGCGTCACGACCTACCCCCCTTAAATGGAATCTCGTCCCGAGATTCGATTTGACAACGAAGAGATGGGGAGAAGGGACTCACGGTTTCGAGATTGGAGGAAGCCCGGATACTTGGTGTTAAGATAATCCTCCGTCTCCCATGTGGCTTCTTCCTCCGTGTGATGGCTCCATTGGATCTTGTACATTCGCACGGTCTGCCTTCGGGTCTTTCGCTCTTTTTGGTCTAGTACCTTCAATGGATGCTCGACGAGCGAGAAATCCGGCTCGATCCAAGCATTAGCTTCCGTGATGATTTCATTCTCCGGAACAGGCATTCCCTTCTTCAACTGAGTTACATGGAACACATTGTGAACTGCGGAAAACCGTTCTGGCAATTGGATACGGTAAGCCACGGGTCCACATACTTCTATTACTTCATATGGTCCAATGTAGCGCGGGCTAACTTTCCCTTGACTCCGAACCTTTGCACACCTTTGGTGGGGGATACCTTCAAATATACATGATCTCCCACTTCAAAGTGTCGAGGTGCGGTTCCCTTGTCATGGTAACTCTTTTGTCTCATCTGTGCCATCTTTAAACTTTCTCTTATCACTTGCACCCTTTCTTCGGCCTCTTTAACTAACTCTGGTCCAAAGGGTGTTCTTTCTCCGGTCTCTGACCAATTCAGTGGGGTGCGACATCTACGTCCGTATAGAGCATCAAACGGTGCCATTTTCAAGCTGGCCTGATAGCTGTTATTGTAAGAGAACTCGGCCAAGGACAAACACTTGTCCCAACTCTTGTCAAAGTGCAAGATGCTTGCTCTCAACATGTCCTCTAGGATCTGATTTATCCTCTCCGTTTGACCATCGGTCTGTGGATGGTAACTGGAACTACGGAGTAGCTGAGTTCCCAAACACTCGTGCAATTGTTCCCAAAAACGGGCCACAAACTGAGTCCCTCTATCAGAGATTATAGTCTTTGGGATTCCATGCAGACGAACTATGTGGTCCACGTACAACTCAGCATATTGTTGTACGGAGTAGGTGGTGTGCACGGCAATGAAGTGAGCGGTCTTGGTGAGTCTATCCACAATTACCCAAATAGAATCCTTCTTTCTAGGGGTCAGGGGTAAACCCACAATGAAATCCATACTAATATCGTCCCATTTCCACATAGGTATCGACAGGGGTTGGAGTACTCCTGCCGATTTCAAATGACTTGCTTTCATCCGGTGGCAAGTATCGCACTCGGCTACATACTTGGCTACATCCACCTTCATATTGGACCACCAAAAGTTCTGCTTTAGATCTTGGTACATCTTGGTACTACCGGGATGAATAGAGAACTTGGACTTGTGAGCTTCATCTAGAATGATTTTCTTGATTTCTGGGTCAACGGGGACCACTAGACGTTTTCCAAACCAGACCACATCTTGGTGATCCTTCTGGAAACAAGTGTACTTTGGGTCTCCTTCTGCTAGTTTCTGCCTGATGGTTTGAACATCTGCATCATTGCGCTGGGCAGTGACAATCCGGTCATAAAGATTTGACTCTGCCGTCAAGGCATAAAGAATTCCCTGCGGTACCACTTCTAAGTTGAGCCTTCTCATTTCTTCACACAAGGGTTCACTGACTGGCTCCAACTCTAGGTGGTTACAATGATCCTTGCGGCTAAGAGCATCCGCAACAACATTTGCTTTGCCGGGATGATAGTGCACTTCTAGATCATAATCCTTGATCAACTCAAGCCATCTTCTCTGCCTCATATTCAATTCGACCGGGTGAAGATGTATTTGAGGCTCTTGTGATCGGTGAAGATATTGCAATGATTGCCCATTAGATAATGTCTCCATATCTTGAGGGCATGAACGACGCGACCAACTCAAGATCATGGGTAGGATAATTGAGTTCATGGGGTCGAAGTGCCCGTGAAGCGTAGGCAATGACCCGACCTTCTTGCATAAGGACACAACCGAGACCCGTGCCGATGCGTCACGAGAAGACTTCAAATGGTTTGGAGTTGTCGGGTTGAGCTAGCACCGGGGCTGAAGTTAGATGTTGTCCGAGCGTGTGGAAAGCTTTCTCACATGCTTCACTCCACACGAATTTTACTCCTTTCTTGAGTAATTCGGTCATGGGTTTGCGATTCTGGAAAAGTCAGGAATGAATCGACGGTAGTATCCCGCCAATCCTAGGAAACTGCGGATTTGATGTACGGATTTGGGTGGTTTCCAATCCATCACCTCTTGAACTTTGCTAGGTTCTACGGAGATACCATCGTGGGAAATGGTGTGCCCTAAGAAGTTGACACTTTTCAACCGGAATTCGCATTTGGAGAACTTAGCATAAAGCTTGTGATCTCGCAAACGCCGAAGGACAACTCGGAGATGATTGGCGTGATCTTTCTCGCTCTTAGAATAGATAAGAATATCATCGATAAAAACCATGACAAATTTATCGAGCTCCGTCATGAACACGAAGTTCATGAGGTACATGAAGTAGGCGAGGTGCATTAGTGAGTCCGAAGGACATGACTAAGAACTCGTAAAGACCATAACGAGTGGAAAAAGCGGTTTTAGGAATGTCACACGGTCGAATCTTGATTTGGTGGTAGCCGAACGAAGATCGATCTTAGAGAAGACTTTGGCACCAGCCAATTGATCGAAAAGAACATCGATTCGAGGAAGTGGGTACTTGTTTTTTATGGTGACTCGCATTGAGTGGTCGATAATCTACGCACATTCTCAAGCTACCATCTTTCTTTTTGACAAAGAGAGCGGGGCAACCCCAAGGAGAAGAGCTCGGGCGAATGTAACCCTTATCTAACAATTCTTGGAGTTGGGTTTTTAATTCGGCTAACTCTTTGGGTGGCATGCGATAAGGTCTTTTGGAAATGGGTGCGGTACGCGGCCGGGAGTTCGATCACAAACTCGACATCTCCGTCCGGTGGCATACCGGGCAACTCGTCGAGAAATACATCCGGTACTCACACACTACTGGAATTTCATCAAGAGAGGAGATAATGGTCACATAGGCACAAGAGTCAGTACCGTCCCGGAAAGGTAGGTACAAGGTAGTGTGCCCGACCGTAGGAGAGTTGATCTCTACGACCCTATCTCGCTATATCTAGAACCACCTTATGTTGATTCATCCATTCCATACCCAAAATAACATCCATGCTCCCCAATTTGATAACTATCGGGTTAGATTGAATAACTTGACTTCCTAGTCCGAGAGGAACTCCAAAAGTCACTAAGCGAGACGTGATGTTTCCACCGGGTGTGGTAATTTTATAAGCAAGATTTGGTTTGTGCCCCTCTTAGACCCGGTTTGTCTAGTAGACTCTCATTTATGAAACTATGGGTGGCTCCCGAATTAAATAAGACCTTAACATGAGTGTTATTGATAGAGAATGTACCCGTGAGTACCGAAGCTCCCGCCTGGAATGTCACTCATGGTAGTGAAGTTCGACTTGCCTTGGCGCACTTGCACCATAGGCTTCTTGGCGGAGTGGCGGGCTTGCTTCCCGTACTCGATTCTCGCGGGTTGGGCTTGATCTCGCCTAGGCTTGGGACACTCATTAATGTAGCACCCTGGCGGGCCACGGTTGTAGCAACGACGATCTCCCACATCACGAGGGGGGTGCAATAGGCTTTGGAGCCTGCTGGCGTCGGGCACGGCGGAACCGGAAGTTCCGGCGAGGTTTGCCCCGGAATGACTTCATCGTCCGGCGTCCGGTTGAAGATTGCTTCGGGATGGGCCCGGAGCTTCCTTCTTCACAAAGCGAAACTTCTTGTTTGTTCCGCCGCTCGGGGTGAAACCGGACATCCTCTTGTTATCCCCATGGGCTTTCTTCATAGCATCCTCTTGCGAGATAGCCTTGTTCACTAGCTCATGGAAGTTTGCGGGCTCGAGCAGATTCAGGCATTCATACAGCTTGCCATCAAGCCCGTCACGGAACCTCTCCATCTTCTTGGCATCAGTATCAACATGATGCCCACCGTACTGGCATAAGCTATTGAACTTCTGAGCATAGCGGTACACGGAGTCAGATCCTTGACGGAGGGCTAACGGCCTCCCTCATCTTTCCGTCCATCGGACCCTTGGGGATGTGGTGGCTTTTGAAAGCTCGCTTGAACTCGTCCCAAGTCACGGCGTGGCCTCGCCGCATGGACTTGAAGTGGTCCCACCACATCAAAGCTTCCCCTCGCGGTTGCAACGCCGCGAAGTTCGCTTTGTTCTCCTCGGAGCAAGGCAAAGCACAAATGCGAGAGAATTTCGCCTCTATGGCCTTGACCCAAGCCTCGGCTTCCGAGAGGGTCTTCTCGCTTTAGCGAAGGTTGGCGGCTTCATGGCGATGAACCGGGCGTACGTGGTGACCGGTTAGGCCCCTCGTGGTTGGCTCCATGTGGCGGCCTTCGGTTCATCCGCCGGGCGATCCGCTGCTGCGTGCGCAGGATCCGGCGCAAAGCACCTCGGTTTGGGTGGCCATGAAGGCCTCCGTCGGTGTCATGGGCGGGGGGTGGTGGCAAGTCACCACTACCACTCGCTCCGAAACCGTTGGGAGAGCTGCGCGTGGTTCCCACCATCTGAAAAGTGAGCTTTATTAGTGAGATAACTGAAAGCTTACTCCAAATGATGACAAGCACGATCATGCATAATCACATCTCATTAGTACTTAAACAATGAGGACAGCAACAAGTAATAATATTCTATAGCCACCAAGATTCATAGAATCGTTCTTCACAACCGGTTAGAACGGCGATCACTCAATTGCGCAGCTCATCATGGCTTTCGAACGGTCGTCGTTATTCCGGATACCAAAGAAAGTGGTATACGAACGAGCAATTATTCGCCTAACAACGAGTGATGTTCCTAAAGATGCTTTGTTTTTCCAACATTTTTAGGAGAGAATGCAACATTGACAAGCGTGGTCATTTGCAATAAAATTTCAATTTGAAAGACAACGAAATTCACTTAAGGCATACAAGCTTAAGCATTCTTATTACAACATAACAGAACAAGGTTCAAGACATTACAACTCGAATTTGGAACATCATGACAAGACACGATACAACAGTTGCTTGGCACGAAGACGTGCTGTCAAGCCAACTACTCTAACATCTCGAAGACAACTCGGTAAGATCGACATCCTGTTGCTCCCTGCTGCCGGCAACCTAGTTGCCCACTGAAGCACCACTGTACGAAGGCGAAGCTAGGGGAGTCGGTAGCGGTGGTCCTGCCCCGACTCGTCCGGTCCCGGACCGGACACGGCCCTGCTCGCTCCTCCGGTGTGCACTCGCGGGGGCGGTGGGCCGTAAGGCCACTATAGCCCGTAAGGCCGCCACCCGTACGTCGGCCTCTCGCACGTGCTCCCGCATCTCGGCAATGTTCCGCGGCGGTGTCGCCTCTCTATCTCGTGTGCGTCGGCATCCTCCTCTAGTCCATGGTTCTCTCGCCTCCGGATCTACGATCCTCGTAGGCGGTCACCTCTCTCAAGCTCCAACCGGAACCTCCTAGCACGCGACCGTCGTTCTCCCCGCTGCACACGGGTAAGCGTGAAGTTCAGCCGCCGGTGTGCTTCGCCGAAAGCTGCTCCCAATCGCGCCTAGATGCCTCCAAGCGTTGTGCAATAATCGCCGCGGTGTTATAACGCAGCCCCACGGAGTGTGAAGACCACGTTCAGACAACGGGCAAGTGTCTGGGTAACATCCAACGGCTCTGCTAGGGTCAGTAGCTCCCGTAGGTGGTCCATACGGTCCAACCAAGCCGGGTCATGAGGACTCACGGCGAGAAACAGTCCAAACGGAGAAAGAGCTACCACGGTAGGGTTGTGGTCACAAAAGTCTGTCAGCACTCTGAGGGCGGCTGACTCCACGGACTCGTGAGTGATAAATCCCCAGTAAATAAAGCTCAGGTCAAACCAGTCGGCGTGGTCTGGGTGTGGCAGAACAGTAACGATCACTCTGCAGCGGGGAACGCCAAAGCGCTCAAACTCCTTCACCTCGTACGTCGGTGGGGTAAGGTAGCTCGCGGCATCGAGTGCTTCCCACGCCAAGCGCGGAAAACCCTCCCGGTGTAACCCGTTGGTACGGATCGTACCGTCGGCGTCGAACCGGTGGAACACGGGGGAAATCCATCCGTACACAAATGTAACTCATGTCGGATCTCAAAGAGAACGACATGTCAAATGGTGAAGTTCGGCGGTACCGTGAATAAAAATTCATAACCAAAAATCCATAAACCTCAAACATTCCCCAAATTTTAAATTAACCCTTTAATACTTTTAATTAAGCTTTTTAAGGTTGAACATTGATCAAGGAAACAAGATGAATGGTCCTTAACCTGGATGTGCCTAGGGAAAAAGTGAACCAACCCATCGAAACTAGGATTGAGATTTGCTTAAAACAAGACGACTAGTTGAGGAGCCATTATGTTTAACAATTGGGTTTAATTAACCTAGCACATGATAAACCATTTTTCATAAAATTTCGGCGAAGCATGACGGCCGGGTACGGAAGGTACTTCTAATTTATACAAAGCACACACTAGCATAATCTTCCTTAGAGAACATATGGAATTTCGATTTTTGGGTCCATTTTAGTTGTTTCGATTTTTAATATGCATGCAAGACGTCCTATTCGACCTCACATGGCAATCAAGCCAAAATTCGAAGTTAGTGCCGGTTGCAAGGCTTTTATTCGTCTCTCCCTATAATATCTAATCGAGAGCTATACGGTACTCGCTTAACAACTAACGAAGCGCCGTCATGTACTGCAGAAAACGAACCTTTCGTGCCAGCACGTCACGAAAGCGTCCACATACATTACTGTTCACTATAGAAATGGTATCCATGCGTTAAGCCGCTGCATGGACAGCGTCCTATTTAAGACTCTGACGCGACGTGAGTGCCCATTGGAATAGGCCTCACTCATCCCTCACGGACCTTCCTGTGAAACCATCACGTATGGCAAAACGTGACGAGACTCAAACGCGACGTGGCACCCATTGGAATAGGTCCCACTAGTCCCTCACAGGACTTTCCTGTGGTACCACCACGTATGGCAAAACGTGATGAACTAGTATGGTTGTGCAAGAATGTAAGTCTGACATAAAGTAATGTGCTGGGAGTTAGCAAAATAAACCATAGGTTATTTAAGCCACCTGAAAGAACCCAAAATTCCCTCTAGGGCCTCTCGGTCTATTTTATCCTTAGCGGACCAACGTATTTTGGAAAAATCGGACAATCTTGGCATATTTTATTCAAAAATCGGTGGTTAAGGTTTATTAATTAATCTGCGGTGCATATAAGCTCGATGCCAACCGTGACAACCCGCCCAGAAAGTACCGTACTATCGCCTAAGACCGATCCACTTTGGTCATTAAGAAATAATAAAGTACCATCCGTCGTAAGCTGCCGGTTTAACACCCGTAAATCACTTGGGAGCACAAGGATCGAATATATGCATTAAAACTCACTCGAAGGCGAGTCCAGAGATACAACAACATTCATATCCAAATTCGTACCCCGTAGGGTTTAATTATTACAAACCATAGTTTTTGTCATGACGAAATAGTTCAGAGTTTTGAAAAACAGCGGAAATTAACTAGCGGAGGCGAAGTCACCACGGGAGGCCATCCATGATGCTTTCAGTAGTCGTCCTCCACTCACTCCAGCCTCCCGGCGGCGGGATCTCTCCGGCCACACATCACTGAAGGCATTACCTGGATCAACACATTATAGCAAGGCTGAGTATACTAATACTCAGCAAGTCTTACCCGTCGGTGATATCTACTTCACCAATTCTAGACCATGAAAGGTTTTTTTTGGCTACTGGGTTGCTTTTGCTAAAAAGTAACAAAGAGTAAGTCCTTACTTTCAAGATTTTAGCACAAGTTCTAGTGGGTTTAATCTTTACTACATTAGCCAACTAGTACAAACAAAGTTGTACAATACAATTAATCAAGCATAATATTCATCAACTTCCATCATTAGGGATCACATGACTAGTGGAGTAAGTAGTCTCGGGTAACGGTGATAGGCCGACAATCGATTGATTTTAAACCTTGCAAGGTAGACCCAAACACACGGTAGGCTGCCCCCGCGAGGACAACTTCCCAGGCCGTCCCCATAAATCCTCGGGTCGGGATCGAATCTTACGGTCTTTGGTGCAGGCTATCCGGCATACCCCGCGAGATACCCGGAGTCACCATACACCACCGGTAGCTAGCCGTGAGAGCGAATCCCAAGAGTAGTAATAGTAGGATCCCTCACCGCCTCATTAAGGTACTAGGCTTACCGGCCCCATAACCGGCATGTGCTTAGTACGTTCAAAAACTTAACCCACATAACCACTGGACCGGAGCCCAGATCCCATGCTCTTACCACGTGAGCAATCCATTTAAGGATATAGTATGATTCCTATCTAGGAACCTATTCTCTCGAGTGAGGTCATCACCCGACTTGTAACGGTCCTATAGCTTAGCGGCTATCGCCTTATTATACTAGTAGGGACAAAAGGTACCTAGGGATCATGCATCTAGGGTTTCATTCAACTCCTGAACGTAAATGCACATTCATCCATAGATATTTGAATAAAGAAATTTTAAAACTGGGTTAGATGCACCGAAGCTTGCCTTCGTCGACTAGGTTAGCTTGGGCACCCTCGGTGTCGAGTACGTCCACGTACTGCAGAGAACCTTCCGCTCCTCCTTCCTCGGTTTCCGGGACCAGGGAGTAATCTCCGTCCGGTAGATCTACACGGAATGCAATGCACTTTAGGTGATGTGTAGAGATGGCAACGGGTAGAAACCCGTCGGGTAGTGCCGTTCCATACCCACACCCGCCAACTCTAACTCCTACCCACTAAAAAACCCATACCCACATCCGGGTTTGAGTTCTTACCCATACCCGTACCCGTGCGAGTTTTTTTACCCGTCGGGTAACCCATACCCGATAGCATACCCGTTGTAAACTAATATATTTGAGAACATAACATGTGATAAGGTGCATACATCAACAAATTTAATTGATAAAAAAAGATAAATGATAATTGTTAACTAATTAATAGTCTAATAAAGCTTGAGATTTTTTTGTTAGTTATCAATATTAAGTTATCTTTCACTACAATGTATTATTTTACACGTTTATCACATATTGTAGACGGGTTTATTTTACCCGCGGGTATGCGGGTATGGGTAGTATGTACCCACACCCGCACCCGCTTACCCGATGGGTATATGATGTTGCCCATTTATGCACCCACGGATAGAAATATAATTCCATACCCGTCTCCTTATCGGGTAAAACCCGTCGGGTACTCGGGTTTCGGGTACCCATTGCCATCCCTAGTGATGTGATAGTTTGTTGTCTTATCCAACTCTAGTTGGTCATATTCACCTTAACAAGCATTCATCTAAGGTTTCTCTTTTAGGAAGGTTGTTGGTGGTACATGGATTACTCTTTTATTCCACATTTGACTAAAGGTTTTTATTAAGCTTGTCATCTCATGTGAAAGCTTCGTTTCATTTTATCTTTACCAACATGGTGTAATTAATATTTTCATTTATGAATTAATTCATTATCAGTGATGATAATTAATTATCCTTTATTTATATTAAATAATACTTTCAAAAAGGAAAAAGATTTAATTAAGGATTTTTCTTTATGTAATTTCCCTTTAATATTAAAAGGGCATTTGGGCCTTTTATTAATCAATTAATTTACCAAAAATTAATTGAGTGTTTCTTAAGCCTACTAGCACCCATCCTGTTCCATTGGACCCACATGTAAGTGTTGGGTGCTAAGAAATTAAATATCAGGGAAAATAACAAAGGCTAGCTAGTGATTCAAAGTAAATGCATATAAAAATAAATAAGCATCAAAATGATCCAAACTTTCTTGTGCATGCTCTCTGGTCCTAAACAAGCCTAAAAAACCAGCATGTTCACATGGAAACCCTACTGAACTTGGTTTATTAATTTACAAAGGAAAACATGCATAATTCAAGAATAATTATTTATGTTAATCCAAAATTCATGATTAATTCACAGGATGTGTATTTTGGCATTACATGACAGTGTGCAAAAGTTGCGCTCAAGAGCATAAATATATTTAACAGGAAAAATCATCTAGGTAATTACTGCAGGAATGGAAAAGAATTTTTCTAGCAAAATCTACTGCATAACTTTGTGCAAATTTTGGCACAGCATCTAGTCACATCCTAACACACAACATATCCAAAATTTGGTTATAGAGGAGTTATATTTTTCAAGTTATGACAGAACCATGTGTAACACATTTGTATTTTTCCTGCCAAAACTGTTTTGAATCTAGCCATGAGTATATCACAAAAGAGGTGAGGTTTATCATCCCGAACCCTACAAAATCGTTTGGGATTTTTATGATTTTTCTGCGAATTTCTAGGGATTTTACAAGTCACCGGACCGATCCGCAAATAAACTTAGTTAGGTTTCCTTGCAACTAGGCCCTCGAAATCACGGCCATGCCCTTGCGGCGGCGGGAGGGCTCGCCGGCGGCGATGTGGGGTCGGGCCACGGCAACAAGCGGCACGGGGTTGCAATTGGGCTCACCACGGGTTGATTGGCGGTGGCGGCGGGGTCGGGGCGTGCTCCGGCGACGGTGCACGGCGGTGGCGGCGGCGGCGCTCACGGCGGCTCGGGGAACTACGGTGTGGAGGTGAAATGTGGGAAAACAAGCGCACGTGTGAGCTACCCCGGGTGCTAAGGAAGCTAGGCGGGGGTTTGGACGGCGGCGAGCGCGGGCGGCCGAGCTCTAGCACCGGCGGCGGCGACGATGGCGGCGGGCGGCTCGGGGGTGGCGCGCCGGGAACGAGGGGGGGGCTTTTATATGCCCCCTGCGGCGCATCCGGGGGTGACGAGGGGTGACGGCGGAGATGCCCTCGCCGTGCTACGGCGCTCGGGCGGCGCGCGTACGGCGGCGGCACGGCCAACGGACCGGCGGTCCGCGGCGTGCGCGCGCGCGCGGCGCGCGCCGATGCCGGGCGCCTCGGGGGCGGGGCGCGCGTTGAGGCGCGGGACCTCGGGACGGGGCGTGGCGCGGGTGGCGAGGCCTCGGGCGGCGTGGGTGTGGACGTCGGGGCAAGGCCGGTGGCGGGCGGCGGCGGCGGCGCTCGGGTGCGCACGACGTCGCGCGCGGCGGCGCTCTGGGCTCACCCGTGTTGCTGGTGCTGTGTTCAGGTGGATTTTTCTCAAAATTTTCAAACATAACTGTACCAAGTGATGAATACCAAAGTTGTAGATCTAGGTACCAGATACAATTTTTACAAAGGCGGTATAGGGTTTTTCTTCCTGGATTTGGATTTATTTGAATGCCAACTTTGAATGTCAGCATGTTTCTGGCAACAGTAAATCCTGCCTTGCAAGGGTTTTTTCACAATTTTCCTCTCCAAATTTGAAATGCCAATCTACATGAAAGTTGTGTCCCTCAATAAGACCTACAACTTTCCTAAAGGTAGAATTTTAAGTGTTTAGGTGAATTTTGGAGAACGCGGCAAAAGTTCCGGCAGACACTTGTGGACACTGGGATGGCAAGGGGTTTGGCCCACCCATTGACCATGGGTTGGCCCCACAAGTGTGCTACTATTCATTTAGGGTCATTAGGGTGTGTTAGTGAGTTTTTCGGGGTGAGGGCCCAGGTTGACCTAGGTTTGACCTCGGTTGACCACTTGTCCGGCTAATCCGGTCATTAGCGTTAATGACGGTAATTAAAAACCTGGGGTGTCACACTTGTGATGCCTAGAGGGGGGTGAATAGGATCACTTCAAATTTCTGAAACAGATTTAGTGGATTAAAACTCCTGTCGGTACTACCGACGTGGTGCCGGTTCTACCGACGGGGTCGGTACTACCGGTACCAGGTCGGTACTACCGACAGACAGAAATGACTTAAAGCGAAATTTAAATTCTGTGAGGTGTCTAGCAATTCTACTTGAATCAAAGTTTAAGTTTAGAGGCTAAGAACCACCTGCAACCACAGAGATGAGTTGGATAGCAACCAAATGATAGATCGGGCTAAAACAAGTTCTAGGGTTAGTTAGAAACAAAGAATTCAAGCAAGCAAAGGAGACACAAGATTTAATCCGAAGTTCACACCCACAAAGGATGCTACGTCTCCGTTGAGGATCCCACAAAGGGAGGGCTATCACCAAGAGCCTCTTTTCCTCTTCCAACCCCCACAAAGGAAGATTGGTGCTCACTAAGAATTCTCCACAAAGGATAGGGCAATTACAAACGATCCCGGGTGCACCACACCAAGAGGGCACTCGTGGGCGACGCCTAACTGTATAGAAGCAAGCTTCAAGAGTAACAAATGCAAACCAAAAGCCCGGAGATGCTTCAAGTGCTCTTGAGAAGGAGAAGAACGATGGGGCTCTCAAAGCTTGGTCACACTAGAATTCACCTCTCTTCTCAAACCCTAGCTCAAGGGAACCAAGGATTAGCTCTAGATGAGAGAGGAGAGGTGGAGTGAATGCTCAAGGAAGTGTTTGTCCCGTGGTTGGTCAGCAATGAGTGAGGAGGGAGAAGGGGGCTTAAATACTAGGGGCTAAAAACTAGCCGTTACTGTGCAGAATCGTGTAACCCCGGTACTACCGACACGGCGTCGGTACTACCGAGGGGGGTTTTTTCTGAACTAAAATAGTACGGTCATCGGTAGTACCGACACAGGGTCGGTAGTACCGACCCCCTGGCTAAAATTCGCCAGTGAAGCCATATCGGTATACCGGCCCTGCGCCGGTACTACCGAGGGGCGATCGTCGGTAGTACCGACGTGGCGTCGGTACAACCGGCCCAGGCTGAGAGTTTGAGAGAAGAGAAGCATTTGTGCACGTGCCAACTCTCAACTCTTCTCACTCACTTGGATTACCTTCTAGAGCACTTTTAGCATCTCTTGGCTATCGATTTGCATCCCCCTTTATAGTACGGTGTTTCCTATACTCAAATTCAAAAGTAAAAAGAAATTAAGCCTTGATTCAAGTTGAAAGCAACGACTTGAAATTGGGGGCCTTCCTTTGATCAACCATATGAGTTTTATTCATTTAAGACCTGCACACATCTTGTCAAAGCATTAAATACCACAAATCGTGCTTGTCATTATCACCAAAATAATTAGGGGCCAAGATGCACTTTCACCCATTCATCTCTTATATCTGAGGCAAAGATTGTATGTACTATTTCTTCATCTTGTGCCAAGCTTTCAATAAGTATTTTGATCCTGTCATATTATTCATCCATTTCTCCTTATCGTTTGAAGGCAAAATGCCTTGGTATGTTGTGTACCGAGGTAGGAATCTCGGGGTGTGTGAACAATGGGTTCAATGTCATCAACAAGTCACTGGGTTTCACAACAGTTGCTACAAGAGTTTCACTTGCAAAGATGAGGCAATTGCATCTTATCTTGAGTTCACTGGTGAAGCTAAAGTTCATGGTCTGCAGTTGATTAACAACACATTTTCCCTTCAAATCATTGTAATAGTGCAGTTTCTTATCATTTTAGGGTTGCTTATTATGATCATCTCTTCATGATGATATGTAATCAAGTGTTTGTTAACTCATTTATGTATGAACTATCTGTTGTTTCCATCATGTCTTTGTGCTCTGCTTCACATGTCCCGGTTGGGCGGCCTGGCCTGGCGCCAAACGCCACCCCGTGCGAACGATTGGTGGTAGTTGGGCTGCCAGTTGCTGCCCAAACACCACCTAGGTGCGGCCAAGCTCTGTTGGGCCAAGCACCCAAACAAGAGGGGGCGGCCCGTTATAACCGGCCCCTGGCTGGCCACGGATTGGGTGCTGGGCCGGGCTGGCCACAGCCACCTTTCCTAACACGCCCTGTGTGGCTGTGTGAACCGGTCGGTATCAGCGTCGCGCTAAGCGGTGGTGTCTGATTGGAATTTGTAACCAAACAAGATTCAAAATGCCAACACGTTTCCAAGTAGTATGTTTTCGAAATGGTATTGCAATATTTGCAACCCGATTTCTATCAAGGAAGTGACTTCTTACACATACAAGAAGAAAAAAAGGTAAGAAGTGACTTCTTACAACTGTTCAAGACATTCCACGTAAAACCACGTGTTCCGTCATCCTGTTAATCAACTGGGAGATGAGGAAGAAAACAAATGACAAAGTTTTCAATCGTCACAAATCGTCGGTACCATCCATCTTAGCTAAGATCAATAGTGAAGCATCGGTGTGGATTGCAGCATGTTCTAAAGGGCTGGCGACCCTTCTTGCGCGAGTGAATTGCGTGGTTAACTGTAAATTTTCAATTTTCTTTCGCCCGTATCAGCATGTCTCTCCTCTCTATTAATGAAATAGACATAATCTTTGCTTGTTCGTTAAAAATGAGCCAATACAGTAGTCAACAGAACCTAGAGCATGTCGAAGCCACGTACCAGTAGTCAACATTTCATAGCCACATATAGTGAACAAAAGGTGTTTGACACTTTTTATTTCGAATATGTAGGTGGCTGATCCGACGAGTCAAATAAAATGAAAATTTCTCATACTTACAACTGAAAAACCCACCTATACCCTATTGAACTATTTCCATCTTCAATGAATTTAGGATGCGTTCAATTGCATGCACCCCATAACATATATGGATGGTTCTGGATGATAGAGTTTAACTTTGGAGGTTTTTTATGTACACAATACCACACTATACCCCTAGTTGAAAAGGACACGTATGTAATAAAAATGACCTATACGTAAGATCCGACGATTGAGATTAATTTTGTACCACCGTTTTTTAGTGTTCTATGGGTGATATTCATGGGTGGTATGAGTAAATATACAAAATAATATTATTGTAATATGTGAAATCGAGTCATTTTATGTAACCTTGGCAGCGGAGAAATATTTTCAAATAATAAACATTGAGCAAATTACCATTTTACCTATAGTCATAAACTGAAAAAACCCGATAATACCACTGTACTACCGTTGGGTGGTATTGTGTACCGTAAAAAACCTCTAACTTTGAGTGCCATAGTTCCATCTTAGATAGAATGGTACAATTCACTCAACCAACAAATGACCATTATTAATTTAAACCATTTCATACCTGAACCAAATGATTTAAGCAACTAAACACACTCTCAGGACACGGGACATTCACAACCTTAAATGATTTATACCAATATACACACAATTAATACTATTATGGTGCGATTGTACGAAACCATAATTCATCAACGGGCTGGAGTTTCTCTTAGTTTGATGTTCTTGTTGAAACTCCTCTTGCACTTGAATGCATGCGGGTTCCCTTTGTTGATTTTGTTGAAATTCCTCTCGCACTTGAATGCATGTGGTTACTCCATGGAAATTAACTGAAGCTCCGTCCGCTGTATATATCTGCCATGTTCTTGCGTTCTGTTCCCCTTCTCCATGGAGACGGGAGGAGTTCTCGAGCTTCTATTGGTCAGCGCCGAGGGCCTCAAGCATGCTCATCATCACCCGCGGCGTCTGTAGTAGCGACCATCCTGCGTTTCATAAACTGAACGTCGTCGGAGCACGCTAGGCTCATCGTGCAGCTCTTGTTTGCAGGATCAAAAAGACATTACGTGATCATCGAGTGCGGTGGTAAAATCGCGAGCAGTAAAATCACCCAAGGTATGAATTTCTGAATTACATGCCTTTCTTTCCTGAACTTAATTGAGTTCTCTTTTGAGCTGGAAAGCGGTAATTCGATGTAGGTAGAGGTAAAAAGATTTGGTGGAACGAGAAGTTCAGGTTCCCGTTGTCAGACGCCGAGTGCAGGGACCTGGAGAAGGTAACGCTGACGATCATGGAGATCGACAAGTTCGCCGAGGACACCCCTGTCGGCGAAACGAAGTACGCCGAGTGTCACAGCATGATGACGGCGAGCTCAGTCGCATCCCCGATCACCTGCAAATATCGCAAGTAATTAACACCGCTCGTTTTCTACAGGGTGCACGTCGGCGAGATCATCAGCGAGGGCAGCGAGCGGGAGTTCCTGCAGATGAAGCCGGCGCCGTACAACGTCGTGCTGGAGGACGGCACCTACAGGGGCGTGCTCAAGCTGGGTGTCAAGTTCATCTCCAGCGTAAGCGCACGCGCAAAGCCATCTGATCGTACGACACGGGAAGACGAAGACTGCATCTGACGGAGCACGTTCTTTGCGGCGAAATGCAGGTGAGCCTGGGGCCATCCACGGACGGCGACGGCGTGCGGTGGTCGGTGCCGGCGGCGAGGCAGACGAGCGTCGTCGGGTACGGGTTGTTTCTGAGCTTCGCGTTGTGCCCGAGCATCCCGTGGAGGCGGCTCTTCTTCTTCTGCAGCCGCTCGAGCGGCGGACAGAGCGGCGGGAAAGATCTGTGACAAGTGAGAGATCCGTCGCTGGGAGGTGTTGCATCCAATTTACTAGATCAAAACGATTTGTATTATTTAGTTATTGCAATGAACTGCCAAATATTTAGTCAGAACTTTTATAGAGCCGATTTCAATACGGAGGATGCACTAGTTATTTTTCGTGCGAAATTTGTACAGTTTTCTATTTCTTGTTCATTTGGTAGACAAGTTGCAGAAATGCAACACATATGGTCGCAAATAAAACGGAATTTTTTATGAAAACAAATAGAAAAATAGTCTCCCATTCAGATTCCGGCGTGGGGGGAGAATCAAACCGTAAAGAACGCCCGTATTAGACCACCCGCACCGGTGCCTGGATCCGTCTCCTCCGGGAGACGGATCGACGGATCTAGTTTTTGGCTCTGCAGCGGGCGTCCTGGAGGAGGACGCCAAAATCCCATCGGCCTCCCTCTCCTCTAGATTCCGAGGGATCGAGGAGCCTCTGCTTCTTGTCACATCAACGTCGGGCCGCCGTCCCAACTACTGCGCGCCGGGAGATGGAAGCAGAGGAGGCCATGGAAGCATAGCTCGCCGGCGCAGGGAAGGGGGAGGGAGGACTAGAGGAGGAGGATGCCGTCGCCGGAAGCCGCGCCACCGCCCGCCGCAGAGGGGTTCTCCCCCGCGTCGGGCCCTCCGCCGCGGCCGCCACCCAGCACGCCGCCCACTTGCTGGTCTTCATGGCCAGGAGCTCCGCGCCAGCCAATGGAGCTCCGCGCCGGCCCATGGAGCTCTGTCGCGCGTCTGCGCTTGTCAAGAAGGCAGTGCCGCCCGCGGACCCGGCAGACAGCGGTCGTCGTCGTCCTGCACCTCCTCGAAGATCCGTGTGGCCACCAGAGGGGAGGGAGCGGGGGAAGGAGAGCCGGAGGAGGCCGCCTCGACATGCGTAGCCCTCCGCTCCGTCATTGTAGAGGAGGAGCTCTGCCACCCATCCCATCCTTGCTCATCCTGCCGTTGTCACACCTGTTTTCCAAAGAAAACCAAGTGCAAACCTATATGCATGCCAGGATCAAGTTTCATGCATATAGCTGACATAAGTGAATAACAGAAACAATATCACGTAAGAAAAAGGGAGATTATCAGAGATTTACGCTTAATCCTGGAAACGAAGACACCAAACTTCACAGAGGGATGCGGCCGGGGGTTGCGTACGCCTAGAACCAGCAACATCTTCACAAGACTTCAGAGTAGCTTCCTCCTTCTGAGCAACATTGTTTATAGCAAGGGTGAGCACTTGTCGTACTCAGCAAGTGTGGGGAAAAGAATGAATGCAAAGGCTCTATAGTGGACTGGGCTATAAGCATTTAGCATTTTAGTTGGTCAAATTTTATTAAGCAACTATTTACTAGCAAGTATAAGTATATACCATCCCACAATTAAGCATAAAGATAAGAGATACACCATGAGCACATGGCAGGCATAACCGTAACAACACCACAATTTAAGTCCATCTTCAAGTTCGTTAAATCATGTGAGGGCCGGGCCGCTCTTGACCGTTAGCACGGGTAATCGATTAGTTTAACACTCTGGCAGAGGTTGTACACTTTCACCACAAGCAGCGTAAAAGCTCCGAAGAACTTTGGACCCAACCATGCGATGCTAGCTAGGCACCATACCACACTACCGAGGTGTGGTTGCATAGGGACGCTACAAGCCTTTACAAAGGTTCTCCAACAAGTTGTGACCCACAAGGTCCGGATCGTTAGCAAGGTATAAAGTCCCCTAGCGGTCGATACCCCACCATAAAAAGAATAACTCACCCAACCCCCTGCTAGAGCGAGTCCATACCCCGCAGTACCGCCGATCCCTTGTCCTTATCAGGTAAGATCACTCCAAGCTAAAGTTCCTAATTATTCAGCCAAGACCATTGCCCATTAGTTCTTGTGGTTGTACTGTTTTCCTGGGTGGTTCTCCATGTTCCGATTAATGCACCATGATCTTATAAATTAAACATCACATAACACATTGGAACATAGAGCATAAAATGATAACCATGTTGATTATTACCAACCCAGTTGAGCAAACTAAGCAATAGCTACCATCAAGATTAATTAAAACCGAGTTTAAGATAATGGTCAAAAAAGGCTAGTCATCCTTAACAGGAACCCATCAAAGTTAATGCAAAGCAATGCAAAGTGATTAATAAAGTTATTGGGACAAAAGATCAAGGACACACTTGCCTTTAACCAAAGAGTAGTTGCTCAGAATACTTCATCTTCATACTCTTCCAAAGCTCTCGAACCACGTTCATTCTACTCGCATCAATCATCGAGCACAAGCATACAAAGCAAACAAACAAGCATAACTAAGAACAAAGCACCAATCAAAAGGAAACTTTAAAAGAACGCACTAAAGGACAGGCTCGATTGGATGGATCACTAAAGAACACAAAGTGTGCTTGGAAGAGAAAGGCTTGGTTAGCTTTAAAGAGATGATGGCGGAAGATTGAGCAAGGACTGGAAAGATCATACTGAGATAGAGCTTGATCCTATTGGTTACGCAAGCGCAAGAAACGCTGAAACTGAACTAAGCTTGAGACTATCGTGAGATCATTATCAAACAACAAGAGACTACACTTAGCATATTTTAATTGAGAAATCATGTGAAAGAATATTTCAGAGAAATACTCTATGTTACCATTAAACAAGTTACATTTAATTAAAGAAATCGCGATAAACCTATTCATATTTTATTTATAACATTTGAGTAGAAGTTATGTCAAGTTAACAATTACTTTAGAAAGATAAAGCAAGTATAAGACATCTAAACGAGTAACTTTAGGTCGCGTGTTTAACTAAACATATTTATTATTGAAAAGGCAGTTATGATGTCATTAGGCATATTAACTTTATGATGAAAACCGATGTTTAACTCTAACACCTTTTATTTAGAAAACTAGTTATGAATTGGGATTAACCAATTACATCATGATTAAAGAAAACCGGATTAGAACCTAATCACTTTTTATTTATAAAAGCATTGGAATAAGAATTAGTCAAGATTAACATGCATCTTTAATGTTAAAACAAGTAACAGGTGATACACATGCTAACGTATAAGTTAAGGTGAAACGAACGAGAACGGTAGCAACGAACCATCGAGCGCACAAGAAACCTTAGGCTAGGATCTAGGAAAACTAGTCTACAAAGAGAACTTGGATGAACAACTAACACACTAGCCAAGGGTGAATTGATCTGACAGGAGAATCCGATAACAGGAAAGATAGCTACGATAGATTAGGTACAAGAACACAAATTTCGATTCATAAAGAGACAACCTAACCGAGATAGGATAGGTAGGAACTAGATATTGATGAACGAGATTCTAAAAGAAACATGAAATAAGAGTGATAAGATTACTTGATAGGCAACTGAGCAGTGAAAACTACTCACACAGATAAAGCTACTAAGCTAAGCAGAAACTCTAAGGCTTGATTAGATGCACACGGTTTAGCTCAGGCTAACACTAGAAAGGTTTAGAGCTTCTGATAAACTTGATCAAAAGAGATACTGGGTAAAGAACGTCTAACGATTGATTTGCACATATGAGAGAGCAAGACTATAAGCTTAGGTTTATTTTAATTAACAAAATATATGTGAGGATATTTCATAAATAAAATACCCCATGTTGGAATTAAATTAAATTAAGCTTTATTTTCAGAACCGGTGTAAAGAACTAATCAAGTTTTATTTATAAAGATTCATATATGAATTAATCAATTAAATATTTAATTTAGAAAGACTAGACTATATGAACAATCTAAACGAAACTTTGTAATTTGAGTAGATCATATTATTATTAAAAACATTATGGTATTGGCATTAATCAAGATAATATTTATTATAAAAGCCGATGTAAAAGCCTAATCAAATTTTTAATTAGAAAAGATTAATTAACTATTAAACAAATTAACATTTAGTTTACAAAAACCGAGATAAAGATCTAATAAGATTTTATTTGCAAAAGCATGTGAGAGAAACATTAATCAAATTAAATTTGCTTATGAAAAACGATATATAGATCTATATAGCTTTTATTTATAAAAGGCATGTGCAAATAGACATTAATCAAAACTAATATTAATTTTATTTTCAGAAAACAAAACATGATGAAAACTCACCACTAACGCGTGCTTTACATCATTATGGACCTGACGCAATTTGAACGGGTGAAATCGGAGTTAAAACGAAGATTTTATGGGATGAACAAGGTAGCAGGGACCTAAACGGGAATAACCATAGATGTCAGGGGTTAGCAGAGAAGATTTCCAAGACACAAAGAATAGTGCTCGCAAAAAGGTTAAAGATCGAGGTTAGATCTGATAAAAGGCTTGGGTTGGATCTGGTGGTGAAGATCTAATAGATGTAAGGGTTGTTTGGAAAACTTGCAGGACACATAAGATAACATGAACATTATAGGAAACAGCAGGGGCTAAATTGCAAAACCTCAAGGGTCTTCTCCTTCCTCTGTCCAGGGCCAGACAGCGGCGTTTCAGGACGGTCCCGGCGGCGGTGCGAGGCGATGCAACCGGGGCGGGTGCTAGGGGGCGGCGCGCGCGGTGGCGGCGACCCGAAACGCCGGCGGTGCGCGGCTCGGTCGGGGGCGCGGCTCGCACGGCCGGCGGCGGCGGCGGCCGGGGAGCAGGCGGCGCGCGCGAGAAGGACGAGGCGCGACCGGTGGGGCAAGGCGAGGAGCTAGGCGCGTGGGAGCTCGGGCACGCGACCTTAAGTAGGCGCGGACGCCAAGAAGTCCGAGGCGCGCACGCCCGGGAGCGGCGGCGGCGCCGCCGGCCGAAGAGGCCGCGCGGGCTCCGCTGGGCCCCGATGGGCTTCGGCGGGCCTGTGGCTGGGCCGGTGCAGACCTGGGTCGGGCCTTCGGGCTCGGCCCAGTTAGATAGGATAGTTTTCTTTTTTTTTGATTTATTTTCAATGCGAAAACAATTCCAGAAAACATCTAGGAATTGTTTAAAGGCACGAAAAATACTCCGAAAATCACAAAAATTCCAGGAAAATTCCTAGAGACACATTGAGACATGAACAATCCAAATAAAGTATTTGGAGCTCATGAAAAATATTTTAGAGCCTTCTAATAAATAGAAATAGCCCCAGAAAAATGAGAATAAATTCCAGAAAAATCCAGAAAATTCTCGGAAGAGTTTGGACAGCACCTAAACGCATTTTTGAAACCTTAAGCACTCAGGAAGCACCAAGATGCATCGGCATGAATGCAACACTCACAACTTTTTATTTGCTTAAGAAAATCAAACAAGGATTTTTCCTATGCTATATTCCCTGTAAAGAAAATAAATGTTGGAAAAAATTTAAAATTATGAGAAAATTGTTATTTAATTATTCTCTCTATTTACATCCTGAAATTGGAAATTTCAGGGTGTGACAGCTCTACCCCCCCTTAAAAGGAATCTTGTCCCGAGATTCGAGAAAGGTTAGCAAGATACAAAGGCTCATGTGGGTTTTATCCAAAACTTATCAACTTTCTTCATATCGACCTTCCTTGCACAAGCACACCAAATATGCTCTTCTATTCTCCACAGCTCATGGGAATACATAGTCTGGTCCCACTTATAACTTATCCATTCTTCTATCATTGTGATTTCTCCACTCTTCGCTTTGCTCCATCAAAGTCCTTGGTAGATCAACTTGTGCATCAGGATTCTTCTTGAGGGGAGTGACATACATATGTCGAACCATCTTAGGCTGGGGTTTGTCGGAACCAGGTTCAGTACCATTATCTGCCCCTAGATGTGTTAACTTCTTCTCTCATCTTGCTCTACGGTTTTGTTGGTTAGATCGCTTGCGTCTACCAAGTTTGCATTCCCTGCAAGTGATAATCCAATCATCAAGGTTTAGGGTTGGAGTATGACCTTCAGCTTGAGAACCTTCTTCTTGAGTTGAGTTTTAGGTGGACAACATCCTCTGCTTATTGATTTCTATAGGGTTATGTTGGCGAGCTTCTGCTGTCCTAAGGCTAGCTTCCGTCTGGGGCATGGAAAACCATGGTGCTCACCACACTGACACATGTCTGGAGCCTTATTAACCTCATGTTGTTTCTCCGTTGTTAGTTTCTGTGCTTCATGCTTCTTCTTCTTTCTTTGATTATTCCATGCTTCAGCAACTTGCCTCTTCACTGGCCTAATGGGAACTCTATCTTTGGCCATCTCATTACGAAAGTAGATTGTGCATCCTTCCTTGTAAGACTTGAGTCTGCATAGCTGATAGCTTCTCTTTATCAAATGGTGGGGGATTCATGTCTTGATGGTTATCATTGGTGACGGTATTGTGGTCTTTAGGGAGTGAAGCTTGCTTTGTAATGGACTAGTGAATCTTAATCATGGTTTGGGCCATTGCTTGCAAAAACTGAGTTTGTGCAGCGATATACTCCAACATCTTGCGCTCCAATGATGAGGTTGCAAGAGGAATGTTGATGTTTCCTTTATTATATTTATCTTCATGATTTGTGTTGGCGCTCTCCATCTGAGTGGGTATTTGCGATAGGATCAGAAGAGATAGACTGAAGAGTAGAGAGAAAGAATGGAAAGAGCAAGGAGGTGGGAGATACAAAAGAAGAACCCAATTAAGCAACTGATGTTATTGCAGATGTAAGATCCACAATACACCAACACTCACTGCAAAGAAACAAATCAATCAGGGTCATAAAACCAAGCTTCATCATGCAAGCACTCAATCCCACCAATCAAGGCATAGCTAAGAGAACGATACTACACGTTGTTAATAAAGTCAGAGGGTATCCTCCTAATAGATCAGATGTAGCTCCAAGCAGGGATCTCCAAAAATAAGGGATGTTTCCCAGACCAAGAAGGCCAAAATTATGAGTTAAACCCAACTGGAATCACCTCAATCGGAGGTTTGGAACTCGAGATATGAATTAAACAAGATGGCTATGTCAGCAGTGTTGACAGATTTGAGAACCTCCAAAGTTTCGGGCATAAGTCTCTGTATATACAACCAAAATTGATGAATTTTGGACAAAGTGAATCTTATGAAATTTCTGAACTACTCCAATTGGATTTAACTCAATCGGAGGTCCATAGCCCGAGATATAAAATAATGAAGGTAACTGAGTAAGCAGAGTTTACAGATTCTGATAGCTCCAATGTTTCGAGCATAGCTCCTGGAATATGTACTGGATAGGTCTGAATTTTTGATAGAAATTCACTTATGAAATTTAGGAACTAACCCAACTAGTTTCATGTCGATCGGAGTTCTGTAGCTTGAGAACGAATTAAAACAGTGCTGATGTGTCAGAGATCTGCGCGAACAGATTTGACACCAACTTAACTGGGATGAGAAATAGGTAGATGGATACATATATTTGGTGGAGATAGATACATTGGAATATATATATATATATATATATATATATATATATATATATATATATATATATATATATATATATATATATATATATGGCAGCGCTATTCCATACCCACGGTATGGAATAATATTCAATACCCCAGCCAGCCTCCGTCCGACGCGAGCACGCCCCGCGATCCCAACCCCGCGCGGGCTCCTTCCGATTTTTTCGGAGTCCGACGCTAGCGCGACCCGCGCGGTCTCCTTCCGATTTCTCCGCGCTCCCATCAGCGCGTGGGCTCCTTCTGATTTTCCCAAAGTCTCTCGGAGTCCTGTTGCCTTCCGTTTTTCACGGAGCACACGCCTTCCGTTTTTCACGGAGCACGGACACCACATGTGACCTGAGCCCAGTTCTGCTGGGTTTTTTCTTTTTTCACACTCGCACATGTGACCTGAGCCCTGTTCTGCTGGGTTTTTTCTTTTTTCACACTCACACAACATGTGGTTTCCCTTTTTTTCTTCCCTTTTCACGTGAGGAAGATAGCAGCACAATGGGTCCAGATAAATCACGCTCATAAACCCTATACTTTTGTTAGGAAAACTAGAGTTTGTGAACAAATATATTGCAAGTGCGCACCATGAGACACATAAATGCTAGCGTCCCTCCACATCTAGATGAGGCACCAAATATTTTTTGCACAAAAAAACTGGATACGTCACCAATGAAATAAGTTATTTGTGACAAAAGAATCTTAGGATTGTTATTCCACTCTATGTTCTTTTTTGAAACACAATCAACAAGATAATAGGGTTAAGAAGGGGAACATTAATATACAATGAAATGCCAGACGCAGGAGGACGGGGGCCGGGGGGCAGGCGGGCGGTGGTGTGGGCGGCGGCGATGGGGAACATATTCAGCTTTGGAAATTGTCTGCCGCTGGATTAGGGGGCGTGGGACATGGGAGAACCGGAGGAAAAAAACAGGAGAACCGATAAAAAACCAAACGGGTGCGGAGCAGCGGGTGGCGCCTGGGAGGTCTGACCGTCCGACGGAGGTCTTACAAAATAGCTTTTGTAGCCTGCAATTGAATCAGGAAAAACAAAATATTGAATCAGTACATATCACCTAAATGATACCGTCAATAAGATTTGAATTATATGCAACCAAAAATCACATGTACAGGCTACCTATGTACATCTAAAATCGAAGGGATCGAACCATGAAAATCTCAATTATTTTCACACACACACATGCACGACAAGGGGTTCCAAAGGTACAGGCTCGCCTGTGACAGGAACAAACGACCTAAATCTTTCTCTTTAATCCACAAATGTAGGGGCTGTTAAGAGTGAAATTCCTTGAGCCCCTACCATCGACCACAACCTCTTCTCCTCACTCGCCAGAGTAAGAGCCCGTACCATATCAGAAGCGGCTCCATAAAAAACACACCTATTTCGCTAAGTCCAAAAAGTCCAAGCCCCAAGAATTGTGAGAGTTGAAACCTTGTAAAAGCAAACCACTTAACCATTAAACCATTTTTTCAAAAGAAGATCATCCAAGTAGGCAGCAGTTCACGGAACACATCTCAACAAGAACCCAAAAAATGAATAGGCAGGAGTGTGAAATACACATACACTCAGGAGTGTGAAATACACATACACTCACATGGAAGTTTAAGAGTAGGAATAAACTAAACACTAGAACCATGAAAGAAGGCAAATTCAGATACGAAAATCAGAATAGGAAATCTATTAATAACTGTTGCTATAGTGGCTCATATCATAGTGGCTCATATCAGGATTGTTTTATAGAGATAATTCATTTATTTTTAAAAAATATAGATCCGGTGTGAAATTGATTCCACATTAAGCCCCAACATATACAGACACAAATCATCATACATTACACATTACAAAGACAAAAATTGTGTTGAGGATCCTGGTTGCAGTTGCCAATGGAAAAATATTAAAAATAAGAACAAACATAAAGTTCAACAGCTAATTTGCTATGTTTCTACATCAAGTTCAGGAAATGAGTGGAGTACTTATATCCGTATGAGGTTATCCTAAGGTGGAGGCCTCACCTTTGGCCTGCTTTTTTTTATAAAGAAACCTTTGGCCTACTTGGCGACCCTTCAACAGCTTAAATCCTTACTGGTCTGCTTGGCGGCCCCTTAAGAACTGGCCTGCCAAATTTCGATTGGATATCATAAACATAGATATGCACCCACATGCTATGGTTTGGGAAATTTCAAAATGTACTAACCTAGTTCTGCAAATGACAAGAACAATAAATGTATGGCTTGGAAAATGCAAGTAGACGCGAGAACATACGACAATTATGCAGGCAACAGGGTCATAATTAGCAATTGATGCCTAAGAAATTATAAGGAAAATTAGCATAAATTGCTTATAAATTTCACACTGGATTAAACACATTGTGTGCATAATAAACTGGAACCACATTCAATCACAACTGGCATACCAGTTCTGACAAATCAACACCTAATTACTCCTGCAGCTGAAAACACAAAATTCTGATTAATTAAAAATGCCTATTAGTTGGGTCATTTTTACTTAATCTTACCAAGAGTGTTGCCTTTCAGCAGCAGGCCCTTTGTGTTCAGATTCTTCAGTTCACAACTGCTCGAGCAAGAAAGAAGTAGCCCAGTGGAATACATTCAGAACTATAGACAATGGAATACATCGGAAAAAGTGTAATCAAAATACTAGTACTCGGGCATGGTTCAACAAAAGCATGTATTCAAAGGGTCTATCTTGTTTTATATCAAAGCACTACAACTACAACTGAAGTTGGTTCAAAACACTAATATGTGCAACATAAAAATACACCTCTTTCTCAAATGAAAAAATAACAGACCAGATTTAACAGATGGCAGAACTACCAGGATTTTCAGGAAAACAGGAATTTAGGGAAGGAAGAGAGTGCCAACCCACAATTTCATTTGACCCTTCCAGATGGTCATTTGTCTTCTATTTTGTCCCCTGAAATCGGCAAATTCATTTGTACAATAAAAAAATATAAACAGGTTGTGCCATTCTTGTCAAGTGCATATGAAATTCAAAGCCATGAAGACAGAATCAAAGAACATATGGACCCAACATATCTCTACTAGTCAAGGAACAAAAGCTTAGAAAATCCAAAGGTTACATTTAAAAGGCTATACCCGGCTACAATAATATTCTGATCAACCAGCATTGATTTAGAAAAAAAATGCTTTCTAATCCCTTTTCCCTTTCAAACATGCAGGGCCATATCTATGTATAACATGTATCAGGGCCATCGAACACAAAGTCGAGCTAATTAAGACTGAAGTTCAATATACATAGTTTAAGAGAGATATTTACAGAATTTCAGAAAACTAACCAGAGGCTAATTTAGTTAGCTAGCAAAGCGGTGGAATTAACACTATGATTGATACTTTACTGCACAACTTGGGCAGTATTTAATTAAAAAATCCCTAGAAGACGATCGCAGAACATATATCATGCAAGAGGTAAATACAAAATAAACTGGAGCTGAAAATTAGACTGACCACAATGAGACACCAAGACGAACTAGTAGACAAGAATCTGCATAAGGGCCTAAAAGTCTCACATAAAGGATGGCCCAAACGGTCAGCGCCTGTACAGGCTGTGTTCAGGTTGGAAGTTGCGGAAGTTGGGGGGCTTAACAAAACTTTGCTGAGCATTTGCTCATCGTCTCTAGCTCGTTGGTCAGGGTCGGTGTCTGCACCAGGATCGATCAGGTATCCCTGCAAAGGCACCAGCAGTTCACAAAAGGATGAAATATCGTGGAATCAGTGGAAATCGTGTCCAAATAATAAGAGATTTGAAGGATATTAATAATGAAATTATGGAGGAGCGAGATCCAAGCATCCTTAAATCAGCAAGACAACAACGATATTACACTTAATCATGTATCATGTCAATACTTGCACAAGATAAAATCAGTTTCGAGCAATTATTTATAAAAAGGGCACTGATAGATGATGTAACAAGTCAATACAATGATTTCTCTAGATCTAGTTCATCTTAGTTTTGGTCATAAAAAATCAATTGTGCGGGAGCTTGTAAACAACATTTTTGATTGGGCATAAAATTGACAGCTTAACACATTAGCATAATACAATGAGCAACCATGACTAGAATGTTCATGGAGGGCATGATACAGTAGAGTGAATGCCTAACGCAGTAGCCTAAAATCTGAGAAATAACCCATTGCTTAAAGGAATGAAATGTTGGGTTGGATTCAATAGATAATTGTGAAATACATACTCCTAGAAAGGAAAGGTGTGTATGAGACATATGAATGCACATCAAAATCAAGCTGTTCTCAGCCTCCATCAGTTTATTGTAATTAGTATTTCTAATTCAGAATTAGAGGATGGCTCAGATCACCTGAATCCATCAGAGGGCCCATCATGATCAGAACAATCACACGATCTGAAAAGGTTTGAGGATGGAGCTTAAAAGCTCAAGATCACACATATGAAAGAAGCAGAGCTTCCTGCCACAAGCTACTGCTGTCAACCTGCTACACTAATGTATCAGAGTCAAGCAAACAGAAAACAAAGCTTTACCAAACTAGTAGATAATAGATCTTGGAGGATAAACGAACTGCACATACAGCTTCTCTGTAATCATTTTATCTCACAGACCAAACTTGTGCTCACCTCAATGCAAAGAAGCAGAGGCGAGAGAAGAGGGGGGGGGGGGGGGGGGGGGTTAGCTTCCAGCAGAAGACCTGCGCATGCGAGGTTGGGCGCAGCCGCCGCAGGAGGAGGGGAGGCGGGTCCCCGGTTGGGCGCACCGCCCTGCCTTCTTGACTCGTGCCGCCGTTGCGTAGAGGACAGGAGGAGGGGAGGCGGATCACCGGTCGGGCGCACCGAGGCGGAAAAAGGACACCCACACGCTGCCTGACCCGGGGATCTGCCGTCGTAGTGGGTTCTAGGCGAGGAAAGCTAGGAGGGTGCCAGAGTGGGTGTGTAGAGAGGGAGGAGGTTCCGGCGGGTGCGGAGCCATGGAGGTCCACGGCTGCGGGACGTGCGAGGCGATGGGGTGGTTGTGGCCATGGAGGGGCTTCGTGTGGATCTGGGGAGGAGGGTGCCTGCGGCGGATGATGGAGGAAGGGAAGTGAAGGCAGGCGTCGGTGGGGGCGAGAGCTAGGGTTGTTTGGGCGGCGAAGCGCGACGGCAGCCGGTTCTACCTCGCGACGACAATGGTGCTCCAGTCTGACAAGCCAGGAGGGTGGTGCATGCTCGGGTGGCTCGGGTGCGGACGGGAACCGCGCGTGGGAGGTGGGCGCCGGACGGACGAGCGGGGGAGAGCGTCGGTCGTATGTGACGCGGGTCGGTGGGCTCGGTTATGGAATAATTATTCCATACCCAAGGTATGGAATATAAATATCATATATATATGTATGTATATATATATATTTAAAGGGCATGCCGATATAATATCAAGGATAACAATTCACCTTTTGACTTATTGGTGGAATTGTTTGAGAAAAGTGGAAAGGAGAGACAAGATCAAGACCAAGGGAAGAGTAAATAAATAGGCAAGGGTAGAGGTCATAATCATTTGCAAAACAATGATGTGCAAATAAAAATGTGACGATCAACGGCGAGTGTCAAGGAGGGTTGATGAAAGATATGGTTTAAGGAGCAAGAATATTCATCACACGGCTCAAGGGAAAGGTAGTGATGAATTTTTAGATCAAAGGAAACCTTGAGAAACGACCATTACTATCTAGGCTTACGTCCTACGATCGATACGGCTACGATACCACTCTGTCACACCCGTTTTCCAAAGAAAACCAAGTGCAAACCTATATGCATGCCGGGATCAAGTTTCATGCATATAGGCGACATAAGTGAATAACGAAACAATATCACGTAAGAAAAAGGGAGATTATCGGAGATTTACGCTTAATCCCGGAAACGAAGACACCAAACTTCACAGCGATCGGCCGGGGGTTGCGTACGCCTAGAACCAGCAACATCTTCACAAGACTTCAGAGTAGCTTCCTCCTTCTGAGCAACATTGTTTATAGCAAGGGTGAGCACTTGTCGTACTCAGCAAGTGTGGGGAAAAGAATGAATGCAAAGGCTCTATAGTGGACTGGGCTATAAGCATTTAGCATTTTAGTTGGTCAAATTTTATTAAGCAACTATTTACTAGCAAGTATAAGTATATACCATCCCACAATTAAGCATAAAGATAAGAGATACACCATGAGCACATGGCAGGCATAACCGTAACAACACCACAATTTAAGTCCATCTTCAAGTTCAGTTAATCATGTGAGGGTCCAGGCCGCTCTTGACCGTGAGCACGGCTAATCGATTAGTTTAACACTCTGCAGAGGTTGTACACTTTCACCACAAGCAGCGTAAAAGCTCCGAAGAACTTTGGACCCAACCATGCGATGCTAGCTAGGCACCATACCACACTACCGAGGTGTGGTTGCATAGGGATGCTACAAGCCTTTACAAAGGTTCTCCAACAAGTTGTGACCCACAAGGTCGGATCGCTTAGCAAGGTATAAAGTCCCCTAGCAGGTCGATACCCCACCATAAAAAGAATAACTCACCCAACCCCCTGCTAGAGCGAGTCCATACCCCGCAGTACCGCCGATCCCTTGTCCTTATCAGGTAAGATCACTCCAAGCTAAAGTTCCTAATTATTCAGCCAAGACCATTGCCCATTAGTTCTTGTGGTTGTACTGTTTTCCTGGGTGGTTCTCCATGTTCCGATTAATGCACCATGATCTTATAAATTAAACATCACATAACACATTGGAACATAGAGCATAAAATGATAACCATGTTGATTATTACCAACCCAGTTGAGCAAACTAAGCAATAGCTACCATCAAGATTAATTAAAACCGAGTTTAAGATAATGGTCAAAAGAGGCTAGTCATCCTTAACAGAACCCATCAAAGTTAATGCAAAGCAATGCAAAGTGATTAATAAAGTTATTGGGACAAAAGATCAAGGACACACTTGCCTTTAACCAAAGAGTAGTTGCTCGAATACTTCATCTTCATACTCTTCCAAAGCTCTCGAACCACGTTCATTCTACTCGCATCAATCATCGAGCACAAGCATACAAAGCAAACAAACAAGCATAACTAAGAACAAAGCACCAATCAAAAGGAAACTTTAAAAGAACGCACTAAAGGACAGGCTCGATTGGATGGATCACTAAAGAACACAAAGTGTGCTTGGAAGAGAAAGGCTTGGTTAGCTTTAAAGAGATGATGGCGGAAGATTGAGCAAGGACTGGAAAGATCATACTGAGATAGAGCTTGATCCTATTGGTTACGCAAGCGCAAGAAACGGCCGAAACCGAACTAAGCTTGAGACTATCGTGAGATCATTATCAAACAACAAGAGACTACACTTAGCATATTTTAATTGAGAAATCATGTGAAAGAATATTTCAGAGAAATACTCTATGTTACCATTAAACAAGTTACATTTAATTAAAGAAATCGCGATAAACCTATTCATATTTTATTTATAACATTTGAGTAGAAGTTATGTCAAGTTAACAATTACTTTAGAAAGATAAAGCAAGTATAAGACATCTAAACGAGTAACTTTAGGTCGCGTGTTTAACTAAACATATTTATTATTGAAAAGGCGAGTTATGATGTCATTAGGCATATTAACTTTATGATGAAAACCGATGTTTAACTCTAACACCTTTTATTTAGAAAACTAGTTATGAATTGGGATTAACCAATTACATCATGATTAAAGAAAACCGGATTAGAACCTAATCACTTTTTATTTATAAAAGCATTGGAATAAGAATTAGTCAAGATTAACATGCATCTTTAATGTTAAAACAAGTAACGAGGTGATACACATGCTAACGTATAAGTTAAGGTGAAACGAACGAGAACGGTAGCAACGAACCATCGAGCGCACAAGAAACCTTAGGCTAGGATCTAGGAAAACTAGTCTACAAAGAGAACTTGGATGAACAACTAACACACTAGCCAAGGGTGAATTGATCTGACAGGAGAATCCGATAACAGGAAAGATAGCTACGATAGATTAGGTACAAGAACACAGCTGATTCATAAAGAGACAACCTAACTGAGATAGGATAGGTAGGAACTAGATATTGATGAACGAGATTCTAAAAGAAACATGAAATAAGAGTGATAAGATTACTTGATAGGCAACTGAGCAGTGAAAACTACTCACACAGATAAAGCTACTAAGCTAAGCAGAAACTCTAAGGCTTGATTAGATGCACACGGTTTAGCTCAGGCTAACACTAGAAAGGTTTAGAGCTTCTGATAAACTTGATCAAAAGAGATACTGGGTAAAGAACGTCTAACGATTGATTTGCACATATGAGAGAGCAAGACTATAAGCTTAGGTTTATTTTAATTAACAAAATATATGTGAGGATATTTCATAAATAAAATACCCCATGTTGGAATTAAATTAAATTAAGCTTTATTTTCAGAACCGGTGTAAAGAACTAATCAAGTTTTATTTATAAAGATTCATATATGAATTAATCAATTAAATATTTAATTTAGAAAGACTAGACTATATGAACAATCTAAATGAAACTTTGTAATTTGAGTAGATCATATTATTATTAAAAACATTATGGTATTGGCATTAATCAAATTAATATTTATTATAAAAGCCGATGTAAAAGCCTAATCAAATTTTAATTAGAAAAGATTAATTAACTATTAAACAAATTAACATTTAGTTTACAAAAACCGAGATAAAGATCTAATAAGATTTTATTTGCAAAAGCATGTGAGAGAAACATTAATCAAATTAAATTTGCTTATGAAAAACGATATATAGATCTATATAGCTTTTATTTATAAAAGGCATGTGCAAATAGACATTAATCAAAACTAATATTAATTTTATTTTCAGAAAAAAAACATGATGAAAACTCACCACTAACGCGTGCTTTACATCATTATGGACCTGACGCAATTTGAACGGGTGAAATCGGAGTTAAAACGAAGATTTTATGGGATGAACAAGGTAGCAGGGACCTAAACGGGAATAACCATAGATGTCAGGGGTTAGCAGAGAAGATTTCCAAGACACAAAGAATAGTGCTCGCAAAAAGGTTAAAGATCGAGGTTAGATCTGATAAAAGGCTTGGGTTGGATCTGGTGGTGAAGATCTAATAGATGTAAGGGTTGTTTGGAAAACTTGCAGGACACATAAGATAACATGAACATTATAGGAAACGGCGGGGGCTAAATTGCAAAACCTCAAGGGTCTTCTCCTTCCTGCGTCCGGGGCCGGACGGCGGCGTTTCGGGACGGTCCCGGCGGCGGTGCAGGCGATGCAACCGGGGCGGGTGCTAGGGCGGCGCGCGCGGTGGCGGCGACCCGAAACGCCGGCGGTGCGCGGCTCGGTCGGGCGCGGCTCGCACGGCCGGCGGCGGCGGCGGCTCGGGGAGCGGGCGGCGCGCGCGAGAAGGACGAGGCGCGACCGGCGGGGCAAGGCGGGAGCTAGGCGCGTGGGAGCTCGGGCACGCGACCTTAAGTAGGCGCGGACGCCAAGAAGTCCGAGGCGCGCACGCCCGGGAGCGGCGGCGGCGCGCCGCCGGCCGAAGAGGCCGCGCGGGCTCCGCCGGGCCCCGATGGGCTTCGGCGGGCCCGTGGCCGGGCCGGTGCGGACTCGGGTCGGGCCTTCGGGCTCGACCCGGTTAGATAAGATAGTTTTCTTTTTTTTGATTTATTTTCAATGCGAAAACAATTCCAGAAAACATCTAGGAATTGTTTAAAGGCACGAAAAATACTCCGAAAATCACAAAAATTCCAGGAAAATTCCTAGAGACACATTGAGACATGAACAATCCAAATAAAGTATTTGGAGCTCATGAAAAATATTTTAGAGCCTTCTAATAAATAGAAATAGCCCCAGAAAAATGAGAATAAATTCCAGAAAAATCCAGAAAATTCTCGGAAGAGTTTGGACAAAGACACCTAAACGCATTTTTGAAACCTTAAGCACTCAGGAAGCACCAAGATGCATCGGCATGAATGCAACACTCACAACTTTTTATTTGCTTAAGAAAATCAAACAAGGATTTTTCCTATGCTATATTCCCTGTAAAGAAAATAAATGTTGGAAAAAATTTAAAATTATGAGAAAATTGTTATTTAATTATTCTCTCTATTTACATCCTGAAATTGGAAATTTCAGGGTGTGACAGCCGTCGGGGAGCTCGAATCCCGCCACCTCCACCGTGGGGAGCTCGCCCTGCTCGCGGATCTCGGCGAGCGTGAGGGGGATCCGCCGTGCTGCTGCTCGTCCTGCTTGTCGGCGCTGGAGCAGGGAGCCGTCCGCTCGGCCGCCGTGTGCGCGCGAGAAGAGAGAGGGGGGGGGGGGGCGGAGTAGCGAGAGGACAAGGTGGGTGGGTGGGGAGGGAGATAAGGCTGCCGAGTGGGTCCCGCCGGAGGGTAGTTGGGATGAAGTGGAGATATAAAGGAAGATGAATGCGGGAGATGTGAATACGAAGGAGAGAATCTTGATGATTGGGATGGAATATTCCGTTTTGAAGGAGGAAATGGAGGATGACGAATGAGGCTTTTACCTGTATGCCATTAAAAAAATGGTGCCGACCTGTGTGCCACTGAAAAGATCGCTCGCACCTGTGTGCCATCAACCTAAACTTCTTTGCCCTGTACGTCATTCCGTTCCAACTCCATCCATTTTCCACCGTTAAGTCACCTGACATGCGGACCCGGTCACCTGATGTCCCAAAAATGCCCCTGCTGCTTCAGTACTGGGACGCGCCGCGCGCCGCCACGGCGTCGCGCCCACCCTCGGCCAGCGTGTGCTCGGGCTCCCCGATGCCACCCTTCCCCAAGCGTCGGGAGAGCGCAGACACGACGTCAGCAGACACCACCTCGGCGGCCTCTGCCTTGCCGAGCTAGACGAGCGGGGGCACCGCCATGGCCTCCACCTCGAGCTCCTCGCTGTCGCCGGAGGCCGGACCCACCAGTGCCTCCACGTAGCTCGGGCTGGCCCAGCACGTCGTGTACACCGGACCCAAGACCCAGGGCCTCCTCCACGAGGCCAGCTGGGGGTCATGCGGCTGGACAGCCGGAGCCCCATGAGCGACGGCAGCAGCAATCGGAGGAAGAAGCTCCCGCTCACCGGTGCACAGCCGCATGCTTGAGGACAACTTCCGCGCCCACAACATCTTCTGCCACCTATGTAGATTAATTCACACAATCTAATTATGAAGATGCTCCACGCGTAATCAAATTTGCTTTTGGTTTCCATTCTATGCAAATTTTTTGTTTTTGTTTCGATTCTATGCGAATCAGGAGGAGAGGAGGCAGAGGAACTAGGAGCATCGCGCTCCCAACCAACGACATGCTCGGTGCCGCGCTGTTCTGCCTCGCCCACGCCACGCTCGCGATGGAGCTGGAGGAGCCGCCACCGGTAACGCCGTCCGGCGGGCAAGGAGATCAGTCACCGGATGTGCTGTCGTCGCTGCAGCGCAAGAAGCTGGGTGCGCACTTAATGGAGAGCGACGAGCGCCGCTTCTTATCCAGCGACGGCGCCAGGACGCCACTCGACGGCAGGTACCAGCAGCCGACGGCACGACACCGGTCGACATCCGCGGACACCCCATCGCGCACGGAGGAAGGCCGCTCACGCGAGTGGCCCAGGTGCTCGTCGTCACCTTCGACAGCGGCGGCCTCGTCGCCTCTACGAGAGGTCGCCGACCCCAGGTCCGCCGTCCGGGGCAGTGCCAAGATCGCTCTCGCTGCCCAGCTGCCGCGGCGTGCTTGGGTATGAGCGGTTCGGGAAGGCCTCCATCGCGCTGGTCGACACCAGCAGCGCGTATGGGTCCCAGCCTCCCAGGCGGCGAGCAGCGACAAAACAGGTCCAATACTGAGGCAGGGTCATTCTAGAGACGGGAGATGGTCGGGTCCACATGTCAGGTGACGTGCAGAATGGATGGACTTCGGACGGAATGGTGTGTACGGCGAAAAAAAAGTTTAGGTGCATGGTATATAGGTGCGAGCGAAATTTTTAGTGGCACACAAGTTATTACCATCTTTTTTAATGGCACATAGGTAAAAGGCTCATGACGAATGTGGATGGTCTTATGACCTTGATTCAGAGCCGTCCGATGCCAATCCAGCGAGGCAGCCGACTGCGGCGGCCAGGCAGCGGGGTCTCGATACAACTGGAGAAGCGAAGCGAACCAGCCGAGCAAGGAGAGGAAGAGGACATGAATGATGCAGCTGACGGCTGACGCGACTCCAAGCTCCTAAACCTCTCGCCATTAGAGGAGGAGGGGGAGGAGGAGAAGCCAGCGGCGGTCCTTCTCCTCCTCGCCCTCGTGAAGCACGGCCCGCGACCGACGGGTCGGGAGCGAGCTCGCTGTCATCGAGAGTAAGCAACCTCCGATCCCAACTCGCGCAGTCGCACGCCTCGCAGTGCCCGCTCGGATTAAATCTGGTGGTCCTATTAGCTCGCGTTCGCTGGATTATGAGACGCACCCTTATAGATTCGGAGCTTGTCGCGCTGTGCGAGCCAGCTACGCTGTCTTGCGCGCACAGGGTGTTTGATGAAATGCCCCCTAGAGCATGGTAGCTGGGGTTCAGAGTCTCCATGAAATTTTCGTTGTTTTCTAAGCAATTAGATCCTATTGCAGCTACTGGGTTGCTTTCTGCTTGCTCGGTTGTGTTGGTAGTTTGCTTATGCTTGTGAGATTTGGTCTTACTGGAGTGCTACCATACTGTGAGAGGGCGCGTTCCTTCTTTCATGTCTCGTTGCATGATATGCCTATTATAGTTTGGCAGTCATTCAAATAACCATGCTTAGTATGTTATAGTTATTATTATTATGTCTTTGCCGTTTGAGAACTACTTGTCTTTGTTCACTTTTTGCCCCCTGCAGATCGCAAGCAGCTGATTAGTTGACCATGTTCTTTTTATGATATGGTACCTTATTACAAGCTAGTAAAAGATGAGTTCAACCCGTCGAGCTTCAAAAGCTGCAAAATCAACAATCAATTACCACCGGATTTCATTAGATGAGCACCAATTATTTGAGCCAGATGCTTTAATTACTAAGGATCAAGATGCCAATCATCAGCCAAGGCGAAGTCCTCAATCGGGCAGAACATATACTGATAGAAGATTGACCACTCCCCACTTTGTATCAGCATTAGCAGGGGTCTGGAATCTTGTTGGCCAGCCTGAATCATCTGGTACAACTCAAAGACCTGAGAGCCATGGGATTTCAAGTAGGGATGACCCTGTGTGTTTTAGCAGGGATCAACAAGGACACATATTGACACCTTGCTGTGTGGAAAGCTCAGGTGATCTGATATCTCATAACTGTTTTTCTACACCAAAATCTATTTATGAAGATCTTAGTTCCGTAAAGAAGATGTTAATGCTGGCACCATTCAGTGGCATTTTGGGTGCTTCATCCACATGGAGCCATATGCATGCCATCAGTAAGATTGGGGCTGCACATCATTTGCAATGTAGAAATATATACTCCATGCAAACTGAAAACAGGGGAACAACTGGGACTTCTCGAATTAGCAAAAGAAGCATATGTGAGGAAACTTATGCCGCTTCCACCAATATGGACATTGGGGATGATAACTATTCCAGTCAAACAAGAAGCACACCAGCTGAGCTATGTACTAGCTCAAATGAAAAGGCTGAAACTGCATATGATTGTGAAAGTTCTCTGCACGAGACTGAATCCAATCTAGAGTTTTTTCATGATGATCCTAATCATTCAGCTTCCTCAGGTAATCAAATAGAAATTGTCAAAGAGGGAAGAATAATGTCAGGAAATCAGATTTCCAGTAAGGCATGCATTGATGCTCAGCTTGACACATTGGCAGGCATGTCTTGTCTGGTTGCTGATGATGTTGTTCTTCATCCAGCAAATGTTGATAAATATGCTTATGGAGATGACATGTCTCTGCAGCATTCTGTCGATAAGTGGTCACATGAGCGTCAACCAACTTTGGAGCATCGATTTGATGCTGCTGTTACCATAAACAGGCATGCTGTGGCAGGTGCCTTAGCTGGGACTGCAGTCAGTGTTTCTTTACATCCACTTGATACAGTGAAGACCATAATTCAGGCTAACAGTTCTGGACGAAGTTCATTCTACCATACACTAAGGCGCACTCTTGTTGAGAGAGGTAATGTCCAACAATAGCAATTCCACCACTTAAAATTTGTTCTGTCTACTCTTGCCCTTAGAGAAATATCAATTGCTATATTTAGAGTTTGTTGAATTTCTTGTGAAGGTGTTCTGGGATTGTACGGAGGACTTACTAGCAAACTTGCTTGTTCTGCACCCATTTCTGCAATTTATACCCTAACTTACGAAGTTGTCAAGGGAACTCTCTTACCTGTTTTCCAAGAGGTGATTTGACTTTAGTTTCTTGTAATTATATATACATGGCATACACTTCAATCTTTCTGTTAACCTGTTACATTGACATCTGTGCAGGAATATCATTCAATCGCGCATTGTGCTGCTGGTGGTTGTTCTAGTATTGCAACATCCTTTGTTTTTACACCTAGCGAATGCATAAAACAACAAATGCAAGTGGGTTCTCAATATCATAATAGCTGGTGTGCGGCCTTCCTTTGACTCTTTCAGGGTTGTCCATTTGTTTATTTCTTTATTTAGAAGCTTCTTTTTTAGAGCTTAATAAATAGTGAGATAGACAGAAACCTACTAGTTTCATGTAATAACAAATGGTTTTGTATGGTATCTTCAAACAACTACTCCAGTAGGATGTCCTCATTTCACCATTCGCCTCATCATGATCTAGTAAATGTTTCATGTCACCAGGAATGCTTTAGTAGGATGCCTTAAAAGGGGTGGGATTACTTCATTATATGCTGGATGGGGTGCTGTTCTCTGCAGAAATATCCCACATTCCATAGTAAAGGTATCAAATTTTTAAACACCTGCATTCACGTTCAATAATTTAATTTTAATTTTCTCTGACAATTTGTTTTTTGTGTTTAAAGGAACATGATCCCTTTTTTGAACTTGCAGTTTTATGCATATGAGAGTCTCAAGCAGTCTATTTTGAAATCAGCACCTGAAAATGTCAAGCTCAGTTCTGGCGAGACAGTTAGTTTCTGAACTTTTGCCTTGTTAGACCATTTTTTAATGTTTTTATTAGTTAGAACTGAAGCACAACCTGTGCGTACTTCTGATTACCATACTGCTTTGTTTGTGAATGCTGCAAAGAGAGAGAACAGAGAAACCACTAGTTGCATAGGATGATTGAAGCATTCTACCATCTCAAATACAAAAGATAAAATTCAACCTTGAACTCCTTTTGGTTCATTGCAGCTTATATGCGGAGGTTTTGCTGGTTCAACCGCTGCTCTGTTTACAACTCCATTTGATGTTGTCAAGACACGAGTGCAGTTACAGGTATTGCGACAAATGCATATACTACGTTCCGAGTCAGTTTACCCAATAACTTCCGATTGTGATTAATTTGATAATAGGATTGTAATCATTTGAAAGTAACACGATTCAGTTTGTAGCACATGTATACATTCGAAAGTAAACTGATGGTCCCAGCAGATCTAATAATTTACTTTTCTTGTTTACTAGGCACTCAGCCCTGTTAGCAAGTATGATGGGGTTCTTCATGCACTAAAAGAAATTTTTCTTCAAGAAGGCTTGCGTGGTCTTTACAGGTAGAAACATCTACCAGAGGAAGCATTTGAGTTATTATTCATTATTCTTTCCTGTCAGAAGATTCTATTGAAGTCAAATTTTGAAGCAACGTGTTTTCTCACAGGGGTTTGACTCCAAGGCTGGCTATGTATATATCTCAAGGTGCTATATTCTTTACATCCTATGAGTTTCTGAAAGCACTTATGTTTCCTGAGCAAGAGGTTCATGCAAGTAGCTTTTGACCATGAGATGACATAGCATGGTGCAGCAGCGCTGGAAGTGAAGAACTTGTATTGATTTGTCGATCTCATCAACTAACATCTAGGTGGGCTTTCTTGAGGATTTAGTTGTAGCTACTGTGTCATCCAAATTTTTGCCTTATTAACAAAGCTGTGTACATTGTACAATACCTTTTGGGGTAACATCAGATTAGGTGATAGAAAATTTTGTACCATCTGTAAAAGTGATAGCAGCAAAGGTGATAGTCAAATTCTCTTTCAGGGAAACTGTGAATGCGTCATTGACTCGTAGTTCTGTATCATACTGAAACAGATGTCATTTTTTAACCTGAGGGGATCTGATGCTCAAAATCCGTTATAATTTGCTGCTGCTAGCCTGTGATCAACTGTAGCACCCAGCAACATAGCTTCCGACGTTATCAGAAATTCCAGTGCTTGGAGAAATGTATGTCTTCGATTTGCACAGATTCGAATGCTTGGAGATACTTATGTATGCTCCCTTCCATTTGCATTAGCTGTTAAGATATGCCACCTCCAAATGATGATATTGGATTTACCATCGGATGTACTTCCAAAGTTGTGTCAACTGAAAATGTTTCCAAAAGGCAATGGACAACTTTGTGTATTAGAATTCTTATATATCGATATGTGAAATGTCCAGATGATAGAGATGATATTTCTGGATTGTGAACACTGAACACAGTCTCCGAAATGCACACTTAAACGGTTAAACCACATCAGGAAAAAATCGTCTTCCATAGTCGATACAACTTGCCATGAACAAGCACACAAAAACATTTGTACAGCACATGCTAAACTAATGAGCCGGGCAGCCGGCAAGTGTGCCTTACTACCACCATGTAAAAAAAAAGGGGGAGCTTGAGCAAGAGCTAAACTCTACTGCAGCTCATCCAGCTCTACTATGCAGACGGCTGGAGGAAGCACGGGCCGAGACGGATAAAGATTTCAACGACGATTTCACAGGCTCTCCTGCGAGCCGGCGCGCCACGCGGCCGCGTACCTGGCCAGGAAGTCGGGCTCGCACTCGCAGACTCTCCCGTCGTCGAAGTTCTGGGCGTAGCTGGTCGGGTCGTAGTTGAGCCCGCCGGCGCCGAGGACGTACGTCCGGTAGCGCCGGCGCGGCCAGCTCATCCGCCTGAGCCTCCGCCACAGCACCGCCAGGCCGAACCGGCCCCAGCAGGACGCCACGGCCGCGCTCGTGCGCCCGTAGGAGTCGTCTTCCATCTCGCCGCGCCGGTGCTGCTGGTCCGTTGTGCGCGCGCGTCATGCGTGCGCCTGTTGGACGTGCAGGTGCCTGGGCGGCTGGGTTACGGGTTGAGATTTTTGGGACTACTAGTAGCAGTCGTGCTCAGTTATCTCGGCGCCGTGTTGTGTCAACTGAAAATGTTCCCAAACGGCAATGGACAACACGGAACCACATAAAATTATTCCCCTGTCGCGGCACAACAAGGATGCAGGATTGCGTTTTATCTCGAGTCGTGATGCAACGCTTGTGGCGTCGCGTTGGTGAACAGCACAAACGTGGAATGGACCACGGTGTCTCTTGCTCTATTTTTGGAGGCGGGGAAAACATTTCCAGTCTTTCTTTTTCTCATGAAAATTAAAAAAATACTCATCTTTCATTTCCATTCCATGCGAGACAGATAACGAAACTGCGCGCGAGATCGCTTGGTTTCGCTGCTCCCAAAAATGGCTCGGTCCAGTTGCAACTGCAAAACACGTTGAGCGTTGAAGCAGCGTTTTCGACTGGATTCAGCTAAAACCAGTCAAACAAACGAACTGAACCTACCTACTGGAACAGTCAAAGTTGTTCAAACCTACGAGCTCAACTGCTTCGCCAACCTCAGTTTAGCCCAAGACTGGCCACATGCATGAACCTCACCAAACTACATGCGTCTGCAAGTATATGTCTCCCTCCCTCCTCTGCGCACGCATCTCCAATTCTCCATCTCCATTGCAGCAACCTTTGCATCCTTGGCACACTTGCGTCTCCATCTCCATTGCAGCAACGTTGCGAATGCATTCTCTCGATCAGAAATGGGTCCGTCAAAAATTGCCCTCCTGCTCGTGCTCTGCTCCAAGCTGATTGCGGCCACACCATTGCACAACGACGACGGCACACTGGCGCCGCCGGGGGTGCAGGCCGGTCAGTTCTACGCGGTGCTGAACACGGGCAACATGGGCGAAGGGGTCGTCATCGGGGTGCTCGACGACGGCATCGACGCGGGGCACCCGTCGTTCGGCGACGACGGGATGCCGCCGCCGCCAGCAAGGTGGCGGGGCCGGTGCAAGCACGACGGCGTCGTGGCCTGCAACAACAAGCTCGTCGGCGCGCGGGAGTTCACGCGGCACCTCCGCCATCCCGGAGGACGGGCGGCGAGGGCGGGCACGCACGGGACGCACGCGTCGAGCGTCGCGGCCGGCGCGCCCGTGCGCCGCGCCGACGGCGGCGGCGCGGTGGTGTCCGGCGTGGCGCCGCGCGCGCACCTCGCGTTCTACCAGGTGTGCGCGGCGGAAGGGTGCTCGAGGGGTCCCATCATGCACGCCGTCGAGTCAGCGCTCGCGGACGGGGTCGACATCCTCTCCATGTCGCTCGGAGGCGACGACGGCGTCGGGTTCCACGAGGACCCTGTCGTCGCGGCCACGTTCTCGGCTGTGATGAGGGGCGTCTTCGTCTGCGCCGCGGCGGGCAACAAGGGTCCGGCGGCGGGGTTGGTCGCGAACGACGCGCCGTGGATACTCACGGTCGGCGCAAGCTCGCAGAGCTCCGGTCACTCCACCAACGTCGCGGTGTTCTCTTCCCGAGGTCCGAGCCGCAACAACGGCGGCGTGCTGAAGCCGGACATCGTGGGTCCTGGCGTCGACATCCTCGCAGCCGTGCCGCGCTCGCGGCGCGGCCCGAGCTTCGCGCCCCTCTCCGGCACGTCCATGTCGGCGCCGCACCTCGCCGGCGTCGCGGCGCAGATAAAGAGCGCGCACCCGACCTGGTCTCCCGCGGCCATGAAGTCCGCGATAATGACCACAGCCGACGCGTCGGTCACTGACGAGACCGGCGCCCCGGCGAGTTACTTCGCCATGGGCGCCGGGCTCGTCAATTCGGCTAAAGCCACCGACCCTGGCCTGATCTACGACATCTCGCCGGAAGAGTACATCCCGTACCTCTGCGGATTAGGCTACACCGACGACCAAGTGAGCCGGATCATATACCCCGCACCCGCCGTTCGCTGCGCCGAAATGGAGAGCACCGAGGCGAAAGATCTCAATACCCCATCGATCATGGTCGCGCTGGCGGCGGAAACGCCGGCCGTGACGGTCAGGCGAACGGTGACCAACGTCGGAGCTGCCAGGTCGGTGTACCGGGTGGACGTGAGTGCGCCGGAGGGGGTCTCGGTCACAGTGACTCCTGGAGAATTGCAGTTCCACGAGGTGAACCAGCGGGCGACTTTTACTGTCACCGTGGAAAGAGGTCCTGGCAGCGTGTTGGCGTCTGAGGTTTTGGGCGCGCAGATCGCGTGGGTGTCGGAAGAGCATGTCGTGAGCAGTCCGATATCCATTTCTGCTAGGTTCTGAATGACACTTTTAAAGTAGTTAAAACTCTTAAAAGCAGTGTTGGGTAACAAGTTTGGTGATGTTTCACATGAGAAATTTTGCCGTGTACATAGAAAAAGACGAGATCATTCAGCATGTCATGGCACAAACGTTCTTTTGAATATGCTTCATTTACGTTCCCTAGTCGTACAGTATCACAAGGGCTCCATACATGTTACTTCTAAGCATGAGCTATCAAGTACATTGATGGATCAATCATCAATTCATCATCGTTCTTGCATTCAAAAGTAAACGATCGATCCGTAGTGACCACCGCATTTCCATGTCGGAATGCTATAACGGTCTGTATGATTGCTGGTGACGCATTGAAACCTCAAGAATCCAGTTGGGTACGTGTACTGGCGTCTGCAGGGAAATGTTGAGCAATGTGAGGTGCAGAACCCTCTTCCAATTCCTGCACGCGTGGAACTCAACTGAACATGTGGCCGCAAGCAAGCAACCTCAAATCCTGCTTACCCTTGCTATATTAAGCTTCTTCATCATTCCCATCATGCACAGTGCCATTTTAAGGGTAATGAGCAATCTCCTCGCATTAAGCTAGGCATAATCGGTCTCACCTAGGTTCGCTCTGTTCTTCAATGGATCCTCGGAATCCAATGCTCTTACCGGTACTTCACCCCATCCGCATTGCCGTCTTCCTCCTCGCCTCGCTTCTGGTGACCACCGCCGTCGCGCACCATGACCTGGGCCTGCACAAGAACTACCTCATCATCGTGCGCACGCCGTACGAGTACGATCGGAACCTGTTCAAGGACGTCTCGAGCTGGCACGCGTCGCTGCTCGCGTCCGTGTGCGACATGGCCGAGGAGGAGATGGACAAGGACCCCTCCGCCATGGCGCGCCTCATCTACTCCTACCGACACGTTGTGAACGGCTTCGCGGCCCGCCTCACCGACGAGGAGGTGCGCGACATGGCCACCAGGGACTGGTTCGTCAAGGCCATGCCGGAGAAGACGTACAGGCTGATGACCACCCACACGCCGCAGATGCTCGGGCTCACCGGCGATGCCTTCAACGGCGGCCTGTGGAAGAGGAGCAACATGGGCGAGGGGATCATCATCGGCGTCCTCGACGACGGCATCAGGCCCGGCCACCCGTCGTTCGACGCGACTGGCATGAAGCCGCCGCCAGCCAAGTGGAAGGGCCGCTGCGACTTCAACAGCTCCGTGTGCAACAACAAGCTCATCGGCGCGCGGTCGTTCTACGAGTCGGCCAAGTGGAAGTGGCAGGGGATTGACGACCCGGTGCTGCCCGTCAGCGAGGGCTCACACGGGACGCACACGGCGAGCACGGCGGCCGGCGCGTTCGTGCCGGGCGCGAACGTCATGGGCAACGGGTTCGGAACGGCCTCCGGCATGGCCCCCCGCGCGCACATCGCGCTCTACCAGGTGTGCTTCGTGGACAAGGGCTGCGACCGCGACGACATACTGGCGGCGCTTGATGACGCCGTCGAGGAGGGCGTCGACGTGCTCTCGCTCTCTCTCGGCGACGACGAGGCCGGCGACTTCGCCTACGACCCTATCGCGCTTGGGGGCTACACCGCCATCATGAAAGGCGTCTTCGTCAGCGCGGCGGGTGGGAACATGGGCCCGGACTTCGCGACGGTTGCCAACGAGGCACCGTGGCTGCTTACTGTGGCGGCAGCCACAACCGACCGGAGGTTCGTGGCCTCCGTAAAGCTTGGCAATGGGGTCGAGCTCGACGGCGAGTCCTTGTTCCAGCCCCAAAATTTCATGGGCGTGCAGCGGCCGCTGGTAAGGGACCTCAGCGACGGAACATGTTCTGACAAGAAGGTCCTTACGCCGGAGCACGTCGGCGGAAAGATCGTCGTTTGCGACGCCGGCGGCAACCTCACCTCCCTCGAGATGGGGGCCGCGCTACGGGAAGGCGGCGCGGCCGGCATGGTCGTCATCACGGTCGAGGAATTCGGCTCAGTGATCCAGCCCAAGGCCCACGCCCTCCCGGCGACGCAGGTGACTTACGCGACGGGGCAGAAGATCAGGGCGTACATGAACTCCACGAACAACCCGACGGGCGAGCTGGTGTTCAAAGGAACCGTGCTCGGCAACCGCGACGCCCCGGTCGTGGCGGCGTTCTCGTCGCGCGGGCCGAGCAAGCAGAACCAGGGGATCCTCAAGCCCGACATCACCGGCCCCGGGGTGAATATCATCGCCGGCGTCCCCAAGCCGGCGGGGCTGATGACGCCTCCCAACCCACTGGCAGCCAAGTTCGACATCCTGTCCGGCACGTCCATGGCCACGCCGCACCTCAGCGGGATCGCGGCGGTGATCAAGAGGGCGCACCCGACGTGGACGCCGGCGGCGATCAAGTCGGCCCTGATAACGACGGCCGACACGACGGACCGCAGCGGGAAGCCGATCGCGGCCCACGACGGGTCCCCCGCCAACCTGCTCACGGTGGGCGCCGGGTTCGTGAACCCGATGAAGGCCCTCAGGCCGGGGCTCGTGTACAACCTGACGGCGACGGACTACATCCCCTACCTGTGCGGACTCAAGTACAGCGATGCCGAGATCAACTCGATCATCCACCCGCTGCCGCCGGTGTCGTGCGCGGGGATGCCGGCGGTGGAGCAGAAGGACCTCAACTACCCGTCCATCACCGCGTTCCTGGACCAGGAGCCCTACGTCGTGAACGTCAGCCGCGTGGTGACCAATGTCGGGCGCGCCAAGTCCGTGTACGCCGCCAAGGTGGAGGTGCCGGGGGAGCTGTCGGTGACGGTGACGCCGGATACGCTCCGGTTCAAGAAGGTGAACCAGGCGAAGAGGTTCACGGTCACCATCAGGCCCGTGGGCGCGCCGAGGAAAACGGGGATCGCGGTGGGGCAGCTCAAGTGGGTCTCGCCCGAGAACGTGGTGAGCAGCCCGATCCTTGTGTCATTCAAGAAGTTCGTCAAGGATAACTCCACCACTGCTCATCTGCAGCATTGATGATCAGTGGACTAGATCCTGGCTGTTAATTACCTTGGATGTGATATACTGATATGGGTTTGCAGGAGAGTAGATTCTCGTGTTTCCTCTTGATAACCGTGTCCTCTTTTATGTGCTGTTTACGTCTGTGTTTAGGACATTTAGAACGTATGCGTTTCCGTCTGGGTGATATGGGTTTGCAATATACTTCCTCCTAGAACAGTGACACGATTTCGAAAGTATTTCTTTGATTCTTATTTTTATAAAAATATTTTTAAAAAATATGTATACTTTTGTGAAAGTATTTTGTAAGAAAAAGGTATTCATGTAGTTTTCAAATTTTCAAACTCAACAACTTAAAAGTTATTCATGATTTATATTCTCAATGTTCGATTAAAATCTTGTCTAAAACAACTTGCTTTATGGGTACGGAGAGAGTATGTAGTTAAGTTCCTTGTTTGACACCTTAGATACTATACAATTATCGATTGATCTTATTTTTTCCTTGAATACGTAGAAGAGCTGCATACCATTGTATTAAGAAGAGGTAAATGGAAGTTTCTTACACGAACAGAACGTGTGGTCGTCTAGACGCACGCTGATCCCATCGAGTAGAATTACACAACAAGACGATTGAAAAGATACATAAGTGATTACTCGCTAAACAAACGACTTAGGTGTTCTCTCGACGCAGTAAGACGACGATCACTCCCTCTTGACGTCTGTTAGGCACCTTTTCCCGTGAGGGAAACATCTCTAGGACCACGTCGGCGTTCTCACGTGAGACTCCATGGTTGAAAATACTATTGAGATCGCTCTTGGCCTCGCCGCTAGCTACCAGGTCGAAATGCTGCATGAGGAGGACCTCGTTGCGGTGTGCCATCGGCATCTTGTCCAACTTATTGTTTGCCAGACGAGAGCTGCTATGCTTGGGTGCGTCGGTGATCGGGACGACGAGGGGTGGGCGTGGTTGCTGCTTGTAAGCGGTGAAGTGTAATGCTTTTGGATCTCGCCAACAAACTGGTCCAGGCGTTTTTGCAGCTGGGCTTGTAGGAGTTGGGCTAGCATCAGATGAGATGGCCTTTCCTGGGCTGTTAGATGTCTCAGGAGCAACGGCTCCCACAACTGTGTTGGCCCAACAGAAGCCAGGTGGAGCATCCACCTCATCCGCCGAATCGATGTCAGGTGGAGCGTCTAGCTCATCCTAGGAGACACTGGTGAAGTCACTGACGTCGGTGGTGGATCAAAGGCGTGGTGTTGACGATGAGGGCGAGGATGGTGGGTGCCTACCGCTGCATCACCGCACGCTCCTAGGTGACACTGGTGAAGCCACTGCCATCGGTGGTGGATGTGCAATCGGTGTCGCCGTTGTCGCCGCAGCCGCGTCGCGTTGTTGGTAGACAAGAATACCCTTGGGGCAGCCTCCACCTCGATCAGCATTGGATCGCTTGCTGCATGGTCATGTGTCGAGGAGTCACGTACCACAAGTTACAGCATGTCATCATCCAGCAACCTGAACCGACAACAAGAGCGAATGAGGCGGCATGGCTGCGGCCGACACATAGGAGCACCCCCCGCCAAGCGGTCAACACAGCTGCTGGCTACCCACCGGAGCGCCACCGCCAGGCGACCGATGTGGCTGTTGGCCGTCCACGGGAGCGCCCCTGCCAGGCAGCCAACGCAGTGCTGGCTGTCACTGTAGCGCCCCTACCAGGTGGGCGGCGCGACCACTTGCAGTCTCTAGCTAGATGGCGGAAGCCATGACATCTCAAACACCACCGTGGCAAACATCATTTTGCCACACGATGAACATACAACAAGCAATTCAGGCACCTCCCCTCGAGATCCGGTGGAAGTCGTTTCCCGGGGTATGGTGGCCCTAGACACAACACAACCATGTGTTACCCGGATACTCCTATTGGGTGGCGTATCCGTATCCATATCTGATACATATCGGATACTGATACACCTTGGATATGCCTTGGATACTTTTCAGCCATATCTCAAAAAGTTGGATACGTATTGACTTGGATACACGTATCTGATATATTTAGTCAGCCCAATTAGTCCATAACAGCTACACTACACCCCTCCTACGTGACCTACCAACAGCTACGACAATGATTTTCTCTTCAAAACAAGCAAGTTTTTCGTGGACAGTTCCATTTTCTTCTTTCTTTTGATGTTTTGGTGGTAGAACTAATGAGTAGCAACTAAAGAAGAATCTCTTATGAAATAACGTTTTACTTTTAGAGAATGCTAGTTCTAAAGTTAATGTTGTATGGTGATACAAGTATTGCACGCTAGAGTATAAGGAAAGTTACTCGAGAGTAAAATTTCTCTCACTTTGGATATATATCTGTGTGTGTGTGATATTTTATATATAATTATTAAGTATCCTAACCGTATCCCCTATCAGTGTTTTTTTGGGAAAAATGTGTATCTGCGTATCAGATACGTATCGTATCTGATACCCGTACCGATATTCGTGTAACAAGCGCTGCATCCACCCGGTGCACCGGCTGCCACCAGCTCCGCCATACGAGTATGGGAGTTTTGTTTGATTTTATCTCACGGATTTCTAATGATAATTCCACCGTCACCTAATCAAAAAATGAGTTAAAAACCATGTAATCCTAGTTAAATGTTGCCATTTGTTTTCAGGTTAACTTAATATATAGTGAGGAATCGAACTTAGAAAATGCCATTTTGAAGTTGTCAATACACCTTCTTGACGGTGATTAGTTGATATAGTTGTTTGGGCCGCCCAGTTCGGCCCTAGCTCGGGCCCGAGGTGACCCGCTAAACTTCGTGTCGGGCCAGCTCGACACTGATTCCCACCGTGTCGTGTCGTGCCCTCCCACAGGCTATGTCGACGGCCAAAGCTCGTGCCCGTCGTGCCATTTCGTGCCGGGCCAAAGCAGATCTCACTGCAGCTTCAGTTGCACACCGGCATAGAGGAGGGGGGCGCGACATGCACACGAGAAGGGAGTAGGGGACAGGGGAGAAAGCATCGGTGCTGGCGTATATCTGGAGAGGAGGAAGCTCCGCCTCCGTGCGCACCAGTGTCGCCTCTCGCCGGTGGCCGGCTTGCAGCATATGCAGATCCGCGCGAGATGCGAGAGAGTGAGGGCGAGCCGAAGAGGGGCAGGCGACACAGTTGGAGCGGGTGCGTGTACGGCAAGACGGGAGGTGGCGAGAGAGGCGGGCAGGCCACCGCTCGTGCGAGAAAGAGTAGAGAGCCAGGGGCAGGGAGATTGGGGCGGCGGCGTGGTGGGAGGTAGGAGATGGAGATTGGGTTAGTATTTTTCTATATGGTTGGGGTTATGCGGACCTTAGTCGGGCCAGCCTGCTAATTTCGTGTCGGGCCGGGTGTGACGCCCCAGGTTTTCATCCAGGTTCATTAATCCTAACGATCGCGATCCCGACGGTTGAAGGGCTCTAGCTCTCTCGGAATGGCTCTCGGCCAATCGTCGGCATCCAAAGGATTCACCGACCCGCCAAAGGTGGGCGGCTTAGTCCCGAGGAACTCAATCGGTTTCTCGTTCATGCCCGAACCCGTGGTCTTGGGCGGTTGACGGCGTTGAAAATGGTCTCCATCGGGACGGTCTGGTTGGCCAAGACTTGTGCCAAGTCAACGGGAGGGGGTGGCGGTGGCGGGACCACGTTCTCTCCTCCATCTTCATTTTGGTTAACTTCACGGTCGTGGAGACGCTCTCTCCCGATCGGCTTGCGATCCTTCGGCGTCCGATCGGTGGGTCCCGACGGGCGCCCGGGAAACCATCCGTAAAGAAGCGGGTTTTCTAAGAGATCTAGTTTTATGTGATGTTTAAGTGGATTATATCGGATTTCTTTTTGAAAAGGCGGGGTCTACTCCGAGGGTTAGCACACAACAAGCACATAGCAACAAGCAAGCACAAACAAGTTTTTATTACAAACCGGCGAGGAGGATACATCCCGACTACGCGGACACACTACACGACTAAGGACTAAGGGTGCGACTTGGACCGATACGCCTTCATCCCCGGGGTCGGGGTCATCGGGGCACGCTACTCGCGAGGAGAGCCATCTTCGGGGTCGAGTGTTCTTCCGGCGGAATGAGCGGCTCGTCATCATCCCCGCCTTCGGGGTTTCCGTTTTCGGGGGGCCGTGCCTTGTGGCTTCGGCGGTCGTTGTTGGGGGTTCGGCGGCGGCCGGTGGTGCGCGGCGGGACTTCGATAGTTCCTCCCCATCCTACAAGGGGTGTTCCCAGCAGGACTTGAGCTTCTCCAATGGCTGGAACGGGTGTTCCGCCGTTGGTCCATTCTTGCATGCGTTGGTCCTGGATTCTCCTGAGGCTTTCCTGGGCAACGGCTTCACTGCTTATGGCGGCTGCGGTCCTTGCTTCAGCTTGAGCCACTCGGACTTGGTGCATCCTTACCGTGACTTCGACTGCTCGGCCCGACCGATTTGTTCCCTCAAGTGCTCGGCTCTGGTCATCAAAGAGCTTATCCGGGGAGACAAGGTAGGCGACTACGTGGTACGGCGGGTCTTCTTGGTGGCGGCGGCGTTCCGGGTTCCTCATGCGGGCACCATGGCGGGGTTACGATGGCGGGAGGGAAGTACCTCATTGGTGTAGGGACGAGGTGTTCTTCGTAGATCCGGCACGGGTAGCGGAGGGCTTTTACGAGGGCCAAAGGATATGTGTCTCGGTGTCGAAATCTGTGGCGGTCACGCGCCACGGCTCGATGTTGGTGTGGCGGTTGCTTCTAGCGACGGAGAGGACCACTCTACGGCAAAGAGTGCCGAGTTGCTCGTACTCTCTGTCGTAGTACCTAGGGCGCTCGGTGATACGAGGCGCTCCGGGGAGTTGATAAGAAGGCGAGCAAAACCGGGCTCCTCCCGGCACACGCCTTGGGTCCATCCATCTTCCGCCATCCGAAAACAAAGGTAGAGTTGAACGGGTTGTGGTGGGGTACAAGAGATGGATAACTTTATTTAGTAGCAAGGTTGGGGTACATTCTTCGGGGTACACTTATTATTACTAGGACTCAGCTTCTAGCCTAAACACCCTAGGCTTATCCTCACGGTGATTCTTCCTCTAGCTGGATACGGCGCTTCTTCAGCGGGAGGTCTTTCTCCAATATCTCATCCTCGGTCACGGGTCCCTTTGTCCCAGTGAGTTTCTTCGGGTTCTTCCTCATCCAAGTCAGCTTCTTCTCTTCTCCTTCTACGTTCCCTGTGGAGCTCATCCCATAGCTGTTTGTGGAACATCTCCGAACGTTCTCTTTCCCTGAGGTAGTCTTGCTCCATGTTGTGTAGCTCAACTTCTGCCATGGTTGTCTTTATCCTTTCCAGTTCTATCCTCTGCTCCGCTCTTTCCGCTCTGTCAATCTGTTGCTTCAGTTGCTGGGCTTGCTCCTGGTAAAGGTGGTCTAGGCCTCTGAGGTAGATGGATAGGTGGGAAACTGCCTCTTCTAAGTCCTCTTCCTCTCGTTCTAGTCCTCTCATGCGATCAATCCACGAGCGTCCTCTTCATCCGGAGGGTGGAAAGAATCCCATTGGAGTCCTTCGGAGGTGTTGTCTATAAACCACTCGTAGGCTGTCGCGGGGGCCTTCCGAGCGGCCTTGGGGTAGGTGTCGGCGAAGCGAAAACCGGTGGCGGAGACGAACCATGGTTCTATGTCGGGGTAAAGCGTGCTTCTTCCCACAAAGATCGGCGGCTTACACCGAAGGGTGCCGTAGCGTTCGTACTCCCGGTAGACGAACTCGGCGGGTCCCTTACTCCGACGCGCTCTAGGGCCGAGTAGCAACGGGTTAGGGAGGCCGAGGTGGACGGGGCAGATTCCTCCGTTCCATTCGGGGTTAGCCATGCGGAAACATGCAAAAATCAAGGTAAGGATTTGAAAAAAGGTGAGCTTAGCAAAGGAAAGGTTAGAGAGGGCCAGAGGAGGTCTCGTATCCTAGGGGTCGTGTCCTACGGCCAACCTACGGCTGCGATACCACCGAAGCGTCCCCTCGTCAGAGGTGACTAAATGTGACACAAATACCGAGTCCCGGGAGGTCGGTAACACATTTATTACAACGGGTGGATCGGTCTTTTACATCACGGCGACACGAGAGGGCACGGTAGTGCCAACGCTACAAGGAACAACACAAACGCTAATGACCATACTACGATAGCAAAGGCTTCCATAGCCTCCTCGAGTACCACACCATGGAAGCTTCCGGTGGGGGCTGCGGGTACACGAGCACGGTTGGGTTTAGGGCAGTGACCTACTCAACGTCTTCGGGAATGTAATCGGGATCCTCCTCTGTAAAATAGTTAGTAAAACAAGGGTGAGCACATACGTACTCAGCAAATCCAACCCCACCCACGGAGGGGCTTATAAGCAGAATCATGCAAGAAGTATAACAAGGATCAGGTTAAGGTTCAGTTTGCAAACTTACTCATGCAGGGGTTCATTTCAAAAAGGTTTTCGCAAATCATTTTCATAACCGAAGTGACTCAATTGTTTTAGGAAAACCACTGTGGGACTACCGGACTTCCTGCCCGTCGTAGCCCAGGCACACAGCCACACACCCAGAAAACAACTCACGCCAGAAAACATCCCATCCCAAGCACTAGTTTTTGTGACCACACCGTGACTCGTCCAATACCGTGGACACGGCTATTCGAATAGGTTTGACACTCTGCAGAGGTTGTACATCTTTACCCACAAGTAGGGTACCGTCACACGGACACCTCAGTGCCGGTACGGATCCTATCAAAGCCATTACCCACCTTAGCTAACACTACGAGCCACCACGGAAGCACCCAAGGGGTTATACCACATAACCGGGGCGTACCTCACACAGAGCGTACCCCTACTCCTTGGTCTCCCGCTGCTCACCCGCACACCAGATGGCAAGTAGATTAACTAGTGGGGTTTATGCTAAGCCGTTGCCACATACAACGGTCGAGTGGTTGTACGATGACTTGGGTCAGGTGAGATGTCACGCAACCCGGTCCTTAACCGACAAGATGGACAACTCCCCACATGCTCAACCACACAGGTACGAGCTCACCCATACTCCTGACACACACGTCCATCCCGTCTACCCAGTTCTTTACTCATTTTCCAAACATATCCCCTTCTTGTTTTTAAAGCACTCACACATTTTGAAAGCACTCACACATTTTAAAGCAAACATTCAGGCCAAAACAAGGTTCATTCATGGCAATCAAGGGTGGCTATCCTACCATGTTTTGCAGTAAAACAATATGCAATTTATAAAACGGGTATAGGGTATATTTATAAAACTAGGACAGAAACATGCATCAAAGGATGAGATTGAACTTGCCGTCTTCGAAGTCTTCGGGGAGTGCCGGCTCGGCGTTCGGGACCTCGGGCTCCTGCTCGCAGTAGTCGGCCTCGGTCTCCGGCTCGGGGTACCTTCCTCCGTCTACTCCGTCAGCTATAGTGCACACATAGGCAAGCAAGCAATATTAGCACACATATTTCCGACCGAGCTCGAGGAGGGGAAATGAGCGGAGAGGGGGTATATATAAGTCCTAAGGAGGGGGGTTGGTTCGGCGGGGGTACTACTAGGAAAGGTGTGGTGAAATTTGGATTTAATCGGGAATAAAATCGTGCATGAAATGCTGGGTTAAAGAGGGGTTATAGGGATTAAGGACCAATTAGTAATTTCTACTAATGGTAAAAGGGGGTGATTATAATAACGTAAACTTGGTTAGGGCTCGATTGTAAGTTGTTTTAGGATTAGCGATTACTTAACCTCCAATTATTTATTATCCTAGGGGCTATTTTGGAAAGAACGGGGAGAGGGAATAGGAAAAGGGGCTCGGTGGGGGGAAAAGGAGGAAGGTCGGGGGGTTTTTGGCAAAACCGCCCCTTCCTTCCCCTTCCTCGGTCCCGAACGAGAGAGGGGGGGGGGGCTCGGCGGTGACCGTTCGGGAGGGAGGGCGCGGGGTGGCCCTAGCCGCGGCGGCGGCCGGGGAATAGAGAAATACGGAATGGGGACGAGGGGATCTCATCCCCGTGCTCACCTTGGACCGAGGCGGCGCGAGGAGAGAGCTCTACGACGGCGGCAGACCGGTGGTGGTGGTGCTTGGGGCGGCGCGAATGGTGGTCAGTGGGTGTAGAACAGGCTTGCTCGGTGCGGTGCGGGGCGACGAGGGGGGCGGCACCGGCCTTTTATAGGCCCTGAAGGTCGGTTCTGGGGAAAAAATCTTCCCGGCGACCTTGGCGGCGATTCCGGCGAGGTGGGCCGCGGCGGCCCGCGCCGAGGACCATGTGTGGTTCGAGGACCGGTGGATGGTCGCTTCCTTGTGTGATGAGTGATTGACAACGTTGTGTGGACCGATTCTTGGCTAAGTATTGCGGGTGCGGGTTGCGGCTTGACTCGTGTTGGTGCGGGTGAAGAACAAGCGCGAAAGGTCGTCGCGGTGAGGCCTCCGGGTGTGGAGAAGACAAGTAGGCTGTGTTCGAGGGACCCGGTGGCCGGCGGGGGTCAAGTGCGGGCTGCATGGTGGCATGATCGGCAAGATGAAGTCGTGGACGGTTTCTTGGTTGAGCCTCAAAACCAAGGTCGAGCCGGGACTACGTGGGAGCCAAGTCATGAGTGGAGATTGGCGGAGGCTACACCGAGTTCGCGGGGTTTCCGGTGGTTCACCAGAAAACCACCGGGTTCCTTGGTTGATCCACAAAGCCAAGACCGGGAGGGCGAAGACGGAGGTGCGGCGGCACCGGGGCCGGTCCGACCGGTGGGTCGACCGGTCGGACCGGTGGGGGACCGGGTCGGCCGGTGTGGAGCACCGGTCGGACCGGTGTGCGACGACGCGGTCCGGAATCTTCGAAGCGGAGGACACGCGTCGGGATCGCATGGCTTGCGTCGAGGCTACGCAGGGTGCGGTCGCCGGGCATCCGTCCGATGGTGAAGACATCAAGAATTCCAAATCCGCCCTTGAGGGGCTTGTATCCCTAGGCTGTTAGAGAAGGGCATTTTGGACATTCGGTTGCCTCCATATAACCCAAGAGGTGAGAGGATGGCAGCCAACTCTTGGAACCCTAGCTCATTAGTTTTCCTATTTTCCACCTATTTTCTCTAGGTTTTCCTTAGGACTAGCAAGAGAGCTTCACGGAGAGATCTTGTAGAGAGGGATGGATGATCGGGCGGCTTGCTAGACCTTGTACGAATCCTTGTTTCATGTATAGATGATTCGGCGTGATTCCTCAAGGTTTGGATGTGTTTTACCCGGTTGTTTTTGGTGGTGATTTTCGGAGCCCTTTTCGGTGATTTCTTTGGAGCGTTTTTTGGGGCTTTTCTCTTGGTGATTCGGTGGGGGAAATTTGTGGGAACCCTTCGTGGTTCTTTGGGCTGTGATTCCCCTCCCAAATCCGTGAGAAAAGTTGCTCGAATTTGGGGTTTCTTGAGTTCTTGGGTTGGAAGTGCTTTCGGCGGGATTTCTTCGATTCCTCCTTTTTGGACGAGATTTGGTGGGATTAAACTTGGCTATGGACTCCTCATGAGGTGCTCCGATATCCCCAAAGTCTTGTTCAAGTCCGTGGAGCGATTCGGGAGATCGAGATTTGGATTTGGGGGAGTTGACCGCGGGTCTTTGTTCATCCCGAGCCGCCCGAGCTACACCGGTCGACCGGTGCTCTTGACCGGTCCGACCGGTGCGGGCCCTTGTGGGTTTTCGCTCGGGTGAGCGTCTTGGTGCGTTCTTTGTTGTCCCGAGGTGCGCTTCTTGTTTCGAGTTTGGGTTCGTTTGGTGGTCGGTTGGCCTGTTTGGTGCCTTGGGGGCTTTCGTCGCCATCGGTCGACCGGTGCGTCTCACCGGTCGACCGGTGTAGAGCCACTTAGTGGAAGTTGCTCGGGTTCACCGGCGGGGACCGGTCGACCGGTGGTGCTCACCGGTCGACCGGTGTGGGTCTGTAGACTCGGGGTTTGTTGTTCCGCTGCGTTCTCGAGTCGGAAGGCCGTGTGTGTTGGTTCCTAGGTCCAGTGGCACTCCAGTGGCTACGTGGGCTTGGCCAACTTGGGTAGTGAGTCGGAGACGTGTGTTGGAAGCCGCGTTCGTCTTGTTGGAGTTCTCATCTCCATCGAGAAGAATTTTTATCGGCTCCCATTCACTCCCCCCCCCCTCTCTGGTTCGCCGTATCGGTCCTTCAAGTGGTATCGAGCCGGTTCGGGTCTTTGTTGACTCTAACCGAGTCTAAGATCCAAGGATGGCGTACCGAGAACGGGGTTCGGGTCCTCCACACTTCGATGGCAAGAACTACCGGATGTGGAGCAAGCGGATGGGTGCGTTCCTCCGCGGAAAGGGTCGACCGTGCTTTGGGATGTCACGGTGGACACGAGGCTATGTCCGGCCGATGGATTTCCTTGCTCCGGGGTCGAGGGACGGATTCGACGCAAACAATAAGGCGGTCGACTACTTGTTTCGTGCTTTGTGTCGCCCGAGTTCGATCGGGTGCACACCGAGCACTTGGCTTGTAGGATTTGGGCGGTGTTGAAGGAGGCTCATGTTGGGAACGCCCGGGTTCGAGCACGGTTGTATGCGACCTACGGAGAGAGTACGAGAACTTCAATCATCTCCCCGGAGAGTCCATCGATGCCTTGTTTCAGAGGTTCACGGTGGTGGTGAACAACATGAGGGCCAATGTGGACGTGCTCCCGTACGATGATCATGATAGAGCCGTCAAGCTCTTACACTCTTTGGATCGTACGATATGGGGCGGAAAGTTCGAGGCCATAGTCGAGTCGGAGAGGTATGATACTCTGACGGTGAACGAGCTGTTCTCGAAGCTCAAGTCGGCTGAGGTGGATAGGGGCATGAGCGCCAAGCTCGAGGGACCGGGCGATTCCCATAGTCTTGCCCTCGTTGGTGGTTCCAAAGCAAAGACTAACTCTAACCCATCCACCGGGATGTTCTCGTTTTCCTCTTTGATGTCTATGCCGGATGAGGAGTTTGATGACCTTGGAGAGGACGAGGCCGGCGGCGGTGACGAGGCGGTTCGAGAGGCCGCACGAGAACCGCGTGAACATGAGGAGGAACACAAGGACTTGCTTCCGGTGCGGCAAGCGGGACACTTCGTCGCCGACCGCCCGGAGAAGGTCGAGAACAAGGACGGCTACAAGCACAAGCCGAGGATGAACGATGGCAAGTACCATTCGAGGTGCGACCACAAGAGCAAGCACAAGAACAAGTACAAGGACGAGCGACGATCGAGGAAGAAGGAGGGCCCGAGGCAAGGCCGGGCGATGGTTGGAGCGAGCGACGTCGACTCCGGTTCCGCGTACTCCACCTCGAGCTCGAGCGGCCGGCGAAGACGAGGGAGATCGCCGCAAGAACAAGAAGTCGTCCAAGAACACGAGCGGGGTGAGCCGCTCCGCGAGAGATGGCTTACGCACCATGGCGTTGAGCTCCGGCGGCAAGAAGAGCACACGGAGCGACTCGGACTGCGAGTCCGACGACGAGGTGCGTGATGAACTTCCCTTCTTGCGCCGGGAGAATGAGAGGCTTGGCTCTTTGCTTGATAACCGTGATGACATGCTTAGAGAGGCTAAGAAAATGAGGAAAGAGCTTAGGGCTTCACTCGAGGATGCTAGGACTAGAGTGGGCTGAGCTAGAGACACGGGTGCTTGATAGCAAGCTTGAGATTGATTCGCTTAAGGCTAGCCCTGTTGTTTCGATGAGAATGATTGTCTTGATTGCTCCATATTCCTTGCGACCTTGCTTTGTTTAAGGAGAAGCATGCCTCCAAGTGTGAGGAACTAGATGTGCTTAGGGTTGAGGTGGGTGAGCTTAAGTCTAGACTGTCTTGCTAGGTGCTTGCACTTCATGTCCTATTTTGCATGCTAAGATTGATGAGATGCATGCTTACACTAGTTCGCTCGAGGCTAAATTGAAGGAACCCATGCCTACATCTTGCTCTACCCGTGAAATGCATGCATTGAAAAATTTGGAGCTTGCACATTATGTTGACCATTTGCGGGATGAGAATGATGATTTGAGGAAGTTGATGGGGTGGTTGTCCGGTCACGAGCCTCGGTTGAGGATGATGATCGAGGCCTTTAAGAGGCAAGATGGAGAGGGGCTTGGAGCAAACAAGGTTGGTGAGGGAAGTGGAGAGAATATCCGGAGCCACCAAAAACCCATCACAAGAATGAGTTCCCACCAAAACCTAACCATCTAAGGAATCGGCTAGACACAACCCCGGCTCCACCCGTGTTTCCTACACCCACAAATGACCTACAAAAGTCTATCAAGTTTGTGAGCACTTCGGGGAAAGTGTTCTTTGGGAAGGAGAGTGAGAAGGCAAGTGGTGAGAAACCGGTGGAGGGTTTGAGTGGAGAGAAACCGAGTGAGCGACCACATCCCAAGCCAAAGCCTAAGCTTGTGAGGTTCCATTGTGGCTATTGTGGGAGAGATGGCCATAAGGAGGAGTTTTGCTTCAAGAGGAAGCGAGAGGAGAGAATGAGGAAGGAGTGGGCAAACAAGGACAAGTACCACCCTTCCGATGGTGTACTTGAGCCTCGTATGCGGATGCCCGAGAGGCAAGGCGATTGTGAGGACGAGTTCGGGCTTGGGGAGAGAAGAAGGCTGCAGGTGGTGTTCTTGTCCGGGTCACACCGGTCGGACCGGTGTGGGGCACCGGTCGGACCGGTGCGAGGCTGGACGGACGGATGTTCGGGTTTCGAGCTCGTACGGGTGCGAGGGTTGTTTCCGGTGGTCGTGGTTACGGTGGTTGGGGCTGGAAAGAGTGCGGGTGGTCGGTTGCTAGGCGTTCTCCTCCTCGTGCTCAATACGGGGATTGGAGGAGTCGTGGCGTTGAGTTGGAGAGGAAGGACGTTCCACGGGCTTTCTTGCGTGGTTTTGGTCCTCCTCCGGGCGAGAGAGGGGTGGTTCCCTCGGGGTGGTTACCGTGGTGGTGTTCGTGGAGGTAGCTTTGGTAGGAGAGATGCTTTGGTTGGTGCTAACCCCACTTTCGAGCAAATGGCTCGGCACTGGTTTTCCTCCTTTGGTACTAACCCCGATCTTGAGTCGTTTGTTCGCTCACGTGCCTATTTTTTATTTTCAGGTGGGAGACTTGAAGAACATTTGGTTGATTGACTCCGGTTGTTCGAGGCATATGACCGGAGACGGGGGGTGGTTCTCAAGTCTCGTCCGGTGGTGACGAAGAGGTACATCACTTTTGGGGACAATGGGCGTGGGCGTGTGCTTTCGAAGGTGAGATCAAAGTGAGTGACAAGATCACTGCGAGGCGTGTCGCTCTTGTTCAATCTGCGGGGTACAATTTGCTTTTCGTGTCCCGGTTGTTGGATGAGGGCTTTGAGGTGTTGTTTCGGCCTGGTGGTTCTCGGATTGTGGACTCTCGAGGGGACCTTGTTTGTATGGTCGTTCCCGAGGGTCGGGTGTTTCGTGCTGATTTTTCTCGGTCTTCGGTGTGGAGCGTTGTTTCTTGGGCTGGTTCTTCGAGTGAGTTGTGGAAGTGGCATAGGAAGTTGGGTCACTTGAGCTTTGACCTTTTGTCTCGCTTGAGTAAACTCAATTTGGTCCGAGGATTGCCACGGTTGAGGCTTGAGAAAGAGTTGGTGTGTGCTCCGTGTAGGCATGCCAAGATGGTGGCCTCTTCTCACCCGCCTCTCACCGATGTGATGAGCGAGCGTCCATGCGAGCTGCTCCATATGGACCTTGTTGGCCCAGCTCGTGTGCGATCTACGGGTGGGAAGTGGTATGTCCTTGTTGTGGTGGACGACTATTCTCGGTATGCGTGGGTGTTCTTTCTCGAGGATAAGGGGGAGACGTTTGGTTTTGTTCGAGATCTAGTCTTGAGGTTGAGGAACGAGAGGCACGGAGATGCCATACGAGCTATCCGCAGTGATAATGGCTCGGAATTCGGGAACTCTCGTTTTGAAACCTTTTGTCATGACTTGGGTCTTGAGCACCGGTTTTCGAGTCCGTATACGCCTCCCCGGAATGGTGTTGTGGAAAGGAAGAACGGGACCTTGTGCGAGATGGCTCGGACGATGCTTGATGAGCATAGGACTCCGAGGAGGTATTGGGCCGAGGCGGTGAATACCGCATGCTATGTGTCGAACGGGATATACCTTAGAGTGCACAAGAAGAAGACATGCTATGAGTTGATGCATGGTCGCACACCCAAGGTGAGTCACTTCCATGTCTTTGGTTGCAAGTGTTTCATTCGAAGAAAGGCGGGAAGTTGGATAAGTTTGAGGCTAGGTCGTCGATGGCATTTTCTTTGGTTATGCATCTCATTCTAGAGCATATCGTGTGCTCAATCTTGAAACTAACCAAATCGTGGAGACTTGCGAGGTAACCTTCGACGAGACGAGCCACGTAGTCGGCTTGTCTTTGAGTGTGCGGGTGATGATGAGCTTGGCGAGGAGATCTTTCGGGAGGAGGAGCATGAACAAGGAGATGATGAGGATGGCGGTGTGGTGCCCCCGGTCCGAACATGTACCCATTACTTCGACTACGATGATGGATGGACCCTCTGCTACACCTACGACGACAAATCAAGAACGAGGAGAAGGCGATGTCGAGGGGGAGGTAGCTTCGAGGCGAGAACCTCCCCGGCGAGTTCAAGTGGATCACCCGGCTTCGAGGATCATCGGCGACATGAATGAACGCACTACACGGTCGAGGGTTCGGAACAATTCCCATTTTGCTCATCTTTGCGTTTGTTGCTTCTTTCGAGCCCAAAGACATTGGACACACACTATCCGATCACAATTGGGTTAACTCGATGCATGAGGAGTTGGAGAACTTTGAGAGGAATCGAGGTGTGGGAGTTGGTTGACCCTCCCCCGGGGTGTAAGCCGATTGGTACAAAGTGGGTGTGGAAAAACAAAGAGGGAGAGAAGGGTGAGGTTGTGAGGAACAAGTCGAGACTTGTTGCTCAAGGGTTCGATCGGAAGGAGGGGATCGACTACGAGGAGACTTTTGCTCCCGTAGCCCGTTTGGAGGCGATTAGGATCCTTCTAGCCTTTTCTGTGGCTAAAGGGTTCAAGTTGCACCAAATGGATGTGAAGAGTGCTTTTACGAATGGTGTGCTGGAGGAAGAAGTGTATGTGAGGCGGCCTCCGGGGTTTGAGAGTGAGAAGTATCCCCACGGGGTGTACAAGTTGAGGAAGGCGGCGTATGGGTTGAAGCGGGCGCCTAGAGCTTGGTATGGCGAGGTTGAGGGGGTTCTTGTTTGAGAGAGGTTTTGAGATGGGGAAGGTCGATCGGACCTTGTTTTTCTTGGGGCGGGGGCGGAGATATCCCGATTGTGCGGGTGTACGTGGATGATATTGTCTTTGGTGGCTCGTCTAACTCTCTTGTTGCGAGGTTTGCGGATGATATGAGCATGATGGGCGAGTTGCGGTTCTTCCTCGGGCTACAAATCAAGCAATCAAAGGAAGGAACATTTGTGCACCGAGGCTAAGTACACCAAGGACATTGTGAGGAAGTTCAAGATGGAGGACTCCAAGGCTATGACGACGCCGATGAGTACGACTACGGCTCTTGATGCGGACGAGGAAGGTGAACACGTGGACCGGAAGGAGTACGGAGCATGATCGGGTCACTCCTCTACTTGACGGCGACGAGGCCGGACATACGGTTCTCGGTGTGTCCGTGCGCTCGTTTTCAAGCGTCTCCGAGGACTTCGCATCGGCAAGCAGTGAAGAGAATTTTCAGGTACTTGCGTCACACTCCCGACTTCGGCCTTTGGTACTCCGCGTCCTCTTCTTTGGCGCTTCATGGCTTTTCAGACGCGGATTTTGCCGGGTGTCGGTTGGATAGGAAGTCCACTTCTGGGACTTGCTAGTTTTTGGGTTCTTCGTTGGTGTCTTGGTCTTCTCGTAAGCAGTCGAGTGTTGCTCAATCCACGACCGAAGCCGAGTATGTCTGCCGCTAGTTGTTGCTCTCGGCTCCTTTGGATCACCTACACCATGAGTGACTTTGGTGAGGAGTATACCCATGTCCCACTTCAATGTGATAGCACCGGTGCCATAAGCGTTGCAAAGAACCCGGTGCTCCATTCCAAAACCAAGCACATAGAAGTGAGGTACCATTTTTACGAGGGACAACGTCGAAAAAGGAAAGATAGCTTTGATCCATGTACCCACTCATGACCAACTAGCCGATATTTTCACCAAACCCCTAGATCAAGCAACTTTCACTCGTGCGAGGGGAACTTGGTGTGTGTTTGATTTCCGAGTTGGGTGTGTAGGAGCTTTCTTTTGCCGGTGGTGTCGAGCCCGTTTTGCCTCCCCTCGAGGAGCCGGTTTGTAGCATATGTATAGCTTTTCTTTGTGCATTTCTTGCATTTGGCATGGCATATGTAGCATGATGTATAGGCATCCTTGTATCTTAGATTGCATGCATTTTGTATCATATGCATTGGTTAGGAAAAGCTTCTCTCATATACATTGTTCACCATGGAATGAGATATTTGTCTTTGTGAGCTTGTTTGGTATGCTACGGTTAGTTTGGCTTAGCTCTTGATGATCTTGATGAATAATCCATGGTTGATAGCTATGCTTTTGAAAAATGTCACATGTATGCTCTCTCATGTGTAAATGCCTTTACATGCTCTTGACATGTTTTTGTGGCCTTGCTATGCTTAATTTGTGGTTGGATAGCTAGTTTATTGATCATATGGAGCCAAAGGCTCATTTGCCATCATGAATGTTTAGCCCTCTTGACTTATCTTGTGGAGGAGCATAAGTTCCTTTTTGTCGCAAAGACATTTCATGTACCATTTACAAATCTGAAAATGAAATGAAAAATGCTTGGAAAATATGCTCCCATGTCATATGTGCTTTGAATTTAATTTGCTTTGGGTGCTAAACCGTTGCATGATGCCTACCAATGAGAAGTCTAATAAATAGAAGTAGGCACATGGCTCGGTGGCTTTGACATGACATGAGGTGCTTGTGGGTGTTTGTGATGGTCTTATGATTAGAATGGCTGTCCTAGCATGAAGTTTGTGTGGCTTTGCCATTTTGATATGCTTTGATCATGTTTAGGACTTTGCTCCTGAGAGGCAAGTTTTTCGCAAAATTGCCAAAATCCATTTTTGCTTCGTCCAATGGTTGTGAAACTTGGTGATCATGTAGTTGAGATCGATACGAAGCCGTAGAATATCTAACTTGCTCATTTGGACATGTGTAGCATTCTTTGTTGAATTTTGTCTATTTGAGAAGCTCTAGGTTGAAAGTTTTGCATTTTTGGCTTGATTCATGCATTGCCAACAAGGGGGAGAAGTTTGAGCTTGAAATGGCTTGTTGGACGCGTTTAGAAGGTTTTCGAGTGGTTTCGAGCCATTTTCGGGCTCTGTTGAACACCGGTCGACCGGTGCCTGCCGGTCCTGTACACATGTTAGGCACGGTCCGACCGGTGGTGATGAACGGTCCCGGCCGGTGTAAGCCGAAAGTCTTTGCGGTTGTCTCGTTTTCAAGTGGTGTCTTGCATGCATTCGTCCAGGGGGAGGTGCATTGGTCCAGGGGGAGCTTGCATGTGTGCTGGGGGAGCTTTTTGTGGTGTTCGAGCTTTGTTTTGGTGGTTTGCGCTCTTTGCTTGAGCTTTGCTTTGTCTCGGATGTGTCGAGCCGTTGCCCTTGCCTAAGGGGTCCGAGACTTGTTTTCCTTCAAGTGATCTTGCTCGTTGCCTTTGTTTGGCTTTCAATCGCTTGTTGGAGTTTCTTTTTATTCGTTTCTTTTCTTTACCTTTTCTCTCTTGTTACCTTCGTGTGGGTGTTGTCAATGCACTCATCAAGGGGGAGATTGAGGACCATGTGTGGTTCGAGGACCGGTGGATGGTCGCTTCCTTGTGTGATGAGTGATTGACAACGTTGTGTGGACTGATTCTAGGCTAAGTATTGCAGGTGCAGGTTGCGGCTTGACTCGTGTTGGTGCGGGGTGAAGAACAAGCGCGAAAGGTCGTCGCCGGTGAGGCCTTCGGGGTGTGGAGAAGACAAGTAGGGCGTGTTCGAGGGACCGGTGGCCGGCGGGGGTCAAGTGCGGGCTGCATGGTGGCATGAACAACAAGATGAAGTCGTGGATGGTTTCTTGGTTGAGCCTCAAAACCAAGGTCGGCGGGACTACGTGGGAGCCAAGTCATGAGTGGAGATTGGCGGAGGCTACACCGAGTTCGCGGGGTTTCCGGTGGTTCACCGAGAAAACCACCGGGTTCCTTGGTTGATCCACAAAGCCAAGACCGGAGAACCGAAGACGGAGGTGCGGCGGCACCGGAGCCGGTCGACCGGTGGGTGCGACCGGTCGGCCGTGGGGAGCCGGTCCGGCCGGTGTGGAGCACCGGTCGGCCCGGTGTGCGACGACGCGGTCGGAATCTTCGAAGCGGAGGACACGCGTCGGGATCGCATGGCTTGCGTCGAGGCTACGCAGGGTGCGGTCGCCGGGCATCCGTCCGATGGTGAAGACATCGAGAATTCCAAATCCGCCCTTGAGAGGCTTGTATCCCTAGTTGTTAGAGAAGGGCATTTTGGACATTCGGTTGCCTCCATATAACCCAAGAGGTGAGAGGATGGCAGCCAACTCTTGGAACCCTAGCTCATTAGTTTTCCTATTTTCCACCTATTTTCTCTAGGTTTTCCTTAGGACTAGCAAGAGAGCTTCACGGAGAGATCTTGTAGAGAGGGATGGATGATCGGGCGGCTTGCTAGACCTTGTACGAATCCTTGTTTCATGTATAGATGATTCGGCGTGATTCCTCAAGGTTTGGATGTGTTTTACTCGGTTGTTTTTGGTGGTGATTTTCGGAGCCCTTTTCCGGTGATTTCTTTGGAGTGTTTTTTTGGGGCTTTTCTCTTGGTGATTCGGTGGGGGAAATTTGTGGGAACCCTTCGTGGTTCTTTGGGCTGTGATTCCCCTCCCAAATCCGTGAGAAAAGTTGCTCGAATTTGGGGTTTCTTGAGTTCTTGGGTTGGAAGTGCTTTCGGCGGGATTTCTTCGATTCCTCCTTTTTGGACGAGATTTGGTGGGATTAAACTTGGCTATGGACTCCTCATGAGGTGCTCACGATATCCCCAAAGTCTTGTTCAAGTCCGTGGAGCGATTCGGGAGATCGAGATTTGGATTTGGGGGAGTTGACCCACGGGTGCTGTTCATCCCGAGCGCCCGGAGCTACACCGGTGCGACCGGTGCTCTTGGCCGTCCGACCGGTGCGGGCCCTTGTGGGTTTTCGCTCGGGTGAGCGTCTTGGTGCGTTCTTTGTTGTCCCGAGGTGCTTCTTGTTTCGAGTTTGGGTTCGTTTGGTGGTCGGTTGGCTTTGTTTGGTGCCGTGGGGGCTTTTCGTCTGCCATCGGTCGACCGGTGCATCTCACCGGTCGACCGGTGTAGAGCCACTTAGTGGAAGTTGCTCGGGTTCACCGGCGGGGGACCGGTCCGACCGGTGGTGCTCACCGGTCCGACCGGTGTGGGTCGTGTAGACTCGGGGGTTTGTTGTTCCGCTGCGTTCTCGAGTCGGAAGGCTGTGTGTGTTGGTTCCTAGGTCCAGTGGCACTCCAGTGGCTACGTGGGCTTGGCCAACTTGGGTAGTGAGTCGGAGACGTGTGTTGGAAGCCGCGTTCGTCTTGTTGGAGTTCTCATCTCCATCGAGAAGAATTTTTATCGGCTCCCATTCACTCCCCCCTCTCTGGTTCGCCGTATCGGTCCTTACGTCGTATGGACCTCCCTGGGCCCACTACCTCGGTGGGTACCGGGGACCGACTACTCGGTGGGCCCACGGGACTACCGGCTTGCGCTACACGGCACCGAAGGCGTGGAGCACAAGGACAAGACACGGGGAGTAGTACTCGGATAGGACTCGTACATGTTCCGCACCGTGTAGAGGTCTCCTAGACGTACTCGACTAGTACTCCTTCCCTACTCCGACTTGTAACCCTGCCTCCCGGACTATATAAGGCGAGGCAGGGACCGATCTCAAGATCATCTCATCCAATCTCAACTCACGGCGCACTATTGCACCACCCTGTAATTGTGCCCTATCAATCCAGAGCTACGCAGCATACAGGACGTAGGGTATTACGCACCTCGCGGCCCGAACCTGTCTAAATTGTGTGCCACGTGCCTCTTCCTTCGAGTTACCGATCTCGGCGAGTCACATTCATCTACTTCGGGTACTCCCCGTAGTAGGTTGCGGTCCAAAACACCGACGGGCGCCGCGCCGGGTAGGGGCTCTCGCTCGAGATCACATGGCGAACTCGACGGCTTCCGTTCACATCAAGCCAACCGTCGCCTTCAACCGCGGCGACACCTTCGTCTTCGGCGCACGGGTCCGCACCGGCGATGGCGCGGGTTCCTTCCGGCGCCGCTTGATCATGCAACCCGACTCGAGGACGGACGCCTTGTGACGCTTCCCGAAGTTGTCACGGAGCAAGTTCGCCGGCGAGGTTCGGCGAAAGGTCGCTCTCCAACCTCCACGGCGACTTCGAGCTCGAGTCGCGTCTCCAACTCGAACCCGACGTCGCCATGGGCCATCGCATGCGAGCCGGCTCCTCGGCCATCGCGGGCGGTCCCCTCTCCACGCCGGCGCTCCGCGCGTGGCTCCCGCGTTCCCGGCGGGCCCGCACGGAGGCTTCTACACCACGCGGGCCGGCAAGGAGCCCGCAACCGAGTACAACTCGGACTCGACGCCGTCCCCCGGCCGCGTCTCGGACTCCGACCCTCTCTCCGAGTTCTACTCGAACCCGGACTACGAGTTCGACTTCGGGTCGGACCCCCGAGGACCCCGAGTCCGAAGACGACTCCTACGAGCTTCCCTTGTCGGGGCCGGCCCTGCGGGGCCGGTTATAAGATCGACGCCGGCGGAAGATACGTCTGCGGCCGGACCTCAAGCCCGCCGAGGGCGACAAAGGAGGACTCACGCTACGTCGCCTACATCGACTCGCTACCGTTCCGGGGAGGGAACGCCACGCGCCGGGGCGACTCAAACACACCAAGCGAGGTGGCGCCTTCGAGCCAAGCTTGGGTACGCCCGATCGTCAAGTCTTCATGGCTGCCGGCGACACCCGGGGAACCTCGAGGCACGGCCGCGGACAAGTACACGGAGGACATCTCCGCGGACGAGGCGTTCGCGATGCCCCCCGCGGACGAGACCGACGCCAACGGGGACGCCGGCGCGAACGTAACGGGGAAGCGCAACGAACGACGCCGGCGGCTCGGAGACAACCTCCCCATCCGCAACCTTGCGGAAGCTCTCGGCGGTCGAGAGCGAGTTCACACCACTCCCGAGCAATGCCTCATGTCGATCACAACGATCGCACGTCAAGCTCGGGGCATACGAGCCGGAGAAGTCATCGCCAAGCTCGGCCGAAGAAGCCTACTTCATGCGGGTCGACAAGAGAGTCGGCCAACCTCTCCCCGGCCAAGCCTCGCGACAACGAGGCTACTAGTCGCGGTGTTGACCCCGGTCCCTAACCGTACTCGGGCGACATCCCGGCTGAACCAAACCGTCGACGCTCCACCGCCGGCGGACCCTCACGACAAGACAACGTCAACCGAGAAGTCGTCCCCCACCGTGCTCCGGCCGGTGGTGGCGGCAACGACCCCCGACGGCGGCGGGCGCGGCGGCGGCTCCAACCACGGAGCCAACAAGAAAGCCGGAGGCGGCGGCGGCCGCGGCGGCCGCGGCCACGCGCACGGCCACGCCTCCGGCGCCTCTCACGGCGGGTACGATGCTCGCCGGAGAATCGATGAGTTGCGGCGAGAAGAAGTCGACGACCGCCGCCGAAGGCGACGGCTTCCCTCGCCTTCTCACCCCGGCCGCAACCTTGCTCCTCCCCGACAAGTTCAAGCCTTTGGGGATCACCAAATACGACGCGAAGCAGGATCCCATCCGGTGGCTCCGATGCTACGCTCTCTCCATCGAGAACGGCGGCGGCAACGGCGACACCAAGTGCCTCTACTTCCCCTCTCTGCCCGGATCAAGCCCCACTCACGTGGCTCGAGTCGGCCCGGATAAGCACTCAATCGACAAGTGGGACCGGTCGAAGGAGCAATTCACAAGCAACTTCGCGGGCGCCATGGGCCGTTCGGGTACTCGCATGGACCTTGCCATGATCAAGCGGGGAACAAGGCGAGACCCTCCGCAAGTACATGCGCCGCTTTTTCGACAAGCGCGCTACCGTCGTGGACGTCACCGACAAGGAGGTCATCGACCTCTTCCAGGACGGGCTCTACCATCGCCGCACCTTCGAAGACTTTGGCCGACGCCGCCCCAAATCTATTCCCCACCTCAAGGACATGATCACGTCCTGGGCGGACGAAGAGGACAAGGCCAACGCCAAGTACGACGCCATCCGCGGCAAGTCCAAGCAGAACCAAGGTGGCGGCGACGCCGAAGAACCCAAACCAAGGCGGCCGCGGCAACAACAACAACAACAACTTCTCGGGTCCCAACCGCAAGCTCAAGCCGGACAACACCGTCGCGGCTATCCGGCGCCCTCCGAAAGGGAACTCGAAGAAGAACTCCGGCGGGTTCAAAGACCTGCTGAAGGAGAAGTGCCCGTGGCATCCAAACGGCAACCACACTACCGAGCAGTGCTACCAGCTCAGGCATGCACTCAAGGATACGCCGGAGCCACCGCACCCTCACGATCAGAAGAACAAGAAGAAGGACGGCGACGACTTCCAAGAACCCGAGAAGACCGTCAACGTCCTCTTCGGCGGACTACCCTGCAGGCGGGAGCAGAAGGCTACTCGCCGTGAAGTGATGGCCATTGAACCGGCGGTTATGACCCCTCTCGGGTGGTCGGAGACACCCATCACCTTCTCCCCGCGCGGACCAATGGACCGGCTTCTCCGAACCGGGACGTTTCCCTCTCGTCCCGAAACCAACGATGGCGGGCTCTAAGCTCAACAAGGTGCTCATCGACGGTGGAAGCGGGCTCAACGTCCTCTTCACCAAGACTGCGAAGAAGATGAACCTTGACGTCACCCCCATGCTCGACAAGAGCAGCATGCCCTTCTACGGCATCGTCCCGGTGCAACGCGGCTATCCCACTAGGCTCGGTGGTGCGCCGGTTACCTTCGGGGCGTCTCGCGACAACTACCGCACCGAGTACATCCAAGTTCGAGGTCGCGGATATCGAGACTTCCTACCATGCCATCCTCGGCGGACGGCCATCGCCAAGTTCATGGCGGTGCCCCACTACACGTACTTGGTACTCAAAATGCCAAGTCCGGTCGGCGTACTCTCCCTCCAAGGGGACTTGAAGATCTCTCACGACCGCGATACGAGGAGGCCGTGGTGATCGCTTCGACAAATCAAGTACCCACCCCAATGATGGAGGTCTACGCCGCGTCGAAGAAGCTTGCCACAAGTGAACTCGACATCCCGGAGAAGTCCGACGAGGCCGCCAACAAGCCTCGGCCACCGAGGAGGTGCTCGTCAAGCCGGTCGACCTCGGAACGGGCGACCCCACCAAGACTACCACCATCGGGGCCGGCCTCGACCCCAAATAGGAAGACGCGCTCATCGGCTTCCTTCGGGCTAACCGCGACATCTTCGCGTGGAAGCCGACGGACATGCCGAAGTGCCCGGGGAGCCGATCGAGCACCGCCTCAACGTCGACCCAAAGGCCACCCCCAAGCGACAACACCTCCGACGCTTCGCCGACGACGGACGGGACGCCATCAAGAAGGAACTCGCCAAGCTACTCGCTGTCGGCTTCATCGAGAGAAGTCTTCCATCCCGAGTGGCTCGCCAACCCCGTCCTCGTCCGCAAGAAGAACTCGAACGAGTGGAGGATGTGCGTCGACTACACCGACCTCAACAAGCACGCCCCAAGGACCCCTTCGGGTTGCCGCGGATTGATCAAGTCATCGACTCCACGGCGGGCCGCGACCTGCTCTGCTTCCTCGGATCGCTACTCCGGGTACCACCGGATCGCAATCAAGGAGGAAGACGAGGAGAAGACCGCGTTCATCACCCCGTTTGGCGCGTCATTGCTACACGACCATGTCTTTCGGGTTGAAGAACGCGGCGCTACCTACCAACGGGCCATCCGGGGCACTGCAAGCGGCAACTCAACAAGAACGTCGAGGCCTACATGGATGACGTGGTTGTCAAAACCGGGGACTCCGGTACCCTCATCGACGACCTTGAAGAGACCTTCGCATCGCTACGCGAGTACCGCCGGGAAGCTTAACCCGAACAAGTGCGTCTTCGGCGTCCCTTCGGGCAAACTACTCGGCTTCATCATCGCCGGCGCGGCATCGAAGCCAACCCCGAGAAGATCTCCGCCATCACCGGCATGAAAGCTCCCACGAGCATCAAGGACGTCCGAAGCCGACGGGGTGCATGGCGGCATTGAACAGATTCATCTCGAAGCTAGGAGAACGGGGGCCTCCCCTTCTTCAAACTACTCAAGCACCACGAGAAGTTCGTGTGGACAGCGAGAGGCGGACCGGGCCCTTGCCCGGCTCAAGGACTTCTGTCGAAGCCACCGGTCCTCACGGCTCCCTACAAGGGCGAGCGGCGACTCTTGCTCTACCTCGGCCGCGACTACTCATGTGGTCGGTCTTGCCATCGTTGTCGAGCGGCGGGGAAGACGGCCACGCCTACCGGTCCGGCGTCCGGTCTACTTCGTCGGCGAGGTTCTATCGAGTCCAAGGCTCGCTACCGGCCGTGCGGGAAGCTCGTACGCTCTGCGATCACCTCGCGGAAGCTACGACACTACTTCCGGGGAGTACTCGGTCTCCGTCGTCACCGACTACCCGCTCGGCGACATCACGAGGAACCCGGACGCCACCGGAAGGATCTCCAAATGGGCCGTCGAGCTCGGCGCCCTCACCATCGACTTCAAGCCACGCACGGCCATCAAGTCGCAAGCGCTAGTCGACTTCATGGCGAGTGGCGGGAGAACCGGCTACCTACTCCCACCATGCGACCGAGCATTGGGTGATGTACTTCGACGGCTCACTCAACCTCGAGGGGGCGGGCGCGGGGGTACTCCCGATCTCTCCAACGGGCGAACAACTCAAGTACGTCCTGCGGATCTTCTCGGAAGGTCTCAAACAATGAAGCCGAGTACGAAGCTCTCCCGCACGGGCTCCGCCTCGCGGCTTCACTTGGCATCAAGCGGCTACTAGTCTACGGCGACTCCGCAGTGGTCATCAACCAAGTCAACAAGTCCTGGGACCGCAACAAGGAGAACATGGACGCCTACTGTCTAGAAGTCCGCAAGCTCGAGAACAAATTCTATGGTCTCGAGTTCCATCACATCGTCCGCGACAACAACGTTGCAGCGGACGTCCTCTCGAAGCTCGGATCCACCCGCGCCCAAGTACCCGCGGGCGTCTTCGTCCATGAGCTTCACGCGCCATCCATCCCGGAGCCGGCGCCACCGACCACTGCCCCGGCCCATCAACCAGCTGGGCAGGAGGTCATGATGATCGACGTGGACTGGAGGCAACCCTTCATCGACTACCTCAGCGAGCAGAAGGTCCCCTCCGACAAGAACGCAGCCGAACAACTCGTCCGCCGCGCCAAGTCTTACGTCCTCGTCGGCGACAAGCTGTACAAGCGAGGCGCATCTTTCCGGGAGTACTCATGAAATGCGTCCCTCGCGAGGAAGGCAAGGACATCTTGGAGGAGATCCACAAGGGTGTCCGCGGCAACCACGCGTCCTCCCGCACGCCGGTCGGCAAGGCCTTCGGCGAGCCTTCTGCGGCCCACGGCCCCGGGCGATGCCGAAGAACTCGTCGAAGGTGCCAAGGATGTCGGTTCTTCGCCAAGCGCAACACGTCCCTGCCTACAAGCTAGTCACCATACCGCCGACCACGGCCCTTTGCCCGCCGGGGGCTCGACATGATTGGGCCACCGCCAAGCTGCGCCGAAGGATTCAATAGGGTGCGGTGGCTATCGACAAGTTCACCAAGTGGATCGAGGTCAAGCCGGTAACATGCCCCAAGGGCGACAGAGTACTCGACTTCTCGGACGAACTCGTACACCGCTACGGGCTACCCCACCGCATCATCACGGACACGGGGTCCAACTTCAACAACCACCGGTTCCGGGGGAGTACGCGAGAACAGCGGAATCGACGTCGGATATGTCTCCGTCGCCCATCCACGGCCAACGGACAAGTCGAGCGCGCCAACGGGATGGTGCTCGACGCCCTCAAGAAGTGGCTACACGACGCGCTAACTCAAAAGGGGGCAAGTGGATCAAGGAACTACCCAATGCACTGCGGGGGCCGCGGACTCAACCATCCAAGCCAACGGAGGCAATCCCCCCTACTTCCTGGTCTACGGCTGCGAAGCCATCCTCCCTCGCCGATGTCATATGGAACTCGCCGGCGGTGGAGCACTACGACGAAGGCGTCTCGGAAGACAGCAGACGAGTTGACATCGACGGCCCTCGAAGAAGCTCGCCGTGCCGCCCTAGTCCAATCGGCCAAGGTACCCGGAGGGTATCCGACGCTACCATGATCGCAACGTCAAGGAACGCTCCTTCAACGTTGGAGATCTTGTCCTCCGCCGTATCCGAGAACACGGAAGGACTTCACAAGCTCGGCTCCCCACGGGAAGGCCCCTTCACCGTGGCTAAGGTGACCGGGCCGTGCTCCTACCGCCTCCAAACACTTGAAGGCGAAGAAGTCAACAACTCGTGGAACGTCGACCGGCTCGTCGATTCTACGCCTAGTCTACTCGACTACTGCGGGGGCTTAAGTCTACACGACTACACCAACACCCCCTTGCCGCAAGCGACCCTCCGGTCCCGGCTTCAAGTCTCGGACTACTCTTCTCCGGAGTCCGGCCCCGTGCGGCTACCTACGGACCCCGGGCTGCGACGAGCGTCAAGGACTCTAGCGAGCGGTCTACCAAGAAGACCACACTCCAAGATCCGGCCGCGCGGCTACTTACGGATGCGCGATCCGGCCTACACGGCTACCTACGGATCACTCCTTGTCGGCGGCTACCCGCTCCAGTACTACTCAGCTGTAAGCGTCCTTCGGGTCCAGGCGACTACTTGTAACTACGGCCCTGGCCACCCAGGTGTACTTCTTCAGTAATAAAGTTTGATTGTTCATCAACTTCTTTACTGCCTACTCCCTGCGACGGGACTACTAAGCCAAGTACCACTACTCGCACCTACTCCACGATGGGCACTCCGCACTCCGAGATCGCGGTCACGAGTACTCATTGATGGAACATCTCATTTCATTGATATATGAGATAGTTCATTACAAGCTGTTTCCTATACAACCATGGCTACTAGCTATCTACGCAGGCTAGCGGAGATTCAACTTATCGGCTACCGCTCCGCGATGGGAGCCATCTGCTCCCGACAACTCGCGTCGCTCATCCGAGCGGTTGGCGGCTACCCCGCCGGCGACTACCTCCACCGGGCCTCCGGGAAGTACGACTTCATGAAGGCCGGCCCTGCTTCGGGATTGACTTGGCCATGTGCTTCACGTAGGCGGCCGGCCGGCTCGGCGCCTCACGAAGTCGATCCGCCAACGGTGCGATCTTGGGGCCGCCGGGTGCGGCACCGGGAGCCTCGCGATCGGGGAGGGCGGCCTCTTCCGGGTCCTTCGGACCGGGGCCGGAGCGCCTCGCGGTCTTCGTTCAACTTCGCAAAGATTTGTAGCGATTGACGAGATCCCGTCGATGCAATTCTCAACTCCATGTGCTTCTCGCACTCGAAGGCCGCTCCTTGTAGTCGAGTTCAAGTACCTAGCGGGCTTCTTGCTCCCGTAGAAGAGATTCTTCATGCCGATCTCCAAGCCTTTCGGTCGCTCTACCCGGCCTTCGAGTTCTCGCAACATCGGAACACACACAACGGGTCGAGCTTGATGACTCCTAACAACTACCCGAGCAAGTCAAGAGACATACCTTTGTTTTTGTTGCGGAGACCCTTGTTCTTCCGCACCGGCTCGTCGCTCTTCGCCCGCAAGTCCATCACATCGTTGTGGTACTTGGCGAAGGCGGCGTCAAGCTTCGACCGCATGGCGGCCGCGTGCTTCCTCGACTTCATGAGCTGCTCCTCCGGGGCTTCGGCTCGCGATGCACCGTGTCGCCGTAACCTGCGCAGCGGACTCGACTTCTCGCGGGATCGCTCCGCGACGTCCCGCACAAGACAAGTTCAAGTCAGCGCAGTACTCAACGAAAGGATTGACTACTCGGGAGCCAACGGCTACGTACCTTCATCCACTTTGTTCGGCTCGCCGCATCGCCTCCAAGTGCCGCGCCAACACCGCCGGTTCGACGAGGTCATCGGCAAGCAACTCGATCCCGCCGCGGCTACTTGTCGTAGCCTCCGTCATTGGCGCCGAGCGGATAGGCTCCGCGTCTTGGATCTCGGGGGACCGGATCGCCACCTCCGGGGCAACCCTTGGCGACGTGGCGGCCGCCTCCTCCTCGGCGGACTTCTCGACGTTTTCTCCCACGGGCTCGGGGCTCCTCCCGCGGCCTCTCGGGGTCTCTCGGTGCCAACTCCCCGCACGGGCACCCCCGCAGGGATGTCACCCCCCTTCGCCCGTCACCAAGGAACACACGCATCGGCATTCTCGACTACTCCTTTTGGGCTCTGCGGCTTCGGGAAGAGTACTCACCTTCGACTATGACCGCCTGCGCGCGCCGCCGCTTCGGTTGCGGGGGCTCGGCCGTGGCTTGGGCTTCGGAGCGGGCTCCTCGACGGGCGGCGCGGCCTTTTCTGCCTCTGCCGCCGTGGGCTCCTCTCCGTCCCAGCTCAAGTCCGTGGATTTTCTGCACAAGTGTCCACAGAGGGTCGTCAGATGAAAACGACTACCACAATGAGTACTACTCATGAAGGCGTGGTACTTACAAGTTCGACCGGACGATAGTCACGGCCGGCGCACCGAGGATGCTGGCAATGTCAACCAGTCCACCCTCGGCGGGCGTTTCTTCTTGCGCCTCCTCGACTACCGCCTCCTCTACGGTGGCGGCGGCCGCCGCGTACGTCTTCTCGCGCTCCCGCGGCTTCCACTTCCTCGGCGGCGGCGGTCGCGGGTACTCGCTCCCCTTCTCGGGGCGGGGGGGCGGCGCTCCGAGCCGCGCCGAAGTTCTTCGACAGTGGGAGCTGGACTTCGGCTTCCAGCCGGTTCCCCCACTGTGGGCCACACGCCCTCATCGCCCTCTTCCACCGGGCCCGCTGGCGGCCTCTCCTGCACACAGGGATAACTACTCGTCAGCACCGTACTCGATCACTGGGTACTCGACTACTTTGCTCAAGATGACTTACCTCTGGAGGCGTGGTCTCTGAGACCTTCATCTTCTTGGCTACCCGCTTCTTGGCGGGGTTGCGCGGCTTCCTCGGCGGCGCAGCAAGGCTAGCCTCCAGGCTAGCCGGAGGGTCTTGGATGAGAGGCACATGAGGCAAGCCCGGACGGCTAAACCTCGACCGCGCCGGAAGCGGTCTCCGAGCGTCTCCTCGTCTTCTTCGTCATCGGAGGTATCCTCCACGATGACGAGATCGTCGTCATCTCCGACTACTCGACGCTCCTTCACCTTATCCACCGTTGGGATCTCAATTCCGCTCGGTGGTGGCTGCGGCTCAGAGACAAACCGCTTCACATCATCCTGCGCAACAGACACGAAAGCGTCAGCAAATCTGCTACAAGTGCCTACTACTCGACGAGGCGGGTACGACTACTTACCTCGTTGGGCGGGCGCGCGGCGGAGAATTCCTCGACGAGGCACGCCGTGTACTCGGCATGTCCTTGAAGATCCTCGACAACCTCTCGACGATGTCGTTGTCTTCAATTTCGCCCCCGCATCCGCGACGTGTCGTCGTCGCCGGTGTACTCGAAGCCCATCGTATCCCGCGCCGACGGGCGGCCGGATCCGGCGCTTCATGAAACCGAAGGCCACATGCTCGGCCCTCGGTCCTACATCCCGCGGGGTCTTGATCCGTGCCGCAACTCCGGGAGCCGGATCTCCTCTTGCATGGTGGGTTCCGTGTTCCACCACTCTTGGTGCTTGGGCTGCCGTCCGCTCGGCCGGCGGCTCGGGATGGTGGTTCGTGGTATAGAACCACCTCGTCTTCCAATCCGTGTTGGAGTCCACGAGCTTGTACGCCGGTGTCTCGCTCGGCGGCATCTTCCCTCAAGCGGATCCCGCCCCCCGACTACTGCGGGGTTGGAGGCGCGGGCCGCGGCTTCACGCGGAAGAATTTCCGAAGAGAATCCAATGCGGCTTGATTCCCAAAAATGCTTCGCAGAAATGGACGAAGACAGAAGTGTGGAAGATTCCGTTGGGGTTCAAGTTGAGGTACTCGATGCCATAGACCCGAGAAGCCCTTTGAAGAAATCGCTCGGCCGGGAGCGCAAGCCCGCGCTCCACGAAGCGCGAGAACATCGGGATCTCGTCTTGTGCCTTCTCCATTGGATAGGGATCTCCGGCGGCGGATCTCCACATATCGATCTCCTTCTCCCTGATGAACCCGCTGTTCAACAGGGTCAGCAAGTCTTCGGTCTTCACCTTCGATTTCTTCCACTCGCGGCTTGGGTCAGCGCGCGGTGGAGATGTGGGCGGCGCCGCTCGGTGCCGGCCGCGGCGCAGCCTCTGCATGGCTCCTCTTCTTCCCGCCGGCCTTCGACGTCTTCGACGGGGACGGCTTCATCCTCCAAGAACAAAGGAGTCTTCACTCGCATCCGCTCGGGGGCTACCCTACGGCTTTCGGGTGGCGGTGCGCTTGGATTTACCGCGGCGGCGGTGCTCGCCGGAGTGGATCTACTTCAAGATTCAAGTGGCGAATGACCGCGGCTCACTTGGGTGAAAACCCCTAAGGGTTTCGGCTTGAATTTATAAGCCAAAACGCCTCCGCAACGGGCGGCCGGATAAGTCCACGCGCGGGCCGACTCGGCGGCCGATCGCGTGTGACTCTTCGTATTCCACTAGTCGACGCGCCTCATCTCGGGGGCTCGGCTACTTCTACTCGACTACCTGGGACGCGGCTAGTCTCAAGAGCATCTCAGGACACATTCTCCAAGAAGACCCTTCAATTCGAGAGGAAGTACTCGACTCAAGGCTCGGGGGCTCCGTGCCACGTGTCCTTCGGTTTTTTCTCTCCGGATTTTTCGGGATTTTCTCGCCAAGACTTCGGATAGATCCTCGGCCCGCAGCCCGCGGCTCGAGGCTCGGGGGCTAATCCACGTGAATTGCGGTTCTGCAACTCGCATCTCCTTGACGGCTCCGGCTTCAAGGCAAGGCGGGCTTTTTTGAAGACCTTTGAAGGCAGATTTTAAGGACGCTTGGGACTACTCGAGAAGACTTCAAGATTGCTCAAACATCGAGCTGGAGTACATTCCGGCCTCGGGATGCTTCGACTACTCTTGAGGACTTTTGACTTGTAGCACTCGGGGACGCTTGAGGACTACTTGTTAAAGCCATCAAGACTACTTGAAGCTATCCTTCTCGACTACAAAGTACTCGGGGGCTTGTCGTATGGACCTCCCCGGGCCCACTACCTCGGTGGGTACCGGGACCGACTACTCGGTGGGCCCCCGGGACTACCCGCTTGCGCTACACGGCACCCGAAGGCGTGGAGCACAAGGACAAAGACAGGAGTAGTACTCGGATAGGACTCGTACATGTTCCGCACCGTGTAGAGGTCTCCTAGGCGTACTCGACTAGTACTCTTTCCCTACTCCGACTTGTAACCCCGCCTCCCGACTATATAAGGCGAGGCAGGGGACCGATCTCGGGATCATCTCATCCAATCTCAACTCACGGCGCACTATTGCACCACCCCGTAATTGTGCCCTATCAATCCGAGCTACGCAAAGCATACGGGACGTAGGGTATTACGCACCTCGCGGCCCGAACCTCGTCTAAATTGTGTGCCACGTGCCTCTTCCTTCGAGTTACCGATCTCGGCGAGTCACATTCATCTACTTCGGGTACTCCCCGTAGTAGGTTGCCGGTCCAAAACACCGACACCTTCACCGGCGAGGTCGGCCGTGGTCGTCGTCCGGATGGGACTCGTCGTGCGGGGGCGGCCGTGGCGGCGGCGAGCCGGCCGACGCGGGGGCGGCGGCGGTCGCGTCGGTGCCGATGCGACGGCTCGGCGTGGTCGTCGCTCGTCGGGGCGGCTCGGCCCGGTTCTCGCCGGCGGCGCGGGGGGCCGGGGCGTGCGGCGCGCGCGACCCGGCCGCGGGCGTGTCGAAAGGGAAGGGGGCCGGCGTGGTCGGTGTAGGCGCGCGGGCCGGAGTCCACGCGCGCCGGTGCGCCGGTCGGGGGGGCGCGGTCTTGGCGCGCGGAGGAGGAAGGAGAAAGGGAGGAAGAGAGAAGAAAGAAAGGGAAGGGAAAAAGAAAAGAGGAAAAAGGAAAAAGGAAGGAAAAGAAAGAAAAGAAATAAAAAGAAGAAAAAGAAAAGAAAAATGGGAAAAAAAGAGAGGAAAAAAATTGGGAAAAGGTTTAGAAAATTAGAAAAAAATTGTTAGGAAAATAGGGGAAGGGTTTTTGCGGGATTTTACGATTTTCCGGCGTCGGCGTGATTTACGGGACGGGCGGTGATGGCGAGGCGGACCGACCGGCGGGACCGCGGCGTGCACGGGATTCCCGGCACGGTGGCCGACCGCGGCGTTGGGAAGGCACGCGTGGGTGCTGGTCCGGGTGTAAGTGCAATCAAGCCCTAAGTGGGTTTTGGTGAATTAAGTGACAACTTGATTAAAACTCTAACACTCTTGTGAAGCATGTGAGCAGGCTAATGATTATTGATAAATGATATTTATGTGTGAATTCATGCTTTTGGCTCATATTGCAAATAAGACAAGAATGGATCATGACAATATACTTGGAATAACTATAAGCTTGCTAAGAGCAAATGTCATGATAAAGAAAGGATGTTCTTCCCATTGATCTTTACATAAAGCCTAAAACAAGCAATCCTAATATAAAGAAAAGCAAATATAGAGACATGGTTATATGTGATGATTGGTTGGCTTTTCTATGTTGGGCAAAGCACAATTTGAAGAAAAGGAGAAGCTTGTGGTATAGTAATGGGAGAATTAAATCAAAGTTGAATATGGCATCAAGGGATTTCACCATTGACACATGATAGAGATTGATGACCAATGTTGTGAGGTTTGTCAAGAAAAACATCAAGGGATTTCATTATTGCTACAAGATGGAACTTGATGATCTAGACATTGAGTTTACCAAGTTCAATATCAAATGGTTATCACTCTTATACTTCATGAAGATTATTGACTTGTTCAAAGAAGACATTTGCAAGACTTCGAGTTGGATTTTAACAAAGGTCATTTGGCTATATATATTACTTTGGACCTACAATTGAAAGATTGCAAAAGCAAGGATAATTGATATCAATCAAAGGACAAACAAATTGAGTGGCATCTCGATTGGTTTTATCTCTATGGTGCAAGGCTTGACTCAATTGTGGCAAGGATAAGTGATGAAGAGATCAAGATGGCTTAAACGAGGAACTAAGCTAAGGCTATGGATAGCGACCATAAGCAAAGTGGCTAGGGTGAAGTTAAGAGCATCAAGGATTCCGAAGTATCATATCCAAGCCTACCGAGGAAAGTGATAAATTGCATCTAACATCATGATTGATAAATTCAAGTGGCTTAAGAATTCAAAGTGATTGATCTCTACTCTACGGAAGAATTCTAGGTCGCTAGCTCAAGGTGGACATGCTCAAGCACATACATATGATTGTTCATCTACAACATGTGCTTAGTTGGTACACGTCATTAGAAGCCCTCGAATCATTGAAGATCATTTATCGGCGTATCTTGGAGGTTCAAGCTCAAGTGGATTAATTAGGGTTTATCTTTTATCTTGAGTTTAGGTATGCCATACTATCAAGAGGGATGAATCATTGGTTGGACAACAAACATCAAAAAGTGCTCAAGTGGAACCTAGAGAGACTAACCCGTGAGATCAAAACCTTAGTTGAGCTCTCTGGCCAAAACCGGCCTGACCGGTTTTGCAAACCGGTCTGACCGGTTTGGGCACTGACACCGTCCAACGGCTAGTTGGTTTGAAAACCGGTCTGACCGGTTTGGCAAACCGGTCTGACCGGTTTTGTCTGACAGACTAACGGCTAGTTTTGAGTGAGGTGGGTATTTATACCCATGAGCTCCTCTTTGAGGAGCTGCTGGTTCTCTTCACTCCTAACACATTCCTGAACCATAGCAAAGCTTTTCCCAACCTCTCTAAGTGAGATTTAAGCCTCTAGTGCCATATTCTTGAGTTGGGTTAAGAGAGTGACTTGTGTGAGAGCTTTAGAGAGCTTTGAGAAGTCTAGTGAGCATCCCACACTTGAGCACCTGCTGATTTCGTTGAAGATCATTGAAGCATCTTTTTCACTAGAGCATTTGCTCCTAGACGGCTAGAGGTCGCTTGGAAGCTCCAATCGAGATTGTGGAAGCTCCAAGAAGTTTGTATTACCCCTGTGAATCTAGTGGAAATCTTCTCATCTCAAGAGTTAGTTCTCTTGACTTGAGACCGAGGGAAAGGGCAAGCCTTGTGTGGCGAGTCTATCCTTGTGTGGATACCTCAACAACGTGGACGTAAGCAAGCCTTTGTGGCGAGCTGAACCACGGGATAAATCCTTGTGTCAATTGCGCCTTTACTTCATATATATCTTGTTTGTTGGTTTATCTCTCTTTCTAGCATATATCTTGTGCTTCCGCTTCGATCTACTTTGGTGTGCTTGTGCTGTGTGCAGGGACCTTGTTGGTACTCTTGGAAATCCCTGTGGAAGTCCCACACCAAGTTTGGTTTGTGCTAGAACTCGTAGAGGGGTTTTACTTATTGTTGGTTCTGTTTGTGTAAAACCGGTCCAACCGGTTTTGGAAACCGGTCTGACCGGTTTCAGTACTGACAATGGGTTGAATATTTTTAAGTGTGCAGATTCGCCTATTCACCCCCCCTCTAGGCGACATCAAGATCCTTTCACCGGGTGCGGGCGGTGCCGGCGGGATTCGCGGCACGCGCGCCGAGGTGAGAGGGAGAGATGATGGTTAGGGTTTGAAGGGGGGGTAGCTGAGCTCGGCTGGACAGTTTGAAAATACGCACGATTTATTAGGTGATTTATTTGGTGCTAAAAACGCGGGCGTTACAGGACCTTCGTTCTTCAATAGCATGATGTAGTTCAATTCCCTTGCACGAGCCCGAGTAATTGGCCCAGGCGGAGGGAATGACGTCTGGGCTGGAGGTGCGCCTAGTGGTGTAGATGGCGCCTGAGGTGCTTCCGGTCGCCGGTGTAGATGTACGTGGTGCTTCGGTACCGCAAGTGTAGATGTACGTGTGATGTAGTTCGTGTCCTCATCATCTTCCCCTTCTTGAACCGAAGTCGTCCTCGACGACAACTCGTCATCTTCGCCCGCGTATGGTTTCAAATCGCAACATTAAAACTAGTGGAAACACCAAACTCCGGCGAAAGCGTGTCAAGAACATAAGCATTTTCATTAATCTTGGTTAGCACTTTAAAAGGACCAAGAAAGACGAGGCATTAATTTAGAACGGCGCAAAGCGAGAAAACGATCCTTTCGTAAATGCAACCAAACCATATCACCATCCTCAAAAGTAACAAGTTTTCTACCTTTACTACCAACAACTTGATACTTAGCATTAGCAGACAGCAATGTTTTGGTGAGTTTGTTCATGCGGATTAATCATTTGTTCAACATGTGCAAAAGCATCTATGTGCGGGACGTCCTCGCATCAAGCGAAAATAAATCAATAGGCGCCCGTGGAATGTAACCATACACAATCTGAAAAGGACTCATCTTTGTAGAAGAATGTGTTGCATGATTATAAGCAAACTCAACATGAGGCAAACAATCTTCCCAACGTTTCAAATTTTTATCTAGAACAACCCTAAGCATGGTTGACAAAGTCCTATTAACCACCTCAGTTTGCCCATCAGTCTGAGGGTGACAAGTTGTACTAAACAGCAATTTAGTTCCCAATTTATTCCAAAGTGATCTCCAAAAATGACCGAGAAACTTAGCATCACGATCGAGACTACCGTATTTGGAATACCATGCAAATGAATAATCTCTCTAAAGAACAAATCAGCAACACGACTAGCATCATCGGTCTTATGACAAGGTATGAAATGAGCCATTTTGGAGAAATGATCAACAACCACAAAAATGCTATCCCTCCCCTTCTTAGTTCGAGGCAATCCCAAAACAAAATCCATCGAAATATCAAGCGAATGAGAAGTAGGGACGAGCAAAGGCATATACAAACCATGGTTGCTCAAACGTGACTTAGCTTTCTGACAAGTAGTGCAACGTGCAACAACGCGCTCAACATCTTTGCGCATCCGGGGCCAAAAGAAGTGGGCAGCCAGCACCTCATGCGTCTTGTAAACGCCAAAATGCCCCATGAGACCGCCTCCATGTGCTTCCTGCAACAACAACAGACGAACCGAACTAGCTGGAACACACAGCTTGTTAGCGCGAAACAGAACTCGTCCGCGGGTGAAATTTGCCCCAAGATTTCCCAATAACACAATGAGCGAAAACATCTTTAAAATCGTTGTCGTCCACATATAAATCTTTCACAGTTTGCAAGCCAAAAATTTTAAAATCTAACCGTGACAAGATAGTATAACGACGAGACAAAGCATCGGCGATAACATTATCCTTCCCGTTCTTGTGTTTTATGATGTAAGGAAAGGACTCAATAAATTCGACCCATTTAGCATGACGACGTTCGGATTTGTTTGGGTACGAATATGTTTCAAAGCCTCATGATCCGAATGAATTATAAACTCGTGATGCCAAAGATAGTGCTGCCATGTTTGCAAAGTTCGCACTAAAGCATAAAGTTCCTTATCATAAGTTGAGTATTTCAAGCTAGCACCACTTAATTTCTCGCTAAAGTAAGCAATCGATTTACCTTCTTGTAACAAAACAAAGCACCTAGCCCAATACCACTAGCATCGCATTCAAGCTCAAACACATAGTAAAATCGAGGCAAGCGCAAAAGAGGAGCGTGGGTTAACTTATCTTTCAATGTGGTGAACGCTACCTCCCGTGCATCACTCCAAGCAAAAGGAACATCTTTCTTTGTAAGCTCATGTAGAGGTGCTGCAATGGTGCTAAAATCATGGACAAAACGGCAGTAGAAACCTGCAAGACCAAGAAAACTCCAAATCCGGGTAACCGTTGTCGGCGTAGGCCACTCCCGAATAGCATCAATCTTGCCGCTGTCCACCTCAATACCCCGTGGAGTAACAACATAACCAAGAAACGAGACACGTTGTGTGCGGAAGATGCATTTTTCAATGTTAGCAAATAAATGGGCAGCCCTCAACGCGTCAAAAACAGCACGCAAATGTTCTAAATGCTCGCCATAGACTTGCCGTAAATCAAGATATCGTCAAAATAGACAACGACAAACAATCCTATGAAGGGCCTCGAACTTCATTCATCAAGCGCATAAAAGTGCTGGGAGCATTAGTCAAACCAAACGGCATAACCAACCATTCATATAAGCCAAATTTAGTTTTAAAAGCCGTTTTCCATTCATCTCCCAATTTCATTCTAATCGATGGTAACCACTACGCAAATCAATCTTAGTAAACAGAATGGCACCACTAAGCTCATCTAGCATATCATCAAGGCGTGGTATAGGGTGGCGATAACGAATTGTTATGTTATTAATAGCACGACAATCTACACACATGCGCCATGAACCATCTTTCTTAGGAACAAGTAACACAGGAACCGAGCAAGGACTAAGAGACTCACGAATGTAACCCTTATCAAGTAACGCCCGCACTGCGCCGAATCTCTTTTGTCTCATCCGGTTTGTACGATACGGGGCGCGGTTTGGAAGCTGGGCACCGGGAATGAGGTCGATCTGGTGCTCAATGCCACGAAGCGGTGGGAGACCCGGTGGCAAGTCTTTGGGAAAGACATCAGCATACTCCTGCAAAAGGTTAGCAACCGCAGGCGGAATATCCACAGATGGTGCATCATCAAGGGAAGCAAGCACACTAGAGCATACAAGTGCATAGCATGGCAAAGGAGCATCTCGAATATCATCAAAATCAGCACGTGTAGCAAGTAAAACAGAGCATTCAACTTAATTTCAGATTTATCGAAGTGGAGGGTGATGGTTCCCGTTGTTTAGCCATTTTAACAGCTCTAGCAAGATCATCTTTAACAATTTGTTCAGGCGTCATAGGATGTATAATTATTTTTTGACCCTTAAACATGAGAGAATAATGATTCGAATGACCATGATGCAAGCTATCAGTATCATATTGCCAAGGTCTACCAAGTAACAAAGAACATGCTTCCATAGGAACAACATCACAATCAACATAATTAGAGTAAGCACCTATAGAAAAAGGAAAACGCACCGAGCGTGAAACTCTAATTTTGCCACCATCATTAAGCCATTGAATGTGATATGGGTTTGCATGCTTACGAGTGGGTAATGACAACTTCTCGACTAGCATAGTACTCGCCAAATTGTTGCGACTGCCGCCGTCGATGATGATGCGAATCGACCGCTCCCGCACAACACCCTTCGTATGGAACAGTGTGTCGCCGATTCTTCTCGGCCGGGGCGACTCGTGTACTAAGAACATGCCGCACAACAAGACTCTCGTACCTATCGGCGTCCCCCGGATTGACATGTATGTCCGTCTTAGCCGCATTGTCGGTGGCAAGCAAAGTATGTTCAAGTTCTTCTCGAATCACTAGCCGAAGAGTACTCACCATTGTCACGAATGAGTAATGTGCGTTTGTTCGGACGATCCCGAGCCACGTGGCCATGTCCGCTCGCAACGAAAACACGTGATATCCCGTGTACGACCCGTGGTGGATGCCGCACCCGTGGATGGAGTGGTGCCCGTGGCCGGGGTGGCTCCCTGCCGCGTAGCCGGCTTCTCACGCGGTGTAGGTGTGGATGGCGCAGAAGAGCGAGGTGCTGCCGAATCGGACGACGAATTTCTACCCGCAAAAGTGTTAGAATATGTCCTCGAGCGGCGTCCCCGCACTTCACGCTCGGCTTTGCAAGCAAACTCAAATAATTGGGTCATGTCAACATATTCTTTGTAATCAAGGATGTCCCGAATTTCGCGGTTCAAACCACCACGAAAGCGTGCCATTGCAGCATCGGGTTCCTCCAATATACCACAACGAATCATACCTTTTTGCAACTCCCGGTAATAGTCCTCAACGGATCGAGAACCTTGCCGAAATCACTACATTTTGTTAAGCAAATCACGAGCATAATATGAAGGTACAAAGCGATGTCGCATAGCAATTTTTAATTGCTCCCAAGTGGTCGAACAACAAGTAGGATTTTTATTCTTATACTCACGCCACCGCATTAAAGCAAAATCGCAAACTCACTAATGGCAGCCTTAACTTGAGAGGTAGCAGCAATATCATGACATGAAAATTTTTGTTCAACTTCTAACTCCCAATCAAGATATGTAACGGGATCGTATTTGCCATTAAAGGGTGGAATTTTAAATTTGATTTTAGAGAAGGAGTCGTTACCGGCGGGGCGGCGTGGTACACGGCGGGCTTTGCCGCGGCGGTCGGCATCCTCCCCGCTCATCGTCACCCACACATCCTTGGGCCACCAAATCCGTTACCACCGTGTTCAATGCATCGAGTCATGACACGATGGCGTCGAGCGTCGTCTTGGTGGCCGTCGCGCGAGGTCGAGCTGGTCGAACCACTCGTTGGCCGTAACCGTGGAGTCCATTCGTTCGTGCATGGTCTGGATGTCGGTGACAAGGCCTTCAATCTCAGTACGCATGTCCTGCAACTCTTTCTTGTCGGTGTCGCCTGACATGGTTAGCGCAAACACAAAAACAAAACAACAAAAGCAGGTGTGGAACGGCTCACAAGGCGCTCAAACTAGTGCTGTTATCAAATTCTTATCCGTTCTTACCAGCACAAAGGGAAAGATTGGAGGAACCAACCGGTGGAACTCACGAAAGATTGGAGGAGCGATTGCCTGGAGAAACGAAATCTGCTCGTCGTAGAAATATGTGGAGTTCTGGGAAGGCTGCACTCAATTTGAAGGATTAGCGCAATCAAACAATAATGCAAAGCTGAATAATAGTGCTAAACACGATCAAACGCTGCTGGTAACAAGTGAAACCGAAAAGGAAGTGAAAAAGATGGAGGGGCGCACCTCTTTTCTTTTTTTATTTTTTTCGAATTTTTTAATTTTTTTTCAAGGTGCCCCAAAAACTAATAATATGAACACAGAGGATCTCAAATAGCAACTCACCACATGCACTTTTTCCGAAAGTACAGGGGTATTCCGGTAATTAAAAGATACTCTCTCTCTCTCTCAAAAGTAAGGCCAAGCTCTGAATATGGTGTGCTGTGGCGTGGTAGTTTTACCGTGGAGAATAGCAGGAGAGGTACGGTATGCCGTGGAAAAAACGGAACCGGACTCCACGGAAAACTCCTTCAACAAGGAGGAGTCGGTGGCGAATTGTGACGGCGCAAAACTCTTGCACCGAGACGAAGCGGTTCCCGTTTCCCACTAGGACTGTGCGGCGGTCTCTCTTTTCTTTCGGATTCTCTCTCTTTTTTTGTTCCCTTTTTCGATTGCTTTCCTTTTTTTCTTTTTTTTCTCTTCTTTTTTTTTTGACCTACTGCACCACGGGACAGGGAAGGGGAACCGAGTGGCGGTGGCGTGACGGCTAGGGTTAGATGAAACAAAGATGAAACACAAGTAACCAGCAACAATTGAACGAGAAAGCACACAAATTCAACAAAGACACTTATTGAAAGAATGTGCAAGGCTAAAAGGTGGTTGCCGGGACAAGGATCTAACCCGAAATAATTTTTGTTTTGGTTTTTGTGGACCGTAGGAAAGGAAAACACTCGATAAAACTCACCGATCAACCCGGAAATCTGATACCACTTGATAGAGGCGGAGTGCCCGATCTTTCGGTGAGTGGAGATAGCTTCGATCTGGTGGGAGACGACCCTCACGATCCGACTACGACGAGCGAGACTCGAAGCGCTAATGCAATCGTTGAACCAACTCCCGATGGTTACCGACCTTGCCGGCGCAAGATCAGCCTGATCACGAAGATCAATTCCTGTACGCAATCGAAGAACGAACAAGAATCCGAGGCGAGCAATCTTAATATCACTCGAAAGTGGAGTTCGAATCACGAGGACAACACGTATTTGTGCGTGTTCTGGTGTAGCTAAAGCTAGATGTAAAACAAAACTCAAGTCCGAAAATTAAAGACGAGTCTATCTAAATAGGGGGCGCGGCTCCGGCGGATAAGGAAGGGGCGTGCGGCCGGGGAGGAGGGTGGCGGCGCCCAACCCTAGGCGCCCCAACCCGGCCGCCTGTTGGGCCATCTTCTATGCTTCTGGACCTTCGTTCTTCAATAGCATGATGTAGTCAATTCCCTTGCACGAGCCCAAGTAATTGGCCCAGGCGGAGGGAATGACGTCTGGGCTGGAGGTGCGCCTAGTGGTGTAGATGGCGCCTGAGGTGCTTCTGGTGCTGCTGGTGTAGATGTACGTGGTGCTTCTGGTGCTGCAGGTGTAGATGTACGTGTGATGTAGTTCGTGTCCTCATCAGACCCTTTTAAACCTTTGGACCATCCTATGTCACCCGGAACTTTTTCCGCGTTCTCCAAATTTCACCTAAACACTTCAAATTCTCCCAATGTAAAAGTTGTGCAGTTGGTCGAGGGACACAACTTTCATGTTGAGTGACATTTGAGATTTGAAGCATAAATGGGTGAAAAAAACCTTGGTCAACGCAGTTCAACACTATTCATTGGCGCCACGAAATCTGCCAAGTTGGCATGCCTTTTGTGCACAATCTGTTGATCAAAACACCTATCGGCCTTTTTAAGAGTTGTAGAGGGATGCTAGATCTACAACTTTGCTTATTACATCTTGGGGCGCTTCAGTTCAAAATTTTGGAGTTACAATCGGTCAAACAGGGCTACTTGGAATTCTTTCGCATGAACTCGGCGCCCTCGAGCACCGGCCGCATGACACGCGCGCGCCACGCCACGCGCGCCGGCCGTGGGACCCTCTCCGGGCCCGGACGCCGAGGGGCACACCCGCCTTTACGACCCTCTCCCCTTGCGCCACGCACGCACGGGCCGCCCGCGCCGACCATGTCGCCGCCCCACCAACCGCGTCGCCGCCGTACCTTGCCCCACGCGCGCTGCCATGTCGCGACCATGCCGTCGTGGTTGACTAGCAAACCGCCTTTGCTAGCATCAACCTCCTATAAAATGCAGGACCCCATCTCTCGCGTGAGCCACGGAAGAACCGCCGCTCCGCCATGGCCGTCGACGCCGAACTCCTGTGCCCACTCATTTTCCTAGTCGTCCATCCACTCAGGCGCCTCCCCTAGGCTCGGTAGAAACTCCTGCCGCCGCTCTTTGCCCTGGCCGTGCTGTCCCCTTGCCGGCATTACGGCTGCTGCGGTCGCCGAGCCTCGACATCGTCGTGCACCCCTCGCCGGTGCCACCCAACACTAACTCCGGCCACCAACAGACCGCCGTGAGCTCCTAGACCCTGCTCCACCTCCTCCCTGGCCAGCCCCGCCGTCGGCCTCGCCGGAATCCGGCGATCCGCGCCGCCCCAAGCCCCAAGGACCGCATTGCATGGCCGGAGCTCTTTCCAGGGTCTTTTGTGCAAATTAGGGGTATATCTGTGAACTTTCGAATCTTTCCAAGGGTCTGCTTGCAAATAGATTCTTTACCCTTTTGTGTGTTTTGGCTAAAGCTTGTAAAATTCATCTAATATCGTAGAAAAATCCTAAAAATGCAAAACCGATTTTCTATACTCCTTGTGACTAGTCCTGCAACTTTTGCAAAGCATGTATATACTTTTGAGCTATAGTTTTTGCATGAAAAAATTGAAATATATTTTACCTAGATATGTTGTACTGCCAAATCCACAGATGATCATAAGCTGGTTTTTGGATATATTGTAAGTACTAGCATGTGTAGTCCGTGTGAAAAAAATTGCACAAAATTACTGAACATCTTTTATTATGATTTATCTTGTTTTTATGCCTTTTCTATCTTAATGGTTTTTGTAGCAAAAAGTAAATAGATTTTTGAGTTCTACTTCTGGGAATAGTCATATTATGCCTAGATGAACATCTATTTAATTTATCATGATTTTTGGACTGTTAGAAATATTTATTCCAGATTTGTGCTTGTTTTTAATCATAAATGTGTAGTTCAATATCTATAATAACTATGGATGTGTTTGTTGGTTTCGTAGGCTTGTTTTAGACCAGAGAAGGTGTAGGAGAAAGTTTGACTCCATAAGTGCTATATTTATTTTTGTGTGCATTTATCTCATTTATGCCAGCTAGAAATGTTAGTCCTTGTATATTTATTTTCAAAGCCACAACTTATGTGCTTGCTGTTCAAATAAAGTGTTTCTGGTCAGAGAGACCAGTGGGTACTAGTTCGGCTTTTTATAAAGCTTTTTGTTGAAGAAAAGTGAAGAAACCATTAGAGGCTTGGTAATAAAGTTAATGGGAAATCATTTCTTTTATGTGCTTGAACCCTATGGTTGGGTTAGGAAAATGATTTGAGAGGTGAAAACCAACTCTTTGCTGTTGTGCATTTAAATTAATTATTTATTTTAAATGTGTACGCAATAACTAGAAAGAGAAGAATAAATAAGCCTTCGTGATAATCTTTAAAAGGAAAAGTGTTGATTATTGTTGTCAAGGTGAATATGGTCAACCTTATGCTCCTTGTGGACTGTTTGTTACTGTTTTGGCTAAATTAAATTAATTACACTCTAATTATTGCCCATCCTCCGTATAGAAGTTCCCGACGGTAGTTACACGCTCGTGCTGGCTGACGAGGACGAGAGAGCAGAAGGAGACGTGCACTAGGTGACTGTAGAGCAAGACCCGGACCAAAGTCCGGAAGGTTGTGTGACTGCTTGTGCTGACGAAGGCAAGCCCCGGTTTAATCATTAACCTATGTGTTTCATTTAAACTTCTGAATTTATCGTTGTCATTTTATGTGCATTTACGTTTAGGAGTTGAATTGAAACCCTAGTTGTATGATCCCTAAGTACCTATGATCTTTTACTAGCATGTCCGGTCGCTAGTTGCTATTCTCTAAGGATCCGGTACAAGTCGAGTGATGTTCGTCACTCGCGAGAATAGGATCTCCTTTATGGAATCACCATATTTATAAATTGATTGCTCATGTGGTAAGAGCATGGGATTTGGGCTCCGGTCCAGTGACTTCGTTGGTTAAGTGTTTGAAAGTACTAAACACTTGTCGGAAATGGGCATAGTAAGCCTAGTACTTAAATGAGGCAGTACGGGGTTTTATTATCACTACTCTTAGGGTTGCGGCCCCAGGCTCGCCACCTGAGTGCTGGGTGACCTTGGTGGCGTAGCCCAGATAAACCTTGTACTTAAGACTGTGAGCTATCATCCCCAAACCGAAGAATAACGGGAACCGCCTGGTTGGTGAACTCTTAGTGAGGGCACCTTCCGTGTGTTTAGGTCTACCTTGCATGGTTTAAATCAATCGATTGTTGGTCTCTCACCGTTATCTGAGACTACTTAATCTACTGGCCATGATATCCCTTATAATGGAACTTTGTGAAGATTATTTGATTAATTGTTTTGTACAACTATGATTGCAACAGTTGCTTATCTAGTAATGATTACTTCTACTAGAACTTGAACTAAAAAGTGAAAGTAAGGATTCACTACTTAGTAGCTTTTTGGCAAACAAACCCACTAGCCAAAAGCCTTGCATGATTAGAGGCAAAGTCCTTCTTTTAGACGGGTAAGCCTTGCTAAGTATTAGTATACTCAGCCTTGCTTTTTAAATGTTGTTTCCAGGTAATGCTTGTGATGTGTGGCCTGGAGAACTTCCACCCGGCTGGGAGCTGGAATGGGTGGATGATGACGAGTGATTGCATCATGGACAAGCCTCCTATGATGTTGATCGTATCGTTTAGTTATTTTCCGTTTTAATAAACTCTGAACCATTTACTATCATGTCAAGAACTATGATTTGTAATAATGGACCCTACGGGGAAATTGTTGTTAATTTGTAAGGCACTTTGGACTCTCCCACGATACGTTCGATCCTCTCTGTGTGTTTCAAGTGATTTATCGGGCGTAAACTCGACAACACTCAACAGGATGATCCTTTATTATCGCTTAATGACCAAATGGAGTGGTTTAGGCGATAGTACGGAATTATCTTGGATGGGGTTGTCACACTGGGCCACACAACGTGCTAGGGTGGCCCGGGCACGGAGTTTAACGGGTTGGGCCGTGCTTCGACCGGGCAAAAATGCGTGCTTTCGGGCGGGCAAGCACATCAAGGAAGTAATGTTGTACTCCATCCGTTCCAAATTATAAGTTGTTTTGATTTTTTAGTTTCATAGATATTATTATACATATAGACGTATATTATATCCAAGTAAATAACAAATCTATGCATCTATAAAAGACAAAAAAAAAGACACAATTTGGTCCGGATGGAGTATCAAACTTCTATTTTTAGATCGAACCTTCTAGATAGGCACCCTGTTCGTTTGGCTTATCAGCCACCAACCAGCATTACTTTTCTCTCGAATAAACCTACTTATTAAGAACTGTCAAACCAAGAAGATTTTCTTTCGTAACAAACCAAGATCGCCCATCACCAAACGGACAGGCTGAGGGTAGTTCAAATTCGAACTACCATAGAAGTACTCAAGTTTTAATAACAAAGATAAATGATCATAAAGGTTCATGAGCGATTTTTTACCGCAATTTTTTTTTTAAGTCTCTGATGGGGCCATGAGCCAAAATTTTGATAGAGCACAGTGCCAAAGCACGTAACCCCAGTTCGCTACTCTCAAGACTGGAAGAGTGTTTCTGCCGAAGGAGAGATTTCCTGCAGCCGGCCAGTCGGACGGACGCGGGTTCTCGAGGCTTGACCGGAAGAACGCGCTTTTGCATACTGGCCTTAAATTCAGCGACAGTTTCTATCCAATTTCTTCATTGCAAGCACTAGGCAGCAGGACGACACTGGGGTACAATAATCGTAGATGGGCCAAATTCATTCACCGAAATGGCCCACGCCTTGACTTTGATAATTGGAATGGTCAAAGTGTTTCTTTTTTTAATTCACACACTATAACGCAGACACTCACAACACGCACGCGCACTCACCCATATGAATACACGTACGCAAACCCTACCCTTATGAGCACCTCCGAAGGACTGAGCACCAGCAGATCTTGAGATTCTCGAAGTCACCACTGGCGCCTCGTCGTCGACGAGAACGTCGCTTACTACTTAACGCATAACGCCGGAAAATCCCGGAATAAATCCAGGAAAAGATGCAAGCATCAGGGTTTGAACCCTGCTGGTAGCGTCCCATTGGACCGTCGTACTATTGGACTACAAGTCCAATCACAAGTGTCTCTCGGTTAGGAACGCCCATGGGTAGTACATTCTGAAATTCTCTTATATCATCGCCGTCGTATTTTACAATGTGGTTTCGTACCATTAAGGATTCTTCTAGAATACAATAATCATACGATCGTTGCCAGGACTTGATCACGGCATGGGTTGCTACCTTCTTCAACAACCGATCTTCAAGATCAGAAAATTCTGGCCGCGATTGGAGGACAATGATCGCCACTCTCCAACGCGTAACGTGGCCATCTGTATAAAGTATAGACTACCGAGTTGTCTGCTTCAGCCTTCCGTAGATGTCACTGATGCGCATGTTCATCCTCGACACACTCAAATCATCATAGGATGGAAGAAAAAACAATGTCATGAAGCAATATACAACTCCAGAACTGGGACAGAGCCAATCCAAAAGAAGTCGGTATCCAACGACGCCAAACAGGAAGATGCTCGGCAAATGTTAAAGAATTCAATTGGAGTTGACTTTGCCTAGGTCAGCAAGCAAATGGCAAGGAAGCATAAAGAGACCCAGGCTACATATACACAGATTTCCTACATCCCAGCAGTTTCGTCGCACAGGCAGTAGCAGCTTGAGCTGGAACTGGGACGGGGGAAGGATGGATGGCGCCGGCGTTGCCGCGTACAGGCGGGACACGTCGTCGTCGTCGCAGTACAGCTTCAGGACGTCGGTGAGCAGCACCACGGACATCATCGCCGGCGATGAGATCGAGGAGGCGCGCCCGCCGCTCGTGGAGGACAGGGTTTTCGTGGCAGTGCCCGAGGGAGTCAGGCACGGGAAGAACACCCTTCTGTGGGCGCTGGAGAACCTTGCCAACGACGGTGCCGGGATCGTCATCGCCCACGTCCACTGCCCCGCGCAGATGATCCCCATGAGTAAGTTTTCCCCGTTGTTTGTACGATTTTCTGATGAATTTCAGTTAGTATCCATGAATCTGAAAAAATGGAGATGGTTTGTTGGGTCTGGAGGTAGTTTACCTGCTCATTTTTGTTAGCTGGGCTACCAAATTTGTTTTCACCTGGGCTCCCGTCCAGTCCGAGTTTGAAGCACGGCAAAAGAAAGCCAGGGAGGTTTTCTTTTTCTTCCAAAAAAGGCATTTCCATCTTCTGAATTCGTGCCACACGGTTCATTTCTGTGAAAGCCTGATCAATGGATGATTGCTGGCGTGAAAAACGACCGGAACTATTATGCATCCATAAAAACTGGCGTACATGCTTTCAAGTCTCAAGCCATGAAACTCACAACAGTCTTTAAAACCTTAAATTTTTTTCACTATGATACTGTATAAAAATCTTCCATGATGATATATGCTTTTAAGTTCAGACTTCACTGGATTGTCCTTATTCTGTTGTTTCAGTGGGGGCAAAAGTTCATTACACAACAGTGAATCCGCAACGGGTTAATGATCATAGAAAGAAGGTGCGAGCAGAGGCAGAGGAGAAACTCAATGAGTATGTCAAGATGTGCATAAGGAAAAAGGTACCCCCCACCTCTCTTATGCCATGAATAAAACCAATGAAACACCTGAATTCACATACAGGAGAATCAGTGAACTTAAGTGTCTTAAATGACAAACTGCTGCCTAATTACCTGTCATAGGTCAGCTGCGATAAATTAATTATAGACAACGAGGATGTTGTTAAAGGGCTTGAGGAGCTTATTGCCCTTCACGGCATCACCAAGCTTGTCATGGGAGCAGCAGCAGATAAACATCACTCAAAGTATGAATCCCCCACCGATGATTAAAGTGTTTTTATCTTTTTTTTTTGAAGTGTAAGGAATCGGATGCCCATTAGCCTAAGAGGGGGAGGGGTGAATTAGGCAACTTAAAACCTAACCTATGGCTTGACTATTTTTACACAAAAAATAAACTAGAACATACTATCTAGATGTGCAACTATGGTTGTTCTAGTGTGAAACTCCCATCCCAAAACAAGGTTTGCAACCTATAGCCAATCATAGCATGATACTACTCTAGGAAAGTAAAGGCAAGCAAAGATTGCAATAGAGTAAATGCGGAAACGTAAAAAGATGAGAGGAAACAAACTCTTGACACACGATTTATCCCGTGGTATCGGTAGGCACTAAGCCACCCCTAGTCCACGTTGTTGAAGCACTCACACAAGAGATTTGCTTCCCGGTCACCAAGTCTCTCCCAAGAGCACCACTTGAGTCGCCACAAAGGCTAGCCACTTAGGCACTCGCTAAGCTCCCTTGGTCACCTTGATACCGCCTCCACTAAGGAGCTTCTCCACCAAGGAAGAGGGTCTCCACGCCCCCCGCACAAAGTGTCCTCGTCACTCCACACCAAGCCGGAGCGTCGATGACGATTGCCGGTGAGCCACTTAGACCCCAAGGCTTCCGGCGAACCTTGTACAAATTGATTAACTCAAGAATCACCTCACAAGGTTGGCATAAACTTGCACTCACTCAGCTCTAAGCTAAGCCTAGCACTAAGAACATACACAAAGCATATGCAAGTCTAAGGATGACCAATTAAGCACTTGGATGGATTGGATATAATCTTCTAAATCTTCTAGATGTCTTGAACTCCTCTGCACTTCCACACAATCCTGCAGCCTCAAATGGGTGAGTGGAGGGGGCCCAAGGCACTCAGCTAGCCGTTGGCTAACGGCTCTCTGAAAAGTTGACCGTCGGATGAACCGACGCCTCATCCGGTGCCCCTTCTACGTCATGTAGCCGTTGAGGTTTTCTGATAGAACTGCTCCGACGCTATGCACCGATGGTGCGTCGGTTCATCCGGTGCTGAAGGACTTCTCGCCAAACCGTCTCTGTTGGTTTCTTCGTAACCGTCGGATAGACCGACGCTTCCTCTGATCATGGCATCGGTTCATCCGGTGTTGAAGACCTCGTCTTGACGCGTCTCTGTATTGATTCAAACTGAGCGTCAGATAGACCGACGGTATCCTCTCTCAGACCGTCGGATCATCCGGTGCTACTATCTTCGCTTCTTCTTCTCTGCAACTCGTCCGACGCTACTATAAAATGGACTGTCGGTTCATCCGACGGTGCCTTAGTTTTTACCCAGTGTACCCACTCGTCCGACGATTGCACCGACGCTTGTTATCTAGGTACCGTCGGTTCATCCAACGGTGTCCTTTCTTTTTCTTTTCTTTCTTGTTTTTGACCCTTGAAAAATAGACTATCTTCTCAATTTGACATGTGGTATTTTGGCATCCTTGGGACCTAGAAATGTCTACAAAGACATGCTAAACAATATGGTTAGTCTCATTGATCATGTTGTCATGAATCACCAAAATCATACTCGAACTAATGGCAAATGAGGCCATATTCGCTACATGAAGCTGCAAAACATCATCTAATTTGATGCCTTTTTTATTAGTAAAACACCTCATTGTGTTTAAAATAAATACAGGAAACGGAAGAAAAAATTTGGTCATTCTACCTAATAAGTGTTTCCCTATTGTAGGAAAATGAATTCACTTAAATCCAAGACCGCACTCAGACTGATGGAGGCAGCAGCCTCATCTTGTAAGATATGGTTTGTCTGTAAAGGGCATCTTATATGCACCAGGTAAGATTAAGCCAAGAAGGTTTTTACCTGCCTAAGATGTATACTATTTTCTAGAACATTAGTACCATTATAGTGGTCCATCAGTTGCTACTTTCGTAGTCTGTCTACCATAAGTCCATAACACCTGTGTCTTGTGGTTAACAACCATGGTTTGAGTTCCACTAAAGTTAGATGTGGTTATTTAAGAACTTCTCAGATTTGACGGCATAACATCGCATGTATTCAATTATTAGCTAATCACATCCATATCCTTGCAAAAGAACTAATGTCGCTAAAGTTCATTGGAAAAATACAAATGAAAGGGATTAATCTGACCTCTGAAGTCTGAATTCTGCAGGGAAGCAAATACAACTGTTCCTGCAATACCAGCATCACCTGCATCCACAATTGCATCGAAGTCCTCAGTAACCAGCATTGGTAGCCATCTGAGATCAGTAACAATCAGCCACTCATACTCAGAGAGCGAGGCATCAAGCTCAAACGGAAGTCCAGGGCATGATCTGATAAGATCGAGAACAGAAGTAGGGTTGTATCCCTCTCTAGATGCCATCAGTACACTGTCTCGGCTATATGAATCCAATGGAAGGCCTAAAAGTACATCAATTAGTTCTATAGATCCCTGGGGTGAATTTGGGAGGAAATCGCAGAATTTCTGGTCTGATTCATTGGGGAATGATGATGCAGTCGCTATCGCACACGAAGAGAAGATGGTGGCGAGCAAACACCTTCTCCATGTGCTGCAAACAGATAACGAGAAGCTGCAACAAGAGCGAGATGCAGCTGTAAGTGAAGCTGAAAGCTTGCGCCAGAAGATTGACCAGAAAATGGCAATGCTATTGCCAGTTGAGACACTGAACACGGAGTTCTCCTACTTTGAGCTCCAACAAGCAACACAGGGCTTTGACGAAGGACTTAAGATTGGTGAGGGTGGATTTGGAAGTGTCTACAAAGGTTTCCTCCGCAACACAACGGTTGCTATAAAGTTGCTGAATCCGCAAAGTATGCAAGGGCAGTCAGAATTCAACCAAGAGGTTATGCAATTCATCAGATCATTCTCATCACTTCATACAATCAAATAGGCAATCATGCCATCCTGAACCTTGAGTGACACCATTGCAGGTTGCTATCCTTGGTAGAGTGCGGCATCCAAACCTTGTCACACTGATTGGTGCGTGCCGGGAGGCATTCTGCCTGGTGTACGAATTCCTCCCCAATGGCAGCCTAGAGGACCGGCTCGCGTGCACCAACAACACGCCGCCACTGACATGGCAGGTGCGCACCAAAATCATCTGTGAGGTGTGCTCGGCCATGATCTTCCTCCACTCGAATCAGCCGCACCCGGTGGTCCATGGCGATCTGAAGCCGGGCAACATCCTCCTGGACGCCAACATCGTGAGCAAGTTGGGGGACTTCGGTATCTGCCGGCTCCTGAACCAGTCGAACACCACCATGTCCAACGCCACCAGGTCGCTCACCACAAAGCTCCACCGCACGACCACCCCAAAGGGGACCTTCGCGTACATGGACCCGGAGTTCCTGTCCACCGGCGAGCTCACGCCGCGCTCCGACGTGTACTCGTTCGGCATCATCATCCTGCGTCTCCTGACGGGGCGGCCGCCGAAGAGGATCGTCGAGGTGGTGGAGGACGCGATGGAGCGTGGGGAGCTCCACGCCATCCTCGACCCCACCGCGGGGAGCTGGCCGTTCGTGCAGGCCAACCAGCTAGCGCACATCGGCCTGCGGTGCGCGGAGATGAGCCGGCGGCGGCGGCCGGACCTCGTGGGGGAGGTGTGGAAGGTGGTGGAGCCCCTCATGAAGGCCGCCTTGCTCACCGCCGGGCGGCTGTCGCTCGCACGGCCGCTGGACGACGCCCACGCGTCGTCCTACTTCGTCTGCCCGATCTTCCAGGAGGTGATGACCGACCCCCACATCGCGGCGGACGGGTTCACTTACGAGGCCGAGGCCATCATCGGGTGGCTCGACAGCGGGCACGACACGTCGCCGATGACGAACCTGAGGCTCGAGCACTGCGAGCTGACCCCAAACAGGGCGCTCCGCTCGGCGATCCTCGAGTGGCAACAGCAGCTGCAGCAGCCTACAGCACCGGACATGACCATGTTCTGAACCGGAATATTGGCGCGCGTCGTTGGAAACTTCATGTAACTGTAAATTGTGTGCGTATAGGTTAGCGATGCAGAATTCAGACTGAAAGTTTAGCGAGGAAACTTTGTTCAAAGGAAAAATAAATAGTGAAATTTAGTGCCGTGGGTCATTTTAATTTTTTTTGAAGAGATGGGTCATTTTAATGTAATCGAAATCAGTTGATAATTGAGCGTACCTCGCGGGAGAAATCAGATGATCCACCGGAGCAAGTGGAGGGCGAGGGGTGACGGCGGAAATGACCACGCCTCCTCCGAAGGTATTCAGTGTGAGTGGGCCGACGACCACGCACGGTGGTTGTAGTTGTAAAAGAGGCGGCCCAATAAATTTCAGAGAAAATTCCTTGTATGCCACGAGAAATTGTAGCTCATGTGCCAATGTCATTAAAAATTAGAATTTGAGCTCTATGTCATAAATTGTATTTTTTTGATGTGCTCTATGTCATTTTGATGCGCTCTATGCCATTGATTGCACTTTTTTGGTGTGCTATATGCCATCGAAAATGACATAGAGCACATAAAAAAATACAACCTATGGTATAGAGCTCAATTCTAATTTTCAATAGCATAGAGCACACAGGCTATATTTTTCTGTGGCATATAGAGAATTTTCTCTAAATCTTTTTACGCCGGTTACGGCCTCTATTCAGAAAAGTCCAATTTGGAGGTGGCCCAATAAATAGAGCAGCTGCCATTCATTCATCTTACCATTTACAATCTTCTAACAGGAATGCGAAACTAGGCAAGTACTTATGCTATGCATGATTCTCCACCATAGCATTCTTAAATTGATCAGATGCAGGGTTTTTTTCTTGCTAATCCTAATGCGACTTAGTGGTGAAGGAGAAAGATCCAATATGAAGGGCGGTGGGCTGCTGCACCTGATGATCTTCGCTATACTCTTTTGCTGAGGCCTACCATCGACAGGGTGTAACTACATTGCGGCATCGATTGTTTTTGTTTCATCACTGAATTCACGATAGATGCTTTAATTTCTTTTCGGAAAAGAATTAACGATGCATGGCCTTTCAGGCTTGGATGTTTTTCCCTGTACTTTTTAATTGAACTAGTAGTTTGTTGATTGAATCCGTAGGTTGAGCAGGTTGATACTAGAATTGTGAATCTTTTGTGTATATTCGCAAGAGTGGGTTGAGTAGTTTGATGATTGGATCCGTAGGTTGAGCAGATTTAGTTGATACACTAGAATTATGTATGTACACCAGAAATTATCATGCAGTAATTTTTAAAAGTTTTATGGTTTGATGACCCAGAAATTTCAATGCTATCATGAAGTAATTTTTAAAAGTTTTATGGTTTGATGACATTTATCAATATAGATGCTTGTAAGGACCAAGCCAGCTTGGATGGGATGGGGGCTCGCTCCCCTTCCCCTTCTTCCAGCCTCCCTCTTTGTCCTCTCCTTTTTCCTTCTTCTTCCTCCTCCCATCTTCTTTCAATGAGTTTATGGGGTAGGGGGCTTGAGCTCCACCCTCCTCACCGCCAGCTCTGTCCCTGGATGTTTGGCTTTATAAGGGAAGACTAGGTGTTTGGTTGGTTCAAATGTAACGTAATCGGATTTCATTACATATATTTGGTTGGGACGTTTGTAATCAATTCACACTGTAATCAAATCCCTTATCTAAATAACGTGTATACAAGCTTGTTAATACCCCTTCTCCCCCATCGTAATTAAATACGTCACTCAACACACTCACACTGTAGTCTGATTACGTTATCAGAGTGCAACCAAACAAAAAGGATAATCACCCATTCCACCATTATTTACAGTGTAATATGATTCCATTTGTGTTTACATTACCTTAGCATGAATCAAACACTATCTATATTCGCTCTAAATTTTTATTTTACAGTTTGTCCATTTTGGATTACTAGGGTGCGGTGACATACTAATGAACTCCCAAATTGTTACAGCAGGTCCCCCGAAGGCGCCACCAGAGGTCGAAAGTATTATGGTGGTTCATGCCGATCATTCTGCGTCACTTTATGATAACAAGTTATACCTGACATTTTGCATGCACGTGTGCTGCAACTATTTTGGCCATGGCTGGTAGGACTGCTACTGCTGTGGGAATAGAGATCGACCGGCGGATTGCCACGAGGCGATGGATGAGTGCAAGGCCAAGTCCCCAAGTGCCCTGTGTGCAACCCTAAATGTCAGTGGCCCCCAAACCCTCCGATCAATCGCGGATATGCCGATGCACGCGGCGAGTACTCAACTATGGTCGCGATACGTCATTGTAAAAATTTAAATTAGAACTTTGTGTGTGTTTTTTGAACGAACGGGTACCAGAGTGAAGTCGTTGGGTATGGTACGTGCCAAATAACATACTCTTGCGTAGTATGATATACATGATTACATTCGCTAAATATACATGGTATGGATCGTGTGATATTCATTTCCTCTATCTTCTGCTTTGTTTTAATTTTTTTCTACTCCCCGTAACGTCTGGTAAGAATTGTGCAAAATCAATGATCTGGCAAGTTCTGTCTGGAGAGAGATTTTGGTTATGAAAAAAATCTATGTTCTTTTCTCTGAAAGGAAAAGGGGAAAAGGGAAAAGGAAGAGTTCAAATCTCAGAAAAGGAAAACGGAAGAGTTCAAATCTCAGCATATTATTTTTGCGCCAACACCAATGTTTTCATGTTTGTTGAATATCTTTATTTTTTTACTAGGATGGTGCCTGTGCGTTGCTACGGACAATTTAATCATAGATAAATAAAATTCTATCTTACTGGAAAGAAACCAATTCAGTAGATAATATTCGTCACTCTTTATCATAAAGACAGGCTAAAAATCTAGTTCACATCCTCATTTTACAATGAACACTTAGATATTATACAACTGAAAATACCATTTCTCTAGAAAATAGCACTTGTTTCTCTAGGATGCCAAATCCTGGAACCAGGGATGGCCTCCTTCAAACCAAGTAATCAGACAACACTACCTTCAGATTTGCTGCAAAGATCAATCAACAAGAGAGCCCAATGGGTCAGCCACACAATGAGATGACGTATGCTACTTTGAACATGTATCAGCACCGGCTAGTGACCAGTAGTGGTCTGCAGATTATTGTGTCTACCTCATATGTGGTTGATAACATATACGCAAACTTTCTATCTACGAGTAGTGATATCCCCTCGATATGGAATATTAAAGTACTCTATAGATAGGTGAGCGGATCCACTGATTTGCCTTCTTGGTTTGGGTCTGTAGCCAAATATTAATTATTGAAAGGCTAGTGATAGGGATTAAAATTATCACCTTGCCTTGTCAAATCTAGTGTTGGTTTCTCAGTACCATAGTCTAAATATCTACCGCCACACTGAAACTGAATGAAAACTATAAGCACTTCAAAAAAAGAGAATGGATTTCAAATCATGAGGAGATGTCATTATCATTTCATCACTAAAGTAAAGGAAAACTGGCAACCCCACAAACTTTTTTTTCTCCCATATTATATTTTTGTTGCAAAACCAACAAAATTCAATGAATTTTGATGCTAAAAAGATGCAATGAATTATCATGCTTACCATGAGTTGGCTCAAAATATGTAATCCCTCTCATGTATAAGTTCCTCTTCTTGCTCTAGTGGAAAATCACCCTCAAGATTTGCCAAGCTTCTTCTAGATGAATAATCCATTGTTAACTCCTCTAGGACCTGTTCAATAACCAAAACATGGTCCCTACAAACAAAATTAACCAGAAATCCAAGATGGCCATTAGAACCAATTGCCTCTTTATTTTATCTTACAAATTGATGGGGCACAAATATAATGAGTGAACTATGCTCTCAAATTGCATTGCCATGTAAATGGAAAAAGGCAATAAATAATGATTTTTTCTACATTGCTTTGAGTAGCCATCTGCTAATTCATATTGGAAATTGAAGCCTTCCTCACATGGAAGATACATTATTTCTCAAAATGACCCTGAAAGCTTTCTCACATGGAAGATATTTTATTGCTCAAATTCATATCTTAGTTTATATGAATTTTTTTCCAGGCAGAAATTGCATCATACGAACACTAATTATAAACAACAGTTGGACAACCTACAATCAAAATGCCTATTGTCTGAACAAACAACTTGAAGCAGGTTAAAGTACTGCAAATTAAAATCGATCAGACATGGCAAAAGCAATGTGTATGCAGACTTCTCGAATTACTTGGCTTTTTAGCTGAAAAAACTCTTATATGGCTAGATAATGTAGAGAGTTAGCTGGACAAACAGTGTTTACTTCGTATGACTCGAGGCATCCACATATTTTTCAGAATTAGCAATACTCAATTGTTCTATATGGGTCAGTAGCTCAAATAAAATTAACCTACCAAATAAAAGTGAAAAGTGAGCTAACAGAAATCCATTTACCAATGATCATCAGCAAGTGATTTGCAAGAGCTTACTTAATAGGCTTAGAATCACCATCCATTGGCGACTGTACCTTTATGAATATGCAGGAAAGAATCTCATAGTGCAATATTTGTGCCTACATGATGGTTCGGCCAAAAAAGGGATACATGAGCTTGCTTATTAACGAAATGCTAATCAGTCCTAGTACAATATGTACAATATTTGTGCATATATATACATACATCATGTACTCAATCAGAAACTCAAAATCAACTACATCAGTTAAGAAGCACATGTAGCAATACCACCACACACACAGTCAATGCTAACGGAGTTTAGTAGTGATTATGAAAGTACTCCGTCGTATGTATGTATTATATACCCGACCATGGAATAATTTCAAAAGAGCTGAGTCTGCAAACTACCTACAGCCAACCAAACGGGCCGGAGACACCGGTGGACATGGTGGTGGACTACTTCAAGGGCTTCGAGGGTGTGGAGCCACCACGCGTGACCAGCCTGCAGACGACCGTCCCTAACCCGTCACCTGCACGCGCACGACCTTTAGCACGGGCGGCGCGCCGCGAGAACCGGTCGATGGCGCCCCCTTCTCCTCCGCCTTGCGCCGTCCTCGGGCTCCTCTATCTGGGTCGCGCCTGCGTCCTCCGCCGCCGGGGCCACAGCTAGCGAGCTCCGCCCCCGGGTTCACTCGATCCGATACTGCCGGAGGAGAGGGAGACATCGCCGGATGGGAGGGTGGAGGGGAGGGGGCAACGCCATCCGTCCACCGCAGATCCAGGCGCCTCGCCTCACCTCGACCGCCGCTCGGAGAAGGTCCGGTCGTGGAGGGAGAAGTGGCGCCCGCCGCTGCCAGGAGGAGGGGTGCAGCGCATGAGTCCCTGCACCTCCGCCCAGATCGAGGGTTCGGTGGCGCCGGCGAAGTGGAGAAGGGGAGGCGGAGGAGCAGAGGCAGGGGAAGAGAGAAACTAAGGGAGGGGAGGGAGGGCGGACAGAGCGAGGAGCTGCCGCTCTCCAGGAGGGAGGGAGGGGTCGGCCGCAGCGAGCTCCAGAGGTAGGCGGAGGAGCAATGAAGAGACAGGGAGGGAGTAAAAAAAATTGAATCATGCCATTATGATTCTGCTAAATTGGAGATATGTCATGCTGACTTACATGCCAGCGACTGTGGTGGTACCCACCTGCTAAAAATGAGGAGACGCTGACGCCCTGTCGCATGGTTCCGCCGACAGAACACGCCAGGGGCAGAACCACGGTTGCGACATTGCCCTTACAATCTTTTTTTATTATTAAATGACCCTTAAAGCAACTCCAAGAGACTAACTAAAATGATTTGGCTAGTTAAATTTTGGAAAAAATCTTAAAAACACTCTTCCAAGAGACTAGCTATCTACCCAACTATCTATCCTGACTAGCTAAATTCGTTGCCCCGCTAGCTATAGCGGCTAGTGACTAGCTATCCTGATTTTCGTGAGTATGACAGGCAGGACCCACAGGCGGTGGAGCATATAGAGAGTTCGGTTTAGAGAGACTGTTGGATGTCAACAACTTTTTGCTAGCTATTTCATTTTACATACTAGCTAAATCAGGATTTTAGTTAGTGAATTTCAAAGAGGCTCTTGGAGTTGCTCAGCAACTCCAAGAGACTAGCTATCTTGGCTTGACTAGCTAAAAAAATGAAAAAATCAACAAAAATAACATTCCAATAGACTAGCCAAACACCTCGCTAGCTAAACTTGTGCCTTTGCTAGCCAAAGATGGCTAGCGCCCTCTGCTAGCTATCCTTCGCAGCCCCACCACCTCCCGCGTGGTCCCATCCTGCTCCCACCTCACTCGTGCGGCTGACATGTGGGCCTAGTTGTGGTATAGTTAGTTATTTTAGTTAGTCTGTTGAAAGATGAGGAAATATAAAAGAAGAATACTAACTAAATGACTAGCTAAATGTGAATTTGGCTAGTCTAATTTGCAGCCTGTTCGTTTGGCTGGTGGATGATGGCTGATGCTGATTTGTTGTGAGAGAAAAGAAATCGTTTGGTGGTTCTTTGGTGGTTGGTTTGTTACGAGAGAAAAGATCGCTACTTTGGTGGCTGATAAGCCAAACGAACAGGGTGTTGGTGAGTCTCTTGGAGTTGCTGTCTTTTTAGGTGCAGAGATAACGCACTACCTCCTGGAGTTTCAGAATGTTTGTTAAGCCATAATTAAAAGAGTAAAAAACTCGCGCGCTGCTGTTGGTCCACACGCACGCTTGACGAGCCCACATGATCCATGGTCGGGCCCACTTATACATGGCCAAACGGGCGTGCCGCCCGGCACGGCACTAGCACTATCCCAAGACCGCACTATGTCGTGCTCGTGCCTAGTCGTGCCGTGCCACTTCGGCTACCGTGCCAAGGTTGAGGCACTAGCACGACCCTACGAGATCTCGGGCGTGCCGTGCCGTGCCGACGGCACTAAGAGGCACTATCGTGCTACAAGAGAATGGAGCGAATCAAGATGCAAATGTCAAAAAAAAACATCACACAAATCATAAAAAATTCAACATATCAATCAAATTGATTATAAATCCATCAAAAATGCCATCTCGAGGTTGGACGGGGATGCGTTGGTCCCGGCGACGGCGTCATGTGCTGCTAAAAATATCAAGTTTATAGGAATTATCGTGCCACCATCGTGCCAGCTCATTAGTCGTGTCGTGCCCGTGCTAGTGCCGCGGGCCGGACCTGCGGCCCAGGCACTATCTAGATCGTGTCTCGTGCCGGCACTAGCACTATGGTGTCGTGCCCGTGCCGTGCTAGGGTCGTGCTTTTCGGGCCGTCCCGTCGCTGGCCCATCGGGCCTGGCCCATTTGGCCATCTATAGGCCCTCTTACGGCACGACGCCATGCGACGACTTTCCGAGATGGTCAAGCATGCGGTTGAATGTTTCTCACAGTGGTTGCTTCTTGCTTCTGGTTCATGAATCATCACGCCAATTTGCAAGAATCTAAAATTCCACTGGCTTGCAACTTAACGCCATGCGCGCGGTTGGTTTTCGGTTGGCCGTTCAACAAGTCGGCCACCTGGCCCAATGGATCACGCCAGCATCAGCACGCCACGTCTGTCTGAGCTCGCCATGCTCGCGCGTCCTGTGGCCAATGCGGGTGGAGAGTCTTTCTTGGCGCAACGTGGCGGTGACTTTTGGTTGTTAATTGGCCGGGTCAATGCAGCGAAACCGCGCCAACATTATCGCGTATTTGACCCGTCGCCCCGCCACGTCCTTTCCTTTTGGTTCTGGCCTCTCCGATATTCCTTCCTCTACGGATAATACTACTAGTACTACCAACTCACAGCACACGACACCACACACCGGGCTGCGATCCTGCGCTGATCGTCGTAGCGTAGAGAGCAGCTAGCAAAACGGCGGCAAATGGAAGGAGAGCACGAGGCGTGGGAGCAGCCGCTGTGGAGCGCACGGGGCAGCCCGGCCACCTCGTCGGCGAGCTCCCTGGCGGACGAGCCCGACGACGACAAGGTGTTCGTCGCGGTGCCCGAGGATGTCGGCGACGGGAGGAGCACCCTGCTGTGGGCGCTGCACAACGTGGTCGGGGACGGTTCCAAGCTCGTGATCGTCCATGTCCACAGCCCTGCTCGAGCGATCGCCACGAGTAAGTTGTCCACATCACTGCAGAACAAGGAAATTGGTGGTGAAACAGGAAAAACCTTTCATACTTTTAAGCATGAGATGCATTTTTTTATTCAGATTTTTTTTGGCGCGCAGAAAGGGAATGCTTGAATCTTGCTTTTCTATGTTAAACAGCTTGTGCATTCTGCTATATTTCAGCGAGAGATAACACCAGCATGAAACCAGACGAAACCAAGGAGTGCAGGAAGCTGAAGCGAGCAAAGGCAGAGAAGAGCCTGGATGCATATGTTCAAATAGCAAAACGCACAAGGGGGGACATAGAGGTACCATGTCCTGTATCACTTTATCGTAGCCGCTAGCTAGCTGGGTTGTACCACCCTCAGAACTAACGGAAAACCAGCAGTTTCCACTACTGCAGTGCTCAACACTAAATGAGCTCGATAAGATGAACATGATATATTCTACTATTCCAGGTTGGTTGTGAGAAAGTAATGATTGAGATGGATAATGTTGCTCAAGGGCTTGAGGAACTCATCATACTTCATAACATCACCGAGCTTGTAATGGGAGCAGCTGCAGACCGACACTTCTCAAAGTATGGATCAAAGCAACCAAATCTAGTGTTTCTCATCACCCTGTTTTCTAAAATTGGGAGCAGACATAAGATGACTATGTATCTCCCTTCTGTGATTCTGAGTGATTAATGAGATAACAGCATACCATTGAACTTATAAGTACCTGAAATACTCAAAGATTTCCTTTTTATTGGTCTGCTTCCCAGAAATGTGTTGGAAGATAGCGTGCTTAGAGCAAGAAGTTTCTTAAGAGTACACCTCATGATCGCACATTCTAACAGATGTTTTCTAATTTTAGAGACCTGAACACACCAAAGTCAAAGACAGCACTCAAGCTTATGGAGACAGCAGCTCCATCATGCAAGATATGGTTTACTTGTAAAGGGCATTTGATATGTACCAGGTAAAGAACGAGGTACAATTGACACCAGCCATATCTACAAATAGTACATTCAAGTTAAACTGTCAGACTGTCCTTAACAAGAAATATAACTCTGCTTGCTCCAGTCCAAAATATAGTGAGCACTAATTTCAGTGCACTAATGCTCCAAATGGCTGAAATTTTTTTTACCATGTTTATCAAAACTTACAGGGAAGCAACTGAAAGCCTTCATGCAATACTTCCATCATCTGCAAGAAATGCACCAGTGACACCAGCATACAGCATATCAAGCCAAATGGGATCCATGGCACTCACTGAGTTAGAATATGAAGTATCAAGCTCCAAAGGATACACTTCAAGGTCATTGGTTGCAGCAGAAATGACAGATTGGGATTATCTTTTCGGAGGTGATCAACCTTAATACATATGGAATGATAATATGTCATTGCAAAATAACGTCTCTAGTTTTTTGGGCTCAAATACGCAAGCAGATAATTTTACGCTTACAAATAAAACCTCCATATTACCATAATGATGGCATGAGATATAGGAATTTAGTTTGTAAAGTGATCTAACATGAATTTTAGGCATCAATAGTGTTCACAAATATATTCAACACAAAACAACTTCTGTATTTTTTGTAGATTATACTCTTTACCTACTCCCTCCGTCCCAAAAAGAATGACGTTTCAGGATTCAAAAAAATTGTCCCAAAAAGAATGACGTTTTACTTAATTTGGCATGTGTGCATGTGCATGGCATGCAACAATCAATTAGCACCTAATATGGCAAATAAATAGGGGCAATCGAGGTCATTTGACCTTTTTAATAATCTGTCCTAAAATTCCTAGAATGACATTCTTTTTGGGACAGAGGGAGTATGTTCAAAGTGACGACCCAAAAAAAATATTGGGCTAATGCCTAATATTGGCGCAGCAAGCCAAACCAACCATTTTTAGAACGTGAAAAGACAACCATGCTCATATGTGAAATGTGTCCAGAAAAAAGAAACACTTTCCTATCCGAGCAAATAAAACTGGCTTTATCATGCAGTCCAATTTTCTTTTAAAGGTAGTCATGTTGGTTTTTCACTTCAATGATAACTCCAGATTGGGGAATGACAGTGTATGGATCATCAAGAATTGATGCTGCTGCCAATTTCTCCGGAACTGATGATCTACCTCCAATTATCGATGATACAAATGAACTAAAACCAGCCGTGCATTCTCCTACACAAGAATCTGATAATGTCTACTTGCTGCTAAAATCAGCATATAGCCAGGTATGTACATTATTGTAAGTATTGTAAATGAGAACACTATCACTATGTATAAGTGAATTAAGACTTTTGTTGATGGTACCTTACAGGAACACGAACCCAGTGTAGAAGAAATGTATGGGAAACTTCAAGATCCATGTAGTGAAGCTAAGCTGTTGCTGGATCAAGCTAATGATGAGTCTCATAAAATAGGCAAAGCTGGAATGGATCTGCATTCAGCACTTCAAAGAGTAAGATTTCATTTATGGTTTCATACTGCAGCTTGAAACATCTGTAAAGTAATTAAAATAGAACCTCAAACCATCATATTAAACAACGTAAACCACCAAAATATCCTTGCAGATTAAGGAGTCTGAAGATTCATATCTTGAAGAGGTGAGCCAGAGAAAAGAAATTGAGAAGACACTTGCTAGACAGAGGCTGCAGATTGACGAAATGAGAAGACAACAATGCACGTTATCTGATGAGTTACTGGATTCAAAAAAGTACAACCTTATGCTTGAACAACGTATAATACAAATTAAATCTGCTGCAAAAGATCACATGAAAAAAATTACTGAATATTTTATAAAACAATCATCTGAAGAATCTAAGAAACGCCAAAAGATCGAAATGGATCTGCTTTCGACACTTCAGAGAGTAAGCAATTTGTACCAGGAGTCTATGATTCAACTAAGGAAGCACGTGATACAAAATGTAAAGTATTCTTACAGGTTAAAGAGGTGGAGAGTTTGCTCCGAAATGAGAAGGCTCAGAGGGAATATATGGAAGAGAAGATAGCAAGGCAGAGGACAGAGATTGAAGAAATAAAGACACAACGAGATAAACTATATTACGACTTTCATGATGCAAAAGAGCAGAGGATCAGACTGGGACAAGTTGTAAGTTGACAGTATATGTTATTAAGATTCAGTGTGTTGTTGAAAATTGTTCAGAATATCTGACCAGTATTTTGAAAAGGACGCGTCTGAAGAAACTAACAGAAGAAGAAAAGCAGAAAGAGATCTGCTCTCGTATCTTCAAAGGGTAAGTTTTCTTCTTCCTTTTCTGCACCATCATGGTCTGTAATACAAAATGCAGGTCGTCACCAAACTGTTGAATGCTTGTGCAGATTAAAGACCTGGAGAATCAGCAGATACGTCAGTTGAAAAAACAGGAAACAATGGAGGAGACAAATGCAAGACAGAAGGAAGAAATTCAAGCAACAAAAAGAAAGTTGCATGAGATACAGGGCAAACATATGGCAGAGATCAAGTCTATTGTGAAAGTCCATGAAGAGAAGCACGCAAACAGCAAACAGCTTCTCCAAGAGCTCCAGGTAAAGTATGACAAGTTACTGCATCAGAGAGACACTGCAGCTATAGAAGCCAAAGAGCTATGCCAGAAGAACAAGCAAAGTGCCTCAGTGACAAATGAAACTGCATACACAGAGTTCTCATTTGTCGAGCTGCAGAAAACAACCAACGGATTTGATGCAGAATTTAAGATTAGCGAAGATGGATTTGCAAGCATCTATAAGGGTTTTGTCCGCAACACAAATGTAGCAATAAAGTTGTTCCATCCACGAAGCTTAAAAGGGCAGGCAAAGTTTTATCAAGAGGTAATTGACGTTACTTCCCTTTAATTCTGTAGCGCCCCTTTTCAGAATGACCAGTGACATTATTATTGTACCTGGGTCATCACTCCTGCAGGTTGCTGTCCTCAGTAGAGTCAGGCATCCTAATCTTGTCACACTGATAGGAGCATGCCCAGATGATTTCGTGCTTGTGTACGAATTCCTCCCAAATGGTAGCCTTGAGGACTGGCTCTCATGCAAGAAACACATGCCACCTCTGACATGGAAGGTGCGCACGAGGGTCATTGGGGAGATATGCTCAGCTTTGGCCTTCATCCACTCACACAAGCCTCATCCAATTGTTCACGGTGATCTAAATTTGGGGAACATTCTCCTTGATGCCAACTTTGTCAGCAAGGTGGGAAACTTGGGCATCTGCCACCTTCTCAGACAACCTGACTTACCAACCACCAACCTGCAACATCACCCTCCAAAGAACCATAAGGGAACACTTTGCTGTCTGGACAATGGTGAATTCAAGTCAGCAAGAGAGCTCATGCTGTGGTCTGACGTGAACTCCTTCGGCATTATCATCCTCCGTCTACTGACAGGGAGATCACAGCAACAGATTGGTGAAATAGTGGAAGAAGCAATGGAGAAAGGGAATCTGCATTCTATTATTGACGCCTCTGCTGGGGACTGGCCATTTGCGCAGGCGAACCAGATGGCACAACTTGGGCTTAGATGCATCACCTTGAGTTGGGGGCGCCAGCCGAATCTCGCAGGGGAAGTATGGGTGGTGATCGAGCAACTGATGAAAGCTGCTTGCCTGACCACTGGGCCATCTCGATATGCATCACCTTCAGATGCTCCCCCTCCATCACACTTCATCTGTCCAATTTTTCAGGTTTGTGATTCACCAAAACCACACATATATAGCAAAAAAAAAAATGAACTAATGATTTGCCAATAGCAGTTTGGATACATGGGACTGAAGCATCTGAAATCTGAATTCACCCCTCTTTGTCGGATGTATGGTGGACAGGAGGTGATGAGTGATCCCCACATGGCAGCAGATGGGTTCACATACGAAGCGGAGGCAATCAGGGGATGGCTTGATGCAGCCGACACATCGCCGATGACAAACCTGAGACTTGCAAACCGCACGCTCACCCCAAACAAGGCGCTCCGTTCAGCGATTCTCGAGTGGCAACAGCACCGGAGGTGACTCATTCACTGGATGCTTCGTCCAGCTGGGAATAGTGTGAACAGGGTCTTGTACTGAGTTTGTTTTCGCAGTATGCAAATTGGTGTAAGGAAAAGGGGACATTTCTGGTGTCCCAGGAGCATGGCGCGTCTTGCAATATGAAACCAATTGAACACTACGGACACTACCCTTACAATCTTATCTTACTACCAAATCTAAGCATGGAATCACGGACACTACCCTTACAATCTTACTACCAAATCTAAGCATGGAATCAGATCCTCACCTGCCTTTGCGATCCGCGGACGGGGCAAGGGTTGGCGCCGCAAAGCGACCCCCAGGCTAGTCGGAGTTTGGTGGTTCTCCCATCGGAACCGCCGGAATCCCCGTCGTCTGCTGGTCCCATCGTCCAGAGGCCAAGGGTAATTGGAAAGTCCGAGGAGCTATAGAGCCGTAAGTGGCTCGCGAGGGAGCTGGAGGCAGGGACACGGGGCCGATGGTGGCGGAGGCGGAAGCGGAAGCGAAGCTAGCGGCGCCGGCGACCTTGCCAGTTGCCGGCCCAAAATTGTAAATAGGACCCTGATTTGGGTCGCGACTATCAATCGCGATCCTAATAGTTTCATAATAGACCCTTGTTATTTTCATATATACCCTTATTTGGATCATAATTAATAGTTGCTATCCACTTCTTTAGAAATAGGAAGAAGTCCATTTTTGACCATCGAACTATAGCTGAAGTTTGGTTTTGGTCATCGAACCGGAAAACCAGAAATCTTTGGCCACTCAACTCTTAAAACCGTTCGTTTTTGACCATCGGATGGTTTTGGTGGCCGGTTTTGTTGACGTGGACGCCAGATGGCAGTGGGACCCATCTGTCAGCACTCATCTCTCCTCTCCCCTCTCCTTCTCTTTCTTCTCTCCTATCTCTCTCCTCTCACCCCGCCGCCGACCGCCGTTGTCCCCCACGCCTCACCTACACTTGCGCCGGCTGCTCCCCTCCCACCGCGTCACCCGCCGCCCGCACCAGTCGCCACCCTCCCTGGACGCGCCGCCGCCTTTGCTGGCACACGCGGGGTAGCTCGAGGCCGCCACTGCCACCACAAGTGTGCACGGTGGCGAGGGAGGAGGGGCTGACATGGAGTGGGCGGGACCGCCGGTGTGGAGGGAGACCACCGACGGAGGGAGTTGCCGTCACCATGGCCGCCAGAGCGTGGAGGAGGCCGCAGGAGGTGCGGCATCACCGAGGGAGGAGGAGCCCGACGCGGGACCTCACCCGGTGAAGAGGAGCCGCGGGTCGAGAGCACGCCCACGCGCCGCGGGGCGGAGCTCGCTCCTCGGCCGGAGCTCCACCATGCGCCGTCGGAGCGCGAGGAGCCACGGCGGCCCCGGGCTCACCCGCCCGCCCCTAGCTAGTAGGGGCACGACGGCGCGACGACGTAGGGAGGAGGAGGGAGGCGTTGGAGGTCCCAGCACCGGGCTCGAGATTGAGCTCGCCCGCGCGGCGGAGCTTGCTTTCACCCTTCGCCTGTCAGGAGTGGAGGGGGCAGCGCAAGCCAGTGGAGGAGGAGGGGGCGTGGGCCGGTTGAGGAGGAGGTGCATGGGCCGGTGGGGGAGGAGCAGGCACCGGCGGCCGGCAACGGAGGGGCACCGTTGTCGGGAGAGGAGGGGATGACGCGAGCTAGTGGAGGAAAAGCGGGAGCGGCGGCGGTGAGATTGGGCGGCGGCGGGGTGAGAGAGAGATAGGAGAGAAGAAAGAGAAAGAGAGGGGAGAGGAGAGAGAGAGAGGCCGTGGGTGGGCCCCACTGCCATCTGGCGTGCACGTCAGCAAAACCGGCCACCAAAACTATCCGATGGTCAAAAACGAACGGTTTTAAGAGTTGAGTGGCCAAAGATTTCTGGTTTTCCGGTTCGATGGCCAAAACCAAACTTCGGCTAATGATCAAAAATGTACTTCTTCCTTGTACCCCGGTAACTTTCATACACAGCCCTATTTTTATCGTGATTATTAATCGCCATCCAGTTATTTGTATAAAGATCCTGGTTATTTGCAAAGATATGCCTGATCACCGGGAAGCCGTCCGCCGGCGCCGCCGTCCTCCTCGCCTTCCGCCATGGATGGAATCGCAAATTTCCACCCTAGCCATCCCTCCCCTCGCTCAAGCCCTAGCAATGTCCAGCTCTCTACTCTGCGCACTGCGCACCCGCGGCAATGCAGCAAACATGCGCTTGGTTCGCCGGCATCCGAGCCACGCGATTGAGCTCACGCCGGAGCCGGGCAAGCGGACACAGCAGCGGTGATATACACCATCCGCACCTACGGACCTACCCAATCGATGGGGCTGTGCTCTAGTGTTGTGCAATCTGACAATCTCTTCCAAGTTCCAACTGTACGCATGGTTTGGAACGCCCCGATTGAAACCTGTGTTCCTGAGAGTTTCATTTTTTTTAAAGACCATCGGAGGAAGGTCCCCAACTACTTTTCATTCAAAGGGGCAACAAAGGTTGCAAGTTTACAACGCCCGGGGCTAGGGGCGAGATCAGAGAAGTACACGAGAGGTGTAGGGAGAGAAGCAACAGAGGGAAGCGAAGAGGGAACTAATTACAAGCAAGCGGACAGATAGTTTATCCAGCACTGGAGTTCGTGGCCACGCGTCGAGTATCGAGGTTGCCAAGCGTGGAGGTCGTGAACTACCTTGCTGATGATGTCTTGGGGCGAAAGGGTCCTGTGATCGAAGATGAGAGCGTTGCGGGCCTTCCAAATTTGCCACAGAATTAGCATGATCACATCTAGCTGCACTGGAGTGGGCAGGTGGAGTTCGACGCCTAGGAGCCAGGGGCGACGGAATCGGTTGGACGTGTTGCCAATGCCGACCCGGCGCCAAACCACGCCCGCCGCAGGGCAACGCGAGAAGATGTGTTCTGCAGTCTCAGGGGTCCGGTGGCAGCGTTCACAAAAGGAGTCCGAGACGAGACGAATGTTGCGGTGGTGAAGATAAGCTCGTGTGTTTAGGCGCCCCCGGTGGAGGAGCCACCCAAAGAACTTGATTTTCGAGGGGAGCTTGGAGTGCCATAACCGAGAAGCGTCCGAGTCATCCGGGGTGTCGCCCTGGAGTGCAAGATATGCATTTCTGGAGCTGAAGGCGCGGTCTGACGGCGAGGCCCAGAGGCGAGTGTCCGGGGCGTCAGAGAGGGGGGCTGCTTGAAGACATTCCTGTAGGGTGTGCAGTTCCATTGCAGCGCGATTGGAGAGCCGGGGGTGGAGCTGGTCAGGGAGGGGGGTATTCAGCGCTGCGGAGACGAGGATCTCTTGTTTCGTGGAGTGTGAGAAGAGAGGAGGGAAGGCTTCCGCCAAAGGAGAGCTGAGAAGCCAGCGGTCGTGCCAGAACGACATCCTGGTCCCGTCGCCCAGGCTGACAACGGTGAATGAGCGATAGCGCTGGATTTCCTCCCGAACAATTCCAGCTCTGTAGGAGTCGTCTGATAACGTCGCCAAGTCTTCCATGGAAGGATGGACGGATCAAGCGGCTTGTGGACTGTGACGCCCCAGGTTTTTAATTACCGTCATTAACGCTAATGACCAGGATCAGCCGGGTCAAACCAGTCAAACCCCGGTCAAACCCAGGTCGGCGTGGGTCATCACCCGAAAACCTCGTCAATGAACCCTAATGAACCCCTTGACCAAGCCTACACACACCCGTAGTCAACCCTTGGTCAAAGACACGGTCAAAACCCGCTTGACCATCGACGTCAGCGAATGTCGTCCGGAACTTTTGCCGCGTTCCCCAAAATTCACCTAAACACTTAAAATTCTACCTTTATGAAAGTTGTCCATCTTGTTGAGGGACACAACTTTCATGTTGATTGGCATTTCAAATTTTGGGTGGAGATTGGTGAAAAACTTGATCGACTGACGGTACCCCCTCGTTTTCCCGAACGGTACCGACATTCAATATTGGCACGACGTTCCTGCAAAATCCGTTGAGAAAAACACTATATGGCCTTTTTGAAAGTTGTAGAGGATAGTTAAATCTACAACTTTCCTATTCATTGCTTTGTGCACCTTTATTCGATTTTTGGGAGAAAAATGTGTTTGAACAGGGCCAGTCCGCATGCATCGCGGCGTTCTCGCGTGCCGAGCGCCACGCGCGCGCGCGCGCGCGCGCCGCGCCGCGCGCGCGCGCCCGCCTCGCGCCCGCGCCCCTTCGCCTCGATGTCCACGCGCGCACGCCGCCCGAGGGGCCCCTCCCCGAGGTCGCCCCTTCCCCACGCCGCGCGCATGCCGAGGGTCGTCTAGAACGCCGCGCCGCCGTACGGTGTCCCGGTTGGCCCCGCGGTCCGTCCGCCGTCACCGGGTACGCGCGTTCCCTAGGCGCTTTCGTGCATCCGCTGATAGCTGGGGGGCTCGCACCCCACCTATATAGGCGTCGCTGCCCCTTACCCGAGCATGCCGGCCTTTCCCAGCGGCCAACCGAGCTGCCCGTCGGCGCCACCATGGTCAGCCGCGGCGAGCTCCCGTTCCCAGGCCGGCCGTGAGCACCCAAAGACGTTCCCCCACATTACCTGTCCCTACCATAGCTCGCCGTCCCGCTCACCAATCCAACCGAGCCGCCCACCGCGCGGAGCAGCCGCTCTAGCGGCGGCCACCGCCGGCGCCCGCGGCACGCCCCCGCCGCCGCTTCTCCCCACCAAACAAGCACCCAAATCGCACCCCCGTAGCCCAAGGACCCTCCTCCGCCCCTTCCCCGGCCAGGAATCGCGCCGGCCTCACCGGAATTGCGCAGCCCGCGCCGGCCGGCCGCCCCAGGGGCCGCATTGCAAACTCAGTAACTTTTCCAGGGTCTTTATTGCAAAAAGGTAACTCCAATAGTTAAACAGATGTGCTGATTCTTGTAAATTGCGTAGAAAATCACAGAAAAATCAGAAAAATGCAAGGCCAATTTTGTTGGATCCGCTGTGAATTATACTACAACTTTTGTGATTCTGGCCTGAGCTAATTTCTTTTAGTTTTTGCATGAAAAATACAAATGTGAAAACCCTAGATCTGCAATATCTCAAAAACCATAAATCCTCTGTAGCTAATTTTTGGATATGTTGTGTGTTAGGTCATGACTAGCTCCTATGCCAAAAATTGCACAAAGTTATGATGTAAATCTTTTTCTAAAAATGTTTTTCTATTTCTGGCAGATCTGCATAAATGATTTTTCTTGTTAAATATATTCATGTTCTTGAGCCCAACTTGTGCACACTGTCTTGTAATACCAAAATGCACATCTTGTGAATTAATCATGATTTTTGGATTAACAGAAATAATTATTCTTGATTTATGCATGTTTTCCTTTGTAAATTAATAAACTAAGTTCAGTAGAGATTCCTTGAGAACATGCTGGTTCTCTAGGCTTGTTTAGGATCAGAGAGCTTGCACAAGAAAGTTTGGGTCAGTTTGGTGCTTAATTATTTTTGTATGCATTTAAGTTGAATCACTAGCTAGTCCTTTGTTATTTTTCATAATATTTAAATTCCTATCATCCAACACTTACATGTGGGTCCAATGGACCAGGATAGGTGCTAGTAGGCTTAAGAAACACTACATTAATTTTTGGAAGAGTATGCTGAATGTATTCTTATCTAGGTGAATGTGCCCAACAAATACACCCCTTGATTGTCAATATGGTTTGTAAGTGATTAAAGTAAAAATTATCGAATAAATCTTGCATTTGCATCTTCGTGTAGATCTTTCCGCCAGTAGACGTACGCTCGTGCCAGAAGGAGGAGACGAAGGTGCCAACAAAGAGCTGCCGAGCGTGAACGTAGCTCAAGACCTGGACCCCAGTCCAGAAGGGCCCAAGGCCAACCTTGCCAGCGAAGGCAAGCCCGGATCATTAACCCCGTCTTTTAAAAATTATGCAATTATGTTTGCTATTATTTGTGCATTTACGTTTCAAGAGTTGATTTGAAACCCTAGATGCATGATCCCTAGGTACCTATGCTCTATCACTAGTATGATAGGTCGATAGCTGCCATGCTATAGGACCGATAGAAGTCGAGTGATGCTCGTCACTCGCGAGAATAGGTTCCTAGAAAGGAATCATAAGATATCCTTAAATGGATTGCTCATGTGGTAAGAGCATGGGGATTGGGCTCCGGTCCAGTGGTCATGTGGGCTAAGCTTTTGAACGTACTAAGCACATGCCGGTTATGGGGCCGGTAAGCCTAGTACCGTAATGAGGCGGCACGGGATCCTACCGTTACTACTCTTGAGAAATCTCCTTACCGTCTAGCTACCGGAAGTGTGGTGTATGGTGACTGCTGGGTATCTCGCGGGGTATGCGGATAGCTTGCACCCGGGGATCGTAAGATTCGATCCCAACCCGAGGATTTATGGGGACGGCCTGGGACAGTTGTCCTCGCGGGGACATCCTACCGTGTGTTTGGGTCTACCTTGCAAGGTTTAAATCAATCGATTGTCGGCCTCTCACCGTTATCCGAGGCTCGCTTAATCAATCGGCCATGATATCCCATAATGATGGAACTCGAGGAATATGGTTGGATGAATTAATTTCTTGCCCAATTCTTGATTGAATTAGTTGGCACATTTAGAAATGGTAATCAACTAGAACTTGCGCTAAAATTGTGAAAGTAAGGATATACTCTTAGCGAATTTGTTTCAGCAAAAGAAACTCCACCAGCCAAAAGCCTTTCATGTCTAGAGGTTGGTGATGTAGTCATCACCCGACGGTTAAGTCTTGCTGAGTATTAGTATACTCAGCCTTGCTTTAAAACTGTTGATGCATGTGTGATTGATCAGAAGGGTGACGACAAGTGATGACATCACGAATGGCCTCCTGTGATGTTTACCGTTGCGCTAGTTTAGATTATTTCCGCTGTATTTTCGAACTCTGAACCTTTACTCCATGTCATGAACAATGGTCTGTAATAAACTGTTTAATTCATGTTGTACTCTGGACTCGCCTTCGCGTGAGTTTTAATGCATGTGTCGATCCTCTGTTCGATGTCCAAGTGATTTACCGGGCGTTAACCCGGCAACCAACGACAGGATGTTACTTTACTATTGCTTAATGACCAAATTGAATCGTTCTTTGGCGATAGTACGGTATTTTCTTGGGCGGGTTGTCACAGCTGGTATCAGAGCGACTGCATGCACCAGAGTTTAATTAACAACTCTAATCACATGATTTTTGAATAAAAATTTGCCAAGATTGTTTGATTTGCAAAACACGTTGGTCCGTTAAGGATAAACTAGATCGAGAGTCCCTAGAGGGAAGTTTTGGTTTCTTTAGGGTGGCTTATTAACCTATGGTTTATTTTGCTAACTCCCAGCACATTACTTTATGTCAGACATACTTTCTTGCACAACCATACTAGTTCATCACGTTTTGCCATACGTGGTGGTACCACAGGGAAGTCCTGTGAGGGACTAGTGGGACCTATTCTAATGGGTGTCACGTCGCGTCTGAGTCTCGTCACGTTTTGCCATACGTGATGGTACCATGGGAAAGTCCGTGAGGGATGTGTGAGGCCTATTCCAATGGGCACTCACGTCGCGTTAGAGTCTTAAATAGGACGCTGTCCATGCAGCGGCTTGACGCATGGATGCCGTTTCTATAGTGGACGGTAATGTATGTGGACGCTTTCATGAGTGCTGGCATGAAAGGTTCGTTGTGTTTTGTGATCTTCTGCAGGTACACTAACCTCGTTTTGTAAGTCGCTAAGTAAGCATCGACTAGATCTCGACTAGTTATTATAGGGAGACACGTGTATGTGCCATACCACCGGCGCTAACTTCGGATTTTGGCTTGAATGCCATTGTGAGGACGAATAGGACGTCTTGCATCATGTTAAAAGTCATGAAAGAACCTAAACTGAACTCACGTCTGTTTCCGTGCTCTCTGAAGCAAATAGTGATGGCGTGTTTTGTTCTGTTTAGCCTCCTTAGGCGTAGGTGTGTTGCCATGCTTAAGTTTAATAGATTTGTTGCTTAAAATTGCTGTTCTGGTCCAAGAACCTTTCGTCTAGGTGATCTTAACCTAGGCTACTTCAATCTAATCCAGTTTCCGCTCGTCAAAGTTCATGATCATAACTTAGGTCTACCACAAGTTATGCTCGGTTAGTCAACCTTTGTCTTGCTAGTTTCTTGAATCATTTGGAATCCTGCTTAAATAGCACCTTCCCTAATCCTCTAGCTCAACCTTGCGTACCCAACTTAAGTTTCGTAACCTTGCTAAGCTGCTACGCAAATTTGGGGAAGTGTGGACTCCGGTTTGAGTAGGATGTTCGGTTTCCGATTGCTAGACCAGGTATCATTAGTATGCCTGCTCGTTCGAACTCAGCAGACGAGGGTATTAAGTATGCATAATTACCCCATACCTTAACCCTACCCGTATTCGTGGATCGAGTTACCTTTGTACACTTGCACCGCCTGATTCTCACTTTTGTCGTTATGTCCAGATGGACAACGCTGGCTCTACGTCGGCTGATGTGGAATCATGGACTCTCGTGAACTACCTCGAGGAGGGTGGTTTTCCTGCACTTTTGTGGGACATCCTGAAGGACTTTGGGTACACCAATTACCCAGAGTACTCGACACGCGAGGTCATGACCACAGGCCAACTCCTTCGTTGTGAAGTGAAGGTGAAGATTTCAGTGTGCCCGACCAATCCTGCTTGGGATGAGTGGGAGTGTACGGCACACGGAAGAAACTTGTCCGACACGGTGCAGAAGGCTGCTCTCGAAGCACTCACAACTTTCTGTGGGAAGCACCCTGCCGAGATAGCCAACTCTGCAGCCAAAGTAATTCCGGTACCCGAGCGACACATTGCACCGAGTGGTGAACGAGAAGCTATCCTCCCAGCCCAGAACAACTCGCAATATAGTCCTGACCTTGTCACCTCAGTCCGCTTTTCAGAAGCCATGTACGACACCTACCAACCAATGGTGGGAGAAAGTGTATTCTATAGACACCAAATCTATAGATACAAAGTTAAGGAAGTGGAGTGTTCAGCTCAAGCGTTGAAGGAATCCCGAGCAATGATAGCTACTCTCAAGAAGGAAAGACGCAAAGACAAGGCCAAGATACAAGAGTTGACCGAGATCATACATGAGCAAGATTTCTTGTTGCAGCATAACAATCAATATATGCTTGAACTAGAAAATCAACTAGAAGCTCTGGCCGTTCCACCCCCAGAACCTGTCCTTCCTGGACCAGCGCAAGAAGAAGAGGTTGAGGATATCCAGGGTGCATCGGGAATTGAGTCTGGACCCGAATCACCGTAGTCCTTCAACATGGAAGACCTCACCCTCGGAAGTTGGTCCATTGGAAATAAAAGCTCTGAGTCGTAAGAGCGTAGTAGTTATATGGAACCCTCGTGCACAATAATCACGTTGGGTTACCTATTGATGTCGGTTGAACTAGGAACCTTGTCATTGCAGCTAGTCTGCATTGTAATTCCAAATGTTGTTTGGTAATTCTGAAAACCCTCACCGATGTACTGCCTTGATTAAACGTCTCTTTCAACAATGATGTTCGTGAGGCATTATTATGCTAAGTTGTGATCAATCAAGATCTGCGCTCCACGAATTTCGTGCCAGTCAAAGATCCAATTGATTCCTAAATCCTGAACTTGTTTCTTGGGTCTTGCTCCAACCTTGTGGTTTAAATTAAAATGTTGCTTTTGAGCATGCACTGCACAGCATATGCATTTGGGAAGCATGGGTATACTAATGTGCATTCGCATGAAATTTCGTACCCCTACTCTACCTCTCTTGTTTGGTGATGTTGTTACCCCATAGTCAAAGCTGCCGCGACGGAACCTAGGGTATCGTGTGTGCTGCAGCCACACGACTGCCACTAGGAGCGCGCTAGGTATCTTGGTTGTGAGATAGCAACTCGTCACACAAATCCTCTCCCTACTATTGATTGCCCTTCCAATTATCAACACATATGGGTAGCGAGTCGCTCTAACGTGCATCGTGAGCACCATACCGCACAAGCATATGCATTGCATCAACTTTGAAAAGTATTGCACTTTCAAAACAACGAGTTGTCAAAAACCTCAAAATTTGCGAAATAAGTAAAGGTGTGAGCAAGATTATTCCTTGGAGTTCCCACTTGAAGTCATCTTGCGTACAGGAGATAAGGGAACTCTTTTATTAGCCTTCCTTTTCCTCATAATGCTCTTTTGGAAAGTCCGATCGGCTTGGCATCATGCCGCCAATTCCGACGATCTTGTAGCATCAATTCCTTTCCTGCTAGCCAAGTGGAAACAGTAGAAGTAGAAACTTTTCTCTTGAGCAGTCAAGGTTCTCGAATAGTCAACATGGAGAAGTCATCCATCGTGTATTCGTTCTTGGTCCGTGCTCATAACCTTCAAAACCTCAGAATCGAGCAAGGAAGTACGCCCAGGATCGATCGAAGCATTTTTGCTACGCTTCTCTTTGTTGCTATCGCAAACACAAAGCGTTGTACACTGAGCTTTTCTCGTTTTGCTCCCCATTACAGTCGATTATTTAGACCGTTGAGCCCATCGTCATCAGTGTCACGGTCATACAACGCCATGACGTCGCTCTACCCTCGATTTCCGCACCCGTATTCACGACGCCGAGATCGCGTGAGCTGACCTTGTTGAGCTCCGTGTTGTCTACACTCGATACCCGACTGGGTCAACTGACCGTTCCAGCCCCGCATCGGTTATAAAATGGAACCTTTTACGGGAACCGCCGATACGAAAGCTCCATTTCCATCAGAGCGCGGCATTATCACTGTTCTTGTTCTTCTTCTAGCTAGCCTGGCTACTTGACACTAGAGCACCTCTCCCAGCTACTTCAATCTTCCCGAGCAAACTGTTCTCCGTCTTCGTTTCCGAAGTCCAGAAGAAGCTCAGAGTAGACCGAAAGCAGAAATCAATCCAAGCTGCCACCCATGACTCTGTCTTCGGAAGAGCTCGAGTCGTTTCGCTGGACATTGTTAGGGATGTACCTCTGTATCGTAGGAAGATTATGTCTGCTATTAGCTGTGCATATGCACATTCATCGTCCGCTTCCTCATGAACGGCGATGAGGTAGTAAGGAAAAACATCTTGTACCTTTTTGTTCCATCTGCATTCCCGATCAGGGGATGTGTGGACAAAGCTTTACCAATTTGATATTGTGACTTTTGGGATGTCCGGTTTGCATTGCTTACCGTGAACGAGTCTCGTAGAATATGTTCGAATTATAAGCTTATGGGTGAGATTCCGAGCATGTGCTAATTAGGGACTTAAATTTTCAAATGTTCCGACCAGTGTGGAATAACCCCAATGGTTTTGATGCATCAGGTAGTGGTGATCTTACGCTACCGCCGCCCACGATGTTGACCGAAGCTTTCGTAGCAGCACATACCGAGGTATTGCGCCAACTTCTGCAAACACAGCAACAGATGGCTCAGCAACTGCCGCGAACGCCGCCGTCGCAACAGAAGGTCCAACCTTCCAAGCCCTGTTCACCCGAAGTGCCCACCCAGAAGGACATAAACGCCATTGTCGGCGCAACTCAACTGTTAGAAGGGCAGAATTTCGTGCTGAGCCAGATAGTGTACGATGTTATCCAAGGACGTTATGGGAAACCATATAAGAATAATTTGGCCGCCCGTCTCTCTCAGTCCTTATCTGCTTCTATGGTCGAACAAGCCCGTTTGTTCAATCTGTTGGAGGAATATGTTAAGCAAGACCAACCCCAAGCCTCTGACTCAATATTACCACCTTCTCGACTACCGATGGATCTTAGGGCAGAAGAGAGGGCAAATAACAGCAGTAAACGAGTCTTATCCGAGATAGATGTAAGCGAGTGGGAAATTACCTGTACGGAGACTTGTCCACGTGAAGGCAAACGAAGATGTAACGCTCACCAGACCACTCAACTCCCTGCTAGTGAAACACCTTAACGAATCACGAAGAGGGCAAAGAAAAAGGAGAGGAAGAGGCTCCGACTTATCCAGGAAGCCCAGCAACCGATCTCCAAACCCAAAGATCTTCCTCCCCGTTTGTGCTACAATTGTAGACAGCCCGGGCATTTTACCAATGAGTGCCCGAACCCCAGACAGCAGAAGCCCCAGCAGTAGAGGCAGAACCCCGGATCTGCTATCAATAACAACAAGCCAAGCCCTCAAGTGGAGCAAAGCCAACTGAATTTCTTAGGTAACACCTCTATCCCAGAACCATTCCTCACCTTCCCTTGTAATTTCGAATCTCGGGACGAGATTCTTCTTAAGGGGGGTAGGCTGTGACGTCCCAGGTTTTTAATTACCGTCATTAACGCTAATGACCAGGATCAGCCGGGTCAAACCAGTCAAACCCCGGTCAAACCTAGGTCAACCTGGGTCATCACCCGAAAACCTCGTCAATGAACCCTAATGAACCCCTTGACCAAGCCTACACACACGTAGTCAACCCTTTGTCAAAGACACGGTCAAAACCCGCTTGACCGTCGACGTCAGCGAATGTCGTCCGGAACTTTTGCCGCGTTCCCCAAAATTCACCTAAACACTTAAAATTCTACCTTTATGAAAGTTGTCCATCTTGTTGAGGGACACAACTTTCATGTAGATTGGCATTTCAAATTTTGGGTGGAGATTGGTGAAAACTTGATCGATTGACAGTACCCCCTGTTTTCCAGAACAGGCCGGCATTCAATATTGGCATGACGTTCCTGTCCGTTGAGAAAAACACTATATGGCCTTTTTGAAAGTTGTAGAGGGTAGTTAGATCTACAACTTTCCTATTCATTGCTTTGTGCACTTTTATTCGATTTTTGGGAGAAAAATGTGTTTGAACAGGGCCAGTCCGCATGCATCCCGGCGTTCTCGCGCGCCAGAGCGCCACGCCGCGCGCGCGCGCGCGCGCGCCCGCGCGCCGCCGCGCGCCGCGCCGCCGCCGCCGCGCGCGCGCGCGCGCCTCGCGCCCGCGCCCCTTCGCCTCGATGTCCACGCGCGCACGCCGCCCGAGGGGCCCCTCCCCGAGGTCGCCCCTTCCCCCACGCCGCGCGCATGCCGAGGTCGTCTAGAACGCCGCGCCGCCGTACGGTGTCCGGTTGGCCCCGCGGTCCGTCCCGCCATCACCGGGCACGCGCGTTCCCTAAGCGCTTCCGTGCATCCGCCCCGGTAGGCCGGGGGGGCTCGCACCCCACCTATATAGGCGCCGCCGCCCCTTACCCGAGCATGCCGGCCTTTCCCGGCCGGCCAACCGAGCGCCGTCGGCGCCACCATGGTCGGCCGCGGCGAGCTCCCGTTCCCCGGGCGGCCGCGAGCACCCAAAGACGTTCCTCCACATTACTGTCCCTACCATAGCTCGCCGTCCCGCTCACCAATCCAACCGAGCCGCCCACCGCGCCGAGCGGCCGCTCCGGCGGCGGCGCCGCCGCCCGGCGGCCGCGGCACGCCCCCGCCGCCGCTTCTCCCCACCAACCAAGCACCCAAATCGCACCCCCGTAGCCCAAGGACCCTCCTCCGCCCCTTCCCCCGCCGGGAATCACGCCGGCCTCGCCTGGAATTGCGCAGCCCGCGCCGGCCGGCCGCCCCAGGGGCCGCATTGCAAACTCAGTAACCTTTCCAGGGTCTTTATTGCAAAAAGGTAACTCCAATAGTTAAACAGATGTGCTGATTCTTGTAAATTGCGTAGAAAATCACAGAAAAATAATAAAAATGCAAGGCCAATTTTGTTGGATCCGTTGTGAATTATGCTACAACTTTTGTTATTCTGGCCTGAGCTAATTCCTTTTAGTTTTTGCATGAAAAATACAAATGTGAAAACCCTAGATCTGCAATATCTCAAAAACCATAAATCCTCTGTAGCTAATTTTTGGATATGTTGTGTGTTTGGTCATGACTAGCTCCTATGCCAAAAATTGCACAAAGTTATGATGTAAATCTTTTTCTAAAAATGTTTTTCTATTTCTGGCAGATCTGCATAAATGATTTTTCTTGTTAAATATATTCATGTTCTTGAGCCCAACTTGTGCACAGTGATACCAAAATGCACATCTTGTGAATTAATCATGATTTTTGGATTAACAAAAATAATTATTCTTGATTTATGCATGTTTTCCTTTGTAAATTAATAAACTAAGTTCAGTAGAGATTCCTTGAGAACATGCTGGTTCTCTAGGCTTGTTTAGGATCAGAGAGCTTGCACAAGAAAGTTTGGGTCAGTTTGGTGCTTAATTATTTTTGTATGCATTTAAGTTGAATCACTAGCTAGTCCTTTGTTATTTTTCATAATATTTAAATTCCTAGCATCCAACACTTACATGTGGGTCCAATGGACCAGGATAGGTGCTAGTAGGCTTAAGAAACACTACATTAATTTTTGGTAATTTAATTGCTTAATAAAAAGCTTAAAAGCCCTTTTAATATTAAAGAGAAATTAAGTAAAGAAAAGCCCTTATTTAACTCTTTTTCCTTTTTGAAAATATTATCTAATTTAATTAAAAGATAATTGATTCTCATTGCTGATATGGAATTAATTCATGGATGAAAATATGATTCATATCTTTGCTTGTGAAAGGAAAAAAAGATTAAAGCTTTCACATGAAATGACAAGTACAAAGAAACCTTTATTCAATGGTGCAATAAAAGAATAACCCATGTACAACCAATAACCTTCCTAAAAGAGAAATCACCAAACCACCCATGACAACTTGAGGATGGTTGCAAATCATATTAAAAAGGTTAAATATACCTACCCACTACTGTTGGTGAATTTAAATTAAATTATTTACATATATATGTACACAATCACCATCAAAAGAATAATTAATAAAGAGTTGCATATTGTTCCTTTATGGAAGAGTATGCTGAATGTATTCTTATCTAGGTGAATGTGCCCAACAAATACACCCCTTGACTGTCAATATGGTTTGTAAGTGATTAAAGTAAAAATCATCGAATAAATCTTGCATTTGCATCTTCGTGTAGATCTTTCCGCCGATAGACGTACGCTCGTGCCGGAAGGAGGAGACGAAGGTGCCAACAAAGAGCTGCCGAGCGTGAACGTAGCTCAAGACCCGGACCCCAGTCCAGAAGGGCCCAAGGCCAACCTTGCCAGCGAAGGCAAGCCCGGATCATTAACCCCGTCTTTTAAAAATTATGCAATTATGTTTGCTATTATTTGTGCATTTACGTTTCAGGAGTTGATTTGAAACCCTAGATGCATGATCCCTAGGTACCTATGCTCTATCACTAGTATGCTAGGTCGATAGCTGCCATGCTATAGGACCGATAGAAGTCGAGTGATGCTCGTCACTCGCGAGAATAGGTTCCTAGATAGGAATCATAAGATATCCTTAAATGGATTGCTCATGTGGTAAGAGCATGGGGATTGGGCTCCTGTCCAGTGGTCATGTGGGCTAAGCTTTTGAACGTACTAAGCACATGCCGGTTATGGGGCCGGTAAGCCTAGTACCGTAATGAGGCGGCACGGGATCCTACCGTTACTACTCTTGAGAAATCTCCTTACCGTCTAGCTACGGGAAGTGTGGTGTATGGTGACTGCGGGTATCTCGCGGGGTATGCCGGATAGCCTGCACCAGGGACTGTAAGATTCGATCCCAACCCGAGGATTTATGGGGACGGCACGGGGACAGTTGTCCTCGCGGGGACATCCTACCGTGTGTTTGGGTCTACCTTGCAAAGTTTAAATCAATCGATTGTCGGCCTCTCACCGTTATCCGAGATCGCTTAATCAGCGGCCATGATATCCCATAATGATGGAACTCGAGGAATATGGTTGGATGAATTAATTGCTTGCCCAATTCTTGATTGAATTAGTTGGCACATTTAGAAATGGTAATCAACTAGAACTTGCGCTAAAATTGTGAAAGTAAGGATCTACTCTTAGCAGCTGTTTCAGCAAAAGAAACTCCACCGGCCAAAAGCCTTTCATGTCTAGAGGTTGGTGATGTAGTCATCACCCGACGGTTAAGTCTTGCTGAGTATTAGTATACTCAGCCTTGCTTTAAAACTGTTGATGCAGGTGTGATTGATCAGAAGGGTGACGACAAGTGATGACATCACGGATGGCCTCCTGTGATGTTTACCGTTGCGCTAGTTTAGATTATTTCCGCTGTATTTTCGAACTCTGAACCTTTACTCCATGTCATGAACAATGGTTTGTAATAAACAGTTTAATTCATGTTGTACTCTGGACTCGCCTTCGCGTGAGTTTTAATGCATGTGTCGATCCTCTGTTCGATGTCCAAGTGATTTACCGGGCGTTAACCCGGCAACCAACGACAGGATGATACTTTACTATTGCTTAATGACCAAATTGAATCGGTCTTAGGCGATAGTACGGTATTTTACTGGGCGGGTTGTCACATGGACAATCTTCAGTAGGAGGCAGTGGTTCTGGAGCTCCAGGTTCCTAATTCCTAAACCTCCGTTCATTTTGTCTTGGCACAGGTGTTCCCACACCACTAGGCATTGAGAGCCATGGCATATTTCTTCCCCGATCCAGAGGAAAGCGCGGCGACGAGCATCAATGAGTTCTCTGACCGACTTAGGAAGCAGGATGGAGGACATGAAATAAACAGGAAGGCTGCTAAGCACGGCGTTCACAAGGACCATGCGCTCGCCGGAGCTGAGAAGGCGGGCTTTACAACCAGCAAGGAATCGATCGAAGTTGCAAACGAGGGGAGCGAAGTCTGTGGTTCTTAATTTGTAGGGGGACAGAGGCAGGCCTAAGTAGGTCTGGGGGAAGCTAGCTATTTCACAACCCAGGAGCGACGCCATGTGTTCCGCCTCTTCTGCCGGAATGTTCATGGGGACAAAGGTCGTCTTATGGAAGTTAATAGTGAGCCCGGTTGCGGCAGCGAAAGCATCCAAAATGGAGCGGAGAGAAGCGACGGCACTTACATCCCCGCGCACCAAAATGAGTGTGTCATCAGCATACTGGAGGACCGGGCAAGGAAGGGTGCTATCCACGGGGTGGGTGATGACGCCATGGCACGACGCTTTCTGGACGAGGCGCTGCAGAACATCCGCGACTATGATGAAAAGGTATGGGGAAAGGGGATCACCTTGCCGGAGCCCGCGTTTGCATTTGATCCAGCGGCCGGGCACTCCGTTGAGCATGACTGCAGTTTTCCCGGTCGTCAGAATGCTGGAGACCCAACCTCGCCATAAGCTATCGAACCCCCGAGCGGCGAGCATTTTGTCCAGACTGTCCCACGCAACGGAGTCGAAGGCTTTTTTGAAGTCTAGTTTCAGGACAGCGGTGGGACATTTCCTCTTAAAGCAGCATTTGAGAAGATCCGCGGTGTAGATGAAGTTTTCAGCAATGCTTCTCCCGTGAACGAAACCGGTCTGGTCGGGATCGATCAGCACCGGAATGGATGGCTTCAGGCGATTCACTAGAATTTTGGAGAAGACCTTCATGGGGCAATTTTGCAGGGAAATGGGCCTAAATCCATCGGCTTTGCGGACTCCTTCGCCTTTAGGCAGGAGGACGAGATGGGCGCGGTTAATCCCATCAAGGTTGGCTCGCCCTTCGTGGCAATCAGCAAGCCAGGTTAGCAGAAGGTGTTTGCAGTTGGGCCAGAAAGTTTTGTAGAAAGACGGCTCGAAGCCATCCGGGCCAGGACTGGAAAACATGTCCATGGAGAAGAGGGCGGCGGAGAGTTCTTCCATGGTGAACGAAGCAGATAGGTAGAGGCTGTGCGCTGAGGGGTAAAGTTCAGCTAGATCAAAAGACCAGGAGGTGGGGGCGGCAGTCCCCAGGAGCACTTTGTAGAAATCAAAGAGAACCGCGCTTTTGGAGTCATGCGAGCTCAGGAGCACGCCATTGTGTTCCAGGCATGGGATGGCGTTGGACCAGCGGCGTCCACTTGCCGAGATGTGGAAGAACCGTGAGTTTTCGTCCCACTCGACCGCCATTTTGCAGTTGAAGCGCTGGCGCCAGAAAGCGAGTTTCTCCGAGTGGATGGACTGCAGCCCCTGGACCGCAAGTTTTCAGAGGGTAGCTTCATTGGGAGACAGAGGGCGGGCTTCCTCGAGGAGATCAAGGGCATCAATGAGGATTTTGGTGTCGATCTCCCTCTGTTCCCTGAGGTGTATGCGCTTCGCCCATGTTCTACAAGCCGACCTACAGGTTTTGAGCGCCCTGGTGAGAATGAAGCTGGGAGTGCCACTGATCGGGCTCGTAATGGCGGCTGCCAGCAAGCCTTTGAAAGCTGGGTGCTGGAGCCACGCGTTTTCGAAACGGAAGCATTTTCTCTTTGGGATCTTTGTGGATGCCGTGAGGAGGAGTGGGACATGATCCGAGACAGCACGGGTTAACGAGGATAGGGCGGTGTTAGGGAAGATGGACTCCCAGAGGATGTTTACAAAGCAGCGGTCCAGCCTGACAAGGGTGGGGTCCGCACGGTTGTTGCTCCAAGTGTAGGCTCGGTCCACTAGGTGTATCTCAACGAGAGCAAGATGGTTTATCGTATTGTTGAACAGCATAGCTTCACTAGAGTTGAAGGAGTCATTGTTTTTATCCTCCGGCGCGCGTGTGAGATTGAAATCGCCACTGACTACCCAAGCGCCGACCATGGAACGTGCAGTTTCCTCAAGTTCGGATAAGAAAAGGGGTTTGTCTGGCGAGGAAGTAGGCGCATAGACGTTCGTGATGGTGAAGTTGCTCCCGTCTGCCAGGGAGGAGAATGAGGTCGTGAGAGAGAAGCGCTCCTCCGACGAGTGTGTAAGCGTGCAGATTTTCGAGTCCCATGCAGTGAGAATTCCGCCGGCAGTTCCCAGGGAAGCTTTAGCAACGCAGTCTGACAGACGCGCGGGGAGGAAGGATTTCCTCTTGGTTGGGTCGAGCGAGGCGAGTTGTGACGCCCCAGGTTTTTAATTACCGTCATTAACGCTAATGACCGGAATAGCCGGTCAAATGGTCAACCGAGGTCGAACTTAGGTCAACCTGGGCCCTCACCCCGAAAAACTCACTAACACCCCCTAGTGACCCTAAATGAATAGTAAACACACTTGTGGGGCCAAACCATGGTCAAAGGGTGGGTCAAACCCCTTGCCATCCCAGTGTCCACAGGTGTCTGCCGGAACTTTTGCCACGTTCTCCAAAATTCACCTAAACACTTAAAATTCTACCTTTAGAAAAGTTGTAGGTCTTGTTGAGGGACACAACTTTCATGTAGATTGGCATTTCAAATTTGGAGAGGAAAATTGTGAAAACCCCCTTGTAAGGCGAGATTCACTTTGTTGCCAAAAAAAAGTCGACATTCAAAGTTGGCATTCAAATAAATTCAAATCCAGGAAGAAAAACCCTATACAGCCTTTGTAAAAATTGTAGCTGGTACCTAGATCTACAACTTTTGTATTCATCACTTGGTCCAGTTATGTTTAAAAATTTTGAGAAAAATCCACTTGATCATAGGACCAGCAACATCTCTGTGCCAGAGCGCGTCGCCACGCGCGACGTCGCGCGCGCCGCCGTCGCCGCCCGAGCGCCGCCGCGCCCGGCGTCCGCGCCCGCCCCCCCCCAAGGCCGCGCCCCCACCTAGGAGCTCCGTCCGGAGGTCACGCGCGCCCCAACGCGTTCCCCCGCCCCGTGACACGCCGAGTCCGCGCCGAGCGCCGCGCGCGCGCGCGCGCCACGGACCGACGGTCCGTCGGCGGCGACACCGCCGTACGCGCGGGCCCCGAGCCGCCGTAGCACGGCGGAGGATCTCGCCGTCACGCGGTCGTCACCCCGACCCCCGGTGCCGCCTATAAAAGCCGCCTCCTTCCCCGCGGCGTGCCACCCCAAGCCGCCCCGCGCCATTGACACCGCCGCACGCCGCCGGAGCTCGCCGCCCGCGCTCGCCGCCGTCCAACCGCCCGGCCCGGCTTCCTTAGCACCCGGGGTAGCTCGCGCGTTCGCTTGTTTGCCCACATTTTGCCTCCACGCCGTAGTTCCCCGAGCCGCCGTGAGCGCCGCCGCCGCCACCGCCGTGCGCCCTCGCCGGAGCTCGCCCCCGACCCCCGCCGTCACCGCCATTCAACCCGTAGTGAGGCCAATCGCAACCCCGTGCCGCTTGTTGCCATGGCCCGGCCCCACATCGCCGCCGGCGAGCCCTCCCGCCGCCGCGAGGGCATGGTTGTGATTTCTGAGGGCCTAGTTGCAAGGAAACCTAACTAAGTTTTTTTGCAGATCAATCCAGTGGCTTGAAAAACCCCTAGAAATTCACAGAAAATCAGAAAAATCCCAAACCAATTTTGTTGGGTTCAGGATGATAAACCCCACCTCTTTTGTTTTATACTCATGACTAGGTTCAAAATAGTTTTGGCAGGAAAAATACAAATGTGTTACACATGGATCTGTCATAACTTGAAATATATAACTCCTCTGTAGCCAAATTTTGGATATGTTGTGTGTTAGGATGTGACTAGATGCTGTGCCAAAAATTGCACAAAGTTATGCAGTAGAGTTTGCTAGACAAATTCTTTTCCATTCCTGCAGTAATTGCCTAGATGATTTTTCCTGTTAAATATATTTATGTTCTTGATCCCAACTTGTGCACACTGTCTTGTAATGCCAAAATACACATCTTGTGAATTAATTATGAGTTTCGGATTAACAGAAATAATTATGCTTGAATTATGCATGTTTTCCTTTGTAAATTAATAAACCAAGTTCAGTAAGGCTTCCATGTGAACAGGCTGGTTCTTTAGGCTGGTTTAGGACCAGAGAGCATGCTCGAGAGAATTTGGTTCATTTTTATGCTTATTTATTTTTATATGCATTTACTTTGAATCACTAGCTAGCCTTTGTTATTTACAATAATATTTAATTTCTTAGCATCCAACAATTACATGTGGGTCCAATGGACCAGGATAGGTGCTAGTAGGCTTAAGAAACACTCATTTAATTTTTGGTAATTTAATTGATTAATAAAAGGCTTAAATGCCCTTTTAATAATGAAGGGAAATTAAAATAAAGAGAGAGACCCTTAATTAAATCTTTTTCCTTTTGAAAGTATTATTTAATATAAATAAAAGATAATTAATTAACATCACTGATAAGAAATTAATTCATAATTAAAAATATTAATTACACCATGTTGGTAAAGATAAAATGAAATGAAGCTTCACATGAAATGATAAGCTTATTAAAAACCTTTATTCAAATGTGGAATAAAAGAGTAACCCATGTACACCCCCTAACCTTCCTAAAAGAGAAACCTTAGATGAACACTTGTTAAGGTAAACATGACCAACCCAGAGTTGGATAAGACAACCAACTATTACATCACCTAAAGTGCATTGCATTCCGTGTAGATCTTCCGGACGGAGATTACTCCCTTGTCCCGGAAACCGAGGAAGGAGGAGCGGAAGGTTCTGCAAGACGTGGACGTACTCGACACCGAGGGTGCCCAAGCTAACTTAGCTGACGAAGGCAAGCTCCGGTGCATCTAACCTAGTTTTAAAGTTCTTTATTCAATTATCTATGAATGATTGTGCATTACGTACAGGAGTTGAATGAAACCCTAGATGCATGATCCATAGGTACCGTTGGTCCCTACTAGTATGATAGGTCGATAGTTGTTAAGCTATAGGACCGTTACAAGTCGGGTGATGACCTCACTCGCGAGAATAGGTTCCTAGATAGGAATCATACTATATCCTTAAATGGATTGCTCACGTGGTAAGAGCATGGGATGCGGGCTCCGGTCTAGTGGTTATGTGGGTTAAGTTTTTGAACGTACTAAGCACATGCGGTTATGGGGCCGGTAAGCCTAGTACCTTAATGAGGCGGCGAGGGATCCTACTATTACTACTCTTGGGATTCGCTCTCACGTCTAGCTACGGTGGTGTATGGTGACTCCGGTATCTCGCGGGGTATGTCGGATAGCCTGCACCAAAGATCGTAAGATTCGATCCCAACCCGAGGATTTATGGGGACGGCACGGGAAAGTTGCCCTCGCGGGGACAACCTACCGTGTGTTTGGGTCTACCTTGCAAGGTTTAAATCAATTGATTGTCGGCCTCTCACCGTTATCCGAGACTGCTTAATCAACTGGCCATGATATCCCATAATGATGGAACTCGAGAAATATTGTTGGATGAATTAATTGCTTGTCCAATTCTTGATTGGATTAGATGGCACATTTAGAAATGGTAATCAACTAGAACTTGTGCTAAAATTTTGAAAGTAAGGATCCACTCTTAGTAGCTTTCCAGCAAAAGAAACTCCACCGGCCAAAAGCCTTTCATGTCTAGAGGTTGGTGATGTAGCTATCACCCGACGGTTAAGTCTTGCTGAGATTAGTATACTCAGCCTTGCTTTAAAAACTGTTGCTGCAGGTGTGCTTAATCAGAAGGGTGATGACAAGTGATGACATCACGGATGGCCTCCTGTGATGTTCACCGTTGCGCTAGTTTAATTTATTTCCGCTGTATTTTCGAACTCTGAACCTTTATCTTATGCCATGAACAATGGTTTGTGATCAAATGTTTAATTCATGTTGTACTCTGGACTCGCCTTCGCGTGAGTTTTAATGCATGTGTTGATCCTCTCGTTCGATGTCCAAGTGATTTACGGGCTTTAACCCGCAACCAACGACGGGATGATACTTTACTATGGCTTAACGACCAAAGTGGATCGGTCTTAGGTGATAGTACGGTATTTTCTTGGGCGGGTTGTCACAGTCATGATGATCGCTATCTCATCCCAATCTCACACCTTGTCCACTGATCAACCATGCTGCCACCTCAGACAACGATCGGCGTACCCAAGAGCTCCATCAGGTTCACGATGGTCTGCCGCCATCGATCTATTGCTGAAGGAGCATGTGAGCAAACCACCGTCATATTTGTCGAGTTCGATCTCAACTCCTCCGTTGGTGAGCATATCAATTCTATCATGTTTCTAGTCTCAGTTGTCTTGCAACTAGTGCAGCAGCTCATTCGTGTTCCTCCTGCCTTCCCCCGGCCGGCGACGACTGTGCTACGTGCATGGTATGTGCATGTGTATGTTCTGATGGCTACCAACGATGATGACTGCCAATGATGGCCGTAGGCACCGGGAGAAGCAGAGCCACCAGCACCTCAACACCGTCGTCATTGCTACATGGCATCTTGGAGCTTGCTGGTGCTTTTGTGTCTTGATGAGCTCGCCGTCGACGCTACTGGTGAGAATCTCCCGCATGATCTTCCTAATCGCACGCATGCTAGCCATGTATGCATACCTATATACATGCACGAGGAAAGTTATAGAAAGAAGGTCACGTTCTTGCAAACAAGCCATGCATCTCTTGCCGGTGATGACATCATGATGTCATCATGCTTATGTGGTAATTAGGAATTCCCCTTTGACAAAATAATTAGCACTTCTCCTGCATTTCTTTTTGGTAATGTGAAACTCCATTGATCATTAGTCCTTGCAAATCTTTGATCTATAGAATAAATATTTATTCATCTGTAAAATCCTTGCTCACATCGGCCAATCTATCTATCATTTAATTTTTTTCTCTTGATTATGGCTCATGGTGACATCATCCTTGTGTCATGTTCAACCAACTATTCTTTTCCTTGTTAAAATCCATATCTTATTCAGTTCAATTCTGATCTCTCTTTTATGTTCTTCCAAAGTTTACCTTTTGATTGGTGTATTGTTCTTGGTTTGCTTGTTTGTTTGCTTTGTATGCTTGTACCCGATGATTGATGCGAGTAGAATGAAAGTGGTTCGAGAGCTTGAAAGAGTATGAAGATGAAGAATTTTGAGCAAAATCATTGCTTTGGTTAAAGTCAACTGTGTCCTTGATCTTTTGTCCCAATAACTATGATTAATCACTTTGCATTGCTTTGCATTTAATATGATGGGACCCATGTTTAAGGAGTGACTAGTGTTGTTCATCCCGTGCCTTGATCAACTGGGTTTACCTTTATGTGGGTAGATATGCTTAGTTGCCCTACTTGGGTTATGGTGGTTAAGATAAGCATTAAATATGAACTTGCTTTACCTTCATGTTATATATCTTTGTTTGCTTAATTACAAGACCATATGCTTAATCGGAACATGGAGAACCACCCAGGAAAACGTACAACCACAAGGCACATGGCTCTGACTTGGCTGAATAACTAGAGACTTTAGACCACCCGCACTGGGGGACGGCAAAACCCCCTTCATCCTTGCCGCGTCATACTATCCAGGAGAAGCGGCCGCGCCGGTGTCCCGGCAGAGGGACTGCAAAAAAGCACCGCCCGCTGCTTCCTCCAGATTTGGCACACTCCTCTGCCCTGCGCTGAGGACGGGTGGCGCGATGGAGAGAGGTCCACCTCTGATGCGGATGGAGGCGTTCGACGCCGGCGACGAGGACCCGAGCTCCATGGCTGCCGTCGTCGTGCGTAGGGCGCTCCATCCATGGCCGCCCGACGTCGTGCGCGGGGAGCTCTAGCCACAGACATGTCACTGGATCCCGAGCACGCGACACGAGAAGGGGTCAGCGGGCGGATGGCGATGGAGGTGAGGATGGCGACAGAGGTGGGGAGCTCGAGTGGGAGGGCGCGCAGGGAGATCCTCCACCATTTGGACCGCGCGCCGCCAGTCACCGCGCCGTGTAGGGGAAGGAGCAGGAGGGTCGGAGAGGAGCTCGCCCGGCGGGAGGGGGTGGCGGAGGCAGCGATGCGCCGCTGAGGCACGTCGAGCGGGGGACGAGGAGGAGCTCTCGCGCGTCGCCTCGGATCCACTGTCCCGCTCCTCCTCGATTCCCCGACGTGCGCGAGGAGGGGGAGGGGGCGGGCCTCTACTCCCCGCGCCGGGACCTCAACACCCACCGGTGATGGATTCACCGCGCACCACCGCCGCCTGCCCTCGCGCCGAGGAGCGAGACGCGGGTCGTCCATGCGCAGATCGTGGACGTGGCGGTGGTAGAGGTCGACGGAGGCGACGTCCGAGTAGGGAGCGTACGTGTGCAGAGGAGCTCCACCTCGCCTCGCCGGTGCTCCGCCTGGGATGCGTCGCGGGGGCGCAATGGGTGGGCGGAGAAAAAGAGGGATTGGGGGGAGAGAAACTGGAGGAAGGGGGGGTTAAAATATTTTGTGTGGGCCATGAAGGAGAGATATGAAGGAATACGAATGCGGGAGTAGTGAATATGGAGGAGAGAATATGAATGAGTAGGATAGAATATTCCATTTTGAAGGAGAAGATGAAGGAGAACGAGTGTGGATAGTCTTAGTGTTGTAGCAATCACTGAAAGGGACAAATGGGGAGGCATTGATGGAGCATAGACTGCTCTAGCGGGGAGTTAGGTTTGTTATTTTATGGTGGGGGATTGACCCGCTAGGGAGCTTTATGCCCTCTTCGTCCTGAAACCTAGTGGGTTGCTATACATTGGGGAATCTTTGTAAAGGCCTCGTAGCGTCCCTATGCAATCACACCTCGGTAGTGTGGTATGATGCTTGGCCAAGCATCGCACGGTTGGGTTTAAAGCTCTTCGGAGTTTTTACGCGACTTGTGGTGAAAGTGTACAACCTCCGAGAGTGTAACCTACTTACTCCACTAGTCATGTGATCCCTAATGGTGGAAGTTGATGAATATTATGTTTGATTAATTGTATTGTACAACCTTGCTTGTACTAGTCGGCTAATGTAGTAAAGACTAAACCACTAGAACTTGTGCTAAAATCTTGAAAGTAAGGACCTACTCTTTGTTACTTTTTAGCAAAAGCAACCCAGTGGCCAAAAGCCTTTCATGGTCTAGAATTGGTGAAGTAGTTATCACCGACGGGTAAGTCTTGCTGAGTATTAGTATACTCAGCCTTGCTATAATGTGTTGATCCAGGTAATGCCTTCAGTGATGTGTGGCCCGGTGAGATCCCGCCCGGCTGGGAGCTGGAGTGGGTGGAGGACGACTACTGAAAGCATCATGGATGGCCTCCCGTGGTGTCTTCGCTTCCGTTAGCTTATTTTCGCTGCTTTTCGAAAACTCTGAACTATTCCATCGTGACAAAAACTATGGTTTGTAATAAATAAACCCCCTCGGGGTATGAATTTAGATATTAACGTTGTTGTATCTCTGGACCCGCCTTCGAGTGAGTTTTAATGCATATATTCGATCCTTGTTGCTTTTCAAGTGATTTACCGGGCGTTAACCCGGCAACTAACGATAGGATGATACTTTATTATTGCTTAATGACCAAAGTGGATCGGTCTTAGGCGATAGTACGGTATTTTCCTGGGCGGGTTGTCACACGAGTTTAGTCTCTTGGAGGGCGACCAAGGAGGGGCGCTCAGCGATGAGCTCCGAGAGGACGTCCTGGCAACGTCGCTCCTGGCCGAGCCCTCTTACATTCCACGACAGGAGAGAGAGGTTTTTAGACATCTAAGAAACATGAAGGCACCAGATAGCAAAACAAGCTGGAACTAAAACACGCCACAGGCACAAACAGGCGGGTGTACATGAGACGCCGGCCACCGCTAAGCCGGGAGACAAACCACAGGGACTCACAGCTCCCACACGAATTTGGGAGCACAACATTTACTAGGAACAGCCAAAGCAAAGCGAAACCGACACAGAGCAGACTACCGGATCGCCCCCGGCTACAGGTAAGGGGGGAGACCCCTGGGAGGGACCGAACAACTCCCAGTGCGCACTGACAGAAAAGGCGAAGCAACAACATCAGACAGAAGGCACCACCGCATCTTCGAGCTCATCCAGAGAGCCCCGACCGCAGGCGCGCCCAGGCAGCGCAGCTTCGCGGAGCTGATCTTGGGCGGCAGGGGACGCTTGAGCAGGCCAGCGTCTTCAATGGCAGACGTCAAGCGCGCAAAGGCTTTGGAGAGATCAAACTGAGCAGCTTTGACCCGCGCGGCCTTGGTCGTGGCATCTATGTAGAACGGATTCTCCTTGGCCGCCAGCCTCCTGTTGCGGCGAATCTTGGATGCGCTGTCGGGGGCGCGCTTGCGCCGAGCCCGACGACGACGGATGCTGACCTCGTGTTCCTCCTCCTCAAGAAGATCGCTGAGAGATGGGATCCCAGAGCGAGGCTAGAGGCACGCCGACGACACCTCGTCGATGTCACTAAGGTTCAGCGACAGAGGTGGAGCCGGGGGAGGAGTGCGGGGATGAGCAGGAGTGGGGAGGTCGCGGATCACCACACTTGAGATCCCAGCTAGGGACAATGACCGCGTGAGCGCGCCCAACGCCCCAGCCGCCCAGGACCAGAGCGGGACCGAGGGGTACAGGAGGCCGCCTAGAGCCCGACATGTCCCCCCACGAGGAGCAGCAACAGAAGCAGCCGAACGCGGGACCGGGAAGTGGGACCCCGAGCCGGTCAGATTGTCCCGGCGCCCAAGGCGCGAGTGGTCGTCATCCTCCTCTTCAGGGTCTCTGCCAGTGGAGCCGTCCGCGAAGTCGTGGTCGCGGGGAAGCGGCACATCGGGCACGAAAGGCCAGTGCTCCACACACGGACATCCGCGATGCCGTCGACACCCCCAGCGGGGTTGTTTACCACCAGCTTCGGCTTCAGGTTGTGTCGGTCCTTAACATGGACAAGCACATGGACCATAGAAAAGTCAGCAATACCAACATAACCGTGAATGTCCCTCACCTCTCTGAGGCAACTTCTGGCGACGCAGCAGACATGGCCAAGCGCTTAGAAGGCTGTGCGGACGCCAGCCTCATTCCAGTGCTCAGGCGGAAAGTTCGTCCCGCGAGCTCCACCAGGTCCTTGTACTGAGAGAGGAAGCGGAAGTCCGCCTCCTCATGGCGAACGAGGCGGAGCTGGTACCCGCCCATGTTGATCGGGCCGCGCCGGATGGCAACCTCCCTATAGACGGAGTGACCGAACACCACCATCATGGTGTCGTGGCAAGAAGGAGCCAGCCTGAAGGGGGGTCGCCGCCGCGCTGCTCAAGGGCAAGCCTGATGAAGAGCCCTGGATCAACGCAAGCGGGCTCGACGAAGGTGTAGGCCAGGCGCCGGCTTGGCTCCATGTCCACTGCGGGCATGTAGACCTGGGCGTAGTTGCTCCCGTCCCCACCGACGTCCATTGGTGGGGTAGCAGAACGGTGGGGGACGAAGGGGGTAGCGGAGCACCAAGGGCGGTGTTCTGTAGCACCGGCAGGTGTGGCACGAACAGGTGAGGGGGCGAAGCGTACGGCAGGAACGCCATCGCACCCGCGCCATGCGGGAGGAGAGCGGGAGCGCTGTCTAGTTGGGGGAGAGGTAGTTGGAGCGCCACTTCCCGCCCGATGGTCGATGGTAGGGGAGCGCCAAGCCACTCTGAGAGCGGCCGGCGACGGCGTGGCGTAGCGTGGCGACGACGCAGACCTCTCTCCGGACGTCGCATGCCTAGCGCCCCACGCCCCGAACCACCGCGGGTACCAATCGTTCGAGCCCACCATCGAGCAGGTGAGGCGTTGGTGGCCGTAGCGAAGGCACAAACGGCAGCGCACCGGATCATGGCACGCCGCAACCAGATGATCAGTTGCAAGGCAACGGAAGCACTGTGTCTGAGGTGGAGGGACGGAGCGAGCACGACGACGTTGGACGCCCTCGGGGGTTTTTAAAGGCGAAGCCGCGGGGGTGAGGAGAGCTTGCAGATAGGACTCTGCAGGGGGGCGGGCGGAGAGGCTGAAAGGATCTTGATGTCGCCTAGAGGGGGGGGGGGGGGGGTGAATAGGCGAATCTGCACACTTATAAAAATTCAACTCATCGTCGCATCGAAACCGGTCGGACCAGCTTTCCAAAACCGGTCAGACCGGTTTTACACAGATAGAACCGACAATATGTAAATCCCCTCTACGAGTTCTAGCACAAACCAAACTTGGTGTGGGACTTCCACAGGGGTTTCCAAGAGTACCAACAAGGTCTCTGCACACAGCACAAGCACACCAAAGTAGATCGAAGCGGAAGCACAAGATATATGCTAGAATGAGAGATAAATCAACAAACAAGATATATATGAAGTAAATGCATAATTGACATAAGGATTTATCCCGTGGTTCAGCTTGCCACAAAAGCTTGCTTACGTCCACGTTGTTGAGGTATCCACACAAGGATAGACTCGCCACACAAGGCTTGTCCTTTACCTCGGTCTCAAGTCAAGAGGATGAACTCTTGAGATGAGAAGGTTTCCACTAGATTCACAGGGGTAATACAAACTTCTTGGAGGTTCCACAATCTTGATTGGCGCTCCCAAGCGACCTCTAGCCGTCTAGGAGCAAATGGTCCAAGAGTAAAAAATGCTTCAAAGATCTTCAACAAAATCAGCAGGTGCTCAAGTGTGGGATGCTCACTAGGCTTCTCAAAGCTCTCTAAAGTTCTCACACTAGTCACTCTCTTAACCCAACTCAAGGATATGGCACTAGAGGCTTAAATCTCACTTAGAGAGGTTGGGAAGAGCTTTGCTATGGTTCAGGAATGTGTTAGGAGTGAAGAGAACCAAGCGGCCCCTCAAAGAGGAGCTCATGGGTATAAATACCCACCTCACTCAAAACTAGTCGTTAGTCCGTCGGACAAAACCGGTCGATCGGTTTGCCAAACCGTCGGACCGGTTTTCAAACCAACTAGCCGTTGGACGGTGTCGGTGCCCAAACCCGGTCGCCGCCGGTTTCCCGGAACCGGTCGGCGGTTTTGGTCGAGAGCTCAACTAAGGTTTTGATCTCACGGGTTAGTCTCTCTAGGTTTAACTTGAGCACTTTTGATGTTTGTTGTCCAACCAATGATTCATCCCTCTTGATAGTACGACATACCTAAACTCGAGATAAAAGATAAACCCTAATTAATCCACTGAGCTTGAACCTCCAAGGTACGCTGATAAATGATCTTCAATGATTCGAGGGCTTCCAATGATGTGTACCAATTGAGCACCTGTTGTAGATGAACAATTATATGCATGTGCTTGAGCATGTCCACTTTGAGCTAGTGACCTAGAATTCTTCCATAGAGTAGAGATCAATCACTTTGAATTCTTAAGCCACTTGAATTTATCAATCATGACGTTAGATGCAATTTATCACTTTCCTCGGTAGGCTTGGATATGATACTTCGAAATCCTTGATGCTCTCAACTTCACCCTAGCCACTCCGCTTATGGTCGCTATCCATAGCCTTAGCTTAGTTCCTCGTTTTAGCCATCTTGATCTCTTCACCACTTATCCTTTCCACAATTGAGTCAAGCCTTGCACCATAGAGTTAAAACCATTTGAGATGCCACTCAATTTGTTTGTCCTTTGATTGATATCAATTATTCTTGCTTTTGCAATCTTCCAATTGTAGGTCCAAAGTAATATAGATATCCAATTGACCTTTGCTAAAATCCAACTCGAAGTCTTGCAAATATCTTCTTTGAACAAGTCAATAAACTTCATGAAGTATAAGAGTGATAACCATTTGATATTGAACTTGGTAAACTTATTGTCTAGATCATCAAGTTCCATCTTGTAGCAATAGTGAAATCCCTTGATGTTTTTCTTGACAAAGCTCACAACATTGGTCATCAAACTCTATCATGTGTCAATGGTGAAATCCCTTGATGTCATATTCAACTTTAATTTAATTCTCCCATTATTATACCACAAGCTTCTCCTTTCTTCAAAATGAGCTTTGCCCAACATAGAAAAGCCAACCAATCATCATATATCATCATGCCTTTATATTTGCTTTTCTTTAGCTTAGGATCACATGTGGTTTGCTTTATGTAAAGATCAATGGGAAGAACATCCTTTCTTTATCATGACATTCACTCTTAGTAAGCTTATAATTATTCCAAGTATATTGTCATGATCCACTCTTGTCTTATTTGCAATATGAGCCAAATGCATGAATTTACACATAAATATCATTTATTAATAATCAATGACCTGCTCACATACTTCACAAGAGTGTTAGCGTTTTAATCAAGTTGTCACTTAATACACCAAAACCCACTTAGGGCTTGATTGCACTTACAATCTCCCCTTTTTGGTGATTGATGACAACCTTGATTAAAGCTTTCAAAAGATATGAAAATAAAGCTCATAAGAACTAAGATTTAGGTAAAGCTCCCCCTCAATGTGTGCAAAGAATGGAATTCCAAAAATTTGGCCTAAAAATGCCAATTTGTACATATTTTAAGAAAGACATGGAGCTCCTCCTAAATCTCAGCTAAGTGGGATGCAACAAGTGTGTGTGACAGGATAAAATAAGTGTGTGGTACATATGACAAGAGTTAGCACAACCGAGAGACAAAACACAAAGAAGTGTGTGCTGTCTGGGGCAAAACCGGTCAGACCGGTTTCCCCCAGTCAGCCCACAACACAGGGAAAACTCAGAAACAAAACTCATTCACCATACAATCATGCATCACAAACTACCATTAAGTTTCTTAGAAACATTTTAAGGTACAATACACACATTGTAGCACACAATACAAGAGTTCTTAAGTCCAACACATAGATAAGGTTCAACAGGTAAGTATTACAGATCCAAATCTCTCAACAAGTCTCTAAGGTAAAAGATAGTTGGATATATAGGAGCTCAAAGACAAGCCGGTGGGACGGTTTGTGAAACCTGGTCGACCGGTTTCACCCCTACAACATAAGACAGATAAGCTTTAATCGTCTATTCTTCTCCCCGGGTACTCATGCAAGGAAGGAAGAATAGTAGAAGACGGACTCTGGTAGAATTCCCCCGTACTCCTACTAGGACTCACTCGTGTACTCCTACTAGGACTCCCGCCTTGTAACCGACTAGGAACCCGCCCCCCGGACTATATAAAGGAGGGCCGGTACCTAGCCGCACATCCCCAATCCCTCCGGGGACAACCAACACCAAGCGCGGGGCGCCATACTTGATCCCCCAAACGAGACGTAGGGTTCGCCACCTTGGCGGCCCGAACCTGTATAAATCTTGTGTCCCGTGTCCTCGCGCGTACCTTCGAGTTCTCGGTCTCCCGATCACGATCCCCACCGCACAATCTACTACCTCGGGTACCCCCTTGGTAGGTTTGCCGGTCTAAAACACCGACAGCTGGCGCGCCAGGTAGGGGTGATCATCACCACCGGGCGAATTCGAAGGACCCTCGTCAACAAGATCAATCTACTCGTCGACTCGCCGAAGATCCATTGAAGCAAGTCGCCTTGCTCTTGTCAAAGCGGAATCAATTTTCCTATGTCGCGCGTCCGGGTGCCTCGGCACGTCGCGCGGCTCGTCACGCGGCTTGTCGCGCCGCTCGTCGTCGACTACTCCGCCTCGCCCGGGCTCGTCGTCGTCGACTACTCCGCCTCGCGCAAGCTCGTCGTCGACTACTTCATCTCCGCCGCGCGTCCGGGGTGCCTCGGCACGTCGCGCGGCTCGTCCCGCGGCTTGTCGCGCCGCTCGTCGTCGACTACTCGTCGTCGACTACTTCGTCTCCGCCGCGCGTCGGGGTGCCTCGGCACGTCGCGCGGCTCATCACGCGACTTGTCGCGCCGCTCGTCGTCGTCGACTACTCCGCCTCGCGCAAGCTCGTCGTCGACTACTTCATCTCCGCCGCGCGTCCCGGGTGCCTCGGCACGTCGCGCGGCTCGTCACACGGCTTGTCGCGCCGCTCGTCGTCGACTACTCGTCGTCGACTACTTCGTCTCGCGCGCGCGCGTCGGTGCCTCGGCACGTCGCGCGGCTCATCACGCGACTTGTCGCGCCGCGCGTCGTCGTCGACTACTCCGCCTCGCGCAAGCTCGTCGTCGACTACTTCATCTCCGCCACGCGTCGGGTGCCTCGGCACGTCGCGCGGCTCGTCACGCGGCTTGTCGCGCCGCTCGTCGTCGACTACTTCGTCTCCGCCGTGCGTCGGGTGCCTCGGCACGTCGCGCGGCTCGTCACGCGACTTGTCGCGCCGCTCGTCGTTGACTACTCGTCGTCGACTACTTCGTCTCCGCCGCGCGTCCGGGGTGCCTCGGCACGTCGCGCGGCTCGTCCCGCGGCTTGTCGCGCGCGCTCGCCGTCGACTACTTCGTCTCCGCCGCGCGTCCGGGTGCCTAGGCACGTCACGCGGCTCGTCCCGCGGCTTGTCGCGCCGCTCGTCGTCGACTACTCGTCGTCGACTACTTCGTCTTCTCCGCGCGTCGGGTGCCTCGGCACGTCGCGCGGCTCGTCCCGCGGCTTGTCGCGCCGCTCGTCGTCGACTACTCGTCGTCGACTACTTCGTCTTCGCGCGCGTCCGGGTGCCTCGGCACGTTGCGCGGCTCGTCCCGCGGCTTGTTGCCCCGCTCGTCGTCGACTACTTCGTCTCCGCCGCGCGCGTCGCGGTGCCTCGGCACGTCGCGCGGCTCGCTCCGCGGCTTGTCGCGCCGCTCGTCGTCGACTACTCGTCGTCGACTACTTCGTCTCCGCCGCGCGTCGGGGTGCCTCGGCACGTCGCGCGGCTCGTCCCGCGGCTTGTCGCGCCGCTCGTCGTCGACTACTCGTCGTCGACTACTTCGTCTTCGCCGCGCGTCCGGTGCCCTCGGCACGTCGCGTGGCTCGTCCGCGCGGCTTGTTGCGCCGCTCGTCGTCGACTACTTCGTCGCGCGCGCGTCGGGTGCCTCGGCACGTCGCGCGCGGCTCGTCGCGCGGCTTGTTGCGCCGCTCGTCGTCGACTACTCGTCGTCGACTACTTCGTCTCCGCCGCGCGTCCCGGGTGCCTCGGCACGTCGCGCGGCTCGTCCCCGCGGCTTGTCGCGCCACTCGTCGTCGACTACTCGTCGTCGACTACTTCGTCTTCGCCGCGCGTCGGGGTGCCTCGGCACGTCGCGCGGCTCGTCCCGCGGCTTGTTGCGCCGCTCGTCGTCGACTACTTCGTCTCCGCCGCGCGTCCGGGGTGCCTCGGCACGTCGCGCGGCTCGTCGCGCGCGCTTGTTGCGCCGCTCGTCGTCGACTACTCGTCGTCGACTACTTCGTCTCCGCCGCGCGTCCGGTGCCTCGGCACGTCGCGCGGCTCGTCCCGCGGCTTGTTGCGCCGCTCGTCGTCGACTACTCGTCGTCGACTACTTCGTCTTCGCCGCGCGTCCGGGTGCCTCGGCACGTCGCGCGGCTCGTCACGCGGCTTGTCGCGCCGCTCGTCGTCGACTACTTCGTCTCCGCCGCGCGTCGGGGTGCCTCGGCACGTCGCGCGGCTCGTCCCGCGGCTTGTTGCGCCGCTCGTCGTCGACTACTCGTCGTCGACTACTTCGCCTTCGTCGCGCGTCCGGGTGCTTCGGCACGTCGCGCGGCTCGTCACGCGGCTTGTCGCGCCGCTCGTCGTCGACTACTTCGCCTTCGTCGCGCGTCCGGTGCTTCGGCACGTCGCGCGGCTCGTCATGCGGCTCGTCGCGCCGCTTGTCATCGTCGACTACTCCGCTTCGCGCAGGCTCGTCGTCGACTACTCTGCCTCGCCCAGGGTCGTCGTCGACCACTCCGTGCGCCGCGACTTCGTCTTGCGGCCACGCTGGCTCTACTTCAGCCACGCCGTGCGTGGTGACTACTTGCCTCGCGGCAACACCCTCTCTCCCCGAGTACGCCGCGCGCCGCCACGACGTCATCTTCCCCGGTCGCATCGCGTCGACCATTCATCTCGACTAGTTTTCCAAACTAGTCGAGAACGGCAAGTCACGCCCCCGCCGACTAGCCGGGAATCAACTCGACTAGTCAACTTCGACAACAACCCTCGTGGCTCCATCGCCGACCACCTTGGCTTCATCAACAAGTCCGCCGAGCAACATGCCTAAGTCATTTATCTAAATGATTACCGTTTTCTTGGCTTGTTCTCCTCATCATGTAGGACTACTTGCCGACTACTCACGTGTGTATGCTTCTCGGCGGGTTTTCACGGGAGCTACACTCGCCGACTACTCTTGGGGTATATCAATCAAGTCGCCACGAGTCTACTTCATCAACTCGGGGGCTATCCCTAGGAGGCAGTCTCTAAAGTCCGCTACGCGCGGCAATCTAAAGTCGACTTCTAAAGTCGCATTCTAAAGTCCGCTCCGTGCGGCAACTTAAAGTCGACTCGGCCGCATCTTCGCCGCTTCGATGGCATACTACGTGTGTAAGCTTCGATGGAACCTAGCCGTAAGCGGCCCTCGGGTCCCGGCGACGATGGAACCTAGCCGCACGTGGTCTTCATGCTCTCGTACCATGGGTCCAAGTACCCTAAGTACTCCCGCTCCGTACCTTGGGTCCGAAATCCATGGCCCGAGTATGCAAGTCGACTCCGGTCGCACCTTTAAGCCCACTCCCGGTGGCACAAGCCCGCTCCGGCGGCAACCGTACCTTGGGTCCGAAATCCATGGCTCGTGTACTTAAGCCCACTCCGTGGCACAAGCCCGCTCCGGCGGCAATCGTACCTTGGGTCCGAAATCCATGGCTCGGTACTCAAGCCCACTCGGTGGCACAAGTCGACGCTAACGGTCGCACTCAAGCCCGCTCCGGCGGCAGAATCGTACCTTGGGTCCGAAATCCATGGCTCGGTACTTAAGCCCACTCCGGTGGCACGAGCCGACTCCGGTCGCAATCTTAAGTCCGCTCCAAGAAGCAAAACTACTCGTTTTTTTCTGATTTTTTATTCTCTTTGGCTTTCCGGAAAGTGCTTTTTCGTTTTTTGCATCTTAAAGTCGACTTCTAAAGTCGCACCTCAAAGTCCACCCCGCGTGGCACAAAGTCGACTATTGTAGTCGCATATCAAGTCCGCTCCGCGCGGCATCTTAAATTCGACTTCTAAAGTCGCACCTTAAAGTCCGCTCTACGCGGCAAACTAAAGTTGACTTCGGTTTTCAAGTCGCATCTCAAAGTCCGCCCCGCGCGCACAAAGTCGACTTCGGATTTCAAGTCGCATCTCAAAGTCCGCTCCGCGCGGCACAAAGTCGACTTCGGTTTTTAAGTCGCATTCTAAAGTCCGCTCCGATGGCACGACTACTTCTCAAGCTCCACGGCTCGACGCCAAACTCGCTACTTGGAATCTCTCCGGCTCGGGGGCTACTTGAAGATAACTTCGAAGATGCTTCGCTCGCTCTCAAGCTCGGGGGGCTCCTCACCAATCACTACTCGACGTGGCTCATACGGCTCTCTTATCTCGGAGGCTACACGCCGCAAGAGTACTCGGATGATGGCTTCGCGAACACCGAAGACCCTTGGATTGATTACCTAATCATTTCAAGGCTCGGGGGCTGCTATGCTACACCCATCATTTAAATTTTTCCAAGACCGATGAGCCGGACCACCTTCCGGCCTCGCGGCGGTTCAAGTACTATTGAAGACTTCTCCAAGCGTACTCGAGGACGCTCAAGAACTACTCGAAGAGGCTTCAAGACTACTCGAACTACTACTCTCGACTCCAACGTGCTCGGGGGCTTGTCGGGCATACTCCCCGGGTACTCATGCAAGGAAGGGAGAATAGTAGAAGACGGACTACTGGTAGAATTCCCCTGTACTCCTACTAGGACTCGCTCGTGTACTCCTACTAGGACTCCCGCCTTGTAACCGACTAGGAACCCGCCCCCGGACTATATAAAGGAGGGCCGGGTACCTAGCCGCACATCCCCAATCCCTCCGGGGACAACCAACACCAAGCGCGGGGCGCCATACTTGATCCCCCAAACGAGACGTAGGGTTCGCCACCTTGGCGGCCCGAACTCGTATAAATCTTGTGTCCCGTGTCCTCGCGCGTACCTTCGAGTTCTCGGTCTCCCGATCACGATCCCCACCGCATAATCTACCACCTCGGGTACCCCCTTGGTAGGTTTGCCGGTCTAAAACACCGACAACCGGTTTCCCCCGGTCGCCCCACAACACGGGGAAAACTCGAAACAAAACTCATTCACCATACAATCATATATCACAAACTACCATTAAGTTTCTTAGAAACATTTTAAGGTACAATACACACATTGTAGCACACAATACAAGAGTTCTTAAGTCCAACACATAGATAAGGTTCAACAGGTAAGTATTACAGATCCAAATCTCTCAACAAGTCTCTAAGGTAAAAGATAGTTGGATATATAGGAGCTCGCTCAAAGACAAGCCGGTCGGAGTCGGTTTGTGAAACCTACGACCGGTTTCACCCCTACAACATAAGACAGATAAGCTTTAATCGTCTATTCTTCTCCCCCTTTGTCATCCATCACTAAAAACTTGGAGAAGGTGCTACTGAGCATCACTTACCACCATATTCCGGAGGAGCACCGCCATACTCCGGAGGAACACCACCAAATGGAGGAGGGTAGTCTAAGAGAGAAATTGAATTTTAGAACTTGAGAAAGAATGGTAGATGCCAAAGAAAAAGAAATTGAACCACATCTTACCATCAATGTTGCCGAAGAGGGATTGATAAGCTTGAGATACAACATTTTGTCCACTAGTAGGAGGTCCCATAGGAGGAGGTGGAGGATTAGGGACTTGATAACCAAAGGGATGAGCATATTGTTGAAAATAACCCTCGGAGCCTAGCTGTGCCACCATGCTGTCCACTGAAAAAATCTCGGGCTCCTCCGTCTCGGGAGAGGGTGGAGATCTAGGAGGCTCAAATCCGTGATGATTATGTAAAAGCTTTAGAGTGTCCTTCATTTGCTTTCTCTCTCTCCTAGACCTCTGCTGCTCAACCAACACATCCCTCTGGCTCTTACACATAGAAGTGAAAAAGTTCAAGAGCTTACGAATGGGAGAGGGTGGCTTGTCCCTTGGTGGGCCGGTCGCCGCTGCCCCAAACCGGTCGAAGCCGGTTTCCCAAACCGGTCAGACCGGTTTGGCCCTGACCAGAGGCAGCAGCTGGCTGATCCTGCCCCTGACCTTCTCCTTCATCCATCAACTTGTCGTACCTTCCAGGTGAAGGTAGCCTCATCCTCTTGGGTACGGGGACCTTGAAAGGCTCATGCTTTGAATCCTTTAGAAATTTTCTATTTGACACTTTCTCGATGATATGCATGATGTATGGTGCATATCCACACAACCTCTGGGGGCTCTCGCTAATAGACTTGATTTCCTCCCAAATAAAGTCACTCACAGAGAATGGAAGTCCAGGAGGCCTCATGTGAACGAGCAAGTCCTTGGCAGAGTTAGAAATATCTGCTGGGTTTCCTCCCCTAGGTGTGAGGGTCAAGCGAAACATACGGTTCAGCACACTATAATAGGAATAAAGGCCTGCTGCAAAACCCGCATTTGCTTGCTTGTCCCTAGGATACATGAACTTCATCGCAGATGGCTCCATAGGACGAGTGCCTCGGTGAATGCAAGGTAGAGACAACTCTGCCGGACTAAGTCCAAGGAATCTAGCAAAGTTAGTGAAAGTGACACTGCATCTAGTCCCCTCGGTCATCCAATGCATCTTCCTAGCACTCTCATGTTCCTCAAATGCAACAGTGGCATAGAACTAAGCAATTACCTCCGTGTTCCAACTGTGCCTAAAACCCATCAGAGGCTTGATCCTTAGAGTAGTGCAAACATTTATGATATCTCTAAAAACAGCATTGTCTGCCTTCTCCATGTATGCCCAATCTATCCACCGAGCCTCTGCAATTATGCCTTTCTTCTTAGCAATGATGGCGGTGGAATAGAAGTCTGCTTGAAAGAAAGTATGAAACCGATAATCTATCCCACTAGCCATGTCCTTAGGCTCACCATAGGGTCATTCCCTTCTCTTCCTCCTAGCTGCCTCTGTCTTACCCATGCCAAGATAATTCACAATCCGATGAGAGCTGGGATTGACTGGCCTACGGATCTCAAGCAACACCTCCTCCTCTTCTTCTTCTTCTTCTTCTTCTTCTTCAACACCTCTTTCCCTTCCCCCAAAATCTTCCTCATCATCATCATCGTCATCATCATCCGCTGGTCCTTTCCCATGCCTAAACTGCATTCTGTAATTCTCTTCACTCTCATTATCATCACTAGAAGTTTCATGCCCCTCTTCTTCTTCTTCTTCTTCAACGATCTCATCCACAGCGGGTTGAGATGCCCTGGAAGTCCTAGGCCTTAAGATGGGCCCACTGGAGGCACCGGATGCCTCGATCGGACCGGAAACACCTTCGAGCTCATCAACCCTCTTTTGCTTCTTCGACCGAGTGTAGATCTTAGAGAAGTCCGACATGTTGTTCCTGACCATGAAAATGTTGCAAAGTATGTATATGGAACATAGGAATTGATTTGGGACTTGACGAGAAATGAATTTGAAGAAATTAAGGAAAGTCAGGGTTTCTGTCTAGGCAAAACCGGTCAGACCGGTTTCAGAAACCGGTCAGACCGGTTTCGTCGGCGGAAACCCTAGATTAAGGAATTTGAAATGTAGCCATCCAAATTGATTCAAAACTTAAAGATAGCTTCCTAGGCATACTAGTTGATGTTTGCTCAAAGGAATCTGAGAGATATGCATAGAGCTAAGAGATCGGGCAAAGAGAACTTTTGAATACCTTGAGAGGATTGGAGAAGATGATTAAACTTCCAAAAATGGTCTCCAATCCGGTTAGGCCGAAGATTAGCACCTCTAGCCCTTAATCTCCAAAGGGGAAAGCTTCTCTTTGAGTCAAAATCAAGAAACCATGGTGGGAGAGTGAGAGAAGAGAGTGGGGCGCGGGTTGTGAGAGAGGACCACAGGCTTGGTCTGGTGAGGAGTGAAATGGAGTGGATAAGGAATATTCCAACCGAGATACCCCTTAAAGGGGTGGCCCCGGGGTAAAACCGGTTAGACCGGTTTCCCTCAGGAAACCAAACAGAGGATAGAATTTGAGATATTGAAGCTCGAAATGAGAACTAATATGAGAGATATGTTCAAGATGAGTCCAGTTACTAGTTCTTTTGAAGTAACACCTGAAGCTTCAAATCTTTATCCAAAGACCCCTTTTTCTCCGAGAGTGGTGATTAAGAAAAAGATAAGATATTGAAAGAATTTTGTTCTCCTTTTTTTCTTTTAAGACGAATCTAGTGAGCTGAAAAGATAAAGCAATAAACTTTGGTCACTAGATAATTCCCTTAGATAGATGCTTCCATTTAGGTTCAAAAGCTCCTTGATACTTCCAAGAAACTTAGAGAGAAATAGATATGAAGAATATGTTGGACTTTAAGAAAATCTCACCACTTGTGACTAGCCATCAATCAAGCACGTTTAACTATAGTCACATGTGGGTCGATCGGGTCATGAGGACCAAACTCCAAATATTTTCAAAATTCACACAAGTCCTATCATGCTAGTTAGGTTTTTCAAAGAACTAATCCTATGTCACTCAAACATGTGGCTAAACATGATTTAGGACCTCATTAGTATATTTAACTCATGCCTCTCACATTACAACAAGCATTTGACATAAAGTCAATATAAAGGTAGGCATCAATTAAATATCCAATTGGAATCCACAAGAGACCGTGAATAACCACATACTAAGAAAATGCGCACCCTAGCATGAATAAAACCTAGATGATAAAGGTAGAAAAAGAAATGAGTGCGAATCATACCTTTGCCTCTTGCTTATCACATCTTCCCATTGGTGAATTGTGATTTCCCTTGACTTGTGCATTATCAAGTTAGGTCCAAGTTCTAGATCTCATTTTGATAAACCTTTATACACAACATGAGAGAGAGAGACACTTAAGTAGCACAAGTACTAGTTCCAATCCTTGGTGACCTTTTGGGTTAGAGAGACAAGAGATTCAGCAAAAATTGAAACCTCACAATATAGATCAAATTCCCTTTATTTATGGAGCACATGAATTAATTGTGAACGACTAAGGTCACATGCATCATTTTGACAATTAAGTCCAACTCGAGGAATTTAACCTATATTATGGTGAGTAGCTATGCTTATGGTTAGTTTCATAATCCAAAGAAAAAGATTTGCTCAATAATACCCCTTTGGATTCAAGAGTCATAGCAGACTCCATGGAGTGAGAAGCGAGCTCTCAATTTGAGACTACAAGAGATCACTAGATGAAAGCATTAGTCTCAAAGCCACAAGTTGTAGAGTGATCTCACCCTAGATAGGTGCATCATGAATTTGAATTGCATGAAACGAGCACTTGGTCAAATTAATGAACTAGGGGGGTGTTTGTGAGGGTGGCTGAAGTGGGCCTTGCGCCCATGGGGCGCGGGCGCGCGTGTTTGCGGCCTTGGCCCGACGCCGGCCCGGCCGGCCCGCGGCCAAAGGGACGCCGCGGCCGGCCGGGGAGAAACGCGGCTAGGGTTCGTTTCTCCCGAGCTCGGCCGCGCGCGGCGCACTGGGGGCGATTTCGGGGCGGCGGCGGGTGGCTCGCGCGGGCTCGCGCGGGAGCGGGAAAACTCCAGCGCGCCATTTCCTCCGCGCGGGAATGGAGACCCGCCGGCGATTCATCGCGGCTATAAAGTGCGGGTGGCTCCTCGTTTCGGTTCTTCTTCCTCTTGCTCTCTTCACCTTCCACTTCCCTCCTGAGAGATCAGCAGTGAGCGCGAGTGGGTGGCTGCGGCGGCTACCTCCGGCGTTGTTTGCCGCGTTCTTGCTCGTACCTTGTTCTTTCGGGACTCGGAGGCGACATCCGCTTCCTCTTCGTCTCCGTCTCTCGTCTTGTTGGAGTTGAGGTAGATCCGCTTCCTCCTCGCTCGAGATCCGCTTCCTCTACTTCCAGATCTGCTTCCTCGACTTCGAGATCTGCTTCCTCTCCTGATCGACGACCCCGAGCTGAAGGTGAAATGTACAACCCTTCCCCTCTCCCCCATCTTTCTGTTAGGGTTCGATAGGTGTAGATCTTGCTTCGATAGTGGATGTTTTGCTGGTACCTGATGTTCCTGTTAGTTTTGATTGCGTTGTGATCTGGTACCTGATGTTGGTCCTGATTCGTTGTGATTTGGTACCTCATATTGCTCTTGGTTCATTATGATATGCTAGCAGATATTGCTCCTGCCTCGTTGTGATTTGGTACCTGATATTGCTCTTGCTTCATTATGATATGCTACCAGATATTGCTCCTGTCTCGTTGTGATTTGGTTTAATTATCGGTCGATGATGTTGTTCTTTGTTGCACTGGGAGGCATGGTTATAACATGCAGCCGTGCTATGATGTTATTTACCAACATTTCTTGAACATGTTGATGCCTAGCAGGGGCTGATGTTCTGATTTTCTGTTTCAAATTTGCATGGTTGTAGATGGATCCCTCATTGAGCCGTGAAATGCTACTTAGGCAAGCGGTGCTTTGACTGTTGTTCTGATTTCTTTTGTTTTCACAAGGCTCAAAAGAAAAACCCCTGAGCCTGATACACCACAGCTTGACCCAGCTGCACTTTCACTACTTAGAGATGTAAATGATCAGCACAGAATGAGGACTCTGAACATGATTTTTCACTCCACTGATTCTGAGTGCATATCCATGATTAGGATGAGGAGAGCTCCTTTTTTTGATTTAGTCAAAACCTTTAGAGAGAGGAGCCCGGTCACCGATAGGGATGGGGTTTCGGTAGAGGAGCAAGTTGCTATGTTTTTGCATGTTGTTGGGCACAACCAAAGGTATAGAGTGGTTCACCAATCCTTTAGGAGGTCCATAGAAACCGTGCACAAACACTTCCACCGAGTTACGTATGTCGTGGGTGAGCTTAGGAATGAACCGATCAAGACACCCAAGACTACCACTCATCCCAAGATCCGGGGCGGTCATAGATGGTATCCTTATTTCAAGGTAATTGTCTAGCTTGGGTACATAAATTCATTATCACATTATCCATTCACTTACACACAAATTTTAGGATTGTGTTGGCTTCATAGACGGCACACATTTCTTGGCAAGGGTGCCGAGGCGCGACCGACAAGTTTTCGGGGGTAGGAAAAAGGACCCCACACAAAATGTCATGGTTCTTGTCAATTGTGATCTGCTATTCACTTATGTCCTTGCTGGTTGGGAGGGCTCGCACATGATGCAACCGTCCCGGGTGATGCCATTGATAGGGGAGATGGGTTCATTGTTCCACAAGGTATTTGCACTCATGGCAACCAATAATGAACATTTTGTTTATGCCACTCATGGCACACGGTCTCACAAGAGACATGTAATTGTAGGTAAATACTACTTGGTAGATGCTGGGTACGCATGCAAGCCTGGTTTCCTACCCCCTTTAAGGGGTGTGAGGTATCACTTGTCTGAGTATGGGCCTAGGAACAGACCCACAAATGGCGGGGAACTTTACAACCTAAGACACTCATCACTTAGAGTGACTGTGGAGAGGGCTATAGGTGCACCGAAGGGCGGAGTTCGGGATCTTGGACAACAAGCCCTTCCACAAGTACACTACACAAGTGAAGCTTGTAGTTGCCTGTGCCATTTTACACAACTGGATTCTAGGCTATGGCATTGATGAGGTAGTCCCAACTGAGGCGGGCTTTAGCGGCAACCCTCGGGAACCACTTAACTTCCCTCCTCCACATCTTGATGAAGACAATATTGCCATGGCTGCAATGAGGGATGCTATCTGTGAATCTATGTGGGCTGGAAGGGGAAACAGTAGGATATGATTTACCATGTCATGTGTTATTGAATTCAGTCTGTCTACCCTGCTAGGAACTCATGTTTGTCTGACAATGATGTAATAATAACAAGAACAAGGTTGAGACCACAACTTCTTATGTATGCATATCTGTCTCGCTTGTTTATTTCTTATGTATGCATATCTCGTCTCGCTTGTTTACTTCTTGTGTATGCATATCCGTGTCCTTGATTACTTCATGTGTATGCATATTTGTCTGGTTGTTTATTTCTTATGTATGCATAGCAGTTGTACAATGGCTGGAATCCCAATTGTTGATGTGGTTGAGGAGAGCATCAATGGTGATGCTCCTGTTGCCGGTGGTGCTTCTTCTTCTTTCTGCGTGGTTCACCTTGAAGAGGAAGTAGGTGTTCCTGATGCTGGGGTTGGGGTTGCTGCTGGGGTTGGTGCTGCTGGTGGGGGTGGTGTGAGGGCTATGAGGTGGACAAACAACACCTCTGGGTTTGTACTTAGGAGGATGGCTGCCCTGGTTACTGATGGCAGCCGGCCTGACAAGGTCTTCAAGGAAAAAGATGTCAACCTTGTAGCCAAAGCTCTTAAGGACTGGTGTGGGGAGGTAGTGACCTCAACTCAAGTGTACAATCACTTGAGGAAATGGAGGCGAAGTGGGCTAAAGTGTCCAAGCGAGGGACCTCGGTCTTTGCTCTATGGGATGACACCACAAATGCTATCATGCTAGAACATGACCACTACCTTGGCCATCGCAAGGTAGAAACCTCACCATCCGTACCTACCATTTGTTGTACATGTCCGTGTCTAAACCAACCTATGTCCCAAAGCTGCAGGATCATCCTAAAGATGCTCGAATACCCGAACACCCCAATTAGGTTCTACACCGAGATGGAGGCCATATTTGGGAATGCTTTGGCCATTGGTAGGTATGCGGTAGGGTCCGGTGAGGCTTTAGGGCGAACCGGGGCCGACAGTGGTCCTGTCAAGGCCGAAGGTTGTCCATTCACCCAAACTCTCGGTGATAAAGCTCCCCACCGCAAGCTGCGAGAGGGTAGCAAGGTCACGGGAACCCGCCGTAGGTGGGAAGAGGAAGAGAGGTACTTTCACCGAGGAGGAGATAATCATGTTGACCAACATGTCCGATCTTGTCAACAATGTGGCTAATGCACTTAGGGAGACTGGACCTGCCCATGTTGATGGCAACCTGTACCTTGCTGTGATGGAGATGCCTGGCTTCTCTCAGGAGGCCCTTATTGTTGCCTACACCTATCTCCTAGACAACAAGGCCCAAGGAAGGGGTTTTGTGAACATGACTGATGCCCATAGGACCCTGTGGCTCCAAACCTTCTTAGCCAAGAATTACATGATGTAGGTGTTGCACTGCATGGACAGGAGGGGTTGATTGTTGAGCTATACTCCACCCCCTCACCCACCTTCTCTTCTTTTGGGTACAAATTTGGTTTCTCTTTGCTGTGAAGCTTTTGTGCAGGATGACTTTGGTTTAGTTTGACTAGAAGGGTGGCTACTAATAGTTAGGAAACATTTGAGCCATTGAATGTTGGGCCGGACAACTTGTTGTATAATCTTATTGTGGCCTCTGTTGGCTACTTAAGCTCGAAACTTTGAGGTTACTCATTTGCTGTTCTTTCTTGTATCTTTTCTGCTACCTGATATTTGTTGGATTTGTGGGTTATTGATGGCCGATGATGCAACAAAAAAACTTGAGGTGGATGCCCTTTTGTTCATATGTTTGCTACTCATATGTTTGCTACGTATACGTTCTGGTATGTTTGCTACTTATCCGTTCATGGTATGTTTGCTACTTATGTGTTCATGGTATGTCTGCTACTTATCTGTTCCTGGTATGCTTTCTACTTATCTGTCCATCTGAGATTACATTCACTGTCTTTATGCAACAAAATGAAAAAGCTGAGGCCAATACAATCTTCTTTTAGCCCATGATGATACATTTGTTTGCCAATTAATTGATGAAGTTGAACTTGTGAGGGACTGGAGCTCTGTTATTCATGTCTGTCATCAAACCATGGGACACGTCGATTCCCGGACAATCCGTCATGATCGGGATCGACGTGTCCCATGGTTCCATGCCTGCCATGAGAAACTCTTTTTCTTCGCTTTCTATCCTTAAGCTCCAAGTTCAAGTTCAAATGATATGCAAACTTATCTGAGGCTGATGTTCTGTGTTCTTCCTTTGCTCCTATTTTGCCTATGATGATGATGAGATGTATATAACTGTCATGGCACTCATCAAACCATGGGAGACATCCATGCCCATGTTTTTCAAATACGGGCTGGATGTGTCCCATGGTTTCATGGTTGCCATGAACCATTTGTTCTTGCTTCTAATATCAAATCATCCGAGGCCAATTTGTTTTTGCCATGGTTGCCAATGATGATTCAATTTGTTTGCCAATTAATTGATGAACTTCAACTTGTGAGGGATCGGAGCCGTGAAACTTCACTTGTTCTTTTCCTCATGTCTGTCATCAAACCGTGGGACACGTCGATTCCCAGACAATCTGTCATGACCGGGATCGACGTGTCCCACGGTTCCATGCCTGCCATGAGAACGTCTTTCATGCTGCTTTCTATCCTTAAGCTCCAAGTTCAAGTTCATATGAAATGCAAACTTATCTGAGGCTGATGTTGTATGTTCTTCCTTTCCTTCTCTCTTGCCTATGATGATGATCACATGTACATAACTTCTCATGGCAATCATCAAACCGTGTGACACATCCATGCCCATGTTTTTCAAATGCGGGCTGGATGTGTCCCATGGTTCCATGGTTGCCATGAACCATTTGTTACTGCTTCTAATATCAAATCATCTGAGGCTGATGTTGTATGTTCTTCCTTTCCTCCTCTCTTGCCTATGATGATGATCACATGTACATAACTTCTCATGGCAATCATCAAACCGTGTGACACATCCATGCCCATGTTCTTCATATACTGGGCTGGATTTGTCTCACGGTTCCATGGTTGCCATGAACCATTTGTCACGGTTTCATCTGAGGCCAATTTGTTCTTGCCATGGTTGCCTATGATGATTCAATTTGATCATGCATAGAGGGATGACCTTGATCTGTGTGTTGTATCCTTCTCATGTCTCCCATCAAAACGTCAAACTCATCCATGCCCAATGTTTTCTACCTTGGGCTGGATGTGTTTGACGTTTCCATGGTTGCCATATGTTGTATGCATTTTATCCTTGTTGTATGATCAAGGTCAGCCTCATGTGGACATAAAAAAGTTTCTGAGGCAATGATGTAAATGATAGGATGTTAATTTTATTATTTCAATTAAACAATGATGTAAAATATATGATATTATTGATGTTGTAACTGTAATGTACACGTTTCCCTCTATTGATTAAGATGTAATTTGTGTATGTTTATCTTGGGCCGGGCTCACCAAAGCCACCCTGCCAAACATGTTCTCGGCTGGGCAGTTGGTGGCGGTTGGCCCCTCAGCCAGGCTCAACACTGGGTCGCAAACAAGGCCTCGGCTCGGCCCGGGCTCACCCGGTGCAGGGCGGGCAAACACCACGAGGGTGGCCGCCCATGGCCGTGCCCGACAAGGCCCGGCCGGTTAGGCTAGCCGGCTAGCCGCGGCCACCCTCACAAACACGCCCTAGGAGAGGTCACTTCACAATTTGCTCTAGGCACAAAAGAAAAGTAATTTACGAATATTGAAATTGTGCCAAGAGTACTTACTACCACCAAGATAGTGTGTGTATGATGCTTAATCGAAGGGCGAGGATATATGTTTGAAATTCTTGGGCTAATCTTGAAGTTCAATACAAGTCAAACCGCCTTTGGGCCGAAACGGTCGGACCGGTTTTGCCGTCGGTTCAACCACCACTTCTTCAAGACTCCATCAGCTCCTGATGCAGGCATATCTTCATGAGTTTCTAATTCTTGACAATCACCTTGATTCTGGAGGCTTTATAGATCTGAACTTCCAAAAACTCGGAACCTCCGAAGATTTTCCTGGAGGTTGGGTTCCTGCAGCAATCCTTGGAACCTCTGAAGAAATTCCCGGAACCTCCGAGGTCTGTACTACCAGAAACACAGAGATGTGTGTGGCCCTTGGAGTTTGTGTTAAAGCTTGTTATTTTCCTTCATCTTCTCATATGCTTCAACTTGGTCTAACGTCACCTATGGCCAAACACTTGATTGACTTAAAATTTTGCTTCTCATTAGAACCTGCACCAATTAAACCAAAATGCTCTACTAGAGAGCGGTTACAAGCATCATATGGGAAGAGGAGCATGTAGGTACACCAAAGTACTTAGTCAAGCCAAGTCCACAAAACCAAAGCCTTGAGCACAAGTAACCACTTAGGATCAAATGACTAAGATGAACGATGAAGATTATGTTACCGAGATGTCATTGGAGTAGAAAAATAGAGTTTATACTTGATGCTTGGCATTATTCTAGTTCATTGACCTTTTCTTGAGTTTTGCCAAGCCTCCAACGCATCTCCATGCTCCTGCAATTCTAGCAAGCTCCTTTTGGTACCCAAGCCATGTTGGGTCCTTTAAGATTAGTTACAATAGATTTTGGGATCCAAATGGTTCTTATGCTAGTTTGAGGTGAACTAATCACTCTAGTAGCATAAATCTCATTCTTGTCATCCCTAAGTCTCGAGAATGCATTATTGACAAGTTTTGACTTAGGAATGTTACCATTTGGACACTCATTACTCTCATGTCCCTTTGACCGACAAGTGTAGCAAAGACGGCTTTTAATCTTTCTTGATGAGGCCTTGCACTTGTTTTTGCTCACTTGCTCCTTCTTGATCTGAGGGCTTGTTGTAGAGGCTTGATTGTGCTTGATATGCACTTGAGGTGCCACTGTTTCCAAAACCGGTCTAACCGGTTTCCCAAACCGGTCAGACCGGCTTGGTACAGATAGCGCCCCGGTTACTTGTGGACAATCACCAATGAAGTGTCCATGTTGCTTGCATTTGTAGCATATCCTTCTCCTTAGCTTCCCTTGTCTTTTCTTGTTGTTTTTGAGCTGAGGAGAGCACATCGATGCATAGTGCCCCTTATTTGAGCACTTGAAGGATTGTATGTGATCAAGCTCCTTTTTCTTGATTTCTTGAGCCTTGTGATTTATGCCTTACTTCTTCGGTCGAAAGGTTGAGCTAGTGCGGTTTGAACCCTTCTCAAGCTTCTTCACCATGTTGTCCTGGTTATCTTGACAAGGTTGCACTTGACTCATTCCCTTTAACTTACTCAAGTCACCTTTAAGCCTTTCAACCTCTTGTATGAGTTGATCATTTTCTTTTGCAATGAGGTCATCACAAGTCTCTACAAATACATGCTCAATACTAGATTGGCTTGCTTGAGAACAACAAGGTTTAGTACAAGACAATTCAATATTGACATGTGAGCATGTGCATGTGTGTGAGAGAGGTTGAGTGAATTTTACCGAAGAGAGCACAACCTCATGAGTCACTTCTAGACAAGTATATGATTCTACAAGCATTTCTTGAGAACATTCAAGCTCTTTGTGACGTGTTTGCAAAGCCATATGCTCGCCGGTGAGCTTTTCAAGCTTTTCATTGAGCACCTTCCTTTCTTCCTCCAAAGATGCTACACATGTAGACGTGTTAGTAGCACAAGCAACTTTGTCAAGCAAGATATCATATTTATTAACCAAGGTAGAGTGAGAGAGTTTGAAGGCTTCAAGTTTTTGAGTCAAAGTCTTTATGATGTCAACTTGATCTTCAAGTCTCTTTGTCATTTGGTTGTCCTTGGTTTCCTTGCTCTTCTTGGCCATCAAGCACTTGTGATCATCAACACTGAGAGTTGAGGATCTAGAAACTGTCATGTTTTTATTGATTGCCTTCTTGAACACTTGCTGCTTCTAGTTGCGCTCATCCTGTGAAAACCGGTCAGACCGGTTTTGGAAACCGGTTGGACCGGTTTCCCCATAGGGTCACCCGACTTGCCTTTCTTGTCTTGCTGATCCTCGGGTGTGGCTACTGTAGCATCAGTGTGTGCTCCAGAGGTAGAGCACCCTTCTGAAGACACATTTGCACCTTGATTCTCACTAGTTGACGGCTTGTCATGCTCAACCCCAAATCTTCATTTTGGCCTCCAATTTCTCTTTCCTCATCACACTTGGTCGAGGTGTCATCGTGAGTGCATGAAGATGAGTGGTTTGACGCTGTGGCTTCTATTTGCAAGCTTACTCTTTGATCTTGATCTTCACAATTGGGCATATCGTAGCGATCTTGAAAAATTTCCCAAATGTCATGTGCATCAATTATGTCGTCACAAATCAATTCCTGCACATCACAACTCAAGGTACTACGAATGTAATTAGTAACTTGAGTGTTGAGTTGCCAACATTCTAACTCCTCTCTAGATAAATATAACAAGTCAAAGTTGTCTACTCTAGTGCAAGGAGGGAGAATACTAGCGACTACAACCTGCTCAGCATGTGGACCAAAAGTCCTAATTTTATTAAGTACATGAGCAGACCAAGAATCAAAGTTTGAGCCACCTAGTGTCAATGGCTCAAAAGATACCTCAATTGTTGTCGACATCTTTTCTCCAAGCGGTTAAGCTCGATTCGGAGAACCTTGCTCTGATACCAATTGAAAGGATCTTGATGTCGCCTAGAGGGGGGTGAATAGGCGAATCTGCACACTTATAAAAATTCAACCCACTGTCAGTACTGAAACCGGTCAGACTGGTTTCCAAAACCGGTCAGACCGGTTTTACACAAATAGAATTGACAATATGTAAATCCCCTCTACGAGTTCTAGCACAAACCAAACTTGGTGTGGGACTTCCATAGGGGTTTCCAAGAGTACCAACAAGGTCCCTGCACACAGCACAAGCACACCAAAGTAGATCGAAGCGGAAGCACAAGATATATGCTAGAATGAGAGATAAATCAACAAACAAGATATATATGAAGTAAATGCATAATTGACACAAGGATTTATCCCGTGGTTCAGCTTGCCACAAAAGTTTGCTTACGTCCACGTTGTTGAGGTATCCACACAAGGATAGACTCGCCACACAAGGCTTGTCCTTTACCTCGGTCTCAAGTCAAGAGGACGAACTCTTGAGATGAGAAGGTTTCCACTAGATTCACAGGGGTAATACAAACTTCTTGGAGCTTCCACAATCTCGATTGGAGCTCCCAAGCGACCTCTAGCCGTCTAGGAGCAAATGCTCCAAGAGTAAAAAATGCTTCAAAGATCTTCAACGAAATCAGCAGGTGCTCAAGTGTGGGATGCTCACTAGACTTCTCAAAGCTCTCTAAAGTTCTCACACTAGTCACTCTCTTAACCCAACTCAAGGATATGGCACTAGAGGCTTAAATCTCACTTAGAGAGGTTGGGAAGAGCTTTGCTATGGTTCAGGAATGTGTTAGGAGTGAAGAGAACCAGCAGCCCCTCAAAGAGGAGCTCATGGGTATAAATACCCACCTCACTCAAAACTAGCTGTTAGTCTGTCAGACAAAACCGGTTAGACCGGTTTGCCAAACCGGTCAGACCGGTTTTCAAACCAACTAGTCGTTGGACAGTGTCAGTGCCCAAACCGGTCAGACCGGTTTCCAGAACCGGTCAGGCCGGTTTTGGCCAGAGAGCTCAATTAAGGTTTTGATCTCACAGGTTAGTCTCTCTAGGTTTCACTTGAGCACTTTTTGATGTTTGCTGTCCACCAATGATTCATCCGTCTTGATAGTACGGCATACCTAAACTCAAGATAAAAGATAAACCCTAATTAATCCACTGAGCTTGAACCTCCAAGGTACGCCGATAAATGATCTTCAATGATTCGAGGGCTTCCAATGATGTGTACCAATTTAGCACATGTTGTAGATGAACAATTATATGCATGTGCTTGAGCATGTCCACTTTGAGCTAGTGACCTAGAATTCTTCCATGGAGTAGAGATCAATCACTTTGAATTCTTAAGCCACTTGAATTTATCAATCATGACGTTAGATGCAATTTATCACTTTCCTCGGTAGGCTTGGATATGATACTTCGAAATCCTTGATGCTCTCAACTTCACCCTAGCCACTCCGCTTATGGTCGCTATCCATAGCCTTAGCTTAGTTCCTCGTTTTAGCCATCTTGATCTCTTCACCACTTATCCTTGCCACAATTGAGTCAAGCCTTGCACCATAGAGTTAAAACCATTTGAGATGCCACTCAATTTGTTTGTCCTTTGATTGATATCAATTATTCTTGCTTTTGCAATCTTCCAATTGTAGGTCCAAAGTAATATAGATAACCAATTGACCTTTGCTAAAATCCAACTCGAAGTCTTGCAAATATCTTCTTTGAACAAGTCAATAAACTTCATGAAGTATAAGAGTGACAACCATTTGATATTGAACTTGGTAAACTTATTGTCTAGATCATCAAGTTCCATCTTGTAGCAATAGTGAAATCCCTTGATGTTTTTCTTGACAAAGCTCACAACATTGGTCATCAAACTCTATCATGTGTCAATGGTGAAATCCCTTGATGCCATATTCAACTTTAATTTAATTCTCTCATTATTATACCACAAGCTTCTCCTTTCTTCAAAATGAGCTTTGCCCAACATAAAAAAGCCAACCAATCATCATATATCATCATGCCTTTATATTTGCTTTTCTTTAGCTTAGGATCACTTGTGGTATGCTTTATGTAAAGATCAATGGGAAGAACATCCTTTCTTTATCATGACATTCACTCTTAGTAAGCTTATAATTATTCCAAGTATATTGTCATGATCCACTCTTGTCTTATTTGCAATATGAGCCAAATGCATGAATTTACACATAAATATCATTTATCAATAATCAATGACCTGCTCACATACTTCACAAGAGTGTTAGCGTTTTAATCAAGTTGTCACTTAATACACCAAAACCCACTTAGGGCTTGATTGCACTTACAGAGGCGGGTGGGCATTGAAGCGCTCCGAAGCAATGAAGTCTTCGACAAGACGAACTTTCGGCGCAGCCGGTGTGAGGGCAGTCGCAGGAGCAGCCGCGCATGGAGCCACCCACCCGTATCCCGCAGCAGATATTGTGCGGTGACTGACAGTGTCGAGGCCGAAGTTCAATTCAGGTTGTGGATTGTCTGGCCGCGGGAGCGCGGGAGAAGGGTGAGTAGGAGACATCAGTAACTCCTCACCGACTCCTGAAGGCGCGGGGGGAGAGCTAGGAGTAGGGTCCGTGCCCCCGGGCACGCGAAGGAGTTTGGCCCCGAGGACAGGACGTACGTGCGGCGCGCCGGGCAGTGGAGCGGGATTGTGGGCGCTCGGCCCCAAGCTCGGGGATCTCATCCGGGGATTTAAGAGAGCAGGAGGTCCCCTGTATCTACCCTGCGCCGCGAAGCTTTGAATGCTGGTGGGGTGTAACTCCGGGGGGATGCAACGAGGCGGCGGGGAGGTGGTAGAGGAGCAAAAGCCTTGGTTGTGCCGGTTCACCCCGGGAGGGAAAGGGCTCGAGTAGGGAGTTGCCCGGCCCACTGGGCCAAGGCTGGGTGAAAAATTGGGCCTATCCGAAGGGCAGAGGTCATCAACAGCGGGCCCGCTGTCGGAGGTTTGAATCCCGTCGGACATGTCAGGGTTGTCAGAGCTGTCTTCCCCGACAGCGTGGCGAGAGGCGCCGGCCGCCATGGTGGAACGAAGGGAGGGGAAGAGGAGGAGGGAGACTCGCCCCAGCCTGCATCTACCACGGGTAACTATTAGGCGAGCAATATTCCCGTTTGCCGCTGCAGACTCGAAAACCCCTGGGAGGATCTCACTAGTCTGGAAGCGAAAGGGGTAAGTGGAGAAGCAGAAGTTAAGAGCATTCCTGACATCCGAGACATTGGGGGTGAGAATCGGGATCAGGGCAAAGCCAAAACCGGGATTCATCCGAAACAGAGGTCACTCGAGTCGCAGGAACAACAGTAGCGTAGTAATGCATCAGGGCAAAGTTGCAGAAGAGCACACCTGGAGCCGGCGGAGTCCGACGAGGTCGCGGAGGCGCTGGCCTGCATCCCGCGAAGGAGGGTGAGGCCTGGGGCACCGTAGGATCCTTGGTTGAGGACGCTGGCGTCGACCTCCTTGCACCCTGGCTGTTGTCCGGGTGATTGCGTCGGGGCAGCAGAACTGTAGCTCCAATGGGCGTGAAGAAGGGCTAAACTTCCGAGGGGAGAGGGAGGAGCGGGGGGAGGTGCGAAGAGAGGCGGGGGAACTCCATGATGGCGGGGAGGGAGGCGGCGACAGCGTCGGGGCAGGCGTCGCCTGGGTCGCCCGGGGGAGCACGAGGAGCGCTCATCCGGATTGAGAGTTTCATTTTCGCTGCCAATTTTAATTTGTCCGGAAGAAATGAAAAAGGGAAAACAATGCTGGAGTGCTTGGAAACGCCCAAACACCAAGCGGAAGGATCTAGACGTCATGGCCAAATAGTTGAGCGGTCGCATTCTATCAGCAATCATCTCAGCACAGAAAAAGCTTCCTTTCCTGCTCCTATTTTCCGGACGGTTCGTCCCGTTTCCTCAGGATTAGCCGTTTCTCGTGCTGAACTTCGCCGAATGGCCAGCGGCATTCAGAAGCTACGGAAGATACGGGTGTGGGCGTGTGGCCGTCTTTTTAATTGGATCTGTGCCATTATAACTTCACTGTTTTTGAAGTACACCATTACTATTCACGAAACTATGCCACTGTCATTGCAATTTTGCAGATGTTTGAGATACACCATTATTTACGCTTGGAGGCCATTTGGGCCCACTGTCAGGTGTATAGAAGGGTACTATATATTCGTATGGACCAAATTACCCCTGCTCAGATTTCTCTTTCTCTATATCTCATTTCACTAACGTGTGGGTCTCACACGTCAGTGCTTCTTCAACCTCTCGCCGCCTACGCAGACCGGACTGGAGTGAGGAGGCAACCCGCCTCGCGGCCGGTGCAGAGCTCGCCGTCAAGCTCCCCCAGATGCTCTCGTTGGCAAAGGGGGCCTTCTCCGTCGCCGGGATCCGGGTAGTAAAAGAGGAGCTCGAGAGGAAGGGTCGCCGTCGATTCCCGCTCCTCCGTCGTGGCTCCCATGCTCCGCTGGCCACCATGAGTAGGCGACGTCAGAGCAGCATCTAGCGCCACCGCGGGTCTTCCGCCTCCCACCATCGCCGATGTCAGAAAGGAGGGGCGTGCAGCACCGCTGCCGGATCAAATCGCGGGGGTCGGTGGAGATTCTAGGGTTGGTGGCATGGGGAAGAGGGAGGTCCGCCGGGGAGGGAGGGGCGGCGTTGCTCGATCCGCCGGCCCATGCTCAATCTCGCAGAGAGGATGCATCACGCGCACCTCCTGTGCCAGAGGCGGATCCCAGAGCTCCTCTCGTGTCAGGGCGACGCATGCGCACCCATCCTAGAGAGAGAGGGTCGGCGAGGAGGTGAGAGGGAGAGAGCAGAGGAGTAGGAGGTAGGGGCATAGCCAGGGCGCGGCGGGTTCGGGCGGCGTCCGGCCCTCAGCAAGCGCCAGCCACAGGGGAAAGCGGTGGCAAGAGGTTGAAGATCTCACGTGCGGGTCCCACACGCTAGTGAAATGATAGAGGGGAAGGAGAAAGCTCAAGGGGTAATTTGTCCATATGGATATCCAGTACCCTTCTATACACCTGACAGCGGGCCCAAGTGGTCTCAAAGCGTACATAATGACGTACCTCAAACATATAAAAAATTGCGATGGCACTGGCATAGTTTCTTGAATAGTAATGATGTACTTAAAAAACAACGAAGTTATAATGGCATGAATCTAATTAAACTTTTTTTCCTTATCGCCCCTCGCCGTCGCCGAGCGCACGGCTGCGTGAGGGAGACAGGAGAAGGTCGACAGCGGGGCGCCAACGCAGACGTCCTCGTCCTCATTCTCGGGCTCGAGAGAGGAGCGAACCATCATCAATCATGTCTAGCATCGCCGGGATGGATGGAGAATCGCAAATCATGCATGCAACAACGGCGGCAGGTTCCGTCGCCAACTCTTCGATTGGCTGGCACGCAGAGTGGCAGTGGACCCCCGGCATCTCAATTTTAGTTGCGCGAACAAAAAGAATCGACAGGTGTGTGTCTTGTGTCTTCGCCTGCATGGTCTGTAGTAGCTTTTTTTTTTTGAAGAATTCTGTAGTAGCATTGGATAAGGGCATATTCTACGATCTTCACCCTGAAACCCTGCTTGCAGAAACTTGCAATTGAGCTTTATCACATGAGCTAGCTTTTTTCTGCTTATTTATTGCGTGAACAAAGTTGAGAGCTGAGTCCATAGACCATAGTAATTGGAATATTTGGTGGCATCAGGGTTTTTATTTTTCTCATTCCAGGGAATGAAGCTGAGCCAGTCATTAGCATGACCGAACGACCAGTCAGCCGTCACCCACCGCCCCAAGCATGTCAGCCAAGCAGTGGTTGGGCTTTCTGTCACTAAACTAACCCGGACGATAACCTTTTCGTATTCTAATGAGAGTGGATTTCATCAGTCCCTCCCATTTGCAGCCAATCATGCGAGCTCGGTCGGCTGGCCATATCCAAATTCCGAGCACTATGGTTTCCACAGAGAGATTTTTAAAATATATAGCAGTGGAGGCCAGGACCCACGGCGGGGCTGACGACAACGGCGCGGTAGTTGGTGGTGGTGGCGCCGTCCCGGGGCGCCGGGCCATCCGTGGTCAGGAGGGCGGCGCCGCGGCGGCACATGCACGCCCGCGCGCGCGGCCGGCGTAGTACGTGTGTGGCGCGCACGGCAGGGCCGGTGGTCACGCTTCTGCGGCGGCGCCGTTACGTTGTGACGTGAGGAATGGGGGCTGAGGAAACAGAGAGCCCTGGTGTCCTCGCTCCGATCCTCGTCGGCTCCTCCTGCGGCTCTGCAGAGATGTCCGATTACCCAAGGAGATCATTGTTAAAGAAAAAAAAGATACCACATAAAGGAGATTGTTGCTTTTGTAATTTTGGTGCAGGTAGTTCTTCGTGTTTGATGCATTTGGTTTGTTTTCATGTGCACGTCCGATTTGATTTAGCGTATCTCCAGCTGCCTCCTTGACAGGTAGATAGCCACATACACTTGCATGTTGCAGTTGGGAACTTAGGATGGATGGTGGTCTGATTTTGAGCTGGAAGGGTTTGTGAATTTGTGATAGCTGAAGGCAAGTCTATGGAGGGCAAATCTGACGTGGGCTGATCACCGAATCTCTTCTCATCTGGAAACGTTTGACATTATGAAGGCTGCTGCAGCTGCAGCCCTGCACATGCTGTGTACTCACGCCTCCATCAGAGAGGACGTGTGCCACATGAAAAGCCGTTAGTGGATGAAAAGCACAGCTGAAGAAAGAAATCTCCCTTCTATTCTTCTCTGACGACATTTCTTAATTCTTATGGACCACTGCGTCCATTCCACCACTACCTCCATTCCACTATATAAGCGTTTGTTGATTTTTACTGGTCAACGTTTTATTCAAAGAAATTTATGAAAATATTAATTATTTTGTTATGACATATTTTATCATCATATATATTTTAAGTATATCATAATTATTTTTATATTTTTATAATTTTTTTGAATAAGATGCTTCTAATTGAGGCTACAAATTCCAGGGACGCAGCTTCCAGTCGAATCCTGAAATCCCGGGCTTCTGGTCCTGCCTAAGGATGGCGGTTTTACCGCGGTACCCTACCCTGTTGGGTAAGGGTACGAGTATGAATTCTATCAGCGGCTAAGGGTACGGGTACAAAATTCTACCCGCGGGTAAGGTTAAGGGTATGAAACTCTACGCATGGGTTACCAAGGGTACCCGCACTAAAGAAGCAGATAGAAATATCTGACCCAAATAGGCCCATATATCCTAACCCTAGCAGCACATCCCTTCCACCATTGGTATGTACTGACTTCACATTTTACACTTTCTTTCCAAAGTGAAACTTGAATTAATCTAATGTCTATTATTTTGTGTTCTCCGGATGATGTTGAGTCTGACATCATTGATCCATGACTCACTGACTCACAAGAATGCAAGATAGCCATCAGTTCATCACAATTTGATCTTATTTCTTATGTTGAGATGCTATAATTTCTTATTTGACTTATTTATGTATCAATAAGTGTGTGATTGTGAAGTTTAAGACTTATTTAGCTATCAAATGATTATTGTACTCTTACATATGAACTTAATGACATGTTTATGTTAATACTCATCGGGTACCCTTTTACCCTGCGGGTACCTTGCGGGTAAAGGTAAGGGTAAGAATTTTTACCCGTTACATTTGGCGGGTAAGATAAAAAAGGTAGACGGGTATACCGACGGTACCCTTATCCTACCCTGCCCTTTACCATTCCCTAGTCGTGCCCTGCCCTGCCCCGGCCCCCACGCACGCTTCCGTCTGCAGGAGTGGAGCGGGACGATTGCCGTTGCCTCTCAATCATAGTGCGCTTTGGTGTAAAGATTCCCCGTCCATGGCTGTAGCAAGGCTGCATGGGGGGCCCCTCAAATCGCTGGAAAATCTGCACGATTCCAGGCCCGTTGATTGCAACAAAATCACTGTTCCCGAATTCATTTTTTTAAAAAAAAACAAAAGAGAGCAGCTGCAATTGCAAGTACCCTTGTTTGCAGTAGTTTTCCAGTACATTTTGCAGCACGGTTCATGGGTGTCCTTGACTCCTTGCCCAACCGGATAGGTCAGCAGGTTTTTGGTCCATGGGGGCTTTTTGACTCCGGAAAGGAGAAACAACACGCAGCATATGCCTTATATGTATATATATATATATATAAACACGCAGTATATGCATTATGGGATATCTGAATATCTGATTGTATCGGATATGTTTGTGAATTGCACTGCATTTTTTTTGGCACCGGTGATGCTTCCGGAGAACCATACGCAACAACAAAGCAAAGAGGTTAGGTTCACGTTCCATCACTCATCCAGAAAAAAAGCGATGAATGAAATCATGCCCCGCTAGCATATGTTAAAAGCAACGACAGGAACAGTAAATTCTGTGCCGTAAGCTGCTACTCCCAGCAGTACGTCTGATGATCACATGCAGCACGACGCTGGATACAGTAAACATAGAACAGCCACAAATTTTTTTTAAACTAATGATCGAACAGCCACAAGTGATAACAAAAAGGCAGAGGACAGTATTGCTCGAACGGGGGGAGCTATAGCTAGCTATAAACAATTCGCAGCCGATGGACGGAAAACCACACGAATTTCTCAACAATTCCTTGCTTGCCGCGTCGCTGTCCTGCGTGGCGGTGGGCTGCGACCTTTTTGTTTGGATCAGTGCGCTCCGCGCTGCTGCCCTTTGGCTTGGGATCCCGGACAGAGACAAAGAGCATCCTTCGAAGTGAGGAAAAGGCTCACGGAGCCCTAGCATTGCAAGGAGTGCAGCAAAAGAATATTGCAAGCAAGTGTAGTATATCTCTTTCGGTCTTTCCCACAGTTAAAAGGAAAGTAAAAGGGGAAAAAATGAAAAATCAATGCTTCGACTCAATCATCAGTTTTTTATGAAATACGAACCATTTCTTTCATCAATCCTACATCATCACCTTGGAATTTGGGTAGACGATAAAAAAAAATCTAGCTCCATCCTTCCGTTCCATACTTTTTTTTCTCATGTCAATTTTCCTGAGCATCAATTTTATCGCTTGAAACAAAAAAATATGCCAAATATTCAAACTGGATAAGCCTGGAAACAATATTTTACAAGTACAACGAGCGAAAACGGCAGCTAACCAACCGCCAGTCTTCCCCCACTGCCGGTGGGTCCCACCACCCACTCCCGTTCTCGTCGCCACCTTCTCTCCTCTTCCCTTCCAGAACCACCACCTCCTCATCAGTGCCCTTCTGAAAAACAAAGGAGAAAAAAACTGTGTCTTCCTCACTCACTCACTCTCCACGCACTAGAGGTCCAGCTCCCGAGCTCCCTGCACTGCCTGCCTTTATAATCCCCCCGTGGCCGGCCGTGCCACACCACCGCACAGACACACACCGCTGCTTCAAGAAACCACCGCCGAGGCTAAGCGCGCCAGGGAAGAGAGAGATCAGAGATGGAGGGGAAGGAGGAGGACGTGCGCCTGGGCGCCAACAAGTACTCGGAGAGGCAGCCCATCGGGACGGCGGCGCAGGGCGGGGACGACAAGGACTACAAGGAGCCCCCGCCGGCGCCGCTGTTCGAGCCCGGGGAGCTCAAGTCCTGGTCCTTCTACCGCGCGGGCATCGCCGAGTTCGTCGCCACCTTCCTCTTTCTCTACATCACCATCCTCACCGTCATGGGCGTCTCCAAGTCCAACACCAAGTGCGCCACCGTCGGCATCCAGGGCATCGCCTGGTCCTTTGGAGGAATGATCTTCGCGCTCGTCTACTGCACCGCCGGCATCTCTGGTCAGCTCTCCTTCCTTCTTGCTGTGGCTTCAATTCTTTCCAGCCAACTTCTTGTTGACTTAATTTTACAGATTTTATTTTATTTTAATTTTTTGCTTCGATTCGTGTCTTGACCCTTTTTGCTATGCGAACAGAACCTGTTCTTTAGCTTGCTTATCTGATTATCTCAGTAGTAATCCCCCATGAGAAACTTGTATGGGTAACAATCCACTATGCTAGTTGCTAGATATACCTCTGGCATATTAAAGTTATGAGACTTTCCCAAGGCTACTATTGAATATACTGCTTTACAGTCAGTGACCCTAAAGAAGATGGAAAATAAGATGATTTTTGTTGTTTTAAATTTAATATGTCAAAATATGTTAAATTTCTTATTTCTTGTTCAAACAGTAGCTTAAAATTCCTTGCCTTTATCTTCTGTTTTCTTCATTTATTTCTAGCATATACTTATATTTATAGTTATCTGACATCAGTATGGGGATTAGCAGGCCCCTGCTTAATTCTTTTTTCTTATGAAAGAAACCGGATTTTAAGCCAGCTCCCTTTAGCTTTGTATAATATAATTGTATTAAATTGTACAACCTTTATTGCACCTCGAGGGATTTGTCCTTACTGTAATAAATATATTTCATTAGCATACTGTACTACTTTAGCATGTGCTGCTTGTTATTATGCAAAGGCATCCTCAACCGCAAGTGGTAGTTCATTTTTGATGCAGCACTTCATTCCACAGCCTCCTCAGTAGTGATTCAAAGTTTAAAACGCAGAAGGCATCATTTTAATTAGTTGAGTTTCTACTCTCAAAGGAAAAAAATATTTGTGTCACTCACTCGACGCAAACAGAGTCATGTAATATATAACAAGAGTAAACTATAGGCAAAATTTGCTACATCAATTAACAACCTATAGTAGTCCTGAATAGTCCATATGGGCAATTGCAATTGTTGTGAATTTGTACTGCAGTACTTAAAATTATTTACTCCTGTTTTGTATATTGATCCTTAATCTCTGGCACTACCTATCAAAATATGAAATTGTGAAAGAATGTATGCTATACTGCTATTCTTTTTTTTCTTTTTGAGACATGCTATAATGCTATTCTGCAAACATCAATAAACCACAAACACAACTGCAACAATCAAGCGCACTATTGAGTTGCATGCACCAAACAGTTCAACCCAAAAGCTTAAGCTGATGAGGAAAGGTGGGCCCCTCACGTGCAGGCTCCCCCAGGCCGCATACGTGGAATATTGGAGTGGGCTGTAATTATTTTAATTAACGCGCCCGCTAGGATTCGAACTCGAGACCTCCGCTCGATACCATATTGAGTTGCGTACGCACCAACCAGGTCAACCCAAAAAGTTCTGTTCGATGAGGAAAGGTGGGCAATTCACTTATACTCCAACAGGCACAACTAATGATTGTACTTGCAACTGCAACAGGAGGACACATCAACCCGGCTGTGACTTTTGGACTGTTCTTGGCCAGGAAGCTGTCCCTGACTAGGGCCATCTTCTACATAATCATGCAATGCCTGGGTGCCATCTGTGGAGCAGGAGTGGTGAAGGGCTTCCAGCAGGGACTTTACATGGGCAATGGCGGTGGTGCCAACACTGTCGCCTCTGGCTACACCAAGGGATCAGGGCTTGGTGCTGAGATCATTGGCACCTTCGTCCTGGTCTACACCGTGTTCTCGGCCACTGACGCCAAGAGGAACGCCAGGGACTCCCATGTTCCTGTAAGTACTGCTGCGGCTTGATTTCCCTAATTTATTCAATTGTTGGGAGTTCTTCATCAATTAAATTAACTTATCACATATATTTAGTCGACATTTGCAACTAAAATCTTAATTATATGACAGTGGCTGTGATTTGTGTTCTGAATTTATAATGCTCAACTTAATTAATATACCTCATACATTATGTAATTATTTATTGTCTTTGACATTAACAAGCCACATGTAGCTGGAAATTTAGCTAATGTCTTCATCAAGGCATCAGCCTTGTTTCAACAAATGAATACTATATGAGCTAATACTTACCATGAAATCTTATTTGGTGAAAACAGATCCTCGCCCCACTGCCAATTGGGTTCGCGGTGTTCCTGGTCCACCTTGCCACCATCCCCATTACTGGCACTGGCATCAACCCAGCTAGGAGCCTTGGCGCTGCCATCATCTACAACAGGGATCACGCCTGGAGCGACCATGTGAGTGGAACCCCTCTTCAGTCCTCTTCTCACCCACTTCCCATTTCCAGTGGTTTTGTTACCTGCTCACACTGAAATGTCTCCATCCAAAACATCATACATGCAACCACCGTCTTTCCATTGTGCAACAGATACAGTGGCATGTTCTGGAAAGTCTATTCTAATCCTAACTAGGTTCTGTACTTGTGTGAAATATTTTTTGTGGCCAAACTACCGGTAATCATTCACTCACCAAACTACTAAAACGATGCAGACAAAGTGACATGCCAATGACAGGCATGACCTCTTGCCTCTGTGTTAGTCTTATCACAAAGGCTTGTCCCAATCTATGTAGTTGGCATGTATTAATCTAGGCTTGGACAGTTTGTGTGGGATATGATATTATTCCGGTCCTTTCTACGCTTAGAAGTCTATCAATGCCGAAGAGTTGGTATAACATGTGTTGCTATCATTGTTTGCAGTGGATCTTCTGGGTCGGCCCCTTCATCGGCGCTGCCCTGGCTGCCATCTACCACCAGGTGATCATCAGGGCCATCCCGTTCAAGAGCAGGTCTTAAGCTGCGGCGGTCCTGCACGCCGAGACATGCCAGTTCCGAAGAAGAACGAGCGTCTGCCTCTCTGATGTTTTGTGTGCCAACGCCTAGTATCTCTGTCAATTCCTCGTCTCCCTTCAGGGCTGCTGCGCGGTTCTGTTGATCTGAAACCCAGAACCTGTGTGTATTTCCGTACCGAGCTGTGTATGCTTTTCCATCGTGGATATTTAAGTTATGACCATTTGTTGCAAGAGTTTCCTGTCCGTATGTTCTCTGTGTTGGGATCTTGACGAGAAACTCGGCAGATGTCATGTGAAAATGCGAATCGATCTAGTGAAATTCCACGACTCATATCAAATTTGGATTCTTCTTCGTTCTAAAGCACGCATCAGGACAACCAGTTCTCTGATATCATCATAACATGACGGAAAGCGACCTCCAGAACAGAAATATGAACACTCTTAAATTGGAGGCAGAGGATAAAGAGGCAAGCTAGTAGATCATAGCGTAGCCGCAACAGGTAGTGGATTGAAGAAGCTCCACTGCCCTGGCGCTGCAGCTTGAATCTGCAGTGGTGGTGGACCTGAACCTGCTGCTGCCGTGGTGGTGGCCTTCCACCAGTCCGGCAGCGCCATGATTGGGGCGAGGACGAAGATGATGGACGACAGGTGTAAAAGACGATGGTGGATGGGGGACCCGGGGCCCTATCCTAACGCATTGCTCCCCGCGTACTCTACGCCACGGCACATGGGTTGTTCCTTGATGGTAGGACTGTAGGATGTCAGTGGTACAGATATTATCCGTCCGACCGACCGAAAGGTCGGACGCTCAAATGATAAGAACATATCCGAATTTGATCATTTAATATCCGTAACTATCAGTACAGCGTTAGTATCTGGAAATTCAAAGTTGAATTTCTATGATCCAAATATGATGAATATCACTATTTAACACAAAATATATTGTCTGTATCCGTATTCGATCCGAGAATTCTGTCTGAGAAAAAAAACTATTTGTATCTATATCTGCAGTATCCGATCCGTTTTCATCCCTACTTAATTGCGTTGCATCGCACAATTGGCATGTGCCGCCAGGGCCCTTTCGGATCAAAGTCCGACAATGCGAGGCAATTGCAGTTTTGCCTCTCAGATCGCTACTATGCACGCCCGGGAGCCCTCCAACAGAGAAGGCATCGGGCGATGCATTTTGCCTGCAAAGGAGAGAGGAGAGGCAAAGATGCACTCCCTCTCTCCTCGAAGGCAAATGGCAAGCACGCGAACGAGCAACGCGTGGCGGTGGCGCAGGGCGAGCGCGAAGGAGGAGCGCCGGCGGGAGGCGAGCGCGACGGAGGAGCGCATATTGGTCTCTCCGGCCACCTGCTCCTTCCCCAAGCCTCTGCTGCTGCCAGCGAGCACGAGGACAGGCAGGGAGAGGAGGAAGACGCCACCGGAGATCCGCCGCCGCGCAACAGCATGTTGTCGTCCCCCTTGCGCTGCGGCCGGCCACGCGGTCTTCCTCGATCTCTCCGCCACCAACCACCTCTTCTGCAGCTGGTGCCGGATCCGACCACCGCAGGCTCCTGCCACGCCTCACCGGGGAGGGAAACGCGTGCCGCGGCGAAGATGAGGGAGGGGGAGGAGGAAGCGGATGGCGGTGGGCGAGCTTCGCAGGCACGAGCCGACGAGCGCTAGCCGCGGCGTCAGGCGAGCTCGAGGGCGGCCGGCGCCGTCCTCACCTCCGGCGGGCGTGGCGGAGGAGCAAGATCCCGCGCCGGCCTCGACGAGATCCCGCGCCGGCCCCTCGTCTCGATCTCCCGCAACAGAGCTCCTCCAAGCTGCCCATGGAGCAGCGGGCACCCCTCTCCCTCCCCTGCAGCAACACCTTGGATCCCGACGGCGTGGAAGCGCGGGTGCGAGAGGAACGGCCGTCGGCCGGTGCTGCTTCTGCATTTGCCTTCTCCTCTTGGAGATGATGTTTTTTTGCGTCCACGGTGCATACACTGTTCAGAAGGCAAAAGCAGGAATGCCTCTGGGATTTTGCAACTCCTTGTTGGAGTCAGTCTCAAAGGGTGCAGAATTGCAAATGCACACAGCTGGTACAGGGTATTGGCGCCTTTTACTTACCACTACCACATTTTCACCCTTCCATTGGATGGTAGAGGCACCCATATGATCCATCATAACGTAGGCACCGCAACCCAGTTCACCTGGCGTGCATACGCCTGTCTGGGGAAAAAATAGATTTTACAAGAAAAGAAGCAATTTATGCGATAAAAACTGCATCTCTAGAGGCGCGGAAACGGCAACATTTGGACTGTTAATTTGATTAACAGATGCTTAACAAGATTTCCAGAGTGCTAATGGATAAGTTTGATGGATTGACCCTCGTATTACAACAGCAGAAGCAACACTTTGCAGTGTGCACTGCAGCTGACTCATACTATGTAATAGCTGTTGAGTTTTTTTAATAACAAAGAAAAAAGAAAAGAAAAGGGTGGTGAACGGCTCACTTGCTTTCTCCTGTGCAAAATATGGACGACTAGTTGAGTCCCCCTTCTGTACAATGGCCTCCAACCCCATAAGAGAAAACGGAAAAAAATGCTGTAGATACGGGAGTAAGAGTATACAGGCTCAGAGTCACTGTTTTGAGGCCTTGGGTATCTGGACAGTCTAGTATACAACATCCCCCTCCTGATAGGGCATGTCTCACCTGTCGATCAAGAATGCAATTCATCAAATTTCAGTGTACAAACATTGCATGAATAGAAGATTGAACCATTGATTGCCATAAAACCATACAAGGGACATACCTTTTTTGAAGTAATGGGATTGACATAGGAGAATCTTTATCCATTGCCAATTGTCAGTATCAGATATAATTAATGGACATCTCTTCTAATATGATACAATTAAAGGTTTCTGCAAACCACATATGCCTGACTGAAAGCTTAAGCAGCAATTTTTGCTAGAGAATCAATGGCCATGATTGCGCCCAGGAGGACCAGACCTCAAATCCAGTGAAGGTTTTAGCTTCACATGATCCCCAAAGCTCTGCTGAGAGGATCGCTCAGAAGGTAATGGCCTATCATGCGAATCCCACACATTTGCATGTCTCATCTTTCCTATTTGAGAGCTCAGGATGTCAGCTTCAGAGACTACCCTCTCCTGAATACCTGCTGAAAGTTGCTGTACTCGAACAAAACGTCCATGTACTGGATCGGCAGGTCGGCTAGGCAAGTGATCATCAAGACCTCTTGATGTAACTGTGAAGCCCTCATTTCTATAAGCTGGTTGCCTCACATGGTTTAAAGGAATGGCTCCACTGCCACCAGTTAGAGGAGTGGAAGCACCCGAAGTAGTTCTGGGGCTAGAAATTGGAGAAGGTGACATTCTACCATTTTGATGTTGTGGAGATCTTGATCTCAGAAGAGGACTTCCACATGGAGATACAGGACAAGATATATTACTTCGGATATGTAAATCACTGCATAGAGGCAATAATTAGAGGGAAGGTATTTTTGATGGAGATAGACAAGAAACTTCACTGAATTGTAGTTTTTTTTTGGCCAGGAGCATTGGGTTCATTTGATTACAGCAAATAGGAAAATGCAATTATTCTATGTGACAGCTATATACAGGTGGGTAGTTGTTCAATCTCAAACAGAATAACATAAGTCACAGGTTGAATTACACAGAATTTGATGAACCAAATTATAGAAGGAAATTGCCAAAATAAAGGACCAGTCAGGATACCATTTAATAAGTAATATTTAGGACACTGCTCCAACTGCCACTTCTTATTTTGAAATGTTAGCCAACTTCATTGCTCTTGAAGGTAGAGTTCGAACAAGGATTATGCCATAAAAAGTTTGGTTGCATGCAAATTAGGATTTAATACTCTCTAGCAGATATCTAGTTTTGTTTACTGCTTGAAAATTGCTTCAGATGGACGCATAAAAGGCATGATCTTATGTACTCAACAGATACATTCAACAAAAATTGAATGACTTACCTATTTGCCAAAGAAAATTTGGCAGCTCTTCTCTGGAAAATCGATTGGCCTTCCAAACCAAGCGAGGACATATTTCTGGCATGTCCAACCACCTGAAACATAATGAGACAAATAGAATGTAATGCAGTCACATGAACAGCAATAACATAAAATAAGCAGTTGCTCGTCCATTGATATGGCATTATGGCTTTAATATGCCATGTAGGTCAGTGTGCCAGCGCACCTAGTAGACAAATACTAATCTTTAGCAGGCATAGAGAAGAATGGAAGGGAAAAGGCACTAAACTAAATGCTTGTATTTAGGAAACTATCTGTAGGCTGAAGAAGCATGCCAGTTAATGAGTTGAATGATAAAATTATTTCAGGAACAGTAAACAGTTGGTACCTTTGAATTTGTTTTGCAGGACATAACCGCCAACTGTTCCAGTGGATCAGAGGCAGCTGATTTTTCAAGTGGTGGTGCATTTCGTACAAATGGATGCTGCAAAAGTTCCACTGCCGTTGGACGGCTAAATGGATCACGTTGCAAGCACTGTCTTATGAAGTCTTTCCCCTCTTCTGAGAGACTATCTGGTATTGGTGGAAGCTCCTTACTGTTCCCTATCTTAAACATTGCGGCAATCTATGAAAAAGGTAAAAAGGCATGTTAGCATCCAGGTTCCAGAGATTACAACTGGTAAAAAGATGATTCTGATTATACATTGCACCATCTTACAAGACAAAAGGCAAGATAGTATCAATAGTACAAACTGCTCTGCCGAGCAACACTTAAGATTTTTTCAGCGATAAAAAAATTGAAGTGAAACTAGTTCTCTTATAATTTCATAAAATTCATTAAGCATTTCATGCAATTTATAATAGTAATCATTAAATGCAGTTTGTAAAAGTTTATTTGGCTACTCGTGATATAAGACTGTAAAAGCAGTGAAAGGGCCTCTAGCCTAGTTGTTAGAGCACCCAAGTAGCATCCAGCAGACCCAGGTTCGACTCTCCCTGGGAAGAAATTGAACGGATTTGGAATAAAAAAAGGTTGGGGCTTCCCCTACTAATTTTGGTCAAAAGTAAATGTAAAAGAATCAGGGCAGTAAAATGAAACAATCAGCCTGAAAAAACACAGTTTTAAATGTAGAATTGATTGAAGCTTAAACTAAAAGAGACCAGAATTTTAGATGTCTTAGCTCACTACAAGAACCGTCCATGCACGTGAACTTGTTTTTTACAAAAGTAGTGAAAAATTGAGGGGGGGGGGGGGGGGGGGGTTGCTAAAGTTAAGGAACCCTCCCTTCATTTTCTGATTCATAATTAATGCAGTACCAAAAAAAGGTGCATCTTGCATCGAAACAACAGAACATTTACATTACACAAACAGAAGCCATAGCTTCAGGGTCTAACACTAACCCCTTCGTATTGGCTCCATGGTGGTTTTGAGGTAGCCATCTCTAGGACTGTGCATCCTAAACTCCATATATCAACTGCAAGGTTACATCCACTAGAATTTTTTATAACCTGCATATTTGTCACAACATAAGCAATGAAGGCCAAGCCTGTTAAACCGAAGCAAAATAATAAAGGTAACGGGACAAACAATGCACAATTTGGAGCAATACCTCAGGAGCCATCCAATATGGGCTACCCTTAAATGAGAAAGGGCACTGTTGTCCATTGATCTAAGAAATAAAACAGCAAAACACATGTTTAGACAAGCTACCAGGTTTGAAATCTTGTATACATAACCATTGTCTTTTGAGGGGAGGAAAACATTCTCCAAATTTAGACGAAATTTAATACAAGCACTTAACCAAATAAGCAATAAAGTTACAAATAAAACCTCAGGTTAGATTGGGGCCATATCTAAAAGCCAGAAGACAATGAAATCTAAGCCGGAAGATATAACAGGAACATCAAGGGCTAAATAAAAGTGGCCAATTCTTATCAAAGAAGTTGAGCCAGTGCAGGTAGTTATTAGTAGAGGTCCAGGTACAAAAGGAAGGTACAAAATACTATCATTTGAATTTTGAGTTATTTTCTACACATAGATATAAAAAAAAGGAGCAGAAAACTCACATGTTTTGCCATTCCGAAGTCAGCAAGCTTCACATGACCATTAGGGTCAACCAATATGTTTGCACCTTTGATGTCCCTGCAAATTTAGAATGAGAGTAAGTAGAAGCAAAGATTAAAAGAAGTTGCAAATCCCACGCGGGCACACAATAAATGACTAAAACATGGAAACTATATAAATAATATTACCTGTGTACTGTATTCTTGGCGTGTAAATATGCTAGGCCCAAAAGTATTTGCTTAGTATAACTTCGAATTGCTTGTTCACCAAACCGCCCGTATTCTTGGAGAAGCTTATGTATAGATCCACCAGAAACATACTCAAGGTATATGTAAAGCTTATGATTAACCTGTTTTAAGAATAATACAGAGATGTGTTTAGTAGAATCACAAGACTCAAGGAGAAAAGTATATACATTTCTGCAGGTTCTATGCTTTTTTCCCCTTTTCCTGCTATTTACTACAGGAAGTGCATAGTGAAGGGTAGGGAACATGGTCTATCAGCAGTATATTATAACTAAAGGCAGCAGGTTATACCGTTTCAGATCCATAGTACCGCACAATGTTTGGATGCTGAAGTCGGCTCAGAAGTAATATTTCCTGTGAAATGAAATAATGTCAAAAGAGAAGGTACAGCATAATGAGTCATGATAAGCAAGTGGATTTTTCAATGTTGAGTGCGAACACGTAGAAAACACCATACCTGGCACAGCTGCTTTGTGCTTTCTTTTGATTTAGGATCATCTGAGAAAAGGGTAACCTCCTTCATAGCACACATTTCACCTTTATCACTGAGATAAATGACAATAAACAATTAAAATGAAGAAACAAATGATGATCCAGTACAACGGAACATTCAGTGCACATAGTAAAGACAGATGCTAACTAGAGTTATTGTGATCAGGCGTATAATGATTTCACAGGACCACTTCATCAATGATAAAAGGAATGAAGATACCACCCAAGAAAAATAAAATCCAGAGTAATTCATTACCGCTTATATAACAATAAATGTCATATTCTGGTGCAAACTTCTTGCAGCTAAAATACAAGATAATCTGGAATATTTAAGGTAAAGCATTTGCAACAATGACTCCTTCCAAATATACCAATCTATTAACCATGGCATGTGATTTCACCAATCACCACAAACACGAGATAGATTGCAAGAGAAGTTTCTAGGAGACAACAATGCAGTGCAGATAGTAACTAGCTAAAACATCATCATTTATGTGGAGGCTGGCAGCACTTAAAACAAATCCACGAGAAAGGAGAACAGAAAATTGGACAATCAAAAGTCAAAACTAGCATAAAATCTGACTTCGTGGCTACAAAAACTGCAGATTTAATAAACAACTTAAGTCAACTTGTACAAAATCATATTTAACTTCAACCACATACAAATTGAAATGGGTATAATACTATAATCCAATTCCATGCATGGAAAGAGCAAAAGGCATACCTGTTAAAACCAACATACACATGACCAAATGTCCCACGGCCAATCAGTTTTCCCTTCTTCCACCGTGATCCAGGGCTGGATGGATTCTCTGTTCTACCAGGACTACGAGATATAGGACTAGTTGGGGTAGAGTTGTTTGGCAAAAAGGTGGAACTATTAGAGATGCTCAATGGCGGAAGCGGCAATCTGTGGGTTTGCTTCTTCTTCCCTTCAGCATGTCGACTTGTTGGAGATTCAGGAGCCACCCCGCCAGCCCTTGGATGCAAAGGAGAGACGCTTCCACTATGCACCCTAGAACTTGGACCAGGACTTGCCATTCTTGGGCTCGGAATTGGTGAACACTCTGGACTACCGCGGCTAGGCTGCCAAAAGAGCTGGGCTAGCATATCACCTCCCACTGAATTATGCCCAGATGTCTGACCAGAACCTGGACTGGAGCACTGACCAGACCCAAGGAAAGTTACGTCTGCATGAGGCTTCACTGCCCAGAAAGCTGAAGTTGGAATCTGGTCGGGACATATAATTCTTGGGCTTCGAGTAGGACTTGACATCAAACTATTGGGAGCACTCTCGAAGGTAATTTGCCTTGGGCCTTGTAAATTGGATTGATAGCTGTCAGCAACAGTACCTCTTGGAGATGTTGACAGAATTTGGTTACTAAGAAAAGTATTGTTTGGCTTTCCAACATCTTTGGTGCTCTTTCTGGTGATAGCACTAGAACGCTCTCTGTGCACAACACTTAACAAGCAGAGTATTCAAAATCCGTAAGCATGAAATCAAGTGATTACCAAAAACTTATTGAAAAGAAGATGAATTATTCATGGCACCAGAGAGCATACCTTGAACTATTTGTTGCAGTAATTCTAGTGGCATTTTCAGTTTCATTTCCCACAGGGCTCTGAAGCCGAGAATCTCCTGGATCATCACTATCAATAGAACAGTTGCTGGAGACAGAAGCAGTAGCCTCTTCAGCAACAGGTTCAGTAGCGTCAGGTCTTTTTTTAGGGCGGGGGAGTGGTAGCAGGTGTCCTTTGCCACGCTTTTCCAAAGTGAATTTTGAGTCAGTAATATCAGAAATAGTGCGTGTCACCCTAGCACGTGATCCAGGAAGAGGAAGTGGCTGCGCATGTGGTCTATCTACTGCAAAGCTCTGACACCGAGAAACCTCTTTTGAAGGGGATGTTGAGCGGGATTGGGCAGTGGACCAGCAACCTTTGTCACCAGCTGTGTCTTTACCATGTCTACGACTCCCTCGTGATTTTCTGCTTCCCTTTTGCTCATTTGAACTTATGAGACGCTGAAATGTGTCAATGAGGTTTTCTTTGGCAGTCCTTTTCACTTCTTTGGATGAAGATTTTCCCCACCATGTTGGCATACTGAATATAGAATGCGTTGTAGAGGATTTATCTATTCACTCATAGCAGGGTCATGCAGATTGATCAGCTACCATGCTATGAAGTGGTCCTGTGATAACATCAACAATAAAAGGCATGAATCAAGCCAATCCAGAGTTTATTGTATTCCCTGTAAACATCAACAATTGTGACCACTCTCCTAGATACCCCTATTTAGATTAAAAGCATCTAAAGATTATATGCTGCACTGAAACCTGCAGTTCAGGCTTGGACAACACACACACAAACACACATGACATAGCATAAATAAAATAATTGATATTACTCATGTATATATCATCCAATATAGAATAGAAACATCTGCAGATTAATAAATGTATTAAAATATAGTAGATGAACTACTGAAAGTAAAGGATCATTTTGACTGATCATGATAATGTTTTGTAATTGTTCATGAAAGTATGCACGGCTCCAACAATAAGGCAAATAAATGAAGAGCACCAGCTGCTCTAATTATAGTAGATAAACTACTGGAAGTAAAGGATCATTTTGACTGATCATGATGATGTTTTGTAATTGTTCGTGAAAGTATGCACGGCTCCAACAATAAGGCAAATAAATGAAGAGCACCAGCTGCTCTAAAAGAGAAATCTCAAGGAAACAAGAACACCCTTTTTTTCCTTGGTGCCGGTAATTGAGCCCCATGTAGGAACATATAACATAGTGAGCAAGTTGCTAAATTTTCTTAAATTGCTTAAATGCAAAAGGGTAAATAATAGGGTAGATCAATTTCTAAGCTCAAGGTCATCTTCTAAGACCAAAAATTCATCGACAATGCTAACAGGCAGAAGGACACAGCATCTAACCAAACCAAGATCATGTATGAAAAAACACAAGTCATACAGAATGCAGATTTCTCTCGGAACTTTCACGCAATAACCATTCCAGTTGGTATGTTATCTATTGCTGGCACTGGCATAAAATATGCACAATCCATTCTATACCATTCTGACCGGTGGCATAAACTACCAAGCAAACTGGCTCTAATGTATACCAACACTAATAGCTGACTTCTGTGCCAATTGGAACTTATGCAAGAACAGACTATCTGTGGAGCGTATGAATCGGCACTCCGAGATTTTTGTGAAGTAAACTGCACCTGATCGGGCCCGTGAAGAATAGCAGCCTAATCGAACTATGATGGACTGAATTAGCGCACCAGGTAGTAAGCATAACCTCCACTAGCTGAGTGTACAGTACGTAAGATTCTGATTTGATTGCTCACAGTCGCAGTAGTCCAAACGGCCCCCCAAACAGCACGAGGCCGAAGAACAATGTACCCAAGCAAAGCAACCAAGCAAGCTAGGGTCACGTACCAGCAGCAGCACGAAGGAACCGGTCCAGGCCCGCGATGGATCTCCACTCCACCCCACCCCAATCAGGTCACTAGAGCGGGCAGCAGAGGTGGAGGTGGTTGCCACCTCCCGCCCAAGCAGCGAAGCCGGCGGCGGAAAGAGACCTGGCCCGCCGCACCCGGCCGTCCGCACCGAGGCTCGCCGGCGCCGAGGCACAGCAAATCGCGACGAAAAAGGCGCACCGACGACGGACGATTCCGGGGGCAGAAATCGGGGAGCAGGGCGGGGGCGCGACCGTAGCGGAGGAGGAATCTGGGGAGGGATCGGGGGGAGGACCGCGCGAGAGGGGAATGCAGGACGCGGGGGGCGGGGGGGAAAGGGGAAGGAAAGGAGACGACGACGGGAGAGAGGAGAGGAGCCGGGGGAGGAGGGAGGGGGGCAGTTTTTGTTCGCCCTGTCTGCTGCTGCTTGCGCGATGCGGAGTGTGCGAGTGGTGATGGGGAGAGGAGAGGAGTGTTCTGCTGCGGCGCTGCGTGCGCCGCGCCGCGCTGTTCTGGCTGGCTGGGACGGGACGGGGGAGAGGCGAGGAGGGATGGTTGGTGGTGGTGGCGAGAATCTCGTGCGGCTCGGGATCCCTGTGGGCTGTCCCTGCCGGCTGTGGGGTGGGTCCGGCGGGGCCTGCTCTTTGCGCCAACCGCCGAGGTTTAACTACGGTGTTGCTGTGCATGTGCTGCGACCTGCGAGCGATTAAGGGTGTGTTTGGTTCCCTTCTCTGTTTTCCCCGGGAGCTCCCTCCAAGGGGCTGTCGCATGCATAGGGTGTGTTTGATATGCGGCTGCTCTGGAAGGCCTGGCGAGCGGCCGGGCTGCGCCGGCCCGAGCTCGGTCGGAACGGCCGGTGGCCTTGTTTGATGTTGGTGTATGGTTTGAGCCTGGTTGAAGCCTTTTTCTTGTTTGATTCGGAGTGTGGAGCCCGGCCCAAGGGCAACTAACCGCAACTACCAATGTGTGATTGTGTTTGATTCGGGCCGAGCTCGGTTCGTGCAACCTTGCATTTCATAGGAAGAGGAGAAGGTAGCGGTTGGTGGTTACATTACTAATTACAAAACAACATTACAAGGGGCCAAATAATTACGGAGAGGTGACATAAATGAACATAAGCAACCCTAAAATAATAATAAACTCGATAATTGCTATGAAGAGCGAGGCACAATTTACCACTACTAGGCAAATGCGGACCGATTTTAGGAACATCTCCTTCAACGGAACAACGGAGTTCACCGGTGAACTCTAGATAAGAAGCAATTGCCTCTTCTTTGCGGTTGAAGCTCTTGTAGCGACGGTTGTGGAAGACAAGTAACTCGTTGATGACATGCTACCCAATTTTGATAAACCCCGAGGCTTCCGACCTCTGTACACTACATACCACGTCATTGCTCCTTCAAAACCAAAGCAACAAAGAGTTTAGAAGCATAATGGAGATAAAAATATTGCCTCAGATATAGGAGATCAATGGGTACATGTGAACCATGGAAACGTCAAATTCACATGGTCCATAGTTGAATACTTGGACCATGGATGAATTTGACGTTTTCATGGAATGCATGAAAAAAATAATCATAGATTATCATCATAGGCTAAAAGATAGGAAAATGTGGCCTCGGGTAAATAAATCGGTAGCAAATGTTTCATGGCGGCCATGGAACCATGTGAGAGGTCCGGTCCCGTTTGAGAAACATGGTGAACGGGATCATCATCGGCACGACGATTGCAACGGGAACATGCAAAAGTGGCCTCGGACTACTTGAACTTGGAGCAAAAGTGAAACGAAGTTTCATGGCGGTCATTGAACCGGGGGACACATCCATCCCAAGTTTGGAAACATGGGCATGGATGTCTCTCACGGTTTGATGAGAGACATGAGTAATATATAAGCTCCGGTCATCATAGGCCAAAAAAATGAAAGAACGAGAAAATATTTGCCTCAAATTTTATAACCCGACCAAAAAGGTCAACGAGATAACAAGCACGGATATATAACCGAATCGGGAAAACATGAACACAAATGAAACAGACGGTAGCTAAAAGATAGGAAACTGTGGCCTCGGGTAAATAAATGAGTAGCAAATGTTTCATGGCAGCCATGGAACCATGTGAGAGGTCCGGCCCCGAGTTTGAGAAACATGGGCATGGACGTCTCGCATGGTTTGATGGATGTCATGATAGATAAATGGTGAACGAGGATCATCATCGGCACGACAAGTGCAATATCATAGATCATATCATCATAGGAACATGCAAAAGTGGCCTCAGACTACTTGAACTTGGAGCAAAAGTGAAACAGAACTTTCATGGCAGTCATTGAACCGGGAGACACATCCATCCCAAGTTTGGAAACATGGGCATGGATGTGTCACACGGTTTGATGAGAGACATGAGTAATATATAAGCTCCAGTCATCATAGGCCAAAAAATGAAAGAACAGAAAATATTTGCCTCAGATTATATGTTTTTCAATCATATGACATGGACTTGGAGCATAATGGCAACCGGTGGACGAGTAGGAAACATAAGTATATGAAGAAGAGTATGACACGGTTCTTGTCTACCATATCACGGGGGGACACATCGATCCCAAGTTTGGAAACATGGGAATCGATGTGTCCCACGAGTCGATGAGAGACAAGAGTAGGGATAACAAGCACGAGAACCTTGTCAACCATGTGACCATGGGACACGTCGATCCCAAGTTTGGAAACATGGGAATCGACGTGTCACATGGTCGGATGGGAGACAAGAGTAGGGATAAGCGATAGACTACAAGAAATAACAACATCAAGTTCCTCACAAGGCCATGTCATCATTTATGGGGTACATGGAATCATCATAGGCAAATTTTATAACCCGGCCAAAAAGGTTGAGGATAACAAGCACGGATATAAGTGAATCGGGAAAACATGAACACAAATGAAACAGAGACAGTAGCAAAAATGACAAAAACGAGAAAATGGCGGACAACAAGCAACAAGGACGAAGCATCAACACATTCAGTATCAGAGGAAGCCAACAGAGGCTCCAATTACATAGTTTTGCTCACATTGAGTGAGCCAAATGTAGTTTTCACTCACATAAAGTGAGCCAAAATGTAGTTTCTTTAGTTAGCCACAATCCCACTAACTAAACCAAAAGGTCGACCCTCCACCATGCAAAGGTTATACCCAAAATATACATCACCATCTAGACGAGTGCTTTGGTCGGCCACTAACCATGCACGAGATTCTAGCCAAAATATACATCGAAAAGAGAGAGGCTAGCACGGAACTACATGCGGTAGTTCTTGGCAAGATAGGTCCTCAACCATATGGCCCTGTGTGGGCTTGACATCCGCACAAAACCGATAGCGAGTGGCCTTGTGCTCAAGTAGGAAGGTGTAGGCAACAATCAAGGCATCGATCTTGAACTCGGTCATTTCCATGACAGCAAGATAGAGGTACGGGTCAACATGTGCGGCTTTGTCTTGATCATAGCATTGGCAACATTGTTGATAGCATCATTCATGTTAGTCATCATTAGGATCTCTTCTTCGGTGAAAGTGCCCCTCTTCCTCTTACCACACACACTTTCGGACAACGGAACGGTGGTCTTACCACACTCAAAGGTAGTTTTATCCCTATCGGCCTCCACGCTTAAGCCCCACACTATCTTCCTCCAGCTTTACGGTCGGACTATCCGCCTTGTTGACACCCAAAGGTTCATTAGAACCTAAGGCAAACCTATCGATTGCCAAGGTACTACCAAAGAGAGTCTCCAACTCAAAGTAGAACCTAATTGGAGTGTTAAGGTACTCGGACATCCTTAGGGTGGTCCGAAGAGAGGGCACACGAGTTTAGAAGAGAGAAGCACACGAGTTAAGAAGAGGGGCACGAAAGAGATTCTTCGGACATGGTTAGGTACCTTGCAATGACCTAGGTAGTGGTCTTGTTCTAGCATTATGGCACAAGTATCTTCATCAAATGATGCCCCACTAAGTTCCTTGAGCCTAGCTATCTTAGACCACTTCTGCTTCCACTTCCTCAAGTGATTGTACACTTGAGTTGCACTAATAGGCACCCCACTATACTCAGTAACTAACCTAGCTACTGCATTAACATCTTTATCCTTGTAGGTCTTGTCAGTCTTAGACCCATTACTAACAATCTGGGCCATCCTCCTGAGGACAAACCCTGAAGTGTTGTTATTCCACCTCATAGGGCACCGCCCCTGCGAGGGGGGCGGCCTCGACATCTACCGGGTCTACAACGGCGAGGGGACGGCCATGTTGACGGCGGCTACAAACCCCTCTTGGGCATCAAGGTCAATTGCGGACATCCTATCATTATAAAAATTAGGGAATGAACAATAATTGCAGCTCAATAAATCAATCAATTCTTGAATAAGAAATGTTTGGTCTCGGACATAGCATGCGAGAAATACATAAATGTTACACTACATTAGTTCCATGTCCGGGGTCTACCAAATTATTTTACACATCCATAAAATGCAAAGTAATCAAGTCCTAGAAGAACCCCTAGCGACCCACATAGCATTGCAAATCTCCTCCCTAACGAGACACCATTGCGAGTTCCTCTAGAGGCGGTTCACCGGGATCATCATGCGGCTCGGCCACTCGGAACCCTTCCTCAACCGGAACAACGAGTCCAACCCAAAACCAATTATCCGGTTGTGTAATATGCGAGGCTTGCACAAGTTTAACTTGTGTACGGTAAGTGTGGAAAGATTTGTTGTCTATAATTACGAACCTCCCTTTAAGTGCACCAAAGGCCCTCTCCACTTGTCACCCTTAGTGAAGAGTGTCTAAGGTTGAATAGCTCTCTTGCATTGGTGGGTTGGTTTGTGCTTGAAAACTCACTCAAGTGATACCTAACCCCCCTAAATGGAGGTAAGAAGCCGATTCGCATGAATATCCAGGCATCTACCGGTAGTAATGACCTACAATTAGTGGAGAATTAGTGTGGAAGTGTGGAATGTGGGAAAGTGACCATAAGTGCATGTACTAGCTAATGCGATTACTGCTTTGGGACCTGTGAACCCATCATTTACGGCAATGGCATCGGCCAAAATTAGTGCATCATGGGTCGACCCTTCCCGGCCCGGCTAGAACATAAGTGAACTTTAGATCAAAGTTCACGGCGGCCATAACATTCGTGTGGGGTTGGACTTCCTACCCCGAAAGCTTGTTGCATGCGTCTAGGCACCCTTGCCAACACATGTGTGCCATCAATGGCACCAATGCATTTCTACGAGAGATTAACATGAACAGATGAACATGTGTGTCAAACTTAAGGACGGATGTGCATGTGTTTGAATCACATAGATATGACTTTACCTTTAGATAAGGGAACCATCTGTGGCGCCTACAATCTTAGGGTGTGTGACGAGTGCTTGGAGGCTTGATCATGTCAGCCCTTAATTCACCAATGGCAAACAACACTTGGTGGAAGATTCTGCTCACGGTCTCAATGGACCTCCTAAAGAATTGATGAACTACCCTAAACCTCACATTGTGTCCAACCACAAAAACAAACATTGCCACCTGCTCCTCCACAGGACAACCTAATGTCTCAGGAACAAGTTTTCTGCTCCTAAGAAGGTTGCACAAAGTAAAAAAGGGGACTCTTTTCATGCGTAACATGGCAATGCATTCTATATCATTGTAGTTGTACAACATCTCGAGTGTCCTCTGTCTATGCCTCTCGGCTTCAGTCCTAGGGCCATAAGGAATTGGCTCATGTCTTCTAACACATCTAAGCCTATTAAGCACAAAGGAAACCATCACAACAACCATGGCGGTGCTTGCCTAGCCATCAGATCATGTTCTGCATTTTCAGCCATCTACAATGCATTACAAATGTATAAGCAAATTAAGTAGACCCTGGCGGCCTCTCGAATGTAAGTGCAAGCATTCAAACATCATCAAAAGGCACGGTGCCGCAACGCAAATATTGCCTCCCAAGTGCGCATTGGCTAGTCATCATCGACCATTCATATCGCAAAGGCAAAAACGGTAACAAGATAAGCGAAATGAACAACGTAACAGAGCAATAACAACGATACGGGGAACAAATACGTCCAAAATTTATCATCACAAAAGGAAGGAACAACAAACAACACATAGATGCGAGCAAAACATTGAACGGTGTAACGAAAGGGGGAGATGTGGATTTACCTCGGTAAGGCCGGAAGGGGAACGAAGGAGATGGGAAGGAGGTAGCGGATCCGGACGGGGAAGCACAATGCCCACGGATCTACGACCACCGGCACCACCTAGCCGGAGAGGAAGAGGAAGAAGACCGCCTCGCCGGGAGAGGAAGAGGAAGAAGACCGCCTCGCGGAGAGGAAGAGGAAGAAGACCGCCTCGCCGGGAGTCCGTCGGAGAGCCGCGCCGCCCGGACGCGGGATCCACGCGGGGGAGACGGACGGGGAAGCCGGGGAACACCACGGCCGCACCGGCAGCGGAGCTTACCTCGACGACAGAGCTTCTACGGGAGTGGACTGTGGAGAGGAGGAGAAGAAACCGAGGGAGGGAGGAGGGGTGGTATATGTAGGCCATGGATTTCGCCAGGCAAGAAGCGCGCGCGGAAGTTTCACCTTCCCGCGCGAGCCCGCCCGGCTCCCGCCGTCGCCCAAGATTCGCCGCGCGCGCGCGCCGTCGAGCCGGGGCCGAGGGAGGAACGAGGGGAGGGGGGCGTGCGGCGCGAGCCGGAGAGAGAGAGGGAAAATGGCCGCCGCGGCCCCGGCTCCCGGCTAGGGTTTGCATATCAAACGGGCGCAAATGGCCCTAGCGGGCTCGGCCGACCTTTTTTTGGCCCGTATCAAAACGGACCCATAGTGTCGTTGTTTGGTTGCATGCTAATCCTGAGCCAGGCTGGAGAGATCAGGCGTTTGGTTGCTTGTACGAGATAAGTCGCATGAGATAAAAAAATTAAAAAAATATGATTATAATTTTTATTTTGTACAAATACAGTTTTAGAGGACTTATTTTATCAAATCATGTCTTAATTATCAATAAAATACATTAATATCGCTTGATATTTACTAATTATACACTAATACATCATTAGTGGGAGAAACAGCTGCATGAGCCGAGCCTGGCTCTGCAGAAACAGCCGTTTCTGGCGTTTCTGGGGTGCAGGCAAGAGGAGGGAAATTGCATCTGGAGAGCCTGGCTCTGGGGGCGGTGCAGGCAACTAAACGCCGCTCACCTGCACCCCGTGAGCCTGGTTGGCCCAGAAACGCGAACCAAAACCCTAAGTTTGGGAGAAGGCTATGATTAGCTGCGGCGGATGAGGCGCGACGGCTTGCCGGGCCTGCCGGCGGCGGAAGGGGCCCTTTTCCGTATGTTTATATATAATTCTCCGTGAGTTCCCGATGATTATGTACTGTAATATATTTTCCGATCATAATATATTTTACTTAAGAGCTATGAGTAAAATCAATGCTGACATTAGCTGCATCAGATAATGCATTGGTCTTTATTTCGTTCTCCTATTGTATCCAAGGTCATTGGGCTTGTGCTGTCTCGTTTTAGGAGTTCCATTCTTAAATAAAAGCATAAATCTTGTAAAATCACAATATTTGGTGCAACGGTGCTGTGGAGACATCTGTTTAGTTCTCGAAGAGTCTACTGTTCATCGAATTTATGGATGCTAATCAGAAGTATTAAATGTGAATGAATGACTAAACTCATTTCATAATTATGGCTCAAATAGCGAGACAATCTAACAAGCCTCGTTTATGATTAGATAATGTCGTCGGTAATGTTATGAAATAGTGATTAGTGATCAATTAGCATAAATATGTAATTAGGGGAATCATTAGAGATGTAATTAGGAAGTTACAACCGCCTTGTCGAAGGGTCATCCCGAAGGGGTGCGACACTCCCGAAGGGGTGCCTACACACCCTTTCCCTGTGTATATATTCAGGGGTCCACCCCCTCATCAATCAATCAATTCATTTGCTTCCATTCCATTACATTCCATTGCTTTTACTCTTTAACACGTTATCAGCCTTGTCTCTACCCACGCACACACTTGCTCTTCCGGGAGCGCGCAAGGCACGGACGGAGGCCTCACCACCGGCATAGGGTACGCCATGGACTCCCTCCTATATTTTCATCCCTTTGCAAGATTGTTTTCTTCTCGTTCCTCTCCATGGAGGCCCACGTTTCCTCCCTGAAAGACAACCCACTGTTTGCTTCTGAACCAAACGACATCACATCTTGCACGACGAGGCTGCCGTCCTGCAGGATGTCATAGTCGACGGGATCACCGCTTCTGTGGTGGCCATGGATGTAGAAATTTTCCTGCATGGCATCGCTAGATGATTCACCGTCAAACTCCGTGCGGTGGCACCCCCGCCATACTCCGGCCACGAGAACCGGGCCGGCGGCACGGACAATCCATGAAATTTTTCTTCACCGCCGCATTCCTGCAACTTAAAATCGATGCTGGCGTTATGCAATATAGAAGATGTGAAACTTAGTGTCAACAGACACATTCTCTTGCAAGCATATGTATCAATGGATTATATCGGACATAAGCATCGAAGAACTTTCTTTAATTGAGATGCATTACCTTGCTTTGTTGCCGGCACCACGTCACGGTGGCCAAAAAGCAATATCACAAGCGACCATCAAACAACTACATCTGCAGTAGTGACAACGGCAGTGGACCAAGCGGTGCCCACGACACCGAGCACTAGTTTAGGCCCTGCGGTCAAACCTCCACGCAATCATCCCCTTCACTGTCGTCGTGTATGAACACTGAAAGCTCCTCCAAGACCGCGTCGTCGATAGCAGAACCATGGCCACGACGGCGGCGCTCACAGCACCCTGCCTCTACGGCCACGTCGTGGCTGACGACTTGTGTCCCGGCATCCGCCGTGGGACATCGAGTCAAGCCGAGTCTCGTTGGGGCTCCCCTCCTCCGACCACTGAAGGTTGGCCAACGGCCGGCGGCCGGCGCAAGCTGGCGTCATGGGGGCGGCGGGCAAAGCAAGGAAGAAGGAGAAGTGGGCAAGCACGAGAGGCAAGCGGATCTGCATCTACGGCCCTCCGGCCGACCGACCATCGCCGGTGGCGCACGCCGGCGGCGGCGGCGCCGCGCCTTCGGCTGCGGCGGCGGCAAGCGGTTCCGGGGAAGGGGATTAGGGTTCACTTGCCCCCTCCCTCCTTTATACGCGGGCCGCCCATGGTGGGCTAAACCGGGCCGCGCCCGGTCTCCGCCGCGGGCCGTCCGCAGGCCGCGCCGGCCCACAGGCCAGGACAAGCCCCGCAGGCCATAGCCGGGCCGTATGGCTTCTCCATGCTCAATAGTCCTTCGGACCACCCTCAACTTTCGAAAAGTTTAGAAACCCTCCTGAACTTTAAATTGGCCCTCAGGCTTTTATCTATTTACATATAAACTTATTAGTGTTGTATATTTATGTTTTAGACCCTGAATTGTTCTACAATAGTGTATTGTCAAGCACATTGTGATTAGTACCCTTCGGTATTTACACCTATGTGATTTGGATGCTAATATTACCGCAGTAATTATGCATTTTATGATCCATGAGATCATCTTATTGGTGTTAGAACAATTCTTACATATGCAATTTAATTTCATTTGCATGATTAATGTTTAATCAAATTTTCTACATCAAGTAGAATATAAAGCACAATTAAAATTAAGGCTTATATATTTGAAATAACACAAGGTGATGTGACCTAGGCGCCGGGCCGTGATAAGTTCTTTATATGAATTTATTGGCCTTGAGATCCGCGCTTTTAGGCGGCTTTTGCTCATCACCGAGATGCCTACATCTTTATGATAAATACCTTCAAAGAGTATGTCCAAATTTCATGTATATGGACAAACTATTAATGACTATCAAGTCAAATTATTCCTACAGGAATTAAAATGTCCTATGTCTTGATTTTGTAAGAATCATCTTACATTCATTGTTTTGCTTGTGTTACAACACAAATTTACCTCGGTAAATTAACATTTTGGTGCAAGAATCATCTTGCCTTCACTATTTTTGCATAATCATAACACAGGGTGTAAAACATGAATAACACTAAATGACCTCCTAGTATTACTAGTGTAACACAAATACGTGGATCTAGGTATTTATTGCAATCATACAATTTATGCCTATAGCAACGAGTTCCTCGTCCACCATTTCAAATTTTACACCATACTAGTGATTATATTTTGATGTGTTAATTCACTAGTATGTGATGATCCAGTCACACTCGATAGTAACGATTTCATCGTATATCAAAAATGAGGTTCACACTAAATGTAATTCAAATCGCAATTTGAATATACATGATTTTATATAGGATTATTCAAGACTCATCTTGGAATCAAAATTCAATCATAAATTTTGGCTTCAATAATAGCATAAAAAGTGCAACGTATTTTATTGATAATACTCTATCATATATAAAAAGAGTATGTTTTGGTAATGATCATCATATCATTTATTCTCACAAGAATAGAATCCAAAAGCATATGCAACGACTTCGTCGTTTGTCAATTATAAGAATAGTCTACTTATAATCAAGTATCAACTTGATTTAAATAATTTTTGCACTACAATATATTTCATGCTATATAATTTACTCATCGAGTAAATTCATTCACATACATGATTAACTCATGTAGGACATGACTAATGTTTCCAAAATGGAAATTTTTGAATTTGCATTGGATTGAGTTCACTATCCAATATGGGTACATGATATCAACGATATCATTGCAAGATTCATGGCATCCAAGCCACCATAGTTCTACTTTAAAGAAGTACCCCATACCATTCATAATTGAATTACCACACATACACCTTTGGTGCTACTAAATTTCCTTTTCAGATTTTACAAATGCGAGTAACCATAAGAACAAGATCCATTTATTTCTTTGAACTCCACGTAGAGTTATCAACAAAGAATAGAACTTTTCGTTCACAGTATTTACAACACAATGGATCTCATCTATAAAATGTCACTTTCCTTCAAATCAAGTGACCATAATGACTAACTTCAAGTTTGTCTATAATGTGGTTGTACATTCATGTACACATGATTTCCAAATCAAATATTTGGTTCAAGCAAATACTTCCACATCATTGGAGAAAAGCGAATCCAAGGAGATCAATTTGAAGCGCACTTCAACAAATTAATAAATTAGATCTCTATATGTTTCCATATAAATTCATGAAATTATCATTAGTTCAATAGTATACTACAAGTGTAGTATATTGTCCATCACCAATATCATGTACTTCATACATGATATTTACTCGGGATACACCCGAAAGAAAAGGAATTCCATTTAGTGGATCACCACTATCACAATTATGAGAAATTTACTCTCCTCACGAGTATTCAATTATTTATTATAGATGCACTCATGTATTCTACAAATACCCTCAATTTTGTGACATCCATTTCTATATGGTTCATACTGAAACCCATTACCAAGGATAATGATGAAAAATCAGCACTCAACTTGGTCAAACGGATATGAAAATTCAATATCCACATTGTTCCTTTCATATCATACGGGACATGTTATATTTACATACATAAATCCCGTATGACATGTTGCGTATCAAATAATTTTTCGGTCTTGATTATATCAAGAATTGTCATTATAGCTTTGGTCATCCTAACTCATGGATGATAAGAAAAATTATTATCAATTATATTGGTCATAGCATACATTCTCAAAATCCTCAGATTTTGTGCACCGCATGTGTCACTTGAGAATTAATTTTAAGGCCCTCTTACCTTAAAATTCTAAACAATAAGCCACACAAATCCTTGAATGCATTCAAGATAAGTTGGCATATTCAACCATTTATGGATTATCTAAGCACTATCAAGTGCTCATAGAGTCAATTATGAATAGTTCCATTTGTGTTCCTTACTGATGATAAGGCATTGCAAATTACCAAATTAATTGCTCTAGTTTTCAACTTTGAGCAAAACTTTCCCGGACGCGAGGATTACATCCATTCATATGGAATTATTTGGTTTTGGGAACTATATCACTAAGTACCATATGTCCATACCAACTATGGCTTAACTAAATCTCTTATCGAGATAACTCATTTGCATGACCATCACAATAGAATTCAACATATCAACAGCAAGTTGGTAATATGTGGATTTACATACCACATATTTTACATTCATCAAGATGCAATCATACGGCTCCCTCCGTTGCAGTTAGTACGTGAAAGCTTGGCCACAACCAAATATTTCCCATCTGCATGTCGGTTATGTCCACATACCGATATCACCACCTCACAACATACATCATGGTCATTAGGGACCTACATAAAAGGTATTATCCGTCATTTATATAATATCTTAGGTATCTATGGGGATTTACACAAAAAGCCCGTATGTTGATCACACCTTGAGGATAATTCCAGGCATTAGGGGGAGATTAATACCACATATAGAATGCCGTAAATACAAAATGAATGCTACGCATCACATTCAATCCTCACATTCATGTACATACAAAAGAATATTTGAACTATCGATTCAGAACATCTTATATATTTGTAACATATTACAAATATTCCGCCAAATGCATTTACTTATCAAAAGTGTCATCTTATTCAATCCCTACAATTTAATGTACCAGAAAAGAGTGGAAATCTAACAAGATCACTCAACTCCCAAATTAAAATAAGAGGGGGGAGAAGTATGGTCGGTAGGGATGTAGCTTGTTAATAAGCATCCGTGGAAACAGGGGGAGATATCCTCCAAAATAGTCAATGCAAATCAACATCATGCATGTTGTTAGACACTTTATGGATAATTGAAAATCCAAAGCCTATGAATGTTTAACATTCTTGTTATGAAATATTGATTAGTGATCAATTAGCATAACTATGTAATTAGGGGAATCATTAGTGATGTAATTAGGAAGTTACAACCGCCTTGTCGAAGGGTCATCCCGAAGGGGTGCGGCACTCCCGAAGGGGTGCCTACACACCCTTTCCCTGTGTATATATTCAGGGGTCCACCCCCTCATCAATCAATCAATTCATTTGCTCTCATTCCATTCCATTCCATTCCATTCACTTTTCTCTCAACACGTTATCGGCACGATGCTCTTCCCCGGGCACAAAGAGGAAGTAGCCGAGAAGGCCTCACATTCCGTGGAGGCACGAAGGTCTCGTGGATGGAGCGGTGGTGCTTCTTCCCGAACGGGCCGGATGACAAGCGTAGTCCGAGTACGGGGGAATACACGCTAGCCTCAACAGGCATGCAAACCTTTCATTTTTCACGTACACGGACAGGATGCTACTCCATTAACATGATAAAGAGCACCATGAAGTACACGTACTACTCAGTGTACTCACCAGACCATGGAGAGATGCGGTACCACAATGACTGCAACTTTATCCAGCGAATATGATCCCTGACATCTCCTGAAGCACCATCGGTGGTCGCTTCCTCGCAATTTTGTTGACGTCCTTAAGGACGCCATGGCTGATGCAATGACTAGCATGATTGTCACCGTGGATACCTCCTCACCCCACTACAAAAAGTGATGCACGACATTTCTGCCATCTCGAAGATGTTCATCGTTTACATCATTAAAATCATCGAGTATCAAGAAAAGAAAACAAATCATCCATCATCATCAAAGAGGAACAATAGCATCAGAAACGACACCCTATCAGTTTGATCTTACTACTTCTGATGAATTCCAGATGGAAAATGGAACTGCGTTCATCAAAATTTTCCCCAATCTGCCCATGCCGTCGTCGACAGCACCTACTTTTCGACCGCATCGCGCCATGTAACGTCGTCCCGACATCCGACGTGGCACGAGGAGCCCTCCTGTCACGCGGGGCTCTCCTCCGGGGGCTAGACGGCCGGCCATGGCCGGCCGGCCGAGCAAGCCGAGCACCGAAAGACATGGTCGTGTAGCGAGCACGCGCCAAACGGGGTGATGAACGCGGTCTTCTCGGTCTTCCTCCTTGATTGCGATCCGGTGGTACCCGGAGTAGCGGTCGAGGAAGCGAGCGAGGTCGCGGCCCGCCGTGGAGTCGATGACTTGATCAATCCGCGGCAACCCGAAGGGGTCCTTGGGGGCGAGTGCTTGTTGAGGTCGGTGTAGTCGACGCACATCCTCCACTCGTTCGAGTTCTTCTTGCGGACGAGGACGGGGTTGGCGAGCCACTCGGGATGGAAGACTTCTCTCGATGAAGCCGGCAGCGAGTAGCTTGGCGAGCTCCTTCTTGATGGCGTCCCGTCCGTCGTCGGCGAAGCGTCGGAGGTGTTGTCGCTTGGGGGTGGCCTTTGGGTCGACGTTGAGGCGGTGCTCGATCGGCTCCCGGGCACTCCCGGCATGTCCGTCGGCTTCCACGCGAAGATGTCGCGGTTAGCCCGAAGGAAGCCGATGAGCGCGTCTTCCTATTTGGGGTCGAGGCCGGCCCCGATGGTGGTGGTCTTGGTGGGGTCGCCCGTTCCGAGGTCGACCGACTTGACGAGCACCTCCTCGGTGGCCGAGGCTTGTTGGCGCCGTCGGACTTCTGCGGGATGTCGAGTTCGCTTGTAGCAAGCTTTTTCGACGCGGCGTAGACCTCCATCATTGGGGTGGGTACTTGATTTGTCGAAGCGATCACCACGGCCTCGTATCGCGATCGTGAGAGATCTTCAAGTCCCCTTGGAGGGAGAGTACGCCATTGGACTTGGCATTTTGAGTACCAAGTATGTGTAGTGGGGCACCGCCATGAACTTGGCGATGGCCGGTCCGCCGAGGATGGCATGGTAGGAAGTCTCGATATCCGCGACCTCGAACTTGATGTACTCGGTGCGGTAGTTGTCGCGAGACGCCCGAAGGTAAGCCGGCGGTACCACCGAGCCTAGTGGGATAGCCGCGTTGCACGGGACGATGCCGTAGAAAGGCATGCTTTGCTCTTGTCGAGCATGGGGGTGACGTCAAGGTTCATCTTCTTCGAGTCTTGGTGAAGAGGACGTTGAGCCCGCTTCTCGCCGTCGATGAGCACCTTGTTGAGCTTAGAGCCCGCCTTCGTTGGTTTCAGGACGAGGGGGAAACGTCCTGGTTCGGAGAAGCTGGTCCATTGGTCCGCGCGGGAGAAGGTGATGGGTATCTCTCGACCACCGAGGGGGGTCATAACCGCCGGTTCAATGGACATCACTTCACGGCGAGTATCCTTCGCTCCCGCCCGCGGGGTAGTCCGCCGAAGAGGACGTTGACGGTCTTCTCGGGTTCTTGGAAGTCGTCGCCGTCCTTCTTCTTGTTCTTCGATCGTGAGGGTGCGGTGGCTCCGGCGTATCCTTGAGTGCATGCCCGAGCCGGTAGCACCTGCTTGCTCGGTAGTGTGGTTGCCGTTTGGATGCCACGGGCACTTCTCCTTCGGCGGGTCTTTGAACCCGCGGAGTTCTTCTTCGAGTTCCCTTTCGGAGGACGCCGGATAGCCGCGACGGTATTGTCGGCTTGCGCTTGCGGTTGGAACCCGAGAAGTTGTTGTTGTTGTTGTTGTTGCGGCCGCCTTGGTTTGGATTGCTTTGCTGCCGCCGCCACCTTGGTTCCGCTTGGACTTGCCGCGGATGGCGTCGTACTTGGCGTTGGCCTTGTCCTCTTCGTCCGCCCAGGACGTGATCATGTCCTTGAGGTGGGGAATGGACTTGGGGCGGCGTCGGCCGAAGTCTTCGAAGGTGCGGCGATGGTAGAGCCCGTCCCGGAAGAGGTCGATGACCTCCTTGTCGGTGACGTCCACGACGGTAGCGCGCTTGTCGAAAAAGCGGCGCATGTACTTGCGGAGGGTCTCGCCTTGTTCCGCTTGATCATGGCAAGGTCCATGCGAGTACCGAACGGCCCATGGCGCCCGCGAAGTTGCTTGTGAATTGCTCCTTCAGCTGGTCCCACTTGTCGATTGAGTGCTTGTCCAGCGACTCGAGCCACGTGAGTGGGGCTTGGTCCAGGCAGAAGGGGAAGTAGAGGCACTTGGTGTCGCTGTTGCCGCCAGCGTTCTCGATGGAGAGAGCGTAGCATCGGAGCCACTGGATGGGATCCTGCTTCGCGTCGTATTTGGTGATCCCCAAAGGCTTGAACTTGTCGGGGAGGAGCAGGTTGCGAAGCCGGGGTGAGAAGGCAGGGAAGCCGTCGCCTTCAGCAGCGGTCGTCGACTTCTTCTGCCGCAACTCTTCGATTCTCTGGCGAGCATCGTACCCGCCGTGAGAGGCGCCGGAGGCGTGGCTATGCGCGTGGCCGCGGCCGCCGCGGCCGCCGCCGCCTCCGGCCCTTCTTGTTGGCTCCGTGGTTGGAGCTACCGCCGTCGGCCGCCGCCGCCGTCGGGGTCGTTGCCGCCGCCACCGGCCGGAGCACGGTGGGGGACGACTTCTCGGTTGACGTTGTCTTGTCGTGAGGGTCCGCCGGCGGTGGAGCGTCGACGGTTTGGTTCGGCCGGAATGTCGCCCGAGTACGGTTGGGACCGGGGTCAACACTTGCGACTAGTAGCTTCGTTGTCGCGAGGCTTGGCCGGGAGAGGTTGGGCGACTCTCTTGTCGACCCGCATGAAGTAGGCTTCTTCGGCGAGCTTGGCGATGACCTCTCCGGCCCATATGCCCCGAGCCCGACGTGTGATCGTTGTGATCGACATGAGGCATTGCTCGGGAGTGGTGTGGACTCTGCTCTCAACCGGCCGAGAGCTTCCGCAAGGTTGCGGATGGGAAGGTTGTCTGCGAGCCGCCGGCGTCGTTCGTTGCGCTTCCTGTTACGTTCGCGCGGGCGTCCCCGTTGGCGTCGGTCTCGTCCGCGGGGCATCGCGGACGGCTCGTCCGCGGAGATGTCCTCCAAGTACTTGTCGCGGCCGTGCACGAGGTTCCGGGGTGTCGCCGGCGGCCATGAAGACTTGACGATCGGGGGTACCCAAGCTTGGCTCGAAGGTGCCACCTCGGTTGGTGTGCTTGAGTCGGCTTGGGCTAGTGGTGTTCCCTCCGGAACGGTAGCGAGTCGATGTAGGCGACGTAGCGTGAGTCCTCCTTTGTCGGCTCGGCGGGCTTGAGGTCCGGCCGTAGACGTATCTTCCGGCCGGCGTCGATCTTATAACCGCCCCGGAGGCCGGCCCCGACAAGGGAAGCTCGGAGGAGTCGTCTTCGGACTCGGGCTCCTCGGGGGTCCGACCCGAAGTCGAACTCGTAGTCCGGGTTCGAGTAGAACTCGGAGAGAGGGGCCGGAGTCCGAGACGCGGGCCGGGGACGGCGTCGGAGTCGGGGTTGTACTCGGTTACGGGCTCCTTGCCGGCCCGGCGTGGTGTAGAGGCCTCCGTGCGGGCCGGCGAGGGCCACGCGCGGAGCGCCCGGCGTGGAGAGGGGATCGCTGCGATGGCCGAGGAGCCGGCTCGCATGCGATGGCCCATGGCGACGTCGGGTTCGAGTTGGAGACGGACTCGAGCTCGAAGTCGGCGTGGAGGTTGGAAAGCGAAATTTCGCCGAACTTGCCGGCGAGCTTGCCCGTGACAACTTCGGGGAAGCGTCACAAGGCCCGTCCTCGAGTCGGGTTGCATGATCAAGCGGCGGCGGAAGGAGCTGCGCCATCGGCGATGCGGACCCAAGCGGCCGAAGACGAAGGTGTCGCCGCGGTTGAAGGCGACGGTTGGCTTGATGTGAACGGAAGCCGTCGAGTTCGCCATGTGATCTCGAGCGAGAGCCCCTGCGGCGCGCCGGTGTCGGTGTTTTGGACCGGCAACCTACTACGGGGAGTACCCGAAGTAGATGAATGTGACTCGCCGAGATCGGTAACTCGAAGGAAGAGGCACGTGGCACACAATTTAGACGAGGTTCGGGCCGCGAGGTGCGTAATACCCTACGTCGCCGTATGCCGCGTAGCTACGGATTGATAGGGCACGATTACGGGATGGTGCAATAGTGCGCCGTGAGTTGAGATTGGATGAGGTGATCCCGAGATCGGTCCCCGCCTCGCCTTATATAGTCCGGGAGGCGGGGTTACAAGTCGGAGTAGGGAAGGAGTACTAGTCGAGTACGTCTAGGAGACCTCTACACGGTGCGGAACGTGTACGAGTCCTAACCGAGTACTACTCTGTCTTTGTCCTTGTGCTCCACGCCTTCGGGTGCCGTGTAGCGCAAGCCGGGTAGTCCCGGGGGCCCACCGAGTAGTCGGTCCGGTACCCACCGAGGTAGTGGGCCCGGGGAGGTCCATACGACGGGCGAGCATACGAAGAAAAGGAGGAGGAGAAGAGGAGGAGGACGCCGATCTACGGCTGCGGGTGGGACTAAAGGATGCCGACCATCCGGCCGTCCACCCCACGAGCGGCGGTGGAGCCACACGCAAGCGGTAGCGGTGACGGTTCCAAGGGAAGGCGAGTGTAGCATAGCAGCCCCCCGAGCCTTGAAATGATTAGGTAATCAATCCAAGGGTCTTCGGTGTTCGCGAAAGCCATCATCCGAGTACTCTTGTAGCGTTCGGCCCCCGAGCTCGTCGCCAAGAGAGCCGTAGGAGCCACGTCGAGTAGTTGTTGGTGCCGAGCCCCCGAGCTAGAGAGCTAGGCGGAGACTACTCGAGTTGTTGTCGAGTAGTGATTTGGTGCGTAGCCCCCGAGTTTGGGAACTAGCCGCGCTAGTGGAGGTATGCGGAGCGTCTCGGAAGTCGTTGCCGAAGCTTGACCGAAAGTAGAGATGCGTACATTATGTAGCATTTTTGTAGAAATTGAATCTACAAATGACAAATACAAATATGAATATAGATGTAAATGTCATGTGTCATGCTCTTGTTTCGGTCGTAAGGCGTCGAGTAGTTAGCTCCGATGCGGTTTAGCGCCCCGGTCTCTGTGATCGGTTGTTTAGCCATAGCCGCCGGGGGGCGTGGAGGCATGACGGAGAGAGCTGGTTTAAGCGCCGGTCTGCGAGGAGCCTGTTTAGCCGTAGTCGCTGGGGACGTGAAGGCATGACAGGAGAGCCGAGGCTTTGCGCGGATCAAGGCGTGTGCTACTGGAGCGAGACCATTAAGAGGTAGACGAAGGTAGTCGACATGGCGACAAGAGAGAGTGCGATTGCTCGTTGTTCCGCATGGCGGGGAGCAGGATTGCGCAGTGCCTCCTCAGGGTCTAGCCGTTGTGCGCCTCCAGCACTCAGTACACGAAACGTCGTGGCAAGAGCCTCCTAATTTGGTGTACCAAGCCTGTGACAGTCAGTCAACGGTCCCCAAGGAATAGGCGGCACGGTGTAGCTCTGCCGCGGGTAGCCGTTGAGAGGCGTACACGAAGTAGTCTTCAGCGTTGGTTCCTGTATGTGGAAAACAAGCCGAAGAAGAAATAATTATTGAAATAAGTGACTTAGCTTGATTCGCGGACGAGAGTCGACGAAGCTGTGGCGGTCGGTGATGGAGCCGCGAAGGTTGGAGCTGAAGTCGACTAGTTGGAGGTGGATCCGACTAGTTGTTGATGTCGCGGGAGCCGTCCTCGACTAGTTTTCTAGTTGAGACTAGTCGAGGAAAGTAGTCGAGGTAGTCGTACGCCCAGAAGACGATGTCGCGGCGGTGTACGACGTAGTCGATGTAGAGCCGCTGTGGCCGAGAGACGAGTACTCGCGGCGCACGGCCAGGTTGACGTAGAGCCCGTGCGGCCGGGTGATGAGTAGTCGGCGAGTTGATGCGTCTGGACGGCGATGTAGTAGTCGTACTCGAGTAGTTGAAGTAGGTGTGCCCACGTACGTCTTGCCGTGTGCACCAAGCAAAAAATCTTGCATGTTCCCGGTATAGCTTTGGTGTGGTCGTTGTCAAGAGCCAATATTCTCCATGATCTTCACGTGCGGCGTAATCTTCATGGTCGGCTTCGGACTCGATGCCGCCGAGGGCACGGGGTTAACTTCTCGCGAGCAATAATTGGAGCTTGATTCCGAACTTGATTCCGTCTCGGCGGACGAGTGACACGAAATTGATTCCGTGTCGTTCTTGAACTCGAGCGAAACTCCACCAAGTCGACGAGTTGCGACCCGTCGCGCATTGATGCGGCGAGTTGATCGAATCGGCCAACAACCGTTGCGGTAGATTGATTTTGCGGATGAGGTCCTTCGAATTCGCCGATGATCGTGACGATGGCCCCACGGTGGGCGCCTGTCGGTGTTTAAACCACTCGACCTCCATGGGAGGTACCCACTCGACCTCCATGGGAGGTACCCGCAAAGCAAGGTAGAAGGTGAGGATCGCCATGATCCGGAACCCGAAGGTATGCGCGAGGACACAAGACACAAGATTTATACGGGTTCGGGTAGCCGGAGTAGCTACCCTACGTCTGTTTGGAGTAGTATTGCGCCCTGCGCTTGGTGTTGTCCCCGGAGGGATTGTGGATGTCCTCCTAGGTACCCGGCCCTCCTTTATATAGTCCAGGGGGCGGGTTCCTAGTCGGTTACAAGGCAGGAGTCCTAGTAGGATTACACAGAGCGAGTCCTAGTAGGAGTACAGGGGAATTCTAGTAGGAATCTGTCTTCTACTCTTCCTCCTTCCTTGCATGTGTACCCGGGGAGTATGCCCGACGAGTGGGTTAGGGAAACCCTAACCGCCCCCTCCCTTTTATTCGTAGGCCATGCCGTGGTAGGACGGATGGGCCGCGCCCGGCTGCCACCGCGGGCCACCAACCCTCGCTATGCGGGCCGCAAACCAGCCGTAGTCGGCCCACGGCCGGAGCCGCCCCGTAGGCTCGCTCGCTTGCTTGGGCGCCAACAAAGCCGACCCAACCGAGCCACTCCGGTAGGACAACGAGCCACATTACCCCGGTACATGTGCACATAAATTTAGGCACCGAGGCATCATTGGAACATCATAACTCTATCATCTTGGGAAATGAGATAAGAGTTCTAAAGTATTAATATTTCACATGCTATATTGGTTCTACGAATCAATAATACAAAGACTACATAAATGTCGACATGTACTCCTCGAAAGTTGCTATACACCTTAAACCGGATCCGGACCAAAAGTCCTAGGCGAGTGTATCAACACTCAAAATTGGGTCAAATAAGAAGGTGGCAATTATGGAGAATTTATCTCATTCACTAGTGAGAGGTATTTACCACAGTAATACCATCTCCTCGCAAATGCATTCTTTATGAAAGCAAGGTGGTGATATAATGAGATATTGTAGCAATGGTTTCACGCAGAGGTCGGGCAACATACCCCGTGGTATATGTGAAAAATTATGTTCCTATACTTTATCATTGGCGAGATCAAATAACAATAAAAATCGCGACATATATTGTGTAACACTCAAGTCACTCCATGACTTGAAATAGTCAAGTTGATTGTGGTACAACCGACTAAGCAAGTATCTTCCACGGAAGAATTACTTCAATCACTATGGTTGCATGTGTGTTAATAAACAAATCCAACTTGGATTTTCCATCATCATTTTTAAACACACATTATCAAACAAGCAACGAGTTTAATGACGAAATTTAAGATGGAAATTTTGGTAAAACCAAACTATGCTCAAGTTTACAACTTGTGCAAATATATATCAGTTTATCAATATTCAATTGATAGCATGTACCAATATTCAAAAAAATTAATATTGGACAAACATATCCATCAACACTTATGATCATTCTATCCCTAAAAATGATCAATATCTATTTAGACCACGGGATGATAAATTTTAGTACCAAGAAAGTTCTTGTGTATCATACAAATTACAACATGCTTAATATTGCAGTTGTAGATACCTTGCTATGATTCAACACCAACAACACCATCTTTGGTGGGAGTGAAAAATGATATATATAGATATCAAATGGTATTAAAAAGTCTTGATTAATATTTCAAGACTTGACCAAATAGGATATCAAGATGCTTGGCTAATTGATCCCCATGTATATTACCGGATCATAGACTGATACAAATAATAAAGTTTTCATGGTAGTGATCATAATGGACTCCACAACATAAACTTTTATATATCATTCTAAAGCATCATATTCATATGATTGACATTAATGGATGATAAAATGTAATTCCATATAATCACTAGCATTATCCATAAATGATAATGCATCTTGTATTGATCAAAATATTTATCCTCATTTTTACAAAATGAGAGAATAAATATCTTGCAAAAGGCACTCACTAATGTGCTTATCCACCACTACATCGTAGAATGGTATTCGTGGTAAGTGATGAGAGATAACTTAAACTTTTGCAAGGTTCGAGGGGAGATATTCTCATCAATTACAAAAGAAAGGTGAGATAGAAATCTTGCGTACCAAATCATGTGATAATCTTACAGATTGATTCACAAAGTCCTTACAAACAATATTATTCCAGAAATATGTTTTTGGAATAGGCATGAGACAACTCAAAGATTTGCAAGAATCAGGGGGAGACATTCCTTTAATATAACCTACACATAATCATCTGATTATGAATATTGTACTCTTTTTCCTATATGAGTTTTCCCTACAAGGTTTCTCATAAAAGGTTTTAATGAGGCAATATCAATACAAGAACATATCACATATCACCTAATTTTTCCACACAAAGGTTTTAAGGGTGGTATTCAAGACATATTCTATGTCATATCTTCTGTTTTCTCTACATGAGTTTTTGAGAAGCTATAGAATCCCTTCTCATATTTTTCCCATTGGGTTTTAGAGAAGGTTATTCAAACATGATCCCCAGATCATAACATTATTAATCTCTAAACTTATTTATGAGTTTTTCCTTTTCAAGGTTTCTCATATAAGTCATCAATGAGACAATATTCTATAACGCCATATCATTTTCTCCTTATATTTTCCCACTGGGTAATAAAGGAGTTTTAATGGCATATACACACAGATTGGTTTCTCCTCAAGATTTTTCCCATAGGGTTTTTGGAGGAGTTTTACAAGACAATATCCAAAGATGATTGAAGAAGAATTACATCAAGATCCCAAGAAGCAATTGATCAAGGGGGAGTGTTATGAAATATTGATTAGTGATCAATTAGCATAAATATGTAATTAGGGGAATCATTAGAGATGTAATTAGGAAGTTACAACCGCCTTGTCGAAGGGTCATCCCGAAGGGGTGCGACACTCCCGAAGGGGTGCCTACACACCCTTTCCCTGTGTATATATTCAGGGGTCCACCCCCTCATCAATCAATCAATTCATTTGCTTCCATTCCATTACATTCCATTGCTTTTACTCTTTAACAAGTAAACCAATCAATCTCTAATGACAGGTCAATTAGACTTAATGTACTCATCTCGCAATTTATCCTCAGCCTGTGTAATTAGTTTTATAATTAATTTATGTTTAACACTCATAAATAATAGACGTTGTTTTAATTGCCAAAGAAATTTTACAACTAAACAAGGAATTACTTCGTTATTTCCTATACTTTCGAGAATCCCCCCTCCAGTGTGGTGCAAAGACCCAACAAGCTTGTTGTAAAAAAAACAACATGCAGGTTTAAAAAACCAACAAGCAGCGGCAAGGCAGTTCTCAACACCCTGTTCGTTTGGCCACTGGCCAGCAGTACTTTTCTCTCGGAACAAATCAGCCACCAGCAACTAGCCAGCAGTACTTTTCTCTCCGAACAAATCAGCACCAGCCATCAGCCACCAACCAAACGAATAGGCTGCAAACCTCCATCGCCCACGGGAGTATGGGACAAAAGGATACAGGTCCATTCAGAATTTCCAGCTAATTAGCATAATTAGTTAGTTTTTTTGACAACACATAATTAGTTGGGTTAGTCTCAACAGGGAGAAAGAGTCATCGCACACACGGACCCTCCTCTCCCATCTCATGATGCTCTCTGGTATCTCTCCTTATAGATTTGTTGATGTGGTACAATATTTAATGTTTTTTTAAATTAGATACCGAAGGAAAGCCCGGCCAGAACCACACGTGCAAGTTTCCCTGCATGTGGCTCGTCCGTGATAACTTCTTCGGATTTGCGTGAACTAGCGGACCGATCACTAAGTGGTTAGTACCTCCAGCATGAGCGAACCTTTTCTGAACTGGTTAGGAATGGGCGCCACTATCCCAGCCCGGATCCAGCCGGGTTCTATTGATCATGCCCCCACGCACACTCACCCCTATGAATACACGTACGCAAACTCTACCCCTATGAGCACCTCCGAAGGACTGAGCATTCGCAGATTTGGAGATTCTCGAAGTCACCACTGGCGCCTCGTCGACGAAAACGTTGCTTACCACTTAACGCATAACGCCGGAAAATCCCGAAATAAATCCAGGAAAAGGTGCGAGCACCAGGATTTGAACCCTGGTGGGTAGCGTCCTACTGGACCGTCTTAACATTGGACTACAAGCCCATTCGCTACGGTATTTAACGTTCATGACTGACGAGGGCCCGGATTAGGGGTCCCCTTTGACGGCAAGATTATCCCGCTTGAAGACAACAAAACCATCATCCACAAGGTGAAGACTTCTGCCAGCCGGCGAGCAACTTGAGGATGGCCGTACCCTTGCTGACTACAACATCCAGAAGGAGAGCACTCTCCACCTGGCATTGCATCCCAGGGAAGGCATGCAGATCTTCGTCAAGACCATGCACCGGCAAGGCACCCAATCTTCACTCGGGAGGCAGCCTCTCCGACAAGTTTCCGTCTCGCACGACAAGTCTCCGCCTCGCACGATAAGTCCGACTCCAACTAGTGCGTGGGCCCAGACGCACGGCTCGGGTGAGGCCACCAACGCGTATGGGGAGGCGAATCTCCACGTCACGCGGGAGCGACAACTGGCGGCCATGCAGGCGACCTGCCCTGGCAGGAGCCTTAAATGCGAGTCTGACTAGCCGTGCAACCATCACATCGCCATCAACTTCCACTCTGCCACATGCAAAGCTCAGCCCGAGGCACTCGAGCACCCTCTACGACGTGCGCGTGCCTAGACTTAGGCTCACGCGTGGCAAGCCAGGCAAGTACTTGGGCAGACTAAGGCAAGATCAAACTACTCGGGGAGAAGGACAAGTGTCTCGGGGTGAACAGTCCGACCTGGCCACACGGCGGCTTCCCCGACAAGACATCGAGACCAAGCTTCAATGCGGCCTGACGGACGAAGACGTACGACAGGACGTACCAGTTGTCAGGCATTGTATCTCTTTTTTCCTTCCCTTTGTGTCCCTCCCGTTGTGACTATAAAAGGGAGAAGAGGGCAAACGTTACAAGGGTTAGACCTTCATAGGATTGCAGACCTTCTCTCGGGACCTAGGGACGACTCCCGATTGGCTTGTAACCCCTACTACGAGCACACCTGGCTCAGGAACACGGCAGCCACGCACTGAACGTAGGGTATTACTCCTCGGAGGCCCGAACCAGTATAAACCCCGTTGTCTCCCGAGCTAACCATCCGAGCTCGACGCACGATCAATAGAAATTTACCCGCCGTAGCAAACCCCGACAGGTTGGTGCGCCGGGTAGGGGGCCTCGCGGCGTAGATCGCTCCTCGACAACCGTCACAATGTTGATCCGCACCGAGTACAGAGGCGAGAGGTACTCCATGGGAAGCTCGGACCCCCTCCTGGCCGGATTCGAGATCCGGTTCGGGAGTCTCAACTTTCAAGCCATGGGGAACGACTAACTTATGCGCATCACCAATCGCACCGAACTCCATCCGTGGCGGCCGACCGGACCGGGGACCGGTCCCCGCCACGCTCGTTGTTGTCGCCCCGGCACCCGCACCGCCGAGCGCCGGGCCTTCGCGCACCCCCGACGCCGACGCCGTTCGCGGCGCTCACGCCGGGCGCGAACGGGACGACGTCGGGCCGCGCGTGCTGTGGCGCGACGTGACGTGCTCTTCGACGTAACGACACCAGTGTTCGCGGAGGGAGACGTGGCTCACCAGCCACGGTTCCCTCACGGGATGTGTAACGCCGCAGCGGCCTATGCATCGTCCGCTGGCACCGATGTGGCGGCCTATGACGACCTCCCCGGCTACCACCTTCTGGCGGCCAGAAACCTCATCGCCACCAACGACGAGTCGTACCACGGCTCCGCCAATGAGCTGCCCCCCGCGACCTCGCATGGGTACGCGGAGTGGGATTTCTCCGGTGTGCCGGATCCGGTAATGTTCCAGCGGTTCCTCGACACCGCAGACTACTGGTTCGGCTACTCCGACACCTCCAGCGCCGGAAGCCACGGTCCCGAATGCGAGTGCTTCATGTGCGGAATCGGCGATGTGGTCGACGGGGCGAATGCGACGGGGGCTGGCGAGGGAGAAGACCCTCGGACTCGAGGATGAGCCACGGCCCTTCATCATCCACGACGTGCTCAGGCCAGGAACGTACAAGATCCGGTACGAGGACGGGAGAGTCGTCACCAACGCATGGAACATCGAACACCTGCGCCCGTTTTACCCTTGAGTAAATGTTCAATGCTCATGTGTCAATAAATAAATGATGTTTGTCTATGTTCACATGTCTCTGAGTTCCGAACTTATGTCCGACTGTGTTCTTTTCATTACGGCAACTTTCAATTTGAGCAGTCAGCGTCTTTGCGCCAAGGCAAACACGCTCCCTGCTCGGGGGCTAACCAAGGGCACGACGCCCTCGTGCCTCCTCGTTTTTTCGATTTTTTTCAAAAAATTCCGACGACTTTGTCGAGACTAATCGCACAAGCGAAAAGTTTTTTAAACGGAAACTCAAACTCGCTAAAGATAAAGGTGACGACTTGCGCGGGATGGTGAGTCGTTATTCGTTCAAACCTCCTAGTGCTAACGCCTCCGCGGCTACGGCATGAAGACTTGCGAGTACTTCTCTAGTCTCCGGCTTTCATCCGACCTCTTTTCAAGAGCCTCCGAGTGACCGCCAGGACTCTAGTATGAAAAGATATATTCACGAGCAAAATCCTGGCTGAGCTATCTCCCGAACCTTTCGAGTTCCCGGGGCTGCGAACGAATGGTTGCGCTTAGTGGATTGAAAGGGCAAGGCCTTACGACTCTCACGCTCCCGCGACTCAGGAGCACAGGGATGGTGGCTTGACTGTTTTGGTCCCCTAAGTCCGGCTGCGTGTTGTTGCAGTCGTCCTCGGGCGGTGTTTCGCTCCTGCTTGGTCGTCGCTAGCTGCACCACCATCCCTGTGCGGATCAAGCGTAACCCTGCGACCAAGAACATTGAGTCAAGCCCCGACATGAAGCAAGTGCCGAACCAGTCAAGGGCGGGGGGACCATCCAGCTTACCGTCAAGGTCCTGCGACCACTTGGCGTTCGAGTCCTGAAGTCGCGACACTTCCTCAGTTGCCACTTGAAGCTGGTTCATGACCTGGGAGAATTGGCGGCTTGTCGTCGCCAAGTCCGTCATGGCCGTGCGCAAGTCACTCTCCAGCTCCGACATCTTTGCCTCGAAGGCCGCCTTCTCACGAGTAGCGGCCTCGGCGGCGTCACGGGCAGTTGTCTCCACCGTGGTCGCGGCGGTCTTGGCTCTCTTAGCCGCCTCCTCCGCTGATGTTGCGGCCGCTCAGAGCCTCTCAACTTCGTCCTCGGCGAGTGCAAGCTTTGACGCCAGTGAATCCCGCTCGGCGGCAACCGTTGCAGCAGCGGTCTCCGCGGCGATGGTGCGGTCCTCCGCCGACGCGCGGGCCGCCTCGAGGGACGCCCGCGTAGACGCCTCGCTCGCCACGGCACCTGGCCCCGTCGCAACCTCGGGTCATGACGAGCCGCATCTCCAACTCGGGTCCGCTCGCCGTGAAGCTTCCGCACCTCGGCGGCACTTCTCCGACCTGAAGACTCGAGGACCTGCAGCTGACAAGATAAGGATAAGTAGCGCAACCCGAGAAGATCACAGAATTGAGAAGTTACCCCCCGACAAGAAAGCTTACCGAGGTCGCGGGGAGGATGAGTTCATCAAAGGCGCGGTGCGCCCAAGTCATCCCACGCTCCAGGGTGTTGCGCGTTGTGGCCTCTTCATCGTCCTCGGAATCGGCGCCAAGCCCGGAGGAAGCTGCCCACGAGGCGCACGCGAGCTCAAGAGTGCGGGCCTCGTCGCCCACTACGCCCTGAGACAGGGACGCTCCCGCCCCCTTGGCCTCCTGGATATCCGGGGAGGCGGCTCTTGTCGCCGTCTCGAAAGCGATCGGCCCTTGTGCAACAACGGCCGGCTCGTCGGGGATGCGAACCTCGATGCTCTCGGTGTCAGTAGCAACCGGACGGGACGGCGATGATGCTTCCTCTCGACAATAGCCTCCGACGCCCTGGCCTCTGCGACATAGGCCGGAGCATGCGGGGCTTCGCCCAGCGAGGAGGCGCGCGTCTCCGCACCTTCATCAAACACTAACGGCGTGGACAAGCACACAACTGAACGAAAGAGTATGATGCCTTGATGAGGAACAAAACGTGGCACCTTGTACCTCGGCCCCAAGGAAAGAATATAATAGGCTCAAAATGGTTTCAAGATCAAGAGGAAGGCAGATGGTAGTATTGATGTTTGTATAAGACGCACGTACAGTTTGCAAAAAGGTTTCAAGCAGAGGTATGGGATCGATTATGAGGATACGTTTAGTCCTGTAGTTAAAGAAGCAACCATCCACCTCATTTTGTCTGTTGTTGTCACTAAAGGGTGGTCACTTCGGTAGTTGGATGTTCAGAATGCATTCTTGCATGGGATTCTTGATGAAGAAGTTTATATGTACCAGCCACTGGGATATGAGGAAGCAGGGAAGAAAAATTATGTTTGTAAACTTGACAAGGCTCTCTATGGACTCAAGCAGGCACCTCGTGCACAGTATGCACGACTGCGGTAAGCTTATTGACTCGATTTCAAGCCGTTGAATGGAGACACTTCCTTGTTCTACTTCAACGAGGATGGAGTTATGGTGTATGTGCTTGTGTATGTTGATGACATTATTGTGGCCGAGTTCATCAAAAGTTGCGACGAAAGCCTTGTTGAAGAATCTAGAAAGTGAGTTTGCTCTTAAAGATCTTGGAGAACTTCACTTCTTCCTTGGGATAGAAGTGAAGCGGTCATCAGAGGGGCTGTTACTCTCTCAACAAAGATATGCAAAGGATGTTATTAAGCGTGCAAACATGGAGAAGAGCAAGCCAGTGGACACACCTATATCCACTACCGGCAAGCTAAGTCTGGCAGATGGTGTAAGGCCTGGGCCAGTGGACTCTACACGCTACAGGAGCATGGTAGGAGCCCTTCAGTACTTCACACTTACAATGCCAGATATCTCCTTTGCGGTGAATAAAGTTTGTCAATTCTTGCATGCCCCTACCACTGTCCACTGGAGTGCAGTAAAAAGGATCCTAAGCTATATTCAGGGGACCTTGGATGTAGGTCCCAAAATCAGAAAGTCATCTTCTATCACGGTTAGTGCTTTCTCTAATGCCGATTGGGCTGGATGTGTTGATGATCGGTGTAACATCCCTGATGTTTATTGTGTATGACATCCTTCATCGGTGTTTTAGACGGCAACCTACTAAGGGGGAGTACCGTAAATGAATGTGGCCTCGTAGAATCGGTAACTCGAAGGAAGAGACACGTGGCACACAGGTACAGAACGGAGTTCGGGCCGCGAGGGTGCATAATACCCTACGTCTGTCTTTGCGTGGCTACGGATTGATTGGGCACGATTACAAAATGATGCAATAGTGCGGCGAGTGAGATGAGATGTGTTGAGATGTGTTGAGATGATCCTAGAGATCGGTCCCTGCCCTCGCCTTATATGATCGGGGAGGCGAGGGTTACAAGCTCCGGAGTAGGGAGAGAGTACTAGTCAAGTACGTCTGAGTCTTCCACACGGCGCGGGACATGTACGGCTTCCTAGCAAGGTACTACTCCTCTACGGTCCTTGTGCTCCACGCCTCTAGGTGCGTGTAGCGCAAGCCGGGGACTCGGGGGCCCACCGAGTAGTCGGTCCTCGTACCCACCGAGGTAGTGGGCTCGGGGAGGTCCATACGACAAGCCCGAGTACTTTGTAGTCGAGAAGGATAGCTTCAAGTAGTCTTGACGGCCTCAACGAGTAGTCCTCAAGCGTCCACGAGTGCTACAAGTCAAAAATCCTCAAGAGTAGTCGAAGCGTCCAGGAATTTGGAATGTACTCCAGGCGATGTTTGAGCAATCTTGAAGTCTTCTCGAGTAGTCCACGAGCGTCCTTGAGTACGCATCGAAGGTCTTAAAAAAATGCCCGCCTTGTCTTGGGGGGGGGGCCGGAGCGGGTTATGGAGGTGCGATTGCAAAATCGCACTCCATATGGAGTAGCGAGCCTTGGGACCGAGCCGCAGGCTGCAATTTCGGGTCCATCTGAAGTCTTGGCAAGAAAATCCCGAAAAATCCGGAGAAAAAACCGAAGGACACGTGGCACGGAGCCCCCGAGCCTTGAGTCAAGTACTTCCTCTCGAATTGAAGGGTCATCTTGAAGAATGTGTCTCGAGATGCTCTTGAGACTAGCGCTTCCCGAGGTAGTCGAGTAGAAGTAGCGAGGAGCCCCCGAGGTGAGGCGCGTCGACTAGTAGAATACGAAGGGTCACGCTTGGCCGGCGAGTCCGTTGCGCGTGGACTTATCCGGCCAGTAGTTGCGGAGCGGGGTTTGACTTATAAATAGAAGCCAAAACCCTTAGGTTTTTCACCCATCAAGCGTTGCGGTCGTTTGATTCCATCTGAAGTAGATCCACTCCCGGCGCACGCGCCGCCGTAGTAGATCCAAGTGCGCCGCCACCCAAAGCACGGAGATCGCCCCCGAGCGGATGCGCGTGAGAACGCCTGTGCCCGAAGAATGAGCCGTCACCATCCAAGTCGTCGAAGGCCCGCGAGAAGAGAAGAGGGGCCGCGAATAGGCCGCCGCGGCCGCCACGGAGTAGCGCGCGATGTCTCCCGCAGCGGGGCAGTCCAAGCCGCGAGTGGAAAAAATCAAGGTGAAGACGGAAGATGTGTTGGCCCTCCACGAACGTCGGGTTCATCGGGGAGAAGGAAGTCGACATGTGGAGAGACGTATTTGGAGATCCATATCCAATGGAGAAGGCCGAACGAAGATTCCAATGTTTGCGCGGTTCATGGAGCGCGGGCTCGCGCTCCCGGCCGGCGATTTATTCAAGGGTCTCCTCGGGTTCTATGGAGTCGAGTACTGAAGATACGAACCCCAACGGTATCTTCCATACCGCGGTCTTTGTGCACTTACGCGAGGCCTTCCTTGGGATCAAGCCGCCTTGGATCCTTTTCGGAAGTTCTTCCGGAGGTCAAGCCGCGACCAAGTGCCACCAACCCAAGGAGTAGTCGGAGGAGTCGGCATCCGGTTGAGAGAAGACGCCGCGGAGCGGTGTCTGGCGTACAAGCTTGTTGACTCCAACCTTCCCGGAAGACGAGGTGGTTCTACATCACGAACCACCACCACGGCACCCCGCAAGCGAGCGGACGGCGGCCCGGAGCACCGTGAGTGGTGGAACACGGAACCCACCATGCATGAGGGGATCCGGCTTCCCGAGGGCGCTCGCGGCACGCATCAAGGTGCTCGGGGAGACGGGGCGGGGGCGGGAGCACGTGGCCTTCGGTTTCATGAAGCGGAGGGTGCGGCCATTGATGGCTCGAGACACCTTGGGCTTCGAGTACACGGCCGATGGCCGACACATCGCGGATGCCCGAGCGAGGCCCCGGGCCCGAGCGAGCGACATCATCGAGAGGCCGTAGCGGATCTTCAAGGATATGCGCGCGTACACGGCGTGCCACGTCCGGGAGTACTCGCGCCGCGCGCCCGCCAAAGGAGGTGAGTAGTCGTATTCCTCTAGTCGAGTAATTCCTTGCTTGGTGTAGACTTCTTTGATGTCTTGTGCCATTGCGAGGATGACTTGAAAAAGTTCATCTCCGAACGCCGACGCCACACAGTGGGGATCGAGATCCCGAAGAAGGAAGGAAGGCAAAGGAGCGGCGAGAAGTCGGTGAAGGCGATGACCGTCATCGTGGAGGACACCACCGACGACGACGACGACGAGACGTTGTAGGACCGCTTTCAGTTGTGGTCGAGGTTTAGCCATCCGAGGCTTACCTCATGTGCCTCACAGTGCAAAGACCCCCCGACTAGCACGGAGGCTAGCACAGGCTGCGCCGCCACGGAAGCCGTGCAGCCCCGCCGCAAGCGGGTGGCAAAGAAGCTTAGGGTCTCGGAAGACCACGCCTCGGGAGGTAGATGTCTTAACTAGAGTAGTCGAGTACCCATCGTGTGAATACCCTTCTTGATGGGTAGTCTTCCTTGTATGCGGAGGTGCCGCCCGGCGGGCCGGGTCGAGGAGGGCGACGAGGGCGTATGGGACACGGTGGGGAGGGCGGCCGGAAGTCGTAGTCCGGCCCCCAGCGACCCCGAGGAGCTCTTGGCGCGGTTGGAGCGCCCGCCCCCTGCTCCATAGGGGGGGGAGCACGGAGCCGTGGCCGCCGCCGTTGAAGGGGTGGTGGCCGGGAGCGCGGGGAGAGCCTTGCGCGGCCGCCGTTCTTTGCGAAGGAGGCGGTAGCCGCGGGGCGCGCGGAGGAGGGCGCCCGCCGAGGGTGGGCCCCGGTAGACATTGCCGGCATCCTCGGTGTCCCGGCCGTGACAATAATCGATTCGAACTTGTAAGTACTGCATCTTCCCGAGTAATACTTGTTGTAGTAGTCGAAGAAGTTGGTGACGACCAATTGTGTGTGCTTACACGGGGAAATCCACGGATACGTACGGGAGGGGGGATGAACCCTCTTCGAGCGGTGGCGGAAGAAGTCAACGCCGCCCGCCGAGGAGTCGCTCCCGCTTCCCCGGGGCGGTGCCGAGCCGCGGCTACCGAAAGCACCGTTGCGGAGGCCGACGCAGTCGAAGGTGGTACTCTTCGAAGCTATGGAGCTCCTCGAGGAGTAGTCGTAGTCGGCCCGATGCCTTGTCTTCTCTTTGACGGGTGCGCCGAAGGTGGTGACATCCCTAACGGGGTGCCAATGCGGAAGTCGACACCGAGGTCCCGAGGGGCTGTGGGAGGAGCCCCCGAGCCTATGGAGGAAGTCGTCGAGGAGGCCGCCGTGGCGGCCGGGGGAGAAGGGTCACCACGTCGCCGAGGAGGTCGCTGCGGAGGTGGCTGTCCGCTCCCCGGAGATCGAGGACGCGAGCCCATCCACTGCGCCGATGACGGAGGCCACCGCGGTGGCCGGCGGCGGGATAGAGGGGCGCAACTCGCGGACGTCTTGTCGGCGGCGACGGTGGCCAAGCATGCGGAGGTCAGGTCGGTAGAGCGGTGGATGAAGGTAAGTAGCGTAGCTTACGAGTAGCCAATCCTCTTGTCGTTGAGTACTCGTGTGACTTGAGTTGTCTATGCAGGACGTTGCGGAGAGGTCCCGCGACAAGTCCAACATCTTTGCAAGGCTGGTGACGCGGTGCTCCGAGGTAGTATTTGGAAGAGCAACTTGTGAAGTCGCGAGAAGCACGCGCGGCGCCATGCGATCGAAGCTCGACGCCGCCATCGCCAAATGCCACAACGATGTCCAAGAGTTGCGGACAAAGAAGCGACGACTTGGTGCGGAAGAATAAGGGCCTCGCAACAAGAACAAAGGTACGCTGACCCGGGCTTGTTGGGTAGTTGTTGGAGGTCGAAGTAGTCGACCCCGCTGTGCGATGACGTGTTGCGAGCTTGAAAGGGCCGAGGTGGAGCAGGCGAAGTCCTCGGAGACGAGCATGAAGAATCTCTTCTACGGGAGCAAGAAGCCCGCCGAGTACTCGAGAGCTCGACTACAAAGAACTTGCCTTCGAGTGCGAGAAGCACATGGAGCTCCGGATTGCATCGACCGCGATCTCATCAAGCTGCTACAAATCCCTTGCGGGGAGAAGTTGAATGAAGGCTGCGAGCAACGCGGAGCCCCAGCGAAGGAGCTTGAAGAAGCCGCACGCGATCGCAAGGCTCACGGTGCCGCACAGGGTGGCCCCAAGATTGCTCCCGCGGTGGATCGCCTCAAGGAAGCTCCAAGCCGGGCACCGGCGGCCTATGTGAAGCACATGGCGAGATCGATCCCAAGGCGAGGGTCTTGGCCTTCATGAAGTCGTACTTCCCGAAGGCCCCGGTCGATAGTCGGCGGCGGGGTAGCCGCCAGCGCAGCGATGGGCCGGTATGCGAGCTGCTGGGAAGCGAGATGGCTCCCATCGCGGAGCAAGTAGGCCGACTTAATCTCCGTGTACATGTGTAGATAGCTAGTAGCCAGGGTTGTACAAAAAACAATTGTAATGAATTGCTTAAGTATCAACGAAAGAAAATTTCCAGCAATGAGTACTCGTAGTCGCGATCTCGGAGTGCGGGCCCCATCGTGGAGTGGATGCGGTAGTCGTACTCGGCGGTAGTGATCCCGTTGTAGGGGTAGACGGTAAGAAGTTGATGAACGATCAAACTTTATTGCGAAGAAGTACCTGGATGGCCGGGGCCGTAGTTACGAGGTAGTTGCTTGGACCGGAGGCCGCCTACGGTACAGTAGGGCGGGCGGGTGGCCTCTTCGCGGTAGATCCGTAAGTAGCCGTATAGGGTACAGACGTAGATCCGTAGGTAGCCGTGTAGGGCTGGATCTTAGAGTGTGGTCTCTCGAGTGAACTGTTGCTAGAGTCCTTGACGCTCGTCGACCCGGGGTCGGTAGGTAGCCGGACGGGGTGGATCTGGATGGGAGGAGTCCGGAGATTTGGGCCCGGGACCCGGAGGCCGCTTACGGCGGGGGGGGGGGGGGTGTTGATGTAGTCGTGTAGACTTGAACCCGGAGTAGTCGTGTGGAGCTAGGCGTAGAATCGACGGAGGCTGGTCGACGTTCCACGAGTTGTTGATGTCTTCGCCTTCAAGTGTTGGAGGGCGGTAGGAGCCCGGCCGGTCACCTTTGCCACGGTGAAGGGACCTTCCCCGGGAGGGCAGGCTTGTGTAGTTCTTTCGTGTTGGATACGTAGGAGGACGAGATGCGCGTTGAAGGAGCGTTCCTTGACGTTGCGATCATGGTGGCGTCGGATACCCTCTAGGTACCTTCTTCCCGATTGGACGAGGGCGGCGCGGCGGAAAGCTGCTTCGAGGCTATCGATGTCAACTCGTCTGCTGTCTTCGAGACGCCTTCGTCCCGCAGGTGCTCCCCCCTTCTTTGGCGAGTTCCGGATGACGTCGGCGGAGAGTTCTTCGGAGCGTGGAGCCGGGGAAGTAAGGGGATTGCCGTTGGCTTGGTGGGTCAGTAGCCCCCGAGTGCGTTGGGTGGTTCATCGAAGTCACTTGCCCCCTTTGGAGTTAAACGGCGTGTAGCCGCTTCTTGAGAGCGTCGAGCACCATCCCATTGGCGCGCTCGACTTGTGCGTTGGCCGTGGATGGGCAACGAGACGTATCGGACGTCGATCCTTGTTCTCGCGGTGCTCCCAGAGCGAGTGGTTATTGAAGTTGGAGCCCGGAGTGCGACGGTGATGCGGTGGGGTAGTCCGTAGCGATGTACGAGTTCAGCGCCGTGGGTTGTATGAGATGAGTTATGCGTTGAGGTGATCCTAGAGATCGGTCCCCGCCCCCGCCCTGTATAGTCCCGGTATATGTGGTTACAAGTCTGAGTAGGGAGAGAGTACTAGTCGGGCACGTCTAGGAGTTTCACAGCGTTGGGGGACATGTACAAATTCTTCCTAACCGAGTACTACCCCTCTCCAGTCCTTGTGCTCCACGCCTTCAAAGGGGACGTGTAGCTTAAGCCGGGTGTCCCGTGGCCCACCTGGGAGTAGTCGGCCCCGGTACCCACCGAGGGCTCCACGACCAAAGGAACGTGAGGACGCGGGGTTGCCGCAGCACACCCTTCAGGATCTTCCAAGATGTCCTTGGGCTTCGGCGAGGGACGCACTTCATGAGTACTCCGTTATGATGCGCCCCGCTTGTAAAGCTTGTCTCCGACGAGGACGCAAGATTCCGCGCGGCTGACGAGTCTAATGGGCCGAGTTCTTGTTGGAGGGGACCTTCTCGCTTCGCCGAGGTAGTCGATGAAGGGTCGCCTCCAATTCACGCCGATCATCATGACCTCCCCGCCCACCTCGGGTGGATGGGCCGGGGACAAGAGGTCGGTGGCGCCAACTCCTGGATGGGATGGCGCTGAAGCTCGTGAACGAAGACACCCGCCGGTACTTGAGCGCAAGAGGATCCAAGCTCCGAGGAGGACGTCCGTCGCGACGTTGTTGTCGTGGACGATGTGATGGAACTCGAGACCATAGAACTTTTTCTCGAGCGCTTCTGCGACTTCTAGGCTGTAGGCGTCCATGTTCTCCTCGTTGCGGTCCCGTGACTTATTCACTTGATGATGACCACTCACGGAGTCGCTCGTAGACTTGTAGCCGTTCGATGCCCAGGGCACGCGCGAGGCGGAGCTCCGTGTAGGAGAGCTTCGTACTCTCGCTTCATCGTTTGAGACCTTCCGTGCTGATCCGCAAGGACGAGCCCCCGTCGGGGAGACCGTGAGCACCCCTACACCCGCGCACTTGATGGCTATGCGTGGCTTGAAGTCGATGGTGAGGGCGCCGAGCTCGACCGCCCACTTGGAGATTCTTCCGGTAGCATCTTGATTCCGCGAGGATGTCGCCGAGCGGGTAGTCGGTGATGACGGATATTGAGCACTGCTGGAAGTAGTGTCGTAGCTTCCGCGAGGTGATGAGTACTGCGTACAGGAGCTTCTGCACGGGCTGATAGCGTGCCTTGGACTCTGACAAAACCTCGCTGACGAAGTAGACCGGGCACGCGGCCTGGATAGGCGTGGCCGTCTTCTTGCCGCTCGACGACGATGGCAGTACTGACCACGTGGGTAGTCGCAGCGAGGTAGAGCAGCAGCTTCTCGCCCTTGTGAGGAGCCGTGAGGATCGGTGGCTTCGATAGGAAGTCCTTGAGCTGGGCAAGGGCTTGATCCGCCTCTGGAGTCCACACGAACTTCTCTTGATGCTTGAGTAGTTTGAAGAAGGGGAGCCCCCGTTCTCCTAGCCTCGAGATAAATCTGTTCAGTGCCGCCATGCACCCTGTCAGCTTCTGGACATCTTTGATGCTCGTGGGAGCTTGCATGCTGGTGATGGCGGAGATCTTCTCGGGGTTGGCTTCGATGCCGCGCTGGCTGATGATGAAGCCGAGTAGTTTTCCTGAAGGTACGCCGAAGACGCACTTGTTCGGGTTGAGCTTCCGGCGGTACTCGCGCGCGATGCAAAAGTCTCTTCAAGGTCATCGATGAGGGTAGCGGAGTTTCGGTCTTGGCGACCATGTCATCCACGTATGCCTCGACGTTCTTGTTGAGTTGCCTCTTGAAGCGAGGCTGGATAGCTCGTTGATAGGTAGCGTCGGCGTTCTTCAACCCGAAGGACATGGTCGTGTAGCGGACGCGCCAAAGCGGGTGATGAACGCGGTCTTCTCTGGTCTTCTTCCTTGATCGCGATCCGGTGGTACCGGAGTAGCGGTCGAGGAAGCAGAGCGAGGTCGCGCCCCCGCCGTGGAGTCGATGACTTGATCAATCCGCGGCAACCCGAAGGGGTCCTTGGGGCAGTGCTTGTTGAGGTCGGTGTAGTCGACGCACATCCTCCACTCGTTCGAGTTCTTCTTGCGGACGAGGATAGGGTTGGCGAGCCACTCAGGATGGAAGACTTCTCTGATGAAGCCGGCCGCGAGTAGTTTGGCAAGTTCCTTCTTGATGGCGTCCGGCCGTCGTCGGCAAAGCGTCGGAGGTGTTGTCGCTTGGGGGTGGCCTTAGGATCGACGTTGAGGCGGTGCTCAATCGGCTCCCCGGGCACTCGGCATGTCCGTCGGCTTCCACGCGAAGATGTCGCGGTTAGCCCGAAGGAAGCCGATGAGCTCGTCTTCCTATTTGGGGTCGAGGCCTCGCCCCGATGGTGGTGGTCTTGCCGGGGTCGCTCGTTCCGAGGTCGACCGTCTTGACGAGTACCTCCTCGGGTGGGCGAGGCTTGTTGGTGCTGTCGGACTTCTGCGGGATGTCGAGTTCACTTGTAGCAAGATTCTTTGACGCGGCGTAGACCTCCATCATCACGTTGGGTACTTGGTTCGTAGAGGCGATCTCCACGGCTTCGTGTCGCGGTCGTGAGAGATCTTCAAGTCCCCCTTGGAGGGAGAGTACACCGATTTCGGGCTTGGCATTTTGAGTACCAAGTAGGTGTAGTGGGGCACCGCCATGAACTTGGCGATGGCCGGTCTGCCGAGGATGGCGTGGTAGGAGGTCTCGAAGTCCGCGACCTCGAACTTGATGTACTCGGTACGGTAGTTGTCCCGAGATGCCCCGAAGGTGACTGGCAGGATCACTGAGCCCAGTGGGATAGCCGTGTTGCCGGGGATGATGCCGTAGAAGGGCGTGTTGCTCTTGGTGAGCATATGAGTGATGTCGAGCTTCATTTTCTTCAAGGTCTTGGTGAAGAGGACATTGAGCCCGCTTCCACCGTCGATGAGCACCTTGTTGAGTTTGGAGCCCGCCACCACTGGCTTCAGGACGAGGGGGAACCGTCTTGGTTCGAGAGAGGCTAGTCCATTTATCCGTGCGGGAGAAGGTGATGGGTACCTCCGACCACCTGAGAGGGGTCGGGACCGCTGGCTCAATGGACATCACTTCACGACGGGTAGCCTTCTGCTCCCCGCCTGCTGGGCAATCCGCCGAAGAGGACGTTGACGGTCTTGTCGGGCTCCTGGAAGTCGTTGTTGTCGCCGTCCTTCTTCTTGCCCTTTTGGTCATGAGGGTGCGGTGGCTCTGGCGTATCCTTGAGTGCATGCCTGAGTTGGTAGCACTGTTCGGTGGTGTGGTTGCCGTTTGGATGCCACGAGCACTTCTCCTTCAGCAGGTCTTTGAAACCGCCGGAGTTCTTCTTCGAGTTCCCTTTCGCAGGGCGCCGGATAGCCGCGACAAGTGTTGTCCGGCTTGCGCTTGCGGTTGGGACCCGAGTAGTTGTTGTTGTTGTTGTGGCCGCCTTGGTTTGCGTTGCGCGCCGCCGCCGCCCCGGTTCTCGCTTGGTCTTGCCGCGGATGGCGTCGTATTTGGCATTGGCCTTGTCTTCTTCATCCGCCCGGGATGTGATCATGTCCTTGAGGTGGGGGATGGACTCGGGGCGGCGACGACCGAAGTCTTCGAAGGTGCGGCGGTGATAGAGACCGTCTTGGAAGAGGTCGATGACCTCCTTGTCGGTGACGTCGACGACGGTAGCGCGCTTGTCAAAAAAGCGGTGCATGTACTTGCGGAGGGTCTCGCCTTGTTTCTCGCTTGATCATGGCCGGGTCCATGCGAGTACCCGATCGGCCCATGGCGCCCGCGAAGTTGCTTGTGAAGCTGCTCCTTCAATCGGTCCCACTTGTCGATCGAGTGCTTATCCAGGCGACTCGAGCCAAGTGAGTGGTGCTAGGTCCGGGCGGAGAGGGGAAGTAGAGGCACTTGGTGTCGCCGTTGCCGCCGGCCGTTCTCAATGGAGAGGGCGTAGCACCCGAGCCATTGGATGGGATCCGCTTCGCATCGTACTTGGTGATCCCCAAAGGCTTGAACTTGTCGGGGAGGAGCAAGTTGCGAAGTCGAGGTGAGAAGGCGGGGAAGCCATCGCCCTCGAGCCGCGGTGGTCGACTTCTTCCGCCCTAGCTCCTCGATCTTCGGCGAGCGTCGTAGCCGCCTGCGAGGCGCCGCAGGCGTGGCCGTTCGCGTGGCCTCGGCCGCCGCGGCCGCCGCCGCCTCCCGGCCTCTCTGTTGTCCCGTGATTGGAGCTTCGCCGTCGCCGCCGCCGCCGTCGGGATCATTGCCGCCCCCGCCGGCCGGAGCGCGGTGAGGGACGACTTCTCGGTTGTCGTGGTCGCGGCGCGAAGGTCCGCCGGCGTTGGAGCGACGACGGTTTGGCTCGGGCGGGAGGTCGGCTCGAGTACGGTTAGGACCGTTGTTGGCGCCGCGACTCGTGGCTTCGTTGTCGCGGGGGTGCCGGCCGGAGGAGGTTGGTTGACTCTATTGTCGACCCGCATGAAGTAGGCGTCTTCGCCGAGCTTGGCGATGACCTCTCCGGCGCGTATGCCCCGAACCCGGCGTGCGATCGCCGTGATCGACATGAGGCATTGCTCGGGGGGTAGTGTGTACTCGCTCTCGACCGCCTCGAGAGCTCGCAAGGTTGCGGACGGGGAAGTTGTCGCGGAGGCGCCGGCGACGTTCGGCCGCACCTCGGTTACACTCCCGTCGAGCGTCTCGTCCGCGGGGTTCTCGTTCGGCGGAGCATCGGCGGAGAGAGCTCGTCGGAGGATATGTCTTCCGTGTACTTGTCCCGAGCCGTGCCCGAGGGCCCCGGGGTGTCGCCGGCAGCCATGAAAACTTGGCGATCGGGTGTGCCAAGGCCGGACTCGGAGGGTGCCACCTCGGTTGGTGTGCTTGAGTCGGCCGAGCTAAGGGTGTTCCCTCTCGGAACGGTAGCGAGTCGATGTAGGCGACGTAGCGTGAGTCTCCCCTTATCGGTCGGCAGGCTTGCAATCCGGCCGTAGACGTATTTTCCGCCGGTGTGGATGTTATAACCGGCCCGCAGGCGGCCCCGACAAGGGAAGCTCGGTGGAGTTGTCCTCGAACTCGGGCTCCTCGGGGGTCCGACCCGAAGTCGAACTCGTAATCCGGGTTCGAGTAGAACTCGGAGAGAGAGGGCCGGAGTCCGAAGCGCGATCGGGGGGCGGTGTCGGAGTCCGAGTTGCACTCGGTACGGGCTCCTTGCCGGCCCGCGCGCGAAGAGGGAGCCCCCGTGCGGGCCCGGCGAGGATGCGGGGGCCACGCGCGCGGAGCGCTCACGAGGTGAGGGGACCGTTTGCGATGGGCGAGCGGCCCGGCTCGCATGCGGTGGCCAATGGAGACGTCGAGTTCGAGTTGGAAGCGGACTCGAGCTCGAAGTCGGCCGTGGTGGTTGAAGAGCGTAATTTCGCCGAATTTGCCGGCGAGTTCGCCCGTGACGACTTACGGAAGCGTCCACGAAGCTTTGTCTTCGGGTTGGGCTGCATGGTTAGGCGGCGGCGGGAAGGAGCCCGCGCCATCGGCGGTGCGGACCCGGGCACCGAACACGAAGGTTTCGCCGCGGTTGAAGGCGACGGTTGGCTTGAAGTAGACGGGAGCCGTCGAGTTCGCCATGTGATCTCGGGCGAGATCCCCTACCGGCGCGCCCGTGTCGGTGTTTTAGACCGGCAACCTACTAAGGGGAGTACCCGAAGTAGATGAATGTGGCCTCGCCGAGATCGGTAACTCGAAGGAAGAGACACGTGGCACACAATTTAGACGGGTTCGGGCCGCGAGGTGCGTAATACCCTAAGTCCCGTATGTTGCGTAGCTACGGGATCGATTGGGCACGATTACAAGATGGTGCAATAGTGCGCCGTGGGTTGTATGAGATGAGATGTGTTGAGGTGATCCTAGAGATCGGTCCCCGCCTCGCCTTATATAGTCGGGAGGCGGGGGGTTACAAGTCGGAGTAGGGGAGAGAGTACTAGTCGAGTACGTCTAGGAGTCTTCCATACAGTGCGGGACATGTACAGCTTCCTAACCGAGTACTACTCCTCCGCAGTCCTTGTGCTCCACGCCTTCAGGTGCCGTGTAGCGCAAGCCGGGTAGTCCCAGGGGCCCACCGAGTAGTCGGTCCTGGTACCCACCAAGGTAGTGGGCCCAGGGAGGTCCATACGACATCCCCCATGCTTAGACGTTGCTCGTCCTCGGGCAAAGAGGTGATAAATAAGGTAGGTACCGGAAATATTTTTCCTTGGAGAGATATTTGAATTCTTCAATGTTGGCACCGTCTTGCGATCTTCCTTGAATTGATGATCCATTCTCAACGATAGGTTGTGGTCAAGGAGGTAATCACGAAAGATGATATTTGGTTTTAAGGGTGGATATCCGGCGAGGTTTGTGATATCTTCGATGCGGGGATACACAATGCACGGATAAAAGGCTAGCAAAAAGATAGATACGCAAAAACGGAATGACCAACTTCTTAGTCTCGGGCTAGAAAAATCATGGTCTGCAATAACTCACTCAAAAATAAATCTTGTACACTAAGGTTTATGCACTCAAATATATATAAGGCCTCGCCGCTCTGGATAGGTTGAGCAACACACAAGCGATATTCATGACAAGGTTAGCGATATTTTTGGGCATAAAAACCATCTTTAATCTATCTATAACTTGAGAGCACATAAAACACTATGGGTCTTTATTTTAGTCATGACCCCCGCTAAAGATTAAGCTAGCATTTAGATAAATTCAGATTCGTGATTTTAAGAGAGCACTAGCTTTAACATGCATAAATCAATTACAAAGATAAACAAGCGGCAATTATAATCATATATCATCATGGCACAAATTTTGTAACTTTTCCAAAGGTTTAAACAAGGTGGTGTCTTTATTAATGATGAAAACAAGCTGAAATACATGCTGAAAATAAACTAACACACTTGCTGAAATTTAAATGAAAACTGAAAATACTACGCAAACACAAGCTGAAAATTACAGAAAAAGGGAAAAGAAAAGAAAACTAAAGTTCCTCCTTCTTCCTAATCCTCCGCTGGTGGTTGGTGTTGATAATCTTGGTAGTTGTATCCTTGCTCGTAGTAGGGTTGGACATCCCCTCCAACGAATTGATCTGGCTATACTAGGTGAAGGCGCCCAAGCTCATAGGCAATATTTGCATTGCCCTCACCAAGTTGAGCCGCGTTGGATTGGATGGCTGCGACGTTTTGCATGTTCCTCGCAACATACCCTCCAATTATGGCCATGCTTTGTTGTGGTTGGGGATATTGTGCGTAGGGCTCCGCGAAGGTTACGTTGGGCACCACATAATTTGGTGGGGGCACCGATGCACCCCCCCATGCTTGCATTTGTGGCCCTCCGTAATAACTTGGCGGAGTAGAGATCCCGTCGAATGGTGGCACATAGTTAGGTTGTGCACCACCCGCTTGCGCGGAGGAAGATCCCTCCTCTACAATTCTTCCTCTTTTATTTTTCTTTGCCGGGACAAGGAGTCCCTCCTCCAACCAATCTTCCTTCCCTTGAATGAAAAGCCTAAGCCTTGCGTCCGGAAGGGGTAGGTTCACCTTGGCCACATGAAAGCCTCCTCTCTCATCTCCACTAATATATATCCCTTGTTTCAAATACTCAAAATCGATAGGGGTTCCACGTAAAAGATGTTCGAGCTTCCTCGTAATCCCCGGCCTTAAGGAGATGGCCAACATATAGAGGTAGCACCCCGAACCAATATCTCCCGATCCCGATGTTGCCTCGCAACACCATCGGTTGATCATAAGGTATGAGGGGTCTATTGGCTGCTTGGCAATTAAAGCCGAGTGGAGCCAATTCAACTCTGTGTCGGTCACCTTCGTCTCCCTCATCCTCCCCATAATCCTCTTGCACATCCAAGAGTGGAATACTTGGATAACGGGGTTGTGGATGGAATTGCGTTGTTGGTGGGCTTCTCCAGAGATTAAATTCCAAAATCCATCTAACAAGCCGTCCGGCACGTCGACTTTCTCTGGAGCTCCCTTTTGGAACCCAAGTAGCTCCCTAACATACTCGTAGGGAACCACTTGTTGGATTCTCTCCAAACGGAATGATAAACTTTGCACCCCCTCATCAAGGATGGGTGCTATAGTCATCAAGAATTCCAAGGCAAACTCCTTGTGGGTGTTTGCCGACACCCCGTTGGAGAATTGCACCCATCCAAGGTGCCCCAACATATAATATATGTCCGTGCCGAAACCCAAATAGTTGAGTGCTTGATCGTCGAAATCGACGTTTTCCACAAGCCTCTTCTCAAGACGAGAGAGTTTCTTCTCCTCCTCCACTCGTTCTTCATCATTCTTGCCCTTGCCCATAAAATTTGCCAACCTCTCTCGGAGCCATTTTACTTCTTGCTTGAGCTCATCATTTTCCTTGCCTATGAGATAATCACATGTTTCTACAACAACATTCTCATTGCAAGATGGTGAGCAAGATTCATCAATTAAATCAATGTAAGAAATTGAAGCATCTACCTTGGAGATAGGAATTGCACAAGGGATAGATGATTCATTAAGCTCAAAGGAATTACTTGTTTTAATCTCATTGCTCTCAAGCTTAGATTTTAGCTCATCACACTCCTTGCTAAGCAATTTGAATTTGCACAACAAATGTTCATAATCTGTAGCAAGGGTTGCACTAAGATCATTGAGGGAATTGAGTTCTTTAATTTCATTAGCTTGTTTCTCAAGAATTCCTTTTTGCTCATGGACTAGCTCAACAAGATCATCAAGAGAGGTGGTGTAGGATTCATCTTCACTTACATTGCTTTCCATACCTTTGGCCATAAGGCACATGTGTAGTGATGATGAAGGACCTTGCATGAAGCGGGTGGTGAAGTTCTTTCTTGATTCATCACTTGCGCTAGAAGAACTTGATTCTCCACCACTTGTCCACTCACGGACGGCGATAGTTGCGTTTTGCCTTGGTCTCCTCTCCTTGACCACCTTCTTCTTAGGCTTGTGCTCGATCTTGGTGAACTTGATGTGTTGATGATGACGCCCTTCTCTCAAGTGGACGTTGTAGTCGTACATGTTGACTTTCTTCACATACTTGAAGATCTTCTTCACGTACTCGGCCACCATGGATTCAACCTCTTCATCACTTGAGGAATCTCCATCGTCACCATCATCACCATCATCCTCGCTTGAGCTTCCATGAGTAGCCATCCTACTCAACATCTTCTCTTGTTGGCTTGAGAGAGCATGGCTTGTAGTTGGAGAGGATGGTTCTTGGGGCTTCTCTTGGGGCGCCTTCTTTGACTTGGGCATGAGTTGAAGCTCATGTGCCATGATCTTGCTCAAGATATGAGATGGCTTCAAATCTTTGAGCTTCTTCTCGTAGATGATTGCCTTCACCAAGTCATAATCGGGCTTCCGGAGACTTTGAAGGATCTTGCGGTTGATGTTCAAGTCCGTGATGTCCTTCACACCTAAAGCATTGATCTCATTGACAAGCACATTTAGGCGTGAGTACATAGATTCAGCATTTTCATTTGCAAGTTGCTTAAAGCTATTGAATTCCTCAAGGAGACAACCGTAGCGTTCATTAGCAACTTCTTTTGAACCCTCATTTTGCTCCTTGATGGTTTTCCATAGCTCATGAGCATTTTCACAAGTAAAAACTTTATTGAAAACGCCTACATCTAGTGAGGACAAAATGATACTTTTAGCAATCACATCAAATTGCTTTTCCTTCCTAGTACCATTTTTCATGCCCTCATCGGTGACTCTCCAAACATCAAGGTCCTTTGCTTGGAGATAGGCCTCCATGAGAACCTTCCACCGAGGATAGCCTGTGCCATCTAAATGTGGAGCCAAACCTAAGGTATCCACCCCTTTCATTCCTTTATAGAGCAACTCACTAGGCGGTGAAGCCTAACCGTGCCAATGAGCCGGTTTTCACAATTTACCAATCGAATTGGTGTTTCCTTGTGAAGGAAGTGAGTCCCGGCTCTGATACCACTTGTAAGGAATCGGATGCTCGTTAGCCTAAGAGGGGGAGGGGGTGAATTAGGCAACTTAAAACCTTAACCTATGGCTTCACTAATTTTACACAATAGTAAACTAGAACATACTATCTAGATGTGCAACTAGGGTTGTTCTAGTGTGAAACTCCCATCCCAAAACAAGGTTTGCAACCTATAGCCAATCCTAGCATGATACTACTCTAGGAAAGTAAAGGCAAGCAAAGATTGCAATAAAGTAAATGCGGAAACGTAAAGGGGATGAGAGGAAGCAAACTCTTGACACGCGATTTATCCCGTGGTATCGGTAGGCACTAAGCCACCCATAGTCCACGTTGAAGCACTCATTGCTTCCCGGTCACCAATTCTCTCCCAAGAGCACCACTTGACTCGCCACAAAGGCTAGCCACTTAGGCACTTTCCAAGCTCCCTTGGTCACCTTAATGTCGCCTCCACTAAGGAGCTTCTCCACCAAGGAAGGGGGTCTCCACATCCCCCGCACAAAGTGTCCTCGCCGCTCCACACCAAGCCAGAGGGTCGATGACGATTGCCGGTGAGCCACTTAGGCCCCAAGGCTTCCGGCGAACCTTGTACAACTTGATTCACTCAAGAATCACCTCACAAGGTTGGCACAACCTTGCACTCACTCAGCTCTAAGCTAAGCCTAGCACTAAGCACATACACAAAGCATATGCAAGTCTAAGGATGAGCAATTAAGCAATTGGATGGATTGGATATGATCTTCAATGTGTCTTGAACTTCTCTGCACTTCCACACAATTCAGCAACCTCAAATGGGTGAGTGGAGGGGGTATAAATAGCCCAAGGTATCAAACTAGCCGTTGGCTAAAAACAGCTGAAAGTAGTACCGTCGGATGATCCGACGCTAAGCTTTTCCAGGGCGTCGGTTCATCCGGTGCCCCTCCCACGTCACATAGCCGTTGAGGTTCTCTGACACAACTGCTCCGACGCTATGCACCGACGGTCCGTTGGATCATACGGTGCTGAAGACCCCGCGTCCAAGTCGCCTCTGTTAGCTTCCACACGACTGTCGGCTAGACCGACGCTTCATCAAGACAAAGGCGTCGGATCATCCGGTGCTGAAGGCTTCGTCTTGGCGTGTCTCTGTATGAATTCAAACTGAGTGTCGGATAGACCGACGGTGTCCCCACTCAGACCGTCAGATCATCCGGTGCTACTGTCTTCGCTGCTCTTACTCTGCAACTCGTCCGACGCTACTAAATAATGGACCGCCGGTTCATCCGACGGTACCTAGGGTTTCGCCCTGTGTACCAACTCGTCCGACGATTGTACCGACGTTTGTTAAATTGATACCGTCAGTTCATCCGACGGTGTCTTTTCTTTTCCTTTTCTTGCTCGGTTTTGACCCTTTGTTTTGGCATTTTGGCATGTGGTTTTCTTGCATCCTTGGGACCTAGAAGTGTCTACAAAGACATGTTAAAACAATATGGTTAGTCCCAATGATCATGTTGTCATGAATCACCAAAATCAAACTCGAACTAATGGCATATGAGGCCGTGTTCGCTACAAGAGTGCAACTTTAGTTTGTTTAAGACAGATTAGCGGAGGAATTGAAAACTCATACTCTCTTTTTTTTGCCAAATGCAGTAAGTATTGTCAGGCAAATCAAAACTGACCACTTAATTAGGAAGGTAATTGATATATTTTCTAGAATTCTATTCTTTGTAATATTTTTTTTCAAAAGCTAGAATTGTATTTTTTATGGAACAGAGGGATTTACTTGGTGGGTTTATAGATTGGGAGTTGGGATTGCTCTTACGATGGAGAGGAGTTTAAGCTAAATGAAACAAAAAAAAGTTCAATATTGTATTGGGTGCCTAATTTTCGATTCGACGCGATGGAGTATTCGATGTCGGCCTAGTGTCCCCTGCACGCGCATTGCACGAAAGAACAGTGTTTGTAGCGGCAGTTCTCCTTCCCGCTCAGATGGACCTCATCGTAGATAACTACAAGTAGCTAAGTCTCTGAGGGCTTATTTGAGAATCAGTGGAATGAAGGGGAATGAAGGGCATTGGGGTGGAGGAATTTCCATTATAAGTCAAAATTTCTCAAAATCCCCTTCAATCCTATTCCATCCACTTGAATCCTCCATTTCCCAAACAAGCCCTGAATCAGATTTCTGCAACCCTGACAGAAACCAGACAGACGTTGTTTTGGTCGGCCAGCTGCATGCCTACCCTCGCTGACAAGCAAGATCGATGCATGCCGCAGTAGATCACACGGTTGCAGCAACCATAACCAACTACCGTTGAACCACAAGATCATAACGAGATCGAATCGAATCGAATCGAAAAGTGCAGCCACATCTGAACCCAACGGTCTGGACTTCGTTTTCCCAAATCCTTCTGATCCGGACGTGACCGTCGCTGTCGCGTGCCTCACAAAGTCACAATCCATAATAATACTATGTATTTGAATTGAAACATCGTTGTCGTCACAAGAAGAGTGTATGCATAACGAACCCGCAGCTGCAGGCAGGAACCAGAAATTCTGAATGAGCTTGTGGCACGGTCAGTCGGTCAGCGACACCGACCGCCGACGTCGCCTTTATGCGCCTGCAATTCCCAGTAGCCCTTCACCTGAACGGACGGCGCCAACAAACGCTATCAATTCGATGCCACTCATCACGAACGATTTAACGAACGAGCGAGGAAAAATGCCACCGATGATCGGTACATGCAGGTTACTACGGTTGTGATGGAAAGCAACACGAAAAGCCTGTGTGCCATGCATCGACGAGCACTGATGAGACAGGAAGACTTGCAGCCCATGAAACTGATGGTCTAAAAGAAGCAATGAAAGTTCAGCACACGTTTACTTTACAAGTTTGTTGGTAAATTTAAAGACTCTCTAGGAATAAATTGGGGAAAAAACATGAAAAAGATTCAAAGAATAGTAGTAGTGGAATAGAGTATAATAGCTGGCTGGTCACCAACACGAACTGCCTCCAACAAATAATCTGCAGCACTCGGTCCTGAATTATTACTCTTTTTTTTTACCCTCCCCTTTCTTTCATCCCTTTGTAAATAATACATGCCCACATCTAGCTAGATCTTTTCTTTCATCCCTTTGTAATAATACATGCCCACATCTAGCTAGATCTTGCCAATATACTGTCTTGTAGTAATTTGCAAAATTTATCCCTTATCAGAATGGTAAATTCCGGAAGAGAAGTGACTTGAATGCTCTCACCAAACCCATTTAATTTTACTTACTGTCTTGTTGTACGCTTATCTACACATTCAATGTCCAGCGTCTCCTCGGCAGCACGGATCTTGGCGCGCAGCACCCCGGCTGGGATCGTCTACGCGCAGGGCGCCGTGGCCGGCCTGGATGCCGCGTCGGCGGCGCGGAGCTCGTCGATGACCGGGGCCAGGTCGCGCGGGCGCACCTCCATCCGGAGCCCGTGCTTCATGAACAGCGTCAGCGACATCTTCTGCTCCACGCGGTGGCCCGGCGCCACGGCCAGGCGGTGGCGGAGGAGCACGCTGCCGGCGATGTTCTTCATCTGCAGGTACGCCAGGTCCTTGCCAAGGCAGATCCTCGGCCCGGCGTTAAACGCCACGAACCGGTACGAGTCGTGCGGCTCGAACCGGGTGCCGTCGGCGGACAGCCACCGCTCAGGGCGGAACTCGAGGCAGTCGTCCCCCCACACCGTCTTCATGCGCCCCGCCGAGTAGATGGAGTAGGTCACCGACGACCCCGCCGGGACGAACGTGCCGTCCGGGAGGTAGTCGTCCGCGACGACGTGCTTGGAGTCCTCCGGGACGGACGGGTACAGGCGCAGGGTCTCCGACAGCGCCGCCTTGAGGTAGACGAGGCGGTCGAGCTCCTCGAAGGTGAAGGGCGACGCCAGCCACAATGCCGGGTCGTGGGAGCCGCGGGACGCCGCGAGCGCGGCGCAGAGCTCGCGCACGACCTTGCGCTCCACGTCGGGGTGCGTGGACACGAGCCAGAAGAACCAGGAGAGCGCCACGGAGGAGGTGTCGCGGCCGGCGAGGATGAAGTTGAGCGCCACGTGCTGCAGCGACTCGTCCGAGTAGGAGCCCTTGCGCATGAACCGGGAGAGCAGGTCGTCGTGCGCCGCGGCCGCCACCGTGTCGGACTTGCCGTTGCCGGCGAGTTCGAGCTTGCGCGCCCTGATGACGGCGGCGAGGTACTCGTCCACGTGCGCGACGCTACGGGCCAGCGTGGTCTCCATGCCGAGGCCCAGCCACTTCTTACACCGCCACAGGTACTCCGGGAAGATGAACCGGTTGAGCGTGGCCTCCGTGGCGCGGTCGAAGGCCGAGGCGAAGGCGTTCTCGGGCAGGCCCGGCGCGAGCGTCTCGGGGTCCTTGCCGAACGCCAGGCCGCAGATGTTGTCGAAGGTGAGGCGGAGGAGGAGGTCCTGGAGGTCGACGTGCGTCTTGTCGTTGGCCGCCTCGTCCAGGATGGGCAGCAGCCTGAGGTGGATGGAGCGCGACACCCACCGGGACATGGCCGTCCGGAGCGTGCGCGTGGTGAACTCGAGCGCGGCGGTCTTCCGCTGCGCGACCCACGTCTCGCCGTCGGAGTTGAAGATGCCGTCGCCGAGCAGGTCCCTGAAGACGGCGTGCCAGAAGGGGCCCTTGGGGTAGTTGTCGAAGCGCGCCTTGAGGACGTGCTCCAGGTTGCGCGGGTCGCAGGTGACGGTGACCAGCCCGCCGCGGCGCGCCACCCCGGGCACCGCGAAGATGCAGGTTTGGTACGTGCCGCCCGTGCGGCGCAGGTTGCCGACGATCCACTCGTGCATGTCCTCGGCGTGCTGCACCAGCCCCGGCAGGCTGCCGAGCACCGGCCACACCCGCGGCCCGCTGAGCCCCCGCGACAGCCGCCAGAACCACGCCATGTACGCGGCCACCGCCGCCACCACCACGGCCCACGTCCCCACCTCCATTGCCGGCCGGAGATCGACCAGAGACAGCTAGCTAGCTCAATGTACACACACGTACGCTCACAGCACCCAGCTAGATCAACGGATCCGATCAGACCCGATCGGGGAGAAGATCAAGCTGGCTAGCTGTCTGAGCTAGCTAGTGTGTAATGCTGTAATAAGTGAGTCCACATGGAGCGTAGCAATGAAACTGCAAGGGGAGGTGGCGGGATGGCAGAGCGCAGCAGGGAAGACGGAGGTTTTATAGAACTGGTCGGAGCTTGCACAGTTGAGGATGGATGGCAATTGATTGCAGCTCCGTATGTACGTCGGTCTTACCGGCCACTATCAGTACACCATACTCGCGAGTCCCTAGCTGCAAAGTTCTGCTGCACAGCAACACCCAGCGTGTAAAGAAAATGCCGTACCTGACAGTAGGCAGTAGTACGTAGAAGCGTAGTACACAACAGACGTGTAGAGATGTACTATACTCGCCAGAACGCGTGCGTACATCACATGTACACGCCACCCATCGGGTCTTTGTGGTTATACCGCGACGGGTGGTAGATCAGCAGCTTAGCGAAAGCAAGAGTCCAAGGGAAGGGACTTCACCGGGGCGGCGCGCGGCCTGAGCCTGATGACCGGCCGGTGGATGGAGTGGAGGCTAGGAGGCGGCGGCCGAACGGGAAACGGCACGGGCGGTCGCCCATAAATTGCCGCCGGGAGCCGTTGGGTGGCCGCGCCGCGCCGCGCCAGGTTACTCGCCAACAACTGGCCGGAGCGCGCGCCACGGGCCAATCCGCCGCGACGTCGCGCCACCTACCCGTGCGAACGCCATTGAATGCTCGGCCAGGGAGGCATTGAAGCCCGAGGGCACGCACAGCTAGCTGGAGGCTGGAGCCGGCTTGGCTTTCGTCCAAGGGAAACCGATCGAGCTTTCGCAGAGTGGACTCACTGGCTCACTGCGAGAGATGATGGATCGGAGACCGACCGGTCCGTATGGATCGGGCGATGCAGATGCAGTAATGCAATCTACTAATGCGATGCACCACGGCTACGGCTTGGGCTGGCTGCCTGGCTTCTCGTGCGGGGAGGGATGGTGGTGAGGTACTGAGGTAGCAGGAGCATGTGGCGTGCCACCGAGACGGGCTGGACGAGACCTGGGGCATAAATAGACGGCCGTGGAGCCCGGCGCCGGCGTTGGTTTTGACCGGGGTGCGCCTGCGGGATGGCGAGGGGTGGACGACGAACGGGGAGGCGTTGGTTGTGGTTGAGTTCGCGGGTGGAGTTCGGACAGGTTTGGTGTCGTCGGGCGAGCGGCCCTTACCCACGAGTCCACGACCACGGACGTCGACGTGAGCAGTGAGCTAGTAGCTGTGGCGCCATGTTCGTTTGGCTTATCGCCCACCGCGTGCCAGATTTTCTCTCGGAACAAACCGGTCATCAACAACCAGCCAAGAAGATTTTCTCTCGTAACAAACAAATCAGCGCAGCCCATCGCCCACCAGCCAAACGAACAGGCTGACTCGTCCCCTGCTGCTAGTCAGCGTGTGCTGACGTGCTGCAATGGACAGCGCTGTAGAAAGATCAATCCGCTGACACGTCTGTGGGGGAAGTACTTAAGCACGTCATCGATCATGCTAAATTTTCCAACTTTTTCTCCATTCTCTCCGTCACATCACATTAAATACCATAAAAGACATACTCCCTCCGTATCGTCTTTAGAAGTCGTTTAGGACAAGATTGTGCATACCAAGAAGTGATTAATTAGGGGTAAGTTTTCCCTTGTTGCTCTTATTAAATAAGGCTGCGGGTACTTCCAGACACCAACTGAATGAGTGTCCTAGCGGCTAGCGCTGGAATTCTCGAGGTAGCAGGACGCGGGATTGATTCTCGTTGGGCTCTAATTTTTGCTGTTCAAGGTATTTTTGCATGGCACTGTGCTGCATGGGGGGTGTTCGGGCGCTCGAACGCTGGGCAGCTCCGCCTGCGGTACGTGCTCGTGCCCGAGTCCGGGACGCTGGCACCGGTGCGCTGCCCTTTTTTTTGGCGCTGCATGTTTTGGCTGTCAAATTTTCGGATTGCTGCACGCTAAGAGGCTGGTTTTTCTCACGCGCTCGTTTTTCGCGGCAGTTTTTACGTGCGCGTGGCAGTTTTTTCTTTTGGCCCGAAGCGCGTCGCGCTCGTTTTTTCGCATGCTGCGCTGCCACTTGAGTTGCCATTACTATTTAACCGTGCTCCACTGCTCATCCAACACATTCCAAAACTCATCCACAACTCACTCAACACACTCCAGTGCAACACATATGGAAGAAGAAAATGGCAATGGTGGCTTCGATCTCAACATTCCTTTAGTTGAAGAAGAAGAAGACTTCAACGGTGGTTTGGACCTCAACATTCCTATAATGGAAGATGAGAATGACAATGGTGATCCATTCTCTTCTTTTGATTTCGACATTCCTTGTTTATTTGGTTTGATTTTGTTTGTCAACTCATCATTTCCTTTTTCTCATAGGATTTCATTTGAATGCCACTGTATTGGAGGACGATGAAGACGACATCAAGTCGTTTGATCTGAACCTACCACTAGACGAATTTGGCGCTGTTGATTTCGATTTTGTTGAAAACAACACCGGTAAGTTAAACTGTACTACCCTACTGTTTTTAGAGAGATGGCCTTTTGAACGTGAGAACGTCAACTGTATATGTGCTGCCTTTTATTGTTTTGCTAGTCTTGCTAGCTTGCTACTCGTGTGTGTTTTGCTAGGCTTGCTAGCTTGCTGAGAAGTAGTAGTCGTGTGTCACATGGTACCTTGCTGACAAGTAGTGTACTCGTGTGTGTTTTTAGATTAGTAGTATTTGTGTGTCACATGCTACCTTGCTGAGTTTTGGCTTGTGTGTGTTTTTTGTTGACAGAACATGCCATGGAAGCTCCTGTTGAAGTAGGGAACCGTAGGAAAGAGATGTCCGAAGAGCTTAGTGTTGACGCAAAATGCGCACTCAGCGCCAATCACACACAGCAAGCCGAAAAGCTTAGCTTCGCACGCGCAGAGAGAGAGTGACGTGCCAGTCAATTTTTCCTGAAAATTAACAAAAGATAAAACAGTTAAATACCAAAGCTTGGAACCTACCGGGTGGTACCAGGCAGTTCCATATTTACGGCTAAGAAGCCAAGCAAGACGACATGTAGCTATGCGAAGCTACCTGTCAAAGAACCACAACCATTCGGGTAACCGCGAAGGAAAAAAGAACATTGCCGAATGGATGACGTAAGCATGACAACGATCGATCTTTGAATAAACATGGATGCATGTGCAAAGCCATGACCGATCCTCATGAAGATTAACATTAAATGAAGTAAAGCACGAACATGATCATGTATTAAAATAAGCATGCATAGATCCAAAGCATTAGTCTACCGCATGTCTAATTACTTTAAGATCCGTCGAGCACGATATCGCAAATCTATCCACCGCATGATACAACTTGCATGAAAGAACGCACCACTTTCCACAAATAGATCTATCCACCGCATGATACAACCTAAATATGGAAAGCTAGAAGCATACGTCTTTTAAAACATAAATAACGCACGTGATCTACTCGTGAAGATATAACCGAATGCGGCCGAACAACCGATTCGGGGTCCATGAAGAAGGAACAAACATTACCACGTGAATAAATCTATCGAGTCGAATTGGAAATCTAATCCACCGGATGACTAGCTCCAAAGCAACCCAAAAACCTCGCATCTACCGCATGATACCCGGCTCTTTCAAGATTTATACTAACAAAGCAAGCTTGAACCCGCAACACGTAACAACCTAGATCGATTCGGTTTCGGCTATCGGAGAGCACGAGATCCACGCGTCAAAGACACGAAACTCGCTCTTGCACGGATCTTAAAAGGAAAAAAGCCGATCCAAACCCATCTAGATTGGGCAAAAGTGTATTACATGAATTAAAACATAAAGTAAAACTCATGATAACACGGGGTAACTTAATGAATCTATTGGATCTTGCCAAAATCCAATAGAGCCGATAACTAGCTTCGAGCTAGACCTTAGCCTACCGCATGGCTCATGATCTAACAAGAAACCCTCTTGAACCAAGCTTGAATCTACCGCGTGACACGAAGCATGGTAACAAGACTACTTGCATCGATCTAAATCCACCGCATGATACTAGACATGATACAAGGTTGCCGGTACTCACGGAGGTCGACGGGTCGATTGGTCCTCTCGAAGAACTCGACGACACGACAAGGGACTCTAGGGTTTGGCGTAAGGCCGGTGTGTATTGAGGAATGAACGTGTTTTGTTACATACATCCAGGGATCGTATTTATACCCCGCCGATTACAACCGCGAATGGATTCATTGCCTAACTAAACTTGATCGCCCGTCCATCCATTCGCTTCCTCCGATCGAGCCACGTCATCGTCCAATCCCGCAAAATCAGCTCTCTTGTTCCTTTGCCGAACCGGGAGCGGATAGCCGACCGCGGATCCTTCCGCCGAAAATCTCTCGAAAATATCTTTCCTTCCACCGGACGGACTCTTTTCCGAATCGGACCCACATGTCATACTCCTTACCAAATTTCGGTGTTAACACATGCCCCTCAATTGTGGGATAAAAGTAATTTTGTTCCACAATTGACTCTAGCCACAAATCCTCGAGCCAAACCTGTCAACACCTGTTCTTCGCAATCCGCCGGATTCTTCGTTCAGATCCAACCCTAGATTCCCTTCGTTCCGAGCTCGAATCTCCAATGGCAACTCGAACCAAGTCGCTCGGGGTAAATTCACCCCTCCAAACCTTTGTTCGGCATTAGGTTTTCAATTTTACCTGAGATTTTCTTCTTCCGCTCTCTTCCAGGAACCTTCTACTGCTCTTTTGATTCCTATTGAGGCCAATTCGCAGTCTTATTATCTTGGTCCTGAAGGGAATCCTGACCCTCGAGATTTTATTGCCGCTGAATCTCAGAGAATCCCTTTCAAGGTAGCTTTATCTCCACCTCCTCAGTGGCAAGATGCGTTCAAGAACTGGCCTTTGCCCCCAATCGCAGGCTGGAAGACTTGGTACCGTAGGATTCTTGCGGATAAGAGTGGATTGACCAATCTGGATACTCTCCGCATTGCTCAATGTTTGGAGTTATCCGTAGCTGAAACACCCAAGAATGAAGATCTTCTGATAGCCGCGTGCCACTTCTGGTCCAATGGCGTCAATGCCTTCCTTTTTGGGCATGGCCCAATGTCTCCAACTTTGGCCGATGTGTACATGATCACCGGCCTTGACATCACCGGGTCTGTTCAGCCTTGGAATTTCAAAAATTCCTCACGCCGGACGAGGGGTAAAGCCAGGGAATGGCTACAAACAATATATTTCGAAGCACATGAGAGACAATCCCCTTGGCGAAGTTGAATATAGAGCCTTTTTGAACATGTGGTTATGTAGATTTGTCTTCTGTGGCAAGGCCAACGAACCCACTTTGAATCATATCGCAATGGCGATCCATCTGGCTAGTGGCAATCGTCTTCCTCTGGGAAAATTCCTCTTGGGCAGTGTATACCATATGCTTCATCAGACCGTTACCCAAATGTACACCAGCGAGAGGATAGCATGCGTCAATGGCCCTTGGTGGTTTGTTCAAATTTGGCTGCAACTTCACATGCATCAGATTGTAGGCGTCGACTTGAACTCCAGGTTCTTTCCCTGGTCCAATCCCCCTGAAGGAGAGCTTCAAGTCACCAGAGGATGCCAAAGCTATGGAGAAGCGCCTTCAACCGTTATCGTTCGACGAGACATCGCCCAACTCTTCGAGTTGTTCTTCAAAGGCTTCCCCAATCCTCTTTGGCTCCCTTATCTAGGCTATGACACTCCGACCTTCCCCGTCGAGTTCTCCTTTGAGCCCGGCCATCAAGATGGGAGATTCCCCGGAAATCTTTAATATCATAATCCGCCCATGTATATTACCGGCCGAGTTCAATGGAGGGAGGCGTAATGCCGCACTTATGAGTACTACCGGCCTAACGTGATGGCCGGGCAACTTGGATGCGGCCACTGCCCCCAAGATTGTTTCGCATGAATTCCTCAAGCCCAGGGAGGAAATCAAAGAACCGATGCAATGCGGCAGAAGTTTTCAACTATGTGTGCGGTCCCACCGTCTACACATGTCCTTTTGTGCCCGCAACCATAGCTCACCCCACCTTCAACTCATGGTGGCAAGAATTCCATGACCACATCTTCGGTGAACCCGTTCATGTGTTCTCGTGCGGAATTGGTGCCTCGATTTCCCGCCGACTTCGGAGGTAACACAATGAGCCCCTTGATCGGACTTTTCCCTCTTTTATTCATGATCCCGACCTTCATCTTCTCGTCCACGAACACGTTCCTCGCCCCTCGAGCCGGGGTAATAACTTATAATGCCGAAGGCCCAATTTCAAAGACCGGGGTTTAAATCCACAACCCCGCGCCAACCGATGGACGAGTATGCTACCACCGATCCCGGCCTTTCTAGCCTTGCTGTTGACGGGAGGCAAGGTCCGCATCCGATTCCCCCTCCGAGCGCTAAAAGGAGGAGAACTATCAAGAAAGTACTTGGTTGAGGTAAACTCCTTTACCTTCTCGATTCGGGTCACTCGTTCTTGATGGATCATATCATTGTGTATTTCGGACCGAGCCCAACATTCTTCGGAACCAAAGACTCGCCAATGCTCCACTCACTGGTATGTCTTTTACTGTTCTTTTTCAAGGATGAGCACTGGCACTCACTTTTTCAATTGGACACTTACAGGGGAAGCCGTGGGAGAACCACTTGTAGATGTTCCAGTGGTTCAACAAGCGAGCCCTTCCAGGGTTGAATTGCCCATCCCAGTAGAGATCTCATCTTCGTCACCTTCTCGCGAAGCGAAGACGTTCTCCAGAGATGAATCTCCCAACTGAACTGGAGCCACCAAATTCCCCCAGGATGCCATCGCCTATCAGTCAAGCAGCAATGACCAACCCAACAGAGGAGGATCCAATTCTTCACCAGCCAGAAACTCACGAGTCACTGATGGCTGCATCAGCATCTCCTGACTTGGAAGTTTCGGCTCTACTCGGGACGCCTCTTCCGTCTGCGATTGCTCCCGCTCACGAAACCACTCATGAGGTGCCCAATTCTCGCTCTTAATCTCGATACCTTGCCGCTAGCATTCTCACCCGGCAATGTTGTTTTCGGGACCACACCCCGTCACCATCGAGCTTGCCATCGAGGGCCCATCAACTCGCCGATGTGATGAAAGAAATAAACAAGCCGCCGCGATGAAGTGTTGCTCAAACTCAAAGAAATTGCAGCTTGGCTAGAAAAAGATGTTCGGGATCGGCTCAATGATCTTCGCCATTTTGAAGAGATGTTTGAACCCATTAGTCGAAGACTTCCCGATGGCATCGAGCTTTCCTATCATCCATCTACGACTTAGAGCCCTTTTATGTTCCCTTGAGGCGCACTTGGAGAAAATTGCGCTCCCGTTCGGCCATTGAAAAGGAGAAAACCGATGCCGAACAAAGCCATGAACGGGATACAATCCCAAGCAAAAAGCCATAAGGATGCCTTGGCCGACCCGCAAGCTTCTTACGATCCGAAAGTCGCCGTAAAGGTCGCTCTAGAGGCGGAATTGAGAAGCCCGTCGACGGAGATGGAGATTGACCGGAAGAAAATAGCCGATCTCCCCGGATTAATAGCAAAGACCGAAGCGGAGGCGTAATCGGTCGTTACCGAGTAAAGCAATGCGATGCGAGCTTATCGACTTATCTCGATGCCCAAAAGGACTATCGGGAGATCTTGGACAATTCCCACTTGATAGTATCCAATGTTCGTCATGCACTCGCAAAACTCCTTAATGCTTGACTCGTCCTTATTGATGTATACCGAACCGGTCGTTCTTGTAATATTTCCTTTGCGATTTGTTTCCTTTCCTTGGCGTACTTTGAGATGTGATGCCGAACGACCCATTCGGTAGTGAAACGCTAACTCCCGAACGATACCTTGAGTTCCTTTAGCCGAACCAATCGACTTGTGCACGGCCCAGCTTAGAACTCCAAACGACCCGCCGGCGGGGCCGGTCAAGGAAATCTCTCCGCCTTCCGATTTTATTGGGACGTGCGCCACGATCCACGCCCACGACTCGAAGCCACGATTACCCCCGCCGGTGCCTATAAATGTTGCCATAGGTGCCCCTAGCTCTCCATCGTGCCTTTTAGCTCTCGAATCTTTGCCAATCTTTGGTCTTCTTGTAAACAAGGCACATCCCCAAACCGCAATGGTGCGCCGCCTCAACCGCCGCCGCGCCTCCGACGAGGCTGAGGGAAGCAGCGCTAATGCGCGCAGGCGGTGATGATCATCAATTTCTCCTCGTCGATCTTCCTTTTTGATCTTCTTTTGCCTTGACAATCATCTCCCTTTTTCAAGTTGATTCGGTGGAATCCGCCCCGCGCGCGCGCCAATCGGCCCCTCCCCGATGACTCTTCGAGTCCGATGGCCACTCCCCGGTGCCGTACGGGGAAGCGGACGCTATTCGCTTCAAGGAGGAGCTAGAGGCGTCCCGTCTTGAGCCGGAGGACGTCTCCAAAAAGCGGGCGTGGCCGAACTAGAATGGGAGGACCGGCGGAAACAAATGGCCGGAGGCCATCGATGGTATGGCTCGATTCTTGATTCGGCCCGGCCTTTGATGCTAATCCTTTCTTGTTTGTCTTTTGCGGCCGTGATGCCGAGCTCGACCGCCCAAAGGCGCTGGTAGAGCAACTGGCCGAGAAGGTGAACGCCCACGGCGACACGCCGGCGGAGCGCCTGGCCGCGGTGGAGCGCCGCATTGACGAGGTGGCCGTCCATGGCGTTCGTTTGGGCACCACCTTGGGCCTGGCTGCGATGGCGACGCATACGGACGTCGACTATTCCACCAGGCCGCGTGGCTTCCAGGGCGGCGCGCCGGAGGATATCGACGAGATCGAGCTCATCCCGGGAGCGCCTCGACGGCCACGGCGACGCCATTGCCGAAATTACCCATCCCCGTCCGTGTTGAACGGACTCTTTGACTAGATTGTACTAGGGATGCGTAAATGTCGGCAATATATGATGAACTTTTGGAATCTGCACTTGTTCCGTGATATTTCCCTTCGCATTTGCATCTGTGAATTTGTCCTCTTCGAATGCATCTGGGAACTGTCTTTAGCCGAACGCTCGCAAACAACTGCCCCTTGGCGCAAGATCCACAAAGGATCCCAATTCGGCAATCCGTAAATACTGTTCAAAGAAAACCCTTCGCACTCGGTGGAAACCCCTGCCGCTTGGTATTCCAACAGTGTGTACTGGCCAGATCATCACTCCCAATGCGCCTCCTTGGTCAATAAAATAGCCCGTGGGGTGCTCGCAAATCCACTCGCACACTCCTCCATCACTTCTCGTCTCTTCTTCGTCGCTAGAAGAAAAAACCCCAACGCCATGGACAAGGGTAAACCGCCCTCGGGGGAGCGGCTCGTCAAGGAAGCGTACGATTCGGAAGTGAGTTCTTTCTTGATCTCGCTCCTTGTCCTCTCGCTTGATCTTGCGCTTCATGTTTTCCTCTCGCCTCTTTCGGCCTCGATTTGCTTCCGAAGAAGTCATCGGAACCGAAGATGTTCCCGAGTACATCTCCTCCGATTCTTCTCCCGAGGCGGAGGATGCCACGCCCGAGCAAAGGACCATTCATCGACCGCGCCGCCGTGCCGGCACCCGGAGCGTGACCTCGGGGATATGTCCGTCCGCCGCCAAGCCGAACGCGAGCGTCGCATGGCGCCGGGAAGCGCTAGTAGGAGGTAAACGCTTCGTCCCCCTTTATGTTTGCATCCGGATTTCTTGCCCCTAACCTTGATTCTTTTGATCCGGATGTCTCTCGACAGTACAAGCAACTCCGAAGGCGGCCCGGGATAGCTTGGTAGAGGCCGCCAACCGTGGTCACCCTCGTGCGTTCCAAGTCGCCGTCACGGTGGTCCCGGAACAAGCGAAGAGGGAGCAAGCGGCTCGAAGAAGTAAAGAAAAGATTGAATCATACTTTCGTTTCTTTCTCCACGCCTTCTCGCTTCCCTCCCTTAGGGGACTTGACCTTCGTGGCCGCCATGTGTAATCCCGCAAGAAACCGGTTGTAGTGTAGTATTGAGCTAAGGGCAATGCATCGGCACCGGCCATTTCCTTTTGTTCATGGATTTTTGTTCTAAAGGTGGCCTCATCCTTGAGCGCCGCCGTTTCGTGTCGATGTGTATAATCATCGATCGATTTCAATGCTAGGATAATACTTCTTCGATATCTTCCATTTATTGCGGCGGAAAACTCCTCTCCTAGCAAAGTTTTCAATATGTATGCATTACCAGGAACGCATCCGACCACACGAAAAGGCCCCTCCCGGTTAGGGGACCATTTGCCGAATTCATCGTATTTAGTTCCAATCGGCGTAGCGCTTTCCAAACTAGATCGCCTTTCGCGAATTGCTTTACTTTTATTTTCCGTTATAGTATTTGGCGACCCGCGGCTTGTTTTTCTCGATGTTCTCCGGGGCCCCGAGACGGATCATATGCAAATCTTCTAACCCATCCATCATTAGGCCACCGTAATCCTTGGAGCTCAAATCGTTTTGCAAAGACTACTCTCCTTGACTCGATTGCATTTCCCGGGCGGGATCGCGTGATGCCCGTAAACCAACTCGTAAGGAGAAGTCTTTGTGGCTCCATGGGGGGCCATTCGGTAAGCCCACGGCGCTTCACCGAGTACCGAATGCCATCTCCTCGGCTTCGGTCGATCTTCTTTCGTATAAGCTTGATCATGATCTTGTTAGAAGCCTCTGCTTGACCATTAGCTTGGGCATAGTATGGAGAAGAATTAAACAGTTTGATTCCCATGCTTTCGGCAAAGTCTCTGAATTCCAATGACACGAATTGTGCCCCTTGGTCAGTGGTAATCGTCTGAGGAATCCCAAATCGATAGATGATGTGTTCCTTGACGAATTCGATCATGTTTTCTGACGTCACCTTCTTGAGTGGGATTGCCTCGACCCATTTGGTGAAGTAATCGTAGCCAAAAGCACGAACTTAAGCCCCTTGCTAGATGGTGGATTAATTTGGCCAATCAAGTCTATACCCCCGCGCCCCCGAATGGCCATGGCTTGATGATGGGATTCAATGTCGATGCGGGGACTCTTTGAATATTCCCGAACCTCCGGCAATCTTGACACCCCTTGTAATACTCAAAGCGAGTCCTCTAATATCGTCGGCCAAAAGCATCCAAACTCCGCCTAATAACCCATTTCATGCGATAGGCCGATTGGTGCGCTCCACATATCCCATCGTGCACCTCGCTCATCATGTTCTTGGCTTCTTCGGACCCGGTGCATCGTAGCGCATACTCCATCTAATGACTTATAGAATAAATTGTCATCCGGAAGAACGAACTTGATTGCCTTGTACACGAGCTTCCTAGAGACTTTTCGGGATGGATCTCTCAAATAATCAACGATCCCTTTCCTCCAATCATCTTCGTAAGATCCGTCCCCGGTGCGCTCACCCCTGCAAAGCAAATGCTTCTTGACTCTCTTTATAACCGAGGCGCTCCGAGCCACCGTTTGCTTCCTCGTTATGCTCTCTAGGAATGTGCTCGTAGGGTTACCGGTGGAAAGCCCTTCAAGATTTCTCTCGCATTCCTCGTAGTAACTCCTCGGCGCCTCGCTTCGCACTCGTACCGGCCGTTCAATTGCTTGATGACCAACTCGAATCTCCATAAATTTCAACCGAAACGGCCCCGCTTCTCTCAAATATTGAAGCCCTCGAGCGAGTGCCTCGTACTCGCCCGGTTATTTGTGACGGTGGGTTGTATAGGAATGGCGAATTCGAACATCTCACCTGCGGGAGAAATTAGTAGGATCCCTACTCCCCCACCTTTGCCACATGATGACCCGTCAAAGAATAAAGCCCATGGGGTAATTTCAAGCAGATCAATCGAAGGGTCACGGTGTTCAGTTATAAAATCGGCAATGACCGACCTTTGATGGCTTTTGCCGATTCGAACTTCAACTCGAATTCGATAGAGCTAAAATCCATTTGCCAACCCGACCATTCAAAATTGGCATAGATAACATATGTTTTATCACATCAAACTTCGAGTATACGGTGCATTCGGCATTCAACAAGTAGTGCCGAAACTTTGTACACGAGTAGTATACGCAAAGACACAATCTTTCTATAGCCGAATACCTCGGTTTCGGGATCAAGTAGTTTTCGGCTAAGATAAGCTACTACCCGCTCCTTTCCTTCGAATTCTTGAATAAGGGCCGATCCAATAGTTTGGGTATCGGCCGCCAAGTACAACTTGAAAGGCTTGTCCAGTCGAGGAGGAACCAAAGCACCGGCGGCTCCTTCATGTATTGCTTGATTTCCTCGAAAGCCTTTTGTTGTTCGTCGCCCCATGTGAACTTCGATCCTTCTTTAGCTTCAAAGCAACGGAGAGAATGGCAACACCTTTTGTGATAAATTTGAGATGAACCTTCTCACAAAGTTGATCTTGCCGAGCGTTGATTGCAACTCCTTGAGGTTGGTTGGAGGAACGACTTCATCAATGGCTTTCATGCTCTTTTTGCCAACTTCGATCCCTCCTTCGTGGACCAAGAACCCCAAGAACTCTCCGGTCGACACCCCAAATGCACACTTGTTTGGATTCATTTTCGAGCCATGCTTCCGGTGCATTCGAGGGTCTTCTTCACATCTTCCAGATGGGTGTCATGACTTAAGGACTTGATCACCACGTCGTCAATGTAGATTTCCACGGTCTTGCCGATCAACTCATGAAAAATGTAATTCATGGCCCGCTGATAGGTTGCACCGGCATTTTTCAACCCAAATGTCATGACGATCCATTCAAATAGGCCTATATGACCGGGACATCTAAATGCCGTCTTCGAGATGTCTTCTATTGCCATAAAGATCCGATTGTATCCCGCGTTGCCATCCATGAAGCTAATCACCTTGTGCCCGAGCGGCGGCGTCAATCGGCAAATCGGCAATAGGCATCGGGTATCCATCCATGGGAGTAGCTCCGTTTAGGTCCCCGAAGTCTATGCAAACTCTCATTTTTCCATTTTTCTTATACACGGGGACGATGTTAGAAATCCACTCCGCATATCTGCAGGGGCCGAACGAAGTTTGCGTCAAGTAACCTCTCGATTTCTTTCTTCACATCGGCCAATACTTCATCCTTGTAGATTTTCGGGGCGGTTGCTTATATGGCTTGAAACCGGGCTTGATTGGCAACCGGTGCTCGACGATGGATCGATCCAATCCGGTGCATCTCCGAGTAATCCCGTGCGAAGCAATCTTTATATTCTTTGAGAAGCTCAATTAAGTTCCCCCCGAAGTCCGGGCCGCGGATTTGCACCGATGAACGTCGGCCTTGGCTTGTCACCGCTTCCAATGTCAACTTCCTCCAGGCTTATCGGCCGACATGAATCCTCGTCCCAACTTGCCATCGGTGCCATCCATGGGGTTCTCCATTAAAAATTACCGTAAGAGCCGACCGCTTGAATCGGGCCGTTGGTCACCGCCGACGAGTTCAACAGACCTTCTCCCCGTCCTTCCCCGAGAAGCAATCGATGCCTTGGTACTCCCGGGAAGGCTGGTTCCATGTTAGCCACGCTTACGGAGTCATCCGCCCGGACGACCTCGATTTCATCGTCCACCCATTGGATCACCGTTGATGCATAGTGGATGGGACGCAGCGAGTTGGCGTGGATTCGGTCCCGCCCAAGCGGCGGGCCGTAGGCTCCCTTCCCTTCGATGACGAAGAAGGTAGTAAGCAACGTCTTGGACCCGATCATCAAGTCCACGTGAGCGCATCCTTTGGTGTCCGAGGGGTTCCCGCGAAGTCGTTTAGGATGATGCTCGTTGGTGTCGGATCGCTCGGGGTCATGCCAAGCTTCCGAAGGTGGTGTACGGCATTACGTTGATCGCCGCGCCACCGTCGACGAACATCTTGGTCAATGGCTTGCCATTGACGTACCCCCTCAAGTACGGCGGCCTCATGTGGCGATTCTTGGCCGGCTTGTCGAAGATGGCCTCGTTTGGCAAGCACCGACCGCGCCATCATCTCCTCGGCCGCTCGTCGTCAAAGGAAGCTTCCTCCCGCATCACCCGGTTAGCGGGAGCCATGAACTCGTTTGGCGGTGAAGTATACCATGCATGCGGGGGCCGGACGCTTCGATCCTTCGCGTCGGTCCTTGGGGCGCCACTTCGCTTTGTCCGGATCCCGGCTTGTTTCATCTCGCGGTTCCTCAAGCGTTGGACCCGCCTCTTCTGGCTCTTGCGTAGACCGGGTGGGCACCGCTGCCCCTTCTGCCAGACGTAGACATCTTCGTCCTCCTCCTGGTCAGCCCACCTGAGATCAGCGTGGCGCTTCCTGGGGTGATCTATAATCTCAATTTTTTGCCGCCGATCCCCATTCGGGTGAATCCTTCCAAGTCTTTCATGGACGGATCGGCGATTGGCGCTTCTCCGCCCGTACTCGCATATCCGTCGCCGCATTCGGGACGGTTCCTTAATGTGGGCGCTTTAGGCCCTCATTCCAGGCGGTGCTCCGAAGAAGGCGCATCCCCGGTGGGCGCGCTCCTGCGCGCGCGCGTGCCGTTCCCGATTCCATCCGCGCGCCTCCTCTTCGCCCCCGCGCGCTCCTCCTCGTGACGACGCTTTTGGTAGCGCTCCTTTTCCATCCGACGCCGCCATTTGTTGAGGAGAATGCGTGACGTCACCTTGGGCTTAGGCTTGGACGATTCCCCAATCTCGATGTGGCTCTTGAGAACGCGGGGGCGTCGCCCGCACTTGCTCTAGGGTCACCCGACGCTCCGGTCAACCGATCCATCTTGCTTGGACCCGGGCCGAGGTCGGGACCTTGACTTTCCCTTTCTCTTCGGCCGTTATCGCGTTGATAGAAAAGCCGAGCATGTTCTAACGGGAAGGGGTGGCCATCCGCCTTCATCTTGTTATCGAACTTGAGGTGCCCTTCCCGGATAGCCTTCTCGGATCCTCATCCCGAAGACCCCGCAATCGTTGATGGAGTGCGAGTCCCCGTCATGGAAGCCGCGAGTAACGTTTCGCTTTGACTCCATCGGTAGCCGAAGCATAGAGTGCCCTTCGGGCGGCTTGATTCGGCCTTCCTTTACCAAGAGCTCAAACAACTTATCGGCCTTTGTGATGTCGAAGTCGTAGGTTCCTTTGGTCCGCCCGACCCACCGCCGATTCATTGTCAAGGGCTCTTTACCCCACAAGATTTCTCGCTGCGGCTACATCCAATTCGTCATCGGAATCCTCGCACAAATCGGCTTTGTCCAAGAATTGGTTGTAGATGTCGCCGATGTCGTCTTCGCTTGCCAAACTTAGGGTCCTTCTTGAGGCCATACGCCGATTGCTCATCAAGGATAACTTCGCGACAATTGGCCCAAGTTTTCAAACTCCATCCCAAATAGCTTTTCGCGCACGGCCGGGTAACATCCCGGCGACGGCCATATCGACCCGGTCGATCGTCTGGCAAGTTCAATGAGAAACACATGCCCTTGACTTCTCTGAATCTCCTAAGAAACTCCAGCGGTGTTTCACTGTGCCTTTGCTTCAGGGTGGCGAGGTCAATCAACTTCTTCTCAGAACTGCCGCTGAAGTAATGAGCGTGGAATTTACGCTCCAAATCTTTCCACCTGGCCACTGACTCAGGCGGCAAGGACGAGAACCACTGAAAAGCTGGACCCGTCAGCGAGGCGGGGAAGTAGCGAACCCTGAACGTCTCTTCGGCCGAACATTCCCCAAGCTGCATGAGATAACGAGCGATATGCTCGACCGTGCTTGTCTCGTCCTCGCCGCGAGAGAACTTTGTGAATTCCGTCGGCGGTTTCACCCTTGGCGGCGGGAGCACGTTATAGTACCATTCTGGGAACGGCGGCCGTAGGTGGGGCCCCGCATCCTTGGCTTGAGGCCGAACCGATTCTCGCATCAATTCGGCCATCTTGCGTGCTAGGGCATCTTCCTCCCCGAGCGCCCGGCAGCCGCGCGTACCCTCGGGTGCGGGAAGGCGTCGAACGCCCCGTAATTTCCCACTTCATGATAGCCACCGCCGTACGCATTCTTCCGGGAGCCGGTTGGTTGACAGAGCTATTCTTCGACCGGGGTCAAGTGGGGCCCCGAGTGAGCCGAACGCTAGGTCTCCGTACGTAGGCCGGTACGGATTCGGCCGTTGCACGGGGCCGACCCGTGCCGCTCCGTGGTGGCGGCGAGGATTGGGCCGACTTCCCGGCTTGCGGCGGAGGCCGAACCGGCCGCCCCCCGGCGCCTGCGGAGGAGGTTGGAATGTCTCGCTCCCGGAGCTTTGAGGAGGAGGCCGCGGCCGCGGCCCGCAGCGGCGGCTGAGAGCTTGATTCACCCAGCTCCACGGTGCTCTTTCCGGTGTACGTCTTCCCAAACGCCTGCCCCGCGCCCGGCCAAAGAGGGCCACCATCATCCGCCGGAGCGACCCGAGGAAAGCTTGGTTGTGCTTGGTGAGCATGTTGTCTACCGATTCCCCGGAAGATCCGCGCGCATTCCTCTTTTTCTTGTTGGGTCGTGGCGTCGGTCTCCCCGCAAAAAGCACTGCGGGCGGTGCTACTCTTCAGATATGGTACACCACTCCGATTCTTCTTGAATGACATGAGACACTTTTGTTGAAACTGATTCACGGCGTCTACGAGCCGCCGATGTCGCTCGGGAGAAAGCTCCTCAATGCTGACATCCAGGAGGTCTGTGATCTCAGGCATCCTGAACCAATTCGGCTGTTGGTCCCACTGGGCGTGCCAAAAAGTGTGTTGACGCAAAATGCGCACTCAGCGCCAATCACACAAGGCAAGCCGAAAAGCTTAGCTTCGCACGCGAGAGAGAGAGTGACGTGCCGATCAATTTTTCCCGAAAATTAACAAAAGATAAAACAGTTAAATACCAAAGCTTGGAACCCACGGGTGGTACCAGGCAGTTCCATATTTACGGCTAAGAAGCCAAGCAAGACGACATGTAGCTATGCGAAGCTACCTGTCAAAGAATCACAACCATTCGGGTAACCGCGAAGGAAAAAAGAACATTGCCGAATGGATGACGTAAGCATGACAACGATCGATCTTTGAATAAACATGGATGCATGTGCAAAGCCATGACCGATCCTCATGAAGATTAACATTAAATGAAGTAAAGCACGAACATGATCATGTATTAAAATAAGCATGCATAGATCCAAAGCATTAGTCTACCGCATGTCTAATTACTTTAAGATCCGTCGAGCACGATATCGCAAATCTATCCACCGCATGATACAACTTGCATGAAAGAACGCACCACTTTCCACAAATAGATCTATCCACCGCATGATACAACCTAAATATGGAAAGCTAGAAGCATACGTCTTTTAAAACATAAATAACGCACGTGATCTACTCGTGAAGATATAACCGAATGCGGTCGAACAACCGATTCGGGGTCCATGAAGAAGGAACAAACATTACCACGTGAATAAATCTATCGAGCTGAATTGGAAATCTAATCCACCGGATGACTAGCTCCAAAGCAACCCAAAAACCGCATCTACCGCATGATACCCGGCTCTTTCAAGATTTATACTAACAAAGCAAGCTTGAACCCGCAACACGTAACAACCTAGATCGATTCGGTTTCGGCTATCGGAGAGCACGAGATCCACGCGTCAAAGACACGAAACCTGCTCTTGCACGGATCTTAAAAGGAAAAAAGCCGATCCAAACCCATCTAGATTGGGCAAAAGTGTATTACATGAATTAAAACATAAAGTAAAACTCATGATAACACGGGGTAACTTAATGAATCTATTGGATCTTGCCAAAATCCAATAGAGCCGATAACTAGCTTCGAGCTAGACCTTAGCCTACCGCATGGCTCATGATCTAACAAGAAACCCTCTTGAACCAAGCTTGAATCTACCGCGTGACACGAAGCATGGTAACAAGACTACTTGCATCGGATCTAAATCCACCGCATGATACTAGACATGATACAAGGTTGCCGGTACTCACGGAGGTCGACGGGTCGATTGGTCCTCTCGAAGAACTCGACGACACGACAAGGGACTCTAGGGTTTGGCGTAAGGCCGGTGTGTATTGAGGAATGAACGTGTTTTGTTACATACATCCAGGGATCGTATTTATACCCCGCCGATTACAACCGCGAATGGATTCATTGCCTAACTAAACTTGATCGCCCGTCCATCCATTCGCTTCCTCCGATCGAGCCACGTCATCGTCCAATCCCGCAAAATCAGCTCTCTCGTTCCTTTGCCGAACCGGGAGCAGAGATAGCCGACCGCGGATCCTTCGCCGAAAATCTCGAAAATATCTTTCCTTCCACCGGACGGACTCTTTTCCGAATCGGACCCACATGTCATACTCCTTACCAAATTCTCGGTGTTAACACTTAGGAAAAAGGTTTTTCAAGCTTTATTGGCTAGAAGTAAGAATGGTAAACTAGGCAAGCAAGATACAAAAATGATTGCTGATTATTTTGGATTACACATTCGTTCAGTTCAGCGCTTATGGAAGCGAGGTAAAATTCCACTTGCTCAAAATATCCCAGTTGTGGTTTCTAGTCTCAAGAAGGGTAGAGTTGGTCGTAAGAATATCCATGTTAATTTGGAACAACTACGTAGTATTCCTCTCAAGGACAGAACTACCATAGAAGATGTGTGCAGCAAACTTAACTTGAGCAAATGGCAGGTACAAAGGTATCTAAAACAAGGTTATCTTAGACGCCACTCTAGTAGCATCAAACCGTACCTCACTGATGCTAACAAAAAGGCTCGATTGCAGTTTTGTATTGACATGATTGAGACCGGTTTGCTTGATGATCCAAGATTTAAGGCATTGTTTGACTTTGTGTTCATTGATGAAAAATGGTTTTTTCTCTCGCAAAAATCTGAGAAATTCTACTTGCTACCCAAAGAAGATGATCCCCATCGTACTTGTAAGAATAAGAATTACATCCCTAGGCTCATGTTCTTGTGTGTTTGTGCTCGGCCGAGGTTTAGGGATGGAGAGTGTATTTTTGATGGGAAGATTGGTTGTTTTCCACTTGTCACTTATGAACCCGCTATAAGAGGTTGTAGTAGAACCGGTCGTGTGCGTGGGGACTTGGTTATGGAGCCTATTTTTTCAATCACGAGAGAGGTGATTAGGGATTTCATGGTGAACAAGGTATTGCCTGCCATTCGAGCCAAATGGCCAAGAGAAGACATTGACAAACCAATTTTCATACAACAAGACAATGCACCTACCCATTTACCCGTGAATGATTCTATTTTTTGTGAGGCTGCTAAGCAAGATGGATTTGATATTCGTCTAATTTGTCAACCACCTAATTCTCCGGATTTCAACATTCTTGACTTGGGTTTCTTTCGAGCTATTCAAGCTATTCAGTACAAGAAGGATGTAAAAACAGTACAAGGTCTTGTTCTAGCCGTGCAAGAGGTAAGAATAACAATTGTTTCCTTGTTTCCTTGTTTAATTCCTTAATTACTAATTGATGTATTTTTTGCACACCTTTTTTGTAGGCATTCATGGAGTTTTGTCCACACAAAGCAAATAGAATTTTTGTAACACTTCAAACTGTTTTGATGCAAACCATGAAAGTTAAATGTTGCAACAAGTACAAGATACCTCACATGCACAAAGAAAGACTAGAAAGAGAAGACCAGCTGCCATTACAAATATCTTGTGAAGCTTCCTTGCTAGATGAAGCCGTTGCTACTCTTTCTGCGTCGTCTTAGCCAAGTCTCTCTACATGAAACTAGAAGCAAGTTAGCTCATGCTCTAAATTAGTTACTACTTGTAATGTGATGGATGAACCATCTGTTTGTTTTGTTTACAAGTATTGTTATCTTACCGATACTCCATCTTGCTCCATCTTTCTGTTCACGGAGAAACCTCCTGCGTGAGCGCGACATTGCCGGCATCGAGCTCTCCCGTGCGCATCTCGTCAAGCATCTTGAGCACTCGTGCAGGTAACACGATAGTTTGGCCATCCATCTCTAACTCGTCGAGATCGGGAATGAAAACAGAGAAATCAAACTCGTCGAGGCCGTAAACCATGGCACCGATTCTGTACTCCTCGTGGACAAGGCCACAACGAGAGCATGGCCAGAACTTTGAGTGCGCATGATTCCATGCTTCGCGGTCCGCATGGATGAGATGACAGCGAGCGCAAACAAAAGAGCCCGGCGGCAAAGAATCCGGCACCATCTCCGAGTCCGGCGCCGGCTCCTGCGCATGCGCATCCATGGAGTCCGGCCACAACTCCTCCGACTTGATCTGCATGGCATCGGGAAGGATGCTGGAGCACAGCGCCTCCATGGAGTCCTCCGGCAGCAAGGAGTCCTCCGCAGCCGCCTCCATGGAGTCCGGTACCAACTCCTCCGCATCCTTGAAGTCCGGCGCATCCACGGACGGCGCCAACTCCTTCGTATGCATGGTGACGGCGAGAGAGACGAGAGAACGCCGAGCGCACAGGTGGTTCGAGCGGCTGCCGGCGACGGCGAAGGAGGCGAGTCGTGCTGGTTCGGTAGGGCGGCCGACGACGGCAAGGGAGGCGAGGTGTGCGAGCTGGTTCGTCCAGCGGCGAGTGAAGGCGAGGGAGGCGAGAAGATGGGCGCAGCGCGGCGTTGGAAAACGAGGCGTGTGCGGAGTAAATGATCGCGGCGACTGCGAGTACGTTGAACGAAGAGGCAGGGGCATTTCAGGAAGTTTTGGCCAATGCAGAGAGCAACGACATCTATTCAGCAACTCGCTCCCGCGCCCATGGCGACTTCTAAAGACGATACGGAGGGAGTATGTTCGGAGTATTAAATATAGGTAAAAAATAACTAATTACACGGTTTTGATGTACTTTGCGGACGAATTAGTTAGGTCATGGTATGATCATATTTACCACAAACAAACGAAACGTGCTACAGTGTGCTAAAAGGAGTTCCAAACATTGAAAAGGCAACATTTTCACCGAACTAAACAAGGCCTGACATGGTTTTATGTCAACCGATCACATCACTAGTTCAATTTTATAGCGTGCTTTTACCAACTGGATGTTTGTTGAGGCTAACTGGATACGGGTTGATGGTTGGACTGGATGACCAACCACAGTCCGAAGTCATGTCATGGTTGGTTCCAAAATCGCCTCAAAATATTCAAAGGCCGCATCAGCATTCTCAACCTCTCCGATTAGATTAGACTATTCCATCAATCCATGGTGCGCATGGGCTAATTTTTTTAGAAGCTATTGTATTTAAAAACTATTTAGAAATTAAAATCCTAACTAGCTAATAATAATTAAAAACATTGACGTACTGCTCTCTTATTTTTTAAATGCCTCAACATAATACTTACATTTAAAAATGTGTATTTATCTTATCCCGTACTGATTGTTTTTAGTTAGTAATTAGTACTCTATAAAATTTTTCATCCATGACCACACTTTTTTGTTTTGTATAGCAACTCCATACATTGAGTTTAGAATAAAAAATTAATATTTCTCATCACATACTCCCATACATGTAGTCATGTAGAGATATGTGTTTATACCTTAGCTTCATATTTCCATATTAACAATGACATAGATAGTTAGAATAATACATCACTTTGCTTTAGAACATTTCTATATAATGCACATGAAGATAATATTCATATTTAGGTTTTTTACTTTATGCTATTTCTGATAACGACATATGTAATTGACTTAGATACAAATTAAGAATGACATTCTAAGTTATGGTTCATCACTGTACACATGAATAATTTGATGAAGATTATTGAGTTACTTTATATTATTTTTATAATGACAGAGCTCAGTAATTTAGATATAGGTTTAGAGGTTATTTTAGAATAATTTCATAATAATATTGGTTGGTAACTTTTTAGGAAATATAATAGACTGGCAAATATGGTTAATAGAGATTACATATTGGTGTTCGGTGTTTCTGATTTTCGTGAGAATTTTTTCTTCTCTTGTGTCTTATGAGAAGTATTGTGTAGTTTGTAGTGAAAATTAGGGTCACATTGCTGCAAAACTATTACCTTGAGCTACTTCTCATTTGTTAAATATTCAAACACAGTAGTTATGTGTGTGTGTGTGTGTATAGACACACACACACACACACACACTTTCTATCTTCATCCGATTGTGATAGATTTTATTTAGTAATTAGCCTATAACATTTCACGTACAATTGTAGTTTTTAACTTTTAACTTTGCATCATAGGTATGCGCTTGAATTCATTTATAGACCTTAAGTTTGAGTTATAATGTTAACACATAAATCTATATTATCACCACTTACTCTGTATATTTAAAAATGGTAATGCATATCATGCATGTATTCTTAATTATTATATTATATACTAATAGTGTAAGAAATAAATGATTTAACATCATATATTGTTGTATATTTTAATTAAGGTGATTTGCATTCAAATATATGGTTATATCGTGTCATTTTTAATAATGGAAAGAATATGTGATTAATACATACGCAAATTTAAGGGTTCTTTAAGTTGTTTTAAGTATTAGTGGTGGGCAATTCGGTTGCAAATTTAGGGAGTTGTATTAAATATTATTTATAATGGTATACGTCGGTAATTTTGATGAAGATTAAAGGTTATTTTATTTTATACAATGACCGAGGTGGGTAATTTAGATATTGATTTAGGTGGTTACTTTAAACTATTTTCATAATGGCATAGGTGGATAAGTTTTTTTTAACATAATGGATCTAATAGTTATGATTTTTTTGAACGAATGGGCATAGTATGTGCCTACATTGATATAGAAGAGATTTACAGGCCGGGATCCAGCACAAACAAAGTACAAGTGTATATACGTCCTAGACAAAAGGATCGCAAGGTCCTTCGCTCCCGCGACGATCCACGCTGATGCCTCGCTCTTAATTTTCACTATTGTGGATGGTGGTGCAACCTATTTGCGGTTGAAGACTCTGCCATTTCTTTCCTTCAAGACCTCCCAAATAACAAGAAGGATAATCGACCGCATGCCTTTTCATGGCACATCCGGCAGATTCGAAAGGTTCTTCCACCAGTGCAGCGACGATCTACTGGCCGGCCACTCCGTCAGCCTGAGCTCGATAAGGCTCGTTCACCCCACAACTAAGCTCCCGACTCTACGTGTGAAGCGGCAAGATGCCAACAGATGGTGCGCAAACTCCATGGTTTCTCTACAGAGGGGGCAAGAAGGGCAGTGGTCCCACTCCCTGCGGGCTAGTCTGTCAGAAGTCCACACTCTGTTTTGAAGGATCAACCAAGCGAAGAATTTGCACTGGGGGCGGTTTTCCAAATGATGGCGACATCCGGAGCGACAACACAGCCGTTGAACTGCGCCATGTAAGCCAATGCTGAAGTGTACTTCTGCGGGCTTTGCGTCCAAGTGATGTGGTCCTCTTGGTCCTGACGCAAAGCTATATCTTTCATTAGGTTCCATAACATGATAAGTTGCGAGAGATGTGTAGTTGTGAAGCCCATTCGGTAGTCTAGGCCCCGCAGCCAAGCATTATCGTGTAGTGCCTTTGCCACCGCCCATTTCTTTTTCTTGGATTTGCCATAAAGAAGTGGGGCAATGTCTTTGGGTCGGCGCCCCTGCAGCCAACCCAAGGACCAGAACGAAGTTTTGTGCCTGTTGCCTAAGGTGATTGTGGTGCAAGCTGCAAAAAGCAATCTATCTTGTTCAGTGCAAGGCACCTCCGTGCCCACCCACGCCTTATCTGGTGAGGTCCATTCATGCCAAAGCCAACACAGCATAGGGCAGAGGTGAACCTGTTGAGGTTTAGGATGTTGAGACTGCCGAACTCTTTTGGAAGCGAAGTTTTTGTCCATTTGACCTTACACTTTCCTCCTGTGAGGGCCTTGTCACCCACCCAAAGGAAATGTCCGCGGAGCTTGTCTATGTCATCAATGACTTCCATTGGTGGTTTTATCACTGATAGTAGATACACGAGTTGTGAGGAAAGGACGGATTTGGTGAGGCTGGCACGCCCAGCTTGAGTGAGGTTTTTCCCGTTCCAACCCGAAAGCTTCTCGGGCGCTTTGTCGACATGCGGTTGTGAAGAGTATCTTGGCCCCCTAAGTGGGTTTTGGTGGTTTAATGACACACACTTAAGTAGCTAATGATTTATCTAGTCCATGAGCAGGGATTAAAATTATGTGTGGCATCAAGTGCAGTTCATTGACACTACAAAAGGAAGTGATGCTACAAAGGGTTCCTAAGAAGCTTTATTTATTTTACACTTTTGAATTTGAGTCCTAGGAACGACGTACTATCAAGAGGGACAGGAATTGTGTCTTCCAAGAATCGTACAGGTGCTCTAGTTGCTAAAACAAAACCTATGAGAGACACCTTTGCACCAACACATTCACGGGGATCTTTTCTTGGGTCCTGACCTTGGGAGGCCGGAGTATCCAGGTTTACCCCAGATACTCTAGGTCTTAAAGCCTCAACGGCTATATTTTGGGTGAGGGGGGTATAAAAGCCCGCTCCACCCCTTCCTTTACTCTCTCTCCTGCCATTTTCGACCTGCATAACTTCAGACCTCATTTACTCACTCCTTTACTCCCTTTGGCTCAAGTTTGGTGAAATTTGTTGTGGGGATTTAAGAGGGTCTGAGAGCAAGAGCTTGGAGAGTGCTAGTGATCTAATTTTCCATCTCTAGAGCACCTCGTTCTTCGCTTGGTTGGCGAAATTCGTGTTTGTTACTCTTGGAGCTTTGAGCTCCTAGCCGGCTAGGTGTTGACTTGGAGCATCCAAAGATTGTGGCTGCCCAAGGAAGTTTGTATCACCTCGATTTCGAGTAAGTAACTCTAGCTTGATCTTTGTGGTCGCTAGGGAGGAAAGTGACCTAGGTGTAAAGGTCCACCCTTTGTGGGTACCTCAATGGAGATGTAGACCTCAAGGTGTGAGGTTGAACTCCGGTAACAAATCCTTGTGTCTCTTGTGCTTGTTCATCTTGTTGTATGCTTGTTTCTCTCTTGAGCGCATATCTAGGGTTTGGTGCCGATCTACCTCGTGGTGAGGTTTCTACAAGATTGGAGTGGATAAACAGGCTTGTCTCATTTCAGTGCATAACCTATTTTCACAGATCTAAATTTGAGCAAGTTTAATTTCTGTCGAATTTGATTCCCCCTTGACAGGCCGGAATATCCGGACATTTTCCCGGATTCTCCGGATTTCCCGGAGTATCCGGAAAAATATCCGGAAACTCCAGACCTGAATTTAACAGTTGCGAAAAAGTTGTGATTTTTCAAGTTTGACTATTCACCCCCCTCTAGTCGACATCTTGATCCTTTCAATTGGTATCAGAGCCAAGTGCTCCACATTTGAAGCTTAATCACTTGGAGTTAAGAAGATGTCGAATCCAAGTGATCAAGCTCCACCTCTCGCCGAAGGTGATCCCGTCAACAATGTCGTTGGCACACCTCCCGTCCTACCTCAAGGAGGCAACACTCATGGCGCTAGCACGAGCCATCAAGCGCATGGACATGGTGATGAGTCCTCCGATAGTGAGGATGAGGAGTTTGATGATGCAAGGTCCAACCGCTCCGCTCGACGACCATCAAGGGACTATACTCAAACCTCTTTTGATTATTCTCGCTTATCCTTTAACCATCCATCGGGTTCTAGCCACATTGGGAAGATACCCCAATTTGATGGAACCGACTATTCCAAGTGGAAGAACTCGATGGAGGAGTATTTGATGGCGGTGAATCCCGCACTTTGGACTATTGTGAATAGGGGTATTACCTTTCCTAGTGGTGATGCGACGCTAACTCAAGATCAAGCAAATGAGATACAAAGAAACTATCAAGCCATACGCATCATCAAGAGTTCACTTACATCCGAAGAGTATGACAAGGTGGATGGGTTGAAGTCCGCTAAGGAAGTGTGGGACACATTGTTCATCAACCATGAAGGGACAAAGCAAGTAAGAGAAGGAAGGATCCGAGTCTTGGAAAGTGAGCTCAATCGGTTTGTCATCAAGGATGATGAGTCCCCTCAAGACATGTACAACCGCTTGAACAAGATCATCAACAAAATCAAGTCTTTTGGAAGCACAAGATGGGGAAGAAGAGAAGTGGTTGACAAGATTCTCTCCGCATATATGGCAAGGGATGTTCAACTCCCAACACTCATAAGGGAGAAGAGAGGCTTCAACAAGTTCACTCCGGCGGATGTGATTGGAAGAATGGAAGAACACCTCGTCACCGTCAAGGAGTCAAAGCTTTCACAAGAAATGTCAAAGATGCATGAACAACTTGAGAAGAGCAAGGGAGTGGCCCTCAAGGCATCTAGCAAGGAGAAGAGGTCAAGCTCATCAACTTCAAAGACCGTGGTCGAGGAAGATAGTGATGAAGATAGTGACATGAACATGACTCCCGAGCAAATGGCTCTCTTTGTGAGGAAGTTCAACAAAATGTTCAAAAAGAGTGGCTTCTTCAACAAGAATAAGGACAAAGACAAGATCAAGACGAAGAGGACTTCCAAGAGACCATGCTTTGGGTGTGGCAAGGAGGGTCATTTCATTGCGGAATGCCCCAATGTAAAAGTAAGGAGAAGAGACACCAACAAGTTTGACAAGAACAAGAAGAAGGAAGTTGGTGAAGCTCATTTGGGTGAAGAATGGGATTCAAATGATGATAGCTCCGACTCCGACGTTGAAGCGGGTCTTGCTACCATATCCATCGGAGAACCAATCAACAAGTCATCACTCTTTGAAGATCTCACCGATGATGAAGATGACTTCACCCACACTTGCCTCATGGCTAGGGGCTCCAAGGTAGACACTCCCACCCCGCCCCTAGATGATGATAGTGAAAGTGATTTTGATTTTGAAAAAAATGATCACTAGCTTTGGTAAAAAGGCAACTAAGAAAATCATGTTTTTAATGAAAGAAATAGAGAATAGAGAAGGGACTCTAGAGGTGCAAGAAGAACTCTTTAGACTTGAGCGGGAGAAAACCATTGCCCTTGAGAATGCCCTTGTAATTGAAAAGAAGGGTTTCAAGGTGCAAGAGGACTCGCTCAAAGAAAAGGAGATAGAAATTCTTAACCTCAAGAAATCCCTAGCTAAAGATGAGTTGATAGTAGATGAATTAACTAGGGAATCCTTCCTAGCTAAGGATGCTTGCAAGAAACTTGAGGGTGAAAAGCTTGAACTTCAAAAGAGCTTTGATAGCTTAAAGACTAGTCACATAGCATTAGAAGTTCAACTTGACAACCTCAAGAATAATGCTACAACTTAATCTAATGATGCTTCCTCTAACTCTCAAACATCAACAAGCAATGGTTGTGCTAGATGTTATAAAATTGATATAAATGCTTGTGCTACTAGTATTGTCGAGATGAATGCCATGAAGAAAGATATTGCTAGGTTGTCAAACTCTCTCATTGATGAAAAGAAGAAAGAACCCAAGAGAGGTGACTTTGAAAACCACACCAAAGGCTTTGGGTCAAGCTACATGAAGAAGTTTGGCTTTGAGGATGGGAAGGGGCTTGGTAAGCAAGAACAAGGTACAAAAGACCCCATCCCATTCATCAAGAATTACCACACCAAGGGTATGGGAACAAAAAATGTGGTGCACGACATGAAGCAATTGGGTGTCAAGAACTATGACAACCAAGTTAGATACAACACTCCTATCAAGTTCAAGAGCACCCAAGCTACAACACAAGCACCACAATCAAAGCCCAACAAGTTGAGCAAGAAGCCCAAACCACATGCATCACAAGATAGCTTCTATGCCGATTATGTGTTGACTTGGAACCACAAGGGTAAGGTGGTTGCCAAGTACGTGGGACCCGCACAAAAGGGACATTGATCAAAAGGAATGTGTGGGTGCCCAAGATTCTTGTGACTAACACTCTAGGACCCAAATCCACTTGGGTACCTAAAACACAAGCATAACTTGTTTTGTAGGCATACTCCTCCGGTGGAACAGAATGGCTGATTGATAGTGGATGTACAAATCATATGACCGGGGAGAAGAAAATGTTTACATCTTATGACATGATTGAAAATCCTACAGAAAGAATTGCCTTTGGAGGCAATGGTGGAGGAACGGTTGTTGGTCTTGGTAAAATTGCTATCTCAATCAATCATTCAATTTCCGATGTTTATTTGGTTGAATCTTTGGACTACAACTTGTTGTCCGTCTCACAACTTTGTGAGATGGGCTACAATTGTTTGTTCACCAATGAGGGTGTGACCGTCTTTAGAAGGGGCGATGACTCCGTTGCCTTTAAGGGTGAACTCAAGGGAAGGCTTTACTTGGTGGATTTCTCATCGAATAAAGCCCAACTTGATACATGCTTATTGGCAAAGTCTAGCTTGAGTTGGCTTTGGCATCGCTGACTAGCTCACATTGGGATGAATAATCTCAATAAGCTTCTAAAGGGGGAACACATCCTAGGACTAACGAACATTCATTTTGAGAAAAATAGAATTTGTAGTGCTTGTCAAGCCGGAAAGCAAGTTGGTGCCCCTCATCCCACCAAGAATGTAGTCACTACCACGAGGCCATTGGAATTACTTCACATGGATATTTTTGGTCCGGTGGCTTATGTTAGCATTGGAGGGAACAAGTATGGATTTGTCATTGTTGATGATTATTCTCGGTATACTTGGGTATTCTTTATGAAAGACAAGAGCAAAGTTCATGAAATATTCAAGAAGTTTGCCACAAGAGCCCAAAATGAATTTGATATGAAGATCAAGAGAGTGAGAAGTGACAATGGCACCGAGTTCAAGAACACCAACATTGAAGAGTATCTTGATGAAGAAGGCATTGGTCATGAGCTCTCCGTCCCATATACTCCACAACAAAATGGGATAGTGGAGAGGAAGAATAGAACTCTCATTGAAGCCGCGAGAACCATGCTTGCTGAGTACAAGACTTCGGATAGTTTTTGGGTGGAAGCAATCAACACAGCTTGTCATGCTATCAACCGTTTGCAACTTCACAAGCTTCGCCACAAAACCGCTTATGAGCTCCTAATCGGTAAAAAGCCTAACGTTTCTTACTTTAGAGTTTTTGGTTGTAAGTGCTTCATTCTTAACAAGAAGCCCAAAAGCTCTAAGTTTGCATCTAAAGTTGATGAAGGTATCTTTCTTGGTTATGCCTCAAACGCTCATGGCTATCGTGTCCTCAACAAAACCACCGGTTGTGTTGAAGTCACGTGTGACTTGACGTTTGATTAATCTAATGGCTCTCAAGAGGAGCAAGTTGATGAGTTGTGTGTAGGCAAGGATGTACCTGCTGAAAAGGCTATAAGAAAGATGGCCATTGGAGAAATCAAGCCTCAAGAAGAAGATGAAGAGGACTGCGAAATAGAAGAAGCAGCAATTCTGCCTCCCGCTGCGAACCCCGGAGTGTCCGGAGAAAAATCCGGAGATTCCGGGTTTTCCGGAAACTCCGGAAAAATGTCCGGACATTCCGGACCTGCTGCTGAGGCTTCACAAGGCAGTCAAGAAACTGAGGATTTGATTCAGCAAGAAGTGTGTGACCCACATCCAAGAGTTCGACAAAATGTTAAACGAGATCATCCCGTTGACAACATTTTTGGAAGCATCCGTAGAGGGGTAACAACTCGTTCAAGATTAGCAAAATTTTGTGAACATTACTCGTTTGTTTCCATGTTGGAACCTATTAGGGTCGAAGATGCTCTTGGAGATGCCGATTGGGTGATGGCCATGCAAGAAGAACTCAACAACTTCACTAGGAATGAAGTCTGGTCCTTGGTGGAACGCCTCAAACAAAATGTGATTGGAACCAAGTGGGTGTTTCGCAACAAACAAGATGAAGATGGCGTGGTGACCAAGAACAAAGCTAGATTGGTGGCAAAAGGATACACTCAAGTAGAAGGCTTAGACTTTGGAGAAACTTGTGCTCCGGTGGCAAGGCTTGAAGCAATTCGTATACTCTTAGCTTTTGCCACCAATCACAACTTCAAGCTACATCAAATGGATGTCAAGAGTGCCTTCTTGAATGGCCCAATCTCCGAACAGGTCTACGTTGAGCAACCACCGGGATTTGAAGATCCTCAATTTCCTAACCATGTATACAAGCTCCATAAGGCGCTCTATGGGCTCAAGCAAGCTCCTCGAGCATGGTATGAATGCCTTAGGGAATTTCTCTTAAAGAAAGGCTTTGAAGTATGCAAAGCCGATCCTACTCTCTTCACTCGTAAACAAGGCAATGATTTATTTGTATGTCAAATATATGTTGATGACATCATATTTGGGTCTACTAATCAATCTTGGGTTGATGAGTTTAGTAGGATCATGACCAAAAGATTTGAGATGTCTATGATGGGCGAGTTGAAGTTCTTTCTCGGTTTTCAAATCAAGCAACTCAAGGATGGGACATTCATAAGTCAAACCAAGTACACTAATGATATGCTCAAGAAGTTTGACATGAACAATGCCAAGCCCATCAAAACACCCATGCCATCCAATGGACATCTTGATCTAAATGAGGAAGGCAAAAGCATCGACCAAAAGGTATATCGCTCCATGATTGGTTCTTTGCTTTACCTTTGTGCATCTAGGCCCGATATTATGCTTAGTGTGTGCATGTGTGCAAGGTTTCAAGCTAATCCTAAGGAGTGCCATCTAATGGCCGTTAAGAGAATTTTAGATACTTGGTTCATACTCCTAACCTTGGTTTATGGTATCCTAAGGGCTCCACTTTTGATCTACTTGGCTACTCCGATTCGGACTATGCCGGTTGCAAAGTAGATAGAAAGAGTACATCCGGGACTTGCCAATTTATTGGGAGGTCTTTGGTGTCTTGGAGTTCCAAGAAACAAAACTCTGTTGCCCTTTCCACCGCCGAGGCCGAGTACGTTGCAGCCGGCGCTTGTTGTGCTCAACTACTTTGGATGAGGCTCACTTTGAGAGACTTTGGTTGCAAGTTTAGCAAGGTGCCACTCTTGTGTGACAACGAGAGTGCCATTAAGCTAGCTAACAACCCCGTAAACCACTCAAGAACAAAGCACATAGACATAAGACACCATTTCTTGAGAGACCACGAAGCCAAAGGAGATATCGCTTTAAGCCATGTGAGCACCGATAAACAACTAGCCGATATCTTCACAAAGCCTCTTGATGAACTAAGGTTTTGTGCTTTGAGGTGGATTCTCGTAACTTGGCTTGAGATCATGCACATGTTTGATTGACCTAGTATAGAATTTTGAAAGCAAAAGATTTGAGAAAAACTTGTGTTGAATTTGTTTTGAAAAATTTGGATCTTTAGAGTACAACACTTGGACTATTGTTCCTATTGCTTGTTTGTGGCTAGTCCAAAGTGTTGATACTGCTCAGGCTCACATATATTACATACACAATCTTCCAAATCTATCCAATATCAAATTCTTTGCAAATCTTCTCGCTGGACTCAAGGGGAGCGGAGTCTCCGGGATTTTTCCCGGAATGTCCGGGTTTCCCGGATATTCCGGACCTGGCCCGGAGAGTCCAGGTTGTAAAGGTATAAATACCTTTTACCGCAGTCAAAAGGCCCCATTCACCCTCTTTTACAGTTTGACCGCGCCCCTCTCCTCTCCCGTCGCCTCCCTCTCTCCCCCATCTAGCCCTTGGGCGATTTTTACTTTCCACCGTCAAAATCGAGTGAGAGTGAGGGATTGAGGACTCCAAGGTGTGGAAATCAAAGATCTACTCAAGTTTCGAAGGATTGAAGCCTCTCTCTCTCCCCCAAGGTATCTCTTGAGGACCTTTTCTCGATCTACTTCTCTAGAGTTTCTCTTATCGTATCCTCTTAGGGAATAGGTAGAGAATACTCCATAGGCTCTAGATCTGCAATATTTTGCGGTTTGGATGGATGGTTCCTGCAGCATTGTGAGTTAGGGTTTCGGGGACGGAACCCGGATTCTCCAGACTTTCCAGAGTATCCGGACTTTTTCCCGGAGTCTCCGGGGTTCACTCTGAAAACCCTAAATTACAGTGTTGTACATCTCCTCTACTGTTCATCTCTCACTTCCATATCCTTTTACCTATCCAAAAAATGAGAGTGAAGATCCGTCGCGAGACCGAGGAGCCCTCCACCCAAAGGAGGACCAAGGCAAGGCATGACCCCGCCGCTTTGCGGGCAGTGCAAGAGGCCTTGGGACAAGAGGGATCTCAGCGCAGTTCAAGGCCAAGAAGAGGAGACCCTCCTCCCTCCTATGTTGAAGGGAGTGAAGAAGAGATAGAGGAGGAGGAGGAGGAGGAGGAGAGGACCGAGAGTGATGGTGGTGATGAGGAAGATGAAACCTATGAGTAATCCCCTGAACCTCCTCGTCGCCATGGGAAGGGACCGGCAAAAGAGAAAACCCGCTCCAAGCCTCACCCCAAAAAGAGCCACCAAGCCCCCTATGTCCATCAAAGCTGTGCCGCTACTCGCATTCCTCCCAAACACAAGCAAGGAGTAGCAGCCCACATTTGCCCAAAGACACCTCCTAGACTCATCCCTACCCTTCCACCAAACGTCCGGGTAGTTGACACTCCTATCAAGCTTAGGGATCCGGGTTCCATCCTTGGTTTTGCGGAGCACATGATAAGGGACTATTCCAAGAATGCTCTAGCTGTGAGGGAGCAAAGGAAGAAGAATGTGTATTTGTATCTCAAAGGAGAAGGGCTAGAAGCAAGATTTTGGTGTGACTTCCATAGAGATTTCTATCAATCCGTCATCCGAAATCCTAAGCTAGCTTCAAAGAACATGGCTCCAATTGTGCAAATGAGGTACATTGATTGGAAGTACTATGAAGAACTCAACAACACCGTGTTCAACTCCTATTGACGGTAAATTTCCGTCAACCTAGATTACTTGTTATACATTGGTTTCGATTATGATTTGCAACTAACCCGCCACTAGGCACACTAATGATATAACAAGTTCACATTTGCATGTCGATTTTGGAGTTTGTTGTTTACGCAGGAAATTAACGTTAAAGAGGAGACTTTCGGGATAAGTTCATCAAGCACTTCAAGAGAAGATCATGAAGCCCGTCACCAGTCAAGACATGAAGTGAACAAGACTCCAAACAACCCAAGGACCGAAGCATCAACACGCAAAACTCTGGGGACTTGGATGTTTACCAACGAGATCAACTCGGCCCGAGAGATATTCTCGTGACTCAGGACAGCATGATCTTTCGGTACAGATTCGGAGACTTAAACGGTCTTTAATGGCAAAAGTTTGACTACCAAAGTTGTGGGCCTCGATTATACCTTCGATTTGGACATGTGGAAGGCCCAATTCGGATAAGGGAGCGAGGAGATATAGCCCCCGAAATCCCTGCTGCGCAGTCAGTCCGAAATCAGAACAGATTATCTTCCAAGGCCGATTTGGAGATCTTATCTTCGTTTTTAAGGAAAGAAATGAATACCAAAGTTGAAGATAATTTTGTGGCACACATTTGCATTATTTGGAGTCCGGACGTGAGAGATATGATGCTGGAAAGGAAGGACTGCGAATCAGGAAAATCTGGCTGATTTTATGGAAACCAAGTTTGCTTCTCTCCCAAGGTGGATCTCATGCAAGGCAAGGTGGAGCACGCCCAAAGGCACCCCAAGGACATAAATACAACCCCCTAGGTTCCTCAAGATGGTTACCCATTGACATAAGTTCATCAGAGAGCCGCCGCAAGATGAGGGAGAGAGTTAGATGAGCTCGTCGCAAGGATCAATGCCGGCGGAGGGAAGGAAGCAAGAGGAGGATTCCAAGCCGCTGGCCTAGGGGTGTTCCCAAGCTTCATCGTCTCCATCTTCATCGACGACGTTCTCCGGAGTCTCCATCACCCCTATGTGCTTCAATCCGTGTAAGATGATGGGGTAATGTCTCCGTTCATCCCTAGGGTTAGATGAATGCATGCTATGTGATCGCTACTTGATTCATGGTTTCAATCTATTGCTTTCATGTTGATGATGCTTTGATGATTAAGGTTAGCTACCGTGTTTTTCGGGTGTATGATATCCGCTACTCCCATAGATTCCATCAACATACCGTGTCCATCATAGGTCTAGTCACGATTACCTTCGCGTAGTGACAGTACGAGGGGAGGGAAAGGGCGAAACCGTGGTCACAACCCCCGGTAGATTGGTTTACCACTCTCGTGTAGTAGATGCATATCCATGTTATCCTAGATCTTAGGGAGGGAACGCTTATCTATCTTAACCTGTCTCTCTTGTGTCCACCCTTTACCATCTAGTTTAACCCTAGATTTGTTTGATCAACTTAGATTAACTTAGGTTAGATTGTCTTTACCTTTAGATTAATACTCTTTCAAAGGTTTTCCATTCAACTAGATTAGTACTTGGTTAAGCGATAGCAATCCCCTTGCTCCGCGGATTGACAAGAACCTTGGGAATCCCATGGTGAAAAAGGTGTAGGTCCGTACGCTTGCGGATCGTAGGTGGATACGAGTTTTATCCGTCAACAAGCCCCCTTTTCTGGCGCTGTTGCCGGGGAGCAAGCCAGTTTGCTACATTTAATCTATTATTGATTTTGTTGATTACTAACATCTAACCCTTATTTTCTAGAAAAAATCATTTTTTTGTTTTTCTTTCTACTTCTCTTGTGCCTAGATGGATTTGTTCACCTCACCATTGGAAGATGAAGAGATGTCGCTAAGGGAGCTAGCAATGCCGTCAATGGAAGACATTGAGATACAAAAATCAGATTTGACGCTTGCTACAACCCACTATGAAGTGAAGCCTGGAATCATCGAGTTAGTGGCGACAAAACCATTTAGAGGATTGGAGGATGACAACCCATATAGACCCATTAAGGAATTCACGATGATATGCAACACGGTGCAACAAGAAGGAGTTCCGGCCGCTTGGTTCAAGTGGAATCTTTTTCCATTCTCTCTCGAAGATGAAGCGCGAAGATGGTACACACTTGCGTCCGTTGAAGCAAAAAGAAATTGGGATGAGCTAGTGAAGAAGTTTCTTTTGAAGTTCTTTCCCATAAGCAAGGTCCAAAACTTAAGGAGGCAAGTGCTCACTTTCAAGCAGGGAGAGGATGAAGGAATTGATGAAGCATGGGACCGTTTTAATGAACTACTTGAGCGAGGCCCGAACTTGGGATTTTCCGGTGACTTGATGTTGCATACCTTTTATTTTTCACTAACCCCTAACTCGTCTCGTTTTGTAAGCATGTGTGCAGGCGGTGATATAATGGATAAAACAATTAGTGAAGCTGCACAAATCTTACAAAGGATAAGCAATGGACAAAGAACGCAACAAGATTGGCAAAGATGTTGTTGGGAGGAGCAAAACGACAAGAGAAAGCCCAAGGTGCTTGCTGAAATTTCTGAAAAAGATGAACCGGAGGTCAAGGAAGATGAACCGACCATACAAGAAATTGAAGATCCACTTCCCAAGGTAAGAGAAGTCATTTCGGATGTTAAAAATGTTGAAACTAACATGAATGTAGGCCGAAGTATGTGGACTGCTAGACCATTGGCGGAGTTCAATCAATCCGGTTGGATTCAAGTTGATTTTGCCCCACTAATCAACTACCGAAGGAAGGAGGAACGCCGACATGTCGCCAAGAGAGTTGAAGACATTTTTGATCAAGAGATGAGTGGAGAATCGATCCAAAAGATATTTGAAGAAGAAAGAGAAGATGAAGATGAAGGATGGAACGACAGGTTTGACAACTCAAGGATTTATGATGAAGAAAGAGAAGAGTACAACCGTGACAAGCCTAGTGACTCGAAGGATAAATGGGAGAAGGTAGGACTCAAGTATAGCTTATGTTCTATTGAAGCCCACACAATAGCAAGGAAAGACATGGAAAAACTCAAGGATGAAGAAAAGAGTGAATCAACGAAGAGCGATCTTGACGACATGTGGTACACGGGAGATAAAAAAAAGCAACACGCAAGACTTTGAAGATGAAGATTTGGTTGATAAAGAAGACTTCAAAGAAGAGACAAATGCAAATGTAGTTGATGGATTACACGTTCCATATGATGAGATGGAGGGGGTGCGAAAAGGTAACAAAGAGACACCTTCACTCGTTGAGATTGATTCGCCTTCAACACCGCTAGATGAACCAAATATCATTCTTGTTGAAAAATCTCTAAAGCTAAGGTACGCGCTGAAATCTCAAGATATTATTGGTATTGATGTTGATAAACTCAAATACTCATGCTCAACCAATAGTATGAATAATAGTTTAAATTTTATGCATTATTCCAATAATGATCATGTTGATAGGCTAGATTTTCTTAAGAATGAAAAAGAGGAAACATTTATGTTTGATCCAATTAATCTCACACCTAAAGAACCTTTGCCTAATGATGAGCTAAGTGCTATGCATGAAACATATGTTTCTTTTATTTACACCTTGACTTGTTGCTACAATTCACATGTGGTGTTAATTATGGACGCGTATGTTTACAATAAGTTTTGTAAATCTCGATCATGCTTTGCTCTTGGTCAAGCTAATGACCTTAAAGAAGCACATGTCGGGAGAAGGCCCGATTTTCACTAACCATGTAGACAAGGCTTGAATAATGAAAAGAGAAGTCATGCTTAAAGAGTTGCAAGATAAATCATCAACCTCTCCAAATCCCGCAATGGATGCTTCTGTCTTCATCAATTTGAGAGTTTGTTCAGAGGTGTACAAATGGAGAAAATGAGATACCCAAAAAGCTCTATCAAGTTACCATTCCAACGCATCAAGAACCAACAAGTTTGAAGAACCGTGCAAGGAGTTATGGAGAAAACATTGAGCGTTGCACGTTCTGAAATTTCAGGACAGATTTCATCACCGAAGTAAAACGGACGTAACTCTCTTGTCCGGAGTCCGATTTGGGCAAATAAAGACTCGTTGGAAAGGAAATTTTGTGTACTGTGCATTGGATTAGAGCTTGGGTATACTTTCTGTTTTGGACATTAAATAAAAATTAATGGAGTGAAGGCAGCACCAGAGGGTGATAAAGAAGGACATAGCGATGAAACAAAAGGATGCTTTGGGCAAGTCTTCTATAAGTGATCAAGCACAACATGGGAAGTAAATTAAAGCTGCATTGGTACCTTTTCTTCTTGCATGAAGCGCCATGGATATGCGACGCAAAGAAGGTATGTGAGAAAGTCGAGCTCTATGACTTTAAATCAAGCGCTTTTCGGGAGGCAACCCGTTTATTTATATTTTTACTACTTTCTTAGAGAAACTAAAGAATGGAACTATCTTATGATGGTAAACTTGTGGTTATTAATCTAAGTTTAGTTTTCTTTTTAACCACCATTATGTTCATGCTCATATTTATTTATTTGCATGCATTGCATTTTGTTATCAACGTGATGATGCTTTGCGTATACTTGTTTTGTACATAGTTGGCTTGGTTGTTTTATATACTTAATTATGTATGCTTCATTTTCCATGTTAATGCTTCATAAGGCCTTATGAGTATTTTCCTTTTGTGATTTTGTGTAAACGTGGTGTTTAAACATGATTGCGGACTATCATCGTTAAGTTCGATAAACCTAGCTAGCTTTTCATATGTTTTCATGTTGCATTGGTTAGTTTATAAGATCTGCAATGCGCTTAATTTTTCTTGTGCTATAAGACTTATTGATTTAGGGATAGACATGGTGTTTTAACCCTTGATAAATAAACCTTTATGGCTATGGAGAAATTCGGCAACCTAGTTGTAAACATGATGTTTAGAACTAGGTGAAAACATTGTCTTTATTTATATGCTTTCCTATCATGTGCATACACACCTTGCACCACGTACACTCATTTGGTTTTTTATTCCTCATTAGACTAATTATGCCACAAGTTAAGGATCTTAGAAGGTATTGTTGGATTGTTGGCAATTCTATCTACTCCCAACCGTCAGCTTGGGGGTAGAATGTACATTTAAAACGTCTTGCAGGCAAGATAAAGACTCCCACTACAAGGAAATTGAAGGATGGCTAAGATAAAAATGCATTGTCTTATTCTTCCATGACTAGCAAAATGCTAAGCATGGGGGAGACCCTGAATCTTCAACACGGAAGTGCAACATGACACTCTAGAAGATAGAATGATCAAGATCATTAACATCTCCGGATCAATGTGCGAGAAACTATCGATCTCATCAAAATTCTGCGTGGTCTCGAAGGGAAAACACTGGGTATTTTTGGATATTTAAAAGCCCCATGAAGCTATGATTCCAAAAAATCAAGAATCAAGACAATCGGAGGTTCCTACAGGCGGTTATGCCCGAATCACCGAGTGCAACACGTCCTGAAATCGGTTTTGGACAGCACGCAGCGCTGAAGTAAAACGGACATAGCTCCCTTGTTTGAACTCCGTTTTCGATGAATGACCACACGTTGGAAAGGTAATTTCATAAATTTTTTAATAGAGCTATATTTCGATATATGTTCTGTTCTGGACAGAGGGGGAAATCTATGAAAAAGAGACAGTAAGGAGATGATGAGAACAAGAAAGAGGAGATGGTGATGACAACATTGAAGAGAAGGGCGACCAATGACTCCATTAAGCATACAAGATCAAATTCAGAAGTTTAGGAGCATTGATAAATCAAGACAAAAGCAAAAGCCACATCGATACATGGAGATGCCGGAAGAAGGCAACGAAGAACTACAAAGGATGGTAACACCTCCATAGACCTTCTCTTTTCCAAACACAAATGCTTGTAAGTATGCCTTCAACCTCAATTAGGTGCAACCTTTTGTTTTTCTCTTCCAACAATAACATGGCTACTAGGAGGACAACCTAGATTTCTTTTTTACTTTCAATAGATAGGCATGACCATGTGTTCATCTCGATGTTTTATGTTGCCTATGCTTACAGAAAGATGATGAAAGTTGCTGCTTTGTTTTACCTACATGAAGTTATACATGTCTTGGCTAATTTCTCTCTATAATATGATCTGAAATTAATTTAAATACCGGCTCTTTTATCTGTGGAGGTGAAATGACTATGCTCTAGACCCACATACATATCTTTGCTCTTTGATTTAAGTTTATGGATAGCTGGATAACTTGTTGTTTTTATGAAAACTTAACTTTTATGCTATCTACATATTTGTGATGCTCTTGCAAAGTTCTACCTACCAAAGCCGTATACATATATGTTTTATGATAACAAAACCCGTAGATTGCAAACATATGTTTTGATGAGTTGGATTAGGATTGATTTCTATGGTTCGAGACTAAGAAGCTAGTGATTCCTTTGTGTGACTTTTTCATGCTAGCCTTTTTGTCTATGCATTGTGGGTTTTCACATCGAAAATTTCACAAATTTTGTTGGGCATCCACCCTAAACCAAAAACATCTTTTTGTGATCACCTCCTTGTCCACAACCCAATTTGAGTATGGAGTAAAATTCTCGATGGAGATTCAAATATTCCGCAAGATTATGGAATTTATACTTAATTTAGCAGCCATTTCCCCTCTATTTTATGATCGAGAACGAGCATCGTTCAAGCATGGGGGAGGAGTCATTACATCATCTCTGACAAATGCTATGTAAGTATTATGTTGCAAAAGTTCTGAGGAGCAAAAGAAAAAAAATGAAAAATGACAAAAATATGATGAGAAGAAAAGAAAAGTAAGAAAAATAGGAAGAATAAAGTGAAAAAAAGAAAGAGAGAAAAAAGAGAAGGAAATAAAATAAAAGTAAAAAATAATAAAGATGCTCCTCAGATCTTTTCGCTTCATAAGTTCTCAAGTGCCTTGGTGACAAATCCATACTCAAATCTTCCAACCATGTGCAATCTGATAACGAGGACTTCACTCGTGCCTCGGGATCATACATTGGCCACTTGCACATGTCCACCTATCTAAATGTGTGTGTTTCATCCCTCTCTCTTTCCAACATTTATTTTCCATGACCTTTTTGACGAGTCTCGGTAATTCCAATAGACCTCTCTCTTAATTTGACAATATTTCGGATGTATGTTTTGCTAGGATTGTTTTTAACCTTCCAAGCTCCACATAAGCCTTCCACTATCACATATGAGTAGAGTAGGTTGAAAATAATCTAGTATAGGCTTGAGTGACTTGATGAGATGAGTGTTTCCATGAGCTTTTGCAAGAGATTTTCACTTATGTTGGATATGCATATTTTTGAAAATTCTTCCATGTAGCAAGATAATGGTTTGAAGTTTGCTTAAGTTTGAGAGCATCGTGTTTATTAAATGTGGCTTATTCTTTATTGTTAGTCTATCTTCCATAATGAAAAAGAAGTCAGTCACAACTTGAACTTTAAAATAAATTTTGAAGAGAGAGCAATTTGTCTCGTCATGAATGACTAAGTGCAGAGACAACATTGGAAGGCAATACTGATTTCCCTTTTAAGCAAGGATTACTTACTCGAGGACGAGCAAGGTTTAAGCATGGGGGAGATGTTGACAGTGAATTTCCGTCAACCTAGAGTACTTGTTATACATTGGTTTCAATTATTATTTGCAACTAACCCTCCACTAGGCATACTAATGATATAACAAATTCACATTTGCATGTTGATTTTGGAGTTTGTTGTTTACGCAGGAAATTAACGTTAAAGAGGAGACTTTCGGGATAAGTTCATCAAGCACTTCAAGAGAAGATCATGAAGCCCGTCACAAGTCAAGACACGAAGTGAACAAGACTCCAAACAACCCAAGGACCGAAGCATCAACACACAAAACTCTGGGGACTTGGATGTTTACTAACGAGATCAACTCAGCCCGAGAGATATTCTCGCAGCTCAGGACAACATGATCTTTCGGTACAGATTCGGAAACTTAAACGGTCTTTAATGGCAAAATTTTGACTACCAAAGTTGTGGGCCTCGATTATACCTTCGATTTGGACATGTGGAAGGCCCAATTCGGATAAGGGAGCTAGGATATATAGCCCCTGAAATCCCTGCTGTGCAGTCAGTCCGAAATCAGAACAGATTATCTTCCAAGGCCGATTTGGAGATCTTATCTTCGTTTTTAAGGAAAGAAATGATTACCAAAGTTGAAGATAATTTCGGGGCACACAACCTGGACACCGAATTTGCATTATTTGGAGTCCGGACGTGGGAGATATGGCGCTGGCAAGGAAGGACTGCGAATCAGGAAAATCTGGCTGATTTTATAGAAACCAAGTTTGCTTCTCTCCCAAGGAGGATCTCATGCAAGGCAAGGTGGAGCACGCCCAAAGGCACCCCAAGGACATAAATACGACCCCCTAGGCGCCCCAAGATGGTTACCCATTGACATCCATTCATCGGAGAGCCGCCGCGAGATGAGGGAGAGAGTTAGATGAGCTCGTCGCAAGGATCAATGCCGGCGGAGGGAAGGAAGCAAGAGGAGGATTCCAAGCCGCTGGCCTAGGGGTGTTCCCAAGCTTCATCGTCTCCATCTTCATCGACGACGTTCTCTGGAGTCTCCATCACCCCTATGTGCTTCAATCCGTGTAAGATGATGGGGTAATGTCTCCGTTCATCCCTAGGGTTAGATGGATGCATGCTATGTGATCGCTACTTGATTCGTGGTTTCAATCTATTGCTTTCATGTTGATGATGCTTTGATGATTAAGGTTAGCTACCATGTTTTTTGGGCGTATGATATCTGCTACTCCTATAGATTCCATCAACATATCGTGTCCACCATAGGTCTAGTCACGATTACCTTCGCGTAGTGACAGTACGAGGGGAGGGAAAGGGCGAAACCGTGGTCACAACCCTCGGCAGATTGGTTTACCACTCTCGTGTAGTAGATGCATATCCATGTATCCTAGATCCTAGGGAGGGAACGCTTATCTATCTTAACCTCTCTCTCTTGTGTCCACCCTTTACCATCTAGTTTAACCTTAGATTTGTTTGATCAACTTAGATTAACTTAGGTTAGATTGTCTTTACCTTTATATTAATACTCTTTCAAAGGTTTTCCATTCAACTATATTAGTACTTGGTTAAGCGATAGCAATCCCCTTGCTCCGCTGATTGACAAGAACCTTGGGAATCCCGTGGTGAAAAATGTGTAGGTCCGTACGCTTGCGGATCGTAGGTGGATACGAGTTTTATCCGTCAACAACTCCGTGATTGAGAAGTGCAAGGAGGTTGGTCTCTATGATCTCATGGGGTTTAGGTATAATTGGAACAAGGAGATTCTTGCTCAATTCCATTGCTCTTACTACTACAACCCTTATGACAACACAATCACATGGACAACACAAGGGAACAAGTGCACCATAGATTACATGACTTTCTCTAGGCTCTTGGGACTTGGCTCTAAGGATGAAAAGTGCAATACCATGCACAATGAGAACAATTACAAGCCCAAGGAGCTCCCTTTCATGTTTCCTAGCCGTGATTTGGCTATAGAGGGTAAGGCGGATCAACTCAATCCATACTACTACTACCTCAACCAATTCTTTCGTGCCACCATTGATCCCAAGCAAGGAGATGCCACCGCTTTGAGGTACTACGCTCCCAATCTCCTTAATAGGATGGCACCGGATGAGGAAGGTTTTTGCATATTTGACTTCATTTGGAATGAGTTGAGAAGGGCTATGAACGATCCCATGAAGTATCTCCCCTATGCCCCCTATCTTATGTACATGATTGAGAGAGTCACAAATGTTCGCTATCCCAAGGACGTTGTGCATGAGCTGTTCCGTCACCTCCGTGATCGAGCCAAGAAGCCACCAAAGGGTCGCAAGTATGTTGGCTCCTCTAGTGCAGCTCCTCGCCATGATGACTTGCCCGCTTCACGCTCTCCTCCTAGGCCTCCCCGTCGACATCGTGGCTCCATGATCAAGAGGGTTCTTAAGAGCATCTTTAGTATGTGCAAGACCATAGCCACGAAGACTAATGAGAACCGTCGGGATATCATTGACATCAAGTCCCATCTTGGCCTTCCCACCGATCCCTACTGTGAGCTTCCTGAGTTTGATGATCCATTTGCGGAGTGGGACGCCCAAGATGCGGGAGAAGGACAAGAGGAAGAAGTGGAGGAGGACAATGAAGACGAAGAAGAGGAGGACGACGACGACTCCAAGTGATCCAACTGCTCCACACTTCCTTTTTGGTGCTTGATGCCAAAGGGGGAGTGAATTTATCTATCTATGTGTGGAACAATGAACTTTGAACTTCTCATGTATTTGGATTTGGAACTTTGGTTTGTAATAACTTTAAATTCGTATGTGTGTAAGACTATGTGAGCTTGAGACATTTGGTTGTGTGCTTATGATGTTCTACTCTGTTTTTACTCTCTAAGGATGTTTTATGTTAGATTGAAAATCTGTGTGATTTCTGTTTTTTCACTGGTGTGCTGAAAGCCCGAAAAGTCCGGAGATTTTCCCGGAGTATCCGGATTTCCCGGACATTCTGGATTCTCCCCGGACAGTCCGGACTTTCAGCATCAGATTTCTTTTTCTTACTTGTTGAGTGCATGATCTGTCATGAGCATCTCACTATTATCTGTTGCACGTCACAAGCACCCCATTGATATAATACTCTCATGCTTGTCTTGTTGTGCAAATTTTGGCCCTAAAAGGACGATTGATATTCAAAATCAAAATGCACATATTAAGGGGGAGTATTACAAAAGTTTTTGATATTCATTGTTTATCTATTGTAAGATTTTGTCATCAATCACCAAAAAGGGGGAGATTGAAGAGTATCTTGGCCCCCTAAGTGGGTTTTGGTGGTTTAATGACACACACTTAAGTAGCTAATGATTTATCTAGTCCATGAGCAGGGATTAAAATTATGTGTGGCATCAAGTGCAGTTCATTGACACTACAAAAAGGAAGTGATGCTACAAAGGGTTCCTAAGAAGCTTTATTTATTTTACACTTTTGAATTTGAGTCCTAGGAATGCCGTACTATCAAGAGGGACAGGAATTGTGTCTTCCAAGAGTCGAACAGGTGCTCTAGTTGCTAAAACAGACACCTTTGCACCAACACATTCACGGGGATCTTTTCTTGGGTGCTAACCTTGGGAGGCCGGAGTATCCGGGTTTACCCCAGAATCTCCGGACTTCCCGGAGTTTCCGGGTTTACCCCGGATACTCCGGGTCTTAAAGCCTCAACGGCTATATTCTGGGTGAGGGGGTATAAAAGCCCCCTCCACCCCTTCCTTTACTCTCTCTCCTGCCATTTTCGACCTGCATAACTTCAGACCTCATTTACTCCCTCCTTTACTCCCTTTGGCTCAAGTTTGGTGAAACTTGTTGTGGGGATTTAAGAGGGTTTGAGAGCAAGAGCTTGGAGAGTGCTAGTGAGCTGATTTTCCATCTCTAGAGAACCTCGTTCTTCACTTGGTTGGCAAAATTCGTGTTTGTTACTCTTGGAGCTTTGAGCTCCTAGCCGGCTAGGCGTTGACTTGGAGCATCCAAAGATTGTGGTTGCCCAAGGAAGTTTGTATCACCCCGATTTCGAGTAAGTAACTCTAGCTTGATCTTTGTGGTCGCTAGAGGGAGGAAAGTGACCTAGGTGTAAAGGTCCACCCTTTGTGGGTACCTCAACGGAGACGTAGGCCTCAAGGTGTGAGGTTGAACTCCGGTAACAAATCCTTGTGTCTCTTGTGCTTGTTCATCTTGTTGTATGCTTGTTTCTCTCTTGAGCGCATATCCAGGGTTTGGTGCCGATCTACCTCGTGGTGAGGTTTCTACAAGATTGGAGTGGATAAACAGGCTTGTCTCATTTCAGTGCATAACCTATTTTCACAGATCTAAATTTGAGCAAGTTTAATTTCTGTCGAATTTGATTCCCCCTTGTGACATTTGGAATATCCGGACATTTTCCCGCATTCTCGGATTTCCGGAGTATCCGGAAAAATATCCGGAACCGGAATTTAACATTGCGAAAAAGTTGTGATTTTTCAGGTTCGACTATTCACCCCCCTCTAGTCGACATCTTGATCCTTTCAGGTTGAAAGTAAAGTTTGCGTAGACACCTCGGTGAAAGACGCAAGCCGAGATATTTGTGGGGGAAATGTGCCCTAGCAATAGGTAAGGTCGCTAGAATCTCTTCCAAGTCGATGTTGTTGTAGTTGATTGTGGATACGGTAGTTTTTTGGAGATTGGTTTGCAGTCCAGTTACCCTCCCAAAGTTGAGTAAAATCTCTCTAAGGTTTGTGGCGTCCCTGACCGAGGGTTTGAGGAAGACAACAGTATTGTCTACGTACATGGAGACGCGAAAATGGGCTGCCCGACCATTGAGTTTGGTCAGCAGTCCTCTGTCGTGGCTACCTGTAGTAGCTGGTTTAGGGGTTCAATGGCGAGGATGAAGAGCATGGTGACAGGGGGTCGCCTTGGCGTAGGTCCCTTCCGTGTTGAATGGGCAAGAGGGGCGAGCCGTTGAGCATAACTCTCGAGGTAGAGGAAGATAGGGGTGTTGTTATCCAGTTTTGCCAACGGGTTAGGGAGCCTCTGCGCTGCATGAGAGATATAAGGTAGTGCCATCTGACTGAGTCGAATGCTTTGGAGATGTCCAATTTAAGTAGCAAAGCTGGGGTTTTGGTGCGGTGGAAGCGCCTGGTGAGATTCCACACGTAGAGGAAGTTATCGTGGATGCTTCTCTTTTTAATGAAGGCGCTTTGGGTTGTTGAAATGAGCTGACCCAAAAGCGGCGCTAGGCGTAGAGCTAGAACCTTCGTAATAATCTTGGCTATTGCGTGGATTAGGCTTATCGGTCGGAAATCGCGGACGTCCTCCGCCCCCTCCTTGTTGGGTATAAGAACAATGATGGCATTGTTGAGGAGGTTGAGGTCCTGACAGCGCGGATCATAAAAAGCCTGTAGAGCCGCCATTACGTCGTGCCGGATAATTTGCCAACACTTCCGGAAGAACAACCCTGTGAAGCCGTCTGGCCCTGGTGCCTTTCCCAGAGGCATCTGTTGAATGGCCCGCCACACCTCGTCCTCGGAGAAGGGTCGATCGAGTGCAGAGAGGTCACAGCGTGAGAGTTGGAGATCCGGCCAGGAGAAATCGCGAGACCGAGGCGGGGGATCTTCCATTACGCTCTCGAAGTGGCGTTGTAGGATCTGTTGTTTATCTTGATGAGTGAAATCCCAACCATTCCCTTGCCTCAGTTGTTGGATGTAGTTTTTGCGGCGCCGACCATTGGCTCTGAGGTGGAAGAACCTAGTGTTAGCATCACCTTCTCGAATATGTGAGATTCTGGCGCTCTGTTTCTTTCGGGCCTTCTCAATCACTAGCCAACCCAGGATGCGCTTCTTTAACTTGGGAACACAAGGAGTGTTCGGCGTCCGAGAGCTGTCTGAAGTTTTGTGCCTCATCTAGCCTTAAGATAACTTCTTGGGCCATGTGTAGCTTCAGCCTTGCATCAGAGAGGAAGGAGTTGGCCCAAGATTTTAATGCTTTGGACGTAGTGTGCAGTTTGTGGCCCAGTCTGTGGAAAGGCTCGGTATGAGTTGTTGAGGCATTCCATGCCGTAAGCACCGTTTCTTGGAAATTTGGGAGACATGTCCAGAAGTTCTCGAATTTGAACGGCGTAGAGCGGAGTGGGCCTGCATGACTCGCGAGAAGGAGCGGACAGTGATCAGAATGGGAGTAGGAGAGGGTGTGTGGCGTGCAGGAGTCGAAGGTCATGTCCCAATTCTAGTTGCAGAAAACGCGGTCCAACAGGACCAAAGTTGGTCTGCGGCGTTCGTTGCTCCAAGTGAACTTTTTGTTTTGTAGCCGCAGCTCCTTGAGCCCGCAGAAATCATTGCATGACGGAAACTCATTAGTCGGAGATTGAGAATTCTACTGTTTTTGTCTCGAGCTTTATAAATTAGGTTGAAATCTCCGAGGATAAGCCATTTGGAGTCGTGGTCCGGCTTGAGGCCACACAAGTGTTGTAGGAAAGAGACCTTTTCCGCTCTTGTCGAAGGGCCGTACACTACTGTTATGGTGAACGTCGTCATGCAGTAGCGCATGGCGGCGTCATGCAATTATGATTTTTTGAGTCTAGAGATTGATGGTCATATGTTTTTTTAGAATTTCTCTCTTTTTTTCTAGAGTGTCCACCTAGGATTCTAGGTGGTTTCACCTAGAAGCTTCAAAATGACTCTCTTCAATTGGTATTTAGTAATAGTAAGATGCTAACTAGAAGGACTAAATATAAACCAGTTGTAAATTTAATTACATGAGTTATAGGGGGCGCAAAATAGTTGAATTTCCGGTTGATAGCACGAGTCAGTCTGTCACGATGGAATAGCACCAGAAAAGGGACATCAAAAGTTATGCCTGGTTGCTACTCCTTCCATCCACTTTTATAAGACACACATGTTATCAAAATTCAAACTCTGCAATCTTTGATCACTATTTTGTTTATTTTTATGTAAATTTAATATGGTTGGATTCTAATCAAATATACTTTATCATGATTATAAGTTTATAATCATAAAAGATATAATACATAGTCAAAGTGTTGTATGAAAGACAATGCTAAATTTTACTATGTGTTGTAAAAATAAAAAGAGGGGTAGCTTGGGCCTTGATTTACTGTTTTCTGAGATTGAGAAGCATGGGAGTAGCAGCTGTTATGTGTGATCGATCGGCTTGTCAGTGTTGCTCTTGATGTTCTTTGCTACTAGCACTTGCTGTTCTTTGCTTTGCAGCGGGTGTCGGCATATCAGCGCTGCTCCAACGATGCCGGAGTTGTTTGGTGACGAAGAGCCCTGCATCATGCATGGAAGGAGAGGTTCCGGGGCTGAATGACCATGCTGTCGCGGACTTGTGGCGCAGTGCCGTGCAGGGTGATGCTAAAAGTTCTCTAATCTAGTTGGTTAGAGTGGCTGAATTATGACTGCACCGTAGATTAAGATTAGATTTCGCGTTGAAGTGAATTTATGATACTGCTTTAAAAAAAGATCCCTCACCAGATTTTTTTTCAAAATACTTTATGATCGGTGCAGCAGTGACTTCGTGTTTTGTTGATCGGTTGCTTGAGGGGAAAAAACTGCACGTGTCTTGCTCTTGGCCTCTTTGGCCCGAACTTCAGCACTTGGTCGAAAATTGGCGCCTTCAAGACGTTGGTCGTTTGTTGCCTTGCTGGGCCTATTGTTCTAAATTTTGGAAAATAGGTATTGCTGGTTCTGAATCGAATAGGTATAGCTGTTCTGGATCAAATATGTACTTAAGAAAATATGATAAACTCTCTTGTTCAGTTACGGGAAGCTATAGCTGTTCTTGTACATACAAGAAATTGTATAGCTGTTCTTCTACATACGAGAAATTGTATAGCTGTTCATAGCAGAAGGTTATTCAATGATGAATTTATTGTGTAGCAGAAGGTGATTTCACATGAAGCGTATGCTCAATTTCGGCACTGTCAAGTTTCAGTACTCACTCTGTACTGGCAAGTTTCAGTAGTGTCCAGTTTCTGTTTCTTTGTGCCCTTATTTCACATGAAGCGTGCACTGCATGTCACTCGTTAATATGAACTATTGAGTTATCTGAATGCTTATATCCATCTATTCTGATCGTCTTTTTATGTTTGATCCATCTTCCATCAACGATCAAACGACCACACAATGGTATACAAATTAGTATTCATTATTGATCTTACATACATGCAAAACATTAACCACTGCCTGTAGACAGCCCTGTAAACTGCCTGCAAAACATTCTAGTCTCTTAGAGACGGTTCCCCGTTTCCTGGGTTGTACACGCCCTTAAGCTGCTTCGTTGAGATAGAGAAAATTCCATTTTGTGGATGGGTTGATAAATCCATATTGCCACGAGGCATTTGTCACCTCACACCCTGAGACTCAGACATAGCAATTTTTGCGATATTCTGTAACTCGGTAAAAAGTTGCTCTGCTTTCACCTTGTCAAAGCTATACCTTCACCAGCGGTGGGGGGAGACCCTTCTGCAGTTTCTTTCTGCACATTCTTGGCTCTTCTACAACTCCCATCTTTTCGCCAAAAAGTTAAAAAGATCAACTTGAGCACATTCTTACTCCAAGATATGCATCCACACTCGCGGGGCCGGATGCCATTATGCTTTCCCTCCCTCCGAATCGATTCCGCCGGAGTAGGAGTGAGCCAGAAGGATTCCAATTCCAAAACCACAGCTCCATCCAAACCGCCCGCACCGGCCCTCCGAACAACGCTGCGCGCCACGCGATCGAGCTCGCCGGCCCGCGCTGCCCCACGGCCAGCGCACGGGTCGCATGGTTTCGAAACCCGCCGGGCTACTCCAACGGCCACAGCCTGTCACGACCCGTGTAGAACTCTCCTCTCGCGCCACTCAAAGTATCGGGCGAGCTCACTATATAGCGGCACCGATGCAACGTTCCTGAGAAATCGCTACAAGAGCAGCTAGCAACAACGTGAAGAACCACTAGCACCAAATCAAGAGTTCCAGTGGCCGCCAAACCTTCTTGATCGATCGATCAGGTGTTGCGGAGATGGCGGTGCCCAGGCGCACGCGGCCGTCGACGTTCCGGTGCGCGGTGGCGACGCTGCTGGCGGTGGCGGTCGTCGTTATCATCGTCGTCCTCCTCTGGCTCTTCCTCCACCCGTCCAAGCTCGTCCTCTCCGTCGACCACGCCTCCACGACGGGCTTCAACTTCACGGCCGCCGGCGGGCTCGCGGGCGCCTTCGACCTCACCCTGCGCGCCTTCAACCCGAACGAGCACGCGGGCGTGTACTACCGCTGGGTCGACGTCGGGGTGTGGTACAACGGCACGTACCTGGCGGGCGCCCACGCGCCGGGGTTCGCCCAGTCGCCGGAGGACGAGACGCGGATCGACGTCGCGGCGCGGGCGGCGCCCGACGCCTGGACGCTGCCGCGGGACGTCCAGGAGGGGATCAAGAGGGAGCGCACGGCCGGGAAGCTGACGGTGGACGTGCACGTCGTCGCCAAGGTGAGGTTCCGGTACGGCGTGGCGAAGACGCGCAAGTACACAGTGCGCGCCAGCTGCCCGGCGGTGGCCATCGACTTCGCGTCGGCGACCTCGTTCGACCGGGTGCCCTGCTACGTGCACATCTGAGCAGCCGCGCCACCCTGCGTGATGCCGTGATACTCTCCATGCTTCGAGGATTTGGCTATGCGTGGATTGACTGATTTGAGCGTTGCCTTCTTTCGTGTTAATACATTTCTTTCTTCACTTTATTTATAGTATTTGCTGTAAATTGTTTTTTCATGGGGTTTGGAAAAGACCTGTTGACAACTTGATATGATCAACTAAATATTATTGATATCTTTCGTTTTTCATAAGGCCAACATTTATTTTCCAGAGATTTTTGCTGAGAATCTGAGCAGCTTATTTTCGCAGTTTCGTGTTCAGTGCACAGCGTTTCATTTGGGCCCTAGAATGTACTAGGGCAACTCGACCTAAGTGCTCGTATCTTGGCCCAAGTAAAAGTTTGTTCAACATACAGGCCCAATCAAGATTTGTTATTATATATTTTTTCTTGCCTGAAAAAAGAGAGGAAAACGTGCTCTAGTTTTCAACGCCAATAATGGCATTTGATGACAGAAACTCTAAAAAAAACACAAGCTGTAGAGATCAGTGCAATGGCGCGGCAGCACAGATGAGATTATTGAGATCGGGTCGTAGTCATAATCTTTTCAATCACATGGCATCATGGCCCAAGTGTCTAACATGTCGTAAGAAGCCTGGGATCATGTCAAAAGAGAGAGTAGTTTCGTACAGAATCATCAACCACAATCACTCGCTCTCATGGGCAAAGCATCTCCAACACGCACCTAATAGCGCTTAAAATACCCCAGCCGAATCATCTGCCCTCTGATTCCCATCCAACAGCTGAGGTCTCACTCTTGGAGTCACAATCCGACGGCAACCGAGCCCCTCAACGAATCAAGCCTCGCTGTCAACAGCAGTGGGCCCCGTTGCACAGTCACACGCAGTGCAACCTACCAAGCAACAAGAATACAAGATCCCCATATCCTCTCCTTCCCGATGGAAAGCTCCAAGAACCAATCCTCTCTTGCTTCCTCTGCTTCCCCTGCTTCTTCGGCCGGGCCGGGCGGACATGGCCATGTCCATGGCGATGTCCAAGGCCTTCACCGCGCGCCATGCGACCCATTTGCAGCAACGCCTCGTGGCGTCGAGCTCCCAGGCGGGGCCACGGTTGCCACTTCTCCTGCGCAGGCCGAGCCTCGCGGTCACGGTGGCCTCGCCCCCGCGGCGACTCCTACCGGCGAGGCCCAGGTCCTCGTCCAGTGAGTCGGACCTTTCTCCCACTCCGCCGTCGGAACGCACCATGACGGCGTGGGACCTAGCCAGCCTCTGGGTCGGGCTCGTTGTCGGCGTGCCGTCCTATTACCTCGCCGGCAGCCTCGTCGACCTCGGCATGTCCGCGCTCCAGGGCGTCTCCACCGTGGTGTTCGCCAACCTCATCGTCCTCGTCACACTCGTACTCACAGCAGCGCCGGCGGTCACGCACGGGCTGCCGTTCCCGGTGCTCGCGCGCGCCACCTTCGGCATCCGCGGCGCGCACGTCCCGGCCGTCATCCGCGCGCTCGTCGGCTGCGGGTGGTTCGGCATCGAGTCGTGGATCGGGGGACGCGCCATCTTCCTGCTCCTCCCGTCCTGGATCAAGTCGTACCAGCCGCTGCTCGCGCCGGTTCCCGGCCTCGGCGCGGCGCCGCTCGAGTTCGCGTGCTTCCTCGCGTTCTGGGCCGCGCAGCTCGGTGTCATCATGCGCGGCATGGAGGGCATCCGCAAGCTCGAGAAGTTCGCGGCGCCGGTGCTCTTCGTCCTCACCTCCGCGCTGCTGGCCTGGGCCTACACTTCCGCCGGTGGATTCGGGCGCATCCTGTCGCTGCCGCCAAGGCTGACAGGCGCAGAGTTCAGGAAGATCTTCTTCCCGGCGCTCACCGCGAACATCGGCTTCTGGGCGACGGTGGCCATCAACATACCGGACTTCGCGCGGTACGCACGGAGCCAGGCGGACCAGGTGCTCGGCCAAGCCGGGCTGCCGGTGTTCATGGGAATGTTCACCTTCGCCGGGCTCGCCATCACCTCCGCCACCGAGGTTATCTTCGGCCACGTCGTCTCCGACCCGATCGAGCTCCTCGGGCGCATAGGCGGGCCGGTGACGACGTTTCTTGCCATCTTCGGCATCGGCCTCGCGACCATCACGACCAATATTGCCGCCAACGTCGTGGCGCCGGCGAACGCGCTGGTCAGCATGAGCCCCCGCAGGTTCACGTTCGCCAAGGGGGCGCTCGTCACCGCACTGATTGGCATCGCGTTCCAGCCGTGGCGGCTGCTCAGCTCCAGCGAGAGCTTCGTCTACACCTGGCTGCTAGGCTACTCCGCGCTCATGGGTCCCATCGGAGGGGTCATTATCGCCGACCACTACATTGTGCGGCGCACCGCTCTGGACGTCGACGCGCTGTACTCGGAGGACAGCAGCAGCCCGTACTACTTCCAGAATGGTTTCAACGTCGCCGGGATGGCGGCGATGGCGGCCGGAGTTGCGCCTATCGTGCCGGGATTTCTGCAAAAAGTTGGGGTCCTGCCGAGTGTCTCCAAGGCGTTTGTCACGGCGTACAACAATGCCTGGTTCGTCAGTTTTTTCGTCGCCGGTGCTGTCTACTGCCTGCTCTGCGGCCGTGGAGGGGTACAAGCGAAACAACACAGCAATTGACACCAGGCTGATGGAGGCTGATAGTTGAACTTGTAAAAATTGCAACATACAGTTAAAGAAAAGAATTGCTATTACTCCCTCCGTCCTAAATTGTAATTCGTTTTGGCATTTCTAGATAGACATAGTGTATATATAGATGCATATTGCTAATCTAGATATGCTAAAACGACCTATAATTTGAAACGGAGGAAGTATGTTCAAAGCTAATCCTAGAGCTACGAAGCTTACGTCGTTAAGTACATGTAAATTGGTGGCAGATGCCCTTATAAGCTGGCAAGCCTAGCATTTTATTCATTCTCAAGGGGGAATATCATTCTACTAGCATAGTAAGAATAGCAAAACAGTCATAATTTTTGTTTGAAAATTGCAATTCTCACTACTGGGGACACCACAAAAGCAAATTTACTTGAAAATGACGGTTAGCCCAAATGCAACATCCTATCCTAGCTACGATATGCAAAAGTCCACCATATTATAATTCAAAAGCTCTAGCTATGCAAAAGTTCACCCTCAATTATTGTTTTAAGATTTCTCACTGTCCATGCCCCAATGTTGATGTACGCAACATTGATCACAAAAATGAGAAATTATACAGGGGATAAGCTTTATTGATCAAATATGTTTTTTAGAATGCCCTTGTATGCTGAAGAAGAGTTTTTTACTTGTTTTTCACCGAGATTAATGTAGTTTGTCATTCCCAATCAAGCAGCAGTTTGGTCAAAAAAATGTACTTCCCACTTCTTGGATACAAATATGACAAATTCACGACATCAGTGACTTATCATGCGTCGTGTTAAAAGTTCATCCTCAATTGCATTTAAGATTTTTTTTTCTATTTGCCATGCTATAATGGTGATGCATGAAAAATGGGTAAAAAAGGATCAGAAATTACACATAAAGTTCTCATGATTGAACAAGTTGGAGATTAGTAAATATTTGCGCTACATAATGCTAGCTGTTTGGAGCTACTGTCAGTTGAGCATTATCATCATGGCAATATTCGCCAAACAGCTTCGATTTCAATCGGACAGCTATTAACCAATCTAACCTTCAAGCAACAGACCCTAGCTGGCATATCAACGTGTCCTAGTTTTAATCATCTTCCCCCTAGATGCCTTCTTCTCCATCTTCTCCCTTTTCTTTCGGGTCTTCTCATCTTCAACTTCACCCTGTAAACAGGAGTTATTACCTATGTGTCATATTTCACAATTAAAATAGTACGCTCAAGTTGATGATCAATCTATTTTTACCTCTGAACCACCACTGAAAAATGTTCCTCTCAAAAGACCGAATATCTTGTATCCAGCAAAAGCTGGAATCTGCAAATCAATGGGTACACAAACATTAAGCAAATAATAAGAAGTTGGCAATAATTGGTGAGCCCCCTTGAGGCTCAGAACAATTGAAGCACCTGCAACTTCAGAGTCATGAGTGTATTTAACATCCAGAACATGCAACCACAACTTGAACTAGTAATGTTTGCAAGAGGATTGAAGCCTAAGGAGTTTTATTGTGACAAAAAAATACAGAAATGAATCAATATATGAATATATCTACTTGAAATGAGTAGCAATTAGTGATGGCCGCCTGCATTGGTTATTCACACAACTTACCATATTACTTTGCTTTGCAATTTTAATAAAAATAGATAGAAATACAGGCTAGACATATCAGATGATAATAATACATATTACCACTGTTTTTAATCAGACAGCTATGTTCAGCTAAAATGACAATCAAATTATTTGCAAAATAAAAAGCACTCTGTGAAATTGGGGACCAAAAGGACACTGACAAGGTTGAATGGAAACATAATTTTTAAGCAAACATATGGTGTATGTTGTCTTACCACTAAATATGTCCACCAAAATTTCTCAGAAACGATGGACATCAGTTGCACAAAGACAGTGATATAGATCACATCATACAGATACCTGCAGGACAAAATGTAAAAGAACTGTGATTGGTTTGAAGATAACCCATATATACCACTCAACCTCTCTGAAAAACATACCACTACAAAACTAAGTTTCTGACTCCTCAACTCATTTCCCATTTTTTCATTTTTTGTGGCCCCACTGTTTTTTATTTTTTGTGTTACTAATGTAACTCTAAAGACTTATATCTGAATGGTTCAACTTTGAAATCCTGAGAGCTGGAGAGGCAGGAACTTTATAATCCTCTGTACATTTGACTAACTGAGAGAGATGTTCATATGCATTCCCATATCCAACAAAGACATCTGTTATCAAGTGACCTATGCTAACATTTTCACTATCAAGCAGTTACTTACTCGCAAACCCCACCAGTGCTCAAGTCGAAGCCACCATCAAGTAGTTCACCATTATCAGAGTAAACTGGCTTTGCCATACTGGCAAGTTGCTTGTATGGAAAAAAGTATGCAGCAGATGTTAACATAAGACCAATCCAATGCTTCCAGGTGAAGGATGAATGCATAATCGCCATCCTCACCACTATGTAAATAGCCTGTAGAACGAAAAAAAATCATATATGAAACCAGAGGAGCTAAAACATACAATTAGCTGGCGGGAAACATCCAAGAAGCATTGCAAGCATTTTATGTATAACAATGTTGAATCACATACAGAATCAAAACCAGCTATTATAACAAACAACACACCAAAATCAATTGAGACAAAAAAAACCAAATTAATAACCAAGACTAAAGGTTATAGGAATTGAGTGTGGTTTAGAAACATTAAAGAGTTGAGTGTGGTTTAGAAACATTAAAGAGATACTGGATACGGATAGCTTTCCCCCCGACATGAACTCTCAGCTGCTAAGCTCGTCAATTCAATATATTCTGTCATCTGTGCATTTTGTAACCTTTGGGTGTACCAGGAAGAACGCCACATGTCATCGCTCTTTATTGACCTCCCAACACCAAAAGGCGACTAAGGCACAGACGAGTGATTCTACAGAACCAAACAAAATCAAGCTCAATCTCCACAGAATTTCATCCCCCACAGGTAATTTTATTCCCTTCACAGCACCCTGGCATCCCAGATTCGGCTCTAGGCAGAGTGTTACTCCCTTCCGGCCTTCCAGGAAACAGAAGAAATATCTAGCAGAATGAGCACGTCGACACTTGAAATACTGCCAGCCAGACCAAATTTTCCAGGTTTCAAAACAATACCACCGCACGAGCTGTCCGAACAACAGATTGGAGGGCAACCATCTACGGGGGACGAGAAGATTCCACGGATCTGTCCCGTGCGATTGAGTGAAGGGGAGGGAAAGGGAGGGGAGGGGATATCGAAGACAGATGCTCACGTTGGATATGAGGATGATGCGCAGGAGCAAGTCCAAGCGCTTCTTGTTCTCGTCTTTCATCTTCTTCGCCCCCTGCTTCGCCATGGCTGCGCTCCTCGAGGTTCTTCTCCTCCGGCTGACCTCCCCCCTTCGGCTTGTGCTGGGAACTTGGGGATCCTCGTGTGTTTATTGGCAAAGTCCGTCACGGGAACTCATTTCTAGTCGGACAAATCTTGGGCCGGGCCGCTTCCTCCTTATTTGCTTGGGCTGAACCGGGTTCTGAGGCCCATTGACCCGTTAGTCCGTAGCGCATTTTAAGGCCATCTGATACGCACCCGAACCAACGTCTAGCGCGCTCTACCAAAAGGCACCAGACCAACCGACGGGGAGAACAAGCGAGCGATCATCGATCAAGGGAGAGAAAGCGAGAAAGATGGCGCAGGTGTGGGCGGTGTCCCTGGCCGTGGCGTCCCTCGCCATCGGCATGCTCGGGGTGCTCGGCGTCTGGCTCTGCTACCTCTTCGACGCCGTGGCGCGGGGCCGCCCGCCCCGGACCCCGCCGCCCACGCCCCAGGCGGCGTCGGAGGAGGAGGAGTACGGCGGCAAGAACGGGCTCTCGGAGGCGGAGCTGATGCGTCTCGGCGGGGTTGCGGTGCTGGAGTCCACAGACGGCGGGGAGGAGGAGGGGGAGGCGCTCTGCCCGATCTGCCTCGACGCCATGGAGCCCGGCCGCGCCGTGCGCGTGCTCCCCGGCTGCAACCGCGCCTTCCACCAGGACTGCGTGGACCGGTGGCTCGCCATCTCGCCGCGCTGCCCCGTCTGCAACGTCTGGGCTGCGCCGCCGCGGTCGCCCGCGGCCTCGCCGCCAGCGCCCAAGACCGGCTGGGATTCTTGAGGTGGTGGGGGCGGCGCATCTTCTCCGGCGTCTGGCGGGTCAGTTCTTTGTTCTTGAGTTCTTGGTTGGGTTCTGATCATCGATCAAGAAGCCTTCCTGATGAAATCTCGTGGGTCTCGTACTTCTGGAGAGCGATTCTTGACAAATTCTTGGAGGGACTACTTGATTGTGTGAAGGATTCTTGGACGGGATTGCATGCACATCGACTCAATCCTCGAATTCTTGCTCGAAATCAGTAGGTTTTGCGGGTTTAAGCTCTTGTTCTTGTAATAGATCATCACATTTAGACAGAGTTAGTCTTCCCGATGAAAGAGCTGAATAATTGATCATCCCAGTGTATCATTTTCGTTGTGGGATTGCATATTCTGTCTTTTCTATCTGTCATTGGCGGAAGGAATGCCTGTGATTGTGAATTACTGCAACTTTTGATGTGGTCACGAAAAACAGAGGTGGCTTTCAAAGATTCTGCATCTTAATGACTCGATGTGGTATGTGTAGGGTTGGTTTAGTGAATCTTTGATATTGTCAAAGTTTTGTACTTCTTTTAGTGCAGTATTAACAGATTCGGTAGGCCTGAGCTGATCCAGTTCTTTGGTAACTGGTGTTCTTAACGTTTACTAGTTTGAATTGTATCTGTTTATGGGACTTTGAATCAGATACCTGAATCTGCACTTTTTGAGGTGAAATCTCCACAGCTTGGTGTGGATAAGAAACAGAAGCAGATTTCAGAAATTCTGACGTGTGTAATACACTAATACTGTGTAGTACTGTTGGGAATGTCAGTTTCAAACTTCTGATGACTTACATGGTTATTAAGCCCCTGACTAGTGTACTATCCAAGTTTAGAGCCTCATTCCTGTTCATCGCCAAGCTAATATTTTCAGAATAGTATAGAACAGCACTACTAGAGTTTGATGCTAAAAGTTTCTCAGAATCAGTTGATTTTGCAGATCCTTTTATCTGGCTCCATGTTTTTTGTTTCTGAGTGTTCCATTGCTCAACACTGTCAAGTTATAAATGTCAGTCTAGTCAGTCAGTTTGCTTGCACCTTGCAGTTAATCGGCTATACTACTAACTTACTATCTTCTTCACAGATTACAATTCACTTTGGTTCGCCTTAAGTCAAATTTTTCTAGCTTCGACTAAATTATAAGAAATATATAATGTCTAAGGTATCAAATTAGTTTCACTAGATCCACCATGGAATATATTTTAATAGTGAATTTATTTGATAGATGTCGTTATACTTTTTTATAAGATTATTTCGAAGTTAGACAAGTTTGACTCGGTACAAACTCAAAATTTAATAATTTAGGATGGAGGGAGTACAAAGCAAACTAAATCTCAGGAATACAGATTGCCAACTGACGCTGCTCCAAATCAAGTCTAGCACATCTGTCTGCGATTTTGTAGCACTATTGGTGATCAAGTATCAGCTGACATGTCTGACGATCCACCAACTTTTGCACGTTGAATGCTGTTGTTTCATGTCTAACGTTCGCTTCTCGCTAATGCTGCCAGACAGTCCCTGAATACTCTATGTAAAGTACCTCTCTTTGCCTTATGGAATCGCAGAAATACAAGACCCCAAGTGAAATTAAATTAGAAGAAATGTAAATCACTTTTATTTCCTCATTTCATATGAATGCCGATAGGGTATGAAAATGAATTTGGTAGAAGCGAGAAAAAACAACCTTTATTTCACAAGAAACCGATGAAGGAACAAAAGAATATAAAAGTTCTAAAGGACTTGAACAGCCTTCGTTTTTCTGAGCATGGTTCACAAGTAAAGCAATCACAGTATTTCTTGGAAACATTCGCATATTTGAAGGCAAGAAAGATTTATGAAGAAGTGTGAATCATCAATTAACTATCCACATTTGATACAACCACGTTTTGCATCCCCTTAACAGTTTTCTTACAGAAATGACCCAAATGCTCATAATACATGGTCTTGTTCCTTATTAAAGTGATCAGTAGCAAACAATTTAGATCTCATGAATTTTGGAGTGAGCTGAGTACAGTAGCAATGTCCAAGATGGAACCATATTATCTGTTCCCTGTCATGTCAAGTAGTTCATCGAGTCCTTTTAGTCTCTGCTTCCCTTCACTAATCAAAAACTTGATCTTTTGATTATCATCACAATGGCGATATTTTTCAAACTCAGCTCTTGTTGTCTTCCTCAACTCATCTAGACAAACCAGGTTCATGAATAATTAGTAGCGCCTTAAAATATAGCTGCACACACAGCAGAGTAAAAAAAAAAGTGAGGAGCCTAACCTCGGGCATGTTCAGGGGCTCGTTGAGTAATTCGCAATGCCTGTCTATAAAGCTTTAAGACACGTGTGCGCAGGATGAAAGCCCGTAAATCCATGAAGCGCGCCATTGAAGAACTTAATGCCAGATAATGATCAAGCCATGTGAGCCTCCCAGCAAACTGTAATTTCAACAAAACAAGATGCATATAGTCCTATAACCTTCAAGTGCTTGAAATTAATATTATGTTTGACATCTGTATGGGAGTTGTAGCTCATATTAACACATGTGTATCATGCACACTAAGCAAAGTTTTAAAATTCTCTAGTCAAGATTCAACAACTGCAAGCTGGTAGATTACTCATCCATGCTGCAAAACTATGCATCACCACACATTACTCGCTAAGGATAAATACTGCAAAAACTATGGACAGGGGTAGAGTTCAAGCTTGTCATCAGGGCCCGCCGACCCCGACGAATTTAGAGAAAAACAGTAGCAAATCACAATGTCTAGCTGTTAATTGTTCAGTATGACCTCGTTACTCTTCTGCCTAAGGTCCCGATGATCTTTTGATCTGGCTTCAGTTATAGGCTCAACAAACGCTCATGTTTTCTCATGGAAAAGAACAAGTGCTTCAAGAGCTCATGTTCTTCAGGATCGAAGTGTGTTTAACTATGTATGTCTCTAGTCATTCTCTTGAGTAGTCAAACTAGAATTAAACATGTAGAGATGGGTAATGAGTAGAACCAAATATACAGTGGCTTAAATCAAAACTCTATGGGTTTCCCTAGCAAACATGTAGAGATGGATTGAGTGACACTGACAAGAAAGATATCCAAAACTCTTTTGAGTTTCAAGAGCAAATAACAGAATTTGTTTTCACCTCGGCAACGCAAGGGCATTCTACCGGTAGTCTTAATTTCAATGCTCGATGACCTGCCACAGAGCTCAGAGGTGAAACTTCCTCAGTAATGCTGCATGCAGATATACACGGTACATGGTTCATCATCTCACATTCTCACCTGATGCATTTCTACAAACACCTAAGGCTCACACGTACGAAATCAGCTGAGCATGGGGTTCAATTGAACTACTAGAATTTATTTTTAGGATGGACTGCACCCGTGATCGACGGTGTCTAATTTCCTATTTAGAAATCCCAATTTTAGCAACCGAAGCTAGCTCCAAATCAATAGGAATTCAAAAATTAGAGCAAAGGCCGCACTCACTAACCAACTTGCCTCCGCGCCGCCGCGTTACCGTATGCCCTCTCCGCCGCCACCAGGTCCCTGACGCGAGGTCCTGCCGGCCGCAGCTGCCTGCTTCTCTAGGCTGCGCTCCACGTCTGGCCTGGCCGCAGATCACCGCCACCAGATTTGGGGGCCAAAGTTCACTAGCTGCTGAACCGCTGCTGGAGAGACAAGCAAACAGCGAGGGATTAGCGTGCGAGTTAGGGCGTGGTGGGCTGCTATTTGGGCTGATTTCAATGCGGCCCATATTTCTCTTAATGTTGGGTTTGAGAGAGTTAGTTAGGAGTAGGTTTGGCGCGCGACGTGGGCTCAAGCCCAATCCCTGGAACGGTGGACTCGTGTAATGCGGGCCCCTTGCAAGCCAGCCCACCACGATCGCACTGGGACGCCACGCACCAGACGAGCGCCAGCCAGGCAACGGTTGGAAGCGAAAACAAGAAAAAAATTGAAATGCTGGCAGCGGCTTCTGTCCAAACCTAAAACCCCCACCGGCAGCCGGAGCGGGAGCGAGAGGAAGGAGAGGAGGCGAGCGAGAGGAAGGAGAGGAGGCGGAGGGATCTAGACTGCTAGAGGGAGGATCATCCGCCGCGGATCGGTATCTCCCTCGCCCGAGACACCCCGAGCGTTGTGGGAATTTGAGGAGCGGAGGATGTGGCGCCTGCGGATCGCAAAAGGGGGCCGGGACCCCTGGCTCCGCACGACGAACAATCACGCCGACCGCCAAGTCTGGGAGTTCGGCCCCGCCGCCGACCCCGACCCCGCCGTCGACGCCGCGCGCCGGGCCTTTGTCGAAAACAGGTACCAGCTCAAGCACAGCGCCGACCTCCCCATGCGCATCCAGGTCGGTGCTTGACTGCTTGCCTACCTGCCGATCGCCATCATGCGCATTTTTTCACCACAGTAACCCTTTCACTATCAGTCTGTCTTTTGTGTGTGTGTGTGTGTGAAGAAGAGGGGGAAAAGGCATTTCTTCATCCATGGAAATATTAAAACCATTTTTTTAAAAAATGGAATTAATTCCGGCCTCTGTAACATGAAAATGGAAATATTAAAACCATGACACATGAAATGGTGAGAATGAACACAGTTTTTAGCAGTTATAAAGCCCGGTGTTTCTTATGCAGTCTAGCTATGTTTCGGTGCTGATCTGCTATAGCTTCCCTGTAAGGGCTTGTTCGCTTCCATCAGGTTCAATCCGGTCGGAATAATAGATACATTAAGAAAATTGTGACAGAGACTCGGATTTATTCCGAATCGGGATTTAATTTACTCATCATGATAGGTAGAACAAGAGACCGAAGAGCCGGATTGAATCTACACCTCTTGATTAGTGGACTGATTCCGAGCCTTTTGGTGCACCTATCATGAGTAAATTCATTTTTGATCCGGATAAATCCGGATTTCTTATAGTAGCTATTATAATTTTCTTGTTACATTTATCAATTCCGGTCGGAATCAATATGGTGGAAACGAATGAGGCTTAAATCTGAAACATCTCTTCTCTTTTTATTTACACACTGCAGTTCGCCAAAGAAAATCCTCTTGAGTTTGACCTTCCAGCGAACAAGCTCGATGAGCATGAAGATGTCACCGAGGAAGTCGTGACGACTGCTCTCAAAAGGGCAATCAGCCGTTATTCTACTCTACAGGCACATGATGGACACTGGCCTGGGGATTATGGTGGTCCTATGTTCCCTATGCAAGGCTTGGTAAGCACCTCCTCCAACTCTGTCCACATTGATATATTGTATATGTTCTCTTGCTTAGTTACTACGACTAAATTTGTGCTGATCTGTGTGCTTAAGCTTGTGGTATGTTCAACTCTACAGAAAAACAGCTACTAATTGCGTATTTATCCTTATCCAAATCATAACATTGTATGTGACTCGAGCACTAAACACTGTCTTGTCATCAGAACACCAGAAGGAGATTCGCCGGTATCTCTATAATCATCAGGCAAGGATTCAGTTTTAAATTTGTCAACCTTAGCTACTATGGCTAAATAAAGGTATCTAGCTAATTTTGTCACTGCAACTGTACGTAGAATGAAGATGGTGGCTGGGGCTTGCACATTGAGGGTCCAAGCACCATGTTTGGCTCAGCACTGAACTACGTTATTTTGAGATTACTTGGAGAGGGACCGGATAGCACAGATGACGGAGCCTTGGAGAAAGCTCGAAACTGGATTTTAGACCATGGTGGGGCAACATACTTAACATCATGGGGGGAGTTTTGGCTCTCGGTAAGGATTTATTTGTTTATCAGGCGCTTCCGTTTTCTTGGACCTGCTTCAGTTCCTTCTAATTCCCTGGTTTATATTATAGGTACTTGGTGTATTTGAGTGGTCTGGTAACAACCCCGTGCCACCAGAAGTATGGCTGTTACCGTATCTCCTGCCATTTCACCCAGGTTCTGCTTTCTTTTTCCCAGTGTGTACAAGTCGGTTAGCCTAGTTTGCTCCTGGTTGCTATGCTATTCTTTACTTATATGCTATTGCGGTTTACAATGTGTTTTGCAGGGAGGATGTGGTGTCATTGTCGAATGGTGTATTTGCCAATGTGTGACATTTATGGGAAGAGGTTTGTTGGCCGAATCGCACCACTTGTGTTGGAATTAAGGAAGGAACTTTTCAAAGACCCTTACGGCAAAATTGATTGGGGCAAGGCCCGCAATTTATGTGCTAAGGTTTGTTAAGTTTTTGCGTGACTTTTCTTGTGGTTATTGATATATATGGGCGAAATTGTGCACAACAGCACAAAGTTCATTACATGAAATGCAACAAAGTTATCTATTAGTCCCCAAGTTGTCTTATCTTTTTACCAAGGTTGTCCTTGCTCCTTATTCAGAAATCCCACTGGCGAAAGAGTTTGTCTAGTTGCTTGAAAAACGTGCTTGTCGTAACCCTGCCTAAATATTCCTTTGACTCGTGCATACTCACTACCTAGAATATATGAAGTTATAAACTATCAAGAAGCTTAAAGAGATTTTCCTCATTTATTCTCATACTTTGAACTCTCTTCTTCCTATTACTTTGTTTAAGAAAAAGCATGTAAGTTACCGGTTGCTACCTCAGTGGGGTCGATTGATATGGATCTATTCTTCTGTAGTAAGTAAGGATTCATCTTTGACACGATGTGTCTCAAAATCCCACCTGTTCACACAAGTCATTATAACTGGAAAATGATGCTATTTGATAATTTATTTAGTTCTAAAAACGTAGGAGCACTTTCATGTTTATATTCCTTTAATTTGTCTGTGAGGAGCTCAAGTCCATTTTGGATCCTGATTGTTCTTTCTGAAGGAGTTTTATACATTATATTTGTGCTGCAGGAAGATCTGTACTAACCACGCCCATTCGCTCAAGATGTTGTATGCATGGGCCACTCTCCATAAATTTGTTGAGCCAGTTATGATGCATTGGCCTGGGAGCAAATTGAGGGAGAAAGCTCTGGAAACTGTCATGCAGCATGTTCACTACGAGGATGAGAACACTCGATACATCTGCATTGGTCCTGTGAACAAGTTAAGTTGAGGGCTCTGATTGCTTGCTGAGCCTTTACAAAAGGAGGTGTTGTCTTATTTTCTCTTACTCTTGCTGCAAGCATAGCATGGCCATACGCTAACGACTTTATGTGGCTTATTTACTCTCTAGTTAGAAAGAAAAGCTGGGGTGCTTGTGATCCAGTGGCTTTAACTTTACAGCTTGTACTGTCTTCACATAATATGGCATTACATTGGTTACCATCGTGGCCTTTTGTTTACATTATTTTCTCCTGAATTGACTATGAGAGTTGAAACATATATTTGACCGGTCCACGAACTTGGCTGGGTGTGTCATCTAAGTCCCCGAACTCCTAAAATGCACATCTAAGTCCTCAAACTTGCTAATCAAGTCGCGCGAGGTCCAAATCAACCTAACCTAGGTTAAGCTGTTTGCGTGGCACTATTATTATATGGTGACGTGGACCTGACATGTGGGACCCACCTGTCAGGCCCACCTTTCTCCTTCATCTCTTCTCTCTCGATCTCTCGTCGCCGCAGCGGGCAGGCCGTGTTGCACTGTTGTAGGACGTTGTGTGACGCCCCGGGTTTTTAATTAACCCTAATCGTCGGTCAACCCGGCCGACGGTGGTCAAATCACGGTTAACCGGGTCCTCACCTCGAAAAACTCACCAACCAACTCTAATGACACCCTTGATCTAGTAGACACACATGTGGGGCCAACCATGGTCAAAGACTTGGTCAAACCCCACTTAAACCCTAGTATCCACGAGATGTCTTTCGGAACTTTTGCCGCGTTCTCCAAATTTCACCTAAACACTTCAAAATCTACCTTTATGAAAGCTGTCCGGCTTGTTGAGGGACACAACTTTCATGTAGATTGGCATTTCAAATTTTGAGTGGAAAAGCATGAAAAACTTGCTCACGAGTCGGTACCTCCGTTCATGACAAGTGAGTGACATTCAAAGTTGGCAAATCTCTCCCGCAAAATCTATTGAGAAAAACCCTATATAGCCTTTTTGAAAGTGGTAGAGGATAGGTAGATCTCCAACTTTCGTATTCAACGATTGAAGCACTTGTATTAAAAAAAAAATGGAGTTATTCATTTTCAAACCGATGCTCGGCAACACGAGTTGAGCCGGAACGCGCGTCGCGCCGCGCGCGTCGCGCACGCCGCGCCACGCCGCGCGTCGCGCCCCGAGGTTTCACGCCGCCCGAGCCGCACCTTCCCCGGGCGCATGCGCCCCGAGGCGTCTCTCTTTCTCCCCACGCCACGTGTCGCCCGCCGCACGCGCCGTGCGCGCGCCGAGCGGACCGCCGGTCCGTCCGCGGTCCCTCACACCGACCGATTCCGCCGCCGTACTACGGCTGCATCTCCGCCGTCATCGGGTCGTCACGGGCGAGAGCGCGTGCCCTATTTAAGGTCGCTCACTCCCCTCACACGTACACCAAGCTGCCGCCGTTCCTCCCGCTCCACCGCGTCCTCCATTGACGCCCGCTCGGTGAAACTCCCCTCCGCCTCCACCCCGAGCTTTCCACTTGTCCAAATCGCCTCCTAAGAACCCGTAGTGGCTTACACTGTCGCCTGTTGCCCGGCATTGAGCCCCTACCCGCCGGCCACCACCGCGCTCCCTCGCTGGAGCCTCGGCCGCGCCGTCCAACCCCTCCAATCGACCCTTGGTGAGCCCCTATGGAGTCCCACGCCACTTGTTCGTCAAGGCCGGCCGGCCATCGCCGCCGGCGAGCCCACCCGGCGGCGGTAGGGTAGAGTTGTGAGGATTGAGATCTTTCCAGGGGCCTCAGCGCAAAATCGCATCTTCAATAGTATACCCAATTTGTTGAAACTTGTAAAATGCGTAGAAAATCGTAGAAAGATCAGAAAAATGCAAAACTAATTTTGTTGGATTCCTGGTGAAGGGTACTACAACTTTTGTTATACTCACCTAGTCTGATTGTTGATATTTTTAGCATCAAAAATAGGAATGTGAAAAACCTAGATCTGCCATAACTCAAAATCCATGAGTCCCCTGTATCCAATTTTTGGATATGTTGTGTGTGATGTTATGACTATCTCCTGGGCCAAAAATTGCACAAAGTTATGAAGTAAATCTTTTTATATAAATTGTTTTCCATTTATGCGGGAATCTGCCTAGATGATTTTTGTAGATAAAAATATTTATGTTTTTGTGACCAACTTGTGCATCTTGTCTTGTTATGCCAAGATACATCCCCGATGAATTAATCACAATTTTTGATTGATCGAAGTAATTATTCTTAAAATGTGCATGTTCTACTTCGTAATTTGATGAAGCAAGATCGGTAGTGATTCTAGGTGTGTTTGCTGGTTTTCTAAGATGGTTTAGGACTAGAGAACATGTGTGAGAAGTTAGGAGCATTTTGATGCTTATTTATTTTTGTATGCATTTAACTTGAATTGCTAGCTAGCTTTTGTTATTTTCAGAGTAATTAAATTTCTAGTTGCCCAAACCTTATATGTATGTTCAGAGGCCTAGCATGGGTATGTTGATGCTCCAGAAACCCTTTACTGAATTTTTATGTGATTATTATTTAATAAAATCTTTGAAGCCTTTTATAGTTTAATGTTGGATTAAATTAGGAAAATGCCTTTTACTTCTTTTACCCTTTTTGTGAAAAGTTGTCAAACTTAATTAATAGCTAAGAATACACCCTTGCTGTTGAAGAATTAATTTATAAATAATTATCTTTGTACACACCCGGTGCATATGACCCAAACTTTTCAAATTAATATACACTTATCTATGGATGTTTGTGCATTTAAGTTAGGAGTTGTATGGAACCTTAGATGCATGATCCCTAGGTACCGTGCCCTTACTAGTATGATAGGTTGATAGCTGTTAAGCTATAGGACCGTTACAAGTCGGGTGATGACGTCACTCACGAGAATAGGTTCCTAGATAGGAATCACAAGATCTCCTTAAATGGATTGCTCATTGTGGGTTAAGTGTTTGAACGTACTAAGCACTTGTCGGGAATGGGACCGGTAAGCCTAGTACCTTAATGAGGCGGCGAGGGATCTTACTATTACTCATCTTGGGATGCGTCTCACGGCTAGCTATCGGTGGTGTATGGTGAGTCCGGGTGCCTCGCGGGGTATTTCGGATAGCCTGCACCAAAGACTGTAAGATTCGATCCCGACCCGAAGAGTTTTGGGAACCTCTTGGTGGTTCTCCTCGCGGGGGCATCCCACTGTGTGTTTAGGTCTACCTTGCAAGGTTTGAATCAATCGATTGTCGGCCTCTCACCGTTATCCGAGACTACTTACTCCACTAGCCATGAGATTCCTAATGATGGAAGTTGATGAATTTTATGCTTGGTTAATTGTATGGTACAACCTTGTCCGTACTAGATGCAAACTTAGTAAAGCTTAAACCCACTAGAACTTGTGCTAAAACCTTGAAAGTAAGGACATACTCTTTGTTACTTTTCAAGCAAAAGAAACCAAGTGGCCAAAAGCCTTTCATGTCTAGAGTTGGTGAACTAGTTATCACCGGCGGGTAAGTCTTGCTTGAGTATTAGTATACTCGACCTTGCTATAATATGTTGATCCGGGTAATGCTTTCGGTGATGTGTGGCCCGGAGAGATCCCGCCGGCCGGGAGCCGGAGTGGGTGGAGGATGACGACTAAAGGTATCATGGCCGGCCTCCCGTGGTGTTCTCACTTTCCGCTTAGTTGAATTCCGCCGTTTCGAAAACTCGAACTACGTCGTTATGACAAAAACTTCGGTTTGTAATAATCAAACCCCTTCGGGGTAAATTCGATGTTAATGATTTTGTATCTCCGGACTCGCCTTCGTGTGAGTTTTAATGCATATATATCGATCCTTGTTGCTATGTAAGTGATTTACGGGCGTTAACCGGCGACTAACGACAGGATGATACTTTATTATCGCTTAATGACCAAAGTGGATTGGTTTAGGCGGTAGTACGGTATTTTCCGGGCGGGTTGTCACAGTTGGCATCGTAGCAATTATATGCACCGAGATTAATTAATAACCTTAATCACCGGTTTTTGAATAAAATTTGCCAAGATTGTTTGATTTTCCAAAACACGTTGGTCCATTAAGGATAAATTAGATCGAGAGGCCCTAGAGGGAATTTTTGGGTTCTTTCAGATGGCTTATTAACCTATGGTTTATTTTGCTAACTCCCAGCACATTACTTTATGTCAGACTTACTTTCTTGCACAATCAAACTAGATGAGCCACGTGTTTTATACGTGTGTTGTGCCGCATCATGGGAATTGCGAGGGTTGATCGAGTGATCCATTCCACAGATCTCATCTTCGCATCTGCTTGTAAGTTGTGTGTCGCCACGTGTCTTATACGTGAGCATTCCGCATGTCGAGTATGCGAGGCAAGGATACACTCCATTCAAACGGAGGGTGTCAGAGGTTGGACAATGTCCATGCAGCGGCTTAACGCATGGATGTCTTTTCTATAGTGAACAGTAATGTATGGGGACGCTTTCGTGGCGTGGCTCGGCACAAAAGGTTCGTTTTCTCGCGGGTACATAACAACGCTTCGTTAGCCGCTAGGTGAGTACCGTATAGCTCTCGACTAGATAATATAGGGAGAGACGAGTAAAAGCCTTGCCACCAAGCACTACCTTCGATTTTGGCTTGATTGCCATGTGAGGTCGAATAGGACGTCTTGCATGCATACTAAAAATCGAAACAACTAAAATGGACCCAAAACAGAATTCCGTATGCTCTCTAAGGAAGATTTTGATAGTGTATGCTTTTTGTAAAAATAGAGTATCTCTTGTGCATAGGTGTTATGCTGCCAAAATTTTGTAAAGGCTTGTTCATCTTGTTTTGTACCGCGTGCTAGGAATTAATTAAACCGGTATGCTAAAAACAAGTTGCTCCTTGCAAGTCTAGCTTTCGTTTGCAAATTCGATCACAACTTCTTTCGGCTTGGCTTACACCTTTCTAAGCTAATCTAGACATTGCATCCTTCCATCTTGTTTCTTTGATCTAGCTCAACCTTGTATAACAAAAGTTTGTAAAAGAACCATTGTAGTAGCCAGAAAACCTGGGGGAAATTTATAGGGTTCTGGATTTTTGGTGATGAATTTTTATTCACACCTACCAGAACTTCACCATTTGACATGCCGTTCTCTTTGAGACCTGACATGTGTTACATTTTTGTACAGATGGCTTTCCCCGTATTTCACGAGTTCGACGCTAACGGTACGATCCGTACCAACGGGTTGCACTAGGAGGGTTTTCCACGCCTTGTGTGGGAAGCACTCGCCGCCGCCGGCTACACCACTCCACCGACCTACGAGGTGTCCGAGTTCGAGCGCTTGGGTGTACCCCGTTGCGGGGTGATCGTCACCGTACATCGCCACACCGGACCACGCCGACCGGTTCGACTTGAGTTTTGTCTACTTGGGTTTTATTATCCACGAGACCGTCGAGTCGGCCGCTCTCCGAGTGTTGGCGGACTTCGTGACCACAACCCTACCGTGGTGGCTCTTTCTCTGTTCGAGCTGTTTCTCGCCGTGAGTCCTCACGACCCGGCATGGATGGATCGTATGGATCACCTACGGGAGCTGCTGTTGTTAGCCGAGCCGCTGGATGTCACTCACACGCTGGCTCATTGTCTTAACGTCATCTTCACACTTCGGGGGGCTGCGTTACAACGCCGCGGCGATTATCGTGCGGCGTGTGGAGGCGGCTAGGCGGGATTGGCGGCAGCCTATCGGCGGCCCACCGAGCACCGAACTTTACACATACTCGGATGCGAAGAGAGAATGACACACTACGTGCCGGGGAGATTCCGGTTAGAGTTAGAGCGAGGCAACCGCCCGCAGAGGATTGTAGATCCGGAGGCGAAAGTTCACACCCTAGAGGAGAATGCCGATGCTTATGAGATTGAGAGGTTGACGATGCTACAGAACATTGCCAATATGCAGCAGCAGGTACAGGAGGCCGAGGTGCGGTGTTGCGCTCCGCAGCCATAGTGGCCCTACGGTACCGCTACCTCCAAGTACGAGCACACCGAGGGAGCAGCGGGGGTCGGTCCGGTTTGGATCGACGAGCCAGCCGGACCGCCGTTACCGACTCCACTCCGCATTCACCTGCGAGCAGTGGTGCTTCAGTTGGTAACTAGGATGCCAGTGAACGACAACAAGAAGAGTTGTGCTCCTAGGTTTCACTTTCGGGATGATTGGGATAGTCAGCTTAGAAGTATGTTTCCGTGCAATGCGATTACATTGTATCCCAGTTGTTTCATGATGTTTGCAGACTTGAGTATTGTAGTGTCCTTGGACCCTCTATCCATCGTGTTGTAATAAAGAATGCTTAAGCACTTTGTGTTTCGACTTGAGTTTGATGTGGTTCAACCGAGGTATTGAGATCTTTTGCGAGTTGTTTAACCAAGTGTGTCGAGTGTTACAGTAACCGCGCTCGCCAACACTAAGTATTTTGCATGATAATGAGAGAACTACGACATTTTCGGTGACTGCGGGTCAGTGGCTAAAGCGACTTGGTGATTATTCGCACGTTACCTTCTCCGTACGCGCGAAATGGGAAAATTCGCCACAAATTGAAGGCTAGCTCGAGGGACTTGAGTTATCGTATCTTCTAACTATCTTTGAAGAATGATTTTATGAATCTTATTTTGGGTTACATGATATCTTTCTACTGTTGCTATCGTCATCATATCAATGCGAATGAGCTATGGTTATGCATGATTGCACTTGTCATCATTTCTGAGTAAGATTTTGGTTATGTGTCTAACAAGGCTCGCATTTCAGATGGTGGAAACCACGCGCAGCTCTCCCAACGGGTTCAGAGCGAATTGTAGCAGTGACTTGCCACCACTGCCGCCCATGACACTGTCGGAGGCCTTCATGGCCACACAAACCGAGGTGCTACGCCAGATCTTGCAGACGCAGCAGCAGATCGCTCAGCAGATGAACCGAGGGCCGCCACACGGGTCCAATCACGAGGGGCCTAATCAGGTCACCTCGTATGCTCAGTTCATCGGGATGAAGCCATCGACCTTTTCCAAGGCGAAAGACCCCCTGGAAGTTGAGGCTTGGATCAAGGCCATCGAGGCAAAGTTCTCTGCCTTTGTGATGCCTTGCTCCGAGGAGAACAAAGCCAACTTCGCAGCTCTGCAAATGCGAGGAGAAGCTTTAATGTGGTGGGATCATTTCTAGTCAATGCAGCGCGGGCGTGCTATAACTTGGGATGATTTCAAGCAAGCCTTCAAAAGCCATCACATCCCCAAGGGATTAATGGATAGAAAGAAGAGGGAGTTGTTGGCCCTTAGGCAGGGGTCTGATACGGTGTACCGTTACGCCCGAAGTTTAACAACTTGTGCCAATATGGTGGACATCATGTAGACACCGATGCAAAGATGGAGAGGTTCCGTGATGGGCTAGATGGCAAGTTATACAAGCGACCGAACCTCGCTTGAGCCGTAAAATTTCCATGAGCTTGTGAACAAGGCTACCTCCCAAGAGGATGCCATGAAAAAGGCCCACAGGGACAAGAAGAGGCCATCTGGTTTTGCTCTGGGAAGCAGAACTAATAAGAAGTTTCTCTTTGTCAAAATGAATATTTCAAACCCATCCCAGCAATCTTCAACTAGACGTTGGACGATGAAGCCATCACAGGGCAAACCCTCAGGGAACTTCCCAGTTCCGAAATGCTCAGCAGCAGGCTCCAAAGCCTAATGCACCTCCTCGCAACATTGGTGATCGTCGTTGCTTCAACCGTGGTCAACCGGGGCATTACATCGGTGATTGCCCCAAACCCAAGCGAGATCAAGCCCAACCCACCGAATCAAGGTGCGGGGAACAAGCTCCGCCACTCCGACTAAGAAGCCTATGGTGCAAGTACGCCAAGGCAAGCTAAACTTCACCACCATGAGTGACATTCCAGAGGGAGCTTCAGTGCTCACGGGTACATTCTCTATCAACGATACTCCCGTTAAGATTTTATTTGATTCGGGAGCTACCCACAGTTTCATAAGTGAGAACCTATTAGGCAAATTGGGTCTAAAAGGAATGCATACCAAATCGGCTTATAAAATTATCACGCCAGGTGGAAATATTTCTTCTCATATAGTAAATTTTGGAGTTCCTTTAAAGTTGGGAAGTAAGAACATTCAATCAATCTTATCACCATAAAGTTGGAAGGCATGGATTTTATCTTAGGTATGGATTGGATGACCCAGCATAAGGTGGTTCTAGATATAGCAGATAGGGTTGTAGAGATCAATTCACCTACGGTCAGGCACACTACCTTGTACCTACCTTTCCACGACGGTACCGACTCTTGTGCTTATGTGACCATTATCTCCCTTCTTGATGAAATTCCAGTAGTGTGTGAGTATCCGGATGTCTTTCCTGATGAGTTGCCTGGTATGCCGCCAGACTGGGATGTTGAGTTTGTGATTGAATTCCAACCGGCATCGCACCCATTTCTAAACGACCTTATCATGTGTCTCCCAAAGAATTAGCCGAACCGAAAAACCAACTCCGGGAGCTGCTAGATAAGAGTTATATTCGCCCGAGCTCTTCTCCTTGGGGTTGTCCCGCTCTCTTTGTCAAGAAGAAAGATGGTAGCTTGAGGCCGTGTGTGGATTACCGACCACTCAATGCGGTGAGCATCAAGAACAAATATCCTCTTCCCCGAATCGATGTTCTTTTTGATCAACTAGCCGACCGCAGTTTTCTCCAAGATCGACCTTCGTTCTGGTTACCATCAAATCAAAATTTGACCTTGTGACATTCCTAAAACTGCCTTCTCCACTCGTTATGGTCTTTATGAGTTCTTGGTAATGTCCTTTGGTCTCACGAATGCCCCAGCCTACTTCATGTACCTCATGAACTCTGTGTTCATGACGGAGCTCGACAAATTCGTAGTGTTCTTTATCGATGATATCCTTATCTATTCCAAAAATGAGAAGGAGCATGCCAAACATCTCCGAATTGTCCTTCAGCGTTTGCAAGATCATAAGCTTTATGCTAAGTTCTCCAAATGTGAATTTTGGTTGAAGAGTGTGAAATTCTTGGGGCACACTATTTCCCAAGATGGTATCTCCGTAGATCCTAGCAAAGTCCAAGAGGTGATGGATTGGAAACCGCCCAAGTCCGTACACCAGATCCGCAGTTTCTTAGGGTTGGCGGGATACTACTGTCGATTCATTCCAGACTTCTCTAGAATCGCGAAACCTATGACCGAACTGCTCAAGAAAGGGGTGAAGTTCGTGTGGAGCGAAGCATGCGAGAAAGCTTTCCACACTTTGAGGCAACACTTGACTTCGGCCCCGGTGTTAGTGCAACCGGATAATTCCAAACCTTTTGAAGTTTTCGTGACGCGTCGTGCACGAGTCTCGGCTGTGTTCTTATGCAAGAAGGCCGAGTCATTGCCTATGCTTCCCGGCACTTCGACCACATGAGATCAATTATCTTACCCATGATCTTGAGTTAGCTGCTGTTGTCCACACTCTCAAGATATGGAAACATTATCTGATGGGTAATCGTTGTAATATCTTCACTGATCACAAGAGTCTCAAATACATCTTTACACAGTCAGAGCTGAATATGAGGCAACGAAGGTGGCTTGAGTTGATTAAGGATTATGACCTAGAAGTGCACTATCACCCCAGAAAAGCAAATGTTGTTGCGGATGCTCTTAGTCGCAAAATTCACTGCAATCACCTAGAGTTGGAGCCAGTTAGTGACCCATTATGTGAAGAAATGAGAAGGCTCAACTTAGAAGTGGTACAACCAGGAAATCTTTATGCCTTAGCTGCGGAATCCAATCTTTATGATAGGATTGTCACTGCTCAACGCAATGATGAAGACTTACAAATCATCAAACAGAAATTAGCAGAGGGAGATCCCAAGTACACTTGTTTCTAGAAGGATAACTAGGATGTAATCTGGTTTGGAAAACGCCTTGTGGTTCCTGTCGATCCGGAAATTAAGAAGATCATCCTCGATGAGGGTCACAAGTCCAAATTCTCCATTCATCCCGACTACACAAATATGTACCAAGATCTGAAACAGAATTTCTGGTGGTCCAACATGAAAGTGGATATAGCCAAGTATGTAGCCGAGTGCGATACTTGCCACCGGATGAAAGCAAGCCATTTGAAATCGGCAGATGTACTCCAACCCCTGTCAATACCCATGTGGAAGTGGGATGACATAATTATGGACTTCATTGTGGGTTTACCCCTGACGGCTAGAAAGAAAGATTCTATTTGGGTGATCGTGGACAGACTCACCAAGACCGCTCAATTTAATGCAGTGCATACCACTTACTCAGTGCACCAATATGCGAGTTGTACATGGATCAAATAGTCCGTTTGCATGGAATTCCGAAGACTATAATCTCGGACATAGGAACTCGGTTGTAGCTCACTTCGGGAGCGAGTTACACGAGTGCTTAGGAACCAAGTTAATTCACGAGTTCCGAGTTATCATCCGGACCGATGGTCGACGGAAAGGATAAATCGATTCCGGAAGACATGCTACGAGAGAACATCTTACACTTTGATAAGAGTTGGGACAAGTGTTTGTCCTTGGCGGAATTCTCCTACAACAATAAGTTATCAAGCTAGTTTGAAGATGGCACCGTTCGATGGTCTTTACGGACGAAGGTGTCGCACTCCGTTTAACTAGTCGGAACCGGAGAAAGGACACTCTTTGGTCTGGATTTAGTTAAGGATCTTGAAGAAAAAGTACAAGTGATAAGGGAGAATTTGAAGATGGCTCGGATGAGACAAAAGAGTTAGCATGATAAGGAACCGCACCCCGACACTTTGAAGTGGGAGATTACGTGTATCCGAAGGTTTCCCCCACCAAAGGTGTGCGAGAGGTTCGGTGTCAAAGGAAAATTAGCTCCGCGCTACATTGGACCTTATGAAGACATATAAGTATGTGGGCTAGTGGCTTATCATATCCAATTACCAGAACGGTTTTCCGCGGTCCACAATGTGTTTCATGTGACCCAATTGAAGAAGGGAATGTTTGTGCCAGAAAACGAAGTAATCACAGAAGCGAATGCTTGGATTGAGCCGGATTTCTCGCTCATCAAGCACCCATTAAGAGTACTAGACCAAAAAGAGCGAAAGACCCGAAGACAGACAGTACGAATGTACAAGATACAGTGGAGTCATCACACGGAAGAAGAGGCAACTTGGGAGATGGAGGAATATCTCAACACTAAGTATCCGGGATTCCTGCAATCTCGAAACCGTGAGTTCCCCTCCCATCTTGTTTTTCGTAAATGGAATCTTGGGACGAGATTCCGTTTAAGGGGGGGTAGGCCGTGACGCCTCGGGTTTCTAATTAACCCTAATCGTCGGTCAACCCGGGCCGACAAGTGGTCAAATCACGGTCAACATGGGTACTCACCTCGAAAAACTCACCAACCAACTCTAATGACACCCTTGATCTAGTGGACACACATGTGGGGCCAACCCATGGTCAAAGACATGGTCAAACCCCACTTAAACCCTAGTATCCATAGATGTCTTTCGAAACTTTTGCCGCGTTCTCCAAAATTCACCTATACACTTAAAAATCTACCTTTAAGAATGTTGTCCAGCTTGTTGAGGGACACAACTTTCATGTAGATTGGCATTTCAAATTTTGAGTGGAAAAGCATGAAAAACTTGCTCACAGGTCAGTACCTCCTGTTCATGACAAGTGAGTGGCATTCAAAGTTGTCAAATCTCTCCTGCAAAATCTATTGAGAAAAACCCTACATAGCCTTTTTGAAAGTGGTAGAGGATAGCTAGATCTCCAACTTTCGTATTCAACATTTGATGCACTTGTAATTAAAAAATGGAGTTATTCATTTTCAAACCAGTGTTCAGCAACACGAGTTGAGCCAGAACGTCGTCGCGCCGTGACGTCGCGCACGCCACGCGCCGCGCGAAGACACCGGCCGCCTCGCCGTCCGCACCCGCGCCGCGCCCGAGGTTTCACGCCGCCCGAGCGGCACCTTCCCCGGGCGCATGCGCCCCGAGGCGTCTCTTTTTCTCCCCACGCCACGCGTCGCTCGCCGCCCGCGCCGTGCGCGCGCGCCAAGCGGACCGCCGGTCCGTCCGCGGTCCCTCGTGCCGGCCGATGCCGTCGCCATACTACGGCTGCATCTTCGCCGTCATCAGGTCGTCACGGGCGAGAGCACGCACCCTATTTAAGGTCGCTCACTTCCCTCACGCGTGTGCCAAGCCGCCGCCGTTCCTCCTGCTCCACCGCGTCCGCCATTGACGGCTGCTCGGTGAACCTCCCCTCCGCCTTCACCCCGAGCTTTCCACTTGTCCAAATCGCCTCCTAAGAACCCGTAGTGGCTTACACCGTCGCCCGTTGCCGCATTGAGCCCCCACTCGCCGAGACAGCAGGGCGTCGCGGCAACCACCGCCGGCCACCGCCGCGCACCCTCGCCGGAGCCCCGGCCGCGCCGTCCAACCCCTCCAATCGACCCTAGGTGAGCCCCTAGGGAGTCCCGCGCCGCTTGTTGGTCAAGGCCGGCCGGCCATCGCCGCCGCAAGCCCACCCGGTGGCGAGAGGGTAGAGTTGTGAGGGTTGAGACCTTTCCGGGGGCCTCAGCGCAAAATCGCATCTTCAATAGTATACCCAATTTGTTGAAACTTGTAAAATGCGTAGAAAATCGTAGAAAGATCAGAAAAATGCAAACTCAATTTTGTTGGATTCGTTGTGAAGAGTAATACAACTTTTGTTATACTCACATAGCCTGATTCTTGATATTTTAGCATGAAAAATAGGAATGTGAAAAACTTAGATCTGCAATATCTCAAAATCCATAAGTCCCCTGTATCCAATTTTTGGATATGTTGTGAGTGATGTTATGACTAGGCCCTTGCCAAAAATTGCACAAAGTTATGAAATAAATATTTTTATATGAATTGTTTTCCATTTATGCAGAATCTGCCTAGATGATTTTTGTAGCAAAAATATTTATGTTTTTGTGCCCAACTTGTGCATGATGACTTGTTATGCCAAGACACATCCCTGATGAATTAATCACAATTTTTGATTGATCATAAGTAATTATTCTTAATATGTGCATGTTCTACTTCGTAATTTGATGAAGCAAGATCGGTAGTGATTCTAGGTGTGTTTGTTGGTTTTCTAAGATGGTTTAGGACCGGAGAACATGTGTGAGGAAGTTAGGAGCATTTGGATGCTTATTTATTTTTGTATGCATTTAACTTGAATTGCTAGCTAGCTTTTGTTATTTTCGCAGTAATTAAATTTCTAGTTTGCCCAAACCTTATATGTATGTTCGAGAGGCCTAGCATGGGTATATTGATGTTCCGAAACCCTTTACTGAATTTTTATGTGATTATTATTTAATAAAATCTTTGAAGCCTTTTATAGTTTAATGTTGGATTAAATTAGGAAAATGCCTTTTACTTCTTTTACCCTTTTTGTGAAAAGTTGTCAAACTTAATTAATAGCTAAAAATACACCCTTGGTGCTGAAGAATTAATTTATAACTAATAATCTTTGTACACACCTCTACTAGTGAGAGGTAAAAGTATTAAACCTTCACATGAAATAACAAGCATAAAAGAAAACATTAATTCAAGTGTGTAATAAAAGAATGAAACACATATCAATAATAACCTTCATAAAAATAAATTAATAGTTAATTATTTGTTAAGGTGAATATGACCAACAAGAGTTGGATAAGATAAATAATCTATCACATCACCTGAACCCTGCATTACATTACGTGTAGATCTTCCCGACGGTGACTACTCGCTCGTCCCGAAGCCGAGGAAGGAGAAGCGGAAGTCGCTCGCGTGCACGTGGAAGTACTCGACGACCCCGAGGGTGCTCGAGCTAACCTTACTCACGAAGGCAAGCCCGGTGCATATGACCCGGCTTTTCAAATTAATATACACTTATCTATGGATGTCCGTGCATTTAAGTTAGGAGTTGTATGGAACCATAGATGCATGATCCCTAGGTACCTGTGTCCTTACTAGTATGATAGGTCGATAGCTGCTAAGCTATAGGACCGTTACAAGTCGGGTGATGACGTCACTCGCGAGAATAGGTTCCTAGATAGGAATCACAATATCTCCTTAAAAGGATTTCTCACGTGGTAAGAGCGCGGAATGTGGACTCCGGTCCAATGGCTATTGTGGGTTAAGTGTTTGAACGTACTAAGCACTTGTCGGGAATGGGACCGGTAAGCCTAGTACCTTAATGAGGCGGCGAGGGATATTACTATTACTCATCTTGGGATGTGTCTCACGGCTAGCTACCGGTGGTGTATGGTGAGTCCGGGTGCCTCGCGGGGTATTCCGGATAGCCTGCACCAAAGACTGTAAGATTCGATCCCGACCCGAAGAGTTTTGGGAACCGCTTGGTGGTTGTCCTCGTGGGGGCATCCCAACGTGTGTTTAGGTCTACCTTGCAAGGTTTGAATCAATCGATTGTCGGCCTCTCACCATTATCTGAGACTACTTACTCCACTAGCCATGAGATCCCTAATGATGGAAGTTGATGAATTTTATGCTTGATTAATTGTATGGTACAACTTTGTCTGTACTAGAGGGAAAACTTAGTAAAGCTTAAACCCACTAGAACTTGTGCTAAAATCTTGAAAGTAAGGACATACTCTTTGTTACTTTTCGGTAAAAGAAACCCGGTGGCCAAAAGCCTTTCATGTCTAGAGTTGGTGAAGTAGTTATCACCGATGGGTAAGTCTTGCCGAGTATTAGTATACTCGGCCCTTGCTATAATATGTTGATCCGGGTAATGCTTTCGGTGATGTGTGGCCGGAGAGATCCCGCCCGGCCGGGAGCCGGAGTGGGTGGAGGTTGGCGACCGAAGGCATCATGGCCGGCCTCCCGTGGTGTTCTCACTTTCCGCTTAGTTGAATTCCGCTATTTCGAAAACTGCGAACTACGTCGTTATGACAAAAACTTTGGTTTGTAATAATTAAACCCCTTCGGGGTAAATTCGGATATTAATGATGTTGTATCTCCGGACTCGCATTCGTGTGAGTTTTAATGCATATATATATCGATCCTTGTTGCTATGTAAGTGATTTACCAGGCGTTAACCCGGTGACTAACGACAAGATGATACTTTATTACTCGCTTAATGACCAAAGTGGATTGGTTTAGGCGATAGTACGGTATTTTCCTGGGTGGGTTGTCACACGTTGTGCCGCTACAGGTACAGGCTGCGTCGCCGCCGCAGGTAGGCCGCCGCGGGCGCCGATGTGGGCCGCTGCGGGTAGCGTCGTCCGCGGCCGCCGCGGCGGGCCAGGCCTTGTCTCCACCTCGTCCAAGGGCAGCGACCGCGTGCTCACTGCCGTCGACGCCACCACCGTGGACATGGGTGCCACCGCCGCGAGCGAGTGCGGCGGCGGCCGACAATGCCGGCGGCACCGTCGACCACCAGAGAGAGCGACGGCGGGCGGTCCGGCTCGCGGCGCGTGGCCATTGGCGTCCCACCGAGGACGCAAAGCTCTGTGAGCTCGTCACGCTCTACGGGCCTCGGAACTGGAACGTACCTCATAGGCGAGAAGCTTGACGACATATCAGGTACATACGTGCGTCATCTTGGCCGCCGACCCGCCGTACGTCGTCGCCTCCCATAGTCAGTGGCGCTCAGCCGATCATACTAGTTATAAGGTTATATTGACATGTGTGAGCTATATTTGTTACTACTCGATCCTTGACAGGGAAGAGCTGGCGGCTCCGGTGGTTCAACCAAGTGAACCCGCGGATCAGCAAGTGCCCTATCAGCGACGAGGAAGAGGAGCACCTCATGGAGGCGCACCGCTTCTACGACAACAATTGGGCCATGGCGATGGTGACGGAGACAAAACGATGGAGAGAGAGAAGGGAGAAAGGAGAGAGGTGGGCCTCGCATGTCAGGTCCAGTCACTGTAGAATAATCATGCCACATAGACAGTTTAACCTGAGCTATGTTGATTCGGACCTCATGTGAACTGATTGGCAAGTTTATGGAGTTAGATGTGCATTTTAGGAATTCGAGGACCCAGATGGCACACCCTGCCAAGTGCGTGGGCCGGTTGTGCATTTTACTCTATATATTTCAACCATTCCAGCATATATTTCTGTTAAAATATTACAATGGCTATCTCAGGTTCTGTGATTATACTTACTGATTTTTCATTTCTTACACCTCATGCACTATGATTGGCCTCTGGTCTATATCATGTAATTGGTGAAAAATGCATTCTATGCCATAAGTACTCGTGATTTTGCTAGTTGTATCAATAAGTGTATGCAATTGACAGTCATTTGCAACAACATAGGATTATGCCAAACAAGACCGTACTTGAATGGTCTATTCAAAGTATGGGATTTCTTTTCTTTTTCTTTGTGCTCCAACAGTTTGTATTGATAAAAAGTATCCTTCTGTTGAGGACTAGACGTTTGGGCCGGGCTGGATTCCTGGGTTTTGTCTCTCGAGTGTAGCTTTTTTTCTGTCTCTCGCTTTGCCTCTTTTGTTGACTAAATCATTTCTGCAAATTTGATGGTGTTCAGTTTACGCTCATAGGGTGAAACTTATATATCAGACGTGTTTACTGTGGTCAGTGCTAGTATAGTATTTCTTGATTATTGCTTAATATTGTTTAACTGATTGCTACAAGAAATCCTATGCAGGTATTAAATATGCTTGCTTGCTGGATTGAAGATCCAAATTCAGAGGCATTCAAACTCCACATCCCACGAATCTATGATTACTTGTGGCTTGCTGAAGATGGCATGAAGATGCAGGTGATTATTTCTTGTTCTGTTCTCTGTGGCCCATTCCCTTCTACTTAATTAACTTCCAGCTAGACAACTACTGCAAGAGAACCTGTCAACATATACTTCAATCCAGCCATCTCTTACTGTAGGGTTATAATGGCAGCCAGCTATGGGAACAGCTTTCACAGTCCAAGCCATTGTGGCTACGGATCTTATTAAAGAGTTTTGTCCCACACTTAAACTAGCACACAACTTTATCAAGAATTCACAGGTATACTCAACATGGCTTTTTTCTATATGGTTCAACCTTAGGTCCATTTATTGTACTCATAAATGTCTATTTATTATGAAAGGTTCTTGAGGACAGCCCTGGTGATCTGAATGACTGGTACCGCCACACATCTAAAGTTGCATGGCCATTCTCAATTGCTGATCACGGTTGGCCTATATCTGATTGCTGTGCAGAAGGGCTAAAGGTGAATTCAGTCTTCAGCATTATCAATTGTCTTTTGAGATCTAGGATCCTTTGTTCTTTCAGCATATAGGCCAAGCATCTAGGTACTCCCTCCACTTTACCCATATCCTTTCTTTTACTCCAGGCTTCATTATTGTTATCAAAGATTTCTCCTGAAATTGTTGGTGAACCAGTGGAAGCTAATAGAGTTTATGATGCTGTCAATTGTCTGATGTCTTATATGGTAAGCATCTTGAATTTTCCTATCTTCTTGCAATTGTTAGTTTGTTACTATTGAATTATTTTTTATCGAAATGGTCAAGTAAATTTGTAAACATGCATTGTGAAAAATAATGCTCCTTGAAATTCTATGAAGTTTCTTTTTTATTCCAGTGTTTCTTGTATTTTGAATAATTCCGTTGGAGGGAGTCCATCAGTTTTGCATTAACCTTTACAGAATGGTAATGGTGGTTTCGCATCATATGAACTTACAAGATCTTATGGCTGGTTGGAGGTAGGTGTATGAAGTATGAACTTCTTTGTAGAAATACATGCTAGATAATATATTTATTTGTTTCAAAATTGTATAATTAATCAACATTCCTTGAATCTTTCACATTTCATCCATATTGACATTCTTTCTTAAATTATTTAGCTTCTCAATCCTGCTGAGACCTTTGGGGACATTATAATTGATTACCCGTAAGATGCAATAACATTTCATTGTGTTGATGTTTACTTATAAAATAAACTGAGAAAACATAAAACTCATTCTGCAGGTAAGTTGAATGTACATCATCAGCAATTCAAGCCCTGACATCATTCAGAAAACTCTATCATGGGCACCGCAGGAGAGAGGTGGATGATTGTATTAGTAAAGCTGCTAATTTCATTGAGAGTATGCAGAAAAGCGACGGCTCATGGTCAGTATTTGGACTCCAAACAGATTCATTATTTTGGGAGGTGCCTCCAAATATCACTCTTCATTGTCCTCTATTTGTGTATCTGTTTCCAACAGGTATGGCTCTTGGGCTGTTTGTTTCACGTACGGCACTTGGTTTGGTGTAAAGGGACTAATTACTGCTGGTAGAACATTTGAGAACAGTCTTGCAATTAGAAAGGCATGTGACTTTCTGTTATCGAAAGAGCTTTCTTTGGGTGGTTGGGGCGAAAGCTATTTGTCATCTCAAGATCAGGTAAAATCATTTGTGTCGGTTTATTTAAAATAGCAGCACTTAACAACATTGTATGTTGTTCTAAAAAAAGCATTGTATGTTGATATATATACCGGCTGTTTGACTATGTTTAGCTATTCCGATTTTGATCATTTGTGTGCTACAGTCAAGATTTTTGGGGCAACCTAGGCCTAGCGAAAGCCTGTCTATTTAGAGCAAATCATTTTACCTGAAAATTTTAGTATGAGTAGATAGCAGTTGAAATGCTAACCTTCTGCTAGTGAGGAAAATAGTGTAGTGTCGATATTCTTAATTTCTTATATACATATGACCTTTTCTTGGAATTGGAAACACCTTTGCATTAACAATTGTTTGACACAATCAGGTTTACACTAATCTCAAAGGCAACCGAGCTCATGCGGTGAACACTAGTTGGGCCACGCTGGCACTGATTGACGCGAGACAGGTCTCTGTTATTTATTTTGTGGCTTTGGCTACTATGCATGATACGATGTGCACATTTAGAATGGTACTTAAACCTCGTCCGTATATACAGGCTGAGAGAGATCCATCGCCCCTACACCGAGCAGCTATTGTTTTGATCAACTTGCAATCTGAGGACGGAGAATTTCCTCAGCAGGTAAGTAACAGTTGATCCACGTACAGATATATATATATATATATATATATATATATATATTAGTGTGGATTTGCTACAACCGGTGGTACCTAACTACCCGGCCGCGGTAGCTACTCATTACTCCCACACGGTTGCCACCGTCAAAGAAGGGTGCACGTGCTCCGGCGCAGCTTGATGGACGTTATGCATCGTTAACATCGATTTTGAAATTGAGATGTTGGACAAAGACGTTGGGAGGACTACGACCGGGCCCGGTTTGCTCAAGTACACTCCTACAGTCCTACACTGTTTCCGGCTCTTGCGAATGCCCGTGCTGCAATGCATGCGCAGGCAAAAGCGCTTCAACATTCTAGCTGTGACAATGTTCAGTTGCCTCTAGTGATCTCCATCGAGTTGTTTATTTTTTCTTCACGGCAAAGCTACTAGGAGGCTAGCAGATTGGCACACGACAATCATCTTAAATGATTTTGTAATTATATGAATGATGAGGTTCATGTTTCATTACGAATAGCTATTAATGTTAATCTCCTTTAATCGATTCTCGTGTGGAAAAATAAGGCACTGCAAAAACTTAGGAACCACCTTGTTACGCACTAACGACATAGGAGTACTTTGGTAGGTGGCGCAAGAAATTTCAAAAGCTGGACCACACACGTTTCACAAAAAGCTGGACCACACATCCATCCCTCAAAGCATGTTGCTATAGTACGTACTCCTACAGTACAAACAAAAAAGACAGCATTACAATCTGCATATCTTTTATTAACTCGTTTCATTTGCATGCACCGCGTACTAGCCGTTGACTATCATTTCTTTCATCAACATGCGAAAGCAAGACAAAGCTCGAGTTAAAAGGAGGACCATCAATATTTTTCATTTAATCCATTTTTATATTATTACGGTCCTTGTCACTAGGAGTAGTTGTTAATCTTTGAATTACGGGCCACTACCGGCTTGCGTGGAAGGAATCGCATGAAGCCGCATGGGAAAATGAAAGGAGCTCATGACAATTTTGCGAGGGCAATGTAGACGGCATGGCCATCCGGCATATTTGTCTTCTCGCAACGCTTGCGCATTGCCGCTCCGTGACCCCCGGAAAGGATGGAAGCGCTTGCTTCTAGCAGTCCGTCCGCAAGGGTGAGTTTCGAATCAATCATATACTTTCAAGAGTGCATCCCTTGCATTGGTACTCGTACCACAAACTTGTTGCATTGGTTCAGACTTAAAAAAATAAAGCAGGATTTTGTGCCCTCCATCACAAGCAGGCAGAGAGCTGCTGACATGCAGAGTTGGAGACGCAAAGGCCTGATCCAGTCCTACAGCCGCATGTGAGCTAACGCCGTAGCTACCTCCGTCTGCCATGTGTCATGGCCTAAATGCGCTCGCCGGGGATCCAACGGCCGCATGCGCTAGGGTAGCGACCGCCCCCTGTGTAGTTAGCTACCACCGGTTGTAGCCGGTTATTTTTATATATATATATATATATATATATATATATATATACACGACGACACTAAAATGCACCCGGTGCATTTCGGTTCGCCAATGCACGTACCCCCAACCACCGAGCCCCAAGCTTCCCCCCCCCCCCCCCCCGCCCCCCGCCCGACCGGGTCCGACCAGGAAACCCCACTGAGCGCGATATCCCACCTCCGACAATGCCCCCCCCCCCCATAAAAATCGCCATCGGGTCTAACCACCCCCCCCCGCCCAAACAAAAACCAATGGCGGCGCCGTCTCCTCCACGCCTCGGATCACCGAGCCGCTCCGCGCCTAAACCAATGGCTCCACCGTCGCTTCCGCGCTTGGGATCACCACAAACGGCGCGGCGCGTGGTCCCGGAGCAGATGGCAGTTGTTACGACGACTGGGTCTCTGCCGATATCGTCGGCACCGCCGCCGATTGCATCTGCTCCGGCGGCACCTCCTACGTCGCAACGCCCACAGCAGGGGCTCGGGGCTGCGGATCGGGTGATCCCTTGCATCACGCGACGTTGCTGACGCCTCCGCCATCGATTCCGCCTGGCTCAATGATCACGCCTGATCCGTCGGAGTTGTTCATCCCGGTAACGGAAAAAAATCGAACAATGAAACGCCAAAAACCTCGTTTCTGCTATTTAGTTTGCTGTTGGTTTGCAAGACTTCTGGTTGCAAAACCCAAAAGATCCGGGATGATTTGAGGTTTCATTGTCAGTGTTTTTTGTGTGTGATGTTTTGCGAAAGTTTTGGTGGTTGCGAAAGTTTTGGTGGGTTTTGGTTGCAATCAGAGATCTCGCGTGCGATTGCAAATTATTCCCATGTGCATTGCAAAAACAAAAAAAAGGGTTCGTAGTCCGCTGTGTGTACTAATCGCATTTATTATGTTTCTCTTGTTTGCAACGTGTAATGCTGTCTGGTTGCAAACTTATTCCCATGTGCATTGCAAAAAACATAAATGGGGGTTCGTAGTCTGCTGTGTATGCTAATCTGCATTTATTATGTTTCGCTTGTTTGCAACGTGTAATGCTGTCTGGTTGCAAACTTATTCCCATGTGCATTGCAAAAAACAAAAAAGGCCAAAAAAAACTTATGGTTGGTTATTTTCTCCACACAGGATGCAAACATGCTTGATGTGTTTGTCCCAAGAGCGCGGCAGGAGTTTGATTCAATAGAAGCAGCGCACCAATTTTACCTTGATTATGCAAAAATGGCTGGATTCAGTGTGAGAACCATGAGGACTAGTAAAGAGACTAAACACTGGGTTTGCAACCGTCAGGGTTTTATGAAGCCGGGCAAGGAAAATGATGAACCACAAACCGATAAAATATCAATGAGAATTGGTTGCCCGAGCGTATGCTAAAGTTAAAGAGGACAAAAACCCAAAATCCGGTACTTCGACGGAATCGGGGAAGCGCACAACCATAAACTTCAGCCATCGGCCCGGGATGGTTAGGTATATGCATGCTCATAAACAGAGGGGAGACTGCTATGGATGACTTGTTTGCAATCATGTCAAGGAGTGGCGTGCCAAACCAGGCTGCGATGAATGTGATGTCAGAATTGTATGGAGGACGTCAAAACTGGCCATTCACAGAGAAGGACATCCAAAACATGTAAGTCATATGTCTGGACTATGATTTCAAAAAATACAGGGTAGTGTGTGATTGCAAAAAAATAAAGTGTCTCATTGCAAAAAAATCTCTGGTTTATTTCGATAACTGCAAAATAAGGAAAATAAAACTGAACCAATGTGTGATTGCAACTAATTTGCGTGAGTGATTGCAACTAGGAAATTGTCCGCGTTTGCAAAAAAACGGAACCCGACTTTGTCCGTGTGGTTGAAAAAAGAAACTTGGTTGTCCGGAATATGATTGCAAGCCTGGGTATTAAGTGATTACAAAAAACTAAAGTGTCTCATTGCAAAAAAAAGCTGCCTGGTTTATTTCGTGATCGCAAAAAAAAGGAAAAGAATAACTGAGCCAGTGTCTGTGATTGCAACTAATTTGCGTGAGTGATTGCAACTAGGAATAATGTGCGTTTGCAAAAAAAGAAACCTGACTTTGTCTGTGGTTGAAAAAAAAACTTGGTTGTCTGGAATATGATTGCAAGCCTGGGTAGTAAGTGATTGCAAAAAACTAAAGTGTGTCATTGCAAAAAACTGCTGGTTATTTCTGTGACTGCAAAAAAAGGAAAATAAAACTGAACCAATGTGTGATTGCAACTAATTTGCGTGATTGATTGCAACTAGGAATTATGTGCGTTTTGCAAAAAAAAGGAACCCGACTTTGTCGTGTGGTTGAAAAAAGAAACTTGGTTGTCTGGAATATGATTGCAAGCCTGGGTAGTAAGTGATTACAAAAACCTTAAGTGTGTGATTGCAAAAAACTGTTGGTTATTTCTCGTGATCGCCAAAAAAAAAAGAAAAAGAAAAACTGAGCCAGTGTATGATTGCAACTAATTTGCGTGAGTGATTGCAAACTAGGAATTATGTGCGGTTGCAAAAAAAAAAGAAGGAACCCGACTTTGTCCGTTTGCTTGCAAGGCTACTTGGTCGTTTGGAATATGATTCCAAGCCTGGGTAGTAAGTGATTGCAAAAAACTAAAGTGTCCCATTGCAAAATCTGCTGGTTTTGTTTCTGTCCGCAAAAAATAAGAAAAAGAAAACTGAAACAATGTGTAATTGCAACCAGGAGTTATATGTGTTACAAAAAAAAATAACCTGACTTTGTCTGTGTGCTTGCAAAGCTACTTGGTTATTTGGAATATGATTGCAAGCCTGGGTAGTTTGCGATTGCAAAAAAACCTATTTTGTATGCTTAAAATGTTTTTCATTCACTTGTGGTGCAGGAAAGCTGAGCAGACGCGAGAGGACAGGGATGGTGACATTGAGAAGTTATTCCAGTTTTTTAGGGAGTGTAAGCAAAACAATGAAGCATTCTCTCGGGATGTTGATTTTGACCCAAAGACGAAAGTGCTAAGAAGCATTTTTTGGAGCCATGCAAGTCAGCGTGCAGAATACGTGGATTTTGGAGACGTCATCACTTTTGACACTACCCACAAAACTAACAACAAGAAGATGCCACTGGCGATGTTTGTCGGATGCAGCAACAATCTGAAAAATGTGTCGTTTGGGCAAGCGCTTCTTCGGGATGAGACAACTGACACTTTCAGATGGCTCTTCGAGTCATTCAAAAGCTGCATGAGCGGCAGGCAGCCTTTTGTGATTCTAACAGGTACATTAAACTCTATTTTTTTGATTGCAAATCATCATATGTTTTTTGGGTTGCAAAAAAAAAAGAAAAACATTTATATTCACAAAAAAAGGAAACTGATTTTAAAAAATCGATGTTTCTGCAGATGAAGATGCGGCAATGAGGGAGGCGATAAAAATTGTGTTTGATAAATCACAACACAGAAATTGCCGGTGGCACATAATAAGGATGTGGGATTATGAACTCGAGGAGTTGTACAAGGTGCACGGGGACGAAATCGAAGGAAAAGCCGGAGTATCCGATAAATTATCCTCCGGGTCCTACACAATTTGAGGTAGAGTGGGGGAAGCTAATGGATGAATGTGGCATAGGGGAACACCCGAGCGATATTAGCATTGTGGCGAGAAAAGGAAAAGATGGATTGCAGCATATTTTAAGGGCATGTCTCGCGGAAGAATGACTTCAACCCGAGAGATCCGAGAGCCGAACGAGTATTGAAAGACGGATATGTTGGCGGTGTGACAACATTGCATATGTTTGCAAAGAGGGTACTTGACTCGTTCGGACACACGGACCACATGGATGCTTCGGGGAGTCGCACTACTCACAGGTATTCTTAAAAACCCTGTTAGTTCAATTATTGCAACGCACTGGTTTTATGTTATGATTGCAAAAAAAAGAAACATATGTCTGTTTTGCAACAACTGATTGTTTGTCTGTGTGCTTGAAAAAAGCTAGTTGGTTGTTTGGAATATGCTTGCAATCCTGGGTAGTGCGTGATTGCAAGAAACGAAATTGTTTGATTGCAAAATCTTCTGGTTTATTTCTGTGACTGCAAATAAAGAAAAAGAAAAACTTAACAAGTGTGCGATTGCAACAATTTGACGTGCGTGATTGCAACCAGGGGAATGTGCGGTTGCAAAAAAAAGAGAACCTGACTTTGTCTGTGTGGTTGAAAAAGGAAAATTGGTTGTTTGGAATATGATTGCAAGCCTGGGTAGCAAGTGATTGCAAAAAGCTAAAAGTGTGTCATTGCAAAAACTACTGGTTTATTTCTGTGACTGCAAAAAAAAAGAAAAACTGAACAAGTGTACGATTGCAACAATTTGGCGTGCGTGATTGCAACAATTTGACGGGTGTGCGTTTGCAAACTTTGTCTGTGTGGGTTGAAAAAAAGGAAACTAGGTTGTTTGGAATATGATTGCAAGCCTGGGTAATAAAAAATTGCAAAAAACTAAAGTGTCTCATTGCAAGAACTGCTGGTTTATTTCTATGACTGCAAAAAATAAAAAGAAAAAGAAAAACTGAGCCAGTGTGTGATTGCAACCAGGGGGAATGTGCGGTTGCAAAAAAAAGAGAACCTGACTTTGTCTGTGTGGTTGAAAAAGAAACTAGGTTGTTTGGAATATGATTGCAAGCCTGGGTAATAAGTGATTGTAAAAAACTAAAGTGTGTCATTGCAAAGAGAAGCTGGTTTATTTCTATGAGCGCAAAAAAAAAAAGAAAAAAAAAGCTCGAGCCGGTGTGTGATTGCAACTATTTGGCGTGCGTGATTGCAACCGGGGATTATGTGCGGTTGCAAGAAAAAATGAAACCTGGTATTGTCCGTGCTTGGAAAGCTACTTGATTGCTAGGCTGGGTAGTAACTGGTTGCAAATAACTAAAGTGTTTGATTGCAAAATCTGCTAGTTTATTTTCGTGATAAGTGTGAAAAACTCGGATAAGTGTGCGATTCCAACTATTTGGCGTGCGTGATTGTAACAACATGTTACATGTGATTGCATTTTGTGATATGTCGCGGGTTGCAATAAAAATGTAATGATGAAAACCGAAATTCAAAATTCGATGTGCGGCCGAGGTTGTCGGGGCATGCAAATCACGGTTTGATGAGCAGCTCGAGCGGGGTGTACACGCGGGCGGTGTATAATGAATACAAGCGGGAATATGCTAACGGTACGACGTTTGTGATTGAGCACGATCCGGATGTTGAATGCGGTTACTTGGTGAAGCATGAAAAAGGAACAGGAGTGTTCGTTGGGCACAACACGCATTCAAGGTGCTAGGCCGACAAAAAAGAGGGTATATATAAATGCGAATGCATGCAATGGGAGCACACGAGATTGTTTTGCATGCACGTGATCAAAGCATTCACCCACCCGCAAGTGCGAGCATACCGTAAAAGTACATTCTGCGGCGATACACACGTAATGCGAGATCTGTAGTTCCATGGGACAGGCACGATGTTCGGGTTGCAACTCATGCTGACACAGAGCAAACGAGAATGTCAAAACTGCTGCCCAAGTTAATGCGCCTGTGTAGAGCGGGAAGCAAATCTGACCGTGCTTATCTTCGAGACCGTCCGGCACATCGACATGATAACTCCCGGTATTGAGCTTCTACAAACGGCGAGAGGCTCGCTGCTTGTGAGATGGAAAGTGGTGATTTGCATGAAAATGGGGATAACGAGATGGGTTTAGTTTGTGTCCGACCAACGGATGAAAGTGGTGACGCCACCGTGGAAAGCCGCTATAAATCCTATTAACCCTGCCACACCAAAAATAAACCATGTGCCTGGTTCAGCAACTACCCTAGGCGGTGTGATAGTGACTGAACCACCCATGTCTAACACAAAAGGTAGGAAGCCTGTCAGCGCAGCAAAATCCTCCAAAAACATTATGATACACGATAATCCTTACAAGCACATACGGTGGAGGTAAGGGTGTGAAGGAGTGCCAAACTGTCATGTTAGGGGGCACTACGGGACAACATGCCCCCAAAACCCAAACGAAGCAAGGCGAGCGAGAAAACAAAGCCAAAAAAAGAGGTGCAAAAAGCGAAGGTTGGGCTCAAAGAAAAAGAGGCCGCCCAAGAGTAAAAAACGGACAAAACGGAGATCGGGAAGGGCGAGTGAAGCAGATGAAACACAAAAATCTGAATGCAGTGTAGTTCTGCAGCAGTCGCAAGCACATGGCGCGATTGCTCGAATCAGAAGAGCGACCTCGCGCGATGTTGACTACAGGGATGACTATGAATCTGAATGAATCCAAAATAATTTATCCAGAAAATAGCATCTGGTTTGCAAAAAAAGAACTGCTGGGTAACAAAAACTATCTGATTGCAACTGTGATTACAAAAAATACTCAAAAAAACACTGTTTCTTTTGCAGCCCCCCCCCAAAAAATGAATGTGTCTGATTGCAAAAAACTGTTTAGAAAAAATGAAAAAAACTGCTGCATGACTCTGTCAGATTGCAAACTAGGTTAGTGTTTGCTTGATGTGGTTGCAAGACAGATGAAAATAACGGTTGATTGCTTAATAGGTTACAGTGTGGTTGCAACCATTGATGTGCCACGATTGCAAAAAAAAGAACAGTTGCAAAAAAAAGCAAAGCTACTTGGTTGTTTGGAATATGATTCCAAACCTGGGTAGTAAGTGATTGCAAAAAATAAAGTGTCCCATTGCAAAATCTGTTGGTTTATTTCGTGACAGCAAGAAAAGAAAAAGGGAACTGAACCAATGTGTAATTGCAAAAAATTTGCATTAGTGATTGCAACCAGGAGTTATATGTGTTTAAAAAAAGGACAGATGCAAAAAAAAACAGTTGCAAAAAAAAACAGTTGCAAAAAACACACAAGTAAATGCGTCTGCAAAAAAAACCAATTCAAAAAAGAAAAAGCTCCATAACATGACACTGTCAGATTGCAAAACTCAGTTGGTGGTTGCAACCTGGTATATATACAGGAGATTGCAACATTCTTTCAAATGTGGTTACAACAGCTGATGTGTATCAATTTGCGAAACATGACAGTTGCGAAAAAAAAGAATGTGTGTTATTGCTTGCGCCCTAATGGCAGTGTGATTGCAACCTTAGAGCAGTGATTTGCAAGATTGAAGCTATGTTGCAACCTGGTCCAAAAATACCGGTGATTGCAACATCCTTAGCAGTGTGTTTGCAACGACTGATGTGCTGCAATTGCAAAAAGAAAGACAGTTGCAAACCAGAATGTAGTTGATTGCAAATCATATCTCAGTGTGATTACACCCCTTATAGCAAATGTGATTGCGATTGCAAAAACTGGTAAAAAAGCTTGGTGTGACTAGTTTGGTCTTTGCTTGATGTGGTTGCAACTTCGTGAAAAATACAAGATTGCAAAACATCCCCTGACCGCTGATGTGCTGCGATTGCAAAAAAAAAAACACAGTTGCAGAAATAACACATGTGAGTGATTGCAATTTATGGAGTGTGTGGTTGCAAAAACAGGTAAGGTGGATTGCAAAAAGAACACACTCCATGCCGAATAAAAAAAGAAGGTTCACAAAAATACATTGCCAGAGTTCAAAATTCACAAAATCAAAACAAAAAAAAAGACGTAAAAAGTTGCCACATCACATGATATAGTATTTTTGTACTGCCACGCATAACATGTCGCATACCAGATGCAGCTAAAACACACAGAAAATAACATGTTTTTTTATCCCAATGATCCTAAAAGTCCGCAGACTGGCTACTGTCATCTTCAAGAGCAAGACGCCGTCCCCCGATTCTGTACTTGTCCAGCATTGCAGGGAGATCGGCCTGGTTGAGGGGGTGGAAGATTTGATAATGCAGCATCTCACATCTGTAAATGACGCCATTGAACTGCAGCAGCATAAAAAACACACATTAAAAAAAATAGCTATTTCGACAGTACGGTAAAAAAAATGCACATACAGAAACATAGAAAAAAAAGAGAAAAGATGTAAAAAATGGATCAGTTCAAATCACGCATTACCGGGTTGATTTCCTCTGTCATCTTGTTCCCATCATAGTACTCCATGTACTTCCAGACAAAAAATAAGCAATCATTGGGGCCAGCTTGCTTGGGAACTTCAATGAAAGGCTTCCTCCAACCACTAACTCTGGGCAGCTTGAAGTTGGACACCTTCTGGAAAGCTGCATCTATGATTGGAATTTTTGCAAACACATGCTTGTGACGTTCTACAGGGTCCGTGCATTTCATGAAGTAGTCGTTCGAGTCCAGCACATCAATGCGATTATGCATGAAGTTGAAACAATAAACAAAGTAATGTCCTGCGTCATGGATGGGGACAAAAATCTGGTGCAAAAAAACAAGAGTGCAGGGGGGACAAAAAAATGATTAGTGTATTGATTACATCTAGTGTTGATGTGTGATTGCAAAAATTCATTTATGATTGCAACTTTGAAAAATGTTACAAAGAAAAAACAGACTGTATTTAAGAAAAAAGATGTCTGCTAACCAGTTTTGCTCTTGACAGATCGTAGTTTATGCACTCGGTCATCGGTGGTTCCGGACGACTTTGAATTCTTACGTCTCGGATTTATCCTCATTGAGTCTTTGCGTCGCAAAAATTAATATTCCACTACAAACAGGGGCAAAAAAAAGCCCATTAAAACAAAAACTACATCAGTCACAACAAAAAAATGTTGTTGTTTCAACAGGTTGCTGTATTGTATTAAAAAAACGGACAGTTGAAAAAACAAAAAGGCTTACATAGAAACCAGTCGTGAGAAACACCCTGTACCCAAACGAATCAAGCTTGTGCACAATGTCATCATGCCGCATGCAATGCACCACGAAATCGACCAAGGAAGACTCTCCCAACTTGTCGTTTGAGAAACTGTCAATGAGTTGTTGTCCAGTAAATTCAGCAAGAATGCCAAACTCCAATAAAGTCCTCCTGCACCAAAAAAAATCCAAAAATGAAATAAATGTGGTTGCAACCGCCTCTGTGTGATACTTCCAAAAAACACAGTGTATGGTTGCAAAAACCAGCTTGTTAACTGTGATTGCAAACTCCTGTGCATTGCAACTGGGTTTGACAAACATGTGAAATTGGTCTGTGTGAGTGGTTGCAAAAAAAAAACTGCTGAATGTGTGACTGCAAAAAAAAAAGTGTGCAAATTGCAAAACTGCATGTGTAACAGTTGCAATGCCAGTATGAAACAATTGCAACTAGGTTTCACAACATGTGATTGCAAAAATTGGTCTGTGTGAGTGGTTGCAATCATAAAAAAGAATCTTGAATGTGTGATTGCAAAAAAAAATGTACAAATTGCAAAGCTGGGAGTGTAAGAGTTGCAAATGCCGGTTAGAAAACAATTGCAACTAGATTTGACAAACATATGATTGCAAAATTCTTGTGTGAGTGGTTGCAAAAAAAAAAGTGCTGAATGTGTGATTGCAAAAAAAGTGTACAAATTGCAAAACTGGGAGTGTAACAGTTGCAATGCCAGTATGAAAACAATTGCAACATAAAAAAATACACAGTAAAAAAAGAAAAAAGAAACATACTGTTGAAGCTCAGGTTCAGATATGATCTTCTGCCTCGGATAAACGACCTTGGAAACGGGTATGTCGGGGCGCTTGCGTTTTATCTGGAACGGAGATACGAACTCGGCGAGGCCTCCTCATCACTCTATCACCTAGGCGCTTGAAAATCGGCCTCCGAACCTTGCCGTAATCGACGAGACCTTCGGACACTTCGTCTTGTGAAAGGCGGATCGGTGGAGTCAAATTAGAAATATCATCTTGGGACTCCGGAGGAAACTCGACATCGTCAGCTGATGAAGGGGATGCGAATGCAAAGGTGCCTCCACGAGATTCCATCACAAAGCATTGGCTTCTGGCGGAGATAATCTAACTTTTTCTCATACTCGGTACGCTTCTTAGCGTACGCCTTTAACCGATTGCATCTCCACTGCTTGTTTATCTTTGATGCGGAAGGCTCCTTCACGTAAAGCGGCAATGTTCGCGTCCGGCCTTTTCCGGATTTCTGCTATGATCTTCTTCTCCTTCTCTTGACCTTCTTGTCGGCTCCGGCCTTTTTCTTTAACTCAAGCTTCTTGGTAGCACCAACATTTCTCTTGTTATCGGCCTCGGCCTTCTTCCTCCGGATTTCATCGAGTGCATCTTTTTTGCTCATCACGAAATCGTCGCTCCGGCTCCGATAATCTTCGGTTGCAACTTGCTTGCCTTTTTTCTCGCTTTTTTCGGGTTCGGCACTCTTGCTCGGCATCGCTTGTTCCGTAAATGCAACAACGTAAAAAAGCGTGAATAAAAAAACGAAAAGCATGTACGGTGTTTGCAAACTATTTTAGTGCGTGTCATTACAAAAAAATTTGCCATAACGGTTTGTGTTTGCAAAGCCTGTTTTACGTACGTGATTGCAACCGAGAAGTTATTTGTGGTTACGCCATGATCGTATTATGTGTGGTTGAAGAAACTTGGTTATTTGGTTATTTATGATTGCAAGTCCGAGTAATGTGTAATTGCAACGTGACGGGGGTGAGTTGTGATTGCAAAAAAAAAAAGCCTAGACAAGTGTATGATTACAAAATCCTGTTGTTGCTTGCTCATCACTAGATTTCCCTTCCGCAGCTTGTTCAGATGAAGCCGTCTTAAAAGCTAACACAGCGGCAAGCTTTTTCTTCTCTTCTTCAGCTGCAGCCTTTTTCTTATCTTCCTCAGCAGCCTTCTGCTTAGCTTCTACTTCAGCTGCTGAGAGCATCATATGTGGCAGTAAAAAAAGTTATAATTGCAAATATAAATACAAACAAACCGCAATGTTGGTGGTGTGTGGGTAACAAACCTGCTGTTTGCCTCGGTGCAGCCTTTTTAATCTCTTCCTCGGCGGCCTTTCGCTTGGATTCCGCTTCGTTCGAGTGCATCATATGTGGCGGTAAAAAAAAGAAAATGAGTTATAATTGCAACTATAAGAGCAAACAAATTGCAATGTTGGTCTTGTGTGGGTAACAAACCCTTGCTTTGCCCTCGAGCTGCGGCTACGTTCGAAGCTTCCTCTTCGGCGGCCTTGCAGCTTGGCTTCGTTCTTTGAGTGAAACATATGTGACAGTGAAAAAAAAAGAGTTATAATTGCAACTATAAAGTGCAAGCAAGCTGCATTGTTGATAGTGTGTGGGTTACAAACCTGCTGCTGCTTTCAACGTACTCTCATCTTCCAAAGTCTTTTTATCAGCCTCAGCCTTTCTCCTCTGTTCGTCTTCGGCATTCTTCTTGGCTTCCTCGGCTTCAGACTCTCTCCTCAAGGCTTCCTCTTCTTCAGCCTTTCTCCTTGCCTCCTCTGCAAGATTCTTCTCAGCCTCGAGTTTCTGCCTCCTCTCCTCCCTGTCAGTCCTCCTTGCATAAGTTCTAGTGAACTGTGTTATGGGGCAGAAAAAAAAAGAGTGAATAGTTGTGGTTTAGCCAGTAAAAAAACAAAAAGAAATAAAATAAAGGATTGCAACTGTAAGTACAACCCAACTGCAATGTTGGTGGTGTGTGGGTTGCAAACCCGCCGATGCCGATGCCGCCGATCTTTGCTGCTGCTGCTGAGGCTGAAAATAATAAAATTGAGGAAAAAACAAACAAATCAAAAATTGCAAAAAAAAAGAAAAACAGTGAAAAATGCTGATGATTGCTAGATTGAGTAACTAATTGCAACTTTCCATGCGGTGTGGCTGCATTAAACCTGAGAGGGAATTGCAACCTGGGTGTAAAAAAAAGAGCTTACATCAACCTGGTGGGGAGAGGGAGATATTGAGGAAGCACTCCTCTTTGCAACAGTGTGTCTTGGCTCACGCGGGGGCTCGTCTGCATTGTCACCAGCGCGAGGAGGCGAATCAAAAAGTCCAAGAATTTCATCAACATTTGAAATGTTGCCAGAAAGGTGTGGGGGGCTGCAAAAATAAATAGAAGAAGAAGATGGTAAATAAAAATAAAATACAGATCATTTAGACTAAAATATATAAAAATATATATATTCTTACTTCTATCGAAACTACAATGTTCACTATCATGACCGTGGGGGGGTGTTTGCTCAACGTTTCTGTGATCAACATCACCCTGTGCGGGGGTTTTCATCGTGCGCGCCGCCTTGATATACCTCCATTTCAATTGGGGTACGGGAGCGTCGAAAACACCATCATCCGTGTCCGCCCCATGAATGTCTTCCATACTTGATTCGATTCTTTGGTCTTTGTTGTTGTACACAGAAATAAAAAGTGTTATTGCAAAAAAAATGCTATATTAGTATGTTTGCAACCTTGGGTGTGCATGATTGCAAAAAAAGTAGTGATTACATATAAAATAAACTGCAGTTTACATCTGATTGAAAACAAAAAAAAAGGTAATGTGAGATGTATGTTTGCAAAAAGGTTGTGTGTCTGATTGCATCTTCTGCTTACATGTGGTAGAAACATGATTATGAAAAAAAATATATATATAAAAGAAAAAAGAACATACCAGTTGATGGTTGTGTGACATCCGCAGCCTTCCTCCTGCGACCCTTGGAAGCTTGCTTGGCAGCTGCAGCATCCGCAAGAAGCTTGTTGATGCTGCTAACGCACTCCTGATGAGCTGACGCCATAAGATCACGTGACCTTGTTGCGTACTCAGAAGCCTTCCTTGCATACTCCTGTGCACGTTTAGTGCTTTTGTCAAACTCCTTCAGGATAGCCAGCGCGTCTTCCTTCCTGCTCCTTCCAACTAAATCAGAAAGGCGCTGGCTAAATGCAGTGCACAAACTTGGGTACTCATAAAAAACAGGAGGGGAACTGCTGTGGGGCCCGTGACCGCCAGGATCATGGAAGGTGCTAGGCCCAGGAGCCCCTGCTGCAGCGGCGGATGAACTAGCCCCAGCAGCAAATGTAGCGCCTGCCGATGGGGCGCGAGGTCTCTGCCGGGGTTGGGCGGCACACCGCCGTAAGCCCCTCATCATCCGCATCTTGGGCGGGGCCAAATGCGGGGATGGGCGATCTCGTCAAAGACCCCACGGGAGCACCGTAGCATGTGTCCGTGATACTTTTCAGTACCGCAAAAAAACAAAAAAAAGTTGGAGTAAAAAAAACAGTGGTAACATTTGCAAAAAAAAAGAAAAGAAAGTGTGATTGCAAAAGGAAACAAACCCTGAGATGTCCAAACTCAACATTGTCACCAGCGACATCCCCCCTGCGGTCCTGGTTGAGTATAGCTTGAATCATCTTCGAGGCCAGGAAGGAGCACCGGGGGATGCAAAAAGGACTTGTCTGGAATCCGTGCTGCAAGTTGTCGACGTATAACATCTGCAAAAAAAACAGTGATGAAGCAAAAAACTGTGTGTAATTGCAAAAACTATTTTAAAGTGTGTGATTGCAAAAACTACTGGTTTATTTCTGTGACTGCAAAAAAAGAAAAAGAATTGAACCACTGTGTGATTGCAACTATTTGGCGTGACAGAATGCAACCAGTAGTTATGTGTAGTTGCAAAAAAAAGAACCTGAATTTGTCTGTGGTTGAAAAGCTACTTGGTTGTTTGGAATATGATTGCAAACCTGGGTACTAAGTGATTGCAAAAGACTAAAGTGTGTGATTACAAAAAATGCTGATTTGTTTTCTGTGACTGTAAAAAGGGACAAAAAGAAAAAGACTGAACCAGTGTGTAATTGCAGCTATTTGGCATGCGTGATTGCAACCAGTAGTTATGTGTGATTGCAAAAAAAAAAAGGAAAAGAAAACCTGACTTTGTATATGTGCTTGCAAAGCTACTTGGTTATTGGAATATGATTGCAATCCTGGGTAGCAAAGTGATTGCAAAAATCTTAAAGTGTGTGATTACAAAAACTGCTGGTTTATTTCTGTGACTGCAAAAAGGGACAAAAAGAAACTGAACCAGTGTGTGATTGCAACTATGTTTTGAGTGTGATTGCAAACAATAATTATGTCTGGTTGCAAAAAAAAACACATGACTAGGTTATTTGGAATGTGATTACAAACCCGGGTAGCATAGTGATTGCAAAAAAGGTGCAAATGCCGGATTGAACAAACGGTGAAAAAAATATATGATTGCAACAACGGTATGTAAACAAGTGGGAAAAAAAAAAGCAATGAAACAAAAAAAAAGAACGAGGAAAAGATGCAAAAAAAAGAACCCGAATTTGTCCGTGGTTGAAAAGCTACTTGGTTGTTTGGAATATGATTGCAAACCCGGGTACTAAGTGATTGCAAAAGACTAAAGTGTGTGATTACAAAAAATCTTGATTTGTTTTTCGTGATCGTAAAAAGGGACAAAAAGAAAAAGAGGCGAACCGGTGTGTAATTGCAGCTATTTGGCATGCGTGATTGCAACCAGTAGTTATGTGTGATTGCAAAAAAAAGGAAAAGAAAACCTGACTTTGTATATGTGCTTGCAAAGCTACTTGGTTATTGGAATATGATTGCAATCCTGGGTAGCAAAGTGATTGCAAAAATCTAAAAGTGTGTGATTACAAAAACTGCTTGGTTTATTTACGTGATCGCAAAAAGGGACAAAAAGAAAGCGAACCAAGGTGTGTGATTGCAACTATGTTTTGAGTGTGATTGCAAACAATAATTATGTCTGGTTGCAAAAAAAAACACATGACTAGGTAATTTGGAATGTGATTACAAACCTGGGTAGCATAGTGATTGCAAAAAAGGTGCAAATGCCAGATTGAACAAACAGTGAAAAAAATATATGATTGCAACAACAGTATGTAAACAGTTGCAAAAAAAAAGCAATGAAACAAAAAAAAAGAACAGGAAAAGATGCGTGTCTGACTTGAGCTTACCACTAGAAAGATCGTGCATCCGCTGATGGGTGCATTGATACCTTTCTGAGCATAATCCAGCTTGTATAAACGAGCAGCAACGCTGAGCCTGTCAACAACTGCCTTGCACCAATTCCTAGTGCCAATGTTCTGAATATCTTGGGTATATCTGACATCATCGAGCCTGATCTTGGTGTCGGTGTTGGAGAACAGCAAACACTGGAAAGCAGCCATGAAAAAAGCTCTTAGACCAAGCTCCCCAGTCAATGAACGGTTCTTCAGCCCAGCAGTTATGTGTTTGACAGTAATGCCCTTCCTCGAGTTGTAAGAAGGGCCAACAATCTGTAAGCCGAGCCGATCACGCTCAGCACGGGCATCTGCGTCAGACATTGGCAGCGGGTCCCCCTCCGGCATTGGGAATCCGCATGGCACACCACACGACATGATGGGCGACATTGATCTCTTTGCCGCCACCAATCTCAAGCTTCATTGTCTCTGGATTGAACTTCCGCATCAACCAGCTGCAAACATCCCTCTTAAGGTAGTTGGGCTTGAAATTCAGAAGACCCCCAAAACCTTTTGCGACTACTTGACCCTTAAGATCATTTGGTAAAACATTGATAAGCTTGATAAAACTCGCAGGGGAGCATCGCATGGACTGTGGCTTCAATTTGCCCTTGTCGCCATCACCAACAGCGGCCAGAACGGCATCATCGCCGTCATCATGTCCAGAGCCTTCGCCATCTGCGACAAAATCTTCATCATGCTGTCCTTCATCTCCTAGCTCTTCAGCAGTGCTAGCCAGCGGCGGTGTTGGCAACCTGAGCCTTTTACGCCTCTCACGGAGTCTTTGTAAATTGTCAGCCTTCCTCTTCTCAGACAACCGAGGAGAAGATCGAGTATTTTGAACACCTTGTTGTTCACCTTGCTGACCGCCTTGCTCCATTATAAAAAAGTATAACAACTGAAATAAAAAATATATGAACATAAACAATCATCAAAAATAAAAAAAATGCACAGTTTGCAACTTATATGATAAGGCAATTGCAACTCCTATAAACCAAGTAACACAAAAAAAAGCGCTAATGCTAATAAAAAAAGATTTAATACTAGATAAGATTGCAACTACCGTAAAGAAAATACGGGATGCGGTTCTCACAAAAAATATCAAACTGCTACACAAAAAAAATACATAAAGAAAATCTTTGTCTAATACGACAAATTACAACCTGCTTGTGATTATGGCATACAAAAACACTATTGCTATGATCGCTTAACGAGGTTGCAACTCCGGAAAAATAGGGAGATTGCAACTCCTGTAATAAAAAGCGGTTGATAACAATGAAATCAATCAAAAAAGCCATGCGTGCTAAGACGATTACAAACTTCTGCTGTGATTATAGTTGCAACTCCTGCAATTAACAGATTGCAAAAACAAAAGTGTGACAGAAAAAGCTACAGCACCTGCAACAAACGTTTCTAGTGTAATTGACCGGTTGCAAACTCAGTAATAAGTCGATTGCAACTTCTGTGATGCAACGGTTGCTAACAATGAATCAATCAAACCCCCCCCACCTGCAAACAAATGTATATAGTGTAATTGACCGGTTGCAAACTCAGTAATATGCCGATTGCAACTTCTGTGATGCAACGGTTGCTAACAATAAAACAATCAACCCCCCACCTGCAACAAATGTTTTCTAGTGTAATAGACCGGTTGCAAACTCAGTAATAGGCCGATTGCAACTTCTGTGATGCAACGGTTGCTAACAATGAATCAATCAAACCCCCCCCCTAACTGAAAAAATTAAAAAAATAACACGACGGGAACGCATGCGATTTTTACACCTAGCCACGTCTGATCGAATATGAAACATCCAATGAATGGAAAAAACAAAAAAAAATAGTCAGTAAAAACCCTAATGCAAAAAAGTAGCAGCAAAAATATCATCTAAATGAATAACAAAAATCATTCACGCCCTCATTCACCCCCCCCCCCCTCCGGGGGCTCTCGAAAAACAAAAATCCGCCGAACATGAATAATCACGCAGCCACACGAAAAAACCCTACCGGAAAAAAATGAAAGGGGCGAGAGGTAGGGCGGAATACCTGCGAGCAATGTGTTTCGTGGGGAAACGACGCTGGGGTCTCTCCCGCTTCACCACAATCGCCCACCGCGGGTTTCGCCCCCCACCCCCACCGCCGCGCGGAGAGAAAGAGGAAGGAGACGAAAACGCAGCGCAGTAGAGAGGGGTGGTTCGCCGCTCGGAATCCCGACGAGCACTAAAAGCTTCACGAAGTCGATCACTCCGCTTCAAAAGCCGATGAGAAAAACACTGCGCCTCTCTTCGCCGGCGAGAGCAAAAGCGGAGAAGACGAGAAAGTGGAGAGAGTGGTAACGGGTCGGGGGAATTGAATGAGAGAGTGACGGGGAGGAATTTGTAATAAGCGGGCCAAACGTGGGGTGGTTAACGCAGGAGGTCGTGGGTGCGGTTTTTTTTTAAGCGATCGTGGGTCTGCGGTTATGACGGCGGACCGCGCCACCCACCAGGCCCGCGCGCGCCCCAAGTTAAAAGAAGCCTGGTTGGTTCGGTTAGTTGGGCCTGGGTGCATTCGCTATAGAGAATGCACCCAGGTGCATAATATATATACAGTATATATATATATATATATATATATATATATATATATATATATATATATATATATATATATATATATATATATATATATATATATATATATATAACCGCATGATCAGTTACTCCCAGTACAGGAACATCTTCCCAATTTGGGCTCTGGGAGAGTACCGGTGCCGAGTCCTAGGGGCTGGTAAGCACTAGTCCTAGGGTATTAATCTATTACTACCTCCGTTCTTTTTTATATGACGTTCCTTAGTTCATTTTGAACTAACAGACGTCATGTATAAAGGATGGAGGTAGTAACTTGAACGGGAGGTCTGTCTCATGAATCAGCTTTTGTGAGTAGCTAGCTTTGCCCAGTGGAATGATGTAATGTAATGTTCAGGGGTTGTGCTCCGAGTTCTAATGGTGTGTAATATATATTGAAAGCGGAATAATGTTAGATTCAGGTTTACACGGTTCTTGTGCTAATGATGTGATGTAGTCCGAGTTATGCGATTTTCGGTTGACTTACAATCTCAAAGCGCTGCTGATAGTATGTATGGAGCTATTTTGCCCTGCGCGAGTATGCTGGTTTGCTCTTCTCAGATCTCAGTCAGCAATCCAGATTGTCTGCAATCTTAGGCACAGGTCACTTTAGGCATGCCTGATGCCATTCATTCTCGATCTGATGGCTGCTGGACATCTCAATTCTCCCCCTGCAAGTCTGTCGATTTTTTTAAAAATGTATATTTTTCGGTGATTTTTCAAAAATAAGATCTCAAGATCGGCGAAAATTGCTTGAACCGCCACTGCAATACGCGGGGCTGACTTCTTTTAAAAAATCATAACTTTTTGGTATGAATTAGGATGAAGATGAAATTTATACGAAAATTACAGCTTTTGACGATATTTATAACTTTGTAGTTCAAACTTTTTTCATTTGAAGTCATCTTCGGACTAAAAAAAAAATCGATATACGGTCCAGCCCATATGAGAAAGTAGCCCAAATAAAGCCCATTTCGTGTACAAGGAAGATACACGTTTTATAGAGTTTCAGTATACAGTCATTTTAGTGCAGAATCGAAATAGAATCCACTTAAATAGAGTAAAATACACCAGCAGTCCTCAAATTTGTGTCTATGTCATCCCGGTCCACGAACTCAAAAAATGTATCGTCCTGGTCCCTAAACATTGTTTGGGTCTCACTAAGGTCCAAGCGGGTCTCATTAAGGTCCAGTGGCAACTTAAAAGGTCATTAGTGCTGACATGAAACGCCGGCGTGAATAGTGACATGGACAACCAATCGAATCAAGTTCCCGCTGGTGCCTCACAGGCTGGCCACCGTGGGCACCGCCGTAGCAGCCTCGCCAGCAGGCTACCGCGAGCACCGTCAACCCAACAAGCAGCTCATGGGGCTGTGCGGAGGTAGGGGAGCTCCGCCACCGGCGCCCTACTCGAAGCCGCGGTAGGCCTGCCGACACAGGCCTCCCTGGCCGATGCGACCGGGCGTGACCGCGCCGAGTACGCCAGCGTGGGTATCCCCCGCCGGCCACCGCGGTGAGGGCCAGTCGTTTCACGCGGACTTGGACGCAACGACTACTGACGGAGAGGGTGGAGAGCACAACGGCTCGATTTTTCATCTCCGCCTCAGCTAGCATCGCGGGCCCGACCTCCATGGCCACCGGTGAGGCAAGGGATCGGATGGCGGGGAGGCAGCCACCAGAGCGGGTGAGATCCGAGCACGACGCGAGCTCCTTGGCCGGCAAAGCGAGGTCTGGTGCGCGGGTTTGGGTTGCTGGAAGGTAGTCACCGGAAGGGCGAGCTCCATGGTCAGCGGCGGTGCGACCGCATTGAGGGCTTAGCCCATTTGCATTCATCTACTGAATCGGCACGTGATCCAGTTAAAGATCGGACGAGAGAACGCTAGGAAGAGGACATCGAAGACGTAATCGCTAAGGCCTCGTTCGTTTCCACCGGATTGATTCCGACCGGAATTGATAAAATGTAACAAGAAAATTATGGTAGCTATTATAAGAGATCCGGATTTATTCCGGATCAAGAATTAATTTACTCATGATAGGTGCGCCAAAAGACTCGGAACCAATCCACTAAGAGGTGTAGATTCAATCCGACTCTTCGGTCTCTTGTTTTATCTATCATGATGAGTAAATTAAATTTTGTTTCAGAATCTCTATCACAATTTTGATGTATCTATTTATTCCGACCGGATTGAATCCGATAACAGCGAACGTAGCCCTGAACATCTTTAGGCCTCATTCGTTTCCACGGGATCAATTACAATCGGAATGGATAAATACAACAAGAAAATCATGATAGTAACTATAAGAGATCCGGATTTATTCCGGGTCGAAAATTAATTTGTTCATGATAGGTACAAAGAAAAGACTTGGAATCAATCCACTAGTCAAGAGGTGTGTAACCAATCCGGCTCTACGGTCTCTTGTTCTACCTATCATGATTGGTAAATTAATTTTTGATCCGGAATAAATCCGAAGTCTCTATCATAATTTTCTTCATATATTTATTATTCTCACGGGATTGAATCTCACGGAAGCGAACGACTTACATATCTCTCGCGTCTCCCTTCTCTGTTCCTCCCGGGTCCCGGCGTCGCCGCTTTCTCCTCCTCCGACGACTTGCCCGCTACGTTGCCCAGGGTCGTCACACCATGTGACCGCGCGGCCATCGATCCACGCTATCTAGTGAAAGAAAAAAACGTACTCCGTACTATATAGTACATGTACTCTAGCCTTCTATGGTAGCAGTGTTCGTTACATATCGAGCGTTGACCTAGTGCGTGTAAACTTTCAGGCCTACAGAACGTAGGTTCGTTGCAGCAACCATATGCAACGAGAACTTGGGAAACGACGCACAGCAGTCTCAATGTCAACGCGAGCAACCCGTGTGATCTCCGCTTTGCGGGCTCCAAGACGTTCCTAGATTCAGGAGCATAGTCTGCGGTCATAGCAGCAGATATTTCGATTCCCTTCCCCCCACACGCGTGGCCTCTGCAGAAACCCGGCGCGTCCTGCTCTGCTTCAAGGAAGGGCACGACGATGATCTACTGCTCCCCGTGCTGAAAATCTCGCGAGCTCGATCGACGCGCGCCCCGCACCGTCGTCGGCTCGCCATCTCGATCGATCAGTGTCCAGAAATCTACCGAAAACCACGAGCGCGCGTGAGACGGAAGCAACCGAGCACGAGAGCGGTTGCTGCATGGGTGCGTTTCGACGTCAATGCCACGGTACAGAAAAGGCGAAAAGCATAGCAGGACATAAATGCCGTGCCGCGAGCTCGGCCGGCAAGCAGAACGGGTGGTTCGCTCGCGGGGCGATTGATGGAGTCTGGCCATGGTACTGTCACGGATTGAAAGCGAGCAGCAGCAGTTCAGAGGTTCAGGGGGCTACTAGACCATGATTGTGAAGATCGTCAAAAAGCTCCCAATGATTTTGTTGGGGTCGAGATCGGGACGGGACGCGTTTGCCAAACTTCAGTTCGTAGGTCTGGCCAAATTTGCACTGCTTGAATTATATGGAGTACAAGACTAGTCGATCGATGAGTGGTGTAAACTGTGAAGCATGCATGCATGCATGCAGGCTTTACAGAGAGATGGTAAAGCGTACTACTTTATTGTCACACAGAAAGGCATGTCTGGTGAATCCCAATTTTGCCGATACTTTGAACTCACAAATCACAACTACCTAAAAGGTCGGAATAAAGTGTTACATGATACGACCAAAAAAAAAAACTTCTGTCAGTTTTATAGCTTCAACCGTTCGTATATGCTGCTTCAAATAAAGCTGAAACTGCACATCAGCACACAACCGAAAGCAGTGGCACACGCCAGTGTGCTTCGTTGTAAAAATATCAAAACAGCATTAGCTTATGTATCAGCTCATCGAAATCCAAAATAATGCGGAGAAAAAGGGCAGCCCCGCCCCGTACAGCGGCAGCAGCAACCACGACATGGCAGCAAAGCTTATAGGTTTACAGCCAACTAGTGGATAACAGGAAGAACAAGAGACCATGGTTTCTTTAATAGGACAGCCATCTGGCCATGTGCGACGGAATCTTTGGCACCGGTTCCTTCTCCTTTTGCTCGGCCCGTAACCACTGATACTTTTGGTTATGTTCCATGCCCAACCAAAAGGCGAAACAACCCAACACCTAAACTATTTATCCACAGTGAATAGTACAGGTAATACACATGCCCGTTTCACTCATAGTTCAGCCTTTCACTCACGGGTTCGCGGTGGCATGGACTGGCGACAAAGTAAAAAAATCTCACTGCCAGACAAGAGAAAAAACAGAAGCAATCCTGGCAGCTTGCTACCCCCTGAACTACCTGCTCACACCATCCATCATTCAAGGCAGATCGTCGGATGCCAAAATTGAGATCAGTTCATCAAAAATCAGCACTTGCATTGTGATGATCCAAGGTCCAAAAGACCCAAAACACATCTATTTCCTCCCTATTTTGGTTCATACCAAAAAAAAAGAGCGAAATTAATGCACAAACTCGGGGAGGACGATTGAGCAGCCATTGGAGCCCATGGATATGCAGGGTCCCAAGCAAAACAGAGCTGTACACATACATCTAGCGGTGTGATCAAAACGTAGCCAAACCCATAATTAGTCAAGAGATTACTAGCCATCAGCGGACGCCACCCCCATCATCATCTACTAGCGGTGGTCGATCTCGATCAGTAGACCTCCTCGGGGATGCTCTGCAGGCCGGGCTCCCACTCCCCGTTCGCCTGCATCCGGCGCGCCGCCTCGGCCGCCCGCCGCGCGCTGCGCCGCCGCAGCGACTGCAGCCTCTGCTCGGCGCCCGGCGCCGCCGCCGCGCGCTGCCGGTGCCGCTCGCTGGTCGCCGCCGCGGCTGCGGCCGCCGCGGTCACCGCGCCCGCGCCGTCGCCGAGCGCCGCGACCATCTGCTTGAGTTCGCGCTTGCTGACGACGATCTTGACGCGCACCGCGCCGCCGACCTCCTCCCGGGACAGGAGGCGGCCGCCGTGGTTGAGCTGCTCGAGCGTCGTCGCCGCCGCCTTCGACTGGTGCCGGGCGTCCGCGGTCGCGTCCCTCAGGAAGAAGCACCTGCACGCCATCCCTGTGGCCGGCCTCGTCTCGTCCTCCGCAAGGACGGCGGGCGAGCTCTGTCCTACGTCTGTATACACCTCCTCCCTCCTCTCCTCGACATCCCTTGCAAGTTACAACACACAGGTCTAAAGCGAAGGCAAAGTGAATGTGTGGGCTTCCGAGTAATGTGACACCCCCCACACCCACACCAACATGCTTTATATACTAGCTGGCGACGGCCTTGCTGTTTGCTGAGCGCAGCCACAACTGTCTCCAAATACGCGCCACCTGCGTCCATGACATGTGGGCCCGGACCCCGGACCACACCTACGTCTTCCCTGACCTGCGTGTCCTGTCTAAAAAACTTTTGGCCCCTCCGATCCTCTGGGATTAAATTTTTTGCTAGAAGGGATTAGTAAAGAAATAAGAGAGTCGGGGTAGCTTTTTTAAGACTTTTAAAACAATCATGAGACAGGGAGGGAGGGAGGGACTAATTGAGATGGGAGTTGAATAAAGATATGGGCGGACTCACATGGCTGTCCCTCTCCTCTGGCGTAGTGAGATGGAGGAATCATTGGGGAGAGGCCCCTTGCAAGTAACGTGTTAGCAGACCACAAGCAGCTCCCGCCCGATGACTCGTGGAGTCTACGTACATTCGGTTAAGGTGGCGTATTTGACATAGACATCGATCGTTCACTAGTCGCTACATCACCCATATACATGCATCCATCCATGATCCATGTTTTCTTGCTATATATTTCTGCTTCCACACACTGTAGGTTAATTCGTAGATCTATATATGGATTCAAATTCGTCAAGGTACGTACATATGCGTACAAATATATACGCATCTCCAGTTTTGTGTTCGATCGGATCCTATATGTTTTCAGACGCTCCAACAAAAGTACATTGCAGGTACACGTACCAGGTTCTGCTGTCCGTCTGCTGCAACGACGCCGAGGGTTTTGCGAAAAAAATCTTGATCATTCGGTGATATTGCTCCTGTCCCTTTCATGGCGCTCAGGACCAGATCCTTGCGTGTACGCGGGACGATGATTGATGAATCGAGCACTCTCTAGCTCATCGCATGATGATCACCTAGCTTAGGTTAGGTGTGCTGAATACAACAGTCGAACGGACACGGCCGGTCGTGTGTGGTGTGTGGCGGCACTGATTTTAAACTCCAACGGATCGGAGTAGCAGCAGCACGTCAAGGTGGATGGCGAGCGCACCTTGCATTGTAACCGTCAGTTAACCACCGGCTGCGGCATTATTATCTATAGGAATTGCGCCATGGATCAGGGCCAACTAGCTAGCGCTGCGCGCGCACACCCGAATGAGAAAGATCAACGCGGACGGTGAACAAACCTTTCCACGATTGCAGCTTGTAACGCGGACCCGGTTTTTTCCCTCCCCCCTGCAATAATGCAGGCGATCGATCAAACACAGGTCCAAGCCTGGTTTCCGGCACGGCAAAAAAAATGATCTACAACAAGAAGATCGCGGGCAACACCCGCCACCACAAAAGACAACACAGATATGGGGGGTTGAGTACGTAGATGAGAGCATCATAAATTCATCCTACAACAACTTATATCCCGCGGCATCTCCAGCCTGAAACGAATTCTCCTGCGTGCGACGTGTCTGTGTAGTCTAGGTTTCGTCTGCTCATGATTAACTATAACGAACCTTTTGTCAACGGACGTACGCAGTCTTTGGCTTCTCCGGGGGGGCATCGACCGATCTGGGTTCTGTGGCAGTGTGCAATGCACGGCGGCGGAAGGGGTAACATGCATGCGAGACCGAGCGATCAGCTCCAGTCGTCGTAGCCGCCTAGGCCTAGCTAGCTGCTGCTAGCAACCGTTTTTCTTTGGGTGCAATGCAAACCATAACCATGGCACAAAGATATGATATTCGTTCCCATAAACAACAACACCTTGGAGAGCCTATCTATAATGATATTCTTCGCGTTGGTGCCTAGCTTTTTCTTCACATGGACAAAGCTAGGTCTTCGCGCGCGCTGTACATTGCGTGCCGCGCAGAGCGTCGCCATCACCTCGTGGCCCCACATGCCAGCCTCATTGCTCTCATTGGCGACCTATGGCTATGGCTGAAGAATACTGGAGATGCTTAAATTAGGAAGCGTTCTTTCAATTAATTAATTAATTAATTAATTAATTATGAAGCTAATACATGGGCCCTGGCCAGATCAGTCGTTGGATCTTGCATTTTTATAATTCGCAGCTAGCTGCTGCCTGCGGGCATGTTGATGTTGCTTCAAGGAAGGTCCCCCCGGTGCCCTGCCAGTGCAGTTTATACAACAAGGGCAACCCCGGGCTGGCTGCTAGTGCTACGAGCCGATGGAGCAGCTAGCTCTGCTGCAGCTGCTCTTGTTTGCTTGCGGCCGGAATCCATGCAGGTAAGTACGTGAGGTTGTACACGCTACGGACAAAACGCATGTGAAGGGCGTCCCTTTTTAGGGCAACATTATATGGAAGCGTTCTATTACTATGTTGCAGGAGCAGGACACGCCTCTCGATCTGCATGCGATCCCGGCCTGATTCGCGTTAACAACTATACTTGATACTGCTGTGGGGAATGGGGATGGGATCGTCTCATCCGACGGAGGATCCACCGGTTAGTGTGAGACTGTGAGCCTGCGATCATCAGTCGATCAGAGCTGGTGATCGACCTGTCGATCTGCTTGCTTTGGGAGGGAGGATCGAAGTGATTCGGTCACGCTCAAGTGTTGACACGTAGTAGATGATCGAGATATGTTTAGTGTATTGCTTGTCGCAAAAAAGATCCACTGAGAGGCTTAGAGGAGCTGCAAGGAAGTTAATTACTTTGCAGTGAAGAACGCGATGGTGGTAAAAAAAAGAAAGAATTAGCAGCCTGAGAAGTCTATCTAGTTTGACGAATCGATCGATCGATACCCTTATTCAGCAAGTAACGTGCAATCAACTTTGGCACACTACACAACAACAGAGGCGTACATGGATGGCTAGCTAGCTCGGCACAGCTCTTGGATACTCGTGCGACATGGAATTGTTTTGACAGGTCACATGCACTCCGGGGCCGAGGGGGCCCCCAGTGCCGAATAAACAAGAACGAGGGAACCCGAACGATAGAAAAATGAGAGAGCCCCGTGACGCAACGCTGATGCTGGCGTGACGTAGTACCAGGACTCGAAATCTTTGGGACCCCACCCAGCTCCGACTCCCCCCCGTCCCAATCGTCCCGTTCGGCGAACGAAATTATTTCGGATAAGCAGGACGCGTAGCAGCGTCGCCCATCGATCCAGTACACCACCGCAACAGACACGGCAGCGACCCTGGCGGCCTCCTGGTCAGGGGGGCCCAGGGCTGCACGGGCGGACGGACCGTTCCGCCGCCACGCCACGGCCGTCGGATCCCGCCTCGGCGGCGCGGATCATATCGGGAGCGATCGCGGCACGAGACGTGGGCGCTGGCTGGCTGGCTGTCCGCGCCGCGGCGCGCCCCCGGCCGAGGTCGTTCGTTGCGTGGCCGCGCCCTCCTTCTTCCTCGTGATCGCGAGAGCTCGGAGTCGGACGGAGCCGTCGCGATCGGAGGGGGCACTGCACGGTCGCTTTCGGGTAGGGTAGGTCACATACTCACATGCGCCGATGCGCGCGCCCCCGGAAAACTTGTCCCCGCGCTAGCAAAGCCTCAGCGGCGCGCGGGCCGCGGCTGCTCGCTACCGCGGTGGTACGCGCGCGCGTCACCCACACGTCTGTCGTCTCGTCGGGTTGCGCTTCCGCGGCGGCCCCTGTCACCGACTCGCACCGCTGCACCAAGGGCTCGATCGGTGGCCCGTGGCGCGCGGGCTGGAGCCGGCCTATGCAACGAGGTAGGGATGGCGCTCCGCCCCGTCGCCACGGCCGGCCGCCGTGTCCCATGTGCGCGTTGGTGGGCGGGCCGTGGAGCCGGGCTGGATTTTCGCTGGTTTCATCGCCGCTTTCGCGTCGTTTTTTTGTCTGCGGGGCGGGGAGGCACCGCACCGGTCGCCGGTCGTGTGCGATCATCATCAGCGGGTGCCTGGTATAACTGGTAACCGAACGCCCGGGCGGCGGTGGTCTGATCGTGACAGTTGCGCTCGCGCCTGCCTGGATCGTGGAATAGCGGCGGTCAGATAGGTTGGTTTGATTGCTTGCTGATTTGTGTTTCTGGTGAGGTCGGTTATTTATGTAATATATAGGAAATAGGACTGTGCGATTCTATTTGAATATCAAGTCCGAGGGCGTGTTATTTTCCGTATATATACGAAGTACAGTTGGCGAAGGATTACGTCTCTTGGCATCATGCAATCACCGTGCCTACGTACTCCAGGTATACGCGGTGGCCAGTAGCCCAGTAGTGTCGTTGCGATTCGTACGCCAGGCCTTGCCATTTTCAGTGTAACTGCACGTCTGCACAAATGTAAGGCCATGTGGCGGCAAGCTAACTTCATGTGGCGCGAAGAAACCGGATAAAGTGCTTGTTGCTCGTTGATGAGGAGCACGGCACGGCACTGACGAAAACAGTTCATCCGGGTCTTTTCGGTGCCAAGTGGAAGGCAAAGTTTTTCCTAGAGATCGAGCGCGCTGGCGAACGCACGCACGCCCTGCAGGACCAGGCTGTTTTGCTTCGACAAGCTTTGGCGCAGCAGCTTGAAAAGCCGCCGACGATCTGTCTGTCCTTCGTTTGCCCCCGTGTACTCGTGTTGTGCACATGTGCAACGCTTTCACAGTGAACCCTGTCTGTCTCGACCATGCTCCATTGCTCTGGCGATCGATCAGGATCAGGATCAGAGCGGCAGCGTCAGGAGATGTCCGTGCAAGGAACCGCGATGAGCACTGCTAGCTGTCATTCGATCGACATTGGCAAGTGATGCTTATCACAGGCCACCAGGTAGGCCATGGTGGTGTGCGATTGCTCCCCGTTGGATCATGCACAAATCACAACTGTAAACCTCTCATTTAGATCTCGTCGTACTACTTATGAGGAATCTTGTGGCCGAGCTGGCTCCCATTTGGCCACTTCTCAAGTTATTTTTTTCCTCCAAAGATCACTTCTCATATTCAGCTGCTGCAGCGATAGCATCTGCTAGATCGCTGACAGTCTGACACACACATGGAGCAGGACACTCGACGGCGAAGAAAGAGAAAAGGGACCTGGCACACGCTGTTTTGTTCTAATTTTTTCCCCAGTTCATTGTTCTTGATTGATTCAATCCAGATATCTGCTGTACATTGATCTGTCGGAAACACTGGGAAAATGTTTGGATCGATCGATCCAAATGCCAGATTAAAAATATGTGACATTTCAAATTTGGGATGCAACCATTGGGCGCTCATTTTGGCCCGATCAAATAGGCTGGTTGCAATCCAGGAAGAATAAGACGAGGATTAGGAGAGGAAGCTATACAAGCAAACAGTACTTGATCACTACACGTACGCACGCACGCCTAGCTAGCTAAAAGCATTCCTCCGGGATGCTCTGCAGCGCCGGCGACCACCGGCCCCGGCGCCTCCCGACGGCCGCCGCCGCATCGGCCGCCGCCTGCTTCTTGGCGTGCTGCCGCTTGAGCACGCTGACGAGCTGCTCCAGCGCCGGCGGCAGCGCGAAGCCGCCGCCACCACCGCCCGCTACGGCCGCGGCCACCTGCTTCAGCTGCTGCTTGCTGAGCACGATCTTGACGCGCATCGCGCCGGCGCCGCCGCCGCCGCCGCCGCCGCCGCCCTCGCGCGGCGCCGCTGCTGGGGCGGCGTCGGCGACGCTCTCCCCCGTGGACTGCTCGATGGCCGTGACCGTCTTGGTGCCCAGCTGCAGCCGCGGGCACCTCGCCAGCTTCCGGCCGTCCCTCCTCATCAGCACCGGCGAGGCAGCCTCCAGCTCCATGGATCCGAATCGCCGATGATCTGAAGAACGAAGAACGCTTTCTCGCTCTCTGCTTGCTCTGCTAAAGCTCCTCTGCTTGCTGTTCTCGAGTCGATCTAGCTGTTGTAACTCCAGTAGCTAGAGAACAACGAACGAATATATAACACCCTGCGCGGGTCTCAGGCTAGGGTTTTTATATACAGGGGGTTTTGCGACGACGAGTGAGATAGACAGCTCAGAGGCGCCTGCCTGGCTGTGTGAAGATCGGAAAGGGACGCAACAGGTGGAATCTTTCTCCCATTTTCCACGGGATTAGTTAAAGAGTTCTTCGGTTGTTTAAATACTGCCGATACAGATGGAAAAACGGTAGTAGTAGTAGTACCTTGCTTGCTGCAGCGTGTCAAACCCTACGGTGTGCATGGGCCGTGGGCGGGCCCCGCCGCGTCACATGCCGGTGGAGAATTTCTCAGGACTAGCACCCCGTCCCCGCGGGTGTGATCTGGATTTCCCGTCAGCTTTACAAGTGGACTCATATCACTCATGTGCCATCTCGATCTCGAGTAAACAATGGAGATGATGCCTCCTCCAACAGATGAACAGAGAGGCACAGGGCTTATGTTGCCAGATGAGCTCTGTATATATTTTTTTCATTCTTGACAAAAGGTTGGTTTGTTTGATGTGTATATGCACAGATCTGAACGTCGTGTGTAGATGCCACCATGGCAGTATGATTCGAGCAGTAGATACAGTATGATATTGCCATACTTGTCTCGTACGTACGACACGTACGAGTGGGGGTAATTAATGCCGCTGTCAGGGTTTGTCTGCCTGTCTCCTGTCTCTTCCTGCAGGGATTAGCCGACCTGAAAGCCTGAAACGATCGATCTCGACGGGTAGAGAGGCCAAAGCAAGCACTCGAGCAGGTGTTGTTGACAGCACGCATCCACGCTCCCATGTCTGCGCAGTTCGCCGATATATACTTGGTTTAGTTTCATCAGCCGCGGCGTCTAGCGAGCTAACGCCACCGGCACGTGTCGTTGTCGTACGTGGTGGTACGAGCGTACGTACAGTACAGTACTCCAGCCCAATCGCCGCGAGTTAACGTGGTCTCCCTTTTTACAGCAACTGCTACATGGTCACGTGGAGTACTGTACTGATCTTGGTATCTATGGACCGGACCGGACCGGACGGGGTTGGTCTCTCACGTGGAAGGACGCCAAGAGGGATCGTCGTGCAGTGAAGAACGGCGAGAAGAGAACTGTAGACACGCGTACCACACCGATCTCCCTGGTCGCGCTCACACGGCCAACAGACTGTTGGGTTGGCTGGTGACTGATGGCTGGTGCTGTTTGTTTTGAGAGAAAAATACTGTTGGCTTATTCTTTGGTGGTGGTTTGTTCGAGAGAAAATCTTGCTGGCCCGGTGGTGATAATGCCAACAAGACGATGCGTCAAAAGGCAAAGAGCCCGGAGGTACATGGGATTGCCAGCCACTGTTGAGCACTCAGTGCTCTCGGGTGGTGGGTGCTGGCTAGAGATGACAATGGTGGGTGCTGGCTAGAGATGACAATGGGTACCCGAAACCCGAGTACCCGACGGGTTTTACTCGATAAGGAGACGGGTATGGAATTATATTTCTACCCGTGGGTTCATAAATGAGCAACATCATGCACCCATCGCGTAAGCAGGTGCGGGTGTGGGTACATACTACCCATACCCGCATACTCACAGGTAAAATAAACCCGTCTACAATATGTGATAAACGTGTAAAATAATACATTGTTAGTGAAGGATAACTTAATATTGATAACTAAAAAATGTTATGCTTTGTTAAACTATTAATTAGTTAACAATTATCATTTATCTTTTTTTATCAATTAAATTCGTTGATGTATGCACCTTATCACGTGTTATGTTCTCAAATATATTGGTTTACGACGGGTATGCTATCGGGTATGGATTACCCGACGGGTAAAAAAAACCGCGCGAGTACAGGTATGGGTAAGAACTCAAACCCGCATGCGGGTATGGGTTTTTTACGGGTAGGAGTTAGGGGCCCTTTGGCAGGGCTTTTCCAAGTGCCTCTCCACTGGCTTCTACAGAATCCCTGCCAAACCCCTAACAAAAAAACGGAAGACATTTTGCAATTTGTACTACGGAGGTGAAGCCAAAAATAGTGGCTTCCCGCGGCTTCTTCCCCACATGTGACATAGAAGTCACAACCACAACCATTTTGCCAAACACTTTACAAAATGGCCGGCCTTCAACAAAAAGTCATTTTCTTAGAGTAGCGCACAACCACGTACGTTTAGCGCGTGACAGCCCCAGCGCCAAAGGGGCCCTTAGAGTTGGCGGGTGCGGGTATGGAACAACACTACCCGACGGGTTTCTAACCAAAACCATTGTCATCTCGTGCTGGCCGGTGCGGGCATGGTGACCCATCGGGGCAGAAGGGGAACCAAATGCAAGTACAGGCCGGTGGCCGCCGGCTAGAGCTGCGTGAGCTGGCCGGACAAGAGCGCGTTCATTAGTTGCGGTTCCTCAGACGAATATATTCTCAGTTACTCACGTACGTACCATGCGGTTTGGTCGTGCCCTCGTGGGGGAAAGAATTTTCTTTTGGGCCGGTACGATATTTTTGCTGGGGATAATGTGGGCGGTCGTCTACTGGCGGATGAGGCTGCTGCTGCTTAGAATATGGCGAGCGAGAACCGCGGTGTGGGATAATAATCGGTGTTGACGGCTAGCTAGCAAATTTGTTTTTAGGATATTGTATGTACTGCAATAGGTAGTCAAGGTCATGCAGTAGTTCGACGGAGGATTAAACATGGCTAGTTCACACAGGGGACAGGCTGGCTGCGTATGCATTTGACACGTACTCAGGTACTCCGGCAACGTAACACTCATTGACCTTAAGTCTTCAACAAAAGAAAGAAATGGGAAGATGGAAGATGATAGTACACCCGACGAGTACAGACAGATAGATAGCCAGGTAGGAGATATCCTAATCAACGACGAAGGAATAGTAATAAGGGAATATACATAACCACAAAGGGAAAAGTTTATACAAAATCATAGTACTATGAAGGAATAGTAACAAGGGAATATACGTAATCACAAAGGGAAAAGTTTATACAAAATCATAGTACTACATCTAAATGCATCGGCCCCTCTTCCCCTAACAGCTCTAGCGCCAGCCTAGGTGTGGTCCCGGTCGTACGTCCACGGATCAGGTGCCCTGACGACCCGCGGTGCTAGCTGGTCGGGAGACTGTGTCGCCATGGCCGCCTGCGACGAGCCTGCAGCATCCGGTGTCGCTCCGCCGCCCGCCGGTGGACGCTCCCCCGGCCGCCGGTGACGCTCCGCCGCCTACGGGGTGTCGCTCCGCCGCCGCCGCCGTGTCGCTCCGCCGGCCACCAGCGCGTGACGGGCGAGTCAAAACCGGTGGTGGGCTGTGTCCGCGTGACGCGGCAAGCTCGTCGGCCTGCTGCGGGGCGCCCTCCATGGTCGTGAGAATGTCGTCGTACCGTATCTCATCCCAGGCCAGCTGGTCCTCGGCGCCCGTGTCGAAAGTACTAGGCTGAACCTGGCTGGAACATAGGCGGAGTGGACGACGAAGGAATATCTGTCGCCGGAAGCTGAAACGCCGACTGTTTGGAACCTCCTAGCGTATACATCGGCGGCAGCGGCGGCGGCTGCTGCTGTTGTCGAGGCTCGGCTATCGGAAAAGGCGGCGGTCGCCCTGTACGATTAGAATATAGTATAATCACAAACCCACAATAATTGCGTCCATTGGTTGAAAATAAGGTCTACTGAAAGTACCTGCGCTGGGTAAAGCAAACGGCCACTGCACGTAGGCGTGCGGGCCCTGTGCCTGTGGATGCTGATGTACCCTCGGAGCCGAGAACCCGCCAGCAAAGGTAGCAGGCGTCGGCTGCGAAGCTGCTGTCGAGGCGGAGCTCGAGGACGACGCTGGGTGGAGCGGAAGGAGAGGAATCTCTACGGCCCCGACGTAGTTCACGACGGCGGAGTACCTCATAGTCGCAGCGAGGATCCTCTCGTACGTGCTCCGGTGCTCCTGTGGCCCCCAGGAGAAGCACTGCCTGATCGTGGTCGATGTGAGCCGCACGACCTCAGCCTGCGCGTCGTGCTGCGCACAAAATTAGAAACACGTGTTTTAATGAAAAGTCATATGAATGTAATATGTTTTCTGTATCGTAGCTTACCGCTGTGTCGGCAGTCTGGTCTCGGCGCACCGGGTAGGTCAAGTCCGGCAGGACCCTGTCGTGGTCCGGGACAGGTGGCGGTGGCGGGGTAGCAGGCACGTATGTGACGCCCCAGGTTTTTAATTAGCATCATTAACGTTGATGGCCGAATCAGCCAAGTCAAACCGGCTGACCTTGGTCAAACCGAGGTCAACCTGGGTCATCACCTCGAAAACCTCGCACACACACCCTATTGAATCCCTTGACCAAGTCAACACGCCCTTGTGGTCATCCCTTGGTCAAAGACACGGACAAATCCCGCTTAAACCTTGACGTCGGTGAGTGTCTTCCGGAACTTTTGCCGTGTTCTCTAAATTTCACCTAAACACTTCAAAATCTACCTTAATGAAAGTTATCCAGCTTGTTGAGGGACACAACTTTCATGTAGATTGACATTTCAAATTTTGAGAGGAAATTGGTGAAAACTTGGTCAACAGTCAGCATCTCCTGTTCACCGAGACATGGCGACATTCAAAGTTTGGCTACAATTTGTGCAAAATCCGTTGAGAAAAACACCCTAGAGTCTTTGTAGAAGTTGTAGAGGGTAGTGAGATCTACAACTTTCCTATTCACCACTTTATGCACTTCAATGCAAATTTTTGGAGAAATTTACTTTCAAATAGTGCCAGTCGAGTTGGTTTGTCGTCGCGCCGCGGCATCGCGACGGCCGGAGCGCCGAGCGCGCCCGCGCGCGCGCGCGCCTCGAGCCAACCGCACCCTCGACTTCGGGTCCGCACGCGCCTTCCCAGACGCGTTGCGCTGCCCGAGGCCGCGCGCCCCCGAGGTCGGGAGGACTCCGAGGGCGGCTCGTGGCCCGAGCACGCCACGCGCCGCGTCGCCGTCTGCACACCGGCCGCCCCCGCCCGCGCGGCTCGCGTCGTCGTACGCGCGCTACCCGCGGTCACCTCCCTCCTCTGCTCGAGTGAGGCCACCGTGGAGTCGCCTCTCGCACCTATAGAGCCTCCCGTTTTCCCTCGTCACGCGCTAGCACGCCGACGAGCCCGCCTTGCTCCGCCGCCGGTCTCCATTGCCACCGCGGCGAGCTCCGCCTCCTCTTGCCCCCACGGTCGGCCGACCCCTCGGTGCGCCCTTCTAGGATCCGTAGAGGCTCAAGCCGCCACCCCTCGCCCGTCTTGCGTCGCCCCTCGCCGGATGGCGGGTCACCGCGGTTGCCGCTCGGGTGCGCCGCCGTGGGCCATCACCGGCCCTCCCTCCGCCCCGTCCGAGCGAGGGAATAGAGCCACGGGAACCCGTGGACCGTCCCTCGCCGCGCCGGCCGGACCCTGCTGCCGATTCGGCCGGAATTCGGCCGAGCGAGCGCCGCCGGCGGTGCCCAAGGTCCCAATTGCAAAGGGCGACTTCTTTTTGAGGGCTAATCCACAAAGTAAGGGTATATTTGTAAGACCCCAAGTATTTCCGGGGAGCTTAGTGAAAAAGCGTAACTTAAATAGTACATGTGTTTTGCTGAATTTTGTAAAATCCATATAAAATCTTTAAAAAATCAGAAAAATGCAAACTCAATTTTTTTGGATTCCTTGTGAAAAACCCTACAACTTTTGTTATACTCACCTAGTCCGTTTCCTGATTTTCTTTAACATGAAAAATAGAAATTTGAAAACCCTAGATGTGTTATATCTCAAAATCCATAAATCCTCTGTAGCTAATTGTTGGATATGTTGTGTGTTATGTCATGACTAGCTTCTGTAGCAAAAATTGCACAAAGTTAGGCTGTAAATCGTTTTCTAAAAATTGTTTTTCATTTCTGTAGAATCTGCCTAGATGATTTTTGTAGCCAAAAATAGTTATGTTTTTTGCCCCAACTTCTGCATGTTGCCTTGTTATACCAAAATACACCTCTGGTGAGTTAATCACAATTTTATGATTATCAGAAATATTTATTCTTGAAATATGCTTGATTTTCTTTGAAAATGCATAACTCACGTTTCATAACAGTTCTAGGTGTATATGGTGCATCCCTAGGCTAGTTTTGGACCATATATCAAGTGTGAGAAAGTTTGGATCATTTTGATGAGTATTTATTTTTGTGTGCATTTATCTTGTTCTTCTAGCTAGCTTTTGTCATTTTCAAAAATGATTAATTTCTTAGCTATCCTAAGCATGCATGAGTATTCAGTGGCTTGTTATGGGTGTTTATTGCTTAATAAACCCTTCCATTGAATTTTTAATGAATTAGATTATGAATAAAAGCTATTGGAGCAATTTAAGGCTTAATAGTCATTTAAATGAGAAAAATCACCAAACCACTTTTATGACTTGTGTGTGATAAATATCATTTTAAAAAGGTAAATCCCAACCCATTGCTGTTTGTGAAGTTAAATTAAATTATTTACATATATATATGTACACAGTCACTATCAGAAAGAATATTTAATAAAGAGCCGCATATTGTTCCTTTTTGGAAGAGTATGTTGAATGTATTCTTATCTAGGTGAATGTGTTCAACCAATGCACCCCATGGTTGTCATTTATTGTTTGTAATTAATTAAATTAAAAATCGTCGAATAAATCTTGCGTTTGCATCTTCGTGTAGATCTTTCCGACAGTAGACGTACGCTCGTGCTGGAAGGAGGAGACGAAGGTGCTGACGAAGAGCTGCAGTACGTGGACGTAGCTCAAGACCTGGACCCAAGTCCAGAAGGGCCCAAGGCCAACCTTGCCAGCGAAGGCAAGCCCCGGATCATTAACCCGTCTTTTAGAACTAGCCATTATGTTTTCTATGATTGCGCATTTACGTTACAGGAATTGAATTGAAACCCTAGATGCATGATCCCGAGGTACCTATGCTCTATCACTAGTATGGCAGGTAGATAGCTGCTCTGCTATAGGACCTGATAGTTGAGTGATGTTCGTCACTTGCAAGAATAGGTCCTTATGCTGGAATCATAAGATCTTATTAAATGGAATGCTCATGTGGTAAGAGCATGGGATTTGGGCTCCGATCTAGTGGCTTTCGTGGCTAAGCTTTTGAACGTACTAAGCACTTGTCGGGAATGGGACCGGTAAGCCTAGTACCTTAATGAGACGGTGTGGGAACTTACTATTACTACCCCTGAGGAATCACCTAACCGGCTAGCTACCGGGAAGGGGGGTGCATGGGTGAGACTGGATGCCTCGCGGGGTGTGCCAGTTAGCCTTGTACCCAGGACTGTAAGATTCGATCCCAACCCGAGGATTTTTGGGAACTGCCTGGGTGGTTGTCCTCGCGGGGGCATCCTGCCGTGTGCTTAGGTCTACCTTGCAAGGTTTAAATCAATCGATTGTCGACCTCTCACCGTTATCCGAGACTGCTTAATCAACTGGCCATGATATCCCGTAATGATGGAATTGGTGAATAATATTGTATGAATTAATTGTTTGTCCAAATTCTTGATTGAATTAGTTGGCACACTTAGAAATGGTAATCAACTAGAACTTGTGCTAAAATACTAAAAGTAAGGACCTACTCTTCGCGACTTTTCAGCAAAAGAAACTCCACCGGCCAAAAGCCTTTCATGTCTAGAGTTTGGTGATGTAGTTATCACCCGACGGTTAATTCTTACTGAGTATTAGTATACGCAGCCTTGCTTTAAAACTGTTGTGCAGGTGTTGTTGATCGGGTGGATAACGACAAGTGATGACATCACGGATGGCCTCCTGTGATGTTTACTGTTGCGCTAGTTTAATTTATTTCCGCTGTTTGCGAACTCTGAACCTTTACTCCATGTCATGAACAATGGTTGTAATAAACTGGCTCTTAACTCGTGTTGTACTCTGGACTCGCCTTCGCGTGAGTTTTAATGCATATGTCGATCCTCTGTATGACTTCCAAGTGATTTACCTGGCGTTAACCCGGCAACTAACGACAGGATGATACTTTACTATTGCTTAATGACCAAAGTGGATTGGTTTTAGGTGATAGTTCGGTATTTTCCTGGGCGGGTTGTCACAACTCACAACGTATGTCACCCGCGTCCGCATCCTCGGTAGGTACCACTGAAGGTACGCTACCCAGGTGGCGACAGCGTGAAGGCGGTGCTCGGTGACGACGTTCTGCTCGTGCGCCGCGGACGCCCACTCTGCCACGTACGGCTGCAGCCTGTCGGTGAACAACGTCGACGCAGGCACGCCCTTACGCGTCCACCTAGCATAGAACATGAAACATAAAATTATTGGTAACTAAATATTTTGAACAGAAAATACTTAGAATTGTCAAATGGTAGCTCACCTGTGCGCTGTAGGCGGTAGACGTGGCGCAGCGGGTACTGCGCAGCCTGGAAAAGGCCGACCTGCCTCATCACCCGGTGGACGGCGTACTCCTCGACGTAGACGTCGAAGACCAGTCGTCGCCGCGTCATCCAGTAGGCCTGGTCTTGGGAGCACAACGACGAGAGCCCCTGTGGTGCGCGGGCAACGACCATGGCAGGAGCGTACGACGTCCACCGGACCTGGGCATCGATCATCCGGTCGATCTGACCAACGAAGTCCTTGTAGGCCTTCTTCGGTTGCTCCCCAGCCCAAACGTGCTGCAAAGAACGAGAAAAGTTAAGTGAATTGAACTACATAAGTCATAACGTGAAGAATCACGTAAAGGGAGGTCATTGCCTTCCGGAGACACCATACAGAACCCATGGTGGGGAGGTCCGCTGGGTCGGTGCCGTCGGCCGCTGCCTTGTACTCCGAGAGGTCCGTCCTGGGCCGACCGATGTCGAACCGCTCGTGGATCCACATCTGGAGTAGGAGAGGGAACCCAAGGAGGATCGCCTCCCTATTCGTCGGCCTCGTCACTGCCGAACACAGCCCCCTGTACGTAGCTGCCAGAACAACGCTGCCCCAACTGATCTGGGCATTTGCTCGAGGGGTGCGTCGGCAATCCTCTGAGCCCAGGGGATCATGCACCACGACACGGAGTCTCCCGCTGACTCGTAGAACAACACCCACCCGAATAGCCAGAGTAGGTAGACCTCCTAAAACCTGTCTGACGTCTGGTCGTCGGCATCGCCCGCCATGTAGTCAGCCTGCACTGTCGTATGGACCTCCCTGGGCCCACTACCTCGGTGGGTACCAGGACCGACTACTCAGTGGGCCCCTGGGACTACCCGGCTTGCGCTACACGGCATCTGATGGCGTGGAGCACAAGGACTACGGAGGAGAAGTACTCGGTTAGGAAGCTGTACATGTCCCGCACTGTATGGAAGGCTCCTAGACGTACTCGACTAGTACTCTCTCCCTACTCCGACTTGTAACCCTGCCTCCCGGACTATATAAGGCGAGGCAGGGACCCTTCTCTAGCATCTCATCCAATCTCATCTCACGGCGCACAATTACACCATCTTGTAATCGTGCCCAATCAATCCAGAGCTACGCAGCATACAGGACGTAGGGTATTACGCACCTCGCGGCCCGAACCTGTCTAAATTGTGTGCCACGTGTCTCTTCCTTCGAGTTACCGATCTCGGTGAGGCCACATTCATCTACTTCGGGTACTCCCCTTAGTAGGTTGCCGGTCTAAAACACCGACAGCTGGCGCGCCAGGTAGGGGCTCTCGCCCGAGATCACATGGCGAACTCGACGACTCCTGTCTACTTCAAGCCAACCGTCGCCTTCAACCGCGGCGACACCTTCGTGTTCGGCGCACGGGTGCCCGCACCGCCGACGGCGCGGGATCTTTCCCGGCGCCGCCTCACCATGCGGCCCAACCGGAGGCCGGCTTCGTGGCCGCTTCCGGGGAAGTTGTCACAGGCGAACTCGCCGGCAAGTTCGGCGAAATTTCGCTCTTCAACCATCACGCGGACTTCGAGCTCGAGTCCGCTTCCAACTCGAACTCGACGTCTCCATGGGCTATCGCATGCGAGCCGACTGCTCAGCCATCGCATGTGGTCCCACCACCCCGTGAGCGCTCCTCCCGTGGCCCCCGCATCCTCAGTCGGGCCCGCACGGAGGCTCCCTCTTCGCGCCGGACCGGCAAGGAGCCAGTACCCGACAACTCGGACTCCGACACCGCCCCCGGCCACGCTTCGGACTCCAATCCCCTCTCCGAATTCTACTCAAATTCCGCATACGAGTTCGACTTCGGTTCGGACGCAGAGGAGCCTGAGTCCGAAGACAACTCTATTGAGCATCCCTTATCAGGGCCGGCTTCTGGGCTGGTTATAACATCCACACCGGCCGGGAGATTCGTCTACTGGCCAGACCGCAAGCCCGCTGACCTAATAAGTGGGGACTCACGCTACGTCGCCTACATCAACTCGCTCCCGTTCCAGGAGGGAACACCACTTGCCCGAGCTGACTCAAACACCCCAACTGAGGTGGCGGTTTCTGAGTCCAGCCTTGGCACCCCTGATCGCCAAGTCTTCATGGCTGCCGGCGACACCCCAGAACCTTCAGGGACGGCTCAGGACAAGTACCTTGAAGACATCTCCTCCGACGAGCTGTCTGCCGACGCACCGGTAGATGAGACACCCGCCAACAGAGACGCTCGACGTGAGCGTAACAGGAAGCGTAGCGAACGGCGCCGGCGTCTCCGAGACAACCTCCCCATCCGCAATCTCGCGGAAGCTCTCGAGGCGGTCGAGAGCAGTGTACACACTACCCCTGATCAATGCCTCATGTCGATCATAGCGATCGCACGTCAGGCTCAGGGCATACACGCTGGAGAGGTCATCGCCAAGCTCGCTGAAGATGCATACTTCATGCGGGTCGACAACAGGGTCAACCAGCCTCCTCCCGCCAGGCACCGCGACAACGAAGCTACAAGTCGCAGCGCCAACCACGGTCCCAACCGTACTCGAGCTGAGCTCCCAGCTCAGCCCAACCGTACTCGCTCAAACGCCGGCGGACCTCCACAGGGTGGCAACAGCAACCACGAGGTCGTCCCCCACCGTGCTCCTGCCGGCGGCGGCGGCCGCGACCCCCGACGGCGGCGGCGGCAGCGACGACGGAAGCTCCAACCATGGAGCCAACGGGAGGGCCGGCGGCGGCGGCGGTCGCGGCGGCCGTGGCCACGCGAACGACCACGCCTGCGGTGCCTCACAGGGCGGCTACGACGCCCGCCAAAAGATTGAGGAGCTGTGGCAGAAGAAGTCAACCCTTGCGAGGGCGACAACAACGACTTCCCCGCCTTCTCACCTCGACTTCGCAACTTGCTCCTCCCCGACAAGTTCAAGCCTTTGGGGATCACCAAGTACGACGCGAAGCGAGGACCCCATCCGGTGGCTCAGGTGCTACGCCCTCTCCATCGAGAACGTTGGCGGCAACAACGACACCAAGTGCCTCTACTTCCCCTTCTGCCTGGACCAAGCCCCACTCACATGGCTCGAGTCGCTGGACAAGCACTCGATCGACAAGTGGGACCAGCTGAAGGAGCAATTCACCAGCAACTTCGCAGGCGCCATGGGCCGATCGGGTACTCGCATGGACCTGGCCATGGCCAAGTAGGAACAAGGCGAGACCCTCCGCAAGTACATGCGCCGCTTCTTCGACAAGCGCGCTACCGTGGTCGACGTCACCGACAAGGAGGTCATCGACCTCTTCCAAGACGGCCTCTACCACCGCCGCACCTTTGAAGACTTCGGTCGTCACCGCCCCAAGTCCACCCCCCACCTCAAGGACATGATCACGTCCTGGGCGGATGAAGAAGACAAAGCCAACGCCAAGTACGACGCCATCCGTGGCAAGAACAAGCAGAACGCGGGCGGCGGCAACGGCAACAACGGGAACCATGGCGGTCGCAACAACAACAACAACTACTCGGGTCCCAACCGCAAGCGCAAGCCAGACAACACTGTCGCGGCTATCCAGCGCCCTGCGAAGGAGAACTCGAAGAAGAACTCCGGCGGCTTCAAAGACTTGCTAAAAGAGAAGTGCCCGTGGCATCTGAACGAAAACCACACCACCGAGCAGTGCTACCAGCTCAGGCATGCACTCAAGGGTACTCCAGAGCCACCGCACCCTCATGACAAAAAGGGCAAGAAGAAGAACGACGGAGATAACAACGACTTCCAGGAACCCGACAAGACCGTCAACGTCCTCTTCGGCGGACTACCCGGCGGGCGGGGAGCAAAAGGCTACCCGTCGAGAAGTCATGAGCATTGAACCAGCGGTCCCGACCCCACTCAGGTGGTCGGAGGTACCCATTACCTTCTCCCGCGCGGATCAATGGACCAGCTTCTCAGAACCAGGACGGTCCCCCCTCGTACTGAAGCCGGTGGTCGCGAGCTCCAAGATCAACAAGGTCCTCATCGACGGTGGAAGCGGGCTCAACGTCCTTTTCACCAAGACCTTGAAGAAGATGAAGCTCGACATCACCCACATGCTCACCAAGAGCAACACACCCTTCTACGGCATCGTCCCCGGCAACGCGGCTATCCCACCGGGCTCGGTGGTCCGCCCGATTACCTTCGGGGAATCTCGGGACAACTACCGTACCGAGTACATCAAGTTCGAGGTCGCGGACTTCGAGACTTCCTACCATGCCATCCTCGGCAGACCGGCCATCGCCAAATTCATGGCGGTGCCCCACTACACCTACTTGGTACTCAAGATGCCAAGCCCAGCGGGTGTACTCTCTCTCCAAGGGGACTTGAGGATCTCCCACGACTGCGATACAGAAGCCGTGGAGATCGCCTCTACGAATCAAGTACCCAACGCTATGATGGAGGTCTACGCCGCGTCGAAGAAGCTTGCTACAAGTGAACTCGACATCCCGGAGAAGTCTGACAGCGCCAACAAGCCTCAGCCACCTGAGGAGGTTCTGGTCAAGACGATCGACCTCGGAACAGGCGACTCCAGCAAGACCACCACCATCGGGGCCGGCCTCGACCCCAAATAGGAAGACGCGCTCATCAACTTCCTCCGGGCTAACCGCGACATCTTCGCGTGGAAGCCAGTGGACATACCAGGAGTGCCCAGGGAGTTGAACGAGCACTGCCTCAACGTCGATCCTAAGGCCACCCCCAAGCGACAACACCTCCAACGCTTTGCCGACGACAGACGGGATGCCATCAAGAAGGAACTCGCCAAACTACTCGCGGCTGGCTTCATCAGAGAAGTCTTCCATCCTGAGTGGCTCGCCAACCCTGTCCTCGTCCGCAAGAAGAACTCGAACGAGTGGAGGATGTGCGTCGACTACACCGACCTCAACAAGCACTGCCCCAAGGACCCCTTCGGGTTGCCGCAGATTGATCAAGTCATCGACTCCACGGCGGGCTGCGACCTGCTCTGCTTCCTCGACTGCTACTCCGGGTACCACCAGATCGCGATCAAGGAAGAAGACCAGGAGAAGACCGCGTTCATCACCCCATTTGGCGCGTACTGCTAGACGACCATGTCGTTCGGGTTGAAGAACGTCGGCGCCACCTACCAACGAGCTATCCAGGCCTGCTTCAAGAAGCAACTCAACAAGAACGTCGAAGCCTACGTGGATGACGTGGTCGTCATGACCAGAAACTCCAGTACCCTCATCGACGACCTTGAAGAGACTTTCGCATCCCTGCGCGAGTACCGCTGGAAGCTCAACCCGAACAAGTGCGTCTTCGGCGTACCATCGGGCAAACTACTCGGCTTCATCATCAGCCAACGCGGCATCGAAGCCAACCCCGAGAAGATCTCCGCCATCACCAGTATGAAAGCTCCCACGTGCATCAAAGACATCTAGAAGCTGACCGGGTGCATGGCGGCATTGAACAGATTCATCTCGAAGCTTGGAGAACGGGGGCTCCCCTTCTTCAAACTACTCAAGCACCAAGAGAAGTTCGTGTGGACTCCAGAGGCGGATCAAGCCCTTGCCCAGCTCAAGGACTTCCTATCGAAGCCGCCGCTCCTCACGGCTCCTCGCAAAGGCGAGCAGCTACTGCTCTACCTCGCTGCGACTACTCACGTGGTCAGTACTGCCATCATCGTCGAGCGGCAGGAAGACGGCCACGCCTACCCAATACAGCGCCCAGTCTACTTCGTCAGCGAGGTCCTATCAGAGTCCAAGGCACGCTATCAGCCTGTGCAGAAGCTCTTGTACGCAGTACTCATCACCTCGCGGAAGCAAAGACACTACTTCCAGGAGTACTCGATCTCCGTCGTCACCTACTACCCGCTCGGCGACATCCTGCGGAACCAAGATGCTACTGGAAGAATCTCCAAATGGGCAGTCGAGCTCGGCGCCCTCACCATCGACTTCAAGCCACGCACAACCATCAAGTCGCAGGCGCTAGTCGACTTCATGGCGGAGTGGAGGGAGAACCAGCTACCTACTCCAACCGTGCGGCCCGAGCATTGGGTGATGTACTTCGACGGCTCACTCAACCTCGATGGCGCAAGTGCAGGGGTACTCCTGATCTCCCCAACGGGCGAACAACTCAAGTACGTCCTGCAGATCTTCTGGAAGGTCTCAAACAATGAAGCCGAGTATGAAGCTCTCCTACACGGGCTCCGCCTCGCGGCTTCACTGGGCATCAAGCGGCTACTAGTCTACGGCGACTCCGCAGTGGTCATCAACCAAGTCAACAAGTCCTAGGATCGCAACAAGGAGAACATGGACGCGTACTTCCTAGAAGTCCGCAAGCTCGAGAACAAGTTCTACGGTCTCGAGTTCCACCACATCGTCCGCGACAACAATGTTGCAGCGGACGTCCTGTCGAAGCTTGGATCTACCCGCGCTCAAGTACCAGCGGGTGTCTTCATTCACGAGCTTCATGCACCATACATCCCGGAGCCGGCGCCACCAACCACTGTCCCAGCGCACCCACCGGCTGGACAGGAGGTCATGATGATCGACGTGGACTGGAGGCAACCCTTCATCGACTACCTCAGCGAGAAGAAGGTTCCCTCGGACAAGAACTTGGCCGAGCAGCTCATCCGCCGCGCCAAGTCCTACGTCCTCGTCGGAGACAAGCTTTACAAGCGGGGAGCATCTTCTGGAGTGCTCATGAAGTGCGTCCCCCGGCAAGAAGGCAAGGACATCTTGGAGGAGATCCACAAGGGCGTCTGCGGCAACCACGCGTCCTCCCGCACGCTGGTCAGCAAGGCTTTCCGGCGAGCGTTCTACTGGCCCACAGCCCTGGGCGACGCCGAAGAACTTGTCAGAAGGTGCCAAGGATGCCAATACTTCACCAAGCAGCAACACGTCCCAGCCTACAAGCTAGTCACCATACCGCCAACCTGGCCCTTCGCCTGCTGGGGGCTCGACATGATTGGGCCACTGCCAACTGCGCCAGGTGGTTTCAACAGAGTATTGGTGGTCATCGACAAAATCACCAAGTGGATCGAGGTCAAGCCGGTCACATGCCCCAAGACTGACAGAGTACTCGACTTCCTGGATGAACTCGTGCATCGCTACGGACTACCCCACCGCATCATCACAGATCTGGGCTCCAACTTCAACAACCACCAGTTCTGGGAGTACTGCGAGAACAGCGGGATCGACGTCCGATACGTCTCAGTTGCCCATCCTCGGGCCAACGGACAAGTCGAGTGCGCCAACAGGATGGTGCTCGACGCTCTCAAGAAGCGGCTACACGACGCTGCTAACTCCAAAGCAGGCAAGTGGATCAAGGAACTACCCAATGCACCCTGGGGGTTACGTACTCAGCCCTCCAAGCCAACGGGGCAATCCCCTTACTTCCTGGTCTACGGCTCCGAAGCAATCCTTCCTGCTGATGTCATATGGAACTCACCAGCAGTGGAGCATTACGACGAAGGCATCTCTGAAGACAGTAGAAGAGTTGACATCGATGGACTCGAAGAAGCTCGCTGCGCTGCTCTCGTCCAATCAGCAAGGTACCTGGAGGGTATCCGACGCTACCATGATCGCAACGTCAAGGAACGCTCCTTCAACGTTGGTGATCTCGTCCTCCGTCGTATCCAGAACACGGAAGGACTACACAAACTCAGCTCCCCCTGGGAAGGTCCCTTCACAATTGCAAAGGTGACCGGGCCGGGCTCCTACCGCCTCCAGACACTTGAAAGCGAAGACATCAACAACTCGTGGAACGTCGACCAGCTCTGTCGATTCTACGCCTAGTCTACACGACTACTCCGGGGTTCAAGTCTACACGATCCACGGCTCTAGTCTCCGGACTACTCCTCTCCAGGATCCAGCCCGCGCGGCTACCTACGGATCCTGGGCTACGACGAGCGATAAAGGACTCTAGCAGCAGTCTACTAAGAGACCATGTACTCCAAGATCCAGCCTACACGGCTACTTACGGATCTACTGATGTAAGCGGCTACTCGCCCTAGCACCACTTAGCCGTAAGCGGCCTCCGGGTCCACGCGACTACTTTGTAACTACGACCCTAGCCATCCAGGTGTACTTCTTCAGTAATAAAGTTTGATCGATCATCAACTTTTTTACTGTCTACTACCCTCAACGGGACTACCGCCGAGTACGACTACTCGCATCAACTCCACGATGGGGCTCCGCACTCTAAGATCGCGACTACGAGTACTCATTGATGGAACTTTTCTTTCATTAATACTTGAACAATTACATTACAAATGTTTTTGTACACATACTGCTATGAGCTAACTATTACAGGACTACTGGAGGTTAAGCTTTTCGGTGACTTGCTCCGCAATAGGCGCCATCTGCTCCAGCAGCTCCGCATACTGCTTGTCTGTACAGTTGGCGGCTACCCCGCCAGCGATTACATCCACAGGCGCCTTCGGGAAGTAAGACTTCATGAAGGCCAGCACCTGGTTCGGGATCAACCTCGCCAGATGCTTCACATACGTCGTCAGCCGGCTGAGGGCTTCCTTGAGGCGATCCACGAGCGGTGCTATCTTGGGGCCGCCAGGATGAGGCACCAAGAGTCTTGCAATTGGAAGCGTGGCTTCTTCAAGTTCCTTCAGCTGGGCCCGCAGTGCCTCGCAGTCCTCGTTCAGCTTCTGCAACGATTTGTAGCAGTGGACGAGGTCACGATCGGAAGCAATGCGAAGCTCCATGTTCTTGTCGCACTCGAAGGCAAGTTCCTTATAGTCAAGCTCGAGTACCTGGCGGGCCTCCTGCTCCTGGTAGAAGAGGTTCTTCATATCTGTCTCTGAGGTCCTCAACTGCTCCACCCGGGTCTCAAGCTCTGCAAAACAACAAGGCGCAGCGGGTTAGACTACCTCTCGACCTCCAACAACTACTCAACAAGTCAAGTGGTGTACCTTTGTTCTTGTTGCGAAGTGTCTTGTTCTTCCGCACCAAGTCGTCGCTCTTTGCCTGCATCACCTGGATGTCATTGTGATATCTGGCAAAGACGGCGTCGAGCTTGGACTGCATGGCGGCTGCGTGCTTCCGCGACTTCAAAAGTTGATCTTCCAGCGCTTCAGCCCGGAGCACCGCGTCGCCGAAGCCTTGCAGCATGTTGGACTTCTCGCGGGACCTCTCCACGACGTCCTGCGCAGACAACACATGTCAAATGAGTACTCAACGACAGAGGATTGACTACTCAGGAGTTAAGACTACTCACCTTCATCCATTGTTCAGCCTGGCGGACCGCCTCCAGATGCCTGGCCACCGTCGCCGGGTCGACCAGGTCGTCTGCCAGCAACTCCACCCCGCCACGACTACTCGCGGCGGCTTCAGTCATCGGCGCAGAGCGGATGGGCTCTGCGTCCTGGATCTCCGGGGAGCGGACAACCACCTCCAGAGCAACCTCTGGCGGCACGGTGGCCTCCTCTCCTCCGGTCGCCACGGCGGCCTCCTCGGCGGCCTCCTCCATCGGCTCGGGGGCTCCTTCAGCAGCCTCCGGCACTTGTGGTGTCAAGTTCTGCATGGGCACCGCCGCCGGGATGTCGCTCCCTTCGGCCTCGGCGCCTGTCAAGAAGAAGACAAGTGCATTAGCGACTACGACTACTCTACGGGGAATACTACAGCCTCAGCAAAGTACCCACCTTCGACCACGCTGGCCTCGGGCAATGCAGCTCCAGCAGCCGGCGCCTCGGACTCCGCCTGAGGAGTGGGAGCAGACTCGTCAGCGGGCGGCGCGGCTTCTTCGTCCGCCGCCGTCGTTGAGGGCTCATCTCCCTCCCAAGACAGATCCGTTGATTTCTCGAGAAGTACACAATTGGTCGTCAATCAAGCTCGACTACTACACCAAGTACTACTCGGGAAGGCTCAGCACTTACAAGCTTGACCGGACTCTCGTCACGGTCGGGGCGCCGAGGATGCTGGCAATGTCTACCAGTCCAGCCTCGGCAGGCGCGCCCTCCTGCGCTCCTGCGGCCACCACTCCTTCTGCAGCAGCAGCTGCGGGTTCCGTGCTCTCTTGATGAGCAGGGGGCTGGCGCTCCAGCTGCGCCAAAAGCTCTTCAACAGTGGGGGCTGGGCTATGACTCCCAGCGGGTTCCCCCACTGTGTCCCACTCGCCTTCGTCGCCCTGATCAGCGGGCTCCGTCGGCGGCACCTCCTGCAAGCAAGGAAGCTTGGTCATCAGCAAATGAACTCGAGAGACTAGTACTCGACTACACTAGTCAAGACGTCTTACCTCTTGAGGCGTGGTCTCAGAGACCTTCAACTTCTTCGTCACCCGCTTGCGGGCGGGGTTGCGCGGCTTCCGTGGCGGCGCGGCCGGTACTAGCCTCCGGAGCTGGGCGGCGGATCTTGCACGAGGGGCACGTGAGGTAGGCCGGGACGGGCCGAACCTCGATCGCGGGAAGCGGTCTGCGAGCGTCTCCTCGTCGTCGTCCTCGTCGGACGTATCTTCTACGATGACGGTATCATCTCCTTCGCCGACTTCCCGCCGCTCCTTGGCCTTGGTTTTTCCCTCCTCCGGGATCTCGACTTCACGAGGGCGGGCGCGGCTCGGAGACGAATTTCTTCAAGTCGTCCTGCAAGACACAAGACATCAGCACGACTACTCACAAGGATGGGTGCGGGCCCGGGGGGGGTACGGCTACTTACCTCCTTTGGCGGGCGCGCGGGAGTACTGCGGGACGGGGCACGCCGTGTACGGTGGCATGTCCTTGAAGATGCGCGTCGGCCCTATCGACGATGTCGTCGTCGTCGACTTCGCCTCCAGGCATCCGCGACGTGTCGTCGTTGCCGGTGTACTCGAAGCCTGGGGTGTCGCGGGCCATCAGTGGCTGCACCCTGCGCTTCATGAAGCTGAAGGCCACGTGCTCGGCCCTCAGTCCGACTTCTCTCAGCACCTTGATGCGCGCCAACAGCTCGGGGAGCTGGATCCCCTCCTGCATCGTGGGCTCCGTGTTCCACCAGGCGCGATGTCTGGGCTGCTTCCCACTCGGCTTCGGCAACCCTGGGTGGTGGTTCGTGACATAGAACCACTTCGCCTTCCAATCTTGGTTGGAGTCGATGAGTTTGTACGAGAGGTACTGCTCGGCCGCGTCCTCCCGCATCTGGATTCCTGCTCCGCCAACTACTCGCGGGTTGCTAGCGCTCGGCTGCGGCTTCACCCGGAAGAACTTCCGGAACAAGATCCAGTGGGGCTTGATCCCCAGGAACGCTTCACAGAAGTGTACGAAGACAGCGGTATGGAAAATACCGTTGGGATTGAGGTTGAGGTACTCGACGCCGTAGTACCCCAGGAGGCCTTTGAAGGAATTTCTTGCTGGCAGTGCGAGTCCGCGCTCCGCGAAGTGCGCGAACATCGGGATCTCATCTTCGCTTTTCTCCATCGGTACGGATCCCCGGCGGCGGCCCTCCAACTGTCCATCTCCTTCTCACGGATGAATCCGCTGTCGAGGAGGGCCAACAAATCTTCGGTCTTCATCTTCGACTTTTTCCACTCGCGGCTCGGATCTGGCCGCGGTGGAGACATCAGTGGCGCTGCCCCCGCGGCAGCCACGGCGGCCTCGTCACGGCCCCTCTTCTTCCCGGCGGTCTTCGTGGACTTGGACGGCGATGGCTTCATTCTCCAAGTGCACGACGTCTTTACGCGCATTCGCTCGGGGGCTACTCTGGCAGCTCTGGGTGGCGGCGCGCTTAGATCTACAGCGGCGGCGGCGTGCGTTGGAGGTGAATCCGGCCAAGATCTATTCGAAATGGCTACAGCAGCGATGGGTGGAAAACCCTAAGGGTTTTGGCTTCTATTTATAAGTCAAAACGGCCCTCCAATGGCCAGATGGATAAGTCTCCGCTCAGCTAACTCAGCGGCCGCGCGTGACTCTTCGTATTCTACTAGTCGACGCGCCTCACCTTGGGGGCTCGGCTACTTCTACTCGACTACCTGGGAAGCGACAAGACTCAGGAGCATCTCAGGACACATTCTACAAAAGATGACCCTTCAATTCGAGATGAAGTACTCGACTCAAGGCTCGGGGGCTCCGTGCCACGTGTCCTTCGGTTTTTTCTCTCCGGATTTTTCGGGGTATTATTGCCAAGACTTCAGATGGACCCCCAGCCAGAGCCTACGACTCAACCTAAGGCTCGGGGGCTACTCCATATGGAGTGCGATTTTGCAACCGCACTTCCATATCAGCTTCGGCTTCAAGACAACACGGGCTTTGTTGAAGACCTTCGAGGGCAGCACTCGAGGACGCTTGGGACTACTCGAGAAGACTTCAAGATTGCTCAAACATCAGTTGGAGTACATTCCAGCCTCGGGATGCTTCGACTACTCTTGATGACTTTTGACCTGTAGTACTCGGGGACGCTTGAGGACTACTCGTTAAGGCCGTCAAGACTACTTGAAGCTATCCTTCTCGACTACAAAGTACTCGAGGGCTTGTCGTATGGACCTCCCTGGGCCCACTACCTCGGTGGGTACCAGGACCGACTACTCGGTGGGCCCCTGGGACTACCCGGCTTGTGCTACACGGCACCTGATGGCGTGGAGCACAAGGACTACAGAGGAGAAGTACTCAGTTAGGAAGCTGTACATGTCCCGCACTGTATGGAAGGCTCCTAGACGTACTCGACTAGTACTCTCTCCCTACTCCGACTTGTAACCCTGCCTCCCGGACTATATAAGGCGAGGAAGGGACCCTTCTCTAGCATCTCATCCAATCTCATCTCACGGCGCACAATTACACCATCTTGTAATCGTGCCCAATCAATCCAGAGCTACACAACATACAGAACGTAGGGTATTACGCACCTCGCGGCCCGAACCTATCTAAATTGTGTGCCACGTGTCTCTTCCTTCGAGTTACCGATCTCGGCAAGGCCACATTCATCTACTTCGGGTACTCCCTTTAGTAGGTTGCCGGTCTAAAACACCGACATGCACACACACAAAGGTTCGTCGTCACATTCGTTTAAATGCATACAAACGTTAAAATAAGAATTAGAATCACGTACGCTGAACTGCTGGATCCAAGTCCAGGTGGGCCCGTGGGTGTCGACGAAGGGCAGGTACGACGCCGACGCGCGATCGTTCCGAGGGACGTTCGCGAACCGAGCAAGGAAGTCAGTCTGCCACATCGCAGGGATGTCGATCGGCCCCATCGCCTCGCCTGCACACGACAGTCCTCCCAACATCGCGGCGTCCTCCAGACTGAGAGTCATCTCGCCGACAGGGAAGTGGAACGTGTGCGTCTCTGGTCGCCACCGGTCCATGAACGCGGCGATCAGCGGGGTGTCGAAGTTGAACCGCGTCAACCGCTCCGCCCGGGGAACCTCAGCTCGTAGCCTGTCCCCCTCGACCAACCGCGCAACAGGGAGAAGTCCTGCAATGCGTAGCCTGAAAAATATTAATTTACTTAACGCAATAACTATTGTAAAGAAACGGGAATAAATAATAAATATGAATTACGTACTTCGAAATCCACCGCGGGTGTATCGGCAGCAACGTGTGGGTCGTCCGGCAACGTATCGCGCCGAGCGGACCGCCGAGAACAGCCGACACGTACGAGCGGTGGTGCCTGTCCACCGCCTCATCGAACAACTCCGACCGTACATAGTCGAGCGGTTTAGCCATAACTGCAAAAAAACAAAATTTAATCAATTTTCCAATTAGACTATTTTCCTAGAAGTTTAAAACGAATTTAAACAAATTGTATGAATTTAAATAATTTTCTACGAATTTTATAGCAATTTAATAAAATTATGTCAATTATAACCATTTCCTAGAAGTTTAAAACAAATTTAAACGAATTATGTGAATTCAAATAATTTCTACAAATTTTATAGCAATTTAATCAAATTATGTTAATTATAACCATTTCCTAGAAATTTAAAACGAATTTAAACAAATTATGTGAATTTAAATAATTTTCTACGAATTTTATAGAAATTTAATCAAATTATGTCAATTGTAACCATTTCCTAGAAGTTTAAAACAAAGTTAAACGAATTATGTGAATTTAAATAATTTCCTACGAACTTTATCATAATTTAATCAAATCATGTCAATTATAACCATTTTCTACAAATTCAAAATGAATTAAAACAAATTATGTGAATTTAAATAATTTTCTACGAATTTTATAGCAATTTAATCAAATTATGTCAGTTGTAACCATTTCCTAGAAGTTTAAAATAAATTTAAATAAATTATGTGAATTTAAATAATTTCCTACGAATTTTATAGTAATTTAATTGAATTATGTCAATTATAACCATTTCCGACAAATTTAAAATGAATTAAAACAAATCATGTGAATTTAAACAATTTCCTACGAATTTTATAGCAATTTACACAAATTATGTCAAATATAACTATTTTCCACAAATTTAAAATGAATTAAAACAAATTATGTTAAACATACCTAAGTTAACTAAACTAAATTTCTAAACTAAATTTAACTAAAATAAATTTCTAAACTAAACTAATTTGACTAAACTAACTAACTAACTAATCTAAGTTAATTAAACTTACTTACTAAACTAACTAATTAAATTGGACTAAATTTAAAAACATACCTTAGAAGCGCTCCGAAGAGGTTGAAAGCCGAAGGTTTGGAGGGAGGAGGGGCTCGGCCCCTTATATAGGCCGGCTCTTGCCGCCGTGGACCACGGCGTTAGGGATCCTGCCGCTGGTGGTCACAGCGGCAGGAGCGTGACCCCACCGGCGTAGCCTACCAACCGTTGGGGGCTCGCTCCCCTAACGCCGTGGCTCACGGCGGCAGGAACTCCAAGCGCCGTGGGCCACGACGCCAGATGTACGTTTGTCGAAAATTTTGATTCGACAATTTATTTTCGAAAAAATCACGACAAAATAAGTATAAAAAAATTTCCAGAACTTAATAGCTGTTCTTCTATGGAAACGGCCCAGTTTTCCCCACTGGACTTGGGCTGTCATCGTCTATGATAAGCTGAGGCCTGGCCTTTTTAATCCGATCCACCGACGGGGCAATCCACTGATAAGCCCAATATGTTTTTCCCCTGAAATGTGTCATCTAACGCCCAAACCAAAAAAGAAAAACAGATCGTCAATTCTGTATTGTTTTTCCATAACGAAGCATCATCCTTCGACACCTGAAAAAGTCGAGCATGTATTGGTGACGGACATGTGTAAATTGTTGTAATTGTAAATGGGAACAGTAACAATGAATAGTAGTGAAGGCTTAATCTTTATTGGTACATTTATATAGTACATGCCCAAGGGGCAGTTTGTAGGATGTAAAGGCACTTGGTAACTGCCGTTAGCAGTTGCTAATCATCCCTTCATTATCTTATAATTGATCATTAGAATATTAAGAATATTCTCAACACTCCCCCTAATCAATTGTCTTCTGGAATCTCCAATGTTCATCATAATTATTAATTCTTGAAAAACCCTGTGGGAAAAACTTATATATACATTGATATATCAGGATAAAACTCCTTAAAACCCAATGGGAAATTATAGGAGAAAACATCATGATAATCATGTGTATGCCCATACAATATCATCTCTAAAAAAACCCCTGTGGGGAAAAATAAGATGATATGACATACATAATGCTGATATTGCTTCATTAAAAACTTCATATGAGAAACCATCAAAGTAAAACTCATATAAAGAAAAGAGTACAATACGATGCACAAGGGATTTATTTATTCAAATTTACTCCCCTAGATTTCTGCAAGTCTCTCATACCAATTCTTTCAACACATTTATGAAATAATGAATATGGTAGAGATTTTGTGAATAAATCAGCAAGATTATCACATGACATAGTTTGCAGAATCTCTATCCCCATCCTGTTATAACTCATGAGGATAAAATAACTTGGGAGTAATATGCTCAATCAAGTTACTCTTGATGTAACATGACTCTATTTGTGCAACACAAGCAGCATTATCTTTGTTAGTACATCAAGTGCACCAATTCCACATGATTTGAATATGTGGTCAATCATTCTGCGAAGTCAAACACACTAATGTGATGCTTCATACTATGCAATGATCTTAGAATGGTTAGCGAAGTGGATGACTTTCAAGAGACAACAGTTCCACCATTCATAAAGATAAAACATGTTTGGGATTTGCTATTATGGGGATCAGATAGGTAGCCTGCATCTGCATAGCCTAAAGATTATGATTTGGATTTATTTGATCGAACAATCCAAGATCCCTAGTGTCGTTAAGATATCTGAATACGATCTTAACCCCGACTCAATGTTGTTTCATAGGAGCTGCATTGTGTCTTGATAGTAGATTCACTGCAAATGCAATGTCCAGCCGGGTACTATTAGCAAGATACATCAATACCCCAATGGCACTTAGATAAGGAACCTCATGTCCCAAAATCTTTTCACCATCATCCTATGGTCTGAAAGGATCTTTCTCAATATCCAAAGATCTCACTACCATAGGAGTCTTACACGTAGGTTTCATCCATGTTGAATTTCTCCAACATTTTCTAAATATGAGCACCTTGGTATACAAATATCCCAGATGGTAAATGTTCAAGCTGCAGGCTTAAACAAAATTTGGTTTGACCCAAATTTTTCATTTCAAACTCCGTCAAATGATGACGAGCTGCATTGGTGTCATGTTTGTTACCAATGATATTAATATCATTAACACAGACAAACACAATGCAAATATACATTGTAGTTTTCTTGATGAAAACACATAGACAATCATCATTGATTATGTATTCCTTATGCTTAAGGAATACTCAACCGATTGTGCCACATTCGGCTTGATTGTTTTAAGTCATATCATGACTTCTGCAACTCAACAAAAACATGTTGCTATTTTCCTTAGGAATTTGATATACTTATTCCATCAGGAACATTCATGTATATCTTAGAATCCAATGACCCATACAAATATGTGGTCACTACGCCCATCAACTGCATAGATAGACGATTTTGTACTGCCAAAGATATTAAGTATCTAAATGTTATGCACTCATAACTGGAGAATAAATTTTGTTGAAAATCAGCATTAGGCCTTTGCGTAAAGCCTTTGCAACTAGCCTTGCATTATATCTCACCACTTCATCGTTTTCATTCCGTTTCCGGACAAAACAAATTTACATCCAATAGAATGGACACTAGGAGGTGTTGGCTTAACGCCAGAAAACACTTCCCTTAGTGAGCAAGGCTATCTCTGTTTCTATTGCATCCTTTCTATGTGTTCCAGTCTGAGCACGTCAGGCACTCTACCATGGATTTAACATCTGGATCACTCTGAAGGATTTCAGCAATTTGTCAGAGAAATAACTGTCGACAATGATAATAAGACTCTCCAGTCTCTATGTAATTAATGGCGAACCCTTTAATAGATCATCATGATTTCCCAAAACAATCGATCTAGGGTCTTTAGATTTCCCAGTCTCATATTTTTTGCGCATACGTGAGCTGGGTAACAATCAAATCTCTCTCAAAAGAATTGATTACTAAAAGATTTATATCAACAAGAGTTGATTTTCGTTTACCATTTTCTTTTATTTCTCATCTTGCATCTTAGAATTGCCTCTCCCCCTCTTGCGTCCAATAGAGATTACTCGAGTGATTATCTTTAGGATCTTTCACTCTTTCAGGCATGTTCCTTGCAAGATAAAAGGTTTTAACAACACCTTTATAATTGGTAAACAAATCTGGCAAATTACTTGCAACATTTGCAAATCTATAAGTCTCTAAACATAAAGTTTAGTGTCCATAGTACGTGGATCATAAAGGACATGCTTCTTGCATTCCAAAGGACATGCTTCTCGCATTCCAATCAATTTCCAGGCATTCAAATTTATGGTACAATTCTCCCCCTTAATGCCGGAAAATGATCCTTATTAAAAATACAATCAGCGAAACGGGCCGTACATAGATCACCTGTCATAGGTTCTATATACTTAATGATCGGCTGAGATTTAAATCCCAGAAAGATCCCCAAATTTCTAATGGCCCCATTTGTCGGGGACAGCCCTAGGGGTCCCCTTAAACAACTGGGAAACCCCACTTAAAACCCGCAACAGAGCCAAAGCCAAACACGCCTCGCTTAACCGTGCAGGACACGGCCCACGCCGCGGAGACCCCAACGGCCCAACGAGGCGGCCCACTCGAAGATCCCCTCGAGCAGGCTTCGCCTCGCTCGAGGATGCGCGCCTCCCTCGGGCGGGCTCCGCCCCGTTCGAGGGGGTGCGCTACCTCGAGCATGCTCCGCCTCGCTCGAGGGTCCGCTCCGCCCTCGAACGGGGCCCGCCTCGCTCGAGGGCGCTCCGCACGCGCGCGCCGCTCCCGTACGCGGACATTTAATGCCCCGACAACGGCGGGGCGGCGCCATCATGCGCCTAGGGCTCGCACCCCGGTGCCGCCGCACCGCCCTCCCCGGGAGGGAGCCCATCCCCGCCACCGTGGGAGGAGCGTGCGGCGTGGCCGGCGCCGGTCCCGTGACGCCGCGCCGCCTGCTCCGGTACGGCTAACGCGCCGAGCCCTCAAAGGGGGGCCGGCCGCACTATCGATTTGCTTTTCTTGTGACCCTACAGGGTTAGGTGGGGGTGCTAGGCCGGTGGGACGCCATCCCTGCCACTGTTAACAGCATGGCTGCTGCCACCGCGCGTACGGGCACACGCCGGGCGCTGTGGCAACAACTCCAGCGCTGTGGAGCGTGCGGAAACGGGACGCCGCCTTACCTGCCACTGTGCTCCGTACGGACCAACGTCAGCAACTCCCTCGAGTCCATCTGAAGACATCACAGCCATCCACTGCCCTTCTACCCTCGAGGCCGCCACTGTTCGGGTACAAGATACGCCATGATGGCCGGATCGCTGCAAGGATCGTCCGGGCGGCAGCCTACTCTACAGCATAGCACATCACGCTCCCTCGCATAGCTAAATAGCGCGGCGCGCATGTGATTCGCTCTCTCCTTGGTCTATAAAAGGAGGACGAACCCCCTTGCCGCAGGGGACGGACGGGACACAACACAACACGACGCAACACAACACGAGACAGGTTGCACCACGCACTTGCTCTCCAATTCTCCCACAACATCTTCAGCTACTACACCAGGGACTTGGAAGCCATGCTTCCTCTCCCGCCTTCCTTGTAGCAGCCCCACTACAGGCACCCCCGGTGCTGAGCAATATAGTGCCTTGAGCACACCACTGCTGGACGTACGGCCCCTCGGCCGGAACCAGGATAAACTCTGTCTCTTATTGCTTAGCATCGACCATTGAGGGATAGACCTTGGCGCTTATTACTGGTTAGTGTCGGGACCACATTCCGCACCGACACCATTGTTGCCGCTGATTTGGTGAGATGGGTACATAAATAACTTACCCAAACTTACGCAAATGGGAAATACTTGGTTAATTTCCACGTACCAATTGTAAGGGGATATAATAATATGCAGTTAGTCATGGTTGGATTGATTCAGCAGTTGCAGTACTGCTAGATCCCAACACAATGTAGGCAACTTGCAATTCCTCAATATTAGTCTTGATACGAGTTTAAAACTCTTTAATCAATGGCTTAGGAAAGCCATTTTTTTGTGTGGATATATCACACAAAATGCTAAACCTGAATTTCTGACAGAAAATTCAACAGCATTGTACTTTCGAATCGATTGATTTCGATGTTCAGAATAGTGAGTCTCCAACTACATTAGTTGAGACAATATTTTAGCTAGCTTTATTCATGGTTTCATGTCTAAAAGAGACACATAAGATCATCTTATAGATGCATCTATACCATGATTTATCTGAACAATCCACTGTCATGTTGATCAATCCACAAATATGACCTTGAATTCTTTCAAGTAATTTGTTTTGGTTCAGCACATGTAGTGCATACAAATCCAAAGATTGTCAATTTCCCTTTAGCACATGTAGTGCATACAAATCCAAAGATTGTGTTAACTTTGCTTTATGCAAATCGAGACCAATGGAATTGCCAATAATCTTCCTCATCATTCCAACTCTAGGATGACTTAGACTATCATGCCATGCTTGGAATGAATATATATTTTGGGAGATTATTTTATATGCAACAAAAATATAGGTTTTATGTATGTATAGTGCAATCCAAATTCGAGGGATGGAATTTTCATAAATTTGTTTGCCATGTCCCGTAAGATTAGTGAAGTAAATTAATTCTTCTTTCCCATCTACATGTATTTCCACATGAAGACCATTCTTACGGGTATCTTTATAGCATAGGGTACAAGTTAATCCTGGATACAATAAGGTATCCTCTCTCATTAATTGAGCACTCTTAGGGAGAATAATAGTGGATCAAACTATACCAACTATCAAAGCATCATACATTGATGATCATAATCTTTCCTTCTCTTTTCTCAAGAGTACGGAAAGATTAAACTCCCAAAGAATATAGTTTCTAGTACCACTTTCAACAATATATAATTCCATCCTATATTGGATTGACACCAAATATATTCTATAGTCTAATAAGAATGCATACTAAAAAGAACTTCTTATTAAACATATAAAAAACATACATAATCACACAAATGTATTATAATATCCAACATATGAGTATGACATTACAATACATATGTACTCACAATACATCCATCACTAGCAAGTTTGCAATGCAACTCTTCAAATCACATAGAGTTTGCACAATATAAATTATTACAACAATTCAACAATCCCACACTATAGTGAAATAGATAGTAGCTTCGGCTTGAGACAATTTATTCTAAGTCTCCAAACATGTCATTTGAGGTGAACTCCATGAGCATGTCATCAGTACTTGGAAGGTTCTCCTTCATGAGATCTAGGTTGTCATTGTTGTCTGAGCAACCCACTTCCTTAGTCACAGCAGGAGCAATATTGAAATGTGCTTCATATCTTGGCGATTTGTCCTTGCTTTGCTCTGCATCCTTTAAGGACTTTTGGTAGAGAGCTACCAAATGCTTTGGAGTACGACAATCTTTAGCAAAGTGATTGAAAGTGCCACATCTATGACATTTAGTGTCATTTTTGGCCTTAGTATCACCACCTCGCTTACCCTTGTGATTGGGCTTTTGCCTTTTGTTGAAATTTTGCTTCTCGAGCTTGTTCTTTGGGTCTCCAGAATTGGACCCCTTGAACTTTCTCTTACCCTGCACACTATGAGCCTCAGGAAGAGGTGTTGCATTAATCGGGTGCTTATGATGGTTCTTCATTAGAAGCTCATCATGTTTCTCAGCCTGAGTCAGTGTGTGGATAAGTTGAGAATACTAAGTGTATTTATTAGCCCGATACTGTTGTAATAAGACTCGATCCGCAGGAAGCATGGTAGAAAGAGTTTTCTCAATCTTATCAGCATCCGTTGGTTCTTTCTCACAAAACTTCAACTTAGAGCAAATCTTATGAACAACATGATTGTAGTATGCAACAGACTTGAAGTCCTGCAAACGCAAATGGTTCCACTCATGATTAGCCTCCAGCCAAATGAGTTCCTTCTGCTGATCATAACGCTCTTTAAGCGCAAGCCATAAAACATGAGGATTCATCTCCATGAGGTACTCTTGTTTGAGATCCTTATGGATGTAAAACTTTAATAGCATTAAGGCACCGTACTTCTTTTGTTCATCCAAAACGACACCTGCAGTAGGCTCGCTAAGGTATGGCAAAAGTCCGCGGGATGCAAAGCTAATCTTTATATCCGAAGCCCAAGTGGGGTAATTGTGGCCATCAATGGCAAGTTCATCAAACTCTTTTGCCATGGCCATAGCCTACGAAGTAGGACCACATGATTCAATAATTCATTCATGAAATATAATCAAGTGGCTACACAATGTTGTAATAAATGCAAATTAATTCGAATAACATAACTCTTCAAGGATTAAGAAAAGTACAAGGTAAACAAATAGCATGTAAACCCTCAATTTTTAATCTCATTAACTTGTATACATGGTAGATGGTCTCAAATGCCATAGGACATAGAGTAGATCAAAATGATAGGCAAATAAATTGCTACCAAAGCATGGTCTTAATGCAAATAATTCATCTTGAATTAAATGCAACCTTTGCTAAGGTCTCTATCACACCATATGTATACTAGTTAATGATTGAGCATTTAATTTGGTAATCACTACAATAGTGTAAGCCAAAATTGCCAATGGTAATAAACACTGCAATAGTGTAATCCATTGTAATATTTTGATATTTAATCCTTGTTTTGGGAACATTGCATAGGTAATCATCAATCTTCAAAATGAGCATGATGTAGACCTTTAGTAATAGACCGTCAAAATCCATATACATGGATATGATCTCTATCACCTAATGTTTGTATCCCAAAATTTTAAGAGAAATGCATAAATTTATTGCAAAATATCACTAGTAATATTTTACTAGTGATTAAAATCACATCGTTGAGATGGTGTATGTGATACAAATTATTGCAATAACGAAAATTGAGTATGAAAGTGCACATAAAATGACACAAACATACTTGCATTATGTAATAGAATTCGAAATTGCATGTGTACAAATATAATAAAACATTTGTACGAATATATCATCACATGATAGATCTAGACTTAAACAAGTAGCAAGACTAAACAGTGATAATCAGCAGTAATTAACATAGTCTAAAGCTATGATTAAAGATTAAAACTGCTGAAAAAGAAAAATATTAAACGAAAACAGGTAAATTGGCCCAGCTTGCCGGCCCATGCACCACAGCCGCCAGGCCCAAATGGCTAGCACCCCTGCTGCTCTCGGCCTAGCCGCAACCGCACGGCCCAATCGGCCTGCGCTGCAGCCGCACGGCCCATTCAGCCACGATGTTGCCCATCAGGCCGTAGCCACCACCTGGCCCAGCAAGCCCGCGTCGGCAATGCTCGGCCCAAGCAGCCCACGCCGTCGCCGTATATGAGGGTGGAGGTTAGGGTTTGGAACCCTAACTGCTTCCTCCCTCATCCACGCAGCGCCGCCGCACACGACCACCGGCGCCGCCGCTTGCTCCGCCGCGGGATGCCGTCCCCTCCGTGCCACCACCGCGCGCGCGGCCGCCGCGTCGCTCGCAAGCCGTTGCGCCGCGCACGGCCGCCGCGCGTAGGCCGCCTCCGCCGCGCGCACGGCACGTCCGGCCACCGCAAGGTGCCTCCGCCGCGCGCGGTCGCCGGGGCCGTCGCCGCCGCCGGTCCGGCGCCGGATCCGTGAGCCCGCGCGTGCCGCGTTAGGCCGCCGTGCTCGCCGTTCCCGGCGTGATTGCGGGCCGTCCACGCACCGCTTCGCCGCGCCGCCGCTTTGGCTCGCGCGCGTCGCCGCCGATCCACCGTCGAGTCCTCTGCCACCGGCGGTCAAGCCCCGCGCAGATCGAGGAAGGAGCCACCACCAGGCTCCATGGCTTGGTCGCAGTCGACGAGTCATGGCCGGTGTTTCCCCTTCCCTCAACGGTCGCCGTTCAAGCAGTAGGAGGGGCACGCCTCCCCCGGGAAGGAGAAGTGCCACCGCTGCCGCTCGTGCTCGGGCTGCCGTGGCCGTCTTCCCGCGGATGCGCGATGGGTCGCCAACGCGCGCGGGGACGGACTGGACGGTGCAGAGATCGTGGACGAGGGGGGTGGATGCGATGGAGTCCGTAGTGACCACGAACATGAGTCGAAGAACAGAGCGTCGATGAAGGAACATACTGCATCGAAGGCATGATTCTACCTTGCACTTGCGCGTTCCTTCTCCGTTGAGCAACTCCAACGAACTTCTTCACGGACAGCCACCGCGACGGCCACCGACGATGGACGTCGGCGATCTAGTCCGGTCACGGATGAACTCCACAACGACTGTTCCTGGCCTACTCAGGATGTAGAGCGCTGATAACGTGTTGTAATTGTAAATGGGAACAGTGACAATGAATAGTAGTGAAGGCTTACGGCTGTTCGTTTATTTGGTGGGCGATGGTAGTCTTTGGTTTGTTGTGAGAGAAAATCTTCTTTGTCTGGTTCTTTGGTGGGCTGATTTGTTGTGAGAGAAAAGTACTGCTGGCTGGTGGCTGATAAGCCAAGCGAACGGGGCGTTAATCTTTATTGATGAACAATGTTACATTTATATAGTACATGCCCAAGGGGCGGTTTGTACGATGTAAAGGCACTTGGTAACTGCCATTAGCAGTTGCTAATCATCCCTTCATTATCTTATAATTGATCATTAGAATATTAAGAATATTCTCAATATAACTGCGTACTTATTATGCTGGGGGCTGGGGCAAATTACGTGCACAGAAGTAAAAGTTCCCGGGTGGCCGAGAGTTGGTCATTCTTCCAATGCAAGCAACACTTTTAGATTCCCCGGCAATAATAGCAAGAGTTGGCCGAGGAATCAACGGAAATCCCTGCTCACTCGCGTAATAATAGCAAGCGCATGTCTCCATGTGACGCGACACCAAGCTAATGTTGGGAACAGATCGGCACCAAACCGGAAGCGGCTTCCCCACCTTGATCAAGCAACCTCTCTGCTCCTGGAGTCGTGGTGGCACGAGACAAAGCATAAAGCTAGCTCGACCGCGCGCCGGTAGCGTGCTGCGCGCACAGTGCGCCAATCAACGACGCTCGTCATCCTTTCCCGAAAGCGATACAGGACGTCGTCGAGCCGGTGAACCAGATTCGACCGCGCCATCGCACCCTTCCACTCCCGTCAGAAAATCCCGGGCAGTAAGTCACCGAGTGACCCAATCAGCTCGCACCCCACGGGCACGGTGGGGCTCTGGGGTGGAGTGCACTCCAGATCGCACGCACTGCCCCTGCCGATGGCCCATGCGTACAAGGCACGGGAAGCCCGGAGGCGGAGCTCCGGCGCCCGCTCGTCATCGGGTCACCATCGCGGCGAAGAGGCTCCGATGGCAACCGGCAAGCGCTGTGGCCGAACAGGATCGGCCGCGGTTACAGTGGTGGTTTGGCCTGTTCCGGCACTACGGGCGCGGCGCACGTCTCTGGTGAGCTCGACCGGCGACCCGAGATGTCACCTCTTTTACTGATTGCCTGATGGTAGGGATCAGGACAAGGGGTGAAGTGTCGATGTGAGCTCCGTGGCCTTGCTTGGAAGCATTTGCATCTGCTTGACTTTTCTGTCGCTGCGTGGCGTCGCCTGTGGTGAGTGGTGACCGACAGGGGGTATAAGAGAGATGACCTTAGCAGCAGAGTGGCATAAACGCATGCGATTAAATTTGTTTGCTAATCTCCTCGGTTCGTGGAGAGGTTCCTCCACTTCCACAGTTCCACAGCTCTGCGCGGACACCACCACCATGAAGGACTTCGCCGGGCTGGGCCACCTGTTCGTGGCGTCCTTCCTGTTCTACTTCTCCTCCTACATGGTGATCCCGGCGATCACCGACGTCACCATGGCGGCAGTCTGCCCCGGCCGCGACGAGTGCTCCGTCGCCATCTACCTCAGCGGCTTCCAGAACGCAGTGAGCAACAGAGCATCCCCATGTTTCCATCGCCAATGCAAGGATTAATTCACGATCGACTCTTGCAGGTCACCGGGCTGGGAGCTCTAGTGGTGACCCCGATCGTCGGGAACCTGTCGGACAGGTACGGGCGGAAGGCGCTCATGACGCTGCCGGTGACCATGTCCATCGTGCCGCTGTGTAAGTGGAGCTTGCAGGGCATGATTTGGCCATCTTTTTCTGATGAAATTCATGCGGTGCCTGTGCCTTTGCTTAGGTTTTTGGGGCGCTTCACATTTGCTTTTGCTTCGGCAGTTGTGTTGGCGTGCGACCGCTCGGAGGTGTACTTCTACGTGTACTACGTGGCGAAGATCGTGGCCGGGATCTTCTGCGAGGGCACCATGCATTGCCTCTGCTTTGCCTACGTGGTAAGAACTCCGAACTGACAGCAACCGAAGTCATCAAGTATCGTGTAATTCAGAGAGACGTAAAAGTCCTACTAAAAAGAACCGTAGGTACAGGTGGCCAAACGAGCCGCCCGGCCTGGCACTGGCACTGGCACGACTAGGCCCGACCCTATGCGGCCCGGCCCTATAGGGCACATCGGCGCGCCATGCCGTGCCACCTCGGGTCACCGTGTCCAACTTGCGGCCCAGGCACGACCGTACGACACCTTAGTCGTGTTATGCTGTGCTCACAGGCACGACAGCCCGCCATGCCCGTGCCGGCCCGTGGCTGCGAGGGAGGAGCTGAGCAGCGCTGCGAATGCCGCCGCGTTACGTAGAGTCGAGGTGGAGGAGCAGAAGGGGTCGCCTTAGTCGTCGGGAGCCGAGGAGCATAGGGGGCCGACGCGGAGCCGCGACGGAGGAAGCCGATGGTGGGGTCGGTCGGCCGGCGCGAATTCGAGGCGAAGGGGCTCGGTCGTCGGCGCGGTCGCGCAAAGCTGAGGCGGAGGTGGTCTGCTCGGAGCCGAGGTGGAGGGACACAGGGATGTGACGCGGCGGCGCCCAGGAGCTGACGCTCATCCAGGAGACGGCAAAGCACCGGTGGAGGCAAAGAGACACCGGGCGGCTGCGCTTGCAGACAGGTGGGGTGGATCGGAAAATATTAAAGTTTGGGAGATTGTTTTATACCAGAGCAGCATATGGGCTTTTAGCAGGCCTTGATTTAACGGGCAGCATCGTGCCAACCCATTAACTGGGTCGTGCCCGTGCCGGCACTACGGGCAAATTGGCGGCCCATGCACTGGCACTATGTTGTGTCGCGCGTGACACTATCGCCATCGTGTCGTGCCGTGCGACGGTGCTTTTTCGAATCATGGTGGTGCCGGCCCATCGTGTTATGCCAAATGGCCATCCATAACCGTAGGTAGAACAAGGAAAGCTCGGAAAAAATCAATTTAAAAAGACGATGAACTGAATATGTTGCCACAGGGCCCACGAGTCAGTTAAACAGAAGTCATGGTCTCATGGACCCAAGCGCGAGTCCTTGACCAGGTCAAGTGTGTGGACGCAGGCGGACCACCTGGGGCCCAGCCGTCGCGCTGCGGCGTTCGGTCTCTTCTCCGGCGTGTCGGCGGCCGGGTTCGTCTCGGGGACCCTGACGGCGCGCTTCCTCGCGACCTCTTCCACATTCCAGGTCGCCACCGCAGTCGCTACGGCGGCCGCGATTTACCTCAGGGTTTTCTTACCGGACTCCGGCGGTACCTCCTGTGCTGACGAAGCCTGCGATCCGCTTCTCCATGCTTCATCCTGCACCTCCTCTTCCGCTTCATCATCGGACGAAGAGCTCTCGCTGAGGCTGCCGCCGCTGAAGCGGGGGCTGCCGTCTATATCCGACATGGTCGCGCTTCTCACTGGCAGGTGAGCTTTTATAAATAACTTTTTCTAGAGTAGTGTATGACAGGAAATTTCTGACAGTTCCGTTTTCTAGCTGAGGAATTTCTTTCAGAATTAATTTGAATTTCGGAGTATTTCGCTGATGCCTGGTTTACTGCTCCCTGTAGTTTGGCCTTGTCCGGGGCAGCAACCATCACTTTCTTCTACAGTCTAGGTGAACATGGACTTCAGACAGCACTGCTGGTATCTTTTTTAACCATGCGACAATCTGATATGGATTTCGATTAACGTATGCAATTCCTTTATGATTTTTGAGCCTTGAAGAAATTCTAGCATTCATATGTGCAAATTTGTAGCATCTAGATTTTGGCCTTACTGTTTGCAGGAGTTTATCAGAACTTTTGAATTGTGTTTCCTTTTATCAATTGCTCCAACTGGCCATCATTTATATGTTTTATACGCTATATGCTTACCAATGGTCCGAATGTTGGGTCATGTGCAGTATTACCTGAAAGCACAATTTGGTTACAGCAAAGATGAGTTTGCTAATCTACTTCTAATTGTTGGTGCTGCTGGAATGCTGTCACAGGTACTAAAACTAAATTAAAATAACTGTTATGTTATTGTAGAATTGCATTCTTGATTTTAGCTATGCTGAAGCCTATGTTTCAAAGGCGTCACCTAGGCTGTCCCTGCTCGCCTTGGAAAACCGGCCGACTTGTCGCCTAGGCGACGCCTAGGCGCAAAGGCGTGCTCAGATTTTATAGGATGCCTTAACACCTTTTAAAACCATGGCTGAAGCAATAGCATTGAACTCCGATAGTATTCTTTTTTTTCGAGGAAACTCCAATAGTATTCATTCGCTTCTTGAAGTACAATTTGGCTTTCCTGAGACTTTATATCATCTTTGCAGCTCACTGTAATGCCTATCTTGGCTCCAATTCTGGGTGAAGAGATACTGCTTATTGTCGGGCTGCTAGGAGGATGTACTCATGTAATAGTTTTTCACCAAGACCTATATCTGATCATTAATCAGCATATTTCTACATTTCTTGACTAAATATAATATCAAATATTTCAGGGTTTCTTGTATGGCATCGCATGGTCATACTGGGTACTTTCTCTGCGCTTGACAATTTCTTCATACGGTCACATTTTAGTTTGTGTTCATGTCTCAGTGACATGACCCATATGCTGGCTTTGTAGTTCAGCACTGTGTTCCATGTGTTAATGTAACTAGTGAAAATCATATGTTGAGCATCTTAAATTATCTCTTCCTGAGCTATTCTGAATCATTTTTCAGGTACCCTATTTGTCGGCATCATTTGTGATTTTGAGTGCTTTTGTTCACCCATCGGTAAGCCACTGTTAGCTGGTTATTGTTTTCATTTTTCTGAACCTTATATATGACTCCAAACAATCTTGATGATCATTTCAACTTTTATAGATAAGAACCAGTGTATCAAAAAATGTCGCATCAAATGAGCAGGTAATTTGATTTCTGATTGTAGTAACTTTCAGATGTTGGCCTTGCATTACCTGAAAGTTGCCACTTCTATGTTTTGCTTATCAAATCTTTGTTCTGGCATGCCTTCTAGGGAATTGCTCAAGGATGTATATCAGGGATTAGTTCTTTTGGCAGCATACTAGGCCCCCTTATTTTCACTCCCTTGACTGGTAAGCATGAATTGTACAATCAAAGCAAGTATACTATAGCTAGCACAAAAGTCTCATCTTGCTTTCTCGTGCCAGCATGGTTCCTTTCTGAAACAGGGCCCTTCAACTTTAAAGGTTTCAGTATTTTGTGTGCCGGCTTGTGCACCGTAAGTCTTCAGCAGAAATACTTGGAATTTTGTTCAGCACAAAATTGACATTTAGTACTAACGTATTGGAATATTTTGCAGCTAATTGCGTTTATTATCAGCTTGAGGATGCGTGGGGCTCAATCTAGTGCATGTAAGAAGATCACCGTTGAGCATGAGCAAGCATGAAAATAGACACATAGTATGGTGCCGTCTACTGGGGTTTTCATTCTGTCCATGTACATAGTAGATAGAAAAGGCTGGATGAAAGAAGGTAAACTGAACAAAGAAGAAGAAGAAGAAGACATGCTCGGTTGGAGAAGGAATTGGCTTACGAAGTATCTGCTGGGGATTTTATCCTACAGAAGAATATATGTTACCATGCCTGCTGGGGATTTTACCCTAGAAGAATATATGTTACCATGCCGTCGAACAAGTTGTCACCTGTTGTAAATCTGACGTGTTTTTGTGTAGCTGTAAATTAAACTTGGGTAGGCACGAACGAATATTTGAATTTAGATTTGTAGGGCTTTCCCATGATTAGAGGGAGCCCTTCCAGAAATTCTCCTAACGGCCCGGGAGGGCCGCGGAGGGGGTTTGGAAATAGTTTTCAACCAGCAATTGACGCGCCTCGGTGTAACCTCACAAGCTGCGTCATTGCCCCAAGCGCAAAGATGACTTCAAACGACTGCCCGCAGCCTAGTTTTATGTTTACGTCAACGGCGCGTGACTGCTAACCTAGGCGATGTGGGACTAAACAACCGCCCACCTGGCCCCCACCCAAATCCTATTAAACTCCCAGAATTCGATCCCGTCTGGAACTGGAAGCAATTCATTATATATGAGTTTCGATGTTCGGATATTAAAGGATGCAAGAAGGCCCCGCAAAATCACAGTTAACGACGGATGCGGCCCAGCTGCAAATATTTCATGGCCCAACATGCCCATGCAAACAAGCCCAGAAACGATATATATATAAATATAAATATATAGGATATTTATATTCTATATCCTGGGTATAGAATAATATTCAATACCCCACCCACCTTCTATCCCTGTTCGCAAGCACCTCACACCGGTTTGGTTTTTTCTCTGCCCGGTTCTCCTACGTCCCCCACCCCGTATCGTGGTGGTCCCCGAGCCGGTTCCACCACCACCGCCATCCCACGCCATCGTCCTCCCTCCCCTCCTGCGGTCCTTGACCCCCCTCCGCCACCGCCCCCGGCCGGCTGCCCGCTCACGACCCCCATCCCCGTCGCCGCCGCCCCCCGCTCGCCCACCCTCGACCCATCCCGTCGCCGCCGCCCCCGGCCGGCTTCCGCCCGGCGACCCCATCCCGGCGTCGTCCCCCACCCACCCCCACGCTAGCGACACCGTTCCGTCTCTGCTACCCCGGTTGGTGTCGACGGGATGTCTTGCGGCATCCATTACCATCGGTGACAATGAATCAAGGTCTGATCTCCTCCCTGCTGCTTGAGGTGCCCCTTCTGACCCCCACTTCGATTCGATCTGCCTAGACTTTGCTCTATTTCCCAACCTGACCCGCTGCCGTACCCTGTGGCTGTTCCAGGTTGCGCTTGCCCCCTTCTAGGTGGTGTCGCGTCTTCGGCAGCGGCCGGTGCCGCCGTCGTTGATGAGCATGCGGAGGTGGGGAATGGTCCAGCGGCGACGGATGGGGCTGGCGGCTACTGGGATCGACCAACGGCGACAACATTGAGGAAGCTGCTACAAGCTGGAGGTGGGCAACAAGGTCCACATCACCGGATCAGGCAGGGTTGGTGGCTATAAGTTGATTTTGCTCCTCCGTGTCTCTTATAGGCTTTGAAACGACCCGAATTTCCGCGAACGGAAACCCGACTCTCTGCACCTCCGTGATAGTCCCAGGAAGAGGCTATCACGTGCAATCCCTGTCTCAAGTGGTACAAATCCATACAACACGGGAATAAAAGAAGAATTACATAATATTATTATTACAACATCAGAGTACAACTCTTCGGCACAAACCGGGTACAAGTCCAACGGGAGACCGAATCAAGAAAGGTAAAACACCTACGCGGCGGATCTACATGAGCGAAGCGTCTCCGGCTCCACGGGCAAACTCGAGCATAGGACCGGCTCTAGTCTTCACACATTCGTCACGGGAGTTGTAGTCGTAGACGGTCACCGAATACGAAATGCCGGCATCTACCCGATAAGCGGGTAGGTCATGTCGACTTCCCAACAAAGAGCAAAAGCGGTGGTTGAATCTAGTATGCATGGATAAAACCTATATTGAGTCGTAGAAAGTTATGCATGCGGCGAGCGCGGTAGCAACAATCAAGGTATGCAGAATAAGCAGCGAGGTCCACACCTCCGGGAGGTCCACACCTCTAAGGTCCACACCTCCGGGGTCCGCACCCCTCAACAAGGATGTCCACACCAAAGCACTGAATCGCAACCACGACCCAGCTCCCAACTCTCATCTGCGATGTGGGGCCCACCTGCTCCTATCCCCACATCTCAACGGCCACAGGCCGGGCTCACACACTCGGGGGAGAGAAGAAGCACAAGAAAAGAGTCTAGCCGGGTGAGATATCGAGAGGACCGTCCATAACCGGTGGACACGGACTATAGCTATAGGTTTAAACACTGCGAGAGGTTGTACAACCGTACCCGCCCGAATAGAGCCGGTTGGTAGCGAACCACCCGAAACCCTACCATACGGGCGGAGTCCAAGTAAGTGGATAGTACCCTCCTGCGTCTCCGAGTCCGGCGCGGCCTCCGCCGTAGAGCTCATGCGCCGCCGAGAGGTCCCTCGAAGGCCGTGGAACCCTTCCCCGGCCTCGCCGGGCGAAGTCTTCTAAGGAGGGAAGCCGTCTCCCGACACGATCACACCGATCCGCCTACGGGAGGGATGCTATCCACTACGAGTCTCACCCCGCACCCCCCGCCCAATACAAGGCGGGCGGTTTGTACGGTAAAAGTCCACCGAAGCAATGTCAAGCGACGATCGGTCCTTAAGGGCCGAGAGCAAGCACTCACCATCTCCATCCCGTCCGACATGCCGCTCGGGCGAGAGGCCAGATCGCATCTCCCCGAGGTAGGCGTTCACAAGTAACCAAACGGCTCGCTCCCGCCAGTAACACATCAAGGAAGAACACACCCAGAACTCACGCTAGAACACACCGAGATCTCCCACATCTCGGTCAAACCCCAGAGAACCATCCATAATCAAGCAACAAAAGTATGGATAGTAAGTATATGGGACTAGCTAGGGGTCTGTAGCTAGTCCCGAGGTAGGTAAAGCAAGGAAACAGGATATATCAAATATCAAGGCAAGGCTAATCAAATGGCTATGCAATCCATCAAATCAAGTAACATAAATATAGCACTAGCAACTAATAGCATGCATGGGTTCTACATGGTTGGGAGTGACATGACACACCGCGCGGTAGTCGTCGTAGAGTAGTAGAGGTTGAGCGTCCTCTCGGGCAAAGTCGGGGTAGTCGCGTCTCCTCAGACGTCGCGGCTCGGGTCTTCAACAAGAACACAAGCCTACACGAGATGCGACGTGGAAATAAATAACGAGCATGCATCTAATGCAAAAACATCAATAAGAACCAATTTAGAAGATCCAAGTAAACTCCGGAGTAAATGCAAGCGGCACATGGCACGGTACACGCTTCACAACACGAAGCAAAGTAGAGCGAGAGCAACAAAGAGGGAAGGCAAAGGTGGAGAAAAGGTAGGCGATGTGATAATGGGGTAGGATTCTCGTCCGTGGCACGCCAATGGTTAGTTGCGGGGCTCCGTGTCCCGGACCCTCATTAGCCCGGTGGCGGGTTGCGGCCACGAATCCTACACCAAGAACACGGGGCAAAAAGGGGCTCGGTTCAAGGACAAGAGCAGAGAAGGACAGGATAGCAGTGAGCGTCTCAAAATTATGAAACCAACGCAAGTGGTTTCATAATTTTCGGAGCTCCGGAAAATTAGTTATGAATTTTTGAAGGAAAGGGGATATATAAAACATTTATTAAAACCTTTTATAAATCAGAAAATAATTTTATTAAAATATTGCTGACGTCAGCAGGACGTCAGCAGTCAGCAGGTTCAGTGGGCCGAAGTTGGGCCCAAGGTGTTAGTGGGCCAAAAGCGGCCCAATAGATCTGGCACATCTGGTCCAGAGATTGAAGTCTACTGAGCCACCCTGAACTCCTTTCCATGGTTCGGCCGGTTAAACCTCTGGGTCAGTTGGGCTTGAACGGGCCTTAATGGGCGGCAAGCCACCTCAGGCCCACCCAAGGGTTTTCGCTGGCGAAGTCTAGATTCGACCCTTGATCCCTTACGGGGTTCGCTCGCCGGCGGCCGCGGGATCTTTCGTGGCTCGTGTGGCCGGGCGTGTGTGTGGGTCGGTGTGTGTAGCTCCGGCCGGGTGGGGGTGAGGGGCGCACACAAGGTGTTCGATGGAATGCCGCAAAGAACGCGGCGGCGCGGCGGGGAGTTGGCCGGCGGCGCGGCTTGGCTACGGTGGTGGCGGCGACGCGTTCACTGCGGGGAGAGTAACTCGGCGCGAAGGCGGGACCACAACACGAGAGCGGCGCGGTGCGGCGCGGAGCGGCACGGCGCGAGGCGTGCGGCGCGACGCGGTGCGCCCGGGGTGCGCACGCGTCGAGCGGCGAGGAGCGCGCGCGCGATAGCGGGCGTAGCGCGTGGCGACTCCAATAGGCACTCGTTCGGGAAGAGATGCCAACGGGTGTGGCGCTCCATCGTTGCCAAGCACGCGGGTGTGCTCGGTCCGGGCACGGATGCGCTCGCCGAACGCTCTCGGCCACGGCGGTAACCGGTGCTCGCGAGGGCCGGGGAGCCGGGGGTCGCGGTGAGTGGGGGCGATGTCGCCGGTGCGGGTCCGGGGTGATCCGCGGCGGCGGCGCTAGGCATCCGCGCGCACGAAACACGGGCCGGGGAGCAACAGGCACGGGGGAAAACATCGAGGCGAGAGGTGATAGGCCGGGACGGTTAGAGTGGCAAGGGACGGCACATGCTTGGGTACGACGCGTTGGCATCCAAGCGGAGATGCACGGCGTGAAGGCCGGCGGCGCGGCGCTGGGGCGCGCTCCCACGGGTGGAGAAGAAGGGCGAGTGGCAGGCTCACCGAGGGGGCGGAGGTGTAGGCGTAGCGATGGACGGCCGCGGCCGGTGTAGATGTGGACGACGGCGACGAAGTTCGGCGACGGCGCGTCTAGATCCTCTCGCTCCGGCTCCCCATCCGCTCGCGGACGGCCTTCTCTGCCGCACGTTCAGCTCCGGCTCCAGGGTCTTCTGCACCGGCAAGACGACGCGGTGGTGAAGCGCGTGACGGCTTCCCGTTTCCCTCCCTTCTCCTTCATCTCCCCTGCTCACCTCTCGGTGGCGGCACGGAAGCGGCCAAAGGGGAAAAGACCCCGGCCCGAATTGGTTTGCCCCCAGGGCCTTGCCTGGGGGTTTTGCTGCGCGAGGCGAACGTGGGGGCGAGGGGAATCGCGTGGGCCAGGGCTGTCTCCTCCTCCTTTGCCTTGGCGGCGAAGGCGCGGGACGCAGGTGAGGTTGGCGGGCGGAATTTGCCAGGGGCAAATCCGTGGTTTCGTGGGGGGGAATAACGCGTAGGCCACCTCGGCGTGCGGGCCACCTTTTCGGCGTGCGCGCCAGCGGGTCAGGGTGGTGCGGCCCGGGCTCAGGCGCGAGGTGGTGCGGTGCGGCGCAGCGATGAGGCGCGGCGCGGCGGGGAGGTGGAAGAAGAGCAGTGTGCGGCCACAGTCCCACCTGTCGGTGAGGTGAGAGGGATGCAGCGGTACGCTGGGCTGGATGGGCCGCCTTGATGGACCGGTTGAAAACCAAGGGGTGTGCTTCGGTGTGCATGGGCCGAGAGATGAGGGAGCACTGGTAGACTTCAGGATTAGTTAGCTGGCCATGTTAGTTAACTAGGTTTTGAAATTAGCTTTGAATTAGGATTTAACCCATAGGTTGAATTTGAATACTTTCAAATTCAACCACACTCACTAAAATCCAAATAAGATCCATAAAACCCAAATCACGTATTTTACCATAATTTGAAAATAATTGTATATGGTTTTATTTTAGAGAGAATTTAGGATGGGAAGCTAGCAAATTGGGCTCAAATTTGGTAGCACACAAGTTCAAACAAAAAGTTTTAAATTTTTGCGAAAATTCACACATGGTAAATCATTCAAATTTACGGGATGTTACATTCTACCCCCTCACGAGAATCTCGTCCTCGAGATTAAGCTTATACCGGGGTGAGGTGAGGGTCTTCACTTCAATATGCCTTCTGTTTCGGCTTTAAGTTCAGTTTCCCAATGTTGATGACTTGACGACGTGTTTATTCCAAGGTTCCACGGGTACTTAGTCTCAACATATCTGGTTTCCCGATGGGGACCTCCAATGTCGAGTGGTATTATATGCCCTCTCGTCGGTAGCATCCATAAGACTCTCGGAATATCATCCATATATATCCCAAGATCATTCTCTGGTTCAAATACGTGAGAAATTACAACTACGGCCTAGATTCCCCATATCTTAGTCCTTTTCATCTAGCCGTCTCACATAGGCTTAGTAGAAAGTGACATTCTCATAATATTCTAATCCTCACGTTTGAGGTCACATCCTTGTTATCAATTAGCTTATTCCAAAATCATTGCATACGAGATTGATCATACTCTCATGACATCCGTCGAGTACTTTTAATCCAAAAAGGCATGATTCTCCCAATTCCTTCCATATGAGGGAGTCATGCATCCTCTCGGTTTTCCTGGTTGATCCAATGAATCTTCTTGAAGCCATATCCATCTGGGATATATTGAAGATGTATAATGTTATCTCTTGATCCATAGGTAAATATCCTGGTTTTCCAAAGTATTAGTGCAATCTCACCTCTTATGGCGTGCACTCTCGGCAACTAGATGAACTCGGGTGAACATATCTTCCTTCCAACCTCCTTCCTTTGGCGATCCACTAAGCCTTACCAAATTTGTACGTCCCTCCCGTTGTAATCCATTTATTGGCTTAGTATGTCCGAAACAATTCTCGTCAAAGTGTTGGTGACATCCGATCATCTTCGCGCGAGAATCACTATGAATGGGTTACTTCCCATTCATGTTAGTCCATGTTAAGAGGGGTCATCTACAACATCCTCGACTATGTGAGTGATTCTATCCATCTGAATCTCACATTAGCCCTTTTGATTCCAACTTTTTCAGATGGACCTTCTCGCCGAAGTCACATCTATTTTACCGATGCATGTTTAACAAACTCGGGATACACGATTGATGTTAACTTTTAGGAATACCCAGAAACTAAATTAATTCCTCATAGAGTCCGTAGGTGTTGTATCTTTGAGGAACGATCGATTCGCTTGTGTATCCTTAATGTAGACCATGATCCTTTACCCTTCCTTTGACCTACTCCTCATGATGGTATCCTCACCTTTAGGTATCCTGGAAATATTCATGGCTATGGCTTTGCCGTGCTTATTCAATTGTTCCAAATAATGTCACCCGTTTAGGTGAGCAATTTTCCTCACTTTTGCTCACCACCTCTTATTACCTATTTCTCATTAGGGTGGTAGGTTCCAATTTGCGAGGTCGAACGAATATCTTACATCCAAAGTAGGCGTCGGAGTTAATCTCTTTTCCATTAGTTCAATATACGGTGTCCAGTAGAGCTTCTTCATTAATTGCTTATTCCAAAAGTGGGATCAATCGAACTCCATATCTTATTCCAAAAGTCGACCTCGAAACCCCTTTACATACCCTGCGACATCCTATTCCAGATGCACAACTTGTGGTGCTTACACAGTAGTTTCCAAAACAACTGCTTAGAGGTGTAAGTGGATTAATCCAATAATAAAAAAAGTCTCTAGGATGACTGCTCGTGTAGTGCAAACCTTATATCCTTTGAGTTTAGTCATCCGAATCAAATCCAAAACCTCAACAATACCTTCTAGGTCGAGGTACTATCTACTTAGGGACGATCCCTTAAGCATGGATTCGTTACCTCCGTATACACGGTCGGGGGTGCAATTCCATAAAACATGCATGATTGTCCGTCCGTGGAGAGCTTGATGCGCTTATATCCACTCCCTCCTTATCTTGGGTTGTCTTCGGTATGTTAGTTGTTGTCATCAATGGATCCGTCACCAAGCTATGAGGTTACCATGTTCTTTCGAGTCCTCACACGGGTCAGTTCGCGGTTAGGCGAAGAACCTTATCGGCAAACTTCGTATTCCATTAGCATATTCCAAGGCGGGTCATTCATAAGGTACTTCACGGGAGCTAAAGTACTCGAATAAAACTTCTCGTATTGATTGTTGTTCCATATGGAGTACTTCATCTTTATCTGATAATTGAGTTCCTACTGAAATCATCCAAAATGCATCGCTGACATCTTTGGGGTACTCAATTGATCTTAACCGATTTATGCTTCCATAGTGGTACATGCACTTCCGAGATTCGAAAGTTACGAATTCTTGAGGTACTCATTTTCTGGTTTACGAACTTGAATCCAATGTTCTTAGGATATCTCATCCAAAGTATTGGTCAGCTTGGCCGAGGTTGCAAGAAATCTTTCATGTCTTCTGAAGTTTGACCTTGTTAAGTTGGCTTGAGCACATCGCTCTACGCTCTGTTAGCTTGATCTTGCGGGATGGGGAGCTAAGGTCTCTAGAGGAGCCATCTAAAGATCTAGCAAGCATAAGCACTCAATACAATTACACACAATCATGAAGAGGCATAACAACAATGAGACCAAAAAGATCCAACCACTCAAGCAATGCACCAAAACAAATGTGTTTCTCGAGGCAGACTCCTAAGACCTTCGGGGTTACACCAACGTAAGCATACTAGTATATCGTGGGCACTTGAGGGATTTTTTTTCCTAATGTTAGTGATACAGCATTTGAAAGAACACATGTCATCCGTTGCTTCGACTTGATCATTCGAAGTAAGTTGGTGAAACTCTTCTTCGTGCTGACTCTTATGGGATTATCCTTGCGGAAGGGGGTGCTTTCTGTCTAATTTAATCTATGCCCCCATGTTTCTCATTTGTTCCCATGGCTAGCATCCACGTTTCACACTTCTTACCTAGGGGAAATTCCATCGGGTCTATTATCAAGCTGTTGTTCCGAGTATGTGGTGCTCGCTTGTAAGTTGGTGCTAATTTGACCGTTCAATCCATTGGTTGCCTCATGTAGCTACAACTTGTTATAATATCTTAATACTCTGCGACTCGGCTATTCGTATAGCTTCGAGCCTTTGGATCTTCATCCAAGCGCCGAGCTACGGGCATATCGGGAATCTTCGACTCCTGCATCCAAGCTTATGTGTGCTAGTTCCATATAGTGCATCCAATTTATGTATGTTGGCACACTAAAACTTAAAGTCTTAACTCCTCATTGTCCTTGGAGTTGGGCATCTTGGGTTATCCAAGCTCTGTTCCGAGCAAAAGGTGGAAGGGTGCAACCTGTCTGTTGTAGATTCATCTGTATGCAGACTTCATGTATCACGGGGCAATCTAATCATTCCCCGGTGGATTTAGTTCCAAAGTAGAGACATCCGGGTTGACGTAACATGACACCGATGAGTCGGTAGGGATAATCCAATTGAGTCCCGTAGATTCGGCTTCATCTCGTCCCCGTACTCCATCTTCATAGTTGTCACTGTCGTAGTTGTCTTTCCCTTGTATCAGACGTCGTTCCTCAGAGTTGCAAGCATGTGACATCAGTTGTTCTCCTTAGGCCACCAATCGTGTAGAAGGGTTGTTAGTGAGTCAGTTAGTGAGAATTCAAGGGGGTAATAGCAGATTTCAAGGGGTTTATATAAGAGTCAAGGAGTATACACTCAATCAAGGATATTCAGGCCGCCCTAATCTATCGACCATTGCTAGGGCTCGTCCTACGGTCAAGTACGGCTCTGATACCACCTGAAACGACCCGAATTTCCGCGAACGGAAACCCGACTCTTTGCACCCTCGTGATAGTCCCAGGAAGCGGCTATCACGTGCAATCCCTGTCTCAAGTGGTACAAATCCATACAACACGGGAATAAAAGAAGAATTACATAATATTATTATTACAACATCGTAGTACAACTCTTCGGCACAAGCGGGTACAAGTCCAACGAGATCGAATCAAGAAAGGTAAAACACCTACGCGGCGGATCTACATGAGCGAAGCGTCTCCGGCTCCACGAGCAAACTCGAGCATAGGACCGGCTCTAGTCTTCACACATTCGTCACGGGAGTTGTAGTCGTAGACGGTCACCGAATACGAAATGCCGCATCTACCCGATAAGCGGGTAGGTCATGTCGACTTCCCAACAAAGAGCAAAAGCGGTGGTTGAATCTAGTATGCATGGATAAAACCTATATTGAGTCGTAGAAAGTTATGCATGCGACGGCGCGGTAGCAACAATCAAGGTATGCAGAATAAGCAGCGAGGTCCACACCTCCGGGAGGTCCACACCTCTAAGGTCCACACCTCCGGGGTCCGCACCCCTCAACAAGGATGTCCACACCAAAGCACTGAATCGCAACCACGACCCAGCTCCCAACTCTCATCCGCGATGTGGGGCCCACCGCTCCTATCCCCACATCTCAACGGCCACGGGCCGGGCTCACACACTCGGGGGGAGAGAAGAAGCACAAGAAAAGAGTCTAGCCGGGTGAGATATCGAGGACCGTCCATAACCGGTGGACACGGACTATAGCTATAGGTTTAAACACTGCGAGAGGTTGTACAACCGTACCCGCCCGAATAGAGCCCGGTTGGTAGCGAACCACCCGAAACCCTACCATACGGTGCCGGGAGTCCAAGTAAGTGGATAGTACCCTCCTGCGTCTCCGAGTCCGGCGCGGCCTCCGCCGTAGAGCTCATGCGCCGCCGAGAGGTCCCTCGAAGGCCGTGGAACCCTTCCCCGGCCTCGCCGGGCGAAGTCTTCTAAGGAGGGAAGCCGTCTCCCGACACGATCACACCGATCCGCCTACGGGAGGGATGCTATCCACTACGAGTCTCACCCCGCACCCCCCGCCCAATACAAGGCGGGCGGTTTGTACGGTAAAAGTCCACCGAAGCAATGTCAGCGACGATCGGTCCTTAAGGGCCGAGAGCAAGCACTCACCATCTCCATCCCGTCCGACACGCCGCTCGGGCAAGAGGCCGATCGCATCTCCCCGAGGTAGGCGTTCACAAGTAACCAAACGGCTCGCTCCCGCCGCAACACATCAAGGAAGAACACACCCGGAACTCACGCTAGAACACACCGAGATCTCCCACATCTCGGTCAAACCCGAGAGAACCATCCATAATCAAGCAACAAAAGTATGGATAGTAAGTATATGGGACTAGCTAGGGGTCTGTAGCTAGTCCCGAGGTAGGTAAAGCAAGGAAACGGGATATATCAAATATCAAGGCAAGGCTAATCAAATGGCTATGCAATCCATCAAATCAAGTAACATAAATATAGCACTAGCAACTAATAGCATGCATGGGTTCTACATGGTTGGGAGTGACATGACACCCGCGGTAGTCGTCGTAGAGTAGTAGAGGTTGAGCGTCCTCTCGGGCAAAGTCGGGGTAGTCGCGTCTCCTCGGACGTCGCGGCTCGGGTCTTCAACAAGAACACAAGCCTACACGAGATGCGACGTGGAAATAAATAACGAGCATGCATCTAATGCAAAAACATCAATAAGAACCAATTTAGAAGATCCAAGTAAACTCCAGAGTAAATGCAAGCGGCACTGGTTTAATTAATGAATATAAAGCATTTGGTTTTAAAACAAAAGTAGTTTAAGCAACTAGTTTTATATACTAGTAAACAGGGTAGGATCAAGAGTTAGTTCAAAATTAGCTTACGGGTCTTACGGCTAAGATCTTAGGTAAACAAGCCTGCAAGCAGGAAAGCGGAGAGGCTGAGATCAAGCACTTGCTAGGTTTTAGCTCTCAGATGATCAAGGCGCTAGCGCAAAGGACGATGATAGTAGAGCGAGTCAAAGATAATCTAGAAAAGGCATTACAATGCCAAGATATGCGGCGACAGCTCAGACGGGATGAAAGGATCATCTTGTGACTGACATCGGGTGGCAATGGGGTAAAGTGTGTTTAAGAGCGCTACGAGGCATGTGCTGATGATGCGGCAACGTCCATGGCAAGGCAGCTAGGTTGCGGCTCGGGGTTGCCGAGCGTGAAGCAGAGGCCTCTGCTCACGACACGGCCGTCCATCACGTGCGACATCCTGGTTTCAAGCACATGGCACGGTACACGCTTCACAGCACGAAGCAAAGTAGAGCGAGAGCAACAAAGAGGGAAGGCAAAGGTGGAGAAAAGGTAGGCGATGTGATAATGGGGTAGGATTCCTGTCCGTGGCACGCCAATGGTTAGTTGCGGGGCTCCGGCGTCCCAGACCCTCATTAGCCCAGTGGCGGGTTGCGGCCACGAATCCTACACCAAGAACACGGGGCAAAAAGGGGCTCGGTTCAAGGACAAGAGCAGAGAAGGACAGGATAGCAGTGAGCGTCTCAAAATTATGAAACCAACGCAAGTGGTTTCATAATTTTCGGAGCTCGGAAAATTAGTTATGAATTTTTGAAGGAAAGGGGATATATAAAACATTTATTAAAACCTTTTATAAATCAGAAAATAATTTTATTAAAATATTGCCGACGTCGGCGGGACGTCGGCCGGTCGGCCAGGTTCGGTGGGCCGAAGTTGGGCCCAAGGTGTTAGTGGGCCAAAAGCGGCCCAATAGATCCGGCACATCCGGTCCGGGAGATTGAAGTCTACCGAGCCACTGCGAACTCCTTTCCATGGTTCGGCCGGTTAAACCTCCGGGTCGGCTTGGGCTTGAACGGGCCTTAATGGGCGGCAAGCCACCTCGAGGCCCACCCAAGGGTTTTCGCCGGCGAAGTCTAGATTCGACCCTTGATCCCTTCGGGGTTCGCTCGCCGGCGGCCGCGGGATCTTCCGTGGCTCGTGTGGCCGGGCGTGTGTGTGGGTCGGTGTGTGTAGCTCCGGCCCGGGGTGGGGTGAGGGGCGCACACAAGGTGTTCGATGGAATGCCGCAAAGAACGCGGCGGCGCGGCGGGGAGTTGGCCGGCGCGCGCGGCTTGGCTACGGTGGTGGCGGCGACGCGTTCACTGCGGGGAGAGTAACTCGGCGCGAAGGCCGGACCACAACACGAGAGCGGCGCCGGTGCGGCGCGGAGCGGCGCGGCGCGAGGCGGTGCGCCCCCGGGGTGCGCACGCGTCGAGCGGCGAGGAGCGCGCGCGATAGCGAGGGCGTAGCGCGTGGCGACTCCAAGAGGCACTCGTTCGGGAAGAGATGCCAACGGGTGTGGCGCTCCATCGTTGCCAAGCACGCGGGTGTGCTCGGTCCCGGCACGGATGCGCTCGCCGAACGCTCTCGGCCACGGCGGTAACCGGCGCTCGCGAGGCCGGGGGAGCCGGGGTCGCGGTGAGTGGGGCGATGTCGCCCGGTGCGGGTCTGGGGTGATCCGCGGCGGCGGCGCTAGGCATCCTGCGCGGCACGAAACCCGGGCCGGGGAGCAACAGCACAGGGAAAACATCGAGGCGGAGCTGATAGGCCAGGACGGTTAGAGTGGCAAGGGATGGCACATGCTTGGGTACGACGCGTTGGCATCCAAGCGGAGATGCACGGCGTGAAGGCCGGCGGCGCGCGGCGGGGCGCGCTCCCACGGGTGGAGAAGAAGGGCGAGTGGCGAGGGCTCACCGAGGGGCGGAGGTGTAGGCGTAAGCGATGACGACGCGCCGCGCCGGTGTAGATGTGGACGACGGCGACGAAGTTCGGCGGCGGCGCGTCTAGATCCTCTCGCTCCGGCTCCCATCCGCTCGCGGACGGCCTTCTCGCCGCACGTTCGGCTCGGCTCCGGGGTCTTTCGCACCGCAAGACGACGCGGTGGTGAAGCGCGTGACGGCTTCCCGTTTCCCTCCCTTCTCCTTCATCTCCCCCTGCTCACCTCTCGGTGGCGGCACGGAAGCGGCCAAAGGGGAAAAGACCCCAACCGAATTGGTTTGCCCCCAGGGCCTTGCCTGGGGGTTTTGCTGCGCGAGGCGAACGTGGGGGCGAGGGGAATCGCGTGGGCCAGGGCTGTCTCCTCCTCCTTTGCCTTGGCGGCGAAGGCGCGGGACGCGGTGAGGTTGGCGGGGCGGAATTTGCCGGGGGGCAAATCCGTGGTTTCGTGGGGGGGAATAACGCGTAGGCCACCTCGGCGTGCGGGCCACCTTTTCGGCGTGCGCGCCAGCGGGTCAGGGTGGTGCGGCCCGGCTCGGGCGCGAGGTGGTGCGGTGCGGCGCGGCGATGAGGGCGCGCGCGCGGCGGGGAGGTGGAAGAAGAGCGAGTGTGCGGCCACGGTCCCCACTCGTCGGTGAGGTGAGAGGGATGCGGCGGTACGGCCGGGCCGGATGGGCCGCCTTGATGGACCGGTTGAAAACCAAGGGGTGTGCTTCGGTGTGCATGGGCCGAGAGATGAGGGAGCACCGGTAGACTTCGAGATTAGTTAGCTGGCCATGTTAGTTAACTAGGTTTTGAAATTAGCTTTGAATTAGGATTTAACCCATAGGTTGAATTTGAATACTTTCAAATTCAACCACACTCACTAAAATCCAAATAAGATCCATAAAACCCAAATCACGTATTTTACCATAATTTGAAAATAATTGTATATGGTTTTATTTTAGAGAGAATTTAGGATGGGAAGCTAGCAAATTGGGCTCAAATTTGGTAGCACACAAGTTCAAACAAAAAGTTTTAAATTTTTGCGAAAATTCACACATGGTAAATCATTCAAATTTCTGGGATGTTACAGGCTTGGTCTGTTTGCCTTCTACACCATCTCACTTTTTTTCTACCGGTAATGATGTATTTTCATGTTTCTGAGTTGCTTGTGTATGCTGAATCTTTCAGTAGAAACCTTTGCTGGAAACTAAAGAGACTATTGAAAGGCATCGTAAATAACTTAAGAAACGACAATCTGGTAACTCTGTTCTCTTTTCTCTTAGATTCATTTTGACTTTATTGCCTCATATTGGCTTGAATTCTTCATAAGTTTCGAACTGGACTATCTTGCATATGTTTTACAGTTGCACACAATGCCAATGCATGCCTAATTGTCAATATTGTTTTATGAAGTTATTGAAATGAAATCATAGTTAATGTATATTTATTTTTCAGTTTCAAAAACCAAAGGAACCCTCGTTCATTGACATTCCAGTAAATTCTTTGTGTACAAAGGAAATCTTCCTCCGTTACCACAAGCAAGATAAAAAATTAATAGAAGCTGAACAAAATAAAAGTGTGTACTAGTTTAATTGTATAATTTTTCTAGCAACTGATTCCTTCATTCTTTTTTTGGTTATCATTCTCTTTTAATGACTTTATGTTTAGACAAGGGTGATGGCAGTGATGCTGAGACAAGCATGTCTGAGGAGGACATTCTCTTACAGGATGAAATATGTAAATCTCGGCTAACGAGTATCAAACCGGTAAATTTTTTTGGGGGGCGTGGTTTATTTGCATTATTGGTACACCTTTCTTTATCTGCTTTCTGTTATTGTATTTCAGGAGGAAGAACAGTATCTGAAAGAAAGAGATCGACATGAGTTGGAAAAGGGGAGGCTTATACGAGATATGAAGCGTCTCAGAGATGAAGATGGACCGTGCTTTAACAACTTCCAAATTCTTCACCATCGTTATGCTCTCTTAAATCTTCTTGGCAAGGGAGGATTTAGTGAGGTTTACAAGGAAGAACTCTTTCTTAATTTACCTATAATTTCATAAACTGAATTTGAGACATCAACCTAGCTCAGTCTATATAAAAACAATCATTACTTGCTTGCAAAGAAGAAATACTGAATTTTGCAACCATTTAGTTACATATGTGCCCTTATCAGGAGAACTTGCTTAATGAAAGTAGATATTACTTTAAGGCCAATTTTGCTGTAGAAAAGTTTACTATGGTAGAATAGCTTACACTGTGCTATCTTAAACTACCTTGATGATTATATTCATGTTGGAACATTTGGCTAGTTACTGGAGCTATTTTCTTTTCCATGAAGTCACTCCAATGTGTACCGTTATATGTGCATTTGCTTCAAAGAAATTTTGAGTTGATCGTACTGTTAATTACATTAAGTACTTTATTTTCGGCAGGCATTTCATTTGGAGTACAAGTATGTGGCATGCAAGCTTCATTGTTTGAATGCTCAATGGAGTGAGGAGAAAAAATAGAGCTACATACGGCATGCAATTCGTGAATATAACATTCACAAAACTTTGGTGCATCCAAACATTGTCAGGCTATGGGATATATTTGAGATTGATCACAATACATTTTGCACCGTCCTAGAATACTGCAGCGGTATATATGCTTTTTACCTTTTAAATCCGCTTTGATATGGCAACATAGATCGTGTGCCTGTTTTACTTATTTGCTGTTGCTGACACCTATTTGTTTAGTCTTATGCTGGCATAAACTTGTAATTTAGAAGTGCTACCAACCTTTTCTTAGGCATATATTGTTAGTGGAAATAATAATGAGTCTATTAATAATTCTGAGTTATGCATGTATGTACAACCTTCCTGGTTCTAAATTAATGTTGGATAAATACTAGATATCAATTTACATGATACATTTTATATGGAGCCACAACTGTTGTAGCATCCACTGCTGACTATAAAGAACATGATACATTTTGTCTAATTGGAAACAAAAAAAATCTTCCAATGCCTACTATTGAATTTACATACATTTCATATTTTGGTCAGCCTGTGAAGCGTTTAAGTTATAATGTTGTACTCCTTAATGATGATCCCCCTTGCTAAATCTAGGACTCTCATATCAGGAATCATGAGCTATAAGATGCACTAAAATTCTCTCCATTGCTGTTGTTTTACCTTGCTCACTCACTTGTTTGAGTCGTTTCGCCTTCAGTAGACTAGGCCTTCTCGATGTATCATCTATATTGCTGGAGCGAATATTAGTTAATATGTTACTTTGTCGTGTGATTGAGATCTTCTGAGTCTGTCATTTTACTTGCAAATCCCTCCTTGACTCCTTAAAATTTAATTTGTTGTTCTCATACTCTGTTTCCAACATGATTGTTGCAAAAGACTTTTTTTGTAGCAGATTAAGTTACTTCCTGTCATCCCTCTGCTTTCATCCTCACGAACGTAAAGGATATGTATATTCTATACCTTTGGTGTATAGGATATGTATATTCGTTATTTAATTTGAACAAGGTAATGATGCCTGTTGCACGTCATTTCCATTTTTAGTTGTCTTCCCAATTATTTTTCATACATTGAGTGTTCAGATATGCAATGGGACCGCAGCCAGGTTCACAGGTGTGCAGTGGCACAATATGGCATGTGGCCAGTACCCTGTCATGAGACATCATCGCAAGTACTCCAGTAGCCTCGCCGCCGCCGTAGCCGAAGACAACGTACCGCGAACTATATGCTCCTTCATGGAGTGTGCTTGGTTGCGGAAAGCGGGGAGGAGCCGCATCTTGGAGAGCTCATGTGGGCTGCCGACTGACGGCCACAGGCAGTGATCATGTATAGCTGGATGATTAAATTAGTACAAATGATCTTTGTGGGTTTTGTTAATCTATCCTACAATGGACACATAACCCATAATAATATGATAGAGTCTTGATCTTTATATGATTATATGATCTACTGTGCTAGTAAACTACGATGTGGTATAGTAGCTTAAATGCTTAATATGAGAGGTATTGATGCATGGCAAGAGAACATTGAGGCTGTTCGGCTGGCATATCTCGGCTTGTCTTAACCTTGACTTATTTCCTCTCACAGAATACTATTCATTCTACCAGCCGAGCATTATTCATTCTACCAGCCGAACACCCTCATTAATTTTTTTTCTTATTGGAATAAGAGAACATTAGAATTGATGTGCCTAAGGGCACTCCCAACCCAGACTCTATGGTAGAGTCCAGAGTCATTAATTACACTGCCACCTAGGCAAATTGCTGATGTGGCAAGCAATTTAATGATGAGAGAGGGGTGAAAACTTAGAAACCAAGTCTAAGTTAAACTCCAAGTCTTCACGCAAAACAAAGCCCGTGCAGATCCCGTGTGGCTGCCCGCATGCACGATGTGTCCTCTTATTTAATAAAGCGGGAGTAGAAGATCCGAGAGAAATATTAGATAGACTCCATGCTAGAAAATCTGCATGGGAGAATATAGTTTCTTGTGATAGAGTGCTAGAAAATCTACATAGGAGAATATAGTTTATTGTGATAGAGTCTTCGAGATATAGACTCCATGGGTAGAGTCTGGGTTGGGAGTGCCCTAAGCATGTAAACTACTACTTGAAACGTACTCTGAAGCTTGTTCTGAAATTTACGCATAGGCAGACAACCTCCGTGGACACACGTGTCCCAAAAAATTTGGATCTGCAAGGTTATCTGCACTTCAAAAAAGAAAGGAAAACTGGCGCTTTGAATGGGGAAATACGTGGGAGAACCGGATGTGGGAGAACCGGACGGGGGAAAACCGGCGCTTGGAGAACCGGTCGTGGGAAAACAAAACCGACGCCGTATATATATATTTCATGCGTGCGGCCTGATCCCGGCGTCGGTTTTGTTTTCCCACGACCGGTTCTCCAAGCGCCGGTTTTATACGGCAACACTAAAATGCAACAAGGTGCATTTGCTATAGCAAATGCACAGACCCTGCCATTGTCTTTCACTCCACCCATCCGTCCCGCACGTAGCATGCAGGGAGGGAATCTTTTTTGTTTCAGATCGAAAAAATACAATATCTGTTGAACCGTTGCTCCGATTTCTAATCTGTTTGCATTAGGTTGTTGGAAAAAATGTGCTTAACAAAATGAGATCCATGAAGACTATATTTGGCGAACTTTTTTTTTCAAGTATGTAATTGCAACTTGACTGTATTATGAGTTGCCATCATGAGTGCAACACAATTGCAACTTATAGTTAGCGCTTGTTGAAACCACTTAAAATCTAATTTTTACCCAAATTGTAACTAGTTGCAACTACTTACAACCTAGGTGTATGCCTAGTTAGCGAACACCGAGCATTTTATATAACAATATGCACATGTTATACTAATTGCAACTGCGGGACTAGACCAATTACAACTATAATATCAGACTAATTGCAACTTGACGGATGTAACTACAACAGATATGACCACGAACCAATTGCACAAGGACCTGACCTAGTTGCAATATGACATGAACCAATTGCAACTAGAGTCCAGCTAGTTGCAACTGGAAAAGAACCAGTTGCAACTAGACTCAACCGAGTTGCAACTAGCTAAGCGTGAACCAACTACAACTAATAGACTGTTCGATTGCAACTATGACACTATAATAATTGCAACTCGACAAAAATATTTACAACAAATCTGACTCCGTTGCAACTGAATATTGGCCAATTGTAACTCCTAGTTGCAATCTGACGTGGACAAATTGCAACCAGAGTGAGCCCAGTTGCAACCAGGGTGGGTGCATTCTCTATACAAAATGCACCTAGGTGCATTATAACAAATAGCAGATGCACAAACCCTACAGATTCAACCAATTGCAACAGGTTGACTAGAGCAATTGCAACAGTAACACCATACCAATTGAAACTCGACGGAAAAAACATTTTGCTAAACAAATGTACAGACTCCCGCAATTAGGAATGTGCGACTACACTAATTGCAACTAGACAGACCAGTTGCAATTGCATGCGGACCAATTGCAATCAGACCCAAGTAGTTGCAACTAGGCGCTCACTGCGTGTAAACCAATTGCAACAATGAGACTAGATCAATTGCAACCATGACACTATACTAATTGCAACTCGACGGAACTAAATACAACGAATTTGACACGTTGCAACTAGGTACGAACCAATTGTAACTAGACCACCTAATTGCAGCCTGGTGCGAACCAATTGCAACCAGAGTAAGTCCAGTTGCAACTGAGCGAAGATCAATTAAAATCAGGGTGGGTGCATTCCCTATACAGAATGCACCTAGGTGCATTATAGCAAAACTATATATATATATATATATATATATATATATATATATATATATATATATATATATATATATATATTAATCATTTTGCAAATTTATATAATCGTTTTGAAATTTAAAATAGACATCAACCGCCATGGGCCACGGCGGAAAAGGCCAACCGTCGTAGGCCACGGTTGCCGCACGTCCAACCGCGGTAAGGTCACCGCCAACGATCGGGTGCAGGGTGTGGGTCCAGCGGCACCTTACCGCCGAGCGCAACAGCGGTTAGGTGTGCGGCCGCAGTGGGATAAGGCGGTAGGTTCTTTCCGTCGTGGCGGACGACGGCAACCGCCCCTATATAAAGGGCCATGGCGGTCGCCGTCCCCACGCTGCCTGCCGCCGCCCCTCTCCCCTTCTACCGCCGCCCCTCTTTCCTTCTCAGGTATGTTCTCTTCCTTTCTTTAATTAATTTAATTAGTTTGTATATTAGATTTAGATTTAAAAAATTAGTTTTTAATTAGAAAATTAGTTTTTAATTAGAAAATTTATAAATTAGTTAATTTGATTAGTTTAGATTTAGAAAATGAGTTTTTATTTAGAGAATATAGTCTGTTTAGGAAATTGTCGAAATTAATTTAGTTTATTTAAAAAAATAGAAAATTAGTTAGAATTTTAGAAATTACTTTGGCATATGTAGAAATTACTTTAGCATGTTTAGTAATTCTAGAAAATTTGCTTATCTGTTCACGAAATTTTCAAAATTACATTAATTAGTTTAGAAATTATCGAAAATTATTTTATGTCGTTTAGAAAATATAGAAAATAAGTTTATCTATTCTAGAAATTGTAGATATTAAATTAGCATGTGTAGAAATTACTTTAACATGTGTAGAAATTATAAAAATTACTTTAGTTAGTTTATAAATTTTAGAAATTTAGTTTATTTGTTCTTGAATTTGTCAAATTTACTTTAATTTGTTTAGAAATTCTAGAAAATTACTTTATCTCGTTTAGAAAATGTAGAAAATTAGTTTATCTCGTTTAGAAAATGTAGAAAATTAGTTTATCTATTTTAGAAATTGCAAAAATTCTAGAAATTTACTTTACCTCATTTAGAAAAATGTTCGCAATGTAGATACATATTTTATCTATTCTAGAAAATGTAGAAATTAATTATCTAGTTTTTTAATTGTAAATTTAATTTTTTATGCAGATGCAGCTATGGATTATGCTCAGTACTAGGCTCAGGCCGAGGCTTTGGCTCAGGTTCAGGCTCAGGCTCAGGCCGAGGCTCAGGCTCAAGCTCAAGCTCAAGCTGCTCATGCTGAGGTTGAGGTGTACGTGACGCCTGAGTTGTTGGACAGGGAGCTCGACCGCAGACACCGCTTGTTCCTCGTCACCGCCACCCTACCCGTTGCATCCTCCCTTGAGGATGTCTCCTCTGGGGGGTTGAGGTCCTGCATCTGCACCAGCACCAGGACCAGCAGCAGCAGCAGCACGAGCAGCAGCACCGGTTCCTTCCTCGTCCACTGGCGTTGTTCTTTAGTCAGGTAATGACCACAACTCTATCTCGAACCATATACAAATACTAGATTCTATTAATTATGATACATTATTTAATAGTACTATTTGTTCCAGCTTATGTCGGTACCGGCGACACTCCTAACTCCACCCTAGAGGATCAAGCCGGAGGGTCTGGGTCCGGGTTTGACGACTTGGCCTTCGACTTCGACTTCTTGCAGGGTTTTTAGTCACAGGACGAGCTTGGAGGGTCGCAGCTAGGAGGCGCGCCACCTAGGGTTCACCATTTCGCGGTATACCGGCCGGTATACCTCGATTTTGGGGGTTACCGGGCCGGCTCGGTAGCTAAACCGGTCGGTATACCACTCGCCAACCGAACCTGCTAATAGCCTCCTATCGGTATACCGGTCAAATTTTTTCGGATAAAAAAACCGACCGGATCACGGTTTGGTGAACCCTGGCGCCACCCACGTGGACTCAGGAGGGAGCAGGGACGCAGCTAGGAGGCTCACAGCTACCAGGAGCGAGCAGTGGGACGCAGCGAGGAGGGTCGTAGCTGCCAGGCGCGAGCGGTGGGGCGCAACCATCTCCAAAAGGGTTAACAGGGTCGTCCCACGAGGTTGCAGGGTCAATGGCGGCGATGGCAAACCGCAGCCCAATGCTGATGCTAGGTGTCGGCAGATCCATTCCCGTGACCCGTTGACGTGCCCTCGCGAGCAGACGCACTCCGCAATCCGGGCTACAGAAGAAGGCCAGGCGATGCTAGATTATGTCGCATATTGTTTGTACAACAAACTGTTATATGTGACCATGACTATTTTAGTATGTCACTTTGCTTTTCTTTATTACCACCTAGTTTTCTTTGTCATAAAGTTAAAGAACAAAAAATAAATCGTTAAGTTAAAAAACAATCCACCGAAAAGCAACCGCGGCGGTACGGTAGGCAATAGGTTCGAGAGAGTATTATTGGAGTCGAAAAGCACCGACGATCCTTATTTTCTACTAGATTTAATAAAGTTTTATCAAAAAATTAAAATGATCCTAACCGCCGTGGCTCACGGCGGTTAAGTCCAACTGTCGTGGATGTTCCCCCAACCGCTGTGGACGGCCTCCGATCGCCGCGAGCCACGGCGGTTGGGGTGTGAATGCCGTGGCGTACGGCAGCTGCGGCTAACCGCCGTACCTCACGGCGGTTGATGTCTATTTTTGATAAATTTCAAAATGATTGTATAAATTTGTAAAATAATTAAAAAATATATAAAACCAGCAGAAACCCACAAAATCCCGTAAACCCCGTGACGTGACGCCTGGACGCACCCACCAGTCACCAGGTCACCACCAGCTCGCCCAACCATGGCGTCGTACCTCCGACGGCGGCGGCGTGCTACGAGAATTGCTGCAAGCATAACACCACTTGACGACTGCTCCTCGTCATGTTGGGCGTGGGGCCAGCAGCAGGAAGCCACCTATGGTTAGGTACGTTCTCCCTCTTTCTCTCATTGATTTCTCTTCCGATAACATCCGAAGATATGGCATCTAAACATCTCAAGTTTCTGCAAGTCATTGTGTATTCGTGTAATGTAATCCTTTTCCAATCAAAATTCAGAACTCCTGTCAGCGTTATGTTCTGTTACATCAACGGAATGCAGACATGCATTTCTGACTAGAACTTTTGCTTCTGAACTTAGCAGGTCTGAAGAAACAAGGTGCTTAGACCACCCACACTGGGTACGCCATCCTCGCGCTATCCCTTTTCCTGTCGACCTTTCCACGAAAAGGGTCTGCAGCGGGGCACGGGATCGCCTCCGCGATTTTCCCGTTGGCCTCCGGATCCTCCGGATCTAGGGGCATCGCGGGCTCACGGGAAAAGCCGAGGTGGCATGGGGCCTGCGCACCCATGGCCTCCACGCGCGCCATCCCAAAAGGCGAGCAGGTAGGAGCTGCTGTCCGCCGCGCCTCTCCGGCTTCCGTCCGCCGGCGGCGCACAAGGAGGCGCCCGCGTCGCCGCGCCGCTCCCCCTACGCCGCCGGAGGAAGAGGTGGGCCGCGGCGGAGGCGAGCGAGGGCCGTGGCGGACGAGAAGCGAGGGGGCCGTGGCGGAGGAGGAGGTGCGCCGCGATTCGCCGGATGCGGAGGAGCCACCGCCGCCGCCGCGCCTGCGCTCCGTGGATGCCGCGCGGCACGGACGGAGGCGGAGGCGTCCGCAATGGAGGAGGAAGGAGGCGAGCACAACGGATCCGCGTCTGTGCCACCGCCGTCCACGTCCCAGCGAGCAGGGGAAGGTGCCATGGATGTCCCGTGAGCACCCCCCGCCGCCGCATCGTCCCGCCGCCGCGAGCTCCTCCACGCGCCCTGCTCCTTCTCGGTCGCGGCGACGAAGATGAAATCGGAGGCGAGCGCGCGGGCCCCGGCTCGATGGAGAGAGCACGTCCATGGCCCGAGCTCGAGGAGGGTCGTCGCCGCGGTCACGTCAAGCTCGAGGTCCGCACCTTGGCTCGGCTCGCCCGCCCGGCGCCTCACGCCGCCCCCCCGCTCGCCTTCCGCCGGTGGGGGGAGAGGAAGGGTGGGGCCGGGGAGCATAGGCCGCGCCGTCCGTGGAGCCGAAGCTCCGCCGGCCGGCCGCCGCGCCCCGAGCGGAGGAATAGGCGGAGGGAGCTCGGGGGCGCATGCGGCGGAGGAGCCGAGAGCTCCATGCGGGCGGCGGTCCCGAGGGGATAGGGGTGGGTGGGTGGGTGGGGGAGAGAGGTGGGGAGAGGTGGGGAGAGGTGGGTCCCACTACTGATGAAGGAGAGATATGAAGGAATATGGATGCGGGAGAAGTGAATACGAAGGAGAGGATAATGATGACCGGGATGAAATATTCCGTTTTGTAGGAGGAAATGGAGGATGACGCATGGTTCACCAAACCGTGAACCGGCCGGTTTCTTGAACCGGAAAAACCGGACCGGTATACCGGTCAAACCGACCGGTATACTGATAGGAGGCTCTTATCAGGTTTGGTAAGCGAGTGGTATACCGGCCGGTTTAGGTACCGGACCGGCCCGGTAACCCCCAAAATCGCGGTATACCGGCCGGTATACCGCGAAAAGGTGAACCCTGATGACGGGTGTGGATGGTCTTACAGAAATGAAGTTGTAGTGTTTTTCCTTGAAAGCTTACCATCACTAGTTTAATATATCTTTTTTTTATTTGTCCATGGTGACGTAATCTATCCAAATATGATTATACGTAGTAGTGCGTTATTTGCCATGTGCGGGTCTGCGGGATTTGCGGGTTGAAAGGTTCCTCCCGCAAAGTCCACAAAATATTTGCAAAATCCACAAAATATTTACTGCCCGTATAGTTAAGTTTGTGGACAGCCATTAACCCGTAAAAAATCGATTGTGGCCAGCTTCGTGCGTTTACGGCCGTCCGCAACCTGCCCCACTTGCACTGCCAGGGTCCAGGTCCTCTAACCTATTTGGTTACAGGGTGTAACAGCCCAAAATCTAATAACCGTGTTTAGCATTGATCATGAGCATCATAATTTGCTAAGATAAAATTCTTGTGTTTGTTTGAGTGCTTTGGCAATTTAAAAATAATTTTGAACATAGTATAAGCACATCTCTTGTGAATAAACTTTCTTTTTCTCAATAGGAGACATGTCATCTGATATCATGGTAAAATACTTCTTACTCAAATATGAATTTAGATGTTTTTTCACGGATTTTAGGACTCCATCTTGATGCCAAACATCTCATCCAAAAGTCCAAAAATAGCCTTCCGGGAAGAGTTTTCCTTTCAAATCTATCATAGTTTTTCTTCTCGATTCAACCAAAATGGGTTACCATGATTATTCTATCAACACACTTTTGTGAAATTTTTGGAGGCTTGAAAGATCAAGTTTGGAATTTGGAGAAAGGAGAGATGTTTCTGTTCGGAACGGACAGACAGTCCGTACCTCTCTCACGGACGATCCGTGCGTGGCCGTGTGTGCGTGTGGTGCATGCGGAGCTGCGATGCCACGCACCCCCGTCGGGTCCCACCGACCCCTCCACATCACCCAGCGTCCTCCCCCTCTCCTTCCTCTCCTCAGACACTCTAGAAGCCCCTCCCTCTCTTGTTTTCTCCTCCACCCAAGCCATGGAGGAAGGAACCCCTTCATCTCCATCAAATCAACCATATCTTGCTGGAGTTCGCTGGTGGATCACCGGAGGACGTCGCCAATGATCTTCTCCACTACCCCATCTACATCTTCCTCGCTGGAGGATCACCAGAGGACGTCGCCGATGAGCTTCTCCACTACCCCATCTACCTCTTCCTCGCCGGAGACCAAGGAGAAGGCCATTCCCCAAGCTTCTTCATCTTCTTCCCCAAGAACTTCATGGATGAACTCAACCCAATCTACTCCAACGCCGCCCTACGCCAACAAGTGGCCCATTGCTTGTGCTCTCCTCATCGCCGGTGAGCTTCCCTCACCCCTTACCATCTCCCTTTCGTCCATTTGCAACTTCATAGCCCATCCATGGAACCCTTTATGGTCTCGTCACCATTGATGACCAAGAGCTTCAAAACTCCGATGCATGTCAAATCTATCACTTGGAAGGACCTCTATACACTCCTAGAAACCCATAGAAACAAACCCCATCCAAAACCAAGGCCAGAACCGCCGCCGGCGAGCTCGATGGTGAGCCACGGCTCAACCACGGACGGTCCGGAAATCCCGGTCGAACAGTCCGTAAATAGCTCTAAATCATACAAAGATAATTTTGTTTTTTCGGGGTCCCGCGGACAGTCCGTCTCTTCAGTTCAGACAGTCCGTCACCTCCTGGCGGACGGTCCGTCAGTTGACCATGGATGGTCCGCGGTTACTATTCATCCCCCGTATACCATCTTGTATAATTCATATAAAATTGCATATAGATCAGAAAAATGTGAAATACTTTTGTTGGTTTCTAATGATGTCAAGAACCTATTAAAAATGAGTTTCTCTCCAAATTAAATAAGTAATTATCTCAATTAATTATGTGAGTGTTTATCTTGTTAATTGCATAATTAATTCTCTATTAGTCAAAAAAGTATGAAACCAATTTTGCTAGTTCACTTATGGTGTGTGTGATCTAATGTAGGTAAAGTTTTAGATATCTTTGAACCTATGTAATTAGTAAATGCATAATAATATTCATATGTGCTTCTAAAATTATGAATCTAACTTGTTAGCTTCCTTTGACCATCATATGTTGTTATACAGCTATCTTGATTGTAAAATACCTAGTAAATCAATTGTACGCATGTGACCTATAAGCTTCCCTTACAAAATTAAAATAAATGGGATATGCTTCTTATGATTTGAAACCACCATGATATAACTTAGAATAATGATACATGTATTAATTTATCATATATAATAATTCTAGCTAGCTCTGAATTAGATAATAATAATCTTAATTAAGATGTGATGTGCTAGTTCCCCATTAATTATTAAATTGACTAATGATGAATTAGTGTTAATAGCTAACTCACTTGAGCATGATCACCTATTTATAATATTGGTAACTATCATGAGTTAACTTCCACCATAGATGCTTTGTATGTGATAGCTCATATGAAACTAAAATAGGAAAACTAATGTCGATTGCTTTCTTGTGTTATAACTTGACTTAGAATGTTATGTGCACTTTTGTGAATAATTGTTTGCACATTTTACCCTATGCAATTACTTGTGCACTTTAATTCGAAATCTTTGATTGCTTGCACAATGACCTTGGAGCATGTTATCCTTCAACTGTCATAAGTCTTTGCATCTCATATGCATATACATTCATGCCATCCTTTCTAAATTCATGCATTCATCTAATCTCGTAGATGACGTTCCGGAGTGTTCCGTTCTTGGAGCATTGATCTCAGTCAGGCACCGATATATCTCACTCCATTTTCTGAATGTGAATTGCTATTACTTATTGATGATTGTGCATGAGCTTAGCTCTATCTAGACATATGCGATGTGTAGAATCTATTAGACATGACAACTCTTGGAATTAGCTCAACTTATTTAGTGAAAGTATGTATGTTAGAAATATCGTTATAATTGCCTAGTCATGCTTAGTTGTCGGTAGAAGTCGTGAGGTGGCAAGGTCACCACCACTTGCGAGTTATAGTATGCTTTCTTAATTAATACTTGAGTAGTCATGAATGGATAAAATTTGAGCCCTATGAATATGATTCGAGACTTGAGCAAGTATGCTAAAGCCATGTTAGGAGTGAATCCAAGTGGCATAAGCTTGCTTGAGTTGATTAATGCCCGATCGTTATCACCGTGATACTTGAGCACTATTACATACAAACCACATGCTCATAATGGGTCGGTAAGCTAAGTAGCATAAGTCGCACCGTACCATGACCGGATTCGGCGTGGGGTGGGATGAGGTGTGATCGGCCGTGTCTGGTACATTTATACACTTCCGGCCGTTCGTTCATAGTAGGGTGCGGGTATGTGAAAGGTCGAGGGCATGAATTAACACTTATCCTAGGCCGAGGATATGGTCGTTGGTATCGCGTCTCGTGCGGGAAAAGTTGTACACCCCTGCAGGGTTATAATCTATTGCAATAGTCTCGCTCCAGGTCACGGAGCACGCTCATGTACTTGGGACTTTAATGTAGAGTTGCATGAAGGGCTTATGGAAGATTGAGCTCGTGAACACTTGATCACTTTATTTATGCAATTGTATTGATGCTTGATATAGAAAATAGGTGCTATGTCTTTTGCTTATTCACTTGATAAAATAAGCTCACATTTTATTATCAAATATTAAAATTTGACAAGTCTCATGCATCCACCAAATGTATAGTATTGTGGATAAGTCTTGCAAGTACGCAATGTACTTACTGTGTTGCAGTTAAGTTGTTTTGCAAGTTTCCTTCTTGTGAGTGATTGTCACATTCATCCCGCCGGAGCTCGCAATGTGGGTGAATGTTGGAGGTTGCTCCAAACTAGTGCATGTGGTGTCTCCTGGCCTGGGCAAGGACATCATTGTTGTATCTTATATCTTTATATCTTCCCGCTACAATTTAACTCTCAACCTACGAAAAACATGTTAGGATATTCACCTACACTTAGGCTACATCTAAGATGGTTAATTACTTCTCTTATAAATAATAAAACTTTCATGCTCTAGTGGTTGAGTTGTAAATATAATTTCTAAATTTTTTGTAATATGACCAAGACTTGTAAACTAAAGCTTAAAATTTGCTCTCACATGTATCCTTGTGATCGTTACCATGATGTAAATACGATATGCGTGTTGTTCCTGGGTGATACTCGAGACGCATACTAGGGACTACCGGGGTTATCTCGATTAAGCCAGGTGGATCAATGGATGATAACTCGGTTTAGTCGAGGTAATTTGGGCGGTTCCTTACACAGGGGCAGATGTATGGTCGCAACCAGGAGACCCAAGTTCGATTTTCTCATCGGTGAAGTCGGGTTCGGGGATTTGTTAAGTCAGGATTCAGTTCCATTCTTCTAATAGGATCATAATCTCATCAGCTACATACGTACAATAATGAACTTTTTTTAAATATTTTCACAATTTTAGAAAAAATTATAACTTAGTATTTTTTTCAAAACTATATCGATGCCACCGTTCAAACCGTGGTTGTAAACAGTAACCCAACAGCTACTGTAGCACTTCCAACCACCGTTACAAACAGTCTGTTTTTTCATCCTATCCATGTACATAGTAGATAGTCTGTCCATATTTGTGACGGTAGGAGTAAGTCTGTTTTTCATTATGTTCATATACATAGATCATTATGTTATGTTCATATACATAGTAGATAGTCTGTCTACAATCATAGTAGCTATATATACACACAAAAGGACTGGATGAAAGATGGTAATCTGAAGTGAAAAAAACGCTCGATTTCGAATTGTTCCAGAAGGAATTGGCCTAAGTATCGACTAGAATTTTATACTTGGAAATGTTGCGTGCTATTGAAAATTGCCAACCGGCGAACAAGATAACTCACTGTTGTAAACGTAAACTTTGTGCTAGTTGTAGACTTTCCACGGGTTAGAGGGAGCCCTTTCAGAAATTCTCCTAACGGCACAGGAGGGCTGCGGAGGTGGTTTGGAAATAGTTTTCAACCAGCAATTGACGTGCCTCGGTATACCCTCACTAGCTACGTCGTTGCCCCAAGCGCAGAGATGAGTTCCAACGAGAGCCCGCAGCCTCGTTTTATGTTGGCGTCGGGGGCGCGGGACTGTTAATCCGGGCGATGTGGGGCAAAATAAACAACCGACCTATCCCAAAATCTCCCCACGTACTACGCTGACAGAGTTCCCATATTGGGCCTTTTGTCAACGTGATTACGGCTTGATTTTATATGGGCCGGGGAGACTGATTTTTCTTCTTTCTACCAGGTGCGAAGGCCCGTCAAGGTCCATTTGACGACTTGGCTGGCAAAAGGCTCTCTTTTTTGTAAAAAAAAAAGAAACAAAAAAAAGAAGAAAATTGTTCATAAAAGAAAACGAAAAAAAACGACCTGGCTGAGCTCCGTTAGGGGTTCTCTCTCTCTCTCTTTTTTTAATTCCGTTAGGGGTTCTCAGTCACTCCACATATCAGAACAGATCGTTTTAGCGATGCCAACACTACGAGCCCTAATGCACTCGATCAGTCATCAGACCACACAGACCCCAAGTTCAAGACCCTGCGCGACCCGGTTACAGGACTCCAAGCACGCGAACCAGCCCCGCCGCCGTCGACGAACGCGGCAGGAAAGACCGCCACCGTCACCTGCCGTCGTGGTACTCGCAGCCGGAGGCGACGCCGCGGACGGGCCTGCCGAGGTGCGCCTCCCGGATGTCGAGGCGGCAATGCACCCGGCGGTAGAACTTGGAGTGGAGGAGGAGGCCGAGGATGTGGGCGCGCGCGCGCAGCACGAAGGCGAGCCGGACCGGCACCACCGCGGGGCCGAGGCGGCCGTTGTTGGGCTTGCTGTGGAGGCTCACCCCGGCGCCGTAGAGCGGCACCTGCTTCCCCACCACGGACACCGTCACCATCCGCCCGCTCTTCCGTGGCTGGTAGAACTCCTTCATCTGCATAGGAGTAGCGGGCCGCGTAGGGGTTAAACATGGCAGTTCTGATGCCACGAGGAAAACAGTAGTGAACTACTAGTAGCAATGGACACTGTACTGTAATGTACAAAAGAGTTCGTAGGTGCAACCAGACGCTTTTGACCTGTACGTACAAGAGCTTAAAATTTACATGGACAGTACGTAGGCAGTAGCTACAATGCCATCATGGCACCGCGTGCACACTGGGGCAGGGTTTTTTTAACTTTGGTTACCGCGCGGTACACCGTACCCCAGCGGTAGCAACCGGTCCCAAAATTCAAATTTGAATTTGAATTAAAAAAATGAAAAATCAATAAAAATCACCAAAAAAATAGTTCATGATTTATAGAGTCTGATGGTGTTGAAAGTTTTCAAATTTGAGTGCATTTGATATTTATTTGGAGCTTTAGAAGTTGAAAAAAAAGAAAAAGAAAAAACATGGGTCGGCCCGTTAAGGCCCACTAAGCCCAAAACACCGGGATGACCTAGAAGTCGCGGCTGGGGTGTCTCCCGTGACTCCACTCGCTCTCCCTGCCCCCGTCCGCGCCTCCTCCCCGGTCCGCCGCCCGGCTCGCCGTCCGCGCGCGCCGCCGGCGTATACCGCGCGGTAGGGGCGGTTAGCCGCACCGCGGGCGGATCCACCCGCTACCGCGCGGGCGGGGCGGCTAACCGCGTGGGAGGCGCGGTATACCGCGGTTAGGGTTTTTTTGCATTTGAGTAGTTTTAGGCTTTAGGAATTGTGTTAGGATTTAGGATTTGTGTTAGGATTTAGGTTTACTTTGATTTAGGATTTTAGGTAGGATTTAGGATGTGAGGTAGAGGTAGAAATAGAATTGTTGCTTTAGGTAGAAATAGAATTGTTGCTTTAGCCTTTAGATTTAGGAGGATAATTTGTGGTAGGAATGTAGGATTTGTGGTAGGATTCAATTTTAGTTAGGATTTGTTTCAAAATTAGGTACATTTTCATTAGGTATAGTATTAAGGAAGTGTTTTGTAATTTAGTTTATGTTGGCATTTATGCAGGTACACAATGTCAGGCAGACCTAAAGACCCCGTATGGGAACATGGTGTCAATCTAGCTGCCGGATGGCGATGCAATTATCGTGGTATGCAGAAAAGTGGTGGTGGTTCAATTAGGTTGAAACAACATTTGGCCGCGCGTGGATCATCGGTGCTCCATTGCGGCGGGGGTTCCACCACTCGTGCGGGAGTACTTTCGGCGGGATATTGAGAGGACGAAGAAGGCAACTACCGAACGTGATCGACGAGAGGTTGGCACGGAGGAGGATGCGGCAGCGGCGGGTAACGGCCCCGCCGGAGGATATGATGAGGAGGCTCGGATCCGGGATGCAATTAACTTGTCGAGAGCGAGGCGAGTTCCGACAGGGGGTTGAAGGGAGAGGAGGTACTTATGAGCGTGGAGGGGGTAGTGGTTCGGCGGGGTTGAATCCCTTCCAGAGGATGCTTAGAAGAGCTGGTTCGCGGAGGGAAACTCCTGTGGTGGTGGAAGACTATAACTTGGCTGCAGGTGGAAGAAGTGGAATGAAACAAACGAGGATTGATACAGGGTCCTGGACGCAGAAGGGTAAGAATGCAAGGGAATCTATTGGAAAAGCTTGGTCCAAATTCTTCCATACTGTGGGAGTATCTGGGAGACAGGCGTATAGTCCATACTTTGTTAGTGCGGTTAGAGATACACAAAAATGGGGTGAGTTTTCTTTCATTTTATGTTCATGAAAGTTTTCTTTCGGCTTGCTTTTGTGTATCTGTTCTCATGTTTTTTATGGCCGCAGGTGCAGGAATTGCATCCCCCACTGGACGGGATATTGATGGCAAGTATCTTGATATGAACGAGAAAGACTTGAAAGATCGGTACGCAAAGTCTCAGAATGATTGGCCCATCTTTGGCGTGTCTTTGATGTGTGATTCTTGGACTGGGCCGACGCGGATGAGTGTGATCAATTTTTTATATATTGCAATGGGGTCACGTGGTTTCACAAGTCTATTGATGCAACTGGAAAATCTCAGGATTCAGACTATCTCAAGACGGTAACCCCTAAACCTTAGCTTACTTACTATGAAACATTGAGGATGTCTTGGGAGGTAACTAAATGTTGTGCTTATTTTTTCCAGGAGATTCGTAAGGTGGTGAAGGAGATCGGCGCGAAGCATATCGTGCATATAGTCACGGACAATGGGTCCAACTACAAGAAAGCATGCAAGGCACTTGGACGGGAGTTTGCACACATTACTTGGACCCCTTGTATAGCACACACTGTCAATTTGATGTTGAAGGATATCAGTGAAAGGCCGGATCATGCAGGTGTCATCTCGTCATGCAAGCGAATTTCAGCTTGGTTACACAACCATGGTCAGTTGAATGCAATGATGAGAAAGGCTATCGGTGGGGAGTTGGTTAAGTGGAACGCCACTCGATTTGGTACCAACTACATGTTTTTGGATAGCATGTATCGGAGACGCCTGGGTTTCATGCAGATGATGGCATCTCCTGAATTCCAAAACAGTAAGTGGGCGCATACCGAGGAAGGTCGATTTGCTCATTTCAGGTTGTCTAATATGGATTGGTGGGATGGGATGAAGTACATCATTGACATTGTGCAACTAGTATACAAGTTGCTTCGCTTTGCTGATCTGGACAAGAAGCCAAACTTGTGTGAGGTTGTATACCAATACCAGTTGTGCAAACATGAAATGGAGTCTTTCTTTGGAAACAATGTCCCGACTTGGAGTGAGTACCGACAGATTCTTGACAGACGGATTCGTGATGTGTACGTTGAGACATATGTTGGTGCAGGTACTACTTGTGCTTATTTCAATGTCAATACTAATGCCTTCTGAACTTGTGCTTATTTCTAGTCATTCATATTGTGCAGCTGGTGTCCTCAATACTGCTCTTTCATATACGATGGATCCAACTCGGGAGATGTATCGAATGCTGAAGGATTGCTTTGAACACATGACGGATGTCGAGTCCGCCGTGCAAGCATTGCAGGAGGCTGAAGTGTTTCGCATGAAGCATGGCGAGTATGGATCGGAAATGGCACAGCGGATGGCGACGGACCCGAAGACATCACCATGTAAGCGTTCTTCCCAAAGACAACTTATTCTATCCGCTACTTGAATATATTGCTTACACAATCGGTTGCACATGCAGCGGCCTGGTGGATGATGTTAGGTGGATCTACTCCATAGTTGCAGCGCCTTGCATTGCGGCTTGTTTCACAGTGTGTTTCCTCAAGTGGATGTGAGCGTAATTGGAGTACTTTTGCGTTGCTACATACCAAGGTTCGAAATCGGTTGACACAAGAAACTTAACAAGCTTGTCTATGTTAACTACAACCTTCGGCTGCGACTTGAGGATGCCACTCCTGGGCGTGAGGATGATGGTGATATTATTGAGCATCTTGGCCAACTTAGCTTCTATGATGAGAAAAATCCGGTGCGGGAATGGATGGAATATGGTAGATCAAACCGGGAGCCGGTTCTTGATGAGGAGGATGAAGACAGTGACATTCCTATCCCGTCCCAGCTTGTGAGGGATCAGATAGACCCCAAAGATCTCGAAACCGCTACGGGTGATGATTGCATTAGTGATTGGGCACAAAGAAATGTGGGTAGCAGTCACATTGGGAAGAGGTTGTTCCAGAGTGGGCCTAAGCAGAGTGACCCAAAACGTCAAAAAAGCAAGACGAAGGCACCACCAATAGAAGTGACCAGCGACGCCTCCACTGATGATGATGATGGTCAGTGTAGTCCACCGTACCAGGAGTCTGGGGATAGCAGCTCAGGTGAAGATGACGGTGATGGTGATGGTGACGGTGGTGGTGGTGGTGGTGGAATTCATTTCACATGTATACACATCTATGTTTACACACACGTATGATGTTTCTAACTATATGTGATAATTATGATCCATGGTTGACTGTAGGGGAGACTGAATTCACACATGCTACTCAGGATCGCGACCATGGAGCACCAGAGTCGCAGAGGAGAACGGTTGGAGCGTCACAATACGACCCAGCGTACTCTTCTTCCTCCCACAGTGATACCTCCCAGTCGCGGTCTTTTTATCCCATTCCTGACATCAACGCGCAACCACAGACGACATGGGTGTATGAATGGGAAGACTCTGATTTTTACAACATATTAGTCGGTGAGTGGCAGACAACAGCGGCGTGGACGGGCCTAACTTGGCAACATTACAAGGGTGAGTTGCTTAGGACGAGAGGCTTGAATGTCATGTCCATCGTCGAGTACCACTCCGCGACCCAGCTGGGGATCTTTCCTTTCTATCATTGAACTTGTTTATATGAACTATTTGCATTTGAACTACCAACTCACTTGTGCACGGCTAGTATTATTGTGTTTGGTGTAGTATTTCTATGTATAACTATAAATCATTGATTGGGGGTGCTATTTAACACTAATTTGTGCCAACACCATGCCAAAATTTTCATTTATTCTAAGCCGGAGGGTCTTTTTCAGTGCACCGGTATAAATTGCTTACCGGGCGGTAAAAATAATTTATATCGCGGTATAAATAGTTTATACCGCAGTATACCGCTCGGTACCGTTTGAACTACCGATTTTGATTTGAAATTTGAATTCGAGCGGTATTTAGCGGTATACCGCGCTATAAACCATTTATACCGTTACCACTGCCTAACGGTATAAATTCAGCGAACCGTAAAAAAAACCAAACACTGGGGGGCTAGGGGCCATCATCCGATCCGCCGCCATCTGGGGGGCTACGGGCCATCATCCGATCCGCCGCCATAGGATTCTCGCAACAAATCAACGTTTCACCCCAAGGTCGCAAAAGCGTTGTGAAGGTCGCAAAAGCGTTGTGGTACCGGTAAAAGCAGTGAATAGGAGTGTCCTCTTTTGGCGTCGAAAGGGGTCGGCACAGGCCTGCACAGCGACGTCTCACGCCGGGGCCTTGGCAAGAGAGGAGCTCCTGCTGCACGGACCATGCTGCCGCAGTGGGCTGCAGCAAAGACTATTGGCTGGTCGTCTCGTCCCCTAGCTTCCCTCTGTAGTGATCGCTACGGCTGGTCCTTCCCCAAAAGCCACAGGATTGGAAGAGATAATGGCTCGAGTCACGTGAACGCCATGGCCACCCGCGGAGAAGATCACTGTGTCCGCGTATTATTGCAATCCCAGTTCACACCGCAAAGCATACTGGGTCCATGACTATGGCGTCCCAGTTCATTTCCCAGGAACGTACTAGCAGATGATACAAATGGTACGATGCTCTAGCGACGATCAGTCCATGCATAAGTGGCTATTTCCCCCACACGGAAAGCTCGGTCAGGCTGGTGACGGAAGGGTGATTTTTTTTGTTCTGTGGCGAGAAACTGGCAGGCGGTTTTGTTCCTTCTGTGCCTCCAGCATGTTCGTTTGGCTGGTGGGCGATAGAATGGTCTTGATTTGTTCGGAGAGAAAATCTTGTTGGTTGATTCTTGTGGTGGTTTATTCACGAGAGAAAATCTTGTCATTCTTGATGGGTGATAAGCCCAAACGAGCAGTCTTGATGTGTGAAGCAGCTCAGTTGAGCTAGGGAGATTGTCCTACGTGGCCGCGTTCACGGCTGTATCGACCACCAACAAAAAAAGATTTTTCTCTCGTGAACAAATCGCCACCAAGAAATGCACCAACAAGATCTTTCTCTCGAACAAATCAAGACTACGCCATCACCACCGTAAAAGGCTGGTGATTGCAAGTTTGTCTCGTGCTAGAATCCAATTCTAACCCAACCTTAGGATGTCCCGGATATCGAGGAACCAGCAATTGACAATGGACGCCGCTCCCGGATTGAACGTGACAAGTTTTTTCAAACAGGTTGTACGGTGAAATGCACTGGAACTGCTGTAAAAAAAATAGCAATCGAGAGCAAGGACAGGAAAGAAGGGAACCGTGCTGCCAGAGCCAGGTTCGCTTTCTCCGTTACCAAGGTCATAGGATATAGTTATCGCAAGCCCTAGGCCACTATGGCACGGGAATGCTGGAAAGCCGGCAAAAATTCCACGGCTTGTGGGATTACTGTTCAGGATAATTCATCGTCGAATCCGTGATCGGCGTTAACGAAAATCTCTGTTTGCGACCTTCCGTGTTTCATTGCCCAGACGCAAGTTTCCCTTTTGATTGGACCTGCTCGTCTGCACATGAGCTGGGGGCCTCTGCCTCCTCACATGCATTCAAGGTTGGCCATTGCCGTTACGAGCAATAAACACCCGGGGATTCATTGCCTAATCAGCGCGGCCGTCCACATCACCTTCCAATCCAAGCGGCGGCAGAAAAAAGGGGGCCAGGGCTTAGCTAGTAGTAGCACGTACCTCGCCGGAAGCGACGGTGAGCTCGCCGTAGAAGAGGAGGAATGGCGTGGCGGTGACGTGCAGGCTGAAGAAGGTGCCGCGGTTGCGGAAGCGCAGCCGCACCGTCGCGTTCATCGACATCATCTTCGTCGGCACCCCCGTCCGGTCCGTCCCGCCCTGGATGTGGTACGACTCGAACACCACGCTCTGCCACAAGCACAAGCACGAACGGACATGACGACGTGAGCAAGGCGACGCCGCAAGTCGGGCGCGATGCGCGCGCGCGCGTCTGCGTAAATTGCAACAAATCGTTTGTGTCTGTTGGGGGATTGGAGTTAATGGAGGGAGCGGCTCCGGCCAGCTGTTTTTTCTTGGCCGAACGCGCTTCCAAATTCCAAAATGTTTCGATGCCCATCGGACTTGGAAACGACAAACTGCAACTATCGATTTCTCAGATGCAACGGAAGAGCAGATTGTAGTGCACCTGGAGTGATAACTAAATGGTACTGCTAATTAGGGAGTGGGATCGATCCAGTCTTAAAGTTCGTCTTTTTTTGAATGATGCCAAAGGCCAAGAAATGATGGACGGACATGGGTACGAATGAGAACAGAGGGACGGACCTTGACGACGACGTGAGGCTTGTAGGACCTGCTGGCGCCCCACAGCACGAGCAGGAAGAAGGCGAACACGGCGACGAACGCGAACGCCCCGAGCGCGTAGCACCGCCACTGCGACGAGGCGAGGAAGCCGCCGTGCAGGGACGCGTCCTCGTCGTCGTCGTCCCCGACGCTGCCCGCGCCGCTGGACTGCGCGAGCCGGCGCCAGGGGGCGCTCACCACGGCGGCGACGTCGCCGCCGGAGCGGAGCTGGTCCGAGAAGAGAAGCCGGCCCGTGGAGGACTCACGGGAGTGGTGGTGCACGCCGCCGCCACCGCCGCCGCCGGCGACGGCACCCGAGTGGCTGTGGCGGTGGTGGTGGAAGTGGTAGTGGAGCGGCGACTCGGCCGGGGTGGACCCCGCGAGCGACATCTTCTCGGCGGCCGCCGCGCCGCGGCCGGACGCGCCCAGGTGGACGTCCGGGTGGGAGGCGGCGGGGCTGAGCACGTAGTAGGCCGGGCGGCCGCGCGGGGAGCGCGGCGGCGTGGACGCCGCCAGGCTCGTCACGTCGGAGTCCGTCTTGGCGTGCCGGGCCATACCTCCCGCCTCGGGAGCCGCGCGGCGCAATGCGCGTGTGGGGCTGCGGGAGGGAGGAGGGGGAGAGGCCGCTGGCGCAAGTGCGCAACGGGTGTTTGATGAAGGTTTGAAGGAGAGCGGACACGCGAGGAGTGTTTGTGCTTTTGAGACGGTAGCGCGGGTTCGGGGTTCCCTGTCCGCCTGTGCGGCTGTGCCAGTGAAATGTGAGCGAGCCTGTGCATGCAACAGGAGCAGTCGATCGTGGATATGACCAAGCAACGCCCAGCGGCCTGGCCGTGACCGGTTTGAGATCTCGGAATGCTAGTATCAAGCAAGCCAGCTGGGATTTACAAGTTTTCTTGGTCGATGCCCTCTCGTTCATTCGTTTCCGGTTGCAATTTGGACCGGAGGGAGAACGTACAATTTGGAACGGAGAGAGTACGTGCTTTAGAAATTTCTAACTTGTATCCATGTCCTAGACCGGAGGCGGAGCTGCGACCGGCCCCAGTCGCCGACCTCCTTTCACCACACCAGCCCGTTCGTTCGGCTTATCAGCCAGTCGCCGACCTCCTTTCACCACACCAGCCCGTTCGTTCGAACTTATCGCCCACCAAGCAAGTAATACTTTTTCTCGTAACAAAACCATGATCAAGAATCGGCCAAAGAAGATCTTTTCTCTCGGAACAAATCAAGACTACCATCGACACTTGGCCAAACGAACAGGCTGCAAATTAGACTAGCCTGTTGTAGTGCACTGTAGTTTCATAATTCAACTTGTTTTTCTACATTGTTGCTCTAGTTGGGCTGAGTTATTGGCCCAACTTAACTCCTCCTCTGGGTGCTGTCAAAAAAAAAAAACCCTCCACCTCTGTCAAGCATTTTGTCTACCGCCAGTTTCATATTTCTCAAGACGGAACTAGCTGCATCCCTACGACACTTTCAAACGATCCATGATTCGAAAACCTTGAGACTTGAGTTGTAAAGAATAGCTTTTTTGACGGTACTCGGTAGACAACAAATCGATTTTGTTGAGACTTGGGCTCGATAATTGATATCTTTCCACACGAATCACCTACCTTTAACGAAATCGCTTCGTTCTACCAAAAATGAGGCTAATAAGGAAATATAAGCACAAAAGAATAAACCCAGTAGTTTTAAAAACATACAGTAATATTAAATTTGCGGCTCAAATTTTGTTTTCTTACACGATAGAGAAGCACGCGGAAGCATTTTTTTTTTGGCACATTTTATATCTTGATTATGATTTGTGATACGTATCCTACTTTGCAGGGTGACGATGGATCCTACGCTAGACATGTTACGGTAAGCCATTCAATTCATTCTCACTAGCAAGAGGAAGTAATTGGGAAGAGGAAATGTTTGCGCACCATGATTAAAGGAAGGGTGAGCCATGGTACTCCTAATATTAGCAGCCGAAAAAGTTGATTAGCAAAATTGACTAGATATTCATAATGCATTTGAATTTTACTAAATACTACTAACTCCAAAGTTTTCTTGGTCGATGCCCTCCTCTTATTGCTCCATTTCCGGTTGCCAATTTGCATTGGAAGGGAGGGAGAACCTACAATTTGAAACGGAGAGAGTACGTACTTCAAAATTTTCTAACTCGTATCAATGTCCAAGACATCAAGCATTTTGTCTACCGCCAATTTCATTTTTCTCAAGACGGAAGTAGCTGCATCCCTACAACACTTTAAAACGATCCATGATTCAAAAACCTAAAGACTTGAGTTGTAAAAAATAGCTTTGTTGGCGGTAAACGGTAGACAACAAACGATTTTGTTGAGACTTGGGCTCCATATTTGATACCTTCCCACGCGATTCACCAACTTTTAATGAAATCTCTTTGTCGTTAAAAAATGAGGCTAATAATAATAATATAAAAATAAAGAACGAGTTATTTTTGAAAACTTTTCTCACAAAAATCGGGCCCACAGTACCCCTCACGTCGGACCCCAGTCATATTTTTGGGAATTGGATAAGGTGGAAGACCCATAGAAATCGCAATTTGGAAAGCAATTCTGCAAAAAGATGATGTTTTTTCTCACCCATCGCACGCGTACTCGCTGAGCCCACCCGTCGAAAAAACCTCCTACCCTTGCCTACCCACATTAGAGTTAGACCTCCGTGGCCAACGATGTCGGTGCGGGCGCCAGACCTTCCTACGGTTCCATCGTCGCCACCGTCAGGTCGTTAGACCTCCCTGCGTCGTCGTCGTCTTCATCAGGTCTCTAGACCTCCCTCCGGCTCCGTCATCGTCATCACCTTCGTCATGTCGTTAGACCCTCCTCCAGCTCCGTCGTCGTCCTCGTCAGGTCGCTCGACCTTCCTCCGGCTTCGTCGTCGTCTTCGTCAGGTCGCTAGACCTTCCTCCGGCTCTATCGTTGTCGTTGTCAGGTCGCTAGACCTTCCTCCCGTCCTGTTGTCGTCTTTGTCAGGTCGCTAGACCTTCCTATGGCTCCGTCGTCGCTTTCGTCAGGTCGCTAGACCTTCCTGCATCTCCATTGTCGCCTTCGCCAGTTTGGAAGACCTCCTCAGCGACTTCGTTAATCTAGCTCCAAGAGCTTCTACATTTTTGCATCATATGTTTTCGGAGACGGTTGCATGCCCACGACATGGCTGGAATTCTACCATGTGGCTTCATAGCTCAACAATGCTCGGTGCTTGCCTCCTTCAGTTTCACGGTGCTATTTATAGCCAAAGCCGCGCCCAGGGCAGCTGGCGAAGTGATGACATTGTCACCACGTGATAATAGGACCTGCAGCCTTGTGTATGATTAAAAGCGACAACATTACCTTTTTTGACTCACGAAGTCTTTGTCGTCTGTGCATCAATGATGCCCGAGCCCCGCCGCAGAGGTCACATGGCTACAGTAACCCCCTCGATCAATGGGCAGTTTGTCGTTTTCTAGGTGACAAGAGCATCCCCGACCACTGTTGACCTGTGACTCTGCAGTTCACGCTACACGACAAAACCTGACCCTGTGTCAGATGGCTCTTCGTCTAACTTAGCCCCCCTTTTGACGACGACTTTATGACCTTCTTCTACGACCTGATGTCTTTTATTTGCACCCGCTAGGCTCTGCGTCCTGGTGCACCCGCTATGGCTCTGCACATAAACGGACCTTTTCCAATCATCCTATATTTCTGTTTCCAGAGCAGAATGGTCGTAGGTTCGATTGAAGACCTTCCGAGGTAGGCGTGCCTCGCTGCTCAACTAGATCCGTCTGGGCGCCTGGAGATCTAAAAATACCATGGAGATCAGAAGCATCACGGAGATCCGCAATTTTCGTCGGGCCCTCGAGGTCGATGTGCCTATTGCTAAAGTCGCCAATATCTTAGTATCAGGGCTCCGCCGGATGGCTAGCAGCTATGTTAGTCACCCGGACACCAAAAGGACCTCCTCGAGGTCGGTGTGCCTTAATACCTAGGTCTTGCAATACCTCGGTATGACTGTGGCCCTGCCAACCTAGTTGGGCACCCCGGATGCGTGACCTTTCCGAGGTCGGTGTGCTATCGTAGCCCTGCCAGCCTACTCTGGACACCAAAGGTTTTATGTTAGGAATGAAGGCCTCTCTAAGGGGTGTGCGCCTATTGGCCCTGCCAAGTACTTATGGGTGCTTGGGCGCTATACACTTGAGACCTTCTTAAGGTCGACATGCCTCGGGTGGCTCTGTCACACTCCTTGCAGCCATGCAGGATATCTGGGTGTCTCTACACTCCAATCGGTCAAGATCAACAGATTTCTATGGCTTCATCATCGATCGGCCCCGGACATCGCAATTTTAGCTACGACATCATCGACGGCTTCTTCGTTCGATGCACCTTTCAAGATCCTGCTGGGTATCCTCGAATACTGGGCATAGTTGATTTGAGGCCTTTATGAGGGCGGCACGCTTACAAGGCCTCCCTTAGGTCGGCCTTGCCAGGCTCCTTGCAGCTATGCTAGGAGATCTGGGTTTCTCTACACTTCGTTCGATCAAGACCATGACTCATATTCTCTTTTTGGAGCATCAAACCAGCCATGCTGCCTGCTTCAATGCTCGGGGACTACTCTACGAGTGCGTCTTCGACGCCCTCTTGTTTTCTTCGTCGTACCGATCTGTTGGGAAACCCGTTTCTCATCACGTTGTTACTCGACCTACTTTCTCTTCCTTTTCTTTTTTGGATCATCATACCGGCCATCCTGCCCGCCATGATGCTCGGATACTACTCATATGTGCATCTTCGATGCCCTCTGATTTTTTTCATCGTCGTTTTGATCTATTGGAAGCCTGCTTCCTATAGGTCGTCACTCGACCTCTCTTCGATCGGCAAGACTATAATCCAGTTGGCTGCCAAGTCGATTTGTTCTTTTTTCTTTTGGACCGATGTGCATGCTATTCGACATGTCGATAGCTCTACGACTTCGTCATGACCTTTCTAAGGTCGCTGCGCATACACCTCGCTCGGGGGCTTGTGAGACATGGGTAACCCTGGGTCCCCACCGACCAGGCTCACGGCCGTCCCCGACAAGTGGGTGTCGGGCATACTCCCCGGGTACTCATGCAAGGAAGGAGGAAGAGTAGAAGACGGACTCCTACTAGAATTCCCCTGTACTCCTACTAGGACTCGCTCTGTGTAATCCTACTAGGACTCCTGCCTTGTAACCGACTAGGAACCCGCCCCCTGGACTATATAAAGGAGGGCCGGGTACCTAGGAGGACATCCACAATCCCTCCGGGGATCAACACCAAGCGCAGGGCGCAATACTACCCCAAACAGGACGTAGGGTAGCTACTCCGGTTACCCAAACCTGTATAAATCTCGTGTCTTGTGTCCTCGCGCTTACCTTCGGGTTCCAGATCATGGCGATCCCCACCTTCTACCTTGCTGCGGGTACCTCCCATGGAGGTCGAGAGGTTTAAACACCGACAGCTGGCGCCCACCGTGGGGCCATCATCACGATCACCGGCGAATTCGAAGGACCTCAAGATCAATCTACTGGTGGCTGGCACATCGTGGTCACTGCACTTCGACATCAACTCGACGAGTTGGTTCAGATCGACAAGGCTTCAATTGCCAACTCCGAGCCGTATTCAAATTAAAAGTTGTAGCTACTGTCGTCACGGTGAGCGAGGGAGAATCAAATTTCTTTCCCCCTTGGAGTCCAAGTTACTGCGCTACTGCATCAGTGCGTCAATGCGCGTGCATGCGGGATGTGGCCTCCAATCATACTACATGAGCACGAGTTCAAGACCAGGCAGAACATCGGGCTCCTACCAAGATGGCTACCAGCTAGTTTCAAGACCTTCGCTTGGCCCACACCGGAGATGTACGCGAGTACGGCTATGTTGCCGCCGTACGCATCAGCTCTGCTTCGACTACATTGTACCGGCTCTACATCAACTTCGACATGCATTGCGACTACTCGTCACCCGGCCGCATAGGCTCTACGTCAACCTTGTCGTGCGCCGCGACTACTCATCACCCGGCCGCACAGGCTCTACGTCAGCCTCGCCGTGCGCCGCGAGTACTCGTCTCCCGGCCGCAGCGGCTCTACATCGGCTACGCCGTACGCCGCCGCGACATCGTCTTCTGGGCGTACGACTACCTCGACTACTTACCTCGACTAGTCTCAACCAGAAAACTAGTCGAGGATGGCTCCCGCGACATCAACAACTAGTCGAATCCACTTCCAACTAGTCGACTTCAGCTCCAACCGTCGCGGCTCCATCACCAACCGCCACGGCTTCGTCGACACCCGTCCACGAATTAAGCTAAGTCACTGATTTCAATAATTATGTTTTCTTTGGCTTGCTCTCCACATACAGGAACCAACGCCAAAGACTACTTCGTGTACGCCTCTCAACGGCTACCTGCCAGCAGAGCTACACCGTGCCAGCTATTCCTTGGGGACCGTTGACTGACTGTCACAGGCTTGGTACACCAAATTAGGAGGCTCTTGCCACGACGTTTCGTGTACTGAGTGCTGGAGGCGCACAACGGCTACACCCTGAGGAGGCACTGCGCAATCCTGCTCTCCGCCATGCGGAACAACGAGCAATCGCGCTCTCTCTTGTCGCCATGTCGACTACTTTCGTCTACCTCTTAATGGTCTCGCTCCAGTAGCACACGCCTTGATCCGCGCAAAGCCTCGGCTCTCCTGTCATGCCTCCACGCCCCCAGCGGCTATGGCTAAACAGGCTCCTCAGAGACCGAGCGCTTAAACCAGCTCTCCTGTCATGCCTCCACGCCCCCAGCGGCTATGGCTAAACAACGATCACAAAGACTGGGTGCTAAACCGCATCAGGCTAACTACTCGACGCCTTACGACCGAAACAAGAGCATGACACATGACATTTACATCTATATTCATATTTGTATTTGTCATTTGTAGATTAAATTTCTACAAAAATGCTACATAATGTACGCATCTCTACTTTCAGGTCAAGCTTCGGCAACGACTTCCAGTACGCTCCGCGTACCTCCACCGGCGCGGCTAGTTCCCAACTCGGGGGCTACGCACCAAATTACTACTCGATAACAACTCGAGTAGTCTCCGCTAGCTCTCTAGCTCGGGGGCTCAGCACCAACAACTGCTCGACGTGGCTCCTACGGCTCTCTTGGCGACGAGCTCGGGGGCTGAACGCTACAAGAGTACTCAGATGATGGCTTTCGCGAACACTGAAGACCCTTGGATTGATTACCTAATCATTTCAAGGCTCGGGGTCGCTATGCTACACCCATCATTCAAATTTTTCAAGACGGAAGATTTGGAATCAAGATTGACCCTCAGCTAGAGTCTGCAACTCAACCTAAGGCTCGAGGGCTACTCCATATGGAGTGCGATTTTGCAACCGCACTTCCATATAATCTCGACGTCAAGACTGATGAGTTGGACCACCTTCCAGCCTCGCGACAGTTCAAGTACTATTGAAGGCTTCTCCAAGCAGTACTCGAGGACGCTCAAGAATTACTCGCAGAGGCTTCAAGACTACTCGAACTACTACTCTCGACTACAATGTGCTCGGGGGCTTGTCGGGCATACTCCCCGGGTACTCATGCAAGGAAGGAGGAAGAGTAGAAGACGGACTCCTACTAGAATTCCCCGTACTCCTACTAGGACTCGCTCCGTGTAATCCTACTAGGACTCTCTGCCTTGTAACCGACTAGGAACCCGCCCCCTGGACTATATAAAGGAGGGCCGGGTACCTAGGAGGACATCCACAATCCCTCCGGGGATCAACACCAAGCGCAGGGCGCAATACTACCCCAAACAGGACGTAGGGTAGCTACTCCGGTTACCCGAACATGTATAAATCTCGTGTCTTGTGTCCTCGCGCGTACCTTCGGGTTCCAGATCATGGCGATCCCCACCTTCTACCTTGCTGCGGGTACCTCTCATGGAGGTCGAGAGGTTTAAACACCGACAGTGGGTCCGGCCTAATAGAAGACTCACCGACCTGTTTATGGGCCCAACCGACCTAGTTGGCGGCCCACACGACCTCCTGAAGACCTTTCGGAAGATTCCCCAGACGACCTCATTCAGAACGACCTCAAGACTCTGTGTGTAAGACAAGACCTCGGTGTACTTCGCCTAGAGCAGATCGACGGGATATGGCAAGATGTGTAACGTAGACATAGGTCTCCTGGTCGTAACCGACCAGGAGTCTGGGAACCGACCTCATCCGCTGGCCAATATAAGGCGGACAAGGCGATCCCTTGTGTATCTCAATCCAATCCTCAAGTAATCTACACTGACAATTGGACGTAGGGTATTACACTCCGGAGGCCCGAACCAGTATAAACTCGCCTTGTCCCTGTGTCTCATTGTAATTTCCGTGTGCTACACTAGCATACCCATCACGTTCTTAGCTCCTGATCTCCCCACCGAACAACTAAACCATAGGGATTAACCCCCCGTGGGCTGTCCAGATCTCACCATGTGACAGTGCATAAAAAACCCCAGTCAGATCATCATTTGTCACGCATCGACACTGGCACCGACACCGGCGGCCGGATGAATGTCCTGCACCTCTTATGTGAAGTGTCATTCTTGACAATGAAGATTACTTTCATTATTAGTGAACCAGAAAGAGTATTTTTCATAGTATCTTGCTACTTTACGACTTTGCTTTCAAAAATATTGATCACCATTTGAAGCTGAATATAAGCTTGTGCTATCCGACTATATTAATCTACATCCGCTCCGACACCGATCCGACTCCGCACCATATATGACACCCGAAAAAATCCGCATTCGTGTAATATTCGTTTCACTCCACATCTGATAAAAAAAATATGAATATGGATGTGGTCAAGGTATTATCCGATCTGATTTCATTCCTAGGTTCTAGCACCAGAGATCGCTGGAGAAAAGGGGACGACCTGGGAGGGGGCCATCCTTTCTCACAGCGCCACCATCAGATGGGGGGGCTCGGTCCACGCTACCAGAGGGAGACATCGATCGGTAGGGGATGGAGAGGAAGCAGATGTTCGCTGTCCCAACATTGGATAGGGGAGGGAGCTCGCCGGAGATCGAAGCTGGGGTCCTCGCCTGTGCCGCGAGAACCCGCGACATGGCTGCTATCTCTATCGAGCCCAAAATTAGCAAAGGTTGGGAGGAGAAGGAGGGTGGCGACTTTCAGGTGCCGAGCAAGGGATGGGGTCGAAGCTACGTCCGTCACCGACAGACACCACTGTTGCGCATGCTCGCCATGCCGCCCTTGCTCAAGCTCGAGTTTGAGGTCGGAAGGTAGACAAAGGTCCACTTGGGGGTGCACGGGAAGGGACGGGCGCCGGGTGGAGCTCGGGAGGCGGAGGGCTCGCGGCCATGGATGTCGTCGGGGAGAGAAATGGACGTCGGACTGGGGTTGTGAAGCCGGCGATCCTGAGGCCATGGCTGTCGCTTGGGAGATGGACGGGCGTCGGGTGCATGCAGGGGGAAAGGGCGTGCTACTCGCTGGCTCGACCGCTCGGAGCTTGTTCCAGCGGAGAAAGCTGCGTCGCCGCCGCCGGGGGTGGTCGGGGAGGCTACGCCTCTGAGATCTGCGAGAACAATGCTCGCAAGGAGGAGCGCCAACCTACACCGTGACAGCCTCCACACGCTACTGTTGACGGTTAATAATTGTATCAAAGTTCGTTTGTGACTCGCAAGCGTACAAGTCTCCCATCGTAGTCAAGGGACCCTTCTTCCCTCGAGTGGTGAACCCAAGGTATCGAATCCGTGGAACAAATGTGTGACGCAAAACTTAATCTAATAAAGCCATGTAACTCCAATCTTCGATAAAAGAAACCCTAATGCATCTAAGTAAAAGACATGAAACGAATCTAATCTACTAAAGACCGGAGAAAACAAAGTAAGATTGGGTAGATAAACCGATCTAGAGGGATCGGGGTAAGCCTTTTGTTGAAGTTCCAAGCAAGAGAAGAAGTAGCAAATCGAATCTTAATAGAAGCCTCTTTAAATCGTGGTTTCCCGTCCAAATCCGAAAACATCCGCCTTTCGAGACCCCCGTTCTGTCACAACATATCCCTATTCATGCGGGGAGTTTAGGGCGAGTCAAAAGACAAGTCGAGATTCTTTCGGAAGATCCGGCGTGTACCTCTAGCCACCGCGGCTACAAGAACACCCTATGTAATCTATCTCGAGAATAGAATTGGAATAAGCAAAGCCGATCGAAAAACGAAATCTTCGAGGAAACACTTGATCGCTAGGAAAAGATTCAACTTGATAATTCAACTATAACAATGATACATACACAAGATCACCACCGGTATCCTTCCTTGATCTTGCTTCTAGCTCCGGGAACTCCGACGTGGTCTTCCGTGCAAGGTTCCCACGTCGGCTAGGGGAACCCTAGTCAACTAGCTCGACCCTCTCCTCTCCGAGATGGTGTCCCTCTCTTCTCTCGCTCCTCGGCGGCCGATGACGAATTCTTTTCGCGAGGCTCTCGGTCGGGGGGCTATAAATAGCCCGATTGGCGGCTAGGGCAAAGGAGGGGGCATTTGGGCCCTGGATGGGCCGGGCCGACCGGACCGGGCCGGCCGGCTTGGGCCCATCCGGGCCCGCCCCGAGGGCTCCTTCGCTCCACGTCGGTTCCCTTGCTTCCCTGGATGTTTCCCGCTTCGCATGTAGGTCCATGTCGTCGGTTTCTCTCCGAATTGGACTCAACTCCTTGTCTTGCAAGATTCAACACTTTTCGGTCGGGTCCTCGGAGTCCGTCGTCTTCTCGGATCAAGTCCCCCGGCTTCTTGGAGTTAAGTTTGCTTCATTGCATGACTTGTACGGGGCTTCAAGGTCTTGTCATGAGGTGCTTGATGAACTTATCCCGAAAGTCTTGCATTCAACACTAAAACCCCGCATAAACATTAAACTCCAAAACCGACATGCACACGTGAACTTGTTATACCACGGGGGTTAGTACCAATGGATAAGGTATAAAACTCATGCCAACACCGAAGGTAAACTCATGGCTAGGTTGACGGATTTTCACCGTCAACATCTCCCCCATGCTTAAACCTTGCTCGTCCTCGAGTAAGCCTTCGATGGATATCATCATTGCTAAACAATGTTTAAACTTTGCACTTGATCACACATGAGAAAACCTAATGCTCTCAAAATTTTAATTCATTTAAAGTTCCATAATGTACTAGACTTCATCTCTACGGAGGGTAGATCCTTATTAAGCTTATCCCACAAGTATTAACATGCTCACAAAGTTTAAATAGATCTCAGAATTTTTTGAAATAAAGAACGAGATAAAGAAAAGCTAAACCAAGTTCACAAATTTAAATCATCTCGTATATTGCTCATGAACTCTCATCTCACTTGTCTCTCAAGCCTATATATTCTACTCCTTTCCCTCTCATATATATGTGGTAGGCTTTATATGGAGCTTTGGGAAAGTTTAGTCCTAACAAGATTTTATAGATGAGGTGTTGTCAAAACAAGACAAGCTTCTCATGGTCTTACCGAGACTCGTCAAAAAGGTCATTGGAAAATGGCAAAGAGTGATTCCGAGGCACAAAGGAAGTCATCGTTATCGGATTGCACATGGTTGGAAAATGAGAATGGATCTTTTTAACTTGAAGCCTTGAATGCACTCTTAGAGAACCGGGGAGTTTACTTTACGCATATATTTTTTCTCTTTCTCATATTTCTCATTCTTTTATTTCTTTCTTTCTTTCTTTCTTTCATTATATATATATATATATTTTTTTTCTTTACCTTGAAAGTCATGATCATCGCCGAATTTTTTTCTTTCATCATCATTTTTTTTAAATATTCCCCTATGAACTCTAAAACTGCACCATACCTACCTCCTCCCCCATGCTTAGACGTTGCTCGTCCTCGAGCAAAGAGGCGAAAAATAAGGTAGGTACCGGGGTATTTTTCCTTGGAGAGATACTTGAAATCTTCAATGTTGGCACCGTCTTGCGATCTTCCTTGAATTGATGATCCATTCTCAACGATAGGTTGTGGTCAAGGAGGTAATCACAAAAGATGATATTTGGTTTAAGGGTGGATATCCGGCGAAGTTTGTGAGATCTCCGATGCGGGGATACACAATGCACGGATAAAGGGCTAGCAAAAAGATAGATACGCAAAAATGGAATGACCAGCTTCTTAGTCTCGGGCCAGAGAAATCATGGCCTGCAATAACTCACTCAAAAATAAATCTTGTACACTAAGGTTTATGCACTCAAATATATATAAGGCTTTGGATAGGTTGAGCAACACACAAGCGATATTTGTGACAAGGTTAGCGATATTTTTGAGCATAAAAGACATCTTTAATCTATTCATAACTTGAGAGCACATAAAACACTATGGGTCTTTTTTTAATCAAAATCTCCGCTGAAAATTAAGCTAGCATTTAAATAAATTCAGATTTGTATTTTTAAGAGAGCACTAACTTAAACATGCATAAATCAATTACAAAGATGAACAAAGCTGCAATTATAATCATATATCATCATGGCACGAATTTTGTAACTTTTCCAATGATATAATCAAGGTGGTGTCTTTGTTAATGATGACATCAAGTTGAAATACAAACTGAAAATAAACAAACATGCTTGCTGAATTTTAAATAAAAACAGAAAATACTACGCAAACACACATAAACAAAAGCTGAAAATTACAGAGAAAAAGAAAAGAAAAGAAAACTAAAGTTCCTAATCTTCTAGTCCTCCGCCGGTGGTTGATGTTGATGATCTTGATAATAATACCCTTGCTCATAATATGATTGGACATTTCCTCCGACGAATTGATTTGGCTCCACAAGGTGAAGGCGTCCAAGCTCAAAGGCAATATTTGCGTTGCCTTCACCAAGTTGAGCTGCGTTAGCTTGGATGGCTGCGATGTTTTGAGCATTTATTGCAGCATACCCTCCAATTATGGCCATGCTTTGTTGTGGTTGGGGTTGATGAGCATAGGACTCTGCGAAGTTAGCGTTGGTCACAACATAATTTGGTGGGGGTACCGGTGCACCACCCCCCCATGCTTGCTCTTGTGGCCCTCCATAATAACTTGGCGGAGGAGGGATCCCGCCGAATGGTTGCACATTGGGTTGTGCTCCACTCGCTTGTGCGGAGGATGTTCCCTCCTCTACGATTCTTCCTCTTTTGTTCTTTCTTGCAGGGACAAGTAGTCCCTCTTCCAACCAATCTTCTCACCCTTCGTTGAAAAGCCTAAGCCTCTCGTTGGGAAGGGGTAGGTTCACTATGGCCAACCGATAACCTCCTCTCTCATCTCCACTAATGTATTTGCCTTGCCGCAAATACTCAATGCCGAGAGAGGTACCACGCAAAAGGTGGTCGGGGTTTCTTGCGATCCCCGGCCGTAAGGAGAAGGCCAACATGGAGAGGTAGCACCCCGAACCAATATTACCTGCCCCCGATGTTGCTTCACAACACCAACGGTTGATCATGAGGTAAGAGGGGTCTATTGGCTGCCTGGCAATTAAAGCCGAGTATAGCCAATTCAACTCCGTGTCGCTCACCTTTGTCTCCTTCATCCTCCCCAATACCCTCTTGCACATCCAAGAGTGAAATATCCGGATAATGGGGTTGCGGATGCAATTGCATTGTTGATGGGCTTCTCCGGAGATCATATTCCAAAATCCGCTAACATGCCGGGTGGCACGTCAACTTTCTCCGGAGCTCCCTTGTGGAATCCAAGCGGCTCCCTAACGTGCTCGTAGGGAACCACTTGTTGGACTCCCTCCAAACGGAATGACAAGCTTTGCACCCCATCATCATCAATGATGGGTGCAATAGTCATCAAAATTTCCAAGGCGAACCCCAAATGGGTGTCCACCGATACTCCGTTGGAGAACTGCACCCATCCAAGGTGCCCCAACATATAGTATATGTCGGTGCCAAAACCCAAGGTGTAGAGTGCTTGGTCATCGAACTCGACGTTGGGCACAAGCCTCTTCTCAAGATTAGAGAGCCTCTCCTCCTCCTCCGCCGACAAGATGATGAAGCCGTACGAAGAGTATGTCGGGGTGTAAGGTGGTGGCGCGGTTGAGCGGGTCGATCATCGTGGTGGCGCGAGCTGCTCCTCCGTGTGCCCACGAGGTTCGGTAAACCTCATGGAAGTGCTTCTTGCAGCCCTCATACCACCAAGGAGGAGAGCATCATTTCTCCTCGGTGGTGCCGTATCCGTCTCCATGCTCCGGGGAGACTCGGAAACCGAGTGCCTCCTCGAAGACGTGGTTGATGACGGCTTGGATGACGACGAACTCTTCTTCTTGGAGAAGAGACTTGTGGTCTTCTTCCACATGGTTGCTGCACTCTTTTCTTCAACTAAAACTCCGGTTGCAACCCTGGTAACTAGGCACTTAAACTCTTTGCTTCGGATGTGGACTTTGAGTGGATTAAGGATGTGGATTTTTTCTTGAGCTATCAAGCTTGGGAAGGTTGGCTATGTCTACGGAGGTTTTGAGCACACAAACTTGAACACACAAACAAGGGAAGGAGAGGGAAGCTTGCCTGCAGAAAACGGGAGCCGGGGGGCTCCTTAAGTAGGTGAGGCCGGCCGGCCTGGGCCGGCGCCTCCCGCCAGCTTAAACCCCATGAGCAGAACTATCCCACCCATGATCTGGAGTTTGCAGCTGTAGTGCATGCCCCGAAGATCCGGAGACACTATCGATCGGGAACAAGTGTGAAATCTACACGGACCACAAGAGTCTAAAGTACATCTTCACCCGGCCCGACCTAAACCTAAGGCGAGAGAAGATGGCTAGAGCTGGTCAAGGACTATAACCTAGAGATTCACTACCACCCGGGGAAGGCCAATGTAGTAGCAGATGCGCTAAGCCGGAAAACCTACGAGAAGGTAGCACCTAAAAGTGCCCAGTTGCAAGAAGAGATGGCGCGGCTCAACGTACACATCGTCCCCCAAGGCTACGTCCGCCAGCTGAGTGTTCAGCCTACCCTAGAAGAGAAGATCCGGAAGGCCCAAGAAGCTAACGAGGATCTGATAAGGATCCGCAAGCATACCGGAGAGAACAAGGCCCCTGACTTCAGGGTAGATGACCAAGGCACCCTGTGGTACAAAAACAGGATATGCGTGCCCGAAGGTGGAGATTTTCGACAGACCATCATGGATGAGGCACACAACTCAGCATATTCCATTCACCCGGGATCCACCAAGATGTACATGGACTTAAAGCGAAGTATGCGGTGGAATGGGATGAAGGCGACATTGCACGATTCGTCGCCCACCGTGACACTTGTCGGAGGATCAAAGCCGAACATCGAAGCCGGCAGATCGTTACAACCTTTACCAATCCCAGTATGGAAGTGGGACGAGATAGGTATGGACTTCATAGTAGGATTGCCAAGGACTCAGAAGGGACATGACTCCATATGGGTGATCGTGGACCGACTCACTAAAGTCGCTCACTTTCTACCCGTACGGACCACCTATGGAGCGAGAAAAGTTGGCAAAACTCTACATAGAGAATATAGTAAAGCCGCATGGAGTGCCCGGCAGAATAGTCTCGGATAGAGGGACCCAATTCACCTCTAGGTTCCGGAAAAGCTCGCACAAAGCCATGGGCACCAAGCTAGACTTCGGCTCAAAGATACCACCCACGGACGGACGGACGGACCGAAAGGGTGAATCAAATTTTGGAAGATATGTTGAGAGCATGCGTCCTCACCTATGGCAAAGATTGGGAGCAGAGCCTGCCATATGCAGAATTTTCCTACAACAATGGCTACCAAGCAAGTTTGGGAATGTCGCCATTCGAAGCACTATACGGGAGAAAATGTAGGACACCCCTGATGTGGTCAGAAGTAGGAGAGCGTGCCCTGGTCGGGCCCGCGCTTATAAAGGAAGCCGAGGAGCGAGTAGCTGATATCCGAGAAAAGTTGAAAGCCGCTCAGTCCCGACAGAAGAGCTACGCAGACAAGAAAAGGCGTGAAGCGAGCTTCAACCCAGGAGACTTCGTCTATCTCAAGGTTTCACCCATCCGGGGGACTCGGAGGTTTCAAGTATACGGGAAGTTGGCCCCTCGGTACATCGGCCCGTATAAAGTGCTCAAGAGAGTTGGAGCAGTAGCGTATCGGCTGGAGCTACCCGAGGAAATGTCAGATATACACCCGGTATTCCACATCTCTCAGCTACGCCGATGTTTGAAGGTTCTGGAAGAAAAGCGAGTACCCGTGGAGACCATCGATCTACGGCCCGGACCTTAGGTACCGGGGAGGTGCCCGTCAAGATCTTAGACACTGTGGTCAAGCGGACAAGAACGACCGAAGTACGGGTATGCAGAGTCCAATGGAGTAGACACGGGGTGGAAGAAGCTACGTGGGAACGAGAGGATGCACTGAGGAAGGAATTTCCCCACCTATTTGAAACATAGCCGAATCTCAAGGACGAGATTCATTTTAAGAGGGGTAGGTTTGTAACGCCCGCGTTTTTAGCTCTAAATAAATCACCTAATAAATCATGCGTGTTTTCAAAACTGACCCGCCGAGCTCAATTACCATTCAAACCCTAGCCACTGTTTTCCCCTCTCTCTCCCCGACGCGTGTGCCGCGAATCCCTCCGGCACCGCACCTCGGCCGGCACCCGGTGCGCGCCTTCCCAACGCCGCGGTCGGCCACCGGCCGGGAATCCCGCGCACGCCGCGGTCCCGACGACCGGTCCGCCTCGCCATCACCGTCGTCCCGGAAAATGCGCCGACGCCCGAAAAACCGGGAAAAAACCCCGCAAAACCCTTCCCAAATTTCCCTAACAATTTTCCGGATTTTTCCAAAATCCCTTCTCCTATTTTTCCTTCTCTCTTCTTAATTTTCCTCCCCTTCTTTTCCTTTTTCTTTTTCTTTTTCCTTTTCCTTTTCTTTTTCCCTCTTTTTCTTTTTCCCTTCTCTTCTTCTTTTCTTTTCCTCCCCCTCCCTTCTCCTTCCTCCCGCGCGGCCGTGCACGCGCCCGACCGGCGCCTGACGGGAGTTGACCCCGGCCCGCGGCCCCGCGCCTACCCGCCGCCCTCCTCCTCGAGCACGCGGCACGCCACCCACCCAAGCACGCCACCGCCTCCTCTCTTCACCGCTCTCGCACCGGCCGACCGACGACCCGCCGTGCCGTCGCGTCCGCCGGCCGCGCGCCTTGCCGCCCTCCGCCGTCGGGTCCCGTCCACCCCCCCCCCTCCCTCGCACAAATTGACCTACGGCGGTGCGACCCGTCGCGTCGACGACGCCGCACGGACCGGCGGGCTTCGAGAAGGAGCCCGAGCCCGCCGGCGACCCCCCCCCTCGCCGGAAAAATCTTGCCCCGAACCGACGTGCGCCGCCTATAAATAGGCCCCAAGCTTTCCCACGGCACCACGCATCACCACGAACTCGCACAAGACCTCCTTTGCTCCACCGCCGCCCCAATTAGCACCGCCACCATTTGCGCCGCCGCCGCCCTCTGTCCACCACCGATCCACCGCCTCACGCCGCTCTAGCCAAAGGTGAGCACGGGTATGGAATGCCCTGGCCTTCCTCCTTCTTTTCCCCCTACCCCCGGCCGCCATCGACCCCGGGAGCACGCCGCCCGCCACCGACCGAGGCCCCGCGTGGCCATGCCCGCGCCCCACTGCTCTCTGTTCTGATTCGAAGGGGGAGGGGGAAGGAAGATGGCACTTTTGTCAAAAAACCCCCCCTGCTTCCCCTATTTTCCCCCCACCGAGCCCCTCCTTCTATTCCTTTCCTTTCTAAACCCCAAAACCTTAAGTTCTTTACCAAAACACCCCTGTTAATTCTAGATAAACCCCTAGGCTAGTTAAACCCCACCTAAATAGTATGTTTAGGTCCTGTTAATTCAAATTAAATTACTAACCAACCCTAGTTAATTATGAACACCTCCCTAACCCGACATTTCATGCGCGGGTTTAATCCCAATCGCGCCTAACCTCCCCATTAATAGAAATTACCAATAGGCCCTTAGCCCCGGCAACCCCTCTTTAACCCAGCACCCTATGCACGATTTTAATTAAATACAAATATTACCACACCTTTCCCAGTAGTACCCCCGCCAAACCAACCCCCTTTCCTAGGGCTTATATATACCCCTTCTCCGCTCACTTTCCCCCTCCCCGAGCTCGGCCGGAAACGTGTGTGCTAATATTGCTTGCTTGCTTGTGTGTACGCCATAGCCGACGGAGTAGACGGAGGAAGGTACCCCGAGCCGGAGGCCGAAGCCGACTACTGCGAGCAGGAGCCCGAGGTCCCGAACGCCGAGCCGGCACTCCCCGAAGACTTCGAAGACGGCAAGTTCAACCTCCCCCTTTGATGCATGCTTCTGCCCTAGTTTTATAAATATACCCTATACCCGTTTTGTAAACTGCATATTGTTTTACTGCAAAACATGGTAGGATAGCCACCCTTGATTGCTATGATTGAACCTTGTTTTGGCCTAAATGTTTGCTTTAAAAATGTGTGAGTGCTTTCAAAATGTGTGAGTGCTTTAAAAATGAAAAAAAAGGGGGATATGTTGGGAAAATGAGTAAAGAATTGGGTAGACGGGATGGACGTGTGTGTCAGGAGGATGGGTGAGCTCGTACCTGTGTGGTTGAGCGTGTTGGGAGTTGTCCATCTTGTCGGTTAAGGACCGGGTTGCGTGACATCTCACCTGACCCAAATCATCGTACAACCACTCGACCGTTGTATGTGGCAACGGCTTAGCATAAACCTCACTAGTTAATCTACTTGCCATCTGGTGTGCGGGTGAGCAGCGGGAGACCAAGGAGCAGGGGTACGCTCTGTGTGAGGTACGCCCTGGTTATGTGGGATAACCCCTTGGTTGCTTCCGTGGTGGCTCGTAGCGTTAGCTAAGGTGGGTAATGGCTATGATAGGATCCGTACCGCGCCGAGGTGTCCGTGTGACGGTACCCTACTTGTGGGTAAAGATGTACAACCTCTGCGAGTGTCAAACCTATTCGAATAGCCGTGTCCACGGTATTGGACGAGTCACGGTGTGGTCACAAAAACTAGTGTTTGGGATGGGATGTTTTCCGGCGTGAGTTGTTTTCGGTGATGTGTGTGTGTGTCGTGTGCACGGGCTACGACGGACGGGAAGTCCGGTAGACCCACAGTGGTTTTTCCTAAAACAATTGAGTTACTTGGGTTATAAAAATGATTTGCGAAAACCTTTTTGAAATGAACCCCTGCATGTGTAAGTTTGTATAATGAACCTTAACCTGATCCTTGTTATACTCTATGCATGATTCTCGCTTATAAGCCCCTCCGTGGGTGGGGTTGGATTTGCCGAGTACGTATGTGCTCACCCTTGTTTTACTAACTATTTTACGAGAGGAGGATCCCGATTACATTCCCGAAGACGTTGAGTAGGTCGTGCCCTACACCCAACCGTGCTCGTGTACCCGGGGCCCTACCGAAAGCTTCCATGGTGTGGTACTGCGAGGAGGCTATGGAAGCCTTTGCTATTGTAGTGTGGTCGCTAGCGTTTGTGTTGTTCCTTGTAGCGTTGGCACTACCGTGCCCTTTGTGTCGCCGTAATGTAAAAGACTGATTCCACCTGTTGTAATAAATGTGTTACCAGCCTCCTGGGACTGGTATTTGTGTCACATTTAGTCACCTCTGATGAGAGGACGCTTCATCTTGCCACGGGCATCTCAACTCGTTCAGCTACATTAGCATCACTTGTGAAATCTTTCCCAAGCGGCTCATCTTGAACTTCTTCAAGATACACCTTCTGTCTACATTTTTCTCTTTTAAGAAACTCTTTCTCTATAAAAACACCGTTCCGAGCGACAAACACTTTGCCTTCTGACCTGTTGTAGAAATAATATCCCAAGGTTTCCTTTGGATATCCCACGAATATGCACTTGTCCGATTTAGGTGTTAATTTATCTGATTGAAGTTTCTTCACATAAACCTCACAACCCCAAATTTTCGAAAAGACAAACCGGGAGTCTTACCGGTCCACATCTCATATGGTGTCTTAACTACGGACTTAGAAGGTACCCTATTTAAAGTGAAAGCTGCGGTTTCTAGAGCATAACCCCAAAATGACAATGGTAGGTCCGACTGGCTCATCATTGATCGGACCATGTCCAACAAGGTTCGATTAAGTCGCTCGGATACACCGTTTCTTTGAGGTGTTCCAGGTGGCATAAGTTGTGGAACAATTCTGCAACTCTTTAGATGACTGCTAAACTCATGGCAAATACTCACCTCCACGATCAGAACGCAAGGTCTTGATTTTCTTGCCACGTTGATTTTCTACTTCACTCTGAAATTCTTTGAACTTTTCAAAAGTTTCAGACTTGTGCTTCATTAAATAGACATAACCATATCTACTTAAATCATCAGTGAACGTTATGAAGTATTGGTATCCACCTCTAGTTGTCGTACTCATTGGTCCGCACACATCCGTATGTATGAGTTCCAAGTAAGTTCGAGGCTCTCTCGGAAAACCCGAGAAAGGCATCTTGGTCATCTTGTCAAGCAAACAAGCTTCACATGTCTCGTAGGATTCAAAATCAAACGAAGTTAAAAGTCCATCGTTATGGAGCTTCTCATGCGCTTTTCATCGATGTGACCCAAACGACAATGCCATATGTAGGTAGGACTTAAATCATTAGGTCGAGACCTTTTAGCACTTATGTTACAGATAGGTGAATCATCAAGATTTAAAACAAATAAGCCATTCACAATGGATGCACAAGCCACAAACATATTATCCTTAGAGATCACACAACCATTGTTTTCACTCGCAAATGAATAACCATCCTTCATCAAATATGAAGGGGATAAAATGTTTCGACTCAAACTAGGAACAAAATAACAATTATTCAACTCCATAATAAATCCTGACGGGAGGTGTAGTTGCATCGTTCCGACGTTCAATGCAGCAACTCTTGCATTATTGCCTACGCGGAAATCAACTTCTCCACGCTTCTACTTCTTATCATTCCTTGCATCGAGTTGCAAATATGAGCAACCGATCCGGTATCAAATACCCAAGAATTAGTATAAGAATCAGCGAGGAAAATATATGTAACATAAACATTAAGTGTACCTAAAGTGGAAGTACCCTTACTTCCATTGCTTTTCATAGAAGCTAAGTACAACTTACAATTTCTTTTCCAGTGACTGATTTTCTTACAATGAAAATATTCAGCCTTGGCAGCTGGACTAGCCTTGGGCGCCTGGTTTGGCATTGGGATCTTATCCTTTTAAAGAATTGCCCTTCCTTTCAAAATTGGCTTGTTTTGGATCGCCATCACATGACTACTGCCCGTGCTTTTCTTAACGTTATCATCTATTGGTAAGGGGGTGCCTAGAACTCCTTCCCTTTTCTCAGATCTGAGAACAATTCTCAGATTACGAATCCAATTCGTAAAGTTTGTTCCAGTCAACTTGTCCTTCTCAAGGACCGAATGCAAGGTAAACGATGTGGTGTTGCTAGGTGCCTTTAATCTACAACGGAATAATAAATGCAAAACACTAAGACAATATATCCATGACAGAGTAAAATAAAAGAATTTACTCCCACTAAAATCAATATCCCCACATTGATACTTAGTGATTCGAATCCACAACTAACAAGTCTACTAGTGAGCTTTTGCGTCACCGCTAGTAAACAAGGTAGATCGGTAAGCAACTCTTTGCTAATCATATCACATATGACTTCTGTTGTTGGGTGACATCTCTATGTCTAGGCTCCCAACCTTTATGCCCCAAAATCCTTAACCGTTAAGATGACTTTGATAAGTAAACCAACACTTATGCGTGTAAGTATCCGATACAAACCCGTCTAGTCAAGGAAAACTAGTGGCATCCTAATTTCATAGACCCACCACTAATTGTACAAGACGTGGGACGGTGGCAAGTGTTGGGAGGGCATGTTAACTTAAAATTCCAAAGGGATCGTTCTACTCGTAACATCACACGCAAGAAAACAACATTATCGCATGTAAAAGTAGAACGGTAAGAACGACATTCACACAGTTGTAACACGGTATGGCCTATTGTCACATGGTGATCTCCATCTCCATTGACCTGTACATCATGTTAATCTCCATCTCCATGATCTGTGTGTGCCATCCTCCATGTGATGAGTCCTCCAAGAACTATCTAACGCGTGCTAGTAATGAAAGTTACACAATCGCGTATTAGATCATCACAAATTGGTACGCAGACCATTATATTAATTTTGACAATACATATGGCTCCAGCCGTATTGCCGTACACGTGACATGCAGGTCACGAATAAATTACACACATGCATCACATACACATATTGGCCATACCGATTACAAAACCTGCAAAACAGATTATCGCAATTCCGACGTCCAAACTTAAAACGCCTGAAAACCCATCTTACAAGCCGAATTTCGCAAAACTAATTTCGCCGCGACCAGCAAAGCTGGTTTATCACATGTGTAAAATTTTATGTAGATCAATTTTCGTATAGAAAACGTCTTCATCCGAGTTAACCACGAAAAGTTATGACTGTTTTACTGAACAGTATGTTTTCTGGTTTTCCCGGGCTGGTAGCAGATCCAATCTGCCGCCGCCACGCATCCCATGCGCTTGGCACTTGACCTAGCTTCGATTCGACCAATCCAATCGATCTCCTTCTCATTGTGACTGGATTTACGTGTATCACTTAACTCCGATGGCGGAATTCCGACCGGTAGGAGTAATTCGTTACACGACCATCACGTCAAGAACACGAAGCCGATCAAAACTTTGATCTACATCTGCATATCTCCATATGCACACATTCCGAATCTAAAACTTAGCGGCTATGGCTGCGGTACCACCGAAGGGATACGGGGTGGCTACGCTAGCGCAAAACAAAATTTTCCCCGCAAAACAGAGGCCGCTGGCTGTCGGAGATCACGGGATTACTACTAGACGCGCGGATGCGGCGGAACCGTCTCGATGTAGACGAACGCGTCGAGGGTAGCGGGCGGTGCGGTTGCTCACGTCCTTCTTGACTTGCACGTGCGGCTCGTCCGATCCAAGTGCTCCAGATGCAGCACCTCCAAGGTATCCACACGTACGGAGAAGGAAGCGACGCACGCCGGACTGCTAGGTCCGCGAGTGCGACGAGGAGAGAGCGTTGGCAGCGCGGCTGCTACTTGAGAAAGTTGTGTCTTTTCAGGAGGGGTGTGGTCCATATTTATTGGGAGGACCCCCCCCCACCATCGTCCATTAGCAATATGGGACTAATAGATGGTGTACCCCTTCCAACGCTAATGGGCTTTACAACATTTGTGGCCCATTAGGACTTTTACACCATAATGGATCAAATCCATCTGAGTCCACTAGTGGATCAAATCCAGTTGGCTCTAGGGCATATTTCCAACATTACCTTCTGCTTTTGTTGTTGTTGGATTGACAGGATCATTTATTTTATTGTGATTAGCTTCACTGCATGCCTGGGGAGGTGGCAATGCTGATCTCAAGGTTCTTAAGGGCCCAAGAGCTCATCATGTCGAGCAAACTTCCACTTTTTGGCTACTACAATTGGTGTGTGCTGCTTTAGTTTATCTGAAAAAAAGCAATGTTCCCTTCATTTGTCATATCTATCTGTCAAATATCTAAAATGTCTATGCTCAGCTTATTCATTATTGCTTCCTTTTTTGGGAGCTTATGCTCATCTGCGTGTGTAGACAACTGAATTGAAAGCTGAAATTCTATGCAACAGAAGACCCTGTACGACGTTAGTTGTATGCCTTCTTGATTCTTCAGCCATTGGTTTTACATTACTCAAATATTAAATTGATGTTTACTAGTCACTTCATGTTAGCAAGCTACTTTTGTATGTGATTCATTATTTTCTTCAAGCCCGAGCAATCTGCCAGAGTCATACGGTCTAGTTAGTTTTGGTCAGGCACTCAGGCTACTACTTTTTGCTATTACAATGGGTAAAATGGAACTTGTTTGCTTTGAAATCCAGACTCTTCATAGATCATATCCTGATCATGCTTGTTCTCATAATATAATAAAACAATTTTTAGATTTCTAGTGGATACCTACTGTTTTGGGGAATATTTGACTTGTTCATTTTTTTCACTAATTACTTTTTTCAGTGGAATTTGCAGCCGACTTAAAATTTTTGTGATATCTTCTGGCAGAACAATTTTTAGGTTGGATGCTGACTTTAGTAATGGAGCAAGTGGATATATACATATATTCTTTAAATGGAGATGGTACAGATTTTAAGAAAATCTTTTTATATGGCTGTGATGTGCACACATTTTTCTTTTTGCATGCATGTCAGATGTTTTATTATTTGGTGTACAAACACCTAGATCTGTAACAAGGTGTCAGAGAGCGAAAGGAGAGACGTACAAAGTTCCCTAATAATAATCAGAAAGATACCAACCATTGTATATAAAGTTTTGGGTATGCCAGTTATAGGTTAGAAAGACCCTATTATATTTTGGCGAATATGGTTTATTGCATATGTTTTTTTGCTTGTTAAAGGTCCAATCTCATCTTTTTAATTCACAATAGGAAACTGCGGCTTCGCCAACAGCCCCACGCTTTCCCAACAGCCAAGACCTGAGCTGTTGGCGAAGAAACTCTTTCCCAACAGGAAAATTCCGCTGTTGGGAAAGAAATCTTCGCCAACAGCCCAAAATCCAATGACTGATGGCAAAGTCCGGCTGTTGGCGAAGGGGTCATTTCCCAACAGCATTCCTGTTGGGAAAGAAAAGCTGTTGGCGAAGCTCCGGCACGGCCAAACGGTACAGCCGCCGTCAGCTTCGCCAACAGCTTCGCCGTTAGCTGTTGGCAAAGGGAGCAGCCCTTCGCCAACAGGGCTACCAAGCTGTTGGCGAAGAGCCTTCTTTCCCAACAGCCTTGTAGGGGCTGTTGGGGCTGTAGGGGCTGTTGGCCTTGTAGGGCCAAGAGCCTTCTTCGCCAACAGCATTAATAACACAGCTGTTGGAAAAGGATGACGCAGTAAAAAAATAAAAAAGACTTTGCCAACAGCCGCACCTATAGGCTGTTGGCAAAGAACTTTAACCCTAAAACAAAGCAGCCGACCCTCCCTACCGGACCCGCCCCTCCCTCGGCCTCCCCCACTCGACCCGCGCGTGCGCGCCACCCGCGCGCGCGCCGCCGCCCACCCCCTCGCGCCGCGGCCGGCGGATCCGCGCCGGCCGGCCCCGCCCGCCGACCCCGCGGCGCCCACCGGCCCCCGCCGCGCCCCACCTCGCCACCCCGCCCGGCCGGCCCCGCGCGCCCGCGCCCCCGCCCCCGCCGCCCCCTCGCGCGCGCCGCCACCGCCCCCCGCGCCGCCGAGCCCCGCCGCGGCCGCCGGCCCCGCCGCACCCCACCTCGCCCGCCGCCCCACCGCGCCCCACCCCGCGCCCCCCCCCCCGCCCCGCCCTAAAACAAAAGCGGCCGGCCCCTCCCTACCGGACCCGCCCCTCCCTCGGCCTCCCCACTCGACCCGCGCGTGCCGCCACCCCCTCGCGCCGCGCGCCGCCCACCCCTCGCGCCGCGGCCGGCGGATCCGCGCCGGCCGGCCCCGCCCGCCGCCCCGCGCGCCGCCGGCCCCGCCCCGCCGCCCGCCCCGCGCGCCGCCGCCACCGCCGCCCGCGCCGCCGACCCCGCCGCGGCCGCCGGCCCCGCCGCACCCCACCCCGCCCCCGCCGCCCCCACCGCGCCCCCACCCCGCCCCGCCCCCCCCCCACCGGCCCCGCCCCCGCCCGCCGGCCCCCGCCCCCGCCGCCCCCGCCGGCCCCCACCCATTGGTAAACAGTCCCCCGGCCCCCTAGTGTTTTCCTTTGCTATTTAATTGGCGATCTTCATTCTTCAGTAGAATGCTAGATCCATGAACTACAATCCTGCCTTCCGATTAATTAATGCTAGATCTGGTCAGTAGCTATGCAAGTATTTGTGATTGTCCTGTCTAGTTTATTTTGGTTGGTCAGTAGCTATCTTAGATGGGTTTTTGGCTAATGGTGGATGTCTAGAATGTGTTCTAGCCATTAGTATGCTAGATTTGGTGATTGGTGATATGTAGTTAACTTGTGCAATGTTGTTGAACTGCAGATTGCATCGGTGATATGTAGTTGAATCATGCATCGCCATCACAATGTTGGAATATGAGTTTGTATTTCTTAAGGTGGATGGCCAATTATTTGATTTCATGATTGTTTAGCCTAGTTTGTGAAAATATACCCGCTACCACTGTGTCAAAGAAAGCAATGTTATAATTTTTTTCTTGTGAAAGTGTATTAGTATGGCATGAAACCTTTATTCTGTCTCTGGACTTGCTACCTTGTATGTTGGCAGAATCAACTGATTGGTTGATAATTTTTATTTAACGAGAAGTGCTTGTTGTTGAGCACTACTACTAGCTAGCCGCCGTACACAAACCCGATATGTGTGCATCTTTGTCGTACTTTGCAAACCGAACTCATGTTTGATGTCCACTCGGATTCCGAATTTCTTCCTGCGAGTCGGTTTTAATAGTTTAATAATTTACAAAGGACAATTTAAGTCCAAATGATTCTCTAGTTTACTTGAGCAAGTTTGATATGTAGTAGAGTGCATTGATACACTTCCATCATTGCTATTTTGAGTTTTGACAACTTTCTCGCTACTGATCATCCCATTGTATTTTCGATCGAGCTATCTACATGTTCGGATAACTTTCGGGGATTTATATATTCCTCTACAAGTTTTTATAGTTCGAAAGTGTTTACTTGAATTTCTTTGGATGAATGCCTATGCTCGGCTTAACTTGAATGTTCTTTTCGGTTCCGTATTAGATATAGGCAGGTGGATATATATTTAGAGCAGTAGTCATTTTGTGCCAATAATTTAATGGATGCTAGTGTGAACTGTGTACAAACTATAAGGCATGTATGGGGAACTATCTAGCAAATTTTATTTGATGTATCTGAGAAATTGTAATCGTGGATGCAAATCTGTCAAATTGCTCCATGTTTTGACATGAGAATTAGATTGTCTTAAAGCTTCATTGTTGTGATATTATAGTATTTGCAGAATCTTAACCTTGGCGTAATTAGAATAAAAGGATGTTCTAACACAGTTAAGAATAGTTCACATAAAGAGATACTACCTAGGCTCTCAATATGCTTCTTCTGTTCTCTCAGATTGCATTCATTTGCTCATTTGATTTCTGAAAAAAATTGTGTAGCAAAGCTAGATTCCTACTATGATAAGTGAGCATGCAGGCATATAGGATTTCAAATAATCTTAATATGCCCCTGTCTTTTCTTCGTCTACCAGTTTGCACGACACATTTACTTGCAGTAAATCGGTCTCCTTCTGGATGTATTTAAATTGCAATAAGCAAGTGATTTGAACTTTAAAGCTTCACTATTATGATATTTTCTTATTTCCAGGAATCTTTACCTTGCCTTTGGAAAAAGGATGTTCCGGCAGATATTCTAGGCCATCTCTCACTGATGCAGATATCTAGCATTGCTCTTGTACGATATCTAGCACTTTTGAAATAACAATTACTCTGAAATAATTATTCCCTGCATGTGCAACATCCTAGGATATCTAGCATTGCTCCTGTAGAATATCTATCAATATGCTTATGTTGATCTCAACAAATCTTACTACTTTTTTGCTTTGCCTCAGTCCTGCATTGCTTTAAAAAAACGAATTCTTCCTTTCTTAACTTGTGCTTGCTAGCTCATATGTCTTAACAATGTTGTGCAACTAGTTTTTTTTATAATATTGTACAACAAGAGTGAATGCATGCTTCTGATTTTGTAGGTGCTCCAAGAATTTGGCCCCCAAGTAGGGCGAGCTAGCTAGTTCCTGCTGCTGCTGAACAAGTGTTTCCCTCGACATGGAAGCTCGATCATGTTGACAACAGTCAGATAATCTTAGTCTTTAACTTAAATGTTATTTTGTGTTCAGTCTTGAGGAGGCATTCGTTATTGAAGAGGTGTCGACCTTCACACAGGCGTACTATACTGAGAAACTTGTGGGTGTAATATTGCACTCGTTTCACACACCTTGGTTTCGTGACTTCATGTGTATTATGGACATGTATCAAAGGATTTGATGTGTGGATTCATGTTGAGATCGAAACCGATGCCGAAATGTGGTTCATATGCTATATTGTTGATATATATGTGGTATTCTGGTTCATATGCTGATGTGTGGATTTGATGTGTGAATTAAATGCTAGAAAAGAGCAAAAAAAAGGGGGATTCCCGGCTTTGCCAACAAAGATGGGCCAAAGCCGTTGGCAAAGCCGGGCTTTCCTCACCGGCCTTGCCGGCTTGCCAACGGCTTTGGGCCAGCCGTTGGCAAAGATGGGCTTCCCCCGAAGCACACGCCCGGCTTTGCCAACGGCTTCGACCGATCTTGTTGGCAAGCCGCCGTTCCCTTTGCCACTGTCGCTTCCTCGTTGGCGAAGGTAACGGCAGCCGAGCCGACGGCGTCCCCCTTCGCCAATGGTACACGTGGGCGTTGGCGAAGCTTTCCCAACGGGGCCGCGTTCCTGTTGGCGAAGAGCTCTTTCCCATCACTTAAAACGCCAACGGTTCTTTCCCAACAGGAACTCGGAAACCCTGTTGGGAAAGCCTTCGTCAACAGGGTTGGAGTCTTCGCCAACAGCTTAGCGCTGTTGGCGAAGCACACGTTTCCTGTAGTGATTCAAAGTACAGAGTTCCCAAACTTGGGAGTGCAAAGTTTAGAATTACAAAGTTTTGCTGCCAAGTGTACAAAGTTTATAACATACGAGTATAAAGTTTTAAATTTGGAGTACAAATTATTCGAAAGTACTTAGTGCTCTATTATAATGTTCTATGTGTGAGACTTGAAATTGAGGGATGAAGTTTTTAATCATGCAGTTTGAATATTTTTGGAACTACAAATATAAAGTTACCAATAAAGTTTTTAATCATGTAGTTTGAATATTTTTGGAACTATCAAAATTTTATATTTATGACTAATAAGTTAGATGTCTTTCTTATTTTCGATACATGTGCTTTATTAGTTTGTGATTTTGAAAAGTTGGAGATGTAGAAAGTCCTAAATAATTGCCTTCAATGTTTTTTGCATCATGGGGTACACATATTTTGATACATGTTTTTCTTTTAAGTTGGGGATGTACAAACATTTGAATCAATGACATCAAATCTTGTTTTTGCGCTCTATTGGCTACCCACTGCTAGAGGAGGTTATGCATTTATATAACTTTTTTTTAATATTTCAAGGCTGTAGGTGCAGAAAGTTTACCGTGTATAATTCCAAAAAAATTACCAGTGAATAAGTTTTGAATGCGGCGGCACAAAGTTTTTATAAATGTACTGCACATATTGAACATACACACTGCAAAGTTTTTAATTCTAGAGGGAAAGTTTAGTATGAGCTATTCAGTTAGCTAGCATTTTACCATTCAATCATTCTTTTTGCCACCTCACTTCATATTTAAGTGGATTTGTTTTCAGGTCATTTGAAGTTGTTGATCCTAAGGTAGATCTATTCTGTTGGGGGATAGAAGTAAAACAGACTCACCCGTTGAAAAATTGTGAGGTTAGATTTTCTAAATCCTCCCTCCTATCTCATTCAATCATTCTTTGTGTTATGCATGACTTAAAAGTAGTAAGCATGAGGCAATAAATTTTCAGTATTCAAGTATAAAGATTCAAATATGCAGGTTGAAAGTTTTAGAAAAGAGAGTTATAAGTTTCAAATATTTTAGTGTAAAGTTGTATGATTTTGTAAGTAAAGTTTTTGGAATTAGAGAGTTTTGTAGGTCAAAGTTTTTTGGTAGGAATGAAAAGCTAATAAGTTATAGTACAAACTTTTTAGTTCTACACTGTAAAGTTATACAAGGTTTTGGAATTACAAAGCCTTTTAGCCTTTTTCTAGAACCCAACACTTAAACACTCCATGAGCGGTCAAAAATAGAAGCTATGGAAGTTGTCACATTTAGAGTGCACATGTTGAAAATTACAATGGTGTGAATACGGGAATACGAAGTTTAGTGAGTCAAAAGTTTTAAAGTTGAGAGTTCAAAGTTTCAAATAATAAAGTTTTGAACTTAAAAGTACAATGTTTCAAATGTCCTATTACAAAGTTAATGGTATTTGATCAAAATTTTTTCTATTCAGAACTACAAAGTGTTAAGATATGCTACTACAAAAGTTTCTTAATTTTAAAAGTACAAAGTTTGAAACTGTGTGACGGGACCCAATATTATGGGTACCCAAAGACAGCGATTATGAGCGACTATCACATCTACGACGACCCCCGACATATTTTTTGGTGGCTTTCAGGATTTATTTCATTAAGGAAAACGGCTCCAAAATCAACTGGTATTCCGGGAATTATTTTTGTGATGGAAAACGGGTAGTTTGGAGACCCCTTTACCCATGCATGTACCGAGGCGTCAAAGTCATTCATTGCTCCTGCCACTTGCATGGGAAGGCACAACATCGCGACAGGCAACCACACAAGCAATCATGCAGTCAACATTAATACTAAGACCCACCGCATGGGAAAGGTTTTCCTCTCGCACACCTGTTGAGCATGCAAGAGCTCACTCTCTCGCTCACTCTCTTGGTACTCATGTAACCTGCTCCCCTTGGCATATAAAAGGGAGAATATGGGTCCTTTCCAAGGGACAAGCTCTGGCTTGTTTACTGTTACCTCTTCCTTTTCCTCTCGAGAGGAGCCCCCTTCTTCAACCTCCAGCCACCCGTGGCTCAAAAACTACAGAGACTTGGGAACTCCTCTCTCTCTCGCCCATTTGTAACCCCTAATACAAATCAGCGCAAATAATACAACAACACGATCTGGACGTAGGGTGTTACACTCCGGAGGCCCGAACTAGTATAAATCCTGTGTACCCCCATTTGTGCAACCGTCTGAGGCCCGACACGCAATCTGAGAAATTTACAGCCGGCAGTTAGACACTGTGGATACAAATCTTTTTGATATGCTAGTAGAAAGTTCATAAATTTGGAGTTCAAAGTTTTGGATGTAAGAGTACAATGTTTCAAATTTATCAATAGAAAGTATCCTTTGACTTCATGTAATTTATGACTTTCCAACTTTTGAGACTACAAAGTTTAAGATTTTCTACCGCAAAGTTTTTGAATCTATTGTGGAAAGTTTGGAACTAAAAATTTTTGATGATATGAAATACAAAGATTATAATGTGATATCACAAAGTTTTTAAATTGGGAGTTAAAAGTTTTAGATTATCAAGGAACTAAGAGTAAAATGTCTTAGTACAAAGTTCTTGGATTTTTTTAGAGTGTGAATAGTTTTATTTAATTTGTAGAACTTTCACTATGATGTTTTGTATTTGGGACTACAAAGTTAAGGAATAATGGTAGTACAAAGTTTTCTGAATTAGATTGCAAAGTTTGGAATTAAAGATTCCAATTCGGAATACAAATCTTTTTAATGCAGTAGTTGAAAGTTCCTATATTTAGAGTTCAAAATTTTGGATCTAAGAGCAAGATATTTTAAATTTCTCATTGAAAGTTCTTGATCTGAAATTTTAACAGTTTTTTGAGTGTATTTTTTAGATTTGCTTGACCTCAAAGTATTTTGATTCCTAATTTAGAATTTTAAGTGATTTGATAAAATTTATCACTTTTTTATGATACAAAGTTTATATCTGTGCGCACACTAGAGTTAAAGTTTTATATTAATAATTTAAGAATTTCCATTATTTAAGTAGAATAATTTTATATTTGTATGTTTTCAACTTAGTAGTGGGAGTTTTTTTAATTTTATGTTTCTTCTCTACTATTGCAGAGTTATGTAACTGACAATGAAAAGTTTTGAAATTGACAATATTAAGCTTCTGATTTTCTTACAATTCTAATATGTTTTTTCTAGAGCATCGAGGTTGATTTCTATCACTGAAGATGCACTATTTTGTTGCTCAAAATCACACAGATGCTTTGCGCGGATGGACAAGCATGCATTTGTAACATCAATGAATTGTCAATATTTCCTCTTTGTTTTTAAAGGCTTACTCATTTCTTGTATATTGTATTCATTATGTATGGTTCCCCATTCAGTATGTCAAACAATCCTCCCGGCCGTTAACTCACCCACACACCCGCTGTCCCGAAAGAGGAATCAAAAGATTTTGTACCCGGCACCGGATGGGGGTTATCCTGTGCATTGGATTTGTGGGGTAGGGTGCGTCGAGATGTGGTGGGGATGTCAGACGGGTGTATTATGTCACATCCAGTGATCAGCTTTGTGTCAAGTCGTATACAAGACGTATTCTGTCCCCGGGTCAATTCGAAGTGTGCGCAGGACATAACGCGAGAGGGTGAAAATGGCCCAACTCTGCAGGACTCGACGATTCAAATTCATTTGAAACCCACTCCAATCTCTCTCCTCTCCCGTCTCTCCCCCCTTTCTCATCCAAATCCGGCGGCTGGCGAGTTGATGGAGCGGCGGCGGCAGGCCCAACATCACGGCCGCCCTCAGCTTGTCCTCGTTCCAGTCGGCCTCGGCTTGGCCGCCGCCGCCGGCGCTATCCCCGTGGAGCAGTCGCGCTCTGGTGGCTGGAACTGGTTAGCGCGAGCGACGCTGCCGGATCCGCCCAGATCCACCGCCTCCTTCCCATCCTCGATCCGGTGCTAGGCCGGATCTGGCGTGGTGTGGCGTAGGCACGGCTGTCGGGCATGACGGTGGTGCGCGGCCACGGCGGAGCCGCCGAAGACATCCTCGCGCCGGAACCGCGGCGATGTCGTCTACCGACTGTTGGTGCGGATCTTCGTCGGGGGCAGCCAGTTCAGATCCTCTACCTCCTTGACGGCGTCCTCCTCCTCCCTCCTCCAAGATCCGGCGTTGACGCTTCTCGGCGTCGACTCTGCCGTCGTCATCTCGTACAGCTTCGCTTCTTTTGCACCAGGTGCCTATGTTGCCGCCTTGAGAGCTCCGCCGCATGATGCCAAGAGGGCTGTGCAGCGGCCGTTGCGCTTGTCAGGCCTGGAAGACGGTCTGGAAGAGGAGGGCGTGGAGGACGGGCGAAGCGACGGCCGGCGGCGGCTCGCGTCGCGCGCGTCCGATGGTGAGCCTATGATTGGGACCTGCACGCCGTTGTCAGTAGCTGCGGCAGCGTCGCCCACCCGGACCCGCCGGCGGCAGGTCGCGGCCGTCCTCGCACCGCCGCGGCCCCGAGAGCAGAAGCGGAGGTGGTGATGGTAGCGCCACCAGCGCAGGGACACGAGCTCGGCGCAGTGCAGTGGGTCTTCGTGCTCGCTGTCTGTCTTCGTGCTCGCGTCCCGCCAGTCTTGGTGCTCACACCGCGTCCCATTGGCCGCGTACGGGGCGCTCGCCGCCGACGCGGGCTCGGGCAACACCGCCGCCGACGAAACACAGCAAGCAGGAGGAGGAGCAACCAAGGGGCGCGTGCTCTTTGGTCAGCGGCGGCCAGGGGGAGCTCCACGGCGAGATGGCCGGCCATGGGAAGCCGGCCCAGGCGAGCTCCCCTGGCACCATCGCGGGGAGGTCCTTGGTAGCTCCCGGTGAGGACCGGTGATCCCACGATGGGGATTTTTTTTTCTTTTGTACTTTTTCTAGTATATTTTTTGTTCTTCATTTTTTTCGGATTTTTTCTATAAGTTCAAACATTAAGTTTCTAACGTTTCTTCAAAATCTTTGTTTTCGGAAAGCTTTTTCTGATCTTTTGCCAATAATTTTCTTTTTTAGTTTTGTGATGTACTGATTACCACCTATCATTAGCATGAGTGCAATAGCATGATTGTTTTGTATAGTAATGTACATATGTGTTTAATCTTCACGTAAATTGGCAAAATATTTTTAGTGATTAGTAAAAAAAGGTGTACATATATAGCAAAAAAAAAATGTACCGAGTGGGTTCTTGGTTTTTTTATCTATGCACTTCTGGAATTCATTAAACTAAGAACAACTCCAAGAGCCTATCTAGAAATCACTAGCTAAAATTCTGATTTGGGTACTATGTAAAATTAAATAGGTAACAAAAGGTTAATAAAATCCAATAGACTAGCTAAAATCAACAAATCATATACTCCACCGTTAGTGGGTCCCGCCTGCCATACTCATGTACGAGGGGACAGCTAACGTGACTGGCTAGCCAAAGATAGCTAGCAAAGCCTCTGATTTAGCTAGTGGAGGATATCGATGACAAGTTTACAGCCTGTTCGGTTGGCTGATGGCTGGTGTTGGTTTGTTACGAGAGAGAAAATCTTCTTGTTGGTTGCGGCTGGTTCTTTCGGTGGCCGATTCGTTACGAGAGAAAAGATCGCCGGCTAGTGGCTGATAAGCCGAGCGAACAGGTTGAGCTAGTCTGTTGGAGTTGCTCTAAGAAGCTAAAAATTCGTGTGCTCACGGTGTAAATGAGCAAAAGATTATTTTTTTTGCACATTGATGTTTAAAGACTACTATAATGCATGTTTTATATTGCCAATTTAGTGTTAGTGTTTTATGTGCAAATTATAGGGTTGAGAACCTTATGAGTGTGTAAAAAAAGTGGATTCTAATTGATATAAATTGAGTAAAAAGATTGTTAGGATATATGAAAACAATTAGTTGTTAAATTGATCCATTTTAATATTAGGGGTGGGGTATAAGGGTGCGTTTGTGTGGGTGGCTGAGGCCAGCTCGGCCCGTCTGCCAGGGCCAGGCCGGCCTGAGCACGGCTACAATGGTGCAACACCACGTGTTTGTTCCCTTGGTCCAATCTAGCTCGGTTCTATTGGGACTGTGTTTGCTTTCTAGCAAAAAAAGATCCAAGTACTCTACACTAGCCACCGATATGCTTACCCTAGGTCAGGAAGCATTTTCTCCTTGTTGGCATTTCATCGAGCACCTGGCGTGCGTCTACAGGCCTTGGCCGACGGCGAGCTTAAAGCCATGGCGTCCGGCGAACTTTCTCCTTATTGGCACTTCCGCTTCCTCCTCCTCCTCCCAGGGAGGGAGGCCGCTGCCGGCCTTGGCTCCGCCGCCCGGTGGAGGGGAGGCCGCCCACCTCCTCCTCCCATTGGTTTGGAGGAGCGAGGGGGAAGGGGAGGAGCTCCGCCCGCCACCGCGCATCCGCCCGCCCGACGCCATGGCCCTCCTCGTCACCGTCGGCCGGCGGAGAGCGCACCCGCGGCCGTGCTCCACTCGCCTCGCCCGGCCGCGCTCCACACTACCTCGCCTCGCCATCGCCCGCTCGTCGCGGAGGGGGAGCTCCACCGAGCGCCATCGCCGTTGGTCGGGAGCCGACCACGAGCACCGCCGCCGCCGGAGGAGGAGCGGGGTAGCCATGGACCCGTGGTGGCGGCCGTCTCGACCTCCCCCCGTGCGTGACGGCCGGTGCACGAGGAGGAGGGGCCCGCCGTGCTCGCTCCGGACAACGCACCGCGCGAGAAGGGAGAAGAGGCGGACCGCCCGTCCCCCGGGCGGCGGCGGCGCCGACACCGTCGCGGGGGCGAGGAGGCGGCCGCGGACGGGGACGACGAAGGGGAGGAGGTGCGCGAGGTGCACGCCGCCGCCTCGCGCTCCCGGCGGCGCTCCCAACCCCCGCCTCCGCACGGCCCGGCGCGCGCCGCCGCCACCGCCACGGTGGGTGAGAGAGACGAGGGAGGTGAAGGCATCGCCTGAGCGAGCGCACAAGCGCTGCAACCAGCCGGGCCGAAAAGAAACGGGGAAAATTGGCGTTCCTTGGGGGCCTGGCTCTGGGTGCTTTAAAGTTCGTGCGAGCCAGGCTCTTGGGTTGGGCCAGTGCAGCAAACAGGAGAAGTTGCAGCCCGAGAGCGCAGCCGAGCCCTCGGGCCACCTCCACAAACGCGCCCTAAAAGATAGCTGGGTGTTTGGACGAGGTACATCGGTGAGTATAGTTGGCTTTGTAATGCACTAGAGTTGTACATCTGCTACTCCCCACCAACGACTGGTAAGGTATCCAGTAAAAAAATGTGTCAGTGACACATATTGGGTGCGCATAAGGGTGTACTAGTGACACATGTTGGGTGCTCCAAAGTCAAAAAAAAATGTTGTCAGGTCTAGTACAAATAGTGGGAAAGACAGTTGGCTCTATGTCCTATAGTACAAGAGCAAAAGCTACTTTATGTCATGCATGTGGCAGGATGACAGAGCATAATGGGTGAAGAAAAATCAAATACGAATTGAAATACAGTAGAAAGAGGACAAAATCGCACGGGAATCGAGCTAGATCAACGGCTCACATAGCTTCAGTCATGAGTGCACGGTGTACAGAATAATTTTCGCTGAGGTAGAATGAAATTCCAACGAAAAATAGGAACTAGAGAAGTACAAGGGCAAAAGCTACTTTATGTCATGCATGTGGCAGGATGGCAGAGCATAATGGGTGAAGAAAAATCAAATACGAATTGAAATACAGGAGAAAGAGGACAAAATCGCACGGGAATCGAGCTAGATCAACGGCTCGGATAGCTTTAGTCATGAGTGCACGGTGCGCTGAGGTAGAATGAAATTCCAACGGCTCGGAACCAGAGAAGTACTGCTGACAGCAGTTGACAGAAAGTAATCTCTACTACTAAAAAGAGTGAAAGTAAGACAATCCCACGGGTTCACCTTTGGCCGTCCACCCTCCACGCCTTCACCCCGTGACGCGCCTTCACTCCGCACCCCCCACACATTTTTTTCCACCGCTGTAACCGCCCACGCCGCCACCCATTCCCATCACCCCCGTCGACCCGCCGCCGCCTACCCCGTCGACCAGATCGGTGGTGACCCACCACCACCTCTCCACGCCCGTTGCCGCCGCCGGCGCTCGCCCGGCACCACCAGACCACCTTCGAGCACCACCGTCCCCCTCTGCGCCGCCTTCACCTACTCTCCCGCACAACCGTGCAGCACACCGTCTTCGCCTCCTCATCCGCGCAATCTGCGGCGCGCTCGCCACCGACGCCTCCCCTCCGCCTTTTGCCTCTGCACGCCGCCTCCGCCTCGCGCCCCCTCCCTACTGAGCCGCCTCTCCACACACCGCCATCCCCCACCGAGCCGCCTCACCGCATGCCGCCATCGACACCACAGCACTGCCGCACCGCTCATGGGCGTTGTCGTCGATCCACAGTGCCGCTGCACCGCTCCTGTGTGCCACCGTATGTCGTCGATCCCGCAGCGCCGTCCACCACGTCGACCTCCGGATCCCCGCAATGCCCAGGGCGCCCCTTGCGATTTATACCTCCCAGGTCTGTCTCCACTCACGATCCCCACCCCTCGCGATCTGCAATCGTTGCAGCTTGATGAATTTTGTGGACATGGATTTGATTTATCACTAGGATTTGATTTATCCTTCCCTATTGGTGCAATATCAATTTATTGCTTGTGGTTTAAATTCTCATAAGATCTGAAAAAATATGTTATCATGTTAATTGAGTACTGAATATTTTTTATAAGAAAATATGCTTTTGTTTGAATTTCATTGATAGCTTTGAATCTCATTGAATGAATCCAGCACATCACTACTTTATTGCCTTGCTACTATGCTAGGAACCGATACTCTTCATAATTGTTGCTCTGAACTTGCATGTTATGTACTACCGACACGAGAGAGTGTACCATTTTGGTTGCATCATAATGGCGTGTCCTGACTTAATTAATAGATAATAGATTAATTATAACATGAGTCTCACTGTTGCTTGGAAAATAATTTGTATTCCCTCCCTTTTCCCACCATTTCTCATACTTTTTAGGAGTAGAGATTAATTATAACATCTGCACTTGAGGTCCCGGTATGTTCCTTAAATTATACACTTATAAAGAGCAAAAATGGAAAACTTATGTTCAGGGATGTAAAGCCTTTTTTTTGCTAATTTTGCTTCACCTAACCAGTTTGTCTATAATGGCTCTTTTAGGATGAGGTTGCTTCTATCATGCGGGCAATGGAAAACCTCACGTTGACAATACAATACATGTCTTGCCCCGATTCCTTCTCTCGGTTAGTGGATTATTCATAAGTGCCTATGCTTGTCATTAGATTGGACGCCAATCTCTTCTTATTTTCTCTTTTATGCCACACTGCCCACACATGTAAGGGATAGGTGCCATGTGGTGGATTTTTAGCTCTGTGAATGAGTTAAAAAATAACCACACCTTGGTTTCTTTGGAAATTAGAATCTTTCCCATTTATGAAGACATGCAGAGAAGAAATTGAGTTACTGTTGGATTTAGTTTCCCTGTCCAATTTAACATTGTTTTTTTGTATTCAATAGTAAAGCTGACAAAGCTTAGGTAACCAAAAGAGAATAAGAAATATTTCCTTAGATCAAGGGCGGAGCTCAAGCTTGCCACTGAGGTCAGTCGACCCCGATGATTTTGGTAGATTTCAATGGAAAATCACTGTATTCTTCAGTCAATAGCTTTGATGACCCCATTCTCTCTTACACAAGACCTCAATGCTCTCCGTACGGCTTCGCCCCGCCTTAGATGGTGGATGAATTAGAAAGCTTTTGCACGGGTATGCAATCTACATTTTTTTTATATAACTTAAGCGTGATAGTGATCGAACTGAATTGGTTGTTCTTTGTGCTTTGCATGACTTTACCTTGAGATAAGTTTTCATTCATTATTTGTGTGTCTTTTGCGGATACCTTGAGAGATATGGAGCACTATCGGTAGTCAATCCAGGATAACTAGCTAACATTCATCTGGAGACTCAAAATTGTCAGACATCTTTGATTATGCTCACAAGAACTTGGTTTTCTCTGGTATGTTGTGTTTCCCTCTGGAATGCACTATTTTGGTTTCATAATCTTTCTATCAGATGGTCTATTTGTATATCCGTCTTCTAGCAATTGTCGGTTGTACAAGAAGTTTTTGAGTTTTGAATTGAATCTCTATTGGAATTTTTGGCTTTTGTAAATACACCATCCTTTATGTTTGATTTGTCTATATATTTTGACCCCTCTCATAGCGGTCGATCCATATCGGTTGTGTTAATCGACCTCCCGCGGTCTTGAATGTGCCCACCAATGCTATTATTTCATTATTCGGTTGCCGGATTCTTTATTAGAGAGTTTTGTTCTCAACCAAGGTAAGACAACTTTTCTTTTTTTACTACCATATGGATTGCTAGATCTAGGAGAAGATTACTTGACCTTTGCTTGATTTGTCGACATCTTTGTCTGAATATTGTGGATTAATTTTTTATTTCTAGATCTCCTTGGTAACAAGGAAAAGCACTTCGACAAGACTCCATGAAGTTTGAGGAGGAAATTGGTTTGATTTAGCCTTACTTGGTTTCTGTGTGTGCATTAACTAAAAATTTTTCTTGCATGTCCTGTGTATACCTTTCACACATGTATTGCTTATACCCCATCATTATTCAATTTAAGACCTGAAAGTAGGAAAATACATGTTGCCTTTTGAAATTTTGAAAGGCTCCTGTCCCACAAGTTTGTTTGGGAGTAAAGGTCTAAGAATTGAAGTTTCAATTATTTTCATAGCGAGTCAAAGCATTACAATGGAAATTAGTATTATAGACTACATACATTTTTTATTTGGCGATTTGTACCATAGAATGTTGTTTGCATAGCATTTTTGCTTGTATATAAGTTTTCGACTACCAAAAATTGGAACAATAAAACATGAGACTAAGTGAATACAAGGAGGGTTGCAGAAGGGTTGGAATGATGAGTATGCATATTTTTTTTCTTGAATATATGAATGAATCATGCTTAATCGACTCTGATAGAGCACAACTGTCTTTGGTTACCAATTCCATTATTTTTTTACTGTAATATCCGATGGCCATGCCCATCATTATTTATTGATCTATACAGACTAATCCACCTACCAATATAATCCATTTATTTAGTTTTACGGATGTTTAGTCATGCCCACATGTTTTTTTACAATTCTCTTAATATGTTTCATGACTATGAATGATTTGTGCAAGTCAATGCACAGAAGGTGCTCAATTAGGCACATGAAGTTGCAATTAAAAAGGCACACCTTTACTCGTTAGTGTACCGACTAAGTAAGATTGAATGGTAAGCGCAATTGACTAGCAAGTCATGGTGTGCAATAGTCTGGTTGTAAAATATGATGGGAAAGGTGGTTGTAGTTTCACTATAACTACATAATGTCATGGTGACTGACATTGGTGCATTGAAAGTTGGTGCAGAGAGACCTTTATGTTTCAGTTCAATGTCCTTAATGATGTTGCTTCGGCCATGAATGTTAAGTACTTGATAAGGTGGCACTTCTTTTTTCTAGGTTGCTGGTTTGATAAAATAATCAAATCACATGCAACAATTGAAGGAGTTGTCCCTGGTTTATTTCCTTTCACTTTTCTGATGTGATCTCAAAACATAAATCTTTGATATATTTTTGTTGATACACAAACATGTCTCAATTATCTATATATAAATTTTTGTTTTGGATAAAATTGTTGCCATCTATAGGAACTTAACTTTTTAATTCAGGCAATAGAAATTTTACTGTGCCGGTCATTCAGATTCATTTTTGTTTGGTAGTGATTAGAAAGAGAAGCTTGATAGTTGCCACCTGTCACAGTCTATAATACCAGAGCTGTTTTTTGAACTCCTTCATTAGCGAATGAGAGATATGGACTTGAGATGCAAACCTGATTCTAAGGTAGAGGGGGCAAGGTACTATGGTTAAGATGTAAACCTGATTCTAAGGTAAGGGAGCAAGATATATTTGTTTTACTTTTATTATATAGATAGATATAATGATGTTTTTGTCTAATATTTAGTTGGTCAGTGCGTATCTTTTATCGAAGTGATAGTAAATATTTTATTGCCCGTAGCAACGCACGGGCATGATGCTAGTAATAATAATATAATGGAACCCAGCTATCCCGCCCGCCCCCATCAACCACGTTCGCGCCTGACACGCGCGTGCTACAAGCGACGATCGATCGCCGCTACTCAGTCCCAGCGAACGAGCGCCAAATAATGGCTCCGGCGACGCACATCCTAGAGGCCTACTCCTAAAATTAGCAGCCAAAAAAGTTGATTAGCAAAATTGATTGGGCATTCATAATGCGTTTGAATTGTATTGAATACTACTCACTCCTTTCCAAAGTACATTGTTTTTCACTACTTCACTACTACTATAAAATGCACTCGTTTGTTCTTTTCTAAAGTCACACAATCAAATCTCCCTAACAGTCATTATTAAACTAAGTACACCCACTTAATTGTACCTATCAAATATTGACTTTCTCTCACTCACTCACTCACATCCAATGGCCTAAAATTGTTGCAAACATCCATTTTCTCTCACTCACATCCAACGGCTCACCTCCTCGGATCAGACCTCACCCACCCCACTCATCCTGTCAGTCCCGCATGTGAGTCCTCTCCTCGTGGAGGGGGAAAGTCACGACCCTCTTCCCTCGCGACCTCTCCTCTCCCTCATCCCTTTCCACACGGGTCTGCCCCCGCCCCTCCCTTTCCTCCCCATCCGCTTGCCTCTCCCTTCTCTCCCTCGTCGGTGTGGTTCGGCGAGGGCCAGCGCGGATCCGGCGATGGCAGCGGTCCCTCTCACGGCGGCGTGGTGGTGAGCAATGGCGACGAGACGGGTACGTGTGGATGCGGCGGTTAGGTCGCGGACGGCCAGTGGCCCGCTGCACTTCAAGAACACCAGGGGCAAGAAGCTGTGCTCGACATCAGCGCGGGAGGTGACAGTGCGGCGGCACGGCATGCCTTCGACAACCACCACCGCGATGGCGATCGCCCTTTCTCGCTGGTAAGCCGCCTCCTTCCCCCCTTCCCTTTGGTGTCCCTTCCCTCCTCCCCACGCCCCGCAGGCTCGCACGCCGCGCATCATCCTCGGTCCCACACCCCTTGCGACCCGTGTTGTCCTCGGTTCAATCCTCACGCACGCGACACCAGTTGACGGAAGGGCTGCGGCAGCCGAGGTGGCGCGAGCAGACTCCAGCCGAGGGTGCAGCCTCAAGGAAGGGGTCCTCCCCGGCTCCACGAGGACCAGCTGCAGTAGCTTCGGGTGTCGGTGTTTTAGACCAGCAACCTACCAAGGGGAGTACCCGAGGTAGATGAATGTGGCCTCACCGAGATCAGTAACTCGAAGGAAGAGACACGTGGCACACAATTTAGACAGGTTCGGGCTGCGAGGTGCGTAATACCCTACGTCCTGTATGCTGCGTAGCTCTGGATTGATTGGATGTGATTGCAAGATGATGCGTAATCCCTCAGAGAGGGGTCCCTGCCTCGCCTTATATAGTCCGGGAGGCAGGGTTACAGGTCGGTTTAGGGAGAGAGTACTAGTCGTGTACGTCTAGGAGTCCTCTACACAGTACATGGCATGTATAGCTTCCTATCCGAGTACTTCTCCACCGTAGTCCTTGCGCCTCACGCCATCAGGTACCGTGCGGCACAAGTCGGGTAGTCCCAGGGGCCCACCGAGTAGTCGGTCCTAGTACCCACCGAGGTAGTGGGCCCAGGGAGGTCCATACGACAAGCCCCCGAGTACTTTGTAGTCGAGCAGGATAGCTTTGAGTAGTCTTGACGGCCTCGACGAGTAGTCCTCAAGCGTCCCCAAGTACCACAAGTCGAAAGTCCTCAAGAATATTTGAAGCATCCCGAGGCTGGAAGGTACTCCAGCTGATCTTTGAGTAATCCTGAAGTCTTCTTGAGTAGTTCCCAAGCGTCCCCGAGTTCTGCTCTCGAAGATCTTCAACAATACCCGCGTTGTCTTGAAGCCGAAGTTGATATGGAAGTGCGATTGCAAAATTGCACTCCATATGGAGTAGCCCCCGAGCCTTAGGTTGAGTTGCAGACTCTGGCTGAGGGTCTATCTGAAGTTCTGGCAAGATTATCCCGCAAAATCCGGAGAAAAAACCGAAGGACATGTGGCACGGAGCCCCCGAGCCTTGAGTCGAGTACTTCCTCTCGAATTGAAGGGTCATCTTGTATGTAGAATGTTGACTTATAAATAGAAGCCGAAACCCTTAGGGTTTTTTCACCCCACGCACTTGTAGCCATTCTGAGCAGATCTTGCCTAGAATCCGCCGCTAGTGCACACTGCCACCTCAGAGCAGATCGAAGATCCAAGCGCGCCGCCACCGGAAGCCACCGCCATAGCCCCCGAGCGAATGCGAGTGAAAACCCAGTGCACTTGGAGAATGAAGCCCTCGCCATCCAGGAGCTTGAAGACTGCCGGCGGAAAGAAGAGATCCCGAGAAGAAACCTCCGGATCTGCCGCAGGGTCATCGCCACCAGTGTCTCCACCGCGCCTAAATCCCAACCAAGAGTGGAAAAAGTCAAAGGTGAAGACTGAGGACCTGCTGGCGCTGCTGAACAGTGGATTTCTTCGGGAGGTCAGTAGCCGTACTCAATGTTGAGTACTGATTATGTAGTAGTAGTCGTGCTCACCCAATGTGCTTCTTGCAGGATGACATAGTGAAGTTTGTCTCCGAGCCGGCTTCACCTCCTCGACTTGTCGAAATCCTAGAGGAAGGGAAGGGCAAAGCCAAAGAGCGCCGCGAAGTCGGCGAAGGGGGCGACATTGTTGTCGTCGAAGACACATCGGACGAGGATGATGAGGAGACGCTTCAAGAGCGGTTCCAGCTGCGGTCAAGATTTAGCCGCCCTGGACTGCCCAACGTTCCTCTCATCCAGGATCCTCCAACTAGCTTGGAGGCTAGTTTTCCTGCGCCGGCAAGGAAGCCGCGCAATGTGGCACGCAAGCGCGTGGCCAAGAAGCTCAAGGTCACGGAGACCACCTCCCAAGAGGTGAGCTCTTTGAGTAGGGTAGTCGAGTACTTGTTTCTCGATGTTGTGTATGCTGACGACGAAATTCTGTTGCTTGCAGGAGATTCCGCCTTCCGACCCCGTAGACCAAGGGGACGAAGGCGACTGGGATACGGTGGGAGAGCCGGCTGAGGGAAGCCGCAGCCTAGCCCCTGCCATGCCAGAAGCCGTGCCGCAGGCACCAGTTGCTGGAGGTAGAGCTGAGCCAGTCGCAGCAGCTGCTGCTGAAGAGCCGACGGCTACTGAAGCCGAAGAAGAGGCACCTGCCGAAGCTGGCCTTGTCAACATCGCCAGCATACTTGGTGTGACGCCCCAGGTTTTTAATCAACGTCATTAGCATTAATGACCGAATCAGCCGAGTTAAACTGGCCGGCACTGGTCAAACCTAGGTCAACCTGGGTCATCACCTCGAAAACCTCGCCAATGAACCCTATTAGACCCCTTGACCAAGTCTACACACACCCGTGGTCAACCCTTGGTCAAAGGCATGGTCAAACCCCGCTTAAGAATTGACGTCAACGGATGTCGTCCGGAACTTTTGCCACGTTCTCCAAAATTCGCCTAAACACTTCAAAATCTACCTTTATGAAAGTTGTCCATCTTGTTGAGGGACACAACTTTCATGTAGATTGGCATTTCAAATTTTGAGCGGAAATTGGTGAAAGATGTGGTCAACTGACAGTACCTCCTGTTTCCCCAAACAGGGCGGCATTCAAAGTTGGCACGACGTTCCTGCAAAATCCGTAGAGAAAAACACCCTAGAGCCTTTGTGAGCGTTGTAGAGGGTAGTGAAATCTACAACTTTCCTATTCATCACTCAGTGCACTTTAGTTGCAAAAATTCGAGTTACGGTCAGTCAAACAGGGCCAGTCCGAACGAAAGCAGGCCGGCGGCGACGTCGCCGCGCTCCGGCCGCGCCGGAGCGCCGCGCCGCGCGTCCGCCCGCGCCGGCGCCCGCCCCCTCGGCGTTCGAGCCACGGGCTGCACCCCGAGGCCGCTCCTTCCCCAGGCCACGCGCACCGAGGCTCCTTTGAAGTCCGTGCACACCTTCCCCCGTGGATCGACCCGTACTCGTCGTTCGCGCACTGACCAGCGGTCCATCGCCTGCGTCCCCCGCCGGACACACCTACCAAGGCTGGACGCCGTACTGCGGCGTTAAACCCGGGCCCTTGCTTCGAGGCGACGGTGGGGAGCCGCTCCTGCCATTTAAAGCGACGACCGGCCCTCCTCGCGCAGGCCGGCGCTCGCCACCGCGCCGGGGAGCGCGGCCCGCGGGTGCGCCGACGCCCCCACTCGCCTCCACCGCCGATTAACGCCCCTAGCACCTTCCCTTGCACCTACCCAAGCTCGTCGGCGTGCCCTCCTTTCCCGCGGTGCCCCACCTCGCCGGCACGGCGGGCCGCGGCGGCCACCGCGCCCGGCCGCCGGCGCCCCATCTCGCCGGCCCCTCCCCGGCCCAAGCGGGCGCGGGGAATCGGCCTCCGGGGACCCGGGGTCCCTCCCCCCCCGCGCCCCGCCGGTCCCGGTCGGGCGATTCGCCGGAATTTGGCCGGACCGCCGCCGGCCGGCCGCCCCAGGGACCACATTGCAAAGCAAAATTTCTTTCCGAGGGCCTTCCTGCAAATTGGTAACTCAAATAGTAAAACCATCTTGCTGATTCTTGTAAATTGAGTAGAAAATCATAGAAAAATCAGAAAAATGCACGGGCTAGTTCCTGATAGTTTTTGCATGAAAAATACAAATGTGAAAAACCTAGATCTGCAATATCTCAAAAAATATAAGTCCTCTGTAGCTCATTTTTGGATATGTTGTGTGTTAGGTCATGTCTAGCTCTTGAGCCAAAAATTGCACAAAGTTATCTTGTAAATCTTTTTATAAAAATATTTTTCCATTTCTGCAGAATCTGCATAAATGATTTTTCTAGCTAAAAATAATTAGGTTTTTGCAACCAACTTTTGCATACTATCTTTTACGTCCAAAACACACCTCTGATGAATTAATCACAATTTTATAATTACCAGAAATATTTATTCTTGAATTATGCTTGTGTTTTTTTTTGAAAATGCATAACTCAAGTTTCACCATAGTTCTAGGTGTATGTGCTGCACCACTAGGCTAGTTTTCGACCATATAACAAGTGTGAGAAAGTTTGGATCATTTTGTTGAGCATTTATTTTTGGTGTGCATTTACCTTGTCCTTCTAGCTAGCTTTTGTTATTTTCAAAAATAATTAATTTCTAGCTATCCAAACTCCAAAGCTTGCATGTATGTCCAGTGACCTGTTATAGGTGTCTAGAGTAAAGTTTGGATCATTTTGTTGAGCATGTATTTTTGGTGTGCATTTACCTTGTCCTTCTAGCTAGCTTTTGTTATTTTCAAAAATAATTAATTTCTAGCTATCCAAAGCTTGCATGTATGTCCAGTGACCTGTTATAGGTGTCTAGAGTGTAATACGCCCTTCCACTGAATTTTAGTAATTAATTTCATGAATAAAAGTTTGAAGGTCATTAAAGGCTTAATAGTCATTAAATAGGAAAATCACCAAACCATCATAATGATCCTGTGTGTGGTTTAAATCTTTTTCAAAGGGCTAACTATACCCACCCACTACTGTTTGTGAAGTTGAATTAAATTATTTACATATATATGTACACAGTCACTATCAAAAAGAATATCTATTAAACAACTGCAAATTGCCCCTTTTTGGAAGAGTATGCTAAATGTATTCTTATCTAGGTGAATGTGTCCAACTAATACACCTTTGTTGACGGTAAACGGTAGACAACAAACGATTTTGTTGAGACTTGGGCTCGATATTTGATACCTTCCCACGCGATTCACCAACTTTTAATGAAATCGCTTTGTTATTAAAAAATGAGGCTAATAATAATAATAACATAAAAATAAAGAACGGGTTATTTTTGAAAACTTTTCTCACAAAAATCGGGCCCACAGTACCCCTCATGTCGGACCCCCAGTCATATTTTTGGGAATTGGATAAGGTGGAAGACCCATAGAAACCACAATTTGGAAAGCAATTCTGCAAAAAGATGACGTTTTTTCTCACCCATTGCACGCGTACTCGCTGAGCCCACCCGTCGAAAAAACCTCCTACGCTTGCCTACCCACATTAGAGTTAGATCTCCGCGGCCGACGATGTCGGTGCGGGCGCCAGACCTTCCTACGGTTCCATCGTCGCCACCGTCAGGTGGTTAGACCTCCCTGCGTCGTCGTCGTCTTCATCAGGTCTCTAGACCTCCCTCCGGCTCCGTCATCGTCATCACCTTCGTCAGGTCGTTAGACCCTCCTCCGGCTCCGTCGTCGTCCTCGTCAGGTCGCTCGACCTTCCTCCGGCTTCGTCGTCGTCTTCGTCGGGTCGCTAGACCTTCCTCCGGCTCTGTCGTTGTCGTTGTCAGGTCGCTAGACCTTCCTCCGGTTCCGTTGTCGTCTTCGTCAGGTCGCTAGACCTTCCTCCGGCTCTGTCGTCACTTTTGTCAGGTCGCTAGACCTTCCTGCATCTCCATTGTCGCCTTCGCCAGTTCGAAAGACCTCCTCAGCGACTTCGTTAATCTAGCTCCAAGAGCTTCTACATTTTTGCATCATACGTTTTCGTAGACGGTTGCATGCCCACGACATGGCTGGAATTCTACCATGTGGCTTCATAGCTCAACAATGCTCGGTGCTTGCCTCCTTCAGTTTCACGGTGCTATTTATAGCCAAAGTCGCGCCCAGGGCAGCTGGCGAAGTGATGACATTGTCACCACGTGATAATAGCACCTGCAGCCTTGTGTATGATTAAAAGCGACAACATTACCTTTTTTGACTCACGAAGTCTTTGTCGTCTGTGCATCAATGATGCCCGAGCCCTGCCGCGAGGTCAGATGGCTACAGTAACCCCCTCGATCAATGGGCAGTTTGTCGTTTTCTGGGTGACAAGAGCATCCCCGACCACTGTTGACCTGTGACTCTGCAGTTCACGCTACACGACAAAACCTGACCCTGTGTCAGATGGCTCTGCGTCTAACTTAGCCCCCCTTTTGACGACGGCTTTATGACCTTCTTCTACGACCTGATGTCTTTTATTTGCACCCGCTAGGCTCTGCGTCCTGGTGCACCCGCTATGGCTCTGCACGTAAACGGACCTTTTCCAATCATCCTATATTTCTGTTTCCAGAGCAGAATGGTCGTAGGTTCGATTGAAGACCTTCCGAGGTAGGCATGCCTCGCTGCTCAACTAGATCCGTCTGGGCACCTAGAGATCTAAAAATACCATGGAGATCAGAAGCATCATGGAGATCCGCAATTTTCGTCGGGCCCCCGAGGTCGGTGTGCCTATTGCTAAAGTCGCCAATATCTTAGTATCAGGGCTCCGCCGGATGGCTAGCAGCTATGTTAGTCACCCGGACTCCAAAAGGACCTCCTCGAGGTCAGCGTGCCTTAATACCTAGGTCTTGCAATACCTCGGTATGACTGTGGCCCTGCCAACCTAGTTGGGTGCCCCGGACACATGACCTTTCCGAGGTCGGTGTGCTATCGTAGCCCTGCCAGCCTACTCTGGACACCAAAGATTTTATGTCAGGAATGAAGGCCTCTCTAAGGGGTGTGCGCCTGTTGGCCCTGCCAAGTACTTATGGGTGCTTGGGCGCTATACACTTGAGACCTTCTTAAGGTCGACATGCCTCAGGTGGCTCTGTCACACTCCTTGCAGCCATGCAGGATATCTAGGTGTCTCTACACTCCAATCGGTCAAGATCAACGGATTTCTATGGCTTCATCATCGACCAGCCCCGGACATCGCAATTTTAGCTACGACATCATCGACGGCTTCTTCATTCGATGCACCTTTCAAGATCCTGCTGGGTATCCTCGGATACTGGTCATAGCTGATTTGAGGCCTCTATGAGGGCGGCACGCCTACAAGGCCTCCCTTAGGTCGGCCTTGCCAGACTCCTTGGGCCTGTTTGGTGTCCCGCACCAGACGAGCCAAGCACCCCCGCATGCAACCCGGGTAGTTTGGTGTCCCGCACCAGCTTGCGAGCCAGGCCCCTCCCGTGCAAAACCACCCCCGCGGCCGGGCTCCCCGGTGCACGCCCAAATCGACCTTCTCTCCAGAGCCAGGCTCCCGCGGTGCCGCGGCGAGCGCGCGGGAGGCGAAAACTTGGCCGGCGGGAGCTCGCGCCATTTCGCTAGGGTTACCTTCCATTTTCGCGCCATTCACCGCAGTATATATGCGCCCTCCCACCGCCACCCCTCTCCTTCCTCTCTTGCTCGTCGATTGCTCTTCACCGGCGCAGCAGGTGCTCCCCCTCTTCTCTCTTCCTCTCTTGCTCGTCGATTTCTAATCGATTCTTCATTGATTCGTGTTGTATTGATTCCATCCCTTCTTTCTTGCTTTGTAGGTGCTCTGGATCTGAGTTCTTGGACAGGCAAGTGAATCTGATTCCCCTCCTACCCTCTCTTGTTCTTGATCCCGTAACCCTAACCCTAGGTCTCTCACTGTTTCTTCTCAAACTCGATGCAGGCACTTCAGATCTGAGTTCTCTGCTTGATTCTAAGGTAACAACCTTGTTCTTAGTTAGGGTTAATGATTTTGTTTCATTTTGGCTTTTTTCTAATACCTTCTTTGGTTGCAGGTTGCAGATCTGAGCTCCCTTGTTTGCTCGCATCATTTTGCTTTGGTGCTCCCTGAACTCCTTCGGTATATGCAATCTCCCCTGTCCATCCTCTCCCCCTTTTCTGATGAATGTGGTTATCAGTTGATGTGCGCTGTCAATGTTGATTTTTGCCCTGCATGTGTGAGAATGCTATTTCTTCTGAGCTTATGTCCAAGCCAGTGATGATTTCTTTTATAAACTGAGCATATGTCCAATGCCTAGGATATTCTTTTCATAAAATCTGAGAAATTGTTCAATGCCAATGATGTTTGTTTGATTTTATTATGCTGAGTACTTTGTGTTGCCTGGTTATTGTGTTGCTATGGTAGATGGCTTTGGAGGACCAGAGACGCATGTTGATTGCCCGAGCTGCTGCTCTTATCGCAGCTATGTATGCATTCTTGTTCAGCAGGATTGCAATGCATCAGAACTCAAGGCCTCGTATCTGTTATGGGCCTTTGAGCCTGATGGATGAGGAACGCCGTCAGAACTTGGATAGGATTTACAACTGTAATGACATAGAGTGTATTGCTATGCTTCGCATGAGAAGAGCACCTTTTTTTAGGCTATGCAACTTGCTTAGGATGAGAAACTTGCTGGCAGATAACTTAAATAGCAGTGTTGAGGAACAAGTTGCAATGTTTCTTCATATTGTTGGCCATAACCAACGCTTTAGAGTTGTTCACCAAACCTGGAGGAGGTCAATAGAAACAGTGCATAGACATTTCAAGGAGGTTTTGTATGCTGTTGGGGAACTTAGGCAAGACATGATTAGAGCTCCACCTAATGACACACTCTAAATGCAGTTGACATGATCCTGCATTCTTTTGGACAGATGACATGATCCTAACTATGGCTAACTCTAGCATATAGTTAGTGACTTAGATATGCCACTATAGAACTGCAACCTTTACTGATCTAGGGCCTGATGATCTTCCACAACCTGTTGTTCTGTGTTGAAGATGTTGATCTGAACTGCTGTGATAATTTGTTGTGAACTTATCTGAGCATGTGTCCATTTGCCAATGTTGTTGTGTTTTTACTGTCTGTTTCATCAATCTGAGCACATCTGTCCATGCCAGTGATGCATTTACATGTGATAATTTGTTGTGCACATATCTGAGCATGTGTCTATTTGCCTATGATGTTGCTATTTTTTCTGAGCACATGTCCATGCCAATGATGCTTCTCTGATCTTTCGTTCATTATTTCATTGCCATTTTTCTTTATTTATGACTGATACTTCACATTGTAACTACCTATTGCCTGGTATGTTGTTCATGTTGTTATGAATCTGAGCACATGTGTCCATACCAATGATGTATCTTGTCTCATGTTTCATTCATTATTCCATGGTAATTCTTTATTTATAATTCACACTTCACTAATTGTAGCTACCTATGGCCTGGTCTGTTGTTCATGTTGGCCGGCGCCCTGGAGTTTACTCCAACTGGGATGATGCCCATGCTCAAGTGAATGGGTATAGAGGTGCTTGCCACAAAAAATACACCAACAGGGAAGAAGCATTCCAAGCCTTTTATGGTAGTTACTACAATGAAGTCAAACCAATTGAATGTGAACCTGATGTAGTAGATGTAAAGAACCATTGTTCTTTGTCATGTTCATCGTCTAATTATTTTAGTCCAGTTCTTAATCATTGTAGCTTTACTTTGTAAGTTGATGTAATATATGTGAACTCTCCATGAACTGGTGAACTGGTGATGAACTTGGTGAAAAACTGGTGGTATTCTTACCACTCCATGCAAGAGGTGACTTGATCTTAGGTGCATGCATCCAACCAAACACACAAGCCTGTATCTGTTCATTCAAATTTGGAGTACATGCAGTCAACCAAACACTATTCTTGCTTGACCTGGCTCACTACATACAGGCAACCTAACATAGCTGGTTGCATGCCCAAAACCTGGCTGTGAGCAGCCTGGCTGGCTGGTGCGAGCCAGGCTAGACTCCTCCGGGCAACCAAACAGGCCCCTTGCAGCTATGCTAGGAGATCTGGGTTTCTCTACACTTCATTCGATCAAGACCATGACTCAGTTTTCTTCTCTTTTTGGAGCATCAAACCAGCCATGCTGCCTGCTTCAATGCTCGGGGACTACTCTACGAGTGCGTCTTCGACGCCCTCTTGTTTTCTTCATCGTACCGATCTGTTGGGAAACCCGTTTCATGATGCTCGGATACTACTCATATGTGCATCTTCGATGCCCTTTGATTTTTTTCCATTGTCGTTTAGATCTATTGGAAGCCTACTTCCTATAGGTCGTCACTCGACCTCTCTTCGATCGGCAAGACTATAAACCAGTTGGCTGCCAAGTCGATTTGTTCTTTTTTCTTTTGGACCGATGTGCATGCTATTCGACATGTCGATAGCTCTTCGACTTCGTCATGACCTTTCTAAGGTCGCTGCGCATACACCTCGCTCGGGGGCCTGTGAGACATGGGTAACCCTGGGTCCCCACCGACCAGGCTCACGGCCGTCCCCGACAAGTGGGTCCGGCCTACTAGAAGACGCGCCGACCTGTTTGTGGGCCCAACCGACCTAGTTGGCGGCCCACGCGACCTTCTGAAGACCTTCCGGAAGATTCCCCAGACGACCTCATTCAGAACGACCTCAAGACTCGGTGTGTAAGACAAGACCTCGGTGGACTTCGCCTAGAGCAGATCGACGAGATATGGCAAGATGTGTAACGTAGACGTAGGTCTCCTGGTCGTAACCGACCAGGAGTCTGGGAACCGACCTCATCCGCTGGCCAATATAAGGCGGACGAGGCGATCCCTTGTGTATCTCAATCCAATCCTCAAGCAATCTACACTGACAATTGGACGTAGGGTATTACACTCCGGAGGCCCGAACCAGTATAAACTCGTCTTGTCCCTGTGTCTCGTCGTAATTTCCGTGTGCTACACTAGCATAACCATCACGTTCTTAGCTCCTGATCTCCCCACCGAACAACTAAACCACAGGGATTAACCCCCCGTGGGCTGTCCAGATCTCACCATCTGACAGTGCATAAAAAACCCCAGTCAGAGCATCATTTGTCACGCATCGACACTGGCACCGACACCGGCGGCCGGACGAATGTCCTGCGCCTCTTATGTGAAGTGTCATTCTTGATAATGAAGATTACTTTCATTATTAGTGAACCAGAAAGAGTATTTTTCATAGTATCTTGCTACTTTACGACTTTGCTTTCAAAAATATCGATTACCATTTGAAGCTGAATATAAGCCTGTGCTATCCGACTATATTAATCTACATCCGCTCCGACACCGATCCGACTCCGCACCATATATGACACCCGAAAAAATCCGCATTCGTGTAATATTCGTTTCACTCCACATTTGATAAAAAAATATGAATATGGATGTGGTCAAGGTATTATCCGATCTGATTTCATTCCTAGGTTCTAGCACCAGAGATCGCTGGAGAAAAGGGGACGACCTGGGAGGGGGCCATCCTTTCTCACAGCGCCACCATCAGATGGGGGGGCTCGGTCCACGCTGCCAGAGGGAGACATTGATCGGTAGGGGATGGGGAGGAAGCAGATTTTCGCTGTCCCAACATTGGATAGGGGAGGGAGCTCGCCGGAGATCGAGGCTGGGGTCCTCGCCTGTGCCACAAGAACCCGCGACATGGCTGCTGTCTCTATCGAGCCCAAAATCAGCGAAAGTTGGGAGGAGCAGGAGGGTGGCGACTTTCAGGTGCCGAGCAGGGGATGGGGTCGAAGCTACGTCCGTCACCGACAGACACCACTGTTGCGCATGCTCGCCATGCCGCCCTTGCTCAAGCTCGAGTTTGAGATCGGAAGGTAGACAGAGGTCCACTTGGGGGTGCACGGGAAGGGACGGGCGCCGGGTGGAGCTCGGGAGGCGGAGGGCTCGCGGCCATGGATGTCGTCGGGGAGAGAAACGGACGTCGGACTGGGGTTGTGAAGCCGGCGATCCTGAGGCCATGGCTACCGCTTGGGAGATGGATGGGCGTCGGGCGCATGCAGGGGGAGGAAAGGGCGAGCTACTCGCTGGCTCGACCGCTCGGAGCTTGTTCCAGCGGAGAAAGCTGCGTCGCCGCCACCGGGGGTGGTCGGGGAGGCTACGCCTCTGAGATCTGCGAGAACAATGCTCGCCAGGAGGAGCGCCAACCTCCGCCGTGACAGCCTCCACACGCTACCGCATCCGCGATGGCCTCCGCCCGAGCTGGAGGCTCCGTGCGAGCATGGGGATGGAGTAGGAGGGTGCGGCCATGCCCTCGACGGCGGCACCCCAGCCTCCCTGCTCGTCGGGCGCTGGCCGCCGCGCAACCTACGTTGGCCGGGGAGGGGGAGGTGTTGGTGAGGAGCAGTAGGCTCCCTGTGTCGGCTTCCAGGGAGGCCTCCACGTCACCCGTGGAGCCCCTGCGCTGGCCTGGAAGGAAGGGAGGCGCCGGTGGGGAAGAGACATATGCGAGAGAGACCGGAGGGAGAGGATAAGGTTTGATTTCTTTTGTCTTGCCCTTTTTTAAAATTATATTTTAGTTTTTAGAATTTATTTTTCCTCATGTTTTAATCCCTAATGAGGTTAGAAATGAATTTTAATTGAAGATGAAGTTGATAGTTTGAGGTGGACACATAAATTATTATTTTAAAAATTAAGTATAGTGAGTTCCAGAAAGGACATAAAGAAAATGGATGGTAGTTGGACATAGAGTAAATATATAAAGTAATTGGGGTGCGAGAGAAGTGAATGTGGAGTAAAAACCTTGGTGACATGGTTAGAAAAAAGTTTAATACCTCATCTTTAAAAAAATATTAATATCAAAATGATAATGTGATGATATTAAATTATTTTAAAAACATGTGTGTCTCGCACATGCCTCTATGCATACGCAACACAGTCCTCGAGTACCCCGTTGCCACAGGCTGTGGCTCCCGCCTTCTCGCTGGCCATGTCCGACGCATGGGCAACGCACCAATTTTCTTACTAGACAATTCGGCGCGCGTTGCGCGCCCTATCGATATCTTCAAGAAATGCAATACTTGGAACAATCAACAATCAAAACATAATAAATGGACCTCCATGACAACATTAAGGATATTTGTCCTAGTACATGTCAACATTTGAAATGTTATCATGTCAACGATCAAATATAAACATTAGGTAGCTGAATTTACATAAGACAATAAATGTACCTGGACTGGATACTCAGAAAGCTAAGCTAAGATAACAGTTTGCAGGTACGACATATCCAAAAAGAGCTATCTGACGATGGAATTAGCAGGTTCTACAACAGCTGAATATGAAACGTCGGGCGGCAAGTGATTAGATATAATTCAGCAAGTGATCAATTAATTGCACTAACAGTAGTGTCAATCTTCATACATTAGATCAGAATCAGATACATATACATAGAAGCCCAGTTCTTATTCACCAATCACCATCACCATATGGCAATTTTACAGCAAGGAGTCGAGAACAATACGTTCTTCTCCTTCATGAGAAGCAAATCTTTTCTTTTTGTTGATAATGATTCTACAACCTCTAACCCTTAAATTAGTAGCATGAATGGAACTGGAAAGTTCACGTCTCTGTTGGTGATCAAAAACATAGTCACAAATTATTGACCCTACCCTATTCCAAGCAGTTTCAAAAGGCACCACAACCAATTCAACAAAATGAATGAAATAGCTACTTACACATGAATTCCTAGTTACCTAGCAGTAATGATCCTAGCACCAATCCAACACGAAATGTAGAGTCGGGTAAATATACTGCCAGTAGTTTTTTTTAAACCTTGGCAGGAACACTGCCATAAAATTGGCAGTAGTTCCATTGTTCAAGTATGCAGAGGCAAAGAAATGTTGGATGGCAATGGCGGCTATATACAAGATTATGTAGCAAAGCAGATGACAACAACATATACACATTTGCACAAGACAAAGTGACAAGCGTTATAAACACAAGTAATATCATGTGCTTTAGCCAATAGGAATACAACATGTTCCATAAGTGCTACGGTTATATGGTCTGAATGTTCGGTTTATTTGCCTAGCTTACTTAGGTAGCTAAATCCAATCATGATTGCTATATCTCTGTTTGACTGTTTGTTGAAGTGCACAGAAAATAGAAAAAAGTATATTTCAACAGTCTCATAATGCGGTTATAACCTCTCTATATGACATGTTTTGTCAGACAAAAATAATGTATCATAATCTGCAGGATTCTGAGAGAGTGCCAACTGTAAATGCACAAGAACAGACAATGCCCTTTCAGTTCCATCACAAACAATTAAATTGGGAAAAGGTGCCCATTGCAGTTCAAAAAACATGAGCTGAAGAAATCCCCATCTCTCCAATCATACATACCCGAACCCAACATCACTCATCACGCTGCTACAACAATCAACAGGACTATTAAGTCAAAATGAGAAGGCAATGTGGCCACATTTAGTTCCAGTGGTACTCTCCCACTAACTGTAAGATAACACCCTTGAACAAAATGCACTATAAGTCGCTATAGGCACATGATACTAAATCGAACATTCTATTTCTCTATGAGCCTAGAGTGCTGTAATCTTCAGGATTTCTGCGAAAACTGAAAGTACAAACAAAGCACGTAGTTCCTTATAAATTGGTAAAGATGGTAGTTGCACTACGAAGAAAACCAGTCCAATACAAAGGCGGAGAGTGCCAACCCTTTGAACCTCTTGGGCACCTCAACGTTGAAGTAGGTCCGGAGGTGCCCCTGCATTGCCGACGCAGCGGGGCAGCGTCTGGAGCTCCCTTCAGAAGGCAGGGTCCATGGACACGTCCCGCTCGTCGACGGCGACGCGGAACCCCTGCAGGATGGCGCCGCACCCCGCGCAGTGACGTCGGAGAGGGCGAGCTCGTGGAGGCCGAGCGCCTCGAGCGCGCGGGCGCGGCGGAGGAGCGCGGGCCGGGCCCGGAGCGCGAGGGAGCACTCCGGGCGACGTCCTCGTGGTCGACGGGGGCGGAGCCGGAGCGAGCGAGCTACGCGGGTGCTCGTGGAAGACGGCGCGGTCGGGGTGGACGCGTGGGGCGAGGCGGAGCGCGACGCTGCCGCTCCCCGTAGTGCCGGATCCGACCGCCGGACCGAGGCCGAGGGAGAGGGGGAGGGAGAGTCGCCGGGGAGGGAGGGCGCACCGCCGAATAGAGGGCGGCGACGGGAAGGAGGAGTGAGGTTAGGGTTCAGGATGGGAAGTGGGGGTGGGGAAAAGACCTCGCGCTCTCGCAATTTTCATAGAACAGAGGGGGGGTTTGCAAAACTGCCAGGCGGGGGCGTGCTCGCGAGCGGAGGCGGCCGAGCAAGCGCTGACCGACGCGTGTCCCGTGAAACGCGGAGAGGAGGGGAAACGGGGACCTTTTAAGAACTTTGATTTGGCCGCGCGCTACTACTACCCATAGCAGCGAACACTGCAACCTTCCAACCCACTCCTTCCCGGGCGCGTCTAATTAGCGCGCGCGCTAGCAGCCGTCCCAGCGATCGATCCCTGTCCGGAGTCCAGAAGACTAACAAGGCAACAACCACTCACTACGCGGGCGCTAGGACCAAAAAAGGGGACGTCGGATTTCAGACCACCGATAGCGTGCATTGGTCAAACATGCTACACTCCACTAGTCTGATTAATTCGATGCGTAACCTTTTGCCTGTGACTGTGTTCAATTTATGGATATAATTTCTCTCAGACAACTTATGCACATAAGTTTCACTAACGATAATTTATGTATATAATTATTTTTTAACGAAGAGTTATGCACATAACTTTGACCCTGAGACGAGTTATGCGGATATTTTTTCTCCTAACGACGAGTCATGCATATAACTTTGACCTTACCGACGAGTTATGCACATAACTTTTTTCCTTAACGACGAGTTATGCACGTAACTTTAACTCTACCAACGAGTTATGCAGATAACTTTTTCCTAATGATGATTTATACATATAATAATTTTAAACCCCACGACGAGTTATGCACATAACTTCGACCCCTTATGGCGAGTTATGTACATAATTTTTTCCCTAATGATGAGTTAAGCACACAACTTTTTCCTACCGACAAATTATATAAATAACTTTATTCTAAAAAGCAATTTCTACGCATAACAGTTTGGTATATAGGAAAAATGCAAAAAGAAAAAGAGAACTCGATTGGTAGATATAATATTTAATCCATATAGAAAATTGCAAAAAAAAATCAAGCATTCCCCCCGGGTGCACGGCCTGCCCGCGGGGTCCACTTGCCCCGTGCGCACCTAAATGCAGCGTGCAGAGCACCACGGGCGGTGTGGTGCCTCGTGCGCACGTGGGGAAGGCGGAGCCGAGCCTGTTGGTCCGACCGAGCGGCGAGCGCTCCACGCGAGCGACTGCTAAACTGACTTTTCGCTCCTTCCCTTTTCGTCTTCTACGTCGTTTCGTTGACCGCACAATCCTACTATGCTTCCTGTTCTTCCTTTCCCATCGCATCCAAATCCAAATCGCCGCCCACGTGGATCTCACCGGCGACGTATCCACCACTCGACGATTCGTCCGCATCGATCTGGAGGCTGATCTTCGTGCTGCCCATGAGAGGCCCGCGCTGCGAGACCGGGTGCCGTCAGAGGCCTCCGGTAGCGAGAGGGCGAGGCCGCGAGGAGGCGCCGCACATGCCAGCAGCAACTCCACCACGGCCGCCATTGAAGCCCTCGCACCACGCTTCCCATCCCCACCGGCAGCGTCGATCTCCCTGGCAATGCCATCACTCCCCTGTGGTTCATCACCATCTTAGTGAAGGCCGCGCATCAAGCTTGTTGCTCACTCCGCCATTTCGCCTGTGTCGAGGGGGAATCAGAAGCGAAGTGACCCGTGCGGTGGCGTTTCGTCCCCGTCCACCTCAACAGCGACGCCGCCACCACCCCCTACATGCCTGTATGTGAGCGGTGAGCCCAACTTTCCCCCTCCCCTTCCACTCGCGTTGTCTCTCTGAGTTCATGTTGCTCGCTCCAATCCTGTGTCCTCCTCGTCGTCTCTCTTCAATCTGTTTCCAAAAATGAATTCGGTAGCATCTATGCTCATGGGCATGCAAAGTACTATGGCTACATTGGAGAAGAAGGGGTGGTATTTGGGTTGTTAGGGTTTGTGGATGCTAGTGATGGCAACGGAATTAAGGTGGTAGCCCCTTGCTACAACATTGCTGATCCTGTTCGTCTCCCTTGCTACTCAGTCGCGCGGCAGCAACTTGGCCTGCCTATCGTGCAAGCCCGATTGTGGTCCAAGCAGCCATGATACTTCAAGCTCTAGCCACCATCATCCACATAGGCTTTCGACGTTTTTGTTGAGCTGCCTCTTGAAACAGGCCTGGATAGCTCGCTGGTAGGTAGCGTCGGCGTTCTTCAACCCGAAGGACATGGTCGTGTAGCAGTACGCGCCAAACAGGGTGATGAACGCGGTCTTCTCCTCGTCTTCTTCCTTGATTGCGATCTGGTGGTACCCGGAGTAGCAGTCGAGGAAGCAGAGCAGGTCACAGCCCGCCGTGGAGTCAATGACTTAGTCTATCCGCGGCAACCCGAAGGGGTCCTTGTGGCAGTGCTTGTCGAGGTCGGTATAGTCAACGCACATCCTCCACTCGTTCGAGTTCTTTTCGCGGACGAGGACGGGGTTGGCGAGCCACTCAGGATGGAAGACTTCTCTGATGAAGCCAGCCGCGAGTAGTTTGGCGAGTTCCTTCTTGATGGCATCACGTCTGTCGTCGGCGAAGCGACAGAGGTGTTGTCGCTTCGGGGTAGCTTTAGTATCGACGTTGAGTGAGTGCTCGATCAGATTCCTGGGCACCCCTGGCATGTCCGCTGGTTTCCACGCGAAGATGTCTCGGTTAGCCCGGAGGAAGCTGACAAGCGCGTCTTCCTATTTTGGGTCGAGGCCCGCCCCGATGGTGGTGGTCTTGCTGTTGTCGCCTGTCCCGAGATCAATTGTCTTGACTTGAACCTCCTCCGCTGGCTGAGGCTTGTTGGCGTTGTCCGACTTCTCTAGGATGTCGAGTTCACTTGGGGCAAGCTTCTTGGATGCAGCATAGATCTCCATCATTGCGTTGGGTACTTGATTCGTGGCTACGAGTTCCACAGCTTCCATGTCACTGTTGAAGGATATCTTCAAGTCCCCTTGCAATGAGAGTACACCGGCTGGACTTGGCATCTTGAGTACCAAGTACGTGTAGTGAGGTACCGCCATGAACTTGGCGATGGCTGGTCTGCCGAGGATGGCATGGTAGGAAGTCGAAGTCCGTGGTGCGGTAGTTTTCCCTTGTCTCCCCAAAGGTAACTGGCAGGACCACTGAGCCCAGTGGGATAGCCGCGTTCCCGGGGATGATGCCGTAGAAAGGCGAAGTGCTCTCGGTGAGCATGTGGGTGATGTCGAGCTTCATCTTCTTCAAGGTCTTGGTGAAAAGGACATTGAGCCCGCTTCCACCGTCGATGAGGACCTTGTTGAGTCTGGAGCCCGTGACTACCGGCTTCAGGACGAGTGGAAACCATCCTGGTTCAGAGAAGCTTGTCCATTGATCCGCGCGGGAGAAGGTAATGGGTACCTCCGACCACCGGAGAGGGGTCGGGACCGCTGGTTCAATGCTCAAGACTTCTCGTCGAGTGGCCTTCTGAGCCCGTCGGTTGGGTAGTCCGCCGAAGAGGACGTTCACCGTCTTGTCGGGTTCCTGGAAGTCGTTGTTGCCTTCGTCAGACTTTTTCTTGCCTTTCTTGTCGTGAGGGTGCCGCGGCTCTGGAGTGTCCTTGGGGTGGGTGATGGAGCTCGGGCAGCGACGACCGAAGTCTTCGAAGGTGCGACGGTGATAGAGACCGTCTTGGAAGAGGTCGATGACCTCCTTGTCGGTGACGTCGACCACGGTGGCGCGCTTGTCGAAGAAGCGCCGCATGTACTTGCGAAGGGTCTCGCCCTGTTCCTGCTTCACCATTGCCAGGTCCATGCGAGTACCCGAGCAGCCCATAGCACCCGTGAAGTTGCTGGTGAACTGTTCCTTGAGCTGGTCTCACTTGTCGATCGAGTACTTCTCGAGTGACTCGAGCCACGTAAGCGAAGCTTGGTCCAGGCAGAAGGGGAAGTAGAGGCACTTCGTGTCGTTATTGCCACCAGCGTTTTCGATGGAGAGGGTGTAGCATCTGAGCCACTATACTGGATCCTGCTTCGCGTCGTACTTGGTGATCCCCAGAGGCTTGACTTTCTCCGGGAGAATTGCGAAGCCGTGCAGAGAAGGCGGGGAAGCCGTCGTTGTCACCTGCCGTGGAGGACTTCTTGCGTCGTAGTTCTTCGATTTTTTGGTGAGCGTCGAAGCTGCCACGTGAAGCGCCAGAGGCGTGGCTGTTCGCGTGGCCTCGGCCGCCGTGGTCGCCTCCGCCCCGGCTCTCCTGTCAGCCCCGTGGTTGGAGCTCACGTCGTCACTGCCTCCGCTGCCAGGATCGTGGTGAGGGATAATCTCACGGTTGCCGTTGGCGCCGCCGGCGCTGTTGCCACCATGAGAGGGTCCACCGGCCGATGCCCGGGTACGGTTGGGGTTAGCCGGTAGCTCCCCTCGAGTACGGTTGCGACCTATGTCCGCACTGCGACTTGTGGCTTCTTTGTCTTGCTGGTGGTTCCTGACGGGGGGCACTTGAGTGACTCTGTTGTCAACTCGCATGAAGTAGGCGTCCTCCGCGAGCTTGGCGATGACTTCTCCCCGCGCATCCCCTGAGCTTGACGTGCTATCGTGGTGATAGACATGAGGCATCGCTCTGGGGTAGTGTGCACCCGGCTTTTGACTTGGTCAAGGGCCTCCGCGAGGTTCCGGATGGGTAGGGACTCGCGAAGACGTCGGCGCCGTTCGCTCCGCTTTCTGTTGCGTTCACGTCGGGCGTCCCTGTTGGCGTCGGTCTCGTCCGCGGGTGCGTTGGCAGACAACTCGTCTGCTGAAATATCCTCAAGATATCGGTCAGGGAGTGTCCCTGAGGGTCCCGGCGTCTCGTTGGTAGTCATGAAGACTTGACGATCAGGAGAGCCGAGGCTGGAGTCGCTGGTTGCCATCTCTGTTGGAGTGTGCTCCTCAGTTGGAGCTAGCGGAGTTCCCTCCTGGAAGGGAAGTGAGTCGAGGTAGGCGACGCAGCGTGAGTTCTCGTCTGTCAGGTTTGCGGGCTTGCGGTCTGGCCAGTAGACGAATCTGCCGGCGGGTGTAGATGTTATAACTAGGCCGGATGTAGGTCCTGACAACGGTTGCTCCATCGTGTAGGTCTCGGACTCGGGCTCGTCCGGGTCCGCCCCGAAGTCGAACTCGTAGGAGGAGTCCGAGTAGTAGCCGGAGATGGGGTTGGAGTCCGAGTCGTACTCAGAGGCGATCTCCTTCCCAGCCCGGCGTGCGGAGAGAGCCTTCGCGTGGGCCTTGCTAGCAATGCATAGGCCGTATGGGAAGTGCTCATGGAGTGGGGGGTCCGCACACGACTCGATAGCTGGCTCACATGCGATGGCCCACGGTGACGTCGAGTTCGAGTTGGAGTCGGATCCAAGCTCGAAGTCCGCATGATGGTTGTAGAGCAAAATTTCACCGATTTTTCCGGCGAGATCACCCGTGACTACTTCGGGAAGCGTCACGAGCCCGGTCTTCGGGTTGGGCGGCATGGTGAGGCGGCGCTGGAAGGATCCGGTACCGTCAGCAGTGCAGACCCAGGAGCCGAAGACGAAGGTGTCGCCACGGTTGAAGGCGACGGTTGGCTTGATGAAGATTGAAGCCATCGAGTTCGCCATATGATCTTCGGCGAGATCCCCTACCTGGCGCGCCAGCTGTCGGTGTTTTAGACCAGCAACCTACCAAGGGGAGTACCCGAGGTAGATGAATGTGGCCCCTACCGTGGTTCGCGGCGTTAGGGGTACGGGCCCACTCTTGGCGGCTCCTACCGTTGTGAGCCACGGCGTTACGTCCCTGACGCCGTGGGCCACTGCGGCAGATGTATATTTTTGCAAAGTTTGTGGCGGACCACGTATTTTTGCAAAATTTGTAGCGGGCCATATATTTTTGCAAAATCGTGATAAAATAAATATATAAAAAAATCCATTGAATGGATGACCCCTTGTTATTTTTTTAGAAAACCGGGTTCTATATTTCACAAATATGTCCGATGGTTTACAACCCAACACTTACAAAGACGCCTTGGAAAATAAAGAAAATTACATTCAAATCCTTGCAAGCTTCTCCCTGTTGCCCTCGGGATGACCCCTTGTAATTTGAGCCCATATATTGGGCATACGAGAAAAGAGGCTCCCAAGAAGTAAAATGAACGGGGCCGGGTTCATGGCACGCTAGGACTTTTCAGCTTTTGCAAAGGCCTGCTTATACTGTATGAACGATCGTCATGAAACCATCATCTTGGTAGATTCAGTCATTGTTGACTGTATGCATATGACACCAGACCACAACCATTTTTCTTATAAATCATCCAGACACACCAAGTGTTAAATTATTCAACTCTGTCATTATGCAGATAGTTTAAGGTAACACTCTTAAATTATCTATTTAGACTCGAAAAACCCTCTCTTAATCAATATTTAACTTATCCATGCTTTTACCAAAAAAAAAGTAATTCAATCCCTCTACATGTGCATATATTTATAATACATGAAAAGATTGACTTAAAGTATGTATGCATGAATGCATTGTATGCGTCACAATGTAGTCCACATATATCTGCACGCCAAAGCAACGAGCATATCAAGTATGGCGAAACCATTAACGAAGACGCAAAAAATATGGATCAGTCGCGCCCTGTTCGTTTGGCTGATGCTGGTGGCTGATGCTGATTTGTTGTGAGAGAAAAGTATTGGTTGCTGGTTTGTTCTGAGAGAAAAGTACTACTGGCTGGTGGCTGATAAGCCAAACGAACAGGGCGTCGGTATCTAAAGTCTACCTTGATCATAACAATGAAACATTACAAATATTTTCATATATGTTGTAGTATCCTTTGAAAAAAAATATTATTTAGATTTGAAAACGATGATGAGAGTACACAGACTGTTATAAATTGGATCCCTGATCCTATTTTCTTTTAAGAACTAGACGTGACGAAGTTGTAGACAAATCTTGTTTCGCTCCCTCAAGTACATAAGATCATCACAAATGTGGGAGTGAGGGATAAGGCAACCCATGAATCCCCACTAACTAGACTCCCAGACGACTCTAACAATTGGGGCCGACCTGTCAGAAGACCCGACCAACCTGCAAGGTGGTCTGCCTACCTGATCCGAGGTGCAAGTCAAGACACCAGAAGCAGTAAACTGATCTAAATAGATTCCATATTGTAACCGACTTGGACTAACCCTAACCTGCTAGGCTATATAAATAAGGTGGCCTAAGCGTCCTCCCAAGGACACATCTCCCGTGCGCACAACAATCCAGTAATACAGGACCTAGAGTTTTTCTCTCAAGGGTCTGAACCTGTATAAAAAGATGCATTTGCAAAGTCAAAACGACAGGTAATTTCAAACAGATGGAGTAGTATTGATGTACTCATGGATTCGGTCGTAACATTTCAGCAGACACTCGCGTGTTCCAGAGTTCTAGACCTGCACTTTTTATGTTCTTCTATTCCAAAATCACCGAATACTTTTGGCATTCAGGCCGCTCGATCACAATGGTTTTTTTTTTGTTTTTTTACTGATCCTTCTTTCCCATGTGCTCACCTGCTCATACCCACTTCAGTACCCCGTGTTCACTCCCGGTTCAGCCGCACGAAAGCAAAAATCCCCTGACGCCGACGACCCGCAACCACTCACGCACGCACGTCGCGCGCGGCAAGACGACACACGGCACGCCACGGCGACCGAACGAATGACAAGTCCAAACGCGACGCCCTTCCAGCTGAAAACGGCAGTGGGGTGAGGACGCGTGATGCATGGGCACGTCCCCGTCAAGGTCAAGACACAGAGAGAAAGCTCTCCACGATTTCCGCCCATACAACTGTTCCGCCCGGCCGCCGCTGGGCGCTGGCGCAATCATACCGGTGGAAGAAGGCCAACAGTGCAACAAGGCCGCCGCGTCCGCGTACGGCCGGCCGGTCTGAAACGAGGCGAGCCGCGAGCGATGCCACGGCACTGCTGGCCAGGCACGCACCGTCCCTTTCGCTCGAAGTGTCGAGTGCCCAGCTGCCATTCCGCTGCCCAAGCTTCCCGGCCGGCGTCCGCGGCGTAGCGTATACTACTCCTAGCTGGCATCGCCTGGAAAAAAGGTGTCGTGCGCGTGTGTTGGGTTTGTTGGCAGAGGAGACGCACAGAGGCGATACGGAGGAGAAGGCATATGGAGCTCTCTCTGCGAGGCGATACGTGCCGCGCGGCTCTACGCCTCTTGCGTAGGCGCGCACCACACTCACGGCCACACCGTCATCGCCGCCGTCGCGAGGTCTCGCCCGTACACGTAGCGCGTCCCTTTCCCGTGGAATGGAATGCGAGTGCGGCATTTCTTCACCGGAATCATTGACGGCCGGCGCCGGGGCCAAAGGGTAAACCTTATCTTTTGGATCGGGTGCGGCGCCGGAGGCGCCGTGCTTTTTAGTCAGGTGAGTCGTCAGAGAGAGGAAGCCAGGAAGGGGACACACGACGCGAGATTGACGACGGGAGCTGGACGCTTGTCATGCATGTAGCACGCTAGCCATTAATTAGCCTAATCTCGGTGTCCCCACCCCACGAACGTTATAAACAAACATCTCCGATAACTAACGATGATGCGCTTTTCAGGAAAATGTTAAGCTCCAGCAATTCAGTTTCGCCACGTCGCGGCGCCGTTGAAAACGACGACGGTGGTGGCATGCATGCTAGCTTTTCGTGGAATGACCACCCCTGCCGGGCCGGCTGTTGTGTGCTTAGCTGGGACTCGCTCATGTCTGACCAGGTTCGGACACCCCGGATCGCGTCCGACCAGCCGGGTTTGTACGTTTCCCGCCGAACACGACACCGGGCCAGCCGCGTAGTCCAGCGATCCAGTCCAAAACACAACTCATGATACCGTGTGTGTGAGTACGTAGTTATCTTATCACTATCATGAGACCGTGACAGAAGAGCCGCGGGGAAACGGACGCTGCAGGATCTAGCAGGACATCCATCGGGCGAGAGCTAGAAGAGCCGAAAGCAGAGGATCACGTGTTGCGCGTGGGGTTCCCGCTTTCTACCGGTGTGCCGCCGCTTCCTTTTTACTGTTTTTTTTTAAACAGCTTCCTTTTTACTGTTGGGTCGTCCTTCAACTTCACAAATGCACGAAGAAGACACCATTAACCGCGGACGTTAGAGTGAATCACCCGATGGGGTCGATTGCAACACACATCAGCTACGGATCATCAGTCATGAGACATGATCTCCCTCGTTAACGATTGCCGCTCGCTAACTGGGACACGCACTCCCCGCATCTTCGCCGCCAGTCCCGCGCACGCCGGCACGCTCGCGACGAAATCACGAACCCAAATCTTTGATCCCCCACTAGCCCCAATTCTCTAATCGCGCCTCGTACCGAACACCTGCCGTGCCCACGCCACGTACACGACCTGTGCCCGCCGCGGCGCGGATCTCTCTGGCCGACTGGCCCGTGCGCGTGCGCGGCTTCCCACGACACACGCTGACCGCCCACACCACACGGGACCGGCCGGCGCGCTGCCCGAGGCTGGAGCAGGGCAGTTGCAGCAGGCATAAAGGCAGCCGAGCGTTGGCGGCACGCGGCCGCTCCACGTTGTTCCAGAACTTTCCGTTGCGCCGTCTCGCCCGCCCGCCCTCGCGAGCCGAGCAGAGCACCACCACCGCCAGCGCGGAACGGAACCGCGGCGACGCGCTATTAATCCGGCCCACACAAGTCATCAGTGCGAGCCAAGTATAGCAAGCGCGGAGAGCCGGAAAGGGGAAGGGAGTGAGAGAGGGGCCAGGCCGGCCGAGCGTGTAGTAGCTGTGCGCCTGCGCCGCGGTGGTTCGTGCCCGTCTATCTTTGGGAGAGTGTTGGGTGTGTCCGGGGGCGCGGGGGCGATGGACCAGGCGGCGGTGCGGCGCAAGAGCAGCCTGCGCCCGCAAGGGTCCGGCAAGTCCTCGTCGTCGTCGCGGCCGGGGTCGGGGGCGCTGGATGAGGTCGTCGTCAAGATCGACGGGAACGGGAACGGGCAGGCCCCGTTCTCCTTCCACGGCGCGGATGGCGGCGGCGGCGGGGGAAGGGCGGGGAATGTGACCCCCAGCAGCAACAACTCCACGGCGACAACGCCGCGGACGGCGAGCAGGCCGAGGTCCAGCGAGACCAACTCGCCCCGGTCCCCGGCGAAGGTGTGGCGGGAGGGGAGCTACGAGTTCTGGAACAACGATGGCGGCGCCGGCGCGGACGGGCGGCCCGCCGCCATCGAAGCGTTCAGCTTCAAGAACCGTCTGCCGCAGTCGCCGTCGGATGCGCCGTCACCTTCGCTGTCTCCTCAGCAGCAGCAGCAGCAGCAGCAGCCGGCGAGCGCCGCGGCGGCGGAGGGTGGCGGCGTGGACCCTCCCACGCGGCTCATCGGGAACTTCCTCCGGAAGCAGGCGGCGTCCGGCGCCGAGAAGTCGCTCGACCTCGACCTGGAGATGGAGGAGTTGGGGAGGACGGCGCAGCTGCGCGAGCAGCCGTCCTTCTCCAGCTCGCTCGAGCGGGACGCGCGCGTCTCCTTCCAGGAGCCCCAGAAGCGGAACTCGGCGTCGTCGTATTCTTCCGATTCCGACACCGACGACGACGGCCGAAAGCGCCGCGGCGGCGGCGGCGACGGTGGCGAGGTGGTTCGCTGCACGTCCTCGTCCACTGCCGCGGGAGCGGGGCCGTTGCTGCGAGCCAAGACGCGCTCCCGGCTCATGGACCCGCCGCCCCAGCCTCAGCCGCCACCTGCATCGGCTCAGGAACCCGACGCGACTCCTGCCATCGACGAGGAGCGGAGATCTTCAGCGCGGACTCCTACAAAGTCCGGACAGCACTTCTCGGGGCTTATGTCTGGCAAAAAGTCTGGTCCCATGGGCAAGTCAGGTCCCATGGACGAGGAGGAGGACGACCCATTCGCCGACGAGGACATCCCCGATGAGTTCAAGCGTGCCAAGCTGGACTTTCTGACAGTTTTGCAGTGGCTCGGCTTGTTCATCGTTATCGCCGCATTGGTGTGCAGCCTCACCATAAAGATCTTGTCCGAGAAGAAGGTAGTTGGTTTGCACCTCTGGAAGTGGGAACTCCTCGTGTTCGTGCTCATCTGTGGCCGTCTTGTCTCCGGATGGGTCATCAGGATTGTTGTGTTCGGCGTCGAACGCAACTTCTTGCTCCGGAAGCGTGTGCTCTACTTTGTGTATGGTGTGCGCAGCGCCGTGCAGAACGCGCTCTGGCTCGGCCTGGTGCTCGCCTCTTGGCACTTCATGTTCGACAAGAACGTCCAGCAGGAGACGAATTCTCCAGTGCTCCCATACGTGACGAAGATACTTTTCTGCTTCCTCGTTGCCACGCTCATCCGCCTTGTCAAGACATTGCTGGTCAAGGTGCTGGCCTCATCCTTCCATGTCTCCACATATTTTGATCGGATTCAGGAGGCATTGTTCAACCAATATGTCATTGAGACACTCTCTGGGCCACCGCTAGTGGATGAAAACCATGTGCTTCAGGAGGTTCATGAGCTTCAGCGTGCAGGCGCAACAATACCCAAGGAGCTTCGTGATGCAGTGCCAACTAAGAATGTGTCTGGGCAAAGGAACATTCAGTTATCGGGGGTCATGCCTCGAGAAGGTAGCAAGCAGTTGTCGAAGGAGAAAGGGGAAGGGATCTCTATCGACATGCTTCATAAGCTCAACCAGAAAAACGTCTCAGCTTGGAACATGAAAAGGTTGATGAGGATTGTTCGGTTTGGGACACTAACGACTATGGATGAGCAGATACAGCAGGCAACAGGTGAGGGGGATGAATCAGCAACGCAGATACGCAGTGAGTATGAGGCGAAGATAGCTGCCAAGAGGATATTTCACAATGTAGCAATGCCTGGCTCCAAGTAAGTATTTCTTTGTTGTATTAGTAAGAATGTAAGATGTTCTTATCTCTTGACTTGCTGTTTTCATCAGGGATTTTTTTTGTCATCATCTTATAAGCTACTTTCAATTACCTGAAATTGAAAAATTAGCTTATGATATGAAATGGTAGTGTGGTTATTTCTTGGAGGTGCTGCGACTGTGTGTTGAAGTTATTTAATGTTTAGTGATAATAGGAACTGAAATGGTTCAGAAGAATTTATTAAGCAGAGTGCTCTTGCTTTAATATTCCAAGTGCTTAGGTTCATAGTGTATCACTTATTGATCTTGAATGTGTCAAATTTGCAGGTACATATACCTGTCAGACTTGATGAGATTCATGAGGAGGGAAGAGGCCATCAAAGCAATGGATCTTTTTGAAGGAGCAAAGGAGCACAACAGGGTCAGCAGGAGGTCTCTCAAGAATTGGGTGGTAATAACCTTGTCACTATATTTAGAAATCTGAGGTTATCGTGAGCTCTGAAGATTACTTCATTAACTCTCTTGTATGGATTCTTATGCAGGTGAATGCATTTAGAGAGCGCAAGGCACTTGCTCTTACACTCAATGACACAAAAACTGCAGTGAACAAGCTGAACCAGATGGCTAACGTTGTTGTCGGGATAATTGTATTTGCACTCTGGCTTCTTATTCTGGGTATAGCGACTACCCATTTCTTTGTCTTCCTCAGTTCACAGCTTCTCTTGGCAGTTTTTGTATTTGGGAATACACTGAAGACAATTTTTGAGGCAATTGTCTTCTTGTTCGTGATGCATCCATTTGATGTTGGTGATCGTTGTGAGATTGAAGGTGTTCAGGTAATTTTGATCTTCTTGCTCTTTGTCCACTGAATATTTTATCGCACACATTCACTGAAGTTTCACTACCTTCATTTCAGTTGGTGGTTGAGGAAATGAACATAATGACAACAGTGTTTCTCCGATATGATAACCTGAAGATCTATTATCCAAACAGTGTACTTGCCACCAAACCAATTATGAATTTTTACAGAAGTCCAGACATGGGAGATGCAATTGACTTTTCCATTCATGTTGCAACGCCAGTGGAGAAACTGGCCCTCATGAAGGAACGCATAATACGGTATGTATCAATCAGTTGTTTTTCTCAAATCAGGCTTGTCGAGAGACTGAACAATAGAGTCACAGAGAGGGCCAGTCCCCTCATTTGAAAGGAAGCTAACAAAAACCTTTGAAAATGAACATGTAAAAGATGTAGTGTGAAGCCTGCAAATGATTTGGAACTGGGATAGGATGTTTGATAGCTGTTTTGCAGCTATTTGTTTCTTTTAGATGTGTTTTGCAGCTATTAGTTCATGCATTTCATCAAGCACACATCTTCTTAACTTCTTAACTTGTAAACTGCAGTTACATCGACAACAAGAAGGAGCATTGGTACCCGGGAACTATGGTTGTGCTCCGGGATGTGGATGAAACCAACAAGCTGAAGGTATCAATATGGTTCCGGCACACGCTTAACTTCCAGGACATGGGCATGAGGTTCGAGAGACGGGAACTGGTGCTCCAGGAGATGATCAGAGTCTTGAAGGACCTCGAGATAGAGTACCGGATGCTGCCGCTCGACGTTAACGTGCGCAGTGCACCTCCTATTCAATCCACAAGGATGCCCACCACATGGAGTTACTCGTGAGGCAATGACAAGGCCGGAGCCTTTTCCGCCATGAGATTGTCGATGAGCGATTTAGTACTTTCCTCCATTATCTTGGAGTGGAAGTGGTTTTCGTTGCAGGTGCTTGGTAGCAACTAGAGCTATAGAATGGCGCGGGTTAGCATGTAGAGAGCTGTTAGTGGTGCTGCCTGCAGCCGTCAATTTTGGACCCTGTAATTACTGTACCCTGTTGCGTGATTATGTTTTTATGTACATCGCATGGAAAATGGTTGCTTGGAGTGATAATTCAAAATGTCAAGTATGGTGTCTACGCGAACTTGTGACTTCTCATTCCAGCGCCACTGCGCGCCCACCTCATTCCCCGATGCCGTCGCCGTCGTGAAGATGCTCCGCCGGTCACGGCCAGTTGCCAAAGCAGAATGGATGCGATGAGGACGCTGGATGCGCATGCGGCAGTGACATTGAAGGTGCAGGCTGTGGGGTGGGGGCGTCGTGCCCAGGGTCTTTTTTTACCGTCGCTTACCGCGCGGTATACCGCGGTAACCGTTGCTACCGCTAGGGTACGGTAACGGTACCCAGCGGTAGCAACCGGTACAAAAATTCAAATTTGAATTTGAATTAAAAAAATGAAAAAAACAATAAAAATCACCAAAAAATAGTTCATGATTTGTAGAGTTTGATGGTTTTTCAAATTTGAGTGCATTTGGTACTTATTTGGAGCTTTAGAAGTTGAAAAAAAAAGAAAAAGAAAAAACATGGGCCGGCCCGTTAAGGCTCATGAAGCCCAAAACACCGGATGACCTAGAAGCCGCCCAGCCGGTGTCTCCCGTAACTCAGTCGCTCGCTAGGGACCCCGTCCGCGCCTCTCCCTCCCCCGTTCGCCGCCCGGCTCGCCGCCCGCGCGCCCGCCGGCGGTATACCGCGCCCGGCCCGCGGTATACCGCGCGGTAGGGGCGGCGCGCGCGCGCGGCGGATCCACCCGCTACCGCGCGGGAGGGGTGGCTAACCGCGCGGGAGACGCGGTATACCGCAGGCGACGCTGCGGTATACCGCGGTCAGGTTTTCTTTTTGCATTTGAGTAGTTTTAGGCTTTAGGAATTGTGTTAGGATTTAGGATTTGTGTTAGAATTTAGGTTTACTTTGGTTTAGGATTTTTGGTAGGATTTAGAATGTGAGGTAGAGGTAGAAACAGAATTGTTGCTTTAGGTAGAAATGGAATTATTGCTTTAGTCTTTAGGTTTAGGAGGATAATTTGTGGTAGGAATGTAGGATTTGTGGTAGGATTTAATTTTAGTTAGTATTTGTTTAGGAATTAGGTACATTTTCATTAGGTATAGTATTAAGGAAGTGTTTTGTAAATTAATTTATGTTGGCATTTATGCAGGTACATCGCCGAGTACCACTCCGCGACCCAGCTGGGGATCTTTCCTTTCTGCCATTGAACTTGTGTTGTATGAACTATTTGTATGAATTATTTGTATGAACTATTTGTATGAACTGTTTGTATTTGAACTACTAACTCACTTATGCACGGCTAGTATTATTGTGTTTGGTGTATTATTTCTACATATAACTATAAATCATTGATTTGGGGTGCTATTTAACACTAATTTGTGCCAACACCATGCCAAAATTTTCATTTTTTCTAAGCCGGAGGGTCTTTTTCAGTGCACCGGTATAAATTGCTTACCGGGTGGTAAAAATAATTTATACCGCAGTATAAATAGTTTATACCGCGGTATACCGCTCGGTACCGTTTGAACTACCGATTTTGATTTGAAATTTGAATTCGAGCGGTATACCGCGGTATAAAACATTTATACCGTTACCGCTGGCCGGCGGTATAAATTCAACGAACGGTAAAAAAAACCTTGGTCGTGCCGGGATTGTGGTGAGATGTGGATGCAGAGTGTTTCTGCTATAGAACAGGTCAACAGGAGCAGCTGTGAGGAAATGTGGGTGCTCGGCTGCGAGTCTGCGAGGTGTCTGAAGTTCTCAACTTTCTCTAACAGACAGAATCCAACCTCAGAAAATCGACGTTAAATTTCTCATTTAAGAGCTTCAAATCTCGCCCAAAAAGATTATCCTGAATATGTTTCAGTTCGATCACAGTCCTAATCAAGTTATCGATTATCCTGGTGAATCAATCCAAGCATAAGCATCAGAACACCCAAATTTAGAAAGAAACGAATGCAGAATGAACTTTGTCTTTTCAACGTTTTGAACTCCTGTAGCACACTGTAGCACTTTCATTTATTTGTGATAAATATTATCCTACCATGCCCTAACTGACTCGAAAGATTCTTATCGCGAAATACATCAAAACTGTGTAATTAGTTATTTTTTACCTATATTTAATACGATTTAATGTGATGTTTAGAGTGAATAAAATGTTAGAAATTTTAGCAAACTAAATAATATGCGGTACATCTTATTTTATCAACTACTGTAGAATAAAACCTCAACCGAGACATCAACTCGAAGTTCTGAACATCTACATCAGGGGTGAGAACTCTACGGACAAATCTCTCGCCAAAGGGAATTACGAATCAAGCCTCTAAACAACTATAACAGAGGCTAGAGGGATTACAATTTCTGACAAATGGAGCTCTCACCAATTATAAGAACCATATACATGTCATTTGCTCCAATTTTCAGTAGCAACTGCGATCGCGAACTCTTACGGCGTTGCCGCTGCATCCTGCAGCTCAAACCCTCTCTCCACCGCGTAGTCCACGAAGCTGTACAACGGGAGCACCCGGTCGCCGTACTTGTCCCCGAACCTGTCGGCCTCCGTCTTGGCCTGCGCCTTGAGCTCCTCCACGATGCCGAGCGCGCGGTCCATTCCCAGCGCGCGCAGGACGCTGGCGTTCCTCCTCATCTTGCCGTTCCCGGACGCGCTCCGGATGTCGTCGACAAGCTCGTACAGGACGCCAATGGTGCGGCCGTAGCGCCGCAGCGCGGCCTCCTCGTCGGGCCCGGCCCCGCCGAGCATAGCGCCGCAGGCCGCGGAGCACTCGGCCATCTCGCCGAACTTCTTCGTCAGCACCCGCATGACCTCGTCCTCGCCGAGCGCGGTGGCGCCGGCCAGATCGAGGAACTGGCCCGCTGCCATGCCGGTGGATCCGACGGCGCGCGCGAGCTCCGCGAGGACGCGGAGGAGGACGGCGTGGGGGACCGGGTCCGGGGACGGGGTGTGGGCGATGACGTGGGTGTAGGCGAGCGGGAAGAGCGCGTCGCCCGCGAGGACGGCCATGTCGGTGCCGAAGGCGGCGTGCGTGGAGGGCCTCCCGCGCCGAGTGGGCGCGGCGTCGAAGCAAGGCAGGTCGTCGTGCACGAGCGACGCCGCGTGGAGCATCTCGAGTGCCGCAGCGGTCGGTAGCGCGGCCGCGTGCGGCGCGCCGAGGAGCTCGCAGGCGGCGACGCAGAGAACGGGGGGCGCCCGCTTGGCGGCCCCCTCCTTGCCGGCGCCCGGGAGGACAGCGTAGCGCATGGCGGAGTGGATGCTCTCCGGCGGGCGCATGGGCATCGCGGCGTCGAGCTCGGACTCCACATCCGCTATCAGGGCGGTCCAGTAGCGGCGCAGATCGAAAGAGGCGGAAGCGGCGGGCGCGGCGGAGGACGCGCGGACGGGGACCAGGCGGTGGGATCTGGAGGACGAGAGGAGCTTGGGGAGGGGGAGGGGGAGGGGGAGGAATATGGAGGAGAGAGCCATGGCGACGGAGAGAGAATTCGGGGAACGAAGGATTGGGGTTCGGATGTGGTTTTCTGAACTTGGGTGCGCGGTGATGACGATGGCACTAGTCGCGCTTGGATCGGGTTTTCTCCACTCCCCGCTACTATCACTATCGACACACACCAAGGGCCTCTTTGGAACACAGGATTGCAAAACACCGGAATAGGAAAATTGCAGGAATTTTATAGGAATGCACTTACAAAACATAGGATTGAAACCCATAGGAAAATTGTACTTGTAGGCCTTTAGATGTGGGCATAGGGAATTCACATGAATAGGAACTTTAGGAGGTGGCGTAACCACTCAATGCATCAGTTTAATAAATAACGTAACACTGTGTTCTCACACGACATGGTCTTCCAAACTATACTTTGACCACTAATTCCTCTTATATTATTTTATTTGTGGTTATGAACGTATAATCATTAGAAACTACATTTAAATACAAATTCAACCATGTCAAATTTACCTTACAAAACAAAAAATATGATGAGTAAATTAGTAGTCAAAGATTGTAAAGTTTGAATCTTGTTATACGTGCACGCCTTATAAACGAGAAGGGAGGGAGTAACATCACGATTTATTTATTTATTGGTTGAGTACCGCCACCGACTGGTGGACCAGTAGTACCAAAAAGCGTTGATCGAATTCTGGAGTCAGAAACTTCCTATTCTTCATTCGTGCTCTTTTTTCCCGGTACCTAATGACGACAGCCTGTTCGGTTGGCTGGTGGCTGATGGCTGGTGCTGGTTTGTTCTGAGAGAAAAGTACTTCTTGGCCGGTTCTTTGGTGGCTGGTTTGTTACGAGAGAAAAAAATCACGCTGGTTTGGTGGCTGATAAGCCAAGCGAACGGGGCGGAGCTTGGAGGTCGATTTGCCTCAATCCTATGCGCGAGCCAGCAAAACAAAGAGGTTTGAGTGAATGTTTCTTTCCTGTACAATTCCTATGAAATCGTAGGATACCAACAGTATTCATCTGGATTTCCTGAGCTGATTTCCTGCGAGCCAAAGGCATCTACAGTATCCATTCCTCAGGATTGCCGAATCCTGTGTTTTTCCTTTGAAAATCCTGCATTCCAAAAGGGCCTAGAATTGAAGTAAACCTCCGATCAATCAATTTGTTCTATATAATATATAATAAATACTCATCACTATCTGAATTCTCTCTATCCTCAACGAGTCATCAATTGACATCATTCATTTACTTCTCTCACACTGCCGCCTCGGCTCCCACCTCCACCACCTCCTGCTATCTCCATAAAGTTGCTCCAGGGTTTGGTTCCATACTTTGACGATAGGAGCTGTTATTTCAGGAAGAGCCAGATTATTTGAAAATCTACACTTAATATATTCCTATAGTTGAGGAAAGGAAGTAGTTTACTGAAAAATTCAGTTGGACACATGGCTGGGATAGCCAGAATATAATAAGATTGACTACGCTGGTAATGTCATTATAACCTTTCAGAGATAATCGATCCCATACGTAGAATCATTGTCATGTAATTTTCATTCCAACATCCTAAGCAACACATTAGTTCATAGTCTATCAAAAAGCCCTTTTAATCCCCGCATCAAGGCACGGTAAATCACTTAGGGCAGTCCCAACGGTAGACCTAAGTGCAAAGTCCAAGACAACCACGTCAGTAAAAATGAACACTAGAAATCATTTCCTACAATGGTACGAAGTCCAAGACAATAAATGTAGTGAAATCATCTCCTACAATGGCAGGCGGGGCCGCGGCGTCGCAAGACTCCAGCCAGGTCTTCCCAATGGCGATTTCGCTTTTACCATCTGGATTCGTGTGAGGAGGTCAAGTCTAGAGGAAGAAACCAGGTCTTGTGTTTTTCTTCTCTTTCTTCATTAACTACGCTGCCATGTCACCAATTTGCTGATGTGTCATCTCATTTATTAGGGATAGACTTCATCCTACGTGGACCATTGGGAATGCTACCATCCCTTTGGCAAAATTAGACTCAATCCTCTACATGTAATTCTATCGTCACTTCCATCATCTGCCCGGTTACTACCAATGTGAGCCCCACATATTACAAGGAAAGAATGAAACTTCTCTGTTTTTCCTTTCTCTCTCTCACTCGCTCTCCCATCCCGCTGCACCCTGCGTCCCTGCCACAACGCCTTGCTGCCCGCGTGTGGCGCACCTCGAACGGCGTCACCATACCCGCGCCCCACAGCTGGCGAGCACGCCGTGGAGCACCCAAGTCGGTGACATCAGGGCACCCGCAGTGGGTGCCATTATACTCTCTACCACAACAACTTTAGCAGCTCCGCTTTCCCATCCCAATACCAAAAAAACAGTGATATAGGGGATTAGATGCTAAAAAAACCTCTCCAGCAGTCTTCCTATCCCCTTCCCTCTTTTTCTCCATGGACTAAAACTCCCTCTCCATCCCCTTTATAAAGGGAACCTCTCCTCCACCCCCTATCAGTGGGACCCACTCGATTCCCCCTCCCGCCTCCACACCGCCACAGATGCAAGATTTGGGGGAGGGGAGGAGAAGATGATGTGGCATTGTGGGACCCACGAGTTGGGAAGGAAAATAGGAAAACTGCTCGAGCAGTGCTGGAGCAGCTTGGTGGCCCGGGGCTCGCAGGAAGAAGATGGAGGGGCTGTGGCCGTGCGGTGCGGTCGTCGAGCCGCCACGGAGGAGGGGCCGTGGCCACCAAGCCGCCGCGCGCGGCGGAGGTGCGCCGACGCCGCTCGAACAGATGCGGTGGCCGACGCGGCGAGAGGAGAGCCGTAGCGGCCGACGGGCCATCGAACTGCACCACGACGGAGCCGCGGGTGCTCGGACACTGCGACACGTAGGTCGATCCTCGCGGCGGCGTCAGGCCAAGCACCACGAGATCACCATGAATGTTGCATCGCGGACACCACAAGCCGCGCCGCCGAGCCTCACGAGCTACGCCGCTGGCAGCTGCTCTGAAGGTTCATGGCCTCATGGGTGCGCGGATGGCATCGCGGACGAGCCCCAGTGTGTGCAGAGGTGGGGCTCCAGGCAGTCCTCGCGATTCCCGGCGTGACTAAGGCCACGGCCACCGCTGCGGGGAAGCGATTCGGCGCGACGGCGCGGGGAACAACCATGGTCGGTGAGGACGGCGTGTGGGCGAGGCGCCGAGGCGGGACGCGGATGTACCCGGGCGCGGGGAGGGTCCGCACGGAGGTGCCGGCGCGAAGCCGGTGCGTGGGCTGCGGCGGCCGAGGCCGGTCGGCGTCCGTGCCTCACCGGCGAGGAGCCGCGGCCGGTGGAGCGGCCGTCCGTGCGGGTGGTTGCGCCGGTGCGGCCGGCCACATGCGTGAGCACAGGAGGGAGACGAGTGTGATTAAAAAATCTTAATCGTGGGGGCCACTAAACTTTGGTAAAGCAGGTGCAAAAGATTAGACCGTCTCCAGGAAGGTTCTGCATCTGCATCCCGTACGAAGAAAGCACAGAGAAGAATTGTCTCGCAAAAAGAGAAGGTCTCCAGCGGACGTCGCCGATCCCTTCGCGCATCGGCCAAAGTAGTTGGCTCCCGTGCCACCGCTGCATCTCCCTGCTCGCCGTCTGCCGGATCCGCCGAGCCAGCTCGCCACCGCACGTCGACCTCGGCCAAGGCGCTCGCCGTCCGCGCGTCGACCTCACCCGAGTCGGCTCGCCGTCGGGGGCCGAGGCGAGGGCGAGAGGAGAGAGAGAGAGGAGGTCGCCGCCGCAGAGGAGAGAGAGAGCGAGAGGTCGCGGCCCGATTCGCTCGTCGCGGCTTGCCCCGATTTGCCGCGGCGGCTCGCCCGCCATCGCGGCCCGCCGCCATCGCGGCCGCGGCTTGCCGCGCGCGCGGTCGCCTGCCATCTTGGTCGTACCTCCGCGCTCATGCTCGCCGCGCCGTCGTCGCGCCGGCCCTAGCGCCGGATTTCCTTTCTGCCGTCGCCGTAGGAGACCGAGGAAGGAGGCGGATTTGTTGGAGGTGGCCGCGCCGCGAGCTCGCGTCCGCCTCCCGGGCCGCCGGTGGCCGGAGAAGGAGGAGGCGCGAGCGCGAGCCGCCGTCCCGAGCTTGGCCCGACCGTCGGCTGCTCTGCCCCGCCGCATGTTCTCCAGCGCGGGCCGCCGCACACCCCTGCTTCCCTTCACACGGAGGCGTGAGTCTATCCCCATCTCGCGCAAGGAGCGCACGGAAGATGTGCGCCGCCGCCGGCCTATCCATCTTGTAGACTCGATCTGGCTGCAATGGGAGAGAGGCGGGGGGAGGGAGAAGGCCAGGCGGTTGGAATGCAGCGCGGTGGGAAAATCCCAGGAATGCAGCACGGGAGGGCTCCTCTCACAAAATGTAGAAGGCGATGCAGTGACTGGTGGAGCCGGTACAGTGTTGGTTCCTTCTGCAAAATGCAGATATGGTCACCGATGAAGACTCCGCTGGAGTCAGTCTTATCCACTGGGTGTGCTATCTTTACTGCTCTCTACACATGACGTGTATCAAGTTATAGAGAGTTGCTCACTATAACCATTGCTGGTGCCCTCAGCGTGGGAGAGGTAGAGAGAGCGGACGTCGTGGCGAGGAGCCAGATCGGCGTGCGGGGCGACGTCCTCGTCTTCCTGCGGTGGCCCCATGGAGTAATTTCTAGTGACACTAAGAGGATGGAGTAATTTTTGACGTCACATAGTTGACCACTTCAGTTTTTCAGTGACATAAGAGGAATTGTCTCATCACTATTAGTGTAGCATACAGATTTGGGCGTTTTACATGTCCACGACTCACAACATGATCTACGAACATAAATATGAAGTCCATGAAAAAATTTAAAATAGTTTAAACACAAAGTTGTAACATTCATAGTCTTAATCAAAATATGCAACTATATCGAATTTCGAGTTATTCGATCTATTCCGGTTATAGACCATAGAGACCGAACTCGAACCCCAAATTACTCCCTTCAAGTATGGAGAAAGTCCACATAGCTCCCTAAAATATGTTTTGGTTCATTTTACCACCTAAACTATGTTATTTTGTTCAATATACCCTATAATGCAACTTGTCATTTTTGCTTCTCCATAAAGAAGTTGACTTTTAATTTGAGACTTTGCAGTGGTAGTGGACATCATAATCTATATTAAAAAATATTTGACGAATTTTCATTATTAATTTTTATATAATTTTATATTTTAAGGATAAATTTCTTTTTAAATATATTATCCTATCAAAATACTAGTGAAAAGTTCATGATATATTTCTTGAACATACGTTATTGTATGTGCTATAAACTTGCAAGATTTGAGCTTAAAACTCCACTTACGCATGGAGAAACAAAAATAGACAAACTGTGTTAGGGGGTAAATTGAACCAATGTGCATAGTTTAGGGGGTAAAGTGAACCTAGAAATACTTTAGGGGGTTATTCAAACTTAGGTTATAGTTGAGGGGAGTAATTCAAACTTTTCCATTATAATATTATTGACACTAAACCCGAACCCTGAAACCCGAATAGACTCACAATTCGGGTAACTTGGGTTCAGTTCGGTTTTCGGGTTCGGACTACCACTCCTATAAGGGTTGAGAGGGATTGAATGGATGTCATTTTATCCCATATGCAATTGTGGTACGTGGGCTCCACATCATCCTTTTTAGTCATCCTTACCTCATTATCTACTCCTCGTGACACCATCCTCCACCGTGTCATCACACACACACACACACACACATATATATATATAATATATATATATATTTTATATATATATATATATACACACACATACATATATACATACATACATACATATGTATATATATGTATGTATATATATGTATGTATATATATATTACTCCAACGTGTATTGCATTTACATACATATTTGTTCTTTCAAAGCTATCAGAAGATCCCTAATACGAGAAACTGTGGCGCGCCTCTGGTGCGCCAATTTTACGTTTATGTTTGGATTTTAGAATCCAAACAAATATGCACATCTTTAATCAAATGTGGAAATTTTTTAAACTATATTTTCTAGTGTTTCGATAACAAAATGTGGCGACAACAGTAAATAAAGCTGCACATAGGATAGAGTCAGTACGTAACCAGTATTTGTGTCAATTTAAACAATCATGAACTTCATTGTCAGCAAAAATTTGTTGATCCATACACAATATATTAATCAAAATCCTTCATTCATGGCTAACAAGGTTGCTGATAACTACCACCTAAAATAGTACCTTATAATAACTGCTGTAAGTTTTTTATAAGATGGAGCAACTCCTCGGGTAAACATCTGAGATTCGTCAGCAGAGTCCTTGAGTGTGTTAGCATAGGTATGCCTAGGCATGTATGTGTTGAGGATGTCATTTATTGGTGGATGGATTGCAATAAGGGCATGTACATCAGTTAGACAGCAGCTGTCTTTATGTGTCCACATCAGCATAATCATCCTACCTGGCAGCAATTAAATGAGGAGAGAAGCTCGCGTCGTCGTCTCGTTCAGCGACGGCTCGCGCTCGTGCTCCCAGGCAAGAAGACGCTCCCGAAGCGCGTTGTATCACCCGTGCCCAGTCGTCGCCGTCGCCGCGGATCCAAAGTGCGCGCGCTCCATTTTCCCTTTCGCGCCAACGGTGCGCGCGCTTCTCCCCTGATAAAGCTTTGCGCGCCATATGCTTTTGCCTTCTCCACCCAAAATCGTGTTGCCTTCGAACCCTAGGCCAGGCAGCGGCGGCGCGCGTCGGCGAGATGCGGCAGCAAGAGAAGCTGGCGACGGCAGCGGCAGAAGAGCTCCTGAAGGCGAATTCGTCTCGGCAGCGGAAAGCTGCTGCGGCACAGTCGCGAAAAGGACCCGCATCGAGGCGCAAAGGAACGGCGGCGGCGGCGGCGGCGATTGGGAAGACAAGTGGGAGAGCTGCGGTGGCGATTGGGAAGGCGACCGGGCCAGTCGAGGCGGCGCTGACGCGGAAGTCCAGAGGGGGAGCTACGACAGCACCAGAGGTGGGGAGTTTTGGCCTTGCCAGACATATGCAGGAGCAGAACACCGGTGGTGGATCGGCTGCCGCTTCACCTGGCACCTTCACCGACGAGAGCTTCTTCTTCAATGGTGGTGCCAGCAATTTCTTCAACGGCCCAGGGCAAAGCCCTCTGTCTCAACCGTGGATGTTTCCACAGTCAACAAATCCAAAAACATGGTACGTCTCTGAACATGATCTGATTTGCAATTGAGAATTTGAGATTAGTCCTTTTTAGAATTCATTTTGTGGTTAACTCGCTCTACATGAATCTTGAAGGGGATTTATCAATTTCACTAGAAACAGGGAGATTAGTTATTTTTAGAATTCCTTTTGTGGTCATGTAGAGAGACATAGATGCTCGTGGTCTTGGCCTGGTCATGTATACGGACATAGATTATTCTTTTTAGAATTCCTTTTGTGGTCTTGGCTTGGTGCTGCAATAGCCATACATTTGCTTGGGCTAGTGTGCAACCCTGGATGAATTGAAATTTGACCACGGAATGAAATTTGACCATTTTCGTTTCATTGTATCGTCTAAATTAGCTTCTCATCGGATAGGAGTATATTTATTCGATCGAAACACTAGAAACTGGTTCTACCAATGTACCGGATTTAAGATATCTTACTTATTTGATTATTTGGGATATTATGTGTAGCTTGTCACAAGAACAAGTCCTTATGTGTGTGCTCTTGAATCTAAGAAAATGGTATCATGGATGTCAATTACCTTTACCAGTTTCGATTCAAAGCATTAGAGATGGAAAAGAGCAAAATTTTTAAAGTCTCAATTTTGCATGTATGTTTCCAACCTATCGTGCTTTAGACTTAGTTGTGTGCCATAATTGAAATTTAGTCTATTGTGGCAATAAATAAACCGTACCTTTTTTTGTCGATCTTTTGTTCTTAATATATCCTAATTACTCTTAGGGTCGTTTTCGTTCTTTCTCCTATTTGCAAATCGCACTATTCAGATGAATTACTCCAACAGATATAGAAGGTGGCACTTTTACTCAAAAGAATATTGATGATTCAACTATATATCTTTTTAAATTCTGCTACAATGGTTAACTGAATATGCCCCAAAAAAATAAACAACACACTGAGTTAGTTCTTAACATCAATATGTTCTCGCAGGATAAAAATCCAACACCCACAGGTGGCTTCACAAACTTTATCCAGCCACATTTGTCTCCAAATTTTCATTTTGTGGGGGGGGGGGGGGGCTGCTCGGTTGCCCCATTCAAGGTGCCGCGAACTATGGAAGATCCACCATTAGAAGAAGAATTAGCCACTTCTCACCAATCAGTGGAAAATGATACTTATGTTAATGTTGAAAGTGAGGATAATGCGGTACGCTTACCTAGAATCGAGAAGCGAATCCTTTGGACTCAAGAAGAAGATGTCAGGATGGTGAGTTTCAGACTTTCAGTGCATTTTTATGATAATTTATTTTTACTTGCTCACTATCTCGCCTGGTAATGCAAATATACTTTCTTTTTTAACAGATGAGCTCATGGCTACACAATTCAACGGATTCAAGCATCGGTGCGGATAGGAAGAATGAACGGTACATCGGTATGATGTTGTTGACACCTACAATGAGACTACCCCTAGTCATAGGAAAAGAAATGCCAAACAAGCCAAGGACCGTTGGCATAAGGTTAACGAGATGGACCGATCGTTCCACAATGCTTGGTTGAAGGCTAGAAGGGTTTTCACTAGTGGTTATAATGAACAAATGTGGATTGATAAGGCACATGTGTTCTACATAGAAGACAACATTAAGTCTGAAGTTGGGGCATTTTGTGTTGATGGATGTGTGGTACACTGTTCGAAATGAAGCAAAGTAGATAACATACAACACTGGGTTGAAACAAGCACGCAAAAGAAAGAGTTCAGATAAAGATGATGAAGGAGAGCACATGAGTGATGCAGACCGGGATGAACTAGAAGAAATCCCTAGGTCGACAGGGCAAAAGTCAGCTAAGAAGGCTGCATTTCAAAAGAAAGCTGCAAATGGCAACAAGAAGGTCAATGACAGTACATACCTTGAGGAGATTATTACATTTGGTAAAGTTCAGGCTGATGATCATGCTAACCGCCTAAAAGTTTTGGAAGTACAACAAAAGCTGTCATCAGAGAAGATTGAACAAGCAAAGCTTGCCCATCTAGCTGCAATGGAGCAAAAGGAGGCAGCCTTGGAGCAAAAGGAAGCAAGAAAATTAGAAGTAGAAACTAAAATGTTTGACACATATAACAAGCTTCTAACATTAGATGTCTCGTTCATGTCTGCCGAAGATAAAATAGATCATGCAAATACAATGAGGTGTTTGAAGAAGAAAATATTTGCTGACTACAATTGAGGTGAGCAATTCATATGTCATTTGTCAAGAAAATTATAATTGAAAATAGTTGCATGAGAGATAAAGTATATTCTTGGGATTGTTCATTTCAGGTCGTTTTCCTTGCTACCGATCCGGTGATTGTCATGGAGTCCAAAAGCAATCGTCTCCTTCAAAAAAAATTAGTGAATTGTTTTCTGTTTGAATAGCACCGTAACTTGTCTTTGCATTTTCTTCTCGTCTCTTGCGCTCGTTGTGTGAACCGAAATGTTTTGTGAACCGAACCGAAGCGTTTTGGGTCTAAAGAAACTTAAATCTACAGTGTAATGGTACTTTAACTTTACTATATCATATCATGTACTTTTTTATTTACAATCATATCATGTACTGTGAGTGCTAATTTATATAAATAAATAAATAAATATATATATATTATTAATGGTTTTATAAATATTTTATGTGAATTAATTCAATATCATGTATTATATTTCAATCGAGCATCAAAATGGATACAAAGATCAAATGTGCACATGATCATCATGATTTATGTGTCAAAAAAGAATTAAATGTCCTGCAGACGGACAAACAGACGAACCATTGTACAAGCTGTCTATTTTAGCTGTCTGTGTGTGTCAAATAGACAACAGCTGTCTACACTGATGTACATGCCCTAAGAAGGTTATTGCCGTAATCAACATACATCTCTGCAATCTCTATTACAAGGTTGCATCACTGCTGGTCCATGTCGCTTCATATGGATCACACATATGTGTTCTATTACCATCTTTCCTTGTAACAAAATTCCTGATAAATAAAGCATGCCATCTACGTATTGATCGTCCTGGTAAAAAGACTCTAGGTCTAGGATCAAATCATCATTTACAACGTTGAAAGGACCTTGATGTCGCCTAGAGGGGGGTGAATAGGCGTGACGACCAACTTTAACTTTTCCTCCGAAAACTTGAATTGTTAGTGTCCATCGGTCAGACTAGTGGTCCTGACCGGTCAGACCATTCACTGACTCTACTTCCCAGGAGGCACCGGTCAGACCGTTGCCTAGCATCGGTCAGACCGATGTAGCACAGAGCACCTGCAAAAACAGCTTCAAGCTCCTCTTGACTTCTAGCACGAACCGAACTTGGTGAGTGGCCTTGGTAGATGATCACAAGAAGGATAATAATCCCTGCACACACAAATAGCACACCCAAGTAGATCAAAATGAAAGCAAATAAAATATGCTAGAAATCAACTTAGAGAGGCAAACCACAATGAGACGCAAGGATTTGTTTCCCGAAGTTCACCTCCCACTAAGGAAATGCTACGTCTCTGTTGAGAAGCTTGTAAGGGAACTTTCCCACAACAACTCGTGTCTCTTTCAACTGCTTTCCTCCTTTCCACTAAGGCAATATTTTCCATGAAGAGGCAAGATTACAGCCCTCACAAACATGCCACTGCTCACCACAATCTTGGGAGCTAGCCGGCAACGCCTGGTCGTCTAGGAGGCAAACCTCCAAGAGTAACAAATGCTTCAATGCTTGTGGACGCGAAATCGAGGTGCTCAAGCTATGGGAGTGCTGTTGCTAGCTCACAAAGCTCTCTTGAGCTCACTCTCTCAACCCAACTCAAAGATATGACTTGAATCCACAAATCTCACAAAAAAAGGTTGGGGGGAGCCACTAAGGCTTAGGGCTTGCAAAGAATGGCTTAGGAGCTCAGCAACAACACCACGAACAACACCCCAAAGTGATTCCCAAGTGATTTACCGGGCGTTAACTCGACAACCAACGACAGGATGGTACTTTAGTATCGCTTAGTGACCAATGTGGCTTGGTTTAGGTGATAGTACGGTATTTTCCTGGGCGGGTTGCCACAGGTCACAAAGTTTAGAATAAGCATAAACACTTGTTATTTCAATAAAAAAATCCATAATGGTCCTAGTCAAACACTTTGTAACTTGTCATTTATCACCCCGGTCAATTAATTATTATAAAGTAAGTTCCAATCTCATGTCTCATTCTATGTTCAGGTATCAATTTATTTATTCAACAAAGTAAAACATAGTCAGTACAAAAATTAAATGGCTCTAATAGTATACTTTTTAAAAATGAACAGAAGTTTAACATTTTTTCACGTCAAAATAAAAAAGCAAATGAGATACTTGTTGGAGCATCAAGTGCAATAATTTCAGTTTCTTACATATACAGAACTTGATGTATCGACACAACACAATTGTGGCTTTGACACATTTGATACTCGTAAGGGTTATTCTTATCTAAAAGCATTAAACCAATCGGTTTATTGCATATCCTTTTTTCATTTGTAGATTTCTAGTTCCAAAAAGCAGGACTAATATGAAATCAGCACTAAAAACATCAAAACAGTCAGGGGACAATCTGATCAAAGGTTATTCCAACATACGATTGAGATCCTGCGTAAAAGGGCGGAGTAACACAAATAAAATCTTCCTAATACTCAATAACAAAATGGTTTACCGAGTGATTAGGTTTTTTAGAGCACTAAATAATACGGATGTCTTGAAGTCATACCACACACATAATTCTTATGGACAACTTGGAGATCTTTTTCTGTTAAGAAATAATTAGTAGTGATCATTAGCCTAATTATGTAATTAACATATTCATTAGTGTGTAATTAGGGAAAAGGCACCTACACACTGTACGGGTGTGTCTCTCTCGTACAGGTGCCTATTCCACCCCAAAAGGGTGCTTGTGTGCCCCTTCCTTGTACTTAAATAGTGGGGTCCACCCCCCACTCCATCAATCAATTCATTCACTTTATAATACGTTATCAAGCACGCATGCTCTCCTGAGCACTCACGCACGCACCCCGAGGCCAGAAGCCTCACCGGCGTTCTCGCCGGAATCCCTCCCAAGGTTAGCAAAATGGATCCAGAATCCCCATTTCGACTAGTAGAAACCGCCTATGCTACCTATCTAGTCATGCCCATCAAAACACACCGAGGCCGCTGCTTCTTCTGCACTGGTGGTGCACGCCATGGCCGCCGCCGTGGTCGACGTGGAGGTCGAAGCCGCCGCTTCCGTGGCCGCCGTGGACCAAGGTCCCCTTCACCACGCCGTGCTTCACCGGCCACTAGCAGAAACCGCTCCTCCACGCCGCCGTACACCGCCGGACTTTCGTCCCGCAACCCATCACCGGCGGCACAGTGTCTTCCGACGCCGACACCTCCAGAGGAGCAACCTCGCCGCCGCCTCATCGTTCGCATACGCCGCCCTGCAACACAAGAGGAAGGTGTTGGGGTCTTCCCCGACCTAAACATACCTGCGCAGGCGATGACGACGGCGACCGGCAACACCGGATTTGGCCCTCAGGCCGCCACCACTTCAACTCCCGGTCTCGCCGGGCCTACGACGGCGGCACACCCGAGCTTCACGGTCGGGACCATGGCGGCTCGCCGTGGTGCTCCGCCATTCTTCAACGACGTTGGCGGCCCGCCATCGGCTTCTTCGACGCTGGCGACCGAGGAGGCGCCGCAGCCCGCACCAAGCCCCTTCGGCCACCGCGTGGGGGCCGTCGACCGCCGCCCGGCATCCGCGCGGCACTCGGAGCCCGGGCCCATCCGGCGCGGCACACGGAGCCCGCCCGTGCTTGGGCTCCCCGCCTTCAACCACCGACGGCCGGCCGGCCGCCGGCGGGCCGACGCACGCCGGCGAACGGGGGCGGCGGGACAACACAAGAAGGGACGGGGGGAGAGCAGAGCATGCCGACCACATCAAGCACCGGTAGATCCGCCGATGGGGGACACCGCCGGCCGGCCGCCCGGCCACCGCCGGCGCCGCAACGCCGGCAACGCCTCCAGGGCACCGGGCGCCCTGAACCAGGCATGGATGGAGGCGGCTGCGGGTTAGGGGTAACCCTAACCGTACCCCCTCCCCCCCTTTTATTCGATGTCGCCGGCTGGGCCAACCAGGCCACGCGGGCCGTTAACAGGCCGGCCGGTCCACAAGCGGAGGGCAGCGACCCACAGGCCGCACAACCTCCTTGTTCCCAGAAGTCCGTTGGACCCCCCTCAACTTTCCAAAAGTCCAGAAAACCCCTCTAAACTTAAATTTAGCCCTCAGGCTTTTATCCTTTATATATTCAGACTTATTAGTGTTGTATATTTATGTTTTAGACCTCGAATTGTTCTGTAATTTTATGTTGTGACAAACAATATTATTTGTACCATCCGGTATATGTACCTATATAATTTAAATGTTATAATTACCACAGTAATTATTCATGTTTATGATCCGCAGATCATTTCTAGGTATTAGAACAATTCTTATGCAATAATTATTTTTGCATGATTTAAAATTCAATTCTCTACATCATGTAGAATATCAAGCAAAATTACAATTAAGGTTTATACATATAATTTGGAATAACACAAGGTGATGTGACCTAGGCGCTGGCTGCGATAAGTTCTTCCTAAGAGCTTATTTGCCCTGAGATCCGCGCTTTTAGGCAGCTTTTGCTCATCATTGTGAGGTCTACATCTTTATGATGATTACCTTTAAAGTGTATATCCAAAATTTCATATAAATGACTATCAAGTCAAATTTATTCCTACAGGAATTAAAAAAATCATATACCTTAATTTTGTAAGAATCATCTTACATATATATATATTTTGCCTCCTTTTACATCAGTAAATTAATACTATACATGGTTCTTTCATGTAGGAAAATGGCTAAATTAATCAATAAAGACTTCACTGAACTTGCTGCCGATGGTAGTAATTACCTAACCTGGGCTATGGATGTCAAGATTGTGCTAACAGCCAAAGGTTTCTTTAATACAATTAATGAACCTAATCCACAAAATCCTATCCCAGAGGCACAAAAGTTTGCAACCTTGCATTTCCTACGACACCATCTCCACCATGACCTCAAAGCAGAATACATGATGGAAGATGATCCTAAGAAACTTTGGGACTCTCTCAAAGAACGCTATAATCAACAACAAGGCGTAATTCTGCCCGAAGCAAGACGGGAGTGGTCACTACTTCGTCTCATGGATTTCAAATCGGTTGCAGAATACAATTCTGCTGTCCACAAGATTTGTACCAAGCTTCGATTTTGCAATAAACCTTTGGATGATGCAGAAATGATAGAAAAGACTCTATCTACAATTCTCCCTGCTAACAGAATATTGCAACAGCAATACCGTCGCCACAAGTATACTAAATATTCTGACTTAATATATGATTTACTCCAAGCAGAAAAGCATGATGAGCTCTTAACAAAGAATCATCAAATGCGCCCTGTTGGTGCAGCACCTCTACCGGAAGTACATTTCAATGCTCAGAATAATAATAATAAAAAGTTCAGTGGCAAGAAATTCAAAAGGAATTTCAAGGGAAAATGGATGAAGCAGAATTTTAAGAAAGGCAAGGGTTCTAGCAACAACAAAGACACTTTCAAGAAAAACAATGCTCATGACAACTCTCAAGCTTGTCAGAGGTGTGGTTGTCACAATCACACAACTAGAAAGTGCCACACTGCTAAGCATTTGGTTGATCTCTACCAAAAGCACGCTGGAAAGCAAGTTCATGGGGACAAGTTTGAAGCACACTTCACTACTCACACTCCGGATGCCGGTTGCTCCAAGGATGTTCCCGCGGAACACAACAAGGAGAAAGATCCAATGCAGTTGGACGAATTCTTCGGCACAGACGACATGATGATCGATAACATCGACGATACCGACAACATGCTTGTGGATGGACCATCCAATGACGTGTTCGGAGACATGTCTTAGATTTATGCTCCCCGACAAGAACTTCGTTCTATAGCCATATTTATGTAATAATTGCGTTGTAATAATTGTTGTCACATAATATTGTAAGACATATGCTACTTATAATATTATTGAATAAAGTATGTATTGTATAATCTATGAGTTCAAAACTTATAATTTATTTTACTCATTCTAGATTATCCTACGGGAACAATCCAAATGGAGGAAGAACTTTGTTTGGTGGATAGTTGCACAACTAACACCATACTCGTAGAACTTAAATATTTCCAAACTCTCAAAAAGAGTAAAGGAAATGTCACAACTATCGCGGGACGCGATGCTATAATTGTTGGTTCAGGGCGAGCCACAATAGTTCTCCCTATGGGTACTCAAATAGTAATTGAGGATGCACTCTTGTATCCCGATTCAACTCGTACCTTATTGAGTTACAAAGACATCCGTCGCAATGGTTTCCATGTAGAACCAAATAGTGACAACAAAGATGAATATCTATTCATCACTAAACATGACGGATATAACAAGCGACTGCTTGAGAAAATTTCTTCACTATCATCAGGATTGTATTACACATACATCAAACCCGTACAACATGTTGCATACAAGGTATTTTTTCAAAATCTTGATGTCTTCAAGATTTGGCATGATCGCCTTGGTCATCCCGGCATAGGGATGATGAGAAAAATTATCAGCAATTCAATTGGTCACAAATTAAACACTTCAAAATTTCCCAAGCCATCAGACTTTGTGTGCACTGCATGTGCCACGGGAAAATTAATTTTAAGACCCTCTTATCTTAAAATAAAGGCTGAACCACTACAATTTCTTGAACGCATTCAAGGAGATATTTGTGGTCCTATACATCCATCAACTGGACCATTTAGGTACTTCATGGTACTTATTGATGCATCTACTAGATGGTTCCATGTATGTTTATTATCTACAAGAAACCATGCTTTTGCAAGGTTTATTGCTCAAATTATCAAATTAAGAGCACATCATCCTGAATATGCTATCAAAACCATCAGGATGGACGATGCCACTGAATTTACTTCGCATGCCTTCAATGACTATTGTATGGCTCTAGGCATAAATGTGGAACATTCTGTTCCATATGTACATACACAAAATGGATTAGCCGAATCTCTTATCAAGAGAATAAAATTAATTGCTAGACCATTACTACAGAATTGCAAACTACCAACATCATGTTGGGGTCATGTGCATACAACACGGTTTCCCCGTTGTAGTTAGTACGTGGAAATCAACCAAGTATTTCCCATCTGCGAAAATTCGACTGCGCTGTATACATACTGATATCACCACCGCAGCGTACATCAATGGGCCCCCATCGAAAATTGGGAATATGTGTAGGGTACAAATCACTGGCAATCATTAAGTACCTCGAACCCCTTACAGGGGATTTATTTACTGCCCGATATGCTGATTGCATCTTCGATGAGGACAATTTCTCGGCATTAGGGGGAGACAAGTACCAAACAGAATGCCAGGAAATAAATTGGAATACCACAGGTATCCAGTCCTATGATCCACGTACTATAGAATCTGAACGTGAAGTTCAGAAAATTATCAATTTGCAAAACATTGCTAATAATCTGCCAGAAGCATTTACTGATTATAAGGGTGTCACAAATCACATAATCCTGCTGCAAATGTACCAGAAAGAGTAGAGATTCCTACTCAAGAACTCGCAAATCAAAATAAGAGGGGGAGAGGTACTGCAACGAAGGATAAGGCTATACAAAAGCTTCCGCGGAAAACTAGGAAGGTTACTTCCACAACAGTAAATGCAGATCAACATCAAGTTGACAAACACCAATTGAATATTATAAATCCAAATGATATGCATGTTCAACTGATACATCACATGCCTAGCACAAGTGCACAAAATAATATAAATGCTAGGACATCGGAAGACCCAGACTCTATCATTGTGGGAAATCATGGTGAGTCACAAGGGGTACAAGAAATTTCCATTAATTATATTGATTCTGGAGAATCATACAATAGAAAGACTACAAATGTCGACATTTACTTTGCCACTAAGATTGCAAGTGAACTTCGCATTGATCCAGAACCTAAGTCCATGGCAGAGTGCATCAAGCGCTCCGACTGGGTCAAATGGAAGGAAGCAATTAAGGCAGAATTAGACTCGCTCAAGAAACGAGAGGTATTCTCCGCATTGATGCCTACTCCTCGTCATATTTTTCCTGTGGGATCAAAATGGATTTTCGTCCGTAAAAGGAATGAAAACAACGAGGTGGTGAGATACAAAGCGAGGCTTGTAGCACAAGGGTTCACGCAGAAACCCGACATCGATTTCAATGAAACATATTCTCCAGTTATGAGTGGTATAACATTCCGATATCTAATATCATTGGCAGCACAAAAAGGTCTATCCATGCACCTCATGGATGTAGTGATAGCATATCTATATGGGTCACTTGATTCGGATATATACATGAAAGTTTCGGAAGGAATTGATATCCCGAACAAGAATCATTCACGCAACATGTATTGTGTAAAACTTCAAAAGTCATTATACGGCTTAAAACAGTCGGGAAGAATGTGGTACAACCGACTAAAGGAATTCCTTCTTCAGAAGGGGTTTTCCAACAATGATGATTGCCCATGTGTATTCATCAAGAAATCCTTAACTGGATTTTGTATTATATCTGTATATGTTGATGATCTTAATATCATTGGAACTCAACAAGATATAGATGAAACACGCAACCATCTTAAGACGGAATTTGAAATGAAAGACTTGGGTAAAACCAAATTTTGCTTGGGTTTACAACTTGAGCATCTCCCAACAGGGATTTTAGTACACCAGTCTGCTTATATCCAAAAGATTCCACACAAATTCAATATGGATAAATCATATCCATCTAAAACACCTATGGTCGTCCGCTCTCTTGAAATTGATAAAGATCAATTCAGACCTAAAGGTGAAAATGAATAGGTATTGGGACCAGAAGTTCCATATCTCAGTGCCATTGGGGCGTTGATGTATATCACAAATTGTACCAGGCCTGATATTGCATTTGCGGTAAACTTGCTAGCTAGATACAGCACTGCTTCAACACAACGCCATTGGGCGGGAGTTAAGAATATCTTCAGATATCTCATTGGCACGATAGATCTTGGATTATTTTACAAAATTAACCAAGATAAAACATTAATTGGATACACAAATGCTGGCTATTTATCTGATCCCCATGAAGCCAGATCTCAGACAGGCTTTGTATTCTTACATGGTGGAACGACTATTTCATGGAAGTCATCAAAATAGACTCTAATAGCCACATCCACAAACCATTCTGAAATAATTGCATTATTTGAAGCATCACGTGATTGTGTGTGGCTTTGCAGAATGATAAAGCACATACAACGATCATGTGGCATAAGTTCAATCATGAACCCTACCATAATGTATGAAGATAATGCTGCTTGTATTGCACAAATGAGAGCAGGTTATATAAAGAGTAATCTTACAAAACATATGGCTCCTAAATTATTCTATCCTCATCAACTACAAAAGGTAGGAGAGATAGAAATCTTGCAAATTAAATCTTGTGATAATCTTGCAGATTTATTCACAAAATCATTACCAACATCATTATCCCGGAAATATGTTTTTGGAATTGGTATGAGACAACTCAAAGATTTGCAAGAATCAGGGGGAGACTCTCTTTGATATAACCTATATATATAATCATCTGATTAGTGTACTCTTTTTCCTGTATGAGTTTTTCCTCACAAGGTTTCTCATAAAAAAGGTTTTAATGAGGCAACAACAATACAAGACCATATCTTATATCACCTAATTTTCCCATTAAGGTTTTAAGGGTGATATACAAGACATATTCTATGTCATATCTTCTGTTTTCTCTATAAGAGTTTTTAAGAAGATATAAATCCTTTCTCATATTTTCCTATTAGGTTTTTGGAGAAGGATGTTCATACATGATCCTCAGATCATTATTCTAATATATGAGTTTTTCCTTACCAAAGGTTTTCTCATACAAATATCTAACAAAGACAATAATGTCATATCATTTCTCCTAATATTTTCCCACTGGGTTTAAAGGAGTTTTAGCAGAATATACACACAGATTGGTTTCTCCTCAAGTTTTCCCATAGGGTTTTTGGAGGAGTTTTACAAGATAATATCCAAGGAAGATTGAAATCAAATTACATCAAGATCTAATGAAGCTATTGATCAAGGGGGAGTGTTAAGAAATAATTAGTAGTGATCATTAGCCTAATTATGTAATTAACATATTCATTAGTGTGTAATTAGGGAAAAGGCACCTACACACTGTACGGGGTGTGTCTCTCCTGTACAGGTGCCTATTCCACCCCAAAAGGGTGCATGTGTGCCCCTTCCTTGTACTTAAATAGTGGGGTCCACCCCCCACTCCATCAATCAATTCATTCACTTTATAATATACTCCTATGATATGAAGTGCAAAATTCTTAATATTAGGTAATTAATGGAACTATTAGAGGAAGCAGTAGGAGTAGAAGATCTCCTGAGAAACTCGACCATCCAAAGTGACTTGAAGCGGGAACCCTACATGAATTTTATAGAGAATATTAAAACACCATGTAGATATTAATTTCAGAGAAAGACGAATCGATGAGAATAAAAAAAAGTATCATGGCGGTAGTATTGGTAAACAACTTTCCAAGGTTTCACTAATTGGCTAAACCAAATTTATAAAGAAATGCTTCCAACATCTCTAAATTAATATTTATCAATTATCCAAGAAAAAAATACAATAATGATGTTAGTGTGTGGCTCCATCCCTGCATTCTTTTTGAAATATATGCATATTACAATTGTTTTCTAAACTTTACGTACTAAAAAAGAGGTGTGTCAATTAATGCATTGCAAAACTAGTCTTCTAATCAAAACAAGCGAAGTGATTTTCAATTACGGTTCTACATTCTACTGGCCATCAACATCATCTTGTCCTTACATGTGAAGATTGAGAACATATCTGGTGGAAACTGTCGTATGGACCTCCCTGGGCCCACTGCCTCGGTGGGTACCAGGACCGACTACTCGGTGGGCCCCTGGGACTACCAGACTTGCGCTGCACGATACCTGATGGCGTGAAGCACAAGGACTACAGAGGAGAAGTACTCGGTTAGGAAGCTGTACATGTCCCGTACTGTATGGAAGACTCCTAGACGTACTCAACTAGTACTCTCTCCCTATTCCGACTTGTAACCCTGCCTCCCGGACTATATAAGGCGAGGCAGGGACCCCTCTCTCAATCATCTCATCTCACGGCGTACAATTGCACCATCCTGTAATCGTACCCAATCAATCTAGAGCTACGCAGCATACAGGACGTAGGGTATTACGCACCTCGCGGCCCGAACCTATCTAAATTGTGTGCCACATGTCTCTTCCTTCGAGTTACCGATCTCGGCGAGGCCACAATCATCTACTTCGGGTACTCCCATTAGTAGGTTGCCGGTCTAAAACACCGACAGCTGGCGCGCCAGGTAGGGGATCTCGCCCGAGATCACATGGCGAACTCGACGGCTCCTATCTACTTCAAGCCAACCGTCGCCTTCAACCGCGGAGACACCTTCGTTTTCGGCGCTTGGGTCCGCACGCGCCGACGGCGCGGGATCCTTCCAGCGCCGCCTCACCATGCCGCCCAACCCGGAGACCGGCTTCGTGACGCTTCCTGAAGTTGTCACAGGCGAACTCGCCGGCAAGTTCGGCGAAATTTCGCTTTTTGACCATCACGCTGACTTCGAGGTCGGGTCCGCTTCCAACTCGAACTCGACGTCTCCGTGGGCTATCGCATGCGAGCCGGCTACTCAGCCATCGCATGTGGTCTCACCACCCCGTGAGCACTCCACGTGTGGCCCCCACATCGTCAGCAGGGCCCGCACGGAGGCTCCCTCTTCGCGTCGGACTAGCAAGGAGCCCGTACCCGAGTACAACTCGGACTCTGACACCGCCCCCGGCCACGCTTCGGACTCCAACCCCCTCTCCGGCTTCTACTCGCACTCCGCGTACGAGTTCGACTTCGGGTCGGACCCAGAGGATTTCGAGTCCGAGGACAACACGACAGAGCACCCCATATCAGGGCCGACCTCTAGGCTGGTTATAACGTCCACACCTGCCGGGAGATTCGTCTACTGGCCAGACCGCAAGCCTGCAGACCTGACAAGTGGAGACTCACGCTACGTCGCCTACCTTGACTCGCTCCCGTTCCAGGAGGGAACACCACTTGCCCGAGCTGACTCGTACACCCCAACTGAGGTGGCGAGCTCTGAATCCAGTCTTGGCAACCCTGATCGCCAAGTCTTCATGGCTGCCGGCGACACACCAGGACCCTCAGGGATGGCTCAAGACAAGTACCTTGAAGACATCTCTGCAGACGAGTTGTCTGCTGATGCACCTCCAGACGAGACCGCCGCCAACAGGGACGCTCGACGTGAGCGTAAAAGGAAGCGCAACGAACGACGCTGGCGTCTCCGAGATAACCTCCCCATCCGCAACCTTGCGGAAGCTCTCGAGGCGGTAGAGAGCAGAGTACACACTACCCCGGAGCAATGCCTCATGTTGATCACAGCGATCGCACGCCAGGCTCAGGGGATACGTGCTGGAGAAGTCATCGCCAAGCTCGCTGAAGACGCTTACTTCATGCGGGTCGACAACAGGGTCAACTAGCCTCCCCCCGCCAGGAACCACGACAACGAAGCTACAAGTCGCAGCGCTGACCTTGGCCGCAACCGTACTCGAGCCGAGCTGCCGGCTCAGCCTAATCGTACTCGCGCAAACGCCGGCGGACCCTCACAGGGTGGCAACAACAATCGCGAGGTCATCCCTCACCGCGCTCCTGATGGCGGCGGCCGTGACCCTGGCGGCGGCAGCAGCGACGACGGAAGCTCCATCCACGGAGACAACAGGAGGGCCGGCGGCGGCGGCAATCGCGGCGGTCGAGATCACGCGAACAGCCACGCCTCCGGAGCCTCACAAGGCGGCTACGACGCCCGCCAGAAGATTGAAGAGTTGCGGCGGAAGAAGTCAGGCACTGCAGGCGACAACGACGGCTTCCCCGCCTTCTCACCTCGACTTCGCAACTTGCTCCTTCCCGACAAGTTCAAGCCTTTGGGGATCACCAAGTACGACGCGAAGCAGGACCCCATTCAGTGGCTCAGGTGCTACGCCCTCTCCATCGAGAACGCTGGCGGCAACAACGACACCAAGTGCCTCTACTTCCCCTTCTGCCTGGACCAAGCCCCACTCACATGGCTCGAGTCGCTGGACAAGCACTCGATCGACAAGTGGGACCAGCTGAAGGAGCAGTTCACCAGCAACTTCACGGGCGCCATGGGCCACTCGGGTACTCGCATGGATCTGGCCATGGTCAAGCAGGAACAAGGCGAGACCCTCCGCAAGTACATGCGCCGTTTCTTCGACAAGCGTGCTACCGTAGTCGACGTCACCGACAAGGAGGTCATCGACCTCTTCCAAGACGGCCTCTACCATCGCCGCACCTTTGAATACTTTGGTCGTCGCCGCCCCAAGTCCATCCCCCACCTCAAGGACATGATCACGTACTGGGCGGATGAAGAAGACAAGGCCAACGCCAAGTATGACGCCATCCGTGGCAAGAACAAGCAGAACACGGGAGGCGGCAGCGGCAACAACGGGAACCAAGGCGGTCGCAAGAACAACAACAACTACTCGGGTCCCAACCGCAAGCGCAAGCCAGACAACACTGTCGCGGCTATCCAGCGCCTTGCGAAGGAGAACTCGAAGAAAAACTCCGGCGGCTTCAAAGACTTGCTGAAGGAGAAGTGCCCGTGGCATCTGGACGGCAACCACACCACCGAGAAGTGCTACCAACTCAGGCGAGCACTCAAGAGTACTCCAGAGCCACCGCACCCTCACGACAAGAAAGGCAAGAAAAAGAACGACGGAGACAACGACAACTTCCAGGAACCCGACAAGACTGTCAACGTCCTCTTCGGCGGACTACCCAGCAGACGGGAGCAAAAGGCTACTCGTCGAGAAGTCATGAGCATTCAACCAGCGGTCCCGACCCCTCTCAGGTGGTCGGAGGTACCAATTACCTTCTCCCGCGCGGATCAATGGACCAGCTTCTCCGAACCAGGACGGTTCCCTCTCATCCTGAAGCCGGTGGTCGCGGGCTCCAACCTCAACAAGGTCCTCATCGACGGTGGAAGCGTGCTCAACGTCCTTTTCACCAAGACCTTGAAGAAGATGAATCTCGACATCATCCACATGCTCACCAAGAGCAACACGCCTTTCTACGGCATCGTCTCCGGTAACGCGGCTATCCCACTGGGCTCAGTGGTCCTGCCAGTTACCTTCGGGGAATCTCGAGACAATTATCGTACCGAGTACATCAAGTTCGAGGTCGCGGACTTCGAGACATCCTACCATGCCATCCTCGGCAGACCGGCCATCGCCAAGTTCATGGCGGTGCCCCACTACACCTACTTGGTACTCAAGATGCTAAGCCCAGCTGGTGTACTCTCTCTCCAAGGGGACTTGAAGATCTCACACGACTGCGACACTGAAGCCGTGGAGATCGCCTCTACGAATCAAGTACCCAATGCTATGATGGAGGTCTACGCTACGTCGAAGAACCTTGCTACAAGTGAACTCGACATCCCTGAGAAGTCTGACAAAGCCAACAAGCCTCGGCCAGCTGAGGAGGTTTTGGTCAAGACGATCGACCTCGGGACAGGCGACTCCAGCAAGACCACCACCATCGGGGCCGGCCTCGACCCCGAATAGGAAGACGCACTCATCAACTTCCTCCGGGATAACCGCGACATCTTCGCGTGGAAGCCAGCGGACATGCCAGGAGTGCCCAGGGAGTTGATTGAGCACTCCCTCAACGTCGATCCTAAGGCCACCCCAAGCGACAACACCTCCGCCATTTCGCTGACGACAGACGGGACGCCATCAAGATGGAACTTGCCAAACTACTTGCAGCTGGCTTCATCAGAGAAGTCTTCCATCCTGAGTGGCTTGCCAACCCCGTCCTCGTCCGCAAGAAGAACTCGAACGAGTGGAGGATGTGCGTCGACTACACTGATCTCAACAAGCACTGCCCCAAGGACCCCTTCGGGTTGCCGCGGATTGATCAAGTCATCGACTCTACGGCGGGGGCCGTGACCCGTTCGCTTCCTCGATTGCTACTCCGGTACCACCAGATCGCGATCAAGGAAGAAGACCAGGAGAAGACCGCGTTCATCACCCCGTTTGGCACATACTGCTACACGACCATGTCCTTCGGGTTGAAGAACGCTGGCGCCACCTATCAACGAGCTATCCAGGCCTGCTTCAAGAGGCAACTCAACAAGAACGTCGAAGCCTATGTGGATGACGTGGTCGTCAAGACCAGAGACTCCAGTACCCTCATCGACGACCTTGAAGAGACTTTCGCATCCCTGCGCGAGTACCGCTGGAAGCTCAACCCAAACAAGTGCGTCTTCGGCTTACCTTCGGGCAAAACTCGGCTTCATCATCAGCCAACGCGGCATCGAAGCCAACCCCGAGAAGATCTCTGCCATCACCAGCATGAAAGCTCCCACGTGCATCAAAGACGTCCAAAAGCTGACCGGGTGCATGACGGCCTTGAACAGATTCATCTCGAAGCTTGGAGAACGGGGGCTCCCCTTCTTCAAACTACTCAAGCACCAAGAGAAGTTCGTGTGGACTCCAGAGGTGGACCAAGCCCTTGCTCAGCTCAAGGACTTCCTATCGAAGCCACCAGTCCTCACGGCTCCTCGCAAAGGCGAGCAACTACTGCTCTACCTCGCTGCGACTACTCATGTGGTCAGTACTGCCATCATCGTCGAGCGGCAGGAAGACGACCACGCCTATCCAGTCCAGCGCCCAGTCTACTTCGTCAGCGAGGTCCTGTCAGAGTCCAAGGCACGCTATCAGCCTGTGCAGAAGCTCCTGTACGCAGTACTCATCACCTCGAGGAAGTTACGTCACTACTTCCAGGAGTACTCGATCTCCGTCGTCACCGACTACCCGCTCGGCGACATCCTGCGGAACTAAGATGCTACTGGAAGAATCTCGAAGTGGGCAGTCGAACTCGGCGCCCTCACCATCGACTTCAAGCCACACACATCCATCAAGTCGCAAGCTCTAGTCGACTTCATGACAGAGTGGCGGGAGAATCAACTACCTACTCCAACCGTGCGACCAGAGCATTGGGTTATGTACTTCGACGGCTCACTCAACCTCGAGGGCGCAGGTGCAGGGGTACTCCTGATCTCTCCAACAGGCGAACAACTCAAGTACGTCCTGCAGATCTTCTGGAAGGTCTCAAACAACGAAGCCGAGTACGAAGCTCTCCTACACGGGCTCCGCCTCGCGGCTTCACTAGGCATCAAGCGGCTACTAGTCTACGGCGACTCCGTAGTGGTCATCAACCAAGTCAACAAGTCCTGGGACCACAACAAGGAGAACATGGACGCATACTGCCTAGAAGTCCGCAAGCTTGAGAACAAGTTCCACGGTCTCGAGTTCCACCACATCGTCCGCGACAACAACGTTGCAGCGGACGTCCTGTCGAAGCTTGGTTCTACTCGCGCTCAAGTACCAGCGGGTGTTTTCGTCCACGAGCTTCACGCGCCATCCATCCCGGAGCCGGCGCCACCGACCACTGTCCCAGTGCATCCGCCAGCTAGCCAGGAGGTCATGATGATCGACGCGGACTGGAGGCAACCCTTCATCGACTACCTCAGCGAGCAGAAGGTTCCCTCGGATAAAAACTTGGCCGAGCAGCTCATCCGCCGCGCCAAGTCTCACGTCCTCGTTGGAGACAAGCTTTACAAGCGGGGCGCATCTTCTGGAGTACTTATGAAGTGCGTCCCCAGGCAAGAAGGCAAGGACATTTTGGAGGAGATCCACAAGGGCGTCTGCGGCAACCACGCGTCTTCTCGTACGCTGGTCAGCAAGGCCTTCCGGCGAGCCTTCTACTAGCCCACAGCTCTGGGCGACGCTGAAGAACTCGTCAGAAGGTGCCAAGGATGTCAATATTTCGCCAAGCAGCAACACGTTCCAGCCTACAAGCTAGTCACCATACCGCCAACCTGGCCCTTTGCTTGCTGGGGGCTCGACATGATTGAGCCATTGCCAACTGCGCCAGGTGGATTCAACAGAGTATTGGTGGCCATCGACAAGTTCACCAAGTGGATCGAGTTCAAGCCGGTCACATGCCCCAAGGCTGATAGAGTACTTGATTTCCTCGATGAACTCGTGCATCGCTACAGACTACCCCACCGCATCATCACAGACCTGGGCTCCAACTTCAACAACCACCAGTTCTGGGAGTACTGCGAGAACAGCGGGATCGACGTCCGATATGTCTCAGTTGCCCATCCTCGGGCCAACGGACAAGTTGAGCGCGCCAACGGGATGGTGCTCGACGCTCTCAAGAAGCGGCTACACGATGCTGCTAATTCTAAAGGAGGCAAGTGGATCAAGGAACTACCCAATGCACTCTGGGGGCTACGTACTCAGCCCTCCAAGACAACGGGGCAATCCCCTTACTTCCTGGTCTACGACTCTGAAGCAATCCTCCCTGCTGACGTCATATGGGATTCACCAGCAGTGGAGCACTACGACGAAGGCGTCTCTGAAGACAGCAGTCGAGTTGACATCGACGGGCTCGAAGAAGCTTGCTGCGCTACCCTCGTCCAATCGGCAAGGTACATGGAGGGTATCCGACGCTACCACGACCGCAACGTCAAGGAACGCTCCTTCAACGTTGGCGATCTCGTCCTCCGCCGTATCCAGAACACGGAAGGATTACACAAGCTCAGCTCCCCCTGGGAAGGTCCCTTCACAGTCGCAAAGGTGACCGGGCCGGGCTCCTACCGCCTCTAGACACTTGAAGGCGAAGACGTCAACAACTCGTGGAACGTCGACCAGCTCTGTTGGTTCTACGCCTAGTCTACACGACTACCCTAGGGCTCAAGTCTACACGACTACATCAAGACCCCTCCGCCGTAAGCGGCCTCCGGGTCCAGGCTCCAGTCCATGGACTACCCCTCCGCCGTAAGCGGCCTCCGGGTCCGGGCACTAGTCTCCGGACTACTCCTCACTGTAAGCGGCCTCCGGGTCCAGGCACTAGTCTCCGGACTACTCCTCACCAGAATCCAGCCCATGTGGCTACCTACGGATCCTGGGCTGCGACGAGCGACAAAGGATTCTAGCAATGGTCTACTGAGAGACCATGTACTTCTAGATCCAGCCTATACGGCTACCTACGGATCTACTGCTGTAAGCGGCTACACGCCCTAGCACTACTTAGCCGTAAGCGGCCTCTTGGTCCTGGCGACTACTCTGTAACTACGGCCCTGGCCATCAAGGTGTACTTCTTCAGTAATAAAGTTCGATTGTTCATCAACTGCTTTACTGTCTACTTCCCTCAACGGGACTACTGCCGAGTACGACTACTCGCGATAACTCCATGATGGGATTCCGCACTCTGAGTGTCGGTGCGGAATGTGGTCCCGACACTAACCATTAATAAGCGCCGTGGTCTATCCCTCAATGGTCGATGCTAGGCAACAGGAGACACATAGTTTATCCTGGTTCCGGCCGGTGGGCCGTACGTCCAGCAGTGGCGTGCTCAAGGCACTATATTGCTCAAGACACGGGGTGCTCGTAGTGGGGCTGCTACAAGCAAGGCGGGAGAGGAAGCGTAGCTTCCAAGTCCCTGGTGTAGTGACTGAAGATGTTGTGGGAGAATTGGAGAGCAAGTGCGCGGTGCGGCTTGTCTCGTGTTGTGTCCTGTGTATGTGTCCCGTGTCCCCTGCGGCAAGGGGGTTTGTCCTCCTTTTATAGATCAAGGAGGGAGCGAATCACATGCGCGCCGCGCTATTTAGCTACGTGGGGGGAGCGTGATGTGCTATACTGTAGGATAGGCGGCCGTCCGGGCAATCCTTGCAGCGATCTAGCCATCATGGCACATCTTGTACCCGAACAGTGGCGGCCTCAAGGGTAGGAGAGCGGCGGACGGCTATAATGTCTTCTGATAGGCTCGAGGGAGTTGCTGGCGTCGGTCCGTACGAGGTACAGTCGCAGGTAAGGCGGCGTCCTGTTCCCGCACGCTCCACAGTGCTGGAGTTGTTGCCGCGGCGCCTGGCGCGCGCCCGTACGCGCGGGGGCGGCAACCATGCCGTTACGCGTGGCGGGGATGGCGTCCCACCGGCCTAGCGCCTCCACCTAATCCTGTAAGGTCACGAGAAAGCAGATCGAGGGTGCAGCCGGCCCCCCTTCGAGGGCTCGGCGCGTTAGCCGCACGGAGTGGGCGGCGCGGCGTCACGGGGACCCGGCACCGACCACGCCGCACGGTTCCCCCCCACGGAACGGGGATGGGATCCCTCCTGGGGAGTTGGTGCGGCGGCACCGGGGTGCGAGCCCCGGGCGCATGATGGCGCCGCCCTGCCGTTGTCAGGGCATTAAATGCCCGCGCACGGGCGCGGGCGCATGCGTGTGGGGCGCCTTCGAGTGAGGCGGACCCCGTTCGAGGGCGGAGCGGTCCCTCGAGCGAGGCGGAGCTTGCTCGAGGGGGAACAGGCCCTCGAGCGAGGCGGAGCCTGCTCGAGGTAAACGCACCCCCTCGAACGAGGCGGAGCCCGCCCGAGGGGGGCGCGCATCCTCGAGCGAGGCGAAGCCTGCTCGAGGGGATCTTCAAGAGGGCCTCCTTGGTGGCCCGTTGAGGTCCCCGCGGCATGGGCCGTATCCTGCATGGTTAGGTGAGGTGTGTTTGGCTTTGTTGCGGGTTTTAAGTGGGGATTTCCCAGTTGTTAAAGGGGACCCCTAGGGCTGTCCCCGACAGTAGCCCCCGAGCATCTGTGGGTTTGCCATTGAGGCTCCCGCGCATGCCGGGAACCTACCGATAGGACGTTCTTCCCTTCTTGTCTTGCGAACGCTTTCCGTGGGGCCGCGTCAGCGGACCCGCGGGTCTAGCCCCCCGAAGCCCCGGCAGAGCGTGGATGCTCCTGTAGGGGTTAACCGTGAGAGCTGGTCAGAGGGCATGGTACATGTTTCAACCGGCGTCGGCAATGTCTCAGCCGGCTTCGGTGACGCACGCGCTGCTGGCACTGTCTCCAGCGGGTGCAATCCAGAAGGTGTAGCCGTGCGTCAAGCCCCCGAGCCTGGGCCCGTTCGAGGCGATCGGGTAGAGCCTTACGACTTGTTTCTTAACGCGCCCTCGCCGTCCCTCCGCGGGACGGAGGGTGAGGTTTCCGCAACCCCCATCGAGCGGGTCGCGAATTGCGGATTCCTCGTTGAGCTGCTAGTGGGTGATTCGAGTGGACGCCCATTCCCCGTTCGATAAGGGTAGGCTGCGTGGTCCGGAGACACGTCCATTGAAGCGCTTGCGTGGGTTTGCTAGGTGGGGCTCGGTCCCGTTCGATAGGGACCAAGGGCGCGGAAGCTCTCCCTCAGTGGGATCCCCCGACTAGCTGCCCTCGCTGGCTCTCGAATACGACATATGGGGCACCCTCAAGCCGACGGGCTTGAGGAACGTCTCGAATGCGCGTGCCTTCGTCGTCCCTGACTCTGTGATCTGGGGCGCCTGTTCGAACCCGTCGAGGGTCAGACTTCGAACCTCTGATCAGTAGGGCCGTGCGGGGTGGCGCCTGGGCGGCCCCGTCTTTGCATCTGCGACCGTCGAGGGGCCTGGGCGAGCCAGCCCTTGGGACGCTGATTAGTAAAAATGATGCGGGGCGGCGGCTAAGCGCTCCCGGCCTGGCATCTGCGACCATGGAGGGGCCTGGGCGAGCCATCCCCCCGAGGCGCCGATCGAATACAGCGTGGCATGGGTGCTTGCGGTGCCCGCTTTGTTTCAAACGGGCCCCGGGGCGACCTTCTCACGCCGGTGCCCTTTAGGGGGCAGACATCGTCTCGAGCCATGGGCTCGTGCCGCTCGAGGGTTCTGCGTGGCATGGGTGCTTGCGGTGCCCGCTTTGTTTCAAACGGGCCCCGAGGCGACCTTCTCACGCCTGTGCCCTTTCGAGGGTTGAAATTATCCCGAGCCAGGAGTCCGTGCCGCTCGAGGGTTCTCCTTGCTTTGCAAGGGACCGGGCCATTAAATGCTCCACAGTAGAGGCTGCGGTTTCGCGTCGCGGGCGCGCTTTTCTAGGTGTTGAGGCCGCGCGCGCGCGTATTGGGCGGCGTGGGCAGGCGGACGTGACCGCCTGCCACGGCCCCTGCTATTCTTCGCCGTGATGATGGTTCGTTCACGGTGGCGTGGCCGCTGCGGTCGTGGTGGTGCGCGCCCGTCGGCGAGAAAAAAGATTCCCTGCAGTTAATGTGCGCGGGACGTCCGCCCCGGAGAGCTCGCCCGCGGCCTTATAAATCTGAGGGGAGGGAAAAACGGCAGTTTTTTACCTTAGCGCTCCGCCGTCTTAGCCCCCTGCGCTCTCGCCTTCGTCCTGCTCTTGCCATCGCGCGCCCTCTTCCGCGCCTCACGATCCTCGATCCGTACGCCTGGGAGCGGTCGACGGTGACCCGGCTGGCCCTTGCGAGCTGGTCTCCGCCGGCCAGTTGGCGGCGAACGAAGAGGGCCGGCCGGCGGAATGGATCGTGCCGCTGGCAGGGGACCACGCGCCCAACCCGCCGGAGGGCTACGTGGTGAGCTTCATCCGCTTCCATGAGCGCGGCTTCGCTGCGCCAGCGAGCTGCTTCATGCGGGCGCTCTGCCACCGTTACGGCGTGGAGTTACACAACTTCGCGCTGAATGCGATTTCGCAGGCGGCCACATTTGTGGGCGTCTGCGAGGGGTATCTAGGGATCCCAGTCAATTGGGAGCTCTGGCTACACCTCTTCCGCGCGGAGCTCTTCACGCAGCCGACGACAGAGCAGAGGACCCGCCGCGCGGTGCGCGCCGGCGGCATGTCGCTTGCCCTGCGGACGCAGTTCAAGGACGACTACATCCCCTGCACCATGACGACGAACAACGCCGGCTGGGAGCGGAGGTGGTTCTACTTGCGCAACGCCGAGCCCGGCCTCCCCCCATACACCGGTCTGGTGTTCAAGGAGAAGCCCGACTCCTGGGGCTACAGGGTGTCCACGCCCCAGCATCGGAGGCGGCTGGGCTCTCTCCTCGCCGCCTTGAGGAATCTGGCGACGCACGGGCTAACCGCGGCGGGCGTCCTCGCCTTCCTCCACCATCGGCGGGTTGTGCCTCTGATGGAGAGGCCGCTCTGCATCTACGAGATGACAGAGGAGGCGGACCCCGTCGTGCTGGCGAGGTCGCGGATGCTCCCGACCCCCCTCGGGTGGGCGTACGCGCTCACGCGGGCGCGGAACGCCGTCGACACCTGGATGTTGCGCCAGGACCGGTCCCCGTGGGAGCTCGAGATGCTCCCCACCGGCCCGCTGGTGAGTATGGTTCTTTGCCCGGTTTCCGCTCTTGATGTTGCCTCTGGCCCCTGACGCGCTTTTGATGTTCTCGCATGCAGCTGGTGAACTTCAGCGCCGCGAAGTCCGTTCCGCCCACCCCTGACTCCCGCGCGCTTGGTCGGGCGGCGCAACAACGGGAGCAGGAGCGGGCGCGCGCGCAAGAGGGAGCGCGCGAGGCGGCACCGCGAGCGCCGCGAGCGCGGAGCGAGGAGTACCACCGCGTGAGCAGCAGGGGCTCTCCTCTCCGGGGACCGAGGAGTATTCGTCCCCGGAGGAGGATGAAGAGGAAGAAGCCGGGGGCGGGTGGCCCCTCCGATAGGTGGGAGCCTCGCCCCCCCGTCGCCGGAGCCAGCCCGGTGGCAAGGGCGGCATCGCCCGGGGCGGCGCAACGGCGCCCGCCGCCGGGCAACCGGCCAATGGGGGCGGCGCGAGCCGTGGAGGTGCCGGCGCGTGCCGCGGAGGCGCGCGCGCAAGTGCGCCCGCGCGCGCGGGCGGGGCCCGTGCGCGTGGTGGAGACATCGGGGGGGCGCGGCGACCGCGTGTCCGCCGCCGCGCGGGCCTCGTCCGCCGAGGCCTCGAGGAAGAGGAAGCGCGCCTTCTCCTCTTCGAGGTAAGGGGCTCTCTCTTCCGCTCGGTTTGGTTTTTTGACGATCAGGCATTCCGGCTTTTTGTTTGTGCTTGTGCAGGGTGGTGCCAACCGTGCCTCCCCTCGCACCGTCCAAGGTGTTGAGGGCGGATGCGACCATTCCCACCCGGCGGCGCTCGTCGAGGGCGCCACGGGCGGGGGCAAGCACGACGGCGGCGACGGGCGAGAGCTCGCAGGCGCGACCGAGGCTTGGAGGCCCCTCGGCCGGCGGATCCAGCCCGCCATGGCGCGGCCCGGCGGTCGCCGAGGAGGCGGCGGGCGCCGGCCGTGGCGGAGGCGCAGCCACGGCGGCGGCCGGTGGTGGAGGCGCACCCCGCGGAGGTCGCCGCGGCGGAGGTGCGATCCGTGGCGCAGCCGCGGAGGAGGCAGAGCGGGTGCCGCCCGCGGTGGAGCCCGTGGTCGCGCAGGCGCGGCCGGAGGCGCGTGGCCACGCGCGCCGCCGCCGGCGCCCGTGGCCACCGGGAGGCGCAAGGGGAGGCGCGGCGGAGGCGGTGCATAGGGCCCGCGCCTACCGGCCGCTCCCCGGCGGTGGTGGTGGAGGTCCGGACGACGATTCCCCGCCGCCGGGTGGGATCGGTGGGTGAGCTTCCCCCACGCTCTCCCCGAGTCCCGGAGAGGGGGCCCTCGTGAGGCGACGCGACGGCCACATGGTGGCGGGGGCGGGGACATGGCGCCGAGGCCTCGTCTTCTCGTGCCCGCCACTCCGCCTGTGTGGAGGGGGTCGCCGACGACCCACCTGCGTTCGCCGACGCCCAGGAGGAGCAGGAGCTGTGGGGGGAGCTCCGCAGCCACGGTGCCACGCTCGACCGTGCGCTGAACGAGGCACTGAGGGTCCACGGCGGCCCCGCATGGCGCGTCTTCCAGGTAGGGCGTCGTGGCTCGTTCTCCTCTTTTCCTCGTTCCTGCGCGCTGTCTTTGTATCATGATGCTTACGGGTTTCGAGTTGTGGGTGACAGGAGCTCGAGCGCCGTGCCCGCGACAAGCACGGCGCCTTCGATCGGGTGAACGCCGAGCTCCACCAGGTCCGGGAGCGATGCGGCGCCTTCGACGCGCTCGCCGATGCCCTCAGGACTCCGGACGGCTGGTTGTCGTACCGGGCCATGGCCTTGCGCGATGAACTCCACGAGAGCACAAGGCAAGACCCGGCGCGTCCCTCTAGCCTCGAGCGGGTTTGCACAGCCCTCATCGATCGTGATGAGGCGCTGCGGGAGGCGCGCTCGGACCTGGAGATGATGCGCACGCTGGCGACCAATTGGGAGGCGGAGGTGGCCGGCGTCCGCAGCGAGAACCGGGGGCTCCGCTTGTCGCCGAGGGGGCGCAGCGCGCAGCCGCCGGTGCCGAGGAGTGGGCGCGGGCGCTCGAGCAAAGGGTCAAGGAGGCCGACGACTTGAAGGCCGCCCTCGACGCCAAGGTCACGCCGCGCCGCGCGTTGCCGAGGACCCGCCCCCCGCAGGAGCGCACTGCCCGTCAAGGGGCTGAGGGGCGGCTCCGCGAGGAGCGAGCCGCCCTCGTCGATGCTCTGGTCGGCCCCGGGAGCGGGAGCGCACAGCTCGTGAGGTGGCGCAAATGTCGCTGGACGACCGGAACACCGAGTTCTCCAAGGTCGAGGGCGAGCCGATAGTGCTCGCGCATTACGAGCGCGAACCAGAGCCGGCCCTCCGCAGAGCGGGGCGAGACCGTCCGGGGCCTCGAGCAAGCGGTCGAGGCCGAGCGTCGTGCCCTCGAGGTGGAGAGGAAGCAAGTCGAAGGTGAGCCGCTGCTTGACTCCTGTATTGTTGGGTTTTTCTTAGAAAGTTCACATTCTTTTTCTGATTTCTTTCTTGTCTTGGCGACTCCAGGCTTGCGCACCGCTCTGGGGCACGCGGTTGAGCGGGCTGAGGCGCTGCAGACTTCCTACAACTCCTCCGAGCAGGAGCTGCAGGAGTTGCACGATGCGGCCCTCGAGACATGTCGATCTGTGGAGGAGGGCGAGGCGCAGGCCGGAAGCTCACTGGCCAGCCGCCTGCGCGCCCTTGGCGGCCATGTCACTGGACGGATGCGCCAGGCTCTGCATCTTGGCGTCCAGAAGGCCCTCGGAGTGGTACGGTCCCACTACGAGGTCAACTTCGAGGCGCTGGCGGAGGGTTACGTCGTTCCCGACGGTGTCGAGGACGAGGTGGCGATGGAGCGTGTGGATGCGCTCGCTGCCGACGCCGCTGGGACGCTCGCTGAGGCCTTCGAGGAGTTCCTCTTCCCGTACGCTGTTGACGCCGCCGCTCCTCCCGCCTGAAGACGGCTGGGCGCTAGGCCCATTTTTTGTTTATGTATCAGTACGCTAGTCGTACGGCCTTTGTAAATAAACAAGTTATTTTTATCGCAAACATTTGTTGATGTGAAATGAAGTCTTTTGTTTACTACGCTTTTTGTTTCTCCTTCTTCCTGAGTAGATTCTAGTTAGGGGAGTTCGATTTTCGCGGGTGGCCTGCTGGGTCGGAGGCGAGAGAGAAGGGCCGTATCCTCGCGGCGTGGGCTATCTCTAGCTCGCGCTCTCCTTCCGCTAGGCTGCCTGCGCCCTGTTCGAATCGTTGCTCGGGGTCGAAGTAGAAAACAAACTTAGCGCTTGTGAGTTGTTTTGTTTTTGCGCGAAAATGGGACCATTTGGGGGGGGGATGCCCCCCGCAGTAGCCCCCGAGGGTAACTTGGGTTTCAGGGGAAAGCCGAGTTGCCCTTTTCATTAGACTCGAGGCGTTTACATAGTTGTCACCAACTGGGGCATTGGTCGTATGATTTTTACAACAAAAATACTTGGAAATCCTAGCTAGGGGTAGAAGCGACGTAGCTGTTGGATGTTCCAAGCGTTGGTGAGTTCTTCACCGTCCTCGTTGGCCAGCTTGTATGTGCCGGGCTTGAGTACCTTCACCACGACGTAGGGTCCCTCCCATGGGGGCGATAGCTTGTGGTGCCCTCGGTTGTCTTGTCGTAGCCTTAGGACCAAGTCCCCTTCACTGAAGTCCCGTCGGCGTATCTTGCGTGCTTGGTAGCGCCTAAGGGACTGCTGATACCTTGCGGAATGCATCAAGGCCATGAGGCGTGCTTCGTCCAGCTGGTCCAGTGAGTCCTCGCGGGCTCGCTGGTTGGCATCCTCGTCGTAGCCTCGAACCCTGGGCGATCCGTATTCTAAATCCGTGGGGAGGATGGCCTCCGCGCCATGGACTAGGAAAAACGGGGTGAACCCGTGGCTCGTCGGGGTGGTCCTTAGGCTCCACACGACCGCCGGTAACTCTTGGAGCCATTTCCGACCGCATTTGTTTAGCCTGGTCAAAAATCCTAGGCTTAAGGCCTTGTAGGATCATGCCGTTGGCACGCTCTACTTGGCCGTTGGTCGGCGGGTGTGCCACCGCCCAATCCACGCGGATGTGGAACTTGTCGCAGAACTCCAAGAATTTCCGGCCCGTGAACTGGGACCCGTTGTCGGTGATAATGGAGTTTGGCACTCCAAAGCGGTGGACGATGTCAGTAAAGAACGTCACCGCTTGCTCTGCCCTTAGATTCGTGATGGGGCGCACCTCCACCCACTTGGAGAACTTGTCGATCGCGACCAACAAGTGGGTGAAGCCCCCGGGCGCCTTCCGCAGGGGCCCGACGATGTCCAGTCCCCACACAGCGAACGGCCATGTTATGGGGATGGTCTGCAGAACGTGAGCGGGAAGGTTGGACTTGCGGGCGTACAATTGGCACCCTTCGCAGGTGCGTACGATTTCGCTGGCGTCCGCGACCGCGGTAGGCCAGTAAAAGCCTTGGCGGAAGGCATTGCCGACGAGGGTGCGAGGCGCGGCGTGATGGCCATAGATCCCCGCGTGGATATCCCAGGAGTTTGCGCCCCTCAGGGATGGGCACGCACCGCTGCAAGATGCCGGAGGCGGCGCGCTTGTACAGCTCGCCGTCGACGAGGGCGAAGGACTTGGCCATCCTGGCGATGCGCCTGGCCGTGGCCCGGTCCAAGGGGAGCTCTCCTCGAGCCATCCAAGCGATGTATTTGTCACGCCAGTCCGCTTTGACAGGAGCCGGCCCGATGTCCATCACGTCGGCCTCGTGGGAGCCGTACCCCTCGAGAAGGGAGAGCACGTACGCCTCATTCGAGGGGTCCTCATCCATGGGTTCCGCACCCGCTGGATTCGAGGGAGCCCCCGAGGGTTCTATGTGGCTCGAGGGGTGAGGCTCGAGGACGACCGAGGGCTGGGCGATGTCGCGGGCGAAAACGTTCGGGGGGACGGTGATCCGCCCGGACGCGATCTTGGCCAGCTCGTCCGCCTCCTCGTTGTACCGGTGTGGCACGTGATTGAGCTCGATGCCGTAAAATTTGTCTTCGAGGGCTCGCACAGCCTTGCCGTAGGCCTCCATCTTATCATCATGGCAGCTCGCGTTCTTCATGACTTGATCGATTACGAGCTGCGAGTCCCCCCGTACGTCGAGGCGCTTGACGCCTAACTCAATGGCGATTTTGAGGCCACAGAGGAGGGCCTCATATTCAGCCATATTGTTAGATGCGGGGAAGTGGAGGCGTACCGCGTACCGCATGTGTTCCTCGAGGGGTGACACGAAGAGCAGGCCTGCGCCCACCCATGTTTTCATCACCGAGCCGTCGAAGAACAGAGTCCAGCACTCTGCTTGGATCTGCGGCGACGGCAGCTGCGTATTCGTCCATTCAGCGACGAAATCCGCCAGGATTTGAGACTTGATGGCCTTGCGCGGGGCGTAGGCAAGTGTCTCGCCCATCAGCTCCACGGACCACTTGGCAATCCTGCCCGCCGCGTCGGGATTGCGGATGATCTCCCCCAGCGGGAAGGAGGAGACCACTGTGACGGGGTGGGCCTCGAAGTAGTGGCGGAGCTTGCGCCGCGCGAGGATTACCGCATACAGTAGCTTCTGGACCTGAGGGTAGCGCGTCTTGGTATCAGACAAGACCTCGCTGATGTAATAGACCGGCCGCTGTACAGGCAAGACGTGCCCTTCCTCCGTGCGCTCCACCACGATCACGGCGCTGACCACCTGGGTGGTTGCGGCGACATAGAGCTGTAAGGGCTCGCCGTCCTGCGGCGGCGTGAGGATAGGGGCGTGCGTTAGGGACGCCTTCAGCTTGTCGAGCGCATCCTGGGCCTCGGAGGTCCAGGAGAAGCGCTCGTGCTTCTTGAGGAGGCGATAGAGGGGCAGGCCCTTCTCGCCGAGCCGCGAGATGAAGCGGCTCAAGGCGGCAAGGCACCCTAGCACCTTCTTCACCCCTTTGAGGTCCCGGATCGGGCCCATTCATTCGAGGGCCGCAACCTTCTCAGGGTGGGCCTCGATTCCCCGTTGGGAGACGATGTATCCCAGGAGCATGCCTCGCGGCACTCCGAAGACACACTTTTCGGGGTTTAATTTGACCCCATTGGCCCGTAGGCAGGCGAACGAGATGCCAAGGTCGCCAACCAGGTCGTCCGCCTTCCTGGTTTTCACGACGATGTCGTCTACGTACGCCTCGACCGTTTGTCCGATGTGATCCCCGAAAACGTGCTGCATGCAGCGCTGGTATGTTGCACCCGCGTTTCGGAGGCCAAACGGCATCGTGACGTAACAGAACATCCCGAACGGCGTGATGAACGAAGTCGCGAGCTGGTCGGACTCCTTCATCTTTATTTGATGATACCCGGAGTAGGCATCAAGGAAGCATAGCAGCTCACACCTAGCAGTTGAATCAACGATTTAATCAATACGCGGGAAAGGAAAAGGAACTTTAGGACACGCTTTATTAAGACTAGTGTAGTCTGTACACATCCGCCACTTCCCATTCTTTTTCTTTACAAGCACGGGGTTTGCTAGCCACGTTGGGTGGAACACCTCCCTGATGAACCCGGCCTCAAGAAGCTTCCGCAGCTCCGTTCCGATAGCCCGTCGCCGTTCTTCGTCGAAGCGGCGCAGCCGTTGTTGCACGGCGCGGGCGTGAGGCAGTATGTCAAGGGAGTGCTCGACGACCTCCCTCGGGATGCCTGGCATGTCCGAGAGGCTCCACGCGAAGATGTCGGCGTTGGCGCGGAGGAAGTCGACGAGCACCACCTCCTATTTGGGATCGAGGGTGGAGCTGACCCTCAACGCCTTGCCCTCGGGGGCAGAAGGGTTGAGGGGGACCTCCTTGGTCTGCTCCGCGGCCTCGAAGGTGCCGGTGTGCTTGGCGGCGGAGTCGAGGTCCTCGTTGACCATCTTCTCCAAAGTGGTCACCAGCGCTTCATCCAGCGCCAGTGCTTCTGCGTGTTCTACGCACTCGACGTCGCAGTCGAATGCGTGCTTGATGGACGAGCCTACGGTGATGACACCGTTCGGTCCTGACATCTTCATCTTCAAGTAGGTGTAGTTGGGAACCGCCATGAACTTGGCGTAGCAGGGCTGCCCAATTATGGCGTGGTAGGCTCCCTTGAACCCCACCACCTCGAAGGTGAGCGTTTCCTTGCGGAAATTCTTCGCGGTGCCGAACCAAGGCGGCGGATCGACCGCCGAGGGGGGCCGGACCTGCTTGCGGGCGCGACGCCATGGAATGGCTTCGTGCCGGGCCGCGGCCCGGTCCAACCCGATCCCCAAACAAGCGCACAGGCGTATGCGCGTAGAGGATGTTGAGGCGGCCGCCTCCGTCCATCAAGACCTTTGAGAACCGCGCGTTCCCCAATGATGGGGTCGACCACCGGCGGGTACTAGCCCGGGTTGGGGGATGCGGTTCGGATGGTCCTCCCCGCTGAAGGTGATGGCATCCTCCGACCGCCTGAGGAAGGAGGGAGGCGCCTTCTCGCGGCAAGGACCTCGTGCCGCTCCGCTTGCGCCGGCGGGTCGACATGTCGACGGTGGGTCCCCCAAAGATGAGGAACACGTTCTCCACGGCGGGGAAGCCGCCGGCGTTGCCATCTCCTCCGTCTTTCTTGGCTTCTGCCTCCTTCGCGGCGGCGCGGCCATAGAACTTCTTGAGCATGTCGCACTGCTCAAGGGTGTGGTTCACTGGGGTCTTGTGGTAAGGACATGGCTTTTTTAGCATGTCATCGAACACCCCCGGACCTCGAGGGGCCGGTCGAGGGCCCCGTCGAGCCGGGTCAACAGCAAGAGCCTCGGCATCACCGCCGTCGCGCCCCTGCTCGCGTGCCTCGCGGCGTGGCTTCTTTCCCTTCTTGCCCCGCTTGTCCTTGCGGTGGGGCTCCCTGGACTTGCTGCCCTCCGCGGGCGCATCATCCGAGCGCTTGCCTTTCTTGCCGTCGAAAATCGCCCCCACGGCCTCTTCTCCTGAGGCGAAGCTGGTGGCAATGTCGAACAGCTCGTTGGAGTCCGCGGGCGGGCTGCGTCCCAGCTCCCGCACGAGGTCCCAGCATGTGGTACCCTCGAGGAAGGCGTGCACAATCTCAGATTGCGCCACGCTGGGGAGCTCTGTACAGCGCTTGGAGAAGCGCCGTATGAAGTCCCGCAGCGACTCGCCGGGCCACGGGTGCAGGAGCGCGAGTCCCAAGAATTTCCGTGGCGCACGTACGTGCCCCCGGAAGTTACCCACGAACGTGCGGACCGGATCGTCCCGGTTGTGGATGGGGTGGCGGGGGCGGTGCTCGAGCCACGTACGGGCCGCATCGCCAAGGTGCAGGGGCAAGTTGCGGATGATGACCTCGTCGCTGGTGGCCCCACCCAGTTGGCACGCCAGGCGGTAGTCGTTGAGCCACACGCGGGGATCCGTCTCCCCGTTGTACTTAACGATAGTCGAGGGTTGGCGGAAGCATTGGGGGAAGGCCGCTGCACGGATCTCCCGGCTAAACACGCGGGTCCCCGGGGGCTCTGGCGTCGGAGAGCGGTCTTCGTCGCTGTCGTAGCGTCCACCCCGTCAAGGGTGGTAGCCCACCGCTACTCGCGCGTCCGCCTTGCTCGTGCGCCTGGCGTTGATGACGTTGCAGGCGTCACCGTTCAGTGTCCTGCGCGTGTCAAGGAGCCGCTCCTTGGCCGGCGCGCGTCCCGAGTTGGCGGGACGCCCCGCAGCTTCGCCTGCGTGGACCGAGGGTTCGCCCCCCTGAGCAGCCCCGTCTCCTCGCGCATCCCCCTGCTGGCGGATACGTGAGGCTGAGCTTTCGGCCTGCTGGACGGCCGCTTGCTCGATGAGAGCCTGCACCTCGCGTTGCAGGTTCCGCGCCTCAGGGGTCGAGGGTGCCGGCATAGCCCGCAGCAGCGTTGCGGCGGCAACGAGCTTCGACTTGCCCCCGCGGAGGCGCGTCGGGGTTGTCGGTGTTGATGCGGTCGCGGGCCCGTCCCGCCCGGCTCCCGCGCGCGTTCACCGCGCGTGGAGGCTTCCCCCCGCCATTGAGGCACGAGGCGGCCGCACCGTTCGGTGCTCCTCGCCAGCTTAGCCTCGAGCTCGCGGCCCGGGGCCAGCCGCGCGTCGGCATCGGCCCCGGCGAGAGTGCTTGGCCCCGCGGCCAAGCGCGGAGCGATCCCTGGAGCAGGCGTGACCTCCCCGTCCCCAGCACCCACAGCGCCGGTGGCGTTGGCTGGGTCGTTGGCGACGACGACGTAGCATTCCCGCGCGGGGTCATAGCTCCCGATGCTGGAGTTGTCGGAGCAGCCGAACCAGTAGTCCGTAGCGTCGAGGAAACGCCGGAACATGACTGGGTCCGGCACGCCAGAGAAGTCCCACTCCGCGTACTCGTGGAGGTTAGCGGGTGGTGGCGCGTCAAGGGAACCTAGGGACGAGTCTCCGGTTGAGGCGCTGGGACCCCTGGCAACGAAGACGTGACGTCCAGGGGGAACCCTGCGCATCGTGATGTTGACGTTGGCGTTGTAGGCCGTCGTGGCACCACGCAGCCCGATGGGAAAACGCGGTCCAGAGACAGTGCGTTGTCCCATTGGGATGGCGGTGGCTGCCGTGGTGGCAGGCGCGCTGCGCTGAGAGGCGGCGCGCTCGGCCGCGCCGCTCGGACCTTGCCCGCGCGGGCGGCGCCGGCCGCAGCGGCGGCGTCGTGGCGTCGACGGGCCCGCGGCATGCGCACCGCGGACGTCCGCGCGGGTGGTGGTGCGCGCGGCGGGGACCGGAGCGGACCCGGCACGGCGCGCGCGCGCGGAGCTCCTCACGGTTGGTGAGGCGCATGAGGTAGCCGTTCCCCGTGGCCTGGAAGTTTAGGCCCCCAAACCGGATTTCGAACCCGGCGTGGAGGGGGTCCGAGCTGCCCATGTAGTAACGCGTACCGCGGTACTCAGTGCGGATCACCATGGAGGGAGTTGGTGGAATGACCTTAGGCGCTCGATTGCCCCACGGTGGGCGCCAACTGTCGGTGCGGAATGTGGTCCCGACACTAACCAGTAATAAGCGCCGTGGTCTATCCCTCAATGGTCGATGCTATGCAAGCGGGGAGACAAAGAGTTTATCCCCGGTTCCGGCTGGTGGGCCGTACTTCCAGCAGTGGCGTGCTCAAGGCACTATATTGCTCAGCACCGGGGGTGCCTGTAGTGGGGCTGCTACAAGCAAGGCGGGAGAGGAAGCGTAGCTTCCAAGTCCCTGGTGTAGTGACTGAAGATGTTGTGGGAGAATTGGAGAGCAAGTGCGCGGTGCGGCTTGTCTCGTGTTGTGTCCTGTGTATGTGTCCCGTGTCCCCTGCGGCAAGGGGGTTCGTCCTCCTTTTATAGATCAAGGAGGGAGCGAATCACATGCGCGCCGCGCTATTTAGCTACGTGGGGGAGCGTGATGTGCTATACTGTAGGATAGGCGGCCGTCCAGGCGATCCTTGCAGCGATCTGGCCATCATGGCACATCTTGTACCCGAACAGTGGCGGCCTCAAGGGTAGGAGAGCGGTGGACGGCTATAATGTCTTCTGATAGGCTCGAGGGAGTTGCTGGCGTCGGTCCGTACGAGGTACAGTCGCAGGTAAGGCGGCGTCCCGTTCCCGCACGCTCCACGGTGCTTTGGAGTTGTTGCGCGGCGCACGGCGCGCGCCCGTACGCGCGGGGGCGGCAACCATGCGTGCCGGTGGTGGGGATGGCGTCCCACCGGCCTAGCGCCTCCACCTAATCCTGTAAGGTCACGAGAAAGCGGATCGAGGGGTGCGGCCGGCCCCCTTCGAGGGCTCGGCGCGTTAGCCGTCCCGAGTGGGCGGCGCGGCGTCACGGGGGCACCGGCCACGCCGCACGGTCCCCCCCCCCCCCCACGGTAACGGGGATGGGATCCCTCCCGGGGAGTTGGTGCGGCGGCACGGGGGCGCGAGCCCGGGCGCATGATGGCGCTGCCCTGCCGTTGTTAGGGCATTAAATGCCCGCGCACGGGCGCGGGCGCATGCGTTTGGGGCGCCCTCGAGCGAGGCGGACCCCGTTCGAGGGCGAAGCGGTCCCTCAAGCGAGGCGGAGCTTGCTCGAGGGGGAACGGGCCCTCGAGTGAGGCGGAGCCTACTCGAGGTAAACGCACCCCCTCGAACGGGGTAAAGCCCGCCCGAGGGGGGCGCGCATCCTCGAGCGAGGCGAAGCCTGCTCGAGGGGATCTTCAAGAGGGCCACCTTGGTGGGCCGTTGAGGTCCCCGCGGCATGGGCCGTATCCTGCATGGTTAGGCGAGGTGTGTTTGGCTTTGTTGCGGGTTTTAAGTGGGGATTTCCCAGTTGTTAAAGGGGACCCTAGGGCTGTCCCCGACACTGAGATCGCGATAACGAGTACTCAATGATGGAAACTTTTCTTCATTAATACTTAAACAATTACAATTGTTTTTGTACGTATACTGCTACGAGCTAACTATTACAGGGCTACTGGATATTAAGCTTGTCGGCGACTTGTTCCGCAATGGGTGCCATCTGCTCCAGCAGCTCCGCATATTGCTCGTCGGTACAATTGGCGGCTAGTCCACCGGCGACTACATCTACTGGTGCCTTCGGGAAGTAGGACTTCATGAAGGCTAGCACCTAGTTCGGGATCGACTTCGCCAGATGCTTCACGTAGGCCGCCAGCCGGCTGGGTGCTTTCTTCAGTCGATTCACCAGCGGCGCTATCTTGGGACCGCCGGGGTGAGGCACCAGCAGCCTCGCGATGGGGAGCGTGGCCTCCTCAAGTTCCTTGAGCTGGGCCCGCAGCTTCTCGCAATCCTCGTTCAGCTTCTGCAACGATTTGTAGCAGTTGACGAGGTCACGATCGGAAGCAATACGGAGCTCCATGTGCTTGTCGCACTCGTAGGCAAGCTCCTTATAATCTAACTCGAGTACCTGGCGGGCCTCCTGCTCCCGGTAGAAGAGATTCTTCAGATCTGTCTCTGAAGTCTTCAACTGCTCTACCCGAGTCTCAAGCTCTACAAACAACAAGGCACAGCGTGTCAGACTACCTCTCGACCTCCAACAAGTACTCAACAAGACAAGTGGTGTACCTTTGTTCTTGTTGCGGAGCGACTTGTTCTTCCGCACCAAGTCGTCGCTCTTCGCCTGCATCTCCTGGATGTCGTTGTGGTACTTGGCGAAGGCGGTATCCAGCTTGGACTGCATGGCGGCAGCGTGCTTCCGGGACTTTACAAGTTGGTCCTCCAGCGCCTCGGCCGAGAAGCACGGCGTCGCCGTACCCACCGAAGCATGCGACTTCAGGCGGGACCTCTCAGCGACGTCCTGCACAGACAATTCACATTAAATGAGTACTCAACGCTACAGGATTGACTACTCAAGAGTTATGGCTACTCACCTTCATCCACTGCTCGGCTTGGCGGACCGCCTCCAGATGCCGAGCCACCGTCGTCGTATCGGCCAAGTCGTCCGCCAGCAACTCGATCCCGCCACGACTACTCGTGGCGGCTTCGGTCATTGGTGCGGAGCGGATGGGCTTCACGTCTTGGATCTCTGGGGAGGGAACGACCACCTCCAGAGCGGGTTCTGGTAGCGTGGCAGCTTCCTCTCCTCCAGTCGCCGCGGCAGCTTCTCCGGCGACCACCTCCATCGGCTCGGGGGCTCCTCCGGCAGCCTCCTGAGTCTCTGGTGTCAAGTTCTCCATGGGCACCGCTGCTGGGATATCGTTCCCTTCAGCCTCAGCGCCTGTCAACGAGAAGACAAGTGCATCAGTCATATCTTCATGACTACGACTACTCTTCGGGGATACTACAACCTCAACAGAGCACTCACCTTCAACTACGCTGGCTTCGGGCAACATAGCCTCATCGGCTGGCGCTTCGGGCTCTGCCTGAGGGGCGGGAGAGGACTCCCCAGTGGGCGGCGCGACTTCCTCTTCCGCCACCACTGCGGCGGGTTCACCCCCCTCCCAGGAGAGATCCGTCGATTTCCTGCAGAGTACACAAGTCGGTCGTCAATCAAGTTCGACTACCACATCAAGTACTACTCGGAAGACTCAACACTTACAGGCTTGACCGGACTACCGTGACGGTCGGGGCGCCGAGGATGCTGGCGATGTCCACCAGTCCGGCCTCGGCGGGCGCCTCCTCCTGCGCCTCTACGGCCACTGCCTCTTCCGCGGTAGCAGTAGCGGGTTCCGCTCCCTCCTGAGCAGCAGGGGGCTGGCGCTCCAGCTGCGCCAAGAGTTCTTCGACAGTGGGGGCTAGGCTGCGACTCCCAGCGGCTTCCCCCACCGTGTCCCACTCGCCTTCGTCGCCCTGATCAACGGGTTCCGTAGGCGGCAACTCCTGCAAGCAAGGAAGCTCAGTTATCAACACATCAACTCGAGACACGAGTACTCGACCACATCAGTGAAGACGGCTCACCTCCTGAGACGTGGTCTCAGTGACCTTCAATTTATTCGCCACGTGCTTCCGGGACGCATTGCGCGACCTCCTTGGTGGCGCAGCCAGACTAGCCTCCAGGCTAGCCGGCGGATCCTGAACAAGAGGGACGTGAGGTAGGACAGGACGGCTGAACCTCGACTGTAGCTGGAAGCGGTCCTGCAGCGTCTCCTCGTTGTCGTCCTCGTCGGACGTGTCCTCCACGACAACCGTGTCGTTTCCTTCACTGACTTCGCGCCGCTCCTTGGCCTTGGTCTTCCCCTCCTCTGGGATCTCGATTTCCTGAGGGGGCGGTGGCGGCTCGGAGACAAACTTCTTCAAGTCATCCTGCAAGAAACAACTCATTAGTTCGACTACTCACATGGAATGGGTACTCGACTATGGGTGCGGCTACTTACCTCTTTTGGTGGGTGTGCGGCGGAGTACTCCGGTACGGGGCATGCCGTGTACGACGGCATGTCCTTGAAGATCCGAGCCAGTCTGTCAACAATGTCGTCGTCGTCGACTTCATCTCCAAGCATCCGCGACGTATCATCGTCGCCAGTGTACTCGAACCCCTGGGTGTCGCGAGCCATCAGCGGCTGCACCTTGCGCTTCATGAAGCTGAAGGCCACGTGCTTGACCCTCAGCCCGGCTTCCCTCAGCGCCCTGATCTGTGCCAACAACTCAGGGAGCTGGATCCCTTCCTGCATCGTCGGCTCCGTGTTCCACCAGGGGCGGTGCTTGGGCTGCTTCCCGCTCGGCTTCGGCAACCCCGGATGATGGTTCGTGATGTAGAACCACTTGGCCTTCCAGTCTTGGTTGGAGTCTATGAGCTTGTACGAGAGGTACTGCTCGGCGGCGTCCTCCCGCATCTGGATCCCCGCTCCTCCGACTACCCGCGGGTTGCTGGCGCTTGTTTGCTGCTTCACCCAGAAGAATTTCCGGAACAAATTCCAATGGGGCTTGATCCCCAGAAAGGCTTCGCAGAAATGTACGAAGACGGCAGTATGGAAAATACCGTTGGGGTTGAGGTTGAGGTACTCGATGCCGTAGTACCCCATGAGCCTCTTGAAGAAGTCGCTCGCTGGGAGGGAGAGACCGCGCTCCGCGAAGCGCGCGAACATTGGGATCTCATCTTCATTCTTCTCCATCAGGTACGGATCCCCGGCGGCGGCCCTTCACATGTCGACCTCCTTCTCACGAAGGAATCCACTGTTCAGCAGGGCGAGCAGGTCTTCGGTCTTCGCCTTGGACTTCTTCCACTCGCGGTTTGGATCTGGCCGCAGCGGGGACACCGGCAGTGATGTCCCTGCGGCAGATCCGGCGGCCTCCTTGCGGCCCCTCTTCTTCTCACCGGCGGCTTTGGTAGTCTTCGAAGGCGACGACTTCATCCTCCAAGTGCACGGTGTCTTCACGCGCATTCACTCGGGGGCTACTGCGGTGGCTCTCTATGGCGGCGCACTCGGATCTACACTTCACTCAGCGGTGGTGATGTGCGCTGATGGCTATCTTTGGCCAAGATCTGTCCGGAATGGCTACAGCTGCGTGAGGTGAAAAACCCTAAGGGTTTTGGCTTCTATTTATAAGTCAAAACGGCCCTCCAATGGCCGGATGGATAAGTCTGCACTCGGCTAACTTAGCGGCCTCGCGTGTCTCTTCGTATTCCACTAGTCGACGCGCCTCACCTCGGGGGCTCGGCTACCTCTACTCGACTACCTGGGAAGCGACAAGACTCAGGAGCATCTCAGGACACATTCTACAAGATGACCCTTCAATTCGAGAGGAAGTACTCGACTCAAGGCTCGGGGGCTCCGTGCCACGTGTCCTTGGGTTTTTTCTCCGGATTTTTCGGGATATTCTTGCCAAAACTTCAGATGGACCCTCAGCCAGAGTCTACAACTCAACCTAAGGCTCGGGGCCGGGGCTACTCCATATGGAGTGCGATTTTGCAATCGCACTTCCATATCAGCTTCGGCTTCAAGACAATACGAGCATTTTTGAAGACCTTCAAGGGCAGCACTCGAGGACGCTTGGGACTACTCGAAAAGACTTCAGGATTGCTTAGACATCAACTGGAGTACATTCCAGCCTCGGGATGCTTTGACTACTCTTGAAGACTTTTGACTTGTAGTACTCGGGGACGCTTGAGGACTACTCGTTAAGGCCGTCAAGACTACTTGAAGCTATCCTTCTCGACTACAAAGTACTCGGGGGCTTGTCGTATGGACCTCCTTGGGCCCACTGCCTCGGTGGGTACCAGGACCAACTACTCGGTGGGCCCCTGGGACTACCAGACTTGCGCTGCACGATACCTGATGGCGTGAAGCACAAGGACTACAGAGGAGAAGTACTCTGTTAGGAAGCTGTACATGTCCCGCACTGTATGGAAGACTCCTAGACGTACTCGACTAGTACTCTCTCCCTATTCCGACTTGTAACCCTGCCTCCCGGACTATATAAGGCGAGGCAGGGACCCCTCTCTCAATCATCTCATCTCACGGCATACAATTGCACCATCCTGTAATCGTACCCAATCAATCCAGAGCTACGCAGCATACAGGACGTAGGGTATTACGCACCTCGCGGCCCGAACCTGTCTAAATTGTGTGCCACGTGTCTCTTTCTTCGAGTTACCGATCTCGGCGAGGCCACAATCATCTACTTCGGGTACTCCCCTTAGTAGGTTGCCGGTCTAAAACACCGACAAAAACCACAACCTTCGTGAAAATCTATGTAAACCACGACACAAAATTTGTCTTCGCCAAAACAATCACACATGTAGATGATATGATGATACACAATCTTGTTCAAGATATTTAACAAGATTATGTATCATCATAATATCTACATGTGATTTTGTTTGAATTTTGATGATTTTTTCGTGGTTTGCACGGGTTTTGATTAAAATACTGAACCGACCGTGTCAAAGTAAACAATGTAGTGATAATTGTCTTCCCCAGTCACGTTTCAAAACTATGCAAAGTTACTACTGGCTATAGGTGAGAAGTGAGACAATGTTCTGCAAATATTTGAGACGGAGAATGTGACACCTGGTTTTAGAAAAACAAACCAAGTGCATAATTATATGTATGCCAGGATCAAGTTTCATACATATAGTAGACAAAAGTGAATAACAGTAACAGTATCCGTAAAGAACATAAACAAAACTTACTATTCTATCAGAGTTATACAGCTCAATCATGGAAACAGAGGAGCCAACTCCACAAGCAATCGATTGGGGGCTGCGTACGCCTAGCATCAACATCTTCAACAGCTTCACACCTTTTGCTTCTGAGCAGCAAGGATGAGTACACTTATGGTTGGTACTCAGCAAGGCCACAAGAAATAACAAGAAAGCGATTTAAAGTCCATCTTTAAGTTTAATTAATCATGTGAGGGTCCTGGCCGCTCTTGACCATGAGCACGACTAATCGATTAGTTTCACACCCTACAGAGGTTGTACATCTTTACCCATAAGTCCCGTAAAAGCCCCGAAGAACTTTAGACCCAACCATGTGATGCAGATCAGGCATCATACCACACTACCTAGGTGTGATTGCATAGGGACGCTACGAGGCTTTTACAAAGATTCCCTAGCACGGGTTGCTCGCTAGGTTACCTGATCAGTGCAGCACATAAAGCTCCCTAGCAGGTACCGTGTCTTAGCAAAGCCTAACTCCCCGCCAGAGCAAGTCAATACACCATCTCCCATCATCCCCCAACCCCTTTCAGGTAAAGCATACCACATACTAAAGTTTCTAATTAATTGGCCAAGACAGAGCCATATGTCTTGTGGTAGTCCGGTTGTCCTGGGTGGTCGCTCCATGTTCCAATTAAGACACAATATTCTTATTTAAAGCATAGATAGAAGGTGGTTAGGGACACTTGCCTTTCTCCAACGAAAAGCTACTCTTACTGCTCTTTCTTAATCTCTTGCTTCCTTGGAACTCTTCATCTTCAAGGCAAACGAATAACGATCATTCTTCTACTCGAAGCAAACATCGGGCACAACATATAAAGCAACAAGTACAACTAAGAACAATGCACCAAACAAAGAAAAGCTTTAAAAGAGCATGCTAAAGAATAGACTCGATTCTATGGTTACGCAAGAACGAAAGAGACTTTGAAAACGAAACTAAGATCGAAGCTATATATCGAAAGATTATTATCAAACAACAAGAGACTATGTGCTTCGTATGTTTTAATTAGAAAATCATGTGGAAATAATATTTCAAAGCAAGTTATATTTAATTAAGAAAACACGATAAGCCTAATCATATTTTATTTGCATAAATTTAAGTACAAGTTATATCAAATTAACCATTACTTTAGAAAGACTAAGCACGTGCAAGACATCTAAACCGAGGAACTTTACATGGCGTGTTCAACTAAACATATTAATATTGAAAAGACATTTAATATCATTAAGCACATTAACTTTATTATGAAAACTGATGTATAACACTAAGCATGTTTTATTTATAAAAGCTAGTTATAAATAAGAATTAACCAATTAATTCTTAGCTTATAAAAATTGGGATAGAATCTAATCACTTTTATTTACAAAGGTATTGGAATAAATATTAGTCAAGATTAACATGCAACTTTTATGTAAAATAAGTAACAAGTGATACACATGCTAACGCACAAGTTATGGTGAAAAGAATTATACAACGGCACAAACGTACTATAATGGTACAAAACTAATCTACACGCTGAGACGAACACATGAGGGAAAAAATTGTTGATATTATAATTGAATTGAATAAGATATGAATCAAGAAAAGGATAGCTGATTGAACATGACAGCAAGGATGCTATCATCATGAGCAATAATCAAGGAATTAAATGGATAGATAAACGGCTTCCTCCTTGTTGTGGGGTAGCGAAGTTACCTTTCACCAACAATGAAAGGAAACGAAAAGCTCAAGAACCAAAACCAAAACTTCAACACAAGCAAAAGAAAACCAAAAGCTCCTTCTCAACAGTGAATTTTTCAAAAGCTGGTCCCTTTTACAAGTGTCGGTCGGTCTCCTTTTATAGTGAGGCGAGCAGACTTTTTACATACCGAAATTACCCTCGTGTAAAACGGATCAATAGAGAATGTGCTAGGCTAATTTTTGGAAGTCTCCATTAGGTCTTCATGTAATCAACGCTTCATGACGTCACGCCGTAAATCACGATGCTTTTCCCGGCGCTAGCACATGCGCTTGTCGGAAGAAGACCCTCAGCTTTTTGGAGACACCCCTTTCGCCCAGCGCATCTTTTCACCTGAAACACAAACCAAAGCAAAATCTAAATGCATTAGATGTTAGGGATGACGAAACCTCCTGGGTGAAACCCAGGTTGTTATTTGTTGAGTGGGTAATATTCGCCCCAGGGTTTCGTCGCGAGGAAAACCAAGCCACCAGACCGTGCATCTGATACTTTGGACCATTGGACCTATTAGATAACTCTACCGGCGACGAAAGGTACCGGTCGAAAAATGAAATCTAAAAAATAAAAAGGGACCAAATGGCCCTAGGGGTTTCGCGATTAAGCCTTTCGAATCATACCTGATTTGCTGAGGCAATCTCATGATTTAGAGTACAAAGGGTTCGATTCCGAATCCCCCAACAGAAGCCCCTCGGTGGTGATGATGCACTTTTGCCTTTCGCGATGATGCACTTTGAGGCTAAGATTTCATAGACACATGGCTCGTGTTAGGCACACTGCTAAGGCAATAGATGGCGAAGGCTCCCCCTCAAATCGCGAAGACCAGGCCGCTCCGCCAGAAGTTGCGGAAGCTGCCGCGACATCCTCTTATGCGGCATCCAGCTCGGAGACTGGTAAGATTTCTGGCCTGGATTGGTCTGCTAGCTCTCGCAAGAGCGGAAGTACCTCATCCACCTCTTGTAGCGATGAAAGTAATGATTCAGGTAGCGGAGGGTATGTCGAAATAATGCTGAGCGACACCGGTGCGAAAAAGCGTGCCGCCGACGTGGAGGAGGGCGAGATTGGAGAGGAGAGCGACGTAGCTATTGCAGAGGAGTCTGGGGAAAGTTTAATGGGAGTGAAAGCTAATCCCCAAGATTTGGTTAAGCAAAAGTCTTGTTTCATGGGCCAGTCCTTGATGACTCAAGCCGCCCTGGATGTGCTGCGGCTGGAGGGTTGTTTCGAACCTAGTGTCTGCTGGCTACCTGGGAAAGAAACCACGCCGAAGCCCCGGAAGAATGAAAGTGTCATATTCCGGGATTTTTTCATGGCAGGGCTTCAGTTGCCGGTGTCCAGGAGGTTTGCTGAAATATTGGCCGCTTACCAACGTGCAAATTCATCAGCTGACGCCCAATTCAATTCCTCAGATAATGAAGTTCTTATGGGCTTGTCGTACCTTCGCTGGGGATAATGATGTGGAGACCTTCGTTCGCCACTTTGAGATTCATTGGGCGAAGAGGGTGATAACTATTGAGGATGAAGAGAAAAAAAGCTCAATATGGATGTTGCACCTTTCAGACGCGATGCATCAGCAAGAAGCAAGCTCCGGTAGAGCTATCCCCTGCATACAACAATAAGTGGGCTAATCGATGGACATCCTATTGGTTTTACGCCCCTATTCCAGTGATCGGAAGGAATTCAAATTGAGAGGAGGTAACGACTTATGAGTTGGAAAGTCGCATGGTTGATCTGGATGTTGATCTATCCCCTGAACTGACGAAGGCTAGCCGCTCATCTGCTAGCACCACTGCCTTCTTTCAAGCTTCTCATGTGATCACAACTCGGGATGCCCTTGAAGAATTTGTAGCTACTGATATTTGGCCATGCCAGCCTCGGTGGGGCTCATGAGCGTTCAAGACCCAAATGCTGCCCGGGCAAGACTATGAGGTGCGAAGCCCCATGTTCAATGTGAAGTGTCCCGATGGAAAAACAGATGAAGAAATTGTGGCCGAAGTTGAGAAAAAAGTTGTTCAGATGATTGGCAACTACACTCATAGAGAGTGGGAGTGTGCCCAAAAAATCTTGAAACACCAAGGCCGCATCAATCGAGTCTTTGACGACATGAATGTTTCATACCTGCCACGGCCGAGACCATCGATAACCGGCAAAAAGATGCAGCCCCCAGGAAATACTGGGTCTGAGCCCGTCGAAACCTCAAAGAAGAGCAAAACGAGCAAGGTGGCTGGAACAGAGGAGGGTACTTCGAAGAGTACAAAAGCCCAAGATGTCTTGGCCAAGCGAAAGGCAAAAGCTGCAAAAACCACCCTGCCCCCGCTTGTTGAAACATCTTCCAAGTTGTTAAAAGTTAACGAGAACCTGATCCGGCACAAAACCAAGGCAGCGAAAGTGGCTGCCGCCGAAAGGGAAAAGAAGAAAGTTCACAACCCTTCTTCGGTGATTGATCTTGAGAAGAAAACGATCTCGAAGAAAAGGGTTTCCAGTACTTCAGAGGAGGAAAAACATGTTGTTGCTGAAGAAATGCGCCCTGAAGACGAGGAGCCCGCTGGGAAGAGGGCGCGGATTGATCCAGTCACAGAGACAGATGAAGACATTAATATCCTGTCGACTCCCTGGATTGAACCCTCAACACGTTATCCTCCAAAAGGGAAGGTGTTGAAGGCGGCTGAAGAATTGCCTGTTGTTTCTTCAGCGGATCCAGAGGAAATGGAGGAGTGAGAGGCTAGGGGCAAACGCGTGGCCGAAATGATACTAAAGCAAATCACGATGGCCAATTCGGCCCCCACGGAACGCGTTGCTGGTCTCATGGATGTGATTGATGAGGCTGAAGAGCCATGCTATATTGATGACAATACCCTTGTGGAAACCGCGAAGAAAGAGAGCTCTGCCTTGAAAATCTTTGATGCCAAGACTGAGTCCGCGATGGGTCAAGGCGAAAACTCGGGCCTGAAACTGCATGATCCGATTGATTTGGATTCTTTCGAGGCTGAGAAACCCACGGCGGGCTTGTCTCGTTCACCACCGCCGATGCTGGGAGACGCCGATAAGTCGGCTGCAAAGACTATTGGAGAGGACACGACCCCACTCATCAAAGATACCAATGTTCTTCAGATTGAAAAGGCAGGTGTATTTTCTTGACTTGTCGTCAAGTTTTCTCATTTTCCTTATGAATCTTGCTTGTTATTGACTAACGCCTTTCGGCTCCGCATTACCTTTCAACGGTTACAACTTTGGTCACTCTGAGCGGTAAGGAGAAGGATTCGCTTAGGCCTGAAGCTGGCACTTCGTCACTCGGATTGGGCTTGGCTCTTCAATGCTGGAACCCGGTACGAAACGACATTACTTGACTTGCTCAAGAAATTTTCAATCGTTGTTTCTATTTTGAAAACCTAATGGATTCATATTTCCTTTTTGACGCGTCGTGTCCCCATGTTGCTTTGTGTTTTCAGTCGATCCTTGGAGAATTTGAAGGCGGATGAGTTGCTACAGATGATGCTATCCTTTCTCTCGAAAGGCATTGCCGCTTGCCAGAAAGGCTTCGAACGAGTTGCCAATGAAGTGAAAGCATCTCTTGAACAAAAGAAGCTTTTAGAAGATGAGAACCGCAAATTGCGTGAAGAAAATGAAAGATTGAGAAACCAGTCTCATCAGCTGAAAGACCAGAGTGCGAAGCAGCACACCGCTATCAAGGCTCTAAAGTGAGAATTGGAAAAGAGCCTGCAATGCTACAAAGAGTGTCGTACTGAACTAAACGACATGGTCACTCAGTACGACGGCCAACAGATTCAAATACAAGCTGATGCGAATCTTATTGCCAAACTGAAGAGGTTGAAAGGCGAGCTAGAGGACACTTCGGAGAAGAATAAGGCCTACTACCATCAGTGGGGGGGCACATCTGGCCACGGCTTACCGTCACGTCCTCGAGCGCTTTGGTGCCGAGGCTCAAGAATCTAAGATCACAGATAACATTGGGAGTTTTGTTGAATGGCTGAACAACGAGCTTAAGCTCTTGCCTGACACTATTTCGAAAGTTGGAGACTATGGTGCGGCGACATGCTCTCAAACCATGCCGCACCTTTTGCAGCGACAAGGTTGCGAGCACTCCAAGACCTTTGGGAGCCGGACTTTCGAATTCCCCTTCTCCGAAGATATGCCAGCCCTGAGCAAGACTATTGATTCGATTACGAAGATAATTCTTCGTAACTTCTGGGCTAAGAGTGGCCGAGAATATGCCAGAAAAATGGTCGTTGACCGCTTGACTAAGGTTAGATCCCTCTCCTTTCTTCCATGATTCTTACTAGACTTATGCATTCCTCGTCCTGATGTGCGGTGTCTTCCCTTTCTCACAGTTTTATTTTGGCCAGGCGAAACAGGCCCTGGAATTACGCGAACATCAAGCTGCACATGGACCAGATGCCACCCTTGGACCCTATGGGCCCTATAGGGACTGGCCGCCAAAGACTGGAGGTGATGATTTTGATCAAGGAGTCCCTGGAGCCCCTACTCGTGAAACGGTCGACGACGAAGGCCAGCACGCTGATCCAGTCACTGGCGAGACCCTCGCTCCTTTGCGACATGAAGGATCGCCCCACAATCAGACCGAGTTCCAACACGGAGGTCTAGAAAGGCGAAAACCCTTCAAGAAATTGACACATTATTCGCTTGGGCTTTCACAGACTTTGATGTAATCTTGTGTGAATTGTGTTGACAATTGCCAACCGAGGGCATGATGTTGTAACGCCTGAAACTTTGAATCATGCTAGCTCTAATGCTCTAAAAACTTCCGGAGAATTTTGAGAATTTTGTTGTCAATGTTGATCATTGCATCACTACTCCCTTTGTTGTTTTGCGATTGATGAACGGTAATAGCGCGATCACTTTGGTAAGGTCTAAGGGACGCGAAACCCCCGATGTGAAATAAAAGGAGCGATACTCAGATGGTGATTGCCTGGAACTTTCTCTTTTCTTAAGACTCGTGTGCTTAGGAAGACATTCTCGCTGCTTTTGATTAAAGTTTCTGAAAGAAAACGTCTTCCCCCCTTGGAAGCAGGGAGAATGTTAGTTGAAATTATCGCGTTGCATCGGTCGAGTGATTGTACTTTAAACCTCGCTTGATCGATTGCATTGAATCGCGCTTTGCCCACTTGCCATTGTATTGACGAAAGGAATTATGCAGACTTATTTTATTTTTTGGTGGTCTCACGAAACGGCTAGCCTGCAATGCGACGTGCGAACATGGAATGCTTTGCAGGACTTGGGGCTGCTCACATCGCATCGAATATTACAGCTTTTGAGCTATTTTTCTACAACGAAGGTTACTCCCTAATTTAGCATAGGTATTTTGGCGTGAAATGCCGTGTCTCTTTGCAAAAACTTGAAACATTGCTTTTGCACTTAACAATGTTTCTCGGCTGCTTTGATTTGAAAATCAATTTGCTTTCGATGCACCGTCTTCGGGTGGGCCACGACGAAGGCGACTCTTTTAAAAGCGCTGGCGCTAGAGAATCACTTGCGCTGTTTCGATTCAAGGTTGAACCACTTTCATTCGCCCTTTCGGACGGGCTGTTGCGAAGACAGCTCTTTAAAGCGTTGATTCTTGTGAATCATTTTCGTTTCACCACCTGTGGGTGGGCTACTTTTGAGTAGCACTTTGATGCACTCACTTTCGGAGTGGGCTATTCGAAGATAGCACTTCAATTCACCCTCTTTTGGGGTGGGCTATCCTGAAGATAGCACTTTGAACTATGCAAGGAAAAGAAAAGCACCAGATCTAGGGAGGAATTGTTCCATTCATTAGGGAAATGAAATTTTACATCAAGTCTGCCTCGTTAAAACCTCACGCTCTAGGATGGAGTCCTCCCTGTGTGAGGAAAAGAGTACCCACCTTGTTATTGAATTTAAATTGCACGAAAGTAAAAACTGGAAATGTAAATCTAACGAGTCCTCTGCCTTATAGTTCCATGTGACAGACTCCTACTGGATTATGCTACGGAAAAAATTTACATAAGTTGTCCACATTCCATGAATGTGGCAACTCCATGCCTGCCTCATCCTTCAGATGAAAGGCTCCATCTCAAACACTGCTTGAGACAACGTAGGGTCCTTCCCAAGCAAACTGAAACTTGCCTGCATTGTCGGCATTCTTCTTTCTCTTAAGGACGAAATCTCCCACCTGAATGTTATTGAGAGAGACCTTCTTGTTTCTCCATTTTCTGGTTTCTTCTTGGTACTTCAACAGATTTTGGACGGCATCAAGCCTGTTGATCTCCACCAGGTCTTTGTCGACCTCCTCACTCTCGTGAGAGCTGCCCACCAAAACTCTAGCGCTTTTGTTGGCCAGCTCTTCTGGGCACATGGCTTCGGCTCCGTAAAGCAGCCTGAACGGGGTGAACTTGGTGGTTCTTGACTCGGTGGTGTTATGTGACCAAATGACTCTTGATAACTCATCAGCCCATTTTCCCTTCTTCTGCTCGAAAAGACATTTCTTTATGGCTGAGAAGATTTGCCCATTGGCTCTTTCAACCGTCCCATTGGACTGAGGATGGTAAACAGATGCGAAACGAAGCTTTGTCCCAATTGAGTGACAATACTCTCTGAAGTCCTGGCAATCGAACTGCTTCCCATTATCAACTGTGATCTCTTTAGGCACGTCAAACCTGCAAATGATTTGCTACCAAAAGAATTTACTGATAGTGGTTGAGGTGATGGTAGAGACGGGTCTTGCTTCAATCCATTTGGTGAAATACTCAACTGCTACCACGGTGAAATTGAAATTGTCTTGAGCTGTAGGTAATGGTCCTACGATGTCCATCCCCCAGCGCTGTAACGGGCAAGTAGGAGTGATGAGTTGTGATAGAGCCCCGGGCCTTCGTTGGTGCTTTGCTGTGAATTGGCAGGCTTTGCATGTTTTGACGATCTGCTCGACGTCTCTTATTGCCATTGGCCAATAGAAACCTTACCTGAAAGCTTTTCCATCTAAAGCTCTCACTGCTATATGGGATCCACACATTCCACCATGAAATTCTTTCATAAGCTCTATGCGTTGTTCTTGAGTGATGCACTTCAATAACGGTGCACATACCCCTAACTTGAATAGGCTGTCCTTCTTGAGAACATAACCCCTCGCTCAAGCATGCATCCCTTTTCAATTCGTGGGTTTCGACTAGATCATAACACCCATGAAGGAAAGCGATTATGGGAGCTCTCCAATCCAAGTTGGCAGTTGCATTGACTGTGCTGAGCGGTTGCTTGTCCGGCCTGATACAGGGAGCAGTTAAGATCTCAAAGAATACATCTGGAGGCATCGCCTCCCCCCTGGCGACTTTCTTTGCTAGCTCATCAGCTTCACCATTTCTTTTTCTTGGCAAATGCTCAATGGTGAATCCTTGAAAATGCCTTTCCATCTTTCGCACTTCCACGAGGTACTTAATCAATTCTGACTCTTTGGCCTCACTCTCCTTTTCCACATGATCTTTGATGACCTCGGCATCGCACTTGACCAACCAATTGCTAGCTCCTAAAGCTCGCACCTTTCTGAGGCCCAGCAAAAGCGCCTCATACTCGGTAGTATTATTGGTGCACCTGTTGGATGGGTCTGAGTAATCTAGCCTTGCAGTGTATTTCAACTTGACACCTGCTGGTGAAGTGATGATGCAATGGCTGCAATCTCGGCGCCTTTGCGCCCCCAAGCTCTGTCGCATCTAATCTCCTAGACAGGCACCAATTCTTCATCTCCAACGATATTGCTTGGCGAGGTCCAATCTACAACAAAGTTCTCCAAAACTTGCGACTTGATTGCCGACCTTTTTCCAAAATCAATTGTATGTTCGGACAACTCAGTTGCCCATTTGGCTATTCTGGAAGAAGCCTCCTTGTTGATGAACAAATCATTGAGGGACTGATTAGTGAGCACGGTGACCTTGTGTGCCTCGAAATAATGCCTGAGCTTTCGCGTGGCCATAACCACCGCATAGGCAATCTTCTCCAGCTTCGAGTACAATAACTTAGAGCCTGACAAAGCTTCTGAGACAAAGTAAACAGGGCTTTGATGTTTCCCTTTTTCACTATCGACCTCTCACACTAGTGCGGCACTGACCGCAGCTTTGGAAGCGGCTACATACAGGAATAATGGCTCCAACGGTAAAGGTGGTGAAAGTATCGCCATCTTCTCAATGTATTCCTTGAGCTTAGCAAAGGCTTTGCTCTGCTCGGGGCCCCACTCAATTTTTCCCTTTCCCTTCAATGCCTTGAAGAATGGGAGGCTTCGCTCGGCGGATCTGGAGATGAATCTATTCAGAGCTGCGACTCGACCGTTCAACTTCTGAATATCTTTTTTCGCTTTTTGCTCCTCCATTTCCCTAATAGCCCTTATCTTATCCGAATTGGCCTCGATTCTCTTTGCAGAGATCAGGCACCCTAATATCTTTCCTTTCGTGACCCCGAACACACATTTCTCCGAGTTCAATTTCAATCCCGCTCTTCTCATGTTGGCGAAATTTTCCGCCAAGTCACTGACATGGCTTGCCCTGTCGCCACTTTTCATGATGAGGTCATCGACATAGGCTTGAATGTTCCTGCCAATCTGTGGCTTGAATACTTCTCCGGTCATTCTGGTGAAAGATGGACCTACATTTTTCAAACCCTTTGGCACTCGCACGAAACAGAAGGTTCCGAAAGGGGTGATTGTCGGGCATACTCCCCGGGTACTCATGCAAGGAAGGAAGAAGACGGACTCCTACTAGAATTCCCCTGTAATCCTACTAGGACTCGTTCCGTGTAATACTACTAGGACTCCTGCCTTGTAACCGACTAGGAACCCACCCCCTGGACAATATAAAGGAGGGCCGAATGTGACAAACCACCCAAAATAATTCCGTATTATCACCTAAGCCGGTCCACGTGGCCATTAGGCAATAATAAAGAATTATTAAGTTACTTCCGCCGGGTAAAGCCCGGTAAATCACATACAACAGGATCGCTGATATGCGCTAAGCCCACACGAAGGCGGGGCCAGAGTACAACATTACATTACATTACATTAAAGTCCACAAGTTCAACATTATTACAAACCAGGTTTTTCGCACATAAAAGTAAACATGGTTCAGAGTTTAAACAGCAGAAATAAAACTAGCGGGAGAAACACATGGGAGGCCATCCATAGAGTATCACTCATCAACATCGTTCTCCCACTCAAGCTCCCAACCATCTGGAATAGAGCCAGGCCAGATGGGGTTACCTGAAAACCACAAATGAAGCAAGGCTGAGTACTAATACTCAGCAAGACTTACCCGACAAAAATAAAGTAAGACTTAGACATGCAAGGCTTTTTGGCTTGTGGGTTTATTTTGCCAAAAGCGACTAAGAGTTGCTCCTTATTTTCAGATTTTAGCTCATATTCTAGTATGTTAACCATTCTAGGTAAGCACCTGTACTAAACAAGCATGTTGTGCAAATAATATTAAACAGGTAACAATATTAATACAAAATGTTCCATAAATAAACATGGGGTAGCCAGTGGTCAAGCCGACTTAGATAACGGCGAGTGACCGACGATCGATCGATTGATATCCTTGCAAGGTAAACCCAAGATACACGGAAGAAGTAGACCCCAAGAATTCAAATAAAAGCAAATGCAGGGTCTACCCTGACCAGGCGGTTCCCAACATCCCACAGTTTGGGATCAGACGCTACAAACTCTGGTACACGGTTATCCGGAGGGTCTAACCCGACCAGTCCACACTCACACACTATACCATGGGTAGCTATCCTGGAGACACATCCCAAGCGGGTAGCTAGAAAGATCTCGCCCCGGTTCAGAAGGTACTAGGCTTACCGGTCCCATTCCCGACAAGCACTTGGTATGTTCAATAGCTTAAACCAGCACAATGCTACTCGGTCGAGACCGAACCCATTGCTCTTACCACATGAGCGAGTCATTTTAACCAATTTATGATTCCAACATAAGCATCCTATATCTCGCGAGCAATGAGTCATTACTCGACTTCTACCGTAACCTTAGAGCATGGCACTAGCGTTCCTAACAAACTAGTAAAAGAGCATAGGAGTCCTAAGGATCATGCAATTAGGTTTCAAAACAACTCCTGAAACTTAAATGCACAATTTAATCAATAAAGTACTGAAAAGTAAAGGACATGATTTTAATTTATAAAATGGGTTAGATGAAACCGGTGCTTGGCTTCCTCAGACTCCACACCAACACAAGCCTTGGGCTCTTCTGGACTTTGGTCCAAGTCTTGCTGCACACTAGCTTGATCCAATTCACCATCAACGGTCCCGTCTCCCTCCTGGGTGAGTGTGTACGTACCGTCTGGTAGATCTACACATATACATGCATATGCATTAATTAAAGTTAATCTTGATGGTGACTGTGTACATATAAGCAAATTAAGTTACTTAACTTCACCAAACAGCAAGGGGTGTGTGATTAAAAATAAAAAACAGAACCAAAACATGATTTCACAATTTTAACACTTTAATTTCCATTTCTTTCTTTAATTACTTAAAACAAGCCTTTCAACCATAAATCCAAATTAAATCAAAAACACTTCAAATGAGCCTAATCTTTTGCACACAGCAACATATGCTTAATTTAAGCTCTCAAACCAAAATTTAGCTTAAGATCATTTATACATTAATTTATACGAAAAAGACAAAATTCAGCCTAGTAAAACACCATTAATTCATATAAAAAGATTTAATAAACTTTTTGATCTCATCTTCCTCCTACAGGTCATGTATGCCAAAAATGAGCTTCTGACCAAAGCATAAGTGCATATTCAAATTATTTTTCAGATTTTGAATTTAAACTCCTACACAAGATTAATTCCAAATCATCTATTAAACAATTCCCTAGAATCAAATCCACTCTACCAGAGGTACTACTCAACAAGGCAAAACCCTAGGGTGCACATGTGGTTACAGAAAAGATTATTAAAGGGGCTATAAAAAGCATCAAACTTTATCTAGCATAAAGCTTAAATAATTCATAACTAAAAAATATACATATCAAAATCATGCAAACTTTTGCCACAGATCTAGACATGCCATAAAGAGTAACATATCCAAAATTCAAGTTCATAGCATGTGTATATTTTAAACTACACCAAAAACACTTCAAACTGAGTTTGAATTTTTAATTCAAAAACTGTACAGAAAAACCATATACATGTTTTGTAGAAAAGATAGGTTTCTTTACCAGGAACCCAACAAAATTGGATTTGCAATTTTATGATTTTCCACGATTTTAATGATTTTTTCGAAGTTGCAGCTGAAACCCTAATAACACATTTGAAGGGGGGGGGGGGCTCGCAGTATTTTCTTGAAATTACGCAGAGGTCCCTGGTTTACGAAAATCTCCCTGGATAAAAGCAAATCCTCGCAATGTAGTCCCCGCCGGCGGCCAGGAGCTCACCAGCGGCGGTACTTGGCCGGAGATGGCCTGGTGAGGGGCTGGGGATGCTAGGGGACTCACGTGCGGCCGATTTTTGGTGCTAGTTGACACGGAGATGGGTTTCTCAGGTCGACTTGCGGAGTCGAGATGGCCGGCGGCGGACTGCTCCTTCGTGTCTGCTGCGGCACGCCTTAGGCCGGCGATGGCACGACCTGGGGGTCCTGCGGTGGCCTGGCTGGGTCGATGGAGGAGCAGGAAAGGTGCAGACGTGGGGGAAATCGACGGGAAGTAGTGGACCACGAGCTCAACGGTAGCTCTGCTCTACCTATGGCGGTGGCTGCGCGGCGTGGAGTTCAGGAGAGAGCTCTACTCGTTTTGCCGCAACGGAGGAGAGAACGAGGAGACGTCGGTCTAATGGCGCCCTCAGAGCGGCCAAGTGGCCCCAACTGCATGCACGCAGGGCGCGCGTCGTGAGCAAGCGACGGTGCGTGGCCAGGCTCGGCGCGGCCGCTTGCGTGAGCGCGGCGCACGGCGACTTGCGAAGGCGGAGGCCCCTACGTCGCGCGACGGGTCCACGGCGGAGACGACAACGCGTCCGTACGCCGGACCGCGGTGCGCACGACACGTGGGCGCGCGGCGGCCCGGCGCCCGCGCGCGAGGGCGCGGTGTCGCCGGCGCTCAACGCCTGTTCCAGTTTTGCGAACCTGCTTTCAAAATTACAAAACTCCAAAAAGTGTCAACTAACTTGAAAATCTCCAAAAATAAAAGTTGTAGAGGAGCTATATACCTACAACTTTCCCAAAAGGCGTCATATGTTTTGATCAACGGATTTGTGGGAAAATCGCGACGAAGTTGCAGTTTTTCCACGGCTCGGGTTACTGTTCATAAGGGTTTCAAATATGTTTTTGGCTAATTTGCACTCAAAATCGGAATGTCCACCAATTACGAAAAATGTGTTCATGGAAATAACGAACAACTTTTATATTGGCCGATTTTGAACTTCTATAGTGAAATTTGGAGAACGCGCAAGAAAACCATTTCAGCCTTAAAGCAGATCTAGAGTTTGACCGTGGTTTGGGATTTGGACCAAGGTCTTTTGTGCAAATTCGTGACCAAACATATCAAACATGCTTAGAAGTTAATTATCCTTAATTAATGTCATTAGCACAAACAAACATTAGGGATGTTACAGCCTGCCCCCCTTAAAGAAATCTCGTCCTGAGATTAGGATTTAAAAAATGAAAGTAGGGGAAGGAACTTACGTTGCCTAGATTCAAGAAAACCCGGATAATTCTCATTGAGATAATTTTCAGTTTCCCATGTAGATTCTTCTACTGTATGATGACTCCATTGAATTTTATATATCTTTACGGATTGCCTTCGAGTTTTTCTTTCTTTTACATCAAGAATCCTCAAAGGATGTTCCACAACAGAGAGATCCGGTTCAATCCAAGCATTAGCTTCTTCAATCACTTCTCTAGCCGGTTCATGTGCACATTTCCTCAATTGTGATACATGAAACACATTGTGCACGGCAGAGAATCGTTCAGGCAGCCTGAAGGACCGATACAGCGAACCAGAGAGGGGGGGAGTGAATGGGAGCCGATAAAAATTCTTCTCGAAGGAGGTGGAAACTCCAACAAGATGAACACGACTTCCAACACACGTCTCCGACTCACTACCCAAGTTAGTCAAGCCCACGTAGCCACTGGAGTGCCACTGGACCTAGGAACCAACACACAACCTTCCGACCCGAGAACGCAGCGGAACACCAAACCTCGAGTCTACAGACCCACACCAGTCAGACCGGTGAGCACCACCGGTCAGACCGGTCCCTGCTGGTGAAACTAAGCAACTTTCACTAAGTGGCTACATACCGGTCAGACCGGTGAGACACACCGGTCAGACCGATCCCAGCCTGAAAGCCCCCAAAGCACCAAACAGGCCAACCGACCACTAAACTGACCCAAACTCGAAACAGCAGCAACACAAGACAACAGCGAACAGACCCAAACGTTCACCCGAGCAAAAACCCACCGAGGGTTGCACCGGTCAGACCGGTCAAGAGCACCGGTTAGACCGGTATAGCCTGGGCAGCTCGGGATGAACAGCACCCGCGGGTCAACTCCCCCAAATCCAAACCTCGATCTCCCGAATCGCTCCACGGACTTGAACAAGACTTTGGGGATATTAGGAACACCTCATGAGGAGTCCATAGCCAAGTTTAATCCCACCAAAACTCGTCCAAAAAGGAGGAATCAAGGAAATCCCGCCAAGAGCACTTCCAACCCAAGAACTCAAGAAACCCCAAAATCGAGCACCTTTACTCACGGATTTTGGAGGGGAATCACAGCCCAAAGAACCACGAAGGGTTCCCACAAATTTCCCCCATCAAATCCCCAAGAGAAAGGCCCCGAAAACAACCCAAAGAAATCACCAAGAGAGGGCTCCGAAAATCACCACCAAGAACAACCGGGGAAAACACATCCAAACCTTGAGGAACCACGCCGAATCATCTATACATGAAACAAAGGTTCATACAAGGTCTAGAAAGCCGCCCGATCATCCATCCCTCTCAACAAGATCTCTCCATGAAGCTCTCAAGCTAGTCCTATGGAAAACCTAAGGAAAATAGGAATGAAAATGGGAAAACAAATGAGCTAGGGTTCCAAGAGTTGGCTGCCATCCTCTCACCTCTTGGGTTATATGGAGGCAACCGAAAGTCTAAAATGCCCTTTCCTAATAACTAGGGATACAAGCCCCTCAAGGGCGGATTTGGAAGTCTTCATGTCTTCACCATCGGACGGATGCCCAGCGACCGCACCCTGCGTAGCCTCGACGCAAGCCATGTGATCCCGACGTGTGTCCTCCGCTTCGAAGTCTCCGAACTACGTCGTCGCACACCGGTCAGACCGTTGCTCCCCACCGGTCAGACTGGTCAGACCCACCGGTCAGACCGGTCTGGCGCTGCTGCAGCCCCGTCTTCAGTTCTTCGGTCTTGGCTTGGTGGATCAACCAAGGAACCCAGTGGTTTTCTGGTGAACCACCGGAAACGCCGCGAACTCGGTGTAGCCTCCGCCAATCTCCACTCATGAGTCGGCTCCCACGTAGTCCCGGCTCGACCTTGGTTTTGAGGCTCAACCAAGAAACCGTCCATGACTTCATCTTGCTGTTCATGCCACCATGCGGCCCGCACTTGACCCCGCTAGCCACCGGGTCCCTCGAACGAAGCCTACTTGTCTTCTCCACACCTGGAGGCCTCACCGGCGACGAACTTTCACGCTTGTTCTTCACCTGCACCAACACCAGTCAAGCCGCAACCTGCACCTGCAATACTTAGCCAAGAATCAGTCTACACAACGTTGTCAATCACTCATCACACAAGGAAGCGACCATCCACCGGTCTTCGAACCACACATGGTCCTCACAGCCGAATACGGTATGCCACCGGCCCACAGACTTGAATGATCTCATAAGGGCCAATGTAGCGAGGAGCTAACTTCCCTTTCACACTGAATCTTTGGACACCCTTGGTTGGCGAAACTTTTAAGTACACAAAGTCACCAACTTTGTATTCCCTAGGTGCCTTTCCCTTGTCATAATGACTCTTTTGTCTTTCTTGAGCAATTCTCAAATTTTCCTTGATTACCCTCACTTTTTCTTCGGCATCCTCAACTAAGGCTGGACCAAAGAATTTCCTCTCCCCGGTCTGTGACCAGTTCAACGGAGTACGACATCTCCGTCCATAAAGAGCCTCAAAAGGTGCCATTTTCAAGCTGGCTTGATAACTATTATTGTAAGAAAATTCAGCTAAGGCGAGACACTTGTCCCAACTCTTATCAAAATGAATCACGCATGCTCGCAACATGTCCTCTAGAATCTGGTTTACTCTTTCAGTTTGACCATCAGTCTAAGGACGATAAGCTGAACTGTGTATGATTTTTGTGCCAAGGGATTTATGTAACTGTTCCCAAAAACGTGACACAAAGAGAGATCCCCTATCAGAAATGATGGTCTTAGGAACACTATGCAAGCGAACAATGTGCTCAATATAAAGATTTGCATAATCTTTAGCATCGTATGTAGTGTGGACTGGAATAAAGTGAGCTGTTTTTGTTAGTCTATCCACGATAACCCAGACGAAATCATGTTTCCTAGATGTGAGTGGCAATCCGGACACAAAGTCCATACTTATGTCATCCCACTTCCATGAAGGTATGGGTAGGGGTTGAAGAGTACCGGAAGGTTTCAAGTGACTTGCTTTAATTCTTTGATAAGTATCGCATTCCGACACATATTTGGCAATGTCCACCTTCATATTGGACCACCAAAAATTTTCCTTTAAATCTTGATACATTTTACTACTCCCCGGATGGATAGAGAATTAGAGAGATGACCTTCATCAAAGATTTCCTTTTTCAATTCCCAATTATCTGGAACAACAATGCGTTGCCCAAACCAGATTATGTCTTTCTCATCCTTCCGGAAGCAATCATGCTTAGGATCCTTTTCTAGCAATTTTTGTTTAATTAAAAGAATACCCTCATCTTGAAGTTGAGACTTAACAATTCTATCAAATAGGTTAGACTCCGCGGAAAGAGCATTTAGGCTTCCTTGTTCAACAATTTCCAAGTTTAGCCTTCTCAAATCCTCACATAGAGTGTCAATGTAAGGTTCCATTGATAGGCAATTGCAGTGAGCCTTGCGGCTTAGAGCATATGCAACTACATTCGCCTTTCCAAGATGGTAATGAACCTCAAGATCATAATCTTTGATTAACTCTAACCATCTTCTTTGCCTCATGTTTAAATCAGATTGAGTGAAAATGTATTTGAGGCTTTTGTGGTCAGTAAAGATATTGCAGCGGGTTCCCATAAGATAATGTCTCCACATTTTCAATGCATGAACAACCGCTGCTAGCTCTAAGTCATGTGTGGGATAATACTTTTCAGGAGGGCGAACCGCTCGTGAGGCATAGGCAATAACCTGATTCTCTTGCATAAGAATACAGCCAAGACCCGTGCCTGAAGCATCACAATAAACTTCATATGGCTTTGAATTATCCGGCTGTGCTAGCATTGGGGCTGCAGTTAAATGTTCTCTTAATTTTTGGAAAGCCTTATCACAAGCCTCACTCCACACAAATTTCACGCCTTTCTTTAGCAACTCAATCATAGGCTTAGCAGTTCTAGAGAAATCCGGAATAAAACGGCGATAATAACCAGCCAAGCCTAAAAAGCTGCGGATTTGATGAGCTGATTTAGGAGGTTGCCAATCCATAACTTCTTGCACTTTTCTTGGATCGACAGATATGCCTTCACTGGAAATAGTGTGCCCCAGAAATTTAACACTATCCAGCCAAAACTCACACTTGGAGAACTTAGCATAGAGTTTATGCTCTCTAAAGCGTTGTAGGACAATGTGAAGATGTTCCGCGTGTTCTTTCTCATTCTTGGAATAAATAAGGATGTCATCAATGAAAACTACGATGAATTTATCCAACTCCGTCATAAACACGGAATTCATAAGGTACATGAAGTAGGCTGGTGCATTTGTGAGACCAAAAGACATAACCAATAATTCATATAGGCCATAGTGAGTGGAGAAAGCTGTCTTGGGAATATCACTAGGTCGGATTTTAATTTGATGATATCCAGACTGAAGATCGATCTTAGAGAAGACCTTAGCTCTAGCCAACTGGTCAAATAGCACGTCAATGCAGGGCAACAGATATTTGTTTTTGATAGTCACCGCATTGAGAGGTCGGTAGTCCACACACAACCTCAGGCTACCATCTTTCTTTTTCACAAAGAGGGCGGGACAACCCCAAGGAGACGAGCTTGGGCGGATATAGCCCTTATCAAGCAACTCTTGAAGTTGTTTCTTTAATTCAGCAAGTTCTTTGGGTGGCATTCTATAAGATCGCTTAGAAATAGGAGCGGTGCCAGGCTGTAGCTCAATGACAAACTCAACATCTCTGTCTGGTGGCAAGCCAGGCAATTCATTAGGAAAGACATCCATGTAGTCACATACCACTGGAATGTCCTCAAGTTGATTAATTATGGCTGCATACACACATGAGCCTTTATGGCCTGTTAGGGGAAGGTAAAGAATTGAATTCCCGAAAAAAGGTGAGTTGATTTCTAACATTCTTTCAGAAATATCCAGGACAACTTTGTGCTGAGTCATCCAATTCATGCCTAGGATAACATCTACCCCTTCTAGGTACATAGTGACCATATTAGTTGGAAAAGTTTTGCTACCTATCTCAAGTGGTACGCTTAAGGCTACTTGATTTGAAGCAACCTTTCCACCTGGTGTGGCAATCATATAGGCCTGCTTAGTATGACACCACTTCAAGTCCAAATTACTCACGGTTTTCACATTAATAAAGCTATGAGTAGCACCAGAATCAAATACTATAGTAACTGGACGACCACGGATAGAAAATGTACCCATCAAGACTGGTGCTCCCTCTGGCAGATCAACCACTGTGGTGAAGCTTAAACGGCCTTGCCTCACTTGCACGGTTTGTTTCTTTCCCTGATTTCCAGCCTTAGAGCCTTGCCCCTGACTTGGCTGATGTTGCTGTCGAGGGCGTGTGCACTTGTTAGCATAGTGCCCCCGGTGTCCTTGATTATAGCAACGGCTATCATCATTGTTGCGGGCGGGTGGGGGTGCACTAGGCCTAGAAGCGGTCTGGCCGAGTCTTTGTGATAGCCAAAGTTGCCAGACGGCTTAGACTGAGATTGCTTCCTCACCCAGCGTCCAGCTGAAGATGGCTGGGTGGCACCCTGCACATTCTTCTTCACAAACTTAAACTTCTTGCCTTGGCCACTGCCTGAAGCTTGATTGAACTTCCTCTTTCTATCCTGTTGAGCTCTCTTCATGGCATCCTCCTGAGAGATGGCCAAATTCACCAGCTCAGGATAGCTATCAATTTTTATTAAGTTCAACCTTTCATAGAGCTCTCCATCAAGTCCCTCACGGAATCGCTCCATCTTTTTCTTATCAGTATCAACATGATAGTCCCCATACTGACAGAGACTATTAAACTTCTGGGCATACTGATAGACTGAGTCAGAGCCTTGCTTGAGATTCATTAGCTCTCTCATTTTCCTATCAACAAGACCCTTAGGGATATAATGCTCTTTAATGGCTTTCTTGAATTCTGCCCAAGTAATCTGGTGACCCTGTGGCTGCATGGATTTGAAATGCTCCCACCAGATTAATGCTTCACCCCTCAGTTGCTGAGCAGCGAAACCTGTGTTATGTTCTTCTAAGTAAGGCAGTGTGAAGATGGAAAACATGGCCTCTAGGGCCCTGATGAAAGCATCAGCCTCTTGGGGCTCCTCTGCCTTGGTGAAGAGGGGTGGCCTCATTGCCCTGAATTTTTCATAAGACATGACTGCATTAGGCCCATCCTAATTTTGACCTTGATTGTGCACAGGCTGCTGCAACCTCTGTGCAATTTACTGTTGAGTCTGAAGTATTTGGCGCAACACTTCGGTCTGCACAGCAATGAAAGCCTCTGCGGGTGTCATAGGTGGAGGCGGAGGAAGAGGACCATCACCACTGCCTCCCACACCCCGAGAGTTATTTTGTGTGTTATTAGACATCTGAAAAGTTGAACTTTCGTTAGATATATATTCAAAGCTTGCTTAAAAGAATACAAGAAGAATACGCATACGAAAATTTAGACTTATAGAAATTTCAGAATTCAGACAGCATCACAGTCCTGAGTAAATAAATCATAACTCTCTGTACAGAAGTCAAAAATTTCTAAAATTTGGTCAGCATGTGTAGAATTTTATAAGCTTCAACGTTGGTATTCAACTCCAGATCAGATTCATCTTTTACTGGGGTCGAAAAATTCATTTTCCAAAGTTTTGTCTAGCAGTTTGGACAGCAGCCAGTAGCTTACTAAAAATTCGATATTTCTAAACTACACATGCAAAAATGCTGAATTTTGGTGAGCATGACCATTATAAAATTTCAAACAACTTTGGTAGTCATTGCAAAATCCAGAAATGACCATAACTTTCTTCATTTCATTTCTTAGGCAGATTGCTGCCGGAAAGGTGTTTTTCCACCATAATTACATGATTACAAAATTTGGTGGATCACCATTACATAGGGGTCACTATGTAGCTTCTAGCTACACAAAAGAATACTCTAAGTCATCCTTGCACCAAAATCCAACCAAAAGGACTAACAAAGAGTACATGTCAAGTTTTCCTACTACAACATCTAGGATCTAGGTCCTATGTACAAACTATGGAGAGTTCCCCGCGACATGTAGATATAGAGCGCCAAGCTCCTCTAATAGAGTCTGGAACGTCCTGAACCTCCTCTGGGTCCAGCTGGATCTTCATCTGCTCATCGTCTCCAACAGCCGGTGGGTGGTGCAACTGCTGGAGCATACCCACAACACCCTCCAAGGCCTGTATATCGAGCTCGAGGTCCCCAACCTGCTCCTGCAAATCCTGTATGTGCTCAAGGTGCACAAGCCTCTCAGCATCCCTGTCATCCAACTGAGCCTGCAGCTCTTGCTGCCAGGCCTGCAAGTCCAGAATCTGCTGCAAGTGGTCACCTCGCGCCACCAGAAACTGTAGTATCTGACCCTGGAGCTGTTGTACATGACCCTGAAGGTCAGCAATAGTCTGCATAGCCTGAGTGTACTTAACATACTGCTCGGTGAAGAGACCGACAACCCCGTAGATGTACCAAGTAGCTCCAGTGAGACGACCAGCCAAGTCATCCGCGATAACTCGACGAAGGTCCTGTAGAGCGTACAAGTCCCTCAAGCACGTGTCCAAAGTCTGCACTGTGTCGTAGGGTGGCACAGTCTTGAGAAGTGTGGCTATATTGGCCATCCGGCCTAGCCACAAAGGGTCGTTGGGGTCCAACGCTGGAACCAACCCCAACGGTGTCTGAAGCATCTCCTGCGGTCTGTGGGTGGAGAGAGTGTGGAGCACCATCAAGGCTGCCGACTCCACTGCCTCAAAAGCGCGGAAGCAGAGGAGCTCGATGCTCAAGTCTGCCCACTCGGGTGGCCCGGGAGGGGGAGCCCAGTCAATCAAACTCTGCAGCTAGGTACGCCCAACTCCTCGTACTCCACCCCCTCGTAGAAAGGAGGGGTGAGGGGTGGTGTAGCCGACAGCACACAAGGCTCTCCACGCAATGTGTGTGAAGCCCTCCCACTGCAAGCTAGTGGTGGAAAATGTGCCATCAGCACTCACCGCAACAAAGCCAGGGGCAGCCATCTGAAAAACAATTACAAACACATGTTAGAACCCAAAAATATGAGTTTAACATGCAATATGGCAAAACTGGCAGTTCTGAACAAAAATTCATAACTGAAAAACCAGTACCCCCAAAATTCCGAATTTTTGTGAGCAACTTGACAATGTTATAACTCACATTTTTGGTATTCAAAGGTCGAACCAATTCGGATTAGAAAAGGGTGCAAAAGGTCCATTTTCAGAGTGCTGTTGCCCAGAAATTCAGCAGGGCAGAGCTTCACTAAAAAGACCATAACTCAATAAATGAGTACCCAATTACCATGAAATTTTTACAGCATGATCTATGCTAGATAATGAACATTTTTTTTGTAGATTCTCTGGTCAAATTCTTTTTGGAACTATAGGTAAAGATTCGAGTTTTCTGCCTAATTCAGAATTTTGACAGCATTTCAGCATGATCTTTCCTAGCAAATTTAATCCTAACTTCAGTTTTAAGTATCCTAAAATCATGGGAAATTCAGAAAACAAACTTAACTAGGTGATGAACAATTTCCCTAAAGAGAACCTAGCCAGAAATTTTCTAGATAATCCTTAGAAAAATTTGGACAACAACTAGTTAAATTTTTTGCTTAATCACCACATGAAAGCATCAAACTAGCATGATTGGTCCTTAAGAAACACAATTTAAACAAAGACCAAATAACAAATGATTTAAGTGCATTTTTGGTTTAATAGCTTCTACATGATGCAAAACGCGTCCTAAACTTCCTCACAAAGCCTTTAAGCTTAAAAGCGAAGTTAGTGCCAGTGGCGGGGCATAAATACGTCTCTCCCTATAATAGCTAGTCGAAAACTATTCGTTTCTTAATCACCGTACCTAACAACCGTGGTTAGTGTACCTACAGAAAATCACAGAACATTCAGAACCTTTCGTGCCAGCACTCACGAAAGCGTCCACATTCATTACCGTTCACTATAGAAATGGTATCCATGCGTGAAGCCGCTGCATGGACAACGTCCTAATTAAGACTCTGACGCGACGTGAGTGCCCATTGGAATAGGCCTCACTCATCCCACACGGACTTTCCCGTGGTACCATCACGTATGAAACACGTGACGAGACTCAGACGCGACGTGGCACCCATTGGAATAGGTCCCACTAGTCCCTCACAGGACTTCCCTGTGGTACTACCACGTATGAAACACGTGATGAACTAGTATGGTTGTGCAAGAAAGTAAGTTTTGACAGGAATAAATGTGCTGGAAGTCAGACTAATTACACCATAGAATACTAGCCACCTGAAAGAACCCAAAAATTCCCTATGGGGCCTCTTGGACTAAGTTAAACCTTAACGTCCTACTCTTTTAGTAAGATTATTAATCTTGGCAAATTTTATTCCAAAAACAAGTTTGTTAAGGTATTTTAATTACTCTGGTGCATATCATCGCTCTGGTACCAGCTGTGACAGAACCGCCCAAAATAATTCCGTATTATCGCCTAAGCCGGTCCACGTGGCCATTAGGCAATAATAAAGAATTATTAAGTCGCTTCCGCCGGGTAAAGCCCGGTAAATCACATACAACAGGATCGCTGATATGCGCTAAGCCCACACGAAGGCGGGACCAGAGTACAACATTACATTACATTACATTAAAGTCCACAAGTTGAACATTATTACAAACCAGGTTTTTCGTACATAAAAGTAAACATGGTTCAGAGTTTAAACAGCGAAAATAAAACTAGCGGGAGATACACATGGGAGGCCATCCATAGAGTATCACTCATCAACATCGTTCTCCCACTCAAGCTCCCAACCATTTGGAATAGAGCCAGGCCAGATGGGGTTACCTGAAAACCACAAATTAAGCAAGGCTGAGTACTAATACTCAGCAAGACTTACCCGACAAAATTAAAGTAAGACTTATACATGCAAGGCTTTTTGTCTTGTGGGTTTGTTTTGCCAAAAGCGACTAAGAGTTGATCCTTATTTTCAGAGTTTAGCTCATATTCTAGTATGTTAACCATTCTAGGTAAGCACCTGTACTAAACAAGCATGTTGTGCAAACAATATTAAATAGGTAACAATATTAATACAAAATGTTCCATAAATAAACATGGGGTAGCCAGTGGTCAAGCCGACTCAGATAACGGCGAGTGACCGACGATCGATCGATTGATATCCTTGCAAGGTAAACCCAACATACACGGAAGAAGTAGACCCAAAGAATTCAAATAAAAGCAAATGCGGAGTCTACCCCGACCAGGCGGTTCCCAACATCCCACAGTTTGGGATCAGACGCTACAAACTCTGGTACATGGTTATCCGGAGAGTCTAGCCCGACCAGTCCGAACTCACACACTATACCACGGTTAGCTAGCCCGGAGACACATCCCAAGTGGGTAGCTAGAAAGATCTCGCCCCGGTTCAGAAGGTACTAGGCTTACCGGTCCCATTCCCGACAAGCACTTGGTACGTTCAATAGCTTAAACCAGCACAATGCTACTCGGTTGAGACCGAACCATTGCTCTTACCACATGAGCGAGTCATTTTAACCAACTTATGATTCCAACATAAGCATCCTATATCTCGCGAGCAATGAGTCATTACTCGACTTCTACCGTAACTTTAGAGCATGGCACTAGCGTTCCTAACAAACTAGTAAAAGAGCATAGGAGTCCTAAGGATCATGCAACTAGGTTTCAAAACAACTCCTGAAACTTAAATGCACAATTTAATCAATAAAGTACTAAAAAGTAAAGGACATGATTTTAATTTATAAAATGGGTTAGATGAAACCGGTGCTTGCCTTCCTCAGACTCAACACCAACACAAGCCTTGGGCTCTTCTGGACTTTGGTCCAGGTCTTGCCGCACACTAGCTTGATTCAATTCACCATCAACAGTCCCATCTCCCTCCTGGGTGAGTGTGTATGTACCGTCTGGTAGATCTACACGTATACATGCTTATGCATTAATTAAAGTTAATCTTGATGGTGACTGTGTACATATAAGCAAAATAAGTTACTTAACTTCACCAAACAGCAAGGGGGTGTGATTAAAAATCAAAAACAGAACCAAAACATGATTTCACAATTTTAACACTTTAATTTCCATTTCTTTCTTTAATTACTTAAAACAAGCCTTTCAACCATAAATCCAAATTAAATAAAAAACACTTCAAATGAGCCTAATCTTTTGCACACAGCAACATATGCTTAATTTAAGCTCTCAAACCAAAATTTAGCTTAAGATCATTTATACATTAATTTACGAAAAAGACAAAATTCAGCCTAGTAAAACACCATTAATTCATATAAAAAGATTTAATAAACTTTTTGATCTCATCTTTCTCCTACAGGTCATGTATGCCAAAAATGAGCTTCTGACCAAAGCATAAGTGCAGATTAAAATTATTTTTCAGATTTTGAATTTAAACTCCTACACTAGATTAATTCCAAATCATCTATTAAACAATTCACTAAAATCAAATCCACTCTACCAGAGGTACTACTCAACAAGGAAAAACCCTAGGGTGCACATGTGGTTACAGAAAAGATTATTAAAGGGGCTGTAAAAAGCATCAAACTTAATCTAGCATAAAGCTTAAATAACTCATAACTGAAAATATACATATCAAAATCAAGCAAACTTTTGCCACAGATCTATACATGCCATAAAGAGTAACGTATCCAAAATTCAAGTTCATAGCATGTGTATATTTTAAACTACACCAAAAACACTTCAAACTGAGTTTGAATTTTTAATTCGAAAACTGAACAGAAAAACCCTATATATGTTTTATATAAAAGATAGGTTTCTTTACCAGGAACCCAACAAAATTGGATTTGCATTTTTATGATTTTTCTACGATTTTCAATGATTTTTCGAAGTTGTAGCTGAAACCCTAATAACACATTTGCAGGGGGTCCCTCGAAGTATTTTCTCGAAATTATGCAGAGGTCCCTGGTTTACAAAAATCTCCCTGGATAAAAGCAAATCCTCGGAATGAAGTCCCCGCCGGCGGCCAGGAGCTCACCGGCGGCGGTACTTGGCCGGAGATGGCCGGGTGAGGGGCTGGGGATGCTAGGGGACTCACGTGTGGCCAATTTTTGGTGCTAGTTGACGCGGAGATGGGTTGCTCAGGTCGGCCGGCGGAGTCGAGATGGCCGGCGGCGGACTGCTCCTGCGTGTCCGCTGCGGCACGCCGTAGACCGGCGATGGCGCGACCTGGGGGTCCTGCGGTGGCCTGGCTGGGTCGATGGAGGAGTAGGAGAGGTGCAGACGTGGGGGAAATTGACGCGAAGTAGTGGACCATGAGCTCAACGGTAGCTCTGCTCTGCCTATGGCGGCGGCTGCGCGGCGTAGAGTTCAGGAGAGAGCTCTACTCGTTTTGCCGCAACGGAGGAGAGAATGAGGAGACGTCGGTCTAATGGTGCCCTCAGAGCGGCCAAGTGGCCCCAACTGCATGCACGCAGGGCGCGCGGCGTGAGCAAGCGACGGTGCGTGGCCAGGCTCGGCGCAGCCGCTTGCGTGAGCGCGGCACACGGCGACTTGCGAAGGCGGAGGCCCCTACGACGCGCGACGGGTCCACGGCGGAGACGGCAACACGTCCGTACGTCGGACCGCGGTGTGCGCGACACGTGGGCGGCGCGGCGGACCGCCCGCGCGCGAGGGCGCGGTGTCGCCGGCGCTCAACGCCTGTTCCAGTTTCGCGAACCTGCTTTCAAAATTGCAAAACTCCAAAAAGTGTCAACTAACTTGAAAATCTCCAAAAACAAAAGTTGTAGAGGAGCTATAGACCTACAACTTTCCCAAAGGGCGTCATATGTTTTGATCCGGATTTGTGGGAAAATCGCGACGAAGTTGCAGTTTTTTCACGGCTCGGGTTACTGTTCATAAGGGTTTCAAATCTGTTTTTGGCTAATTTGCACTCAAAATTGGAATGTCCGCCAATTACGAAAAATGTGTTCACAGAAATAACGAACAACTTTCATATTGGCCGATTTTGAACTTCTATAGTCAAACTTGGAGAACATGCAAGAAAACCATTTCAGCCTTAAAGGAGATCTAGGGTTTGACCGTGGTTTGGGATTTGGACCAAGGTCTTTTGTGCAAATTCGTGACCAAACATGTCAAACATGCTTAGAAGTTAATTATACTTGATTAACACATGTAATTAATGTCATTAGCACAAATAAACATCAGGGATGTTACACTGAATACCTAGCCGGGCACGTGATCTCAACCAACCCAACACCAAGCGCAGGGCGCCATACTTGATCCCCAAACAGGACGTAGGGTTCGCCACCTTGGCAACCCAAACCTGTATAAATCTTGTGTCCCGTGTCCTTGCGCACACCTTCAAGTTCTGGATCTCCCGATCACGTTCCTCACCACACAATCTACTACCTCGGGTACCCCCTCTTGGTAGGGTTGCCAGTCTAAAACACCGACAGCTGGCGCGCCGAGTAGGGGTGATCATTACCATCGAGCGAATTCGAAGGACCTCACCATCAAAATCAATCTCTACAAGTCGAACATCAGGATCAGGATCAGATTCATCTTGAGCTCCCTCAGCGACTCGTCGAATCAGCACACAATTATTTTTTCCGTTCGAGATCTCAACTCGCCGAGTTGTATATCGAGGTTGCAGCCTGTCCGTTCCGCCTGTCCGTATGGGAGAAGGACACCACACCGAGCTATCACCTTGTCTGTTTCCGTTCCAGGTTCAGTAAAAGCGAACCAGCTACCAATGTTCACATCAAGATCAAAGCGGCGACTTGCGTTCTGTCCGGAATCGTACTCGAGTCTGAAGTCTACTCGGTCTCGTGGTACTCAAGTTGCTCAACTAATCATGGAAATCTCAGCTGCTGTGCACCATTCGCTGACTCTGCAGTCACGATGTTCTCGATCATCGAGTTCGAAGCAGAAGCAACAATCCACCCACTGCATGCCTCATCACGATCGAGATCGAAATCAACACGGCAACCTGCACTAATCAATACGACTCCGAGTCAATTCTGTTGGTTTCCGTCAGATTGGTCTCCACGACAAGTTGTATGCGACTGGTTAAAATCTTTGGCAAACATTACATACCCAAGCAACGGACGGTTCTTGCTAGCTGAAAATCAATTTGATGGAGAAATTGTTACTCGCACACGGAGAAGCTCCCACAAGACTTCAGGTTTATTTGCGTGACACACACGAAAGGCTACCAGCTACTTTCAAGACCTTTGCTTGGCCACACCGGAGATGTACGCGAGTACAGCTACGTTGCCGCCGTACGTAGCAGCTCTGCTTCGACTACGTCGTACCGGCTCTACATCAACTTCGCCGTGCACTGCGACTACTCGTCACCTGGTCGCACGGGCTCTACGTCAACCTCGCCGTGCACCACGACTACTCATCACCCGGTCGCACGGGCTCTACGTCAACCTCGCCGTGCGCCGCGAGTACTTGTCTCCCGACCGCAGCGGCTCTACCTCAACTACGCCACGCGTCTGGGTGCCTCAGCTCGTCGCGCGGCTCGTCGTCGACTACTCCGCCTCGCGCAGGCTCGTCGTCGACTATTTGGCCTACACCGCACGTCTGGGTGCCTCGGCACGTCGCGCGGCTCGTCATGTGGCTCATCGTCGACTACTTCGCCTCGCGCAGGCTCGTCGTCGACTACTTCGCCTACGTCACGCGTCCGGGTGCCTCGGCACGTCGCGCAGCTCGTCACGCGGCTCGTCGTCGACTACTTTGACTACGCCGCGCGTCCGGGTGCCTCGGCACGTCGCGCGGCTCATCACGCGACTCGTCGCACCGCTCGTCGTCGACTTCTTCGCCTACGACGCGCGTCCGGGTGCCTCGGCACGTCGCGCGGCTCATCTCGCCGCTCGTCGTCAACTACTTTGCCTCTACCGCGCATCCGGGTGCCTCGGCACGTCGCGCGACTCGTCATGCGGCTCATCGTCGACTACTCCGGGCGCCGCGACTTCCTCTTGCGGCCACACTGGCTCTACTTCAGCCACGCCGTGCGTCGCGACTACTTGTCTCGCGGCAACACTAGCTCTACTTCGAGTACGCCGCGCGCCACCGCGACGTCGCCTTTCGGTCGCATCGCGTCGACCATTCATCTCGACTAGTTTTCCAAACTAGTCGAGAACGGCAGTCACGCCCCCAACAACTAGTCGGAATCAACTCTGACTAGTCAACTTCAACAACAACCGTCGCGGCTCCATCGCTGACCGCCATTGCTTCATCAGTAGTCTGCTCAGGCAGCAACAGTTAAGTCATTTATTTAAATGATTACTACTTTCTTTTCTTGGCTTGTTCTCCTCATCATGTAGGACTACTTGTCGACTACTCATTTGTGTACGCTTCTCGACGGGTTTTCACGGGAGCTACACTCTGCTGACTACTCTTGGGGTATATCGATCAAGTCACCACGAGTCTACTTCATCAACTCGGGGGCTATCCCAAGGAGGCAGCTTCTAAAGTCCGCTCCGTGCAACAACTTAAAGTCGACTTCGGTCGCATCTTCGCCTGCTTTGGTGGCATACTACGTCTGTAAGCTTCGATGGAACCTAGCTGTAAGTGGCCCTTGGGTCCCGGCGATGATGAAACCTAGCTGCACGTGGTCTTCACGCTCTGTACCATGGGTCCAAGTACCCTAAGTACTCGCGCTCCGTACCTTGGGTCTGAAATCCATGGCCCAGGTACACAAGTCGACTCCAGTCGCACCTTCAAGTCCACTACGATGGCAACCGTACCTTGGGTCTGAAATCCATGGCCCAGGTACACAAGTCGACTCCGGTCGCACCTTCAAGCCCGCTCCGGCGGCAACTGTACCTTGGGTCTGAAATCCATGGCTCAGGTACTTAAGCCCACTCTGGTGGCACAAGTCGACGCTAACGGTCGCACCCAAGCCCACTCATGTGGCACAAGCCGACTTCGGTCGCAATCTTAAGCCCGCTCTAGCGGCAAAACTATTCGTTTTCTCTGATTTTCATTTGCTTTGGCTTTCCAGAAAGTGCTTTTCATTTTTCTATCTTAAGTCCACCCCGTGTGGTGCAAAGTCGACTTCCAAAGTCGCATGTCAAAGTCCGCTTCGTGCAGCAACTAAAGTCGACTTCGGTTTTCAAGTCGCATTCCAAAGTCCGCTTTGTGCGGCAATCTAAAGTCGCGGTTTTCAAGTCGCATATCAAAGTCCGCTCTTTGCGGCAACTAAAGTCGACTTCGGTTTTCAAGTCACATTCCATAGTCCGCTTTGCCGGCATCTAAAGTCGGCTTCGGTCGCATCAAGTCCGCTCGGAAGGCATGGCTACTTCTCAAACTCCACAGCTCGATGCCAAATTACTACTTGGAATCTCTCCAGCTCAGGGGCTGCACACCAAATTACTACTCGAGGATAACTTTAGCAGGCTTCGCTCGCTCTCAAGCTCGGTGGCTCTGCACCAACAACTACTCGACCTGGCTTATACGACTCTCTTATCTTGGGCGGTGCATGTTGCAAGAGTACTCGATGATGGTTTTCACGAACACTGAAGACCCTTGGATTGATTACCTAATCATTTCAAGGCTCGGGGGCTGCTATACTACACCCATCATTCATTTTTTCAAGAACAGAAGCTGCAGAATCAAGATTGACCCTCAGCTAGAGTCTGCGACTCAACCTAAGGCTCGAGAGTTACTCCATATGGAGTGCGATTTTGCAATCGCACTTCCATATAATCTCGACTTCAAGACAGATGAGCTGGACCACCTTCCAGCCTCGTGGCAGTTCAAGTACTATTGAAGACTTCTACAAGCAGTACTCGAGGACGCTCAAGAACTACTCGAAGAGGCTTCAAGACTACTTGAACTACTACACTCGACTACAATGTGCTCGGGGGCTTGTCGGGCATAGTCCCCGGGTACTCATGCAAGGAAGGAAGAAGACGGACTCCTACTAGAATTCCCCTGTAATCCTACTAGGACTCATTCCGTGTAATCCTACTAGGACTCCTGCCTTGTAACCGACTAGGAACCCACCCCCTAGACTATATAAAGGAGGGCCGAATGCCTAGCTGGGCACCTGATCTCAACCAACCCAACACCAAGTGCAGGGCGCCATACTTGATCTCCAAACAGGACGTAGGGTTCGCCACCTTGGCAACCCGAACCTGTATAAGTCTTGTGTCCCGTGTCCTTGTGCACACCTTCGAGTTCTCGGTCTCCCGATCACGTTCCTCACCGCACAATCTACTACCTCAGGTACCCCCTTGTTAGGGTTGCCGGTCTAAAACACCGACAGTGATGAAGCTAGTTTTTTTCCTCATCCTCTTTCGCCATCCAGCACTGATGGTAGTCAGAAAAACAATCCAGGAGAGACATAACGGCCGCGTTGGCCGCTGAATCAATGACCCGATCCATCCTTGGCAGCGGATAATTATCTTTCGGTGTGGCCTTGTTGAGGTCTGTGAAGTCGATGCACATCCTCCACTTCCCATTCTTCTTCTTGACAGGCAGGGTGTTCACTAGCCATTTGGGATGCATGACTTCACGGATGACACTGTTATCCAGCAATCTTTGGACCTCGGACTTGACTGCTACCACTTTGTCATCAGACATATTTCTTAACTTCTACCTTCGCGGCTTGACTGAAGCGTCGATGTTCAATCGGTGCTCAATGAAACTTCGATCCACACCTGTGAGATCTTTAGAGGACCAAGCGAACACATCTTTGTTCTTTTGAAGGAACTGAACTAGCGTCGCCTCTTCGTCTGGCGAAAGGTCTGACCCAATGATGACGATTTGATCCAAAACCATTACGTCCAATATGACCTTCTTGGTGTCACAATCTGGCTGCAAGTTGACTTTTTCTCTATCTGCTTTCGGCTGTTTCCCCACCTCTTTGCCCTTGACTGCTTCGTCGAGAGCATGGACATTTCTTTGCCCTGGAGTGCGGCCTCTTTCTAGGTTACAACCATCATTTTGGTGACCCCAGATTGTGATTACTCCCCGCGTCGCTGGAATCTTTACACACAGGTAGGCTTGATGAATGACGACTTCGAACTTGTTGAGGAATCCTCTTCCCAAGATGCCATTGTAGGGGTAGTACATCTCCACTAAGTTGAAAGATAAGTACTCGGTCCTGGCATTTTGGACGGTTCTGAAAGATACTGGAAGGACTACTTTGCCAAGTGCGTGGATAACTCTATCAGGCATAGACCCCGGGTACTCATGCAAGGAAGGAAGAAGACAGACTCCTACTAGAATTCCCCTGTAGTCCTACTAGGACTCGTTCCGTGTAATCCTACTAGGACTCCTACCTTGTAACCGACTAGGAACCCTCCCCCTGGACTATATAAAGGAGGGCTGGGTACCTAGTCGGGCACCTGACCTGATCTCAACCAACACCAAGCGCAGGGCGCCATACTTGATCCCCAAACAGGACGTAGGGTTCGCCACCTTGGCAACCCGAACCTGTATAAATCTTGTGTCCCATGTCCTTGCGCACACCTTCGAGTTCTCGGTCTCCCAATCACAATCCTCACTGCACAATCTACTACCTCGGGTACCCCCTTGGTAGGTTTGCTGGTCTAGAACACCGACAGCTGGCGCGCCAGGTAGGGGCATAGACAACGGTGTGTCAGGAGGTTGCAATAAGTCTTTGCTCAATCCCATCTTGTTGAAAGCATCAGCGAAGATAATATCTGCCGATGAACCATTGTCAACCAGAAGCTTCCCCAAAGTCCAACTTGCTATGTTTGCTTCTATCACCAAGGCATCATTGTGAGGAAAACCATGTAGCTTTACATCCTCTTCTGAAAAGGTGATTGAGATATGAGACCATCTCGTCCTTTCGACTCTCCCTTCCACACAGATGTTTCGTACCTCACGGAAGTAGTGCTTTCGTTCCTTCTTGGTTTCAAACTCCAATGCGGAGTCTCCGGAGATTGGCATTATGGTACCGACAGATGGTAAAGGATCGTTTGGCCCTCTAGCTTCACCGGCAATGGCGGTGCTGTTGGGCCTTTGAATGGAGGAGGAGGGGGAGCGATGGGGTGTTGCCCAATAGGACTACGCTCAATGTTTTGAGCCTGAAAAGTTTGGGATTGCCAAGGTGGAGGTTGAGTATAGGTTGGGACAGGTGGTTGGAATTGAGATGTCTGGAAAGGGTTAGCGAAAGAATTTATCCCGAAACTGGGGTTTTGCCAAGCCGGAGTGGAATGGTTTACGGTACTGGCCCTCTCCTTCTCCTTCCTTTCCTCCTCGAGGATAGCCTCAAATCTTTTCTTGTCTAGGCAATAGTTTGAGCTATGATCATCATTCTCCTTGTGGAAGATGCAATACCATTTTCTTTTCTTGTGGTGGCCTCGGCCCCTGCTGCGACCTCTGCCTCTGCCGCCGCCCTTTCTGCCCCTATGTCCGCCCCCTGCTTTGAGTGCGGAGGGCTGGGCAGACTAGGTGTTTGATTTTGAGCCTTGCCCTGCGGATTGGAAATTTCCTGGGAATTTTCGCCGTTCAAGGCCGAAAACATTTCAGGGGTTGGCGTGCGAGGCATTTCTGGGTTTGGGCCATTCCCGGTTAGCTTTGGCAGACTTCTTTTAGTGTGATTGTTCTTCCATACACATCCTGAAGTCATTGTCTGAGCAACAATACTTCTCAAACTCTTCGTATAGGCGCTAGATTGTCTTGGGCCTTTTGCGCATGAGATGCGAGCGAAACTAGCCGGCTCTCAAGCCCACAATTGCAGCGTTGATGGCGACGGCGTCCAAGACATTTGGTGCTTGAGCCTTGAGATGAACGAATCTCCTGAAGTAGTTCTGGAGAGGTTCCTTATCCTTTTTCTTACACAAGAAAAGATCACTCTCTGTAAGCCCCGGACGTTGGAAACCCCAGAAGTTGGAGAGAATCCGTTGCTTCAAGTCATCCCATCCATGAATCACACCAGGACTCAGGAGCAAATACCATTGCGCTGCCGCTTCGTCTGCAGCGATGATGAAAGATTTCACCAGCACAGAATGGTCACCGCCAGCTGAAAGAAAAGTGGCTTCATAGCTCATTAGGAATTGTCTAGGGTCGGATTGACCTGAGAATCTGGGGAGTGGAACTGGCATGTAGGATTGTGGCCAATGGGTAATCTAAATTTCTTGAGACAAGGGCGACTTGGGATCCCAAGACCTCGTGAGTATGGTGTGAACGTCATGCTTCGAAGGACCAGACTCGAAAGGGTTAGCGTAGGGATTAAGACTGAAGGTGGTGTACGGAGGGGGCTGAGTAAAAGGCACGTTGCCTTCCGTGAATATGGATTGGTTGGGCACAGTTTACTCGGGTGAGGGTTGATTGAAACTCAAAGATTCTTTTGCTTTTATGGCATACAATTTGTCGGGGACAACCATAAGGGTACCCTAATGGCCAGGGGAAAACCCTTTTTCGAAAATTAAAAAACACGAACAAACCCACAAACCACAAATCACACCCTACGTAGTCACGGCCCGGGGTGGAGAAGGGCCCACAACCCAAATAACCTCAGCAGCCCATCAAGCAGCCAGCCTCGACACCCCTCGGGCAAACTTCCGTCTCGCTCGAGGGCCAGGCGCTGCATCACAAAATCTCTGCCTCGCTCGAGGGGCAGTCGCCTCCTCGGGCAAATCTCCGCCTCGCTTGAGGGGCAGACGCCAGCTCGGGCGAATCTCCGCCTCGCCTGAGGGGGGGCCCGCGCCCCCTCGGGCGATTCTCCGCCTCGCTCGAGGGGATGGCGCCCCCTCGAGCGATTCTTCGCTTCACTCGAGGGCGACCTAGCTCTCGACCCCTGCGCCTGCTCCCTCGACCAGAGCATTAAATGCTCTGACATGTCGCGGGCGCCTGGGTTAAAAGCAAATCCTCGCCACGTCGGCCCTCTGACACCACCTGGGAATCATATCCCGGCATTGTTCTTCCAACCCTCCCTGTGAGGCCATCCCTAGCACTGTAGGAGAGCTGTGCGGGAAGGCTGGTGTCAACTCCGTGACACTGTGCCGCCCACTCACGTATGGCCTGCATGCCGCACCCCTCGAAAGAGGACGGCAGAACCCTCGAAAGGGGTACGAACGCCTGCCCGCACCCGCACGGGACGACGTTGTGACGTCGGACCAGTGGAGCGCGTCTCCTCCGTCACCTCCGGCCCTGTGCGGCCATCCTCACCGTTGTGCCACCATTTCGAGCACTGCAACACCATCCCCAATGCTGTGGGAGCCCAGGACGACAAGACATCGCCACACCCGCAGTTGTGCATCCTCCGGCCTTCCGTCAGCTGCACCCTAGAGTCAGTGTACGGATGGCGACCGAAACAAGAAGCGCCCACACAGCCACCCTCGAAGCTGCTCCTGGACAGATACAGGACTCGCCATGACGCCAGCTGGGAGCATGATTCGCCCGGACAACCATCAGCTCCACGACGCTGTACACCACACCACCGCACATAGCCTTAGAACTATGCAACATGATTGTAAACCGCCTCCCCTTGGCCTATAAAAGGAGGAGGCGGTCCCCTGGCCGCGGGGGACGACGGATAGCGGCACACTTGCACGTTTTTAGCCTTCACCACGATATTGGCACTTCGCCTCAATCAAACCTCAGGGACCTGGAGGCTCCTCCTCCTCTCCCACCAAGCTTGTAGCCCCCTCTACAAGCACCACGGTGCAACGCAATACAGTGCCCCGAGTGCACCCCTGCTAGACGTACGGCCCACGGCCGGAACCAGGATAAAACTCGTGTCATTGTGTTCCTTAGCATCGGCTAGTTAGTGTCAGGACTACTTTTCGCACTGACCGTTGGCGCACTAGGTAGGGGGATGCGCTGAAGATCAGCTTCCCACCAGCCATCTCGATGGTGATCCGCACCGAGTACATGTCCCTGAGGTACCCCATGGGCAGCTCGGACCCCCTCCCAGCCGGATTCGAAATCCGGTTCGGGAGCCTGAACTTCCAGGCCACGGGGAATGACTACCTCATGTGCATCACCAACTGCGATGAGCTCCACCCGTGGCGGTCGACTGGGCTAGGCCCGGTTCCCGCTGTGACGCCCCAGGTTTTTAATTAACCCTAATCGTCAGTCAACCCGGCTGACAGTGGTCAAATCACGGTCAACCTGGGTCCTCACCTCGAAAAACTCACCAATCAGCTCTAATGACATCCTTGATCTAGTAGACACACATGTGGGGCCAACCCATGGTCAAAGACTTGGTCAAACCCCACTCAAACCCTAGTAACCCTAGATGTCTTTCGGAACTTTTGCAACGGCTCTCCAAAATTCACTTAAACACTTAAAAATCTACCTTCATGAAAGTTGTCCAGCTTGTTGAGGGACACAACTTTCCTGCAGATGGGCATTAAAAATTTTGAGTGGAAATGGATGAAAAACTTGTTCAAAGGTCAGTACCTCCTGTTCATGACAGTTGAGTGGCAATCAAAGTTGGCAAACCTTTCCTGCAAGATCTATTGAGAAAAACCCTATACAGCCTTTTTGAAAGTGGTGGAGGAAAGCTAGATCTACAGCTTTCGTATTCAAGGTTTGTTGCAGTTCTATTCAAAAATTTGGAGTTATTCACTTTCAAACAGGTGCTCAGCAAAACATTTCCTGCCAGAGCGCCGTCGCACCGCGACGTCGCGCACGCACCGCGCACCGCGCCCACGCCTCGGTGTCCGCGCCTCGCGCGGCCCGAGACCCCGACAATCGAGGCCGCCGGTCCGACCCGCTCACCGCTGCAGGTGCATCAGTCGAGATGCCGTCATACCACGACGGCATCTTCGTCGTCAGCACGCCGTCACCCTCGAGCACCTACTTAAGGTGGCTGCCCGCCCCTGTGCGCTCCAGGTCGAGCCGCCCATCGTCGCCGCGCCGCCCGCCATGAACGCCGTCGTCGCCGAGCTATAGTCCGAGATGTCCCTAGCCACCGAATCGTTTGGGCGCCGTCCATAGACCCCCCTTGTGCCCCCGCATCGCGTGTGGTCCACTCCGTGCGCCGGTCTCGCCGGAATCGCGGCCGCCACAGCCGTCCCCGTCGGTCACCGTCGTGCACCGTCGTAGAGTGCCTCCGCGCCCAAGTTTCGAGTGTCAATGGCCCCTTGGTGAGCATGCACTCCTCCCCACGCCCTCGCCCGGCCGGGAGTGCCGCCGGTCTCGCCGGAATCGGCGGAGCCGCGCCGCCCCCATGGCCGGGGACCTAATTGTGTGATCCCCTTTCTTTGCAGGGACTTAAGTGCATGGCAAGGCATGGCTGTAACGTTTTGAATATTTCTAGGGGTCCCGGTGCATAGTGAATCTTCAATAGTAGTTGTGAATTGCTGAAACTTGTAAAATGCGTAGAAAATTGTAGAAAATTCGCAAAAATGCAAACTTAATTTTGTTAGATTCGTTGTGAAAAATCCTACAACTTTTGTTATTCTTGCCTGAGCTGTTTCCTGATATTTTTGGCATGAAAAGTGGTAATGTAAAAAACCTAGATCTAAGATATCTCAAAATCCATGAGTCCTCTGTATCCAATTTTTGGATATGTTGTGTGTTTTGTTACGGCTAGATCCTGTGCTAAAAATTGCACAAAGATATAATGTAAATAGTATTATATGAATTGTTTCCCATTTATGCAGAATCTGCCTAGATGATTTTTGTAGCTAAAATTATTTATGTTTTTGTGCCCAACTTGTGCATGCTGTATTGTTATGCCAAGTTACACCTCTTGTGAATTAATCACAATTTTTGGTTAATAAGAAGTATTTATTCTTAATATATGCATGTTTTCCTTTGTAATTTAATAATGCAAGATCAGTAGTACTTCTAGGTGTACTTGCTGCTTTTCTAGGATGTTTTAGGACCATATAGCATGTATGAGGAAGTTTGGAGCATTTTGATGCTTATTTATTTTTGTATGCATTTAACTTGAATCGCTAGCTAGCTTTTGTTATTTTCAAAGTAATTAATTTTCTAGCTTCCCAAGCATTGCATGTGTGTGCAGTGGCTTAGTATGACTGTGTTGAAGCTTAAGAGACCCTCTACTGAATTTTTAGTAATTTAATGTTAAACAAAAGCTTTGGAGGTCCCTTTTAGAGTAATGCTTTGTTTAAATTAGGAAAATGTCTTTTAATTCGTTTCCCTTTTTGTGAAGTGTTATCCAACTTAATTAAGAGCTAAGAATACACCCTTACTGTTGAAGGATTAAATTGTAAATAATTATTTTGTACACACCTTTACTAGTGAGGGATAAAAGTACTATATCTTCACATGAAACAACAATTATAAAAAGGAAGCGTTAATTAAAGTGTTACTTGAAAGAATAAAACACATCTCCATAATAACCTTCATAAAAAGAAAATAATAAGTAATCACTTGTTAAGGTGAATATGGAAAACAAGAGTTGGACAAGATAAATAAATTATCACATCACCTGAACCCTGCATTGCATTCCGTGTAGATCTTCCTGACGGTGACTACTCGCTCGTCCCGGAAGCCGAGGAAGGAGAAGCGGAAGCTGCCCTGCAGTACGTGGAAGTACTCGATGACACCGAGGGTGCTCAGGCTAACTTAGCTGACGAAGGCAAGCCCCAGTGCATCTAACCCAGTTTTCAAATTTTGTTATACAAATATCTATGGATGCTTGTGCATTTACGTTCAGGAGTTATATGGAACCATAGATGCATGATCCCTAGGTATCTGTGTCCTTACTAGTATGATAGGTCGATAGCTGCTAAGCTATAGGACCATTACAGGTCGTGTGATGATGTCACTCGTGAGAATAGGTTCGTAGATAGGAATCATAAGATCTCCTTAAATGGATTGCTCATGTGGTAAGAGCATGGGATGTGGACTCCGGTCCAATGGCTATCGTGGGTTAAGTGTTTGAACGTACTAAGCACTTGTCGGGGATGGGACCGGTAAGCCTAGTACCTTAATGAGACGGCTAGGGATTTAACTGTCACTACTCTTGGGATGCGTCTCACGGCTAGCTACCGGTGGTGTATGGTGAGCCCAGGTGCCTCGCGGGGTATGCCGGATAGCCTGCACCAAAGACTGTGGCTTTTTATCCTGTCCCGAGGATTTTTGGGAACTGTTTGGTGGTTGTCCTCGCACGGGCATCCCACCGTGTGTTTAGGTCTACCATGCAAAGTTTTGAATCAATCGATTGTCCGCCTCTCACCGTTATCTGAGACTACTTACTCCACTAGCCATGAGATCCCTAATGATGGAAGTCGATGAAATTTTATGCTTGATTAATTGTATGGTACAACCTTGTCTATATTAGATGGCTAATTTAGTAAAGAATAAACCCACTAGAATTTGTGCTAACATCTTGAAAGTAAGGACATACTCTTTGTTACTTTTCAGCAAAAGAAACCCAGTGGCCAAACAACCTTTCATGTCTAGAGTTGGTGAAGTAGTTATCACCGACGGGTAAGTCTTGCAGAGTATTAGCATACTCAGCCTTGCTATAATGTGCTGCTCCAGGTAATGCCTTTGGTGATGTGTGGCCCGAAGAGATCTCGCCCGGCTGGGAGCTGGAGTGGGTGGAGGATGACGACTGAAGGCATCATGGCTGGCCTCCCGTGATGTTCTCGCTTTCCGCTTAGTTAAATTCCGCTGTTTCGAAAACTCTGAACTACGTTGTGATGACAAAAAAAAACTTCGGTTTGTAATAACTAAACCCTTCAGGGTAAATTTCAGATGTTAATTATGTTGTATCTCTGGACTCGCCTTCGTGTGAGTTTTAATGCATATCTGTCGATCCTTGTTGCTATATAAGTGATTTACCGGGAGTTAACCTGGCAACTAACGACAGGATGATACTTAATTGTTGCTTAATGACCAAAGTGGATTGGTTTAGGCGGTAGTACGGTATTTTTCTGGGCGGGTTGTCACACTCGCCACGCCTACTACTGACGCCCCGGCGCCCGCTCAAGCGGATGTTGCGGGCGCTTCGGCACCTCGACGTCGATGGCGCTCTGACTAGCGCTCGCGCCAGGCGCGAATGGAACGACGTCTGGCCGCGCGCACCGCGGCACGAGGCGATGCAACCACCAGCGAGACGATGGCACCCACGGGGGAGCGTGTGGCTGCCGAGGTGCAGTTCCCCTACGAGATGCGCAACGCCGCGGTGGCATACGTTTCATCGGCCAGCACCGACGTGGCGACGTACGAGGACCTCTCCGGCCACCAGCTGCTGGTGTTCCGGAACCTGATCACCACCACCAACGACGAGTCGTATCATGGCTCGGCTAGAGAGCTGCGTCCCCCGCGACTTCACACAGGTACGTTGAGTGGGACTTCTCCGGCGTGCCTGACCCCGTGATGTTTCAGCGATTCCTCGACACCGCAAACTACTGGTTCGGCTGCTTTGATGACTCCAGTGCCGGAAGCTATGACCCAGCACGTGAGTGCTTCGTGGTTGACGTCAATGACCAGGCCGATAGCGCGAATGTGGCGGGGGCTGGTGACGGGGACACTCCCCTAAACCCGGGGATGAGCGCGCCTCGGAATCCGGGGCCAAGCGCACTTCCCACCTCGCTGACGGAGGCATGAGCATCAACACGCAACTGGCTCAAGCGTGCGAGCTCGAGGCTAAGCTCGCGGAGGAATACCGCGCAGTGCGACTAATGCGCGCCTCCATTGTCGGAGAAGCCTCCGCGCATGGCGAACGCGTGCGCAAGCTAGGTAAGCAGGCCCGCGAGCGCATCAACACCGACTTCAATGTTGACGATCCAAACACGCCACCGCGCGTGAGTCAGAAGCTCATCGCAGCTGCGACACTGCTCCGGGCCATGCCCGCGCCATTGACGCCCGAGGCGCGAAACCTGCACCGCGAGGCGCAGGCTCTCATCGAGCAAGCAGCCGTGCAACAGGCCAAGAGCTCAGCGTCCTGCTTACGCCAGCAAGGTAGTGCGCGGGACGACGGCGGGGCCCAAGGCCAAGAGGCGTCCGTTCACACAGGAGGTGCGGTGGGGCAACCGGCCAACCAGGGTCGAACGCCGGTCAGGGAGCGGATCCTTGATATGCGTGGGCAGGCCCAGGACGGTGATGCCTGCAACATCATCAACGCTTGCCGAAAGGGCGACGCGTAGGCACGGGCGGCGGCGGGCTACCACCCTCGGCGGGGCGGCCGCTACGACAGCCGAGAGGATCGTTCACCGATGCCAGAACCCCCGGGGAGCCGTGTGTTCACCCGAGAGATCCGCACGGTGAGCTTCCCCCAACGCTTCCACCAGCCCACCTTGATCAACAAGTACACGGGGGTGACGAACCCTCGTGTGTGGCTCAACGACTACCGCCTAGCTTGCCAGCTGGGCGGCGCCACCACCGACAAAGTGATCATCCGCAACCTGGCGCTGCACCTCGCAGACTCGGCTTGGACGTGGCTCGAGCACCTGTCGCCCAGTCTGATCCACAACGGGGATGACCTGGTTCGCACGTTCACGGGGAACTTCTAGGGCACGTACGTGCGTCCCGGGAACTCTTGGGACCTACGGGCGTGCACCCAGAAGCCTGGCGAGTCGCTCCGGGACTTCATACGACGCTTTTCCAAGCGATGTACTGAACTCCCGAGCGTGGCTCAGTCCGAGATCATGCACGCCTTCCTCGAGGGCACGACCTACTGGGACCTTGTGCGTGAGCTCGGGCGAAGCCCGCAGGTCGACTCTAACGAGCTATTCAACATCTCCACCAGTTTTGCTTCCGGCGAGGAGGCGGTGGGGGCCATCTTCGACGGCAAGAAGGGCAAGCGCGTGGATGACGTGCTCACGGAGGGCAGCAAGTCCAAGGAGCCCCAGCAAAAGCACAAGCGGGGCAAGAAGGGCAAGAAGCCCTGCCGTGAGGCGCACACGTAGGGGCACGGCAACGACGAGGATGAGGCCCTAGCAGTCGACCCGGCCCGCAAGGGTCCTCGAGCGGCCCCTCGAGGCCCCGGTGTGTTCGACGACATGCTGAAGAAACCGTGCCCTTACCAAAAGACCCTAGTCAACCACACCCTTGAGAAATGCGACATGCTCAAGAAGTACTACAGCCGCGCCACCGCGAAGGAAGGCGAGGCCAAGAATGATGGTGGAGACGGGACGGCGGCGGCTTCCCAGCGGTGGAGAATGTCTTCCTCATCTTCGGGGGGGGGGGGGGGCAACCGTGGACATGTCCAACAGCCAGCGCAAGAGGGAGCGACATGAGGTCCTCGCTGTGGAGAAGGCTCCTCCCTCCTTCTTCGGGGGACGCCATCACCTTCAGCCGTGAGGATCACCCGAACCGCATCCCCAACCCAGGCCAGTACCGGCTGGTTGTCGATCCATTCATCGGCAACTCGCGGTTCTCCAAGGTGCTGATGGACGGAGGCAACAGCCTCAACATCTTGTACGCGCACACCCTGCGGCTGATGGGAATCGGGTTGGACCAGCTGCGGCCCAGCACGACATCGTTCCATGGTGTTGCACCGGGCAAGCGCGTTTAGCCACTCGGTCAGATCGATCTGCCGGTCTGGTTTGGCACACCGGACAACTTTCGCAAGGAAACCCACACCTTCGAGGTGGTGGGGTTCAGGGGCGCGTACCATGCCATCCATTGGCATTCGTGTTACGCCAAGTTCATGGCAGTCCCGAACTACATCTACCTCAAGATGAAGATGTCAGGGCCAAAGGGCATCATCACCGTGGGCTTGTCGATCGAGCACGCATTCGACTACGACGTCGAGTGTGTCGGTGCAGAAAGTAGTCCCGATAGTAACTAGTAAGAAGCACTGAGATCTATCTCTCGATAGTCGGTGCTAAGCAACTAGTGACACTGGGTTTTATCCTGGTTCCGACCGGGGGCGGTACGTCCAGCAGGAGTGTTCTCGGGGCACTATATTGTGTTGCACCGTGGTGCTTGCAGAGGGGGCTACAAGCGAAGCGGGAGAGGAGGTCGAGCCTCCAGGTCCTAGAGGTACTGATTGAGGCAAGTGCCAATATCGTGGTGAAGGCGGAAAGCGTGCAAGTGATCGCCGCCCGTTGTCCTCCTCTGCGGCTAGGGGTCTGCCCCTCCTTCTATAGGCAAAGGAGGCAGCAGTTTACAAGCGCGCCGCACTATTTCGTCTACGTGTAGAGGCATGGTGTACAACGTCGTGGAGTAGATGGCCGTCCTGGCAAATCTCGCGTCTGGCGGGGCGTCATGGCGTGTCCTGTGCGCGTCCAGGAGCGGCTTCGAGGGTGGCAGTGTAGAGGTCTCCTGTTTGGCGACCGCCCGTGTGAGGACTCGAGGGTGCCATTGATGTGAGGCTGTACGAGGTACGGTAGCCGGCGTGGCGGTGTCCTGTCACCGCATACTCCCACAATGTCGGGGATGCTGATGCAGTGGCCGGGATGGCATCGAGGACGGCGGGGATGGTCGCACAGGGCCGATGGCGGCGGAGGTGACCGGTCCCGCCGGCCCGACGTCACGGCGTTGTCCTTACACGGACGTGGCATACTTGTTCGTCTTCCCTTCGAGGGCTCCACCGTCCTTTTTCGAGGGTGAGGCGCGTCGGCCGTACGGGAGTGGGTGGCATAGTGCCACGGGGTTGTTGCTGACCCCGCCGCACAGCGTCACACAGTGGCGGGGATGGCCTCTCCAGGGGAGCTGGCGAAGCAGTGTCGGGGCGTGATTCCCAGGCGCGTAGTGGAGCGGATTCGCCTTTGACCCGGGCGCCTGCAAATGTCAGTGCATTAAATGCCCCTACCGGGGGAGCAGGTATGGAGGCGGTGGGCCCGTGAGGTCCTCGAGCGAGCCAGAGCCTTGCTCGAGGGGGCGTTCAGCTCTCTATCGAGATAGGGCCTTGCTCGAGGGGGTGTCCAGCCCCCGAGCGAGGCGGAGTCCCGCCCGAGGGGGCGACCGACCCTCTAGCGATGCGGGGCCTCACCCGAGGGGGCGACCGGCCCTCGAGCGAGGCGGAGTTGTACCGGTGCGTCGTCGTACCCCTCGAGCGAAGCAGAGTTCCGCCCGAGGGTAGCTAGGTCCATTGTCTAGTGGGCCGTGGGCCCGTGGGTTTATTTTGCGCGTGTTTTTAGGCTCGTTTGCGTCTGTTTTTTATGAACGTAAGCGGGTTTTCCCTGGTTGTTTAGGGGACCCTTATGGCTGTCCCCGACAGTAGCCCTCGAGCATATGTGGGTGTATCTGTTAGGATCCCGCAGATGCTGACGCTTGCTGATGGGACATTCTTCCCCTAGCCGCTGGTGCTATTCCGTGGGGCCGTGCTAGCGGACCCGCGGGTCTAGCCCCCGAAGCCTTGCAGGAGCTGGGTGCTCCTGTAAGGTTTTTCACACAGGATCTGCCGGTGTGCATGGTGTTAATTTCGGCCGGCATCGGCAATATTCCAGTCAGCCTCGGTGGTGCCGCACGCACGTATCTGGCATCGTCTGCGTTTGGTGCACCCCAGGAGGTGTAGCCGTTCGTCGAGCCCCCGAGCCTGGGCCCGTTCGAGGCGATCGGGGCGAGCTCTTTGACTTGTTTTATACGCTCCCTCGCCGTCCCTCTGTGGGACGGAGGGTGAGGTTTCCCCAACCCCCATCGAGCGGGTCGCGAATTGCAGATTCCTCGTCGAGCTGTTATCGGGTGATTCAAGTGGACGCCCATGCCCCGTTCGATAAGGGTTGGCTCGTGGTCCAGAGACTCGTCCATGAAAGTGCTCACGTGGGTTTGCTAGGTAGGGCTCGGTCCCGTTCGCTAGGGACCGAGGGCGTGGAAGCTCTCCCTCGATGGGATCCCTCGACTAGATGCCCTCGTTGGCTCTTGAATACGACCTGTGGGGCGCCCTCGATCTGGTGAGCTCGAAGATAGGCTCGAATGCGCGCACCCTCGTCGTCCCTGACTCCGTCAATCTGGGCCTCCTGTTCGAACCCTTCGAGGGTCAGGCTTCAAACCCCTGATCAGTAGGGTCGCTGCGGGGTTGCAGCAGGGTGCCCCCGTCTTTCTACATCTGCAGGACTCGTGGGCTTGTGGTCGATCCGGCCCACAAGTTGCTGATTAGTAATCCTCTTGAATCGAGGGCACCTGTGGCTCCCGCTCCCGCTGAGCGGGCTTTGAGACCACTAGTCGGTAATCGCACCCTTCTAGGGTCAGATTTTTTCGAGCCCTGAGCTCGGACCGCGCGAGGGCCATGTTTACTCAGTAAGGGATCGGGCCATATAACACCCACAGTTGTGGCTGCAGTCTGCACCGCGGGCGCGACTTTTCAGGCGTCACAGCCGTGCGCGTAGTGGGCGACGTTGGCAGGCGGACATGACGGCCCGCCGCAGCTCTTCTGTTGTCGTGCCATAATGATCGCGCGCGTGTGTGCGCTTGGCCGTTCCAGTCGTGGTGGGGCCGCTCGTCAGTGACGGGTGCTGTCACCTGCAGTTAATGCGCATGGAGTGCGCGGTCCGGGGAGCGTGGCTCCCATGGATCTATAAATCCAAGGGGAAGAAAGGGTGAGTCCTTTACCTCAACAGTTAGCACCCGTCACCCCTTGCTCTTTGTTTCTGCTCCAGAGCGCCGCGCGCCTCTTCATTTCCATTCGCCGTCCGCCTCGCCTTCGCTTGCCACCGCCGACTGCAATGCCGCCCACCCTGCCAATCCAGGTGCTGGACCCGCTGCCGTGGCACCACTCGACGGTGACGGAGTTCACGCTGCACGAGCTCGAGAACGGTGGCCAGCTGGCGCCGAATGTGGACGGGCAACCCCCAGCGTGGATCGTTCTGCCGGTGGCGGATCGGGAGCCCAACCCGCTGTTCGGTTACGTGGTCAGCTTCGTCCGGCACCATGAACGCGGCTTTGCTGCGCCGGCGAGCCACTTCATGCGCGGACTATGCCACCATTATGGGGTGGAGTTGCACAACTTCGCCCCCCAACGCGATCTCGCAGGCGGCTATCTTCATCGGCGTCTGCGAGGGGTTCCTGGGGATCCCAGTGAACTGGGATCTCTGGGTCCATCTCTTCCACGCGGAGCTGCACACGCTCACCACACCTGAGCCGCGGGTGCGCCGCGCGGTGCGCGCAGGCAGCCTATCGATCTCGCTGTGGGAATCGCGCAAGTTGTTTTACATTCCCTGCACGATGACCTCCAACAACACAGAGTGGGAGCGGGGGTGGTTTTACCTCCGCAACGACGAGCCCGGCCTCGCCCATACTCCGACAAGGTGCCGAAGGAGAAGGCTGACTCTCGGTGGCACGGCCTGCCCCCCTCTTCGCACCAAGATTGGCTGGAGTCGGCCCTGCTCGCGCTGAAAGGCCTAGCGGACGCGGGGCTGGGCGCGGCTTCGATCCTCGCGAACCTCCACCATCGGTGGATCATCCCCCTCATGGAGAGGGAGCTCCGAATCTACAAGATGGGCGAGACGGCCCACCCCGTGTCATTGGCTCGCTCGCGGTTGGTGCCCGACCGCCTCCCCCTGGAGTACGCGACCATGAGGGTGAGGCGCGCCATCATCCTCAAGGTCGTCAGGCACAGCAACGACGACCTCTGGTCATTCGTTATGCTTCCCGACGCCCCGCCGGTGAGTAAGCTTCCGCCTTCTTCTTCATTCCTCCGCAACGCGCCGCTGTGATTCTTGACATTTCAATCTTCCCAGCAGAGGGTGGCCGTGAACGCCGCACGGTCCGACCTGCCCACGCCTCGAGCCCGAGCGCGCGCGCTCGGTGTAGCGGCGGGGGAGCAGGAGCGAGCGGCGCGCAAGAAGGAGCGAAGGATCCGGCGGCGGGAGAGCTGGGAACAGAGGGACGAAGAATACCGGTTGCGCGAGCAGCAGGGACTCTCTCCCCCGGTGACCTCAAGGTAACGTCATCGGGGGAGGGAGAGGAGGAAGAAAGCGACGGGGGGCAGACCCCCTCTGAGAGGTGGGAGCCTGCGCCCCCTCACCAAGAGCCGCGGAGGCGGCAGAGGAGCAAGTGCCTGGGGCGGACGCAGAAGCGTCCGACACCAGGCGGTCTACGGAAGAGGTGGCGCACGCCGTGGAGGCGTCGGCGCGCGCCACAGAGGCGTATGGGAGCGCGGCAGTGGCGACACCGACTGCCACCACGGCGCCCGTTGAGCCCTCGAGGAAGAGGAAGCGGGGCTTCTCCACCTTGAGGTAGGCAATCGCTCCTCCAGACGCCACGTTCTCGAGAGGCAAGAGTTTAATCTTTCTGTTTTTGCGTTAGCAGGGCGGCGCCGACCATCCCCCCCCCCCCCTCGCGCCCGCCAAGGTGCTTAGGTCGGACGTGTCCGTCCCCACGAGGCGGCGCTCATCGAGGGCGTCACGGGTGACAGGGAGCACGGCGGCGGCAACGAGCGAGGCCCTGCACAGCGTGGCTGCAGCTACGGAGCCGCAGCAGGTGGCGACGGCCACAACAGCGGTCATGACCGTGGTGGTCAACGCGCCATCGATTTCGCCAGCGCCTGCCACTGCTGGTGGCAATCAGGTGGCGGTGGTGGAGGTCCCAGACGACGACCTCCCGCCGCCTGGATGGGGCCAGTGGGGGGCCTGCCCGCACCAGCCCCCGAGCCCTTAAGCCCCTGCTGGGGTGCTTGTGATGAGGGAGGACGGCTGCATGATGTCGGGGCGCCCGGCGCACGGCGCCGAGGCCTCGTCGTCACGCACCGCCCTTCTAGCTTCAGATGGCACTGCGACGCATCCGGAGTAGGAGCAAAAACATGTCAACGCGTCACCGGTCCACATCGCCAATGCCCAGACCGAGCAGGCGCTGTGGTAGGAATTCCGCGACCATGGCGCCTCGCTCAACCGGGCGCTGAACGAGGCGCTACGGATCCATGGAGGTCCCGCATGGCGCGTCTTCCGGGTTTGTGACTTCTCGCCGGGTTTTGCGGTCTTTCCGCCCTCATTTCTTCCGCATTTGCGCTTCCTTTCTTGCTTTGTCTGCTGACGACAGGAGTTAGAAAATTGGGCCCGGGACAGATACAGCACCCTCGACTGGCTGGACGCCGAGCTCAGCTGGTACCGGGGGCAGTACAACGCCCTCGTCGAGGCCCTGAGGACCCCCGACGGGTGGCTGGTGTACCGGGCGGAAGCCCTGCGGGACCGGACCGCGGAGCCGGGACGCCCAAGCTCGCGGGGGACATCTCCGCGGTCGAGAGGGTGAAAACGACGCTCGTGGACCGGGACGAGGCGCTGCACAAGGCGCGGGAAGATCTGGCGGGGGCGCGAACCCTGGCGGCGGAGTGGGAGGCCGAGGTGGCCTATGTTCGGACCCAGCTCCAGCAGACCGCGCGACCCTCGAGTGAGTGCGAGCTTGGCAGAGCCAGGCTGTAGAGAAGGCCAAGGAGGCAGAGGAGCTGAGGACCAGCTTGGCCGACCAGGCTGCCACCCTCGCCAAGACGGAGGAGCAGCTCTGGTAGGAATGGGTCGCACGCCAGCAGGCGGAGGCCCAACTCTAGCAGGAGCGGACCGCCCTTGCCGAGGCCCGGGCCGCCCACGAGCGTGAGCATCTGGTGCGGGAAAAGCCGCAGGGCTAGCTCCAGCAAAAGCGCGCCGCACTTGAGGGGGCACGGGCGGCCCTCAAGCAGCGGGATGACGAGGTCTCGAGGCTCAACGGGGAGCTGACCCAAATCAGCGCCTCGCACGAGGACTTGCGCCTGTCCCTCGAGGAGCAGGAGGCCATAGTTCTCAGCCTGCGGCAGGCGGCTGAGGACGCACACCGGGCCCTCGAGGCGGAGAAGAAGCAAGTTGAAGGTGGGTTATCTTTCGCCTGTCTTCTTGCTTGTTGTTTCGTCTTTTTAGGGATCCGCTCCCAATTTTTCGTCTCTCGTTTATGGCTTTCAGGCCTGTGGGTCACCCTGGGGAACTCGCCGACCCAGGCTCAGGTTGTGCAGATAGCCTACAACTCCTTGCAACAGGAGTTGGAGGAGCTGCGGGTCACCACCCTCGAGGCCTGCTAGGAGGTTGAGGAAGGTGAGGCGCAAGCTGGGAGCTTGATGGCGAGTTGCCTCCGTGCTCTCGGCGGGCATGTCGCCCGGCGTATGCGTCGCGCTCTTCATCTGGGCGTCCAGAAGGCCCTTGGCGTGGTGGCATCTCAATACCAGGTCGACTTTGAGGTTGTCTCCTCAGGCTACGTCATCCCGGTCGGCGTCGAGGATGAGGTGGCGATGAACTGTGCGGATGCGCTCGCCGCCACCGCTGCCGATATCCTCGCCGAGGACTTCACAGACTTCCTGTTCCCAGACGCTCCCGCGGCGGGCAGCCCTCAAGCCTGAAGACCATCGGGCGTTTGTGCCCTTTACATTTTTGGTGTTAGTGTTCGAGCCATGCGGCTATATAATAAACAAGTACGGTTCGAAACATTTGCATGTCTGAAATTGAAGTAACAGTTTTTTACTCCGGCAATTGTACCGTTCTGCCTTCCAATTTTCTTAGGTGAACCCTGGCTGGGAAAGGTTCGTTCACACGAGTAGCTTGTAGGCGAAGCGGCGAGGGGGAAGGGCCGTATCCTGCTGGAGGCGTAGGCTATCCCCGACCCGCGCTTCTTCACCCTTTAGCCGCTCGCGTCCCGCATAGGTTCACCCAGAACTTGAGTCGAGGCGTACCTAGTATACTTGCGATGGGTTTTTGCGAAAAAATGGGACCATTTTTGGGGGGGATGCCCCCCGCAGTAGCCCCCGAGGGTGCCTTGGTTTTCTGGGGAAAGCCAAGTTGCCCTTTGACTTTTATTCATCTTGGTGAAAATTTACATTCGTACATCCAACTGGGGTGTTGGGTGCGTAAATAACAAAAAGTGCTTGGAAATCCTTCCTAAGGGTAGAAGCGATGTAGCTGTTGGATGTTCCAAGCGTTGGTGAGTTCTTCGCCATCCTCGTTGGCCAGCTTGTAGGTGCCGGGCTTGAGCACTTTGACCATGACGTAGGGTCCCTCCCACGGGGGTGATAGCTTGTGGCGGCCTCGATTGTCTTGGCGCAGCCTTAGGACTAGGTCCCCTTCGTTGAAGTCTCGGTGCCGTATCTTCCGGGCCTGGTAGCGCCTCAGGGCCTGCTGGTACCTTGCCGAGTGCATCAGGGCCACGGTGCGGGCCTCGTCCAGTCGGTCTAGCGAGTCCTCGCGGGCTCGCTGGTTGGTGCCCTTGTCGTAGCCCTAGACTCTGGGCGACCTGTATTCCAAGTCCGTGGGGAGAACGGCCTCCGCTCCATAGACAAGAAAAAACGGGGTGAATCCCGTGGTCCTGCTCGGGGTAGTTCTGAGGCTCCACACGACCGCTGGTAGCTCCTGGAGCCATTTTCAACCGGACTTGTTCAATCTGTCGAAAATCCTGGGCTTGAGACCTTGTAGGATCATGTCGTTGGCACGCTCCACTTGACCGTTGGTCTGTGGATGCACCACGGCCGCCCAATCCACGCGGATGTGGAACTTGTCGCAGAACTCCAAGAACTTTCTGCCAGTGAATTGGGACCCGTTGTCGGTGATGATGGAGTTAGGTACCCCGAACCAGTAGATGATGTCGGTGGAGAACGTCACGGCCTGCTCAGCCCTGAGATTTGTGATCGGGCGCACCTCGACCTACTTGGAGAATTTTTCGATGGTGACCAGTAGGTGGGTGTAGCCCCTGGGCGCTTTCCGCAAGGGCCCGATGATGTCCAGCCCCCACACGGTGAAGGGCCATGTGACGGGGATTGTCTTGAGGGTGTGCGCAGCGAGGCTGGTCTTGCGGGCGTAAAACTGGCATCCTGTTGACGGTTAATAATTGTATCAAAGTTCGTTCGTGACTCGCAAGCGTACAAGTCTCCCGTCGTAGTCAAGGGACCCTTCTTCCCTCGAGTGGTGAACCCAAGGTATCGAATCCGTGGAACAAATGTGTGACGCAAGACTTAATCTATGAAAGCCAAATAACTGCAATATTCAATAAAGAACCTAATGCATCTAAGTAAAAGACACAAATCAGATCTAATCTACTAAAAACCGGAGAAAACAAAGTAAGATTGGGTAGATAAACCGATCCAGAGGGATCGGGGTAAGCCTTTTGTTGAAGTTCCAAGCAAGAGAAGAAGTAGCAAATCGAATCTTAATAAAAGCCTCTTTAAATCGTGGTTTCCCGTCCAAATCCGAAAACATCCGCCTTTCGAGACCCCCGTTCGTCACAACGTATCCCTATTCATGCGGGGAGCTTAGGGCGAGTCAAAAGACAAGTCGAGATTCTTTCGGAAGATCCGGCGTGTACCTCTAGCCACCGCGGCTACAAGAACACCCTATGTAATCTATCGTACGAATAGAATTGGAATAAGCAAAGCCGATCGAAAAACGAAATCTTCGAGGAAACACTTGATCGCTGGGAAAAGATTCAACTTGATAATTCAACTATAACAATGATATATACACAAGATCACCACCGGGATCCTTCCTTGATCTTGCTTCTAGCTCCGGGAACTCCGACGTGGTCTTCCGTGCAAGGTTCCCACGTGTTAACACCAGAATTTGGTAAGGAGTATGACATGTGGGTCCGATTCGAAAAAGAGTCCGTCTGGTGGAAGGAAAGATATTTTCAGAGATTTTCGGCAGAAGGATCCGCGGT